>OX465435.1:19187054-22061787 GCA_950005045.1 Agrotis exclamationis | reverse complement strand
CTGGTTTTTCGGCCTAAACTCAAAATTTTGTCTCTTGTTGTTTTCAATTTTATTACATATTCGGCTAGCCCGCGCGGAGCCCTATCCAACGATACCCCGCACGTGCGTCTAGCTCGCAAAAAATTTTCCCCACCCACCCGCCCACTGGCCTATAGCTGGGAGGGTAAACTTATTTTTGCCAAAAAATTTTTCTTTGATGTTTACATTCTACGTCTCATTGGAAGGTTGACTATCGCTTTAAGCGCGGACAGGGTCTGATTTTGACGAAGATACATTAGTTTTAAGTAATTGAAATTTTATTTGACAATTTTTATTTTATTATTTTATTTAAACTGTGTTCCCCATTTACAGGGACATAGTATTGACACATTTTAATCAAGTCTATTCTGACGTTTATTATTTAATTAAAATAGCTTTTTATGATCATTTAGTTACATTGTACTCTGTGTCCCCCCTTTACAGGGATTCAGAAGCCAGTGTCCTATGAAGCTCTCGTTTTCCACAGAAACCAGACCTGTACGACCCTCCCTCTACAAGGGTCCGTCTGTTATCGCTCCTATGGACACCCCCGACCCACATGACGCTCCGTACGAGCATCGGTCGACGGGTGAGTCCATGGGGGAGAAGTTGCTTTCCCCGAAGGAACGAGATGAGGTTAAGAGGAGGATATCCTTCGGGGACGCCACCCCACGTGAGATTATCGAGGTGTTTACCACGCCAAAGGGGCGCCCGCCTCCTGTGGCTGCCACCGGACCGCTCGAGGGGACTGGGGCCGAGCGCCGCAGTCGTCTTGAGGAGGCGAGAGCTTGCCTACAGACGGCGAAGCAAAACCTAGGCAACTCTCGCAACCTCAAGACCAACATAAAAAACGCGGTGCTAGAGGCCCTGGAACGGCTCTTCGAGCTGGTTGAGGACGCGGAACTCGAGCGGGGTCCTGACGCGCCCATTACCGTACCAGAGCCGGTGACCGCCGCGCCCACCGCTGTCCATGATCCCCTACCCGTCCCCAGCGAGATTCTTGCTGGCCAGGCTGAGCTCCTTAACACCCTTAAGGAGCACATCTCGGAGTTGAAAGACCACTCCGAGAAGATGGATAAACTCCGAGACAGCCTGGCCAGCAGGGATAGAGTGGAGGGGACAACCTACGCGAGTGTTGCGTCTACAACAAATCGCCAAACTGGGACTCAAGCCCTGGAGCGAAAAACGTTGCACTCCGTGGTTGTCTCCTCCACAGAGGAGATGGATACGGGGGACCAGGTCCTTGAAAGGGTCAGGGCGGCGGTGGAGGCGAAGGATGGCTGGGTGCGGATTGAGCGTGTCCGCAAAGCCAAGGACCGCAAAGTCATTATGGGGTGTGCAACCGAAGAGGAGAGGCACAAGGTAAAGGAGCGATTGAGGGCAGCCGGAGAGAACCTCGTCGTCGAGGACGTGAAGAACAAGGACCCGCTTCTGATTCTTAGGGATGTGCTTGTGGTGCACAGTGACGAGGAGCTACTGAGGGCACTTAAGAATCAGAACCGGGAGGTGTTTCGCGGCCTCGAGGACGGGGACCACAGAGTGACGGTCAGATACCGTAAGAAATCCAAAAATCCACATGTGAATAGCGTTGTGCTCAGTGTGTCCCCCACGATCTGGAGGCGCGCACTCGAGGAGGGTAAGCTCCGCATAGACCTGCAGCGAGTGCGCGTCGAGGACCAGACGCCTCTGGTGCAGTGCACGCGCTGCTTGGCTTTCGGGCACGGGAAACGCCTGTGCTCGGAGCCGGCAGACCTCTGCAGCCACTGTGGCGGTTCGCACCTCAGGGTGGACTGCCCGGAGAGGCGAAACGGTGCAGTGGCCGTATGCGTGAACTGCACCAGAGCCAAACTGGAGGCCACTGGGCACAGCGCTTTCAGCAGCGAATGCCCAGTACGCAGGAAGTGGGACGCATTTGCCAGAGCAGCAATTGCGTATTGCTAAGGTTGCCAATGCGCCCACTTCCTGCTACACAGTGCGTACGGGTTCGACACAACCGGATAGCAGTCGCATTGAGCGGACCACTGGGGTTGGCTCAATGAAGAATGGTAATCGGGGCCACTTTCATGAGAAAGTGGCTGCAATTATGCTGAATCGTGAGCCAACTCTAGTGGAACCGTCAAATTGTGTCGAACCCAAAACACGTAGTAATACTATATTGTATAATAAGTATACAAATATGAGTGATTACGCAGTGATACACGCAACAGAACAAGGCAAATTAAAACACAACAGGATAAGTAGAAAACCATAAATAGCGAAGTATTTGAGTAAAATTAATTTAAATAGAAAAGAAAATAAAACAAATTAGAACAAAAATAGGTAACTTAATAATTGAAATTATTGACATTAAGAAACAAACAATTATAAGAAAATACAAAAGTGAAACTATATAAACAGTAAATATAAAATGTTTTAAATACACGGTAAATATAACTAATCTGAAATCTCACCGTCAATGAATGTGGTCTCTCCGGCCACGACATTGAAGTAAAGAAATATATAAACATGTACAACAAGGTCTCTGCCTATGACAGAGGGACACTGGCAGGGCAGGAGTGGGTTTTAGCGGGTTCGAGTCCCGCACTACCTCGACTGTCTCATGGTCTCAGGGAGACGGTGAGACAGCCGAGGTGTCCGTGGGGATTTCCCACTCCTGCCTCAACAAAAAAAAAAAAAAAAAAAAAAAAAAAAAAAAAAAAAAACCTAACCTAACCTAACCCATCGATATTTTCTTTGTTATAGGTGCGATTTTGAAGCTGTTTTCAGCTCAATAGACCTAAAAAGGCGGACGCCTATCGTTTGACACAAATCGCAACCCCTAAAAATCAACCCTTAACCGAATTTTGCATTTTCTCAAAATTTTACCATATTTAATTCATTTACAACGCCATTTTTCGACCTATTACAACCGTTTAAATTCTATATTAGTCTCAGTGACAGCCCTCAATTAATCCCGTGATCAGGTCCGCGATCCGTGGCCCGAGTTTCGGAGTGGGGGTGAAAAACACCAATTTTCACTTAAAAAACTGGTTTTTCGGCCTAAACTCAAAATTTTGTCTCTTGTCGTTTTCAATTTTATTACATATTCGGCTAGCCCGCGCGGAGCCCTATCCAACGATACCCCGCACGTGCGTCTAGCTCGCAAAAAATTTCCCTCCATTTTTTCAAAATTCCATACAAGTCCAAAAATTGATATACCGGAGCAAGTGTTTGAAAAAAGTATCGATATTTTCTTTGTTATAGGTGCGATTTTGAAGCTGTTTTCAGCTCAATAGACCTAAAAAGGCGGACGCCTATCGTTTGACACAAATCGCAACCCCTAAAAATCAACCCTTAACCGAATTTTGCATTTTCTCAAAATTTTACCATATTTAATTCATTTACAACGCCATTTTTCGACCTATTACAACCGTTTAAATTCTATATTAGTCTCAGTGACAGCCCTCAATTAATCCCGTGATCAGGTCCGCGATCCGTGGCCCGAGTTTCGGAGTGGGGGTGAAAAACACCAATTTTCACTTAAAAAACTGGTTTTTCGGCCTAAACTCAAAATTTTGTCTCTTGTCGTTTTCAATTTTATTACATATTCGGCTAGCCCGCGCGGAGCCCTATCCAACGATACCCCGCACGTGCGTCTAGCTCGCAAAAAATTTCCCTCCATTTTTTCAAAATTCCATACAAGTCCAAAAATTGATATACCGGAGCAAGTGTTTGAAAAAAGTATCGATATTTTCTTTGTTATAGGTGCGATTTTGAAGCTGTTTTCAGCTCAATAGACCTAAAAAGGCGGACGCCTATCGTTTGACACAAATCGCAACCCCTAAAAATCAACCCTTAACCGAATTTTGCATTTTCTCAAAATTTTACCATATTTAATTCATTTACAACGCCATTTTTCGACCTATTACAACCGTTTAAATTCTATATTAGTCTCAGTGACAGCCCTCAATTAATCCCGTGATCAGGTCCGCGATCCGTGGCCCGAGTTTCGGAGTGGGGGTGAAAAACACCAATTTTCACTTAAAAAACTGGTTTTTCGGCCTAAACTCAAAATTTTGTCTCTTGTCGTTTTCAATTTTATTACATATTCGGCTAGCCCGCGCGGAGCCCTATCCAACGATACCCCGCACGTGCGTCTAGCTCGCAAAAAATTTCCCTCCATTTTTTCAAAATTCCATACAAGTCCAAAAATTGATATACCGGAGCAAGTGTTTGAAAAAAGTATCGATATTTTCTTTGTTATAGGTGCGATTTTGAAGCTGTTTTCAGCTCAATAGACCTAAAAAGGCGGACGCCTATCGTTTGACACAAATCGCAACCCCTAAAAATCAACCCTTAACCGAATTTTGCATTTTCTCAAAATTTTACCATATTTAATTCATTTACAACGCCATTTTTCGACCTATTACAACCGTTTAAATTCTATATTAGTCTCAGTGACAGCCCTCAATTAATCCCGTGATCAGGTCCGCGATCCGTGGCCCGAGTTTCGGAGTGGGGGTGAAAAACACCAATTTTCACTTAAAAAACTGGTTTTTCGGCCTAAACTCAAAATTTTGTCTCTTGTCGTTTTCAATTTTATTACATATTCGGCTAGCCCGCGCGGAGCCCTATCCAACGATACCCCGCACGTGCGTCTAGCTCGCAAAAAATTTCCCTCCATTTTTTCAAAATTCCATACAAGTCCAAAAATTGATATACCGGAGCAAGTGTTTGAAAAAAGTATCGATATTTTCTTTGTTATAGGTGCGATTTTGAAGCTGTTTTCAGCTCAATAGACCTAAAAAGGCGGACGCCTATCGTTTGACACAAATCGCAACCCCTAAAAATCAACCCTTAACCGAATTTTGCATTTTCTCAAAATTTTACCATATTTAATTCATTTACAACGCCATTTTTCGACCTATTACAACCGTTTAAATTCTATATTAGTCTCAGTGACAGCCCTCAATTAATCCCGTGATCAGGTCCGCGATCCGTGGCCCGAGTTTCGGAGTGGGGGTGAAAAACACCAATTTTCACTTAAAAAACTGGTTTTTCGGCCTAAACTCAAAATTTTGTCTCTTGTCGTTTTCAATTTTATTACATATTCGGCTAGCCCGCGCGGAGCCCTATCCAACGATACCCCGCACGTGCGTCTAGCTCGCAAAAAATTTCCCCACCCACCCGCCCACTGGCCTATAGCTGGGAGGGTTAACTTATTTTTGGCAAAAAATTTTTCTTTGGTGTTTGTATTCTACGTCTCATTGGAAGGTTGACTATCGCTGTAAGCGCGGACAGGGTCTGATTTTGACGAAGCTTCATTAGTTTTAAGTATTTTAAATTTTATCTGACAATCTTAATTTTATTATTTTATTTAAACTGTGTTCCCCCATTTACAGGGACATAGTATTGACGCATTTTGACCAAGACTTTTTGACGTTAATTACTTAATTAAAATACCTTTTGTTTGTGATTATTTAGCTATTTATACTCTGTGTCCCCACTTTACAGGGATTCAGAAAGGACCAGTGTCCCATGTTACTGGCGTTCTCCACAGCAACCAGACCCGCGCGACCCTCCCTCTACAAGGGTATGTCTGCTTGCACCCAAATGGATACCCCCGACCCACATGATGCTCCGTACGAGCATCGGTCGACGGGTGAATCTATGGGGGAGAAGCTGCTTTCCCCGAAGGAACGCGACGAGGTCAAGAGGAGGATATCCTTCGGGGACGCCACCCCTCGGGAATATATAGAGATCGTTTCCACACCAAAGGGGCGCCGGCCTCCTGTTGCCGCCACCGGATTGCTCGGAGGGACTGGGGCCGAGCACCGCAGTCGTGTTGAGGAAGCGAGAGATTGCCTACAGAAAGCAAAGCTCAACCTGGGCAACTCTCGCAACCTCAAAACCAACATAAAAAATGCGGTGCTAGAGGCCCTAGAACGGCTCTTCGAGCTGGTCGAGGAGGCGGAGATGGAACGAGACCGGGCCCCTGCCGCACCCATACCTGATCCGGTACCCGCGTCCGCCGCCGAATGTCGTCCCCAGCCCAGTCCCATTGAAATCCTTGCCGGTCACACTGAGCTCCTTAATACGCTGAAGGAGCATATCTCGGAGTTGAAGGACAACTCTGAGAAGCTCGAGAAGCTTCGAGACAGTCTGGCTGGTAGGGAGACTGTGGAGAGGACAACCTACGCCAGTGTAGCGTCTGGAAGTAAGAGCCACACTGGGGCACAGGCCCTGGAGCGAACGACGCTACACTCCGTGGTTGTCTCCTCCACGGATGAAATGGATACGGGGGACCAGGTCCTCGAAAAAGTCAGGACAGCGGTTGATGCAAAGGCTGGTTGGGTGCGGGTGGAGCGAGTAAGAAAGGCGAAAGACAAAAAGATAATAATAGGATGCACAACAGAGGATGAGAGGCGCAAAGTGAGGGAGCGTTTGCGGGCGGTCGGAGAGAACCTCGTCGTCGAGGACGTAAAGAATCGAGACCCGCTTCTGGTTCTTAAGGAGGTGCTTGTAGTGCACAGTGACGAAGAGTTGCTGAAAGCCCTTAGGAACCAGAACCGGGAGATCTTTTGCGGCCTCGGGGACGGGGAAGACAGAATGGCGGTCAAATACAAAAAGAAGTGCCGAAACCCGCACGTGAATAGCGTTGTGCTCAGCGTATCCCCTATGATCTGGAAGCGCGCACTCGAGGGGGGCAATCTGCGCATTGACCTCCAACGAGTGCGCGTTGAGGACCAAACCCCTCTGGTGCAGTGCACCCGCTGTCTGGCTTTCGGGCACGGGAAACGCCTGTGCTCGGAGCCGGCAGACCTCTGCAGCCACTGTGGCGGCTCGCACCTCAGGGTGGACTGTCCGGAGAGGCGAGACGGCACAGTGGCTGTTTGCGTGAACTGCACCAGGGCCAAACTGGGGGCCACTGAGCACAACGCATTCAGTAGTGAATGTCCGATTCGCAGGAAGTGGGACGCATTCGCCAGAGCAGCGATTGCATATTGCTAAGGTTCTGGGTGGCCCCACTTCCTGCTCAGTGAAAACCGGTCCGACACAACCAGATAGCAGCCGCATTGAGCGAACCCCTGGGGTTGGCTTGATGAAGAAAGGTAACTGGAGCCACTTTCATGAGAAAGTGGCTGCAATTAAACACGTTCATAAGTCAACTCCAGCGGATTCATCAAGTTGTGTCGGACCCAAAACTGATACTATACTGTATATTAAGTATACAGGGATGAGTGATCAGCATAAGATTACTAGACGGACAAAAGATAAAGGATAAATTGTTAAAAAGCTGTAATTTGGAAAGTTAAAATAAAAATATTAAAGTTAAGAATTCGGAAGATAAACGGTAGTACGAGTAGGAAAATAATTAGTAAAAATTGGCACATAAACAACAATATGACAAAACAACCAAAAAGAAAAATTATTAACGTAAAAAATTGCTCTGATTCAAGGATTGAAAAGTAAATGTATGGATACGTAAATTATCATTATCTGACCGCACTGAATGTGGTTTCTCCGACCGCCTCAAAGCACCTCAAACAAAAAATTAAAACTAAGGTCTCTGCGAATTACGGCAGAGGGACACTGGCAGGGCAGGAGTGGGTTTTAGCGGGTTCGAGTCCCGCACTACCTCGACTGTCTCATGGTCTCCGCGAGACGGTGAGACAGCCGAGGTGTCCGTGGGGATTTCCCACTCCTGCCTCAACAAAAAAAAAAAAAAAAAAAAAAAAAAAAAAAAAAAAAAAAAAAAAAACCTAACCTAACCTAACCTAACCTAACCTAACCTAACCTAACCTAACCTAACCTAACCTAACCTAACCTAACCCAGTTGCACTCGGTCTCTCGAGCTGAACGCCACGAAAAACCACGCGCTCCGCACAAAAAATTGCCTAAAAATAGGTTTTTCTGCTCCGATTCTAAGTTGTGAAGTGTCGTTGGATGCGGAACATCGCCCCGCACAAAGTGCCGTGCTCAAATCAATTCGCCCACAAGTGCCTGAAAAGTGACACGCAAAAAACACCTTTTTTGGAGGTTAAGTGATTTTGAAAAAACCTTAAAACGGTGACGCCGCCGAAACAAGATCGACGACCCCCAAATTTTTCATCGTGATCCTGTGCACAATTTGGTCCTTCACCACTTGGACCCATCTCGGACGCTCGAACACCAGTAATTGAAGAGATATTCAGGATTTTACAGAAAGCACGTGGCCTGAAAAACCTGAAATACTGAAGATACCGGCACGAAAATAGACACCAACCTGGACCTGCATAAACAGAGGCGAGTGCAACTACTTTTAGAATTTTAACTTAATAGGCTGATTTTATATCACTATTTGAATTTCACAAAATTCGACTGCTATATCTCCTGAACCAAGAAGAAAGTTGGAAATGTTCAACTGCAGCCTGCTGCGCGCTTCATAGATGAGCTTAAGTTTTAATTTTAGTAATTTTTAGTTCAGCCGCTCCTGAAAAATCACTGAAAAATCCAAAATTACATATATTTGGATTTTTTGATAGTAGGATTTAATTTTTAAATTCTTAAAATATTACGCCAACAAAGGCACCTAAATTTTAATTATTTTACAATTTTTTTAAAAATTTTTTGACGATAATTGACGAAGATATCGATTTTTCAGTGATTTTTGCAAATAATTCCATAAATATTAGTAAAATTCAATTTTTTATGTATTATATGTGTTTAGATAGTATATCGGGACCTATTTGAGCCAAAACTCGGCCCAGATAACTTTAAAATTGCCAGATTTCGTATAAGTCGGCCATTTTTGTTTATTGGGATAACTATTACTTTTCCCAATATCTCCACAACCGTTTAACTTACAGACACGCGGTTTTGACTATAGGATAGAGCATCCTCAAATCCCTGTAACGCGACGATTTTCAGGCGATTTGGGGCGCGAGCCATTTTCAGGCCTGAAAAGCACCTCCAGAGACAGACCAGGTGGAGCCGATCTGCACATTGAAAACCCGAACTCGATGCGACCTTTGGTTGCTGAGATATCACGGGTTTAAGTTGCCATCTGACAGTTCGGCGGCCATCTTGGAAAGTTAGAATAGCCTATAACTCCTGAACCCGTGGAGATAAATTAATTCTGTTTTCAGATTATTACTCAGGGACATAAGAACTATCCCCCCTCCCGGTTTCAGGAAGATTGGAGCCAAAAATTTTCAGGTTTCTGAAAGTGGTTCGGGCCGAAGGCTGAGCTTGAGCCGATACAAACAAGCCCAAACTCGGGCCTTCTGCGACGAGGGCGACCGGAGATAGAGCAGGTCTAATTTCGTGTTTGACGTTTGCGGCGGCCATCTTATTTTGTTTCAAACAGCCATATCTCCGGAACGGGACGTCGTAGAGGGCTGGGGTTACTTTTAATAAGACGGGCTGGTCCTTGCCGACCTGATGAAATAGGTTTCAGGCCAATTACGCGAAAAAAAGTTTCAGGCTGCTCAAAACTAGCCAGACAGATAGTCCTCGCCGAGCACTTTCGAATAAGCCCAAACACGTGGGAACTCGGTCCATACGTTCGGAAGTTACGGCTTTTATCCCAATCCTGACCCATAATCCCTAGACATATCCCAAAACTTTGACGAGCCGTAACTTCTGAACCCCTGGAGCTACGGGGCCGT
The DNA here is from genome assembly GCA_950005045.1 of Agrotis exclamationis. Classification (NCBI taxonomy): domain Eukaryota; kingdom Metazoa; phylum Arthropoda; class Insecta; order Lepidoptera; family Noctuidae; genus Agrotis; species Agrotis exclamationis. The sequence continues at coordinate 22,052,140 of OX465435.1, read as the reverse complement.
GCTTGGTGTCGCCTTGAAGGGCTCGGGGAGATCTATTAGTTGGTGCCGGTTAAATTGCTCTACATAGAGTCAAATCTTCTTTCAACTATAAACTCGGAACGGAGAGTCCTAGAATAAACTTTCTTGAAGAGCTAGACTCCTGAAGTTGCGCGATAGCCTGGAATTTGAATTCTATTAGATAAACCTGGTAAAGACCGTCTCTACCTAGAGACGAAAAATTAAATTTTAATTATACTTTGTTTAGTTTCATTTTTGTGTACCGCGATTTACGGAGGCTTTATTGAGCCGAACTTGTTTCTTTTTACGACCGCGGGAGAGCAATTACCGCCAAGTTTTCTTGCGCTTTCTTATATTTTGTTATTATTCGTTTTTATTGTTATTGTTTTTTTTTTTGTCTTGCTTTACTAGTTGTTATTATCTTGCACATATCTTTACACTGTGTGCAAGCCGCGGGGACAATTTTATATAGCCCTCATTGACGCATTCCTCCGACAATGCTCGCTCGAACACCAGCGAAACCCGCAGAGGATCAGGAGAAGCAAAAATCTCCTCCCAGGGCGCAAATGATTCCTTCCAAAAGTTCACCGCCTAAGACCCAGACATTGACGACAAACGTCAGACGCAGCATCGAAACGCTTGAGGCGGCCGCATCTGTACCGCACGCGCTGACTCCAACTACCAGCAAGATGGAGGTCCAGATGAAACCGAGACTGGTATTATCGACTCGCATGGCGGAAGCGAAACACCATGTCCTTAAAGCAAAAAATAACATCACCAACTCACGCAATATAAGGACAGACATAAAAACAAACGTCCTTGAGGCGGTGGACAAATTATTTCAGATCATCAAAGACGCAGAGGCCGAGATCAAACATCTCAAGAAGAATGGGGAAGCCTCATCACCGGAGGCTTCGCAGACATCACCTGAAACAACGGCCCAGAAGGAAGCACCTGAGGAAAACACATATGTAATAGAGCAGCTGAGAGAACAGAGCCGGCTACTCATAGAAAACGGGAAAAAAATTGATGCGCTGAAAGATAAGATAGAGCAACAGCACCAACAGACAGTAAGCATCCAAACCTACGCAGAGAAGACAGCAGCTCTACCCGCCTCACACTTACCGCCACAGAGCGCACTGCACTCGGTAGTGGTTTCGTCTCAAGACGAAAAAGACACTGGAGACCATGTGCTGACCAAGATTAGAGAAGCAGTGAACGCCAAAGAAGGCTGGGTTAGGGTTGAAAGAACTCGAAAAGGTAAAGACAGGAAAGTTATCATGAGTTGTAATACGGAGGAGGACAGGCAGAAAGTCAAGCAGAGGCTTGAAACAGCTGGAAAGAACCTTTTGGTGGAAGAGGTAAAAAACCGGGACCCACTCCTAAGACTCGCCGACGTCCTCACGGTAAATACCGACGAGGAGGTCCTCAAGGCTTTCCGGAAACAAAACCGGAGTATATTCCAAGACCTGAAGGAAAATGACGACAGAATCGAGGTCAAGTACAAGAGAAGAGGCCGGAATCCACACACGAGCCACATTGTTCTGAGCGTGTCCCCCTCTGTATGGACAAGAGCAATCAACGCTGGAGCGGTGTACATAGATCTTCAGCGCATTCGGGTGTACGACCAGTCGCCCTTGGTACAGTGTTCCAGATGCCTAGGCTACGGACATAGCAAGAAGTTCTGTGTGGCCCCAGTAGACCTGTGCAGCCACTGCGGAGGGCCGCACCTCAGGGCCCAATGCTCGGAATGGTTAGCTGGCGGCAAACCCTCATGCAAGAACTGCACAGCGGCGAAGATGGATAGTAATGAACATAACGCGTTCAGTAAGGAGTGCCCGATTCGCAAGAAACGCGACGCCATAGCTCGCATGTCCGTGGCCTATTGCTAAGGGCACCCAAGTGGACAAACAGCCCTACCGGGTGCTGCAGTGCAACCTCCAGAGAAAAAGGCTGGCTACAGAGGAGCTTATGATTGAAGCAGCAAAACACAAAGCAGCGATAGCGTTGATTCAGGAACCCTATGTGGGCGGGTCTGATAATATGAGGCCATATCGTGGCGTAAGAATATTCCAAAACGTTGATGGGGGTACGTCCAAGGCAGCAATTGCTGTCTTCGACGCCAATTTGGACGTCACCCAACACCCAGAGCTCACCACGAACAATTGGGTAGTGGTGAGCGTAAGCACGAAACAATGGAAAGTCACGCTGGCCTCGTATTACTTTGAACCGGATCAGCCCATAGACCGGTACCTGGATCACCTCAAAAAAGTCGCAGCCACCGTCAAATCAAAGCTTATTATAGGAGGCGACTCAAACGCAAAAAGCACTTGGTGGGGAAGTCCAGAGATCGACCACAGAGGCGACGACTTCGCTGGAACGCTCCACGAGCTGGGCCTCCATGTACTTAATAGAGGAGACACCCCTACCTTCGATACGATTCGAGGCGGAAGGCGCTACTCCAGTTTCGTTGACGTGTCGGCTTGCACAATTGATATGCTTGACCTGGTGGAGGACTGGAAAGTTACCGCAAATCTCACGAGCGCTGACCACAATGGAATCAGCTTCAAAATTAAACTTAAAAAATCCAACGGAGTAAGTGTCCAAAGAACCACCAGAATATACAATAGTAAAAAAGCCAATTGGGATACGTTTCATGAGAAATTTAAACAATTGAAACAAGAATATAACTTAGAAGTAGGCAAAATTCAGGAAATTAATAAGGTAGATCAGATAGAACAAGTAGTTAGCGATTATAACAAAATAATGACAGAAGCTATTAATGCATCAATGCCACTTAAGAAAAATCTGGAGACACTTACCCTACCGTGGTGGTCAGAAGAGCTCGCGAAGATGAAGCAAGAAGTCACCACCAGGAAACGCCGGATCAAAAACGCCGCACCGATACGAAAACAGAGCGTAATAGACGCCTATATCGAAGCGAGGGATAAGTACGAACAAAAAGCAAAAGAGGCCCAGATCCAGAGCTGGAAGGACTTCTGCTGTAAACAAAACAAGGAAAGCCTGTGGGAAGGGATATACAGAGTTATAGGAAGAACGTCCAAGAGGGAGGAGGACGTGCCTTTAGAGGAGAACGGCACCACCCTTGACGCAAAAGGCTCCGTGGATCTGTTGGCAAAAACATTTTACCCGGAGGATCTAAGGGAAGATGAAAACAAGGAACATCAGGAAATAAGGGACCGAGCGGCAAAAGTGAACCTCTTACCATCCGAAGAGCACCACGACCCGCCATTCACAGCAACCGAAATGTTCACAGCGCTCGATTCCCTGAATCCAAAGAAAGCCCCCGGAGCCGACGGCTTCACGGCCGATATATGTGGCCACGCCATCAGAAGCGACGCAGAGTTTTTCCTGGGAGTACTCAACAAATGCCTGGAGCTTCATTACTTCCCAGTAATCTGGAAAGAAGCTACAGTCATTGTGTTGAGGAAACCAGGAAAGGACTCATACACAAGCCCGAAATCTTACCGCCCTATAGGGCTACTACCGGTACTGGGTAAGGTGTTTGAAAAAATGTTGGTCGCCCGACTGAAATACCACCTGCTGCCGAGACTTAACCCGAGCCAGTTTGGGTTCATGCCCCAAAGGAGCTGCGAAGACGCCCTCTATAAACTAATGCAACATGTTAACACCAAGTTAAACGAAAAGAAAATTATAACTGTCGTCTCATTGGATATAGAGGGCGCCTTCGACAGTGCCTGGTGGCCTGCGATTAGAATCCAACTCGCAAACATGAACTGTCCAATTAACATCAGACGAGTTATGGACAGTTACCTGAATCAAAGGAAAGTCTCGGTACGCTATAGCGGAGAGACCTCCACTAGGGCGACCAATAAAGGATGCGTACAAGGGTCAATCGGAGGTCCTATCCTCTGGAACGTGCTGTTGGATCCTTTGCTTAACACCCTCCAGGCTGAGGGCTGCTATGTGCAGGCGTTCGCCGACGACGTTCTACTAGTAATTCGACGGTGATACAGGACAACAGGTGCAAGGACAAGCCAACGCCGCACTCGAACGTGTCCGGGTGTGGGGTGTCAGGAACAAGCTCAAATTCGCGCCTCACAAGACCAATGCCATGGTAATCACGCGCAAGCTTAAGTTCGACACCCCGCACCTACACATGGGTGGGATCGACGTTGGTATGTCCAAGCAAATCAAAGTGTTGGGCGTAACCATAGATGAGAAACTCACCTTTAAGCCGCATGTAACCAATGTATGCAAAAAGGCCATAAGTGTGTACAAACAACTCGCCAGAGCGGCAAAGGCGAGTTGGGGTCTTCACCCAGAGGTGATCCGCACAATATACACAGCGACTGTAGAGCCCATCATTTTGTACGCGGCGAGCGTCTGGGCATCAGCTGCCGGGAAGATTGGAGTGCAAAGGCAGCTTGGAGCTGTGCAAAGAGGCTTCGCACAAAAAATATGTAAGGCTTATCGCACGGTCTCCCTGAACTCAGCAATGGTCTTGGCGGGGGTGCTCCCACTCGATCTTCGTGTGCGTGAGGTGGCCTCACTATACGAGATCAAGAGGGGGGCGGCCCTGCCTGGACTGGGGGACAGGGAGATCGAGTGCCAAGCACCAGCAACTGAAGCACCACATCCAGCGGCGGCCACAAATCTTGGGCTGAAATGCCTAAGAGACCGATCCGATGTAGAAGAAAATAGTGACTGTGCTGTTAAAATTTATACTGACGGCAGCAAGCTGGAGTGTGGAGTTGGCGCAGCACTATCAGTGTGGGAAGGCGCAACGGAAACCAGGACCGTCAAGCTCTGCTTGCCGTCGTATTGCACAGTTTACCAAGCTGAACTGCTGGCTGTGTGCGAAGCCACGAGGAGAGTGAAGAAACATCGATCGACCACGTTCGGAATATACAGCGACTCCATGGCGGCACTGCAAACAGTGACTGACCTCGGATCCCTCCATCCACTAGCAGTAGAAGCACGCGAGAATATAACAAGTTCATCTCGACAGAACAAAGATATATCCTTGTTCTGGATAAAAGCGCATGTAGGATTGGAGGGAAACGAGAGAGCAGATACACTCGCAAAGGAAGCAGCCGCTGCATCAAAGAAGAGGAAACCAGACTACGACAGATACCCCATCTCATTTGCGAAGCGACAGCTACGACTGGAAACGCTTCGCGAATGGGACGCGCGGTACAAGTCAGGTGAAGTAGCTGGAATTACAAAACTGTTTTTTCCGAACGTGATTGAAGCATATAGAGTGATCCGGAAGTTCGAGCCGCACTACATGAGCACCCAGTTGTTTACGGGGCATGGGGGATTCTCCGAGTACTTATGCCGCTTTAGGTGCAAGGAGAGTCCCTCATGCACCTGCGACCCCGGAATTAAGGAAACAGTTCCCCACATTATCCTGGAGTGCCCAGTTTTTGGTACTGAAAGACACAATATAGAACAGCTGTTGGAAACAGAATTAACAGTAGAGAACATTAGTGGCATAATGACTGGCAAAAAAAGACAAAAGTTTATGGACTATTGCTTAAAATTAATAGATAAAGTCGTAAAGAGAAACAAGTAATAAATCGCATGATGAAAATATATTATTGAATATATCTTACATCATACACGGCAAAGTAAGAAATATTAATGACAAATAAGTAGAGATAAGCATAGTAAATATTATAAGAAAAGTCATAGCTAAGTAAGTAGACATGTAAGAATAAATTGTTAACAAAACATAGACTGGGCATGTTATAAAGAAGCCAAAAGAACTCCCAACCCACAAAATGTGATAGTAAATAAGTAGATTAAACGACTAATATTAAGATAGAAATAAGAAACAAATGTAAATTAGCATTATATAAAGAAAGAAATGTAACAGATTTTAAGATTTCGCTGAAATTATTTAAATAAAGATACTGTGTATGTTGTACACCCGAAACCTAAATAAAGAAATAAAGATAAATAGATAGAATAGGTAAAGATCAGACCGGAATCCCACCGGACAGGAGAATGAAAGATGATGCAAAACAGAAAGATAAAGTATGAAGAATAAAAGTACGAGAGGAATAAATGATAGAACTGGAATGAAAGAGTAGCCGTAGTAAGAATAGTCTCTGACGATTGTGTCGGAGGAAGTAGAATAAAAAAAAAAAAAAAAAAAAAAAAAAAAAAAAACCTAACCTAACCTAACCTAACCTAACCTAACCTAACCTAACCTTTTTTTTTTTTTTTTTTTTTTTGTTTGCGCTGGGAAAAAATGCATTACCCTCCCATCGGGGGGATGGGAGGGTTATGTGGGACTCCCCGGTCTGACCCGGTATACCCACTAAAATAACCCAGCGGCATTCCCGCTTCGTCTGAGTGGCGGGGACTGGGAAATCACTGGCACAGCCATCACTTCCAGTCCTCCGCCGACGAGTGCCCTTCAGGCCGGGCCCTCACGCGGGCCCGGGAATGTCTGACGAAGGTGGTGACGGGTGCAATGCAGGCGAACGCGCCCCCGCGCCGGTCGCCCGCCCGTCGTCACCATGAGGAGGGAGAGGACGGCGCCTTCTCCGACCTCTTCTTCGTCTGCGGAGCGGCGCCGCGAGAGGATCGTCCTCCCGCACGCGCTCCGCCTCCTCCTTTTGCGAGATTACGTCCTCGCAAAAGGAGGCAACCGCTGACCAGGCCTCCTCGCTCTCTAGCATGGCTTCGACCACAGCGGGAAGCGAGAGGTCCTGCCCAACCTCCGCGGTCAGACCGCGGCGCAGTTCGGACCATGCCGGGCACACCTCGAGGGTGTGCTGCGCCGTGTCCTCCGCTGCGCCGCAGTCGTGGCACGCCGGGGTCTCCTCCCTCCCGATCCGGTGCAGGTGCGATCCGAAACAGCCATGGCCGGATAACACCTGCACCAGACGGAACGAGAGGAAACCGTGGGACCGCTCAAGCCAGCTCTGCAGAACCGGGCCAAGCGCGTCCAACGTCCGGCGGCCAAAGGCGGCGGCGGCGAGGTCCTCCGTCCAGTGGAGGACGATGGCGTCCTTCGCCTCCCGCCGCACGGCCTCCCGCTCTTCGGCGACGGGGCGCTCCCCGAGCGCCTTCCGGCGCGCCGTCCACTCATACACTCTGGCGAGCACCCAAGCCTCCAACTCCCAAGGAGGGGTGCCCGCCAGAGCGCACGCCGCCGAAAAGCCCACCGAGCGGTAGGCCCTCGCAACCCGCTGTGCAATGGCCCTTTGGGGCCTGCGGATGGCGGTCGCATTCTCCCTCCTGTGGAGGGAGTCCGCCCAGATGGGGGCCCCATATAGGGCCATGCTCCGCAGGATGCCGGCGTACAGGCGCCGGCATTTCGCCTTGGGCCCCCCGAGGTTCGGGAGGAGCCACGAGAGGGCGTCCGCGGCTTTCAAGAGGCGCGTCGACAGCCCGCTGAAATGCGGGCCGAAGCGCCACCTCTCGTCCAGCACCAGACCCAGATACTTCATCTGGGGCTGGACCCCTATCCGGACGCCCTCCACGACAATGTGGGCATCGGGAGGAGGGCGGCGCTGCCGAGGCCCGCGAAAGAACACGGCCTCGGTTTTGTGCAGCGCCACCTTCAATCCCAGGCGGCGGATCCTCTCTGCAACCAAGGATCCGCCAGCCGAGGCCAGACAGGCCGCCTCCCCAAAGTTCCTCCCCCGGGCAGTGAGAAGAGTGTCATCCGCGTAGCAGATGACACTCGTGCCCTGGAGGAGGGCTCCCCGCAGGAGCCAGTTGAACCCGATGTTCCACAGGGGAGGGCCCAGCACCGACCCCTGCGGAACACCGGACTCTGCGCCGTACCGCCTCACCGTGGCCGTCTTGTCCACGAGGAGGACCTCTCGGTCCTCCAAGTAGCTCGCCAGGAGGTCCCGCAGGTATTGGGGCACTCCGTGATACCGGAGCGCCTCCAATATCGTCGAGTGGGGCACGGAGTTGAAGGCGTTGGAGATGTCGAATGACACCGCCAACACTCCGCCCCCCGCCTCCACTGCCTCCTTCACCTGGCCCTTGAGTAGGGCCAGCGCGTCGATCGTCGAACGCCCTCGGCGGAAACCGAACTGGGCGTCCGACAGGTCCGGCCCTACCCCCCGCAAGTGGCTATCAAGCCGGGAAGCGACAATCCCCTCGAACATTTTACCGACCTCATCGAGCAGGACGATGGGTCGGTATGCCGAGGGGGAGTCCACCGGGCGTCCCTCTTTACGGAGGAGGCATAGCTGCCCCTCCTTCCACAGTTTCGGGAACCTCCCAGCCGTAAAACACGCGCTGAAGAGGTCCCGAAACCTGTCCTGCATTTGAGAGGCGGCGATAGCCACCACCCGTGCGGGGACGCCGTCTGGTCCGGGGGCCGTCTTCTTCTGGCGGAGGTTGAGAACCCCCGCCCCGATCTCCGCCGCAGTCACCGGGGGGATCTCCTCCTCCGGCGGGGCCGCCCCTTGCGGGGGATCCATGGTTGGTGGGGTGAAGTCGGTCCTGCGCGGAAACAGGGACCGGACCACCCCATCCAGCAACGCTGGCTCGAGGGTCTCCGACAGTGGGGGGCCACAGGGGCGTAGTTGGTTCCGCGCCGCCCTGTATGGCCTTCCAAAAGGATCCCTGTCGAGACCCTCCAGCATCTCGGCCCTCGCCGAGTCCTTGGCGGCCCCCATTGCGGACTTGAAGACCGTCGTCGCCTCCCGGTAAGAGGCGTATAGGCGGTCTTCTTCTTCCTGGTTTCGGGTGGCGCGCCGTCGGCTCCGCGCAAATGCCCGTCTGGCTGCCACGCAGGCGGCCCGGAGCCCCGCCAGCTCCTCCGTCCACCAAAAGACGGCACGACGGGGAGGCGGACGGCGAGACCGGGGCATGCTTGAGTTGCACACCTCGGTCAGGGACTCCCTTAGCCGAACCGCTGCGGCGTCCACGTCCCGGACCTCGCCAGGGGGCGACAGCCAGTCCTGGAGGAAGGCTGCCTCCTTGGCTGCCTCCCGGTCCAGGCGGGTGAGAGCCCAACGCGGGAAGGGGGATTGCCTCGCACGGGCCACCGCTCCCCCCCGGGTAGACATGTCGAACCGTACATATCGGTGGTCCGACAACGTCTCCACCATCTCTACCCGCCAGTTGACGACGCGGGCGGCCAGTGCGGGGGTGGCAAACGAGACGTCCACCACCGACCCACCCTGTTGCCGCACACACGTGTGGACTGCCCCCCTGTTGAGGAGGGACACACCGCATGAGGCCGCCCAAAAATCGACGGCGCGTCCCCGTACGTTGCAGCTGGTGGCTGGGTTGCCCCAGGCCACCGACTTGGCGTTCAGGTCGCCCAACACCATGGCCTGGCGTGGCGCCGCCCTCCCTACGACCGCTGTGAGGACCTCGAGGAAATCCTCAAAGTCCGAGAGAGGGCGGTTTGGGGAGAAATAGACCCCCACTACCGCTATGTCTCCCCACGCGGCGGCCACGTATCCCGGTCCCCTCTCTAAGAGCGAGAGGGGAGGGGAGTCTGTGGAAGACCGCGTCATCAGCGCCACGAGGCCGTCCCGGTCGCCCAGCCAACGATCAGGGACCGAGTAAGGCTCGGCGACCACCGCCAAGTCCACCAACCACTCAGCCATGGTCTGCATCAGCAGATCCTGGGCTGCCCTGCAGTGGTTGGCGTTCGCCTGAAGGATGCGATGTTCGACCCTATCCATCAGTCGGACATCGCACCCCCCTCCACAGCCGCCGCAGGAACGACGGCGCCAGCAGCAGTAGCAGGCCCGGTCGGTGCCTGCGCTTTGCCCCGCTTAGGGGGAGGATTGCAGTTCCTCCCCTTCATGACGTGGGCCGCCGGGCGGCCACTGGCGGCACAGACCGCGCAGTGCGGCGTGGCGACCTTGCAGGAGGCGGCTTTGTGGCCCTCCTTGCCGCAGCGGTAGCACGTGTCCGTCCTGTCTGCCGTGGACGGACACAGGGGCCGGGTGTGTCCGATGCCGAAGCACCGGAAACACCGCAGTGCCTGTTCCTCGAGTGCCCGTACTGCACCCGAGCTGAACCCTACTAAAAGCCGTCCCTTCGCAAGGACGGCTTTGGCAGCGGCGATTGGGCACTCGAGGCGAATGGTGCCCATGCCGCCGCGGCCGGGTCTTATGTCCCGGCCTTGGACCGCCGCGACGCCACAGCCCCCTATCGCTGCGACCGCCGCCACCACCTCCTCCTTGGTGACGGAGTCGTCAAGGTCCGTCACCTCTATGGCCACCAACTTCACCGGCCGAGCCACCTTGGCCGAATCTGCGATGACCTCTTGCAGCTTGGCTGCAAAGAGGTCCGCATGGGCACTCCCCTCTGCCCCCGGGAACTCGAAAATTCGAGCCCCGGCTTGGGTCCGCCGGCAGGAGACACTGCTGATCCCCAGTTGGGTGGGATCGGCATTTGGACGCGCCCGCATCAGAAGGGACGCGTACGTCTCCCCTCGCCCCGCGGCCTCCGCGGTGAGCGTCACTACGACGGCCGCGGTTTTTGGGGGGACTAGCTTCCCCTTTCCCCTCGCTTGTCCCTTCCCCTTCCCCTTGCCGGTCATTTGTGACTGGCTGGGAGCGGTGGGAGCGGTAGTGGCCGGGACGGCAGGGACGACCGTCGCCGACTTTTTACCCTTGCCCTTCCCCTTGCGGCCCACTACCGTCCACTCGTTGGTCGGTGTAGTCGAAGGGAGAAGGGCATCTTCTGCCTGAGATGAGGACGGCTCCGGCTCGCACTGCCGTTTATCCGCCGCAAGCGGCGGCCGGAGGCGTTTCTCCGGCAGGAGCCGGTCCTCTATCCCTGCTAAGCAGGACCTTGTGAAGGCCCTCTCCTCCATCACAACCTTGCGGATAATATCCTCAAGGTTGGAGGTGGGGCCCTCGCTCGCGGGGCTCGCCTCGGCTTGTTGAGGCCGGCCCGTGGCTTCGGCCAGCTTCTTGTGAAGCTGGCTGACCTCTGACTGCAGGCGATCAACCTTCGCCTGCAGTTGCCTCGTCTCATCGGTGGCCTTACGCCGGACCAACTCCGCGACGACACCGCGAAGGCTCGTGGCCCGGCACTTGAGGGCCTTTTGGAAGGTCCCCTTCAGGTGAGACGACTTCGTGGCGACCTCCACGATCTCCCCCTCGTCCTCCTCCGCCAATCTCTCCAACTCTACGAGGGAGAGGTCCGCGTACACAACGCGGGACGCGCCGTACCCGGACTTGGCACGTGCGGCGTGCGCCCGTTCCTCACTCGCCGCAACCCGCTCCTCCAGCTCTTGTTGGAGCTGCTCCCGCCGAGCCAGATCCAGCCGGCGTTGGGCGTCCGCGAGCCCAACGGCATGGGTGTCCGCTACGGCCGTCGGCTTTTTAGCCTTCGGCTTCGCCCTACCCGAGGCCGAGGAGCCCCCGGACCCACCGCTCGGATAGACCCGCTTTCGCGAACGACGAGAGTCGTCCGTGTCCGACACTCGGACAAGAGAGTCGTCTGACGACTCGTCCGCCTCTCCGAAGAAGCTAGCCGCAGACGGCGCGCGGCTAGCCTCTGACGCCACAGCGTCGGAGTGGCCCTGAGAAGGGCCTTTGGGTTGGCCCTGAGAAGGGCCATTGGGTTGGCCCTGAGAAGGGCCGTGGAGTTGGCCCTGAGAAGGGCCTTTGGGTTGGCCCTGAGAAGGGCCGTGGGGTTGGCCCTGAGAAGGGCCGTGGGGTTGGCCCTGAGAAGGGCCTTTTTGTTTAAAAAATCGCCCGCAGGCATCCCGCTCAGGTTTTTTAGACATAATCCGCAGTTCTCAGCAACAAGGCAAGATAAAAGAGCTTCGAGCACAGTGTTCTTTGGCCAACCCAGTCTGCCACTCCGTTACGGTGGTCAGAACTGGGTCGTTTCCAGGGGACGCGACGTGGACGCAAACACTGTGGGGTGGTCCCCCAACCTAACCTAACCTAACCTAACCTAACCTAACCCATCGATATTTTCTTTGTTACAGGTGCGATTTTGAAGCTGTTTTCAGCTCATTAGACCTAAAAAGGCGGACGCCTATCTTTTGACACAAATCGCAACCCCTCAAAACCAACCCTTATCCGTATTTTGCATTTTTTGTATTTTTCTTCAAAATTTCAACATATTTAATTCAATAACTTCGCCATTTTCAGATCAATTTGAACAGTTTTAACTTTATATTAGTCTCAGCAACCGTCCCCTACTAATCCCGTGATTTGGTCCGCGTTCCGCGGCCCGATTTCCGGAGTGGGGGTAAAAAACACCAATTTTCACGTAAAATAACTGGTTTTTCGGCCATAACTCAAAATTTTGCTTCCGGTCGTGGGAAATTTTATTGCATATTCGACTAGCCCGCGCGGAGCCCAATCTTTCGACACCCCGCACGTGCGTCTAGCTCGCAAAAAATTTTCCCCACCCACCCGCCCACCGGCCTATAGCTGGGAGGGGTAAACATTCTCATTTCGAACAAAATTTTTCTTCAAAATTGGATTTTAATTAGTATTGTTCTCTTAGGGTAGCTTATGCATTTTTGTACGGAAAAGGGTATTTTGACACAAATTTTGACTTTTATTTGAACTTTATATCTTATTTGACATTTTGACCTACTTATCACTTATATTGACTGAGTACCCCTCTATACAGGGACACATAGGGACTTATAACCCACGTTATTAAATTTCAAAACTCATTTTTATCTCTTTTATATTAGCTGTTTTCCCCCCTTTACAGGGACATAGCGCTGACGTAATTTATTGACGCTTATTTATTGAATTAGAAAAGTTATTTATATTTGATTGTTATTGTATATTCCTTGTGTCCCCCCTTTACAGGGACGCAAAGCCAGTGTCCCATGTTACTGACTTTCTCCACAGCGACCAGACCTGCACGACCCTCTCTATACAAGGGTATGTCTCTTTGCGCTCAAATGAACACCCCCGACCCTTATGACGCTCCGTACGAGCATCGATCGACGGGTGAGTCCATGGGGGAGAAGTGTCTTTCCCCGAGGGATCGTGACCAAGCCAAGAGAAGAATATCCTTTGGGAACGCCACCCCTCGTGAGCATATCCTAGTTTTCACGACGCCAAAGGGGCGCCGGCCTCCTGTGGCTGCCACCGGATCGCTCGGAGGGACTGGGGGTGAGCACCGCAGCCGCCTTGAGGAGGCGAGAGATTGCCTACAGAAGGCGAAGCTCAACCTGGGCAACTCTCGCAACCTCAAGACCAACATAAAAAATGCACCGTCGAACCTATCATTTTATACGCGGCGAGCGTCTGGGCACCGGCGGCTGGGAAAATAGGTGTGCAAAGGCAACTGGGAGCAGTACAGAGGGGCTTCGCACAAAAGATGTGCAAAGCCTACCGCACGGTTTCCCTGAACTCTGCACTGGTTTTGGCAGGGTTACTCCCACTTGATCTTCGTGTACGCGAGGTAGCCTCGCTATACAGGATCAAGAGGGGGGAGGCCCTGCCCGAACTGGGAGACAGGGAAATCGAGCGGAGACTACCAGCGACGGATATGCCACACCGGGCAGCAATTGCAAGTCTCCAGCTGACCTGCCTAAAGGATCAACGGGACGTGGACGCAAGCAAGGACTGTGCAGTAAAAATTTTCACGGACGGCAGCAAGGTAGGCGGGGGGGTCGGCGCAGCGCTTTCCATGTGGGAGGACGAAGCGGAGACCAAAACCGTCAAGCTTTGTCTGCCGAGTTACTGCACAGTCTACCAGCCAGAATTGCTAGCAGTTTGCGAAGCCACGAGGCGAATCAAGAGACACAACGCATCCACATTCGGAATCTACAGCGACTCGATGGCAGCACTACAAACGGTGACAAATCTCGGCTCCCTCCATCTACTAGCGGTAGAAACTCGCGAGAACATAGCCAGCTTTTCTCGACAGAACAAAGTTATAACTTTGTTCTGGATAAAAGCACACGCGGGATTGGAGGGAAATGAGAGAGCAGACCAACTTGCCAAAGAAGCCGCCGCTGCATCGAGCAAACGAAAGCCCGACTACGACCTGTACCCCGTCTCATTCGCGAAACGACAACTCCGACAGGACACGGTTCGCGAGTGGGACGCGAGATACAGAGCGGGAGACGTGGCCGGAGTCACAAAGCTCTTTTTTCCGGATGTGGCTGCAGCGTTCAAAGTGACTCGAAAATTCGAATCTACAGGTTTGAGCACCCAGCTGCTAACCGGCCATGGGGGATCCTCCGAATACTTATGCCGCTTTAAGTGTAAGGAGAGTCCCTCATGCATTTGTGATCCCGCTGTGAAAGAATCCGTTCCCCACATCATTTTGGAATGCCCAGTATTTGCAAAAGAGAGATTTACGGTCGAACAACGGTTAAACGTAAAACTGACGGAGGCAAGCATAGGACAGCTAATGATAAGCAGAGAAAGGGAAGAGTTTTTAAACTATTGCTTAAAAATAATTAACCCAGTCGTAAAGAGGAACAAGAAATAAAACGTATGATGACAGTGTATTATGAGGATATACCGTACATCATACACGTAGAATAATAAGTTAAATAATGCAAATAATAATTGCAATAAGCCTAGTTTGATAAACCATAGTCATAAATACATATTAGAATAGTCTGTTACTGTACAATACATTTTTATGTGGATAAAAAAGTTGTGAAAAATTGTGAAGCTTGTAAGAAGCCCTACTATAATAATTATTATTATTATGTAAAAAGTAGATACTAAGATAAATTGTGAACCAGCTGGGCATACCAATAAAGAAAACAACGAGTATGTGTTAACCCGAACCCTAGAAATAAAGATAATAAAATAGCAGATTAGATTAAGATAGAGAAACCGGAATCCCACCGGGTAAGTGTGAAAGAGAAGAATGAAAGAAAGATAAATAGTATGAAGAATAAAAGTGCGAGAGGCAAAAGAGATAGAACTGGAATGAAAGAGTAGTCTAGATAAAACAGGCTCTGACGATTGTGTCGGAGGAAGAGTATAAAAAAAAAAACCTAACCTAACCTAACCTAACCTAACGCGAAAGTTAGGATGGGATAGGATGGGATAGGATGGGATAGGATGGGATAGGATGGGATAGGATGGGATAGGATGGGATAGGATGGGATAGGATGGGATAGGATGGGATAGGATGGGATAGGATGGGATAGGATGGGATAGGATGGGATAGGATGGGATAGGATGGGATAGGATGGGATAGGATGGGATAGGATGGGATAGGATGGGATAGGATGGGATAGGATGTGATAGGATGGGATAGGATGGGATAGGATGGGATAGGATGGGATAGGATGGGATAGGATGGGATAGGATGGGATAGGATGGGATAGGATGGGATAGGATGGGATAGGATGGGATAGGATGGGATAGGATGGGATAGGATGGGATAGGATGGGATAGGATGGGATAGGATGGGATAGGATGGGATAGGATGGGATAGGATGGGATAGGATGGGATAGGATGGGATAGGATGGGATAGGATGGGATAGGATGGGATAGGATGGGATAGGATGGGATAGGATGGGATAGGATGGGATAGGATGGGATAGGATGGGATAGGATGGGATAGGATGGGATAGGATGGGATAGGATGGGATAGGATGGGATAGGATGGGATAGGATGGGATAGGATGGGATAGGATGGGATAGGATGGGATAGGATGGGATAGGATGGGATAGGATGGGATAGGATGGGATAGGATGGGATAGGATGGGATAGGATGGGATAGGATGGGATAGGATGGGATAGGATGGGATAGGATGGGATAGGATGGGATAGGATGGGATAGGATGGGATAGGATGGGATAGGATGGGATAGGAAGGGATAGGATGGGATAGGATGGGATAGGATGGGATACGATGTGATAGGATGGGATAGGATGGGATACGATGGGATATGATGGGATACGATGGGATACGATGGGTCACGCATAGGTACGACCTGTTTCCTTGAAAGAATGACTTTCGCCCATGTCTGCTTACGTCCTGGGGCTGCCAGCGCCGGTAAAGGCAGGAACGGGCAGGCTCCGGAGTCCGCCTATACTACTTAGGTCCCAGAGGCGTTTCAACGTAGATTTTACTCTTGCACGAGCATGCGGGCGGCGAGTATGCCTGGGTCGACGGCGCGTTGTGTTCAACACTCGCCTAAATGTGTCATCTCAATGACGGGCCCCCCCTTAGAAGGCCAAAGCCTGCCGGGGTCGCGGAACTATCGAATTACCTTGACCCCGGAACGTAAAGGCCTATTATAGGATTTATAGGACAACGAGGATTTCAATCAGTACAAGTCTGACAGTCCCTCTTACCCTGCCCTGGGTAGGAGGACTCATTTGATATTTACGTACGCATATTTATGTATGCTCCAGAATGATGGTTTACAGCTAATGTTGTTAATAAAGAAGCACTAAAAAAATACATTGTTGAGTTCCGACCTCCACGCGAACGAAGTCGCGGGCACAGCTAGTTATTTATAATTTGCCAGGTTGTTTTAATTTTATCATCAGCTGATTTAATTTACCACTAATAAAAAGAGCCTTAGCTGTTTTACATTATACACGTTTTAAAGTTTTTGAATATTTGGCTACATATTGATGAAAGCTAATATTATTCATATTATGACTCTTAAGACCATAAAGTTCAAAGAGTTTCTCTCTACATTTGCGAATTCCTGGTGTTGCCCAATCACTAAATAAGAGCTTTATGCAGATAGTTTTAGTTTTTAGAGGAAAAATACGATTATATTGTGTGTTTAAAATTCCAAAAAACTCGGCGTAGAACTCATTTGGGTCACTTATATTATTAAAGCTATGATCACATAATTTACTTGCTATTATTCATGTTTTCTAAATTTTTATCTGTAATTGGCCTATACCTTTTTTGAGTTTTATGAATAGGTGCAAAACGTTATTGTTTGGCCACTGTGATCAGATGGCAGTTTATTAACAATTAAAACAAAAAGAGAAGATCGTGAAGCTTCGAGACAGTTTGGCCAGTAGGGAAACTGTGGAGAGGACAATCTACGCGGGGCACAGGCCCTGGAGCGAACAACGCTGCACTCCGTGGTTGTCTCCTCCACGGATGAAATGGATACGGGGGACCATGTTCTTGTCACTGGGTGACCCACACCTCAGTGCGGATTGCCCTGTGAAGCTCCAACTGCACCAGAGCCAAACTGGGAGCCGCTGAGCACAACGCATTCAGCAGTGAATGCTCAGTACGCAGGAAGTGGGACGCATTTGCCAGAGAGGCAGTTGCGTATTGCTAAGGTTGTCTATTGCGCCCACTTCCTGCTACACAGTGAGAACAGGCTCGACACAATCAGATAGCAGTTGCATTAAGCGAACCATTGGGGTTGGCTTAATGAAGAATAGTAACCGGGGCCACTTTCATGAGAAAGTGGCAGCAATTATACTGGACCGTGAGCCAACTTCAGTGGAATCGTTAAATTGTGTCGAGCCTGAATACCTGAGTTGATACTGCATTGTATTATAAGAATATAGTTACAAGTGATCACATAATAGGTAACAATAAAAGGTGAAGGGTAAAAACATCATAATCTAGAATAAACATAAAAGTAAAAATAAGATTGAAAATAGAAATTGGTAAACTTTTAGGAAAAATTAGAAAAACAAAATTCAAGGCAAACCTAAAATAAGATTACAAAGAGTTAATAAATTAAAACAGTGAACCGCACACCGCACTGAATGTGGCCTCTCCGGCCGCCCGTTGACGCAAGAAACTAGAAAAGCAGAGCAAAAATTAAGGTCTCTGCGAGTTACGGCAGAAGGACACTGGCAGGGCAGGAGTGGGTTTTAGCGGGTTCAAGCCCCGCACTACCTCGACTGTCTCACAACCTCCGAGAGATGGTGAGACAGCCGTGGTGTCCGAAGAGATTTCCCACTCAGCCAAAAAAAAAAAACCTAACCTAACCGAATGCGAGACTGTGGACGAGATTAACAACGGGTTGGTAGAAACTGTCAAAGCTGTGGGGTCCGAGTTCTGTGAGACCCCGCGCTGCAACAAGCTGCGCAGCGCCCAACGCGTCGTCATGAAAATGTCAATGAAGAATGGTAACTGTGCCTTTTTTTTCTGTGTGTGTATTTTTTTTTTGTTCGACAGTCGCAGAATATCATTTGGTACTACTCATATTGTCGGAGCTGATGAAGATTGTATTACGATCCTTGTATTGTATAGAAACATTGTCAATCTTTCTAGTTTTATATAGTTTAATAGCAAGCATTGTGTGAGTACTATGTACTTCAGAGCTTTCAATGATTAGATACCCACGTCTATTAGTGACTTGAATTACCCTGGTGGTTGAGAATTATGTCATGCTCACTCAAATGCCTCGCTGGCGCGTATGTTGGATCATTTAGTTCCCTTCAAAATGGTTGAGCTGAATGGTGCTGATACATGTGTCATGTTCGTGAACGGGCGCCGTCAGTCGTGACTGGTCATCTTTTAGCTGCCACGGTCTATTTTAATGATTTCTATTTCTCTTGAATTGTCTATTTTATATTTTCCTATGGGCACTTTTTTACTTGCTACATCGTTCTCACATAATGTACCATCTCAAGATGAATGATGTAGCAAAGATTCTGTAATAATTTTGGCGATTGAAAAAGAGTGTCCATGGAGTTTCTTGCTCATTCTTCTCCATAGAGATCTACGCTTTGGATAAGCACCTACGGTACTTTCACAGTTATAATGTCTTGTGACTGGGACTGTAGCACAATAAGTTCTATTTTTATATTACCTATTTTATTTTTTGTCTTTTGACAATTCAAAAGTGCCTGTAACAGGCCTACTTGAAATAAATGATTTGATTTTAGTTTCATGAGAAAGTGGATGTAATGCTGGATCGTGATTTTATACTACTCAAAACAAAATAAGGGCCACCTGGTTTTTATCAATTTATTAAATAATCTTTAAATATTACTACTTACAATGACTGAATCTGATTAATATTAATGGTTTTAGATGGAAATACACAAAAATTAAATATGTATTCCAATAAATCGTTAAAATAAACCAAATTGAAAGAAAAGTGAGGAATTGCAGGAATGTATCAAGTTACATATAAAAAACTTTTTCAAAAAAAAATGTAACCGACTTCCCACAAAAAAGTTCTAAATAACCTACAAAAAAACTTTTCTTTCGAAAGTCGGTGACTTTCTTTTTTATTTCATTGACTTTTTGTCACCGACTTTCGAAAGGAAAGTTTTTTTGTAGGTTATTTAGAACTTTTTTGTGGGAAGTCGGTTACATTTTTTTTTGAAAAAGTTTTTTATTTTATCCTTTTCAGTTTCAATATTCAACCTTCTTACATGTACGTACACTAAAATATTGTAATCCGTAGCACCGGTGATAACATCGTCCATGTATGTACTCTTACACAATGAGCTAAAAATGAAAACTACTGCACCAAACTAAATGAAAATTTTATGGGACCAAATGGCAGATATACTGTATCGAACAAAAAAAGAATCATCGAAATCGGACCAGAAACCTCGGAGTAATCGGTGTAGACAATGTTGAAAACTTTATAGGTTTTCGTTGTTTTTTGTTGATTTTTCAAAAAGTGCTAGTCCGATTTCGATAAAATTTTAATGGGACCATTCGGGAAGTATACCCTTTCCAACAAAAAAAGATTTTTTCAAATCGGTTGGTAAACGACGGAGTTATGCCCGAACAAACATAAAAAAAAAAAAAAAATATATAAACATCCGAATTGAGAACCTCCTCCTTTTGGAAGTCGGTTAAAAACATGAAAACATCGAAAAAATTAAGTCTTTAATGTTCCAAAGTGTTCTTTTAAGCTTCTCTTTTAACTCTGTTCTCTCTGTTCTGCTCATTTTATGGGAGGTGGAATGGTCTGGATTAAATACCGAACATTTTCTTTTGGGATACTCTACCAGCAAGTTTTCAGACAATTTATGAGATCCAGCTGCCTGTGGATGGGAATTTTACTTTCTTTTTACTCTTCTTTAACTCATCTCTTAAATGCTCAATAGAACTCAGGTAAAATCCTGAGTGTCCACTGTAACATCGTAATTCGAGCGTAAGGGAATGTGTGAACTGTTAGTCGCGTCGTGTTCGCTCGAGCATTATCCTGCTTCAAGAAGAACTCAGGTATTCCTTGCTGTGCGAATGGGATAATGTGGAGTTGCACCACATTCTCTACGCAATTTTGAGGAGTTACAGCACCCTCGTTAAGAAGTGCGAGCTCAGTTTTGCGTGATAGAGATAACCGCCCCAGAGCGTAACTCAGAACTCGCCAGAACAGTCTGTTTTAAGAGTGCAAGGATCTGAAACCTGTTGTTTAGATCTTCTCTACACTCTTATGAATCAGTTTTTATTGAAAAAAAAATAACCCACCAGTCTTCAATAAAAAGCAATGAAGCCCAGTCAAAACAGTTCAATAAATTTTCTCTTTCGCAAATGTTTCACGATTTGCACCATACGCTGCAGTTAACTGGAGGCGAACCAAGCATCTTCTTGAGTATTGTTAGTCTTTATAGAGTCGATTCGGAATAGTGTAGTCAATTATAGGGGTGCCTGTAGCTCGACGCATTGGAGTTTGTACGGTCCGCGCAGTAGATTTTCGCTCTATTTGCGCGGTTAAACAAACTTAATGGTCTTCTTGGGCTTTACTTACTTACTTTCTTCCTTGGTAACGGTGTCTGGTGATATTACCCGTCTTTTAAGACCAGTTTCAAGCATTTTGAACCACTCGTTGGGAATATTCCACCATTAAACCTACCTCTTCTGGCTACGGGCCCCCTGGATTAAGGTGACACCCCAAGTGGCTGTTTTTGCGTCCATATGTCTCCGAATACATGACATTATGAGACTGAAAGATCATTATAGCCTTCTTGCTGTATTAGTCGAAGAAAACTCCGTTAGAAGTTTAAAAATTAAAAAACACCGTACCGTAAATTCTAAGTAATCTCAAATATCTAATTTAAAAAAAGTTATGAATTTCCAATTATGCAGTAGAAACAATATTAATACTTGAAAGAAACCATAACAAGATATTTAGTATTTATTATGTACCCAGAATAAGAGCAATACTTGTTTAAAGTGCAATTTAAAAAGTGGCCCTTATTTTGTTTTGACGAGTATATTTTCAAATTAAAAGCAAATTTTATAAAAATGAACAATTTATTTATAAAATACAGTAGTTATGTGCAGCAGACTTGTCAATGAGAAGAGCCTCGTCTAGGAGCGCAGGTAGTGGCGTGGCGTGTAGATGCGCGTGAGGTCGCGCTCGCTCATGGTAGGCACGCGCGGCTTCAGCTCGGGGATGATGGCACTGCCGAGCACCGACAAACCGTTACTCCCCCTGCACACAACAACAACAACCGTTACCACTTGGGAATCCAATCCCGCATAATCACGATCCCACAAGCCCGCAGCAAGAGTTTTTTTTTATTGTTTTGTTTTGAGTCACACTCAAAAAGTCACCTTTTGAAAAAATTATGTATTCATTATTAATAAGCAGAGTTAATTTATTACTTAATCATCATCATCATCATCATCAGCCGGAAAACGTCCACTGCTGAACATAGGCCTCCCCCTTAGACCGCCACGCCGAACGACAATTCGCCACTTGCATCCATCGGTTGCCCGCGACCCTCACGATGTCGTCGGTCCACCTAGTGGGAGGCCTACCTACGCTGCGTCTTCCGGTCCGTGGTCGCCACTCGAGAACTTTTCTTCCCCATCGGTTGTCAGTTCTACGAGCGATGTGGCCTGCCCATTGCCACTTCAACTTGCAAATTTTATGAGCTATGTCGGTGACTTTGGTTCTTCGCCGAATATCCATGTTCCGGATTTTATCCCGCAAAGAAACTCCGAGCATAGCTCTTTCCATTGCGCGTTGAGTGACTCTTAGTCTCTCTAAAAGGCCAGCAGTCAGAGGCCACGTTTCAGAGCCATATGTCATTACTGGCAATACACACTGGTTAAACACCCTTGTCTTGAGACACTGTGGGATTCTCGATGAGAAGATATCACGTAGCTTCCCAAACGCTGCCCATCCGAGTTGGATTCTTCGGGCGACCTCTTTCTCGAAGTTGGACCTACCTAACTGAACAATCTGTCCAAGGTAAGTGTAATGGTCTACAACTTCGAGAGTATCATTCCCAACAACAACCGGTACGGGTGCCACATGGACATTCGACATGACTTTCGTCTTGTCCATGTTCATTCTAAGGCGGTCGGCCTTAGAATGAACATGGACAAGACGAACGTTGGGAAACGATACTGAGGTCGCTGAGCATAGCATTGAGGTGCTCCAACGATTCTGCCATGATGACTATATCATCGGCAAAACGAAGGTGAGTGATGTATTCGCCATTAATGTTGATGCCGAATCCGTTCCATTCCAAGAGCTTGAAAACGTCCTCCAACGCGTTCGTGAACAGTTTCGGAGAAATAACGTCTCCCTGTCTCACGCCTTTCTGCAATTGGATTGGTTTCGTGCTCTCTTCCTGAAGTCGGATGGACATGGTGGCATTTCTATACAAACACTTCAACACTTCGATAAATCTATAGTCGATAAGACATCGTTGGAGGGACTGCAATACTGCCCAGGTTTCGATTGAATCGAAGGCTTTTTCATAGTCCACAAACGCTAAACATAATGGCCGATTATACTCCTCTGTCTTCTGTATAATCTGGCGGAGTATGTGTATGTGGTCTATAGTACTAAAACCTTTTCGGAAACCGGCTTGTTCGGGAGGCTGGAAGTCATCAAACCTGCATTTGAAACGGTTCGTAATGACTCTTGAGAACAGCTTGTATACATGGCTCAGAAGTGAGATTGGCCTGTAGTTCATCAACAAGGTGTTGTCACCCTTTTTGAAGAAAAGAACAACCACACTCCTGTGCCATGCTTCTGGCGTAGTACCTTCGAGTATGACGGAATTAAATAACTTCTGGAGGACCAGAAGTACCGGTTTTCCACCCGCTCTCAGAAGTTCTGTTGTCATTCCGTCTTCACCGGGCGCCTTGTTATTCTTTAGCTGTTTAAGAGCCATTCTAATCTCGTACAGGCTGATGTCAGGGATATCCTCAGTGTAGTGTCGAGTCAGTTTAGCTCTTGCGTCTCGAACTGTACCGACACTGGGTTGTCGTGTTGAGGTGTATAACTGCCCGTAAAACCTCTCAAGCTCTCTCAGGATCTCCGGCTTCGTCGAAATGATGTTGCCGTCGTTAATCTTCAGCGTTGTCATTTGGCTTTGCCCAATAGACGAATTCTTTGCGAAGTCAAAAGTCTTCGCAAAGAATTCGCCCTGGTTCCGCTCGATTGCCTCTTTGATCCGTGCCACACTATAGGCACGCAGGTCCCGTCGCATTGATTTAGAGAATCGTCTATTGAGTTTGCCATATTCCGACATGTCAGCTGAAGATTGCAGCCTCATCTCGGCCCGGTCTTGCGTCAACTTGATGGTTCCGTTCGAGAGCTTTTGAGGCTTATTGCGGCGCGGGGTCTTAAAGAACTTGGACCCCACAGCTTGGACAGTTTCCACCAACCCATTGTTAATCTCGTCCACAGTTTCGCATTCGGTTAGGCACTGGAAGCGATTGTGCAGTTCGAGTTGAAAGTTTTCGGGGTTCTGGATGTGGGCAGGACCAGGTCGGAGCGTGGACTTCACCAGACGAGACCTTTCAAGCTTCACATTGATATTCAATGTGCCTCTGACGATTCGATGATCGCTACCGGTTTTCACCTTGGCGATCACACAGACATCACTGAATATTCGCTTCTTGGGCGTCATGATGAAGTCGATCTCATTTCTGGTAGTACCATCGGGGCTCATCCACGTCCACCTCCTGGATGGCCGCTTCTGGAAGTAGGAGTTCATTAAATGAAGTTCTTCCTTTTCCATGAAGTCGACCAGTCGCTGGCCCCTATGGTTTCGCTGCCCGTACCCAAATGGCCCCACTCTCAACTCATCGCCATTCCGTGCGCCCACCTTCGCGTCGAAGTCCCCCATAACAAGGGTGAAGTATGTTTCGGAAGTATGTATGGCCTCGGATATCTCCTCATACAATGCCTCTACTTCATCATCGGAATGTGTCGAGGTCGGCGCATATACCTGTATGACCTTCAACGAATACCGGTTGGTTATTCTGAGTATAAGGTATGCTACCCTACTCGACACACTGTCGACTTTCACAACGTTGTTGATGAGGGACCTGCGGACGAGAAATCCAACACCACCCTGGGATTTACGGTCTCCTTCCCGGTAGAAAAGCATGTTGCCGGAATCTAGAACTATCGTATCCTGACCCTCTCTTCGGACTTCAGATAATCCCAAGATATCCCAACGCATTTTGCTCAATTCTTCCTCCAGCTCGATAATCTTCTCATCGGTCCTCAGTGTGCGGATGTTGCGTGTTGCCAGGGCCAAAGTCCGTTGGGGGTGGTAGCGGGGCATCTGCCGGGGATTCTTAGCACCCCCTGCTCCGCCGTTACCCGATCCGCTACCCAGACCAGGAATAGCGGAGCTGCCGGGGACTGGGGGCCGTGTGCTATTGTTGTCAATCATAATGGGGGGGGGGGGGTTGCCATAATCCCCACGCTTGGCAGGCGGCTTGGGGATCGCAGTAAGGTCACCGAAAGTTTACAAAGGACGCTGCTGCCCGTCCTTCGGTGGCTGGACGTAGTTTAGGGACGTACCTGGGTCCAGTGAGTTATTACTTAATACCAATCAACAATAGTAGTTTTTTCACACCTCTTGCTCGAAAATGTCAAATTATATGTCATGCAAACCTACTGTAAAGCAAGTCATTGCTGCCCCCCGCTCGAGTCGGGCAATAATATTGTACTGAATTTCATTATTCCCCTGGGAATAATGTGATTCAAAGAAACCTCAAATAAAACATAGTATGAAAACTTTTACCAAGGAGTTGTAGCAGTAATGGCGGCCGGTGACCGCAACAGCTGATCGCTTGCTGTGGTGCCCACTTCACGTTCGAAGGTTGTCGTACCACCAAAAATCGAATATATTTCCTCGCAGTAGGTGTGAAAAGCAGAGTACGCTCCTCGGGAGTAAAGCTGCCTTGTCTTGGGCTAACATGAGTCCCTTGCTACACTAAGGATGTGAACCTCCTCGCCGCGCTACGGAGGTTCACTCCCAGGATCCTTACCATCGCGTCGGGATTCAATACGCCCGTGACGTAAGGCAATGCTTTACTCCTTTGATTAAAATAAAATAGCGGAAGATAATATATGTCACTACACGATAGCGCAGGCCTAACTGTCCTCAGTCGCAATACGAGTAGATTTCGGTTGAGAGTTGAGACGTGCGTACGTGTTTATATCAAATTCACCCCACCACACTCTCAGAAGAAAAAAAATGCCTTCGTGTGCCTCCACTGGGTGTACGAACTACTCTAAAACAGGCGAAGTATATTATTATTATACCATGCTCTAAAAGAAAAACAAATCACATGGCCTCACATTTCATTCGTAAATACATTTTGATGAAACTTGCAGTGTTCCCTAAAGTGAACTCTTCCTCGTATAACAAAAAAAGAATTTTGAAAATCGGTCCACAATTGGCGGAGTAATAGCGTAACAAACACTCAAAAAAGTAAAAATCATCACATCATCCATCAATAAAAATGCTCACAAAATAAAAAGTACTGAACCAAATTGGATGAAATTTATGGGACCTAACTGCAAGTATCCTGCATCGAACAAAAAAAGAATTACACTAATCGGACCAGAAACCTCGGAGTAATCGGTGTACATACATAAAAAAAAAAAACATACCGACCGAATTGAGAACCTCCTCCTTTTTTTGAAGTCGGTTAAAAACTCAAAGTTAATTCAATCGCTATTTCCTGGCTCCGATGACAACAGTATTCAGAAATTGATCTGCAATCCTTTGCAATGATGAAATTGAAGAAAAAGTGATGGAAATTATTTATTATGAACACGTAAGTAATTTTTAAAGATACATTCCAATCAGGAATATTTCCTTCAGAATTTTGAAGTAAAATAAACATTTTTTTACCAAAACTACAAGCTTGCTAATTGCAAGCTGCATTGCTATAGGTACGTTACCTAGCTAAAATATTAATTTTCAAAAACAGGAGTTCTCGGTTACGCACCCCGCAATTATTGTGGTAATACCTGAGGAGCGGCTGCAGGGGAGCCACGATTTCCTCAGGTTCTCACCGGACACATTAGTTACTGTTGTGGGACACCTTAGCTCTTAGGTCTTCTGGCTTGGGTGATATTGACGGATGACTTCCGAAATCATTATGAAACTAGGACTAGTTCATTGCTAATGATGAACTCGGTGGAGTCGTGAGGTGCAGACATGAGCGATGTACCTGATGGGCGCGGCCTCCGCGTCTGGCAGCCAGCAGTGCAGGGAGTACCCCCGCCGCGTCTGAAACAACCGCCTTCTGGGTGTAAATGCTTGCCAACGACCAGCACCGACCACTCGCGACTGTGCGCCGCGAGCAGCGTGTCTACATAGGAGTGTTGTACCTTGACGGAGCTCTTGAGCTTGCTGCGCGACGCGCGGTACGTCTCCACGTCGGGGAGCGGCTCGCCCGACTTCTTCGAGCTCTTGGAGGCAAGAATGGAAGAGTCTGTCATGCAAACCAAAACATTTCATTAGGCTGGTTAACAAGCTGTTAAACAAGTAATGACCTGTAAACAATGATCTCCCCCTGCCTAGCCGCTCACCGCTCTGAGGCAGAAAAAGTTTTCAATCCGTTTTCGCATCTGCAGAGCCTCACTCGATCAAACGCAGCGACCGCGTTTGGCGCTCTCATTGGTTGAGAGTTCATACAACCTTGGAGCGGGCCAATGAGAGCGCCAAACGCGGTCGATAACGATGATCGAGTATCGTGATGACAACTCATTGGGTATTGGGTACTGGTTGTTTTCGGTCACACTCTAATAATCTATTATAAATATCTTATAATATAAAGATATAATATTTGTGTGGGGTAATCTCCGGAACTAATGATTCAATTATAATATTATTATTAAGGTGCGGTGTTATCTCAATATTCCCAAAAATAGGTTTCTTAGAACGTCGAGTATGACGTAATGTAATAAAAATAAGTAACGTGAAAAATACAGTGAACAGAGAAGGGTATAAAGAAGAATTGAAACCGAAAGAATAATAAAAAAAACTTTTTAATAAAAAAAAATAACCGCCTTCAAAAACAACATAAAAGACAACGAAATAAAAAAAACAAAGCCACCGACTTCCGAAAGAAAAGTTATTTTTGTAGGTTATTTTACCCTTTTTGTGGTTGTTTTTGAAGGCAGTTAAATTATTTTATTAAAAAGTTTTTTTTTTTTATTTCACTCTTTTTAGTTTAAATATTCAACCCAAATTCTTGTCAAATACATCATTTTCTTACACGTGCACTAGAATTTGGTAATCCTTAGCACCGGTATTAACATCGCTCATGTACACAATAAGCTAATAAAATTCCCTATCAAAAACTGCTGAACCGATTTTGATGAAACTTGCAGTGTTCCCTAAAGTGAACTATTCCTCGTACAAGAAAAAAAGAATTTTGAAAATCGGTCCACAATTGGCGGAGTAATCGCGTAACAAACACTCAAAAAAGTAAAGATCATCACATCATCCATCAATAAAATTGCTCACAAAATAAAAAGTACTGAACCAAATTGGATGAAATTTTTATGGGAACAAACTGCAATTATACTGCATCGAACGAAAAAAGAATTACACTAATCGGACCAGAAACCTCGGAGTAATCGGTGTACATACATAAAAAAAAAAGAAAAAAAAAAACTTTTTCAAAAAAAATGTAACCGCCTTCAAAAATAACCACAAAAAAGGGTAAAATAACCTACAAAATAACTTTTCTTTCAGAAGTCGGTGCCTTTGTTTTTTTTTCATTTCATTGTTTTTTTGCCACCGACTTCTGAAAGAAAAGTTATTTTGTAGGTTATTTTACCCTTTTTTGTGGTTATTTTTGAAGGCGGTTACATTTTTTTTGAAAAAGTTTTTTATTTTACTCTTTTTAGTTTAAATATTCATCTCAAATTCTTGTCAAATAAATCATTCTCTCTCAAGTGCACAATAAGCTAATAAAATTCCCTATCTCAAAAACTACTGAACCGATTTTGATGAAACTTGCAGTATTCCGTAAGTTAAACAATACTTAGTACAACAAAAAAAGAATTACTTAAATCGGACTTGTAGTTCCAGAGATATGCGAACACAAACTAAATCAGTCGATGCCTACTCCAAGCCGTTGAGGAGTTGTACCTTCCATCATCAGCTCATCCACCTGAGATGATGATTATCAGATGCAAATACTTGAACAGCTTTAGAAAATATATGAAAATGGTACTATGTGCCTATAAAATTTGAAGGTTGCCCTCGATTTCTCTGGGATTCCATCATCAGATCCTAACCTGATGATCATGGGACCAATGGGAAAGTATACCCTTTCAAACAAAAGAAAAAAAATCCAAATCGGTCCAGGCGTCTTCGAGAAATCGGGGAACATACATAAAAAAAAAAAAAAAAAAAAAAAAAAGATTCCGACGAATTGAGAACCTCCTCCTTTTTTTGAAGTCGGTTAAAAAAAGAAAAACATACCGACCGAATTGAGAACCTCCTCCTTTTTTTGAAGTCGGTTAATAATAGTTTGATATTCCCAATAAAAAATTGGGAAGTTGTAGCACAAAAATAAACTTTGACGTCGAAGATCTCTGTATTTCCAGCGATAACAACAGTTTTTTTTTTTAAGAATTTAGTAGGTTTTCCATTTTTTTTAAACTTTAACCAAACCATTATTTAATTTTATGTCTATACTAGCTGTGCCCGCGACTTCGTTCACGTGGAGGTCGGAACTCAACAATGTAAACCATCATTCTGGAGCATACATAAATATGCGCACGTAAATCATCAAATGAGTCCTCCTACCCAGGGCAGGGTAAGAGGGACTGGCAGACTTGTACTGATTAAAATCCTCGGTGTCCTATAAATCCTATAATAGGCCTTTACGTTCCGGGGTCAAGGTAATTCGATAGTTCCGCGACCCCGGCAGGCTTTGGCCTTCTAAGGGGGGGGGGGGCGTCATTGTGATGACACATTTAGGCGCGTGTTGAACACAACGCGCCGTCGACCCAGGCATACTCGCCGCCCGCATGCTCGTGCAAGA
Source organism: Agrotis exclamationis (assembly GCA_950005045.1). Taxonomy (NCBI): domain Eukaryota; kingdom Metazoa; phylum Arthropoda; class Insecta; order Lepidoptera; family Noctuidae; genus Agrotis; species Agrotis exclamationis. The sequence goes on along the minus strand of OX465435.1, from coordinate 22,023,021 downwards.
GAAAAATCTACGTTTAAACGCCTCTGGGACTTGAGTAGTATAGGCGGACTCCGGAGCCTGCCCGTTCCTGCCTTTACCGGCGCTGGCAGCCCCAGGACGTAAGCAGACATGGGCGAAAGTCATTCTTTCAAGGAAACAGGTCGTGCCTATGCGTGACCCATCGTATCCCATCCTATCACATCGTATCCCATCGTATCCCATCGTATCCCGTCGTATCCCTTCGTATCCCATAGTGTCCCATCGTGTCCCATCGTATCCCATCGTATCCCATCGTATCCCATCGTATCCCATCGTATCCCATCGTATCCCATCGTATCGCATCGTATCGCATCGTATCCCATCCTATCCCATCCTATCCTATCCCATCCTATCCCATCCTATCCCATCCTATCCCATCCTATCCCATCCTATCCCATCCTATCCCATCCTATCCCATCCTATCCCATCCTATCCCATCCTATCCCATCGTATCCCATCGTATCCCATCGCATCCCATCGTATCGCATCGTATCCCATCCTATCCCATCCTATCCCATCCTATCCCATCCTATCCCATCCTATCCCATCCTATCCCATCCTATCCCATCCTATCCCATCCTATCCCATCCTATCCCATCCTATCCCATCCTATCCCATCCTATCCCATCCTATCCCATCCTATCCCATCCTATCCCATCCTATCCCATCCTATCCCATCCTATCCCATCCTATCCCATCCTATCCCATCCTATCCCATCCTATCCCATCCTATCCCATCCTATCCCATCCTATCCCATCCTATCCCATCCTATCCCATCCTATCCCATCCTATCCCATCCTATCCCATCCTATCCCATCCTATCCCATCCTATCCCATCCTATCCCATCCTATCCCATCCTATCCCATCCTATCCCATCCTATCCCATCCTATCCCATCCTATCCCATCCTATCCCATCCTATCCCATCCTATCCCATCCTATCCCATCCTATCCCATCCTATCCCATCCTATCCCATCCTATCCCATCCTATCCCATCCTATCCCATCCTATCCCATCCTATCCCATCCTATCCCATCCTATCCCATCCTATCCCATCCTATCCCATCCTATCCCATCCTATCCCATCCTATCCCATCCTATCCCATCCTATCCCATCCTATCCCATCCTATCCCATCCTATCCCATCCTATCCCATCCTATCCCATCCTATCCCATCCTATCCCATCCTATCCCATCCTATCCCATCCTATCCCATCCTATCCCATCCTATCCCATCCTATCCCATCCTATAATATTAGGTTATTATTAGGATTAATATTGTGTTAATGAAAATACCTTCGCAAGTAATGCATTACTTTAAAATCAAAATTGATTTCCATAAAAAAGGTTATAATGACTTAACCTTAAAAGATAAATGTATGCTCTCGCGGACTTTATTTTAGAACTTTTTATCTATATACATATAATAAATCTGTAGAAGGGTCAATTCTGTACATTGAAAATATTGAAAAAATAAATAGCGGGGGGTGTTGCTGGATCGATACCAAACCCAAATATGTGATTAAAAAAATTTTTGTCTGTCTGTCTGTCTGTCTGTCTGTCTGTCTGTCTGTATGTGCAGGCATCACGTGAAAACTAACGGTTCGATTTCGATGAAACTTGGTATAATTATACCTTATTATCCTGGGCATAAAATAGGATACTTTTTATCCTGGAAAAATACGTAGAAAAAAAAAAAAATTCAGTTTTATTCATAGACGTTGTTCTGTAGAACCGCGAACACACGTTGCATTACCCGCAGTGTATTCAGCGCCGTAACCTGTAGCGCCGAAAGTCGGATTTGGCTTGAACCGTTTGCGGCACACGCGGGCCACGCCTCCCCGACTCCTATACACCGTGACTTTTTAGTCGTCTTACAAAAGTCGTCCACTTAATGTATCCGACCTAAAATACCTCTAGGCGAGTTTATTTTTTTTTAAATCGTTAATAATAATTTTTATTTTTACCACGTTTTTTTTTTTTTTTTTTTTTTTTTTACCACGTTTTTATACACTCACTTTTCTTGTTTGTTTGTCGTTCCGGTTGGACTTTTGCAACTCAATTTTGAGGCACTTCCCGATAAGCTAGCTGGCTGAAATTTTGTAAACGCTTTGAGTTCTGATGACAATACATGAATAGCTAAGAAACGTCATAACAAATCCAATATGGCGGCCTCCCCAAGATGGCGGACTAGCTGTTTGAAACCCACCCCCATGATATGGGTATCAAATGAAAGGGTTTGCTGTCAGGAATACGAAAAAAATAGTCACGTGACTTAAATCCAATATGGCGGACGTCCAAGATGGCAGACAGGCTATTTGAAATGCGACCGTATGATATGGATATCAAATGAAAGGGTTTGCTATCAGGAGTACGAAAAAATAGTCACGTGACTTAAATCCAATATGGCGGACGTCCAAGATGGTAGACTGACTGTTTGAAATCCACCTCCATGATATGGGTATCAAATGAAAGGTTTGCTGTCAGGAATACCAAAAAATAGTCATGTGACTTAAATCCAATATGGCGGACGTCCAAGATGGCGGACAGGCTTTGAAGCACTTCCCGATAAGCTAGCAGGCTGAAATTTTCAGTGTAGCTTCTAACCCGATAAATAATGATAAAAATAATAAAATAATTAATAGATTTTAAAAATCTAAAAACCCACGTTTTTAAATGTCCTAAAAATAAGAAAATAACCCTACGGGGCTGAGAGAGGGGCCACTCAAAACGTGGGGGCGTATCTTTGCAAGTTACACCCACGATCTATACACGTCATGTAAATATATCTCATAAATAATCCCCTAAATAATATACGCCCCCACGTTTTGAGTGGCCACTCTCTCAGCCCCGTAGGGTTATTTTCTTATTTTTAGGACATTTAAAAACGTGGGTTTTTAGATTTTTTTAATAAATAGGTACATTAGAAATATGAAACACCCTGTTAAAATGTTTACGTATCGATCTGTAGAGTATACCTACCCAGCGCAATAGTCGGGTAGATCATTCCATTTCCATTTTCTATGAGATAAGGGCGTTTCTAACTACGCCTTGTGTCATAATAACCAATTAAAGTTTTATTATTAATTTTTTCAAATCTCTTAAATACATATTTTTTTATTAAAAACGTGTTCTATTCATTGGATACATGAACTGGGCTGCTTTTGTAAGACGACTAAAAAGTCACGGTGTATAACGAGCCGCGTTCCGCGCCGCGCGATGCATATAAATTCTGAATTTAGATGCGAGCGGACGTGTCCAGTGTGGCGAGCGGTCGTCCGTGGAATTAATATTATATGCGTGTCATTTTAAACCGTGCTTTTCAGCGCGACCTTTTTGATTACTGTTCCGATCAGTTATTTGTAAATACAAGGTCGGAATTACTATGAAAAAAATACTTACTACAGAACGCGAGCTCAACAGCAGTAGCTCAATAGAGGGATCTCCTTAATTATTATAGGCTTAGCCGTATTTGGGTCCAATAGATATTTATAAGATGTCATTGTCAGAGTTACTCAAAATGGAGAAATAAACCATCCACGCGAAGACCGACATCCGCGCGGACGGAGTCGCGGGCGGAAGCTAGTCAGGAATAATTCCGTAGTAAGAAAGAAAGAAAGAAAGAAAGAAAAAATATTTTATTCTTCACAGACATGCACATACATTCAACAAAAACATATATTACACAGTAAAATTACAAAAATAAATCCTAATAATAACAAAAAGAAACATACAAAACATAATAGGTAGGCAGCTGTATGTCATGACTGTGACAAAAAAGGCTTCCCACTCAGCATAAAGCTGTGCTATGGGGGACCCACAGCACAGCGCTGATTTTCAGTGGTCACCCCGAAAAAGAAGAAGAAAGAAAAGACAAGTGTAGCTACGGAAATCAAGCTAGGGTCATAAATAGATAATAATTAAAATAAAAGAACGACAGATAAAGGTACAAAATATGAACAACTGTTAATAAAATGTAAAAATAAATAAATAGATAGGGCAATATTATATAATAATAAACATAAGTATGATAAATATAGGTAACAAATATAACAAATCATGAATACATGGTGGGTACCATAACACAGGAGTGTCAAGTGTTGTGTTTCACTCATACCCTCACTTTCGCGTCGACCGCGCTCAAACTATCAAATAAATCGTTGAGTACGATTGCACTTCCTTAGCGGGTCTATTAGGGTGATGACGCGTGCATGTGAGTCACCGAGTCGGGCGATCGGGCAGCGCGGGCGCTGCCGCTCTGTGGCGCGGCGCACGGTGGCTCACGAGACCGAGAGGTCACGTGACGCGCCGCACTCGCGTAAAACTGTTGATTTGATAGTTTGTTAGCGATTCAAAACACCGGCCAAAAGCGAAATAGATGATTGTGGTAAATGTGTGTAGTGGTGTGTTAGTGTGTAATATTGTGTTTGCGCCTCAGTCGACGCTTGATTCACGTTTAAAAGTGTAACTCTATACATTTAAGCCCACAAAGATATTACTATCGGCACGAAGGAAGATGACGGATTCGTCCGACGCATCGCCATGCCGCTATGCCGCTGCGAGCCGCTGGGATAATGATGTACCTTGCCCATAGATGATAAACCATATGTAAGTATTTATTTATAAGATATTTGTTGCTCATGCTTCTGCTTTTCTAATAGGATTTGTTTCAAGTGTAACTTAAAATTTTGTTTTGTTTTCAGGGATCTTATTGGGGGTGGTAAATCGTTCCAGCAGCGAGAAGCGGCATACTTGAAGCATCCTCTGAAGGCGGTGGTCTTATGTCGAGGCATCGAGATCGGTACGGACGTGGAGCGAGCGGAGTAGCTGTAGTGCTCGTGTCTCCAAGTAATTTTGTTATACAGGTATTCCGGTTTGTGCGTTTTTATGATACCGAACATTAAAACGGCTAAATGTAGTTTGCGTCGTGCAGCCATTTTTAAAATATTATGGTCGTTTAAATACGGTGTGACATGATGTCTCCGGGGTATACCAAAGCAAAAGCGAGCGCACGCATTCTGTACACGCTGGATAAGACGTTCTGTACGAGAAAGGAGGCACGGTCCGTAAACAGCGTCACAATAATTAAATTTAGATAATACCAGACTATCCACCAGTCTCTTTCTCACAACGATACTAAGGTAGTCTCGTACCCTATATAGAACCTTTAGCCTATAAAAACAGTTTCTTACCACCTCGTTGATGTACTCCTCAAAACGAAGTTCTGGGTCGGTGATTAGACCAAGGTTACGTGCGACTTCGACCCCCTTTATGCTTACTCCCATAATTTTAACGTCGGGCTTCAGAGATAGAATTGATTTAATTTGATTTCTACTCCCCATTACCATAAACTTAGATTTTTGAGGGTTCAGTGCTAGTGAATTGACCGAAGACCACGCAGCTATTCTATCAAGCTCCTCATTTAGGGCACGTACAGCGGCTGTTGTGTTACTGGCGTTAAACGAGACATACAATTGAGTGTCATCTGCGTACACATGATATTTACAGCTCTTGATACAAGTAGTAATGTCAGCACTATACAGTATGTAGTACATTATTTTTGCGTATCTTTAACCGTTTACGCAGCGCACGCAACGGAAGCTCTCGAAATGGAATACATTTTCCCGATTTTGAAACATTTATCTTTACTGCTCCGCTCCTATTGGTGATAGCGTGATGTTATATAGCCTATAGCCTTCCTCGATAAATGGTCTATCCAACACAAAAAGAATTTTTCAATTCGAACCAGTACTTCCTGAGATTAGCGCGTTCAAACAAACAAACAAACAAACTCTTCAGCTTTATAATATTATATAATAAGTATAGATAATAATTAATATAGATTAGTAAGTAATATACACAAACATTAATTTGCGGTTTTGAAAATGTACTATATCTCAAAAACTGCTAACTATATCTCATCCAAACCAATTTACGTTGGAAGTTTTTGTTGAGGTCTAGATTATTTTTTTTTTTAGTTTTTTTCATTCTTTTAGAAGTTACAGGGGGGGAACACATTTTACCACTTTGGAAGTGTCTCGCGCAACTGTTCGGTTTAGAAAAAATGATATTAGTAACCTCAATATCATTTTTTTAAAGACCTATCCATAGATACCCCACACGCCCATGCGTGTGGGGTATCTATGGATAGGTCTTTGGTGAAGTAAGTATGGGGGGTACACCCAAAATTTGTTTTGTTTTAATTTTTGTGTAAAAATCCTAATGCGGTTCACATAATACATTCTACTTACCAAGTTTCAACAGGATAGCTCTCATACTTTCGAAGAAAAGTGGCTGTGACATACGGACGGACGGACAGACAGACAGACAGACAGAAATGACGAATCTATAAGGCTTCCGTTTTTGCCATTTGGCTACAGAACCCTAAAAATCAGACATTCACAACATCACTAGTAGGTAGTGAAAAGGAGTAATACCGAGCGCCTCTTTCTTCATGGTGAGCGTCAATTTGCTGGAGTCGGAGCGCGCAAGTCTTGCGAACGTAGCCGGCTCGGCAGGCGGCAGGGGGGGCGCGCCCCGGCCCGCGACGCGCGCCCCCGCCCCCCGCGCCACTCGCGCCGAGCACGCACACGTGGCGCAGTGTCGACACGTGCAATCCTAACAAAATTCCACAAAAATATTTATTTACAAATCATCATCATCATCAGCCGGAAAACGTCCACTGCTGAACATAGGCCTCCCCCTTAGACCGCCACGCCGAACGACAATTCGCCACTTGCATCCATCGGTTGCCCGCGACCCTCACGATGTCGTCGGTCCACACGTTTTTTTATTAACAACATACACGTTTATTTACAAAGTTATTTATTTATTCCCGAGACGGGGTTCGGCGCCACAACGATATTATGGGCGCTAATTTAAACCGAGGTAGGTAAATACTGTGCTTTGCATTACGAATACTAGGAAATGGGTCTTTGAATGTTATGTTTTTTATTTTATAATTAAATATTAAACGCATTAACGCACACGTAGAGAAAAATTCGAACCCCGTGCAGATTTGAATCCGCGACCCCCGGATTTGTTACCTACTACATCACGGTTGTTAGGTACCTACTGCGTCGAATTCTTCAATCCATTTCTAACGTGACCAAGGTGACGTTTAGCGCCATCTATTGCAGAGCATCTCAACTACATACCAACATGTTGACATTACAGTCAAATCTCATCATCATCAATCGACTTGAGGCACTGAGGTTGTTGGAAATAGCACCCAACAGACACGCAGACGGCACGCGCAGGGGACGTGACCGACCTGCGCAGCAGCTGGTGAGCGGAGGTGTGGAGCGGGGAGCCGGCCCGGCGGCCGGCATTCGCTCTCTCGAAGCCCACCGCGACGGACGACATACTCCAAACGTTTAAGTAGAGATATATATGTTTGGTCCGGGACAGTTTAATATTGTAACTTTAATCGGCAATATATCCAGCCAGTATATACAGTCCACAGTCATTTTCATTTCAAACCAACGAGCAAGTCGATCAGAGGTACTTTGGACGAGAAAACGTTACGCAGTTTCCCGAACGCTGCCCAGCCGAGTTGGATTCGGCAGTTGACCTCTTTCTTGAAGTTGGACCTACCTAGTGCGACGGTTTGTCCCAGGTAGACATACGAGTCAACAACTTCTAGAACCGAGTTCCCAACTGACAATGGGGTGGGCACAACATGGCCATTGCACATTACCTTTGTCTTGTCCATGTTCATTTTAAGACCCACCTGTTGGGAAACTCGATTGAGGTCGCCGAGCATCGTGCTGAGATCTTCCATCGATTTTGCCATGACAACAATATCGTCGGCAAATCAAAGGTGGCTGATGTACTCGCCATTAATATTGATGCCGAGTCCTTGCCATTCCAGGAGCTGGAAGGCGTTTTCCAAAGTGGCAGTAAACAGTTTCGGAGATATCACATCTCCCTGCCTGTCCCTTTTCAAAGGAATCGCCTTCGAACTCTGCTCCTGTACTCGGACCGACATAGTGGCATTATTGTACAAGCACCTAAGCACTTCGATGTACCGATACGATAGTCAATACGACATCGTTGGAGAGATTCAAGCACTGCCCATGTCTCCACTGAATCGAAGGCTTTCTCATAGTCCACAAACGCTAAACATAAGGGCAAGTTATACTCTTCGGTCTTCTGTATAACTTGCCGCAGATGGTACTGTAGCCTTTTCGGAAACCGGCTTGTTCGGGAGACTGGAAGTCATCAAACCTGCGGTCGAGACGGTTCGTGATGACCCTCGAAAACAACTTATAAACATGGCTCAAGAGCGAGATGGGTCTGTAATTCTTCAATAAGGTGTTGTCACCCTTCTTGAAGAATAGAACCACCACGCTCTTGTTCCATGCTTCTGGCGTTGTACCCTCGAGCAAGACGGAGTTGAAGAGCTTCTGAAGCTTTCAGAAGCTCTGAAGTGATTCCGTCTTGACCCGGCGCCTTATTGTTTTTAAGTTGATTAAGGGCCATCCTAATCTCGTACAGGCTGATAACCGGGATGTCTTCGGTATAGTGTCGGGTCAGCTTGGCTCTTGGGTCTTTGGCCGCGCTGCTAACAGGTTTTGTGACCGAAGCGTATAGATGTCCATAGAACCTTTCGACCTCCTCCAATACCTCTGCTTTGGTTACGCTGTACTACCATCTTCTCGTTTCAGCTTTGTCAGTCAAATCTATCCCACAAAAAAAAATCTGTAAAAAACTGGCCAAAGTCTCGTTAGAGCTGCTTATTTATCTTTAAAAAGTAATGAAATCTAGACAAAGTCGTGCCAAGTCTAAGGTTCCCTACTGGTTACTGCGATTTTTTTTATTATTATAGGTTAATGTTGTGAGACTTGGCCGTTGAAGGGTACACAACAGTACAAAACCAGGTGCTCCATGACACCATTACACCAATCCTGACTTGTACCCACTAACCAACGGCCCAGGGGCGTAGCTACCGCCGTATCTGCCGTATCAATTATACGGGGCCCCCGGGCCACAGGGGCCCCCAACGTGCGTAAACAAAAATTAATAAAAACTGAATGATTATTTAAATAAAGTAGTTATTTACTTTCACACAATTTATTTGTCTTATCTATCTTTGGTGTTTTTATTATTATTATTTATATGTAATACTGTTTTAAGCACGAGATTGTCTATTAGAAATCACGGGAAGATCCATATTAATATCAACATTTCGATGCAAGTACTAAAATAACTCTACCTAAGTCCGACCTATGGACTGATCAGTTGCATCTTGAATTTTTTGATGACCTTTTTTATATTTTGCCGGCGTAGATACAGAAAAATGCATTTTTTTTTTCTTGAGTGATAAATCTTTACCCTAATTAAGGGCCCCCAAACAAATTTTTATACGGGGCCCCGCCAATGCACGCTACGCCTCTGCAACGGCCAAGTTACACAACATTGAGACCGCCCGCGCGCATGCGCTGTAGTGTTTTGCCCACAATAAATCGAGCGTTAGGAATAAATCAAAAAGTTGTTGCCGCCATTGTTCAGACATTTCGTTCGCGAATAAAAACAAATATCTCGACGACAAAATCACGAGCACAACATTACGTGGCTATAGTGACGCGCGATCTGCCCGCTAGTTTCGAGAACGGGTCTGCGACGGCCGCGCCGCTGAGCTCCGCCGCCGCCGCCGCCCCGCTGCCCGCAAGATTTGAGGCAGCGGCCTGAGTGTCTGTCGTAAATGCGAAACTTTGGTTTCGCTTAACTTCGGAACTGAATGACCTACAGACTTGAAATTTTGGATTGTAAGTACGAGTATGTGATTATAGTGCACTGGATGACGAAAATTTCTGCGTTCTGGTCTTATCCAGAGTTTCTCAAATAGGGGCCTGAAAATGCGGCGAAATGGTTCCAGTAAACTGTAAAGGATGGTACGGCAGTGTTTGCTTTGCGCTCGAATTTGGCGGGGGCACTGCCGTGCCCCCCGATGTTGTAACAGATGACGTCAGTCAACCACACTTAATCCACACTTCCACACTTAATATTATAAATGCACAAGTAACTCTGTCTGTTTTGCTTTACTGCTAAAACTACTGAACCGATTTAAATGAATTTTTGGTATAAGTACCTATAGTACTATTAAGTATTCTGTGGTATAAGTACAGATGTGATGATGATGACACACCTGAGAAAGGAGATACGCTACTTTTATTGCGGAAAAGGAATTGTAAGGGGGTTGAAAGGGGTGATGAAAGGTTGCATGAAGTATTGTCATGCTGCAATGATGAAAGTTTTTTATTTGGCTCTAAATTTAGCAAAAATGGTTCCACGTGATGAGCATTTTCTGCTAAGAGAATCAAATTGAAAATCTGGAACACCTGGTGTGGAACTCCAAAAGCCTACCTATACAGCCTATACTGTAACAAATATAGAAATGACGCTTCGCAAGAGTTAGTAGTTAGAGTAGTTTAGTGTAGTGTGTGGCACCTGGCAGGGTCCCGCGGCGGCTGCTTGCGCGTCGTATGGGTCGTGCGCGTCGTGCGAGTCGTGCGGGAAACGCAGGCGCATCTCGACGTCGGCAGGCAGCGTGGCGCGGCACGAGCCCGCCACTGTCACCGACCAGCCGCCTGTCACACACCGTTAATAACACCTTATAACTGGGATAAGGCTCACAGGCTGAATTTTCCAACTGGGATAGCTAAATCCGAAAATATGAGGAATAGCGGAAATAATGTAAGGAAATGTAATATAATGTAATAATGTAAAATAATTTAAGGAGTCTCGAGACTGATTTTGATGAAACCTAAAACTGCACCATTTTGATCAATAAATCTTCACCAGGAATCAAAACCCTTTATTTTTCACACAATCACATGTATATTATTACTCCATTCGATAGTGTCGTTGTATGTAGAGTTATAAGGATACGTTCCGTTACTTTAGGAAAATATCGAATTAAAAAAAGATCGGGGAATAAAGAACAAGTATCACCCAACTAACATTTTGGTAATAAGAATAAGTGCTATAAATGAGCTGCTTAAGAGAATATTAAGAACCAAAGGTTCTACAAAGGCGCTAACATTAGGTGATATAGCGTGCTATATCGCTCTTGTAAACCTCATTTGGGCCCATGGTATTAGCGCTTGAAGTGAAAAATGGTTGTAGAGTAGTGATAAATGAGTGATTAAGAAGAGTTATAACAGCGCTATTGCAGCAGTGATTATCACTTCAAGTGTTTTATAAGCTAAACATACCAAAAATTCCTAATCCTACTCTTCCCAATCAATTCCGTCCAATTTCTATCCTCCCGTTTTTGTCAAAAGTACTCGAAGCCTGTGTACAAAAACAATTCTCCCATTTCATTTTCCAAAATTCCCTAATCAGTCCCCTTCAGTCAGGGTTCAGGCTCGGACACAGTACCGTTTCAGCCCTTCTTAAAGTGACTGACGATATTAAACGAGGAATGGAAGACACTAAAGTTACCGTCTTAGTGTTGATTGACTTTTCCAATGCGTTTAATACCGTTAGTCACGAAGTCCTTTTGTCCATCCTCTCCCATCTCATGGTCTCTCCTGAGGTATTAAATTGGTTTTCTTCCTATCTTCAGGGGCGTCAACAGTCGGTTCGTGCTGGTGATACTTCGTCCACCTGGTGTGATCTTGAAGCTGGCGTCCCTCAAGGCGGTATCTTATCTCCACTTCTGTTCTCTATTTTTATAGATTTCATAACCACTGTGCTTCAATGTGCGTATCATCTTTACGCTGACGACTTACAGCTTTATTGTCAGGCAAGTGTCGACAACATCTCAGTTGCGATCGACGAGCTGAATCGGGATTTAAGCGCAGTCAAAAACTGGTCAAATCGTTTCGGGGTGGCGGTAAACCCAGCTAAATGTCAAGCCATCATAGTAGGGAGCCCCCATAGTTTACGAAGGCTGAATGGGTTAGCAGTACCACCAGTTATCTTTGACGGTGCTATCATTCCGTTCAGCTCTGAAGTCAAGGATCTGGGTTTGTATGTCGACACTTGCCTCGATTGGCGTAAGCAGGTCGCAAGTGTGAGCAGAAAAGTCACCGGAACGTTGCGTTCACTTTATCGCCTGAAAAATGTTCTCCCTTCTCACATAAAGGCACTGCTTGTCCAATCCCTGATATTCCCCATAATTGATTATGGTGATGTGTGCTACTATGACCTGAATGCAGATCTACTCAACAAACTTGACCGACTTCTGAATAACTGCATTCGATTCGTATTCAATCTCCGCAAGTATGATCATGTTTCCCCACAACGGTCACTGTTACAGTGGTTACCCATTCGGCAGCGTAGAGCGTTGAGGGCTTTGACTACCCTATTTTCTCTTCTAGAAAAACCCACTTCTCCTTCTTATCTGACTTCTCTTCTCCAGTATTTATGCTCTGCACACAGCAAGCATCTTCGTTCTTCTAGTAATCGCCTTTTGCGATGTCCCTCTCATCGCTCTAGTCTCCAGAAATATTCCTTTTTTGTTCAGGCGGTTTTTCTCTGGAATGAACTCCCTCTGAATATCAGGACGGCAACCAATCGTTTCTCGTTTAAGGTAAAGGCTCGAGAATTCTTACTTAAGAAGCTGGCAGATTCGACTCAAAGTTAATTGATTTACAGTATTTCTATTTGTATTTCTTCTCTCTGCACAATGTGATAGTATGTATGTATGTATATATGTATGTATATGTACTTATTTTTTTTATATATGTGTTATATAGTATAGGTATATATATCTAGTGAATGGTTCTTTTATTTTTGTTGCACCTACTATGTTTTATCTCTGCATCACCCGAAGGTAGACTGGCAGAAAATGCCTACGGCATTAAGTCCGCCGTTGTACAGCAATGTGCAAAAAGTTTTATAAATAAATAAATAAATAAAATAAATAAACAGAGGTCATAACTGCAAGCCAAAGTAATAAACAAGTGTTGGAAACCACTTTAATGGCTCTAAATAACTGTTTTCATACATTTTTACGTTCATGTTAAAGCCAATAGTGATAATATTTTTAGAACACATTTCATGGCGGTGACGCGTGTTGTATTATGTTAATAAATAATGAAAGTCAAGTGTTTAAGATTACTGAGTGTTATAGGTATTAAATCTCATGCGATGCTAAATTTACAGTAACATTATATAGTAGTTTTCATCTCATTTTTGAAGCGCCTTAAAAATAAACTACTTTTGATGATAAAATGATGTAAAAAATAGTGCATGTTTTTTTTTTCTTTATTTATAGTATTATATAATATTAATATTCCACAACTATCACACAACGCCATCTAGTCCCAAGCTAAGCAGAGCTTGTGTTATGGGTACTAGACAACTGATAAACATACTTATATATAGATAAATTACACCCAGACACAGAACAAATGATCGTGCTCATCACACAAACATTTGTCCTGGGTGGGAATCGAACCCACGACCTCCGGCATAGCGGTCAGGGTCACTAACCACTAGACCAACAGGCCTGTCAAAATATCAACTCCTTGTACCTTATTTACACATTTTAACTAAAAATTATGAACAATGTAAGTAAATAAGTGTACCAGTAACATTTAAATGAGCTTTTTCTTTCACATTTTTATAGGTTATCTGACTAAAATGGCGTCTTAGTTGTAATTACTTAGGGATCCTGATAACTCTATTATTCCGCCCGTAGTGAAAGTAAGCACTTGCATGGCACTAAAAGTTCTAAAACTATATACAATAAACCCTATTATGTAACCTGCCGTGATTTAAAGGTGGATTCTAACTCTTGCAAAATCTAGCTCTACAGGACTTATAATCAAGGGCGGATCCAGCTTTCATTTCAGGGGAGGGTCACAAGCTGTCTGCGACAACAGAACAGCTTGTCTCCGTAGTCTAGTTCGGATAGATATATAACTATACTTTTTTTATCGTGGTCATCAAATGAGTCCTCCCACCCATACTGTCACACTCGTACTGACTAAAATCCACGGTGTCTTTCAATAGCCCTTTACGTTCCGGGGTCACGGTAATTCATAAGTCCCGCGACCCCGGCAGGCTTTGGCCCTCTAAAGGGCCCCGTCATTATGCACACACATTTTGAGGTGCACGTGGAACACAACGCGCCTTCGACCCGGGCATGGTCCATGGTCCGACAGCGAGTCACCCATTAGGTACTCGTCGCCCGCATGCCCACGCCTACGTAGGCCGGAAATCGTCTGCCGACGTTTGTCGCCGTGGGCGTCTGCCACTGCGGCTGGGGTGGAGGGAGGACGCTGTCCTCTACCTCAAGCGGCCCGCCTCCTCCTTCGCGAGTATGACTGTTTCGCAGAAGGAGGCGACCGCTTCCCACTCCGTCTCGCCCGCAGCATTGCCTCGCCCAATGCCGGGCGCGAGAGGTCTCCGCTGTCGTGAGGACTCGGCGGTGCTCTGCTCAAGCGGGACAGTCCTGCACCGTATGCTCCACCATGTTCTCCGGGCGATCTTCGCAGTGGTGACACCACGGCGTTTCTTCCCTCCTTATCCGACACAGGTACCTCGCAAAACTTCCGTGTCCAGTGAGAACCTGAGTCATGCGGTAGGTCAGGACGCCGTGACGCCACTCCTCAAAGAGACCCCTCTTTGAGGAGTGGCGTCACGGCGTCCTGATCACCTCCACGATTATGGCGTGCCCGGAGCTCGGTTGCGACAGTCGTTCCCTCGAAACTGCCCAGATCACGCCGGAGCTTTTCCCGCCGCACAGCAGGGTTTCGCCCCGGCGTTGCGCCTCCACGCGCCACTCATAGACGTGCTGGAGGGCAGTCGCCTCTAGATGCCAGGGCAGCAATCCGGCAAGGAGGTTGGCCGATTCGCCGGCGTCGATCAGATATAACTATACTTAATGTTCTAAAGGAATGTGAAGGTGTGTTTGTCAATTTTTCACGTTGAAACCGCTAAACGGATAAGATTTCATAGGGTCGATTGCATTGGTCCTCTATTGCAGCGAAGTTACCTGGTCGCGGTCAGACTCACCGGAAAAATCTAGTAAATAATGCTATTTGGAAACATTAGTTACTGTATTTACCTATTATGCGAGGCTGCAATGTTGTTTTTTGGCGCTAGTAGGTACTTGAATTGAATCCTAAGCGTAAACGAAGTCTTCAAAGGTACGAGACGCAGAATAACTTTGCTGCTGGACGCAACACGCAACTTTTCACCTCGCTACCACTCACTACAGCGAGAAAATGCAGTGGGGGCGGATCGCCTGTCAGTGTAGAAAATAATTGAATAGAACCGTGTTCGAATTTTGAAAACACTTTTGCGCTAGCGCGCAAAATGGGGTTTTGCGCTCAGATTTCGAATGACAAATCTTTCCGAGCCTGTGACGTGAAATAGTTATTTGGGCAAGGCTGCAAAGTTGTTTTTTGGCGCGAGTACTTCAATTGAATCCTGAGCGAGCGAAGGATCCTAAGATTGAACCGCGAGTGAAGCGACCGGTTCATATATAGAATCCTGAGCGTAGCGAAGTTTTCAAAGGTACGAGACGCAGAATAACTTCACTGCCGAGCGCAACACACAACTTTTCACCTAACTAAGCGAGGAAATGCAGAGGGGCCGGCTCGCCTGACAGTGTAGAAAATAATTGAATAGGTACAAGAAGTGTTCGAATTTTGAAAACGCTTTCCGCGCTAGAGCACAAAATGGAGTTTTGCGCTCAGATTTTGAACGAGGAATAGAATCGCTTTCCGAGCGTGTGAGGTGAAAATTATATATTTTTATTGGTGCACACTGAAGAACAATAAAAACTTGCGGGCGTGCCGAGAGGGGTTGCCTTGTGCCGCTCGCTGGTATGCCCGCTATGGCGCGATACGCGCGATAGGACAATAAGCATAGCGGCCACGCTGCGCGGCAAACTTGAATAATTTTATTCGATGTTTTGCACTATACCTATGTATAACTGTAATATAACCAATAACAACACAGAATTGTATTATTATGATTATGTGCATCTTCCTCTATAATTTGTTTATGTTTATAAATAAAATTAGATAAAATTGCAGTTGTCGCCTAAGACCCAGCCTGTCGCCCAGGGGGGGGTCATGACCCCCATGACCCCCCCCCCCTGGATCCGCCGTTGCTTTATAATCAACACTTCTTAGGCGCTTACAGCTTTCTTACTAACTCTTAAAGTTCTAAAAAACTTGTTAGGTGGTACAAAGTACTTACCTAACTCTTTTTAAGAATACCAGTCGATAGTTAGTTTTAGTACCCCCCTGACAATCACTCACAGCGATTAATACTTACCCTAAAGGTGTTACAAGACATTTTACTACCTCAGTAGTAGAATATGAGCCGGTAGTAAGTGTTAGTAGACACCTTACAAATGCTTGCAGTTATACAATGGTTTCGATAAACCTTTTCTTCTATATTACTGTTGTAAGTGTACCTACTGTGTACGTATGTATAGAGGGGTGATTATGACTAATTTCAAAGGATATTTAATGAGCAAATTCGAAATGACGGATTTAAATGAAATAAAACTGTTTCTAGGCATAAAAATCACTAGAGAAAGTGATCAAATGCTGTTGGACCAAAGTGCATACATCAAAACAGTCTTAACTAAATTTGATGACATCAAATTTAGTTAAGACTGAGTGATCGGAGTAGGTAGATTGAAATGGGGTCATTGATCCGAAACGTTTATATTAATATGGACATTCCTCCGGAATTGGTGGATTATTAAAAAAAACCGGAACTTATGTAGGAATTTTATTCTGCCAGAGTGGAAGGAGTCATTTAATGATTTGCCATCCTCAAAAAAAAGGTAGGAATTGTAATAAAACGAGCAATATTATTCTTTATTATTCTTCATATTTTTTTTAACGGCACACAGTCACGATTTGACAAAACCCAACGACCAATCAGAACAAAGGATCATGGGTGTTACAATAACCGGTTATCAGAACAATGCGTACGCCTGCCGACGACATGCCAGGTAGCTCACTCGTTTGCTTCGGTTCGTAGAGTGCGCATCTTTGTTTGTTACTGTGTTGTGAAAACGTTACTTGACCCTGGCTTGTGTACATACTGACTTCTGGAATCTGCTCTAAACCACGATTTGGCTCGAATATACGGACTCAGATTTTTCACTATTGAATTGGATCTACATATTTAACCCAAGCTTTGGTAAGTAATATTTTACTAGTTACAAGGAGTATAAAGCATGTTTGGATGTACTATAAGAATATTTTTAGTATTGTGTTTGTTCGCTTAACCTGCTGAACATACCATGAGTCTTAATATTGTTAAATCTTTAATAGAGTATGAACCAGTGAGCTTAGTGCGAAACAAAATTATGATATTCTAGTAATGTAGTCGCAATTCAGCTAACTCCACTATTAACCGTCATTTTACTGGAATCCGTATATAATTTGAATGCCCTGTGTCCTCTTGCAATGTATTGGTAAAATAAATTACTATAGGCCTTATCTACTTCTCTACAAAATATTCTACGTAACAAGCCCTTTCATTTGATACCCATATTGATGGGATTGAAAAAAAACTAAGTTGTCCGCCATCTTGTAGCGGCAGCCATTTTGGATTGACAATAATATTGAATATACATAATTGTATTGTCACCAGAATCAAAGGCGAATACCAAATTTTAGATCAATCGGTTGACAGGAAGAGGGTGAAATTTCAATGACTAAATTTGATCCACGAAAAATAAAACAAACGGAGTAAACTAAATAAAATGTAATTTTTTCATGTCTTTGTTTTAGGTGATATATACGAGGTTCCATCTCTACAACAGAGTTCAGATATGGCAAACGTCAAGGCTGAAACTGTAGAAAAATGGATATCCGGTCATCCCGAACTACTTTACGATCACGCTAGTGGTACAATATACTGTTCAAAATGTGAAAGCCATTTGAAAACCATAAATAAAGGAAACGTTAAAAGACATATCGAAGGAGCAGTACACCAGGGAAAGTTTAAGCGGCCCGAAGAGGAATTTTATTTCGATCTTATAAAATTTCTCATTTTGTGCAATATTCCGTGGTCTCAGATGAAAAATACTACTTTTCAAGATTTCTTTAAAAAATATATGTGTAGTACCTGTTGTTGTACGTGTACTAATCGTACTTTGCCAGATGAATCACAGTTGCGGAAAGTTTACTTGGACAAGTTATTTAAGAATAAAATCAATTCGATTCGGCAAAATTATAAAAACGAGAAACTATGGATATCATTAGATGAAACGACAGACTTTTTAGGTCGCTATATAGTCCATTTTTTAATAAAACCATTACATCCTAGCAATTTGACTAGACCTTATTTGGTAGCATGTAAAATGCTAACTGTAGTTAATGGACAAACAATCACGCAATTTGTGTTAGAATGTTTGGAAAACTTTTGGGAAGATTCTTTTGAATCGAAGGTAGGTAACATTCTTGTCCTCTGCACTGATAGCGTTGCATATATGCTGTCTGCAGGACGAAATTTAAAACAATACTTACCTGAAATGAAGCACGTAACATGTTTGGCCCACTCTCTTCATCGCGTATCTGAGCAAATTAGGTTAGAATATCACGATGTTAACATTTTAATAGCAAATGTTAAAAAGGTATTTTTGAAAGCCCCAAGTAGAGTCAAAATTTTAAAAGAAAAATATCCAGATTTGCCGCTACCTCCCCAACCAGTTGTTACAAGATGGGGCACTTGGTTAGAGGCAGCATTTTATTACGCTCAAAACTTTGAAAAAATAAAAGAAGTATTATCTTGTTTAAGCAGCTCTGATGCGGTATCTATTCGAGAGGCAAAAAATATTATAGAAAAAGAAAATTTAAAAGAAGATTTAAATTACATTAAAGACAATTATTTTATAATTCATTTGTCTTTAAAAGAATTGCAAAAGCATAATTTATCGTTGACAGATTCACTTTTAGCATTTGACAACGTCAGAGATGCTATAAATCAGTGCAATTCAGAAAATATAAAAAATAAAATAGAACGTGTTATGGAACGAAACCCAGATTTAGACACACTTAGAGAATATAGTGAGGCCATTGAAAAAAATGAAGCACATAATTTAATACCTTTTTTTAAATTTGCTCCTTTGACATCGTCAGATGTAGAACGGTCTTTTTCCATTTATAAATGGACTTTAGATGTTAAAAGAAATAGGTTGAAAATAGAAAATATAGAGAAACTCATAGTTATATATTTTAATTGTAAAGATCAGGATTACCAGGATGCTGACATTGTAATTGAAGATTAAAAATGTGAATAAATGTAAAATGTACATATTTAACAATAAACAATGTTGATTTTTATCTTTTTTCTTTATTCTACCCCTTTTTTTTGGTCCTACGAAGGAACAGGTTGATTTTAGTCAGATTTTCTGACTAAAATCAACCTGTTCCTTCGTATGCCCTTTACGTTTCAGAGTCGTGGTGCATCCTTAGAACAGTCTCACGACCCCAGCAGGCATTGGCCCTCTATGGGGCCCCGTTATTTATTCTACCCTTAATGCAAATTACCATGACCACTATGAAAATATTTAAATTTAAGTGCAACAATTTATGTTTTATGTCTATCTATAAAAGTTCTAGCCATAAAAGGCTTAAACTACAAAAATAAAAATTAAAGCTTCGATCGGAATTCGATTGTTTTTATTATTCAACAGATAAATAATGAATTAATTCAGTTTTGATACCTTCCTTTAAATTTTGAATTGAGTAGGAATAATATCACTACCAACATTAACAATATTTAATTGAATCCGGAAATACCGGAATTACTTTCCGGGAAAATGGCTTATCCATGTTATTCTTTCTGTGTGCATTTATGACACAAGTACCAAAAATCAATCTACCTACTCCGATCACTGTGATGAGTCATGTAAATAAAACGACTGTTCCGGCGAGCGCTAGTACACGACTGACTAAATGGATAATCATTTATTTTGATATAATAATTATTTGCTTACGCACATTATTCCCCCCTTTTTAAAAAATAATAATCGCTAATACACTTATAAAGTACGCTTACATAACGAATTGAAAACAATAAAAGAAAAAATATAAAAGGTAAACAAAATAAAAAAAAAAGCGATATGAGTAAAAAGTCTTGAATAAAAAGAAAAAAATATATAAATCACTAGCATTTGCACCTGTATACTTCTTCACTTTAGTACTTAAGTTCTATATTGCTGATGTTACGGAATTGCGAAACGTACCACTGGACGTATGACGCGGCCTGAACGTGTTGTGTTCGGCGCGGTCTTGCTATTTTCCGCTGGCTCAGCACTCTTGCGTTCGTTCACGTCTCTGTTGGCACCTTTTATGTGTGCTAAAGGTTCATTTACCTTATCTTCAATTAAAATGTAGGCTGGTTTTAGTCTGTCCACCGATACTACAGATGTTTTCCTTGGCATTTGGATTTTGAAATGCTTCTCTTGCTTCTCTAACACTTTGTATGGTCCTTCGTATGACGGGGTCAGAGGTTTCTTAACAGCATCCGTTCTGACGAATACGTATTCACAGTCTTTCATGTCTGGGTGAATAAATGGTTTGTGGGTTGTGGCGTGGTGGTTGTTGTTAAACGGACTTAGTTTTGCCATTGTCCTTTGGAGAGTCTGTGCATAGTCTCCTGGTGATGTAATTTGCGTTTTCGGCTCGATAAACATTCCAGGCAAACGTATGTTCGTTCCGTATAACATTTGTGCGGGGCTGACATTTTCTTTTAATCGTAATGCCGCCCTCAATCCTAGTAGGACAAAAGGTAATTCGTTTGTCCAATTTGCAGTATTACCGCGTGCGACTAGAGCAGTTTTCATTGATCTATGCCAGCGTTCAACTAAACCATTTGACTGCGGATGGTAACTTGTGGTCCTGGTCTTCTTGATACCAAGTGACTTAGTTAGAGCGATGAATAAGTCTGACTCGAACTGTCGTCCTTGGTCCGTAGTTATGGTGTTTGGGCATCCGAATCTCGATATCCAGGTGTTTATGAAAACTTCCGCTACGACTTTTGCTGTTATCTCTGCAACCGGTACAGCTTCCATCCATCTCGTTCCCCTGTCGATCATTGAGACAATATATCTGTTGCCTCTGGATTCTGGTAATGGACCAACAATATCTATGTGCACGTGATCTAAACGTGCTGTTGGTGGGAAAATTCCTATTGGAGACAAGTTGTGCCTGTTTGTCTTGCTTTTCTGGCATGCCTGACATGTTTTAGCCCACATGCTAACGTCAGTATTCATGCGTGGCCAGAAATAATGCTCGGAGATCATTTTCTTTGATGATCTTATACCGGGATGCGTTATGTTGTGCATAGTGTCGAATACTTGTTTTCGAAGTGGCTTCGGCACATATGGTCTTGGGTTCGGTTTTGAATTTTCACAAATTAGTTGTTTTGTTCCTGATAATTGCATACTTTTCCAACTAAGGTTATTGTTGTTCAATAGCTGAGTGAGTTCAATGTCATTGCCCTGCATATCTGCTATCTCGTTCCAATCCACAGGTGTTGGACAATCTATTTGTTCGACTCGCGATAATGCGTCGGCTACTGGGTTCATGTTACCGGATAGGTGACGGATGTCTGTCGTGAATTGTGCAATGAACTCTAAGTGACGTAACCTCCTTGGTGCGATCGTTTTACTTGTGGAGTTTTGTTTATTAGTGAAGGCGTGACATAATGGCTTATGATCGGTATATACAATCAACTCTCGTCCCTCGACATAAGGTTGGAAATGTGTTACTGCCATGTAGATTGCCAGCAATTCTCGATCATATGTGCTATATCTTGATTGCGTTTCACTCAGTCCCTTTGAAAAAAATGAAAGAGGCTTCCAGTTTCCGTTTTCATACTGCTGCAAAACGGCGCCTACGCATGTCTGGGATGCATCTGTCATGAGCGATAGCGGGGAATCCGTTGTTGGTGACGTCAATGTAACAGCGTCGCTTAGACTTGCTTTACATTGATCGAATGCTGCTAGTGCTTCTGGAGTCCATTGTATTTCAGTTTTGTCATTTTTCTTTGAGCCAATTAGGTATTTGTTCAACTGTGCTTGATGACGGGCTGCTTGTGGAATGTTATTTCGGTAAAAATTAATCATGCCTAAAAATCTTCGTAATTCTTGCACTGTTTTCGGAATCGGATATTTGTTGATCGCTTCGACTTTGTCCGGTAATGGCTTGATACCGTCTTTTGTAATCTGATATCCAAGGAATTCTATTTGAGGTTTACCCAGCACGCACTTTTCTTGATTGATTGCAATGCCATGTTCGTCTAACCGTTTAAACACTTCTGCTAAGTGACGTCGGTGTTCGCTGACTGATGATGACGTCACGAGTATGTCGTCTATATACACAAAAATGAAGTCGAGTCCAGCTAAGACTGTGTTTAGGAATCTGTCAAAGGTTTGACCTGCATTTCGTAGTCCGAACGGCATTCTTGGAAATTCGAATAGACCGAACGGGGTAATCACTGCGGTTTTTTCTACCTCTTGCACTGGGATCTGATTATAGGCCCTTTTTAAATCAATTTTTGAGTATATACTGGTTCCTGGTAATAGGTACGTGAAGTCTAGTACTCTTGGAATCGGGTATCTATCCGGCACAGTGATCGCGTTCAATCTCCTGTAATCTCCACATAGGCGTAATTCACCGTTTTTCTTTGTCGCCACTAGCAATGGGCTAGCCCACGGACTCTTGGAAGGCCTACACAATCCTGTTTCTAACATATGCTCTATCTCTTTTTTTACTCTTAGATATTTGTCTGCCGGTAGAGGTCTTGACTTGGAGTAAACAGGGTGTCCGTTTGTAATGATTTGATGAACCACGTCATGCTTGGGTTGCGACTGTGTGTCGAGTGGTTTTAAAATGTTCGGATATTTTGCCAAAATGTCTGCATAATCGTCGGTCAAGTTTACGGTCCGAAGTGTTGGTGTGCTTGACTTCATCAACTTTGCGTTCCTCTGAAGTCCAGTCGTACCATCTATTAAACGTTTATTCCGAATATCCACCAAAATGTTGTGTTTTTCTAAAAAATCAGCTCCCAGTATTGGTTGTGTAATATCAGCAACAATGAAAGTCCATTGATACGGCCGTCTCAGGTTTAGATTTAACGTCAGCGTTTTGTCACCGTATGTTTTAATTCGCGTTCCGTTTGCGGCATAGATTTTATATGTGTCGTCTATTTTTAAACGGTTTCCTCTTCTAGGTATTGCCGAGATGTTAGCGCCAGTATCAACCAAAAAACGATACCCACTTTTTCGGTCGGTAACGCATAGGCGGTTTGAAGGAATGATAGCGCTGACGACCGCCTCTGTCAACGCAGAACTTAGTTTTCCGACGGCTTTTTCCAGTTGCATGGTTTTTCACAGTTCCGGGCTCGATTTCTGTACCGAAAATGGTACTTGCATAACCAGTTTGGGCTGTCAGGCGTAATCCTCGATCTTGAGAGGGATCTTGGGCGCGACCGGCTTCGATTGCGTCTATAATTATGACGTCCATTGCCATGTGAGTTGGCTTTTAACGCTGCTATTTCCATGGTTAATTTACTCACTTGGTTAACTAACTCAACAATAAGCTGATTTGGGCCGCCTGATACTTCCGATACTTCACCTGATCTTCCTTCCAAAATCTTGTCTGCAATAGCGGCGAGGTTGTCGAGTTTTTGGTCCTGACTGACCATTAAAACTGCTCGAACATGATCAGGGAGTCTTGACGTCCACAGGCTATGTAGTGTTTTTTCGGCCACTTGACTCTTACGTGCCAATTCTCTCATTCGTCTCAACAGTTGTGACGGTTTTTGGTCACCTAATTCCACTTCACCTACCAGCTTTTGGAACTGCCGCTCTTCAGATTCTTCGTATACGGCAAGGAGTCTCTCTTTGAGGGCACCGTATTTATTGGTGGCAGGAGGCGAAATGATTATGTCGGCCACCTGACTTATCGCGTCTTTGTTGAGGTTGGCCAGCACGACGCCGTATTTTGCTTCGTCGCCTTGTTTTTGAGGGGCCATCATTGTCTCGAACTGGGCGAACCACACTCTGGGCATTTCGGTCCAAAATTCGGGTATCTTCGAGGACATTCCTATTGCCGCCACGTCAGTCTGTTTGAAGTCCGTCGCTCCGCATAATGCTGCCCCATTTCCACAATTTCCGCTTGATGTCATGTCTGGATAACTATGTGCCTCTTGAAAACCAAAATCAGGGAGATCCGCTTGTGGAAGGCTGATTAGGTTGTGCAGTGCAGTTATCACGACACGGGGAAATCACGAAAAAAATTACTTTAAATCGCGGCGCGTGTTAGTGATATCGGGGTCACCAAATGTAAGTGTACCTACTGTGTACGTATGTATAGAGGGGTGATGAGTCATGTAAATAAAACGACTGTTCCGGCGAGCGCTAGTACACGACTGACTAAATGGATAATCATTTATTTTGATATAATAATTATTTGCTTACGCACACTGTTATACCACTGGAAGGTATACTTATTTGTGACTAACTCCACTATACAGCCGAATATTGCAATCGAAAGAGTTCTTATATACCTTATATAACACTAAGAGCTCTAAAAAAGGCTGCCGTTTGCCATAAGCACTAAAATGTTTGTTGCATTTTGGTTGCGGAACATGAAAGCAAGCGATTCCAGAAGTTTTGGAAATCCAAGCATTCGAGCCTGAAACTTGTTGTTCTGGTGGAGGTGGCGGACATGATAGCCCTAGCATAGAACATCTCCAGTATGGTGGTCCACGTTTTACTAGGCTCTTGTCAATGTTATACAACTTCTGTGTTAGGCACTCTTATCTTTCTGACGAGGCCCCTCTTAGAGGGCCAGAGCTTGCCGGGGTCGCGAGGCCGTCTTTTCAGGTAACCGTGACCCTGGAACGTAAAGAGCTGTACGAGTCTGACAGTCCCTCCCGTCCCGCCTTGGTCGGGGAGGACTCATTTGATGATTTTACCATGATAAAAAGGCACTCTTATCTTCTGATAGGTACTATACTTACTCTACTTTTTTTTTATCGTGGTAATTTTTTTTATCGTGGTAAAATCATCAAATGAGTCCTCCCACCCCGGGCAGGGCGGAAGGGACTGTCAGACTTGTACTGACTAAAAGCCACGGTGTCCTTCAGTAGCCCTTAATGTTCCGGGGTCTGGTAACGAGGTAATTCCCGCGACCCCGGCAGGCTTTGGCCCTCTAGAGAGGGAGCCCCGTCATTATGCTGAGGCTCTTTGAGGCGCGCGTGGAACACAACGCGCCGTCGACCCGGGCATGGTCCATGGTCGGGCAGCGAGTTGCCCTTTACTCACCGCCCGCATGCCCGCGCCTACGGTGGCCGGAGATCGTCTTGCGACGTCCGTCACCGTGGGCGTCCACAACCGCGGGTGGGGCGGAGGGAGGCCATTGTCCTCTCCCTCACGCGGCCCGCCTCCTCCTTCGCGAGCATGACTGCTTCGCAGAAGGAGGCGACCGCTTTCCACTCCGTCTAGCCCCGCAGCATGGCCTCGACCAATGCCGGGCGCGAGAAGTCTCCGCCTATCGCCGCCGTGAGGACACGTCGGTGGTCTGCCCAAGCGGGGCAGTCTTGCACCGTATGCTCCACTGTGTCCTCCGGGCGATACTTACTCTACTAAGCTACTGATGACAATAGTTATCCCTATAACCAAGAAAAGGGCCGGGGATGTCTCAGACAGACAGAACTACAGGCCAATATCTCTAGCGACTATCGGCAGAGGTTCTGGGCGGCGCGGCGGCGCGGCGGCGCGGGCGTGCTTGAGCGGAGAGTGACTTAACAGCTCAATCTGAAGGATACAGAGACTGCCACTCTAGCACACCGTGAGGTACTGACCGAAGCACGTACGCTGCTGGCTAATTGTGTCATCAAGCTGATGAGCTACTGGACCTACTTCTGAAGTACTGGTATGACAAGCAAATTAAGCAGGACAATGGTCGGGTGTGTTGTCCGGGACTTCCGGGAGTCAGGCAGGGAGGTTTGACTTCCCGGGCGCTCGTTAGCCCATATACAGGGTGAATTTTTCAACTGGGCGTGGATGGCTATACTTATCCGAAACTATGAGGAATATCAAAGTATTCTCATTCAAGTGCTTGAGTGAGAATACATTGATAATATGCAGATTTGCTAAAGGCGAGCTGTCCGTTACCTGGTGGCTGCTGGTCGAGCAGGTCGGCATCGTGCGCGGGCGGTGTGGGGGGCGCGGGCGGCGGTGCGGCGCGCGGCTGCTCGCGGCGGCGCGCGGCGCGGCGAGCACGACCCTGTGACAGCCACTTGGGCGCCAGCGAGCACAGCAGGCTGCCACCAGATTCGCTGCTGTCGCTGGAACTTGCGCCGCTATCGCCGCCGCCCTTGAACTCCGGCAGCTTTACGGAGGGTGCATGAATTACTTCATCATCACTTTTTTCAAAAGAAAAGCTTCGAGGTTTTCGTTTATCGATGTGGGAGATGTCGTCCGGGGAGCGGTCTGAAGGCTGGTCGTTGTGCGGGGCGGGTGCGCGCTCGTCGGTCGTAGAGCGCGGTCCTGGCGCGCGGCGGGGCAGGGGCCGGGGCGGCCGTTTTGCGCGCTCACTTCGTTCCGCGCGCTCTGCGACCTCGGGCCGGACGCCGCGCTCGGCACGTGCTCGCGTGTCCTGAGTGCGCTCTTGCTGGGTGATCACTGACCTGCGCGGCCGCCCTTTATCAGACTCTGCCCTTTCTTTGTAACCTTCGCGTGAATAAAACAACATTTAAAATGTTAAATATTTTAATAATCAAACTCTGTTTTACAATAAATGCTCTCCTAACATAACTAATAAATAATGTGTCTCTACAACAACGGGTGCCACTTGCGAGTGCTGGTCAGATGTCGTGCAGCGCGGAGTGCTCCCTTCTCTCAGCAGTTGATACGCATCTACGTAACAACAACTAGGTATTGAATTATAGATGTATAGGTACTTAATTTATTTGGTGCTGGAGTATTCAGGTGATAAGAATAAAACTACGAGACGTTGGTCCTCTAGCAGGTGTGGAGCTAATACAAGCGTCGCAAGTGTGGAGCGTGAGTGGCGGGTGGTGCTGGTGGCGCTGGTGGCGCTACTCGACGGGCACGGAGGAAGCGGTGCGGTGCGGCAGCAGCGGCGGTGCGCACGAGACCGACAGAGAGATACCTTCGACGAGGGGCGTGCGCGCTTCGGGCCGCGTGAACCCCAGCCAAGCGCGGCCTCGCGCCCCTGGACTCCGCTTGCCCGCCAGCCCCACCTCCCCCCTCACCCCATCCTCTGTCGCTGTTTGTCGCATGGGGCTGGTCGCCGCTGATTTACTGCTAGGGGAAGTCATCGTTGTTTGGTTCTTGGACCTCAGTGCCCGCTTGTCTCCGTCGCTGTCCGTTAGAGGAGAGGTGCCTGCACTTTTCATGCGACACCGTTTAGGTGAATCAGATTGAGGATTCAGTTTGTTTGGCGGGTTGACACAGGCGAGAGAAGATAGCGGAGAGGTGGGGGGCGCGTCGTTGCAATCGGCGTCGGGAGACTCGCGGTACTGGTCGGCGACGTCAGGTGCGGAAGCGCGGCGATTGTGATTATAGTCTTCGGTGCCGGAGTCGAGGCTGAGGCTGCTGCGCTCCTCGGGAATGATGTCGAACGTCTGCTTGAAGCGCAGCGAGTTGGAGCGCGAGCGCGGCTCGGCGTGCGGCACGGAGGCGCGGCGCGGCGCGGCGGTCGGGGGAGCTGGACGCGGGGCGGGGGGCTCCTCCAGCGCGCCAAGCAGCATGTCTGCGATCAGACGGTTAGTGTTGCCGTTGCGCTCGACTCGCACGGAGCTACGCCGGCTGTTGCTCCTGTTTGACTCGTTGGGCCTTTGAATTTTTTCGTAAATTGGGACAGGAATACGTGACTTTTTGTTTTTGATACAATTATTTTGATTTTCGTCGGAAGTTGTAGTTTCTGGTGAGCTCTGTGAACCATTAACGTATTCTAATATCTCTAAGATTTCGATACATTTGTTACCGTCGTGTATTTCAGACTTTTGGTATATCCTTTTAGCTGCTCGGTCGTCAGAGGCAACCGTGGGTCGCGTCACAAACGACAGTTTTCCCCGTATTTGGTGCCGCTCACCCTTGTGCTTCCTCGAATCATACGAGTCGTATTGAGTGATGTTGTTTTTTAAAGATTTTAATGGATCTCTGTCGTCGATCTGCTCGAGCTCTTTCTTCCAAGTCCGCTTGGCTACGTTGTCGTCAGACTTGGATGGGACCATCCTAGTCGGCCGGTGTTTGATGCGCATGCACTTGTACTCGTCCTGCGCGATCTTGTTGATGACGTCATCGATGAGCGCGTTGACAATGGCGACGCACTCGCGCTCCACGTCGCGGCGCGTGCGGCCGTGCTCGTCGTGCCGCCGCTCGGCATCGCGGTCTCGCAGGCGCTGCTTGCCGCGCGTTCGTCGCGCACACTCCATGCGCATTTCTCTCTTGCGATGTCGCCGGTACAGTCTCTGTTTTATTTTCTCGGGCATTCGGTCGGCGACGTTGACGTTTTCTTTATCACAGTCACATTCATTATCTTTTATTTTAATAAAAAAAGCTTCACCCTTATCCTTGGGCGTCATCATTTGTTCGTTGCGAGCGTTCTCTGGCAGTAAGTCCAGGACATCTATAGCGGAGCGCACGAGCTCGCTCCGCCGCCCTGTGAAGCCCCGGCGCAGCAGCACGGAGCGCGGCGAGTTGGGGTCGTCGAGGCTGTCCACGAGACTGGTGCAGTCGGAGCCCATCAGGTCCGCGTCGTCGGAGGAGGAGGTGTTGACCTCCATGGAGTCGGTGTGCGGGAAGGCGGACAGGCGCGGCACCACGGGCTGCTCGTGCACGTCGGGGTAGTAGCTGCCGGCGCCGACGCCGCTGATGACCTCGTACTCTCCGCGCGCCAGGTCACTCTCAGCTGCCATCGCACCGGGCTCGCTTTCGTTATCTATGAACACGTCCGTCACATTAGATATCTCGATGTGAGATATTTCTGGCATCGTCTTGCCGGAGTAGTCGGTATCTGGGTCCAGGTTGTTTAATTCGTCCTGGAACAGTTTCTGTATCTGCTGCAGCACGGCTTGGTTGACGTTGTCGTGCTGCAAGTCGAAAGACTCGCATGGACAGAGGCCGGGGGAGCCGGCCGACGTCAGGTTGTTGTTGGACTCGACGCTGTGCGCCTCGTCGCGGATGGCGAGCGCTTCGTGCGCGTCGTGTACATCTTGCGGGTTGTTGCAGCAATCCTTGCGCTCCTCGTTGATGCACAGCTCCTCGTTACCAAAAATGATCTGGTTGTTGGAGGTGGGGCTTAAGTGTACTATTGTGTTAACTCCTGTGTTTTGTAGCTTTACTTTTATTTCTTTTTCGACGATACTAATTTTTCTATCGTTTCCCATGGACGCATTCATGCACTCCAATTGATCTGTTAATGAATTGAGGCTCTCCACTAAAATGTTTGATACGTACTCGTCTATATTTATATTTTGAGCGCACTTTTGGCTCACAGTGCGAGCTCTCAAATGCTGCGTCGTTTTGTCCGGCGGAACCGCGTGCGCGTTGACAGCTGGCAGAGCAGAGCTGACGTTGAGCGTCTCCGACACCACGATCTCCAGCAGCTCGTATGACGGCGCAAGGATGGCGAGCGGCTTGTCGTAGGGAACGGCGTCGTTGTCGTCGCGCAGCAGGGAATCGGAGCGCGCAGAAACGTGCCCAGCGATGTGAGCGCTGCACGTCAACTGTGCGCTCTCCTTGGTCGTGGGATACGACGCTGAGCACGAATCGGACGAGTCGGACAGCGAGCGCGCCTCACTGAGCGCGAATGGCGCCGAAGGTTCACTCGTAACGTTCGCATCTTCAGCCGTTGTTGATTTATATTCTAGCGTAGTCCTGTCCGATGATTGTCGCTCTGAGTATTGCGCGAATGCATTTCCCTCGCCCGTCATATCAAACTTGGAACCGTCGCTATCAGTGAACGCGTCCGTCACTGTCTCTAGATAAGACGACGAGGGCTCGTATACATGAGAACGATACGTCGAGTCTGAGAGGTCCTTAGAAGCGCGAGGCGTGCGCGACTCTTCAGCGCGGTCGAAGCTGTTTTTCATGGCGGCTCGCAACATCTCGTCGCTACCGCGGAAGTCCCGAGGGGAGTCAAGGCGCTGGCGCTTGGGCGTAGCCCAGCCGGCGGCAGCGTGCGAGTAGCGCGAAGACAGACTGGACAGCGGCCGTAGCTCGGAGCGGCTGCCGTCCAACGAGCGCGTCTCACGGCCGCCGGGCGGCTCACAGGGCTCGGCGCCGCAGCAGCAGCAGGCGCGGCCCGACTCGCACGGCCGGCCCCACATGCGCCGCATAAGCGCTGATTTGCGCATAAGCTCGCGGTCTCGCCGCGCGAACCGGTGTGGTGAGTCGCTGGGCGAATCGCTAGTGTCACGCAGCGGCGATGCCGACGCAACCGAGCGGTTTGTCGGCGGCGCGCTCTCCTCCGAATCTGACTTTTGCTGCGCGAGACGATACCTGCAATTTTATAGAAAACAAATGAAAAGCTGTACGTACTGGTCACGATTCTAGACGTGATCGGCTCATGACTACAAGTAGGGCTAGAGAACTCACTTTCTCATAATAGTCTCGGGGACGGAGTAGCGGCGGCGCAGTAGGCCGGGGGAGGCGCCGGGGCGCGGGGGCAGCTCAGCGGCGGCGCGCTCCATGGCGGCGGGAGGGGGGGGCGCGGCGGCGGCGGGGGGCTCGCACTCACACACCACGCACGAGCGGTGCACCGGCCGACTGGAAGTAATAGGAGACAAGGCATAAGCACAAATTAGAATAGAAGAAGAATAGAAAAACATTCAAGTACATATATTATATTATTTGATATTGATGGACACACAAAGAAATAATAAAAATAAAATTTGAATACAATAAGAATTTTATTGAGCATGTCCACACCAAAAGGGTTACCAACTCAGCATTTGCTGAGTGAAAGAAACCCAGCGCAGGTTTTAGTAATTGGCACCCCGCATAGCGACAGACGGACGACGCGACGGTAGGCAACAATAAATTAAATCCCACCAAAAACATTTCATGTAAAATGTTGCCAGACGACCACATAATGTTTAGCCTGTGAAAAAGATATCAGATCTCATGTTAAGCCAAACTTCTGAATCTACACGGCCTAACTCTACCGACCCTAACTTCACAAATTCTACATAACAGTAAAAATTAATGTATGGCTTCGCCGTTTCGCTACGTGACGGTGATGCGAATATTTAGTTTCTGAAGCAACAAAACAGCCAAGCCATACATTTTTACTGATATGTAGAATTTGTGAAGTTAGGGTCGATAGAGTTCCCTGCTGCCTCGACAAATCGAGGCGCGGCGGGAAGAGCTCCGGCGTGATCTCAGGGCAGTATGGAGGGAACGACTGTCGCAACCTAGGTTCGGGCACGCCGCAATCGCGGCGGTAAGACCCCTCTTTGAGGAGTGGCTGGAGAGGCGTCACGGCGTCCTCACCTTCCGCCTGACGCAGGTCCTCACCGGACACGGATGTTTCGGGAGGTTCCTGTGTCGTATAGGCAAGGAAGAAACGCCTGAGTGTCACCACTGTGAGGATCGCCCAGAGGACACGGTGGAGCATACGGTGCAGGACTGTCCCGCTTGGGCAGAGCACCGCCGTGTTCTCACAGAGGCGATAGGCGGCGACCTCTCGCGCCCAGCATTGGTCGAGGCCATGCTGCGGGGCGAGACGGAATGGGAAGCAGTCGCCTCCTTTTGCGAAGCAGTAATGCTAGCAAAGGAGGAGGCGGAACGCGTGAGGGAGAGGACAGCGTCCACCTCACGACCCAGCCGCCGCGGGAGACGCCCACGGCAACGGACGTCGCAAGACGATCTCCGGCGGCGAGTAATGGGTGACTCGCCGTCCGATCATGGACCATGCCCGGGTCGACGGCGCGTTGTGTTCCACGCGCGCCTCAAAGAGCTGTCAGCAAACTGACGGGGCCCCCTAAGAGGGCCGGAGCCTGCCGGGGTCGCGGGATTGTCTCACTCGGTAACCGTGACCCTGGTACATAAAGGGCTATTGAAGGAACACCGTGGATTTTAGTCAGTACAAGTCTGACAGTCCCTCCCGCCCCACCCTGGGCGGGAGGACTCATTTGATGATTTTACCACGCAAAAAAAAAAAAGGGTCGATAGAGTTAGGCCGTGTAGATTCAGAAGTTCCAAGATGGCGGACAGGCTATTTGAAATGCACCCCCATGATATGGGTATCGAATGAAAGCGTTTGCTGTCAGGAATACGAAAAAATAGTCACGTGACTTAAATCCAATATGGCGGACGTCAAAGATGGCAGACAGGCTATTTGAAATGCACCCCCATGATATGGGTATCAAATGAAAGTGTTTGCTGTCAGGAATATAAAAAAAATTGTCACATGACTCAAATCCAACATGGCGGACATCCAAGATGGCGGATTGGCTATTTGAAATGCACCCCCGTGATATGGGTATTATACGAAAGGGTTTGCTGAATGGGATACGAAAAAAAATATCACGTGATCTAAATCCAACATGGCGGCCGTCCCAAGGTGGCGATTTAGTAGTAAATTAAGTTTGAATAATAAGTAGACTAAAAAGTATAATTTTTAGTGCGTGCTAAAAGCGTGTTTTTTAAACTATTAAAGAATTTTAGTTCTAAATTGGCCCCGCGCGAAGCCGGGACTGGTCGCTAGTTAATAATAAGTGCATTCCGACGCGCCTATCTGCATGTGCGATGTAAGTACTCGGTGCGCATCCAACGTGACCACGCTGAACATTACCGTACAACACCGCGCAGCTCATCAATATACAAGCAGCCACCATCGGGCGCAGCAAACGGAGCGCGGCATAGAAAATATGATAACGAGATGAGTTGCGCACGCCGAGGGAGCTGAGCACTGCGTGACCACGGACCATCGAGGATCCGGGTAACATTGGGATCAGCTATGTTATTTTCTACAAGACTTAAATAAAGACGAGCTTGTAAAGATAAACCATAGCTTCATCGCGGCCGCGGCCTAGCTTTCTAGTATCGACTGTCAAAGATCCACAAAAGACAGCTCGGACTAACAGGGTTATGTGCTTTCCGAGACTCAGAGGAAACTGGCTATGACAGAAGCTCACCCGTTCACAGACAAACTCGGCAAACGAAGGCAGCGCGCCGATGCGGCGGCGCATGTAGTACACATACATCTCGAAAGCTCAAGAATGGTCGAGCATCAAGTTGGGACGTTTATTACATACTTGCGCCCATCATCAAACCTTTGAGGAAGAAGAACTTTTAAAATGAATGGACAAGTCTATCTTTCAACTGGCGAACCAACTATTGGTCATCAGACATGAATAAACTCCCTGATCTTTTACTTGTATTAGTATATTGTATATAGTTATATTTTTTTTTTGTGTCGTTCTTGCAATATTATATTTTAGCCTCAGATCAAATTCTTTGATCTGAGATTTTAGCTATTACACTTTTGTTTAGATTTTTTACAGTTTGTAAGACAATATAGAAGTAGCACAGCTTATATAGCTTTCTTTTTATATCGATTCTTTCATAGTCCTTGTTTGTGAATGTGAGAACATTGTAGGTCGTGTGTATATTTTTTTTTATTATTTTTTTGTAGTGGTAATTTTTGTAATGACTTCCCCCTTGTTACCAGGCCTACGTTTTCTCACATATCAAGTAACTATTCAAAAATTGTAACAATCAGTTTTGTAAAACAGACCATATTTTAAAAGAGTAACCATGGAGTTTCTTGCCGGTTCTTCTCCATGGAATCGACCAACCCGAACCGAGCACCTGTTGTAGACGTTTTATAGGTGCCCTCAGGGGCCTATGTGACATAAAAACATTTGATTTTGACTTCATCATTGTTATGGGATTTTTAAATACCTATTTGGATATTGGAACGTTTCTAAATACAACTTCAGACCACACACCAATTGTTGGAACATTTATTAGAACCATAATTTACAGAGAACCACCATTGACCTTATAAATAATCACAAAACCAAGCTTTGCCGATTACCTAGAGAACAGAATAGAACTGAAGGTATTATAATTAAAACAGAAATTGACATAGATGAAGCAACATTTCATGTAACTAATTTGATGCAGGAAGCAGCTTGGTAGTATAGTACACCATATTATCTGACAACAACAAACAAAGTCACAAATATGAGGGAAACTAGCTCAAAAAAAGACTGAGAAGTGTCTTCTAGTTGAGTAGTCACCCAGAAGATAGAAGACGGTGCAAAAAGGCAGCTAGAAAATTAAATGTTGAATGAAAAAGAAAACTTTAGTTTTGAACAAAAATCATCATGATTGTCTGCAAAGATGCGTGATACACCCTGTGGAAACTCACGAAGCAGTTGAGGAGGCCACAACTTACAGCCAGTTCCATTACCAAATCATAACTGGGAACATGGGTAAGAGCGCCTTTTTTTTTTAGGTGGTAAAATCATCAAATGAGGCCTCCCGCCCTGGGTGGGGCGGAAGGGACTGTCAGACTCTTACTGACTAAAATCCACCCGTGTTCCTTCGAATGCCCTTTACGTTCCGGGGCCACGGTATCCTGGGTTAAGAAAAACCCGCGACCCCAGCAGGCATTTGGCCCCATAAGGGGCCCCGTCAGTTTGCTGACTACTCCCCGAAGGCACGCGCGTAACTCGACACGACGCGCCACCGACCCGGGCTTGGTCCTTGGACGGACGGCAAGCTAACGGGTAAGAGGGCCTAAGGAAAAGCTGAATTTTTTGCACAACATCTCAGTCAAGTGTTCCAAGTCCAACTGATTGTGTCTGCAATGCCGATTTTGAAAGTGAAATGAAGTCCTTACTGGAAAGTGACTAACAATTATATCTCTACCAATATAAAAAAAAACTTTAAAAAACATAACCCTCCTTCTGGCGCAGTCGGGTAAAAATGTAACCGACTCCAAAACCAACCACAAAAAAGTTTAAATTAACCTACAAAACACTTTTCCTTCGAAGTCGGTGACTTTGTTTTTGATTTCATTGACTTTTTTGCCACCGAATCACTACCACCGCAGAGAATACTCTTGTTTAAAATCATGTCGATGTTTTCAAAAAAAATCTTGTATCATCACACCGCTCTCACCTGTGGTTGTTGCCTGCTGCTGTCCGGCCGCGGCGGCGACACCACACACCGCACACTTTACGTGCTCATCAACATAATCGTTTATTTACTATTTTTGTGCATTGATACCAAAATTCGATTCGATTTCTTAATTCGTTGAACTCATCGATCAAAATATTTCGATATAGTAACGCACATGTATGTACATGTACACGCAAGACCCGCCTGCGGTCGACTGGCGGGTGGGCAGCTATGCGTGCGGTGCGGACACAAATATATTCTATCCATAAGTATTTCAGGCGAAATGCATCACATCATGAAAGCGCGCATGTTGCAGTGCGCGCGGCCTCGTGCCCGGCGTGACGAGGGGCTGTGGAAATGCCTGACATATTTGCAGCGGCGCGGCAGCCGGCAATGAGACGTGCTTTGTGCTGTCCGTTCAAGTAAACAGAAACGAACGTTCGGTGTTAGAGGCGACGCAACGTTCTAAAACTATTTAAATCAATAAATATAATAGAAAGCCGAAAACAAACTCATGAAAATTTTCTCAATAAATACTATTGATTGTGTGAGGGATATTATGAACGAAAAAAGGGTTATTATGATGAATGATGATGATGAGTGACGTCTGACAGAGGAGAACAGACAAAGAAGACTTGTTACGCTGAGCCGTCGCACCGTCAGTAAAATGGGATAAGATCAAGAATAATTATTATGATGATGAAATACAAAAACTAAACTAGAAGAAATAAATATTTTAAGCGCATGAACTTGTAATTACATAATTATTATGGAGTTCCTCAAGGCCGTGCGCCGTGTCCTCCACTATTCGTATTGATGATGTATTACGAGTGTTTGATTTATGAGATTGATTTTTCCCAATATTTGATTTTTAGCGAATGCGGATGCAAATAAATTTCATCTCATCATCTCTAGTATAAATAAGAATAGGAATGCAGATATAGGCTTCTAATTAAAACGCTCACAAAGTGATAATGGTATTGGCATTTCTAGTTAAATGAACGCGTCCATGAATTCATTTACTTGGGCCAGATAGTGGTTTTCTATTCCAAACAAGATGCGGAAGCCGCAAGACGAACCGAAAATGCCTGGTAGAACTACTGGTCCATTTAAGAACTTATGAGAGGTAGCCTTCCTTTGGCATTTCTGTTTTTAACCTAAGGATCTCAGATTTATTTTTGACGAACATCCAAAAGTACAAATTCAAGGTCTGCAGTTCTGCACACGTGCAATGGAGCGCATCAGCGCAGTGTTCTAAGCGTCAACCTAACCGTGTACGCAATACCACACTGCGCTCCAAAACACTAATTGTTGAAGTTGGTTAAAGGTAAAAATGATGGGCACGTCACAATTGCGGCGATAAGACCCCTCTTAAAGGAGGGGCTGGAAAGGCTCCACGGCATCCTCACCTTCCGCCTGACAATAGTCCGCAGCGGACACGCTTGCTTCGAGGTCCTTCAGGGTCGAATTCAGTGGGTCCACGGGAGCAGTCGGAACGCATGAGGGAAAGGACATCCTCCACCTCACGCCCGAGACGTTTACGTTTAACTTTTCATCATCATCATCATCAGCCTATAATGTTCCCATTGCTGGGACACAGTGAAAGGGAGTGGGCCATAATCCATCACGCGGGCCCAGTGCGGGTTGGTAGATGTCACATGTCTTCGAATTTTTGGTTCTAGGACATGCCGGTTTCCTCTCGATGTTTTCCTTCACCGTTTTGAGAGCAGTGGTGATGAAATAAATTACACAAAGTAATGCGCCTGGCGGGGTTCGAACCCACGACCTACAACTCGTAAGTCGGGACCGATACCACTGAGCCACCACTGCTCCTGTTACTGTTCACTGTTTAACTTTTAAGTTCTGCTAATCAATAGGGAGGGACAGTGTAATTAAATTATTTTATTAAAGTTTTCAAGAATACACCAGGCCACGGATGTGTTGAGTGAGTATGTAGTACTGACCAGCGACTGAGCAGCGAGCGCGGCTCGGCCCACGCTTCTCGTATCGTGTTGAGTGCGTCGCGCAGTGCGGGCGACACGTTGCGTTCTGCGCCGCCTGGAACAACACAAGTGGCCAGTCAACACACATCCGACTACAAGGTCTTCTCCCTTTGTGCTGTAATGTAATATTTTAAAGAGATTTATTGTGGAAGTCTTTACGGTTCATAATATACAGGGTGTAAGAGACATCGACGCACAAATGGATACCATAGGTCCAGGACATGATTCTGGACC
This sequence comes from Agrotis exclamationis, assembly GCA_950005045.1. Taxonomy (NCBI): domain Eukaryota; kingdom Metazoa; phylum Arthropoda; class Insecta; order Lepidoptera; family Noctuidae; genus Agrotis; species Agrotis exclamationis. Next base: position 21,985,651 of record OX465435.1, on the reverse strand, counting down.
CCCCCCGTGTTGGAATTTTTCGTCGGATTTTTCCAAATTTAAAAAAAAAATAGAAGGTATAATGTATACATAGGCCTCTCCCAGGGAGCGCCACAGCGCACGATCTCCAGCTTTTTTCATCCAGCCACTGCCAGGCACCTTCTTCAGGTCATCGGTCCATCTTGCCGGGGGGCGTCCCACCCTACGCTTACCTACACGCGGTCTCCATTCGAGAACCTCCCTACTCCACCTATCGTCGGTTCTGCGGCAGACATGACCAGCCCACTGCCACTTCAGCTTGCTACAGATTTGGACAATATCTGTAACTTTGGTCTTATGCCGTAAGACCTCATTCCGGATTTTATCCCTTAGTGAGACCCCAAGCATTGACCTTTCCATAGCACGCTGCGTGACATGAAGTCGGTGGGCCAGCTTGACTGACATGTTCCACGTTTCGGCTCCGTAGGTTAGGACTGGAAGGACGCACTGATTGAACACCCGGCTTTTCAGGCACTGCGGCAGTGGTGACGTGAGGATATGACGTATTTTCCCAAATGCTGCCCAGCCAAGCTGCACTCTTCTGGCAATTTCTCGCTCGAAGTTGTCTCTACCTAGCTGTAATACCTGTCCGAGGTAGATGTATTCTTGGACAACTTCGAGTGTTATGCCTTCGACGGAAATTGGTTCTGGGATGACATGGTCATTGAACATGACCTTGGTCTTGTCCAGGTTCATCCCAAGACCCACACGTCTCGAGGCAGCATTGAGACTGTTCAGCATTTTTTGCAGGTCTTCCAGCGATTCCGCCATAATAACTATGTCGTCGGCAAAACGAAGGTGCGTTAGGTATTCACCGTTGACATTGATGCTCAGTCCGTTCCAGTCCAGCGTCTTGAACAAATCCTCCAGCGCGTTGGTAAACAGTTTAGGGGATATAACATCTCCCTGTCTCACACCTCTTAGCAGCTGGATGGGTTTTGTTCGGTGGTTTTGTACTTGGACCGACATCGACGCCATGCTATATAGGCTCCTTAGCACCTTTATGTACCGCCAATCGACTTGGCATCGCTGCAAGGATTCCAGAACAGCCCAGGTTTCGACGGAATCGAAGGCTTTTTCGTAGTCCACAAAGGCTAGACACAGCGGCTGGCTATACTCCTCTGTCTTCTGTATAACCTGCCGCACTGTGTGTATGTGGTCTACGGTACTATAGCCTTTGCGAAACCCAGCCTGCTTCGGCGGCTGGAAAGCGTCAAATCTAGCGGAAAGCCGATTTGTGTCGACCCTCGAAAACAGCTTGTAGACGTGACTCAGGAGCGTGATTGGTCTGTAGTTTCTGAGGAGATTTTTGTCTCCTTTCTTGAAAAACAATGTCACCACGCCCCTGCTCCACGCCTCCCTACTATGACGGAGTTGAACAACCTCCTAAGCTCTCCGAGCACAGGTTGGCCCGCAGTTTTTAGAAGCTCGGAGGTAATTCCGTCTTCGCCGGGAGCCTTCCCATTGATAAGCTTCCCAAGGGCCGTCTTAATCTCATCTATTTCTACGTCTGGGAGATCGTCTGTGTAGTGGCGTGTAAGCGTAGCTGTTAGGTCATTTGCGTCGGGCTGTGGCTGCGGGGAATGCGAGGCGTAGAGTTGGCCATAGAAGTCTTCGATTTCGGCCAGAATCTGTGGAACCGATGCAACAATTCTGCCATCCGAGGTTTTCAACTTTGTCAGATGACTCCTCCCGAGTCTTTTAGTGAAGACCTTCGACCCACGATTCTGCTTAATCGCCTCCTCTATGAGGCAAGTATTCAATTTACGAAGGTCTACTTTTCTTTCGGAAGTCGGTGGCTTTGTTTTGTTGTGTCATTGACTATTGCCACCGACTTCCGAAAGAAAAGTTATTTTAAACTTTTTTGTATTTGTTTTGAAATCAGTACTTTTTTAAAAAAAGTTTTTATTTTACCCTTTTTAGTTTATTTATTACATATTCAACCCAAATTCTTGTAAAATACAAAATTTTCTTGCATATGCACTAATCTTGTAATCCGTCACAACATAAAAAAAATCCATATCTCTAAAACTACTGAACCGATTTTGATGAAACTTGCAGTGTACCCTAAGTTGAACAATACCTAGTACAACAAAAAAAGAATTACTTAAATCGAACTTATAGTTCCGGAGATATGCGTGCACAAACATAAAAACATACATTTTTTGAAAAAGTTTTCTAATTACCGTTGCATCAAATATTCAACTTATCTAATTACCATACACAATTTTTTTTTTTTTTAAATCTCTTTAACTAGAAAACCATCAGTAATAGTTAAATGCTACAATAACTATTGAATTCGTGTCTTTGACGTGTTTCATATTCTAGACCCGTATGTATGTAATATTATCAGAACTGCCCAGTTTTCATATATGTTAGTCTATATCAGCGTCTGAACAAATGTGCCAAATTTCATAAGTGTATGTATGTATGTATGTTTTTATGTTTGTGCACGCATATCTCCGGAACTATAAGTTTGATTTAAGTAATTCTTTTTTTGTTGTACTAGGTATTGTTCAACTTAGGGTACACTGCAAGTTTCATCAAAATCGGTTCAGTAGTTTTAGAGATATGGATTTTTTTTATGTTGTGACGGATTACAAGATTAGTGCATATGCAAGAAAATTTTGTATTTTACAAGAATTTGGGTTGAATATGTAATAAATAAACTAAAAAGGGTAAAATAAAAACTTTTTTTAAAAAAGTACTGATTTCAAAACAAATACAAAAAAGTTTAAAATAACTTTTCTTTCGGAAGTCGGTGGCTTTGTTTTGTTGTGTCATTGACTATTGCCACCGACTTCCGAAAGAAAAGTTATTTTAAACTTTTTTTTTAAACTTTTTTGTATTTGTTTTGAAGTCGGTACTTTTTTTAAAAAAAGTTTTTTTATTAAGTATTCAACCCAAATTCTTGTAAAATACAAAATTTTCTTACATATGCACTAATCTTGTAATCCGTCACAACATAACAAAAAAAAAATCCATATCTCTAAAACTACTGAACCGATTTTGATGAAACTTGCAGTGTACCCTAAGTTGAACAATACCTAGTACAACAAAAAAAAGAATCACTTAAATCGAACTTGTAGTTCCGGAGATATGCGTGCACAAACATAAAAACATACATACACACATCAAAAGTGTCTAGGGATCAAGCATTTTTATGCGGATTTCTTGAGATTGAGATGTGGCTTTGTAATAAATTTATGATTTTATAAATTTATATGGATCCTTTTTGGTGCATTTCATAATTTGAATCAGGAACTGTGAATCAAATTCGAGTAAAAGATGAAAATCAGCTGTCAATATTTTCCCTATAAAAACATACAACGCATTGAAGACATTATTAGTGCTACTGTTTCCCTACTACTGATTAAAACCAACGTTATTATGGAGCGGCGACGTCATTTAAGCAGGGAAGAAATGCTCAGAGCCGTGGGAATGATAGAAGCTGGTTCCCGGCAACGTACTGTGGCTTTAGCTCTGAATACAAGTCAGAGTGTTATCAGTCGACTTTGGACACGTTACCGAAGCACTGGTACCGTGGCTGAGCGCCATGGAGGACGGTATCGCTGCACCACACGGAGACAAGACCGATACATTCAAATCTTAACTCGAAGAGCTCCAACAATAACCGCCATGATGTTAGCCGTGAGGCTTCATCACTCTTCAGGGAACTTAATTAGCGACCAAACAGTCAGAAACCGCTTGCATGAAGTGAACCTTCATTCCCGAAGACCGCTACGGGTACCACCTATAGCAATGCACAATCGTAGGATTCGATATCAATGGGCTCTTGAACACAGAAATTGGGCAGAAGAACAATGGCGTTTCGTGTGCTTTTCTGATGAGTCTCGTTTCGGTATGAGACCGGATACAAGACGTATACGACACTGGAGAACCCCTGGACGCCAACAGCGATTAAAATCCTGCCAGGAAGTCCATCCTTATAGTGGTGGAACCATCATGGTATGGGCGGGTATTTGGATCGGCGGAAGAACTGAGTTGATTTGGATCAGAGGCAACCTCAACGCTCAAATTTATGCTGAGACGATTGTATCAGACGTCATCGTTCCTCTACAAGTGCAAATCGGTCCCTTATTTCAGTTAATGCATGATAATGCACGACCGCACACCGCAAGAGTTGTAAGACAGACTCTCGCCGCAGCTAACATCAATGTCCTGCCCTGGCCTGCTCAGTCGCCAGACTTGAATCCGATTGAGCATGCATGGGATATGCTACAGAGAATTCAAAGTGGGATGAGTGTCTGAGAGCGCGCTGGGCCGGCTGGGCGCGAGGTCGTCCTGTCGCAGTCGTTTCGGTTGTACCTACTTCCGCTTTACTTTTGAACATTTTACCGACGCGAGTGCAAGGCCGAGTGCTGTCAACCAACTGCATATCAACAACCACGAGTGCAGGGCCCCTGCGGCCGTGTGCCTTGTTACCGACTAACTAATTATGTAGGTACTTGTAATAACTGGTCGGTAGGTACCTAAGTACTTACCTATGTTTTATTTAGTTGGTAGTGACGAGGCCGAGCAAGCGGCGCGGCATCGTCGTGACTAATATTTAGGCAGTCAGTTAAGTGTGCGCGCGTGAGTCACAGGCTATTTCAATGGCACTAAGATAAGGGTCGCGGCCGGCCTCGCCGCGCGCCGCACGTCACACACATGCGCGCACCGACTCGGCGACCTCCCGCACACCATGTAGGTACATAAGTGAACTAAGTTCTCGACCAGTTGAGTGAGCTCGCGACCTATTCATATTGTGTTAAAACACCTAGTTAACCACCCATTTTGGACAGTTGGTTGTCACTATACACCGTGTTCTTCACGTTATCCATAAACTTTAGCAAATACTTCTATGGCTTTTACAAATCAAATCCAACAAAGGAAGTAGTACTTAAAAAGGCTTCGTTACAAAGATATTTGTAATTTCATTTAATGAAATTTAATTGAGCTATGCAGTGAGAAAGTATCTTAATTTGAAATCTATCAAATACTATTTGCATTTCATTTGTTTCAGCCCGCCAAATGTTATGAATGAAAATACGACGTTGCCAATTCGGATAAAGAGGCATGCATATCGGGTTATTTACGTCTAGGTAGGTATTTAGTTTGTATGAAAATTAACAAAAAATAAAAAATAAGAATTTATTAATGTGTCCATAATGAAAAATGCTTACTTCCGTGGTTTGAACATCTGGTCGAAGTTTATGTATATCGTCCGGAACACGGTGTATACTATAATTATTTATCTTTATAACCGGTGTAGTCCAATTTCGGTAAAATTTTAATGGAATCATTTGGGAAGTATCTTTCCAACAAAAAAAAAATCATTCGGTTCTAAACGACAGAGTTATGCGCAAACATCATAAAAAAACATCCGGATTTTTATTTTATTTTATTTTATTACTTTTAAGAAACTTACAGCTAATACATTAGTCTAAAAATTTAAATGTACAGAAGAAAGCCAATTACAAGTTTCCACTATTAAAAAATGTATAGAATTGACAAAAAAGCGGAAAGTACAAATAAACAATGAACAATATCACGAGAAGTAATGAAAAAGTTATGGACCAAAATTATTAAGAATTTAGTTTTCAAAGAATAATGTACATTTTTTTTTTTTTTTTTTTTTCGTGGTAAAATCATCAAATGAGTCCTCCCACCCCGGGCAGGGCGGGAGGGACTGTCAGACTTGTACTGACTAAAATCCACGGTGTCCTTCAATAGCCCTTTGTGTTCCGGGGTCACGGTAATGAGATAAGTCCCGCGACCCCGGCAGGCTTTGGCCCTCTTGGGCGGGGCCCCGTCATCGTGCTGACGCTCTTTGAGGCGCGCGTGGAACACAACGCGCCGTCGACCCGGGCATGGTCCATGGTCGGGCGGCGAGTTGCCCTTTACTCGCCGCCCGCATGCCCGCGCCTACGGTGGCCGGAGATCGTCTTGCGACGTCCGACGCCGCGGGCGCCAACCACCGCGGGTGGGGCGGAGGGAGGACTCTGTCCTCTCTCTCTCGCGGCGCGCCTCCTCAAGAATAATGTACATAGTACTTTCTTTAATTCCTTGACACTAGTTTTAAACAGATCAAGCTCACTCTCATGACATACCCTATTGAAAGTTTTACATGCTCTAATGATAAATGAGTTCTGTCTATATACAACCTTTACAATAGGTACATGAAGGAGATGAGGTCTCCGAAGCAACACAGTTGGTACACGAAGTCCAATCTTGGCCACCAGCTCAGGGACGTCAATAGATCCGTTCATTAAGTTAAATAAGAAGGCAAGATCTGCAATCTTTCTTCGTTCTTGTAAAGGAAGAATATGAAATTTCTTACACCGACTTATGTAACGGTTATTCCCGTTCGCCACCGCCAGTATTGCCCCCTCCGGTGGCGACTGGGAATTATTCTAAAAAAATATCCCAGTCGCCACCTCCGGGTGGCAAGCGGGATTGTTGGTAGTAAAAATCCCAGTGGCCACCCCTAAATATAGTTAAAATAAATGCTATATCTTTATATTTTTTTGGAATGATTTTAAAATAATTACCGACGTCACAGAATGTTTAAAGTAAATGAATTGTTTAGTTAGGTACCTTTATGTATCTAGATATATATGCATTGAAATTTAGGCAATAGGTACGGTTCACTATAATATTGTTGCCGATGTCCTTTGTTAATATTTCACGTCTTTAAAACCATAAAATAGGAAACGGCGCGAGCGCCTTGCGCAGCGGCGACCCGCCGATGACACGAGCGCCGAAAAGCCAAAACTATCGTGAGAAAGGATTACTAATCCTTTTGTTTTGCTACTTAAACTCTAGTAGCTCAATTGAAGATGCCGATGTCCTTTGTTTACATTTCACGTCTCGGAATAAACCATAAAATAGGCCGTGTGCTTTGTTTTACCTATAACAAACATGCCGAAAAGCCAAAACAGACACAATAGACAGAAGGTCATAAATCTTTAAAAACACAAAACAGCTTTTTATTGGGCTTGATGGGGATGGTTTTATGAGTGATTCTTGCAAAACTAAACTTTAAGTACAATGCATTTAGATCTAAAATGTAAAACAAGTATCGGCTGGCAATGCGTTGTGGCAGCATTTCTAATCATAACATTATTAGTGCATTCCTAACCATGTCAGGGTCAAGTACATCGTGTACTACCTCGGGTGAAGTGTCATTAATTTATATTAAAAGAAAACATGGTGTTGTTTTGCTTCACGGTGGCCACCAATATTATGTGAAAAAAAAATACCCAAGTGGACTAAGTGTGTGGGAATGCAGCCAGCGAAAAAAGAAATGCAAAGGAGTTATAAAGATTCGTGTAAGTTTGTCTACTTGTATGCCTATTAATCGTAAGCAATATCTTTTTCTTTGTATTATAAAGAGATTTTTTGTAACGAATAGGATCCGAAACTACTGGATCGATTATAATTTCGTACCCTGATTCCTATACTCTTATTTAATAATCAAATTAAATGTTTAATAAAATCTTTTTTTCTTCGCAGAATAATAATATCGTAAATGAAACGCCGCATTTATGTACTCCAGATTTCCTAAAAAATGAAATTGATGAGCGGCTTTATTCCTGCAAACAAGAAATTATCAAAGGGAATTACCCGGCAGTTCCTCAGTCTTATAATAATATGATTGCAACATTAGAAAACAGCGGATTAGATTTGGTGTGCAAGATACCAACATTCAATAGCGTGAAATCATCCTTGTACAGATTTAGGAATGTACAAGCTGGAGTACAGTGTCTACAGCCGCAGCTAGTAAGAAACGTTGAAGTCCCGAAGCAATTCACAAATTTTTTACTAGCTGATTATGCTGATGGTGACAGCCGAATTCTAATTTTCTGCACAGAAAAAGCTAAACTTTTAACTTGAACTTTTAAAAGTTGTCCGAAACCTTTTTCGCAGCTATATGTTATACATGCAGATATGGGAAGTACATCAAATAGTACGAATTTAATGCCTATTGTTTACGCTCTTATGAGTGAAAGAAACGTGAAATCGTACTTCATTCTGTTTTCCATGATAAAAGCTCAAATCCCCGGCTGGAATCCGCTTAAATACAAAACTGACTTCGAAAAAGCGGCAATGACTGCTATAAAGAATTTATTTCCGCAAGTTAACACAAAAGGATGCTATTATCACTATAATAAAGCGGTTTGGGAGAAGGCCCGTAAACTTCAAATTACAAAATCAAAAGATGTGAAGAAAATAAGAGAGGTTGCACTAAGTGCAGTTCTACCGTTATTGCCTGCACACGAAATTTCAAACGGCTGGAAGTATATTACTCGCTACAGTACACAAGAGGAGGATTTAAAAAAATTCAGAAAATACTTTGAAGAACAATGGCTGAAGGAAGAATTTATTCCAATTTGGTGTGCTTACGGAGAGCAGCATAGGACCACTAACTTCTTGGAAGCTTGGAATCACAAATTAAACCAAGAAATTGGAAAAAAGAACCCTAATATTATTCATTTATTAAATGTATTGGTTAAAGATTCTGCATATTTCAGTGTTTGTGATAACATTAATAAAACCAAAATGACACCTTTTAAAAAAAGAAAGAAAAATAATGTCCTTACTGATCAATTTATTTTGGATATTCAGTTAGAGCTGTTACATGGCAATATATCAGTAGGTCATTTTTTAGAAACTGTAAGGCATTAAGGCTTCTTGGCAATGAAAATAAATAAAAAAAGGTAAAAAAAAAGCATAAGAGGTATGGTAAATTAAACAAATTATTCATTACTTGATGACGATCAATGAATAACGTAGGTCAATTATGGGTACCTAAATAATGATGTTGATTTGTGCCAGTCATAACAAATTACCTAAGTATTTTTTTTTAAAGTAGCAAAATATCTAGTTCTAAGTTTTTTTTTTACATATAAAACCCAATTACTGTAAATACTCTGTGATACGAGTACATTAATGACGAATTTAATTGAGAGGACGCATCTGTGATTTTTTCTAATACTGATTAGGGTAGGGTAGAGTCTCGTTATGTCTGTGATTATTTGAAAATACTCATTATGCTTAGTGCATACTTTTAATTTTGTTAAAAATATTTTTTTTATTAGGGCAGAGTATAATACTTTATTTGTTTTGTATATTTTCTAATAATATTTTTTTTCCTATAGAAATGATTGTTGACTTGTTGATGTGATTGTTTAGAATTTGTATAAAACTTGTTGATTTTGGAAATGAAAATGTAGATTTAAGAAGGCGGAGAATTGTTTTTTCAAGTATATTTTAAGAAATATTTTATATTCTATTGAAAGTACCTAATTATCTGTGATTTTGGATTTGTGTTTAAAATAGTTGATTTTGAAAATAAAAATAGTAAAAAATAATGTTTGTTTAATTTTCTACCAATTTATAAATATTGTAACTCTCTCGTTTGATTAACCCTACGTACTTCTATTTTTTAATCAGAAATTTAATAAAATTAACATTCTTTGTCATTCCAAAAAAAAAAATTAAGATAATAGGTAGCATACCTAGTTTTTATGTTAACTATATTTAGGGGTGGCCACTGGGATTTTTACTACCAACAATCCCGCTTGCCCCCGGAGGTGGCGACTGGGATATTTTTTTAGAATAATTCCCAGTCGCCACCGGAGGGGGCAATACTGGCGGTGGCGAACGGGAATAACCGCTTATGTAATTAGGAAGATAACAGTTCGAGCGATATTGTGTGTACCTTAAAAAGCGCCTTTGGATACATTCAAGGCGATTAATATAAATATTGTAATTTGGATTCCAAATCTGAGAAGCGTACTCGAGATGGCTACGAACAAAAGCACAGTAAAGAATCTTCATTGTTTTAACATTCTTAAACTCCGAGGAGACCCTAAAGATAAAGCCCAATGCTTTGGAAGCCTTGTTGACTACATTGTTAATGTGCGCATCAAATATTAGCTTTGAGTCAAAAGTTACCCCGAGGTCCTTGATGACGCTGACTCTGGTAATTGAGGTACTCGATAGTTTGTAGTCATACATGATAGGATTCGGCTTGCGAGTAAATGTACAGACATAACATTTAGAAACATTTAAGTCTAATCTATTTCTAACACAGTAATTATGAAACCGGTTCAGATCCTCCTGTAATAGGTTTGCATCCTCAATGGTTGATACTTGACTCAGAATTTTCATGTCATCCGCATATAACAAAATTTTAGAATTTTGAAAGCAAGAGGCAATGTCATTGACAAAAATATTAAATAAGAGAGGTCCTAATAAGGATCCTTGCGGGACCCCCGACGGAATGTACATGGCTCTAGAGGTGTAACCATTGAGGACTACAGTTTGGCATCTATTTTCTACATATGATGTGAACCATCTATACAAGTTACCTCTCACACCAATAAATAACAGTTTGCGCATAAGAAGCGCATGATCTATTCGATCAAAACATTTGCTGTAGTCGGTGTATATAACGTCGACCTGAGACCTCTTGGACATATGATCTGACAGATAGTCACTAAAAACGACAAGATTTGATGTAGTGGACCGACCTTTTATAAATCCGTGTTGGTGTTCTGAAAAACTTAATTTAAGTGAGGAAGAGAGTTGTACATGTACAATTTTCTCCATAATTTTAGCAAACACACAAAGTTTAGAGATCGGTCTATAATTTTCAACACTGTCCTTAGGTCCTTTTTTATGAATCGGCGTTATATACGCCGACTTCCAGATAGTAGGCACCACTCCTAATTCGAATGACCGTTTAAACAACACTGTCAATGGGACAGATAGACACCTGGCACATTTTGCTATAAAAATTGGTGAGATGTTATCCGGGCCGGCAGACTTGTTAATGTCAACTTGCTTTAGTAACTTAAATACCTCCTCCTCCCGCACATCAACAGAGTAAATATCTGATATAGGGGCAGAGGACTGATCCTCGTGTTGATCAGTTGTTGCAGGGAAGAACTCATTAGTATCGCGTCGTTCTTGGAAATTAGAGAAGAAATAATCCCCAAACATATTGCAGATTTCCTCCCCATCGCTAGAAGAGATATCGCCAAATATTAATACCGATGGGTAACAATTGGTTTGCTGTTTGGATTTGACGTATTGCCAAAAAGCCCTGGGATTTTTGGAGATGGCTAGTTCGATGTTTGCTATATATTTTTCAAACATTTCCTTCTCAAGATCCTTAGCCCGTTGACGTAATATGATAAAAGATTGATGGTCCGAAAGATTTCCATATGTTTTAAATTTTGAATGAAACATTGATGACGACCTTCTCCTTTTGGAAGTCAGTTAAAATTTTTATCGAAATCGATTTTTGAAAGTCGGTTAAAAAACAAAAAAATATCAACATTGTCTACACCGAGGACTATACTCCGGCAAACCTTTCTGGTCCAATTTCGATGATTCTTTTCGTGTTCAGTCACGAGCAGTAAGATGTATACACTTAGCAGAATGAAAAAGCGATATTCTCCTACCATATTGATAAAACTTTCGCGTTTTCATGAACCTTCTATTTTGGAATCCATGCTATTATGAAAATAATGAGTCTTATTTCAAAGTAAAAACCGGTATTTCACGAGAAAATCGCGTTTGAATTTTGGTAAGTGTATACATCTTACTGCTCGTGACTGTTCGATGCAGTATACGGTCTGCTATTTGGTTCCCTATCCCTATGAATTTGTATAATATTTTAAGACAAATTACATGGCATATAGTCCAGTCAACGAATGATTATAGAGGGAAAGTCTTGGAACACAATTTTTGACTTCATAACTTTGTTTAGATTAGTTAGGAAGTAAACATATCAAAACTCCCCGCCTCTAGCCCTTGAGCTTTGGGAGGGGGGGGGGGGGGGTTTGAAGGTCCCATTTTTTGGTTTTTCGCTTATATCTCGGAACCTATGCGTCCTAGCGACATAGTACCTCAGAACAAAATAAAAGCTGATTAAATTTACTACAAGTTATACTAAATAAGTATTTCGATATCTTTTACAGTTTTCGAGATAACTTTACATTTTTGCGCTTTTTTACCTGATAACTCTTTAACGATACAACCATAAGTAAGTGCTGGCAAAAGGGTTGTGGAACACTCAATTTCCTTTAATAATACTAGAATATTTTATCCATTTTCTTTAAAATGTGCTTTAGTCTAAGCTAATGTAATGTGCCAGCATTACATTGATACATACTCGTACATTGATTTACAAAGACCTTTTTTCAAAGACCAGGTACCTACCTTTTATAAAAAATATAATATACAGCATTTACATTAACATTTGAAGGAAAATAATATAGTTTTATTGAAGAAAATGTAATGCTCTAAAAGCTTTTTGCCGGCAATTATTAACTAGTTGCATCTTTGAAGATTTCCGTTACAAAAATGTAAAGTTAGAATGATTTTTTCAAAATGACAGACTTTCAGGAGTATATATCTCGAAAACTGTAAAAGATATCGAAATACTTATATAGTATAACTTGTAGCAAATTTAATCAGCTTTTATTTTGTTCCGTGGTACTATGTCGCTAGGACGCATAGATTCCGAGATATAAGCGAATAACCAAAAAATGGGACCTTCAAACCCCCCCCCCCCCCCCCCTCCCAAAGCTCAAGGGCTAGGGGCAGGGACTTTTGATATGTTCACCTCCTAACTAGGCTAAACAAAGTTACAAAGTCAAAAATTGTGTTCCAAGACTTTCCCTCTATACCCTATTTTGAGCATTCGTTGACTGGGCTAATACTGTTTTATCTGAATCATGTTTACGCATAATACTAAATAATATTATGCGTAAACATGATTCAGATAAAACATTATTAGCCGTATTAGTACGGATAACAGTTTTTTTTTTTAGCGTGGTAAAATCATCAAATGAGTCCTCCCACCCAGGCCAGGGCGGGAGGGACTGTCAGGCTCGTACTGACTAAAATTTACGGTGACCTTCAATAGCCCTTTATGTTCCGGGGTCACGGTAATGAGATAAGTCCCGCGACCCTGGCAGGCTTTGGCCCTCCAGAGGGGTGCCCCGTCATCATGCTGACACTCCTTGAGGCGCGCGTGGAACACAGCGCGCCATCGACCCGGGCATGGTCCATGGTCGGACAGCGAGTCGCCCATTAGTCTCCGCCCGCATGTCCGCGCCTACGGTGGCCGGAGATCGTCTGCCGACGTCCTACGCCGTTGGCGTCTACCACTGCGGCTGGGGTTGAGGGAGGACGCTATCCTCTCCCTCACGCGGCCCGCCTCCTCCTTCACAAGCATGATTGCTTCGCAAAAGGAGGCGACCGCTTCCCACTCCGTCTCCCGCAGCATGGCCTCGACCAATTCCGGACGCGAGAGGTCTCCGCTCTTCGCCGCCGAGAGGACACGGCGGTGCTCTGCCCAAGCGGGTCAGTCCTGCACCGTATGCTTCACCGTGTCCTCTGGGCTATCTTTACAGTGGTGACACCCAGGCGTTTCTTCCCTCCTTATCAGACACAGGTACCTCCCGAAACTTCCGTGTCCGGTGAGGACCTGCGTCATGCGGTAGGTCAGGACGCCGCCGTGACGCCTATATATATACACCGTGTTCTTCACGTTATCCATAAACTTTAGCAAATACTTCTATGGCTTTTACAAATCAAATCCAACAAAGGAAGTAGTACTTAAAAAGGCTTCGTTACAAAGATATTTGTAATTTCATTTAATGAAATTTTATTGAGCTATGCAGTGAGAAAGTATCTTAATTTGAAATCTATCAAATACTATTTGCATTTCATTTGTTTCAGCCCGCCAAATGTTATGAATGACGTTGCCAATTCAGATAAAGAGGCATGCATATCGGGTTATTTACGTCTAGGTATTTAGTTTGTATGAAAATTAACAAAAAATAAAAAATAAGAATTTATTAATGTGTCCATAATGAAAAATGCTTACTTCCGTGGTTTGAACATCTGGTCGAAGTTTATGTATATCGTCCGGAACACGGTGTATAATAACAAGTAAATTTTACATTCCGAATTTGCTTTACAATAAAGACAAAAACATTTTCAGATCTAATAAATCCTTTCGTAGCAATAACTTTATCAAACTTTAAGTTCCAATACTTGGGTGATTTTTTTAATCCATAGTTACTTTTATTTAATTTAACAACACTGACATTATCATCATATCCAGGTGGCAGTCTCATATACACATCTTCCTGTATTATCTCCATACAAGAAAGCACTTCGTACATCCATGTGATGAACTGGTAGCTTTTCTTTACTAGACAAAGCCATTAAAATCCTGAAAGTCGCTATTTTAGCTACTGGTGCGTTATGACGTGTACGCACCAGTAGCTAAAATAGCGACTTTCAGGATTTTAATGGCTTTGTCTAGTAAAGAAAAGCTACCAGTTCAGCACTTGACTTGGCTTCAAAACTATCCTCTTGTTGAAAACCTCGGGCAACAAGACGTGCCTTGCACTGGCTTATGTTTCCTTCACTATCTTGTTTTACTTTATACACCCATTTACTATAATATATTACCTTTTTGTCTTTAGGTACTTTAATTTCACTTTTCCAAGTATTATTTTCTTTTAGAACTTTCAATTCTTGCTTCATGGCTTCTTTCCACTTGTCACTATTCTTACTATTGATTGCTTCATCATATGTTTTAGGCTCATTTAATATGCACATAAAGCTAGTTTCTGTGTCATAGTCCTGTAACCATGTTGGTTTTCTTGTTACTCTTTTCTGGTAATTCTTTCTTCTCTTCTTTTTCTAGGTTTTCATTTTCATCTGTATAACTCCCTTCTTTTTCATCATTTTTATTTTCTTTTATTTCCTCTTCAAAAGTGTCATTCAATATTTCACTGAACATTTCTTCTTTTCGAGGTGACTGAAAAATAACATCTCTCTTTATGTCTATAGTGGCAGAATCAGGAAAATAAACTTTAAAACCTTTCACATTTTCATCATAGCCCACAAAACGACCCTTTTTGCCTTTCGAGTCCCACTTTTTTCTTTGATTTTTCGATACATGCACATACACATTTTGCCCAAAAACTTTTAACTTATCCAAAGTATAGGCTTTATTAAACAATAATTCAAAAGGTGACTTGCCTTTCTCATGACTGTGCCCGGTTCTGTTAACCGCTTCGGCCCACAGTTCTTTGGGTAGTCTTGCACTTATCATCATGGCTCTTGCCGACTCCACCACTGTCCTATTGTCGCTTTCAATTTTACCATTTTGTTCCGGAGTGTATGCCGTTGATGTCTGATGCCTTATGCCTTTTTCTTTAAATAACTCTTTAACTGTTGCATTGATGAATTCACTTCCATTATCGGTTCTTACAATTTTTACCTTCTCACCAGTATCTTGTACAGCCAAATTTATAAACTCTTTAATCTTCTCAGGAACATCACTTTTATGTTTTAAGAAGTATACATTTCTGAATGTAGAATAATTCATAAAAAATAGTTGGAGCCCCCTAAGGATTTTACCTCCATAGGGCCACAAACATCCATATGTATTAGTTCACATGGCCTCTTTGATACAGTAGTACTTCTTTTGAATGGTAATCTGTGCATCTTACCTTCAACACAACACTGCATATTTCAGCATCATTCTTCATATAACCATCACTTTCTGTTCTTTTATTCCATTAAAAATATCTCATAGGTGCGTCCACACAGAACGAGCAGCCTCGCGAGGCATATAGTTTTAGATGTAAAAAAAGTATTTGGAAACTTGTCAAATGCATCTTTTACACCTAAAACGTATACCATTTTTATTCAAAAACTGTTTTACATTCTCATATGTAGTTTTGACGTCCTAAGCGCTCATGCCTCATTGTTAGGCTATCTTGTGATACAGTTGCAGCAGCAATATGATTAGATCTATATTCAAAGCACATAACATATAATTTCTTCTCCCTGTATCCCATGGCCACAACATTACCTTCCTTATTTTTAATTTCACAATAGTCCTTTTCAAATTCCATTTTATAGCCCTTGTCTCTGACACTTCTCACAGCGAGAAGATTACCTAACCGTTAGTTGAGGAACATACAACACATTACGTAGGGTAGTATCAATCCACTCCTCTCCATCAAAAGCTTTGAGAATCACTTTTCCTTTACCAGTAATCTTTAGTTCCCTGCCATCACAAGTTACTACTGACTGGTGGGATTCATATTCTTCAAACTCATTAAATAAGTTTCTCAGGAAACACATGTGTTCAAAGAAAAAAAGAAATAAAATTTATTTGTTACAGTCGTCAGGGCACACATAATAACATACAAAAGAAAGAGAAATAAACATTAAAAAAAGACAATACTTAAATCTATATTATGTACAAAATCGTTTGCCCCACGGCTGCCCCAAATAGGCCCAGTTCAGCAAAAATGCCAGACAACCAGTGCCTGACGCTGATTTTCAACTGGACCTGTTCACTAGCACCGCACCGGTATCTACCAACCAGTCCTGAGTAGTTTCCTTGATCTTCATAATTGTTGAAAATGCATTACTCCTTTTGTTTGACTCATTTTTACCAACATCATTGTTTTTTTCTTTATTTAGCCGTACTCTGCAATTTTTAATTGAGTGACCATATTTTTTACAATAAAAGCATTGCAACTTGGCAAGACAATCTTTTTTATAATGGCCCATCTTGCCACAACCAAAACAATTTATCTCACTAGACTTCTTTGTAGCTGTTGCCAATGCCACGGACTCTGTTTCTGCCTTTATTTCACTATTTGTTGCAGTTGACATGTTTCGCTCTTCCTCAATTAATAATCTCGCCATTAGTTCTCCTACAGTTTGATTTGCTGTAGGGACCGATTCCCATCATTCCCATGCAGCAATAAAGTGGCGATATTTGTCTGGCAATGACATAAGCACTTTAGTCATGACCATTTTGTCAGATATATCATCGCCTAATTGTCGAATATTCGCCCTTATCTCTTCTATCTTAGAGAAAAATAGTGAAACATCGGTATCACACTTTAGTGAATAAAACTTTTGTTGTTCGAGATGTAAAGATGTAGAGGACTTATTCTCATAAATATTATTTAACTTATTCCACTTCCACTATCCACTTATCTCGGCAGACGTAGTAGCAGTAAGCAAGTGCGTCATAATATTTTGGTCAATATGGCTAACCGGCGGAGTAACAAGAGTGAATGACTAAAGATAGCAACCCTGCGCCTTGCTATCTTTAGTAATCCACTCTTGGTACAACACAGCCAACGAAAATTCTCTAGATTTTTTATTCTCGCCGTAATTTATGCACTCACGTACTCTGGGCCCATAACCTGTGATGAATCAAGGGCTAGCAGAGCAAAACAATATCGCAGTAGTTCATTATTTATTAAAACTCGGTGGAGAAATTAGAATGCAATACAATGTCTGAATGGTTCTCATGACAACTCACAATACCATAGATACATTTTTTTATTGCCCTGTGACTATACTTCACACTGAGACGCTGCGCACGTTCTGCGCTAGATTCCCGAGCACCTGCGATGTTCTCCAGCTTTGGTAGGCAAGCCGCTGTGAACGCTCGGAGCTAGATTCCCCAGCGCATGCTTGCGAAATATTTTCTCTTTTCCTCGAGAGGCGCTGATGATTTTCAAGAGCAGACTCTTCCGTACGCATACTCGAGCTGCTCTTGTCTGGGATGTCTGACAGGAAAGTTGTGATTTCCTTTTAGGCATGATAAACAATCGCTGAAACTGTCCGATATCCCAAAAATTTAAATACCACAGCTTCGAACTCGAAGAATGAGAACGCGGTACCTAGTATTTGTGTTATAAGAAACCGAGCAACCAAAACAATTTTAAGGCGAGTTTGCAGTACAGAGTGAAAATATTGTATGGACGCACGACCTCATCCCCACCAAAATGCGAAATAGCCCGCATTTTGAATGTTTTTCGCTTCTTGTAGAAAAACAAAAAAGAAATAAAAAAAATGTGTTTTTACCATTTCCTAAAAAATAAAACCGGCCAAGTGCGAGTTGAACTCGCCCATTAAGGGTTCCGTAGTAGCAAGCATAGATTAGGGATATAATTATATTGAGATTAGCAGGGGCGTAGCTACCGCCGTATCTGCCGTATCAATTATACGGGGCCCCCGGGTCACAGGGGCCCCCAACGATCGTAAACCCAAAATAGAGGTATATCACTGTTAAATAATTACAAAGATTAAAAAAAAATGTTAAAACTTAATGATTTATTAAATAAAAAATAGTTATTTACTTTTACACAATTTATTTGTGTAATCTATCTCAGGTGTTTTTATTATTAGATATTATTTGTATGTAATACTGTTTGAAGCACGATATTGCCTATTTGAAATCCCGGGAAGATACATTCCGACCTCTGGACTGATCAGTCGCACCTTGAATTTTTTTGATGACCCATGTCCAATTTTTGTTTATATTTCGGCGTAGATACGTGACGTCTGATAGGGGAGAATGGAAGAAGAAAACGTGTTGCGCCGACCCCAAATAGAATGGGATAAGGGCAGGAAGAAGAAGATTTCGGCGTAGATACAGAGCAATGCGTTCTTTTTTATTTTTTTTTGATAAATCTTTACCCTACAGAAGGGCCCCCAAACAAATGTTTATACGGGGCCCCGCCAAGGCACGCTACGCCTCTGGAGATTAGTAAGTAATATACAAAACTTTAACACACCCTTTGGACAAATTCATAATATTAGAAGATTTTAACTTTGGCAGTAGCGTAGACTGGATAGCCAGTGCACCGGCAACGAATTGATTTCGCAAAACGTTACGTGCCAACATTTAGGTGAATTTTTTTATGCTATTCTTACTTCTAACTTCTCTCAGTGGGTATAATGGTGAGAGGAATATCAACGGAAGGATATTGGATTTAGTTTTTTCTAATGACTATGTGAATGTTATGATCCATTAGTTTTGCCGGTTGATTTACATCATAAACCGTTATCGATACGGGCTGATTTCGTTGAAATTCATAAATTGACAGATGAAATAACACGTCGCTTTATCTTTTCTAGGGGAGATTATGTGGCCATTAAATCTGAACTGGACAAAATAAACTGGACAGACTTTCTGAATTCTGAGTCGTTGGACAGTGCTGTTGAAGCCTTTTATAGTAAATTGTATGAACTTAGGGACAAGTATGTGTTACAAAATCTTCATATCCACTTTGGTACAGTCCCGCTCTAATAAAAGTACTGAGAGAGAAATATAGGTACTATCATCGCAATACAAAACGTATGGTAATCTCTCTGATTTTCATTCTTTCTCACTGTTGCGAAGTAGGGCCATTAATTTAGAAAAGACATGTTTTAATATTTACATGGATAATAAAATAGAGTCGTCAATAATCAAAAAATCCGAAAAATTTCTGGTCATATATAAAAAGCAAAAAAAAATCCAATTCAGTTCCTAAGTTCATGCAATATAATGACGTCACCGCGTCTACTGGCGAAGATGTCAGCAATCTGTTTGCGGCGTATTTCCACTCCACTTTTCAGGAACCTAATCCAGTCCCCAGTACATCATCTTTGCAGGATTCTAGTAGTAGTGTCACCACTAGTAGTGTTGATAGTGTTGCATTTATCAGTTCGTTGGAAATAACTCATTCTCGAGTATTGAAGTTACTCATGTCCTTGGACCTTTCTAAATCTGGTGGTCCGGACCTCATACCTCCAGAATTTATAGTGCAATGTGCTGATAGTTTAGTTACCCCAGTGTGTATATTATTCAATCGTTCCATATCTGAAGGTATAGTTCCTAAAATATGGAAATCAGCGTTTATTACCCCAGTTCACAAAAAAGGTAACAAATCTGACGTTACGAACTATCGGCACTATCGCCCAATATCTAATAATATGTATACGCTGCAATGGAAAGTAACTTCGGGGATGAACAACACGGATTTATCAAAAACCGATCCACTACGTCTAACTTGGTGTTATCGCATGAGTTTATATCGGGGGGTATGGAACAGCGTGCGCAGGTGGACGTCATCTACACCGACTACAGCAAGTGCTTCGACCGTATTGACCATCGGCTGCTTCTTGAAAAGTTACTTAAAGCTGGAATACACGGTGATCTGTAGGTATAGATGGTTTTCGTCTTATATCGAGAATCGTAGTCAGGCTGTTGTCCTCCAGGGGTACACTTCGGGTTGGACCTCGGTCCCCTCAGGTGTACCGCAGGGTTCAGTGTTGGGGACTCTACTTTTCACTCTGTTTATTGCTGACGTAATAAACTGCTTCAAACATTAATACGTGTTACTATACGCTGACGAAATGAAGGTTCATAAAATTATACGTGACATCTCCGATACTCACCAGTTGCAAGCTGATCTTAATAGATTTGAGGAATATTGTGCACGTAATCTGCTTCAGCTAAATGTATCTAAATGCTTCCATATGACCTTCACGCGTCAGAAGTCTACGGTGAATTCAAGCTATACTCTCAACCAACACACCTTATGTAAAGTCAACAATATCAGGGATTTAGGCATAATACAAGATAGCAAATTACTATTTGATCAACACATCGAGAGTATTGTAAAAAAAGCTGCGAAAGCATTAGGATTTATAATTAGAGCCTCAGCCTGTTTCCGTTCTCTGAAGCCAATCAAGGTTTTATATTGCTCGTTCGTACGCAGTCACTTGGAGTATGCATCTCAAGTCTGGAACCCTCAATATGAGACCTACAAGTTGCGTATATGCGGTATCCAGAAAAAGTTTCTTAGATATCTTGATTACAAAGCGCACCAAGTATCTATTGATTATGAGCACCGTTGCAAGAAGTACCATTTTCTACCAGTTGATTACAGGCGGCTCATCAATGATGTATGTTTTTGATTAACATTGCAAATGGCTCGATTGACTGCTCTGAGCTCGTTTCAAAACTGGCATTTCGCACTAACCTTATTGGGTTACGTCGGAGGCCTCTTCTGAGTGTGTCTTCTGCCTCCACTAATTATAGGCGTAATGCTTATCTTATGAGAAGCGCTCGTGGCTTTAATGAATTATCTCACGAGCATGATATTGATTTATTTTGTACTAAGACGAGCGTAGCAAGAAAACTTTTAGCCACATCATTTTTTGCGAATGAAGCCCCGGCTGGTGGTACTCAAACACACATGTAGTAAAGTAAAGTAAAATAATAATAAAAAAAAACCGTAACTTTAACATTTAGGCAATAGTTAATCGTAATTTTTATAAATCTGTGGAGGCTAGTTATTAGCAACTTAATTATATATTTTTGTTACCTATTATTCTGTTATTAGTATGTAAGCCTTCTTAAAATGAATAAAATAAAATAAAACTTCATTCCACTCCATTCCACTCCATTCCACTCCATTCTGTTATTATTTTACACATTTAGTTTCCTAGTAAAATCACGTAAAATCAAATAATATTTTTTCAAAAACATTCGCAATAGGTATCCGCATGAATGCATATGCGAATGTGAATATCAAATAACATGTGAATATTTGCGAATGCAAATATTCGTTACATCACTACTAGGTACCTACCCCTTTTCACGAACTTTTGAGCAGAGCAGAGAAAGGGTCAGCGCACACCAATAGCAGAGCAGAGCATTGTCTGAGATTACTGAAAAAAAAACTTTTTAAAAAAACAATTTAACCGCCTTCAAAAACAACCACAAAAAAGGGTAAAATAACCTACAAAATAACTTTTCTTTCGGAAGTCGGTGGCTTTGTTTTTTTTATTTCGTTGTCTTTTATGCCACCGACTTCCGAAAGAAAAGTTATTTTGTAGGTTATTTTACCCTTTTTTGTGGTTGTTTTTGAAGGCGGTTAAATTTTTTTTTTAAAGTTTTTTTATTTTACTCTTTTTAGTTTAAATATTCAACCCACATTCTTGTCAAATACATCATTTTCTTACATGTGCATTAGAATTTGGTAATCCTTAGCACCGGTATTAACATCGCTCATGTACACAATAAGCTAATAAAATTCCCTATCAAAAACTGCTGAACCGATTTTGATGAAACTTGCAGTGTTCCCTAAAGTGAACTATTCCTCGTACAAGAAAAAAAGAATTTTGAAAATCGGTCCACAATTGGCGGAGTAATCGCGTAACAAACACTCAAAAAAGTAAAGATCATCACATCATCCATCAATAAAAATGCTCACAAAATAAAAAGTACTGAACCAAATTGGATGAAATTTTTATGGGACCAGACTGCAAGTATATTGCATCGAACGAAAAAAGAATTACACTAATCGGACCAGAAACCTCGGAGTAATCGGTGTACATACATAAAAAAAAAACATACCGACCGAATTGAGAACCTCCTCCTTTTTTTGAAGTCGGTTAAAAATATCTTATGATTATTATCATACTTCGCAAAATTGAATACACGATTTGCTTGAGCATGGTCGAGCATCGGGCGTGTATTCAATTTTGCGAAGTATGATAATAAGCATAAGATTTTTTTTTTCAATAATCTCAGAAAATGCTCTGCTCTGCTCTTGATGTGCGCTGACCCAAATGCTTGTTAGCTAGCTTTGGCGTTCAGCCACGTCAAAATACAGTAAGGTCAACAAGGTCAAACATTGTATTGGCTCTCTGCAATGTGAAATGTTACCAAATCCATCATCAGTGACGTGAACGGTCTGCTCGCTGTGGCGGCTACTCCAATGTGAACAGATTGCACTCAAGCACAACTCAAGTTATGTAGTTGCATGTGTACGATTCTCAAACCGAAAGCTAAGTAGGGTCATTTCGCCTGTTTGCGTCCATTTAGTGCAGTTGACAAGTTTGAAGGAGAAAATAAAAATGTCCCAACACCAGTTTCAATAAAAAAAATTATGTAAATGCGTTCGTTATATAGTCTATTTTAATATCAGCTTTCAGTTTTGTTCGAAACTTCTCGTATTTTTTTTTAAACAGAAAAATGTCAAAATTAGGCGTTTTACCCAGTTTGCGTCCAAAAAATCCAAATTGCGTCCACCCATGGACCATTTCGCGTCCATCAGTTTAGAGAAGGAATATAGGGGTGATCAGGGGTGATTTATTGTTAAGACAATTTAAAGGAAGAATGGATTTTAACAATTTCTTTATTTAATAAAATTTTAACATAATTATCATTATAAAATAAAATAAAAAAAAAGTTTATTCTTCTCAACATCGATAGAATTTAAAATAAAAAAAAACAACCATACATTGGTTCTGGTCCCGGTTTCTTTACTCCAGGCACACCCTGGGCAAGGCGGGAGGGACTGTCAGCGTGGAAAACACCGCGCCGTCGACCCGGGCATGGTCCATGGTCGGACAGCGAGTTAACCATTACTCGCCGCCTGCATGCCCGCGGCTACGGTGGCCAGAGATCGTCTGCCGACGTCCGACGGTGTGGGCGCCTACCATCGCGGCTGGGGTGGAGGGAGGACGCTATCCTCTCCCTCACGCGACCCGCCTTTTCCTTCGCGAGCTTGACTGCTTCGCAGGAGGCGACCGCTTTCCACTCAAACTCGCCCCGCAGCATGGCCTCGACCAATACCGGGCGCGAGAGGTCTTCGCCTATCGCCGCCGAGAGGACACGGCGGTGCTCTGGCCAAGCGGGGCAGTCCTGCACCGTATGCTCCACCGTTTCCTCCAGGCGATCCTCGCTGTGGTGACACCCAGGCGTTTCTTCCTTTCCCATCAGACACAGGTACCTCCCGAAACTTCCGTGTACGGTGAGGACCTGCTTCATGCGGTACGTCAGGACTCAGGACGCCGTGACGCCTATGCAGCCACTGCTCAAAGAGGGGTCTTACCCGCTGACGCGCTGGAGGGCAGTCACCTCCAGACTTCATTGCACTAGTAAAACTTGAATTCATAGTTAATCTCATAGTCCTAATTAAAACTGTACTACCTATTCATTTCAAATTATTAAAAAAATATGAATAAAATATGTTTATGCTATCATTTTTATTTATTGAAAAAATGGACGCAATTTGCTATATAATATTATTCAAGGCAGGTATAGTTTGCGTCCACGTGTAATCGATGTTGTCTATCTTTTACTACAATCATAATAATGTGGACGCAAATTGGCAGTTACAATTACATACTCTAAGTGTTAAAATAAATAAAAATCCAATTTCTCTTTCATATTTTAATCACATAAAAATAAACAATTAGAGAAAACATAAATAGACGAGTTCGCGTCCACTGTGGACGCAAAGTGCACATTTTATAAATTCGGTGTTGTAATTCGCGTCCACCTTATTTTAACTGTTAACTTTAAAAAAAACAAGCAAATTCATTATTCATATTATTCGTTTTTCCATTATTAATGTCTACAAATAGCTATGTTTCCTAAAAGTCACATAAAACAATAAATATTTACCGTTAAACGCGCCGCTGCACACTATTTTTTTTTTAACATTCCGCGCGTTTTCACTCTGCTGTTGAACAACCCGGGACTAAATATTTTTTCTAAACGGATTAGCGGGGCGGACGGAACTTTTGTCTATGTTATCGTGTCTCTTATACGTTGAGGTATAAGGCGGTCATGTCTTTCCATGTCATTAGAGTAAGAATATACTTATTTTCGAGCATTTTTAAAGGGAGATCCGTAAAATGGACGCGAACCGGACAATGGACGCGAACAGGCGAACTTACCCTATTCGTTTAAAACACTATACTAAACTCTGATTCAGATAGTTAATTATTAGTTTCCATAGGTAATTATTTTGTTGTTCTAAAGTGTCGGCAGCTCAGACACGAGACAAACAGAGTGCGGCGCGCGGTGTTGCGGCGGCGGGAGTCAGGGAGACCGCGAAGTCAACACACAGTGTGGCAGTGC
This sequence comes from Agrotis exclamationis, assembly GCA_950005045.1. Taxonomy (NCBI): domain Eukaryota; kingdom Metazoa; phylum Arthropoda; class Insecta; order Lepidoptera; family Noctuidae; genus Agrotis; species Agrotis exclamationis. Next base: position 21,960,846 of record OX465435.1, on the reverse strand, counting down.
GGACATCGCACCAACACGCCGCCGCCGCCGCCGCACCGCTCTTTACCACAATACAGCTTGATAACTTTCAGAACGTAAACACACACCCGCTACAGCGAAAATCGATACTAACTTTAACGTAGTCGACGATGGAAGGCGAATAGTGACCGGTCGAGCCAGGTCTGTCGGCCCTGAGCGGCGACGGCTGATGCTGGACGGTTTCACAACAAGAGTGTAGTGGTCAGCCGGACAGAACTAGGCGCAGTTTAGCCTCTGTTGGCTTTTGGCCGGTGTAGATTCGAGCAGAATCGTGTTCATCTCCCAAGAGGGATTTTGCAGAATCACGAGTCAGCGTGTTGAGTAAGGTAGCAGTGCGCGCGAGACGCTCGTCGCAGTTCAGCCCGGGGGGCTCTAACCGGCGTGCGTGAGTCGTGCGGCCGCGGCGGTGGCCGAGAGGTACTGCCGCGCGCCGCCCCGTCCCCGTCCGCCTGCGCCATCGCGGAAGTCTCAATGAGTTACTCACTAACCTCCGCGCACCGGTTTGACCTGTGACTGTGACGTGTGAGCTACTTCGACATCTGTTCGACACAATAGGCTAGTTGACAGCATCATTTGCAAATCTGTTAAGTCCATCAATCAGAGCAGCGGGGTTCTAAAACCAACCAACTGTAAAAAAAAAACGGATAATGCCCAAAAATATGTAGAGCAAAAACCCAGAATCGATTAAAACGATTTATGTGTGGCAAGGTAGAGTAAGCTATACATAATATATCCCAAGTCCATTAATAGTTTTCGATTAAACCATCACCAAGTAAACTTAAGGAAATAACTGATAATGAATGAGCCGTATATGATTACTTCCCAGAATTTGATCCTTATTAGCAACACTATGGATTGATTTAATAATACAGGATGTGATTTTTTTCCAAAATCAGCGAGTTCGATTCCTGGCCAAGATTATTGATATTTCTAAAATCAAATTTTGCAGTTTTAGTTTTCGACAAAATCTGCTTCGAGTCTCCTTTCAACGTTTTTTGATATTCCTCATAGTTTCGTATATAGCCAATAGCCATCCATCCAGTTGAAAAATTCACCTGTATAATATGCTGCTGGTCTGTTTGGTTATGGTTTTATGCGAAACGAATAGCGTACGAGTATGTATGACCTCTGACTTAAGGCCTATTTTGTTGTTCATAAATTATTTTAATCGACTCTGGGTTTTTTTGGGCATCCTTTGTTAGCTTAGTTATGAATTTATAGACCATGCTGTGGTCTCCCATAAGTGAAGAAGTACACCAACTAAATACCTTGTGTTGTTGAAGTGTAATACCTACAATACGTTACATAAAAAACTGAAACACCGTAACAGACACGTCCCCGCAAGTTTACCAATGCGAACCACTTTTCAACGAATGCATGCTACCTCTTGTTGAACAGAAATAGAACTCAATTAAATAATTTGAGACTGTACCATTAACTTTCTGGAAAAGCTTAGTTCAACTTCTGCTAAATATCGAAAACATTGAAATAAGTATGCTATGCCCCAGCAGAATCAGTGAGTGACAAAATTGAACTACTTTGCACCATTCTCAACAGAGCATTAAAAATGTCAAATAATAATGTAATCATTTTGGGCGATTTAAACGCCAAAATCATAACATAAATGAGAAGACAACCTGGTCAAGATACTGGTCAAATCAAAGAAATGCAAGTGAAAAAGAAATGGCAATTTGAAACACCTTTTTTTAATGGATCTGGAGATCATCGGATGGCATGGTAAAAAACGGATTGGACTACATACTAACAAATCTCCAAGAACACGGCCACACGACGTACAGTGCTAGTGATCAGTGGCAGTTATACTAGTGATCATAGATTGGTTAGCGCGACTTTTAAGCATAAAAGTACCTAGAAAAATTACGAAGAAGTATACACAAGGAAGAGAGCAGTGGTGGCCCAGTGGTATCGGCCTCGACTTACGAGAAGTAGGTCGTGGGTTCGAGCCCCGTCAGGCGCATTACTTTGTGTAATTTATTTCAACACCACTGCTCTCAAAACGGTGAAGGAAAACATCGTGAGGAAACCGGCATGTCCTAGAACCAAAAATTCGAAGACATGTGACATCTACCAATCCGTACTAGGCCCGCGTGGTAGATTACGGCCCATTCCCTCTCACAGAGAGGAGGCCTGTGTCCCAGCAGTGGGAACATTTATAGGCTGATGATGATGATACAAGGAAGAACTTAAATAGTGTTTAGAATATTGTACTTGGAAACAAAACTGTTCAGTGCAAGAACTTAACGATACCATTGTTTCTGCAATTGACAACAGTCTTTAAAAATCTCATAACCCTGCTCAACAATATCAGTAAAATATAGTACCAGAAAATTTATGTCAAGACGGCAATCTCCAAAAAATTTTATGATTGTCAATCTCAGATTAAAGAAACTTTCTTTGTCCTGCGTCGTCAATAGTCATTGATTTGAAAAAACACAAAAATCACGTTTTTAGGGTTCCGTAGCCAAATGGCAAAAACGGAACCCTTATAGATTCGTCACGTCTGTCTGTACAGACAGACAGACGTGACGAATCTATAAGGGTTCCGAACGGACAGCCGTTCGTGTGTCACAGCCACTTTTTGTCGAATGTATAAGAGCTATCCTGTTGAAACTTGGTAAGTAGATGTATTATGTAAACCGCATTAGGATTTTCACACAAAAATAAAAGCAAAACAAATGGGGGTGCCCCCCATACTTAGAATTGAAACTCAAAAAAAATTTTTTCACCAAATCCATACATGTGTGGGGTATCGATGGATAGGTCTTTAAAAATGATATTGAGGTTACTGAAATATTATTTTTCTAAACTGAACAGTTTGCGCGAGAGACACTTCCAAAGTGGTAAAATGTGTGTCCCCCACCCTGTAACTTCTAATATATCTTAATGTATCTTGTAATGATAAAACTAAAAAAATATATACAGGGTGATTTGTAATTCGATGCGGTCCTTGAAATAGGTGATACTAGACCTTATTTGCAACAATTTTAACCCCGACAACATGGGGTCTAAACTGACTGGTTTTAGAGATATCGAATGTTAAAGATATTTCTGAAAACTTTCCTTGTCATTCAAAGCATACCTATTTAAAAAATAAATGTATGACACTTGGTTTACAAATTACAGGAAAAACTTTCTTGTCTCATTGCCTTTCTAAAATGGTGCCACAGTACCCACTTTTAGTTAGTGTCTTACCAGAAAATTAGGGTTGTTACTGACAAAGTAGTAAATCAACGAAAATCGGTTATAATGTTTTTTCGACCCAACATTTATTTTCTGTGGTTTTGGTCCAAACTGCTATCTAATGTTAGCTTTTTGAGTCAATGCGCTAAATCGTGGTTGATGATATCAGGCAACATCGCGCTTTATCTGGAGTATTTTTACCTGTTCTACCAGTAGGGTGACCTAACTTTTATGCACGCCAGTTTAGTTTTTTTTATGAAACCAGAGTTTACAAACATTCCGTCATTGTAACTTATGTTTCAATTAGCTGTTTTAAATGGAAGAGAATTGATGGTTTGACTATCTCGTCCATAGGTAAAATACTCCAGATAAAAACCGACTTTGTCTGATATGATTATCTGATTAAGGCCAGGATTAAGCGCATTGACTCAAAAAGCTAATATCAGATAGCGGTTTGGACAAAAACCACAGAAAAAAAATGTCAAAACATTGCAACCGATTTTCGTTGATTTACTACCTTGTCAGTAACAACCCTAATTTTCTGGTCAGACACTAACTAAAAGTGAGTACTGTGGCACCAGAAAGAAAAGTTTTAGAAAGGTAATGAGACAAGAAAGTTTTTCCTGTAATTTGTAAACCAAGTGTCATACATTTATTTTTTTAAATATGCTTTGAAAGACAAGGGAAATTTTCAGAAAACTTCAAAACAGAAACTTTATGACACTTAATTTCCCAAGATATGATTAGTTTTATAACAAACTTGTATTCACTAGATTCAGTCGTTCATATTCTATCAGAAAAGTATAAATTCTAAGTGGTGACCATCATAACTTTCTAACAATAAGCACTTAATGATGGAGAGGTAGAAATTTTTCGAAATACCTTTAAAGTTCGATATCTCAAAAACCAGTCAGTTTAGACCCCATGTTGTCGGGATTAAAATTGTTGCAAATAATGTCTAGTATCACCCATTTCAAGGACCGCATCGAATTACAAATCACCCTGTATACTTAATGTAGACCTTAACAAAAACTTCCAACGAAAATTGGTTTGGATGAGATACAGTTAGCAGTTTTTGACATATACCTAGTACATTTTCAAAAACCGCAAATATAACTTTGCCATTTATACAAACACTATGAAAAACAAAGTTATTTTTATTGTTTGTGTATATTACTTACTAATCTCAATATAATTATATCCCTAATCTATGCTTGCTACTATGGAACCCTTCATCGCCGAGTCCAACTCGCACTTGGCCGGTTTTTTGTTATTTTTCAATACTCTAAATGACGGACTGAATGTATTTTAAACTAGCTTCCGCCCGCGACTCCGTCCGCGCGGATGACATCTTATAAATACACACATCAACACGGTCTAGGGATATTTCATACTCAATTAAATAACTCGAAAAGTACTGGCCGCTTTGGAATCTTTTATGTAACACCGATTTGTTTGTAATTTATCTCAGACTAATTCCAAATTCAAATTTTTGAAAATTCTTTTATTCGGTGGCATAAAAATGTCTTGATGTATAGGAGAGGGAATTTTCATTTGTGCGAAATTTAGAAAACAATACGAATTACGTTAGTTACAGTTTTTTTTTTCATTTTTAAACGAAAGATAAAGTTAAAATTGAGGTATTGTAGCCATGCAACGCCGACATTTGACGAAGGCGGAGATGTTACGAGCTGTGGGAATGCTGGAAGCTGGATCTGTTCAGCGTAATGTTGTTGAGGCCATAGGGACCCATCAAAATGTAATTTCAAGATTGTGGACACGCTATCGTGCCACAGGTGAAGTAGCGGAGAGGCACCGGGGGCCAAGTCGCATCACTACCCCCAGACAAGACCGATTTTTGCAAATTACTGCGCGAGCACAACCAAATGCAACGGCGACTCAATTGGTCCAAAGGCTGCGAGTGGAACACCAAGTGCTTGTGAGTGACCAAACTGTAAGAAGGCGACTGCATGAAAGCAATCTACGCTCTCGTAGACCACTCCGGGTCCCACCTTTACGGAGAGGCAATCGTGGACGACGATTAGAATGGGTTCGGAACCACGTGGACTGGGGCCCGGCCGTGAGCAATGGTCCAATGTGCTGTTCACGGATGAATCCAGGTTCGGCTTCCATCCAGATTCACGAAGGACGCGTGTTTGGCGAGTTCCTGGACGATGGAGCCGTCTCCAGAACCCTCAGGAAGTTCACCCATACCAAGGAGAAACAATTATGGTTTGGGCAGGAATTCGTCTTGGAGGACGGACGGATCTCGTTTGGGTGCGGGGCAATATGACGGCAGAACGATACGTCCAACAGGTGCTGGGGCCCGTAATCTTGCCCCACAGAACACAAATGGGGCAAGATTTCCTGCTCATGCACGACAATGCCCGGGCATACACGGCGAGAACGGTAGCAGCTTGGTTACATACACATAATGTTAGGGCCTTAGACTGGCCTGCTCAATCACCAGATCTAAATCCCATTGAGCATGCGTGGGATATACTGCAAAGAAGAGCTCTGAAGGAAGTTCCTGAAAATCTGGCTACAGAAGATCAACTTTTTGCGCACCTCAGAAGGACATGGGACAATATTCCGCAGCAAGACATTGACAACCTTGTTCTGAGCATGCCGAATCGTTGCCGATGTGTTATGAACATCATGGGCGCTTTCTCAGACTACTAACTTCAAGTTTATAAACACAAATTAAATGATTTTTCTATTTTTTTCAGTTTTTAGTCACAAATTAAAAGTTCATTCATATACGGTTTCCGTCTATGCTTCATTTTTTTTCCATAAAATCCTGAAATTTTAATCTATACCTTAACCATTATTAAAAAATGGTAGAATATTAAATAACGTATCTTTTAAATATATATGTCGCAGAATCAACACAGAAGCACAATAATTCAGAATAACGCCATCTATTGTCATTGCCGAGGAATCAAAACAGAAACACAATTTGGAATCTCTATTGATTATTGTTAATTTAGAATAACGCCATCTTTCTCTCATTGGAGGAACTATGAAGTTAGATTTGACAGATAACGTTTAGGAACGGCAAGTAATAACTTGGGGATGGTTAGCGTGGAGTAATGTTGACACCGAGCGAATAGTCGAGTTGAATTCGATTGAATCGATTCGGAAGTTTAATCAGCTATTCGACGTTGACATGTAGTGACGTTGACGTATAGGTTGGCTAACCTGTAACTGACGTAGGCCACGTGGGTGGTGATAGTTGAGTGAAGGAGCACTTTTAATTGGTCCGTCAAGCTGGGTAGACGTCTTCGTTACTCCGCGATAAACTTCCCGCGTTCCGAAGTTTTTTAAATCGAGCCATATCTCGGGCATCCTTGATTATTTTGTATTCGGTGTGCTTTAGCAAGTAATTAAAAGTGTTAACGAAGGTTTTGTGAGTGTTATTTTCGATATCGCGACCCACTGTTGACGATTCCTCGTCATATACATGTCATATAAATAATTAACACATTGATAGTAATTCGCTTTTTTAAAAATATCCCTAGACCGTGTTGATGTGTGCGTACCCTTATTGCAAAAACCGATTATCTGCATTTTTAAACCAATTTTAGTTAAATATAGAAATCGAATCCTCAAGTCACGACGAAGCTACAGGTGAAACCCATTTTCGCTCGAATTATGATGCAGATAATCGGTTTTTGCAATAAGGGTAGGTGTGTATCTATTGGACCCAAATACGGCTAAGCCTATAATAATTAAGGAGATCTATTGAGCTACTGCTGTTGAGCTCGCGTTCTGTAGTAAGTATTTTTTTTCATAGTAATTCCGACCTTGTATTTACAAATAACTGATCGGAACAGTACCCTGAGCACGAGTTTTCAGTATTTGAGACGTAAAGTAAACTGGAACTTTGACAACTTTAAATTGACAATTTTCAAGGAAAAATTTAGTTCCTACTTCGCACACCAGAGGCGCTGTTCCATTTTTTCATACAAGAAAACGCTGTAAATACTGGAAAGACGCTGTAAAGTAAAAGAGTGAAAACTCGTGTTAAGGGTACAGTAATCAAAAAGGTCGCGCTGAAAAGCACGGTTTAAAATTACACGCATACAATATTAATTCCACGGGCGACCGCTCGCCACACTGGACACATCCGCTCGCATCAAAATTCAGAATTTACATGCATCGCGCTGCGCGGAACGCGGCTCCTTATATAGGAGTCGGGGAGGCGTGGCCCGCGTGTGCCGCAAACGGTTCAAGCCAAATCCGACTTTCGGCGCTACAGGTTACGGCGCTGAATCCACTGCGGGTAATGCAACGTGTATTCGCGGTTCTACAGAACAACGTCTATGAATAAAACTGAAAAATAAGATTTTTTTTTCTACGTATTTTTCCAGGATAAAAAGTATCCCATTTTATGCACAGGATAATAAGGTATAATTATACCAAGTTTCATCGAAATCGAACCGTTAGTTTTCACGTGATGCCTGCGACAGACAGACAGACTAAAATTTTTTAATCACATATTTGGGTTTGGTATCGATCCAGCAACAACCCCCGCTATTTATTTTTTCAAAAATTTCAATGTACAGACTTGACCCTTCTACAGATTTATTATATGTATAGATTTATCTATCTAGTAGACTACCCTCGTGCCAAAATCATCAAATGAGTCCTCCCACCCCGGGCAGGGCGGGAGGGACTGTCAGACTTGTACTGACTAAAATCCACGGTGTCCTTCAATAGCCCTTTATGTTCCGGGGTCACGGTAATGGTATAAGTCCCGCGACCCCGGCAGGCTTTGGCCCTCTAGAGAGGGGGCCCCGTCATTATGCTGACGCTCTTTGAGGCGCGCGTGGAACACCACGCGCCGTCGACCCGGGCATGGTCCATGGTCGGGCTGCGAGTTGCCCTTTACTCGCCGCCCGCATGCCCGCGCCTACGGTGGCCGGAGATTGTCTTGCGACGTCTGTCGCCGTGGGCGCCAACCACCGCGGGTGGACCCTATTGAGTTCACTACGATCCTTCAATAAATCAACCTGCAAGAGATATGAACGACTTCAAGCAGCAACAAAATATTACACAAAATACAGATGTGAAAACAGCCAACTAGTTCTACATTGCAAGAGATATCTTCAGATATATACAAACAAAATGATGCATGAAAACAGTCCAGGACATGATAAAATAACCCTCAGATCAATTTTTTTTGTTGTATGATGTCATTGTGTCCTAATACGGTAACATCATAAAAAATACAATCTAGTTTAATACTAAAGCTAATGAGTAATTAAATTTTGACTTAATTTGCTAGGGACAGTAAACAGATCAAATAACCAACGAAGCCCTGAAATTAGAAAGTCTCCATTTAGTAGGTCAATCATAACAGCTTTTTAATTTGGTGCTAACATCAGCAACTAGCAAGTGTTCCAAAACAATGGACTGAGTCTGATATTATCCTACTGTTTAAAAAAAGACGCAAACAATATTAGTAACTACCGACCAATAAGTCTGCTATCTTCAATACAAACTATTCTCATGATTCTGGAAATCTGGAACAGAGAATCAGCACCATTGAAGTTCACCTGGAGAGCAGGCAGGGTTCACTTCAGGAGAGGATTTTCTACTCATTATTTTTGTTTTATCCACGATTTTTTACACATCCTGCATACTAGCTTTTGCCCACGTGGTAGTTGTACTTCTCCCATGAGAACAGTACATTTTAACGGGGATCAAAAGTGCAGCCTATGTGTTATTCCAGACTGTAATGTATCGCTGTGCCAAGTTTTATCCAGATACATACAGCCGTTCTAGCATGATTCAGTACCTAACTAACGTCCATCTAAATCATTCATCCAAACTTACGCATTTATTAAGTATTGATTTGTAGACTGGTTTGTTTGATAGTAGGAAGTGAGATAGGACATCATACACTCAAGCCTTATTTAGAAGGAGCCTGAGATGAGACTGCGTGGCTAGGTGGCTACTGTGGTGGCTACCTACTATTATTGTTTAGAAGGAGCCTGAGATGAGACTGTGCGTGGCTAGGTGGCTACATTGGTGGCTACCTACTATTATTATGTCAGACTGAGCAGAGAACGCTTGCTCCCATTTACTGTTTACGAGATATTTATCACCGTCTGTTGTCATACTCCTCCCAATTCAATTTACAATGGCATACTTCAAAGCAGCACTTAATTAGACACGTTACTAAAACCATTATTATAAAAGAGCTAAAACTAACTTCAGGAGGTGGCTAAGCGAGGGAGTGCTGCGCAACGTTTCGCGGATCCGATCCCCGCATGCAACAAATACTAAGTAGTCGTTTTTCCTTGTCTGGGTGTCTGTGTATGTGTGTTTCTATGTTTGTAAATGCATCCACGACGCAGGTGAAATTCCTAGTGAGGGGCAAGATATTTGTATTAAAAAAATGATATCCTTAGAAAGTACCTAATAGAAAAATATGTACAAATAATAAAAGAGAAAAACATTCACAGGGCTAAACAGCCGCACCAGCGGTTCACGCTTGTTTGGTCGAACAACTTTTGACATAATTTTACTAATTCGAACAACGTTTTAGAAAATAATCAGTTTGTATAATGTCGGTTAACATAATTTTCATTTCATCTAATATTAATTTGCGATAACAACATTTGCGCTATTGATCAAAAGGTACAATGTTCATTTGATGTAATGTTCAGGTGGTATAACATTTAGTTTATCGAATATTCGATTGGTGTAATGTAATGCAGAAAAGAAAACATTGTAAATATTTGTTCCGTCGATCTACCTTGGTAGGTGGTAACTAAGGATGCAAGAGCGAGCGAAGCGAGCTCGGGACTTGGGGCACCCCGACCCGGACAGGTTAGGTTCGAAGGAGATGGCGGGGTCTGGAAGACCCCGCCATCCCCTTCGTGCTTGGTTACTTTAATCCTTGCAAACAGAAATAGGAGCCCCGCGAAGCAGGGCTCCGTCGAGCTACCTTGGTAGGTGGTAATCAGTAATATATGCTCGCCCTTGCATCCTTAGTCAAATTGCCGATTACTACCTACCAAGGTAGCTAGACGGAGCCCCGCTTCGCGGGTCTCCTATTTCTGTTTGCGGGGTTTAAAGTAACCTAAAACCTAACCATAACCTGTCCGAGTCGGGGTACCCCAAGTTCCGAGTTCGCTTCGCTCGCTCTTGCATCCTTAGTAAAATTGCTGATTACCACTTACCAAGGCAGCTCGAAGGAGCCCCGTTTTTTTATAGACAATGAAAGAAATTCGATACATATTTCGACTAAATCATTATTAGTCTAGTGAAACATTAGTTTAAATAAAATTAGTGCAATTGAAAATTCGGTCAAATGAAATTATTTCAAAGAAATAAATAAGTATGCTAAATAAAAATTTACCAATTAAATATTCGGTGAAATGAATAATTCTACGAAACGATTTTATTGTAACCAAAATTAGCCGGGGTGATTGTTCTACCATACAAGGGTAAACCCGCACCAGCACAGTTTTTATATAATACACAATATCTATTTATATATTCTTTATTCAAGCTGATTTTCGTCCGTGAAGGCGTGAACTCAACACGTAGGCTCAGTTGAAAACCAGCGTCGGGCACTAGTTGTCCGGCATTTGCTGAACTGGGTCTATTTGGCGCAGCCGTGAGACAAGACGTGTTTAGTTGTTACTTTTTTTAATCATTTCTTTATGTTGTACCGTAAAACATGGCAACTTTGCCCTCGACATATGACTTTGCCCAGTTGTGTATTTTTTAAAAAACTTAATACATACCAAATTTGTCTATAGTTAGTAAGAACATTTTGTCTATGGTAAAAAATTCATCATTTTTCTGGCAACACTGTGTGACGCACTGTCACAGATGTTGCTTCAGTTGTCTGTCAGACGTCGTTGAAGTTAGTGTTTTTTTGCGGGCAAAATCTTTTGAAAAAACTTTTTCGAGAAGTGCTACTTGGAGTTATCGCAGGTAAGTAATTTTTATACATCCGTTATTACATTGGAAATGAATAATATAGACTAGCTTTCTTCGCTAAATACGTCATATAATCGTAAAATATAACGGTGGGCAAAGTCGGAAGCATATTTTTTTGATATCGTTGACAACATTGCCCAACGTTTCTTTTTCACTAGGGTTGTCACCTGAGAGACATTTTTTAACCGAGTAAAAAAAGGAAGGTTCGGATTTGATGAACAGTTAGTAATGTTGGTAAACATATAAAGTTTAAAAACACAGTCGGGATTTAGAAGATACGAGGGCTCGTTTCTTCCAAATCCTGACTGTGTTTTAAAGTTTCTTGTTGATAGGTTTTAGGTTCTTAAAAACTATATGTATTTACATCGAAATCAAACTACCTAGGTACTCTTTTTTTACCGCTACCGCGATAAAATTCATAAAACTTTTTTTAAAAATAGTTTTCATTTTACCCTTTTTAGTTCAGATACTCAACAAAAATCTTTGTATAATCGGCGTCTTTAGAAATATTTAATCCAAGACAGCAACAAAAACGGATCTATGCAGTCAACGTCACGAGATATTCATGATTGTTATATACTAAAACCTTCCATAGAATACAAACAATGTAACAAATACTTTTGTGAAAACCGCATCAAAATCGGTTGAGCCAAACGCGTGATAATCGCGACCAAACATACAATCGACTTTGAAAATATACAACCCAAGTAGGCAAAAAACTCCCTATCTCAAAAACTACTAAACCGATTTTGATGAAATTTGCAGTGTACCCTAAGTTGGACAATATCTAGTGTAACAAAAAACGAATTACTTAAATCGGACTTCTAGTTCCGGAGATATGCGAACACAAACATAATAACAAACATACATACATTTTGAAATTTGGCACATTTTTTCAGACGCTGATATATGAAAACATAACATAACATATATGAAAACTGGGTAGTTCTGGAAATATTACATACATACGGGTCGCATTGTTAACCTACTTTTTTTTTAAGTCAGTAAAAACCGAGATATGTACATACTTTTTAGTTTTTTTTTTTTAGTTTTTAACACTTTACAAATAAAGCATATTATGTAAAAAATGATGTTATATTATTTCCCTTTTTAATTTATTTATCATTATATATAAAAAATAATATTCCACACTAAAAATATTAAATAGTTAAGTATTGTCAATGGTGACAACCCTTGAACAATCGCCATTTTGTACGAAAAATGTTCTAGAAGGCTTTTTGACTTTGCCCACTCATTTTTAAGGGTCAAGGAATGTGAATATTTGGCGTATAATTTAATACATTATTGCATTGCTCAGTATTTTTCATTCAGTCCTTTTCGAATAGTGATAAAGTTCATAGTAACGGAGATCTGTAATGTGGGCAAAGTTACCAATTGTATAAGATTTTTTGCCCAGCACCTATAATTGTTATTTTCACTAATAAATATGCTTTCTTTTTACTATTTTTAGCTTTGTGTATCGAGACATGAGTATATAGTATTATGTGGCACCGAAACAATAATCAATTTATTAAAATTTTCCAAAATATCATCAATTAAGCATTTATTTTTTAAATTTATGGGCAAAGTTGCATGGTTTTACGGTATGTATGTACTTATGGCATGTGTCAATAAACGTTTTTTCTTTCTTCTTTCACAGCTCGCCGTACCAGGAAGAAGGGATGGCACAAGGGTCAACTAGTGATGTAACGAATATTCGTATTCGCATTCGCGAACATTAACATGTTGTTTACGACCACAAAATAGTGTAAAACGACTTTTTTTCGGAAGTCGGTTGCTTTGTTTTTTAATTCATAGACATTTTAGACAATTTTTTCTTGTGATGCTTCTATTTGCTGTTGAATATTTATTATATAGGCTTAAGTGTGCACCGTGCTCCTTCATTTCCTCGTGGCACAAAGCCATTTACAACGCCGAATTAATAATGTCGCTTATGTGTCTTTTAAAAAAACTTAGGTATTTCCTTAGAATCCTGAAAAAAGTTATTTGGGTTGAACTCGGCTTGTAAATGTAATAACTTGTAACAGCATAACTTATTGTGCTAATAACTTTGGGGGAGCATCGCCATCGCTAGAACCACAAAAACCTAATAGTGGCCGACATCAGCACGGCACGCACCACAGGCACGCGGGGGCGGAGCACCGAGGGGAAGCTATTAGGATCATTATGTAAATAGGTGACCCAAATACAAGAAACAAACAAGTGTCCACAGGAGCGGAGGGGGAGGGGGGCGTAGAGGAGCCGACCGGTGAGTGAAACCCAAGAAGCGCGACCTAAGACCGGTCTGCTTTGTTCAGTCAGAGCTCGCGCACCACACTGTTTAGCTGTACCAGTGGTACCTTCATCGATCTAGGATGCTGTAGGCACTACAATGCATATGTATGCAGAACACGATACGTGTTAGCAAAATAATTGTGTGTCCCTACGAGTACCTAGTAGTTTTCAGTCTGGCTGTTTGTGTATATGTGTGAGTTAAAATGTCAATAAAACAAAGGGGGGGACATCAAATGCTGTCAATGGCAATTTGTTCATAATTAAAAGCTTGTGATGATTAACGTTAAATACGTTATGATGATCATATTCATAAAAATGCCCTCGCAATTAATGCATTTTTAAAACTTTGATTTCCATAAAGAGGTCGCGCTCGTTTTAGAACTTTTAGTGAGGATTGAGGAACTAGGTATTTTGTCATGCTTTATTTTGCGTACCTAACACCGTTTACGCAGCGGAAGCTCTCGAAAAGGATTTTTTTGCAACATTATTCACTGCTGCTCCGTTTCTATTGTTCTATTGTTGGCCTACAGGCTACAGCCTTCCTTGATAAATGGACTTTCCAACACAAGAATTTTTCAAATCGAACCAGTAGTTCGTGAGATAAGCGCGTTCAACCAAACAAACATGGAAGAGAGAGCAGTGCAGCAGTGGTGGCTCAGAGGAGAGCAGTGCAGCAGTGGTGGCTCAGAGGAGAGCATTGGTGGCCCAGTTACCTATATGCCGTTAAAACTCATAAGTCAGGGCCGCCTGACTTATGAGTTTTAGGACATGGATTCGAACCCGGCCAGGCGTATTACATACTTGATTAATTTATTTCATCACTTCTTCAAAACGGTGACGGAAAACATCGTGAGGAAACCGGCATGTCCTAGAAACTCAAAATTGAAAGACGTGGGCTATGGCCCACTTCTCATAGGGTTAGAGAAGGCCTGTGTCTCAGCAGTGCACAGTGGGAACATTATAGACTCTGATGACGTATCTCTTTGGCTAAATTAATTAATCAATTTTACAAGCATAATGTGTGGGTGCATGCGAGCCTGCGCTAGTGTTATGTACCACCAGCAGTAGTTCCAGGTTTACGCGTTCAACTAAACAACCAATCTGTCCAGCTTTATAATGTTAGTTTGCAGGTAGCTACTTCCAAGTCTGACAGGCACAATGGTAGACGACATAAAGCCTCCTGCAGACACACGCGATTAATCGCGCTGCGACAACGAGCCAAGCAAAAGACAATGCCAGTTGCTCTTAGAGCTATGACCCACCAAATAAAAGTTGGTTTCCAACCATGCCAAATGTAGCATTCTATTTGTGCTTTATAAGTGATAACTAAAATCATGTTTAAATGTCTTTAAAAGATGCGGTTTCTGTTTAATTGGATAAAATATCACATATAGGTTAGATACCTATGTCGAGCACACGTTAACGTCACATCCCTATTTTCTAGCCACAAAGCACATACAACACAATACTAACACTCTTGACGGATTACAGATGTTGGTGGAAGCTGTAAGATAATTCAAACATATTTATTTGTAATTAGTATTATACAAACACAATAGCCCCTCAAAGATCAACATGACTTGTCTGTCTATTATGCCAGTTGTGACATTTTGGCACAAGGATGTAATACACAAACAATATACGAACTGGACTGAGCACTCATGCCGTAAAACGTGCCGGCAGAGATAGCTCCAATGGAGGCTGTTGTCTCTTTCTAACAGGGTAACTAAAATACATACTATTACGGTTTTTAAATATTTCTTTCAAAAAAAAACATTTAAAAACATAAAAAACAGCAGTCCGCAGGTGTGGGAACAGAGTCCAAACTACTGGTGGTTAGGGCTACAGAAACAGGAACCTCCTCACAATGCGGGCCGTATTTAGGAGCACTGACTTCTAAATCAGACCCTTGATCCAACTACCTAGGGAGAGCCTCGAAAGGTGTTCGTCGAGGCCCTTTGCCATCAGGCCATTGGCTGTAACGACAATCGGCACAATGATAGCCGAGCTCACATTCCCATTTCGACAACCGCGCGTGTTAAGTTGAGATATTTTATTTATTTATATTTCTCAGCTTTCACAAGGTTCTCGTCATGCGAGATGGTAACATCGATTATCATTACGCGGCGCGCCGATCTGTCTATCACAACAATATCAGGCTAATTGGCGACAATAGTCCTGTCTGTAATGATAAAGGCAGATCCCAATACAGCGTGACATGATCTTGTTCGAGAACTGGGTCGGGCACATACTTATTATGCGGTATCTCAGAATCCATAAGTATGTATTTCAAAGCAAGTTGCTGGTGGATAATTCTGGCTACTAGGTTATGCCTGTGTAACTACTCGCCGTTAGCAAGAAGAGGCCTTATCATGAATTTCCAGTTATTTTGACGTAAAGTAAACTGGAACTTTGACCGCACAAACGTCTCGATCCGTAAACAACTAAAAATAGAGGAAGCGCAACCACTCTCTTCAACCTGCCTGCAACGTGTCATGATATACTTTGGTCACATTGCCTGAAGAGGTACCAACAACATGGAGCGGCTAATGGTGACCGCAAAGATAGAAGGCAAAATACCTAGCGGTCGAAGCCCAAAACGGTGGTCTGATCAAATCTCGGCAGAACTCGACATGCCTGCATGCGACACATCAGCACTGCACTCCATCAGGCCACTGACCGCACTAGATGGAGAAAAATAGTTAATAAATTGAAACGAAGTTACGAATCTCAGCAGTAAGAGAACGATTGACAAGAGATATGGCGCCTATTCTGACTCAATAAAAATAGAGGAGAGATGAAGTTGAAACGTATTATTTATATGAAGTTTCTAAAAACAACTAAAATAATGCCGCCACATCGCACCCATCACTATAAGTCAGATTTCAGTAATACTAGAGTGATTATAATAATAATAATAAACGTTTATTTGCAGACCTTGAAGTCCATAGTATGAGATAGATTAGTTACATAACAATTATTATTGAATTTAAATACAATTAATACTCAAAATAATAATAAAATAATCAAAACATAATCAAAATAAATCACAAATAACATAATAATGTCATAATATTAACAAATCACAAACAACATAAAAATAAAACAATTAGAAATAAATTACAAACAGGCATAATATAACATAATATTACATAAAAACAAACCAAATCGAAGTGTACGCAGCTATCTAGAGTCGACCTGTGTGTGCAGTCTCACCCATCGACCAAGCATCGGGCAGTCCCACCGGTCACTCAATGCCCTCAACATGCCGTGAGTGCTGGTATGTGTTCTATGCCGGAGGGAAGCGCATCGTTTACGAATAATGGCATAAAAAATCATCCACTCTCGCGTCGGCGAACATACCTGAGGCACTACAATACCGCGGCAGCCCCACTAGCATCCTGAAGGCATTGTTATATTGTACGCACAGGGCGCTGTATGCCTTCTGCGTATACTTGACCCAAAGGCTGCAGGTGTAAAAAGTCTGACAGTAAGCACGAAAAAGCGTCATTTTAACGTCGTAAGAACACCGTGCAAACCTCCGGGCCGGGATTATGTAATTACTACTAAAACATCAAAGTATTTTATATTTTTTCAAATTGTACAATTGTCTGCCGACAAACTGTACTGCAGTTTGGCAGAGTTTAAATGTTAATTTTTATATATGTTTGCCCAAATAAATAAATAAAAAAAAAGAATATTGAAAAATAAACCTGAAAGCAATTTTAAAGCCGAAAAAGTAAATAAAGTTAGCAAGTAAGAGGTATATTTTACTGTTTCTATCCATACTACTTTCTGGCAATAGGAGGAAAGGGACAAGCGCCATCCAAGTTGATCTTCTCTTTCGTCACGCTAATTATAGCAAACCAAAAAAATAAGCTAAGTAGTGGCAATTACGGTTCATTTTTGTTTGTGTAATAGGTAACTTGAAGTGCTCAGTCCAGATTTTATGATAAGGCTATGTTTTGATTAGGTATTTCCGCTTCAATGACGTTTCGTTTTAACTAATCATTCACGCTCAAATGCGAAATATTTTTAAGAGAGTATATTCATAATGTGCTTTATATTAAAAAAACATGATTTTCATTAAACACACTTAATGGAAATAATGTTTTATCAAAACTGAATATTACATATTTAAATCCGTACAAAGGTGTCATTTTCTCAGCGTGTAGGTATGCTTATTGAGTAACGCACATGGCCGCGATGAAAACAGGAAATGATTTTTGGGTTTTCGAAATCCTTTTATCACTAACTTTTAAAACGCATCTTTTGCAGAATAACAATTTAGTAATCAGGCGTCTTATTTTCATTTAATGTTTTTCATTAATTTATATTTCCTGTAAATTGGGCTGAAAGGTGGGGCAGGATCTGGCATTGTCATTTCCACTCTAAAAATACTGCGAATGGACCGCGACATGCCGCCCCGCGCGATTAATCGCGTGTAGCAGGAGGCTTAACTTTCATTTTAAAATTAGTAGGATTATTAATAATAGAGAGTTATAATATCGTACCAATGAATGAGCTCTCTGCTCTGTCATTGTTAGCGATAACTACGACTGCCCCTGATGTAACGAATGTTTGATTTTTCACATTCCCGAATGCGAATTTTGACTTTCAAGTTTTAGAGATAGGTTTGACATTTCGTGTCAGTCATTTTGAAACCGAACTCAACATAGATTGAATAAACGAAGTTATAGTCACTATAAAGTTCCAACTTTTTATTGAACAGCTGGATTTCTCAATGTAAGCCATACACCATACTGCCTATCGTCCAATCGGTATGACGATCGATTTGATCAAATTGGCAGTTCGTCCATATACACCATACTGCCTATCGTCCAATCGGCATGACGATCGATTTGATCAAACTTCAAATCGGCAGCACTGATGCCAACTTAGCAACCTATAGCTAGATCTAGCTATTATTTGGTAACCGACAGCTACAATTTTATGAAACTTGTGTGTTAACTTTTTAGCTACTTTTTTACCGACTTCAAAAAAAACCGGCCAAGTGCGAGTTGGACTCGCCCATGAAGGGTTCCGTAGCAGCAATCATAGATTAGAGATATCAATCTCAATTATATTGAGATTAGTAAGTAATATACACTTCTTCTTCCTGCCCTTATCCCATTCTATTTGGGGTCGGCGCAACACGTTTTCTTCTTCCATTCTCCCCTATCAGACGTCACAGTATCATTTACTCCTTTTTCTTTCATAACATTCCTTAGACAATCCATCCATCTTTTCTTTGGCCTTCCTCGTCCTCTCCATCCATCAACATTCATACTCATCACTTTCTTAGTCACATGGGTGTCATCCCTCCTCATCACATGTCCATACCAAGATAGACGATTCCCTTTCATTTTTTCTGTAACAGGCGCCACTTTCAAACTTCCCCTTATAAACTCATTCCTTACTTTATCCATTCTTGTCACTCCACACATCCATCTCAACATCCTCATCTCCGCTACATGCAATCGTTTCTCATCCATCTTTTTCACAGCCCAGCATTCCGATCCATACAATACGACAGGTCTAATCACGGATTTGTATATTTTCCCCTTTAACTTGAGGGGCATCCGTGGGTCGCAAGTTGTTCCGGTGACCTGTCGCCATTTCATCCATCCCGAGTTGATCCGGTGTGTTATGTCCCGGTCTACATCGCCGTCTCCTTGGACAAGCGACCCGAGGTACCGAAAGTCGGAACAGACTGGTATGGGCGTTCCTGCAAGAGTAATGGGCACAGGACTGGAGAGACCGCCAAAATCGCAAAACAAATACTCTGTTTTGGTTCTGCTCAATTTCAGGCCAACGTTCTCCAGTCTTTGCCACCACACCTCCAATCTGTTCTGGACCTCTAGGCCGCTCTCGGCAATCAGCACAATGTCATCGGCAAACAGCATGCACCAGGGGGCCTCTTCCTGGATGTCCGACGTCAGAGCATCCATTATCATCAGGAAGAGGTACGGGCTGAGAGCCGACCCTTGGTGCAAGCCAACCGCTACATTGAAGCTGCCGGTAGTGCCCGCTGTAGACCGGACTTGGGTACTGCATCGACTATACATTGCACGGATCAACTGTACATACTTTCCAGGTACACTTTTCTCCTTAAGGGCCCACCACAGAACCTCACGGGGCACCCGGTCGTATGCCTTTTCCAGGTCGACGAACACCATGTGCAAGTTTTTATGCGCACCTCTGTATTTCTCGCACAGTTGGCGGATAGCGAAGATGGCATCCGTCGTACCCCGACCAGGCATAAAACCGAATTGGTTCTGTGAAATTTCGCTCTCCTCTCTCAGTCGCCTTTCAATAACTTTCTCCCAAACTTTCATACTGTGTGATATTAGCTTTATTCCTCTATAATTATTGCATTCCAGCACATCACCTTTGTTTTTAAAAATTAATAGATTAAAAAAATCTAAAAACCCACGTTTTTAAATGTCCTAAAAATAAGAAAATAACCCTACGGGGCTGAGAGAGGGGCCACTCAAAACGTGGGGGCGTATATTATTTAAGGAATTATTTATGGGATATATTTACATGACGTGTATAGATCGTGGGTGTAACTTGCAAAGATACGCCCCCACGTTTTGAGTGGCCCCTCTCTCAGCCCCGTAGGGTTATTTTCTTATTTTTAGGACATTTAAAAACGTGGGTTTTTAGATTTTTTTAATCTATTAATTATTTTATTATTTTTATCATTGTTTATCGGGTTTGAAGCTACCCTGAAAATTTCAGCCTGCTAGCTTATCGGGAAGTGCCTTAAAGCCTGTCCGCCATCTTGGACGTCCGCCATATTGGCCATATTTAAGTCACATGACTATTTTTTTCGTATTTCTCACAGCAAACCCTTTCATTTGATACCCATATCATGGGGGTGGATTTCAAACAGCCGCTCTATCATCTTGGACGTCCGCCATATTGGATTTAAGTCACGTGACTATTTTTTTCGTATTTCTCACAGCAAACCCTTTTATTTGATACCCATATCATGGGGGTGGGTTTCAAACAGCCAGTCCGCCATCTTGAGGAGGCCGCCATATTGGATTTGTGATGACGTTTCTTAGCTAGTCATGTATTGTCATCAGAACTCAAAGCGTGCACAAAATTTCAGCCTGCTAGCTTATCGGGAACTTCCTCAAAATTGAGTTGCAAAAGTCCAACCGGAACGACAAACAAACAAGAAAAGTGAGTGTATAAAAACGTGGGAAAATGGGCACTAGCGAACTATTACACCATTCGTCAGGTATGGCTTCTTCCAGCATCAGCTTATTGAAGAATAAAGCTAACCACGTCCAACCATCCATCCGCAATATTTTCCACACTTCAACAGGTATTCCGTCCGGTCCTAATGCCTTACCATTCTTCATTCCACTTACTGCATTCCTCACTTCATCCACAGTTATTCTTCTTACTAATCCCTTATTTACTGGTTTACTTTCAAGCACACCACTCCAGTCATTCTCCTCATTCATCAGTCTTTCAAAGTAACCCTTCCACCTATTCTTAATTTTCTCATCTTCCGACAGAATCATTCCAGCATCGTCTTTTACGCACTTTACCTGACAAACATCCTTTGCCTTTCTCTCCCTAGCTCTAGCAAGCCGGTATAGTTGTTTTTGGCCTGCTGGAGTATCCAAGGTGTCATAGAGCTTTTTTTGGGCATTTGCTTTCGCTATAGCCACAGCTCTTTTGGCTTTTTTCTTAAGAGCATCATACTCACTCTTTCTTTCAGCTTTCAAACTATCATGCTCATTTCCAATGCTCTGCCATTCCTTAAATTTCTTCTTTTTTTCCCTCAAAGCATTCTGTACCTCTGTCGACCACCACCATGTATCCCTATCTATCGTGCCCCTTCCTTTCGTCTCTCCCAAGATATCTTTTGCTGCGCTCCTAATACACTGAGCTATCTCATTCCAACATTCATTTACGCCCTTGTCGTTCATATCACCCATCTCAATCATTTTATTTACCACTCGCTCTCTTAATTCTCCAGCACAATCATTCTTCTCTAGCATATGCCATTTTATTTTAGGAGGGGGGCGCTCTTTATGTTTTAGAAGCCTTATTTGTAAGGCTACTTCCATAACCAGGAGACGATGTTGTGAGACCAAATCTTCTCCCGGTAGCACTTTGCAGTCCTTGACGTGCTAAGTAAGTAATATACACAAACAATAAAAATAACTTTGTTTTTCATAGTATTTGTATGAATGGCAAAGTTATATTTGCGGTTTTTGAAAATGTACTATATCTCAAAAACTGCTAACTGTATCTCATCCAAACCAATTTTCGTTGGTAGTTTTGGTTGAGGTCTACATTATATATTTTTTTTAGTTTTATCATTCTCTTATTTTAGAAGTTACGGGGGGGGGGGACACACTTTTTACCACTTTGGAAGTGTCTCTCGCGCAAACTGTTCAGTTTAGAAAAAAATGATGTTAGTAACCTCAATATCATTTTTAAAGACCTATTCATAGATACCCCACACGTATGGGTTTGGTGAAAATTTTTTTTTTGAGTTTCAATTCTAAGTATGGGGGGCACCCCCAAAATTTGTTTTGTTTTGATTTTTGTGTGAAAATCCTAATGCGGTTCACATAATACATCTTTCTACCAAGTTTCAACAGGATAGCTCTTATACTTTCGACAAAAAGTGGCTGTGACATACACGGACAGACAGACAGACATGACGAATCTATAAGGGTTCCGTTTTTGCCATTTGGCTACGGAACCCTAAAAAGGAGGTTATCAATTCGACCCGTATGTATGTAATATTTCCAGAACTGCCCAGTTTTCATAGTCTATATCAGCGTCTGAACAAATGTGCCAAATTTCAAAAGTGTATGTGTACGGGACAGATTAGTTCCTGAATCGTACACTATAATTGTTGCGTGTTAGGTAGCGAGTGTGTCCAACCTGTAAAACACTTCACGTAGTAACCCAGTTTATTTATTACTAGTTTCGTACACTGTAAAGTTTGGTGATTTCTACATGTATATCTGTCTCGCGTGTTGGTTAGTTGCACACTAAGTATAAAGAAATATTAGTCGTGACAAGTGAACTTGTTGATTCGCCTTGTCAGCAGTAAGGTCAATGTACGTGGACCGTACATACTCCTAACCCAAGCAAAGGATGAGGAGAACATAACCATGTAAGAATCACCAGTACAAAGTAAAAATTATAAAAGTATAAAATGTAAAAATTCAAAACATTAAAAGTATATAAAGTTAAACACAGTAAAAAGAGTAAAAGCATAAAAAGTAAAACATCAAAATAGATTCTTAAAATTTAAATTCAATATCTGTGTTGGAATCCAAAGTAGGTGGTAGGCGCCTTGTAGATGGATGGTTGTCACTAGACATCTAATAGTGAGCGTGACCTGAACAGCCTGCTCATCCCAGCCACAGGTTTCTTGGACTGCATTTCCACGTCTGTCTTACTATGTCGAGTATCATGATTTACAACATCTGTTTTCTTCGTACAATAACCGCGTCTTTTAGCCAACCATGCAATTATTGCTACTCCGATTACAGTCAGTAGTACGTAAGAAATGACGTACTGATGTATATCGTGTGTTGTTATTGTGGTTGGGAGTTGTTCTATACTTTTCAAGTACCGCAGCCGTTCTTCGACGACCGCAATGTCTTTGTTGTGCTTCACTTGCAGCAGAGGTGTTGTGTGAGGATCTATGATGCCATTTATGGTTTTGTTCAGGGTAGGGACCTGTATGTCGTAATCCAATTTGGCGTTGCTGTCGTAATTGTTGTGGGAGTGTATTTTCAGCTCCTTTGTTTGTAGAAGACATCCTTGCTTCAGCGACACTATAGATGATGTGTTGATTACGTGCGATCTGACGTTATCGCTGCATACAGTACGTATTGTGCAGGAGTTGCAACATGTCACTAGCCATGTGTTCGTGTTATGTAATTCAATCCAGGCAGTTTCACATTGCGTTGGTTCCGCAATACATGGCAAGGTTGAATGTTGACCTAGTAGTTTTGCTTCGCACGGTGTTTTGGCGTTTTGTAAACTAAAAATAGGCAAGTTCCTAATGCAGACGAAATTTTCGGGTCGCCTCTGGATGCAGCGGTTTAATTCTTTTTCGTTAAATCTGACGTAAGTGTTCTTCTCCAGATTAGCTGCGATGTACTTGAATGACACAGGAATAATGGTCGTTTCGTCTTCTTTCTGTGGGTTTTTCATGGGCAGTGGAATAATCTGGTATACAGTAAAATCCTCGTCGCCTGCCAGTGGAATGTGAAGCTCGTATAAGAAGTAGCTGTCTGTTACACGTGCCTTCACGTAAATTAACTTGTAGATATCTTTTGTATCTTCTTGAATATTGTCTATCGGTAACGTCAAAGTTTTCGGTAGCTTTCCTGAGATAATTGTCAGCTGTTGAATTAAGTTGACTGGAGTTATTAAGTGAACATCCATTCGTCCTTTATATGTGTCCAAGAATGTATTGAAAAAGGTTTCTTGAATGGTTTTCAAGTTTTTCAATAATAAATGTGCAGCTAGCGAAGTCGAGGTAAGAAAGCTCGTGGCCATGGCTATCTCAATCCCCGATTCAATCTTTGCTAATCTTATGTCAGTTTCGTTCATAAAGTTGTTGACAAGTGTAAATTGCTGATCGATGTTGTCTTCGTTTTTCTTCAAGATATCGTTTTCAATTTCAACTATAGAAGTCTGGTTTTTTACGAGTTGTAGGATGTAATCTTCATTCTTCTGAACATTCTGAATATCCTTATGATACTGGTCTGCAAATCTCTGGTCCAGAATTCCAAAGAGACTGTTTGCCACATATCCCACTCCGTCAATCAGACCTCGTTTGCTGCGACCCGACAAGTGTTTATGTGGGGCCAGTAGTATGTCGTTGTAATAG
This sequence comes from Agrotis exclamationis, assembly GCA_950005045.1. Taxonomy (NCBI): domain Eukaryota; kingdom Metazoa; phylum Arthropoda; class Insecta; order Lepidoptera; family Noctuidae; genus Agrotis; species Agrotis exclamationis. The sequence goes on along the minus strand of OX465435.1, from coordinate 21,936,479 downwards.
TGCAGAATGTCCATTTCATGGGAAAGTTGACGAATCGTAGTTTGACAAAATCTTGGTTCCAACTTATTGCAGAGATCCGAAATGTCTTGTAAGTAGTTTTCGAACTTTTGCACTCCACTCCAGTAGGTAGATAAGTTATAATACATCAGCAATCTCCATTCGTCGTGAATCAGCTGTACTTTTCCAATGGTGTCGTAGTATATAGGGCGATCACTTCCTAAAGTTGTTATTTGAACACTTGACGATTCTTGTGGGATGACACTGCAGTGTATTCTGGCCATCAAGTAGATGAATGGTAGTGTGGTGAACATGATGACCTACGGAGACTGTTTCCTTTTCGATTTCTTTTAGCGTAGTAGGTATGTCACGGATTTTAATAAGTGAGTGCGTAGTAACTTGTGTTTTGTATTTATTTATTAAGTTAGTGCAGAGTTTCAATTGGCAACGGTGACAATTTCGTAATAGGTCGCTTCAATGTGCCACCTTGCGTTTTTATAGTTGCGACTCGGACATGTCCGTCGCTGCCATGATGCACTTCGGTTATGCGTCCAAGGGCCCACTTCCCTGGTGGGAGGTTGTTTTCCTTTATCAAGACAACATCACCTGTTTTAATGTTAGGCGTTGGTTTCAGCCATTTACTGCGAGCCTGTAGCGATGTCAAGTAGTCTGAGGACCAGTGCTTCCAGAACTGGTGGAACATGTTTTCAGTTAACTGCCACCTCTTGCGTAGATCTAAGTTTCGGTCATCTTCATAGCTGGATAGCGGAAGAGTCATAGTTGGACTACCCGTGAGAAAATGTCCTGGAGTTAGATAGTTGTAGTACTCATCTGGATCTTCTGTGAGGGGGCAAAATGGTCTGGAATTCAGGCATGCTTCTATTTTTGCCAGTAAGGTCGAGAATTCTTCATAGGTGAGTTTCTGTTCTCCTAGAACTCGACGTAAGTGGTGTTTCATAGAGCGCACCGCGGCCTCCCATAGTCCTCCTGCTGTTGGCCACGCAGGGGCGTTAAAGTGCCACTCCACTTTCATTCTGCTTATTTCGTTAAAGAATTCTGAGGACAATTCCATTCTGAACATTTCGAACTCATTGTTCAGCAATTTTGAGGCTCCGATGAAGTTTGTGCCACAGTCCGAATAAACATGACTTGGTGTTCCACGTCTTGAGCACATCCTCTGGAAAGCACCCATAAAAGCTTCAGTGCTTAAGTCTGAAACCAGTTCGATGTGAACTGCCTTTGTTGCTAAACAAACAAAGATTGCGATGTATCCTTTGGATGTCTTAACGCCTCTTCCTTTGTTTAATTTGACGTCTACATGACCCGTGAAATCCACCCCGGTGTGGGTAAAGGGGCGGGACGGTGTCACACGTTGTGGTGGCAGATCGGCCATGAACTGGTAGTTTTCCGTAGCTTTGAATCGCTGGCACCGTATACATTGTCGCAACTGAGTTTTTACTGCTCTGTTTCCTCCTATTATCCAATAATGTTGACGGATGAAGGCGAGCGTCAACCGGGCGCCACCATGTAAAGTCGTGACATGTGCTTGGTTTATCAGTAGTTCAGTGAGTCTATGCTTTCTTGGTAGAATTGCGGGATTTTTCATTCCCGGTGGTAAGTTGGTTTTGTTTAGACGTCCGCCGACACGTAAGATACCCTCCTTGTCTAGGTAAGGCGATAATTTGCAAATTTTGCTTTTAGTGGGAACATGTTGATTTTTTAGTAGTAAATCATATTCCTTGCTAAATTCTAATCGTTGAACATTTCTTGTTATTATGTTCGTAGCGTAATTAATTTCATTAGCCGTCAGCGTTAGGTCATTGAGTTGTGTCTGTTGACCGGCGTCAAATTTCTTCATTTGTTTAGCGTTACTAAGTGAATTTGTCTTGAATCGCACAATCCAAGCTACAATACGCGTCACCCAGTTTAATTTGCTGTAATTGTTTAGTAAGTTGATTATTATGTTTTCTGGTTGGCTTAGGGTTGGCGCAATGCTTTTTTGTTCCGTCGTCGTTGTAAGTAGACAACTACGTTGCTCTTCGGGTTTGTCTGGAAACGTTCTCAGTGTTGCAGGCCCATTCCACCATAAGTGAAAATTCACTAATTGTTTTGGATATAACCCCCTGGTTGCGCAATCTGCCGGGTTGTTTTTTGATTCGATGTAAAACCAATGGGATGCTGGTACCACTTGCTTAATCTTGATGACTCGGTTTTCTACGTACTTTTCCCATTTGGATGTCGCTCCTTGCAACCAGGCCAGCACCACTTTTGAATCGCACCAGGCCCATACTGTTATGGTGTGTTCTGTTAGCGACTCGATGATTTTGCTTACTAGTTGTGATAAAAGAAGTGCGCCGCTGAGTTCAAGTCTTGGCAGAGATAGTTTATGTACGAGTGGAGCAACCCTAGTCTTTGCAGCAAGCAAGCTTAATTTAGTTCCTCCGGTTTCGTTGAACGCTCGTGTATAGATGACGCATGAATATGCTTTCTCGCTTGCGTCGCAAAATGCAAGTAGTTCAATTTTGTAATGGCTGGTTCCAATCCAACGATTTATTGTTATTGTTTTCAATTCATCCAGTTGCTCTTTCAGTTTCAGCCACTCTTCTTGTATGCCACTGGGTACCAGTTCATCCCACGTTAAGTTTTGCATCCAGACGCTTTGAAAAATTAGCTTGGCTCGTATAGTGACCGGTGAAACCCATCCGAGTGGGTCGTATAGCTGTGAAATCTGAGACAACAGGGCTCGTTTAGTTAGTCCCTTTTGAGAGTCTTTTTTCAGGTTCCAGTTGAACGTAAATGTATCCGATGTAGGGTTCCAGCCAAGGCCAAGTGTTTTCATGCAGTCTTCTTGTTTAAAATCAAAGTTGGTTTTAGAGATTTGATCCTCTCGTAGATGTTCTAGTAATTTAGTACAATTGCTAGACCACTTCCTTAGGTTCATACCTCCTCGCTGTAGTAATTGTATTAGGTCATTTTGTAATTGTTTAGCAGTTTCAAGAGAGTTGTGGCCGCTTATTAGGTCATCGACGTAGAACTCTTTTAGCAGTATTTTTGCTGCGTCAGGGTATAAGTGACCGTCGTCGATAGCCAATTGTTTTAAAGTTCGCATGGCTAACCATGGCGCGCATTTTGTGCCGTATGTTACAGTCCGGAGAGCATATTCTTGTAGTTGTTCATCCGGGGAGTTTCTCCATATGATTTTCAGAAGTTGCTGTTGGTCCTCGGATATCCATATGCATCTGTACATTTTTTCTATATCAGCAGTTATTGCATATTTATAGGTTCGCCATTTCAGGATAAGGGTTTGAATATCCTTTTGTAGGTTAGGCCCTTTTTCCATGAGGCTGTTTAAACTTTTGCCACTAGAAGTTTTTTGTGCCGCGTTAAAAACCACCCTTAGTTTTGTAGTTGTCGACTGATCCCTTAGGACACCATGGTGAGGTAAATAACATTCAAGTTGGTTGGATGTAATTTGACCCGCAGGCTTCATGTGTTGTAGTTCTAAGTACTCGCGAATAAAGTTTTTGTACATTATTGATAGTTGTTCGTTTTTACATAATCTTTTTTCTTGTTGTAAGAATTGCGCTATAGCAGCTGACTTAGAGCTTCCAAGATCTTTGTCGTAGTTTTGATTCATTGGCATTTTTACTATGTATTTGCCATCTGAGCATCGTTTGGTCGTTTCTTGGTAGTAAAGTTCACATTGATCGTTTCTCTGTATGTCTTCCGGTCCTGGCGCAATGTCTTCGCTCTCCCAATATTTCGTCAGATTTGTCGTATCGAATAAAGTTAAGTGACAGTTGAAGGTCTTGAGTTTCCCACACAAGATCCATCCCAAATGAGTTTGCTGAGCGATAGGTGAGTGCTGATCGCCTTTTAGAACTCCGTCTAGGATAATGTCTGCATAAACGTCAGCTCCCAGTAGGAGATCTATTGAGCTTGACACATTGTAGTTAGGATCGGCCAGCTTTAAATTTTGAAGATGCGTCCAGCCAGCACTTTGGAAACTACAGCTGGGTAGCTTATTTGTTAAGTTTTGTAGGATCAGTGCTTGCACATTGAATTTATAGCTGGAATGTATCGATTGACAGTTGAGATGTAGGAGCCCTCTACAAGTTCGTGACGTCGAACCTATTCCGGTCACAGCTGCATCAAGTTTTTTTCGAGGTAAGCGCAATCGTTGAGCGGCGTTCTCTGTTATTAAGTTTATTTGAGATCCCTGATCTAGGAGACCCCGTAGTGTTACGTAAGTTCCATCAGCTGATTTAACTTTGACTAGGACTGTAGTCAGTAAGATTTCAGTATTGTCGGTAGTCAAGTGGTGAGCTGCTGGTTGTGTTGATGTTGACGGTCGTGGTGTGTTTTTGGTTGAGTCATCTTTCTTTTCCGCAGTCGGTTCAGAAACAGATGGTTTTTTCGTATGCAGCAGTGTATGATGTTTTAAGTTACATTCGCGGCACGTTTTTCTTGAGTTGCAATTGTTGTTGCCATGGCTGTACAAACAATTTCTGCAAAGTTTTAATTTCGCTACTGTTTTGTTCCGTTGCGAAATATCCATGTCAATAAACTTGTCACATTGCATCAGCACGTGATCGTTATTGCAGAGAGGGCATTTTCCGAATGATGCATGAAATATTTTGGAGTGTCCCACTTTCGTTTGATCTTCTGACTTCTTAAAGTTGCTTTTAAACTTGTAGTTATGGCTCCAGTTCTTACTGTTCGGTCTCTGAGTTGTTTTATTCTCTCCCGAGTCCTTTATGCAGCTCTTTGCAGTTTCGTGAGCGAGGAAGTTGAGCTCCAGGAACTTAAGGAATTCGTCTAGGTCTGGCAATTCCCTATTGTTTTGCGTTTCCTTGGTGTACTCGTTGAGTGTTGTGGGATCCAATTTTTGTGACATCATGTAAACAATTATCGGGCCCCAACTGCTCACTTCCACTCCCATGTTTCCGAGACCATTTAGACATTCGGTTATTACGTCATGCATCCTTTTCAGGTTGTTGGCGTTGGGTTGTTGAATGGTAGGTAAGTGCTGCATAGTGCTCATGAACGAGGTGAACTGAAGTCGGCGGTTGTCATACCGGTGAGATAGTATTTCCCAACAGGAATCATAGTTATCTGCGCTGATTGACAGATGCTGGACGAGGCGTTCTGCTTCACCTTTTAGTTTTGTCTTCAGGTGTTGCATCTTCTGGGCTTTGGGAATACTCGGATTATTGTGTATGGTTTCAAGGAAAATGTTCTTGAAAGTAATCCAATGAACGTATTTACCGGTAAATTCCGGGATTTCGATTTTAGGTGTAGATTGCTGTAAATGGATTTTGGACCAAATCTTACTGTTTAAGTCTCTTTTCAAATTGTCGTATTTTTGTTCCATGATTTCGTACTTTTCATTGTAATCTTCTTTCAGACTAGACCCCTTCAGCTCATCTTCCAGTTCCCAGTGTATCTTATCGATGGATTGCCACTTTGATTTTAAGGTTGCTAGATGTTCTTCAAACTCCCAATTTTCGGTTATAAAGTCGATGTTTATTTTTGACATTGCTTTAGTTAAAGCCTTAAAATTGCGTTCTTGCTGAGTGATGAGCTTCTTAACGTCGTCCTCAGTTTCTTCATCCACTAGCCCAGATAGATCGAAGTTTAGGTCTTGTTTTGGTTGTCTGTTTTGAAAAGTCAATAGATCCAAAATATGCCTTTTAGTTGACTCGTACATATTCTTTGTTTTCGCGTAAACATCATTGTTAAAGTATCCGATGTTTTTATGTTCAGTGGTCTCCAACAGTATTTTGTGCTGCTCTTCAAAGACACCCCATAGTTCCTCTAAGTTCTTCAAACGTTTTTCTAGGTAATCAACGTTTTTCCTGGTTATGCTGTCCTTTTTATAGTTGGTGCACAACGTTTTGATATCTTCAAAGATGCCGACTTGTTTGGTAAGTAGTGCCATTGTAAGTCAGTAGTTTTAAGTTTGACTTAGGGTATGTAAGTCTAGTAGTCACGTACCTTAAGTTTAGTGGTAATAGTAGTTAGTGGTAGTTGTAGTAGTAGTAGTAGTTGGCTTGACGTAGTTGAGTCTTGTTTATCCGCTTGATCCACGAAGAAGTTCCCAAGTATCACTTTTCGTTGGTTGTTAGAGCTCTTGTACTCTTTCTACGAATATGCGCGCATTCTCAACTTGACTGGTGAGATCCGCTTGTGGAAGGCCAGCCAAGCCGATTCGCTGTCGTTTCAAGAGATACAATTACCCCAAACAGTGAAAGGCTCGAAGGACCATTTAATGTACGGGACAGATTAGTTCCTGAATCGTACACTATAATTGTTGCGTGTTAGGTAGCGAGTGTGTCCAACCTGTAAAACACTTCACGTAGTAACCCAGTTTATTTATTACTAGTTTCGTACACTGTAAAGTTTGGTGATTTCTACATGTATATCTGTCTCGCGTGTTGGTTAGTTGCACACTAAGTATAAAGAAATATTAGTCGTGACAAGTGAACTTGTTGATTCGCCTTGTCAGCAGTAAGGTCAATGTACGTGGACCGTACAGTATGTATGTATGAATGTGTATGTTTTTATGTTTGTGTTCGCATATCTCCGGAACTACTAGTCCGATTTAAGTAATTCTTTTTTTGTTGTTCTAGGTATTGTCCAACTTAGGGTACAATGCAAGTTTCATCAAAATAGGTTCAGTAGTTTTTGAGATAGGGCGTATTTTGCAGATTTTTTTTTAAATCGATTGTATATTTGGTCGCGATTATCTCGCGTTTGGCTGAACCGATTTTGATGCGGAATAACAATCATGGATATCTCGTAACGTTGACGGCATAGATCCGTTTTTGTTGCTGACTTGGATTAACAAGATTTCTAAAGACGCCGATTATACAAAGATTTTTGTTGAATATCTGAACTAAAAAGGGAAAAATAAAAACTTTTTTTAATTAAAAAAAAAGAACCCACTTCAAATCAAACACAAAAAAGTTTAATAAAACTTTTCTTTCGGAAGTCGATGGCAATAGTCAATGAAATAAAAAACAAAACCACCGACTTCCGAAAGAAAAGTTATTTTAAACTTTTTTGTGTTTGATTTGAAGTCGGTTCTTTTTTTAAAATAAAGTTTTTTCTAGCAACTTTTAAAAATATTTTTTTAGGAAAAGTAAGTATACATAAAAAAAAACTTGAGAGGTGTCAAGGGACACCCGGATGGAACGAAGTTACTGTATACACTCAACAAAAATAATCATCGCGACACCACACTGTTCAATGTGACCGAATTATAATGGTTGTCTTGTTTTTTACCGATTTATGCCACTGGTGGGAATCACTTGGTAATACAAGCGATTTTCGACCTTATTGACATTTATGCAAACACCGGATTTTAATGAAGGAGCAATGTTAGCTAACGAGAATGTGAGATTTTAACGGCTTTATTACAAAACGTGGTTTAACTTAGACCACACTTAGACCAAGGTTTAAATCAAAAATCAATTTTTGAATTTCGAACTTTATTTCTACTGTCGTAAAGTTATTAATACAAAAACCGAGTTTAGATCCCGGTCTAAGTTGTCAATGTGCATTTTAGAATTTTATAGCAGTTGGAATAAAGTTCGAAATTCAAAAATTGATTTTTGATTTAAACCTTGGTCTAAGTTAAACCACGTTTTGTAATAAAGCCGTAAATGTCAATAAGGTCGAAAATCGCTTGAACTGTCGCTGATTTTTTTAACTTGCCTAACGGATAGCAAGTTAAAAAAAGGTCAAGCGATTTTCGACCCTCCATTCCACTCCATTCCATTACAGTCCAGTCCAGTCCAGTCCATTCCATGGTAATACACACATTACCCTCCTTTGCGTCGCGCAGTCTGTAAAAAGTGTTGTGACATTTTTTTCCGCCTAACCCCCTTTCGCAACGCGCCATAAGGAACTTCGTTCCAAAAAAATATACGTTTCGAATTGAGAACCTCCTCCTTTTTTTACGTCGGTTAAAAAGTAGCTACCGAATAATAGCTAGATCTTGCTATAAAGTTGCTAAGTTGGTATCACTGCTGCCGATTTGAAGTTTGATCATTCCGATTTGATCAAATCGGAAGGATCAAATCGGCATGATCAACCTATCAAATTTAACTGTCATGCCAATTTGATGGATTCCAAGCCCACACACGGTCAATTCTGATCAAATCGGCAGCGTCATGCCGATTGGACGATAGGCAGTATGGTGTATGGCTACCATTGAGGCTTTATTGTCATTGCTACCTTTACACACTTCCTTGAAACAGACTGTATGGACACATTGGACACATAATTAAAATTGTTTTGTTTTCTGTAAAAAGAAATTTATTTAACGTGACGTTAAGCAAGGCTTAAATGAAGTCGGTATTGGCTGCCAGTGAAATTAGCCTGGTGATGGCCTCGTAGAAACAGCTTCTCAAGACAAGGCAACTCTAGTGGAACTGGAACACCAGTCTATTTTCAAGCCAGTAACCTCCGCCAGCGTGCCCCGCATACACACAAAATTAATCTTGGAATAAAATAAATCTAAAATCATCTAAAACAATACGGTTCTGGCGCTAGTTATATTGGCTTAAAATATCATTTCCTGTGTTTGCCCGTAATTCTTTAAGGATTAAACTGAAGTGTGCGTAGGTACCTAATTTTACATTTTTAAGTCAAATCTTCTAAATAAATAACTTGTTTGTCAAAAATATTCGCAAATATTCGCATCGTTTATCGTGAATACGAACGCGAATGCGAATATTCGTTACATAATTACTGCACATGCAGTCGCGGCCTCATACAGCACACGTTCACGTGCCTATTGAAATTCTGATAAATGAAAATACACAAGACACGAGCATTTACTTTTATTTGAATAGTTGTATAAAGAAGTAACTTTAGTTTATTATGTACTTACACAATATAAGCATAGCAAAAATATAAACTTGACTGTAAAAGCTTACAAAAAAACAGGTTCCGCACCGTATATTTAGCCGGCAGTAGGTGGCAGGTCACGGGAGCGTCAGCCTGAAGTTGATGACGACCATCACCAAGTAGAAGGACGCGAGCACTGAGAGCAGCACGGTGAAGAGCACGAGCGTGGCCAGCACGAGCCGGTCGGCCAGCATGGCCGCGCCCGCGAACGTGATGGCCGCCAGCACCAGGCCCAGCCAGCACGCCAGCATGCCCCAGATGTACACGTCGCACAGCCAGTCGCTTTCCCGCACCACGCCCGCCAGCAGCAGCGCGTGCAGCGTCAGCAGCAGCACGCCCAGCGCGCCGTGCGCGTACCACAGAGCCGTGCTGGCCGCGCCCGCGCCCGCCGCGCGCGACACCAGCCGCGCGCCCGGCGAACTGAACAGGAACAGGTACAGCGCCGCCCACGCCAGCCCCAGCAGCCCCGTCAGCAGCGATGCCTCTCGCAGCTGCAGGAACAAGAACCGGTTCACCTCCGGACAGCGCTCCAGCAAATAGACCATGATGCCTGAGGCGTGTCGCGTGTCGCCCGCCTTGCTATCACCAGCCTTTGTACCGGGTGGCTTGCACTAGCTCAACTAAATACGCGATCACAACTCTACGAACATGTAGCGTGCGCTCTACGTACTCGTACGACAGATACAGAATAATTAAGACTAATTTTGACACTTAAGTTAACATGTGTCACTATGACATACTGATGTGTATAACCAAACAGGTAGAGGCCTTAATGCGAATTAAAAAATACCTGCGGTAAAGTACCGTGAAAATCCCTGAGGAGCACAAACCTGCGAGTGCTCTGCGCATGAGCGTGGCGAGCAGGCGGCGTAGGTCGGAGGCGCGCGCGCGGCGCGGCTTGCTAACGCCGAGCCGGCGACGTGCACGCACCGGCCGCAACGGGCCTTCTGCGCCGGACACCTCCTCCGAACTCGCACTACACTTTTTAGTTCGCACTATGTTCACTTTCACCGAGGGCAGTTCGATCGGCGGGAGAGAGAATTTTTCTGGATTCAAACACTTTTTGGGCCAGAAGTCGTCTGAGCTGGACAGGTTGGAGGAGTCCTTAGGGCTGGGCAGCTGCAGCGGTGGCAGGATTTTGTTATAGGGCACCAGGCGGCGCGGGTACTCCGTGCTGCGGCAGCCGGAGCTAGAGGTGAACCACATGTCGCTGGAGAACAGCGACGACGAGATGGAGTCGCGGCTGTGGCCGAAGTCGATCGTGCAATGACGTGCGCGCGTCACGCTCACGAGACTGAGCGGCGTGCTGTGCACGGTGGCGGCGCCAAGCTCGTAGCTGGGCCGCGACGAGCTACCCGAGTTGTAATCGTCGTCGGAGGACGGCGCGGGAGGGGCGCGGGGCGGCGCGGGGGGCGCGGCGGGCGGCGCGGGGCTCCACAGCGTCCACGGCGGCACGGGCTGCATGTCGAGGAAGGCGCGCGCAACGTGCGGCGGCGCGGCGGCCAGCGTGGGCGGCTCGGCCGACAGCACGCCGAACGGGTGCGTGAAGTAGAACAGGCACAGCGGACGACTCTGTAACACAACATCACCACGTTGCTGACCACATCATTACACACAAACCTACGACATTATCGTTCTTCTGCTGAGCGGACCCGTCCCCATACATATACATGTAATAACTTTAAAGCTTAGGCGAACTAACCTTAACGTCGTCAGTGGAAGTGGACGCGTCTGATCTGCCGCCATTCATTTTCGTTTGCACTTTATCTGATCACTCCAAACGACACAATATCCACAATATTGTAGTGGGAGCTACAGCCTTGCGAGTGCGACGGCCACATTTCGACAACAACACAATGTATCCAGTAGTTTTATCGTTAGCTAAAGAATATGTTAGAGCTACATTGAGGCGGTCGGATCGCGCTGGGTCGCTCGAGGCAGCGCGGCGCGCGGCTCACTGCCGCGCCGTGTCTGGCACGCGCGCCTCCGGCCTCACACAGATGCACTCCAGGGCAGCAATCAGATCCAATCCAAACATTTACTCACTAGTTTTTGTTGTGCATCAGTTACTTAGTGTGCTCATGCTCATCTTGTGCACCTGTAGCTCTCCGTTTGCAAGCTCGTCATCCTAATCTTGACCGTTACCAGTCAAGTAGTCGACAGGACGTCAAGTGCTCCCATCAATCGTCGTACGCCTGCCTCACAGTCAAGTACCACCAGCCCGTTGTCTACGAACTGGGTGGGTTTGTTTTTTTTAACAACAATGTTTAAAACCAATTACTTAGTGCATAATTAGAACATGTGTTCCACGAGTACAAACTGATTGAAGTCACTTATCGCGAGACGTGGAGTACGTCCCTGTGCTAGGGCGGGCGGGCCGTGGTGCAGGGCGGCGACGTCGCCGTCACCCAGTTCTCCGCACAGCCTTCGAGCGAGCCTACAGTGTCTCTCCGGGAGCAGACGTCACTGTCACCAATGTGTTTGCCTTTGTTACAACAATGTTAACTGTATCAGAAAAGCAAGCTCGACCGAGCTAGTACGCTGCTCTGGACTGACGACTGCATCAAATTGACCACTCTTTACAAAGAGAGAAAGTGATTAGACGCGGCGCATACGTCTACTCTTTCATGTAAGACATTGAAAAAGGCAATGTGATGTGATGTGACCACCTCGACCGCTTGGGTCTCTCACACTATGAAATAGATCCTAAAAGATTGAAAACAATTCAGACGTTTCATACAAGATGGAATATTTTTCCGCTCCGGACCAAATGACACCGGAATCATCGCTGTACTCGCGGTTCGAATTTTTGAATTATTTCCAATAATATAAGGATTAAACGAACTTACCTAGTGAAGTTCTATCCTTATTATATGAAGAAATCAGGCTGAGGTATTAACCTCATTACTAGTAGTAGTCGAGTCCTCTCGCTCTTCGACGCGAAATTTTAGATGCTGTAATTAAAAAATTAAAAAAAAATCCGCTCCTGGCAACACTGCATTCAATCGTCATTCAGTTTAGAGCAGTGGTACCAAGTACCGCCGTAAGGGAAGATTAATTGAAAGTTAATCTTGGGAGGGTGGGAATCTCATACCTCAGCCTGATTTCTTCATATAATAAGGATAGAACTTCACTAGGTAAGTTCGTTTAATCCTTATATTATATTCGAAATCAGGCTGAGGTATTAACCTCATTACTAGTAGATGTTCAGAGAACATAAAATAATATATTTATGTTAAAACCAATTTGTTTCAATACCCAACATTTCTTTTTTCAAATGGGAATATAATTATCTTGATATACGTCTGCTTGTGTACATAACCAGGCAATCATAGCTAACCTTGACTTAAATGAAAAAATCCCATCTTTCTAGTTCCAAATGTTTAAGACTAAACATCTGGAGTCACACTTCATCTGCATAATCTATGAAAATCAAATAAATATATCAAAATCAAAAGACAATCACAGTCTTTAACTTTAAATATTCCTCTTAAATGTATTAAATAATTATTATTATGTATTAATATAACACTGAAATTAAGGTTAATTAACTACGGGTATTAAAACTTGATGAAATTTAATGTCCCAGCAAATTTTATTTTAAAGAACATCTATTGGTCTATTATAATGATTTACCAAGGTAAACGACCTCGAAGACCCCTCACTGCCTGCAGTATAGAGTCCACAGTTGAGCCTAGTCTATGCGCATTTTAAGAATATGCATGTCTGGTAGAATGTACAAAAAACAAAAATGTATTAATTGACTGTATAAGGCCCTGCTGCTAGTAGTTTGAACGTTCTTGTTTTATTATATGACAGTTTATGCGTAGACATATCTGGGCTTATTACTTAAGGAAGGTAACACCAGTCTGATGAACATTCTAGTCTTACACAGACCTGAGTTTTATAGAATATCTGTAATCCATTAATTTAATCGCACCTTTGTTACTAATCTATTTAATAATTGATACTTTTACACCACAAAATTTGGACACATAAGTGTTGTGGCTGATGCAATCAACCTAACAAACTTCTTTGTAAAGTTTTCTTAACTGAAGCTATTAAGAGAGTAGAAAAACTTTTAAATGTAGTAACACTGCTGGGATCCCAGAAACTATTTTTATTTTGCGTTAGTTAGACATAGCTTGAAAAATCCTTTAAATTAAATGTTTGATTCTATCGTCTCTGAACCTACATGACTCTATATGAGTGTCGATTTGCGACAATTAACTGATAATTTCTGGAAGACTTTAATAAATCAAGTCAATATTTTTTTTTTTTTTTTTTTTTTTTTTTCTTCATAAAGTTGATAAATCAATTGTTTATTGTTTTGAGTTTCCGATATTTCGGCACTGTTGCAAGCGCCCTGATCGCGGATGAAGTGAAGTTATAAGAAATAAAATACATTAATAAATCTATTTTATAGTCTTCCATACCACTATTGTCACAGGATTCCATTGTATTGTTCCAGCGAATTCTGCGATAATCTACCTATCAAAATCAATAACTCACCCTTGTGCACAAAATTTAGTTTTTATGTAAGTTATCTTTGTAAAATGATAGACATTAAAGAATATATATACATACATATATTATTCTCCTCTTGATTGCTTGCTTGATAATATACCAGCCCCCCGGCTTAGGTATAGAGGGTAACTAATTCTAAAAGAAGACATTAAAATATAATCAGAAGGTCTAATTGTTATTAACTCAGAGATTAGTAAAGAATTCAAAAAAGACTACCATTTCTTTAGCCCTATCTATTCTAATCTTATGGAGAGATTTAAGCAGTAAACTAAGAAAGGGGAAAAACCTTAGAAAAACAGATTATTCCATCTAGGGACCCCTATCCCAATAAATGTACTTTGGACACTTATGATCTTAACCTATATGCAAAAAGGTCTCTCTGGATGGCCAAAACTATTTATTATAGAATTGACAACTTAGTCTCCATTCTTTATCTACATTGGAATTATGAGACTCTCTGGATCAGGATCTGGATGGCCAAAATTATCTTTTATTCTTAAATTGAAAACTTAGACCATTAGACCATTCTTTATCTGCATTGAAATTACGAGACTCAAAGTCAGCCTCTTTATTAAGCAAAAATCAGTGCAATTTATGGAAGAGTATTGTAGGTACTCTTCCCACACAGTTTATATGAGCTATTGCAGTAATGTTGTCAGACCTACTACGCAAAATAACACAGTTTTTTATTTTGATCACGAAGTTCTACAAAGTAAAGTATGCATCTAAGAAATCTTAAATAGTTTACATGTTGTTATTCCCAGACTGACAGACTGTCCCTAGTACTTTGCCCCTTGTAATGTGTATCTCAACCACTTAGTATGCATCTGAAAATGCTTCTAAAATTAAGAACAAGGTGAGCTGCGCTCCAGAACTTGGCTTGACACGCTCCCGCGTGTCACATTAGACACATTGTATAATATCTCTACAACTATTAATAATGTTCTTTATTCCTCCAAAGTAATTCTGACTTTGTTTCCTCTTTATCTCTACTCTAGGGTTGAAAAATGTTTTCTTTATAAAGTGTTTATGTGAACTAAACTGTATTATGAGATAGGTACTCGTAGATGGCTACCTAATGCAAAATGATACCAAATTTTCTAATAATATTGCTAATTGAGGACAAACTTAATATTGAGTAGGTGTTCATAAAACAAAATATAGCAGGGCTTAGTCATGCATTTAGAATTGATCACCAGTCCTGACCATTCACAACCTGAGGAGGCATCTGAATTGTTTTCTTTGTTTATCATCAAAAATAAATAATCAATAGATTTTTTTTTTTTTTTTTTTTTTTTTTTTTTTTTTTTTTTTTTAGTATACTTGTACAAAAAAGACATTTTCATAACTATGTTACTCTGGGACAGATTAGTCATCTAGGTTATTAACTTAATTTTATACCTTGATCTTTGAGACTGATTAAACAGACTGATTAACTACAAAGACAGGCTGATTAAATACAAAGGGTTAAGTGAAAGACCTCTTGTATAGCTTATTGTTAGATGTGAGCCGCAAAAATTTCTAACCATATTCTTTAATTGCTACTAATAGTATAGTACCTTTATGATCTAATTTACATAGAGATACAATCCTTGTATATTCTAGTCTGAAATGGTTGATTATAATGAAATTATTTAACATTTAAAGATTTATTATAAATTCTGTGATTAAAAAGAAAATCATGGGTAAAATTGGTCAGCTGTTTAACAGAACTTAGCTATGAAAGTTTATTTATTTCTTGAATAAGACAAGTCTCTCAGTTTTAATGAAAGAGTTATTATATTGGGATCTTATCTTGAACAAGTTGACTGAAAAAGAGGAGTAGAGTATAGTACCCAGTCTTATTTATTAGAATCTTTGGTTATAGATTCCCAGTATGAATAGAAATATACAAAGCGAGCAGCAAACATTACCACTAACTGTTACTGGTACTTGTCCTGGGGTCGGCTGGGAGATGACTGTTGTCACTGAGGTATTTCTGTTGTGTTTTTGTTGTTGACTTCTGTTTTTTGGAGGTGGGCAGGGCTATTTGAACTGTTGATAGTTTCATGGAATTGACTTATTTGTATTTCCAATAATAATATTTGGATGAAGTCTATTGGTTGCTCCCTTTATGGTGGTGGAAGTCTACACTGTTTCTTTTAATTTTGAATAAGGACAAGATTTCAGTTCACTTGTTGCCTCTTAGTAAGTTGAAATGCCTTATCTAAGATTGGTAAGATTAGTCTCTTCTATTATTAAATAATTAAATATATTGCTAGTGTAGGTTGAATATTCAACGGAAACTGTCTCCGAGCATTTCAAATTATTATATTGCATGCATCTAGTAATATAGCATTATTTGGTACAAGTGCAGGCTTATGTAAGTCGGCTCCTTTACTAGCCCCTCCATTAGCATTCTTTCAATAACATTCACATCACATAATCCCTCTTAGAACCGGTTAGCGTACATAGAGCAAAAAAATATTATTGCCCGATGGCTCTTCTTCTGGTTGCTGTTCTAGAGCAAAAGTATTGGAATTGTTTTCATGACTGACCATATTAACTCCTTGCATTTAGGCACCCATCTGACAACCCAACCGTTCAGAGTAAGTAGGTATATGTTTATAGTCTACAATGGACTATACATTTGATTGTTTTAGTAATCAGATCCTGACTATTACTGTAATAATATTTACATTATGGCAATATATCCTTCCAGTCCATAACTCAAGTAATAGTATATTTTCATCTTAGTTCATCACTTTGTGTAGAGGCCACTTATGTTTGATGCTATTGGATCTTTTCTTGTTAAAGTAGAGGGAGTGCCCCGGTTTCTCCTTAGATCGCTAACAACATGTAGCACGCAGAATACATATGTACTTAAACTTGAGTGTAACCCTCTCAACGAGAGGTATTTAGGTAAATGTAACACAAATTACCCAATCATAATTCTTCTATTGTTAAATTGATCCGAAGCATAACCTTTTCAACGAAAAGGAGGCAAAATACAACGCATTAAGCCTTAATTTTCTATCCAACAGGACATAGGTAGGTACATAGTTTGTTGAAGTACTGAATGTTAATTTGATCCAAAGGATAACCTTTTCACCGAAAAGGAGACAAAATGTAACACATATTGTCTTAATTTTCTGTCCAACAGGACATAGGTACATTGTTTTTTGGAAATACTAAATGTTGAATTGACCCAAAGCATAACCTTTCAACAAAAAGGAGACAGAACGTAATACCGCCATAATCTTTTTCCGTCCAACCGGACAAGTACATGCTAGACTTTGATAATTTAAATCTCAAGTAAATGAGGGGTTGTAAGCCCTTAAAGCAACGTGAATTTGAATTTCTCATCGAGTGTAACACACACTATCATAACTTTCAGTCATTGTACTCATATCAATGAGAAAACAACAAAAAACTTACAGTTATTATGTTCCATCTTGGCTTTGTATCTTTCAATCTTTCGAGCCAATTTATTCCTTTTCTTATTTTCCTTATCTTCTTCACTATTTCTATTATGTTTTGGCATCCTTGGTTTGTGTTTAATACTTAAACTAAACTAATTTTTAAGAACACAAAACTTTCTCCGTTGCGTCTTGTGAGCGCGAAGAAAACGAATGACGATTGAATGCAGTGTTGCCAGGAGCGGATTTTTTTTTAATTTTTTAATTACAGCATCTAAAATTTCGCGTCGAAGAGCGAGAGGACTCGACTACTACTAGTAATGAGGTTAATACCTCAGCCTGATTTCGAATATAATCCCCTATATCCCTGTCCTCCGGGGTTTGAGCTGGGAATTTTCTTCCCAGTTTTCACCGGGGTGACAAATTGTGCCGACTGTTCAACTGTCTGTTAAATGCGAATTATTTGTTTGTTGGAAAGGGTATACTTCCCGTTCCCAAATGGTCCCATGAAAATTTTATCGAAATCGGACTAGCACCTAAAAACCTAAAAATTATTAACAGTGTACCTGCACCGATTATTCCAAGGTTTCTGCTCCGATTTCGATGATTCTTTTTTTGTTCGATGCAGTCTTCGATCAATGATCGAAGGATGCAGTATAACTGCCATTTGGTCCCATAAAATTTTCATTTAGTTTGGTTCAGTAGTTTTTATTTAAATTAGCTAATGTGTACATGTGCGATGTTATTACCGGTGCTACGGATTACAAAATTCTAGTACACATGTAAGAAAATTATGTATTTGACAAGGATTTGGATTGCATAATGAAACTAAATAGGATAAAACAAAAAAAAAATTTAAAAAAAATTAAACCGACTTCAAACACAACTACAAAAAAGTTTAAAATAACTTTTCCTTTGAAAGTCGGTGGCAAAAATGTCAATGAAATACAAAACAAAGTCACCGACTTTCGAAAGAATAATTAATTTAAACTTTTTTGTAGTTGTTTTTGAAGTCGGTTTCTTTTTTTTTTTTTAAAGTTTTTATATTTCTCTTTTTCTGGCTTTAAGTATCGTTAACAAACATATTCAGCCACAAGTAAAATTTTGGAAGTACATATTTAGGTTTAGGAATCGTAGCAAATGTCACCCCCCCGGCCCCGGTGACAACTGAGAAACAAACTTCCCATTTGTCCCTTTATCTCCCAAACCGACAAACAAAGCGTAAAATAACTTTTCTTTCGGAAGTCGGTGGCTTTTATTTTTATTTTATCGACTTTTGTGAACAGCACACACAGTATTCATTCGCTCTAATGCCATAGTTACGAAAATATTTCTAAATTAGAAATGTTTCATTAACACTGCTCTTCTTTATTGATCGAAGCTGCTCTTACTAATACGATTTGCTAACATTAAACATGCACACTTCATTATTTTATGAGTACTGTCAGCGGCGTATTACGTCGCCGTCGCTCTACATAAGATACGTCCCAAGAAAATATAATGAACGGTGGGGGACCGAGTCGGTACAGTCATCACGACCTCGATCGCTGTGACACACTGGACCGCGCACAATTTAACTTGAAGCATTTATATTTAGGACAGCTTGTGCTTTGGGGATGACGAACAATTTAGTGTCGCTTTCAATGTGTACCTTATTAGTGTAGACAAAGGTAGAATTTTAGTCATGTGCTTCTTCTGTGACGGACACGTCTATGACTCGCGAAAGGGTAACGAGCAGCAGCTGCGCGCGCGCCGCACCGTACGTCACGCGCAGTGTTGCCAGGTTTGAAATCTAGCAGATGGTAGAATTCTTCTAAAAATACGGTAGATTTTCCGAAATTACGTTGTAACATATATTTGAAATACGGTAGAATTACCTTGTTTTTTTAGAGGCACCTTAGGGTGATTGCGTAGCAGTAGCATGCAAAATTCAAAATTTCGTGTGTTTTTTGCAATTTTCATATCAGTGACAAGTTTTACCTTGATCAAAATATGATTCGCGACATTAGAAAATATAATTTTAAATATAAGAATGATAAAAACATTCGTTCCCACAAGAAAATTTGAATTTCGCGGGCTACTATTACGCAATCACCTGGGTTAGTGTTAAAAAAAAACGTATTAATCAGAATCAGACAACAGTATAATTATTTCATTGTTTTTATACATATCGACATAATGTTTATGGATCAAATCGTGAGTGGGATTAAAATCCATACAGGTTTTTCCTTGGATGGATTTCGTAAAATGTTTATTCTGTTTTTTCGTTCTTATGTCGTTAACTCTGCTGAAGACTCTTTCGCACTCAGCATTCGAGTGTGGTAGAGACAAAATGGCCAACATAAATTTTGGCAAGTATTTGAAATAGGCACGAAATAGGTACATAAAACTAAATACGCTTTCATTGGGAATTACGGTGTATTTTGCTACCGTAATTATAATCCTACGGTAGGTGGTAAATCTTTCCTGGTTACGGTGTTTTTACCGTAATTACGGTGTAGTTGGCAACACTGGTCACGCGTTTGATTGATTTCAATTGATTGTAGTGGCCGCCGCGCGCTGCCCAGTGAGGCGGTGACATACTTGTTGGTCGAGAGATGCTCTCGTGAGCCGGCGAGTGGCGGTACAGCAGCACACAGCGGCATTCCCCACGAGATAACAAACTATCATAAAAGTTGGTGACGCCCCGGCGCCGGATGCTGTTGTTGAAATATGGTTCACTGTTTAGAGGATTCGAGCACAGATCTTTAAATCTTCAAAATCGTAGAGCTAACTCATACACATCATAGCAAAACATCACGCCTGTGACCCTGAAGGATAAGGTAGTGTTGTATCATAAAATTATTCAGATTTAGATAGTTAACATAGTAAGTAACATTTAAGTCCAAGTAGCTAGTGGCGAGCCAAGCCTATTGCCATCAACCGGACACGGATACAGACTCCGTGACTGCTATTGAAAGAAACACACTGTACATGAGCCCGATCTCGGAATCAAACCCAGGATATCATGCTCAACTCAACCTCAACGTGCGCCACTTGCAACCACTAGAACACATAACAACACATAAACCCAATGAACGGGATTTTAGAAGGCAGGATAGATTTAAGAAAAATGTAAACTGGTATTGGATAATAAATAAATAAAAAAAAAAAAAGGTCTAGTACTCGTACCCACTAAAAATATAGGTCAACCAGGTGTCAAAAAATAGAAATTACGTGACAGTGATGATGAAGGATTAGACTAGGACTAGTACCAGGTGAGGTGGGGATCATCGTGAGGAGCAGAGGACTGCACTGACGTTCACCACGGCGGCGGCGGCGGCGGCGCAATTAACATGCAACTGATTATTTCAGGTTATCTCGTTGTTACAAATCATGTTGTAGGAACTTTATTTGCGTGTCATGAACATCATCAATGAGTTCTCCTGCGAGACAAGTTCAACACAGCCACCTTGCTCCTTCAGTTACCCTTTGCATTAAGGGCCGCGGCAAGATCTTAACACATTCTCCCGACCACGAAAGAATTATTATTAGAACAGCGAACGTTTTACAACTCAGGAAAGCGAAGTAACATTCTGATGTAGGTATGGATGTGGGTAAGTACTTTTGGTGGATATGCCCTAAGATATCATGGATACCAAAGGACTGTACTCTCCATTACCCCCATACACGTCATCAGGAAAGTGCATAGAGTTGGATCAATTTAATACAGTTGTCGTGTATACTAGGTACCCTTATGAGGCTTTCTTGCCTTTACTGACTGGGAATAAAGTTGTGATTGCCGACGTTGTAAGGTTCTTACGTCTCTTACCACCAGCTGCCAGCGTAGATTGCCATGAGACTAACGGGTTCTGTTCGTATGAGGTATTGATTGAAATAAAAGAGATGCTTCCGTCTTCTCAGCTATTTAATACCTAAGTTGGTGCACACTTCAATAAGTACAGGATCACAGCACTTGTCAAGCTTCCTTATAATGTTAGGTTATAAATAGGTATAACACTTACTTCAGGTAGAACATACTACCATATATCCAGGTCGAACCGTGGATATGTGATGCAGACAGCATCAGCAGCCTGTGTGATTTGTAGAATATAACACGTGGCTTGAAACCAGAGCTTGTTCTAGCTTACTTCTTATTAACGTGCCAAGCACGCATCCACAGCACGCAGCCATAGCACGCAGCCACAGCACGCAGCCATAGCACGCATCCTTACATATAAAAAACACATCTTAGTTGAATCCGTTTCCACCAGTGCTGTGCTATGTAAACCAGTGAATATGATTGGTGAATATCAAACGCATCCGCAGCAACGTAGCATAGCGCATCTCTGGTGGAAAAGCAGCCTTAATCGCGTGTCCAGGTTCCAAGAAAAAAAGCGAACCCAAAAGTTTAACGTCATCCTTTTAACCTTTTCAGACCAGCTTCTAGGCTTTCGGATTTTAGACCATGCTGTATTCATAATTAAACCCAATTCCACCGAAATCCATCGCAATTAATTATTTGAATTTTATCTATGTACTTATTATATTTTATTTAGAATTTAAAGTATCCAGAAAATAAATATGTTACTCTCTAACGCCATCTATTTCACTATTGCACAAACTGTAACTATTTCCTATTAGTTCGCGTTTTTGTTAATAGAGGGCGCTACCCGTCTCAAATAATCTATAACTACTTTTATACTTGTTACAACGTCATGTCCCCCCTAGCTACGGCCCTGCACTTCATGGCTGTGCTGTTGAACAATCATGACGCTAGCTGCAGGTTCCAGGCTCCAGGCAGTCTCGCCATCGCCACTCAGACCGGTCAGTCGAGTCTACACAACACATGCGATATTATAATGGTACTGATACGCCGTAGTCCGTGTTGTCAGACACCACTCTGTTTCTGGGTGGAGTGGACGGGACTGGCAGACTGGTAACAATCTCACCTTTTGACTAAAAGTCCATCCTGTTCCTTCAATTGCCCTTTTGCGATCCAGCCAGAGTCACAGCGTGCGTCCGCATACGGGAAAAATAATTCTATCATGCTGATGCTCGGGAAGGCACTCGCTCCATAGATTTTCATTTCTGATTGTGTGCGGGGTGCAACGAGCATTAGAATTTTTCTGACAATAGAACCTATATGCAGTCGCGGTAAAGGCCTTTACCCACAAAACGAGTACCGTTCCGGTGAGCGATCCGATCTGAACCCATGCGATCCAAAGGCCACAGAGCGTGATCCGATCTGACGACACGATCTGGCGATGCGATCTCTGTAAATCCAGCAGATCTGACGCCAGCAGTGAGAAAGCACATGCGGACATCCATAGGTACAGAGATGACATGGGTTCAGATCGTATCGCCAGATCGTATCCCACAGATCGCGCTGTGAAGGGAAGGCCGTTACAGAGATCGCATCGCCATGCCATATAGTGTTTCCTGCCATGACGATGACGGATCGCGGTCTGTATGTAAGCACGTAATTTATGTGGTGTAAGGCCTTTATACATAGTTATCATGTGCAGTAGGATGCGCCCGCGCCGCACTGATATTCCCGCCAATTTTGACAGTCGTTAGCGGCACGAGCGAGCGCGAGCACGTGTGCCAGTCCGCGCCGCATGCCGCACCACACGCTACACGACGCCGCGCGCGCCGCATTATCTACCTAATGTAAAATACAAGTGACATGAATAATTGCTGCATCAGTTAATGATCCGTGCCAGTGATAACTTTAATAATTTACTCCGCTTTCCTTCAGAAAGTGGGCCAGCCAGAGACGACGGTGATACGGTGTCACTGATTAGATTAATTACTTAAACTCTGATTATATCCAATATTCACCTATAGTAGACAATACACCAAATTTTGTGAAAGGCTTATCAGTGTCAATATTATTGTAGGTCTCAGATCAAAGAAATAGATGTAGGTAATAAATTAATATCGTTTGATAATAATTATTTTAAAACGAACGCCCAGTATGTTACAAGTTGGTTACAAGTATGATACAATTGAGTCGAAAACACCAATGTTATTTACTGGAGTAGGTATTCAAAAAATATCCGGAGGTATACCTATAGCATAGATAACATAGTCTATAAAAAAAACTCTTATAAATAAGACAAACGACGAGGTACCTACCTAACAGTTTTTTTTTTGGATCAGCGGAGCTCAAGAATCGATTTCACGAATCACCGAACACTTATTGACTTTCTCAACTATTTGTGAACCGGCCTGATGAGTGTTGTGTCTGTACACGTGTGTTCCTGCAAGTTATCACCGCTATCACTTGTTTTATCTTTACTCGAGTCATTCTTATTACTCACTTAAAATTACCTGAATAAATAAAATACGCAAACATCCACACTGATTTGCAAGAGAAGGCGGCAAAACAAGAAAAATGGAAAATAATGGGGAGCTAGCTATTTGCAGAGTGGGGCAGGATAGTAAAAATAATAACCACTAGATGCTCCCTCCAACCTCCTGCTTGCTTATCTCTTTCGCGAATTAAGCAGACACAATAGCTCAACAATCCAATCCAATCGCCCTCGCACGTCAGAGGAGAGTCAACCAAGGCTATGATGGTTTGATTTGATTGATTTAAGTATATTATTTGTTTCTTCTCAGGATCAAATTCATCTGCTAAGAGTTCTCCTGTTGTAGTTACTTTCGCCTAGATTTAAGTTTCCTCAACGGCTTTATCTCCACCTCAGCATATCGGTAGGTACATATTTGTAATAAGTACTACTCAGTCTGGGAAACATAGTGGAACATGGGCTTGCACAATTAATCTTTGGGGTTGCTTGCATAGTCAATCACAATAAACCAGGGAAGAGCTGCTGGAGAGTACTCACATTTTTAACGAGTTGGGCTTTAAATCCCAAAGGTGCAGTAGGTACTTTTAGTTTGCACGATTTTGCGATTTTGGGATCCGATATGCAGAACTTTATTGGTGGAATTGAGCAAGCTTCATCGCCTTTAAGTTTGTACCAACTGAAGCCGGACACGGTCTATAAAAATAACTAAAATGATTCGCTTTCCATAAAAGTCTTCGATCATTAATTAATTGATCGAAGATAAAAGTGGTACCAAATGTAACGTAACAGTGGCACACTAGATGGTCGCTGTGGGTGTCGGCTTTAATATATCTGTGGTGTCGGCAGAGCTCGCGCAAACGCATGAAGGCTGCGTGCCATTGTTTACAACATGAGTGTAGGTGCCAGCGCGTCACGCACCCGAATGTCTACCTACTTAATAGAGAGAAACTCGGAATCAATCGAAACAGAACTGCGTTTGTAAAATATAATCAAGAGCAGCGCTAAGTGGCACTGCTTCGACTTCGCCTCGGCTGTCGGCACATGTGTCCGTGTCAGTCAGATATCAAACACAGAACAGTTTCTTCTTCTTCCTGCCCTTATCCCATTCTACTTGGGGTCGGCGCAACACGTTTTCTTCTTCCATTCCCCCCTATCAGACGTCACAGTATCATTTACTCCTTTTTCTTTCATATCATTCCTTAGACAATCCATCCATCTTTTCTTTGGCCTTCCTCTTCCTCTCCATCCATCAATATTCATACTCATCACTTTCTTAGTCACATGGGTGTCATCCCTCCTCATCACATGTCCATACCAAGATAGACGATTCCCTTTCATTTTTTCTGTAACAGGCGCCACTTTCAAACTTCCCCTTATAAACTCATTCTTTACTTTATCCATTCTTGTCACTCCACATCAACATCCTCATCTCCGCTACATGCAATCGTTTCTCATCCATCTTTTTCACAGCCCAGCATTCCGATCCATACAATACGACAGGTCTAATCACGGAAACACAGAACAGTTTCACGAGTGACAATTATCGCTATTGTTTGAATGATCGTTTTGTTTCGAGTCAATAAGTAGGTAGGTAAGCGTTATCAGCGTGCCCTGAGACTTGAAACTAATTTATGAACAGATAAAATAGTATATTTATGTATGTGTGTATCACTGGTACAATATCAATAAACTCAACACTTGACATCTTCGTACGAGTTAGAGCGACAAAGGTGTGGAATTGTGAATGGAGGAGTCCATACCTTAGTCGCTTATTGTGTACTTGTGTAGCCTTGGACAGGAAGGTTTCAAGGTTAGAATAAACTGCAGCAGGTATTGATAACGGTATCATATCAACAAACGATGATATCGTTAATTTTCAAGTTCAATCTAATTTATTTTAATTTTAAAACATCTGACATCTCGCCTGGCTTTGACTTTGACAATGACGTCTACTTCCACATCGAGACAAAAAAACTTGTCCACTGACAGGCCTTGACAAGCGTTGCTCAACCTTGCTCACCTAGGTAAAGACAGTCATTGACTGCTGCGCAGTGTGCCGCCAGGTCGATCCCCGCACGGAACCAATACCTATTTGTATGACCTGGGCCCTGTTTTATAAAGCTTACAATCCGACAATTCGACATAATATGTAAAATAGCGACAATTTGACAATTTTTCTGTTTTATAAAACTTACAGGTGACATAATTGTCACGGTAGAAAATTCACTTAAAATGTCGGATTGTCGCGACAATTTGACATTTTTCTGTTTCATAAAACTTTTTTAGCCACATGTGACAGGTGACAATTTCTCGCGAAATACTTAGTTGACAATTCCGCTTTATAAAACATAAAATTGTGACGAGATACTGACATATGAATCTTGACAGGCGCGTTGGCCTCTGTCGCGGATTTATATTTTGGAATTTGAAGGTGTAAGAAAATGTTTTTAGAGGTTCATTATAAAAAAATGGTCCTAACATCGATTAGTGAGAGTAATGATGAGGAATACTTGGAAGGAATAGAAACGAAGATGCAACGACGATCGTTTAAAAGCAGAATAAATTTCTCATTCTCAATTACAGATTTCTGCTTAAAAGAAAAAATTCGGGTATGTAAAACTGCTGTACAATATTTAATTAATAAAATTGGCCATCGAATTGTTGCAACAATTGTGTCAGATTGATTGCCGACACAATTCGACACTTGTCAGCGACAATCCGCCGCTTGTCCGCGACAATTGTCACGAGTAATTTGACTGGTCTTTTTTGACACATGTCGAGTTTTATAAAACGCATTTTAAGATGACAATTATGTCAAGATTTTATCTGTCGTTTTTTGACATATTTGTCACCTGTATAAAACTGACCAAGCGCGACAATTCTACAAATTTGTCATTTTTACCGACTTCAAAAAAAAGGAGGTTATCAATTCGACCCGTATGTATGTAATATTATCAGAACTGCCCAGTTTTCATATAATTATGTTAGTCTATATCAGCGTCTGAACAAATGTGCCAAATTTCATAAGTGTATGTATGTATGTATGTATGTATGTTTTTATGTTTGTGCACGTGTTAGATATGGTATATAACCCCAATGCAATAAATAACAATTGAATATTTTTATCGATTTAAGTTAAGGTTAAAAATAAATACTTACTGAATTTCTAATTTATTTAATCAAGTTATAAAATGATAGTACTGTACAAGATTTGTTTACTATTGTGATAGATGTGGTATATAGCCCCTATGTAATAAATAATAGCAATATATTATTTAAAACAACTATCAAATAATTTCTGAACGAAGTCAGTTGATGTTCAAATATTTATCAAATTATGTCTAGGTTACAAATAAATACTTACTGAATTTCTTAATTATCTATTCAAGTTTTAAAATGGTTCTACTGTACAAGATTCGTTTATTATTGCTTATTTTATTACTTATTTAACTGCAATGTATGAGGATCTGTGATTGGTTAATAATGGCGGTAATATTTCTTGGGGGTGGTACAATTCTAGGTTTATAAAAACAGATGTACCCTCACATTCGTGGTCATTATTCTTCAATCGCTGTATGAGATAAGCTGTGCTCTGATTGTTGTTCTGTTTGATAAAAATGTGAAATAATAATAGAGAATCCAAGTGTGTGAAGCTGAAAGTTATAATTTGTGTTCTAACGTTCTACAGTGAAAATGTAAGTTAATAGATATTTATTATGATCTGAATATTACTGATAATGTATGTTTTATAAATGTGTACTGATATTGTATGTTTTATAACTGTGTAAAATATGTTGCCGTGGAGTTTCTTTCTCCGTTCTTCTCCACGAAAGACCTAGGGTTTGCGAACGGAAGTAGCTTGGTAATAAATACCTAGTCTTGATTTTGTGCTTTTCTTTATAAACCCATTCCTGTACAAAAGTCCTTAGAGATACCTTACATACAGTAAATAAATAACATTAACCATCCTGATATCTAAAACTTGATAATAAAGTCGATATTAATGTCAATAAAACTAGAAATACACATCCTATTTATCACACACACATCCATTTTCTAACATCAGAAGTGGGATGTGTGCCCTAATCTATTTATTAATTCTAATGCAATTCTTTTTGTATATTTCATATTCAACGTTGGAGCTATCAATCGGCACATCCCTGCTGAAAGCTGTGACGTCATCGGATGGATGAGTCGACTTTAGAAGAGCGATGTAAACGTGCTGCCATCTCGAACAACGGGACTACGATGCTACTGAAAAGGATCGAAGCCATGCCGAGGATAACGGAACGAGAACTTCTGCACCACAGTATGAACTTTTGACTAATGTCGGTAAGGCCTCCAGAGGCTCTGCTTTATTATTATTATAATATCTCTTTATCTCAAGTAACATTGACTCATTGTGTTAGTAACAGTTTTCCTTATTCCTATGTTAGTATTCCTAGTAGTTTAATATGTTTAAATCCAAAAGTGAGATGAAAAGGTCCTAGATATAAATCGTGTTATTTCATTAAATTGTTTGGTTAAGCTTTATTAAAATGTTAACGAAATTAAATAGGAATACAACAAAAGAAGGTGATGTCAGGTAGTTTTTTTTTTTTTTTTTTATCGTGGTAAAATCATCAAATGAGTCCTCCCACCCCGGGCAGGGCGGGAGGGACTGTCAGACTTGTACTGACTAAAATCCACGGTGTCCTTCGATAGCCCTTTATGTTCCGGGGTCACGGTAATGGTATAAGTCCCGCGACCCCGGCAGGCTTTGGCCCTCTAGAGGGGGGCCCCGTCATCTTGCTGACGCTCTTTGAGGCGCGCGTGGAACACAACGCGCCGTCGACCCGGGCATGGTCCATGGTCGGGCAGCGAGTTGCCCTTTACTCGCCGCCCGCATGCCCGCGCCTACGGTGGCCGGAGATCGTCTTGCGACGTCCGTCGCCGTGGGTGTCCACCACTGCGGGTGGGGCGGAGGGAGGACACTGTCCTCTCTCTCACGCGGCCCGCCTCCTCCTTCGCGAGCATTACTGCTTCGCAGAAGGAGGCGACCGCTTCCCACTCCGTCTCGCCCCGCAGCATGGCCGCAACCAATGCCGGGCGCGAGAGGTCTCCGCCTATCGCCGCCGTGAGGACACGTCGGTGCTCTGCCCAAGCGGGGCAGTCTTGCACCGTATGCTCTACTGTGTCCTCCGGGCGATCTTCGCAGTGGTGACACCCAGGCGTTTCCTCCTTTCTCCTTAGACACAGGTACCTCCCGAAACTTCCGTGTCCGGTGAGGACCTGCGTCATGCGGTAGGTCAGGACGCCGTGACTCCTATCCAGCCACTCCTCAAAGAGGGGTCTTACCGCCGCGATTGCGGCGTGCCCGGATGTCAGGTAGTTGCAAAAAAAAAAGAGAATGTGTGTGTACATTTTATTTATAAAAATGACTCTGTTTACATTAAAAATAATAGGACGACGAAACTGCAGCAGAATTATCTGAAACAGTTTGTGTATATTTTATTGAGGTTTGACCTTCAAAGCAATAACAATTTTGAATAGAAGTATTTGAAAAGACCTGTCGATTGATAGGAAATTGGTTACACTGATCAACAAAATTGTAGCTTTTTGTCACACGAAAACTTTTATCTAATGTTGAATTTGCTAGGGCCAACAAACAATAATACAGCAAAAAAAAAAAAATGACATTTATCAGGTTTCTTTTGCATAAAAGCATATATTTTCGCAAAACAAAAAAATCAGTAAATAGTTGTTGCTTGGAAAAAGAAGTAAACTAAATGAAATATCTTTTGAACCGAAAAAAAAATATGAGAGTTGAGACTATTGACTTTTTGTTAATTTAGTATAGCTTTCATTTGCAAAATGCAAGGGTTGGCATAATTAAAACAAGTTGAAATCTGTTTGAATTTGAACAGTGTTTTTTGTTAAAAATAAACAATAATATTGTATTAAACCTTAAAATTGCCATTTATGACAAATTATTACATTTAAAATGAAAATAAATTAATATTTAGGAGTATGAAAAGCTTGACATAAAACCTACCTGAGTCTTGCTACGTTACATTTTTGAACTTTTATTGGGACTGTACTTAAATAAAACATTATTTTTGTGATAAGTAATTTATTCAATCAAATGTCTTAGTACCAGGATTTGTACAAGATATCACCTATTTTTGAAACATTAGCATATGATAATTTCAATTTCAAAACAATCAAAGTTATAACAATGTGAATTGATAAATAACATTAGTTATTATCAAACCAAGAATTGTGGTCCCTAATTTCGACTGTCGAAAGAAAGTTATTCTATGGCTAAGTGTTTATTCCCCTCATTTTTTTATACATGTTGGTGTTTTCCCCTACTCATGGAATATAATTCATAGTTCATATGCCCCGCCGGTCCCGCTAGGAAAGTCCTTATGCCAACCCAATGTAAAAAAAAAATCAACATTAAATCCGATACTACTAGAAAAGATGACGTAGCATACAAATAAATGTTAACTATTGATCATTTTTGTAAATGTGTAATTTACTATTGAGAGTCTAAAAATATGATCTAGTGTAGAAATGAAACATAAAGCTCGAACGAATAACAAATAGTGCCCTAAAAAAAAAAAAAACACTTGTTTAAAACAATTTGAACTGTTAGTTTAAAAAAATAGTTGAAAAGAAACTGTTCAAAATACAAATTGATGGTCTTTTTGAAGTAGTATTTTGGCTGGCTTATAAGCTTTGATATTAAAAGAAAGACTAGTTGTAGATCTTCTGTTAAGAAAATTTGAAATTTGACCAAGTTAATCAGGAGGTCATTTTCATAAGATACGATTAGGAATTTATATATTATGTTTTATTTTTTCAAGAAAAATCTTCTTTGATTTTGCAATAGGTCTATAGTTTAAACATCAGCTTGCTGTTTGTCTCATAAAATAAAAAGGTGCTGAGAACATAAATATTATGATAAAATGGAACAATTGTCTACTTGAATAATATGAAAACTAGTTACAATTTGATCGAATGAACCGAAATACGATTTGAATCTTAGCCTCAAAATTAAAAGTATAGCTTAGTAAATTGGCTAAAAAATCATGATTTTGAAAAGGTCTCGACTTGATAGAACTATTCGCAATGATAATAATAATTGTCAGCATAACCGAGTCGATTTCTTTGGAAAATAAAATGCAAATCCTTTGATTCATGTAGCAAAAAAAAAAATGATTCATGTACATATACCATGCAAAAGAAAATGAAAAATGAACAAGTGATAGATGTCATATTGTCCTTGATATAATTATGTACACTTTGTGAATACAAATAAAAAAAAAAAGAAAAAAGAAAAACTAAGTTGAATCTAGAGAAATAAGTGTTATTTTGCTATCATAGGTATTGTATTTTATATTAGTGAAGGTTTATGATACTAAATTTAAAGACATGATTGTATGTTATGTAATATGGATGAATAAATAAAACCTTGGCTGTGGTAGAACATTCACTGACTGCGGGTGATTGAGCTTCACCGACGGCGGGGTGTTTGGTCTGCCCAGTAAAGTTATAAGTAAGATTGTAAGTAAGGATTATGAACTGCTGGTCGGTCACTGCCCTGATATCTTTCTGAAATTCACGCGCAGCAGGTGATAGGACTGATATGTCAAGGCCAGAGACTATTGTATGAACTGCTGGTCGGCCACTGCCCTGATATCTTTCTGAAATTCACGCGCAGCAGGTGATAGGACTGATATGTCAAGGCCAGAGGCTATTATATGAACTGCTGGTCGGTCACTGCCCTGATATCTTTCTGAAATTCACGCGCAGCAGGTGATAGGACTGATATGTCAAGGCCAGAGACTACTTGAAAATTATTTATCTATTTATTTATTTTTCGTTTGTTCATTCCATATACATATCATTACATGAAAGAAAAAAAAGAAGAAATATTTATTTAATTATATCATTATAGTCAGTTAGGTACTTCGAGAGCGAAGTACTTGTCAGTATGGCCGTGTTAGATATGGTATATAACCCCAATGCAATAAATAACAATTGAATATTTTTATCGATTTAAGTTAAGGTTAAAAATAAATACTTACTGAATTTCTAATTTATTTAATCAAGTTATAAAATGATAGTACTGTACAAGATTTGTTTACTATTGTGATAGATGTGGTATATAGCCCCTATGTAATAAATAATAGCAATATATTATTTAAAACAACTATCAAATAATTTCTGAACGAAGTCAGTTGATGTTCAAATATTTATCAAATTATGTCTAGGTTACAAATAAATACTTACTGAATTTCTTAATTATCTATTCAAGTTTTAAAATGGTTCTACTGTACAAGATTCGTTTATTATTGCTTATTTTATTACTTATTTAACTGCAATGTATGAGGATCTGTGATTGGTTAATAATGGCGGTAATATTTCTTGGGGGTGGTACAATTCTAGGTTTATAAAAACAGATGTACCCTCACATTCGTGGTCATTATTCTTCAATCGCTGTATGAGATAAGCTGTGCTCTGATTGTTGTTCTGTTTGATAAAAATGTGAAATAATAATAGAGAATCCAAGTGTGTGAAGCTGAAAGTTATAATTTGTGTTCTAACGTTCTACAGTGAAAATGTAAGTTAATAGATATTTATTATGATCTGAATATTACTGATAATGTATGTTTTATAAATGTGTACTGATATTGTATGTTTTATAACTGTGTAAAATATGTTGCCGTGGAGTTTCTTTCTCCGTTCTTCTCCACGAAAGACCTAGGGTTTGCGAACGGAAGTAGCTTGGTAATAAATACCTAGTCTTGATTTTGTGCTTTTCTTTATAAACCCATTCCTGTACAAAAGTCCTTAGAGATACCTTACATACAGTAAATAAATAACATTAACCATCCTGATATCTAAAACTTGATAATAAAGTCGATATTAATGTCAATAAAACTAGAAATACACATCCTATTTATCACACACACATCCATTTTCTAACACACGCATATCTCCGGAACTATAAGTTCAATTTAAGTAATTCTTTTTTTGTTGTACTAGGTATTGTTCAACTTAGGGTACACTGCAAGTTTCATCAAAATCGGTTCAGTTGTTTTAGAGATATGGATTTTTTTATGTTGTGACGGATTACAAGATTAGTGCATATGTAAGAAAATTTTGTATTTTACAAGAATTTGGGTTGAATATGTAATAAATAAACTAAAAAGGGTAAAATAAAAACTTTTTTAAAAAAAGTACCGACTTCAAAACAAATACAAAAAAGTTTAAAATAACTTTTCTTTCGGAAGTCGGTGGCTTTGTTTTGTTGTGTCATTGACTATTGCCAGCGACTTCCGAAAGAAAAGTTATTTTAAACTTTTTTGTATTTGTTTTGAAGTCGGTACTTTTTTTAAAAAAGTTTTTTTGACATAAATGTCGAATTGTAAGCTTTAAAAAACAGGGCCCCGACATACATTAGGGCTTTATTGCATACTTTTCCGATTGTCTAAATTTTCTTCGAAATCGTATTGAAACGGTTCGGTAAGAGCACGGAGTGCATCGGATATTCAGCTTATCCGATGCACTCGATGTCTGTGACAGATGGAATAAGTGAACCAATGTATTTATAGTGAACTTTATAAATGCTATCCAGTGGTGGTGTGTGAATCAGCTGTGCCTGTGGCGCGGGCGCGGCGCGCTCAGATCGAAATAAACGTAAATGTCAGACCGACAGACACCGCGCCTGCTGAGTGCTGCCACACTGCCACACATGAGCCAGTGGAGCTGCTGTTTTCATACACTATGAATTTACACTCGGCTGCAAAGGAAAGCCATAAAACTATACTTATTTGAGAAGTAAGAAAAGTCGAGATTCAGTGCGCCTCGTCCTCATTCTCGCCTGAATCATAAATTTATGTAGCACTCAATAAGTCAAATTGAGCTAGCGTTACTATTGGTAGCTAGGGTTGCCAACCCTACTATATAATGTAGTATCCAACTATTTTAAGGGATCAAATACTATATTTCTAAAAAATATATATAGTAGGCGAAACTACTATATTTTGCGTAAAGCGGAACGCAGCCTTAAGTAAAGCCCGCTCTGGGGGTCTACCGCGAAATATTACGCACGCAATCAAGACGATAGCAGCCAAGAGTAGCAAAAAATGTTCATTTAAAAAATAAAGTAGGTACGTTTACTTTAATGATCGAAGGTAGGTACGTAATTTTAACCACATACTATTTTCTTTTTAATTTTTTTGCCATCTACTATATTTTTTAAGTTAATAACTTCAAAAATACTATATTTGATAGAAAAAAAGTTGGTAACCCTATTGGTAGCGCTATTAGATGACCCTCTTGCTGACTTCTAAAAAAGGTTGAGAAGCCTTGCGTCAGTTTCATAGGTACATATTATCATGATACATTGGCACTCGATGTAACTTAAGGCACCTACTGGGATGCTATACATTTAGGATACAGCCTTGTGTCGACGAGTCGATAGCATAAATACTGGACCAGTAAAACGGATCTAAGAAATGTCACAAGGATGACTCCAAAAATGGCTGTTGTGTTGAGGATGCGAACGGGACACATCTTGAACTACTATCTCGAGCATGTTATACTCTATTAACACAGCTTTGTGACAGCAGCGCTCACGCCACCCTGGGACTAAAGTTTGCTATTTACGTGGAGTCCAGAGTCCAGCGGTGAGTTTTCTTATGTATAATAATATAGCTGGTCCTCTTTCGCTGATTTTTAACCTGTTTATTTTATACGATTGCATAGAGGTTAGTAATTTCTAGGCTTTCCTCGCTGAGAGCATACCGAAAGTGGCGTGCTTAGCGGCAAGAGATTACCTAGTTGATCGCTCAGCAGGGCTATTGGCTAACTTGATAGTCACTGACCAGCAGTTGTTGTTGCTGCCGCGCAGTCAGGTAAAAATAAATAAAGGTGACCGCTTTTTACCCAAATGTCCAGCGAAATTGACTAATCTGTCGAGGTTTTCGAATATTGGAGCTGGCAACACTATATTATGTAGGTTCCAGCCAACTAATAGGTAGTAGGTGTTTGCGTACGATTGCGTGATTGTCGTCGAACATTCGCTGCTCCGCAGCTCCGCCGCATTCCGCAATGTCCGCACTCTGAGCTCCGTTTAACGTAACAGTTTGTTACCTATATTCACACGTGAACTGTGTGCGCACTGCCGCACCTCTCATCTTGTACACTTGATAAATGCGCTGCAATGCTGCACTTCTATATCTATGCCCCTTTTCCCCATGGAAGTGAGGAATGAACAGGAGGCGGGCCACTATAACACCAACATTTGCTGGCTTCCTCCTACTAGCCGTAATGACGCCGCTTCTGGTAGCTACTCGCTTAATCTTCAAACTATTCTACTTCTTTGATTTCTTACTGGAACAAGAATGAAAGTTCATTTGATTTAACTTTAATGTTATGAATTTATAGATTCGTCTATCTTGGTATGGACATGTGATGAGGAGGGATGACACCCACCATGTGACTAAGAAAGTGATGAGTATGAATGTTGATGGATGGAGAGGACGAGGAAGGCCAAAGAAAAGATGGATGGATTGTCTAAGGAATGATATGAAAGAAAAAGGAGTAAATGATACTGTGACGTCTGATAGGGGAGAATGGAAGAAGAAAACGTGTTGCGCCGACCCCAAATAGAATGGGATAAGGGCAGGAAGAAGAAGAAGAAGAAGTTATGAATTTATAGATTAAAAAAGTTACCGCCTAGGAGTTACCTACTACAGTTTACAAGACAACGTTGGACCATTTACAAACATTAAACAGAGTCACACGCACACACATTCGCACAAACACACCCGCAACACTGATCTTTCGAGTCAGAGTTGTAGTAGTTTTGCGTACGAGTACGGCGATGGCTCGATGTCCTCACGAGGCACGCGCCTCACGAACAGTGTTAGTGACCTCAGCTTCCGGCACCGGCCACCGGAACCAATGTTATAGTTCAAAATAATGATACACTATGCGAGTGCAATGTGAACCTGTTGATCACCTGCGGTTAGCTTTCCCGTGACACCCGTCATAGGCTATCGGCATCACTTCCGACAGTTCCGACACGCGCCGCGACACTCACAGGTACCGGTACATTATACCTACCATCTCATTACATCGCGATCGTATGGGTAGGTCACAAGCTGTCACTTCACTGCAAAGATGTATCGTGGGAATTAATAAAAAACCGGCCAAGTGCGAGTTGGACTCGCCCATGAAGGGTTCCGTAGTAGCTAGCATAGATTAGGGATATAATTATATTGAGATTAGTAAGTATTATACACAAACAATAAAAATAACTTTGTTTTTCATAGTGTTTGTATGAATGGCAAAGTTATATTTGCGGTTTTTGAAAATGTACTATATCTCAAAAACTGCCAACTGTATCTCATCCAAACCAATTTTCGTTGGAAGTTTTTGTTAAGGTCTAAATTATATATTTTTTTTAGTTTTATCATTCTCTTATTTTAGAAGTTACAGGGGGGGGGACACATTTTACCACTTTGGGAGTGTCTCTCGTGCAAACTGTTCAGTAAAAAATAACTAAATAACCCCCATTTGTTTTGCTTTTATTTTTGTGTGAAAATCCTAATGCGGTTCACATAATACATCTACTTATGTACCAAGTTTCAACAGGATAGCTCTTATACTTTCGACAAAAAGTGGCTGTGACATTATACGGACGGACAGACAGACATGACGAATCTGTAAGGGTTCCGTTTTTGACATTTGGCTACGGAACCCTAAAAATGGTAAATTGCCTCTATCATGAGTTGTCATTACGATACTTGATCATACGCATCGACCGCGTTTGGCGCTCTCATTGGTTGAGAGTTCATACAACCTTGGAGCGGGCCAATGAGAGCGTCAAACGCGGTCGATAACGATGATCGAGTATCGTAATGACAACTCATGGTATGGGTAGGTACAGCATTGTCTGTCCGATCCAGTAGATTTCACCACTTGCCCTTTTCACAGCTATCATAAAACCAAAACTGAGTCTGTTGTGGAGCAGCCATGACGAAATACCAACATGGAAATTCCCTCAGATAAAGTTATAGGTACAATTTTGAAAGACCTAATTTATATTAAGTATATGACACTATGGAATCGAAAAACTAAGGTCAAAGAAGTTCTGAAATGCGATAACTAGTAGGTTATCATTGGTTATTCCTCGTACCGTTTGGCGCGATGGCGGCACGATGCGCGGCGGCTGCAACCCGGCCCCGGCCGGTTTAAACTTGGGCTCGCGTGCTGTGTATAGGTGGGTGTATTGCAAACTGCAAGTTCAACGTGCACGGCTATCTGTAGGATGCAGAGCAGCCAAGGTGAACCACATCCACCTAAAAATAACTGAGATACCTACCTACCTACGAGAGTTACAGGTTACAGTACGAAGCGAAAGTGAAGCCTCGCCAGTGTGCGTGGTGTGCGCGCGCTGCATTCCTAACGCCGCCGCCGCCGCCATGCTAGCTGTTCGGAACATTACAAATACCGGCACGGTTCTTGAGCGCTCGGCGTAAGAGCTGTGGTAAGAGTGGGGATCGCTTTGCGCATCGTACACTTATCGACAAATGAAACGCACAATAAAACAAATAAAACGCACAAAACAACGAATCCCGAGTGGCGGCTATGACTCGATGCGCTACTGCACGGTAGGCTATGTGTGAATCAAACGTTTATAAAATACCTACTGTATTTAGTAAACAGCAAGCGCTGTTCCATCGTTATCTATAATTTTATTTAATGTCATAATTCGTATTCGCTTTCGCCGATATCGATATTGGAAATGAATAGGTATTCGCATCCCCATTCCCATACGCGAATGTGAAAAAAGAAACATTCATTCAAACTCAAAGTCAAAGTTTCCTTTTTGACCCACTAAAAAGAACGACTCAGACCATTTTAGTAAAATCCGTACATACCGGGTGTCCCGGGAAGTGTGGATCAAACTGCTGAGGAGAGGGAGAGGGGAGAGGTCATCTCCAATAATTTCAGCTCTGAGATTTA
Organism: Agrotis exclamationis; assembly: GCA_950005045.1. Taxonomy (NCBI): domain Eukaryota; kingdom Metazoa; phylum Arthropoda; class Insecta; order Lepidoptera; family Noctuidae; genus Agrotis; species Agrotis exclamationis. Next base: position 21,899,317 of record OX465435.1, on the reverse strand, counting down.
TGGTGCTATTTTTTATCAAAAGTTGCGCTCGGCACTCGAAGTCACTAACTTGGATTACCTATTTATTGGGCCAATATCATATCGTCTGTGTAGAATAAGATATAGCTACAAGCTGCTACATACAAGGCTACCTATAGGTACAGACGCCAGCACATCAAGCTACCACAATCTCCCAAATTCCTTCAATAGATTTTCAACCTTATCACAAAACTGGAAGGTTAATGTTCGATTGGTAAAATCTGACAGTTTCGGATAGATTGACCTGCTGGCATCTGTACCTACTGGTATGGACTTCTGCCTTGTTTGCGATTTCAGTGTGTTTTTATAATTACGTGCCTACCGGTATTGTTTTAATACAAGCCAAGCCCCTCTTAACTATTATTTATTTATCAATTTTTTGTACCTAATCAGTAATCAGAATCTACCTATTCACTTAATCGGAACTCTCCAGCTTTTTTGTAGAGTAGGTACTTATCTACGTAAAACGTCGAGCTAGTCGTCACAGACACCTAGTCGGCGATATACTTAGTTCATTCAATTAATCGACAACAAAGTGCGGTCTCACGCGTAGGATAGTGTACTCTGTGATTGTGTGGCAGTGTGGCACAATGTTCAAGTCGAAGTCAGTCAAGTGATTCTTGTGGAACTGTGAAATGTGACGTAATACGTACGACTGCAGGCAAGAGATGGCGTCGCGGTCGCCCATGCTGGCGCAGCGCAAAGTCACGTGGGTCGTGGAGATCGGAGACATACCAGCGTATGCGTATGCGCCATACGAGAAACACCTCAGTAATAGTAAATGTAAGTGTTACAGTAAGGAAATAACTAATTTATATTTAAATAAGTAAATTACTAAAAAAAATACTACTATAATAAAGTACTGTTATTTTTTCTTGGTAGGTAGTATTAATTACGAAAGTTGTGTGATATTTATTTCGCGGTTGCATATCGTAAGCAATCTTTTGAGTCATCTTAGCAACTATTTTTAATAATCCTGGTTTTATTCGTATCGAGTACGTTAACGTTGTCTATTAAAATAATTTGGATTATTTCACTGCACAAGTGCACAGTCTAAAATAAAAATTATAGTTTCTAGCGTTTAATTGATGAATATTGCTATCAGCGACATCTACGACGTATGAGTAAAACTATGCGTCTCTATTTGTACTAGATGGCAACACTCACTACCGTATAAGGAGAAACAACCAACAGCAACCAACTTATTTTTGAATTGGTTTTCAGCAAAGAAATTAGGTTTTATTGTACCAGACATATAAAGTTGTAAAACTGTGCAAAACTTGAGTAAGTAAGGTACAAAATTTTCTTTATGTAATTTGTTTTGTTCTGGTCACACAGTATCATCTGAGTGTGCGTGACACAGTTCCACACTACAACAATTTCTACGGTTCTCACCACCCTCCCCGCATGTCATCTCGTTTCGAGTCGCTGTCATTGTGGCTGTCATTTTCGTAGTTTCGGAAACTAAGTTTGCTGTGTCTGTCCGTGATGTTTTCCACGCTTTTTAGCGTCGTTTCATTAACTTTATTTTTTTGTACGCGACAGTGAGGAAACAGTGTTGATAATTCAAGTGAATAGTGATAGAAATCGGTCAGCGGTGTTTCTCCGCGAGTTCTACTAATCTTGTTTTGAAAAGTTTGGACAAAGTTTCAACTTGGGAGTTGCGGTGGTGTGTGTGTGTGTTGTCATGTCTTTGACAAACTTTTTATCATCACTCAAACTGGATTGAAAAGGCACCGACGGGACAGATAAGGCTCGGAGAAAATGGAGCCGAGTTTTATAGGTAAGAGCGGGGTGTGTTGTGTGGCGCCTCCATCGTAAGTTAGTGGCCAGGACCTTGAGTAACATGTTGAGGTGCTGCGCTGCGCCGGTGATGCAAGCGAGCAGCGCGCGGGCGTCTGCGCACCTGCCGCCGCCGCGCTTCGCCGCGCTGTGGCTTTATCTTATCACACAGACACCATGTAACATTGTGTACATAGCCATCTGATAAAATAGGAACTCACTCTCTTCTCATATTTTATAAGATTATCCAGTGGATTCCATGTGGTAACACTAAGATAGGCAAAGTTTTAAACTTCCTACTTACTTCTAACTTCCAATCACTCCACTACATGAAGTGATAAAACGGTACCGTAATCAAATTAAAGTTAGTAGGTATTATAAACAGTGACCAAATCAGGTCATGTTAAGTTTCCAAAAGTAAAAGTTAATCAAGCCCATACATAAAGATTCCATAGGCTTACCTACCTATGGACATCAGGTAACCTATGGTATCTTAGGTAGGTAAGCCTATGGAATCTTTATGTATGGGCTTGATTAACTTTTACTTTTGGAAACTTAACATGACCTGATTTGGTCACTGTTTATAATACCTATAAACAATGACCAAATGAATGAATATGAATGCTTGAACATTTTTATTAAACAGAGACCCAGTTTATCATAATGCAAACCTAATGGGAAGATATTATAAACTAATTAAAAGATATCCCCAACTAGTGGTATTCAGATGGGTGTAACAACATTGGGAAAAGGCTCAAGATGATGATAATGGACTCATGGAGCAAAGTGTTCAGTTAGAATAGTTAGATGGTCTCAGGTTTGAAAAAAAAAAAACAGTTTCTTTTAAAATTTACAAAACAAACAGTTCAAATTGTTTAAAACAAGTGTTTTTTTGTTCTTTTTATTTTTAGTTTAGGACACTATTTAAAATTAATTTGACCTATAGGTCGATTTCTAAACATATAAATGAATTAATGTCTCATTTCCAGACTACATCTTTTTAAATTCACAGTAGGAATTAAATATTTACAAAAAACTATCAATGAAAAAAAAAAACATGTCACATTTTAAGTGTTTGTTAATAAAATGCCAATAAAAGTTCAAAAAAACTTTTTTTAAAAAGCACCTACTTCAAATCAAACACAAGCAAGTTAAAAATAACTTTTCTTTCGGAAGTCGGAAGTCGGTGGCTTTGTTTTTTTTTTTATTTCATTGACTATTGCCACCACTTCCGAAAGAAAAGTTATTTTAAACTTTTTGTGTTTGACTTGAAGTCGGTTCTTTTTTTTTTAAGTTTTTATTTTACTCTTTTTATTAGTTCAGATATTCAACAAAAATCTTCGTATAATTGGCGTCTTTAAAAATCTATAATCCAAGTCAGCAACAAAAACGAATCTTAACAGTCAACGTCACGAGAGATCCATGATTATTATATATTAAAGTTTTCCCTAGAATGTAACAAATACTTTTGTGAAAACCGCATCAAAATCGGTTCAGCCAAACGCGAGATAATCGTGACCAAACATACAATCGACTTTGAAAATCTACAACCGAAGTAGGCAAAAATCTCCCTATCTCAAAAACTATTGAACCGATTTTGATGAAAGTTGCAGTGTACCCTAAGTTGGACAATACCTAGTACAACAAAAAAATAATTATTTAAATCGAACTTGTAGTTCCGGAGATATGCATGCACAAACATAAAAACACATACATGCACTTGTGAAATTTCGCACATTTGTTCAGATGTTGATATAGACTAACATTATGAAAACTGGGCAGTTCTGATAATATTACATACATACGGGTCGAATTAATAACCTCCTTTTTTTTTAAATCTATTTCTTTAAAGATCACGTAAATTAGAGATTGTTAATTTCTTTAAAAGTCACTTTTTATTACTGCTTCTCATTGTTCACGGAGTCCTTGAGATTTCATTTCTAATAAAACTGGCCAAGTGCGTGTCGGGCCACGCACAGTGTAGGGTTCCGTAGTTGCCCATCAAAATACTTATGCGAACTAACTAAACTGATTCGCTGAATTTAATTTAATTAATGTACATGAATATTTATTAGGTACCTAAGTGATTCAGTAGCCAACTCATAACGTCTAAAAACGGGCCCACATAGGACGATGGTAACTGTAGAAGGAGTTATAAAAACCAACTTCACAGGTAAACTTGGAAAAGATGTGGTCTATTTGAGTACCACCGCGTGTAGCAGCGTTACGTAATAATTCGAATACATCGCTTCAAGAATGATTTAAAATTTAAAGAGTTCCCACGATTTCTCCAGGATTCCATCATCAGACCCTGACTTGATGATCATGCGACAAACTGGAAGGTGTACTCTTTCAATCAAAAGAAGAATTTTCAAAATCGGTCTAGGCGTCTTTGAGAAATCGGGGAAAATACATAAAAAAAAGATTACAATGAATTGAGAAGCTCCTCCTTTTTTTGAAGTTATTTAAAAATAGTTGATAATAAAAACCTACCTATCCCCAAAACATACCCACCTATTATAGCTGTAAAAATAAAGTTGACAAACTTACATTTGCAGTTGAAGAACATGTTCTCCGATACATTTTGTTTAGGAAAATATGTTATCTAAGTATGTTTTATAAGTTTTATTTTATTTCATTAGGGATAACAAACAGTAGCGTATAATAATGTAATCACAATACTTTGTTAACAAGAGTAGCATATACACTACTAACGACGATATCCACAAATTATTTTACAAAATAGCTAGCTGTTAGTGAAGACAATTACCAATTTAACTTAACCTAATGTAAATTATAATTACATGATTTTTACAATATTGAAAAATAAGGAAAAGACACAAATTCAAGAAATCTGTGGCCGATACTGTACTATTAATAAAATGTACTGTTAGTGCCATAGGTCGCCCAACTATATTGATTTGTGTATAATAATGTACTTTCATGAAATGAATATTTAGTGACATTTAAAAGAAGAAATTAGTTTTTATTTAATTAGTTCTTTGAGAACCTTGTAAGGGTTAAGCGACCCAAGAGCCAACATGCACAACCTCAATGACTAATGTTGGTCTTTTAAGATATTATAGATTTCCTTTTTATATGATACCTTGCTAAGGAAAATTATATCTACTGAAGAAAAGTGATTATTATAAGTATCAACTAAACGATGCAGCGGTGAGCGAGCTCCCGAATTAGAACGACAGAATGGAGCAGCGAATAATCGCTTAGAGCGGGACTCACGCCCGTGCACTGTACGAGGGACCAGGTAGCACAAACTATTTACCAGAGTAGAACAGTCAAATTTGTTACGACATATATTAAAAAGTGTCATCATCTCAAGAAGAGTGCGTCTGGAGCGTAAAGTCAAAAGGTCGAATTTTTTAAGTAGGGATTGGTATGATATTTTTTTACGGAAGCATCTGTAGTGCATGGCGCGGAGATACTTTCTTTGAACTAGCTCAACTATTACTCGTAAAATTGTAAAGCCTACTTAGTCATGATAATTTTCTTTTAAATTGCGTTACATATACCACTATTGTAAATTTTTTCACACCCCCAAACATAACCGTTTAGCTGGTAGAGGGGGGGACACTCGAGTCGAGCAAAAATTAGCACTTTAAAGCTTAATATTTCACAAACGAATCTTTTTATCAAAAAATTGTTAATGGAAACTATCAATATTTTTTAAAGGCCTATTTAATGATACCCCACACTAAGGGCTAAAGAAAAAAAAAACATCCCCACTTTACGTGTACAGGAGGTACCCTAAAAAATATTTTACGAGATTTTATTTTACCACCTTTTCGGCGCAACAAATCCGTATATTTACACCAAATTACAGCTTTCTAGTACTGGGCGTCTCTGAGCTAAGCTGCGGACAGACGGACGGACGGACATGGCGAAACTATAATTATATGTGAAAAGTCTCTGTAAATAATAATTCGTGATCACCCTAACTATATATTCAAGACGCATTGAAGATTTTGTTTAACAGCTCCTGAAGTATAAACCTAGGATTTATTGTTGTATTTTTGCTAGTTTTGACAACTTTAAATCTAGGTTGTACAAAAAACTTCACACGTCTGCGATGTTTTTTCAGCGAGATATACCTAGGCGGTAACGTTTTTGTCACCGTTTCAATGGCGCAGCCATGAGGTTTTACCCTTAGAGCTCCTAAAATATAAACACAGGATTTGTTTCTATATTTTTTACATTTTTTTACAAAATCAATCTACTATTTCCCAATTTTCAGGTCTCTGCGACGCGATGCGACGCTTCGTTTTAAAGATCTCCATGGCCGCGCGGTTCGCCGCGTTTCGATGGCGCGGCCACGTTCAAACCCTTATAACTTTTTAACCATTGCTTTGACTAATTTATGGTTTTAGGGAATCGACTTTTACATTTTTTTTATAAAAACTTGGGATGATTATTTAAGGCGCTGTACCCAAGCTCTATGTAGCAAAGGTAGTCGCGGAGGTGAAGCAGCTGCGCGCGGGGGCAAATTGTAAGAAAAAATGTAAGAAATTTTGCAGTTTTAGCTTAATATTTAAACAATTAGGTCTGAGTTCAAAAAAAATTAGATGTCTTTAGTATATGACATTTCTTCTGTTATAGTTACAAAAAATATAATGGTTACCGCTGAAAAAATAGATAATTTCGAGACTAAAAATTTTTTGTCGTGGTCATATTGTGAATTTTTTTTTCGTAGTTTTAGACCACTTTTGTGAATTGTTTTTGTTAAAGTCTTTACTTTATACATTTGACTATACACTGTATTTTTTTCTGGCTTGTGGCATGTACAGATACGGCTAACTTTGCGACGAAAAACTAGTCATTTACAGATTGTTCGCTATGGGCAGCGCCTTAAATTAAAAAACGCCATGGCTGCGCGGTTGAAACGGACGTACTCGTAGCTTGTTATAATGATTGTGGAATAAGTCAGTTTGTCAACAAGCATGTGTGCATGCGACTAGATTGCTGCCTTGTGCGGAATCCGTCATGCACCAATTGTGTTGAAGAAAGCTGAGTATGAAATGTTGGCAGGATCACCTTTCAGCAGATCATGTTCTTCCTTATGGAACTGGTTTGAGCCGGGTGCAGGTACTGCTGGCTAATCAATTGAATATTATTATATTGGGAGTGAATGCCTATCATAAGACTACATTATAATGGTGTAGTTATAAATCAAATGCCAAATCCTACTTCCTCCAACTTTATATTATGAACATGAGTTTGTGAGAATGTATGGATGTTTGTTGTTACTCGTTCTCTCCAAAACGACTCAACGGAAATTAATAAAATTTGGTACACAGATATTTTATAATCTGGATTAGCATATAGGATAGTTTTAATCCCCATTTTATGTTCGTAGGATAATATTCAAGTTGTTGCGGGCGAAACCGCTGCAGCTAGTGGTAAATAAATTATTGTTACGTCGGTCGGATTGCGAGACCTATCTATAAGCTTCTCGAAAGTTCCACAAGGTTCTCGACAATTCCACCGTAGATTGGTCAGGAAGTTTCTAGAAAATTCTACCCTGTTCTAGATGTTTCGAGATGGGTCTGGAATGTTCTAGAAGGTATGGGACTATGTCGAAGTCTATGGATGTTTCCAGAACATTCGACCACCTTCTAGAAACATCTAGTAGGTCCGGCGGTAGTATAAAAAGGGCGCCGATCGGCGGCCTGAGTCAGTCTGGTTTTGACTACGATCGAGGCAACTCGAAGTGAATTGGAAGCGATCTCTAAGTGATTTTTACGTGTGATTAAGTGAGTTTATAAGTGTTTAATTGTTGAGTAGTGTTAAGTGTTTGTTTTAATTAGTGATTCGTGTGTGAATAAAGTTTATTTGGTTTTAATTGGTGTTAATTAATTTATCCCAATACCCAGCTCGTAACATTTGGTGTCAGAAGTGAGGGATATAATGCCAATTTTACCAAAAGACGACACGGACGGTATTCGTACCAGAAGTCAACGTCAACAAGACATGGACCAGAGGCGGTTTGGAGGTTCCCCGATACAGACGCCGGGTGGTGCTCAGCCTACGATGGAACCAGCCCCTTCAGCACCAGCTTCTTCAGCACCAGCGGTTCCAGACCTGTCTGCGCTTATGGCACTGCTGCAGGAGCAGGCCCGCCGACAAGAAGAACAGGCCCGGCTGCTGCAAGAGCAGCTACAGAAGGATAAGGAGGAGCAGGCCCGCCGCCAGGAGGAGCAGGCCCGCCGCCAAGAAGAACAGGCCCGCCTGCTGCAAGAGCAGCTACAGAAGGATAAGGAGGAGCAGGCCCGCCGCCAGGAGGAGCAGGCCCGCCGCCAAGAAGAACAGGCCCGCCTGCTGCAAGAGCAGCTACAGAAGGATAAGGAGGAGCAGGCCCGCCGCCAGGAGGAGCAAGCCCGCCGCCAAGAAGAACAGGCCCGCCTGCTGCAAGAGCAGCTACAGAAAGATAAGGAGGAGCAGGCCCGACGTCAAGAGGAACAGGCCCGCCTGTTGCAAAAGCAGCTCCAGGAAGATAAAGAGGAGCAGGCCCGTCGCCAAGAAGAACAAATGGTCCTCATTAAAGACCTGCATGCAAAATTTGGCAAGGAGCTCAAGTTGATGAAAGAGCAAGTTCACCAGCTAGAGAGTCGTATCTCAGAAGCTGAAGTTCAGATTGCTGAGATGAAGAAGACTTTGGGTAAACTTAGGACTGGAGACGGAATTGTGTGTCCAGTGGTTGCTGCACCTCCGGTACGAGGGTTTAAGGTGCCACCATTCGACGGAACATCATCATGGTCGGCTTACAGGATGCAGTTTGAGGCCGTTATGAAGGCGAATGGGTGGACCAAGGAGCAAGCTACGACCGGGCTCATCTTGGGTCTGCGAGACCAGGCCCTGACCGTACTTGAGGCTCTTGGCAAGGATGTGACATATGAGCAGCTGCTGGAAGCGTTGGAGTCCAGGTACGGCGACGCGCATCTGGAGCACGTATTTCGCGCTAAGTTAAGGGATCGCGTTCAACGTAGTACCGAGAGCCTACAACAGTGGGCCCTAGAAATTGAGAAAATGGTCCGGAAAGCATATCGGTCCGTCCCGGCTCTCATCGATTGCAATTTGGTACAGGCTTTCATTGACGGAATACGTGACTTGGAAGTTAGAGCAGCTGTAAGACTTGGGCATCACGAGACCTTGAAGGGCGCCTTGGCCCATGCTTTGGAAGTGGAGGCAGTGAGGCAAGACCATCGAACTCAGCGTAGCAGGGAGGTTGTACCATCTTCTGTACGCGACCGTTCGAGGGGGTACAGCCCTAGGTGCTATACTTGCGGAGAAAAGGGTCATCTTCGGTCAAGCTGTCCAAAGCGAAGGGCAGCTGATATGATTGCCCAGCATTGCAATTGGAGAGCGCATGGTAAAGCTGATACACCGTCTAGAAGACCTTGTTCTGAAGACAGTAGGCACAGCATCAAGCAAGAGCCTAAGGAAGTAGTGCACGTGAGGACGCTAAGAGGAACCGCAGATATCGGTAATGAACGGAAGGAAACCCTACAGCCTGCGCAGGAAAATGAACTGGACAACTGTGTGAAAAAACCCCAGACAACCGGTAGGGGTTTTGACGAGGCGTCACTTGTTGTGCATAACCGAGTGCGCAGTAAAAGGAAGTCCCGTAAATTAAAAGTCAAACGGGATGGACCATACCGAGTTGCGACTAAGAGCAGTGATGTTCCCTACCGCATACAGAGTGCTCAAGGCGGTGCGCCTAAGTTTGACTTCGTTAACTGGTTGCGACGATACAACGACGACTACGACGGACTGTGCATGCTCGGGACTAACGATGCTCGGGACGAGCATGTCTAAGGAGGGGGCAGTGTTACGTCGGTCGGATTGCGAGACCTATCTATAAGCTTCTCGAAAGTTCCACAAGGTTCTCGACAATTCCACCGTAGATTGGTCAGGAAGTTTCTAGAAAATTCTACCCTGTTCTAGATGTTTCGAGATGGGTCTGGAATGTTCTAGAAGGTATGGGACTATGTCGAAGTCTATGGATGTTTCCAGAACATTCGACCACCTTCTAGAAACATCTAGTAGGTCCGGCGGTAGTATAAAAAGGGCGCCGATCGGCGGCCTGAGTCAGTCTGGTTTTGACTACGATCGAGGCAACTCGAAGTGAATTGGAAGCGATCTCTAAGTGATTTTTACGTGTGATTAAGTGAGTTTATAAGTGTTTAATTGTTGAGTAGTGTTAAGTGTTTGTTTTAATTAGTGATTCGTGTGTGAATAAAGTTTATTTGGTTTTAATTGGTGTTAATTAATTTATCCCAATACCCAGCTCGTAACATTATTAATTATAAAACAGATCTACTTTGAATGGTATTGTTGCCCATCTCTCGTTAAATAAGATCCCATGAATTGTTGACGCCTGTTGTTGTGTTGTTAACCGACCAAATTATGAAAGACTTTAAAATATTAGCTCGGTTTTTATTACTCTAGTGAAGTTCTTGAATCAATCACTAAATAGTACACATTGGTAAAAATCGCTGCGGTTGATAAGAGTACCGTCTCGTGAAGTTGAGCGACAGGCAGGCAGCGTGCGCGGCGTGCGTGCGCATCTCGTAGTTGCACAATTACCGCGGTGATGTCATGCCACTAATTTCATTGAGTGACTAACTACCTAACAAGAACTATGAGCTCGTTGAGCTTGCAGCCAGCAGCTTGTAAAAGTAATAGCCCCTAACTTGCTTGATATCTCGAAGGCCTTTCACAGGGTCTGGCAAGCAAGTTTACTCAGCAAGCTCCCTGCTCTTGGCATTCCAGCTCATTTTTATAGCTGGATAGCAGACTTCCTTAGTGAACGGTCGATTTGAGTAGTTGTTGATAGTTGCTCCTCTGACATTATTGTTGTCAGAATTCCTCAAGGGTTTGTTCTCTCTGCATCTCTTTACCTCCACCGAAATCCGAAACCCAACAACCACCATAACTTAACTAGGTAGCTTGAGCGTCTGCCCATGGATTTGACTTATGTTTCAATTTCTTTAACGCTTTAGAAAGCACAAGTCGCTGCCAATTTTTTTTGTTAAGAACCTCTGCGTCAATGATGCAAACGGCGCCGTGGTGCTATCCAGCGGAGTTGTGAAGCAGCTAACTGTGCCAAGCTCGTTGTCATGCAGCGTGCGCGGCGCCGGCGCCGGCGGTGCATCCTCCGGTCGGACTGCGGCGCGAGCGAGTCGCGTCTCCTAGGTACTACTAGCTAATCGTCTCGCTGGTAATCGCTGCACTTCCGGGCCACTGCTCACCAAGACGCTAACTTGCATACAAACAACACTCTTTTCTTTGCGAGTTGCGACAGTTACCTACGTCGTAAAATCGTAAATTATAATAGCGTTCAAACATAGCAGTAGATCATGCGTATGAAAAAATGACATCTTTCTATTTTTTTACGGGTGTTTTCATTTATTGGTGAATGAATTGTAAGGCCTTAACAATCGATTCACCAATAAATGAAAATCTACACTAAGTTAATATTCTCGAGCTGTTAATTGTTTGTTTGGTTGAACGCGTTGGTACGAATTGTAAAAAAGTTTTATCTTGAAGGTGCATCAAGCAGTTTCCCGAGCTGTGGACGGTCTACAGTGCTTGTCGTCTGTCGTTGTCTGACGAGGCTCGCCCGAGGCTGCGTGTCTCGTGTCATTCCCATGTATTAGTCATAAGTGGTTCAATTTTCCGTTGTGGTAGGATCATTGACACACGGCGGCGGCGTCCGGCGCTGGCGCGATGGCGGGCGGCGCACAGTGGTCCGGATTTTCAAAAAGGTGGACATAGGATCGAAAATGCATATTTAACCTAACAAAAAATTGATTCGTATAGGAAATTTAACGCTGATTAATACTTATTACTACAACTTTTCAAAAAAACTGCTCCTTCACGTAAAAAAAAATATTGAAAAAAAAAATGTATGGGAGAAAATCTATTTTATTTTTTTTCTCCGTTCAGTATCAAAGTATAGCAAGCAAACCTTATATTCTGGTAAGTACTTATTGTCCTTAATACGACGACTTATAAATGGCTTGCGTATCCCTGCGGCCTTGGCGCATACGATGCTTTAAAGCAGTGATTCCCAAAGTGGTCCAGGTGGACCCCCAGGGGTCCACGGGAGACTTGCTGGGGGTCTACGTAGGCGTGAACAAAAAATGGGGGTCCATAAGATGTTAATGGGGGTCCACGTAAATTTATCTGCTTTTGATAGTAAAGAGCAAAAATGTAAGCATAGTTTTTATAAGGGCCTACCTACATTGTTTTAAGTACAATAACTAAGCAGATAATATTTTAATAAGGCAAGCGACTGTTACTTGTCCAAACTTGCGTATTCGATATTACCTTCGATCATTAAAATCAACTAGATAGACGGTCAAATATTTAATAGCTTTTCCCTCCTCATACCTTGTCGAAAGGAGTTTTAGTGCCGTTACAAACCTCTTAACAAAAAAAAGGAGCTAATTAAAAATCACACAGGATTTGCGGTTATTGCTCACTAAAATAAAGCCAAACATTGATCGTTTGCTGACACTCTATCAAATACTTACAACCTTCCTATTAGGTAATTAAAATTATGACCTGAACCTATATTACCTTATTAATTTTTTCTTGTAATTCTATTCTTTTAATTATTGTTATTGTTATAAAATGTACCATTTTTCGTTTTTATTTTACCTATCGGAATATAGGGACAGAACTCAGAAGCGACACAATTTTTATTTTTTGGCGACTTTATGAATGTGGTAGAAATGTAGCAGCAGGGGGTCCACCGAAACCAGTAAAATTTTGAAAGTGGTCCACGAGAAAAATAAGTTTGGGAACTACTGGACTACAACTTAACTACTACTACTACTATCAAACTCAACTCTAACAATAACAGCATCACTACATCTGTCACGTTTACATTAACGGATCATGTTCAGACTGAAACTCCTGTAGATCCATATTTTCGGTTTCTTCTGTTACTACCTCAGGCAACAACAAAAGCTCTTTAACATCGGGAAAAAAATCGAATTGCTTTGAGTTGCTGTATTTTGGTCGAATATGGGATAAATATGGGTCTGAACTAATTAAAAAATTATGGAGCAAGTCCTCGTTGGTCTTCATCCTGTTAAATTTTCTTGTGTGATATTCACGAACTCTTCGAAATTCTTTATTTCTTGCTTCTCCCGCTTCTTCGGAAAGAATGCCAATTGGTAGGAGGCCAAAGTGATGACAAATGTCTGCACCGTGTAAGAGTAGCTTGTGCACACTTGCGGGCATATAAAACCATGGGTATAAATGAACAAAGATCTCAGCTGTTTCTCTGCAATAAGTCCTGAATTTTTCAATATCTATGGCACATCCTGATGAAATCGTTTGAAGAATAACCGCAAAATGCTTCAGTAGGCCTTTGTCAATATTGGTTATTTCGGCAGATTTCTCATAATCTCTAAAAAACCTTCTGGCTGTGTTTCCGTCGTTTGTGGTTCCAAAGCCTTGCTTCACAAAATCCACAAGTATTCCCATTTGCTGTTTGAATTCTTCTTGTGTCAAATGTTTCTTCGCAGCTTTTAGTTGCTTGTTAGCACCTCGTGCAGTCCACATCTCAAAGTCCATATGTGTAGAATACACTCCATACAACGAATCCACATATGAAGAGTAGAAAGTCCATATTTATAAACATCTTCTCGAACAGGTCTTGAAAATACTTCTGGCAGCTTGTTCATCTCAGTCGGCTTAGCTAGGCAAATATTACAGGCAGATGCAGACGAAGTATCCGTTATAATAGTGGCCACTTTTCCGTCGATCATTGTCATATGAAGCTTGTGACTAATCTCTAGCCCGGCCCATTTTGTAGAATCGATGTTTTTTATTTCTTCCTTCAATGCAGCTTCTTCTTGCTTGATGTATTCTGCTGTTTCTTTACAAAACTCGAACTTAATGGGCCTGCAATAATGTGTTGAAGAAGGTGTTGGGTTTTCCCATATGGTGCTATTATTAGAAACTAATTTAAGAGGGACAAGACTTGACATGAAAACCGATGAATCACTGAAGTCTACATCTTCACTCCTTTGCTTGTAGGTGCTTTGTGAAGAAGCTCCATCGAAACCCCATTTACTAATTAACTTCAATCCTTCAGTTTACGAATCAATCTGGGTACCGGTAATTTGAAGAATCTTCTGGACTGTCAGATCCAATAGGGCTTAAAGTTTCACTCTGGCTCCTTTCTCAGTAATCTCTAAATCATGTGGATAGCATCTCTTTTTAGCTTCAAGGAGTTTGTGATACGATGGTAACACTGGAACTTCACAATCTAACAGCGCTTTCCTTAAACACAAGTATTTCCATTTTGACAGGTTTAATGATGTATAAAGACCAAGAGCATGATCTTCATCAAAGGTTTTTTTCCTATTTTGCTTAAACAATGTGGCTTGAACAATAGCAACACTATCAGGGTTCTTCGATATATGGTCAATAACACAAGCTAAGTCATTCTTCTTGTCTATCTTAAGTCTTTCGACTAATGCAAAAGTAAGTTCTTCCGGCGAATAGTCCAAAAGAGACTCTGAACGTCTTTTCTTCTGTTTGTTGCTGAGGTCAACAAAAGGCTTCCTAATCTGAACTTCGGTAGATGTGCCCACAGTTGTTGTACTTGATGTCGACGGAATCACAGCTGCTGTGGTATCGATGTCAACTGAAATATTGTCTGACGATATGTTTTCAATAACTTCATCTTGGGCTTGAAAAATCTCGGATAAATTAACAGTAGTGCAATCTGGCCAACTAATATTTGATTGTAACCACGCAGCATGTCTATTCATGAAAGTCTTCTGATTTCTAGAAGCACTTGCCCATCTGCGATTGATATTACTGATGTAGTTCTTCAAAAAGGTCTTGATTATTTCTAAATCTTCTGAACATGTTTCAACTGGGATATGTAGAATAATAGCTTCATAGAGTCGTGCCCAATTTTTTATGTCTCCTTCAACACGAAGGAACATAAAAATGTCCAAGTTTGTAACAAATGCAGCCATAACGAAACTCACTAAACTTTCACACAGCACTGATAATTAGATAATATGTTGCTTCCTCAAGGGTTGAGAAACAAGTGCCTTTAATTGTTTCATGCACAGATATTAATAACAAACACACGCTCGCAAGTAGTGACTGACAAAATTACTACCACGTCTTCAACAGCCAATCAGCGTCGTCGAAATCTCCGGTGGTGGGGGTAAATGATTCTTTTATCACAGGAGTCGTTTCAGTCAGTTACAAATAGGCAACGAATCAGCACGTGTCTTTAATTACATAACTAAAGTTGAAGACTTTTATTACTATTTTGTATTAAAATAAAATAAACAAGTACTTGCCAAATGCTTGAATGCGTATGTTTTTAACCGACTTCAAAAAAAAAGTAGGTTCTCAGTTCGACCTGTATGTATGTATGTTTGTCCGCGATTATCTCGCGTTTGTCTGAACCGATTTTGATGCGGTTTTCAGGAAAGTGTTCATTACATTCTGGAGAAGGTTTTAGTATATAACACTAATGGATATCCCGTGACGCTGCCCGCGTGGATCCGTTTTTGCTTACTTGGATAGTAGATTCTCAGTGACCATTGCATGTTTATCCGCGATTATCTCGCGTTCGACTGAACCGATTTTGATGCGGTTTTCAGGAAAGTATTTGTTACATTCTGGGGAAGGTTTTAGTATATAACAATAATAGATATCTCGTGAAGTTGCCCGCATAGATCCGTTTTTGTTGCTTACTAGGATTGTAGATTTTCAAAGACGCCGATTATTATGAAGATTTTTCTTGAATATCTAAACTAAAAAGGGTAAAATAAAAAACTTTTTGAAAAAAAGGGAACCGACTTCAAAACCAAACACAAAAAAAGTGTAAAATAACTTTTCTTTCGGAAGTCGGTGGCCATAGTCAATTAAATAAAAAACAAAGCCACCGACTTCCGAAAGAAAAGTTATTTTACACTTTTTTTGTGTTTGGTTTTGAAGTCGGTTCCCTTTTTTTCAAAAAGTTTTTTTAATTCTTATATAATTAAAAAATGATATTTTAAATTCAGCTCAATTGAAAAACTCGATAATAATATTAAAAAATCCCAATTAAAATTTTAAACTTTGAAGCATCGTAGGCGTCAAGGCCGCAGGGATACGCAAGCAATTTATATGTTGTCGTATGAAGAACAATAGGTACTTACCAGAATATAAGGTTTGCTTGCTATACTTTGATACTGAACGGAGAAAAAAAATAAAATAGATTTTCTCCCATACATTTTTATTTTCAATATTTTTTTATGACGTGAAGGAGCAGTTTTTTTGAAAAGTTGTAGTAATAAGTATTAATCAGCGTTAAATTTCCTATACGAATCAATTTTTTGTTTGGTTAAATATGCATTTTCGATCCTATGTCCACCTTTTTGAAAATCCGGACCACTGTGCGGCGTGCTCGTACTGATACAATAATTACGTGCAGCACGTGTGCACACCACAAACGCACGCTTCGCTTAATGAAGAGAAATTAGTGGAAATAATTGTTACGCAGCGAAACATGGCATGTTTCGGCATCTCCGCGCACCATCGGACATACCTCATCTGCTCGTTTTTACAGCGCACACAATTACTTCGACGACAATTGTTAAATAAACCAGCCGCTGCATACAAATATAAGAGCGCTGCGCGGGCTATTTTAATGCTGTTACACATGCGAATAATTAATCATTACTTCCACAGGGATACCGACTTCTGTTTTGTTATTAGCATAATTTTGGAATAAGCGGCTTGGTTTGGTGTTAATGTTGTGTATACAACTTTCCTTACATCATAATATCAATAGTGAGTGGGGCTGTCCGGTCCTGAAGCGCCGCAGACGCAGATGCGACCAACATAATTGCCTTTGTACATGTTTCTTTGTAACTTGTGCATAAAGTTTAAATAAATAAATAATTTACTTTCACTTTAAAAATAATTATGTCATCGAAATATTGATTACATTTTCACTAGTATTCATCAGGGGGCACGGCAGTGCCCCCGCCAAAGTCGAGCGCAAAGCAAACACTGCCGTTCCATCCTATACCTAATGGAACCATTTCGCCGCATTTTCAGGCCCTTATTTGAGAACCTCTGGATAGGATCAGAATGCAGAAATTTTCGTCATCCAGTAAGCTATAATCACATACTTAAAATCCAAAATTTCAAGTCAGGTCATTCAGTTCCGAAGTTAAGCGAAAGCAAAGTTTCGCATTTACGACAGACACTCATTCATGATCATCAAAATAGAACTAGTACTTCCCATAAACTCAGAGAGCTGAAATTTGGTACGGAGTTACGGTTTAATGGCCACATAAAGGGAAAACTATAAAAAACTAGGA
This sequence comes from Agrotis exclamationis, assembly GCA_950005045.1. Lineage (NCBI taxonomy): Eukaryota > Metazoa > Arthropoda > Insecta > Lepidoptera > Noctuidae > Agrotis > Agrotis exclamationis. Next base: position 21,882,143 of record OX465435.1, on the reverse strand, counting down.
TAATCGAAGATCTGGAGTACCTGATTAGAAAACACAAGAGCCCAACCAAACTATTAGAGATTGACAAAATATTCAACTTGGTGGGCCGCTTCTTTTGACGTCAAAAATAAAAGGTCAAAAATAGTAGATTATTAACCAAGGGGATAAAGCAGTGTCTTCTGTCGCGGGTGACGATTTAAATCGCGAGCGTAACGAAGGACTCGAGGTTTACTCCCGAGCGCAGCGAGGGTGTTAAAAACTTAAATCACGAGCGAAGCGAGGGATTTAAGATGAGTCCTGAGTGTAGCGAGGAATTTAAGTTCACCCAAGACTAAGACAGCTTTATCACCGAGGAAAATACTCTACTTTTCGTACCATTTGCGAAAAAATTAACACAATAATAATATGAGATAAGCATTCATTACAAATAATGACAATTAAAATAAACTTATCGTAGTATTTGAAGAAAACAAAAACGCGGCAAATTCCTAGACTGATATTTTTTTGTCGGAAAAGCAAAGGCATCAAGCTCATACGGCCTCGTCGGTTTTCGTAATTTTATTTTATAATCATAACTGCATAATAAAAGCGTATTCCTTTTTCAAAAAAGATGTATGATGCTTTATATACAAACTCAATGGTGTAAACACAGATGTAGTTCGGTAAGTATTCCAAATTTAAATCACATTCTCCCCCTAGAGGATGAATGAAATTCAGTACAATTTTCTTTCCCTGTTTTTAACAGAATAAAAATGACTATTGTTATGTTCGCTTTTTGAGGCATAGAATGTCACTTTTTTGAGCAAGTGGTACGAAAAAATTTTTTTCTCCCACGTTTCTACAAAAAGAAGTGAAAGCCCACCAAAAACATTCTGTAAAAAACGTGGGAAAAAACTAGCCAAAGTCTCGATAGAGCTGCTTATTTATCTCTAAAAAGTAATGAAATCTAGACAAAGTCGTGCCAAGTCTAAGGTTCCTTACTGCGATTTCTTTTTTACTATAGTTAATGTCGTGTGACTTGGCCGTTGGTTAGTGGGTACAAGTCAGGATTGGTGTAATGGTGTCATGGAGCACCTGGTTTTGTACCGTTGTGTACCCTTCAACGGCCAAGTCTCACAACATTAACTTTAATAATAAAGATATCGCAGTAAGGAACCTTAGACTTGGCACGACTTTGTCTAGATTTCATTACTTTTAGGGTTCCGTACGTCCGAATACAAAAACGGAACCCTTATAGGATCACTCGTGTGTCCGTCTGTCTGTCGCTTACAGTCATTTATCTCCGAATCTACTAGACCGATTAGGTTGAAATTTGGTACACATTACACACATTTGGTCACATTCCTGTGACCCAAGCACAGAGGTGTGACGTGAATAGATAAAATCTGTATATGGGAGGTAATTTTTGGGGGGAAGGGGAAAATTAAAAAAATAATAATTTGAAAACTACATCGTGTGACATATCAAATAAAAGGTCTTGTTGAGAAGATCTTAAATGTATTTTTTTGTAATTTTAAAATAAATTGGAAAGCGCACATTGAAGTTTTAGCCAAAAGAATAAGTAGTGGTACATATGCGTTATACAGACTATCACGAACTCTCAGTACAGATGCTTTACTAACTGCCTACTACGGTTTAGTTGAATCCGTCATTAGATATGGTGTTATCTTCTGGGGTAACTCAACCGATAGGGATAATTATCATCTTTTAAAGACAAAAGTACTGCTTGAGATCGATGTTTAATCTCAAAACTACTGATAGCTGCAAAATTATTTCAAAAAGTATCAGTTGAAGTAGCAATGTTTGTAAAAACGAATCCACATTTATTCACCCGCATGGCAGACAAATTCCCAAGAAATAGACGTGATGATAGCAAACTGTGTGCACATACATCAAAAACTGCACTTATGAGCGAAAGTGTTTTCTGCATGGCACCAACTATCTACAATAAATTGCCGAAAAGTTGGAAAGAGCAAACAATACCTCAATTTAAAAAAACGATGAAATCGTTTTTAGCAAAAAAGCATACTATAGTGTTAAAGAATTTCTGGACGACTCCTTGTGAATAATTGTATGAATAAATTAAATCATGAATGTATAATTAAATTGTAATTAAATAATGAATGGATAATAATGTTACGAGCTGGGTATTGGGATAAATTAATTAACACCAATTAAAACCAAATAAACTTTATTCACACACGAATCAGTAATTAAAACAAACACTTAACACTACTCAACAATTAAACACTTATAAACTCACTTAATCACACGTAAAAATCACTTGGAGATCGCTTCCAGTTCACTTCGAGTTGCCTCGATCGTAGTCAAAACCAGACTGACTGAGGCCGCCGATCGGCGCCCTTTTTATACTACCGCCGGACCCACTAGATGTTTCTAGAAGGTGGTCGAATGTTCTGGAAACATCCATAGACTTCGACATAGTCCCATACCTTCTAGAACATTCCAGAACCATCTCGAAACATCTAGAACAGGGTAGAATTTTCTAGAAACTTCCTGACCAATCTTCGGTGGAATTGTCGAGAACCTTGTGAAACTTTCGAGAAGCTTATAGAAAGGTCTCGCAATTCGATCGACGTAACAATAATAATGTAAATGATGTAATTAGTAAATTTGTTTAATTTTAAAATGTAAATAATTTAATTTATGTAATTGAATAAAAAATAATTGTATTATTAATTGTACCTAACATATTTGCACGCCTTGAGAAAGGCAGACATGTCATGACTCACGCTTATTTAAGATCTTGCATGCATGTATTATTTTAATTCTGTATGTACACACATGTTTAAGCAAATAAAATGTCTATTCTATTCTAATAGTTTCCAAGTTATCCAAGAAAATAGACATAAATTGACCATTCCCCCCCCTTATCTCCGAAACTACTGAACCTAAAATTTAAAAAAAAAATACAGAAATTAGTTTTCTACTTATAGATTATAGGAAAACCATATAACACTGGTCAACACTGGTTTTGCCACATAAACTTTGACAGCTAATTCTGTTTTGTTAATCTACCCTCATTGTTAAGTAGCATAATACATGTGTCAATCAGCCCCAGGTTTCTTGTAATACGGTATTACTCATAACTAGTACAACAGCAGAAAAAGCAAAGGAACTTTCGTGAATTTATTGTTATAAAACCATTTTGTCAGTGTATTTCATTGCATTTTTGGGAGTTATTGACTTTGATAACATGTTTAGAAAGTGTTATAATGATCCTAAATCTTTTTGTTATGTTTGTGATACAATTGTTCAAAAACAACGACACGATTTCACGAAACTTGTGCTGGAGTGTTATCACCGATTTTTTGGTTTCACTGTTGCCCATAAATACAAATCCTGGGCCCCTCATGCCTGTTGCATACCGTGTGAGAAGAATTTTGCTGATTGGAAAAAAATTATTACGAGTTATGCCTACGCATAAATTGTCCTTAACCACGAGATCACTCAGATTGCTATTGTCTAAATGTAAATGATGTAAAAATTTAAAGTATTTACCACTTGTACAGCCATGAGAAGTGCTTCTACCACCGTTGCATATCAAAGTAGTAGTGATTTTTTGTAAAGGCCATGAATCCTAATGGAATTGGATTTTTTTGTATCTAAAAGAAGAATTCGCCAAAATAAGTAGAGCAAAGATAAAAGTGGGTATTTTTGTAGGAATCAAATTAGAGAGTTAATAAGAGATCCACGAATTGAAGAAAACTTATGCGATTTAGAAAAATCTGCATAGAAGGCTTTTAAGAACGTTGTTGTACATTTTTTCAGTAACTTTATGAGTAACAGCTATATAGAGCTGGTCAGCGTGCTATTGTTGGCTTATCAAGGACTGGGTTACAAAATCTAACTAAAGAGCAAATTTTTAGGCACACACCTGTACTTTTACCCCGACTTTATAAGGGCTATCAGTGACATGCACGATGAGAGGTTCAATCAGGATATTTTTTAGATGAAAAAGGTAAACTATGGCAAATGAAGCCCAAATATGTTAGTAGATTACTGCTGGACAATTAAAAAGAACCTTCCAGAAGGTAAATTATTAAGAAAATCGGAGATTATTAGTTTCTAATTAAAATAATACACTTTAAATACACTTTAAATTTACGAAATCGGTGTTTTTTCATCATAAATTAAATTGCTCAAAAGGATGAAGAGAGAGGCTAACAAAAAAAATGTTACTGTTTATTTTTACTAACAACCATCAAATTAAGTAGAAAATATCATAAAAGTCCGTGTGGCACGAAAAAGTAAAAATTTTGTTGACCAGTGTAATTATAAGAAGTCCATGATATTAAAATAACATGGTAAATCACTCAATATTGAGCGTACCAATCTTCAATTATTAGTAAATTTCAATTCATCTATTATTTGCGGTTAAAATTATAGGTATGCAAAAAATAAATCGTACTGAACCCTCTCCACGTGAGTCCTCGCACTTGGCCGGTTTATAGAGATAAATAAGCAGCTCTATCGAGACTTTGGCTAGTTTTTACAGAATGTTTTTGGTGGGGTATACCTACCTTTGCAGTGCACGCGGTAGACATTAAATTCAGTAATAAATAATCAAAACACAGTTTGTGTTTGTTCTAATTTGCTTCAAACATCAGTTGCAAGCAGCTTTTAAGTTTGAACTCATTGTTTTGTCATAAGCTGACATTTTCATGATCTAATTTCAATGTATATGGTCTGGGCTCTGGGCACAGATGTTCGTGTAGGAAGGGACGCACAATAAATAAACAAAGACGCAAGCTGGCGTGCGCCATGCGCTGCTGTTCGGGGGTCGCCGTCGAGCTGTGTGTTCTTATGAAGTAGTTATGATTGTGATCGGTACGCAACGCAGCAGACGGCGACTCGCGACGGTCCCGTTGCGTGTGCACTAACGATGAAGTGAGAACACTTACGTATGTGGGTGGGTAGCTCCTATGCTCCTAACGGCTGACGCCATCCAAATGTTCATCGACTCTAAGGTTATCTTATCAGTTACGTGTGCGCCTGTTGTTATGATAATGTTAGGTCTACCTCCAGATTTGTAAGCGCAGTATTGACATAGCTATTTTCATTCGAACACAAATTAGGTACTTCTTAAGATTTGCAAAAAACTATGTTTATCTCACATTTTAAATTTGAGGGTTGCCCTCGATTTCTCCAGGATCCAATCATCAGATCCTGGCTTGGTGACTATGGGACCACTTCAGAATTACATAATTATCTCGGACTTCGAATAAAAAAAGAATTTTGAAAATCGGTCCACAATTGGCAGAGTAATCCTTAACAAACACAAAAAAAACATAGGGGAACAGTGTATTAGACGGGGACGCGAGGTATGATGGGAAATCACACACATAAGGCATACTTAACACAATACTAACGTAGCACAAGCGCCAACAGGACGCTATTTCCGTCTGGCCGCTTGCAAATGACGTCCTGATGGCGCTTGCTCTACGTTAGTGTTGTGTTAAGTATGCTTAAAGAGTGTATGTCCCCATTATACCTCGCGATTATTAACGTCCCCGTCTTATACACTGTTCCCCTACCGTCGAATTGAGAATCTCCTCCTTTTTTATTTAAGTCGGTTAATAAACCCATCTGCTGGCAAACATTATAAGCTAAAGGCAAGAGTTCCAGCTGTTTCGGTCCAAAGCTAGGTAGTATGGATATGGAAAACATGGTTTCAAATCAACTCAAGACCTAATCCAGAAATTATGTATATTTGTACCTATAATACGTTTAGAGTAGCTTGTTTGTGTGGTTTGAATAACAATGTTTAGCTCCTTTGATTAAAATAAAATAGCGGTTTACCTCTGCTAAAATGCTTACAGTGTTCCACGATATTTGGCACGTTTTGATTAAATTGTAAAGTATGAGTAGTGTACCGTGCGGAAGCACGCCCAATCCGGCCAGTCTCCGCGCCTCGTATTCAACTCCACCGTCTAATTAGCACGTTGCTCAACGGCCTTCACTGCGTCTACTATCGCCGAATTATTTCTGAACGTGAAAACTACACAAAGTTACCTAGATATCAATTTTCAATTTACTGTAGCGTTAACAATAAACAAATCTTTGTCGATGAAAACACGCTGATCAAAGATGACTCATCCTTTGCCAAATCAGTGACCAAATGACCTCTACAAACCGTCCTTTGTAAGTTGAAGTGAAAGAATTCTACCGAAACCTGTGCCGAAACAATATAAATTATCCTCTCAAATCAAGACGTTACAAAGTCTAGCAACTACCTATTTGTTTTTTATTGCAATAATAAAATGTCCTGGAGCCAAGCTGTCTGTTGCTGCCTACAGGGGAATAAAGGACAGCAATTCAACCAGTTACAAATAGGTATACGAGTATTCAGTACTACGTAACCTGACGGCATACTTGCCTATAACCAAGTACTAAGTAGGCATTTGGAGAAAATCTTGTGCAAAATAACACGACGCGACGCATGTAATTTTGATGTAAGACTATAAACTGTTGGTGGCACTGAGACGTAAACGACTCATGTAGTCAAAGTGCCGCTGTCCGAGACCTTTAGCCTCTTATCTCGATGGCATTTGGAATAATTTGTGAAAGGGTCATTTTTTTTAACTATAAATACCTATGTGCTAGCGGGTCAGATGGAAGTGTGTATAAAGGGCCATCTGAATATCTGATTGCTTTCCATTGATGACGTACTCCTACTTACATTGCTTGCACAAGCGCAAGGTCGGAGACAGTATTCGCTGATGGTGACATCAGTTAACTACATTTGGTTATGACACTGGGTTAAATTAAATGTTACGTCATCATCTCACGTCATTTATTCAAAGCGCCGCGTGCTGTACGTCGCACTTCTTGCAGTGTGCCTGATCTTGTTGTCATGGACACTCTAGCCTCGATGTTGTTTTATTAGTGTAAAGAGCAGTTACGTTATAACAGCGAGTAAAAAACTTAGATATAAGGAGAGTACGCTCATATAGCGGAATGTCATAATCTCACAGATTACACTTCTACTTTCATTTGTATGTTGAAAGTAAACGTTATTGTTAAACAACAGCGGAGTCTGACTCTGTGGTGATGTTCATGTGATGCCTTTAAAGGTTTTTGTGGGTCTATCAGTTTATTTTTTAAATGATAAAATTGATGCAAGTACAAGCTTTGTGGATCCAGGTGCATCACATGTCTAATATGTAAACTGATTCAGCTGTAACTTAGGTTCGAATTACATCGACTTGTGAAGCAACAGATTCGTGTTGGTTCCGGTGCAGATGATCGAAGGTCGCGGAGACACCGCCGCACATCTCATTATGCGACACACGCCGCAAACAAAGCGACTATAAAGTTCGCTGGAGCGGATAACGGGACCTCGGCGTCCATCGATGCCATAATGTATTAGTTTCAGTCGGCTCTCGGGACTCGGGAACATAGCTAGCCTGCTCGTGCATAATGCGGGATAGTTTCTCTTGTTGGTCGTGTTGATGAATATAGTGGTCGGGATGTTGAGCTCGCTGGCGCGGCTGTGGCGGGTCATGCTCACGCTGCTCAAGACCTGGGAGGCAGTCCTGCAGCCCGCTGTGTGCTGCCAGCCGCACGACGGTGATTGTACTTCAGTGTTACGACGTTGCCGGGAGACCGGCCCCCGCCACCCATGTGTTTCTGTACAGATATATAACGTCATTGTTGTCCCAATTGATGTTTATTGTGGAAGAACCTTTTACAGCAATATGAGCCCGGCTTAAAAAGTTCTCGGCCCGACCTAAAAATAAAGAAAAAGAATACTGTAAAAGCCCAAACTACGGTAAATTCTAAGATTTTCCAGTGAAATGCTCATAGGCCGATTTCTCGATCGCCGGTGTAGTTCTTAGGATGCTCCTGCGGTTCTTCACCCTACCAGGTGTTGACGTGAAATAGTAAAAATTTCAGGCATCGGATTACTATTCATTAAGTAACATTAATTTATATGAGACTTTGATTCTAAGACATTTCAAACTATTAGAACTTATAATTTGCGTATTAAATTAAGCGTATATTTGTTTGTTTCAGATGAACGAGAAGACGTCCAGAAGAAAACATTCACGAAATGGATCAATTCGCAGCTAGTGAAGGTAACTTGTAACGTAGTTGTTGTGTGCCGTGTACTACTAAGTTAGCATAAACTCATAAGGCATCGGACTGGTAATTATACTGTAGGTCTTGGCGCGTAATAGATACTTGATCAACTAAATTGTTTTGTTGTCGATGGGCGCACGCCGCCCGCCGCCCACTCCACTGAGCCTATTGTGTGATGCTCTGCGAGTGATACATATTGATACTCTTGTTTATTACTGTTGTAGAGACTCTGTCGAAACATTGAGGTATGTCACATGACATCAGTCGTGGGCCTCGCTCCTTGGCGAACTGATTCTACATCTGACATCTAACAGCTTGTAGTTTGTAGCTGTTAGATGTGTCAATGACGCATCTATTTTTAGTGGAGAAATTGGCAGATCAGTTAAATTGATGGTAGTAACAGCACAGTACTTAGCCCCACTGTTTTTATCACGCTTTTATATTAGCTTCACTTGTAACTATGCATGTAAGAAAATCTTGGAATCTTAATTTGACCCACTTCCCGGTCTTCGATTAGAATGAAATTTTACACACGCTCTGAGTTCTGATGACAATACATGAGCTAAGAAACGTCATTAAAAATTCAATATGGCAGCCTCTCCAAGATGGCGGACTGGCTGTTTGAAATCCACCCCCATGATATGGGTATCAAATGAAAGGGTTTGCTGTCAGGAATACGAAAAAAATAGTCACGTGACTTAAATCCAATATAGCGAACGTCCAAGATGGCGGACAGGCTATTTGAAATGCACCCCCATGAAAGGGTTTGCTGAATGGGATAAAAAAAATTATCACGTGACCTAAATCCAACATGGCGGCCGTCCCAAGGTGGCGGATTGACTATTTAAAATGCAGCCAAAATAATGCCATATGAAATTTTTGCTTACCAAATTCTTACCATGTCATGGGTATCAATCAATAAGATTCGACGAGAGGAATACGAAGATTGTAATTTTTAGTGCGTTCTAAAAGCGTGTTTTTTAGTTTTTTAAACTAATAGCAATTATTACTGTCAAGCACGTCGGGGATATACACCCTGGACGCGTGCTGCACTCGCTGTGTTGTAATCTCAATGTGACAAAATGTAGAACCCAGGCTGCTACAAATGGTAAAAAGAAGAAAGAAAGGTTCAAGGTTTGTTCACTATTTAATGTTGTCAGTTTGGAGGTGGATCAAGTGAAGAGCGCGAACTGACACACTCGCGACGCTCACAAATTGTGTGCATGAAGTAATTAGGGTCAATTCTCGACACTCAGTGCGTCGCCCGCGATATTGTTTACAGCTGGAATTTTTTTAAATGGCGGAGGAGCAAGCTGCACGATGCATGTAGATGAGACTCGGTCAGAATTTGCCCAAAACGGAAGGAGATAGGGGAGGCCTTTGCCCAGAGTGGGACGCAGTGCAGAATTAAAAAAAAACCGGCCAAGTGCAAGTTGGACTCGCCCATGAAGGGTTCCGTAGTAGCAAGCATAGATTAGGGATATAATTATATTGAGATTAGTGAGTAATATACACAAACAATAAAAATAACTTTGTTTTTCATAGTGTTTGTATGAATGGCGAAGTTATAGGTATTTGCGGTTTTTGAAAATGTACTATATCTCAAAAACTGCTTGCTAACTGTATCTCATCCAAACCAAATTTTAAACCATTTTCGTTGGAAGTTTTTGTGTTTTTGTTGAGGTCTACATTATATAATTTTTTTTAGTTTTATCATTCTCTCATTTTAGAAGTTACAGGGGGGGGGGACACATTTTACTACTTTGGAAGTGTCTCTCGTGCAAACTGTTCAGTTTAGAAAAAAATGATTTCAGTAATCTCAATATCATTTTTAAATACCTATCCATAGATACCCCACACGTATGGGTTTGGTGAAAAATAAAATTGTTGAGTTTTAAATCTAAGTATGGGGGGCACCCCCAAAATTTGTTTTGTTTTTATTTTTGTGTGAAAATCCTAACGCGGTTCACATAATACATCTACCTACCAAGTTTCAACAGGATAGCTCTTATACTTTCGACAATAAGTGGCTGTGACATACGGACGGACAGACATACATGACGAATCTATAAGGGTTCCATTTTTGCCATTTGGCTTCCAAAGTGGTAAAATGTGTCGTCCCCCGTAACTTCTAAAATAAGAGAATGATAAAACTAAAAAAAATATATAATGTAGACCTCAACAAAAACTTCCAACGAAAATTGGTTTGGATGAGATACAGTTAGCAGTTTTTGAGATATAGTACATTTTCAAAAACCGCAAATATAACTTTGCCATTCATACAAACACTATGAAAAACAAAGTTATTTTTATTGTTTGTGTATATTACTCACTAATCTCAATATAATTATATCCCTAATCTATGCTTGCTACTATGGAACCCTTCATGGGCGAGTCCAACTAGCACTTGGCCGGTTTTATCTCCTGGTGTCTCCTGTCCTATGGGTTTAGGTCCAAAAAGCCTAATTTGCAAAATGGCAACCGAGTCGCAAAAGGACAAGTTCTCAAAATGACGAATTCTCTAAAAAGCCTGATTCTCATAATGGCAAATTCTGCGTGATGTGTACTGATAATTGCTGCGTGATGTTTATGTGCCAATTGTTTGTGTTGCAGAACGACAAGCCGCTGGTGGAGGACCTGTTCCTGGACCTGCGAGATGGAGAGATCCTGCTGTCGCTGCTCGAGATACTCACCGCGCAGCAGTATGTAAGTGCACGACGCCATGCCGTCAACCTTCAGGGAACGTGTACTCAGTACTGGATGATGACAGTTCCTGTTGAACTGTTGTTTCTGAAGATTACTCCTCCGCAGACCTGTGGGCACTGGCGATTGTGCCGGCATACATACCAGCATAGGTTCTAACTGAGCAATGTTAATTGTTACAAACTCGCTGCCTTGTCGTTGCAGGTGATGTGTTGCTAACTCAAGTGCTGCACTTCCGTTTTTGTGTCAACTTTCACTTTCTGTTAGCTTTGTGCAAATGTACGTCGCCTCACTAGACCTTACCTTACCTCTAAACGTGTGTATGTGTGTCTGTCACTCGTCAGCGGGACCGACTTCTGTATTGTTAATGAGTCACAGTGACACTCTTCTCTGTAACGTGTTCTTTACAATTGTTGTCGTTGTTGTTTAAATTCATCGGCATAATCGTAGCGTATTTTTTTTTGTTTTATCACTTCGTTGTTATTATTGCTTTTGGAAAGCTTGCTTTTTCGTTGCGTAAGGTCAGTGTTAAACATGAACACGGCAGGTAGCTGCGTCGCGCTGTTTAACGTAACGTTGTGTTATCTAGAAAAGATTTTATTGAAATGAAAAGGTCCATGAACTGCTTTTCATTTCACTAAAAATCTTTTACATGTTCAGAGCCGTAGGTATTACACACACAGCTTTAAATAAAAAAAGACAAGAATAATAATAATAAAAAATACGTGTGGCACTCGGAGACTGCCGCGGTGAAGCTATTGCATAGCATTTTTTTTTAAAGAAAACAAGTGGAACGTCAAGAAACGTTCTCCTTCTCCCTCTCCTCCTCCTCCTCCCTCTCCCTCTCCTCCTCCCTCCCCCTCTCCCTCTTCCTCTCCCTCTTCCTCTCCCTCTTCCTCTCCCTCTCCCTCAATAAAATTGCCCCTTGCTCAATAAAAGCATGCTTTCGTGCTATAGTAATGAGCACGTCTGTCCGTATCTTTATAAGCACGTCTGTCCGTACCTTTATGATTGCCGAAGTCTCCCCAACTGAAACGACGTTGGACGATGCGTGCTGTCAAATGTGGTCAGGTTTTTTCGTTACGTTTTTCGCGCGCGCCGAGCTCAGAGCCTGCGATAAAAGTTATGCAATAGCTTAAAAAAAATCCTTCAAATACATCTACATCTAGTACTTTTTGAGTTTATCCCGGACATACATACAGACAAACGAACAGACAAAAATTCTAAAAAACCGGCCAAGTGCGAGTTGGACTCGCCCATGAAGGGTTCCGTAGTAGCAAGCATAGATAAGGGATATAATTATATTGAGATAAGTAAGTAATATACACAAACAATAAAAATAACTTTGTTTTTCATAGTGTTTGTATGAATGGCAAAGTTATATTTGCGGTTTTTGAAAATGTACTATATCTCAAAAACTGCTAACTGTATCTCATCCAAACCAATTTTCGTGGGGAGTTTTTGTTGAGGTCTACATTATATATTTTTTTTTTAGTTTTATCATTCTCTTATTTTAGAAGTTACAGGGGGGGGGACACATTTTACGACTTTGGAAGTGTCTCTCGTGCAAACTGTTCAGTTTAGAAAAAAATGATATTAGTAACCTCAATATGATTTTTAAAGACCTATTCATAGATACCCCACACGTATGGGTTTGATGAAAAAAAGAATTTTGAGTTTCAATGCTAAGTATGGGGGCACCCCTAAAATTTGTTTAGTTTTTATTTTTGTATAAAAATCCTAATGCGGTTCACATAATACATCTACCTACCAAGTTTCTACAGGATAGCTCTTATATTTTCTACAAAAAGTGGCTGTGACATACGGACGGACAGACAGACAGACAGACATGACGAATCTATAAGGGTTCCGTTTTTGCCATTTGGCTACGGAACCCTAAAAACTATATTTTTGACTTCGGTATCGACTGTAGATCACACCCCAATTATTCTTTGAAATAAAAAAAATATTCAATGTAGTTAAGAGTTTCCTACCATTTGATTATAATTAGCGATGCATCCGATATATCGGTATCGACGATATTTTATGACCGATTCAACGATACTTTTTAATTTAAAAATGTAGTGTAAACGAGCGTGTTGTCTCGTCTATTTCGTTGCAAACGAGGCACGAACTATTCTCTCTCCTTTGCCAAAGAGACTAGCGGAATCGCATTTCTCCGAAAAAAATAAGATTTTTGTTTTTAAAAAAAAATCTTATTTAATGTTAATTTTAATTAGGTACTAAAATGTGTAATTATCTAATATCAACGTATGTCACTACTTTTTATATTAATAAAAAAAAAAAATCGGACTTGTGATTTATTTATCTTAATTTTATTTTCACAATAAGCGTATCGGTATCGGTATCGCCGATATTTTTATAAGAGTATCGGTATCGGTATCGTATCGGCGAAAAGGCGTATCGATGCATCCCTAATTATAATGTATAGATTATATAAAAATACTGCATTTGTGATAATAATAAAATGTATGTTTATAGAGTACTCACTCATTTTCATCGCTTTCTTCATTCATAAATGCAATTTGTTTTTCATATTTGAAACAAACACAAATTCTTGACGTTTCACTTGATTGACGTGGCTGACGATAGCCTAATTAGTAGAGTAACTTCCCATAGAGCAACGATGTGATGATTATTCTCGTGAAATATTCGCGGAGTTTTTTTTTTCAAAGAAAAATAAATTGTAATGAAGATATAAGTGGGTCTTTTATATACAGGATTCCCAGGTCTCGCTTCCAAACTGGGTAAAAATTTTCAACAGGTTATGGGCCCAGCACGCTTCCACTGCGCCACTCTGCTTTGTTGCTGTGTTTCATTAGGTTTTTCACGCCCGCCGCGCTCAGAGCCTGCAATAAAAGCTATGCAATAGCTTAAAAACTTTTAATAAAAGGAATCGACTTTAAAAACAAACACAAAAAACCGTAATATAACTTTTCTTTCGGAAGTCGGTGGCTTTGTTTTATATTCTATCGACTTTTGCCAACTTGTAAAAAGAGAAAAAAGAGTCATGTATAGGTATGAGTGAGGTGTACGTGGCGGTGTTGTTGCAGAAGCGCGAGCGCGGGCGCATGCGCGTGCACCACATCAACAACGTGAACACGGCGCTGGCAGTGCTGGAGCAGAACGGCGTCAAGCTCGTCAACATCAGCTCCAACGACATCGTCGACGCCAACCCCAAGCTCACGCTCGGTACGTACTCCGACACGCTCCCACCTATCAACAGCCTTCCACAAGTGTTCACATCGACTGTGAACTTCTATTGGTAAAGCATGCAATACATTGAAACATGTCCAGCCGTTTATGCGGGACGGTGTGCTATTGTAAGAAAGAAATGGTTGAAGATAATTGTAAATGTTTGAGTCTACATGTAAATAATTTATATAATAATAAGTAATGATTGTAATGTTGAACTTGTATGTGGCAGGGCTGGTATGGAGCATAATCCTGCACTGGCAGGTGCACTACCACCTCAAGGAGCTGATGTCGGAGCTGCAGCAGACCAACCTCGAGAAGACGCTGCTAGCGTGGTGCCGCACGCACACGCAGGTGGGTGCCCTGGAAAGACCGGCTGATGTCCGGCAAATCTTGTAAAAAACCCATAATTCAGCTGAAATCTTACGATGGACAAGCATTACAGACACTGGAGAAACGTGTAACTCTTAGCTGAGTCTTACCGAAGGGTGTTTCTTTTGCCGTCACTCGTTACAGTGCTATGTACTCAGTTTGTACGATCGTGCATGTTTGTGTTGTCAGAACTACACGGGCGTGAATGTGAAGAACTTCACGACGTCGTGGTCGGACGGGCTGGCCTTCAACGCACTGCTACATCGCTGGCGGCCGCAGCTGTTCGACTACGCGGCCGTGCTGGCGCGTGCACCTGCCGCTCGCCTGGAGCACGCCTTCAGCGTCGCGCACGACCACCTCGGCATCGACCGCCTGCTCGACCCGGAAGGTACCACAACTACTTCAGCGCGCTGCTGCACCGCGGCGGCTCAAAATCTATGAGCCAATACGACTTATTACTTTTAAGTAGAAACAATTTTAATATTCGAGTTTCAAAACGGATTAAATTCTTAATTACAGATGTGAACACGCCGAACCCCGACAAGAAGTCGATCATGATGTACGTGATGTGTCTGTTCCAATCGCTGCCGCACTCCAGCGAGGACGTCGCCGACCTCGAGAGTATCCACTCCGAGCCCAGCACGCCCGTGGCTACGCAGCCGCCCGAGGTGAGCTCGCGCGACTCCTGACACAGCGCGCTCACTACTAGCAGCTCGCTATAAGTACAGCTGTGTGTCGTCCGCAGCAGGTGTCGGTGAGCAGGCCGCTGTCCACGGCCACGACGGGCTCGGCCGAGCTGGGCGGGTACTACGCGGCCTTCGAGGAGGTGCTGGCCTGGCTGCTGGAGGCCGAGGAGCGGCTGGGCGCGGGCAGCGTGCCGCGCGACGCCGACCTGGCCGCGCTCAAGGAGCACTTCCACGCGCACGAGGCGCTGCTCACCGGGCTGGCGGAGCAGCAGGCGCGCGTGGGCGACGTGCTGGAGCTGGGCGCGCGGCTGCTGCACGACGCGGGGCTGGCGCGGGACGAGGCGGCCGAGGTGCGGCTGCAGCTGCGGCTGCTCAACACGCGCTGGGAGGCGCTGCGCCGCGCCGCGCTGGCCACGCAGGCGCACGTGCACGAGGCGCTCATGCGCAAGCAGCACCAGCACCTCAGCGCCTTCCGCCAGTGGCTGACCAAGACCGAGGACCGCATCTCGCGCATGGGCACGCTGCGCGGCTCGTCGCACGCCATCCACGCGCAGCTGGCGGCCGTGAGCGCGCTGCACGACGACCTGCGCGCGCAGCAGCCCGTCGTGGACGCGCTGGCCGACTGCGTGGTCGTGGTGGACGACGACGCCGTAGACAACTGTACGTGAGACTGTATTTCGCCAAAAATAACTAAATGGAATCCCGTTTCTTATTTAATTTTGTAGCAATTAAAAATTTTACAAAAACATTTCAGCCGTGACCGAAATTGAAGACGAGCTAACCGCACTGAGCGAGCGATGGTCGCACACATGTCAGTGGACCATGCAGCAGTTGCAGCGCTTGCGTGACCTGCAGGCGCGCTGGGCGGCGCTGGACACGCAGCACGCGGAGCTGCTGCAGGCGGCGGAGAGCTACGAACGGGAGTTGAAGCAGATGGAGGCCAACCCGGCCAGCGAAGTGGGCGCCGTGCTGGAGCGCGTGGCGGCGCTGCAGCGGCTGAAGCGAGAGCTGCTGTCGCGGCAGCGCAGCGCTGCAGCGCAGCTGGAGGCCACGGCGGAGCTGGCGCAGCAGTGCGGCGCGCCCGAGCCCGCGCTGCTGGACCGCGCGGAGGCGCTGCACGACCGGCTGGACGCGCTGCTCATGATACTGGACGTGCAGGCGCAGCGGGTGAGTGTCTCTATACACAGCTGCAGTGCGGCGCGCCCGAGCCCGCGCTGCTGGACCGCGCGGAGGCGCTGCACGACCGGCTGGACGCGCTGCTCATGATACTGGACGTGCAGGCGCAGCGGGTGAGTGTCTCTATACACAGCTGCAGTGCGGCGCGCCCGAGCCCGCGCTGCTGGACCGCGCGGAGGCGCTGCACGACCGGCTGGACGCGCTGCTCATGATACTGGACGTGCAGGCGCAGCGGGTGAGTGTCTCTATACACAGCTGCAGTGCGGCGCGCCCGAGCCCGCGCTGCTGGACCGCGCGGAGGCGCTGCACGACCGGCTGGACGCGCTGCTCATGATACTGGACGTGCAGGCGCAGCGGGTGAGTGTCTCTATACACAGCTGCAGTGCGGCGCGCCCGAGCCCGCGCTGCTGGACCGCGCGGAGGCGCTGCACGACCGGCTGGACGCGCTGCTCATGATACTGGACGTGCAGGCGCAGCGGGTGAGTGTCTCTATACACAGCTGCAGTGCGGCGCGCCCGAGCCCGCGCTGCTGGATAGTACATTATGTCTTATGCAATGGCATTTTACTGTGGGGACGGGCTGCACAAATTGTGACAGAAACATTCACATTTATAATTTCTTTTGATAATGTTTTACCGTGTTGATTTTACACCTAGCTTAATTGGATTAAATAGCATGATAACACTTGGCCATTCAGATAAAAGATTTGGGATTCGATATCGACCTGGACTCGTCGTCTGTGGCGATGGACACGTCATCACGAGATGACCCCACGCCGGAGGAGTCCCCCGCCCCCGCCCCCGTGCCCCCCGCCCTCCAGGAGCACAGCGGCTCCAAGAAGCCGCGCCTGTCCAGCGACGTGCGCCAGGACTTCCAGCTCGGATACAAGACCTTCGAGACCTGGGCTGACGGAGCGGAAAAAATGCTCGATGATGTGAGTGTTCTGCAATTTGCAATACTAAGTTATCTACATACTGTTTAAGTTTTTTACGAAAATCTGTTTGTATTTTTGATCAGTGTGCGCGCTCTCTGGAGAACGACAGCGGAAAGCGCAAGCAAGTGCTCCCCACAGTGGAGCGCCTGGAGAAGGAGCTGGAGGGGCAGCGTGCGGACTTCACCAACGTGGAGGAGATACAGCGTCGGCTGGCAGCGCAGCCCGGCCTGCACGGTCAGTACACCACACCCGTTGCCCCATACTAGGAATTTCTCTTGTATTTTGGGTGCGTTTACAAACATAGAAACTAGTAGTCTTGATAAATTTGACTAATTGCTTTTTACAGAAGAAGCAAAACGACATGCCGAAACTATTGACGACCTGAAAAAACGATGGGAAAATATACAACGAACGCTATCAGATTTACGAAACACGATAAACTTGCTGGACGACGAAGAGAACTTTTACAACAACGTGGAGACAATGCAGAGGGAGCTGGACGAGGTGGACGCCTGGAGAGACAAGGTGCGCGCCGAGCGACCTGGAGGGAACCTTCTCATACACCTGCGGAACAGACTGCGCGGACTGAGACAGAGGAGTGCGCGGATGGCTGAGCTGGCCGCCGCCGCCATCGTACTGCGGGAGCGCGCGCCGCCTGTCCGCGCGGAGCGGCTGGCCGACCGCGCCGCGCACCTGGCCGCGCGGTACGACGGCCTGCTGCAGCAGCTCGCGCAGCAGGAGACCGACCTCAAGCGAGCCATCAGCCAAAAACCGCCCGATACGGTCGAGGACGACTTCGACGCGCTGCGGAACAAGATCAATGCGATGGAGACGCAGATCATCGCGGAGCACGCCATGATCGCGCCGCGCGACGTCATGTCAGCCAAGCTGCAGCAGCTGCAGGAGCTGCACGCGCAGTTCTCAGCGCTGCAGACCACGTACGACCGCGTGGTGCGAGAGCGACGTGACGCCTGCGAGAAGGGCAGCGTGCAGGAACTTAACTTTAGAAGCAGCATCGAAAACCTCGTCACCAAGTTCGAAGACACCCGCACTATTCTTCAGCAGAAGATTAACAAACTGGAAACTGGTTAGAACTCTCTTCTTTCTTCAAATTATGAGTGAACGGCCGAATGTGTTAGTAGTTGCACACTGTTGTGATATCTTGTGTACTCAGTCGTGTAACGTGTGTGTCGTGCAGGCCTGCAGCTGACGCAGCAGCTGACGGAGCAGAGCGCGGCGCTGGGCGGCTGGCTGGAGCGCGCCGAGCAGCTCGTGCAGCAGGCGCGCGTGCCGCTGGGCGAGCAGGACCAGCTGGAGCTGCTGCTGGACAAGAGCAATGTGAGTGTCTCTATACACAGCTGACGGAGCAGAGCGCGGCGCTGGGCGGCTGGCTGGAGCGCGCCGAGCAGCTCGTGCAGCAGGCGCGCGTGCCGCTGGGCGAGCAGGACCAGCTGGAGCTGCTGCTGGACAAGAGCAATGTGAGTGTCTCTATACACAGCTGACGGAGCAGAGCGCGGCGCTGGGCGGCTGGCTGGAGCGCGCCGAGCAGCTCGTGCAGCAGGCGCGCGTGCCGCTGGGCGAGCAGGACCAGCTGGAGCTGCTGCTGGACAAGAGCAATGTGAGTGTCTCTATACACAGCTGACGGAGCAGAGCGCGGCGCTGGGCGGCTGGCTGGAGCGCGCCGAGCAGCTCGTGCAGCAGGCGCGCGTGCCGCTGGGCGAGCAGGACCAGCTGGAGCTGCTGCTGGACAAGAGCAATGTGAGTGTCTCTATACACAGCTGACGGAGCAGAGCGCGGCGCTGGGCGGCTGGCTGGAGCGCGCCGAGCAGCTCGTGCAGCAGGCGCGCGTGCCGCTGGGCGAGCAGGACCAGCTGGAGCTGCTGCTGGACAAGAGCAATGTGAGTGTCTCTATACACAGCTGACGGAGCAGAGCGCGGCGCTGGGCGGCTGGCTGGAGCGCGCCGAGCAGCTCGTGCAGCAGGCGCGCGTGCCGCTGGGCGAGCAGGACCAGCTGGAGCTGCTGCTGGACAAGAGCAATGTGAGTGTCTCTATACACAGCTGACGGAGCAGAGCGCGGCGCTGGGCGGCTGGCTGGAGCGCGCCGAGCAGCTCGTGCAGCAGGCGCGCGTGCCGCTGGGCGAGCAGGACCAGCTGGAGCTGCTGCTGGACAAGAGCAATGTGAGTGTCTCTATACACAGCTGACGGAGCAGAGCGCGGCGCTGGGCGGCTGGCTGGAGCGCGCCGAGCAGCTCGTGCAGCAGGCGCGCGTGCCGCTGGGCGAGCAGGACCAGCTGGAGCTGCTGCTGGACAAGAGCAATGTGAGTGTCTCTATACACAGCTGACGGAGCAGAGCGCGGCGCTGGGCGGCTGGCTGGAGCGCGCCGAGCAGCTCGTGCAGCAGGCGCGCGTGCCGCTGGGCGAGCAGGACCAGCTGGAGCTGCTGCTGGACAAGAGCAATGTGAGTGTCTCTATACACAGCTGACGGAGCAGAGCGCGGCGCTGGGCGGCTGGCTGGAGCGCGCCGAGCAGCTCGTGCAGCAGGCGCGCGTGCCGCTGGGCGAGCAGGACCAGCTGGAGCTGCTGCTGGACAAGAGCAATGTGAGTGTCTCTATACACAGCTGACGGAGCAGAGCGCGGCGCTGGGCGGCTGGCTGGAGCGCGCCGAGCAGCTCGTGCAGCAGGCGCGCGTGCCGCTGGGCGAGCAGGACCAGCTGGAGCTGCTGCTGGACAAGAGCAATGTGAGTGTCTCTATACACAGCTGACGGAGCAGAGCGCGGCGCTGGGCGGCTGGCTGGAGCGCGCCGAGCAGCTCGTGCAGCAGGCGCGCGTGCCGCTGGGCGAGCAGGACCAGCTGGAGCTGCTGCTGGACAAGAGCAATGTGAGTGTCTCTATACACAGCTGACGGAGCAGAGCGCGGCGCTGGGCGGCTGGCTGGAGCGCGCCGAGCAGCTCGTGCAGCAGGCGCGCGTGCCGCTGGGCGAGCAGGACCAGCTGGAGCTGCTGCTGGACAAGAGCAATGTGAGTGTCTCTATACACAGCTGACGGAGCAGAGCGCGGCGCTGGGCGGCTGGCTGGAGCGCGCCGAGCAGCTCGTGCAGCAGGCGCGCGTGCCGCTGGGCGAGCAGGACCAGCTGGAGCTGCTGCTGGACAAGAGCAATGTGAGTGTCTCTATACACAGCTGACGGAGCAGAGCGCGGCGCTGGGCGGCTGGCTGGAGCGCGCCGAGCAGCTCGTGCAGCAGGCGCGCGTGCCGCTGGGCGAGCAGGACCAGCTGGAGCTGCTGCTGGACAAGAGCAATGTGAGTGTCTCTATACACAGCTGACGGAGCAGAGCGCGGCGCTGGGCGGCTGGCTGGAGCGCGCCGAGCAGCTCGTGCAGCAGGCGCGCGTGCCGCTGGGCGAGCAGGACCAGCTGGAGCTGCTGCTGGACAAGAGCAATGTGAGTGTCTCTATACACAGCTGACGGAGCAGAGCGCGGCGCTGGGCGGCTGGCTGGAGCGCGCCGAGCAGCTCGTGCAGCAGGCGCGCGTGCCGCTGGGCGAGCAGGACCAGCTGGAGCTGCTGCTGGACAAGAGCAATGTGAGTGTCTCTATACACAGCTGACGGAGCAGAGCGCGGCGCTGGGCGGCTGGCTGGAGCGCGCCGAGCAGCTCGTGCAGCAGGCGCGCGTGCCGCTGGGCGAGCAGGACCAGCTGGAGCTGCTGCTGGACAAGAGCAATGTGAGTGTCTCTATACACAGCTGACGGAGCAGAGCGCGGCGCTGGGCGGCTGGCTGGAGCGCGCCGAGCAGCTCGTGCAGCAGGCGCGCGTGCCGCTGGGCGAGCAGGACCAGCTGGAGCTGCTGCTGGACAAGAGCAATGTGAGTGTCTCTATACACAGCTGACGGAGCAGAGCGCGGCGCTGGGCGGCTGGCTGGAGCGCGCCGAGCAGCTCGTGCAGCAGGCGCGCGTGCCGCTGGGCGAGCAGGACCAGCTGGAGCTGCTGCTGGACAAGAGCAATGTGAGTGTCTCTATACACAGCTGACGGAGCAGAGCGCGGCGCTGGGCGGCTGGCTGGAGCGCGCCGAGCAGCTCGTGCAGCAGGCGCGCGTGCCGCTGGGCGAGCAGGACCAGCTGGAGCTGCTGCTGGACAAGAGCAATGTGAGTGTCTCTATACACAGCTGACGGAGCAGAGCGCGGCGCTGGGCGGCTGGCTGGAGCGCGCCGAGCAGCTCGTGCAGCAGGCGCGCGTGCCGCTGGGCGAGCAGGACCAGCTGGAGCTGCTGCTGGACAAGAGCAATGTGAGTGTCTCTATACACAGCTGACGGAGCAGAGCGCGGCGCTGGGCGGCTGGCTGGAGCGCGCCGAGCAGCTCGTGCAGCAGGCGCGCGTGCCGCTGGGCGAGCAGGACCAGCTGGAGCTGCTGCTGGACAAGAGCAATGTGAGTGTCTCTATACACAGCTGACGGAGCAGAGCGCGGCGCTGGGCGGCTGGCTGGAGCGCGCCGAGCAGCTCGTGCAGCAGGCGCGCGTGCCGCTGGGCGAGCAGGACCAGCTGGAGCTGCTGCTGGACAAGAGCAATGTGAGTGTCTCTATACACAGCTGACGGAGCAGAGCGCGGCGCTGGGCGGCTGGCTGGAGCGCGCCGAGCAGCTCGTGCAGCAGGCGCGCGTGCCGCTGGGCGAGCAGGACCAGCTGGAGCTGCTGCTGGACAAGAGCAATGTGAGTGTCTCTATACACAGCTGACGGAGCAGAGCGCGGCGCTGGGCGGCTGGCTGGAGCGCGCCGAGCAGCTCGTGCAGCAGGCGCGCGTGCCGCTGGGCGAGCAGGACCAGCTGGAGCTGCTGCTGGACAAGAGCAATGTGAGTGTCTCTATACACAGCTGACGGAGCAGAGCGCGGCGCTGGGCGGCTGGCTGGAGCGCGCCGAGCAGCTCGTGCAGCAGGCGCGCGTGCCGCTGGGCGAGCAGGACCAGCTGGAGCTGCTGCTGGACAAGAGCAATGTGAGTGTCTCTATACACAGCTGACGGAGCAGAGCGCGGCGCTGGGCGGCTGGCTGGAGCGCGCCGAGCAGCTCGTGCAGCAGGCGCGCGTGCCGCTGGGCGAGCAGGACCAGCTGGAGCTGCTGCTGGACAAGAGCAATGTGAGTGTCTCTATACACAGCTGACGGAGCAGAGCGCGGCGCTGGGCGGCTGGCTGGAGCGCGCCGAGCAGCTCGTGCAGCAGGCGCGCGTGCCGCTGGGCGAGCAGGACCAGCTGGAGCTGCTGCTGGACAAGAGCAATGTGAGTGTCTCTATACACAGCTGACGGAGCAGAGCGCGGCGCTGGGCGGCTGGCTGGAGCGCGCCGAGCAGCTCGTGCAGCAGGCGCGCGTGCCGCTGGGCGAGCAGGACCAGCTGGAGCTGCTGCTGGACAAGAGCAATGTGAGTGTCTCTATACACAGCTGACGGAGCAGAGCGCGGCGCTGGGCGGCTGGCTGGAGCGCGCCGAGCAGCTCGTGCAGCAGGCGCGCGTGCCGCTGGGCGAGCAGGACCAGCTGGAGCTGCTGCTGGACAAGAGCAATGTGAGTGTCTCTATACACAGCTGACGGAGCAGAGCGCGGCGCTGGGCGGCTGGCTGGAGCGCGCCGAGCAGCTCGTGCAGCAGGCGCGCGTGCCGCTGGGCGAGCAGGACCAGCTGGAGCTGCTGCTGGACAAGAGCAATGTGAGTGTCTCTATACACAGCTGACGGAGCAGAGCGCGGCGCTGGGCGGCTGGCTGGAGCGCGCCGAGCAGCTCGTGCAGCAGGCGCGCGTGCCGCTGGGCGAGCAGGACCAGCTGGAGCTGCTGCTGGACAAGAGCAATGTGAGTGTCTCTATACACAGCTGACGGAGCAGAGCGCGGCGCTGGGCGGCTGGCTGGAGCGCGCCGAGCAGCTCGTGCAGCAGGCGCGCGTGCCGCTGGGCGAGCAGGACCAGCTGGAGCTGCTGCTGGACAAGAGCAATGTGAGTGCACGGCTCCTCTCTCATTGCCTGTACTTACTTAAAGGTTGCCTCAAGGAAACCACGCCGTAGACTCGACACGGTCGTATTAGAGTCACAACGCTAATGTATCTTCTGTTCACAGAAATTAGAAGAAGAAAAAGAGGATCAGAAAAAAAAGCTGGAAAGTATCGAAAGCATCAAAGATCAAATTCTGGAAGATTGTGAGGACGTCTTCGCTAAGACGATACAGAGCGACACGCGAGCGCTGCGCAAGCGCTACGACAGCCTCGCGGACAGGAGCTTCAAGCTGAACGAGAGCTTGCGGAGAGGTCTGTGCCAGCTTTATACATCATTATTGTTATTATACTGGGTTTGGTTTTACTTTTAGGTCGTTCGCGACCAGAAAACCGTAAACTCTATCATCCAAATTGAAACGATTGGGACTTTTTTTGAAGAACTAACAAAAAATGATGTAACATTTTTTGCTTTTTTTTTGTTAAATTATGAGGACTCGAAATATACGGTATAGAATAGAATACTCTTTATTATGTAAACCATACAAATTACAGATACATCCAATTAACAATTAATAATATCTTATAAATAGGGTATATGCATATGTCGCTGCTTAAATTCAAAACGGCCGCTATTCGAAATCTGTCTTTTTTACAGGAGAGCCCGTCAAAGTTTTCATTTCTGTTTTTGGTTATTATTTTGATCAATCTACATTGTATATCTATGTGTTGTATATCATCGGATGCAGATTTCAAGCCTCTATTAGTTTGTTATTTTATTTTTTCTCTAAGTTTCACCCAGTAAATATAACATCACATAAGTCCCTTTTGATTATAAAAAAATAAATTTAATGTTTATGAATTTTATAAATAAAGCAGCCATATTACCACTTTGGAAGAGTCTCTCGCGCAAACTGTTCAGTTTAGAAAAAAATGATGTTAGCAACCTCAATATAATTTTTAAAGACCTATCCATAGATACCCCACACGTATGGGTTTGGTGAAAAAATTTTTTTTGAGTTTCAATTCTAAGTATGGGGGGCACCCCCAAAACTTGTTTTGTTTTTATTTTTCTGTGAAAATCCTAATGCGGTTCACATAATACATCTACCTACCAAGTTTCAACAGGATAGCTCTAATACTTTCGAAAAAAAGTGGCTGTGACATACGGACGGACAGACAGACAGACATGACGAATCTGTAAGGGTTCCGTTTTTTGCCATTTCGCAACGGAACCCTAAAAAGGGGTGATAATACCTTGTTGAAGAATTATAGAACAATCTCACTTCTGTCCCATGCATACAAGCTGTTCTCGAGAGTCAATACGAACCGTCTCGAACGCAGGTTTGGTGACTTCCAGCCTCCCGAACAAGCCGGTTTCCGAAAAGGTTTTAGTATCATAGTTCATAGACCACATACACACGCTCCGCCAGATTATAAAGAAGACAGATTTAGATTATAGAGAAGACAGATTTAGATTATAGAGAAGAGGAGTATAATCGGCTATTATGTATAACATTTGTGGACTATGAGAAAGCCTTTGATTCAATCGAAACCTGGGCAGTATTGCAGTCCAACGATATCATATCGACTATTGGGATATCGAAGAGTTGGAGTGTTTATTTAGAAACGGCACCATGTCCATCCGACTTCAGGAAAAGAGCACGAAACCAATCCAATTGCAGAAAGGGGTGAGACAGGGAGACATTGTTTCTCCGAAACTGTTCACGAACGTTTCCCAACAGGTGGGCCTTAAAATGAACATGGAAAAGACAAAAATCATGTCAAATGTCCATGTGGCACCCTTACCGATTGTTGTAAAAATGTAGGCCATTGTACTACCCTTGGACAGATTGTTCAGTATCCAACTTCAACAAAGAGGTCGCCCGAAGAATCCAACTCGGATGGGCAGTCTTTGGGAAGCTACGTGATATCTTCCCGTCGAGTATCTCAGTGTCTTACGACAAGGGTATTTAAAAAGTGTGTGTTATCAGTGAGGACATACGGCTTTGAAAAGTGGTAGTTGACTGCCGGCCTTTTAGAGAGACTAAGAGTCACTTAACGAGCAATGGAAAGAGCCAGGCTCGGAGTTTCTTTACGGAATAAAATCCGGAACAAGGATATTCGGCAAACAACCAGAGTCACCGAAATAGCTCGTATAATTTGGGAGTTGAAGTGGCAATGGGTATAGGAAGATGTCTAATAACTTACAGTAATGATTATTTTCACATTTTGTAATAATTCAATAGTTCGTTGTTTACATTTTCCACTCCCAACCACTTGCCACCAAAATCGTTAAAATATCTCAACAAACAAGTTGCTCTCGTAATACTAAAAAAAATATTTCTTTAATACAAACAAAGAGTTAACAGTGTTAGTATCAACAAAGGCAAAGTAACTAACTAGTGTTAATATTATGAAGACTGTGAGTATGTGCGTCACTCACTGTGACAGAATAATATTGCTCGGCTCGTCCTTTCTCCTCGATCGCCTACTCGGGTAGATCCACCGCACTTAGATAATGTTTTTATACAGGGAGTGAGACAGGCCTGGTTTAGGTTATAATTATTGTGTTAAGTTTTAAATTTAAACATTATTTGCATATTTGTTTATAAAAATACTGGCACAATCACCATAATTTTATATGCAAAACAGAAGCATTCCAAAATACTGCACTATTCTTTAATAGAATAATAATAAAACACGTTTTATTCAAACTCAAAATGGACATATCACAAAATACGGTACTTTTCTTTATAAGATTATGATATACTTATAATGTAATTTTAAAACAATACGGTTGTATTTTGAAATGTGGCCCTTTTTCACATAACAAACGTGCGCTCCCGCTGACTGCAGGGTCGCAATCCGGAATATGGCGGCTTTGATCTGAAGTTAACCATCTAAGTAACAAAATGCAAAAAGGGCGGTTCCTTGTGTAATTTGCCTATTTCTAGTGCTAAAATACTGGGTGTCTTTTTAAAATATGAAAATATAGGCAGAATAGATACGATTTTTGCTTTAAAAACGATTTGAATTTTTTTCGATTTGCGGCCGTTTTGAATTTAAGCAGCGATGTGTGTGAGAAACGTATCCACGATGTCCTCAAGGTATCGGTAACCTGAAACCCGTAACACTCTGTATAATATTATTGTGTTACTTATTACTTAAACAGGTCTGGAGCGCACGGAGGCGGTGTTCCGTCAGATCGCGGCCACGTCCTCGTGGCTGGCGGAGCTGGAGGCGCAGCTGCCTCGCGAGCACGAGTGCCGCATCTCGGACTCGGCCGAGCTGTACGCCATGAAGGCGCGCTTCCAGGCGCTGCGCGACAAGTGCGACGACCACACGCAGCAGTTCCGCAACCTCAACGAGGCCAGTACGTGCCTCTAAACTAACTATTCATTTTGCCATGTCAAATTAAATATCTTAAACAGGACCGTTTATAGAAGATGTGTCTAATATAGTGAATGTAGGGTCTGAATGTAGTATTGATTAAAGTATGAACACTGACGCGCAGGTAACGACATCCTGCTGGCGGCGGAGGGCGGCGCACCCACCGCGCTGGCCAAGCAAGTGACGCAGCTCAACGCGCGCTGGACTGACGTCACGCACGGCGTGTACGAGCGGTACAAGTGAGTGTGGAGCGGGGCGGGGAGCGGGGCGGGGAGCGGGGCGGGGAGCGGGGACAGGACGGTACTGACTGGTGTGTGTGCGCAGGGTGCTGGCGGAGGCGTGGCACGAGACCGGGGAGCTGCGGGCCTGGCTCACACAGGAGGCGGCCTGGCTGGACGGACTGCAGCGTCGGCTGCGTCGGTCGCCCAACGCGCCCGCCGACGCCGAGGAGATCTCCGACGAGCTATACGTGAGTGTCACATCTGTACTGACGTGGCTGGACGGACTGCAGCGTCGGCTGCGTCGGTCGCCCAACGCGCCCGCCGACGCCGAGGAGATCTCCGACGAGCTATACGTGAGTGTCACATCTGTACTGACGTGGCTGGACGGACTGCAGCGTCGGCTGCGTCGGTCGCCCAACGCGCCCGCCGACGCCGAGGAGATCTCCGACGAGCTATACGTGAGTGTCACATCTGTACTGACGTGGCTGGACGGACTGCAGCGTCGGCTGCGTCGGTCGCCCAACGCGCCCGCCGACGCCGAGGAGATCTCCGACGAGCTATACGTGAGTGTCACATCTGTACTGACGTGGCTGGACGGACTGCAGCGTCGGCTGCGTCGGTCGCCCAACGCGCCCGCCGACGCCGAGGAGATCTCCGACGAGCTATACGTGAGTGTCACATCTGTACTGACGTGGCTGGACGGACTGCAGCGTCGGCTGCGTCGGTCGCCCAACGCGCCCGCCGACGCCGAGGAGATCTCCGACGAGCTATACGTGAGTGTCACATCTGTACTGACGTGGCTGGACGGACTGCAGCGTCGGCTGCGTCGGTCGCCCAACGCGCCCGCCGACGCCGAGGAGATCTCCGACGAGCTATACGTGAGTGTCACATCTGTACTGACGTGGCTGGACGGACTGCAGCGTCGGCTGCGTCGGTCGCCCAACGCGCCCGCCGACGCCGAGGAGATCTCCGACGAGCTATACGTGAGTGTCACATCTGTACTGACGTGGCTGGACGGACTGCAGCGTCGGCTGCGTCGGTCGCCCAACGCGCCCGCCGACGCCGAGGAGATCTCCGACGAGCTATACGTGAGTGTCACATCTGTACTGACGTGGCTGGACGGACTGCAGCGTCGGCTGCGTCGGTCGCCCAACGCGCCCGCCGACGCCGAGGAGATCTCCGACGAGCTATACGTGAGTGTCACATCTGTACTGACGTGGCTGGACGGACTGCAGAGTCGGCTGCGTCGGTCGCCCAACGCGCCCGCCGACGCCGAGGAGATCTCCGACGAGCTATACGTGAGTGTCACATCTGTACTGACGTGGCTGGACGGACTGCAGCGTCGGCTGCGTCGGTCGCCCAACGCGCCCGCCGACGCCGAGGAGATCTCCGACGAGCTATACGTGAGTGTCACATCTGTACTGACGTGGCTGGACGGACTGCAGCGTCGGCTGCGTCGGTCGCCCAACGCGCCCGCCGACGCCGAGGAGATCTCCGACGAGCTATACGTGAGTGTCACATCTGTACTGACGTGGCTGGACGGACTGCAGCGTCGGCTGCGTCGGTCGCCCAACGCGCCCGCCGACGCCGAGGAGATCTCCGACGAGCTATACGTGAGTGTCACATCTGTACTGACGTGGCTGGACGGACTGCAGCGTCGGCTGCGTCGGTCGCCCAACGCGCCCGCCGACGCCGAGGAGATCTCCGACGAGCTATACGTGAGTGTCACATCTGTACTGACGTGGCTGGACGGACTGCAGCGTCGGCTGCGTCGGTCGCCCAACGCGCCCGCCGACGCCGAGGAGATCTCCGACGAGCTATACGTGAGTGTCACATCTGTACTGACGTGGCTGGACGGACTGCAGCGTCGGCTGCGTCGGTCGCCCAACGCGCCCGCCGACGCCGAGGAGATCTCCGACGAGCTATACGTGAGTGTCACATCTGTACTGACGTGGCTGGACGGACTGCAGCGTCGGCTGCGTCGGTCGCCCAACGCGCCCGCCGACGCCGAGGAGATCTCCGACGAGCTATACGTGAGTGTCACATCTGTACTGACGTGGCTGGATGGACTGCAGCTTCCAGAAACCCAGCTACCAACTTTGAGCTGCTCATTAACAGCTTTTCGACATTTTCACTTTCGTATGGGTGGATTAAAGGAAGAAGGACATTGAAATATTTAGTTTACAAATTGTATGTGCAGGACTTGGAGAATTACATCCAGAACCACAGCGACGAGCGTCTGTCGCGCATCCAGGACATCGGGCGGCAGCTCATCGACGCGCACATCATGCCGGGCTGGATCCAGGCCGAGATCGACACCGTCACCAACACCTGGAACACGCTCAGGGCTGAGGTACGCTCTTCAATATTCCACAATAGGGTTTATTCATGATTGCACACATGATCCAAATATTTAACATTCCAAATGATGGTAAAGTGGCTGGACGGCCACAGATAAAAAATAAAAATATGGTAAGCGGTAAAGCAGGAATTTCATTCATACTTTTTCTTTAGTTAATTCATGTTTACTTTCTTTGAATTAGTCCCATCAAACGGGGTGAATGGGGACGCAGGGGTGAATCGGGGCAAAACTTTGAAAGGTATAAAGTTTGTAAATGAAACAGGTCATTTTTAGGGTTCCGTACGTCCGAATACAAAAACGGAACCCTTATCGGATCACTCGTCTGTCTTTCGCTTACAGTCAATTATCTCCGAACCGATTGAGTTGAAATTTGGTACACATATCAATTCCTGTGACCCAAGCACAGAGGTGTGACGTGAATAAATGAAATCTGTATGTGGGAGGTAATTTTTGGGGGGGAAGGGGAAAATTAAAAAAATATATTTGAAAACTGCATTGTGTGACATATCAAATGAAAGGTATTGTTGAGACAATCTTAAGTGTATTTTTTTGTAATTTTAAAATAAATAGTCTCCAAGTTATTCAAGAAAATAGACGAAATTTGACCATTCCCCCCCACCTTATCTCCGAAACTACTGGACCTAAAATTTTGAAAAAAATACAGAAATTATTTTTTTAATTATAGATTATAGGAAAACCTATAAGAAATCCATATCTGTATATGGGAGGTAATTTTTGGGGAAGGGGAAAATTAAAAATATTTTTTTTTGAAAACTGCATCGTGAGACGTATCAAATGAAAGGTATTGTTGAGACAATCTTAAGTGTTTTTTTTGTAATTTTAAAATAAATAGTTTCCAAGTTATTCAAGAAAAATAGACGGAAATTTGACCATTCCCCCCCCCCCCCCCCTTATCTCCGAAACTACTGAACGTAAAATTTTGAAAAAAATACAGAAATTTGTTTTCTACTTATAGATTATAGGAAAACCTATAAGAAGTCCATATCTGTATATGGGAGGTAATATGTGGGGGGGAAGGGGAAAATTGAAAACTGCATCGTGTGACATATCAAATGAAAGATTTTGTTGAGACAATCTTAAGTCGAATACTTAAGTGTATTTTTTTTTTGTAATTTTAAAATAAGTAGTTTCCAAGTTATTTAAGAAAATAGACGAAATTTGACCATTCCCCCCCCCTTATCTCGGAAACTACTGAACCTAAAATTTTGAAAAAAAATACAGTAATTAGATTTCTACTTATAGATTATAGGATAACCTATAAGAAGTCCATGATATTAAAATAACATGGTAAATCACTTAATATTTTGCGGACCATTTTGGGTCAGATTTAAAAAAAAACGTGATAGGTAACATCGTACTGAACCCTCTTCACGCGAGTCCAACTCGCACTTGGCCGGTTTTTTATTGTCCTGACCCTGTTTCATGTAAAGTTCACATATCATTTTATGAGAAGAACAAAGTTGAACTGAAAAAGTTGGTCCAAAACATTATTGGGTACAAATTGTATGGTGGGTGTGTCAGGCGGCGTCCCGCAGCGCGCTGCTGGAGCGAGCGGTGCGGGAGGCGGCGCGGTCTGAGGTGTCGGTGGACCAGCTGCAGCAGTGGCTGGACCAGCTGGCGGCAGAGCTGAGGCCCGCGGGCAGGCCTGCCACTGTGCCGCCCGCGAGGGGCCGGGAGCTACTGGGGCAGCTGGCGGAGCAGCGCGCGCGCATGGCCGACGTGCGCGCGCAGGCCGCCGCCTACGACCGCGCCGGCAAGCACGAGGCCGCCAGCCGCCTGCAAGACCAGCTGGACCTGCTGCAGGTGAGCCAGGCCGCCTGCGACCGAGGGGTCACTATGTGCAGTGGTGTCACTACTGTCATTGTTGCAGCGCAAGTTCGACACGGCCGAGGAGTGGCTGCGAGAGGCGGACGGAGCGGAAGCGGCGACCCCCGCCCCCGCCGACGGAGACATCAGCGCGCGACTGGCTGCGGCCGTGAGCGCGCTGCAGGGCGTGCAGCGCGAGTGCACGCGCGCACTGCCGCTGGCCGGCCACGAGCCCGACAGCGTGCGCGCGCAGCTCAGGACCTGTCTCGTGAGTACACACATGTCACACTCGCGCTGCAGGGCGTGCAGCGCGAGTGCACGCGCGCACTGCCGCTGGCCGGCCACGAGCCCGACAGCGTGCGCGCGCAGCTCAGGACCTGTCTCGTGAGTACACACATGTCACACTCGCGCTGCAGGGCGTGCAGCGCGAGTGCACGCGCGCACTGCCGCTGGCCGGCCACGAGCCCGACAGCGTGCGCGCGCAGCTCAGGACCTGTCTCGTGAGTACACACATGTCACACTCGCGCTGCAGGGCGTGCAGCGCGAGTGCACGCGCGCACTGCCGCTGGCCGGCCACGAGCCCGACAGCGTGCGCGCGCAGCTCAGGACCTGTCTCGTGAGTACACACATGTCACACTCGCGCTGCAGGGCGTGCAGCGCGAGTGCACGCGCGCACTGCCGCTGGCCGGCCACGAGCCCGACAGCGTGCGCGCGCAGCTCAGGACCTGTCTCGTGAGTACACACATGTCACACTCGCGCTGCAGGGCGTGCAGCGCGAGTGCACGCGCGCACTGCCGCTGGCCGGCCACGAGCCCGACAGCGTGCGCGCGCAGCTCAGGACCTGTCTCGTGAGTACACACATGTCACACTCGCGCTGCAGGGCGTGCAGCGCGAGTGCACGCGCGCACTGCCGCTGGCCGGCCACGAGCCCGACAGCGTGCGCGCGCAGCTCAGGACCTGTCTCGTGAGTACACACATGTCACACTCGCGCTGCAGGGCGTGCAGCGCGAGTGCACGCGCGCACTGCCGCTGGCCGGCCACGAGCCCGACAGCGTGCGCGCGCAGCTCAGGACCTGTCTCGTGAGTACACACATGTCACACTCGCGCTGCAGGGCGTGCAGCGCGAGTGCACGCGCGCACTGCCGCTGGCCGGCCACGAGCCCGACAGCGTGCGCGCGCAGCTCAGGACCTGTCTCGTGAGTACACACATGTCACACTCGCGCTGCAGGGCGTGCAGCGCGAGTGCACGCGCGCACTGCCGCTGGCCGGCCACGAGCCCGACAGCGTGCGCGCGCAGCTCAGGACCTGTCTCGTGAGTACACACATGTCACACTCGCGCTGCAGGGCGTGCAGCGCGAGTGCACGCGCGCACTGCCGCTGGCCGGCCACGAGCCCGACAGCGTGCGCGCGCAGCTCAGGACCTGTCTCGTGAGTACACACATGTCACACTCGCGCTGCAGGGCGTGCAGCGCGAGTGCACGCGCGCACTGCCGCTGGCCGGCCACGAGCCCGACAGCGTGCGCGCGCAGCTCAGGACCTGTCTCGTGAGTACACACATGTCACACTCGCGCTGCAGGGCGTGCAGCGCGAGTGCACGCGCGCACTGCCGCTGGCCGGCCACGAGCCCGACAGCGTGCGCGCGCAGCTCAGGACCTGTCTCGTGAGTACACACATGTCACACTCGCGCTGCAGGGCGTGCAGCGCGAGTGCACGCGCGCACTGCCGCTGGCCGGCCACGAGCCCGACAGCGTGCGCGCGCAGCTCAGGACCTGTCTCGTGAGTACACACATGTCACACTCGCGCTGCAGGGCGTGCAGCGCGAGTGCACGCGCGCACTGCCGCTGGCCGGCCACGAGCCCGACAGCGTGCGCGCGCAGCTCAGGACCTGTCTCGTGAGTACACACATGTCACACTCGGCTAAACTCTAAAACCTATGAAGAAATTGAAAATATTTTAGTTAGAGTTTCATAAACATTTACACACACACACCACATACACACACACACACACACGTTATTTTTATTTAGGTATTTTTAATCATTCTAATTGTAAAACGGTCTGAATATTGTTATTTTAGATTTGTAAGGGAAATAGCGAGGTAGCTCCAACACAAGTGCTCTTGTAACTTACCGGAGCTGTCTCAATTTTATGTATGTTTAAGCAATGTCTAGATAAATAAAAACATTTTTATTTATTTATTTATTCGATAGTGCCGCTAGTAAGAATAAAATTCTAAAAAAAATGATATACGGCAAACTTAAGAAAAATCTAAAAAAAACTGATCTTTCTTTCAAGGCAATGACTAAATTCGAAACATGGTTACCGGTATCTCCGCTGTAATGTATTTTTTAACCGACTTCGAAGAAGGAAAAGTTCCTCAATTTTACTGTTCTTTTTGTGTTTTTAACCGACTTCAAAAAGGAGGAGGTTATCAATTCGACGGTATGTTTTTTTTTTTTTTTGTATATTTGTTACGCGATTATTCCGCCAATTATGGAGCGATTATTAAAATTCTTTTTTTGTTCGAAAGGAGGTACTTCTGAGGTGGTCCCATAATCACCAATTGGGATCTGATAATTGGATCCTGGAGAAATCGAGGGCAACCCTCGAATTTTATAGGCCGACACACCGTTTTTCGCAAATTTTATGAAGTAATTTAAGTACTTGCGTATGGTAATCATAATTTCATGTAGCTGAACTGATGATGGAAGGTAGAACTCCTTAATAGTAAGGAGTAGGCATCGACTGATTTAGTTTGAGTTCGCATATCTCTGGAACTACAAGTCCGATTTAAGTAATTCTTTTTTGTTGTACTAGGTATCATTTAACTTAGGGAATATTGCAAGTTTCATTAAAATCGGTTCAGTAGTTTTTGAGATAGGGAATTTTATTAGCTTATTGTGTACATGAGCGATGTTATTACCGGTGTTATGGATTACAAAATTCTAGTGCACATGTTGTATTTGACAAGAATTCGGGTTGAATATTTAAACTAAAAAGAGTAAAATAAAAACTTTTTCAAAAAAAAAAATGTAACCGCCTTCAAAAACAACCATAAAAAAAACCTACAAAATAACTTTTCTTTCGGAAGTCGGTGGCAAAAAAAACACAATGAAATAAAGAAAACAAAGACACCGACTTCCGAAAGAAAAGTTATTTTGTAGGTTTTTTTTTATGGTTGTTTTTGAAGGCGGTTACATTTTTTTTTTTTTTTTAAGTTTTTTACCTCATAACTTATAGCTCGTTCCCACTTGTCGGGTGTCGGATCCGTTTGTTAATCGGAGGTTCTAGTGGCAGAACATTTTATATGAAGCTATTCACACTTATCGGAACCCGATTATTTGTCGGGTCCGACAAGAAATGTCGGGTGTTTTGCCAACCCCGTCCAGAAAAAAATCGTGTCGAATCTCGCTCGCTAAGAATGGCGCTGTTCAAATTTGTCGGATGTCGGGTTGTATTTTGGTAGTTTATGTTCACTGATATTTGAGAATTATTTTATAATTATTTAATTTGATAGATGAGAGATGGTTGGATGTATCGACGATCGATCGATGTTATCGAAGTTCTAAAATAATTGATAAACTTAATTTCAGCACTTCTCATCTGTTATTAAGTTCTGAAATATTTTGGCTATCTTTCTCGTTTTATTTTTTTCAATAATAATTATTAATAATACACAACAAGAACTTTGTCATCGTCCATAGTACACAGTCGCCTCGCGACGAGTGCTTAAAATTTGGCTTCGAACGTGGCCGACGTCCGATTATTAATCGTATGTGTGAACACAGGCGCCGACATCCGATTAATAAACGGATCCGACACCCGACAAGTGGGAACGAGCTGTTACGATTGGGTGAACCGATTTAGATCAGATCTATAGTCGTAAGAGTAATTGCTTTTAGGATCTTTTTGCTAGTTGGGTGCTAGTTTCGGGTGACAAAATTATGAACCATATAGTTCGTGTAAATCTTGATGCGTAAAAAAAATACGGGACATATTCCAAATTTCGTCGAAAACGTTAGAGCCGTTTTCGATAACCGAAAATATATGTGTCCGATTTCGATCTTTATAAACTTAAAGGGGAGGTAGCTTGCTCAATTCTATCAATAAAATTATTTTACATAAATGGGGTCGGAAACCAACCCCTACTAACTTTGTTTCTTACTTCCAATACTAATTTTTCATTGAAAAGTTATTTTACAGTTTTTTGTGTTATCTTAGAAGTCCGTTTCATTTTTACCGACTTCAAAAAAAGGAGGTTATCAATTCGACCCGTATGTATGTAATATTATCAGAACTGCCCAGTTTTCATATATGTTAGTCTATATCAGCGTCTGAACAAATGTGCCAAATTTCATAAGTGTATGTATATATGTTTTTATGTTTGTGCACGCATATCTCCGGAACTACAAGTTCGATTTAAGTAATTTTTTGTTGTACTAGGTATTGTTCAACTTAGGGTACACTGCAAGTTTCATCAAAATCGGTTCAGTAGTTTTAGAGATATGGATTTTTTTATGTTGTGACGGATTACAAGATTAGTGCATATGTAAGAAAATTTTGTATTTTACAAGAATTTGGGTTGAATATTTAATGAATAAATTAAAAAGGGTAAAATAGAAACTTTTTCAAAAAAGTAACCGACTTCAAAAACAACAACAAAACAAAAAAGGGTGAAATAACTTAATTAATAACTTCTTTTGGAAGTCGGTGGCTAAAAATCAATGAAATAAAAATAAAGCCACCGACATCCGAAAGAAGTTATTAATTAGGTTATTTCACCCTTTTTTGTTTTTTTGTTGTTTTTTTTTGAAGTCCGTTACTTTTTTTAAAAAGTTTTTTTTGCAAAAACCTTTTTAGTGGGTAGTGGGTACAGGCGTAATATTTTGTTGTGTAATTGCGTAAACAATGCACATCTACGAGTATACGATAGCAGCAATCGCCGTGGATTTGGTGTAATTTATTGAAGAGTTCCATCGATGTCTCCAAGATTCCGTCATCAGATCCTGACCTGATTACCGTGGGACCATCTGTGAAGTATACTCAAAAAAAAAAAGATTCCAACGAATTGAGAACATCCTCCTTTTTTCGATGTCGGTTCAAAATCTTTAAATAAATAATATGTCTATCTGCATGTCGTCGTGCGATGGCAGAGTTTATCCCTTCTACGTGAACCAGTCAAAGTACAAGTAATAGAATCTGGGCATTGCATCTGTATTGGGCCACCGCCACAGTATCGTGTGTCGTCTCGAGTGACACTGGTCGCCATGCCTGCACTTGTTGTGCTCGCCACCTGTAGTAGGTAGAGAAACACTTCTTTATGCAATACAACATCAATGTATGGAAAGTACTCAACTACGGAAGAGGCGTTGTAGTACAAACGTGTTCGCAACACAGGTGCACTTTCCGACTCAACTATCGTGTTCCCTGAGGCATTGGATTTAAACCCGGAACCTTTTGATATGCAGCCGTATAAGCAAGTCACAAATCGACGAGGCACTTGAAAATAAAATAAACAGTAAACTGCGGGCAGAAGGCCCACCGCTAGGTGAAGCGTCGTAACAAGGTTCACACGCTGTGAGATGTCGAGTGTGATCTGTGGTGGAGTGGAGCTTCGGCGTCCGTCCGGTCAGTGGTCAGTGTGCTCACCGGAACTGAGCGGATTACGAGCTAACAAGATAATGCGGCGGATAGGTCCGGTGCACGACTATTGTGCGCTAATGTTTGTCAACAATAAAACTGTGCAGTGACCGTGCCCACATTTACATACCTTCCGTGTTCATTACATTAATTGGGTATATTCTGGTTTATATCTATTGTATTTCTGCGTGCATTATTTTTAAACATGATTTGTATGTATTAATACACTAAATAACTCTTTGATAGACAAAATTAATGAATTCCAAAACTGAACATGACAAGTGACCTAATTTTAGCGAGCCCCGCCCCGGCCTGCGCAAGTGCAATTTAAAAGTAAAACATTTAATATCAAGTCATTATCTTCTTTATTTCTAGATAGAACTACGTATTTTTTCGTAGACGCAGGCGAAGTAAATGACAGTGCTTTGTGAAGACACTACAATAAAGTGTTTAGAGCCAGCAGTAGTAGTAGTAGTAGTAGTACAAGGGTCAGGTACCGCGGCGTGTGTCGCGCGGTCGCGTGCGTCTCATCACTGACATTGAAAGGATTCTGTGATTCCATTTACGATCGCAACGAGCTACGATCATCTGTGAACGTGGAGCAGGCAACTCATCCGTCTAATATTTGTTTGACGCAACAGTATATTCGTGTCTATTTAATATTACGTTTTACGAATTGTGCAATGAATTAATTATTAAAGTTACTTTAAAATACCAAAGTTATTTACTAATAAATGTTTTTGTAAATTGTATTAATTACTTTTGTAATAAAACATTTTGTTGCATTGAATGAGTATACTCATTTATGTGTGGGCATATCAGAGATACTTGACTAAGAGCGAGATGTAGTGTAGTGTCGTGTGAGAGCTCTGTGTTCGTACATCCGCGGTCGCGGGCCGGGCGGTCTCACTCGCGGCGCGTCTGTCGCACGTTGTCCACATCCTCTGCTGTCCTACAATCAAACGAAATGTATTGGGACTCTCTTTATTTACTGGCCATATTAAGCCTTGCTTTGTACAAATGGCTCGTGAGTATGCAAACTTATCAAGCGATCACGAATTTAGTCAATAGTTTTCTCATATGAGTTATCCTTCGGCAGAGATTCTACCGCACTCTGAGCGAGATCAAGTCGGAGGTAGAGTCCATCATCAAGACGGGGCGCAAGATGGTGGAGGAGGGCGCGGTGCCGGCGCCGCAGGAGTTCTCCAAGAAGATCGACATGCTGAAGGAGCTGTACAACAAGCTGGGCGCGCAGATCACGGAGTCCAAGTCGCGGCTGGAGCGCGCGCTGCTGACGGCGCGCGAGCTGCAGAACGACCTGGCGGCGCTGAGCACCTGGCTGGACGGACTGGGCGGAGCGCGCGCGCAGGCGCTGGAGCTGGAGATGTCGCGCATGCAGGCCACGCGGGACAAGCTCAACGCCAACTACGACGAGTTCGCGGCGCACTGCGCGCCCGCGCACCTGGCCAAGCTGCGCGAGCAGATCGACGACGTCAACCAGCGCTGGGAGGCACTGCGGCGGCCGCGCGCGGACCCCTCGCTGGCCCGCTGGCTGCGGCACGCGGAGGCCCGCCTGGAGGCCCGCGCGGCCCCGCCCGAGCTGCGCGCGCTGTCGGCCGAGCTGCGCGCGCGCCTGCCCGAGGTGCAGGCCGCAGACAGTCGCGCGCTCTCCCAGCAGTACGAGCGCCTCCGAGACAAGGTCACGGTGAGTGCGCACCAGGGTCCGCTGTGGTTTTATTCTGTTCGCAATTCACTCGTACGCCCTGATGAACGCGTGGCCCTTTCATTGAATCGGCAGCTTAGTTTATAAAATGTCCAGATTCCGTGTTCGAACCAAAACGTAGCGTGTTTAGTGAAGCCACTTTTTATAGTGTGTGAGTGAGCGCCACGCAAACATTCTAATGTTTTCCTTGGAGATGTTCACTTGATGTACGTAGGAATGGAATGGATGACGGGGGTAGTCCTTAATGACGGGGTAGTTCTTCTTCCGTGGTTCTGGCTTCAATTCTCAGTGGTCTACTAGGAATCTGGGCATGCTATGATCTAAGATCGGCAGTATACAGGGTATTTCTATTAAATTGGCCAAAAGGGAGAAATCCGCATCAACAAGAGATACGG
The DNA here is from genome assembly GCA_950005045.1 of Agrotis exclamationis. Taxonomy (NCBI): domain Eukaryota; kingdom Metazoa; phylum Arthropoda; class Insecta; order Lepidoptera; family Noctuidae; genus Agrotis; species Agrotis exclamationis. The sequence goes on along the minus strand of OX465435.1, from coordinate 21,843,459 downwards.
GAAAACTGTCTTAGAAACCTTTAGCTCTTTTTTGATGGTGACAATTTTGGCGTTTTTGTTTTTTTTTGGTCAAGTGTGTGTTGTTCAGTAAAATGAGTGTAATTGGCCAAAATATTTTTTAATTCCATTCGACTCTGTTTTATGTAAAAATCATTTCATTGTATCGGAAGAAAAAAATTGAGATGGCGGAAGTTTGTCAAATTTTGCAAAATATTTTTCAATTAATTTTCAATTTTTGATTGGATGTGGATTTCTCCCTTTTGGCCATTTTAAAAGAAAGACCCTGTATATGACGATATTTTTATGTTGCCGATATGAATTTATCAAACAGATTATTAATAAAAGAAGCAAGGAACTTTGTTGTCAGAATAAATGAGGGATCGCAATTCCGAGTGAATTACGTAATTAGAATGCAGATTGTTTCGTTGTGTTGAACTTGTCGAATGTTTATTTAAATTCATAAATCAATGGATCATCATCATTGTCATGAGATGTTATGAATGTTAAATATTCGTCCGAACTCGTAGTTTCTCAACTATCTGTCGGGATGTGTATCTAGTTGTAATGCTTGGTCGGTTCACTGAACATATTGCACGTAGTCGCTTCATCGGCACGGTAAGTGATCATACATGGTGTTCGACAGGTTTGTTAATTGTTAGTGAGAGTTTGAACGTGTCCAATAACAAACTAATCGACTGACGATGTTTGTGGTGTGACGCAGACGTCTCTATACATATGTACATACGATGGTGTTGGTGTAAATGTGTGGTGTGACTGCGCTTTGTGTGTCACGGCATACAACCATTATATACATTGGTGCCGCCTCGGGCTTGTAACGGACTCACGTGCGGGGATCATGCTTTATCACACATCTCATACGACACGCGGCGCTTGGACATCACGGAGCTACTCGACGGACGACTCACTAACATGTAAATAACTGTGTGCCTTGTAACACATTAACGATGCTACGGAAACTAAGAGAGGCGCGGTTTGTGCTTGCAGGCCGCCACTAGCGCCGCCACCACCGTCCCCACCACCACCACTACCACTACCATCACCACTCAGGACCGCAGAGACGATGCGGCCGTGGTCGAGTACGAGAACGTTACGGATACTATTAAGAGGCGCCTGGAGAGCCCCGTCAACACTCCCGAGACAGAGAAACCTGAGTTTAAAAAGTCAAAGATACCGCTCGCGCTGAAGAGCCCCGTACCCATCAAGAGAGAGATCAAGGAGGGCGGACATCGCAGCCGCGGCTCGTCGCTGGAGCGGCGCTGTGCCCGCCACAGTCCCGCCATGTCGACTGACTCCATAGAGCCCACCACGCCCGACACGCCCGACAAGAACACCAGCAGCACCTTCAACCTGCTCAACGACAGTGAGCTCTTCACGCAGATCTCCAACAACAAGATACAAGCGAAGCAGCCCGCGCCCGACCAGGACAAGCCGAAGGTCGACCCCTGCACCGTGGTCGAGGTGAAGGAGCACGAGATAGTGAAGTCCACCGTCAGCCCCATAGAGCCCATGGAGATGTACCCCTTCGAGGCGATCGACGCCGTCGTGGAGTTCATCCCGCAGACCGTGGAGACCGTCGACATCATCGACGACACCGAGAACGAGTCGCTCAGCGAGGAGGACGACGAGGACGAGAGGCGCCGGACCGTCGACCTGGGCACCGAGCCCAAGACCTTCGTGGTCGAGGTGAAGACTCTCGAACATCGAATGAAACCAACGCTCGGTATATTAAAGCGGAAGAATAGCGCGGACGAGGAGCAGCCCAAAGCGATGCGAGTCACAATGGTGGCCGTGCCCGACTTGATCCCCAACTCGGAGAAGGAAGACGTGGACGTCAGCAGCGGCACGCCGCCGCCCACCCCGCTAGAGGGGCCCGCGTCTGCCGCCTGCGCGCTGCTGGAGCACGTCAACGAGTACCTCATCCTGGAAGACGTGCCGCACGACCAGGCCGCGCTGCCCGAGCCCTCCGCCACCGACATCTGCGCCACCGACATGCCCGACAAACAACACAAACCAGACGAGTCCGACACTCACGACACTCACGACAAGCTCGAGACGAACGACTCACCCGGAGACAAACCGGATGACACACAAGTCCCCAGCGCGGCCACACCAGAGAGGATCTTGAGCAAGTCCGCGGGTAGTGAGGCGGAGGAAGAGGTTATATACTCGGAGGTCGAAGACATGCCGCAGGTAAACAATTGATATACAGGACTTCTTTTTATTAATTGAGGAAACGTCTCAGATGTCATTGAAAAGTAAAAACATCGCAATAATTCGTTTGCCATGAGATATGGATACTGGATACTCATGATTTAATAAGTTTGTTTCGGCAATTAATGAAGGTAAATCCTGTATTATCCCAGAACTTGCGTCGACGTCGTCCCCATACAAACTATGTCTGACTACCTCAGCAGTTAGTAGGATATTGTAGCCGTCGGAGGAATTTAACAACCAAGATGATTGTGTACTGTATGTGGGTATGTGACCGCGATTTCTGATCATAAATTGTAGTCCTGGCGATGTTGGCTAAACTGATCGAAATCAATAGTGTAGGTATTTTATTCCTAATAACAACTTTATTGTCCTTTTACAGTTATTTTGCTTCTGGAAACTGCAACCTTACAACGACTTCAAAGTTACTTAAATAAATCAGTGATTTTGACTGAGTTGTTAGTAGAAGAAACCTAACAGTTACACATTATTAGGATAACGTTTCAGTGTGCATGTTTAGTAAGAACAAACTCGCCATCTTGTTTGTTACAATTTTACAAACAATACCTCTTCTGCCTTTCAAACTTTCAAAGGCCAAAAGAAACATGTAACTGTACAGTAGGGGTCACCGTCTTTTCAAAAGTGAAGCAGAGTCAGAGGTAAAGTAAGTGTGAAGGCAGTGGTGGTGAGGGTGTCTGACTGTTGGTCACGTTGCAGCTGCGGTCCACCTCGTGTAGCGAGCAGGAGCACGGCGCGCCGCTCAGCACGTCCACGCCCGTGAGGCAGCACGCGCAGGTCGTGGCCATGTCGCCCAAGCAGGCCTCGCCGCCCGACCAGGCGCCGCCCGCGCCGCTCAAGTCGCACATCCCGCTCAGCAAGGAGCGCAGCAAGGTGCAAACTGACAAATATCAGAAGACTGATGACTCTGTTCAGGTATGTGTCATTATTTGTATTAATACTATGACACCGTATGTCTCTCATCAAAAGAAGCTTTTGCCGAAGGACATTTGGGAATAAAAAAAAATACGTGTGGCATTCGGGGACTGCCGCGGTAAAGCTATTGCATAGCATTTTTATCAACTTATTTATGCAATTATAATTATTTATTTATTACATTTATTACTGTACTAATTAGGCTATGGTCAGCCACGTCAATCAAGTGAAACGTCAAGAAAGTTTCTCCTCCCTCTCCCTCTCCCTTTCCCTCGCCCTTTCCCTTCCCTCTCCCTCTCCCTCAATAAAAGCATGCTTTCGTGCTAGTAATGACCACGTCTGACCGTACCTTTATGAGCACGTCTAGTCTGTCCGTAACTTTATGATTGCCGAAGTCTCCCGAACTGAAACGACGTTAGACGATGCGTGGTGTCAGGTATTTTCCTTAGGCTTTTTCCTTAGGTTTTTTCGTTAAGATTTTCGCGCCGCGCCGCGCTCAGAGCCTGCGATAAAAGCTATGCTTAAAAATCGAAGTCGGTGGCTTTGTTTTTTTTCTCAATTCTTTTTTATCACCGACATCCGAGAGATAAGGTGGCCTACCATGACGTCTTAACCTCTTAAGCGATTGGCTAAATATCAATTGCCGTGCCCATAGCGCCCGGCTAATAATCGGTGAAATAAAAGCTCCTCTCTCTTCTCTTTTCGCAATGTACAGATGGTGTTCGTGTCGTTGTTCGTGTCGTAAAGCGCGCCGGAGGTTAAAGCGTGAGTAGTTCCGCTGAGCTAGACAAGTCGCCTAGCGCCATCTCGTTCCCACAGCTGAACTACTCACGTTTTAAGACGTCATGATGGTAGGCCACAAGTTATTTTTCACTTTTTAGGGTTCCGTACGTCCGAATACAAAAACGGAACCCTTATAGGATCACTCGTGTGTCCGTCTGTCTGTCGCTTACAGTCAATTATCTCCGAATCTACTAGACCGATTGGGTTGAAATTTGGTACACATATCAATTCCTGTGACCCAAGCACAGAGGTGTGACGTGAATAGATGAAATCTGTATGTGGGAGGTAATTTTTGGAGGGGAAGGGGAAAATGAAAAAAAAGTTTTGTAAACTGCATCGTGTGACATATCAAATGAAATGTCTTGTTGAGACAATCTTAAATGTATTTTTTTTATAATTTTAAAATAAATAGTTTCCAACTTATTCAAGAAAATAGACGAAATTTGACCATTTCCCTCCCCCCTTATCTCCGAAACTACTGAACCTAAAATTTTGAAAAAAATACAGTAATTAGTTTTGTACTTATAGATTATAGGAAAACCTATAAGAAGTCCATATCTGTATATGGGAGGTAGATATGGGCGCCGCGCCGGCGCGGCGCCGCCGTGAGCACTCCGCACGCCGCCGCCGCCGCCGACATTCACCGCGCGGCGTGAGTGGCGTAATTTATTTATTTATTTATTTATTTATTTAATAAATTACAACGGCTGAGTACAACCAATTACAGCAATTTATACAATTTCACACAATTATGCAAACAATATGAAAAGAATGAATTAAAATAAAATAAGAAAAACGTAAATAAAACATAAACACTTTCATAAAATCATCTCACAGTACTTCTGGCATACCAATAAAATCTTCGACCATCCATCCTCAAACAGATCCTCTGTTGGATTAACATCCAAGAGATCATTAAGTGCGGTCAGAGTGCGAGGGATTGGCGACTTAGCACGTGCAACTGTACGACATGCAGGCACGGCAAACAGCCTGTGCTTTCTGCCCCGGCAGTAGTTATCTGGGACATGAAAGCGCGCCAGCACATCAAGCAGATCAGGAGCATCAATAATACCACGGAGCGTCTTACAGGCTATTGTGAGCTGATCTCGTGCTCGCCTTACCTCTAGCGAGTTGTATCCGAGGCAACCCAGTAGAAATTTAGTCGGATATAGATAAGGATAGTAGCCGTATTTCTGCTTATATAGGTACCTAAGGAAAGCCTTTTGAACTTTTTCCAATAAAAGTGTGTAGGTACTTTCATGTGGATTCCATATGCAAGAGCTGGTTTCTAATTTGCTTCGTACGAGTGCATTAAAAACTATTTTGATAGCATGAGCGCTATGAAAATCACGGCAATTGCGTAGAACAAAGCCCAACCTTTGGTAGGATTGTTTGGCTACCGAGATCATATGGTCGTGAAAGGTGAGCTTTCGGTCGAATGTGACTCCCAAGTCTTTCATGGATATTGACTTCGCAATGATGCTATTATTTAAAGTGTATTCGTAATTAATTGGATGCCGCATTCGACCGAATGTCATGGCGAAACATTTAGACGAGTTGAATTCCATCTTGTTGTCAACGCTCCACTTGTATATTGCATTGATGTCTTGCTGCAATGCTGAACTGTCTCGCTCGGAGTTTATTTCCAGGTACAGTTTCAAGTCGTCAGCATACAAGAGACATCTTGCGTGAAGTAGAACTTGTGGAAGGTCGTTGACCATGATGAGAAATAATAAAGGTCCCAAAATTGAGCCTTGACTCACGCCGGAACGCGTGTGATAGCTATCCGACACGTATATACCTAGCCTAACAAACTGCTGTCGATCACGTAGGTAATCTGCAAAGAGGCGGAGGAGAGATGGTGAAAATCCTATTTTGCTAAGCTTCATTAGCAGCGCGTCGTTGTTAACCCTATCAAATGCCTTCCGGAAGTCGAAGTAAAGTACATCTACCTGACGCCCGCGGTCCAAACTAGACGAGATATAATCTACTAGTGTCAAGAGATTCGTGTCAACTGACCTTTTGCTTCTGAAACCATGCTGCTCATTACAAAGATATTTGTTTATTTGCTCGTAGATAGCATTATGGAGGATGTTTTCGAAGACCTTAGCCGGGGAAGATAGGATTGCGATTGGGCGGTATTCTTCAACGGAACTTTTGTTCTGGGTTTTAGGGATAGGTGTGACTCTAGAGATTTTCCACTCAGAGGGATATGTACCAGTCTGTAAAGCTAAATTAAAAATGTGGCAAAGAGGATCACTGAAAATATTTCTTAAGTCTTTAACTATAAAGGGGGGGATGTTATCGGGGCCAGTAGAACTGTTAGGTTTAAGTTTGTTTATGCCTTTAACAATGTCTGCATGGCACAAGGGTGGTATGTTTATGTAATTACTGTTGCAGGAATAGTCTGACGTACCGACATGATCAGCATTGAGCTGTGGAACTTCAGGCAGAAAAACAGCCGAAAAAAACTCAGCAAAAGCCCCAGCGGCCTTAGTACCAGAAAAGGTTGAACCATTGTATGTCACATTCGGTTCAAACCCACCTTTGGACCGCAGGCTTGAAATATGTGACCAGAATTGACGAGGGTTGTGTTTAATGTTATTCTCTATATTTCTCATGTATAAAGAATACGCGTCTGCAATACGAGTTTTAAGACTTGACCGAAGGTCAGAAAATAGCAAATAAGTGTTATAGCACTTGGTTAGTTTCCAATTTTTATGGTGTTTTAATTTGAGTCTTAAATCCTGAATGATCTCGCTTGTGAGCCATACAGGATATCGCCTATTTGCCGATTTCCCTCTGCGTTTTTTAGGAATACACTTATCAAAAATATTATAGATAATGCTGTAGAATTTCATTGTAGCCTCATTTACATCCTTAGATTGCAGAACATCGTCCCAAATATTTTCAACAGAGAAGAGTAAATAAAGCTGTTTAAAATCGCATTTTCTGAAGTTCCAATCCTTGGCACTATCTATATTGCTGGGTTCGATAGACTCCGAGCAGTGACCTACATCGATTCTAACCTCAATCTGTAGTGCTGGGTGATATGCATCCATTGGTACTATACCCTCAGAAGCAGTGACGAATGTTTCTGGTGCACCAATGTTCTCTTGAATCAAAACAACATCTAACATACCTCCATACGAATTCTTCACAACGTTCATCTCATTCAGACTACAAAATGACATAAAGTAACAATAATAATTCTTAATATTTAACGATACACTATTTAAATTTAAGTCACCTAAAATTATAACAAAGCCTTTTAATTTATTAATAAACTCTTCTACTTTACAAAACCATCGCATGTACTCATCATCACTTGCACTAGGCTTAATATATACAACACATACGTGAACAGTACGTCCGCACCATGTAAAGTCAGCCCATAAGTCTTCACCACCATCTGTTTCGAGATCACGGCGGCGGCGCAGCACAATGGGCGCACGTGCAGCGAGCATCACACCACCACAAGGTGTTCCCCGGTCACGTCGCATGACATTCCAATCACCGGTCGCGAGCTCTGCGTCTTCGATAGAAGTATCAAGAAAACTCTCAGTTACGGCAATCAGATTATGCTCCAGTTGTAATAAGTTTGTTCTCCACGTCGATAATTTGGTTTTGAGACCACGGACATTTTGATACAGTATATCAATGTTCTTGATTTTGTTAAGTGGATTCTTAGGCACGAAATGTCTGGTGTGTTGGCTGGCCCCTGTCGGGTGTCTTATGGTTTCTGGTATGCTTCGAGTTATCATAAGTCATCCATGTGTTCAATCTCGCGTTCATTGGCCATACATCAACAGAAAGGCATTTTTCATAATAAATAATGGGAACGCCTATCTTGAACGACTTGTAACTACCCCTAGCTCGCAGTTCATCGACCGTGCATGTTCCAGTGGGGCACAGTTGTCGCAGATAGTCACGAATCTCGTCTGCACAAGATTCCATATTCCACAAATGTAGATATTTACGTGGTTCTACTGCTCTTAGGGTAGTGATGCTCGGCCCGGCGGTGCCGCATAATGACGTGGGTTTCCGGAAATTATTTTTCCTTACTTCTGTCCAGTTTTGGTTGTCAGCAGAAAGAGTAGAACTAGTGCAACCGTCGGTAGGAATATGGCCGTCAGCAGAAATGGTGAGGTCATCAGCAGCGGTGGTGTGATCGTTAGCATGAGTATGGTCATTGACTGAAGAAGAGTGGTCATTCGCAGGAGATGTGTACCCATCCTCACTCATCTGTGTCGTGTGCACTTCAAGGTTGGTTGAGTTACCGTTAACGACAACAGGCTGGTTAGAGACGACAGGCTGGTTAGAGACGACAGGCTGGTTAGAGACGACAGGCTGGTTAGAGACGACAGGCTGGTTAGAGACGACAGGCTGGTTAGAGGCAGGAACGGGTAAATTAGAAGCTGCATTTTTTGCTTTGGGCCTTTTTTGTTTTTTGGCACGTTGCGTAATTTGTACCGGCGGCGTAGGAGTATCCAGTGTTACGGGTTTGGACTGAGGTTGCTCTTGAGTAGTTACAATGTGTGCTTGCTTAGAAGTAACAAAAAGAGGCTGCTGTGGACCATTATTTATACAAGTTGCAAGCAGGCAATTGTTTTGTTTTAGCTGGGTGTTAAGGAGATCAATTTGGGAAACATATCCGGTTAACTTATGTTCATAATTCGTAACAAGAGATACCGCTTTGCTAAGTTGTTCTTTTAATATTTCCATCTCAAGCCGTAATTTAGTCATTTCAAATGAGAGCTCCTGAAATTCAACCTGGTTTTGTGCGTTTTGCATCTCTGGGACTTTTTTCCTAAACGTAACATTTGGATCACTATCTTGAGTTAAAGCAATACTGTAGTCATCACCTTCTACTCCGGTAGTACAAACACATTCCGGGCAGATCCAGGTTGTTAGGTGTTCTTCCGTCACAGTAACTTCGCCTGAACATTGGATGTGATATTTTTGTTTACACTTATCCAATACACAGCTGAGAAATTCTTCCTCATCAAGTATAAAGCCTCGACAGGCGCCACAATTTATGCCAGTTACATGGGACTCCTTAGAAAGGACTACACTGGCAATAACGGGCGAAGATAAACTCAGGTGACTATTAGCGGGTCCTGCTGGCCGGGGTGATCTGATTGGCATATTAGTATTATCAAGTTTCGGTTGTTTAAGCATACATTCAGGGCATTTCCAATTATCACAGTTTTCAGCATTCATCAGACTGTTTTTGTTTATATTAGCACAAAAGAGATCATAAAATTTGAAGCAAGTAAAGCATTGTACATTGTCTCTGCCTTGTAAAGCGCTCAAACATCCCGCGCAGTTATTTGTTGACATCGTAATCACTAATCACACAACACACGTTCGTTATAAAGCAAAATTCAAACTTAGCACAATGCACGTAAAGCGATTCAAGCGGTGCGCACAGCGGTAGGCTTCTAGTCGTGCAGTAGGTGGGCAGCGATGGATACGCTTAGCGGCAACGCAGCGCACGCTTAAAATGATCTCGTAAAGAAGGTCCTAAGCGCCGTGTGTATCGCGTCGCTTACGCGTTCGAGTCAAATCACTTCACAGCTCGCGAAACACTTGTTCAATTTTTAAAACTGTTTTGTTTATTGTTGTTTGCAATTGTTAAATGGATGTATTATCACTTGATATTTCAACACTGAGTCTATTGTAGTTCTGAATGAGGATATTAAGCAAAATTAACTTCAGAAATGTACTGTAATGACGTGTATTTGCTTTCGTGATCGACTCATCCAAAATGACTGACTTAATATTCCAACAATCATTGGTGAATAGTTTTGGGGATATACGAGTAACATCCCCCTGTCTCACCCCCCTGCGCAGCAGGGTATGTTTAGACTGCTGGTTCTGTACTTGGACACTCATAGTCGCTGCGTCATAGAGACATTTCAGCACTTCGATGTACCGCCAGTCCACTTGACATCGCTGCAGTGATTGCAGAACCAGCCCAGGTTTCAACGGAGTCAAAGGCCTTTTCATAATCCACAAATGCTAAGTACAGGGGCTGGTTATGCTCTTCGGACTTCTGTATAACCTGACTCATTGTGTGGTGCTAAATCCTCCGCGAGACCCAGACTGCTCCGGAGGCTGAAACTCGTCAAGTCTTCTTGCGAGACGATTTGTGATGACCCTCGAAAACAGTTTATAGACGTGGCTCTGGAGTGATATGGGACGATTTTTTTTATGTGCAATGGGTTTGCTCTTGACCTCAGTCTAGGTCAGGAGTAACTAAAACAAGGTTGACAATGGAGTGAGCTTACCCAGAAGAAGCCTGTTCACTCTATCTTTGAAGAGATTAGGGTTAATGTATGTGTTCGGAAACACAGACGCAGGCAGAGAGTTCCACTCCTTCGCTGTCCGCATTTTAAAAGACGCTTGGAAACGCTTAGTGCGAATTAGTGGTATAGCAATAAGGTAAGGGTGGTAATTTGCCGTGCGTCTAGATGTGCGATGATAGAAGGGGCCTGTTGAGATGAGATCGTGGAGTTCTTGGGTACACTCTCCGAAGTACAATCTGTAGAAGACCGACAGGCAGGCAACCTTGCGGCGATGAGTCAAGCCATGGAGCTTGGCATTAACCAATTTTACGTCGCCAATGAGCCTCTTAACTCTGCATTCCACTGAGTCAAGAGCGGCAAGTTGGTATTTAGCTGAGCCATCCCAAAGGTGGCTATAATACTCCATGCAGGATCGGACTTGTGCTTTGTAAAAAGTTTAAAGCTGTCCAGGCGTGAAGTACCGCTTTTTTTTAGCGTGGTAAAATCATCAAATGAGTCCTCGCACCCAGAGCAGAGCGGGAGGGACTGTCAGACTTGTATTGACTAAAATCCACGGTGTCTTTCAATAGCCCTTTACGTTCCAGGGTCACGGTAATTTGATAAGTCCCGTCGTGAAGTACCGCTTCACTCTATTTAGGATGTCCAGCTTTTTGGCCGCAAGTCGGGCTTTGAACACAATGGTGGCTCCAAAGTTGAGACTAGAAGTCAACTCCATGCCTAGGAGCTCGAGTCGGTCATTCAGAGGTACAGATGCACCCTGAAAAGTAGGAATTTGGTCCAAACGACTCCATTTTGCGGTAAAAAGACAAGCCTGTGTTTTGGTGTCGTTAAAAGAGACCAAAATATTGTCATCACCCCACTGATAAACAAGGTTAAGGCATAATTTGTCCGCTCAACCATGGCCTCTCACAAGGAACAAACTTCATCCCCGATGGCCACGTATCTCTCTGAAACTGTACTGTCATCTGCGTACCCAATAACACCAGATTGAAGTAGGTAATTGATGTGCAGCAGGAAAAGAGTTGCGATACGATAAGTATGATAGTTTTTAATAGGGATTTGTCGCTCTTCTTGAGAAAAGGATCACAACAGTCCTGTTCCATGCCTTTGGAGTTCTCCCGGTGTCTAAAACAGAGTTGAATAGCTTTTGGAGCTCCCGAAGTACGGGCTTTCCACCTGATTTCAGAAGCTCCGAAGTGACTCCGTCTTCACCCGGGGCTTTTCCATGTTTAAGCTGCCTGACGGCCAACACAACCTCATCCAGGCTTATTTCCGGCAGTTCATCGGTGTATTGGCTGGTCAGAGTGGCTCGGCTAACCTCTGAAGAGGTGGCTTGTGGACCACGACTGTCGAACAACCGGCCATAAGTCTTCTATCTCAGCTAGTATCTCCAGCTTTGAGGTTATGGTTTGGCCAATAGGTGATCTAAGCTTCGCCAGATACGAGCGTTTCAGCTGTTGGGCGAACACTTTAGCACCCTGATTTTCTTGTATTGCATTTTCAATTCGGCTTGTATTGGTAGTTTCGAGGTCACGTCGTACCAACTTGCTTATTTTCTTATTGAGTCCTCGCTTCTCTGAAGGTGTAACTTGAATTAGTTGTTTAATGTTTAGATTATCTATGTTAATGTTGAAAAAATTTTTATGATGTTATTAAAGTGTCCCTTTGGAAAAATGTTTTTTTTTTGTACCTGATGACCTGATCTGTATAAAGTATTTACTGTACTGTATGTATAGGACTGACATTTTCCTGTCGTCCCGGCTTAAAGAAGATAGGGAGTAGATTTTGAGTTTTAGTTGAAGGTAGTAAAAACCTACGCCGCCGGGCGCCACGCCGCCGCCTAGAATTTTTAAGGCGGCGCCCATGTCTAATGGGAGGTAATTTTTGGGGGGGAAGGGGAAAATTAAAAAAAATATATTTGAAAACTGCATCGTGTGACATACCAAATGAAAGATCTTGTTGAGACAATCTTAAATATATTTTTATTGTAATTTTAAAATAAATAGTTTCCAAGTTATTCAAGAAAATAGACGAAATTTGACCATTCCCCCCCTTATCTCCGAAACTACTGAACCTAAAATTTTGAAAAAAATACAGGAATTACTTTTCTACTTATAGATTATAGGATAACCTATAAGAAGTCCATATCTGTATATGGGAGGTAATTTTTGGGGGGGGGGGGGGCAAGGGAAAATAAAAAAAAAAGAAAATTGAAAACTGCATCGTGTAACATATCAAATGAAAGGTATTGTTGAGACAAACTTAAAAGTTTTTTTTTTTTTGTAATTTAGTCCATGATATTAAAATAACATGGTAAATCACCCAATTTGGTTCAGATTTAAAAAAAAAAACGTGATAGGTAACATCGTACGGAACCCTCTTCACGCGAGTCCAACTCGCACTTGGCCGGTTTTTAATACTAGTTTTTGCAGGCGGTTAGTTTCAACCTTTAAGTTAATTGTATCTTGATATGAAATGATATCAATATTTATGTACCTAAAAAGGAACAAACAACTTAGTCTAGGAATTTGCCACGTTTTTGTTTTCTTCAAATACATAAACGTTAAGTTTATTTTAATTTATTTTCATTGTCATTATTTTTAATAAATGCTTTTATTATTGTGTTAATTTTTTCGCTAATGGTACGAAAAGTAGAGTATTTTCCTCGGTGATAAAGCTGTCTTAGTCTTGGGTGAACTTAAATCCCTCGCTATACTCAGGACTCGCCTTAAATCCCTCGCTTCGCTCGTGATTTAAGTTTTTAACACCCTTGCTGCGCTCGGGAGTAAACCTCGAGTCCTTCGTTACGCTCGCGATATAAATCGTCACCCGCGACAGAAGACATTGCTTTATCCCCTTGGTTAATAATCTACTAATACATGGGTGCCGTTCATACACACGAAAATATGAACACACATGCATACATTTATGAATGAGATTGAGGCAATACGACAGCTAGCCTAAGCTTCGTAGTAAAGTTGAGTTTTGTAATAACGTGCTTGTGTAGGCTAAACCGAGCACGGAGAGCCAGGCGCCAGAGCACAGCAGCGCGCTGCAGGCGCAGTTCGGCTTGCTGCAGGACGACGAGCTGGCTGAGTGGGAGACTGCCGCCGGAGCCCTGGCGCGCCGCATGGACGTCATGTTGCTCACTGTGGGCGGGGTGGCCGCCGAGCGGGACCCCGGCAAGAGGCTCGAGGTACGCCACCAGGTGACTGCCTGCTAGCCAGGTGTAAGTATGGTAGCTGGCCGAGTGGGAGACTGCCGCCGGAGCCCTGGCGCGCCGCATGGACGTCATGTTGCTCACTGTGGGCGGGGTGGCCGCCGAGCGGGACCCCGGCAAGAGGCTCGAGGTACGCCACCAGGTGACTGCCTGCTAGCCAGGTGTAAGTATGGTAGCTGGCCGAGTGGGAGACTGCCGCCGGAGCCCTGGCGCGCCGCATGGACGTCATGTTGCTCACTGTGGGCGGGGTGGCCGCCGAGCAGGACCCCGGCAAGAGGCTCGAGGTACGCCACCAGGTGACTGCCTGCTAGCCAGGTGTAAGTATGGTAGCTGGCCGAGTGGGAGACTGCCGCCGGAGCCCTGGCGCGCCGCATGGACGTCATGTTGCTCACTGTGGGCGGGGTGGCCGCCGAGCGGGACCCCGGCAAGAGGCTCGAGGTACGCCACCAGGTGACTGCCTGCTAGCCAGGTGTAAGTATGGTAGCTGGCCGAGTGGGAGACTGCCGCCGGAGCCCTGGCGCGCCGCATGGACGTCATGTTGCTCACTGTGGGCGGGGTGGCCGCCGAGCAGGACCCCGGCAAGAGGCTCGAGGTACGCCACCAGGTGACTGCCTGCTAGCCAGGTGTAAGTATGGTAGCTGGCCGAGTGGGAGACTGCCGCCGGAGCCCTGGCGCGCCGCATGGACGTCATGTTGCTCACTGTGGGCGGGGTGGCCGCCGAGCGGGACCCCGGCAAGAGGCTCGAGGTACGCCACCAGGTGACTGCCTGCTAGCCAGGTGTAAGTATGGTAGCTGGCCGAGTGGGAGACTGCCGCCGGAGCCCTGGCGCGCCGCATGGACGTCATATATGCTATAGCGTGGTGAACATGCTAGTTAGCGTGGTGTTCTGTGTGCAGATCCTGAAGCACCAGCTGGGGCAGCTGGCGCCGGACGCGGCGGCGCTGATCTCTCGCGGGGACTCGCTGGTGTACGCGCGCCACAAGGACAACCCGTTGCTGGCCGAATACCTGCAGACGCACTTCCAGGTTGACTCTTTACAAAAACTCATATCAACATTCTTTAACGAAACATTTGTTATATAATATCTGTGGAGTTTAGTAAAATAAAACCGAATAAGATTACCCTCGATAATCACATGTAATTCCTATCCGGGGTTGTTAACAAAGTCAATGAACGGCCTACTGTTGTGTTGGACAGGACAAGCTGCGCAACAAGTGGTCGATGGTGATGTCGGAGATAGAGCTGAAGCGGAACGTGGCGCTGCAGGCGGAGGATCAGCTGAAGGAGCTGCAGCAGCTGCTGGAGGATCTCAGCGCCTGGAGCGACGGCCTCGACCACAAGCTGGCGACCGACCCGGTACGATACTCATGCAGGGTTGGGCTTGTTTAGCGGCGTGGTGAGTTGCTTCGCCTAGCTAAACTACTATCTCCTCGCAGGACGGCGCCCGCGCAGAGTATCTAGAGCGGCAGGCCACGGTGGAGCGCGTGCAGGAGCTGACCCGCGCACTGCGGGCGGCACACGTGGGGCAGCCCGAGAGAGCTGTCAGCGACGTGCTGGCCACGTGGGCCGCGGCTGAGAGGAAGTGCGAGCCGCACGGCAAGGGCAAGGTACGACACCACTGACTGTGATGTAAGCAGCTAGTGCAGCAGCTGACGTCACTGACCAACGATGTGTCCGCAGGAGGCCGCGGAGTCGCAGTGCGGCGCGTACGTGACGCGTGCCAACCAGGCGCGGTCGGCCATCGCGGGCCAGGCCTGCGCCCTGCGCGCACACCCGCTGGGCGGCCGACACTACGACGACTTCCCGCTGCAGGAGGACGCGCTCGCGGTGCGTGTCCAACTGTCCAACATGTTTGTCGCGGTTTAATGATACAAAATATGAAGGCATATTCTTATTAATACTATGTGTGTGCAGCGCATAAAGGCGGCCATGGCGGAGATCGCAGTGACGATGGAAGAAGCCGAGCGCGAGTACACGTGGCTGTGCAAGAGAGCGCGCGCGTCGCCCGAGCAGGCCGTGCGCGTGCGCGACAAGCTGCGCGCTGAGTGGGCCGCGCTACAGGCACAGTACACGCAGCGACATGAGAGGTGAAACTATAGTGTTGAGTG
Organism: Agrotis exclamationis; assembly: GCA_950005045.1. NCBI lineage: Eukaryota > Metazoa > Arthropoda > Insecta > Lepidoptera > Noctuidae > Agrotis > Agrotis exclamationis. Next base: position 21,827,872 of record OX465435.1, on the reverse strand, counting down.
AGCGCAGCTGGATGTGTGTGTGTGTGTGTGTGTGCAGGTGGAGCACGTGCCAGGCGGAGTGGGCGCGGCTGTACGCACAGCTGGAGGCGTGCGGCGAGTGGCTGGACATGTGTGTGTGTGTGTGTGCAGGTGGAGCACGTGCCAGGCGGAGTGGGCGCGGCTGTACGCACAGCTGGAGGCGTGCGGCGAGTGGCTGGACATGTGTGTGTGTGTGTGTGCAGGTGGAGCACGTGCCAGGCGGAGTGGGCGCGGCTGTACGCACAGCTGGAGGCGTGCGGCGAGTGGCTGGACATGTGTGTGTGTGTGTGTGCAGGTGGAGCACGTGCCAGGCGGAGTGGGCGCGGCTGTACGCACAGCTGGAGGCGTGCGGCGAGTGGCTGGACATGTGTGTGTGTGTGTGTGCAGGTGGAGCACGTGCCAGGCGGAGTGGGCGCGGCTGTACGCACAGCTGGAGGCGTGCGGCGAGTGGCTGGACATGTGTGTGTGTGTGTGTGCAGGTGGAGCACGTGCCAGGCGGAGTGGGCGCGGCTGTACGCACAGCTGGAGGCGTGCGGCGAGTGGCTGGACATGTGTGTGTGTGTGTGTGCAGGTGGAGCACGTGCCAGGCGGAGTGGGCGCGGCTGTACGCACAGCTGGAGGCGTGCGGCGAGTGGCTGGACATGTGTGTGTGTGTGTGTGCAGGTGGAGCACGTGCCAGGCGGAGTGGGCGCGGCTGTACGCACAGCTGGAGGCGTGCGGCGAGTGGCTGGACATGTGTGTGTGTGTGTGTGCAGGTGGAGCACGTGCCAGGCGGAGTGGGCGCGGCTGTACGCACAGCTGGAGGCGTGCGGCGAGTGGCTGGACATGTGTGTGTGTGTGTGTGCAGGTGGAGCACGTGCCAGGCGGAGTGGGCGCGGCTGTACGCACAGCTGGAGGCGTGCGGCGAGTGGCTGGACATGTGTGTGTGTGTGTGTGCAGGTGGAGCACGTGCCAGGCGGAGTGGGCGCGGCTGTACGCACAGCTGGAGGCGTGCGGCGAGTGGCTGGACATGTGTGTGTGTGTGTGTGCAGGTGGAGCACGTGCCAGGCGGAGTGGGCGCGGCTGTACGCACAGCTGGAGGCGTGCGGCGAGTGGCTGGACAGCGCCGAGCGACAGCTGGACGCCGCCAGGGACCCTGACCTGCCCTTCAAGGACCTCAAGCAGAAAGTCCGAGATCTCGACAAACAGGTTCGTCTAATAATTGAAATTGTTAATGGTCCTTAATTTCTTCATTTGTAACTCTCAGTTAGCCTACTAAAATTACCGTTTCTTCGTCACGAGGAAACACATAATAGTAGTTTATGAAACTGATACGTAATGAGGGGTATTATACACGAGTGTGCGAAGCGAGTTTTTTAAAAGTATCACACGAGTGTATAATACCTAGTTATGTACAGTTTCATACACTACTTTATCTACTTTCATTGAACACGAATTTATCAAATAAAATATATAGATTGACACAGTATTATGGCGCCAAAATTCCCGTTATCACCGCGCATTGGCCACAGCGCGCGCAGCCACAGATAAAAAATCAAATGGATGTATCTATGATCTGTAATCTGCATCGTAATGAAAAAAAATAGTTATTTGTGCAACAAGAGAGCAAAGTCGTTTTTTGCTGCGAGTGCTGATTTTGAATCCAGAGCAAGCGAAGGATTCAACGATTGAATCACGAGCGTAGCGAGTGATTCTAAAGTTGAATCCTGAGTGTGGCGAGGGATTCAAAGGCACGAGATGCAAAAAACTTTGCTCTCGTGTAACACACATAACTTTTCACTTCAGCAGCGAGAACACTTTAGGAGATAAAATAATAAACAGGAATAGATTGAAATAACTATTAACTTATTCGACTCTTTACGCCAGCCACGAAATTTTATTCCCGCTCTTTTATTTAAATTAAGGCGTGTTCGGACGTTATGGCACCCATGATATTTTATTATTCAAAATATGTATTTAGGTACGTAACATTATTGAAACTAGAAATAAATATTTACAGGTTAAATATCAGTTTTATTTGCAGTAAATACTTATTTTCGTTCAAATACTACGTATACATATAAGTTAAAAAATTCAATAAATTACACTAAGACATAATTATCTTTTTGCAAAATTTCTTTAGTTAGTACAAACCGAGCGTGTTTGTCTTTGAGGTAGAATTCAAAATCGGAATTTCGAAAGGGCTGGTCTTTGTCCCTCTCTCTTTCTAATAGCGCGAAAGAGATGGAGTGTAAATTTTATGTTTCGAATTGTATGATGCGTCGCCGTATGAGCCGCGAATATCTTATTCAGCCTTGTATTAGTTGTATTACAAGGCTGAATAAGAAAATCGCGGCTTTCTGAAAACAAAAATTAAAAAGTTACTTTGTCTCACTCAGTGAGCAAAATCGCATTTTGCTCACTGATTTCAGGCAGCAAAACCTACATGTTTGAGCTACTGAAGTGAAAAAAATATTATAACGTTATTTTGTTAGAGAAATAGTGTCATAATTTAATTTTTTAATTTCATTTCGATTAACTGTGTGTATAGTACGTCATTATAAACTCGTTTTGAGTTTTGTTTTTTGAATTTAACGATATGAGAGTAGATAAAAAATATTATAACATTATTTTCTTAGAAAAATAGTGTCATAATTATTTTTTACTAGCTTTTGCCCGCGACTTCGTCCGCGTGGAATAGTTACTTTGGGCTAACGTTAAATTTAACCCGGATTTCGAAGCATTCTTCATTGGCGCTCCGCTCCTATTGGCCTTAGCGTGATGATATATAGCCTATAGCCTTTCTCTATAAATTGACTATTTTATACCTTCGGCCGCGAGACGCGTCGAGCGCGGCGACCGATTCTCAAAAAAAATCCTTATAGCATGATTCAGTATTCACGCGCAATGGCTTATTGGCGTATTTCATGTATAACTTTGGTGTTTCTGTACTGATTTATATGATTTTTTTTTATGGAGCAGTTAATTAATGTTAACTTTTTCAATTAGGGGTGACTGAGAGTGTTATAAACGTAAGAGTATTCAAATGTAATCAGAAAGCTTCGAACTGCTAAGCTATCGGGAGTTACACGTGTTATTGTGAGTCAACCATAAAAGATAGACATATGCTGTCGTGGGGTATTTTTTATATAATTTTAAGGAGAAAATTTCCGTCATAAATGATTTCTGTGTAGCTTAACCATTAGGGTTGCACACGCGACGGAAGATTAAAAAGCCCACGTTTTTAAATGTCCTAAAAATAAGAAAATAACCCTACGGGGCTGAGAGAGGGGCCACTCAAAACGTGGGGGCGTAAATTATTTAAGGAATTATTTATGAGATATTTACATGACGTGTATAGCTCGTGGGCGTAACTTGCAAAGATACGCCCCCACGTTTTGATTGGCCCATCTCTCAGCCCTGTAGGGTTATTTTCTTATTTTTAGGACATTTAAAAACGTGGGCTTTTAGATTTTTTAAATTTATTAATTATTTTATTATTTTTATCTTTGTTCATCGGGTTTGAAGGTACCCTGAAAATTTCAGCCTGCTAGCTTATCGGAAAGTGCCTCAAAATTGAGTTGCAAAAATCCAACCGGAACGACAAAACGTGGGAAAAACACGCTTTGAGCACCCACTAAATATTATACTTTTTTTTAGTCTTCTTCATATTCAAACTTAATTTACTTCTTATCCGCCAACTTGGGACGGCTGCCATGTTGGATTTAGGTCACGTGATATTTTTTTTCGTATCCCATTCAGCAAACCGTTTCGTTTAATACCCATATCATGGGGATGCATTTCAAATAGCCGATCCGCCATCTTGGATGTCCGCCATGTTGGATTTAAGACACGTGACTATTTTTTTCATATTCCTGACAGCAAACCCTTTCATTTGATACCCATATCTTGGGGGTGCATTTCAAATAGCCTGTCCGCCATCTTGGACGTCAGCCATATAGGATTTAAGTCACATGACTATTTTTTTCGTATTCCTGACAGCAAACCCTTTCATTTGATACTCATATCATGGGGGTGGATTTTAAACAGCCAGTCTGCCATCTTGAACGTCCGCCATATTGGATTTAGGTCACGTGACTATTTTTTTCGTATTCCCGACAGCAAACCCTTTCATTTGATATCCATATCATAGGGGTGCATTTCAAATAGCCTGTCTGCCATCTTGGACGTCCGCCATATTGGATTTAAGTCACCTGACTAAATTTTCGTATTCCTGACAGCAAACCCTTTCATTTGATACCCATATCATGGGGGTGGATTTTAAACAGCCAGTCTGCCATCTTGAACGTCCGCCATATTGGATTTAAGTCACGTGACTATTTTGTTCGTATTCCCGACAGCAAACCCTTTCATTTGATATCCATATCATAGGGGTGCATTTCAAATAGCCTGTCTGCCATCTTGGACGTCCGCCATATTGGATTTAAATCACGTGACTATTTTTATTTCGTATTCCTGACAGCAAACCCTTTCATTTGATACTCATATCATGGGGGTGGATTTCAAACAGCCAGTCCGCCATCTTGGGTAGGCCGCCATATTGGATTTGTAATGACGTTTCTTAGCTAGTCATGTATTTTCATCAGAACTCAGAGCATGTGCAAAATTTCAGTCTGCTAGCTTATCGGAAAGTGCCTCAAAATTGAGTTGTAAAAATCCAATCGGAATCCCTTCACTGCTCTGCTCCTATTGATTGTAGCGTGATGAAAAGTATACTATAACCTGCTCAGGAGTATGAAAAATAATTGTACCAAGTTTCGTTAAAATCCGTCGAGTAGTTTTTGTTTCTATAGCGGTTATACAGACAGACAGACAGACAGACAGACAATAATTTTACTGATTGCATTTTTGGCATCAGTATCGATCCCTAAACAACCCCTGATAGTTATTTTGGAAATATATTTAATGTACAGAATTGACCTCTCTACAGATTTATTATAAGTATAGATAGAAGATAAATTTCATTTCGATATACTATTTGCAACGACCATTTATATGTAGACGCCTCATGCACGATCTGACTAACGAAAAATTATTCTGTCAAGTCGCTGAGGTACGACGTAAGCGAGGGGGACGGGGTACTGCGTTCTGATTGGCTAATACTGCGTTCTGATTGGCTAACTCAAGGTCAGTGCGACGAGGGGACTCACAGGAGTGGTCGAATCATGACGGTTTTAAGACTTTTTTACCTAATGTGTTGACAGACATCGGTCGCCTGTAGGAGTCTAGATATAAATGGTCGTTGACTATTTGTAAAGTACGTCAACTCCTTTTGAGTTTTGTATTTTGAATTTAACGATATGAGAGTAGATAAACCAATTTATTTACCCAAACATTGTGTTTCATGGCTTTTTACACTAATGGGGGACCGACTGTACAACTCGTACTTTCGCAGTTCTGCGCAAACCGCAGAGTGCGATGGTTTTCAGAATCGTAAATGGATGTCACGCTATCTAGCGGATATGACTTTCATCAAAACTGTAATGTCGCAAAAGAAAGCCAGGCGGGTATAGGGCCTAGCTCCCACCTGTCCTCACAGACCCCCCCTCCCACAGATGTCGTCCCGCGCACACGCAGTATCGGCGGCGCGCGCGGCCGGTCGCGGCGTGGTGGCGGCGTGCGGCGCGCCCCTGTCGTGTGACGTGCAGGACCAGCTGGAGCTGCTCAACGAGCGCTGGTACGCCGCCGCCGCCACCATACAGAAGCTCAACGACAAGTGAGTACTATATTGTACTATTTGACGGCACGGTTGGCGCAAAGGCTCAGCGATCGGACTGCTGCGCTGGGTGTCGCGGGTTGGATTCCCGCACGGAACAAATATTTATATGATCTGCAAGTAGTTGTTCCGGGTCTGGGTGTTTGTTTATGTCAGTTTCTATGTTTGTAAACGTACCCACGACACGGAGAAATTCCTAATGTAGACAACGTTTAAAAATAAAATCGGTTCTCTGGTAAAGTCAGTTTACTGACGATAGTTGAACGTGACAACGTCATAAGAAAATACTGCACTAACGTTGCTATAAACAATTGAAAATTGGAACGCCTCAGAGCGAGGTAACGCCTCATGACGTCATGTTTTTTCGTGCGTGCAGCCGGCTCCATCGAATTATAAGACGTTGTCACTTAAAAAAAAATTGATGATACAATAGTAGGTACTGTGCTGTGTAGTTGTATTATACGGCATGTTCTGTGCAGGATCAGTTCAGTGGAGAGCAGTAACGTGGTAGCGGAGGGCGGGGCGGCGTGGGCGGCAGGAGTGCGCGCGCTGCTGCGGCGGGTGGACGAGCTGCTGCACACCACCAGCGCCAACGTGGCTGACCGGACCTGCCTCGCCATCAGACTCAGCCTCGTCAAGGTACACACCACTCATTGTGCGCGCGCTGCTGCGGCGGGTGGACGAGCTGCTGCACACCACCAGCGCCAACGTGGCTGACCGGACCTGCCTCGCCATCAGACTCAGCCTCGTCAAGGTACACACCACTCATTGTGCGCGCGCTGCTGCGGCGGGTGGACGAGCTGCTGCACACCACCAGCGCCAACGTGGCTGACCGGACCTGCCTCGCCATCAGACTCAGCCTCGTCAAGGTACACACCACTCATTGTGCGCGCGCTGCTGCGGCGGGTGGACGAGCTGCTGCACACCACCAGCGCCAACGTGGCTGACCGGACCTGCCTCGCCATCAGACTCAGCCTCGTCAAGGTACACACCACTCATTGTGCGCGCGCTGCTGCGGCGGGTGGACGAGCTGCTGCACACCACCAGCGCCAACGTGGCTGACCGGACCTGCCTCGCCATCAGACTCAGCCTCGTCAAGGTACACACCACTCATTGTGCGCGCGCTGCTGCGGCGGGTGGACGAGCTGCTGCACACCACCAGCGCCAACGTGGCTGACCGGACCTGCCTCGCCATCAGACTCAGCCTCGTCAAGGTACACACCACTCATTGTGCGCGCGCTGCTGCGGCGGGTGGACGAGCTGCTGCACACCACCAGCGCCAACGTGGCTGACCGGACCTGCCTCGCCATCAGACTCAGCCTCGTCAAGGTACACACCACTCATTGTGCGCGCGCTGCTGCGGCGGGTGGACGAGCTGCTGCACACCACCAGCGCCAACGTGGCTGACCGGACCTGCCTCGCCATCAGACTCAGCCTCGTCAAGGTACACACCACTCATTGTGCGCGCGCTGCTGCGGCGGGTGGACGAGCTGCTGCACACCACCAGCGCCAACGTGGCTGACCGGACCTGCCTCGCCATCAGACTCAGCCTCGTCAAGGTACACACCACTCATTGTGCGCGCGCTGCTGCGGCGGGTGGACGAGCTGCTGCACACCACCAGCGCCAACGTGGCTGACCGGACCTGCCTCGCCATCAGACTCAGCCTCGTCAAGGTACACACCACTCATTGTGCGCGCGCTGCTGCGGCGGGTGGACGAGCTGCTGCACACCACCAGCGCCAACGTGGCTGACCGGACCTGCCTCGCCATCAGACTCAGCCTCGTCAAGGTACACACCACTCATTGTGCGCGCGCTGCTGCGGCGGGTGGACGAGCTGCTGCACACCACCAGCGCCAACGTGGCTGACCGGACCTGCCTCGCCATCAGACTCAGCCTCGTCAAGGTACACACCACTCATTGTGCGCGCGCTGCTGCGGCGGGTGGACGAGCTGCTGCACACCACCAGCGCCAACGTGGCTGACCGGACCTGCCTCGCCATCAGACTCAGCCTCGTCAAGGTACACACCACTCATTGTGCGCGCGCTGCTGCGGCGGGTGGACGAGCTGCTGCACACCACCAGCGCCAACGTGGCTGACCGGACCTGCCTCGCCATCAGACTCAGTCTCGTCAAGGTACACAACTACACACCGCTCATTGTGCTATTTTTTCGAACATATTTTTAGCTGTAGTAACACCGGTCCGAAACGACGGCGTGTTGTATTCCACGCGCGCCTCAAAGTCTCAGCACATTGACTGGGCCAAAGCCTGCCGGGGTCGTGGGACTTACGAATTACCGTAACTCCGAAACGTAAGGGGCTATTAAAGGACCCCGTGAATTTTAGTCAGTACGAGTCTGTCAGTCCCTCCCGCTCTGCCCTGGGTGGGAGGACTAATTTGATGATATTACAAACGATAAAAAAAGATACACCGGAAGCCTCATTAAAGACGTCCAGAAGTAACTTTTAGAAAATTCAAAAGCCGTTATTATTGAGAAACATGATCACTGTTAAGTTCGATGAATTATTTCATCGACCAATCTAGAACACGAAAACCGCTGCTGATCTTACTCTCGACATTCTTTGTTAAAATGATGATAATACTCGTATCATTTCTGATTTTAATTTGAGCACACTCCTTCCACATGGAACCACGCATCACACATTTATTCCATGAAGCCACATTCATCAATAAGGTCATATCTATACATATAATAAATCTGTTGAAGGGTCAATTCTGTACATTGAAAATATTGAAAAAATAAATAGCGGGGGGTGTTGCTGGATCGATACCAAACCCAAATATGTGATTAAAAAAATTTTTGTCTGTCTGTCTGTCTGTCTGTATGTGCAGGCATCACGTGAAAACTAACGGTTCGATTTCGATGAAACTTGGTATAATTATACCTTATTATCCTGGGCATAAAATAGGATACTTTTTATCCTGGAAAAATAAGTAGAAAAAAATCTTATTTTTCAGTTTTATTCATAGACGTTGTTCTGTAGAACCGCGAATACACGTTGCATTACCCGCAGTGGATTCAGCGCCGTAACCTGTAGCGCCGAAATTCGGATTTGGCTTGAACCGTTTGCGGCACACGCGGGCCACGCCTCCCCGACTCCTATATAAGGAGCCGCGTTCCGCGCCGCGCGATGCATATAAATTCTGAATTTTGATGCGAGCGGACGTGTCCAGTGTGGCGAGCGGTCGTCCGTGGAATTAATATTGTATGCGTGTCATTTTAAACCGTGCTTTTCAGCGCGATCTTTTTGATTACTGTTCCGATCTTTTTGATTACTGTTCCGATCAGTTATTTGTAAATACAAAGGAATTACTATGAAAAAAATATTTACTACAGAACGCGAGCTCAACAGCAGTAGCTCAATAGAGGGATCTCCTTAATTATTATAGGCTTAGCCGTATTTGGGTCCAATAGATATTTATAAGATGTCATTGTCAGAGTTACTCAAAATCGAGAAATAAACCATCCACGCGAAGACCGACATCCGCGCGGACGGAGTCGCGGGCGGAAGCTAGTTTCTGCATAAAAATGCAAGTAGTGTGTTGGTGTGGTGGGTAAGTAGCTAGACGTCTACTGGTTATAAATCACGGCTGTAGGCTGCTCACTACGACGCTGCGTATCGCCCAGTGCAGCGCTGGCACCCCGCCAACGTGGACCACACGCGCCGCTGCACAGGGAAACCTACCTTTAAAACAACCGCGTAACAATTATAATCGAACGTCGCCACTAGGGCACGGCAATGCAGTTTCTCGTACATACTTGTATACGAACCATTTATGCCGAACAATTTTAAACCTTAAGCTTGACAAGTTAGAGGTTGTATTGGATCGTAAGATCGGTGTCGCCACGTGTTAGTTGGTCGTGTCGCTTATTCGCAGTTTCGTTCCTAGTTCGCTGTTGTTTTGGCAAGGACAAAGGCTCGTTTGATCTATAATTTATCCGCTATCAAGTTGGGAAACTGAGTGAATTGCGGAGAGTTCGCATTTACTCGTTCGTCTACGAAATGGATTTTGCTTTTTTTATTTATTTATTTATTACTAATTTGTACGTTTTTGTGAATGTTTTCGCTATAATAACACATTTATAATGTCCCACTAAAATGCTCCCTGTCTCGTACGAGTGCAACACGTCGTCTCGTCACGTGTCACGTCGCGCGTGTGTGTTGTGTCCGTGCATGTTTGCGAGCCTGCGCTGCACTGGAGTGCGCAGTGAACAGATTTATTGCCGTATCCATGGCAAATATATATTGCTTATGCAATGCAGGTTTAACTAATATGAAAGTTTGTTTCGGAATATGTGTATTTATGTTATGGTCTTTCGCTAAAACAAAAAAAAGTCGGATTGATATTCGACCTTATTGAGACGCGTTTAAGGTCGTCTAAAGTCTTCGGTGCAGTGTGATTATATATTTATGTTGGGCGGCTGCAAAAGCCACGGAGAGCCGAGTACTGAGCGCGGTAGAGATTGTAGGCAGCACAAACATCGCACAGGGGCCGTATTGTTTAAGTGAGTGAACGAGATGGCGCTAGACGACTTGTATAGCTCTGTCTCTCTCACTCACTGGAGCAAGCCTGGCTTTAAGACGTCATAATAGGAGCGCAGGTCGCTGGCGCCGCTCCCGGCACACCGTAACGCCGGCTGATACCTAGCTTCGTAGTCATCGTAGCGATGAACACGACGAATACAAACTCATCATGATCATTGGCACAGTGGTTGAGCGATTGGCTGCTGGGCTGCGTACCGCGGGGGTCGATTGCCGTTCGGAACCAATATTTAAAGTTGTTTCGGGTCGTCAGACCCGAAACAACTTTGGTTTGTGAATGTAATTATTTTAAATTTTATTATTATTTTTTGTCTTTGACAATTCAAAAGTGCCTGTAATCGCCTACTTAAAATAAAAGTTTTGATTTTGATTTGCTATTAAAAAAAAGAGGTTCTGCTTCTGTAATATAAGTAACAATGAGGATGTCAGCACGGTGCGGTGCAGTGTCAGTTAGGATCTCATTACCGTAGCGCGGGTACTCGGTGCCGCCGCTGTGTTCTCGTCACTCGCGCTGTGTTCTGACTTACTGATCATGGTGAACTAGCCATGCGGTCTCTGCCATAGCTCTCCAGCTAGTCCACATCACTGTCAATGACAACATCGCGTGTCATGACGTATGTTAAGTGACACTTGTAGGGGGGACCGCCGTTGTTAGGGTTGCGAGACTGCCCTAATCAGGTGACTCTGGAAGTTAGAAGGCATGTCAAGGATCTGGGTTTCAGTCAGTCATTTTATTTGGTTTTAGGACTCATTTGATGATTTTACACTCTATACAAAAACGGGGGAGCCCCGCACATGTGCGACCGCACGCGTAAAAATACGCGCCGCGGGTATTTACAGCGCGTTCTAATAATAGAACATGTTTGTTTGTGTTTTAAAAATACGCGCGCGACGGGGATGCGCCGCGCTCACGTGTTGACAATCACACTCCCAAAAACTATTTGTAAATACGTATGCATTGCAGAGAACTTCCAGATTTCACCACAATTCGATGTAAACAATAATATTTGATGGTATTTTCGATCAACTGTCAACACACGAGCTATTCCTGTTTCATGTGACGTACGCTTTTGATGGTATTTAGATGAGTGCAGTTAAGATGGCGCACATCTCACGCCGTTCAACGTATACTCATATAAGCTCTGCACTCGGAGAGGTGACATTTATGAGAAGTTGGAGCAATATATTAGTCGTTTATGTTCTTTCTAATAGTTATTGGGCGAAATAATGTCCACACAAATAGTAAATTATTTTCGGGTCTTGGCATCATTTACTTTCTAATATCATTCTAATCACACAAATACGTGTGGTTGTCTGCCGAGCTCGGCGGTCCCCGGCTACAGCGGCGCCGGGCCGCTCAACATGTATGTAACGATGCAGCTTTTTGCGGGACGTCGTCTCCTGGTCATCTTCGTGCCATTTGTGTGTTAAATGATTTAGTCCCGACAGATCACAAACATGAAAGGCTTCTACAGATTATGACAGTTTAAATCACATTACATAACTAGGGCGAGAGCAGAAAATATTTTGTAGGAAGCTTCAGTGTTAGCGTTCCTAAGAATACACGCTAAATACATTAAACACGGCTTTGAGCTCAAACATAGTAGCTTTATAGCTTTGTGTTTCATCTGTGAAGCACTTTGTTAGGTTACCGAGAAGTGTCCCTATAAGGAAGTAGAGTGATAGCCAGCAGACCTGGCGGATCGCGGCGGCATCGCGGCTATTTCTGAATCTATGAAAATATTCGTGTCCCATCTCGTGGCCCCACTTGCGTACAGTCGTAAGAGTTGCGTGAGCCGCGCTCCGATATAGATCTACTGTTGATCGGAGTAATGTTTACATTGGTGGCGGGATTGTCTGCCGGTTTATATCGAAATGAAATATGTGCGGTGTCGAGGCGGGCTTAGTTCCCTGGCGGACACTTCCGCGAGCGTGCGTCGCAAGTCGCGTCGCGTCGCATCTCTGTGCGGTATATTCTGCGCTCGTGGTTATTATAAGTGCGTCGTGTGACGTGCGAGTGATGTGCGAGTGACGACTGTCCACTGGTTGCGCGGTCACCTGTGGGTACTATGTGTTGTTACACGATTGATTATTGAGGTGCCACCTGACCGCCGCTGCATTGTACAGAGTACGTATTGCATTTGATATCGTAATAACTAAAAGATGCGGTTTGGTTGCAAGGTAAATAACATTGGCTGTGAAATCATTTCTCGAATAACTGAAATAAAGGGATTTTAAATAGGTACTACCTCCTCGTGGAACTATCTTTTCCCCGAGGTTTCAACCCCGCTGGAGCAGCGGTACCTGTTGGTCTGAGCGTGTTGTTTTGTAGCCTATAACCTTCCTCGATAAATAGACCATCCAATATATGTATAACACAAAAAGAATTTTTCAATTCCAGCCAGTAGTTCCTTTAGTTTAGATTAGCGTGTTGAAACAACCACAAAACAAACTCTCCAGTTTCAGGTCTGTTGTTGTTGAACAAGTAATGTCCTTCAGGTCAAGGTTCCACCGGGCACGCCGCAATCGCGACGGTTAGACCCCTCTTTGAGGAGTGGCTGGATAGGCGTTACGGCGTCCTGATTTACCGCATGACGCAGGTCCTCACCGGACACGGAAGTTTCGGGATGTACCTGTGTCGGATTAGGAGGGAAGAAACGCCTGGGTGTCAACACTGCGAGGATCACCCGGAGGACACGGTGGAGCATACGGTGCAGGACTGCCCCGCTTGGGCAGAGCAGCGCCGTGTCCTCACGACGCCCGGCATTGGTCGAGCCCATGCTGCGGTATATAACCAGTGTGTCCTACCCGTAATGACTTACAGAGCGAAACGTGGACACTTACCACAGGCCTGGTCCACAAATTCAAGGTTGCTCAGCGTGCAATAGAGAGAGCAATGCTCGGAGTTTCTCTGGCGGATAGAATTCGGAACGAAGTCATTCGCCAGAGAACCAAAGTTATCGACATTGCGCGTAGAATAAGCACGTTGAAGTGGAAGTGGGCCGGCCACGTCTGTAGACGGACCGATGGTAGATGGAGCAGACAGGTGCTAGAGTGGAGACCGCGAATAGGCAAACGTAGTGTAGGACGCCCTGCGGCAAGATGGGTTGATAATTTGAAGAATGTGGCTGGCAGCGGATGGATGCGGACTGCCCAGGACCTGGAGGGTTGGCGCTCTTTGGGGGAGGCTTACGTTCAGCAGTGGACGGCAATAGGCTGATAATGTATGCTGCGGGGCGAAACGGAGTGGGAAGTGGTCGCTTCCTTCTGCGAAGCAGTCATGTTAGCGAAGGAGGAGGCGCGCCGCGTGAGGGAGAGGACAGCGTTCTCTTCACCCCAGCCGCAGTGGTAGACGCCCACGGCGACGGACGCCGCCAGACGATCTCCGGCCACCGTAGGCGCGGGCATGAGGGCGGCGAGTAAACGGCAACTCGCTGCCCGACCATGGACCATGCCCGAGTCGACGGCGCGTTGTGTTCCACGCGCGCTTCAAAGAGTGTCAGCGTCATGACGGGGCCAAAGCCTGCCAGGGTCGCGGGACTAACGAATTACCGTGACCCCGGAACGTAAAGGGCTATTGAAGGACACCGTAGATTATAATCAGTACAAGTCTGACAGTCAGGTGAGAGGACTCATTGGATGATTTTACGACGCTAAAACAAAAGGTCCAAGGTTCCTTACAAACCGTCTACCTAGTATGTATTGATCCTGTCGTGTCAGGTCGGCGGCTCGTCACATATCTCCGCAGCGAGCGCTAATGTCACCTAACGACGTCGTCAAAGTCGCGCTCTTCGCGATATCGCACACTTTTTATGCCTTCAATGTTTAATGTCGTTTAGGACAAGTGATATTAATATAAAGATATCAAATAAGTTCCTAATAATAATATGTAGTTGTTTCCCGCGGTTCCACCCGCCGCTTGGTTCCTATATTGATTGTCGCCTTCCTCGATAAATGGACTATCCAACCTACTAACTATTCGAACCAGTAGTTCCTAAGATTAACCAAACAAACTCTTCAAGTTTATGACTTTATTATATATGAGAAAACATCACAAGAATAAAGTATTTAAGCCGTCAACTCGCAGCTTACAAAGTATATGTTATAGAGTTGTCTGAACATCTCTGAATTGGTACTCGTACAGATCTGTAAATAGCTGAGCGGTCGTTCGTAAGTCAACACCGTGAATTATAACTCGCACACGTTCATAGCTCATGTACGGTTATATTTAGTTACCAAACAGACAGGTAACTAAAAACTAACCGTGCTGAAGTCATTGAGTTACCATATCTGTTGAGATATGGTCACTCAATGACTTCAGCACGGTTAGCGCATGGGCTAAGCGATCGACTGCTGTGCAGTGTCGCGGGCTCGTTTCCCGCATACAACAAATATTTGCATGACATACAAGTAGTTGTTTCAGATCACGGTGTTTGTATGAGTGTGTGTTTCTATGTTACGCATCCACGACACAGCAGAAAATCCCATTTTGTTTTTAATAAAAAAATGTTCTATTGCGGAGGAACAAGTGGATGCATCACAAATCTTGAAAATACGGGAAACATAACAAAATTGCTCATTCGAACAGGAGTTACAGTAAAGTTGTTCGATTGTTCACTCAAATGTTTGCTTGACGTGCAGGCTCGCGAGGAGGAGCTGGCCGGCAAGCTGCGCGACATGGAGGTGCTGCGCAAGAACAAGCAGCTGCCCCGAGGAGAGCAGCAGCTGCAGGCCGAGCTACTCAAGGTATGTACACTACACAGCATACACTTGTATACTACGGATGACGTAGAGGCCACATCATTTGATAAAATAACGAATGTTTTCGGGAAGGAGCCTATTGCCATTCAACAATATACAACAATCCTAACGTTTGCGCTAGTCTCACGGAATTTCGAATCGGAATTTTACATTAGGAAAACAAATACACAAAACGTGTTTGCGGTCAGCCTTATAGAATAGCGTTTGCAACCGGGCAGAGAACAATATGCACATCTCATTTTTGATAGGATTTGATCTGAAAATGGTAGAAATACACCTGTGTCTTGACCGGGCCGATGAAATCAGTAAAACATATTTTCATTACTCATACTCTGAAAGTAGGTCATTACATGTCTGATTAGCCGTTTGAAAGTTATCCATTGCCGCCCTAGGGAAAATCGCTTTCAACTGACAGCTGCCAAATTTAAGAAAAAAAAACTAGTTCTATTTTGACATTTCTATTGAACCATGTTCAAACTTTATACAGCCATGAAATTACAGAGCGATTTAAAATTAAAATAACATAAAGTTAAGTTTTAAGAATATAAATAATGACTTTAAAATAATTTAGTTTCAACTATTTCTCTAAAATAATACGGATTTCGACAAAATCTTTGCCAATTTTTAAATAATGAACATGAAAAATCCTGGCTGTATAGCTGGACGACCACAGCACAAAAATTAAAAAAAAAAACAAGCGGCAAAGTGACAATCCGATCTACACTCATTTTTTCTTTAGCTAAAATTTATGTTGTTTATTTTACTTTTCTCGTATTCGTAATGAAAAGCACAGTGTTTACCTCGGGTAAATTACTTATTTAGTCCCTCGAACTATTAGCGCCCTCACTACGTTACGGGCGCCAAACCCCGTCTCGGGACGTAAATAAGTAACTTTCACGCCTTGGATAACAATGTACTATTATGTGTGACACAATAAATGTCCGGACACTTCAGATTTGCTTCTGTCAAACAATTAATTAGAGTGTACAGCTGTTCGCGATGTATTCTCGTTAGCGCCCGCGGTCATTGGCACCGCGTCGTCAGCGTGACGCGACGTCCACGTCACATGACGCGCGCGTGACGACGACACACGACGCGATCTTTTTACATAATAGTTAGCGGCTCCCTTAGATCTTCTTTTCGTAACTTTTGATAATAGTTCTAAAGTTAGATTGTAGATCGTTGAAACAAACTACCAACTCCCTTCCCTCACATGATGCGCCATTCAGTTAAATAAGTACACAATATTCGCTGATGCGGTGTAATGTTCGAGCACATGTCTGTCATAACTAGCGCGCGGCAGACGAGAGCGTGGCTAGACTAAACAGCCCTCCAGCCGAGAGGGCTGAGGGCAATCGTGGCGGCACTCGCGACACACCGCTACATACACATGATCAGAAGCACGGCGCGACTTGTTCAGTGACGTGGAACACAACCAACCACGTCTAATAAAAGCTAGTGTGCTTGTACTTACTTTACGTAGACGCGTGTATTTTGCGTGTTCACTCGTTGTATGGAGTTGATCTTCTGTTCTTGCTGTGTAGTGGGCACACACTCCTCTTGGTACCGCAGTCCCGGAGCACACGCACACACATACATCGCCCGCTCACTCGGAATTCAGCGGGATTTGTTTGTGAGCTTCGATAGTAGTGAGCGACTGCATTTATTGTAATTCAATGAATTAACAGATGAGAGAGACAAATGTGTTGAGGGCAGGTCTAATTAAAATTGAACATATTATACTTCAGTTTTATTTCTATATCATTTATAAATAAGATAGCTAAGTTTATATTTGGTTGTTAAAAATAGAAATAAGCGAAGTTCCAAAATTCAAGTTCCGATTCGGAATTGAACCCCGTCGACGCGTGTCTCCCTTTGCATCGTACACGTTGCTCGCCGGTCGAGTGTGGCGTGTGCGTGCTCGGCATACCATAAGTGACAGTTGGCGACGCTGAGGGTGATGTGACGTATCGATCTACACACCATGACACGCAAAAAATACTGTCTAATACTTGTCAGCATATGGGTTCCGCATGAACAACCGTTCACTTCAATGAAATACCTAAACCCATTTTATTCAAATTAGGCTGAAAATCCGCACGTCAATATTACATACGATGGGGGAGGCCTATGTTCAGCAGTGGATATCCTACGGCTGATATGATGAATATTACAAGGGACAGTTTCCTTTGACGTCATTCGCTCAAAACTTACAACATCATGAGTCAGTCTTATGTCGTCGATTAGAGCTCTTAGTTTAAAACAAGCAAATATTCCTGTGTGCATCAGTAGTTATATTTTTTGACAACACAAAACAAACACGCACGGTCCTATGTAATGTTTCTCGACGCGGTGAGCTGGCGGAACCCTGAAATTGTGTAGAAAGTGCCGCCTTCGCCTGGTTCATAGTAAAAAGTCAGCCATAGTTATCATACATACTACGTGGAGTATAGTAGATTGTGTCATGTGTAGCTACCTCATCCATTCAACTGTCCGTCGCAAGCTTGCTAGTAATAGACAGGACCTTTTGGTATAAATAGCACATCATTCGAAATAGTGAATGTCACGTCCAGTTCAATTTGCGTCGCATCCGGCCCTCGATTAGCTGACGTGCAAAAACCTCCCGGCGCAACCATGCAAATGAACCTGCATAACTATAAACATAACCTAACTTAACCGGAATATTAAGAAATACGAAAATCTACATGTATATCTCCCTATAAACTATGTTATTGTCTTTCTCAACGTATCGTGTGACCTCTTCCTAAATCAACACATTTTTGTGTTGCTGAAACTATTTCAAAGATATACTCTATACATTGTTTTCAGCGAAATGCGTCTCTCAACACAAAGACAAGTTACAGGACAGTTAAGTAGGACGTGTGAGTTGCTCGGTGCGACACCACGAACAAGCGGCCAGTTTACGGACTTACTACTGAGAGCTGCTCACTGGCGCTAACTACTGGGTTCCGACAGAAGTTCTGGATATCTCAACAATATTAGTGTTCATTCAAGATATCTGAAACCTAAAGCATTTAAGTTTGCTTATCAGATCGTGGAGTATATGTTGTGACATGTTTATCTAGAGTGTAGCTTGCCTTACATATATAATTATACATAAACTCACGCCCTTGCCCCGTGGGGGTATGAAGAAACTCCAGAGCGCCACCTCCTACGATCCTTAGATATTCTTTGTCTGTAGCTTGTCTTAATGTATGTTTGTAATAATTGTAGTCTGTAGCACCACACTGTGTTTCCAGTTGTGGCATCTGATACTCATAACTTTAACTTATTTTTAAATAAATGATCACATAAGTACCAGCAGCATGTCTTGTGCCAAATGCAATGTTCATAGTCTGATGCAGCGATAAAGAGAAGATTTGATTTAAATATTAGATGAAAGTTTGCTTGTCTGCTGTTTATGTTTATTGAATTTTGCGATATTTAATAAAGCAATCTGAGTTCTAACGCAGATGTGTTTTTTTAATCGACATAAAAAAAAATAGGTTCTCAGTTCGACCTGCACGTTTGTATGTATGTTTGTCCGCGATTATCTCGCGTTTGGCTGAACGGATTTTGATGCAGTTTTCAGGAAAGTGTTCATTACACTCGGGAGAAGGTTTAGGTATAATTAACAATAATGGATATCTCGTAAAGTTGCCCACAAAGATTCGTTTTTGTTGCTTACTAGGATTGTAGATTTCGAAGACGCCGATTATACATAATATAGATTTTAGTTGTCGGTGGCTATAGTCAATGAAATAAAAAACAAAGTCACCGACTTCCGAAAGAAAAGTAAATAAGCTTTTTTGTGTTTGGTTTTGAAGTCGGTTCCCTTTTTTCAAAAAGTTGTTATTTGAAAAAGCTGACAGTTATATGTTGTTGTTCAGGCTCAGGCGAGTCTAGCAGCGCACGGCGAGTACATCAACAGTAAGTTGAGCGCGCTCAGCAAGTACAGCGCGCGGCTGGACGAGGCGCTGCAGTGGTGCGGTGCGGCCGCCGCCAAGCTCGACGGCGCCGCCGCGCTGCCGCAAGCACAGCGGCGTGACGCCACCGACAGCGTCGCTGTAAGTACTACCTACACACAAGTACAGCGCGCGGCTGGCTGTATTTCCTTAGTATAATTAACTTTTAGCCAATCCTTTCAGGGCTCATTACGGCGGGAGACTTCCCAAAAAGAGATGGAGTCTTTTTTTCTTCTGTTGCTGTTCCCGATACACTATACTATAACATAGAGTCTAATATGATGTTTATTGTATCTGTATGTGCAGGCGAGCGTGAAGGACCGCGAGTCAGAAGTGCGCGAGATCCTGGAGAACTACAACAACATGGAGCGCGAGTGCGTCGCCGCCAAGCAGACGGTCGCCGCAGACGTGCGCGACGCCGCCGCACGGCTGCGCGACGCCTGGGCCGGCCTGCGTAAGCGGGTCGATGTTGAAGTACAAGTACGTATTTAATCGCTCTCAAGTTGTGATAAAAACGACAATTTATGCTCAAGTTTTAGTGCTTTGCGTAATAGTTTTGGTTTTTATTATTATTTAGATGGGTTGTGGAAGTGAGATAGGCAATTGTTTCATGTAAGAAACAGTTTATTTAGTTGGTTCGTATCTCAATATAGTTAAGAAAAGGCTAGATAGATGGCCCTGCTAAAATGTATAAACAATAATGAGGTGTAAGTTGTGGTGGTCATATATTGTGACATCATTAACATTTTTATAATATTTGCATCGTATATAAGTAAACAGTAACTATACGAAAAGCATTTTGACAAAATAACTATAAAAACATTATTGCAAATTCATTTTTATTTGCAATAATATTAGCATCTAGTTTAAGTTAACGTAATTTACATTTACAAGTGACAGTTGACCAATCAAATGTATTCACAATAATTTACAATTGACCTTGTAGGCGGCGCGTGCTACTAGTGAGGCACCCGCGACACCCGCACGAGACAAGGATGTGCTGCTGCAGGCCACACCAGCCACACCAGCCACACCAGCCACACCAGCCACACCAGCCACGCCAGCCACACCAGCCACACCACCCACGCCAGCAGCCCCCCCGGTAGCAGCGCCCCGCGCGGACAGCTCGGAGCGGAAGAGTTCGTCGGACAGCACACACAGCGGTGAGTGGAGGAGACAAGAGCACACGATACGAACACTTGAACACTCTTCAACACACAAAAACCGGTTCTCGCATACCAAACTTACTTACTTGAGACGGCACGGTTATCGCGGGTTTATATTTCCCCGCACGGAACAAATATTTGTATGACCTACAAGTAATTGTTCAATGCCTGTGTGTTCTATGTTTAATACACCAACAAAAAAAAAAAAATTGAGCCGAGTTAAAAAGTTCAATATCCATGAACGATATTGATCCTTTCAATCAGATCAAAGTAAGTCATTCAAGTGACGACAATCATATCGTGTGCTCGTAAGTGATCGCTAACATTGTAACGTCAGCTTTGGTGGTGGTATGTTACTGTACTGTTTGTTGGCAATAAATGATTGGGATACTAACAGCTTGTTTCATTCACTAATGTGTAAGGGTAGTCATAAGTTTGGTATCCACCTGTATGTGTTCTATAATAACGCTGGAAGATGTCAGTCTTCCAATGTCATTGTAAACACGTTCTCGCACGCATGGTATGTGTTTGGTAGACGGTAGCTAACGCTAAACTAATACTAAAACTTACCATAAGATGATGATGATAAAAATATCTAGTTTAGATTCCCAGGGACTAAAATCCAGGCTGCATCCTGCATCCAAGCCTGGATTATTGTCTAGCGGAACCCCGTCTTACTACAAAAGGTTAAACATCAGTTGAACACTTGTCTAAAAAATTGTAACTGCGAAACGACTGAATGTCAAATGCCGTTTTGAAGTTGACAGTTTCTTTCCAAGTGTTTAACAGGTGTTTAATTTTTCGTAGTAAGACGGACCTCGTTTGATTGGTAGCAGACAGTTGACTGTCTCGTAGTCTAACACCTAACATAGTTGTGTACTTACATCATAATATTATCAAAGCAAATACGTCGCTAATTGAAATACGACGTTGTTTGGACACAGTAGTGTGCAATCATATCACTAACACACAGGGGCGCGGGACACACCGGACGGAGAACTTACAACTAGGTAATCGGAGGCGAATAAATGATGCACCGGCTAAACTCTCATCAGTGCATCAAGGCTGAAAGAATCTAGAATAATCTACGATGTGCATTATACATAATTATGTAGTAATTGTATGTCAGATGGTACGGTCTAAAATAATGTTTTGGTGGCTAAAGATTTCATGTCACATTTATGTACTATGTAACTGGGTTATCAAATGAGAATAATCATTTCTTGCATGTGAAACAAGCATACTTTCAAGCATTTAAAGGGCCTCACGCGGGTACTCTTTTGTCCCGTGAGGGAGGAGGGGGGGGGGGGGCGGACGGGACAAGTTTTTTCATTAAACAGTGGCGCTCAGACCTCCCTCGCACTGACACCGAGATCTGTACGACGGGATGATTGTGGCCCGACTTTGTGACGTACTGATCAACCGACGAAAAAATTAGGTACATAATATCTTTTTACGAACCAAACATTCCTAATAAATTCTTACAAATAAACGAGGGATGAGTCATAAAGCTAAACGATATATTAATACGAACACACAGGAGATCTACCGTGTGCCCCCTAGGGATATCATACACTCAGCTGATGGCTTATCGCGGGTAGCGCGCTTTGGAAGTGCCGCGCAGAATATCGATGCCGGTGGCACACCTCCGCTGCGAAACTATAATAGCGAAACTACTCAACTATCTATTAACGCATAGATCTAACTATGGCGCTTTCTCTGTCAGTCGCTGGTTCGCTCATAAGGCTGCGGTTCCACTGAGGCGAAATGGAGCGGTGCGGAGCAGAGCTGTGCCGCGATTCACCAATCATATGGCTTGAAATCCACATGTGCCTGGTCAGCCATGTGCATCAGCCATTGTGATTGGTGAACTGCAGCCTAAGCCGGGTATAACTACGCAGGCGAAACGTGTGATTTTATTAAAACTAGTAACATATCACATTTTCATTTGAATTCACCGGGAAATTAATTAAAGAGATTCGCAATAAACGCAGAATTGATTTGATGTGTAATTATGACTACAAAAATACAACTTTCTTGCGTCCAGATTCTATATTATCATAAAAAAACAGTAAAATGTTTTCATACGACGATGACGATATTTCACCAAGTTTGCCGCTAGCAAACGCCGCGCGGCGTGTGTGGCCAGGTTAGGATGCGGAACGCGCGTTGTAGTTTCGCGGCGGATGTGTGCTACTTGCACGAGCCCCGCGCTCCGCACTGCAGCACAAAATGCCTGAATTATTCTCTTTCGGCCGTCTTCACAGTTAATATTTGACGGCAGTCTCGTTGGTCCTCACTGCTCAAACAAACCTACCTAGGCACTCTCATGTCTGCTATCTTTATCTGCAATTTGACATGGATGGACTCTTATGAAAAATATAAGTTTGTCTGACAGTTAAAATTGACCTTTATTATGAAATTAAAACTAACAGTTCGCTGGTCGCAACGAATTGTTAGTTTTAATTTGAAACAGAGAGCCAACTTATCTCAAACTGCAACCCAAAAAATGTTAGTCCGTGGTGCTAGTTCCGGCTGTAATAAAATAAAAAGTCCGGTCGTGAATCATGCGGAGCGCGCGCCTATAAAACGCAGCCGGCATTACGAGCGGCGGACGGACGGTCACACATCACGAGGGGAGTGTGTGTGACGTGCGCGCCGCATACATAAGAGTGACGTCGCGACTACGAAATTAAATCTCGAGCCGAGATTAGACAATATCGAGATCTCGCGCGAAGAAAAGTCGAGATCCGGCGAGATAACGATATTAACGAGAATTAGAAAAAATGGGTTGTTTTTTCAAAAAACCTTTACCCTTCATTTTTTTTTCGTATTTGTGCAAAACAAATAGCAGAATGTGTGCTAAAAGGACAATTCGAACTCTCGTGGCTGACCCAAGCGAAGATGGCAAGATGAGTTAAACCTCTTTAGGCAGGACTAAACAACGCGACAACGTTCGCAGAAGCCGCAAAAAGACATTGAGATACCTCGAAATTATGAAACAAAAAAAAAATGATTCTGAAAATACCTTCTTAGACTGTACAGGGTATTCAAAATGCCGTCTGCTAAGCGACTTTCTTTTTCAGCAAGGTTTCTATCCGGTCTGTTCCTATACCCGTATGTAGTTTTTAAAGCCTATTCTTGGCAAATATTATGAACAAAACTAGTTAGATTGTGCTCGTTATCGTAAGTTTATGATGATAGTTAAGTCAATAACACATGGGCGGGGGAATTAATATCGGCGAGGAGTTGTTCTCAAACAGCCGAATAATAGGAAGGCATCTGCATGCCGAGACGTGAGCTCATTTCCACTACAAACAGTGGGACGTGGCCCCGCCACGAGCGACGAGCGGGCGAGCGCGACGTGTGCGGTACTTACTGGTTTACTCGAGCCTGGTGACGATAAAAAAAAATCGACAAAAAAGCAGTGGGTAAAACCTTTTCTTGCGAGTTACTCTAACCGTATTGTCTCATTTGGTTATGATAAATTTGGCTTGTTACTAAGTTGGACGACCCGCAGCCAGTGGCGGTTCCTTCATACAAGCCCAAAAGCCCGGCATGCCTTATTAAAAATGCTCGACAGAGAATCATAATCAAACCCGAACTATTTAAAAGTTCGCGCGCTTAATTGTTATCAAAATAACACAAACCATCCACGCCACACACTTTACATCGCAATTGTTCGCGCGCAGTTTCGTATTTGCAACATCTATATATAGCTATCTCGCTTACACGTACCGGCTTTTACCGGGCTTTCAAATACTATCTCTGTCCCTTTCGCGCCTAAAGCGTTGTGCCGTATAACGAGTTAGAACCTTGTGCGTCTACAAATCGATCAGTATGGAAGATTTAAGCCGTGCATGCGTATGAAGTTGCACGCGTATGCGTGACGTTGTCACCTTGCCAAATCTGCAGTGTTGCCGTTTTAGCGACGTTGTGAGATCTTGGAGATTTTTAACGAGTTTGGAGACTTTTTTTAAGATTTAGCAACAACAAGAACTAGCGACTTTTTAAAATAACGCAATTAAATATTCAAGCAATATCTTAAAAATAAAAAAAATGCGACATCTCGCTAGATTGTTCATATACCTGGCGACTTTTTTTGCCTAAATGACAACACTGTTACTCTGCGTAAGTAGCTCACTTCAGTTTCATTTGCTTGAGTGGAGAAAGCTTTGTTGTTAAAGTTTTTTGTGTGTTTTGTTAGATTTTCTCAGTGATATAATTGTTTTGGTGACTTACCTGCAACAATGGAGGTAATTGTACCTTGTGAGGATTTAAAATGCGTTCAAGTTTTGATTGGCGAAGATAAGGTAAAATCTTTAAACTTTGCTCAGAAAAAAAAACAGTTTATTTCTTCCCGACGCCGACGCCGAATCTGTGTATGTACCTATTTCTCAGACTAGTAAATCGCATAAAAGAATATTTCATATGTGTATAAATCATGCAATAGAATTCAAGAGGTTAGTTTATTTTTTCAGCCCTTCAGGCTTTGTGTAATTTTTTTAGTAATAGTACAAAACGAGCTGCTTTTTACGATACTTATTGCAGCAAAAAATTCGTTGGATATACTATATGTCGCGAGTCGTAAACACGGTTTTTGAACAAAAAAGTAGTTGTTTTCTGATCTGTGCGACAACCCACAGAACTGGGACGGGGATACGATTTTAGCCATTGAAAAACAGTTGTTGTTAGAATTAAAACGATCACCAACATTTTACTCTGATGTAATTAAATCATTTCTTAAGAAAGATAGACGATTCCAATTAGAATATAAATAATTTATTTAAATTCCTTATTACATTCTATCTAGCTATTTTTTAACTTTCGTTTTGTAACTTTCTGTGTTGTTTTTTTTTTGTCTGTAACCTGTTAGTCCTGTTACAAAACAAGCAACTACTTAACTTTGAATTCACTTTTAATTTATTGTACCTAACCAGTAGTTTATGAGAAAATTGCGATGATACATACGTAGGTACCTACATACTCAGTCGAAAACTGAACTTTCTTTTTTTGAAATCGGTTTAAATTTTATTGGGCTTGCCTTATTTTGAAACCCTAGGCCCGCCACTGCCCGCAGCATCTCGAAATTTGCACCACACCAAATATTCTCACAAAGCTTGTAAATTTCCTTATTATTAGCGAGTTTGCGACTACCGCTCAGTTGAGCTGGAATGCGGCGGGCGCACAACCCGACTACCACCCGCTTACAATAACGACGCCCGACTTGTTCTAAATGCTAAATATTTTCGTTGAACATCTCGCAGCGGTTCCTGTGCTTTTTCATTACTAGGGAAGCTGAGAAAGTGGGTCGACTGGAAAAGACACGGCCTACTTATCTGAGAACGTCGCTCGAAGACGAAAAAACTGGAATAACAAACAATAGGCGGCGTGCGCATTGTGGCGCGCGAGTACACGCGGCGGCCGGAGCACTGGGAGCGGGCAGGCGGCCGCGCGGGACAAAGCGCGGATCTGGGGCGAGGCGTGAGAGGCGTCGTAATCAGCGCCTACACTCGCTGTTTCATTTGTAACTACGATATATACTCGTACTACTCGCAGGAACTCGACGGTTTCTTAAGAACAGCGCCGGGATTACAGCTCACTATCGCGGTCTAGACTTTTGTCACTAGAAATGCGACATTAACAAGCAGGAGATCGAGATGAATACGAGTGTTTCTCGTTAGCTATGAGCGAAACACCGCCCTGTACCAGGTGCGGGTGATGCGGTAATGAATCGCTTCTTCGATAACTAATAAAATGCTCGGCGAGCTGACCTCGACACGATCGTGTATTAATAAAGCCGCACCTGGAGATGCCCCCCCCCCCCCCCGCCCGAGAATATAATTAATCACCGAATATTTGAGTGTTATTAGAATTGAAGCAAAGTCGTTTACATACAATTTCGCAAACGAAGTGTCAGGCGGAAGGCAAGAGGGGCGATGATAATACCTACTTATTATGGAAAAATTACTTTTCGATATTTGAGCAGTAAAAGGAGACGCAAATCATTGATTTCTTCACTTTAAGGTTTCTTATAGGTACATAAAAGTCGCTGAATTTTGTTGAGATTTTAAAAATAAATCTAGGGGTAAATACAGACATGAAGGCAGTACCTACTTATTAAGCTATTGCATATAGCTTTTATCGCGGGCTCTGAACGCGGCGCGGCGCTCAAAACCTAACGAAATATACCTGACACCGCGCATCGTCTAACATCGTTTCAGTTCGGGAGACTTCGGCAATCATAAAAATATCCGTCATAATATAAAAACGTGGGAAAAACAATTTACTTTTTCTTACTGATTCTAAACGGCCAGCTGCAAAAGGAGTTTTCACAATGAAACCTACTTATAAAATTCTCCTACAACAAAGAAGTTCTTTATTACAGTAGTGCACCACAAACATTTTAAATAAATTATATTCTCGTTAAATAAAATGTTATGCAATAGCTTCACCGCGGCAGTCTCCGAGTGCCACATGCATTTTTTTTGCATCACACGACAAGTGTTATTAGGTACTAATATGTGGCCGATGCTGAATGAACATAATATATACGAGTACTTCTTCATGTAGGTTGCAAATATTTCTATAGAGGAAAGTTACGTTTAAAACGCGTAATAGAGAGTTTTACTGCGAGTTTTAGCCGTCAGTGGCGCTACAAGCATAAAAAGGTAAACAACGTCAAGTGTAGCTTCGAGTGTGTAGTTGTATTGTCTGGTGTAGTGTATGTCAAGTTAACCCAAATGACATCATGCGCTGGTAGCGCCATCTGAGCCGACCTTTGCGTGAAACCTATTGAACCGCTATTAGGGATGTGTGTCTGCGCCGGTTCAGTGTTGCCACCTATTTCGGCCACCACAGTGCGAGGCTCTCGTAATGAAACATAATTTACGCTCGTAGAATATGACAGTAGCTCCCTGACACGGAGATTGAACCGTGCGACCGCCGGATGACCCCGGATATTGGCCACAATGGCGCTGTCATTCAGTTTAACACCGTCTCTAAAACCGTGACCGATGTAGTGGTTACTGTAATAAATACACAGCCACTGATACGGGTCAAACTGACTACTTACTTCATTATACATTATGTAGTTCAACAAACATTCCAACTTAATGAGAAGAGTCTTCTGTCAAAAATGTGTTCACCTGTTGTAATCGTTATCTACCGACCGTTTCAACGACATTCAGCACACGACATAACTTAAAATGTAATAAGCAGACAGAAGTGAGTGTGTGGCACAACTAACGCAGGACAGACAGCGTGTTTGACACGACTGTGACAATGGTGACAAAGGGCACAAGAGAAATATGCGAGGAACACGTGAGCGACGCGCAATGTATGGTGCATTGTCAGCACAGCAGCGGCCATGCTAACTTCAACTTTAACGTAACAGCGATACAGGCTAAAATAACCATTTCAGAAATCGGCAAAAAATATGCCGATAAAATATCCTTGCATTTGTCATAAGCTTTATGTTAAAAGCAATAGATGTTATATTGAAAGATTAGTGAGTTGATAAATACGAGTAAAATGTGCCGCTGCGCTGTATAAGGAATGTGTGCGCGGTCGCTCCGCGTCAAGCGAATGGTGTCGAAATGCAAAAGTTTTGTATCACGAGGTGTTTGTTGTTCATTTTATAATGTGTTCTTTCGGAATGTTATTATGTGTGAGAAATTTTATTTTCGGCGGAATCCAATAACTGCGGACTAAAGGAATATAGAGTTTACAAATAACTCGTGCGGAGCTCATGCGAACTGTTCATGAGCTCATTGTGCGTTACTTTTACTAAAACAAAAATATAAAAATGGCTATTGTGATTTACTGTTAGAAAATAGACATATGCCATCAAGGAATTTTCTGTAGGTTTTGAACTACATTATATGCGCCCGGAAATTAGTTTTTTTTATGGACTTGAATATGATATTTAATTTATCTGTTATTTTAGTGTTTTGTACATAAAACATCCCTGAAAAATTATAACTATGTAGCTAAGCGTTTAGATGGAAAAAACTTTTTGAAAAAAAGGGAACCGACTTCAAAACCAAACACAAAAAAAGTGTAAAATAACTTTTCTTTCGGAAGTCGGTGGCTTTGTTTTTATTTATTTCATTGACTATGGCCACCGACTTCCGAAAGAAAAGTTATTTTACACTTTTTTTGTGTTTGGTTTTGTAGTCGGTTCCCTTTTTTTCAAAAAGTTTTTTATTTTCCCCTTTTTAGTTTAGATATTCAACAAAAATCTTCATATAATCGGCGTCTTTGAAAATCTACAATCCTAGTAAGCAACAAAAACGGATCTATGCGGGCAACTTCACAAGATATCCATTATTGTTATATACTAAAACCTTCCTCAGAATGTAACAAACACTTTTCTGAAAACCGCATCAAAATCGGTTCAGCCGAACGAGAGATAATCGCGGACAAACATGCAATCCTCTCTAAAAATCTACAACCCAAGAAAGCAAAAACGGATCCACGCGGGCAACGTCACGGGATATCCATTAGTATTATATACTAAAACCTTCTCCAGAATGTAATGAACACTTTCCTGAAAACCGCATCAAAATCGGTTCAGCCAAACGCGAGATAATCGCGGACAAACATACATACATACATACAGGTCGAACTGAGAACCTGCTTTTTTTTTTGAAGTCGGTTAAAAAACAGCAGAATAAACCGACTTTTTTACCTGACTGGCAAGGAAGGCTTATGTACTATGTAAATAAGATATTCTTGAAAGTTACATACAAAGTTCTGAATGAATATAAGCGGTATTTAGTACCTAGAGTACAAATGCGTGTCGGTCGCAGATGGTTTTTATATCGCTGTAGCCCTGAGAGCCGAGAGGCTCTCGAGACGCGGCGCAGACGAGGGGCAGCACTAGTGCATGCGACTGACTGAAGTGGAGACCTTGTGTTCAGGAGTTGGAGTGCTAGCCTCGTGGACAACTGACAGTAGCCACACGCATTCTTCCATGACATCTCATGACTGGTAGGCGTGCGTGACCTGTTGAAAAACTAAGGTTTTCCAAACAACAATTAGCATCACAAAAATACCGTTTTACCATTAGGTATCCGGATTTTCTGATTTCAGAATTTATTTCAATCGACTACTATTTGAAGGGTTTTGTCTTTGTCATGTAAGCAGCATTTAAGCATTAACAAGTATTTAAAAAATTGATGTAATTCCGCGGTGTACCTATATCCTGTATCGACAGAATGTATCTAACCTAACCTCAACTAACTAATGTATTGTGAGAGAAAAAACGAGCTGAATCTGATCACCACTCAACTCATTATCACCTAGTTAAGGGTGCTTCACATTGGTGCGCTCGTGTGAGTCACCGCGTAATCGCATGCACTCTTATCCGCGCTCGTTATGTTATGCTAATATCTCTGTGTCGTCCCCCCGACCTGCATAATGCAACAATATGCACGATGTGGGGGAGAGACGACTTTATTGGGAACCAATTAGTGCCTAAAATATTTTGTGGTGTGTCGCATGTTAGCTGCTAGTTTGTGTGGTCGACGCTTCCGGTGGTGGTGGTGGTTATGGGTAATTGAATCATGAAGTTTGTTTAATTTACTTGTTATTTTTTGTATTTTTTTTTATTTGGTTGCTTATTTAATTTTTCTCTTTCAGGTAAGTACTTCATAGATTGTACTTCATAAACTCTGCCTGCCCAGGTAAGACATTACTTTACATTTTATATTTGTCGCAGCAAGCGGAGCGAGCGCCCGCTCCACAAACTCGGACTAAGCGCTCAAACACCATTACCGCCGGTTGTAAAAATGAGAATTATTTGAATCTGCAGCTTTTACTGCACTTGGGAGCAATGAAATGTTTTATAAATCTACTATTTTTCGTTTTCCAAGTGTCCTCGCAAATAAAGCGAGTGAACGGATTTACGAGTTTGTTTAAGAAAGGATTGTAAAATAGTTTAACCTAGATTTAGTCGTCTTTTGTGTTGGTACCGGCAGTGTCGCTGTATATATTCGAGCTCGATACGGACACGTTCTACTTGGTCGGTATCAGTGCGCGTCGTTCGCAGCTAGTCGGCTGAACGTAAAGCCTCTTAACAAACAGTTAGGTTCTAATCACGTATTCTCAATTAAGCTTTGAGGACAAATCCACCGCCGTCCCGTCGGTCCCCGCGCCCCGGGCGCTCTTACAACGGGACAGTGCGCCGCCAGAAGGCACACATTACACGTTATTTTGTACAATAGCCAAAAAAAAAAAACAGTCGGATCTACCATATTATTTTGCTCACCTCGCTCATCGTGCATTCGTGACTAGCCATCGCTGTCAGAAAGCTGCTCATTGGGACTGCGCTGGTCAATGTAAAAGTATTAAGTGATTGGCGGCGTAGACGAAACCAAGCCTTTGATATTGAAGCTTAATTATCATCCAGTTATGAAACGATGTGACCATGCACGAGCCATGTTAGAGGATGCAGTAGACATGTGGACCTTCTCCCGCGTGACACGCGTGTGTGGCTCGCCTCGCTCGGGCGCTCCATTGTTGTCCACAACATGCTCGCTATCATCAGATCCAGTCGGATATCTCGCCGATCGTTAAATTAAGCTGCCTTAGATAAGTATTTATGTTAGCGTGCTCGCGAGCCGATATAAACACATTATATGATCGGGAACGAGATAGCAGACGGATCTCCATTCAAAGACGCTGCTACTTATCGCAGTAAACGTAGTGTCAACAATAATGCTGATTTCATAACATACTAAACATTAATTATTTTTAAACGCATTAACACATGCGACGCGCGTCTTAAAGATGATTTTTGAGTTGGTAAGGCGTCTGGAGTACTAATCCAGAAGACGCGGGTTCGAATCCCACTTGCAACTGAATTTTTCTTTCCTCAAAAATCATACTAAACATTATGTCGTCGGCTCCTATTGGTCTTAGCGTGATGTTATATTTTATATCCTATAGTCTTCCTCGATAAATAGACTATCCAACACAATCAGTTTTTTTCAACTCGAACCAATAGTTCCCGAGATTAGCATGTTCATCTAAACAAATAAGCAAAATCTTTAGCTTTATCAGTATAGATACGTATTTTAGTTTTAATTGGTGGAACAATAAATCTAGTACGTGATCAGTAATTATAAAGTTCTGTACAAGTGGGGGGTGGTGCGTATACGGTCGTTATAGTAAATCGTGGAACGTTCATATAGTCACAACGCAAACAGACCCTAATTTACTACATTTCATTAGCAACTATCTAATATACCCTAACTATTATAGCTAGAGGGAACATTGAAACGTAACAAGTAACTACACAACAGGATTTGAAATAATTTTCTTTTCTTTCATTCTTTTTCTTTAAATCGTCCTACACTAGGAATTTCTCTTGTAGCGTGGGTGTGTTTACAAACATACCAAACCATATACACAAACACCCAGACCTAGGAAAAACTACTTGTAGATCATACAAATATTTGTTCCGTGCGGGGATCGAACCCGCGACACGCTGCGTAGCAGTCGATTGCTTAGCCACTGCACTCAAAGCCATGCAAATACCTGCCACCCTATGTTTTTGAATGAAGAGTCCCTAAAAAGCACGTAGCTTGAGACTGACCGAGCCAGACAGACGCACGTCAACTGTACACTAATATAAAAGATGAAAGTAACATCAACGCGGCGGAGGCGTCGGGACGCGGTGCGGGAGGGGGGGGGGGCGAGTACTTACACGAATTGAAGCTGCTTAATTAAGAAACAGACATCCCGCCGTGCTGCGGGATAGACAGACAGGGGATCCGGCTCGAAGGACCAGCATGCTGCTTTACTTACACATATATGCTAGCTAGATCTTGTTTGTTAACCACCTCATTAACAAAAGAAATGGATTGAACCACATTTGGTTCAATTGATCGTGATATATAAATTGCAAACATTTGCATTGCAATGTTTGTAAACGCACCCAAGATATAGGAAGGAGAAATTCCTAGTGAATTCCTATTTTATATAAAATAAAGTATTTACAAAAAGAGATACATACATAAAAAAATATAATATAATAAACTTAGTGATTGTAACCACACGCACACTAACGAACATGGACAATGAATACAATAGCGAGAGAGAAGAATAAAGTTACACAATAATATACATTAAAAATATTAAAAACAAATCGTATTATGGGTTTTATATTTACAACATAATATACTGGGATCTTTGAGTGTGTGTTAATCACGTTACACGTTGTACGATTATAATTTAAGTGCATGTATTGTGAAGTTAAACGTCCTATTGTAATCAGTAAAGGTTCTGTCCAAGCCCCCCCCCCCTACCCCCTCGGTCGGCAGCTTTTATCGCTCTGATTCCCCATCATTGTCGGGATCTTGTCTAAATGTCTCCTCTACATTATAGCCTGCACAATACTGCGATTTGCACGAAGCAATAATAACATTACGCCGTCACGCTTGTAATGTTGAGAGCAGAAAGAGGGGCAACTGCGTAATTTATAGCGTGCACTTCCAATAATATGGTGTTACATAATGGTGCCATTACCCAACATTTTCCTAGTTAATCCCAGAAGGTTTCAGTCCCAAACATCTTATTACAAAATAGCTTCAATTTAGCATTCATTCCGTGTCTACGTGTCGGCGTAGCATGCGGCATTCTTTTTGAACGGTCGTAGCACCCGTAGCACGCCGGGCGCGTAGCAATGTAGTCGTAGCAACGTAGCGCTCGCTACGAATATTGTGCTACGCATTTATTTTCGTAGCAATGTATTTTCTTTAAACTTTGCGCTGTTGCTTTTAATATTCATGCAAAATAAAAAGTTGAGAGATAAAAACTCATAATACTTAATTGGAGTTCTTTTATAGCCGCCTTAAGGAGCTAATTTTATGAAGTATATAAATAAATAAATAAAATAAATAAATATTCCACAACTATCACACAACGCCATCTAGTCCCAAGCTAAGCAGAGCTTGTGTTATGGGTACTAGACAACTGATAAACATACTTATATATTTCTAAATACATACATATTATAGATAAATTACACCCAGACACAGAACAAATGATCGTGCTCATCACACAAACATTTGTCCTGGGTGGGAATCGAACCCACGACCTCCGGCATAGCAGTCAGGGTCACTAACCACTAGACCAACAGGCCTGTCCAATAATATGTACTTATTTACAAAGCAAACATTATTAAGAAGCTAACTAACCGAATTGTAGCCTACATAAAGAAAAAAGTGTTAGGGGAAATATGTATATATATATTTGTGTTAATGTTTCGTTTAGAGTAAGTCATTAATAACACGCACACGTAGAAAATGTAGACATTAAAAACACTTTAATATTTCACGTAACATACAATGTAAGTGACTTGCAGTAGCTCGGCTCACCTGTCGCCCGCTTGACTGACTGACGTGTGAATACACGAACGTCTGCCACCGCCATATTAATATCACACAAATCGAAGCACTTTAATACTATCAATCGGGGATTCTTACAAAGTAGGAAAAAAGAAAAGTAGTCGCGGTCTTTGGATCCAATCCTTCAACATTCCGTGCACGCGTGAGTGCTCACAGGCATTCAACTAGCCAGGTAAGGAGATTGATGCGGGGCGGGCGCGTGGCGGGTGCGTGGCGGGAGCGGGGCGGCTGCGGGGCCGTCGCAGGACATTTTTCCCCCGTGAATAATATCGCACAATGCAGACGCCGTGATTTATGGTCGCCAGTCGTTTGTATGACGGCTGCATTTTGTTCAGTTGAGCCAGTCGACTGGTGCCCCCTGTGATAGTGTGTCTGTTAATGAATATTAATTAACCGTGTGCTGCGTGTGACGTGGGTCGTGCCGCGGTGGTTGCTGCACATCACACGTCTCGCCACGTCCTCGTGTGTCGGTACCAGAACAGCTGATATAAGACGAGTGTACGACTGTCAGTAATCTACTATGAGTTAGATAGATGTACTATTAACTGTGATCTCTATGATTTAAAATAACCTTTGTACTGCATCATCGTTGTGGATTTATCTGTTTATAATTCCTCAACTTTTGGTTCAGTCTTGCATCTCGGACTTCTTTGAATTTGCTTGGCGTACTGCGTGACGTTACGCGATATTTAGTTCATTAAGTACCAAATTAAGTATCGAATGAAATGTTAGTAAATATGGGTAGTATTTTAGTGCGACGTGTGAGAGTTAGCGCACGCGGCAAACACGCTGAACAAACATACAGTCACCACGCCGCACAGACGGACAGTTTACAAACATGCAGTATGAGTCACACACTGCCGTGCTCGACAGTACTCGCTGACACAATGATTTAGCAGGAGTTTGATTTAATCAGCTGTTGAAGATAGATGTCAAACTACCGACGTGCGAGTGTCGCGATCTAACTGAACTAAAACAAGTAATACAGCCTTCATACTTACCTATGGTAACGTATTTCAATGTGAAAACGTACGCACCGGAAGCATTACTCTACCGTCATCGAAAAAACTCGCGTTGCAACCGTGAAAAAACATCCGTAAGGCTCGCGTCGCGGGCGTCAATGAAACAAGGCGACATTCACTACGCGCCGGGAAAAGTCACCCGAGATAGATATATGCTTTGTTACACGAGCAAGAGGGAGAGAGGACAGTAGGGAATGATTTCCCTCTCGTTTGGGCGGGCGGCAGCGACAGTGTGACTGGGGCGGGCGCGCGGGTCGCACGCGGGACGTGACGCGGCGTGACGCGCGGGGAGTGACGCGCGAGTGACTGAGTGATGTGACAGTGACGAGCGGACACAGGCGACTATCAGCTGTACGACGACATCGTCGCTGTACGACCAGCGTCGTGTCTGATGCGAGGCCAGCCGGCCGGCGAGCTCGTGCAGACACACGTACGTACAATATCAATTGCTTATTGATTTACAACAACAACATAAACATTGACACAACCATGTGCTTCAAACACAAACCCTTTGTTTTTATTTGCACAAGAAAGTTAAACTCGCGTGTACTTACAACTGCGGTTACTTTCGCGTAAAGTTTCATGTTTGCACAGCAACTTCTCGCTAACTTTGCTGACAGAACAATATAATCAAACGACGGTTGATTAGTTTTCAATGAGCCTTCATCACGCAGCACTCGCTACTAAATAACTATAACTGAAACAAAGATAATTACAGAACACTAAATTAGATATGTACTCAGTGCAATTGTTAATGAGTGTCGAATGTTAATTGTTGACTAAGCCTAATACCTACTATCCGAACATAATAATATCCATTTAAAAGAGCTTCTGTTTAAACATTTTTTATATTACTGTCGGTTTGCAGTCAATATAAAAGTAAAAATAATTAGCATAATTGTCTCCAGTTATTCACTTTAGATATTTGTTCTTGAAGTCCATTGGGTATTTGTTGTGTTTGTTATCGTTAAATAATCATAAACAGTTTTAACAAGCATTTGTTGAACATTTAAATGTACCATTACAAACAAATGTCACTATTTATGAGCGATCAAGAGAATAGTATTAGAATTGCTTGAATGAAGAGGAATAGAGGGATAGACGAAGAGTTTTAAATATAGCTGGTATACAGCACGTATCAGCAAATATGAGTGAGGCGTCGAACTGTTCAATAATTTGATGATATCGGTATCTACAGCACCGTACACCGCTGCCGCTCTGCCGACCCCCGCGAGGGATGAGCGCCGTTATCTTATTATTTATTACGTCTTACGCTACCCCTTGCACTCACAGTATCTGCCGTGCACTCCCCTACAATGACCCAATCATTTCATATTACTGCCGACTTTGGAGACTAAAAACGGTGCGAACCTGGCCGCATATATTTACCTAACTTTATATTACGTTCAATAGTTCAGTGGAATGGCCAGCAGTGTTAGGATTTATAGACAAAATTTATTCGAACTCATTTTTATCTAAGTATATAGAACCACATGCTATATTCACGTGTGGTACACAACTATACACGTCTGTTATGATAACTTCGTTCGGTTCTGTTTAAGAAACTCCTCTGTCTGTAATTGAATATTGAACTTCAGATCCAATACCCAGTAATCGAATTTTCGAACATATAAATTATCAGAACGTGTTGCGGGAATTCCAATCGGTTGCAAAGTTTTCATACAAAGAAAAAAAATCACGCGTGTATAGATTATCTGATAAGTAGGGTAGCTTTCAGGCATGTTTTATTCAGGGCCAGCCACACTTCACTTCGGTTTTATTCAATAACGAATATCACAAAAAACATTTCGCCGTCGATCCGGGAATTAAACAAAAACACGCGCTACTCACGTAAGCTGCTTAACTTGCTGCTATTGTAAAAACGTGAAGGAAAGGGTTGTGCGAGGGTTCCCGGAGCGCCCAATGCCGCCTGCCGAGGCTTTCACTGCCCATTATGCCTACCTTCTGAAATCGCTACAAAATGGCGGATTTTAATCTTACTTCACTTTGAATAATTTTCATATTTTACCAGGTCGGGAGTAAAAACAAATGTTTGCAACAATCAATAGCACAGAAGCTCGCTCGGCCACGATTTAACGGGTCGTTTAGGAATGTCTATTTGCCGATAGTGTTTACTCGGTGTCCGGCGGCGCGGTCTTAGCAAACATCGTGCACGTCGGTGAAAAGTTACACGGATATCTCCCTCGCTAGGGATGCCATATGAGACTCCGGAACTTCTCAGGGTTTCCCTACCTCGACCACAATGCACAAGGATCCCTCAATCAACAGTCCTTGTATAACGAAGCTACCCTAAAATTTCGTAATTGACCAAACGAACTTCAAAAACTTTTCGTATTGTATATCTTTAGCTGTTAACGTCTCACGTCTTTTTCAAATATTACATTTAAATATCCACCAAGCCATCCTATCTGGTGTTCTCTACAAAGGTCCACACGACTGATTGACGTAACTACTGCATCGCACAGGACAGACGGACAGCTTCCGCGACTCTGAACTGATCGACAAACAAAATAAAACGTGCCTCGTAATAGTGCAGGCTTCTAGCTGATGGCCGCCGCGGCAGGGAGGCGTGAAGCGGCGTCACGCTGCAACTGGCGCAATATTTAAAGTGGTCGTCTTATGTGCTGAGAGAATGCGAAAGCTGGATTCAATGTGCATTTTCTACTGCATTACTACAAACACGTTTTTCTTAAAATATTCCCTTAATAAATAAGACAAATAGGTCAACATCTTTTGTCCCTCTATATTGTTATTTCTTCGTGGCCCGGGTCACTCGACCCGTATCTTAACTCCAGTCACTACGAACCTGTTTAGAGTTATCCGCGCGATCACTTGGCAGTGTGCATTAAGTGCCACTTCCGCAATATTGCTGTAAGGCAGTAACGCGCCAAGGTCAAGGTGAACGCCGCCATTACTCGCGTTAACCCGGGAGAGCAACAAGACGTTTAATGTGCTCCAACGCGCTTTACATTCCTCTGTCAAACGGATGAAATGAAACTTCACTGAGATATATTATATGAGAGCCTATAAACGTTTAATGCTGAACATTCATATGTCTCTTCCAGCAGTTAAAGTTATAAGGGATATGACAGCATCATTGATGTGATATACCTAATTAAAAATCTGACTCACGTCACGATACTAGAACCCAATTGATGAGCATCTCACCAGCCCTGTCAATAAACATATTTCTTTAGTCCTCTTGTTACTGTAACTATATGGAAAGAAAGAGATTTAAATTATTGGGAGCAGTGGTGGCCCAGTGGGAGCAGTGGTGGCCCAGTGGTATCGGCCTCGACTTACGAGTTGTAGGTCGTGGGTTCGAACCCCGTCAGGCGCATTACTTTGTGTAATTTATTTCAACACCCTTGCTCTCAAAACGGTGAAGGAAAACATCGTGAGGAAACCGGCATGTCCTAGAACCAAAAATTCGAAGACATGTGACATCTACCAATCCGCACTGGGCCCGCGTGGTAGATTACGGCCCACTCCCTCTCACAGAGAGGAGGCCTGTGTCCCAGCAGTGGGAACATTTATAGACTGATGATGGGTGAATATGTGTCAATATTTTGCATTAGGCAGTATTAATATCAAGGTGACTATAATTCTCGCAACACGTCTCGTCATTCGTCACAATTTTTTTAACCGTGTGTCACCATTTTAACAAGATCTAACATGTACTAATCGGATTATTAATTTACTATGTACGTAATTGAAGAAACTTTTGCTTTACTATATTATGTAATTATATTTTTATTGGCGCTCAACAATCCGCTGTTGGCGCCCAACATGGGATCTCAGTCAGTTGCCAGCTAAGTACCTATTTATCGTGACGCGCGGGGTCAAGGTTACATCTCGCGCGTTCTCATTATCTGCCCTGTTCTTTGTGATGTTTCATTACCTTATTCAACCGACTCTGTTTCATTAGATTTTGATATTTTTTCGGAATGGTTATTGGTTTGTATCTTTAATAAACATGCGTGTGAACAAAAGCATATTTTGTAAGCGACTCACACACGCTCGCATTTATTGCGAATATTCGTATATTCGCACATTCGTATGTTCGTACATTACGCACTACGGCAGCAGGTTTCTATTAGTGCTTATTTATCGTTCGTCGACGCGCTCTAACATATACCGCGGAGTTTCATTTGCGCGTAACTCGGCTTTAGTGATACTAAAACTGTTTACTATTCACCATCATGGAGCTACTGCGTTTCGTCACGTAAAATATACTATTTTTGTTCTATAATAATAGAAAAGCCTTTTATTATATTTGTGTAGTTGCTTTTCTTAAAAGTAGGTACAATATTTCTCAATAGCTGCTATTCTTTAAAATGTTTAGTATCGAATAAAGACAAAAAAATCTCCTGAGAGATACGCTTTTCATTTAGGTAGGACCCTAAACTTTTATACCGGGCATATTACCTACAACATAAAAGCGAATTATCCACTTAAACAATTTCCTATAATTAAACTCCTTTGCGCTTCACAAAGCGTCTCTTAAATTCTCAATATCAGGAGGGGGTGGGTGCCTCTGAGTGACGTCACGTCGTCACTCGCTCCTCGTTAGTTAAAAGAGTCAATTTGGCGAACATTGGCAAGAGCTGTAAGAGCGTCCAAAGCCCAGCAGTCCGCAGGATTAGGATATAGGAGGCTGTCGAGGTGTTCAGCTCAGCGAGACGGTGCCCGCCTGCTAGCTCACGGTTAGCTTAGAAACGCAATAACACTATGTCATCATTATTTTTAAAACATTTTGTTTCCAAGAAGGATATTTTTAAACTTTGTCGGAACATTGTGGCTTGGTTTTGGTAGATATTTTCTTATTAGTGCCACGTTAAAAGAGCCAAAGATTGCGTACCTTCCTTACTTGTCTCTCTTTGTCTAATCAATATTAAGATTTCATGATTCATTTATTCAATCTGCTTCAATCAAGACTTGTATGTATAATCCTACACTATAGTCGCACAAGTCAATCTCTACCTTCACAATGACGAGCACATCGCATATCCCCCTCACTTTTATTTCAACTGCAAAATGTAAGGTCGTCACTAAGAAGACGCGTCGTAACGCCTTCTGTGACTGGCGGCGTCAGGCGCGACGCCTTTGTGTCACGGGATTGCAGCGGCGATATTATTGCTCGTACTTTTAGCTCGAAATATAATGAACTGGGTCTCAGTAGGCCGAAATTACGAGGATATAGCTTGCGGTTACGGGTGACATTACTGAGCGATATTACTTCATGTAAACTGTGCCTAGACTCGGTTTGATGTTGGTCGAGGCTAACCAAGTTCGTGAGATGTAGAACTAGAAGCCAAATGGAGAAAACTTATTTATTACTGAAACCAGCCGAGTACCTATGTATTACGATATGTTTCTTGAACTAGTTAGTCTAGTTAGCTTGTAACTGAGTTATTCTAAATTATACATAGGTATAACTTACAACAAAAAAAGCTTTGAGTCAAAAACCAAAGATCAAAGTTTCGCCAAAAAGTAGGGTCAGTGAAGTTGATGGATAAATAAAATAGCACTTTTCATCGGACCTTTTTCACTGAAGTGCCTTGAAGTATTGGATAAAAATATCGGGTACTGTATAAGCATTTCGTCTGCGATTTTCCCTTATTCGGTAGTTTAGACGTGTCTCGGGTGTCCGCTGCCGGCCACATATTTATGTTATGAGTATCGCCGGGTCGGGAGCGGCGCGTGGCGTGGAGTGCCGAGCGGATCGCATTGACTTTGTTTTCAACTTACGTCCTGTGTCGAACGAACGAAATTTTGGGTTTGTGTTTGTGTGCGTAGGTCGTGTTCCACAGTTCCTGCTAGTCTATACATATAATAAATCTGTAGAGGGGTCAATTCTGTACATTGAAAATATTGAAAAAATAAATAGCGGGGGGTGTTGCTGGATCGATACCAAACCCAAATATGTGATTAAAAAAATTTTTGTCTGTCTGTCTGTCTGTCTGTATGTGCAGGCATCACGTGAAAACTAACGGTTCGATTTCGATGAAACTTGGTATAATTATACCTTATTATCCTGGGCATAAAATAGGATACTTTTTATCCTGGAAAAATACGTAGAAAAAAAAATCTGTAACAAACCCTTATTATGGAACCACTGGCGACACCTATTATCAAGGTAGAACATTACGCCACGCCTGCCTCCATTGATTTCTAAAAAGGTTCCACCACTCACCACTAGATGGCGTTGTGCCTATGACGCGCATTTCTGAATCGCGGTGTTAAGATTCTCAGAGAGTTAATGACTAGCGGCGGACGTGTCCAGTGTGGCGAGCGGTCGTCCGTGGAATTAATATTGTATGCGTGTAATTTCATTTAACCGTGATTTTCAGCGCGACCTTTTCGAATTCGATTACTGTTCCGATCAGTTATTTGTAAATACAAGGTCGGAATTACTTATGAAAAAAATACTTACTACAGAACGCGAGCTCAACAGCAGTAGCTCAATAGATCTCCTTAATTATTATAGGCTTAGCCGTATTTGGGTCCAATAGATATTTATAAGATGTCATTGTCAGAGTTACTCAAAATGGAGAAATAAACCATCCACGCGAAGACCGACAACCGCGCGGACGGAGTCGCGGGCGGAAGCTAGTTATTAATATATTATTATTTAAAAGTATGGCGTGCATTATTTGAAAAGAAGTAATTTCCTTGAGAAAATATACGAGTAGTTTAAAATACTACATAAGTATTGTCCTATTCCTTTGCATTTGTTACAATACGAACCTCATCGTGACAATATCTTTTTTTAACATACGCTCATGTGTCGCTGATGTTTTGTGATACTACTACACACAATCTCGAACTGTTTCCTATTTTAAATAATATGTGAATTTCAAAACAAATCTAGCGAAATTAAAATCTGAAACTTATGCAGTCCATACACAGGTCCATTGTTGAATCGATACTCTAAGCAGTGGACTTACTGTTCCCCTAAACTTCTTTCTCAGAAACACCTTAGTACTTGTTTATCTCGATACTCCTCCTGTGCTGTTCGGTGGTCATTATTAAAGTCAAGCACATTTGTTTCGTCTAGACTGTCCCTATAATAGTACTAACATTTTGTCCTATAACTCGTCCCCGGCGTTATCCTGGCTTTCTGCCAGACATTCGTTTTGTGCAGCGCGATATAATAGCACCACTTAACTTCTTTGTTTTAACACTGTCGTCTAGGTAATTTGTTTATTCTAGAGCACGAAAAAGAAATGGTCAGAGAATATTACCCTGTGGTACTCTTTGTTGAATTACATATTACTGTTATGTTAGAAGAACCACATTTTAAACAATAGGGTTAAAAAGAAAGAAATAATACAGTGAGTTAAATCAGCTGGTCAGCTGACATCAAGGGAGCAGGATGCCTGCCTTATTACTTACTGTTACTCTGGGCCACAGAAGTCAGAAGCATGTTTTTCTTCACAATGTGAATTGAGTTCTCCAAAAGCTCGTATTTCTCAAGTAGCACCATAAACCCTGCAGCGAGTGTCGCGTGTCAGCGGGTGATGAAGGCGGTCGTTACGTTCTCATAAATTAGCTACCGCTGCCCACCCCCGGAATATAACTGGCGCAGTAGGCGCGCCGAGGGGACTATTGATGATATTGGCAGACGATGCTAATGCGGGTACTCTTGTTGGCAGTAGTTGAAATGCTTGCGGAGATAATAGACCCAGAGGAAGAACAGAAAAATATCTACTAATTGGCAGGAAGTTTGTATGCATGTACCTCTAAAGAAATCTGGAAGTAGCGCCATGTTCTAAAATCACACGCGAAACCTCCTTAAACTCCCATCTAACAGCGAACGAATATTTAAAATATTAAAAAATATCGTATAGTCTGGTATCAGTGAGCGAGCAAGACGCGTCTGTGATAATATCCTTTAGTCGTGCGGCCTGCTGCGATCAGTTGCGGCCCGCTGCGAATGCATTTACTAAATGCCGCTGCGTCGCCCTCTGTTGTGTAATTGCTTACCTGCCGCGCTTTTGTTAATCGTGTTTTATTTATGCTAACAAAAAATGCGGAGCAATATTAGTATTATTATATAAAACAATGTTTGTTTTACAAAATACTATAAAACTAACGCAATAGCCAAATCCACACGAGTGTTTTTACGAGGTGATTCCGAACATCACACCGGCGGTGAACAGACAGACATTAAACAATGTTGCAGTTTTATTATGAGAGGAGGTTTATTATTTGTTGAGGAGGGATTGTCTGTCTGCAATAAACTAAACAATGCACCTCTTGTACGTACAGTTTATGACGAATTAAATGGCCACGCGGTGAAACGGCTCAATCTTGTTGTCCGAGAACACAAGTTACTTGGACGCTTTCTCAAAATGCAATTCGTTTCGAGAACTACAGCTGATATTCAAATATTTTTTCGTTGTTGTTGAAAATTTCTAGAAGTATTATTAACTAGGTCAATATATGAGTATTTTCATTCATCTTTGAAAAGCATATGATTAAATGCATTGAAAGCATCCTTCAATTAGAAGTGTATCTACCATGAAACATTTAACATAAAGAGTTAAGGATCCCTGTTAACCTGATTATCGTCTTCCTCCTGCGAGTTCCTGCGGGACGCGTGACTTACCGCCGGAGGGAGGAGGGAAGGAGGGTGAGGGGGTGAAGTGAAGGTGTGTCATCCGTGATCTATGGGCGCACACGATCCTATTGCTTTTGTTATGTGATTATTTCAATTGTTATTGACGTTAACGTGTTAGGAGGACAGGATGGGTTTTTCATACGACATTATTGTTCACGTATTTGTACATTTATGATAGCAGAAAAAGAGCGGATCAACAGACGAATTGTCTACAATTTATGAAAGTTAATCGAGAGACTAAAATTATTTATATTGGGAAGTAATCTTATTTCGCTACTCGTTCCGTCTGATATTCCCATCGCCCAATTTCATGGGTGTCGGAGTGTGCGCCCTCCCGCAATGATAGGTCAGTTTCGCGTCGACTGAGAGGGTCCTAGAGGGCATCAGTGTCACCACTCACGTGTCTACAGAGGAATTTGAGACACTCCAATTTATTTTTCAGTTTCAAAGCGTGAAATAGCCACATGATTTCATGTTGTACATCAAACGGTACCTCGCCAGTGACATAGCGAAATGATTTTAGGTAAATATTATGAAGTATTTAAATATTCATAGTACAGAAACAGACACACGGTCAGATCGTCAGGAAATTAATTAAAATATTGCGCAGTGTTACCCTGCCCCATATTTTAGCAGATAATTCTCAGGTAGACCCTAACTATTATTTAGTCGCGACAGGTGGAGTAGGGTGCGTTCACGCGGCCGTATTAATTCGGGGGATTATCGTTACGGCGCCGGTCCGGTCCCAGGGTGGCGGATCACCCGGATAACCGGCGCCCGGCAGGTCCTGCCGGCTTGCTTACCGATGGGGCCCGGGAGACTGCGTGGATTACCGGAGTAGCCTGAGATGCTATAATGTAACTACTAACTACAGAAGGATCGGTGCTAATACACAATAAGGGACACACGAGGAAGTCGTTCGTTGTCATGCTGAAAGTTTTAATGTGAGTCCCTACTCTGTCCAGACTGCGCATTATCTGCCTAAAATTGACCATATTCTCAAGCACTCAATCTATCTCTTTTCTGGAACACAGGTAATGTCTATGGTAATTTAAAGGCAAGAGATAGATGGTCATACAATTGTTTTTCTCTCTTTCTAGAAGGTATGGCCTCTTTTGTCTCTCATTTGGCCAGGGAAGGCTCCGTCCATCCTCTAAATCTATGATCCCTAACCAGTGAAATAATAGGCTGAGCTGCGATTTTCAGAAAATATCTTTGCTGAGAATTCATGCCGTAAATCTGTCTGTTACTATGTAATAGCTATTAAATCACGCGTTGTTTAAGTTTGATGCAGTTAGTACTAGCTATAGATTTAACCTTCTGTTTTCAATAACTTCTCAGTGGCAATCCTAGTGAAAGTGTTCG
The DNA here is from genome assembly GCA_950005045.1 of Agrotis exclamationis. NCBI lineage: Eukaryota > Metazoa > Arthropoda > Insecta > Lepidoptera > Noctuidae > Agrotis > Agrotis exclamationis. Next base: position 21,783,233 of record OX465435.1, on the reverse strand, counting down.
TGATCGTGTGTATTGCTTGTGTTAGTTATGTCGGTCGTGTGTCCCGCGCCTGTCGAGGTTATGTTCCTGACATTGGAAATGTTCACTCACTTGGGTAAAGGAAATTCTGAAATACGTTTTGTGGTTATCCTATCTGAAATTATAACTACAGACGTAACTAACTTTTGGGGCTACAATATAAGGTTGCCAAAATAAATTTTTAGAGAGATTTAGATATTAAACTTGATCATTGTCACGTGGTAAAACCAGTCAGTAGATAGGGTGGGTACAATTTTCACCATAATACCTGAGTGCTCTGCTACAACACCCTGGGGAACTGCTGGGTCGTTCAATAGCTCCGCTGGAACACCTCCTCTAAATCTTTATTATGACATTATTCTCCAGAACACCCTGTTTGTGGCACGAGATAAATCAGAAAAGGGTTCGTAAGGAAATGAACACTTTAGCTAACGCGAAACGCTCGTGAATTGTTTCTCAGCCGAAAGTGAATAAAAAGGAGGTTGGCATGTATTAATGTCACTTGTTGTTGTAATGTGATGGGGTTGTATGTACTTGTGCGGTCGTCAGTCGAGCGCTGAACAAGTGACAGTCGCTGACAGCTGACAGTGTCGATGTATCCACGTCACGTTGACAGGCAGGTGGGACTCTTACAGAATAGACTTCAGTTGCTCCGTACTTCTTGAATTATTTATTGTCCTGATATTACAGAGCAGAAGTTAGAGTGCTTCTATTTAGCAACCATTTGATGTCTATTTAGATTAAAGGAAAGATTAGTGTCTTATTTCTAGACATTAATTCATCTCTCACGTCGTCTTATAAAACATAAAAACAGTACTTAAAACCCTCGTAGACGTTCGAATAAACTGCGACCACTTAGCGGGATTAACGTTTTCGCAACGAATTTCTACATTTTTGGCTGACGACCAAACTTTAATTTGACCAAAAATCGGCTTTGAGTGCCATCACGCTAATTAGTGTGTGGAGCGGCCGCGAGCTTCACTCGTGCGTCGTCGGGGAGATTCATTGCAATTAAAATAATAAATTAGCCTCAATGAAGTTATTGACAACTGTAAAATAAATATGTACGTCGACGAGAGGTCGGAGGGGAGGGGGGGAAGGGAGCACTTATGTTGACATGTCGCCACTAATTGATGGCATATAGACATCACATCAACTATGTATGAATTACGAGTCGCTGATGGGGTTGAGACCAGGTTTGCCATATTGATGAATGTAATATTCTGTCGTACTAATCCCAGACAGGTTGTCTTAAGCCGGGTTTTCACAGTAAGAGTTGGCTCGGATCGAGTGCACTCGTACGAGTCAGCTTCGTACGAGTGTACACGGATAGTGGTTTACACACAACTCACTGTGTCACGTTCACTCCACTTTTTCTTAGTTGTCGCCATATTGTTTACATAAAAATGATCCACAGAGTACATTCAAGTGATCCGAGTGAGCTCGAAAAATAGAGCAGAGTCCGAGTCTACTCGGATTAGACGTTGGCGTCCGAGTGCGCTCGGATTACGTGTTTACATGATACGAGTAGCATCCGAGTAGACATCCGAGTGCACTCGGTCCGAGCCAACTCTTACTGTGAAAACCCGGCTTTACATGATACGAGTAGCATCCGAGTAGACATCCGAGTGCACTCGGTCCGAGCCAACTCTTACTGTGAAAACCCGGCTTTAGACATGCCCCATTCAGGTTTGCCTACGTTATAATTACGTTACCAAGCATCGTTAGCCGACATAGACTGTTTCAAATGTAAACACCCCTGTAAAATCCACAATCTCTACAAGTTTAATGGAACAATCATTTTCCAATCATTATCTTGCCATTCAACTTCAATAAATTCATCACTTCAGTTGGCAAATTCTAAAAACAAAACACAACAAACTCTTCAAATATCTCGTGTATTTCCTAACTTCCTTTGAAAACACAGGAGTCTCACACAAAGCCGACAGCGGCGTGTGATCGCGACGTCTGCGCCTAATCGCGGCACAACGAGCCTAAACAATAAACATAAACAAGTCGCTCCTCGCCCCCAGCAGCCCCTGCAGCCCCCACACGAGGGGCGAAGCCCGAAGGGGCCTCGAGGACTGCCACTGCACCGCGCTGCATCGAGTGCTCACAATGATATTTGTTCGCAAGTTTCGAGTAGTATTTTCCATATTGCTTTGGTATGGAAACGCGATATTGTGGCCGAATGCAGGGTTGGAATTTTCGTCTGGGTTTAGTTTCGTGGAATAGGTTACAGAAAGTAATCAACGGAAACTGTAGTTGTTTACCCGAATGGCTTTGCAAACTGACCTTCACGAATCTATAACGAGCGAGCATTAAGACAAGATTAACACTATTACGCATTTGGAATACGATAAAGTTATTTAACTTCTAGGAAAACAAGCCATAATAATTAAAAAAAAATCTATTCATTGTCTGCTCACTGAAAAGCGTCAAGTTTTACAAATCTACTTGTATTTTGAACATGAAACATTTAGATACACAAACCTCTACTTATCCAAACTGCAAGTCGTCTCAATATCCGATGGAACGCACTCGACAGCGGCGCGTGCATAAGTGCATACAGACATGTGTCGATGTGCTGACTCGCGACTGTGAACGTCACTGCATTCAACCTGCCCTCGCGCTACCTGAGGGCGCGGGGTGGACAGGCACCCCTTGAGCACACGAGCGGAAAACAAGCGCAATAAGCACTGAGCACACGAGAGTGATTTGAAATAACTGAGGGGAACACTCCTCGAAATAACGAGAAAAAATAAATTGAGTGTGCGCGCTTCAATCAACCTATCAATTCAGTATTTTAAACAATCCACTGCTGAAAAATATGCCGCATTCTGTCTCTTGTACAAGGTGTTAAACGTAAAGTTGTGAAGCTCTTTCGTAATCAATAACTCGGAGCTGTTTCGTGTAAATGATGTGTTGTACGAAACAGCTTGTTTTAGCCGCGAACACCTCGCATTAGCATAATAATATCGTTGTAATAACAGCTGATATTAGCATGCAACGGAACACCGCCAATATCCGGGATCAGGTACTTAGCAGCTACAGGTATATTTTGTTACAATATTATTAACGAATTTGTTTTAATTCCCTGGCAACGGGAGAGTGGTTTATCACATAATGTACTTGATCAAGTATCAGGTATGTACTCGCTATTGCTTGCGGTTTGGCCCACTTGTATGTTAGAAGATATCCCATGGGAATATACATTAAAATATAATTAACCAACCCAAACATAAATCATAGTTTATTTTAGTCGTATTTCATCCAAATTGTTAATTTCGCATTTATAATATTAGGGTAAAATTCTCCAGTAAAAGCGTTCCCGCGAGATAGGGAAATCAATGATACGGAGCGACGACGCTTAAAAGAGACTTCAATTGAGTTCAAATGTTTTCTTCCTATTTGTTTGTTGAGCCGCGTGTTGAGTATTTCGTAGACAAAGCGTTCGTTTCTATGGAAATAACACGATTGTATCGAACGTTCGCGAAACAAACTAGATAGCTAATGGAAATTAATGATACACGAACTGACTCGGGTTTCAGGCTCATCCATTTCGGCTGGCGATGGAAACTTGTTGTTTACGCCTCCGACGCTGATTGATCAATCAATATGTAGGATTGAGTAATGTTGAGACAAAATAGGTACATAATATATCTCCAAGAAATCTTAGCACGGAAACTTACCAACAGAACTTAACTTGATTATGATTTATGTATTTTTTTTATGTGTAATGAGTTTGCTCTTGACCTTAGTCGAGATGTATTTAGTTAGCTAAATACTCGTAGCATACACGTTTTCATTTGTCAATAAAATATAAATTCTTTAATACCTACCTGACATTTCAAATCTTTAAAAGCCACTACATTATACATTAAGAATAAAAAAACTCGTGTCATGTTTGAAAAGAGCAGTCTCATTCAAATAGGAAATTAATTTGAGAGATTATTAATTATTTGTAATTTGTTGAGTTTCAAGCGAGGTTTAAATCTCCTTCATCAAATGTACCATGGCATCAGAGTATTATTTGTGTAGCGCCTCGTAATGAAGCCACCATGACGTCATATTAATAAACGCGCACATTCGCTCCTCACACATATTTGCCTACAGTACACATTCGGCTAAGGTCGGGCACACACGGGGCAAGTCGTAAAGCGAGTGATTACTGGTTTATTAGCGCGCGGATCTCGCTCTGATGTTGTTGAGGTAGTTTCATACAGAAAATTAGGAAATGCTGCCATAATAAGGTATTATTTAAAGAAACATATCATAAGATCTAATTGAAAATATAAGAGTACGAATTAAGTACAGTCATGTTTTAGTAAAATACTCGTTATTTTGAATATCAAAGCAAATTCATTAATATCCATACGTCAAGCTTCTTACACACATGCTTCTAAATCTCATTTTAATTAATGCTGCGGTTTTGATAGCTGCTTTGATTAAGGCGTAGGGGAACCACATTGTCATGTAAATTACTATCTCCATAGAACAGTCTCTATTAAACTCAAAAGGATCGTCTGGTTGTATTTACTAGTTCGGTGTTGAACGGCCTTAACGCAGTCGTCACAATGTCATGAGTTCTTATGTAAGCGAATAGTTAGCAGTGCAGTTAGTAAATGTGCTCGATCTAGATAAGCACTAATGTCGTCTGAGCGAACTAGAATCTAGGATCAGTTTAGAAGTCTGGGCTAAGTTGGGTTGCTAATATAACCAAATAATACATGAATTTATGCTGAATCATGGCAGGTACGAGTACATATAGATATCTATATTTTAGTAAAAACTATTTACACTACAAAACAAGAAAAATGGAAGCTAAGCTATCAAAATTCAGGAGAGCTCCTGAGTGGAACTCCCCGCAGTGTCTTGTCGATATAAGTCGGTAACATATACCTGCCCCCCGGGAGCGCCCGCCTCACCGCGGGCAGCTGTCTGCCCGAGCTTTAATTAAAACTTTTTTAAGGAAAATGTGATGAATTCCCTTAAAAGTCGAGTGTGTTGGCAGACAGAAAATTAAACACTTCCATTGGTAAGGGTCAGATTATTTTTAAGAGTAATCATGCTATGAAATGGACGATGAAATCTTTATTGAAATAAGGTTTACTTTGATATTAAAATAAACAGCTTCAAAGGGAATGGCCATTGATTGACGCGATCAACGAGGCGACTATCGACTCTAAAAACATGTTGTAAAGTCTCTTTGAACTATAGTAAGTTGCTACATCATGTTAGTAAAGTGAGTCATAACTTAGATGAGCGCTAGCTCGTACTAATGACCTGAACTTCTCACATTAGAGCTCACCTCACTCATGATAACTATGTAGAACCGCAGATTAATACTAGAGCAAGAGTTCTAACATAAAGCTCAAGATTGATGGATGCACTGAAATATAGCACTTATGCAACTAGACCTTAGTGCTGATAGACAACCACACTTTTTGACAGTATTGAGCACCCTAACTTCTTCACACACATGAGGAAGGCTGGCCGCGACGCGCGACGTCTGAAGTCCCTTAATCAAGATTGATGCATTCCTCGAAGGTGTCGTATCGACGGCTCGGTATTTATCCGCGCGTCCATCAGGACGATCATACATCTACCGCACACGTGGGGCAGGCAGGTCAGCCCCAGTGATCAAGACAGATGAGTGTCCCGCATCCCGCCGCCCGAGTCCCGCGTCCCGTCGCTGTCAATAGCGCTCGTCATGGCGAGTCCGTGATCTTGCGGCGCGATGATCCCGGGCTTAGGAGCGGACACGGGACCACGAGGATTATACGGGATTGTTGCGGAAAAATGCGGGATTACAGAAAATAATGTGCAGTTCTTGAATAATAATATCAACTTTGAGATTGTCGTGTTGGTTTTGTATCTCTGTTTCAATTTTGTTTTAGGCAGTATATGTAAAGAGATAAAGATTTAAGTTGCAAAACTATTATGAGTTTTGAATATAAAAAAAAACCAAATGGAGAACCTCTTCGTTTTTTTTATCCCTCTGGCCGCTACTATTGTTCTGTCTGAACTGTGTTTAATGACGTATGTATGTCACAAATCTTTTGCAATTGACACAGATTCACACGTGCTGCCTTATTATACCTGTTCATCTGGCTATCCAGACGGGTTTGATGTCAATCGCTCGCTCTTTGGTGCATCTTTACCCAAAGCATTCATTTTATATGGATTCCCTTCATACTGCACTTGGCATCAAATATCATGTCTGTGAGATGTGGAAAGAGAGGATTAAATCGGAGTTTGAGGAGCATGGATTGAAGATGTCGGTACATAGAGTGTTTGAATGTAGCCTTTGAAGAAAGTTCAGTTTTTATTTTTAAATAGGAAGAAGATTAGGATAAAATTATATATATTCATCGGTGTAGATATATAGGAACTATAGGTTATGTAATATTATTTAAGATAGCACATTTATAATGATGCAATTAGCGGGACCCTACTAATTTACCTTTTAAGTAATAAATCAGAACAATAGTACGTTTTGTGCAAAAGAACCTAGAAGAGATAAGTTTACAACCTCCGAGGATAGCGTCGAGGGCTTAATTTATTTTGAAACAAGATATTTTTATACTAAACTTTGGAGTTTTTCATTTTCGCGTTGAAACGAATTTTCTTGTGAAATATGCCAACCCATTTGTTCGTACTACGACTTAAACTACTGCCAACTCTGTACTCCTCATGAAATGAAATCAGACAATTCGCAGAAAAATAAAATCTTTTAAATCGAAATTCAGGAATTGTCCAATATTTTTTACGACTCGATATTTTAACCCTCAACTGTAGCATTTCAATAAGCTGTGCGAGAATTTTCATATGAAAATTATCTCACAAGAGTTTGATCTCAACCCGAAGCGCGAACGATTTAATATCGCCCCCTATTTAAGGATTAGCGGGGGCGAATGGGACGAGTGGGTCCACCTCGCTGTGCGTGCTCCGTCCCTACACAGTACCCACTTAATTATGTGGTAATATATGAATTTTAATTATGGGAACTCATTTGGCGACAGGGACGACGGCTTTTTGGCATTTCATCGGGTATTGAGGCCCGATATTTTCCTCCGGAGTTGAATATTATTTTACAAGTACCGATTTCAGTGTGGAGTTATTTGAGAGTCGTTCAAATGGCTAACATGTGTACAGTGTATATTTTCATAAATATATGAATTTCATTAGTCGGCATTGGGGTTACAATAACGTTACTCGAATAACAAAATAAACAACTCTTTCAGAAGTCAGTGTAGTAACAAAAATAACGGAAAATGGAAGAAAGCCAAACTTGTCATTTATCACAATACGTGGCCTTTACCGCTACTTCGATAGCTGGTCGTGCCAGTTCGTCCCAATATCGAGGTGTCGGGAGTTCGGCAAGTTGTCACGTCTGGAGGACGAGATGTGTGATTGAGGGCTCGCTATTTAATTGAAAACTTTAGAGGTTCATGGTCCTTCCTAAAACTTTATTTTTATTAAAATGTTTCGGGAAGCCATTTATTTATTAATTAGCTACATTTATGACTCGGACATCTCTTGGGAGAGGTGCCATTTTGCGATATTTTCAAAGAGGAATAATGAAAAATATTCATATCTATCTATTGAAGTGGGAGAAAATATAATAGCTCAAGCTCTGAGTGGGAGTCATTGACAGATAAAAATAACTAAGAAGATTCTTTGTGATTTTTTATCTCCTAAATTAAATATATTTAGCAACCTATTAATAACCCAACGGAAGCCTTCTTAGTGTGACGTGCGTAGACGCTATTTCCACCATAGCGACGTCACGTATCTAATGGCGGGAGTCTCGCGGACACAGTGTGAGACAAGCAGAAGTTTAACTCCATACAAAACGCGAAGGAGGGGTGGTTGGATGTGTCCCTAATAAATAAAAAAAGGTGTTGATTGAAAATGTTCGGGTTTACAATCGATTCGTACGTGCTTTAGAGATAGGTTTTATTGTTTTGTGTGTCGACGTACGTGACACTTTTTGTAAATCGTTGACTGTCTGGTATTGCTTTTTAAGAGGGGTCTGTAGAGATAGGCTTTAACTAAATAATAACAGTTCCATTGTTGTTCTAGACTTTCCCGAATTAGCATTCGATTTCGTACTCTCAAAATCCCAGTAGCTTCAACTTGATCAGTTCAAATAATTATAATTGTTGAATTTGCTCTGCAAAAATAAAAACTGATATTTCTGAAATAAACTACGTATTTGTGTTACTGAATCGTCTTCTTCATCAGTATTCGCGTCTGTGTAGCAGTTTGTTTCGCATTAACGTTTTGTTATAGTTAGCTTCGTGTGGCGGTGATGGCGGTAGTTTGAATCACTTGGCGTCGCGCGTCGTCGAGGCTTTGTGCCGGGTCACGTGATGGCGCCATTCATTGCTGTTCTTCTGACAGCTGGCTTTATACCCGCTTATTATTATTATTGTTCGCAAAAATATGGCATTAGGGAAGCAAGGTCGTAGACGGCATGGTTGGCGCAACGACTGAGAGATCGAATATTGCGTACTGTGACGCGGGTTCGATCCCCACACGGAACAAATTTGTGTATGACTTTAGGTAGTGGGCCATGACACAGGAGAAATATGAGACAACATAAAAAAAACACGAACCAAATACAAAGTGGTTGCCATGAAAGAAAAAGTTAAAGTTCCATTTGCAACCTCTACATAGTATAAAAGTCGCTTTTTGCCGCCTGTACGATTAGAAGTTTAAAACTACGAAAAAATGTCTTGAGTTTTTATCAGTAGGCTGAGTGATTAAAGAAGAAGGTTTACTATACATGTATAATACATGCGAAGTCGAGGCGGCTCGCCATAACTTTTTTTTTATTTTTTATTCTGTGATGGGTTTTAGTTTTTGCTGTAGGCACTCCTGGTTGTGATACTCTCGAAATATGCAAATAAAAACGTTAGCATCGAAAACAAACCTCACTGATGGAGCCTTTTTTACGTTTTGAATAAAAAAGGATTATTTTTATTTTTCAGCGCCTGTAGCAGTATTTTTGAGCAAAAACAACGTTGTTTTATGAATATTTTTAAAGTCCATAATATAAATAACTAGAATAACAGTAATACACAACAGCACATTTAAATCTTATATTTTGTACGAAATATTAACGAAAAGAATGGAAAAAGCTTTTTCGGAATTGTGGTTTATTGGGGAACCCAAAAGCGATTTAAGTAAAACCCTGGTAAAACCAAACTGGAACAAAAAAGGGTTATTAGATGATGTTCTGCGTGGCGGGACCTTTCAGCTGGTTTTTGTAGTTGTACCGCACACGTGCCGCGCAGGGTCGGTGTAATAGGGTGCTTCGTTAATGGTTCTTGTCTACGAAAGGTGTGAACTAAATGTATTATTTAACCCTTTTTTTTTGTTAAACATAATTCCGTTTTGTTTTTAAATTTGGATGGCTTCAATATTCTGTTAGTACGATTTCACCTCAACCTCAAATCCCTGACCTTAAAGTCATAAGCTCAAAGCTTAGAAAAAAAAAGCAAAATGTTACGTTACATTTTTAACAAAATTACATTCTTTTCACACAATTACGCCTTCAAAATCTCTATTTACTGTATTATACGTTGTGAGTAAACGGCTTTTACGTCATCTTATTTTGAACTTTATGCAATTGAAGTAGGGTTTTGAATCGTTTCAGTTAATTTTGGTGTTGTAAATGCAATTTGGGCGGGGTGTAATGGTTCGCGTAGATACCATTAGGGCTGTGACGTCACGGGCCCTTTGTAAGAAACCAGGATAAAAATATTACACTTACATACATATTTTTAAAATCTCGAAGTTAGCATGATCACAATATCAAACACACTCAAATACGAGTAAATCATCACTACGTTATTTTTTGAAACACCCATTATATAGGAAAGAAAAATTTGACCACAAGCAGGATTAGAACCTGCGGTTTCAGAACATCCTAATCTCTTTCCACAAAAAAATTTGAAGTTCGCGACTCATGCGTCAATGTGTATAATACTTAAAAATATTAAATGGACGCTCCTCAGGACTGACATGAACTTGTCCTGTTAAATCTTGATTTTCTCTCCTAGTAAAAGCGCGAATTCTTCAACTTAAGACATGTTGACCTTCTGTTATCGTTGTACTGTGTCCTGGCACCTTGGTAGTGACGTGCCCTGCTAGCACCGCTGCCGCCGCCGCGCGGACATGATTTAGCAACACCTACATTATTGTGTCGCGTCAGTTAATGGCCGGATTCACGTTCTGTGGTGTTATCTGTCCCTTGTTTATGTTTATTCGTTTATCATGGGGGTTTCTGGGGCAAACAGACACGATTATGTCATCAAGTTTACCAGTTTTGCTCAGTAGCACTTTTAGGTAGATCACAGATTATTATTCAAAGCTGGTATGGCTATTCAACGACAAGTCAGCGTTGTTATTATCCCAATACCTTTGACCTACAAATCATACCTGGGAGTTAATTAAATGTTGTAAAAGTACAAAGTGAAACAAAAGAAGATTTAGCTGCAATCTTGTAAATCAACTGTCGCACTTCATCATAAAAAGTAATATAGGGGTCGAGTCCCTATCTACAAAAACTTTTGAACAAAAAACTGATAGTATCACAAGAACTGGCAAACGGAGCAATAACGCAAATTAAACATCCACCGTCTGAAGGGGACACATGTAACAATAAAATATGCTCAACGACTATAATAGTGGCGGGGCAGCCCGGGGCGGGGGCCCGCGCGAGGCCCGGCCCTGCAGGGGACGTAATGGCACCCGGGGTGACTGCGACTAAAGAGCCAGTGATTCATATTAAATTTACATTTCGGGGCTACCGTCGTTCTTGGTGAAGATACTTTTTTTGATCGGCAGGTGGGCGTCCCGCGCGGTCACTAGTTGCTACTCATTGTTACAAGTGATTGCGGGATAGTTGCCGGGTTACCGATGTACTCGCTTTGTAAGGGGATGTCGGTCACAATGGCTGTTCCTAATCTTTTAATGTAAACGTTGTCGCGGTCTGCATTAAGTGTGACAACGTCGCGATGGAGGGTAGATAACTTTACAAAAACAATTTTCTGTGGCAAGTCCTTGAACGAGAAATATTGTTAAAAAGAACGAAGCAATCAGTTGCCGTCAGCCTTTCTATAATAAAACGCCAGATTTACGATTTTAGTGTTTTATTCAACGTCTTGATAGGGGTCGGAGGATACACTCAGATGCATTCAATTTCGAACTTTATTTTCTGCACTAAAAGTTTCATTTTCATTTAGTGTAGTAGCGCCCCTGTTTCTTGCAAAGTACGCACGTGAGCTGAAGTTTTAAAAAGCGTCCAATTTCCAAGTTCCCCTGTATCTTGAATAACATAAATTATTGTAAAAACATCCGCAATTTATGAGTTTAATTCACAAATTGTATGTCTCCGGAACTACTGCGTCGCGAATGATTAAAACTCTGGCGCGATAGCGTTTGTTCTTTAAATTAAGATGAATTATTTATTTATTTATTATTTATTAATGATCAAAAAGGTACATTTTAAAGTTTGTAGCTTTTAAATAATTTTAAAGAATGAAGCTAATAAACTTACAACACAGACTTGGAGCAACACAACTCAGAGGTTTTGTGTTGTGTTAGGAAGTTTTTGCGGTTTTAGGAACATAGTATGACATTTAGCTCTATCGTGTTAACATTAAGGATAACAATGCTTTAGTAGTCAAGTGTAATTGTGTCATACAATATCTCTCTAGGATTACCTATAATAACTCTATAAACCAGATTTGGTATATAATTATCATTTTCGACATTCTACCTGTCACATATTATGTCCTACACACATGTCCTACATTTTATGTTTGTGCTGTGCCCGACAGGGTCCATAATGATCTATTATTTTTAACTTACCACCTAAGCACACATTGTGGAATGCAAATAAAATTTTAATTTGAACATAAGTCATCAAAAACCCAAGAATAAGGCTGCTTTTCCACCAGAGATGCGCTATGTAGCTGTGCTGCGAGGATGTAAAAGCTGAGCTACGAAACTGTGTGACCGTTTCCACTGATGCTACGCTATGTAGCTGTGCGGTAAGATGTGCTATGAAGATGCGTAGCTGCGCTACGAAGATGTGCTGTCACAAGGTAGCTGTGCTATGAAGATGCGTAGCTGCGCTACGAAGATGTGGTCGTGGTGTTCAAAGTTGCTTTAAGGCAATCACTTGCTTAATGCTTAATGAGAATAAAGCAAGAATGTGAGAAAAAACAAACCAAATTTTAAATGTCAATAAGGTCGAAAATGGCTTGAATCTGTTTTTTTAACTTGCTATCGTTAAGCAATAAAAAAAACAGGTTCAAGCGATTTTCGACCTTATTTGCATTTATGCAAACACCGGATTTTAATGAAGGAGCAATGTTAGCGAACGAGAATGTGAGAAAAAACAAACCAAATTTTAAATGTCAATAAGGTCGAAAATCGCTTGAACCTGTTTTTTCAATTGCTTAACGATAGCAAGTTAAAAAAAACAACTTCAAGCTATTTTCGACCTTATTGACATTTATTCAACCACCTGACTTTAATGAAGGAGCAATGTTAGCGAACGAGAATGTGAGAAAAAACAAACCAAATTTTAAATGTCAATAAGGTCGAAAATCGCTTGAACCTGTTTTTTCAATTGCTTAACGATAGCAAGTTAAAAAAAACAACTTCAAGCTATTTTCGACCTTATTGACATTTATTCAACCACCTGACTTTAATGAAGGAGCAATGTTAGCGAACGAGAATGTGAGAAAAAACAAACCAAATTAAAAATGTCAATAAGTTCGAAAATTATAGATAGTCAATATACATATATTGCGTGTCCTATCACTGTCTGTGCTATGAAGATGCGCAGCTCGAGCTATGCGATGTATCGATACTAGGGAAAACGACCCATAGCACGCATCCACAGCACGCAGCCATAGCACGCAGCCACAGCACGCAGCCGTAGCACGCATCCTTACATATAAAAAACACATCTTAGTTGAATCCGTTTCCACCAGTGCTGTGCTATGTAAACCAGTGAATATGATTGGTGGATATCAAACGCATCCGCAGCAACGTAGCATAGCGCATCTCTGGTGGAAAAGCAGCCTAAAACAAAACCGGCCTCATGACAGAAGGCACAGCCACACATAAAGTGGTCCACATAGAGGGTGTAGCCGCGCCACTGACACGTGCAACAAGTTAGCAGAGCGTGAACGTACGCGCACCTGAACACGCCCTGTGTAACCTTTCTACATATTGCAGAAGTCGCTCTCCGCACGACAATATGATCTGGATACAATAAAAATGAAATTCTTGGCCAGCTATAACCTGACCTAACCTGAGATCCTTCCATCTTCCACCTATTAATAAGTTGTGTTTCCATTGCGGTACTTATTAAACCCTTTCCAGTATGTAAGATAAAATTAATAATTTTGAATTTGAAGATAAGTGGAGATGCATATTTTTGATAATTTTTTTAAGAACTTGAATTGAATCTTGAATTCAGCTATCTCGTACGTCCAATTAAAGATGTCAGCACGCTCAATAGTGTTTAAAGGTGGATCGATAGATATCGGTAATTTCGGTATCGATGTTCGTTTATGTTTGTCATCCAAAGTCATTGTGAATCCTTGTAATTTGCTTCCGAACACTGTTCTAAGTTATGTTATTATTGTGCTTCAAGTTATAAGTAGTTGGTCTTCTGCAATTCCTTACTCTGTGGCACGACCCCCACTCGCGTCCCGCATACGCACAGAAATAACAGCGCTGCCCTTTACAAGCTGTTTTTATGGAATCAGTCTGAAAAGAAGGTTATTATTGTTGTCCTACATAAGGTCCACATATACATGGAAATGTCAACTGTTGTGCTGGGAATGGGAGCCGCTAAAAAATTGTTTAGTTATTTATTTATTTTGTAACTCTGCTTACCCCTCATGGGCTTACAGCAGTTTCAGTAGCTTGTAATACATTTCAGGTGGAACGTAAAGGGCTATTGAAGTATTGAAGGAACACCGTGGAATTTTCTTCCGCTCCACCCGCTTCTCCTAGTGTGGGAGGACTCTTTTGATGATTATTTTCTATTTTCGACATAAAATCCAACGAGCTAATGTCCTTTTTCCCAAAATCAGTACTGCTTAAGTGTTACTAAGCCATCGCTCAAACGTAAATACATTCCATTAAACAATATAAATAGTCTAGAGGTGCGCTCACAGTTCCCGGCGTGGAGTTGCCCGCGGGCACGGGGTCCCGGGTTCCGGGATAATAATTGGTATTAAGGCGTTACTATGTAAGTTACACGACTGAGGCGAGATTAAATAATTAAACTTGCAAAAAGCTACTTAGAAGACTTCCTTCAACAAATTGTAATGGATATTGAGGAGAATTTGTGAAGTTAACAGGCAAAAGAACCGATTTTTTTTTTTTTTTTTTTTTTAGGGTGGCAAAATCATCAAATGAGTCCTCCCGCCCTGGGTGGGGCGGGAGGGACTGTCAGACTCTTACTGACTAAAATCCACCCGTGTTCCGTCGGATGCCCTTTACGTTCCGGGGCCACGGTATCCTGGATTAAGAAAAATCCGCGACCCCGGCAGGCATTTGGCCCCATAAGGGGCCCCGTCGGTGACGCGTGAAACACGACGCGCCACCGACCCGGGCTTGGTCCTTGGTCGGACGGCGAGCATACCCATTACTCACCGTCCGCAAGCCCGCTTCGCCGCTGTGCCCTCTGCTGTTCAGAGGGACACGCGTTGGAGCGTCCACCCGACAGACTATTTGCATACGGGCAAAGAAACCCCTTAGGCACACAGTGCCTAAGGAGAGTTTTTGCCCGCATCCCAGGGCGCACCGGCCCGAAAAACTGGTCTTCCCCCCGGACGTATCCGAGAGGGAACTCCAGTCCACGGGCGCACGTGGAGGTTTCCTGTCTTAGCACCCCAGGCAAAAGAACCGATGCGATTTTTTCAGTCCATTGAAGATCTTTTAGGACAAACATATTTTATAAAGGCTTTTATATTCACGAGTTTACGCTTAAATTGAGTAGAGTATCTTAGACACTAATACATTTCCAGTCTTTCAAATCATTTGAAATACTTAGTTCTAGTAATTAACATAAAAAAAACAACATTTCTATTGTAAACTAAAAAAAACTTCAATTAAATAATCACTTAGTAAACCAATTTGAGATCAGTCTGAACTGTCTAATACGTATCACGAGAACATGTTTGCGTACATAGCCATCTGCCCGCAGGCTACACACGTGTGGTAACAGGAGGCGCGGAGTGACGTCGTGAAGCAGACGATTGGCACTATTATATGTAGTTACTGGAGATTGGCAGAATGAGGGAGAGGTTTTGGGAGTGCACCGTAGATAATGAGTGGAAATTAGAATATACAAATATTATGAGTTTATCTCCTGTTGTGCTCTGCAATATAATGTAGGTACAAAATCTACATAGAACATAAGACCAACTCGCTGAAAGGAAGGAAGGCAGTAATAGAAAGCCTATTGTTTTAAATATATATTCTGAGAATTATTTTTACACATTTTTTCGTCACTGTCGACTGCGTGTGTCGCAGTCACGTCACAACCACAACGCAACTATAAGCGACACCGCGAACTACCAGCCGGCCACATTGTGAGAATAACAACAACTAAATCTATATTTTGTCGGTACCACAACGTAACTACAAAAAGCTCGAGCAAAACTATTGTCAAGTAGTTACTTGACAATAGTTTTGCTCGAGCTTTTTGTAGTTGACCACAACCACGCCACAAAGATGGTCAAGCAGTTGCTTGACCATCTTTGTGGCGTGGTTGTGGTCCGTTTGAAACAAGCCTATCACTATCGCAGATCTGTTCCAAATAATCACTTGAATATCACTTAGTTCTATCCCAATAACTGCCACCTCATTAGACGCAGTAATCCCATCGCTGGCTCAGCACTACTGACCGAATGTCAGGCGTTTAGACCGCGTGCTCTGTAGCTTGTGTCCGGATTCGTCATAAACATTCCGCATTATCCCCTCCCTACTACAGCGTCTTCAAATGTTTGGCGACCGAAACAAATGCTCTAAAGTTAGTGTCCGGACTCTCAGTAAATATCCCGCATTACCACCACGCTAGTACCGTGCTTTCGAATGTCTGGTGTCCGAAACAAATGCTCTAGAGTTAGTGTCCGGATTCACCGTAAACATCCCGCGTTATCCCCTCCCTAGTGCTTCGCGTCCGATGGTCGGCGTCCGGCATTGTCCGGGCGGCGACACTGCCGGCTAATAGCCTCCTTAATAAGTACGTAATGAGCGATATTCAAACGTTAGCGCCATTGTCTCGTTATACAATCGTGCGGGAACTTTGTTCAAAAGCGGGCTCAGCGGGATTATCTGATACTACCGGAATACGGGATTATGATAGCTGATCAAAGTTAGAGTCATAAACTATTGCCGTCGTTATAAGCTGGCTTATTTATGACACAGATTTAATAGGTAAAACTAATTTTAACAACGAAAATATGACGAATTTGTACCATTCGATTTCAGGATATTTCAAAAGTAATCGTCATAAAGTAGGACGTACAAAAGATGTCTGTTGGCCTGCGCCCCTCGCCTTTTATGAGTCCCGGGGGACAACACGGGGAACTATTTTTAGCTAGAGTAGGTACAGACTGCTAAATGGCAGGAGAAATTAAGTCTGTGTGTACAAATAAATAATGGAAAGCCTTCATTTTGACGGTATAATCAGAAGATTTTCTTCAATATTAAATTTACTAAACATTATAGTGTACTTCATACACAAGAATGTTCATTAAAAAACTTACATCTGAAGATCGCAGCGATCAGAATTGAGTACAACATCAGCCGCAGACGCGCGGGAAAAGTATCGATATCTCAAGTCAACCAACTTATCGATATAAGTGCAGCACTTCACAAAGTTTCCCGTTTCACTTACCAGGAATACACGAAATATTGCTAGCCGAGAAATAGTTTTGGTGGGGATGGGGGATAGTGTTGCCAGTTACCTTTAGTATTCCTAAATTGACTTGAAAGTTAGGTTTCTTTGTGTATCGAGTGTCGTCTGGGTCTAGTACACACGATCTAACTTCTCATACAGAAAGTGAATAAAGAAAATTATACTTAAAACATTCTGTCATAGAATAGTCAGTATTATTCTGCAGAGGGCCTTGCTGGCGGGAATATTACGACTTTCAACAGGATTAACATAATTCAAATCTTCAGTAGCTTGTGCCAGTTGCTGATAAAATGTCACCCTGCCCTCAGTTCAACTACATTTTTCATTTTCTAGTTTTGCATTTAATAATACAAAGATTTCTAATAACAGGCTACCCCAGTGAACTGCAGTAAACCGTAAATTCGGGCGAACCTGCACCATAACTTATGTATCGTAACTTGTGAACATAGTCCGTACTTAACATTGTGGCCAACCAGGCAGCTACCAAGTTTGCTTCTCACATTGTACTAGTTAGTGCACATTGTAGGCTACACACAGGTTACAGCTAACAGGTTACAACGCATACATGTTTTATTACTTGGACAAAAGGCTTCCCAGGTATTAAAGTTGGTCTTGTTACTTTAGCCATTTGTTAGAGTTAGTTTCTAGTGATAAAACGCGAAACTCATGCGAGATATGTAGTTCTCGCCTGATGATAAGCTATGATGTGGTCGACGGTGAGCTTGCCTAGAAGTAACCTGTTCACTCTTGACTTTAAGACCACAAGGTTATAGCTGTCGGGAAACACAGACCCCGTAAGGGAATTCCACTCCTTAACTGTGCGCACAATAAAAGTGTTGGCAAAACGCTTTTAACGTGCCTTACACTCAAAAAACGTAAGGGTTAAAAATAAATAAAATACTGTTAAAAATAACCCAGCATGTTTGTCAACATAGCACCTGCAAAGTTTGTTGCTAAAAACAAATACGTCAACTTTGCTGACATTACTTGTTAAATATTAACCGTTAAAATTGGTTAAAAATACTTGGTAAGAAATAACACAGTATCTTAAGTTAGTAACGACCGAGTCAAGTTGGCTGAATTTAGCCAATTTTACTTGGTTAGAAATAACACAGTATCTTACGTTAGTAACGACCGAGTTAAGTTGGCTGCATTTAGCCAGTTTTACTAACTTAACTACAGCCGGCTCACTCGGTACATAACATCAGTGTTACTCGGTATTCTTAACCAATTTATCCAGTATCTACAGCCAGCCTACTCGGTAGTTAGAGCAGTGTTACTCAGTATACTTAACCAATTTATCTAGTAACAGCAGCCAGCCTACTCGGTAGTTAGAGCAGAGTTACTCAGTATACTTAACCAATTTATCTAGTAACAGCAACCAGCCTACTCGGTAGTTAGAGCAGTGTTACTCGGTTTTCTTAACCAATTTAAGCTGTAGCCACAGCCAGCCTACTCGGTAGTTAGAGCAGTGTTACTCTGTATTCGTAATCAATTTAATTCGGTGCATAAAGACAGTTAAATTTGTATTAAATAAAAATACTTAGGTCAACACTTCCAAAGTTTTTATATTTGAAAGTAGATACACTTTAAAATATAAAAACTTTGGAAGTACTGACCTAAGTATTTTTATTGATAATACAAATTTAATTCATTAATTGTCCATAATATTGTCCAAACAACGTGTCACTTGTCCAAACTTATCACACAAACCCAATATTCACAGCGGAGCCACGAACGAGGAGCGCATGCACGCGTGCTTACTTCAAGAGAATCGACGAGCAAATGAACGAGCGAACTAGCGACCGAGACTAAACGAATGATGGGATTGATTGATGCTAGCCAAACGATTCGATTATTTTTAACAGAGTTAGCTACTCGGTTAAAATTAAACGACACGAACCGATTGCCGTTAACAGAGG
Source organism: Agrotis exclamationis (assembly GCA_950005045.1). NCBI lineage: Eukaryota > Metazoa > Arthropoda > Insecta > Lepidoptera > Noctuidae > Agrotis > Agrotis exclamationis. Next base: position 21,764,324 of record OX465435.1, on the reverse strand, counting down.
TAGTTTGCAAGAAGCAACCGAGTAAAGAAAAATGGCAGCTGCCCATACCTACATTTGATTTAGCTGAGATTAATTTCCTACGTCTTTAAATGAAAAATATTTTATGACTCATCAGTTGAGTCATCCTTCAGGGAGGCCGATGACTCAAATGGTGATCCACCGACCAATGAATGGGGCCTGGCTGAAATGTTCACGAAAATGAAGGTGGCAATGAATCAGTTAATCTTATGTATTGATAAATATGTTGGTTTGTAAAAATCAACCGAATAATTACTCGATTACAATCAGAAGAGTTCTACTTATCTATTATTAACTATAGATGTTTGTAAAAAACAACCGAATAATTACTCGATTACAATCAACAGAGTTGTACTTATCTATTATTAACTATAGATGTTTGGAAAAAACAACCGAGTGAAATACTCGTTTAGTAACAACAACATGCTTATTGGTTACTAGCTGTGCCCGCGACTTCGTTCGCGTGGATGTCGGAACTTAACAATGTAATTTTTTAGTGCTTCTTTATTAACAACATTAGCTGTAAACCATCATTCTGGAGCATACATAAATATGCGTACGTAAATCATCAAATGAGTCCCCACCCAGGGCAGGGAAAGAGGGATTGTCAGACTTGTACTGATTAAAATCCTCGATGTCCTATAAATCCTATAATAGGCCTTTACGTTCCGGGGTCAAGGTAATTCGATAGTTCCGCGACCCCGGCAGGCTTTGGCCTTCTAAGGGGGGGACCGTCATTGTGATGACACATTGAGGCGCGTGTTGAACACAACGCGCCGTCGACCCAGGCATACTCGCCGCCCGCATGCTCGTGCAAGTGAAAAATCTACGTTTAAATGCCTCTGGAACCTGAGTAGTATGGGCGTACTCCGGAGCCTGCCCGTTCCTGCCTTTACCGGCGCTGGCAGCCCCAGAAACAGGTCGTACCTATGCGTGACCCATCGTATCCCATCGTATCTCATCGTATTCCATTATATCCCATCGTATCACATCGTATCTCATCCTATCCCATCGTATCTCATCCTATCCCATCCTATCCAATCATATCCCACCGTATGCCATCGTATCCCATCGTATCCAATCATATCCCATCGTATCCCATCGTATCCCATCGTATCCCATCGTATCCCATCGTATCTCATCCTATCCCATCCTATCCCATCCTATCCCATCCTATCCCATCCTATCTCATTGTATCCCATCGTATCTCATCGTATCCCATCGTATCCCATGCTATCCCATCCTATCCTATCCTATCCCATCCTATCCCATATTATACCATCGTATCCCATCCTATCCCATGCTATCCCATCCTATCCCATCCTATCTCATCCTATCCCATCCTATCCCATCCTATCCCATCCTATCCCATCCTATCCCATCCTATCCCATCCTATCCCATCCTATCCCATCCTATCCCATCCCATCCTATCCCATCCTATCCCATCCTATCCCATCCTATCCCATCCTATCCCATCCTATCCCATCCTATCCCATCCTATCCCATCCTATCCCATCCTATCCCATCCTATCCCATCCTATCCCATCCTATCCCATCCTATCCCATCCTATCCCATCCTATCCTATTCTATTCTACGATTCCTTTAAATCGCTTTAATTAATTTACATTTTTTGTTTGTAAGGTGTAAACTGATTACGATGACATAAAAAACATAATGTTACTTCAATTCAACACCTCTATTCCAGGTTTTTTTTAACGCCATCTACCGTGTTATCGTTGGTTTAGATGAATTATTTGAATATGTAGTTTTTCTATTCGAAGCTAGATCGCGCTACTGAACTGCGCGTCTCGGTGTGAACTGTGAACTGACCGTAATATTTTACTTCTGGATCACTTTAAATTCAAATATCTTTTGATAGACTGAACCGATTGCAATGAAACAAAAACTAAATGTTACTTCAAGTTACGCTAAATCGTTGCGTATAAAAATTATCTACATTGATTTCGTACATTTTACGTGATGCCCGAATAACCAAACATACAAACAGACAAACAGATAAACAGACAAACAGACAAACAGACAAAAATTCTAAAAATGCTGGAAATGGGTTCTATTGGTTGTCCTTTAACATCCTGGCTATATTTTTTTTATTTTTTTTAATGTACAAAAATGTACAAAAATTTCTTTTCTACAGTTTTATTATATGTATAGATAGATTAGCCAAGAATATTTAACAATATTCACAAGTCTACTCTTTGTCAAGTTTACTTGTAGATTTTTAGGCAAGTCTTAGTTAAAATTTACCAATATGATTGTAACCGAGCCAAAAAGGTACTTTGCTAAAGTAAAATTTTTTCAGTGTAGGGATGTCCACCTTGTAACGATAATTAAGTAAGAAATGTGGGATGATTTACTAAATAATTCTGAGACTAATATTGCTTACAGATTTTTTAGGATAAGGCTACTGCGTAATTAGTATTGGCAGAGTCTACTGACGACTTTCTTCAAGAAATTGAATAAAAAGAAACGAATGACTCAGCTAATCCAGTTATCTGTTTAGCCACAGCGTCCTATCGAGCGCCCGCCACGAGTCACGAGCCACGACACAAAACAATGAACGATACTAAGAATAACCTCAGTCCTTATTTACGACATTTTGAGAATCTCTCAACAATACGAGTCTTGCCGAAGCTAATAATGGCTCTTTTTCCGAATATCCCGCACAAAGGGTTGACGGCCATTGTTGTACGACATTCGGGCCACAACCGGGCCGCACCGGGCCGCACGGCCGGCCAGGCTTGAGCCAGATTGGTTAAAGTTAAGTTGGATTACACAACGATGTTTTGGGTGCTTGATAAATTACAGGTAAAAGTCAACATCACGATTTAAAACCATTGTGTTGTGTAACATTCGGCTAAGATTATATGCAAGTATTGATCATATTTCCAAAACGCAACATCTAACATTGTTCAGCCGGTACATTCTGTCCCCATGCACCTCTGCCTCTGCCTGATGAATGCTCGTTTATCTTGGAGCAGTTGCAGAGCAGTCTGTATTGACAGCTGTTATTGTGTGGACCGTATAGTCCGCTCCTGTACAGCATAACGCTATATAACGACTGTATAGCGCTCTCCGCTTCGGTGCGTATTGTTGCCTTAAGAATGTATTTAAAATGGAGCGCGAGCAGCTGATGGGGAAGCCATTTTAACTTTTGTGACAATAGGTATTATGATGCTGCTTTTCGAAAAGAAGCGATTTTGTGTATTGAAGGAGTTGGATTTAATCCATTTATGCATTATTCCTATTCAATATATCAACATGCGATATAACGAATTAACGATGTATACTTTGTATAGTGTCCGGAACACATTACTCCTGAGGGAGCCATTGTCAATCAATCTGCTTGTGACGTCTTTACATATTGAATGCATGTGAATTATTGCAGCTCCGTGGTGGTGCATTTGATCTGTTTAGGCTCTGCTTGTATGCGTGTTTGATGTAAATTATCATTGTTACGGACATTTTTATTTGCTGCTGCTTTCATCAAATCTTAGCTTCCATAAATCCATGCTATGGTCGGACAAAATGTCATTCAGCGCGAATCTTGATTATAATTGGGAAAATATGAGTGTTATCAGTATCTGCGTATCTTTGATTCTGTGGTACTACACGGAGAAAAATAATTAGTTATGGTAACAAAATTTGAGTTGCAGTAGCTAAAATCCTTACAAACTATAGGGACAACGAAGTGTTTAGCAACAGTTGCTAAGGGTTTTTAGCTACCAGAACTTGGCTATGGTAGCAATATTTTAAGCCTAAATTTTGTCCGATTTTAGTTTATGTTTAGTAGTAGCTGCTAATAAAATTAGTAGTATTTAGATATGGCACCTAATAATATTAGCTATCGCTGCAAAACAACTAGCAATATTTATCTGTAACCGCCAACATTTGGTCTTATTGTTGCTAAATACCTTAGTTGCAGTTGGCAAGGTTTAAGTTGTGACTGTAAATAGTATTCGTGACTGTAACTAAGAGTATTAGTTACGTCATAAAACAACTTTGGATGTGACAGCTAACATAATTCGATACATGGAATATAGTTTTAGCAGCAGCAGCTAAGTTTGTTTGCTCCTCTATCGTAATATCGTTGCTGCAGTTTGCAGGGTTTTAGCTGTGGCTGTAAATAGTATTCGTGACTGTTACTAAGAGTATTAGTTGAGTCATATAACAACTTTGGATGTGACAACTAACATAATTCGAAGCATGGAATATAGTTTTAGCAGCAGCGGCTAAGTTTGTTCGCTCCTCTATCGTAATATTGTAGCTGCAGTTTGCAGTGTTTTAGCAGCAGCGGCTAAGTTTGTTCGCTCCTCTATCGTAATATTGTAGCTGCAGTTTGCAGGGTTTTAGCTGTAGCTGTAAATAGTATTCGTGACTGTTACTAAGAGTATTAGTTGAGTCATATAACAACTTTGGATGTGACAACTAACATAATTCGAAGCATGGAATATAGTTTTAGCAGCAGCGGCTAAGTTTGTTCGCTCCTCTATCGTAATATTGTAGCTGCAGTTTGCAGGGTTTTAGCAGCAGCGGCTAAGTTTGTTCGCTCCTCTATCGTAATATTGTAGCTGCAGTTTGCATGGTTTTAGCTGTAGCTGTAAATAGTATTCGTGACTGTTACTAAGAGTATTAGTTGCGTCATATAACCGCTTTAGACGTGACAGCTAACATAATTCGAAGCATGGAATATAGTTTTAGCAGCAGCGGCTAAGTTTATTCGCTCTTCTATCGTAATATTGTTGCTGCAGTTTGCAGGGTTTTAGCTGTAGCTGTAAATAGTATTTGCGACTGTCACTAAGAGTATTAGTTGCGTCATATAACAACTTTAGATGAGACAGCTAACATAATTCGAAGCATGGAATATAGTTTTAGCAACAGCGGCTAAGTTTGTTCGCTCCTCTATCGTAATATTGTAGCTGCAGATTTCAGGGTTTTAGCTGTGGCTGTAAATAGTATTCGTGACTGTTACTAAGAGTATTAGTTGACACATATAACAACTTTGGATGTGACAACTAACATAATTCGAAGCATGGAATATAGTTTTAGTAGCAGCGGCTAAGTTTGTTCGCTCCTCTATCGTAATATTTTAGCTGCAGTTTGCAGGGTTTTAGCTGTGGCTGTAAATAGTATTCGTGACTGTTACTAAGAGTATTAGTTGCGTCATATAACAACTTTGTATGTGACAACTAACATAATTCGAAGCATGGAATATAGTTTTAGTAGCAGCGGCTAAGTTTGTTCGCTCCTGTATCGTAATATTGTTGCTGCAGTTTGCAGGGTTTTAGCTGTAGCTGTAAATAGTATTTGCGACTGTTACTAAGAGTATTAGTTGCGTCATATAACAACTTTAGATGAGACAGCTAACATAATTCGAAGCATGGAATGTAGTTTTAGCAGCAGCGGCTAAGTTTATTTGCTCCTCTATCGTAATATCGTAGCTGCAGTTGGCAGTGGTTTAGCTGTGGCTGTAAATTCTATTTGTGTCTGTTGCTAAGAGGTTTACAGCCACAGCTAAAACACTACCAGATGCAGTCCCACTACCGTCTCCACCAAGCGTCAAAATGCTGGAACACTTTTGAAACACCGAATGAGTAAGTAAAGTAAATCTATCAAAATTGACTTTTAAGTACATATAAAACTTGACGCAGATATCAATTGTTTACTCGCAGCTGCGAGTATGGATGTCTGCGTCAAATTTTATACCTATAGTCAACATTGATAGATTACATAATCAGTGAAATTAAAAAAGTGCTAGAACATTTTGCCGCTTGGTAGAAATTGTCTTACTAGCAAGCAAGCCTAAGAGGAACAAATAAACATAGTCACTATGCTAAAACTATCTTCCATTCGAATTTTATTAGCCGTCATACAACCACTGAAAACCCTTCTTTCCCCATCCCCACTATCTTTGTGACAAAAAACAAACCATTATGACCACCAGAGATTAGACCGAAAGAAAATAACATACTTATTAATGTTAAGATTTAAGTACTATGCTGGTTTGGTATGGTGTATGACTTCTAATACCTGCTTACAAAACATTAGCTTCAGTGTTTAAGAATGTTGCTTAAATTTAACCATGGTATAATCATTTCATAGCAACTATTATGTAATGTCAAATAGTGACAGGGTAAAACACACACACACACCTCTGTCAATGTGGGTGACAGCCACATCCAGAAACACTATCAAAAAAACTTTTTTATTTTGGAAATATTTTATACATATTTGTATTAGAAACAGTATATTTTTAAATTAAAAACCAAATATAATGACATATTTTATTGAAGTAAATCAACTATTAAGAATATTATTGCAATAGTGTATTGTAGCGTAATACACTGTTGAAGAAATTTAAATCTATTTAACTACTAATAACATAATCAACTACATTACAACACAGTGTACGTTACCCTAACTAGAAAGTGTCTCCTAGACTGATATGAGTGGAACGTATAATTAGTGTATTATGTGCTGTGGATGTGCACCACATAAAAAATCGGTGCGCTTTGTCGTTTTGGAAATAAACGGAAAAAACGATTCTTGCTAGGGTAATGTTTTTCTAGCTAGAAAATTCTAAACGAATGATCGGAGAAAGAATTGTGTGCATGACCAGAGAGCTTATAGTTGTGTAAAGATGTGCACCGATAATATAGTTATAAATATTTTCTTTCTTTTGACAGTATTAGATTTAAGAAAATATTTATAACTGTATTTTCGGTGCACATCTTTACACAACTGTAAGCTCTCTGGTCATGCACAATATTTCTTTCTCCGATCATTCGTTTAGAATTTTCTAGCTAGAAAAACATTACCCTAGCAAGAATCGTTTTTTCCGTTTATTTCCAAAACGACAAAGCGCACCGATTTTTTATGTGGTGCACTTCCACAGCAGATAATACACTAATTATACGTTCCACTCATATCAGTCTAGGAGACACTTTCTAGCTAGGGTAACGTACACTACAACACATGGGATTATTCCTATATCTAACGTGTACCGTCTACATAATACACGGAGAATTATAAGTCAGTTTGAAGCCGTCGTCGCCCAAGTCACTTAGTATAATATGCACTTTGTGTATTTTTTTATCACAATTAGTATTTCATACAGACAGACCGCTTATCATTATAAAAACTTTAGTGTAAACATTTATTTTTATGAAATTACAAAAAATAGTATTTTTTTTAAATGTCTACGATATTAATAACGTGAGCGCCGGCTTTAAATTGACAAAACATTTTCGGTGTGTATTAGTACATAGTTTTAAACGTTATTAATTTGCCAAAACGGATAGGTACATAAAATTTTAAGGCGATGACAAGAGCTAATGTACCTCTCGCTCGCACGTTTCGACATTTTGAAAGATATAAAATCACTGATCCCATTTTTGAAAAATTGCAATCAACCATTTTGTGTGCAATCACATTGCACAGTTTAGTAAAAAATAACATTTTAATCGATACAAGTTTACCTACTCAAAAGTTTGCTTTACTAGTTTTAGTACTTAAGCAAACTTTTGAAATGAAAAAAAAAATGAGTGAAATGTTTTAAAGAAAATGTCAAAGGCTTTAAGAGGGCTGCCAATATTGTACATTGTGGCATTGATGATCATGTAGCATTCAGTTATGTTGTCTTCATCTGGAGACAACGTATTTAACTGAGGGCCAAGATTAAGCCCCAGTTCAAAAAACTTTTCTTTTTTTCTTAAATTTGTTGGCTGGATGTCAGCGACAGACTGAAACAAACAAATAATGTATTAGAACACAAATGTATTCATCTCAAATCTTCAATTGACAGCGAGTCGCTTGGAGACCATGAACCTCGCTTTCAAACATTCTCGCTTGATATTTAGATTAAAAAACATAGACAGTAACTAAAGTTAATATCGCTAAGTTATAAGCTAAACGCGAGTAAAGCTATTCGTCAAATAAAAAATGTCAGTCCTTATTTTTGAACAAGCCTAAAAAAGAGATGGATATTTTTATCTGACGGATAAATTTATCTATAGATGGAAAAATAAGCCCTAAGAATTCGTAGACATGAATTATAATAAACCACTCACTTTGACGTATTGAAATAAGCCATCTTTTGTTTCCAACCTTGAAGGTCCCACTGTTTTGACTTTTTCGTTATGATATTTTTTATTGGGAATAATAATGCCAAGGCTCGTATAGTTTTAACTTTCTTTCCATCTGCAAATAAAAAGAACAAGCTTGTCACATTAAGTATGGAGCCTGGCCTATGGTGGCCGAAACATGTTTTATTTTACCCAACTACGGCGAAGCAAATAGGAGGGTTATGATTTTGACCGCTATATATATATGTACGTGATAGCGTAATTTGATAGCTAAATCATAAAACATGTTACTTAACTATGCATATCTACCTGGTGTAAAGCAGTCGTTTATTTCATTCTTTTCTTTGGAATTTTGCTGATTATGAAAGATGACAGTGCCGGCCAGCTTCCATACAGTTGCAATTCAGCATCAGGATATAATTTTTTAAAATCGGTTTCTAGCTGCAAGTAAATAATACAAATTATAACGTTAAGGTGGTTCGATTAGCAAACAAACTTATTTTTAACAAATAAAGGGCGCATTAAATGACTGTGATAAGCTTTTATATCGGTCTTTATTTTTGGAAAACTGTATGTTGAAGAAAACTGTAGATTAAGGATGTTCGATTCCATAACCTGGATTAGCAGGCTACTTTTTATCCCGAAAAAAAAAAAAACAAAACGCGGGCGAAGCCGATGCTGCTGCTAGTTCGAAATAAATTGTAGTCATTTACCAGTCTATACCCATCAAAACATTTGATGGCAGGAAATGCATCCATGTAGTTGTGGATCTCCATCGATCCTTTCAGCATCGATAATCTTTTTGCAGTAGTGTGGTCCCACTTTTCAGAAACAAGATTAACCGTTTTGGTATTGTTTAACCAGCGTATCAAGTCTTCGTGCTCATCATCTAAAAATTGTATAAGTACTATGTTACATACAGACAAATTAACAACCAAGGTTTAATGGTATACTAATGCTTTCATTATACACATACAATAACAATTTTAACATAATATTTTATTTTCACAATTTTTCGGATTCGAAATCCACGACCGCAGGGCCACTAGACCACCTGTGATCTTCAATACTGAATAAATTATTTTATTGCTTACACAATGGTTGAGGTACCTACAAAAATAGTTGTTAGGTGTAATTTTGTATATATGTCGCACACCTAGTAATATATTCGCACATTTACGTTTTTCATATTTTTCAAAAACGAGGATTAAAGATATTATAAATGATTAAAATTAATGTATGGGTTCATTTTACGTTTTTTTACAGATTTTATGGGTTTGGTTACTAGTATAGGTGTTAATACATATTCAGAGATGAAAATTTCCACTTCAGGTTTTCAGGATACAACGAAGTGGAAGAGTCATGCATGTGTACTGTCAACTTCCTAAAATGACATTTATTTACCTGGAAGCTTGTAATATCCTGTGTGAAAGTCAAGAAATAAAAGAACTGAGGGGTTACTATCTTAAAGCAGGAGTCATTCTAGTGTGGGAAAGAGACAGAGCTACAGCGAGATGTGGTCGCGATGGACAAGGGCCTCACCCCGCTCTCCTTAGCTAAAAAGAACTGGCCCCACACACACACGTACAAAACGACGTCTGTGTAAGAACCGCACAAGGACGCGCGTGTACAAAACATTTTGTGTATGTCTGTATAATTAATTATGAAACTTTAAAAATGTAGCCACTAAACTAACCTTTTATTGATATCATTTTGCAGTTCTTCACGTATTATTATATCTGTCAGTTTTTGTCGGTAAAAGTCGTTCAGTTTATTCTCTGTCTTATAATATGATGAAATCATTGTGCCATCCATACTTTTCAGAAGTTCATCTATTCTCTGAAAAAAATAATAAATATGTATAAAGGTGTATTGTAAGGCAATAAACAAATGTAGCCATCGCCAAGACTCACAGCACAGCTCATAACGCTTTTGCTGTGAAAAAGTTATCAGATCCCAGGAAAAACCAAGCCCCTAAGCCTTGACTGACTTAACTTACCCTACACCTTGGTTAGAAAAGTATGGCTAGGTGGTTTCATAGATTCATTGCAAAAAAATAATATTGGAGACCTGTGTATAATTTCCAACCATAAATAAGTACATTGAAATGTCTATTAATCATCAAAATATCAGCTTTTTGCTAAATGCTTACTTAAATGCTTAATGCATACTTACAATAATAATAATAAATAAATCATTTATGTCAGGCAACACAGTAATTAAAATAAATACAGGGCTTAATAATATAAATAATGTAGCTTAAAACTTCTATACCTATAAACACCCTTTGTGATTTCCAGAAAAAAAAATAAACAAAGTACTTAGGTACTGTTTCAGCTGAGGCCTCTAATTGTAATAGCACGGTCAGAACTTTCTAATCTCTATCAACCACAAAGTTATTGAGGTCTGTTTTTAGCAAAAAACAGGACCAATTTTACAAAAATTGGTCCAAAAATACTACACACAACATACATACATAGCGCATATAACCAAATACCTATGATTACATACCTACCTACTTATTATTTAAACTAAATGTCCAAAAGTTAATGCATCTACTTACCAAGCTTTGACTTCCAGAATAATTATGTGGCCGCAGAGTTGGTTGATGCAATACTTGTTGTATCCGAGTCATCATATAACCTTGGTTTTTTTGCTGGTGTCTCCTATAATAAAACAATTTACATTTCATCAGCCAGAATTGTGTCAAGTGCATGGAAGGACCCAAGATGTTTATTTGCTTTATTAAGGTTAAGTTGCAATTAAAGGAGCCTACTTGAGGCGCACTTTAATCCTTTCATCACACTAGTTCGAATAAACTAGTGACACCTGAAGAAGAATCTTATTCATGTCTGACAAAATAAAGCATTTCATTTCATCATGATGATCAATGCTTGAAAAATAATGATGAAAAATGGTTGAGTCATAAAAAAATTACCTGGCAAATAGATTAGAGATAGAAAGTGATTCGTTCTCCGATTTTGGGAAATATTTTTTCCAATGAGTATTCCGTAATTTTTTTAAATGATGAACTTCAATGCCTTCATCTGAAAAACAATGAAGTACATGAATATTAGGACATGATACAATGTGTGGCTTGACTTTGAAGAGAGATACTTAAATGATTCGTAGCTAAGCTCTCTATGAAGGGCTTGTGCGCAAGCAGGTTTACTGTGTTCCGGTGGTGTTTCGGTTTGAAGGATGAAATTACCTACTGGCACGATAGGCATATTATCTGTATGCCTCTTCTAAAACTTAAGTTAAAAGACATACTTAAAGTACTTTACACTTACAATATTAAAATGTATGATTATTAAAGGTTGAGGTTGTGCAATACAATGTAGGTACCTTTAAAACTGATAATTTCTTCCCCGTAGCCCCACGTGCTCAGCAACACAGTTATGTCGGATTCCATTCTCAATAAGTACCTACCTATATATAATAATCATTAATTACTATTCACAAACTTTCAAATTCACCTTAAAGTAAGAAATACACTAGCACTACTAACCATTAATTTAAATATGAACTGCATGCTGTACCACCCGCTGCGTGCGCCATGCGTGCGCTGTTGAAAATGAGGTAGTCTTTGGTTGAAAACTAAAATGGTCAGCCAGCCGCGCGCGCGCCAGTGTTGCCAACAATAATTTTGAAATTCCGCCGACTTTATTACGAAAATCCGTTAAATCTTGCATTTTTCTCGTCATTGAAATCCATCGAAGTGTCTGATGTAAAATTAAGGTAAATAAAAAACTCAGTAAAAGTATTCGTTCAAAATTAATGAAAATTAAGTGCAATAGCTTTTGTAATATAATAGGTACATCATCGTCAGTATCATCACTAGGTATTTGGGGTCTTAGTAATTTCGGATGCAGTAGATGTTGACGGTTGGCTATAACTTTGACTCGTTCCAATTTGATTTAATTACTTTTGAATGGTCACGCACGTAACAGGTAATGGTGTCGATTCTGTTGTGCACAAACTAAACTTCATTTAGGCTATTACTATCTTTTACTAAAACGCAGTGCGAGGAAAGGACGGTCTATGAACTAAGTTAGGGGTGTCAAACTAGTTTATCCCTTGCGCTTTACCGTGTTTTTAGTCGACATGTTATTACGTGCACCCTTAATTTTTATGAAAATATTTGTTCGATTTAATTTGACAGCTCTATTACCTCTTTTTCGTTTTATTAGAGCGAAAAAGATAGCAATAACCTAAATTATGTTTAGTTTGTGCACAACTGAATCGACACCAATTGTCTACAAAAACTTAAATTTTCAATTTTAAAGTTTTCAACTTTTCACTTATCGCGCTAAACTCAACCAATAAACAACAAGAAAATATGTAGAAGCCCTAAGTAGGTCGGCCCTGCATGCCCTGTGAGCCAAGCCAACAACGCCATCGACAATGGTTAACATAGCAAACGCATAGCCTGGTAGTAGGTATGTAAATAAAATTTTCACTACTTAACGGTCAAAATCATAACCCGATAGGCTAAAAATTAGGGGATTTTGGCGAATTGGCGACATGGGCCGGGCTAGTCTTGGCAACACTGCACGGCACGGATACCATACCTCACCATTACCTCACGAACAAACTTTGAACTGTTTCGCATCAGCGCGGCGGCGCGCGGCGCTCAAAACGCCAAATATTTTTTGCTATTATTACTAATGTGATATTAGCTAGGGTTGCTAAGACACTTACTCATTTTTAACTCGTGTTTAAAGTTTACAGTTTGTGTTATAGGTGGGTGAAAAAGTTTGCACCTTTCATTCACCAGCATTGTCTTTGCAAAGTGGGGTGTTCCCCAGACAGATCTTTTTGCCTCCAGCACAGCTCACGTAGTGCCTTGCTATGTCACTCTAGATCAACGAGACCAGCGAGCATGGAGGCACAACGCGTTCTCATTCAATTGGGACTTTCGTCTAGCTTGGGTCGTTCCTCCTCCGAGTTTGTTACCCCGGGTCCTGATGCATCTCAATCAGGCTCGAGGTATATTCCTGATAGTTGCACCGAGGTGGTCCCGAGCATTCTGGAGAGCAGACTTGAAAACCAGAGCGACCGCACCTCCATTCACGATTCACAGGTTATCGAAGGTGCTAGTGGACACGAGGACCGGGCAGCCACCACCTCGGAAGGAGAAGGAGCTGGTCTTAGAAGTATGGAAATGTGGGGGTGGTCTGAATCCTTAGGTGACTGGTCGGCAGAACAAAAGTGTCTGCTCAAACAAGGTTGGAGGTCGTCAACTTTGAATACCTATAGCCGACTTACACCTAAAAGAAAAATTATCGTATCGTACAATTTTACTTCATAAATCGGTTGTGTCTAAGTAGACACAACCAACATAAAGTTATGCAATACAAAGATCGAGGCCCGCTTAAGTTCAAATATTTTAGTTAAACAAATGATTAAAGCTATAGCGTTGCAGCAACCTAAGAAGTGTCCACCCACTATTTGGGATCCTGGGTCTCTGGTAGGTTGGTTGGGCAGTAGACCTCTTCAAAATCAAAGCCTATTCGATATTTCAAGAGTTAGTGCAGTTCTTTTGTTGTTATGTTCAGGGCGTAGGATACACGACTTAACATTACTAAGTGTATCTCCAGATAGATGTATAGTAGGCGAGAATAGCATAATGTTTTGGCCGCATTTTGGGTCGAAAACTGATTCAGAAACTCACGTACAGTCAGGTTGGAGTTTATTAGGTAATGTTGAGAATGAGGCGCTTGATCCGGTGGTTTGGCTTAAAAAGCTCATAGAAATTGGAAAACCACGTCGTTTGCTTTGTTCTAGTGATAGATTATTTATTACAGTTTGTGGAAAAGCTAAGCCAGCTACTAAAACTATAAGCTGGCTTAGCTTTTCCACAAACTGTAATAAATAATCTATCACTAGAACAATATCTCTCGCGCCCGGCTTTGGTTGCGGCCATGCTGCGGGGCGAGACGGAGTGGGAAGCGGTCGCCTCCTTCTGCGAAGCAGTCATGCTCGCGAAGGAGGAGGCGGGCCGCGTGAGGGAGAGGACAATGTCCTCCCTCCGCCCCAACCGCAGTGGTGGACACCCACGGCGACGGACGTCGCAAGACGATCTCCGGCCACCGTAGGCGCGGGCATGCGGGCGGCGAGTAAAGGGCAACTCGCTGCCCGGCCATGGACCATGCCCGGGTCGACGGCGCGTTGTGTTCCACGCGCGCCTCAAAGAGCGTCAGCAAGATGACGGGGCCCCCCTCTAGAGGGCCGAAGCCTGCCGGGGTCGCGGGACTTATCTCATTACCGTGACCCCGGAATATAAAGGGCTATTGAAGGACACCGTGGATTTTAGTCAGTACAAGTCTGACAGTCCCTCCCGCCCTGCCCGGGGTGGGAGGACTCATTTGATGATTTTACCACGATAAAAAAATAAAAAAAGCTACTAAAACTATATTGGCTGGTTCGGTTAAGCCGATTTTGAAAGAGGCAGGAATTCAGCTACTCCGGGTAGTTTTCGTTCTGCGGTTGCTTCCCGAAGTTGGTTGGATAACGAACCTCTTGACGAGATAATGGCACGAGCAAATTGGAGATCCGGTAATACTTTTAAAAAACATTACAGGAGGGAAGTGGTTCCAGCGGTTCCAGCACAGGGAAGCTCATTGATTCATCTTTTTCAGCCAATTAATTAATTATCTTTGTTTCAATTAAATAAGTCATTTGTTATTTTTATAGTGAATAAGGTATGAGAAATGTTACATGATTATGGTAAGTTTACAAAAAGATGTTATAACTATAAGGTACGTATAAATGTGCAGTTTATTTCAGTTTGTAAGTGTTTAATTAGTTATTTTAAAAGGTTATAATTTTATTGCAATATATTTAGTAAATGTATACATACTTAAATTGGTCATTGGCGTCCCGTTCACCAGGCGATAACAAACAAAGCCTCAAATAATGTTTATATGACCCCGAATGAGGCCGAAGGACACAATAGTAGCGTTTTACCTTCAAATAAAACGCTTGTTGTGTCCGGAGACTCATTCGGGGTCATAATTTTAAAGTCTGCCTGGTTTAATTGTTTCTCAAGTTTTTAGGGTTTTGAGGCCACAATGAAGGTTTTGGCGCGCTGCAGCCACCTGGTGAACGAAGGCGGAAATACGTCATCATCGTGTTGTCAAAAGGGCGACATTTGCATATAACTGTATAGATGTGACACGGAAACGGAAGATGCTTGACTCAAATAATGTTTATATGACCCCGAATGAGTCTCCGGACACAACAAGCGTTTTATTTGAAGGTAAAACGCTACTAATATTCGTACAAATGTAACAAATATTAAATTTACTGACATATAATGCAAAGCCACTGCTTCTTCCATCGTCTCGGCCGCAAAACTAAACAACGAATATTCGCCGTATGCCGCTTTCTGAATCTTCGCCCGCCAATGTAGACAAGAACATCGTGTATGTCCGAGAACGGATGTTTTGCGCGCCAACGCGATACGAATCTTCGCCCACTAATGTAGACCCAGCATTAGAGTCACTGTTTGAATACTTAACGTAAGAACGTAACATATCTACCGCTATTTTATTTTAATCAAAGGTTGCTACCATAGAAATATTAATATTTGCCTTATTATTAAGATTTCTGTGGCTGCTACTATCGGGTTTTAAGAAACTCGTCATTATTTTGTTAGGTAGGTATTTGACGCTGTTACTAAGACCTTTAGCAATATTATATAATAGTATTTTAGCAGTTGCAGCAAATAATATTAGTTGAAATATTTAAATAAATTAGTGACTGCTAAAAATAATTTTACAAAACTCGCCTAATTTTGGTTAGCTACTTCTGACAATACAATATTATGACTTATTGCCTAGATCATTTGACGCTGTTACTAAGATCTTTAGCAACATTATATAATAATGGTTTAGCAGTTGCAGCAAAAATAATTGGTTGCTATTGCAAAAAAAAATTGTTACGGCTAAACATAAACAATAATTATTTTAGTAACTGCAGCGAATAATATTAGTTGTTGTATTTTGTCAAATTAGTTAGAGTTCCAAACTGTTCTTAGCAAACTCACCTAACTCTGGTTAACTACTACTGGCAATACATTGAGGATCTTGGCCTAGCTTATTTGACGCTGTTACTAAGATCTTTACCAAGATTTTGTAATAGTATTTTAGCAGTTGCAGCAAATAATATTAGTTGAAATATTTAAATAAATTAGTGACTGCTAAAAATAATTTTATAAAACTCGCCTAATTTTGGTTAGCTACTTCTGACAATACAATATTATGACTTATTGCCTAGATCATTTGACGCTGTTACTAAGATTTTTAGCAACATTATATAATAATGGTTTAGCAGTTGCAGCAAAAATAATTGGTTGTTATTGCAAAAAAAAATTGTTACAGCTAAACATAAATAATAATTATTTAGTAACTGCAGCAAATAATATTAGTTGTTGGATTTTGTCAAATTAGTTACGGATCCAAACTGTTCTTAGCAAACTCACCTAACTCTGGTTAACTACTACTGGCAATACATTGAGGATCTTTGCCTAGCTTATTTGACGCTGTTACTAAGATCTTTAGCAACATTATTTAATAGTATTTAGCAGTTGCAGTAAATAATATTAGTTGAAGTATTTAAATAAATTAGTGACTGCTAAAAATAATTTTACAAAACTCGCCTAATTTTGGTTAGCTACTTCTGACAATACAATATTATGACTTATTGCCTAGATCATTTGACGCTGTTACTAAGATCTTTAGCAACATTATATAATAATGGTTTAGCAGTTGCAGCAAAAATAATTGGTTGTTATTGCAAAAAAAAATTGTTACAGCTAAACATAAATAATAATTATTTAGTAACTGCAGCAAATAATATTAGTTGTTGTATTTTGTCAAATTAGTTACAGTTCCAAACTGTTCTTAGCAAACTCACCTAACTCTGGTTAACTACTACTGGCAATACATTGAGGATCTTTGCCTAGCTTATTTGACGCTGTTACTAAGATCTTTAGCAACATTATTTAATAGTATTTACCAGTTGCAGCAAATAGTATTAGCTGAGGTATTTCAATAAATTAGTGACTGCTAAAAATAATTTTATAAAACTCGCCTAATTTTGCTTTGCTACTTCTGACAATACAAAATTATGACTTATTGCCTACATCATTTGACGGTGTTACTAAGATCCTTAGCAACATTAAATAATATAATGTCTTTTGAGTCTTGAGCTGATGTATCAGAAAATAAGTTTAGCAATTGTTGCAAAACTATGTGTAGTGATAGCAAAGTTTATTATCACGTCTGGCCGGGCGTACCTATTTAGCAATTACAACGAAATATTTATCCATGACAACGAAGTATTTATCCATGATTAGTCAATATTATTTGTTGTCATCACTAATGATAAACCAGGAAATTTTATCGCTAATACAGCTAAAAAAGTTAGTAGTTATTGCTAAAATATCTTGCTAAGTTTTAGTGTAAAAAGTAGCTAAGTGGTCTTAGTTGTAATAAACAATGTTTCGCTCAGGTAGCTAAACAAATGTAAGCAGTAGCAAATGAGACGGCAGCAAAACGAGTTTAGCTAACAGAACTAAACCATTTTTTTCCGTGTACTATCTAAGCACAGAACTCGCAGCTTCTGCCTAAGTTTCGTACGAGTCCTACTCTTTGGCACTTACGGGATATGAAATTAATGTTATGAATTAAAAAATTGTGACAAGTTAAGACAGTTGTTCCGATTCCCGATATGTTGTCACAGATTATGAATTCAAAACTAATCTGTGCTAATAGGGAGTAAGGTTCACTCAAAAGTTTTAAAATAGGTACTATTTTACGGGCCCGTATCTTAGTTGACGAACTAAGCGAGTAGGTACCCTGTACATAGGCTTATTCAATCTTACCAGTTGTTACCGGTGTGTCCTGCCTAATATGTTGATCTCTCGCATACCTATTTCATTTTAGGCGAGGTATATCTGTAGCGCGTGTGCCCACAACCCTGGCGGTTCGTATCTAAGTCACGGTTCATTTGTTCCGTTGTCCGATGAATACTTCGATACAATGGAAACTCGGATCGGTGCTATAATGAAGGGGAATTTTGGATTCCAAGTAACAATAGGGTTTAATTTCGTTCTGAAGTTTAAATAGCTGTTAAGCAAGTCAGAAATGACGCTATTTACTGTATAGTTTTCAGGTAATCAGAGCTTTCGTACAGCAATGCGTGTATTATAAATGCAAGAATATTTCAATAAGTACATAAATAAAGCTCATCTAATTTTTCACACAAAAATACCTAACGTACTTCAGAACTTACTTTCAAAAGACTATTAGACTCACCACAGACTAACTAACCCAGAGACACGTACTTCTCAAAGTATAAACTTTATGTCCCGACTGAACCACAGATAACTTCGGCCAGCGTGGTCGATGTGTGGTCGTGTGTGGTCTGTGGTCGGACGTGACCTTTGACGCGCGTTGTAATGGACCTTAATAGTTGTTGACGATATTATCTGCACGAAGCCATGAATATTCACGCTTGAACTGTGTTTAACTTTAGGTATTAACATAGATTTAATGAAAGCACTAAATGGCTGACTGAGAATCGATTTTAGAGCCAATTTAAAGCGGCAATAACGGCTTTCCATGAAACACTTGAATTTGATTTGTAATAATTAAGTCAGTTTTAGCAGTCAGTTGAATTAGAGCTTAAGTTAACTTGGATTAAGTTAGTAAAATATTAGGTTCGAGTTTTTCGTAACTCGTAAAATTTGAGAAACAATAGTCACATTCAAGTTAGAGTTAATTGCAATTTCTTAATAGAAAGATGGAAAAAAGTTATAGAAGACTTTGGGTCTAATAAGCACAATCTCAAAAATAATTTAATTAAAGTATTGCAGTTAATTATCGCAGTGCAGGATTTGAAATTAAATGGGTCGGCATCGAATGAGAATTCTCTCCTTAAAAATGACACAATATTAAATCAGTGAAATGGCTATTTTAATTATGATATTGCCCCGTAATGTACAAAGATATGCAGACAATGGCGCGGTCCTCCCACAAACAGTCATTCAAACAGCGACAGTTACTAATGGCCGGCCTGGACCATCATCACTCATCCTCGATCCAAGGAGCGCCATCAAGAGATGGACCAACAATAATTATTAGTAATGCAAGTGTGTGGCGATTCACATTTTATTTTAAAATCAAACACAGACCGTAAAACCGACAACAATTACATCTTAGAACTTTCCAGAAAGTATTCTTTCAAGGATGCTCGATGATCGAAAAAACATATTGATGGTAATATTTTTATCTATTTTTTATATTATTATAATTATAAGTTTGTTTGTTTAGTTGAACGCGTTTATCTTAGGAAATACTGGTTCGAATTGAAAATGTATTTTTGTGTTTTAAAGTCCATTTCCCATCCATCCATCCAGGGCATGGCAGGAGGGACTGTCAGACTTGTACTGACTAAAATCCACGGTGTCCTTCAATAGCCCTTTACGTTCCAGGGTCACGGTATTCATTAGTCCCACGACCCCGGCAGGCCTATATAACATCATGCTACGACCACTAAGATCCGAGAATCGGGAGTGAAACACGAGGAACGACTAATCCAGTATATTTTTATTATTTACAGAGAGGTACAAATCTTGATTATTGCCCTGTCACCAAGACACCCCACGGTGACAGAACAACACAATTAGTATCTGATCATCAGTATTCCGATCAGGACCGTTTAAATATTAATCCGCAATAATCCAGCGGCGCGCTGAGCCGGCTCAGTCGCGGTCGCGCGCGGGATATTAACGATGGTCACACTGCGCACTGCGCACATTGATACTAATAACACGCTCCTGTGCTAATACTAGTTATTATCTGTAGCGAGTGAACCTGCGTGATTAGTGATAGTTGGGCTTATTGTGTAGTATGGAGGTGGGCTTGTGACGTTATTATTTAAAGGGATTGCGTACGACTCGGCTGGATGATCCCCGAATTTAAATCTCTATCTGTATCCAAATAGAGTTCCTTTTTTTGACGACTTTTTCTGATTGGACATGTTTAAGACTCGGATAGGCAAATTCTGTCGTTGATTGATTACAGATAAAGATCGGAAGAAGTATTGGACGCGCAACCGGGTCGTCCACTTGCGGCCAAACTTCTTGGTATTGTACGACAAGTTGTAGTTTGTAATCGTTCAGGCTTCTTAATTCGCTAGGTTACCCAGACGTATCTACATTAAACGGTGTAGGTTTAAAGTAGTAAATAAGTCTTTCTGTTAAAACGAGACTCATTTCACTTTCAAATTCACTTAAGTTCGTCATTACGTCGTGTCGACGCGTCCAAATGGATCCATTCATTAACAGCCTCCAGTTTATCCCCTAAAGACTAGCAAACAACCAGGCGACCCGCAGCCGCCGACCGGCCGACTACAAACGAACTACCCCAAGAAACTATAAACTAATTCGACAGGATTAGATCGTTGAGTCGTGAGCAACCGGCCTAACGCCGCCGTCTATTGTGAAGCGGCTCAGGTCCGCTCATCGGTATTCACAACTGAGACACTCTAATTTTATTGAGTTTATTTCACATTTATTTACATTATCTTTATTGTAAAACTCTTTACTGCTGAGGCTTAATAAAGGAGCGAGCCCAAGTCTTAATGAATCGGTACATTTGTATGGATTTACTGAAGGCATAAAAACATTCACATTGACAAACAAAAGATAGGCTTACGAATCTATTTTTGCCATTTCAGTTAAAACATCTTAGTACACTGTTCTCGTATACTGCTTTAATCAATTAAAGAATATCTGTAATGCTGTATAAATGAGCGTCACATTATCTCAAGTGTTTGGGCGGCACTCGCATCCGTATCATTTAACTCTGTGGTACCCGCGGCTACACTAATTGGCACTAATTCTGCAGATCAGTGATTATAGCTCACAGATAGATCTAAGAGCGATTTATAGCGGCAGTTGGCGATTAAGTGATCTATACTAATATTATGAAGGAGAAGAGCTTGTTTGTTTGAAGGCGCTAATCTCAGGAACTTAGGAAAAAAATCTTATTTAAGGGATAGCCTATTTATCGAGGAAGGCTTTAGGTTAATAACTTCACGCTACGAGCAATAGTGTGAAACCACGGGGATCAATTAATCTATTTGTAAATAAATGATGATTGCCTTAATGGGCTTTTGCGGTGGTACACGCGTCTGCCGAGCAGATGCAGCTAGGAATCTGAGTCGGAGGAAATGGCACAAGCTGAATTGCATGTCATTTATCTGAACATGGACTCATAAGCATGGATTGAATTTTCCCTAGGCAAATGTCAAATAAAACTAAGTCGTACAAGAAAGAGATAGACTATCCTACAATTATTTTTCGCTCTTTCTAGTGAGTGTGGCAATTTTAACCAGATTATACGCAGTCCATGCTATAAGTCTATGTTTCTGCGTGTAACCATTTTACGAGTTTTAAAATAATTGCTAATAACTTTTCTATAATTAGGAATATTCCTAAGTGACCGTTATAGACCCGCAGGTAACTGACAAAATAGATAATAAGTATAAATAACCGCTTGTTTCCTTGTAGTATACCGTCAGTACTGTCTACTGTCAGTACCTTTACCATGAGTTGTCATCGGAAACTTACACGTTATCGTCGAAATCGCTAGCGTGCTAACTTGGATCAAATAGATTACGATATTGCCGGCACCATGAGATTAATTGAATCTTACGCAGGCGATAACGTAAGCTCGATAGATGGTGTCGTGTTGCTAACTTCACTACTTATGTTTTGTTTCTTTCTTTCTTACAAATAAGAAGAGAGAACGGCTTATGATACGTCACTGTCGTCTATTGTTCGTTGACCTTTCCCTTGTATCACTGACACGGCGTTGTATGGTTTGAAAGTTTATAACAATAGATTATTTGGATTATTTACTACAAAGTGCCTCACTGTTTCAATTATTGGTGGATTTCATGAAAAGGAATGTTTTTACTTGGTATTCAATTATTTAAAAACGTAGTTATAAAATTCCAAATTAGTTTCCCCTAAACGCAGGTAAATGTGCCAAGCCACTTGAAAATGTGGAAGTGTATCTATTAAGTCAACCATGTTCAAGTGTCTAAAGACGTGAGAATCGCAACAAATCAACAAAAATATGCACAAATCGTCAAACGCTTCTTCAAAGGGTGTGTTAATTTTAATAAATTATTCTGTTACTTATTATTTAAGCTTGGAATTCACATTGTAGTCTCCAGATTAAGTGGAAACTAAGATATTCCATGCTAAAAAGCTCTTGCAAGCATTATTTTGACTTTTCAGACTCAAAAACGTTTATACTTTTAATGTAGATACATGTTTCACACGCCAAAAAGCTAGTGAGCTACGTAACTACTATAGCAAGCGTATCGTTCGCTAGCGCCTGTAGTATTGGTAACTCATGGTACTGTTTTATATGATGACAGCTGAAAAACGCTAGTGACCGTCGTGTAGATTACGTTAGGGTTTTAACCAATCGTAATCTACAGTGCTAATGGTACGAATTTTAATTCTCACTGTGACTGCTAGGGGCGCTGTACAATATTTCATACAAATAATTTACGGAGACGCTAGCGAGTTTTAGCTGTGTAAACTCATGGTAGAGGTACAGTAGTGCTAGGTAATCCGGTTACGTGCTGTGAGTGAACTGTAATCAGTCGGCACTCGGCAAAGGCTTCACTTGCAATGAGCCGCCACTGGCGGTGCACACGAGGAGCAAGCAAGGAAATACAGAAAGATAATATCGACTGTTGTTAGTTAACAACCGTAAAGTGGTAGAAAAGGCTTAAGGAAAAGGTAAAAAATAAAAAGATTGCTCTACTATTTTGGAGGACATTTTTTGTTTTGTCGTGTTGCGTTTCGTTATAGACTTGTTTTGAAGCTATGTTTAATTATATAATTTTTCTTGAATTTCAATCATCATGATCATCATCAGCCTATAATGCCACTGCTGGGACACAGGCCTCCTCTCTGTGAGAGAGAGTGGGCCCAATGTAGATTGGTATGGATGGTATGGTTGGTCTGTGATGTTTTGGTTCTAGAACATGTCGATTTCTTCACGATGTTTTCCTTCAACATTTTTGAGAGCAGTTGTGATGATAAAATAAATTACACAAATTAAAGCCATGTCTGAATTCGAAACCACGACCTACAACTTTTAAAGCGGTGGATGATACCACTGAGATTTAAATGCAATAGATTGTCTCCAAAAAGATCAGAAAAGCTAGGTTCACAGTTCATTGACTGGCCTGTTGGTTTAGTGGTTAGTGACCCTGACTGCTATGCCGGAGGTCGTGGGTTCGATTCCCACCCAGGACAAATGTTTGTGTGATGAGCACGATCATTTGTTCTGTGTCTGGGTGTAATTTATCTATAATATGTATGTATTTAGAAATATATAAGTATGTTTATCAGTTGTCTAGTACCCGTAATACAAGCTCTGCTTAGCTTGGGACTACATGGCGTTGTGTGACAGTTGTGGAATATTATTATAATATTAATATTATAATATTACAGTATCGATTAGGCTTATTATATTCAGAACAATCAGAAAGCTCGACGTCACCTCACCGACAGTGATTGTATTCAGTTGTCCAATATCTTGCTGTAGTTACAGGTTACGACAATCACCACGGAAGGGTGACCGCCCCAAACGATCTTACCCTACAGAGGGGAACAACGTAACAAGATTGGATTGTCCAAATTGTGCCGTACCCTGCATTGTTGTGTCCTCAATGGTGTCCCAGCTTATCAATATTTCACGTTGAAAAAGAAAGTTTTACGTTCATCCTGAAGACTTACTGGTGAAAAGAAACCATTAAGGAATCTAGGAGTTTCTGAATCCCATTAAAGTCCAATCAATTTGAATTGAAGTTTTCGCGCGCCTCATATACAAACTTTTTGGCACACAGTAAAGATGAGACCAGTAGTCTCATTTCAACAGAAAAATCAGGCATATAAGCTATTGAGGATGTCATGGTAAATCACTTAGTTTAAAGGCTAGTTTCTCATAGTTCGTTCCTTTAGTTTCTGACAGAACGGTAGAACGCGTAAACAAAAGTAAATATTTTACAAAGCATTTAGTATTATAGATTTCAGCCTGATTCCATAACTTTATCTTGGTCCTATGTACGCAGCAAAGTCGACTGGTTTTCCAGTTAATTTCCCAAACACAGAATACCCATGATGTGCAAAGTTCGCCTTCTAGCCGTATTTTGCATGTGAAATTACGAACTTGATGTTTTTTCAAACCTAACTCGAAGTTAAGAGGAGGGTGACGCGACCTCCCGTCCTCACAAATAAACCGACGGGACGCGACTTCAGACGACTTTCACTGAACTTTTACAAAATATCTCCTCAGGCACTGTTGTCGCCCATCGCTCGTCCGAGTTTGGTTAATTAATATTAATTTTACGAGTACCGTTAGTTATTTAATGATGAGGCGGAAGTTTACAAAGACTCTAAGATAATTTAAGGTGCAATGTTTAGCAACCAAAATTAAACGATTAATAAAATATAAGCATGTTAGGTAGGGCCTTTCGTTTGAGTACAGGCTTAAAAAACGTCACAACAATCGATCTTATAATTAAAACAATCAATCCTTCAATTTCCGAGACAAATCCTTCTAATTATAGTATCAGCCTCACTAATTACTCAAACCTGTAACAAAACACGGCGTCGCAAACAAATGATTAATGTCGTTACTTTGTAGCTGAATCAGCAGCAGTCGCAGCGATCAGTCGCGGTCGCTGGTCGGCCGGTCGCCGCAAAAAGTCGCAACAACAGTGAGTTATCGCCACTACACAAAAAGTGCCGAGTGCGCGACTGTGAGCACTCCGCCTAACTGTTTGCTTTTAGTTACAGTAATTGGGGCAAGCCTATAGATTGTTTACGAGCAGAGAACGAAGGAAAATTGATATCGGTCCGCTGAAATAATGTAGGTATTACAAAAGAAAATTTCACAAGTAATGGACCTTAAGAGCGTTTATTCTGAAAGTTGGCAACGTCGCAAATAGTTGTCAAATATTAAAAAGTTTTAATTAATTCAGCAATGTTACTGTATGGAAATAAGAAATATCGCTCTGTAGTGCATTAAAACATTGATATAGAAATGCAATTAAAACACTGAATTTGATGTTGTAACCGTTCCAGGTGTAAAAAAAGCATTTGGAAATTTTCCAAATACTTTTTTTACATCTAAAACTATATATTCGGTGTTACGATATTAATTATTGCATTCCCTAATCAATTTTTGAGTGCACTACAGAGCCATATTTCTTATATTCATACAGTAAAGGAGAAACCCATTTCTGGGCCTAGCCGTTACACGAATGAAATATGTACCAAAAAAATCTACTATTTTGCTTAATTAACCCATTTAAATCTTAGCCTCAATTACAATGGCCAAGTCTAAAAAAAGTACATTTCTATTTTTTTTGTTTTAAACAACCTTTGTAAACCGTTACAGCACTTATTTCATTATATGTCACTTACTTTGCAAACACTGGCATTAAACAATAGAGCGTACCCTTAGAATGTAATCGATTTAGCGGATATCAATAATTACAAATTATAGTTGAATAGTACTCCATTATTTTAGTTTAATTGCTTTTTAGATATTGAAATCATTGTCAAATAAAAAAATCTGGAATCTAATTATTTTTTAACGTAAGCACGATTGAAAAATCATTAAAGGAAATAAATAATCGATAAAATCGATTGCAACGCGAATTGCACACGGATTGCACTAGTAAACTAGTAAACAGCAAATGTCAATGTCAACGCCTGTCGTCAATTGTCATCAATATTGTTACCTATTCGTTTTTCGTATCTTTGTTTGCTCAAGTCAGTGTACATTATACTTTATTGAAAGATCAAGTGAATGTGTTTTTCGAATTCTCGAGATTTATTACAATATTAAACCTCCGCTCGAATACTGGACTCCGAAACTGATTGCCTTCTGACTAACCCTCGCTTCCATTAGCCTGCCATTCCTGCTGACCTTTGCTAGAAGACCAGATCTGGATAATGCTCTTCTGACGATTGGATGATACGGTATCATGAGCTTGTGCATTAATTGTGGAATAGCAACGGATCGCTGAAACACAATAGGAAGGCGAAGATTGGAAAATGAAGTGATTCTTTCAATTGTACAGGAATGGGTCGCGCCTCAATTGGTTAGTATGCGATATTTCTATAACGTAACATTTTTGTAAGCATGTAATAACACCAATCTGCACAGAACCTGTCTAAATATGCCACTCAGATGCTTATTGCTAAATGCTAGTGCTAGAACTAATAGTCAAATGATGAATGTTTGCTTCAGGTAAATGAAAATGACTGTATCTGTCAAGTTTGCTGGAATCATGCCAATGCTTGATGGAAATAGACCAGAAGAGAGTGAACAGACGCCTATAGGACACTGGCAAGTGTGTATTCACTGTGGACGTTCTCTTCTGAGAAGAGTTCGCTGCCATCAACTTAGGAGTGGTACAGTTCAAGAATGCAGAATACACAAAGTTATAAGAGAATGGATCTTACCACGCACTGTTAGTATATTAGTGTTATTCACGGTTTATTTATGTCATTTTTTAGTTTAATTTTGATAAAAAGAGCAATAAAAATTGAATTTTTGATGCTAAAACATTTAAGTGATATAGAGAGACAGTGTGATAATGGTTAAGCTCATTCGCAGGATTTCTTTAGATCAGTCTTTTTCAAAGTGGGCAATAAAGAATTCCACATCTCCGGTGAAAAGGCATCCTTAAATGTAAATAAATTATTTTCAGATGGGTGCTTCAAGTGTTGTCTGTCAGTCTTGTTAGGTGCCCGGCATTTTCAATCAGGCCCCTCAACATCTGGTGCAACTTCATCAACTGTCAATGAGCCAAATACTGAGGACATTCCTTCCATACATAAAAGTATGTAGAGAAGTGACCGGTGACCTGCAGCAAGAGCTGTCAACATCAGACTCAACCTGGATATTAAGAGGAAGAATAAAATCCAGACGTATTAGTAATAAGATGTATTACGTTTATATATTAGTTGACAGTTCTTTAAGTGGAAGGGATGCTATAATCCAATATTACTGCACCTGTATCGTTGGCAAAAGAACGGTTGGGTACTGTACCCACACCATGAGCATAATATGATATCTTGGTTGGGCACAGCACCAGGGTAGTCAATTACTTCCTGCACAATTTCTAGATACTATATTATTATATTATGATAATCCTAACGAAGAAGGTGATTAATAAAACCTTATCTCAATAATACGGCTTTTAATTTAAATAAACCTATTGTTGCAATCGCAGTTTAATGTAATTTGAGATAGCATCAAAACCCCTAGTAGTAAATTATACAATGTCAATGTTTAAAAATGCAAGCCATTAGTGACGTAAGTGGGCCTTATCTAGCAAACATAGTTTTCAGCTGAGGTTTTCAGGAATATTAATCTGGATTCACCGCTTTTTATGTAAGTAGGTACCTAAACCTCATCATGATAGGTTGCAAGTGCTACAGCTCGGCGCATGTGCATTCCATATTTACGCAGAAAACAGCCTCCACAAAACATTTTTAATTTAAATATCGTGGTGGCTGAGCGATTGGTATGCAGCATGTAGCGGGTTCGATTCCCGCACGGAAGAAATATTTGTATTATTTACATGTAGGTGTTCCGTGTCTGGGTGTTTGTATACCTATGTGAGTTTAAATGTTTGTAAACACACCCACGACACAGGAGAAATTCCTAGTGTAGGGCAGTTAAGAAATAAAAAAATAACCTAACATACGTAAAGATTGTCTGATTTTACCAATTTGGCCATTGCTGAGAGACGTGAAAATTGGGCTCGTGAAATCTTCCTAAGTGCTCTAATTTATGGCAAAATTCCAGCTCTGTAACGCCAGGCCCAAGTTTCTATGGAGTTTGGGTTTCTCCTTTACCAAATTAATTAAAACTTGTGAATATTTGACAGCTATTTGCGACGTTGTCAACTTTCTGGTTATGCGCCCTTAAACTCTGTATAGTGAAATTAAAGGCTGCAAAGTGGGTGAGATAGGTTAGATAGTTGTGTTCATACGGTCGTAGGACCTGAGGCAAATATAATAAATAATATTTAAAATAAAGTTGGTTTTGATTACCAGCTTTCTTAAATATAATATCAGTTCACCCTTTAACGGCAGAATCTCAGTAAGACGTCAGCCGCAGCTACACTCTGCGTGTTGTACCGTGTAAGCAAAATACATTTTATCTTTTGCTATTAAACCAAAGGTACCTAGACATCAGTATCAAAATAAAATTTCTATTCTCATAAAGTGCATGAAAATCAAAGCGTCACAGGAAAACACAGTAAATGCAAAACATTTCCTCTGTGCATACAACGTTACCGGTTCACATCTCTAGCACACGAGATCATCTGCACTAAATATGAATACCATCCGTTTGTATCAGTAGAGGAGACTGTAGCTCAGTTGGTAGTCGCCGGGGCGTGTGTGTCGCGTCGCGGGTTCGTTTCCTGGCGCCGGTCCGGCACGGCGGACCCGGCACGGCCGCCGGAAGCGACTGTTTATTTGTTCACTTTTCACTGCAGAACCGGAGGAGTTTTTAAATGTTGACCCGCAGTTTGTATTTTCATGTCAAAGCTTCGTTTTTGTGTTTGAGTTGTGAGCTTGTTGGTGCGCAGTTGAGATTTGTATTTAGTTTTGATAAGTGAGTTATGATTGCTGACTCCAGGGTTTTTTAAAGGCATAAGTTCCAAAACATAACTTTGCGAGCCACTTTTAACCAATTTGAATGATGACTTCTTAGATTATAAAATGTCCGATTCTGTGTTCAAAGCAAAACGTAACGGGTTTGGTGAAGCTACTTTTTATAAATGTGTGAAAATGGATGACTGTTTACGATAATATATTTTTTAAACAACTGCTTGATTTGTTCCTCGATGTTTTCGTCAGTTGACATGTACATACATATTTATCTGGTGACTGATGGCAATGTGTTTGTTCCAGATTGGAGCGCGCGGCTGTCGGGGCGGCGCCGCTCGTCGCAGCAGTCGCCCGCAGCGCTGCTGGCGCACTTCGACACCACCGTGCTGCAGGTAATACACTTTTTTTTACGTGGTAATCATCAAATAAGTCCTCCCACCCAGGGCAGGGCGGGAAGGACTGTCAGACTCGTACTGACTAAAATCCACGGTGTCCTTCAATAGCCCTTTACGTTTCAGGGTCACGGTAATGCGATTAGCCCCGCGACCAGGTAACAAACTTACTATAACAAACCAAACCATAAGACACTTTATAAACTAAACTCACCATTATACAAAGTAATTCCAATAGTGAATTGGGGTTTTTTTTCTTAGAATGTGTGCCAAAACTTCGGTCCAATAACGAGAATTAATTAAATTATCCACATACTGTAGATACCTCTAAAACATCATTAATTTATCTTTGCCACCGGGTATTTTAGATTTTATACGATCCTCCTCTATATACCTGCCAGCCGAATCCACTTTCTTCCTGCTTTTCAGTTAGTTAAAGAAAATCTGGAAGCTACTCATGAGTCCTCCCACCCCGGGCAGGGCGGTAGGGACTGTCAGACTTGTACTGACTAAAATCCACGGTGTCCTTCAATAGCCCTTTATGTTCCGGGGTCACGGTAATGAGATAAGTCCCGCGACCCCGGCAGGCTTTGGCCCTCTAGAGAGGGGGCCCCGTCATCATGCTGACGCTCTTTCAGGCGGGCGTGGAACACAACGCGCCGTCGACCCGGGCATGGTCCATGGTCGGGCTGCGAGTTGCCCTTTACTCGCCGCCCGCATGCCCGCGCCTACGGTGGCCGGAGATCGTCTTGCGACGTCCGTCGCCGTGGGCGTCCACCACCGCGGGTGGGGCGGAGGGAGGACATTGTCCTCTCCCTCACGCGGTCCGCCTCCTCCTTCGCGAGCATGACTGCTTCGCAGAAGGAGGCGACCGCCTCCCACTTCGTCTCGCCCCGCAGCATAACCGCAACCAATGCCGGGCGCGAGAGGTCTCCGCCTATCGCCGCGCCGCCGTGAGGACACGTCGGTGCTCTGCCCAAGCGGGGCAGTCTTGCACCGTATGCTCTATTGTGTCCTCCGGGCGATCTTCGCAGTGGTGACACTCCTTAGACACAGGTACCTCCCGAAACTTCCGTGTCCGGTGAGGACCTGCGTCATGCGGTAGGTCAGGACGCCGTGACGCCTTTCCAGCCACTCCTCAAAGAGGGGTCTTACCGCCGCGATTGCGGCGTGCCCGGCCGCCGGTTGTGGAAGCTACTCTACTCTATAGCTAATTGGAAACCTTTGAGACTGTCGTATAGCACGCCACAATACAAGAAAATATGAATGGTTCATATTTTGTAATTTGTTTGAGATGGAGTAGACCGTAATTCACCTTTTTGAAATTGTTTTTAACAACAATAACAGAATTACAATAAAACATACAAGAAAACTACCTATTTCCATCTCAGCCACTTGGAACGTTATAACTGGATCACGCAGGCTCTCAGTTGTGCGGTAGTTCGTAACTACCTCTATAACGTGATGGTGGTGCTCGAGAACCGCTGACGATCGCTAGTCAGCCGGCGTGAATATAATCTGAAGTCGCACCACCGCTACCCTCGGGGACCCACCGGCACATGCTGCAGAGAGATGCAGAAGACCCACTTGAGGCAAATGATGGGAAACCAACTTGTGTTTGTGTAGTCAATGTTATGTCGAATAAGTAATTCACTTTATTCACGGGTCAAGATAAATTGTCATCAGTGATAAAAATGAAATTACATGACTTATTGAAAATCATTTGAAATTCGTAGGGAAACGGAACACTTTGAAAGCTTCTAGGTACCTTTTAATCGTCCAGGTACCTACGGTTCGCTGAGGGACACCTCTTTTATAGAACAGAATATTATACCCATAACTCATCGGCTATTTATTGCTTTAGCATGGTTATTCAACTTTCAAATCCAAATTGTGGTACATTCTTCAACACAGTAGCAGTCTGATGTATTTTCCAAGGCATTCTGTCTGGGGTGGCGGAACTGTCTAGGCAGGTTTCCGTGGTCCTAGAACGTAAAAGGCAGTTGAGAACGCACAGTGGATTTTAGAAGGTGCGTGTCTGGCAGCCTCTTCCACACCACCCACTCATTTGGTCATTTTACGACCTAAAAACATGTAGGTACTTTCCAAATAGTGTTGAATAAAGTGGACCTTTTCTTGTACCTTCGTAATGACAGGATCTCGTAACCACTCAGATTTAGCGAACACAACGCGATTGAAGCGCCGCCAGTCCAATGCTACAGACATTAACTCGGAGCCTGTTCAATTTAATATCATTTTGAGGCAAATGCAATGGTGATGTCCGGGCAAATGAAATGATGGCGAATAATCTTGATAGATTTTTAATGTGGACTGAAAGGACTGTGTTTGTATGGTTTGTAGCAGGTGCCGTACTGTATTAGTTTCTGCATACCCCTCTTATGGAAAAAAGACATGAGTTTATTTATCTATTTATGTATCACGGGGGGAATGTTATTTTTTCTTTGGGGGAAAATATGTTTATGAAAAGAAGTAATGAGATTGATTTTGTACTCCCCCCAATAAAATATTCTCCAGTTATCTTAACAATACGCGACAAACACAAAAGAATTCTGAGCTCCTAAGAAACGGCAAACAATTTACTTGATCTTTTCAAATAACGAGAGAATGTCACAAAATGTAATCCACTGCCTCTTCACCATCAAACTGTGATTGAATTCCACAATAAAGTCGACAATGTAATCGGTACAATTTTCTTTTGTGGAGCGACGTGATTGCATCGAGTTCTTTGTTGCGGCTTGTACCAAATGTTGAATGTCGAGACTGGTAACAAAAAGAAGTATAGAAGCTTCACTTCAGCCTCGTTTCCAACATGGTGATTCCCTGTGAACCGAATTTTGTATACTTTTTCTTAAATAAAAACTACATTATGTTACATTAGTTGCTTTTTGAATGCTGCATCCATTGTATACTAGATAATTATGTTTCTTACCTAAGTATCATGAAACTCTATGAGACCAGTGATAAGTTATGTAGTATCTTCGTTGAGAACATCACAGTATTGGCAGTCGTAGGTCACAGTAGGTTTGTTTCAAATCATAAGTTTGTTAGCACTTGTACTTCTGCATGTTGTCGTTCACTGGCGACTGTAAGTTTATCTCTTCCGCACAATTTGGCGTGGGTAGGTACCGGGTAGCAAGCAGCGGGTAGAGGGATGAAGGCATTCCTTTGAAAACGCCGCGGTTTATTACAGAATACCCGCCTTGCTAGCGCTGGCCAAACATTGCCAGTTGATTCCGGAGAAAAATTAAATCACGGATTGTAACGTTATACGTTCGGTTCGGAGGACTCACTCAATACAAACGCAGAGGGCAAGCGATGCACTCTCAATGATGTCGGCGTATGAAACTGTTCGGTGGGTTTGTATGAAAAGAGTGCCTTCAAAACGTACAGCGTTATGTTATTTTGTATCAAACATTCGTCCACGTTTGTTGAATAAAAGCAAAAGTTTCAAGTGACTTCTATTGGTTTATTTTTCACGTTTGGAAAATATTTTTTCGGTTTAATGAACAAGTAAAAGGCGTTATGCTAGACCAG
This sequence comes from Agrotis exclamationis, assembly GCA_950005045.1. Lineage (NCBI taxonomy): Eukaryota > Metazoa > Arthropoda > Insecta > Lepidoptera > Noctuidae > Agrotis > Agrotis exclamationis. The sequence goes on along the minus strand of OX465435.1, from coordinate 21,731,515 downwards.
TTAATTTACTTTGAATACGTTTACGCTATTATGCGAAAAACCTTGAACTTCAATTGTAGTACTGTTGTAGAAATATTTTCGTAATTGCCTAATTTTCTCAAGCGAAGTCATTTGCCGTCAGTTAATTTACTAAAATATGTAGTTTCACGATACAATCATTATATAGAACCAAGTAATTTTCAGGCAAAAATATAGCCTCTAAAAATTCCTATTTGCCCCGACAAAGTTCCTTAATCGAACAAAATGGCTACCGTTTGGAATTTATCGCGACAGCAAACGACGGAAAAACGTGGATATAGTGCGCAGAGCTATTCAATCGAGCTCCTGATGAACTACTAACTGAAATTAATTCAGAAGGTAATGTCGGCACTAAAGGTGAGTTCACATCTAGTAGACTTCGAACTGTTACAACTTGGACCGGTAATGTCCCGTTGGTATCAGTCTCGGCTTACGGAATTTATTTCGTCACTGCTCTTAAAACGGTGAATGAAAACATCATGAGGAAACCCAGCAAGTTCTAGTTTTAAATTTCGAAGATCCACAATGCGTAGAGTAGATAACTGTTTAATAAAAGCTCTGCCGAGGTCGCGGGACTATTAGGTAACCGTGGCTCCGGAACGTAAAGGGCTATTGATGGACATCGTGGATTTTAGTCAGTACAAGTCTGTCAGTCCCTCTCGTCCTGCCCTCGGTGGGAGGACTCATTCGATGATTTTACCACGTGAAATAAAAACGTTCATAAGTCGATCATGCTGTTATGGTTACCGTTTGGGTAGCCTGTGTTCAATATAGTCACCATGACATTCGCATTTTGCAAACATCTGCAAATGTGTGCGAACCCTTACAGTACAGCTTAGTTCAGTTTGAAAGTTAGCGCTTAGTTGTAAAGATTTGAACTTGTAGTGAGTACAGCGAGGTTAATCTTTTGGAGATGTTACAAGTTGGCGGCAGTTACTGGGATGCTGTGGACTTTGTTCTCTAAGCTGGGCTAGTACTAAGTGCAGACGATAGAATACCTATTAGTTTGTAGTGTTTTTAGGACGAAGGCACTACAAGTTTGTATTGAAAAATTGTGATAATTAAATGATAAAAGGTCGAGAGAAATCACTTGATATTCTGAATTTGAGAATTCTCAAATTCAGAATATCAAGTGATTTCTCTCTAAAGATCTTAAGATATTTTCATTTAAATGTAATTGGCATGCTTAATTAATTTTACCCAATATTATAAACACCAGACGGTATAGACGCGTAGGACGAAGAGTACCTTGATGGCTGGTCTGAAGTGGCACTAGAAAAGAGTACTTGGAAGGATATGGGGGAAGTCTTTGCCCAGCAATGGAACGTAAACGGCTAATTAAAAAAAATTATACAAACATCAAAGTGAGTTTGTTTGTTTTCACACCTAAATCAGACTGTTACGTATAAGCTATTTATTTGTATAAAACTTGAAAGAAAAGAAATGAGACTGATGGCGAACGAAGTCGCAAGAAAAAGGTATTACTGTGCAAGCTGGGTTACAAATATAAAACAAGACAAAGTTTAATAAATAAATAAAAAATCTTTTAAAATCTACAAGCTTCCTAAAAAAACCAAACAAGCGGAAAACAGTACTTTCAAAAGTCAGTTGCAAAAAAAAAGAATCACACAAGTTACCGACTTCTGAAACTTATTTTCTGTTCTTTTTAACTTGTTTGCGTTTTGTTTCCGGAAGACGGACGATGTTATTTACAAAAAGTTCTTTTGTAAAGATAGCCTTCTAACACTGCCCGACCGGGGAACCAAATTGAGTACCTCATGCTCAGAAGAAGCTTTAGCGACCACTAGAAAAATTGGAATTAATGGAATTCTGTTACTTTTTCACCTAAAAACCATTGAATGGAGTCTAATGTTTGCATACAATTTATATTAGATTAACAAATAAGTCATTTCCTATCCCGATAGTATAATCTTTTGGAAAAATGACAGAAAACCGAGTCGTGAAACTGCGGGAAGTTACTCGTAGCTATAAAAAAACTCTCGTCTACTATAATCCTTTTTCAGTTTCCGTATTGAATTGGCCCAAACACTTTAACCTACTGAACTGAATTTCATCAAACGCTTGACATTCCGCTGTTCTGAATGGCAGCTTTGACTGGGGCTGGCGACGTCGGGAGGCAAGCCTAGCGCGGCACGGACCCATTCCTTCAAGTACCGCTTACCATGTTATATTTCTTAGACGAACTCTGTAAACATAGGGGGTAGCGTTGCAGACATGCACGCTACGCTTAATTTGTTTGCGAGTTTAATAGAACCCTAGCTAAACCTGCTAAGGTTAATATAAATAAGTACTTTGTCTTGTAATTACTAGAAAACGTGTTAATAAAATATTTGCCTTCGACTTTAGTCAATTTACCGAAGCCTTCCTTAAGAAATGCACTTTTAATAAAAGCCTATCAAAAATCAGACAGTCAGCTTTTGGGAACCATTTTTATAAAACGTTTATTAAAACTAGCTATACACTAGAGCCATGAATCCAATGAATAATGTTTTGACAGTGAAAACAGGAGTGCAGTTTATGGCAAATGGCGCTGTGCACTTTAGTGTGTGCACTATCAAACGACAGACAGTTTTATGATCGTAGCGACATAACCGATTTATTGCTGCAAGTAATATACGAGTAATACCACTGGTTATGTGTACATGTAGATATTCCTTGTCTAGAAGATGAGTCTGTCAGACTCGTGCCAAACCTGACCCTGACCCAAAATCCACGGTGTTGCTTCAATAGCCATTTACGTCCCAGGGGTACCTATCCCTATAGCCAAACAGCAGACGACAGCAGACGACAATCGTTGTCGCTCAGCAGTCACTAATACATTTTCAACTTTATACCCCAGCGCGTAAAGTTGAAAATCTATTGAAGACTGTTGAGCGATAACGATTGTCGTCTGCTGTCGTCTACTGTTTGGCTATAGGGCCTGTTAAGCAGCCCCGCGATTCTTTCGTAGCTCAGTTTCGTACGTTTATTGCTGTTATAAAACTAGCTATTGCCGCGTCTTCAAAACAATATCAGTCCGAATGTTTCCAAAAAGGTCGCAGAAGGCCTCAGTAAATCAGACTTGGGTGTTCGGCATTACACGCCGCGCAGATGACCTCAGGCCTTTATACCCACAAGAAACGGAAAAATGCGCCTCTTCGCTCTGATTCCTATAAAATTCCTCGCGCACCCATCCGTACGCAATCTACTCAAAATATACATTTCTGAACGGCACCACTCCAGGCGTTTTTCTAAAGGGCAGTATTGGAATAAAATGTTATTGTTATCGGTCAGGTCGTGATGCTGCATTGCTTTTTATAGGAAAATTATGTTAAGATGGGGCGCCCCTTATAATATTGTAGTGACATTTATTCGTTATATTATTTCTGTTCCTGAAGGTTGAATGTTAAAAGGGATCGTTACAAACATTGTGAATGTATCAATATGTCTGTCTGTGTCGCTTCCGGTTACATTGTGAGGAAGTGATGAGAGGCTTCAGTTGAATGTAATTGATACAATACGTCTTGTACTGTTTGTAATGGCGTGTTATTGTTACTCGAACATATTTATATTGTATGTTGTTTACGTCTTACGTTACTGTTTTGAACTGTTCTATCTTGTATACTATTAATTTAAGCATCAAAATCTCGTTTGGTTTCTGGACTACAAATGAAATGTTTTAACTAAACGACGGTACATTTTGTTTGTAGCAATCTGAGGAGAAGGGCCTACCATAACGTCTCTGTGGGAGAGAGAGACAGAGCTATACAAGTCGTCTAGCGCCATCTCGTTCCTACAGTGAAACTACTCTCGTCATGATTCATTTGTTTGTTATTCTCAACATGTGTATTTTGTGGTACAGATCCGCGACTGGGTGTCGGTGGAGGTGGACATGCTGCGCACGCAGTCGGTCGCCGTCGGCGATGTGGAGGACATTCTGCAGCAGCTCGACAAGCAGAAGGTACTGTACCATACCTCATATCATTGAACACTGGAGAGCTGTGAGAAGAGACATTGAGCGAGCTGTTAGAGTGTATATTTAAGCATTTATGCCGAAAGTATTCTACAGCATTTGTTTTTGAAATTCCATGGAAAAGTGTTTAGCATTAACGTATGCACTTTTGCAGTGATAATTTGAATTTAAGAAGTACTGATTCGTCATTAGAAAATCCGAATTATTCCCGTTGGATCCCACTTTTGAATCCCACTTGAATATTTTTCCCGCTCGATCCCACAAAAATTATTATGTATAGAACTACTGTAACACAATTTATTCTTCTTCATAAAGCAACAATTCTCACATTAGAGGAAATTGAAATTCTTCAATATATCTTCGACACAAATATGCAATAAACATAACGAATGTTCTGCCTCCGAAAACAGACTACCTTCCAGTAATTTAAAACATAACATAGATCATTCTACGAACATTAGGCAAAAGATTAAATTTATTACTACCCCCTATTGAGGCAAACTAATTTCAACTTTGTTACTTGTCAGTGAGAGTTCATTTCCGGGCGTCAGTTTTGCGGACCCCGCGTGGGGCTGGTTCCTTTATGGCACCTGCACACTACCCGATACGAATTGACGACGGTGAGTGTGCGTATTTTGTGGGTCCTATTATGATGACAAAGTTAGAAATATAATGAATAGGATCCACTTGACTCGGTTGTCTAGGAACCAAGTTGTTGGAGCATTTTACGCAAAGTAAAATAATTCCACTTTTTTAACCGACTTCCAAAAGGAGGAGGTTCTTCAATTCGGATGTTTATATTTTTTTTATGTTTGTTCGGGCATAACTCCGTCGTTTACCAACCGATTTGAAAAATTCTTTTTTTGTTGGAAAGGGTATACTTCCCGAATGGTCCCATTAAAATTTTATCGAAATCAGACCCGCACTTTTTGAAAAATCAACAAAAACCTAAAAAGTTTTCAACATTGTCTACACCGATTACTCCGAGGTTTCTGGTTCGATTTCGATGATTCTTTTTTTTGTTCGATACAGTATACCTGCCATTTGGTCCCATAAAATTTTCATTTAGTTTGGTGCAGTAGTTTTTATTTTTAGCTCATTGTGTAAGAGTACCTACATGCATGGGCGATTTTATTTATTAGGGTTGAATATTGAAACTAAAAAGGATGGGTGCGTCTCATTTCATATAAAGTTATTTGATAAATTTTCATTTCAATAACGTTCACATGATATAATCAACGTGAGAAATACCAACGATTGATATAATTTCTTTACACATAATGTTTGTGTTACTCTAAAACTCATTTCATATAATTTTATTTGATATAACGTTTATTTAAGCGAAAATCATTATGATAACGTTTGAAACATATAATTTAACGTTTGACTTTGATTGTTTGCCTTCACGAATGTTATTGTTATTAGAAAAATTTAGTATCCAAGAGCGAGCGAAGCGAGCTCGGGACTTGGGACATCCCGACACGGACAGGTTAGGTTCGAAGGGGGTGGCGGGGTCTGAAAGACCCTGCCATCCTCTTCGTGTTAGGTTACTTTAAACCTTGCACGCAGAAATAGGAGCCCCGCGAAGCGGGGCTCCGTCGAGCCAGCATGACAGGTAGTAATCAGTTATTTGACCTAGGATGCAAGAGCGAGCGAAGCGAGCTCGGGACTTGGGGCACCCCGACACGGACAGGTTAGGTTCGAAGGGATGGCAGGGTCTGAAAGACCCGCCATCCCCTTCGTGTTAGGTTACTTTAAACCTTGCACGCAGAAATAGGAGCCCCGCGAAACGGGGCTCCGTCGAGCATTCATGGTAGGTGGTACTATTACTAAGTACATCAGAGTTAGATTACATAACAGGAAGAAAAAAAAATTAGACCAAATAAGTTTTATGTCTTTTGAGTGGTATACGAAACGATTTTATATTCATTAATTGTTATGATTATAGAAATTAGTCATTATAAAATTATGTCAATCGTTTATTATATTAAGTGATCGTTATATCAAATAAAATTATATATTCAGTTGTTATCTCTTGTACAGACGCCAGCACATCAACCTACCACAATCTGCCAAATTTCTTTATTAGATTTTCAACCTTATCACAATAGTGGGAGATTAATGTTCGATTGGTAAAATCTGACAGTTTCGGGTAGGTTGACCTGCTGGCGTCTGTACATAATAGAGATTTTGTAGTTATATCATATATTACTTACCCAAAAAGGATAAAATAAAAAACTTAAAAAAAAATGTAACCGACTTCCCACAAAAAAAGTTCAAAATAACCTACAAAAAAACTTTTCTTTCGAAAGTCGGTGACTTTCTTTTTTATTTCATTGACTTTTTGTCAAGTCGGTTACATTTTATCTTTATAAGTGGTATAACATCAGTCAATGTAGGTACGATAATTTCAAGGCATTATCTTCTTTGCGCTAAAGAAGTCGTTTTGAATTACGGAAAACCAACACTCGTTCGTCATCTTATCAAATGAGTGCTGAACAAAAAAAAAAAATGTAAAGGGGCCCCTGCGCTAGACACAGGCCTTTGAGGCGTCTTCTAGTGACTTCCTCAACAGTAGCCTGAGACTGTGTGCTCTTAGCTCGACAGTACGTACTGCTCTGTATACTGTGTTCGAGACACTCATAGAGTAATGGAGAGGACTACTTTCATATTGGACGAGACAGCTAATTGTTTGGAGATCCCACAACGTAGCGATCACTAAACCTTAACCTTGCAATTTATTATAAGGTGCTACCTCATCGGGATAATTCTCCTGTAATGTAACGTTACAGATTTGAGTACTACATCAGTGAGGCACTACAATGAGCACCTAATGCAATTTGTAATGCCTTGACACAACCTGTAACATCGATGCGCTCCACTTGTAATTAAATAGGTACGTCTGACGGGTCGCACAAGTTACAAATTAATGCTCGTCAGTCGGAGAGGTAGTATTGTAATGTAATGCTCAAAGGCGAATCTGCAATGTTACATTACAGGCAAATGCTAGGTGAGGGAGCACCTTAAAATGTTTCGTATTCAGAACTGAATGTCCTATTTGATCGGATGATTTAATTACCTACCCAGGGGTTTATCGCATCAGAAAAGATATTACCTAAACTACCTAGGTACCTAAACCGAATACCGACAGTGAGGTCTGTCGTGAACAACTTCACTAATAAAGTTCAGTGAACCCCTCAGTTTAAGCTATGGCTAAATTACGCACAGTATGCCATATAGAAAAGTTGACCTTTGAACAAGTTTTGTGTTAACCCTAATTCTATGTATTGAATAGAGGAACCCCTTGATAGGCAAGGGGTTCGAACAGCCATTCATATACAAATGCGAAAGTAAAGCTATACAACGTTCTATAGGTGCAGAGGGAAGGTAAAATCGGAGCATATTGGGGAAATCTGAAAAATAGATATAAAAATCCTTGATGCTTTTAATTCGGTATTTTTCGTATACCGTTATTCAAATATCTGCTGTTGGTTATCTACTGTCCTGCAAATATAGAGAGATATTACCGAAATTAACAAGTATTTGGTAAAGTTTTTATAAAAAACCGGATTAAAAATGGGTATGGACAAATGAGCGCAGTATTGTAGGCGTCAAGCTACGAGTAACTTACCTTATTCTAACACCACATCGTCATCATCATTAGCCTCTAATGTTGCCATTTCTGGGTTACAGGCCCCATTTGTAGGCATGCGGGCGGCGAGTAATGGGTGACTCGCCGTCCGATCATGGACCATGCCCGGGTCGACGGCGCGTTGTGTTCCACGCGCGCCTCAAAGAGCTGTCAGCAAACTGACGGGGCCCCCTAAGAGGGCCGGAGCCTGCCGGGGTCGCGGGATTGTCTCACTCGGTAACCGTGACCCTGGTACATAAAGGGCTATTGAAGGAACACCGTGGATTTTAGTCAGTACAAGTCTGACAGTCCCTCCCGCCCCACCCTGGGCGGGAGGACTCATTTGATGATTTTACCACGCAAAAAAAAAAAAAAAAAAAGGCCCCATTTGTACGAGAGAAAGTGGGCTCTAATCAACCATGCAACAAACAACATTTCATACATTTTAACCATAGATCGATACTTTTTAGACACTTTCATCATAATCCACCCACATAATTTCAACAGATATCCTTATGAATCCTCCTGCCAAGTTTTTGTTGCTGTACGACTTTCTACTTAGATATACATCCACTGCTCGTCCACTACCCGATCCGGGGAGACGCACGGACATCTTACGAGCATTACATTCAATGTATGTGAATCTTTATGTACGCTCGTCAGTCAGGAATTGGAAACGTGGGCGAATTTCATGAGAAGATATGCGAAGTGTTTTTTTATAGGTAGCTTCATTCTGATCGGAGGTTTCTTAAAATATCGGATATTGTAAGCCTATACCATACAAAGGGTCAAGAGGAATGAAGCTGTAATAACCATGCCATGTTAAATATAACTGGTATTCACTGGATATAACCTAAAATATAGTAGAATTGAACTAAGCTTTTCCCAGCAGATAGCTAATAGCTAGAACAGTACTTAAAAGTACTATTTTTTCTTAGGGTTCGTTAATAATTATATACATATGCTCATTTTTATTTCCTTTTAACAAAACTGGGTTTTGGTTAAAAATTAATAGGTACCTACTATAAAACCACTCAGCTGAAAATCTAGCTGTAACTCATGTAAAAGATAGTAACTTCAACTTTGCGAGTAACTTTTCAAAGCTAAGAATGTAAGCATCATTTCTTTTGCTTCGTAAGAAGATAATACCGGAAAATTCTTCGTATAGTTTTTACAAAGAATATGATTATATCAGCCTGCTCAAACAAGGTATTTGAACAGGAATTTCTTTATTGCCTGTTAGAGGCTAAACATAGGAATCTGGATCATTGAAGATGTTTCCAATGTTAAAAAATAAATGCTATAGGTAGGTAGCTAGAAACTGTGTCAACGTCACTTTCCCAACTTAACAATGGATCAGTATGAAAATAAATAGTAATAAAATTATACAGGCATTTATTCTTAAAGACTATAAACCTTATGTTCAAATCAAAATAAAACTGTGTTTAGGAGTAGGTATCAACAACTAAATGACAGTGATAACTGTTTGTTTCTTAAATTCGTGTTATGCTTATTTTTAGGGTTCCGTAGCCAAATGGCAAAAACGGAACCCTTATAGATTCGTCATGTCTGTCTGTCTGTCCGTCCGTATGTCACAGCCACTTTTTGTCGAAAGTATAAGAGCTATCCTGTTGAAACTTGGTAGGTAGATGTATTATGTGAACCGCATTAGGATTTTCACACAAAAATAAAAACCGAACAGATTTTGGGGGTGCCCCCCATACTTAGAATTGAAACTCAATTTTTTTTTTTTTCACCAAACCCATACGTGTGGGGTATCTATGGATAAGTCTTTAAAAATTATATTGAGGTTACTAATACCATTTTTTTCTAAACTGAACAGTTTGCACGAGAGACACTTCCAAAGTGGTAAAATGTGTCCCCCCCCCCTCTAACTTCTAAAATAAGAGAATGATAAAACTAAAAAAAATATGTAATGTAGACCTCAACAAAAACTTCCAACGAAAATTGGTTTGAATGAGATACAGTTAGCAGTTTTTGAGATATAGTACATTTTCAAAAGCCGCAAATATAACTTTGCCATTCATACAAACACTATGAAAAACAAAGTTATTTTTATTGTTTGTGTATATTACTTACTAATCTCAATATAATTATATCCCTAATCTATGCTTGCTACTACGGAACTCTTCATGGGCGAGTCCAACTCGCACTTGGCCGGTTTTTGTTTCATTTGGCTGACACTCCGCTAAAATGTCTGACTCTGCCCATTCTGACGCTCAACTGACAGCTAGACTAGTTGTCAAATAGCTGTCAGTTATACGTCATGTTCAGGTCTTTTCTTATTAATGTTTTCATTAACAAATACTCAAGCATGCCCCTAGTCACGATAAGAGCTTCTTACTTGTCATCTCGTTAAGGCAGCGCCTGTGCGGCTGTGTATGAGGCGACCCTGACCCTGACCCCCACACATCATATATTATTTAGATATGGGTTACCACAAATCAACCACTTTGTCACCGTTACTGGTGTTACGAAAGCACTCTTGGACCAGTATAACTGTGGCAAGGGGTAACTCTACTTTCAATAGGTAATAATGTTTGATGCTATGTCTAGACTGAAAGATACACTTTAGTTCAATGCACGTAGATCTAGGTAAAGTACATTGTGTGTAGTGGCTTTTATGGAACGTATCGTCGATGTTTATGTGTTAATTGAAAATATAATAAGGTACGAGTATCCATTACTTTAAGTATTTTGCAAGCAAACTGGATTTCCTCATCTTCATGAGGATATTCAGTAAGCCTGCTTTATTGTAACGTAGTAATAAATATAGTATCCCTCCGGTAACCCCTCACTCATTAGTGAAACAGTAAAGCTTTCAGCTTCACAATTAAAACTGAATTAAAAACGCCGCTGGCGTCAATTTGAACACACCTACAATTAAATTCATACATTTCCATTCAATCACGAGTACTTCGCCGTAATGGATCAAACAGAGATTCAATTAGTGTTAAACGATGCCTGAAACTATATTTTGTTTGTGCATAATATATTTATGATTTTATTCATGATTTCTTATATATCTGATAATACTCTCGTTTTAGTGTTGTGTCGCGATCGCCTACTGAAGTGCGACTGCCTGTTCACCCTCAATGCTTCGTTTATATAGACTGAAATATTTTAAATTACGCATGCGCGAGAACCAGTGATGGGAAAGTGTCGATAGGCGAATTTAACTTTATACCGAGAGCGTAGTTTTAAATAAATTCAAAGCAACAGCGGTAGATGGCGCTGCGCGTATTAAAATGTGGTTGCATCTGTTATTAGGAGTGATTAAGAACTTTTCAGCTTAGCTTAATGATAAAATGTATATGTATGTTATTAAGTATGTCATGCAACTTTGATTATTCTGTTTTTTTACAAATTAATATGAGAATTGGAACGACGAAATCATCTTGAATCAGTCTTGGCTAGCTTTTGAGTTCAAGGTAAATTAATTTATTTTAAGCTTAGTGTAACAGTTTTACCTCCAAACAATCAAAATACCTACAATGACATAGAGAAATGAAGAAGAAAGTCAGCCACAGATAGTCGTAATCATAACGGAGGAGTTCGAAAAACAAGTGGGATCGAATAGTTTGAACAGAAGTACAAAATTCTAATTGTTGTTTAACCGGTTTCAAAAACGAAGGATGTTTCCAATTCGATCTTAAATTGTATATTTTGGTGTCTATTTCTGGTTGGTTAATTAGAACATAAAAAGTAAAAGTGTATGTGTCACAAATCATTAAGAGATCATTAATTTCACACTTATACTTAGTAGAATAGTTTTGTGATGAGTAGAGGCTTTTATCAAATATCAAACTTTCTCAGAAGCGTTGGTTATAACTTTTATTCTACTTTAAATCAAATGAAAATATTTTATTTCATGGGCACTTATAAAACGTCGAAATTGGCACGGCTTGGGTTTGTCGTTTTCATGGAGAAGAACGAGGAAAAAATTTTAGGTATGGTGTTTTGTTGGGGCGGGTTGTCGGTTCTAAACAGCCCCAAAATATGCGTTTTTTCTTTCAATAACAAGCAAATAATTTCATCGATAACAAAACTATCGACATCTCCCGTATCGATACGCTTCACATCTCTCTCACCCACACCCCTGCAATCGTACGGTGTCGTTGCTAGGCAACGGTGCGGGGCCGGCACGCCACACGTGGTGGCACGTCGCCGTACTACACGACCGGCAGTATGGCCGTGACCACAGTACGCGGCACACGACACAACATCTACACTGACATTTAGAATATTACTCCTTACAATGCATCTTTAGAAACAATGGAATTCAGCATTTAAGCCCCGTCATGTCCTAGAATAGAACCACAAATTCGAAGACATCCACTACCTCGGCCGTGTTAGCTTGTCTCGTTTCCTCTCATAGAGAGGAGGCAAATGTCTAAGCAGTTGGAATGTTATATGCTGATTATGTCCCTAATAACACGGTAAACAATGTTTTAAGGTAATTTGGTTAAGCCATATCCGCTTTAGTTTGTGCAATTGTGTTAATCTTCTACCTTAGCTGTTATTAATGGGGTGTGCCAGGCTTAATATTCAGCCCTTTGTAGTCTGACATAGAATATTTGCTTACAATTTGATGACGGCGCGGATAGCGTAAGGTGCTGCGTGTCGCGGTTTCGATCCCCGCACGGAACAAATATTTGTATGATCTGTAAGAAGTTGTTCCGGGTCTGGGTGTTTGTGTATGTGAATTTCTATGTTTGTAATGTACCCACGATACAGGAGAAAATTCTAGCGAGAGGCAACGTAATATAAGAAAAAAAAAACACATCATTTCGTTTCTTTTTCATCAATCATCGGTATGATTGATGAAAAAGAAACGAAATGATGTTCCTGTTTTAGACAGTCTTGTGACCCCTTCCTGTCGTCGGTGTCGGTACAGCATGTCTTAAACTAAACAAAAGCATTATTATTGGGAGAAAGATCAGCGTCCCTAAACAAGTGACTGCTGGCAAAAAGCCAAGTGCAGGCTGCACACTACACAGGTTTGAACACTGATTCTAGGACTGTGAATGGTCACTGTTCTGGCAGAGTTGCAGTGCAAACATAGAGGCAATCGTTTTGGCTGTACCCATAAAGTCAGAAGAAAATACTGGGCAACTGTGGTAGAAAAATCACTTTTTAGTGTACCTATACGTTGTTAGTAATGGGTCGCGGGACTAACCGTGGTATCTCCGCCTAACATTCTCGACGGAACATTTTTTGAGCCAATTTTTCAGTTAAAGCTTTGATTTGCGATATCTATACAGTATCCCTGAAACTACCGGTCTTTATTGAAATCACTGAATGAGTATGAAAGGCTCAATTTGTTCTTGTGAACCACTATTCAGGTCACGATCCTGCGCTAATTAATTGCTACAATGAATTACCTAATTGATTAATAGTTCCTACGCACTTCGGCTACTTATTTATTAAGGAGTTCTTTTGATTATATTATCATACGGCGCACACACGCTCTATCCTTGTTTAGAGTTTCATAAACCCTGACGTCATAATGTGCTTAAAACTACACTTCTGCGTCTTCATTCCGAGTATACAGTAATGACAATAATTTATAGAACCCATAACAGTATCTGTGGATGAGCACAGTTTTGTAGTAATCCTCAGAATGGCCCATTAGGTTGCTCTCAGTAATTTATTAACTCGAACACTCACACAAAGAAAATACCTATTACAAAAGATTGCCGTGAATTAAATCAGTGCTTTTATTTACATTTCTAATACGATTTGAATTACGTTTTATACTACGTTAGTTATTTTGTTTTCTGGTTATGGTTTTAACTTTCTTAGAGAAACCATCCACAGTATGACATCGCTGTCAGCAATCTATTTGTGATAATGCTCATTTCCTAGTCATTCATTTAGATGGCGCTTTGCTTTAGTGTAAACAGGAACAAAACCATTTTCTGTAACGGAAATTGCTTATTATTATTCTGGCTAAGTTTTGCATTTAACGTTTATGATAACCTAAATCTCGCACTACCCAAGACCTTATCACAAGATTGGCTGTATTTTATTTACAACGTACTCGAAGTATTTACTTACTACTAAAAATTGAAAAAGCGCATCTAGTGTACGAACGCGGTGGAATAATATTATGTATCAAATTGACGCCAAAGTTCCAGTTTACTTTACGCCAAAAACGTGAAAATTAATGCTAGAGCCTCTGTATATTCACGCTCACTGTATGAGGTACTAATCCCAGTAAATGATACGGCACCGCGTGCTTGTTATGAGCCGTCAAACATGCCAATACGCCACATAATCCGTAATGTAACATGTGTTCATACGTCGTATCACACAATATGACGGCTGCAGTACGCCGCGTAGTGCTGGGCGTTTTATTTATTTGTTTAGTTTGATATGGTAGCGCTTTCCAAGGGGTATTGTGGTAACTCCATGCGATCGCTCTATGTTTAATACTTATAATCCTGGTATTCACCTACATCTGGATATACTGGAAGGTAACCTTAGTATAAATGATAAATGATATTTATTCAGTAAATTGGTTTTGGCAAACTCTTTTACACGTCAAAAAGACACTATTTTACACTAGATGAGGCCGGTGTTTCGTAACTGACTACTCTGAGAAGAAACATCCGAAACAAACTCAGAGGTCACAGTCTCTTTTAAAGTCCAGACAATTTTGTATTTATCAAATTATATGAGAACCATGCAGGTGTCTGAGGTGGTCTTTTGAAGAAAGAACCACACAGATTTGAGTGGACCTGTCCAGTCAGTGCAAGCATGTGTCAGTTACAGTGTAGCTCAACTCATAACACAAGGAGCTCAACGAAACGACGAACAATACCAAAGAAAGGACATTTGGGTAGGCCGCATCAATAACTCAAACTGTCAAACAATAAAATTAACTGCAAGAAAATAATAAAAAAGTAGAATAAAATGTATATATGTAATAAGCTTTGTAGTTAATGAACTGTTCCTAAAAGATTCATCATACAAGCTGAGTGCTCGACATAACTTAGGCAAATCGACGAGGGTTTCCCTATTCAGATATTATAATAGTAGGTAAATATAACCGGTTGAATTCCAAAAATTCCAAACTTGTGATGCATAGATGAAGAAACAACAGTGAGAGGGTATCCCACAAATTCAATTCCGCAACCGACACCCAGTGAACCAGTGAAACGAAAGCGGAACAACGAATTTGATGAACTAGCGGTTTATTTAGTAACGAAACAGTAGCCGCACTCTCATCAACTATTAGCAAACAACACTAGCGCGCGCCGCGTCCCCGCCCGGCCGCGCCACTCCACCAACGAACACAAACAAATAACTGCCTGTTGTTGTTACATCGCGCTGAAACAGCATCATTTACACTACAATACCATAACATAGACAACTTTTAATAATGCCAATATTTGTGCAAATGATTAAATAGAAGCCTTAGAACAGCCGCCTCAGCTCTCGATATAAAAATGTTAATGTTACCTGGACCCATCTGCCAATGTAATTTGAGCTTTTAGTATGTAACGCAATTATCCTAAATCGCCTTGTGGAGCACTCCGCGCGAGGGGGGAAGTAGTTCTTATTAAGTTGGTTAGTTGTTACTGAGTACAGCGGCGGGGAGGGGATCAATAAGGGGAGTCGCGGGTGGAGGGGGGCGCATCGGCCGGTGCCGGCATTCGTGCCCCCGCCGTCGAGTGGGATAGACGTATAGAAGTAAATTAAACCAAATGTAATGGTATTATTGTGAATTAATCATGCAATATAATTTCATTATAATTATTTAAATTTTTAGATTTATGTATTTTATTAAAGTATTTTGAAGAAATTAGTAGACCACTCCAATAACTGTAGACGATCCTCACCTCAGGTTGATGTATAGAACTGTTAACTGCTCTGTTTCTAAAACCAGGAATCCTTGTTTCTCGATTTCTACTCAAGGAATTTGGCAGGTTGGTGTATTCCACATCGAAATATCATCTAAAAGCAATATATGAGCGATATCTACAAATTCTTGCATTCGAGTATTTGAACATGCTCCATATATCTCGTTGTAGAGTAACTCACAGATACGACACATATTCGAGTAACTTGCTCGACATGTTCAAGCGAATAGCCATGAAATAGAAATGTACAGAAGGTTTATATTGCATAGGAATGCATTTGAGTTCGCGCATCTACATTTTTAATTTGTATATCTTATCCAAAACCTTGTTCCTAAAGTTGTAGCGCAAGCTGAACTTCATAGATGTGTGTGGAACAATTTAGTACACACAAGTTTTGTGTTAATGTTTTTTTTTTTTATAAAGTTGCCCCACACGCGCCCACACTAAGAATTTCTTCTGTTTTGTGGGTACATTTACAAACATAGAAACTCTCATACACAAACACTCAGACCCGGAACAAATACTTGTAGGTCACAAAATTGCGTTTATTGAACCCACGACACGCAGGGCCGCAGTCGATCATTCAGCCACTGCGGCAACCGTGTCTATGCCTAGTTTTGGCAGTTGTAAGAAGGCGACTTTCGGAGTCTATCTATCATGTAATGTTTGACCACGTGGCGCGTTGTTAAAACTTCTCCCGCGCCTGTTGTGCAACTTATTCATATCTCCGCGTGAACTCGTATGATTTTAACTTCTCTTTGTGATTGAAGCTGGGTTGAGGTTCGTGTGATTAATTAAAGAAGGGTCTGGTCCTATTGTCTGAGAAATTGATACGGAAATAATCTACCTCTTGATAAGCCTACTAGATTCAAGTGAATAACCTTCTTATTGTGATGTTCTGTGACCTAATTGAAAGAAATGTTTTGACTTTGATCAAACTTTAAACTGTGTCTTTATTGGAACTCGGCATTCAAGCTCTATAACCCATGGTTCATGACCTATGTACAGAGCTTATTAGGAGAATCTAACTATATTTGTAATTACATGTAGATACGGTGCACGCTTATACAAAACCTTTAGAGCGACAGGCTTGGTGTGTCGACTGACATAGTGTGCTAGATCAACAATAACATGAACAACATCTACTAACTTATAAAAGTGAAAGCAAGTTTGTTACCTTTTAACTCCTAAACCACTGATCATCCTAAAATTACACATACACGTTGTTAGGTGTAGATAGACAGACATGGAGAGAAAAACAACATTAGATGAAGCCGAATTGATTCTTGCCTAATTCAAAATTATAGCGAGTTTTTTTTTTTTGTTATATATTGTGTCCCAATACGGTTACATCATAAAAAATACAATCTAGCTTAATACTAAAGCTAATGAGTAATTCTATTTTAACTTAATTTGCTAGGGAGAAGCGCTAGTGAAGCTGCAAGCTAGTTATTACTATTAAAAGTAATAAGGGTTAAAGAACTTTGTAGATATTAACTTTATAATTTCTTAAATCGAAATTTATCCACAACTTCTAAGTGCTAATTACTAGCAGTCATTAAAATAACATAAAGTTACCGAAACTTAAAGTGCTCGCGGTGCCTTTCATCTGAAACTTAAACCTAGTTGAAAACTTGATAATTACAGTTTGACACAATTTTACTTTGTAGGTATATGACGATGAAGAGTTAATGAATTGTAGAACTTCTTAGTATTTGCTAAATTAATACTATTACTGATTGTTTTGTAAATACATCGCAATACTTGAAAAGCTTAGAGTCCTTACCACAGGATTCCCGTTTATGTGTCGTAAACTGGAACGTTGAAGTCAATTTGATAGAAAAAGTTCCCCGTTGGTACAATACAGACTCTTTTCAATTTTCCATACAATAAAGGCTATAAATACTTCGGTACTCTGTAAATAAAATACATAAATTGTGTGATAAGGGCCTCTGAATTGAGCAATTTCCTGTAGGTAGTTGAGTTTGTGAAGTCATATTATGACAGTAAATATACGTTCATAAATTCATTTATTGTTCCTCACTATGTCTGTCATATATTGTCAAATCTGTCTGTCAACTAAATCATGTAATTTTTTGGCTGTCTTAAAATGCTTTTTTGTTTATAGACAGGAGTTGAAATCAACTTATAACTGATCACTTCTAGGATACAGGTCTCCTCTCTTCTTTGTTGTAAATTATTGAGGTCTTAAACGAGGCACTTGATGACTACTCGATGTGAAGTCTAACTAATGATTTAATTTTCCACCATCGACCCCCCATGACCAATAGTAAATGCTTGACTCACTTTCCTCTACTTCTACAATTTGTAGAGCTTTTTTTATCGTGGTAAAATCATCAAATTAGTCCTCCCACCCTGGGCGTGACGGGAGGGATTGTCATATTCGTACTGACTAAAATCCACGGTGTCCTTCAATAGCCCTTTACGTTCCAGAGTCACGGTAATGAGATAAGTCCCGCGACCACAATTTATAGTGCTAGTAAAGATTGTTTCATAAAACAAGCAAGCAAGTTGTTAAGCAACTATTCTCTCTTAAACTCAAGCTTAAAGCAAAGTAAAGTCTCTTCGTAAATTGACTTCAGCAACTTGTTCCAGGAGGAAACCTTAGCTTACTTTCTTAGTCGTGGCTGTGGCGAAGAAATAAATAAATCGGTTTAGATTAGATTAGATCTAAGGTCGGTTGCCTCTCCTGAGGGGTATCAATGTGATCAGGGTCATTTTGGTTTAGGAAGGTTTGCAATACTGGTAGTAAATAGTATTTGGTTTTCTTAGGTCCATTAGCTTTGGCGACTAGGTATGCCTAGGCTAGACTGATATCTGTATTTATAATAGCATTATCTACTCTAAATAAATTAGGCATTGAATTAATTTGTGATACATCATTATCTATTACGTTGTGGCTATTATTACAAAGATCATCAATACGAGCACAAAGTATTGTTTTCATATAAGTCCTAGTATGCACTAACAAGAGCGGTGGCTATGATGATGAACTCTTCAGGTAGCTCTAAATCTCCATACTGTTTGAATTTGAAACATTCACTTTTATCTCAAAAACATAACTTTTCAGCACGAGCTTGAATGATGTTAAATAAACATTGCATTAGATACTCGTTTTGTTACCATAAACATATGAATGTATGATTCCGCGACATCCCCCCGGGCCCGCGGGATCTCCTGGGGTGTACGCTACACAACGGGGTATATAATACATATTGATAATATCGTCTTATTATACCTGTGAATATCATGCACTCCTGATGTGAAATATTTTGTCATTCTTCCTAAAAGACGAACTTTTTTTTAAAGTTGCCCCACATTAGGAATTTCTCCTGTATCGTGGGTACGTTTACAAACATAAAAACTCACATACACAAAATCAAAAATCAAACCCAAATATTTTTATTTCACATAGGCCCATGAGGGCACTTGTAAAACGTCGACAACAGGTGCTCGGTTCGGGTTGGTCCGGCAAGAAACTCCATGAAAACACACAAACACCCAGCCCCGGAACAACTACTTGCAGATCATACAAATATTTGTTCCGTGCGGGAATCGAACCCGCGACCCGCTGCAGCAGTCGATCGCTCAGCCAGTGCTACAACCGTGTCGTCAAAATTTTATAAAGATTAAATAATACTTCAAAGAAAGCCTTTCGTTTAGAATTAATAAGAATCCCAAAGTCTTTCTTGTTGCGGGCTTGCGGACGGTGAGTAATGGGTAGCTCGCCGTCGGACCAAGGACCAAGCCCGGGTCGGTGGCGCGTCGTGTCGTGTTTCGCGCGTACCTTCGGGAAGTTGTCAGCAAACTGACGGGGCCCCTTATGGGGCCAAATGCATGCTGGGGTCGCGGGTTTTTCGTAACCCAGGATACCGTGGCCCCGGAACGTAAAGGGCAAAGGAACACGGGTGGATTTTAGTCAGTAAGAGACTGACAGTCCCTTCCGCCCCACCCTGGGCGGGAGGACTCATTAAATTTGATGATTTTACCACCTAAAAAAAAAGTCTTTCTTGTTGTAAGAAAAATAAATAGTATCTAATATGGTCGAAAGAGGCAAGAAATTCCATTGCCCCGCAGTGAAACAGCATAGGCTCAATAGAATATTATCAGGTTTACTTAAACAAGTATTTTGTACTACCCTCCGCTATTCCTGCTTTTCCGGAATAAAATTCCCAATAACCGTCACTAGTTGATCTTCGTTCCTGCCGGACGCAGAGCGTATTTCCGCCAATATTTTCAGAACTGATCCGCCGCCATGTTGCATTTCTCCGGAAGTCACTGTACCTACACGTGAACTATTCCGCTTTTTTTTTTTTTTTTTTTTTTTTAGGGTGGCAAAATCATCAAATGAGTCCTCCCGCCCTGGGTGGGGCGGGAGGGACTGTCAGACTCTTACTGACTAAAATCCACCCGTGTTCCGTCGGATGCCCTTTACGTTCCGGGGCCACGGTATCCTGGATTAAGAAAAATCCGCGACCCCGGCAGGCATTTGGCCCCATAAGGGGCCCCGTCGGTGACGCGTGAAACACGACGCGCCACCGACCCGGGCTTGGTCCTTGGTCGGACGGCGAGCATACCCATTACTCACCGTCCGCAAGCCCGCTCCGCCGCTGTGCCCTCTGCTGTTCAGAGGGACACGCGTTGGAGCGTCCACCCGACAGGCTATTTGCATACGCGCAAAGAAACCCCTTAGGCACACAGTGCCTAAGGAGAGTTTTTGCCCGCATCCCAGGGCGCACCGGCCCGAAAAACTGGTCTTCCCCCCGGACGTATCCGAGAGGGAACTCCAGTCCACGGGCGCACGTGGAGGTTTCCTGTCTTAGCACCCCAAACTATTCCGCTGTGAATTTTTAAAGGCTTCATACATTTTTGCGGACAATAGCTCACGAAATGTGTTTATAGAACATATTCCGCTTTTGTATGTGTTCTTGTGTCGAGCCATATAGACTTAGTAACAATGTTTTGCGGAGGTAGTTATTCAATTTGAAGATGCGGGTAGCGGTTAAAAAGATTTAGGCTTTGTTGCTATAACTTTTATCAAAAGGTTGATCGCTTTGTTCCATGTTCGTAAACTTACATACATGAAAAGTAAGTTTGTGACCTAGATACGAGTACACAAACGGCGATAAATATTTTGTATATTTCTTTTTAAAATAATTTGTTCTCTATTATTTCGCTTTTTGTCGTAGAAAATCATCAAATGAGTCCTTTGAGGAAATGTCAGTCTTGACTGACTAAAATCAAACTGTTCCTTCAGTTACCGTTTTCATTCCAGGGCCGCGCAAACCCGTGACATAATTTTGGCAATGCAATTTCACACTTCTTTTATTTTGTATTCAGTGTGAAATGGTTGACGTGTGATACTTAAATATTTATGTACATAATAACTGATCATCGAATGTAAAGCTCTGAGCAATGCAGTCAGTATGTAATGGTATTTGGCAAACACTCCCACAACAGACCGACACACTTAATTTCAGTGAGTGGTTCTTTCAGGACGCTTCCGCTAGAAAGGCAGAGCTTTGGAAGAATTCACGAAATGCTTACTAATGTACCTACTCAGGTAGTTAAGGGGTCCCCTTTACAGAGATTTGGTAAATTGATGTACGATGCTACTCGTATGTACGAAGTGACAGTCATTTGATGTGTGCAAGAGCATTTTTTTTATTTAGCTTGGTAAAGTGACCAAATGCGTGTTCTACCCTGATTAAAATCCACGATGTTCCTTCCATAGCCAGTTTAGACAATCTCGCGTACCCGACGTGTGCAATAGCCTATTATAGTATTATGTTGTGTTTCGTTCTTGCTTCTAAAGGACATTAGATTAGAAGTACATCTTGAATCAATCAAATTAGCATGGTTCCATCTTTTTTCATAGTGATCTGTGTTAAAACTGACTCTCGAACCTTATTTACTTAGCATTGCGTTTATTTACCATTTTAAGAGACAGTAGTCTATACAGGATTTCCGTGGAAGTATGAATCAAATCGAATAGGTCATTTCCAAACTTTTACCTCTGAGTATGTCGGTTCTTTTTTTTTACGGTTCAAAAGCTATGATCCATTTGATTCATACGTCCAGAGAGACCCTGTATAAAAGAGATACAGCAAATGAACAGAATCTGTTCATGATGTAATCACAAGCCCCGATGCAAGCGTGGTGCGTCGGTGCGGCGTGTTAATAACGGCTGCGGTCACAATCACGCGCCCGCCGCTCTGTGTGCACTGTGCACGGTGATGGACAACACTGGTCGAACATTTGTAGATAATTGCTATTTGTAATGTTGATGAATACAAATAGTCAGTCCACCATTGCGTTGTATACCTTGTCGGAGTCCGACGCCAAACTGTTTTTACTGTGTTCAAGAATTTCAGTTTCTTTTAGGCGATCTCGCTCCATCTTAGTGTCTAAACACACTATGCGGAAGTTACGCGACCGAAGTTCAGCAGAATTACGCCTGCAATGCTATTTGAATTACTGACGACACACTATGCCAAAATTACGTCGCGTCATAGCGTACAGCCTAACTTCGGTCGGGCGTAAGTTCAGCGGTAACTTATTCTGTGACCACACATTAATACGCGACCGAAGTTCGGTTCGATTACCGACGAAGATCCGGGGGCGGGCAGCAGCAGGGAGCCGCCCGCGCCGAATTTCTGCCGCGTAAGTTCGGCACTTATGGTGTGTCATATCAGCCAAATACGTCGGAATGTAAAATCAGCCGTCGAACTTCGGTCGCGTAACTTCGGCATAGTGTGTTTAGACACTTAGGTTTCATATTTGTCTCTATGCTAGATTGAAGGCAAGAGCTACGAGTGCACTTTTAATTGATACGCCTACTGTTTGACAGTTATGTTGAAGATCCACGTAATTGGGATGAATGTATTCCCAACTATTAAGAAACTATGAAGATAGAAATATAGACTTTATGCTTAGCAGTACTTATACAACGAGGCAAAAGCATTTTGAACTAGCAGTTGTCAGTGGCTTTGCCCGCACTCCAATTCGAAAATCATTCTACGGTGTCATAAAACTGTCCTTTGTAATTCAAGTTATAAACTATCTGTATATCAAAAATTCAAATCTGTTTCAGTAGTTTTTGCGTGGAAGAGTCATAAACATCCATCCTCACAAACTTTTGTATTTATAATATTAGTTAGATAAGTAAAGATAACACGTAGTTACACCGTGTTTTTCTTACATTTCTCGAACTTAATAAAAGTGTAAGTCGTTACGGTCAGTTCACACCGAGACGCGACGCGAAGCGACTTGACGCAACGATACTTCAAATGTGTATCTTTTCTTGTCGTAAATAAGGTTAGATTTTGAGTCGCTATTAAAATGCAGCGCGGCGCCGCGCCGTGTTGTGACAGGTGTAGTATCTTTTCATGTAGGAAATAAAGTTCGATTTTGAATAGCTCTGTTGAAATGTGCGCGCAGCGTCACGTTTCGGTCTGAGCCGACCCTTATAAGGCAGTAAGCCCTACAACCTGACACACACACACACACGCACACACACACACACACAAACACATAGAAACAGACAGACGGACAGGTAAACTCACAACTTTGCTTGTTATGCATACTGTTGAGAAGTTCAGATCGCTCTGTTGAAGAAACGGGAAAAAGTATAAGTGGAGTGAGAAATACTTTGGGACCGGACTTTATTTAAATACAGGCCGATTTTATAAACATGATGTTCTATGATACCGTCGTAGCTAGATAGTAGCTAATATTTTACGGGCAGGCTATTAAGGCAGGTTACAATAGCCTGCCCGTAGTTCCAATTCAAAAATAAGAATTTATTTTTAAAAGTAATAACAAGCATAAAAGCGTTATTTCAAAGTACCTGAGACATTTTTTTGGCCCAGATAAGTATACTCACTTTGTGGTTCTTTTCCACAAACTCTAATGCGAGGTTGTGTGGCCCTAATTTATATGTTCGTACATCGTATAAACATTGTGATAACTAACGGCATTTCCCATTAGCATAGCCCCAACATTAAGAAAGCTTTCTAGAAAATTAATTAATGAATCGATCAACAAAACTATTACCATCATGGAATCAATCAATCGTCTGTATCACAGCCAGTTCACCCAGTTTGCCAACCTGATAGACATTACATTTCCATGAACTTCTTTGTTACTCTCCTCTTACCCTTCTTTCTCTGTTGCAGGGCGTGCTCCGCGAGCTGGAGCAGAAGAAGCCGCAGCTGGATGAACTGCTGCACACGGCGGAGAGCCTCAAGGGCACGGAGAACCGCCAGCAGCTGCACGGCAAAGGTAGGTCTAGTTTTAGAACTTGCAGGTGTTAGAACTGCTGGATAGTGTGGATGTTAGTGCAACGAGTACGAGAAGGAAATGTGGATTTACTATGATTTTATAACGCGTTAGTTATCGGATTTTTATTGGCTCGAATGAATTGTTTAACAGCGAAATGATTATGACGAGTACGACAAGACAATGTGGATCTTTAGTGGTTTACAAGTGAACTGATGTAGCGTTTATCAACGGAGTTTTTGACTCGAATTAATTGTTTAACAATGAAATTATTTTGTTTTTAAGACTATAAACATAGTTGAATTTCAATCTGTCTTTATCCCAGCAATGCTACCTACAGAGTAGGCATTTATGCACTTATATATCGACGAATCTATTACTATTTTGAATTTACCAACCTAAACTCGAGAAGAATAATAATATATTTATTTCTCCTCACAGTAACCATACAAAAACAAATCAAATACAGTGACAAGCATATTTATGGTGTACAATTTGTGAGGAGCTGGTGTCTGAATTAGGCATAATACTTCCTGTATACAAATCACCTGGTCCCCCAACTCACGTGGAAAAAAGTATAAGTAGAATGAACATTTATAACCCTTACATTATAGAATTTCCAGATTCCTAGTAGGCCACTGAGAATTGAGTCGGTAAAAATTACCCCCTTTGTTCGATTCCTACGTAAATCAAGTGAAAATCTCTCAAGGAAAACATTTGAATGTGTGCGTGAAGCTCACTCACACATTTATAAAAAAGTGGATTCACTAAAAATCTAGACATTTTATAATTTTAAGACTTCACCCAACCATACCGATAAAAGAAACAACCTAAAATCTTTAACAAGATAACTTTACTAGTGTCACAACACAACGGTACCATACATGTGCACCTCTCCAAGTTCTATTACCTGGAACTCTTCAGAGAATTAAAAGAATTGAAAACGTTTGCACTACGCTGGGGGAGTGCCCCCGCGCCACTGAACTAGCTCGTGTGCCCGCGTGCCTGGACATAGTGGACCTGAGGCGAGTTGATTGGAAAGCTCCGGGAACTAGCCCTTACTTTTATATCAGTCGTTCTAATAACGCAATGTTTATTGTTTTCTTATTGATGTTGTGCACTCGGAGATGGAACTACAATTTATATTAATAGTGGTCGGAGTTAGTTATTTACTGAACATAAAAACATTTATTAATTCTGGAATATTTAACAAAACACAGAACAAAAGTATAAATCTTTATTTCTCAGCAACCTTTACTTGAGAGCAGTGGTGGCCCAGTGGTATCGGCCTCGACTTAAGAGTAGTAGGTCGTTGGTTCGAACCCAGCCAGGCGCATTATTACTCTGTGTAATTTATTTCATCACCACTGCTCTCAAAATTGCGAAGAAAAACATCATGAGGAAACCGGCATGTCCTAGAACCAAAAATTCGAAGACATGTGACATCTACCAACCCGCACTGGGCCCGCGTGGTGGATTATGGCCCACTCCCTCTCACAGAGAGGAGGCCTGTGTCCCAACAGTGGGAACATTTATAGGCTGATGATGAATTTTTATTTATTCTCACTGTGAAAAGCGCGTGTCAAGAGTTACTATCCAACTTAAAAATGAATTAAAATAATCCATTTATTTTAAAAATTTAAAAACACGCGAAACATCCGTGACTTAAAGCAGTAAGAGATTAAACGTTAAATAACTCCAGTTCTTACAAACGGATTATTTTACATAAAAACAGTAATCTGTAACAAACGGTTAGTGGTCGTTAAGCGCGTCGTTTCGACGTGTCGTGATCAATGGCGGCGATCCGACGCGGTTTATTTTATTTTATTGCGTCGATGCGATGTTTACATTCATCCACTTAAGTTTTATGAGCTGCGATGTTTATTGACCTTTGAAAAATGTTAACGATTAAACCTAATTAATGATCGTTTAAGTAGATTAAGGCCCGATTCTACTACAAAATGCGCAATTATAAATTGAACTAACCATTGAGTAGCTAGATGACCGATTGAAATGACTGTACACAATAAATCCAATCGCTCACTTGATAATAACTTGCAACTTTAATTGACACACACAAATGTTAGTATCTCATAGCTTTTATTTTCAAACCAACAAGCAGAGAGCTCTAAGTCTAAACAATACCACTACAATATCACAGCTATCTCCTCTTTCAACAAATTCACTAAGACACAAACATATTTGCGAGTGTAAAACGCGAACAAGTCGTAACATAATTTGCTGAAACTTGCGCACAATCTCGCAGCGAGCTAAACGCCCGAGTCAGACGGTAATTACCGCTCGGCTGTGCCGACTCGGTACCGAGACAGTGCAGAAGAACAACTTGCAAGGAAACAACAGACTACAAGTTGTGACAACTTGCTTATCTAATGTCCCGAGGATACTAATGATTTCACAACTGGAATACAGAGTCAAATTTTTCTTCTACTTGTTTCGATATTTTTAAATGATGTCTGAATTGGAAGGCGAACTCTCTTGAGTGAGACAAATATATTTATTTCAATGTTGCCAATTTTTGCGTGCTTTGTACGTGAACTGATTAAAAAAATGGTAAGTATCGTTGTTACATTCTTCTAAATTAAAAGAATTTCTGATGCCGTTTGATTCTATTTGATCTTATTAAGTTAGTGAATTAATGACTATCAAACCTTACTTGTTTATGCTATTTTAAGTGAACCTTCGTATAATACATTGCCTGTATTGTGTGACAGAGCTACAGACGTCCTCGTCTCAACCTAAATATAAAGAGAAATGAAAACTGTCTGCGTATCCGCTGAGTTAACCAGCGACCCCTTATGAGTGTTTATCAACACGGAAACTTCACTTTTATTCAATTAGAAGTGTCCATCTTGTGAAGTAAAAATTGATTTAATATTGAGATTGGTAGTACTCGCAATCGGTGTGCGTGTATGACCAGATGTATGAATATGGATGAGGAGAAAGGAGTATGATCGTAGCCGGTGACGCTCTGTAGTTTGTGCCTACCCCCATGAGAAGGCGTGAATTTATGTATGTATTGGTACGGGCTTTTATTTGTTCTAATTATTCTATAAACAAACTCTAAAAGGACTTTATAATAGTTTATTACTACACTTTTCCGATAAGGTATCTGTTCTCGCCTTTCTGCAAAAATCCACTAAAAACCCGGAGATTACAAGCGACAATTGAATAACATAAAAGAAAAACCTTCATAACACAAAATGATAATACGCTAACAAACCTTTTTCCCTCACCTAAAAACTTGCCAACTCAAAAAGAACCATCCAATGATCGCATAAAGTAAAGCTGACCCTTAATCTGGTTACACACCCTCCCCGGGCCCTCAGCCCTCGCCGGAGGGACGCGCTTTATGTGCGGAGGAGTGTGCTCAAGTATAATCAAGTTTAGGCAAACCCTAGACCCGTGAGAGACTCGAGAGGGACTTTTGCTCATAATTGAACCAATTAGCGGGCATTTTTCAAGGTTTTTTCTTTCAATGGATCTTGTTTGCATACATCTGTAGGAAGTCTGAGTTTGAAGAGCGGGTCAGGGGTTTGTTATTGGTGATTTAATGTTAACACAGATGTAGGACTTCTTATAACAACGCTTTTATAGTAAAACTTAATTGAAAGATGTTTCGTCAAATCCTATTTATCTAGATATCAGTTTACTTATCTACAGAGCTTTTACTTCCCGGTAAACATTAAAAGTAAACAAGCAATTAATTAGAGATCGCGTACACACCGCAACTATAACCTTGTTACGACACCCTCGTGTTACACGGACCCCTCGACGAGACACCTTGCGCAGGATACCGGTAGCTGGTAGAATTGAGAGAATTATACAATTAGAGATAAGAACAACTTGTTCTATAAGTTTATTACCATTCAACTGGCATATTTATATTTCTATAAAAACACTGAGTGTGAAAGCTAAAACAGCTGTCTCTTCTAGTCCAGTTGTGACGGCTTAGTGCTCATAAGTGAACATAAGAGCATTAGTTCTGAGCGTTGAGGCTTTGCCCGTCCTGGAGCAACTCTTACAAAATGAATCTTACTGACGCAATCCCCCAAGCATTCATAATTCCCTCTGCCCCGGATAAATTGATTCACTCCCTTCCTCTCAGCTGATTATAACTTACCAAACACTACAGAATAAACCTTATATCTTAGATGTTACAGTTGGTTTTCGACTCTAACATTCTAAAGACAGCACCTTGAGAGAGCTGCAATAGATTTTGAATTTTGAATGTTAGGTGTTAGAGTTAATAATTGATTGCGTTGTGGTAAGACGTGCATTCTTGATGGCGCGAGCCGGTGCGTCGTTTATAATGTTGGCAACACTGGCGGCGCGGGGTGGCTGGTGGCAAGTATGGCAACATTCAATTTATGCGGCACACGAGCCGCGTCGTTAGGCGGCGCGCGCCGTCACCGTGCGATAGCGGCCGAGCTGCTAATGTGCTCCTGGGAATGGCCGTTCAATTCCATTTTATTTGCAACGATAAAACTATTTATTGCAATAAATAAAAAATGCAGCATGCATTTTTATGGGCTCAATATTAATGGATCAAAATACAACGGAAACATTAGCAAAAGTATAAAGTCGAGTGAAACACAAAATACTTAAAACATGGAAAGTATTTTACTTGGAAGATACAATTTCTTGTAAAGAGAAAGCTATTTATCGAATAACATTGGTCGACTGCTTCGTCCTAGAGTGGAGTCTGTGTGCCGAAGACAAAAGCTCTTCAGTAGATCTCGAGCCGAATTGAGACCGTTCACTATCATCTCAGGTTACTCTCGAAGATCCTCTCACAAGTAGCATGTAAATAATTTTCAAACAGTTTATGAGTTGTGCAATAAGTGATAGAATAAAGTAAATGTAAAACATATCGCCAATAATTATTGAACCTTTAGATAAACCACTATATGTATAAAAAAATACGAAAGGCCACTTCTCACCTTTCTGCATTAAACGTATCTTTATACCATTGGTGTGGGTTACACGTTCACCTAGTCTATAATTTAATTCCGTTACACTTATAATTGAGCAAAATATCCCAAATTTTTTAAAGAAGATTTTATAACATTTCATCCGACTTAGAGAAAATTGTGTCCCTTAATTCTACAGTGTGATTGTGACAACCAGCCAAAGAACAGTATTACAAACAGCCAACTACTAATAAATAAACAAAAGCTGATACATTACTAAGATCATGTTATATATGATATCCACGTATCCCCGGTATATTTAGCGAGTGTTTGTTCCCCGCGTCTCCCCCGGGACACACTTTCTACTCTAAAAGTTACGCACAGTGTCAGAGTTCAATTCTTTTTTCCAACTTCACACATTGTTCTTTTAGACGACGGTATATTTATACATGCCTTATGTATGTGTCATACATAAACGAAGTTCAAACGTACTGTGAATATTTAAAATTACACTGAAATATAAGCTCTTAAAGTAAACCCTCCGGAACAGTTTCATTTCAAGTAATACAATATTAATTTCGACAAGACTATCATAGTCTTAATATAACTGAGCAGCTGAAATATCTCTGCGTTTCAGTGTTCAGCCGACATGCCTCAGAGCGAAGCCTTTGCTTTCAAAATAACACAACGCCTTGCCAATCGTAAGCTTTAAAGGCGTCTGTTTGCCTTCCTTCCCGTTCTACAAACCAATTTGCGGTTCAAATGAATCTTTCAATTCTGCAACAAAGTTCTACAAATATCTGTACACATAATTGTAACGTTGAAATCTAATTTTCCGCAAATTTATAGCCTTTAGAATATTCTGTGTTACAAATTACGATCTTTGCTACAGTTCGTAGCGTTGCGTAGGGGGTGGTGCTACGCGGCTACGCACTACGGAGGGTCGTAGCGCTACGCGGCGACACGGCGGGGGTCGTAGACGTCTACGAGTTATCTTGTAGTGGTGTGATTGTGTCGATGAGTCGTACGTTAATTCATTAAATGTGATAAAACGTAGATATTTTATAGTTTTATTACTACTTTAATAGTGCCACAATGAAACATATGAATAATATAATTAACTAGCTTTTACGCATGAAATTAAAATGACACGCTCTGATAGAACACTAATTAATGGAGCACTCAGTAAATAATTTCGCCTCCATTTAATTGCACAATAATTTCACAAAACATTCTAGCACTATAAACGAATAGTTATTGAAGCAGTGAGCGTATATTAACGTGAGCACATCACTGGTCCTTTGAGGCGCGGTCTGTCGGAAAATATGAAGTGTGGCGCGCTGCGTGGCGGGTGCGGGGCGTCTGCGGCGCGGCTGCGTGGCGGCAGCGGTCGCGACTGACGTTCCATTAACTGTACGGTTTCTACCTTTTATTCTTTGTGTGTTCACTTGTATACAGTTGGCATATGCGGTAATTGCGTCTTATTTTCTGCTTCGTATTTATAAACTGGAAAAGAAAACCGCTGACAAACATTAATTAACAGAGAAGTGACGTACTTTTTAACATTGAGACATCATGTTATATTTTGTGTTTCTTTTTATACGATATATTTAAGTGTATTTTTAACCGACTTCAAAAAGGAGGAGGTTTTCTATTCAGTCGGTATTTTTTTATACCGTACTGGCTTCCATGTTTCATCATTCGTCTTATTCTAGTTTAATATGTTATTCTCTGATATCATATTTCAGTATGTAGGTTACGTAGATGGTATTATTTCCAAGAAAATTGTATTACGTTTACTGTTTTAAATTCTGGGAAGCGTGTCTGTGAGTCCAATATGGCGGCAGTAACTGACTAGAAAAATAAATGAAACGTTCTTATATCCACATGGAATGTTTGTATTTTAGGTTAAGATTACTGTAATAAAAGTATGGAAATCTTGTTATAGTTAATTTTACAAAATGTTGAATTAAAAACATAGATTAGCATCTGATCCTTTTTTCTGTGAATCATTGAAATTATTTCTCGTAATATTTTAATTATAGATCACATCTCAGAGGAACGTTTTTTCGGGATTAAAAGTATCCATACCCTAACCCAGTTTAAGTTCATGGATCTGCCTGCCAGTTTTCAAAATCCATTCAACTATTTTCGTTCCCTCCTTGTTGTATTATGAATTAGAATGAAACCATGTCGGTTACCAAAATAATAAAGCACGAACTGAGATAAGAGGTGAAAGTCGGAACGCGGGACTCTCATCAGGTAACCGTGTCGCTGGAACGCAAAGGACTATTGAAGGATCACCGTGAATTTTAATCAGTACAAATCTATGGTGGGAGGACTCGTCTGTAACGTACAAATTTTGAGATTTTAGCACCATCTGTTTTAAAGACTAAATTACCTCCAATCCATTCATTCCCCAGTCATCCCAGCTGCTCCCGGTACACCTAAACATCCAAACACACGGTTCCATATTTAGCGTCGTGTATCTCCGAAGACATTAAGGCTCGGAGGGGAAAGTTCAGACGTATCGTGATTTATTTCAGGCTTCAGGCCGTAACGACGTCTGGCAAGTTCGCTGGAATACAATCGAAGCCGAACATGCCGCGAGTTTAGGCATCACGTCTTATATTTATAATATAAAGTGATAGTGAGGGTGATAGTCCTTTGTTGGTAAAAGGACCAATATTTGCGAATGGGGACGAAAGGTTCTGGAGGACTCCATTCCGTCCTACACTGCTACTGGGGCACTCATAGCCTGAAAGCTGCTAAATTTGCTCAATACGAGAACATATTGACTGGCCTGTTGGTCTAGTGGTTAGTGACCCTGACTGCTGTGCCGGAGGTCGTGGGTTCGATTCCCGCCCAGGACAAATGTTTGTGTGATGAGCACGATCATTTGTTATGTGTCTGGGTGTAATTTATCTATTATATGTATGTATTTAGAAATATATAAGTATGTTTATCAGTTGTCTAGTACCCATAACACAAGCTCTGCTTAGCTTGGGACTAGATGGCGTTGTGTGATAGATGTGGAATATTATTATTATTATATTTTCGATCAGTCGATGTGGTGTGTCATTATTTTTTCTTGTGTTCTAGTATTCAAGGTATTCTCGTACGACAATTTCTGACCATAACGTGAGCGAAGCCACCGGTATAGGCTAGAGTGAGATAAAGAAGTAGTTACAAAAAAGAACACATTTAAATAATTTCAGCTTTCTGATACTCTTTAAACATTTATATAAAAATGTACTTTGACTATTATAATGTCTTTCTTCATATTGAGCCCAGAAGCTTGTGACGTCAACTTGAAGATTGAAATTCGTGGAACTCTTCATTCAGTGTACTTGATTCATTTGTATGAACTAATACTAACTTAGACGAGCTCTTTACTTAACAGTTTCAATCTCTTATTAATTATACAATAGGTATTACTAGTTTATTTTCCGACACTCAGCAACTTCACGCCTGTTTGAGCATAAGGGTAGGTAACACTGTGTAGCACCCTCAAACATGTTGATAGTTAAATCAACATGTTAAACAAACAACCACTGAACATGATTGTAACAACTTAACATGTTGTGTATATTGATGACTGTTGTGAAAATATGAAGGCTACTGGGGTGAAAGTTATCCCATGGCAATGAAAGACTTATGTGGGCGGCGAGTAATGGGCGACTCGATGTCCGACCATGGACCATGCCCGGGTCGACGGCGCGTTGTGTTCCACGCTCGCCTCAAAGAATGTCAAGCCTGCCGGGGTCGCGGGACTCACGAATTACCGTGACCCTAGAACGTAAAGGGCTTTTGAAGGACACCGTGGATTTTAGTCCCTCCCGCTCTGCCCTGGGTGGGAGGACTTATTTAATGTATTACCACGCTAAAAAAATGGCAATAGATGACTTAATGAATTACGAGTAGGTATTCCATATTCTTACCCTGGTTATTTTTTATTTATTTGTCACATTTTGACGGCAGATGATCAACCATTAACGAGTTAAAGGTAAAAGGCAGAGATAACTACATTCTGAAAATTATAAATGCTATACTTTCACATAACTTATCATGAACTCCAAATTCTGAAATACGAGTAACATAATACCCTTCAATGATCCCTAAAATGAAAATATTGTTCAACGTTAGAACGATACGTATTTAACAATAATAGTGCATCATTCATCAATAACTGTATGAGTACTGTTAATGAATCATGTCATAATATGAACCCAAACAATTGATGATCTGATATATCATTTCCTACAGTCAATAATATTATCTGTATAACCAATATACTGAACACTTCACACACGATCTCTACTAATTCAATAAGCTAGAGATCATCAGCCGCCATGTTTGCTCTACACTACTCGTTGCATTACTATTAACGTTTAGCATTGCTAATTAGGGCTCTACATTGCTGTACGTCAGCTCTACATGGAGAACTGTGTTATGCATCGTGTGTCTGTCTGTTAGGGGTGGTTTAGTTCAAGTTATTGATGGAAACATAATCTTGTAGATAACAGCTTTTATGTCTATTCTGGACATAGACCTCTCGTATAGATTTCTAATACGATGGTTGGATGCGGCTTGTCTACAATGCGATACATCTATGAGGTAGGCCTATGTTCAGCAGTGGACGTCCTACGTCTGATGTGATGATGATTAAGACTATTCTCATTCAAAATCAAAATATTTTATTTTACATGGGCCTCAATGGGCACTTATAAAACGTCGAGAGAAAAAAAAAACAAAAATTGGCACGGTTCGGGTTGGTCGTTTCCATGGAGAAGAACCGGCAAGAAACTCCATGGTTACTCTTTTAAAATATTTGCTTTTACAATGTCATTGTTACAGTTTGGAATACATAAACACGAGAGAACATCGTAGGCATGATAAGAAGAGGGAACTTCTTATCAAAAGCAAAACAAAAAAAAAAAATAATAACATAAAAAAGTATATAATAATATATCTATACATATAATAAATCTGTAGAAGGGTCAATTCTGTACATTGAAAATATTGAAAAAATAAATAGCGGGGGGTGTTGCTGGATCGATACCAAACCCAAATATGTGATAAAAAAAAAATTTGTCTGTCTGTCTGTCTGTATGTGCAGGCATCACGTGAAAACTAACGGTTCGATTTCGATGAAACTTGGTATAATTATACCTTATTATCCTGGGCATAAAATAGGATACTTTTTATCCTGGAAAAATACGTAGAAAAAAAATCTTATTTTTCAGTTTTATTCATAGACGTTGTTCTGTAGAACCGCGTGTTATGTTTAGTGTGAGGGGCAGCATTCAAACACGGTGGTCGGGCTATGACTAGTTTAATTAGCTTCGTACACTATTCACATACATTATCTTAGGACTACCTTCACATGCGTTATTATTTTATTTCTAAATGATTTCCATATACCTACAACCCCTTTCTTTATTAAATTTAAAACAGTTATGCCTACAACCCCTTTCTTTATTAAATTTAAAACAGTTATACATTTCATACATTACTATGGATGGTTATGAAAAACAAATATTAATTTATTCTTAGGAAAACAATAATTTGGAATATTGAAACAAAAATTGTTGAGAGTGACTAGTTTCAGCTACAGTATTACAACATGTCGAATAATTAAAAAAAAAAAAAAAATAACTACATATTTCAACCAATTGCAAGATTAAGATCAACAATAATAATTTATCATAACACACAATCTTTAATAATCACAATACACAATCATAGTAATCATCATCTTTTCTTCATGTCGAATAATTAAATTTAATTAACTAATTTATTGCATCTTATTGACATACATAATATAATTTATTCGAA
Source organism: Agrotis exclamationis (assembly GCA_950005045.1). Taxonomy (NCBI): domain Eukaryota; kingdom Metazoa; phylum Arthropoda; class Insecta; order Lepidoptera; family Noctuidae; genus Agrotis; species Agrotis exclamationis. Next base: position 21,696,934 of record OX465435.1, on the reverse strand, counting down.
TAACATAAATATTAACATTTAACATAATTATTCAATTTAATCTAATAGTATTTGCCATTCCTTAAACAATAATTATACATGCTCTGAACAAATATTAATATACTCGTAATTAATTTATATGTCTTACTTAAAACATAACTTTACATTTTTTATTTATGTAAACAAACAAACATACATGCACAAAAGTATAAAACCCGGATCTACTAGATTACCTTGTTGATCATACAAAAGACTGTTCTGTGATACAAGTTAATTGCGCCGCCCGTGCGGGAATCGAACCCGTAACACGCAGCGCAGCAGTCCTATCACTCAGCTACTGCGCCAAACGTGCCGACGTACATAGTAGTATGTGTCTAATCAGCGCCTTGTGGTTTGCTTGAGATGGATTGTCCCCAGCGATCAGGTGGTCTCACTATCCTGCCAGAACGAGTTTTATAATAATTAGTGGTGCCGTTATCTATGTGTGTTGTTGTCGGAACACTGGAGCCGTCGCGTGACTCATCTACCGGCATTACATTATTTTGTGACTCGTCTAAACGTATGTCGTCGTATGTATTTCTACAGTAAATATCGTGTGGTTGTTCGCAATTTTTTCTTTCTGAGTCTATAATAATATGTTTTCTATTTCTTCTTAATATTTGTCCTGAATTCATTTTGATTAAATACGATCTGTTAGGTAACAAACGATGAATAATTCCAGAAGTCCAACTATCATTTAGTTTTATTTTGACTTTTTGATTTATAATTAACGGTTTTAACTTTTTTGATCCTTTATCAAAGTACTTTTTCTGCTGTGTTTGACGATTCTCTAATTTATTTGAAACGTTTTTCTGCAATTTTGGTTGAAGAAAATGTGGTGAACACGGAATTATACTTCGTAATTTTCTGTTGTATAACAGCTCGGCCGGTGAACTTAACTCATTACTTATTGGCGTATTTAAATATTCTAACAATCCTAAACTGAATTCAGTTTTTTGAAAGTTGGTCTTTTTCATCATGTTTTTTACTGTTTGGACCGCTCTTTCTACCTGACCATTTGATTGTGGGTACCTAGGAGAAGATGTCACGTGATTAAAACTCCAGTTCTTTGAAAACTCCCTAAACAAATTAGAGGAAAATTCCGGGCCATTGTCAGACATTAGTATTTGAGGTATACCGTAACACCTAAATATATTTTTCAATTGTTTGATTACCTCTGAAGATGTAGTCGAACACAACTCAACAACTTGTACAAACTTACTGTAATAATCTATTACTATCAAATAAGATTTAATTCCGTAGTGAAAGATATCAGTGCCTATTTTATACCAGGCTCTGTCGGGAATGTCATGTGGAATTAACGGTTCTTTTGAGTTATTCTTTTTATATGTTAAGCAGGCCTGACAGTGTGATAAATAATCTTGTAATTGTGAATTCATATTTGGCCAAAACATGATTTCCCTAGCCCTAAGCTTGCACTTTTCTATACCTAGGTGACCTATATGTATTTTTTGTAACATTTTTTTCCGCATACAATTTGGTATAACTATTCGGTTGCCTTTCCATATTAACCCATAATTTATTGTTAACTCATCCCTGCTGTCCCAATATGGTCTCAATACATCACCGATTTCATTTTTAAGCAAGGGCCATCCTTTTTTGATAATTTTCTTTAACGCTTGCATTTCATTATCTTCTCTAGTACATTTTTGTATATCTAAAAAATGGGAATCTGTTAGTGGATTCATCGTTGTTATGGCACACACCTGTGCTTGTGCTTCGAGGTGATCGCGCGTAGTGATACTGTCAGTGTCCGGCAACGCCGCTCGTGACAATGCGTCTGCTATGTATAGATATTTACCCGGTTTATATGTGAGCGTGAACGAATATGGTTGGAGTCTCATTAACATCCTTTGTAGGCGTGCAGGCGCATACACCAAAGGTTTGTTTATGATACTGACTAACGGTTTGTGATCTGTTTCTATGGTCACATCATGACGTCCATATATATAGGTATAGAATCTCTCACATGCAAATACGCAAGCATACAATTCCTTCTCGATCTGAGCATAATTTTGTTCAGTTTTTGTTAAAGATTTCGAAGCGTAACATACGGGATTATTATCCTGCATTAAACAGGCTCCTAAACCATTTTTACTCGCGTCTACTGAAATAACTACTGGTTTTTCAAGCGTGTAGTATCTTAGGACAGGTGGATTAGTCAATTGACTTTTTAACATTTCAAAACATTGTTCATGCCTGTTATCCCAGTGCCAAGCTATGTCTTTTCCTAACAACTCGCGAAGAACAGCTGTTTTTTCAGAAAAATTCGGAATGAAATTACTGACATAGGTTATCATACCTAAAAATCTTTCAACATCTTTTATATTTTGTGGGCGTTGCATATTCTTAATAGCCAATACTTGTGACTCATCCGGGCTAATGCCGTCTTTTGTTATTTTGTGCCCTAAATATGTTAGCTCACTTAAACATATTTTACATTTACTTTTATTTAATTTTATATTTATTTCCCTACAACGTTGTAAAACAGCACGTAACCTTTGATCATGTAATTCTTTTGTTTCTGCGTATACTAGTAAATCATCAATAAATAAAATAACGCCCTCTATATCATCGAAATGTTCATATAAACGTTTGTGGAATATTTCTGACGCTGATGAGATACCGTACGGCATTCTCAAAAATTTAAATCTTCCGAAAATGGTATTAAATGTGCAAAGGTCTGTGCTAGCCGGGTGTAAATTTACATGCCAAAATCCCTGTTTAGCATCTAGTGTACTAAAATATTTTGCACCGGATAGATTAGCAGTTATTTCTTCAAGAGTAGGTAACTTAAAGTGTTCCCGCTTTATCGCTTTGTTTAGATCGCGCGGGTCTAAACAAATGCGGAGGTCTCCATTAGGCTTTTTAACCACCGTCATGCTGTTTACCCAATCGGTGGGACCCTCAACTTTGGCAATGATACCCTGATTTACCATTTCTTTTAGCTTTTGCTTAACTTGATCTTTTATGGCGATAGGTAACTTTCGCGGAGCATGAACTACAGGTTTGTACCCGTCTTTCAGTTGTATCTCATATGTACCAGGTAAACAACCCATTCCGGTAAATAAATCTGGGAATTCATTTAATATGTTCACATTTTTTCTTTCCACTTGTTTTATACTCAACACTCTTTTTAACAATTTTAACTCTTGACATGAACTTCTTCCCAAAATGGGAGGTGCATTAGTGTCTACAACTATAAATTTTAAAATGTAGGTATTGTTTTTATATTGTACTTTAAGATAACATTTACCTATAACTTTAATCTGACTTCCTGAATAACCCTGTAATTTCGTCGTTGTATGAACTAATTTATCTTGTGTTAATTTAATTTTGCTAAGGTATTTGTTTGGGAGAACATTAACGTCGGCTCCAGTGTCCAGTTTAAAATTGATAAGTCTACCCTCAATACCTAATGCTACCGTCCACTCACTACTAGAAAAACGATCAACGGCGTGAATTACCTGGTCGCTGGAGTCCTCTCGCACCTCGTACACACGACACATTCTCGAATAATGATTCATTTTCCTACAAGCGCTGCATCGCTGACCATACGCTGGGCAATTATATTTCTCATGATTTTTTCCACATTTTCCGCAAACAGCTCGTGGTCTTGAAAATCGACGCTTCTTTTCTTGATCCTCACGCACGTGTCCACCCGCGCGCTGTTCATCTTTCTGTCCTTGATACCGGGAAGCCCTCACGTCACCACCGCTGGAACCGGTTGGCCGCTGTTTCTTATGACGCGGCGCCGAACTTCTTGTATAGTGAATGCTTTTCCCTTCCTTCTCGTTGTTTGAGACTGCATGTACATTATGTGATTGTTCCTGATTCTCGCTTTTTATATTCTTTGCTTGAGCTCGAGATATTTCCGCCAATCTACATATATCTATAGCTTTTGATAGTGATAAATCCGGTTCTCTTAACAGTCTTTCTCTGAGTCCACTGTCTTTAATTCCACATATCATCTTATCACGAACCAACTCGCTACACAAATCTTTAAACTCACACTTCGCTGCTATTTTGTTCAATTCAAATACGTATTGTTCTATAGATTCCAAATCACGTTGGTCGCGGGTAAAAAATGTATGTCTTTCTATCGTAATATTCTTGCGCGGCAAGAAAAACGCATCAAAATCCTTTAGCAAGTCTTCTGTAGTTTTGTACTCGCCTGTGAATTGTTCATATACCTCGCGACATTTTTCTCCAATGATGTGTAATAGGATGTTGATTTGCACTATATTCTCTTTCCGATGCAGTTCACAAGCTTCATAATATATCTTGAACGCCTTTTTCCACTTTTCCCATTCCTTACTTAGGTTGCCTGAAGTAACGTTCGTTATGTCGTTTTCAAAAACGAACGGTTGCGGCGGTTGCAAAATGGACTCCATTGTTCGGTTTGTTGATATTGGTACTTCTGCTTCTTGATATGTTTCGGAATCACTGCTACTCGTCATTTATTTAAGTAAGTATGTAGACCTTAAAGTTTTAATATCGGTTCACTAACTTATTTAGGTACCGGCTGCGCCATGTTATGTTTAGTGTGAGGGGCAGCATTCAAACACGGTGGTCGGGCTATGACTAGTTTAATTAGCTTCGTACACTATTCACATACATTATCTTAGGACTACCTTCACATGCGTTATTATTTTATTTCTAAATGATTTCCATATACCTACACGCGAACACACGTTGCATTACCCGCAGTGGATTCAGCGCCGTAACCTGTAGCGCCGAAAGTCGGATTTGGCTTGAACCGTTTGCGGCACACGCGGGCCACGCCTCCCCGACTCCTATATAAGGAGCCGCGTTCCGCGTCGCGCGATGCTTATAAATTCTGAATTTTGATGCGAGCGGACGTGTCCATGTGGCGAGCGGTCGTCCGTGGAATTAATATTGTATGCGTGTAATTTTAAACCGTGCTTTTCAGCGCGACCTTTTTGATTACTGTTCCGATCAGTTATTTGTAAATACAAGGTCGGAATTACTATGAAAAAAATACTTACTACAGAACGCGAGCTCAACAGCAGTACCTAGCTCAATAGAGGGATCTCCTTAATTATTATAGGCTTAGCCGTATTTGGGTCCAATAGATATTTATAAGATGTCATTGTCAGAGTTACTCAAAATGGAGAAATAAACCATCCACGCGAAGACCGACATCCGCGCGGACGGAGTCGCGGGCGGAAGCTAGTACGTAATAAAGTAAGACGACTGTTCGTTGTCATGTTATTATGGTGGTGGAAAGTTAATTCCAAAGTTTTTCTTCTATATAAGGATCCTATCGCAGCAGGTGGCTTTCTGTTGTCTCTGCCTAACCCCATTTGATTACGTGTTGAAATGATCAAATGAGTCCCCCCACCCAGTGCAGGACGGGAGGGACTGTCAGATTTGTACTGACTCAGTCCACGGTGTCCTTCAATAGCCCTTTACGTTCCGGGGCCATGGTTACTCGTTAGTCCTGCGACCCCGGCAGGCTTTGGCCCTAAGGAGAGTACCGTCATTGCCTACCACCATGGGAAAAATAATGCTATAACTTAAATTTACTTCCTACTTAGGTTCTTATTTATAAAAGTTTCATTAAAATATCGTAAAATATTTTTCAAATGATTTAGAAACCAGAAAGTGCAAAAGAAGTGCGTAATAACATGCCATGTTGTAGTGTTTACCTACTCTCGGCACGAAAGAGTAATTTAATAGTAGAATGGAGAATATTTACCGCTTAGAACTCGAATACTAACTTCAATTAATATCCTAAATGGTATGTATTGAAGATTTCCCACTTCATTTGAAAGCGTACCGTAAGGCGCCTGCCTCGTCGCAGGCGATCAGCGAGAAGCGAGTATGGTTAGCACACTAGAATCGAGTTTCTTGTTGGTGTGATGCACCAAGTTGAGGTAGGGTATTTACTAGCAGTATGACAACCACAGACCTGCATAAACAAGGTTTTATTTAGTTTGCTGGCGAAACGAAACTGCAAATATGACTGGACCTAAAACAAAACAGGTCTATGACCTCAGGAGTTTTATCTTGAAGTTTACTAGTAACTTTTGTTTTACTATACTTGAGATGTCGACATTCCATATTTGCGGAATATCACTAAACAATATTTCACTTTGTATCGTAGGTTTTTTAAGTGAAAACATAGTCGATGTAGCCAGTCGCTCGCCCGCCGGCGGAGGGACAGGTGCCGCTGGCCAAATGAAGCCGCAAGCCCACAGCAGTCGGTAAATACTTGGAGAACTTAGTAAACAGGACCGTCTTTATCTGCGAGAAATAGCCGGGAATATTACAAACTAACTTATATATATAGAATTGGTTGGTAAACATTAAATAAGTAGTTAGATAATTTCATAATATATTTTTGCTAGCGGCTTTACCAGCTGCAAATCGAAAATAACCCCACGAGAACTTAAAATCAGGATTAATACTATCGTTTGTTTTAATCTAGGTTATAAACTATCTGTGTACCTAATTTTATTCAAAACCGTTTAGTAGTTTTTGCGTGAAAGAGTAATAAACATCCCTCTATCCATTTTCACAAAGATGTCATGTATAATTTATTAGTAAAACTAACTTGTGCAACATAAGATTATTATAATACCCGAGATTTTGACAATGTTGGTCTAGTGGTTAGTGACCCTGACTGCTATGCCAGAGGTCGTGGGTTCGATTCCCACTCAGGACAAATGTTTGTGTGATGAGCACGATCATTTGTTCTGTGTCTGGGTGTAATTTATCTATAATATGTATGTATTTAGAAATATATAAGTATGTTTATCAGTTGTCTAGTACCCATAACACAAGCTCTGCTTAGCTTGGGACTAGATGGCGTTTGTGTGATAGTTGTGGAATATAGATATGCATTTAATATAGTGAAATTGCGAGACCTGTACATAATTTCAGGTTTGTTTCGTCAACATTTTTACGTAATCATACTAATCCTGAGCTGAGCACTCATAAGCTCTTAATACGAGAACAGCTGAAGCTATGAAAAGAGGATTATGTAGTCAGCAAGGTCAGAGGTACTGGAACTACCAGAGGGATGCTCAGACTACTTAACTAACAACCCTCTGGGGAGAGCTCTTAAAATCTGTTTCAAATTGCCTAAAACTTACGTTTATGGGGTACTCGCCATTTACGTATATGTAAGTACATACATATAATCAAAAAAGCCTTTTTACACCAATTTTGGGCTTGGCAGGCGATAATTCTTGTAGATCAACCCGTTCTGCTGCAGTTTAGTCATGAAAACTTCAGTTATATGAAATAAAGAAGGAATAAACATAGTTCCCTGTATATTTCAGTCAACATGACGCTATGAATATAGCAGGTTCGTCCATTATTGGTAATATTGTTTGTTTCTCCGACCGCGCACTGCACTGACAAATTCAATTGACTTGTAAATTGCAGCGAACACTGAATATTGCAGACTGCCGATATATTTGTATACTATTTCCTTCTATTTATTGAAAGGGGAATTTTCCTTTCAATATTGAAGTAATAAAAGTTAGTAAGATTGACGGGTGGGTGCTGATAGAATATCTTTATAGGAATTGAGTTTATGATGTATTTTAAAAATTCAGCACCATACCCAGATATATTTTTAAAAACAGGCCTTTTTTTCTCGTGGCAAAATGACCGAATGAGTCCTCCCCGCCCAGGGGGAGCGGGAGGACTGTCAGACTAATACTGCCTAAACTCCACAGTGTTCCTTAAATAGCTCTTGATGTTCCAGGATCACGGTTACCAGATAAGACGGTCTCGCGATCAACCCTTACATTTCAGTTGAACGTTTACTAACGGGAAGAGTTAATAGTTTTTTTTTTTAATACTAATAGATTTTACATTAGGAAAACTGATAATGGCATGATTGAGTGGCCTAAAGGGCCAATCCCAATGGTTGGTCATACCAACTGAAAGCCTTAACAAACTTCTTGGTGACCTGCTGGTCGTCAGTTGACCCCCGGCCATGTGGTCATCAGATCTTAACCTTCAATCGTCCACAATCACAAATCAAGCCGAGCATTATCGCGGCTGTAAGGAAACGTGATCGTTAACCTATATAGCTCGGGACACCCGCGCCGCCCTTCGTCAGTCGGCGCCCGCCCTCCGGTCCGAACGCACGCGCGCCGCCCGCCCAAACAAATACCCCGAAAATAATGTGCCGCGACCGGCCGGTCATACTAATCCGAGGCCTATATTAAACATATCAGCTTTTTAATTATGTATTCTAGTGTTATAGTGATAAGGTGTAATTTACAACGAGTTAGTGTCGGTGAGATGGCATAATGAGTGAAGCATTGTGATCACGGTGAATAGTTGGGATTCGCCTTTTGTTGAGGATTTTTTTTTGCGTGATTAAGCTTTTTCAGTTTTGTGTTACACTTATTTTGACTGTATTCAAGACTTAGCTGTTATTTTCTTTTCAAATTCTTGCTAGATGAGATTCCATCGTATATTTTATCCTGCGGATATATTAAGTGAGTGTGTTGGGTGATCCTCCGATCTGCTTTCAATTTAAGTTTATCGTCACTCTGAGCTGGATCAGGTCATTTGTCTTCATTTGAACCAACAGGTGACGAGCAATCGATATCACATGTCTTTACTGACGTGCTTTAAATGATTATAAACTGTATTTAGAAAAACCGTTATAATTTCTTAATCAAAATACGAGGCAATTTTCTTGTCATTTGTTCTACTTCTTCATTAATTAACCGGGTACCTCTAACATCTATTCATTGAAATTAATTAGTGTTTTAGTGTGGAACTTGTTGCGTTGGTACCTGTTTGTTCTGCGACGTCTCGTAATTAATTGTTTCACATATAGTCGCGTCTTTACGAGGCTGCCGTCGAGGCTTTCGTTAAATTATTCAAGTTTCCACTCGTGGAATATGTACTGGAGTACATTAAAATACTGGTTAGCTAAGGACTTAAGAAAATACAGTTTTCTTTGAGTATATTAGGTATGTAGTATTAACAGTATAACTTAAGCTAACAGAACGGTAGCTTAGGTTTGCTTAACATACTCCCCGTCGGCGTTTTAAGAAGCAATTACGGTAATTTTAGCACGGTTGGGGTTGTTATTTTTCTATAATAAATAAATGCCTCTAACGGTGTAAGTATTATCATTTATGATAGAAAAAATAAGATACTACATTTCAAAATATCGTTATCAAAGAAAGGAAGGACCTAAATTATTATTTTGACGTAATCAAACATATTGCGAGGGAATGTATTTGATTCCATAATATGTAAGCGCAGTGGCTCAACGGCTAAGACCTTCGACCGGATATTGAGTTCGACCTCCGACCCCACCCTATCACTAGACATATTGATGTGCTTCCACTCTTAGCAATGACATCTAACTAGTTTTAAGAAGCTTTACTAATACGAGTACATAGATTGATATTATAATACTCTTTATTATACACAGTATTACAGGTATACCAAAACATCTTTTAAATAGATTGACACAATGGCTTATAGCCAATAATGCAACGTTGGTCTAGTAGATGATACAGCTGAGCATGAGGTCTTAGGTTCAATTCCCAATTATACTATGAGTGAGTTTTTGATCAGGAATTTCTCAGTTGTAACATTAAATCTGTATTTGTGACAGGTTAATGGCAATAACGTCTGTTATCCCAGAAGGTTTAGTTTTATTTTATGAGATATTTATTATTATTATTATATTAGGTTTGTTCTTGACTCTAGTGTAGGTCATAGGTGTCAAAGACAAAGTTGACGACGAAGCGAGCTTACCCAGAAGAAGCCCATTCACCTCAACATCGTAGAGATGAACTGCTGCTGATGAATTCCTGTTGGAAACATCCAATAACACTTTGCCCTGGGAAATGTATTCAGAACGTACCTATTGCTCAAACCTGAATTACATCTGAACAATGTGTTTCTAAGTACATGTGCACAAGAGTGTACATAATGTGATGATAATTAGATAGTTGTGTAGGAGCTCGTAAGCACATCAGCCTCCCTCATTAACTAATTACATTCCGTGTTCGTCAGGACGACGCCATGTTGGCGGCTCGAGATGAAAGGACACCGTCATCTCACAACAAATTGTATTTTATATTCATTTCTCTGTTGGAAATTATGTCAAAGAATGGCTTTTATAAGGGAAATAGGACAATAATTTTGTGGAATATAAATTGTACAATAGAGAATAATTTCTTTGAAGAAGGTATGACTAAGAACCATTTATGAACACCCACATTTCGTCAGTTAAAGTTTGACAAAAAAATCACCCAAACTACTGCTAGGTACAACCGTGTCGTTATGTTATCCCAAGATTGCCTAAAATCGTTGTCAATTATAACCACAGCAGCTTTTCATGAAAGCTTCTTTCAATATTTGCTGACTTTCCACCTCTTTGAAATACGTCGTCGTCGTCGTGGTTATCATACAAGTACAGACGGCTACACATCAAGCTATGCAAAACCAGTTTATCGTGGTCTCGCTTTGTATTATCTTTCCGCACATTCAAAGATCAGCCTGTATTGGTTATGCTTAGCTTGATGTGTAGCCGTGTGTACACTGACAGTCGTCCCGACTTCACGGAATCCCAAATATTCGACAACCGGTCTCTTCGTTCGACATTTCCTCCTAATTGGGCTGCAGATGACAGATTTCTATGGAAATCTTTCCGGGTGAACATGACGGTATTCAGTTGCATTTGTATATACAGGCTGCTAACAACGTTATAGTTATATACTGGGGTTTAAGGATATGATATCGGAAACTTAACATTAGACCGTAAAAATAGCTAATTTGTTAAGTAAAACAGCTGATTTGTTTGTGTAACAGCCGTTTTAGGAGACTTTATTTAAAAAATGACCTTTGTCATAAAAAAAAATTAAAGATATGTGTTAGTTACGCCATCTTGAATAGGAATTAAATTCCTCATAATTCTATTCGTATCATGATTTTTTGACAAAGTTTTTCCCACGTTTTTATACACTCACTTTTCTTGTTTGTTTGTTTATTTGTTTGTTTGTTTGTTTGTTTGTCGTTCCGGTTGGACTTTTGCAACTCAATTTTGAGGAACTTCCCGATAAGCTAGCAGGCTGAAATTTTGTGCACGCTTTGAGTTCTGATGACAATACATGACTAGATAAGAAACGTCATCACAAATCCAATATGGCGGCCTCCTCAAGATGGCGGACTGGCTGTTTGTAACCCACCCCCATGATATGGGTATCAAATAAACGGGTTTGCTGTGAGGAATACGAAAAAAATAGTCACGTGACTTAAATCCAATATGGCGGACGTCCAAGATGATAGACTGGCTGTTTGAAATCCACCCCCATGATATGGGTATCAAATGAAAGGGTTTGCTGTGAGAAATGCGAAAAAAATAGTCATGTGACTTAAATATGGCCAATATGGCGGACGTCCAAGATGGCGGACAGGCTTTAAGGCACTTCCCGATAAGCTAGCAGGCTGAAATTTTCAGGGTAGCTTCAAACCCGATGAACAATGATAAAAATAATAAAATAATTAATAGATTTAAAAAATCTAAAAACCCACGTTTTTAAATGTCCTAAAAATAAGAAAATAACCCTACGGGGCTGAGAGAGGGGCCACTCAAAACGTGGGGGCGTATCTTTGTAAGTTACACCCACGATCTATACACGTCATGTAAATATATCCCATAAATAATTCCTTAAATAATATACGCCCCCACATTTTGAGTGGCCCCTCTCTCAGCCCCGTAGGGTTATTTTCTTATTTTTAGGACATTTAAAAACGTGGGTTTTTAGATTTTTTAAATCTATTTTTTTAAATAAAGTCTAGGTTCCACTGCGGAAGGTGACGACTTCGAGTATGCATGCCCATGTCGTAGATGGAAAAAAGTTAGCCCTTTGAGTATGATGAGACACTACTATGCAAGCTCCACACGTTATCACAAGGCCATTTTATTTACTAAATGCAAATGATATGAACATCCCTATACCTTAACGAGAAACTTAATAGTAGTTTCCTTTGAGACCGCGACGGGAGCATGCTAATCCCGCCAGTGGCTCCGCGGGCACGCGCCCGTCCCGCCATCCCGCCGCACAGTATTATTATTGCCTCGAAAAACGGACATCCCCTTTTTATTAACTTATCCGATAGAACGGGTTATTTTAAAAGTAAGAGTAAAATACCCGTGTGACAATTTTGTCCCAATCTGGAGATATAATTTTTTTAATTTTTTTTCTAGGGTTTCCATAAAAACCATAGAAATCGCAATAACTTTAGATCCAATTAGGTTTTGTTATATCTTTGGTTGCAATTACTTGGTGCTTTATATTAAGTAAATTACCAAGCAAACGCTCAATTTTTATCGATAACCGGTGTTGAGTAACATCGAATTTTACATATTTACGATTTTATTTTTTTATGGGCTTATTTCCTGGTATTTGGATTCAATATCGAGACAATCTGTTGCTTTGGCACTAAGAAATACCAATTTAAAATATCATATCCAAATCTTATGGTATTCAGAATTTATAGGATTCTGAAATTTAGGCGCTAGGGTTGGCATAAGTCGTATTTTCTTAAATGATTTTTTTATTGTAAAATGTAGTAACATAACAATAGAACCTGTTACCGATACCGGTGGGCAACTATTTTTTATACTTTTAAATGTTTATTGTCCATTTATTTTTAAGAAACATTTAAAAATGTGAAATAATATGAATACAATGAAGTCGGTTAAAAAAATAAAGACATAGTAACATGGTTGTCTGAAAGAAGTTACAGTATCATTGATTTTCACATTGTTAATGATGAATCCAACTATTTTCATATTATATAGGGTGTTAAAAAATCAACTGCAGGAATTTCCTGTGCGTACTCGGTATCAAAAACCAAATAGGTACATTCCAAAATTTTTTTTTGTGTTTTTTTTTCAATTTTTTTTTACAAAATTATCAATTTTTTTTTTCAAGCATATTTCTATTGGCCTATTAATATGGCCAATAAAATCAGTTATTTGTAAGTATTTCGATAAATTGCCAGTCCAAAGTCTGCAAAATGTGATGTGAAAGTTGGAATCAGCTGTGAACGCTACACACGGGTGAACGACCTCAAAGAGCAATCAAATTCATTAACATGACCAAAAAAAAATGGTTGAAAAATTTTTTTTTTTTTTAATGCTCGAAAAAAAATTTTTTTCTTTGGAATGTACTTGGTTTTTGATATCGAGTACGCACACGAAATTCCTGCAGTTGATTTTTTAACACCTTGTATTTTGTAAATAACTAGCTGTTGCAAGCAGCCTCGCCCGCGTGTAGAAAATTATCCCATGGGAACGTTATACCGGGATAAACAGTATCCTATGTGTTATTCCAGACTATAACCTATAATCTCTGAGCCAAATTTCATCAAGATCCGTTCAGCCGTTCAGACATGATTGAGTAACAAACAACCATCCATCCATCCAAAAATCCAAATTTTCGCATTTATAATATTAGTTTAATTAGTTAGATTAAAAAGCAAATTAAATTAAAATGAATAAACGGAATTATAATGCTAGTAAACCTAGTGTTTTTTTTTTAAATTTTGTGTTTGCACCGAGTGCGACTCCATTTTTGTGTCCAAGCAATTTCTGTCTATTCAAGGTTGCCTGGAAGTGATCGCCGAATGCAATATTTAAGGCCGCCTTTTGTATATTTGAAGTCCCGGAGAATGAATTTAACTGTCTTGGACCCCGCAACGTATGTATACGTAGATAAGTAAATGATTAAATAAAATCCAACATAAAATTTAAATCTACAAACAAAAAAATATTATTTTTTCCGAAGTGATGACCCTAAAATCAGGATTATCAGAAAAAACTTTAGAAGTGAATAACTCCGAGATACCGCGAGATTTGGATGTGTTTTTTTTTCTAGTGATTGGTTGGGGTCTATATATGATTTACCATAAATATTGAATCCAACTAAGCAAAGATACAACCATGAAAAATCAAAATCTAAAAACACAAAAAAAGGATATTTCTTAAAATCTATACTAGGTAGTACCCTTTTGTATTTTTTTTTAAATATCTTTAAAATAGTTTTATTACTGATAATAAAGAAAAGGGTAAAATAATGCGTATTTATTTTTAAATTAAATAATTTAGAAAAGTTAAAAAAGAAACATAACATTTTTTTACTCATGTTTTATGCAAAATTGGCACACGGGTATTTTACTCTTACTTTTAAAATAACCTGTTCTATCGGATAAGTTAATAAAAAGGGGATGTCCGTTTTTCAAGGCAATAATAATACTGTGCGCCGGTGTCGTCCCGCCGTCCCGCCGTCCCGCCGGTGTCTGTGTGCGAACAGTTCCATAAGTTTGATGAGTTTTAGATGAGCTGCTATCACGTTAGGTTTATCTTTTATCTTTGAATTAGAGTTTGGGATATTTGGACCTACTTGATAGTCTCTGAATTTTAGGTGATGGAAGATTTAGATACTTAGTTTAATTACACATTGGTGACAGTGGTTACAACTTAGGAAAACTTAAAATAGGGATCTCACTTCCAATACAAAAAAGATGATTTACAAATCGTTGACTTTTTTTTACGCGGTAAAGTCCTGACTATAATCCACAGTGATCCTTCCATAGCCCAATTTACGTTTCAGGCTCACAGTAACCTTATAAGACAGTCCCGCAAAATATATTGACTTTTGAATTCACATTTACACGCCTTTCAGTTTACCTGTTGGGAGATTAAAATCATATTCTGTAACGGACAATTGGCACTTGTAAACACTAAGCCAATAAAGTGTTAAAATTACACACTACTTAAATCCGTTAGGCACAGAATAACAATTTCAAATCATAGTGATAAGCTTATCATATTAGCGTGCTGCAATATCAGAGGCAGTTAGCGGGTGATTCCTGCTCTGTGGTCTCGCTGATGACTGCATAATTAGTGTAATTGCTGATTTGCTGTAAGCTAGTGTTAGTGAGGCTTGAGTCAATGGCTTTTATGGTGGTTTTAGAGCTGTTTGACATTGTTGAACGCTTCTAGTCGAAAACATTAAAAAATATCCGTTGATCCATTATACTATACAACGGTGCGTTGATTTTGTTTTTATTCATAAACGAGTATAGGGATCTTATGTACATTTTCCTCTTAAAAAACATGAACCATGAATCCTGGCATTGTTTAAGAAAATCGTCGTTATTATGTAAATTCAAAAGTAAAACAACAGTTTTTACGAAACCGTAGCCACTGAAAAAATCCTAAATATAAGCATAAAATGCTTTTATTTCTATACTAGAAATAAATATTTATACAATGAAAGCGAAAAATATCTTGATACCAGGAAAACATAAGACATAGAGAGCAATTCGCGAAGAAGAATGGCCCATTGCTCTCGCGGAATAGCTCTCTATCATCATAAACAGGAACACTTACCTACTCACCTCGTTTCACGATAAGCTTGAAGAAAAGCAAGCGATGCTATTTACTAACTCTATGGCGAAGGAAACATTTGATGAAAAGGATGAATTACCGTCGGATAAATAAACACAGCAATATAAAGTTTATTTCAATAACACTAAAGTCTTTTTTCGCTTTATCAAAATTCAAAAAGATTATGTATCATAGATACGCAGTTTCTCGGTAACAGGAAGGTTTTAATATGATAGGATTTATGGTCATTACTCTAATAATTTATTTTAGATACGAAGTTTCAATGCACGGACGGTAATATTCGAGAATCGAGTTTCAATATCCGATGCAAATTAACCACGTTTTCATCGTAACTTTCATAAGATAAGGTATTTGAACTGAATATATGAGTTTATTTAATTAATGTGAGTGTATTTATTAGTTCCTGTATTCATATTTACTAATTAATGTTTTGAATTATAGAACTAGTGTAAAAATACATGTTTTTGTTGATATTATAGTAGTGCCGCGTCTTATAGAATCCTCGCTGTTAAAATTACATAATATGTAATTTTTGACAGCGAGGATTCTTATTATACACATTATGTATATATACATATTATGTACATACTTTTATCTCGTTCTAGAACACTTCAGAGCAATTTTTTTAATTTGCATATGTTTTCTGCCATTGACAGAATTAAAAATTTTTGTAAATAAAAAATAAAAAAATGTAAATAAAAAACAAAATACAACATTATTTTTAGTGTAGGTATGCGAAACCTGCATATAGTTTGTTCAGAATCAGTAACTGATTCGATTCCAATAATTTTTACACAATGTTATATTTTTTTTTCAAAAATATTTTAATTAAACTTTATTACCAGTTAATTACAATACAATCACCGTATTAGGTACCTATTGCCAAACTATTATCACGAGTGTATAACACAGGAGACGCGGTTTACGCGGGTGTACCGCGAAATTAGCATATTTCTGAACGGACAACCGGGTAATATACAAGCTTACAATATATAACTTTGTAATTTTTTATGATACGGTTTTAAATTTTGTACATAGATTCTTTACACAAAAATACTAGACAGGTGTATCGGGTTTCGCATATACAAAAAATAATGTTACATATCAGGTACTAAAACATATTATTAGCTGATTCTGACTACAAATAGAATGTATTTTTTTAGTAGCCATGTCCCTCTGTTGGCCTCCCCACTATCAATATACCTAATAAACAAAAAATATTTCTTATATCGGTCCCTGATCCGCAATCGCATTCCACTAGCCAGATAAATTCACAAAATTCCTCAAATTCGTATATATAATAGTGAATAATCTCAACATATAAACAAATACAGTAATGCACATAGTCTGTCCGTCGATGTTTGATGATATTACTAATATTAGTGAGATGAGACTGATCGCGGACGGGAATAGACCAGTTTGGCATGATTTGTGTTAAACAATCTATCTGAATGATGGCTCGATTGACTGCTATTATACGGTTACTCATTGTTAATATTTATGAGAATCGCTTACATTACTGCTCAGTATTCGTTCCTGGGATCAATACTTTTTTTAGCGTGGTGTAATCATCACCAAATGAGTTCTTCCACCCTAGATGGTGCGTGAGAGACTGACTCGTATTGACTAAAGTCCAAGATGTTTTTTCATTAGCCCATTGAATTCCAGGGTCGCGGTTACCTGTTTAGACAGTCCCACGACCCTGTGACCGATTCCTGAGTTGTGTAAAGTAATATTGGGACTTTCCGTGGCATCCCACAGTTTTGATGCTGTGCCCAGTTGATGGCAATAGGCTATGCCTTGAAAAATAGCCCACCGCTGGACTTATCTTCGAGAATTACAGCAAAATATGAGCAAGTATTTGAACTTTCTCATATAATTTGATAGGTCATTGATAGCAACACTGAAGAGATTTTGTGATTTCATATAAGTTTGTTTTTAGAGTAGAGTTAACTTTCTAACTATTGTAATTATAATTGAATCTGTTTCTAAGTAAAAAAAAAAGAAACTCTAACTCTTTATTTAAAAAGTAAAACGAATCTCAATTCTTTGTATTTCAATTCTCTGCAGGTAGCAGGCAGAGGCTTCCGGCGACTGGGACCGCAATAAAGTGACACCGCGGTCCCAGTTGCCGGATGCATTTAATTTTAATATTTGTATTCCGTCGACTGGGACCGATCCATAAATTGAACCAGAACGGTACAGTCAGACGAAAAATGTGTGGAAATTGTCTTGTTCAATACAAACCAGGTAAAAAGTAATAGGCTAGCATAGATTCAAAGTGGTCTGTATTAATATAATTCTCGGCAGGAATAGGTTACCTGAAATTGTCTTGTATCAATTCAGAAACATTTAATAAAATACCACTTTGAACTTATGCTAGCCTAGTACTTTTGCTGGTTAGTCAATGAAAAAGACAATTTAAGGAAACTTTCTACTTAGAATTATTTAAATACAGACCCATCTTGAACTCATGCTAGTCTAGTACTTTTTGTGAGCTTCTAATTGTCTCACTGGTGACAAAAGGGAATATTTTTCCCGTTTCTCGCCAGGGAGTTTTTAGGAGAAAAAAATCCCTATTGTCCAAGAAGAAAGTACTAGGCTAACATGAGTCCAGTATACGGTATTTAAATAATTCTTAGTAGGAGATTACCTGAATTTGCCTTTTTCAATGACTAACCAGCAAAAGTACTAGGGTAGCATAAGTTCAAAGTGGTATTTATTTAAATATTTCTGAATCGATACAAGACAATTTCAGGTACTTAACCTATTCCTTTGAACCTATGCTAGCCTATTACTTTTCCTGGTTTGTATTGAACAAGACATCCATAGACATTTTTCGTCTGACCGTACCGTTCTGATTCAATTCATGGATCGGTCCCAGTCGACGGAATACAAATATTAAAATTAAATGCATCCGGCAACTGGGACCGCGGTATCAGTTTATTGCGGTCCCAGTCGCCGGAAGCCTCGCAGGCACTAGGACTCAAACAAAACTTTCGGCAATTTAATTAAAAAAATATTTCAAGTTGGCCCTTGTTCGCTTGTTCAGGCAGTCCTTTGTAATGAAAAGTGTTATTACCTGAGAGTACTTGAGTGCTTCAGATAAGTACCTACCTACTTACTTTAAAATCCTTGATTAAAGTAATGCGGATGTTACTGTTGTCAATTAACAGAAACTCAACACGACTTTTTGCACTAAAGAGTTATGTAGAGATGTAACTGTACTGATACGAGCTGGGTATTAGGATAAATTAATTAACACCAATTAAAACCAAATAAACTTTATTGACACACGAATCACTAATTAAAACAAACACTTAACACTACTCAAACACTTATACACACACTTAATCACACGTTAAAGTCACTTAAAGATCGCTTCCAGTTCACTTCGAGTTGCCTCGATCGTCAAAACCAGACTGACTTAAGTCGCCGATCGGCGCCCCTTTTATACCCCGGCCGGACCCACTAGATGTTTCTAGAAGATGGTCGAATGTTCTGGAAACATCCATAGACTTCGACATAGTCCCATACCTTCTGGAACATTCCAGAACCATCTCGAAACATCTAGAACAGGGTAGAATTTTCTAGAAACTTCCAGACCAATCTTCAGAAGAATTGTCGAGAACCTTGTGGAACTTTCGAGAAGCTTATAGATAGGTCTCGCAATTCGATCGACGTAACAGTACTAATACCTCATTTCGCCAGTTTGATGTTTAAGCCGAGTCTTTGCCATTAACTATAGTGACAAAATGACAATAAGTAGTGGTGGCCCAGTGAAATGTAGGCTTCAACTTAAGAGTTTGTAGATTGCGGATTTGATCCCAGTTAGGCGCATTACTTTGTGTAATTTATTTCAACACCACTGCTCTCAAAACGGTGAAGGAAAACATCGTGAGGAAACCGGCATGTTCTAGAACCAAAAATTCGAAGACATGTGACATCTACCAACCCGCACTGCGCCCGCGTTGTGGATTTGTCCCTCTCACAGAAATACAGGCCTCCTCTCTGTGAGAGGGAGAAATGCATTGGGAATATTATAGGCTAACTATGCTATACCACCAGCTGGGTAAACCATCAACTGGGTGTACTTCAAACCTTCGTCTTTTTGGAAGGACTAGGTCCTTTTAATTTCTTTGGCACTATCATCCTGTGCCGTAACTAGCTTTTCAAGTGCCCAGTACGAGCTTCTATAACTGCGCTCCGATCTGGTCTATTGTGTTCCTGATCTAGCAAGTTTCGCCACGTGGCTGGGCACCGTTGGCAACACCCCTATTTTTTCGACACTGCTACACGCAGAGAAATGTATACGAGAACTTCTGGTTGCAACCGTGACAGCGAGACTCACTAGTTGACTTTACAACATTTCTAGTAATAGTAATCTCTACTACTTACTTAGTATTTATTACTAGAAATGTTGTAAAGTCAGCTAGTGAGTGTTGCTGTCACGTTTGCAACCAGAAGTTCTAGTATAGGTAGCCAGACATTTCTCTGCGTGTATCATCAGAATTTATTTGCCACTGTCATTCGATTAAAACTTTACTTCATAGGCCATTTCGAGTCACGTCGTCGTATTTTGAGAACAGGGTGACATAGTAACCATGCCTCTTAGTCACAGTTGAACCATCACACACACATATGTGTGTCAAGTGACAAATGTGCAGGTATGTGAGTCGCACCCAGCACGGGTTCGAGGCAATATCTTAGCGGTTCCGTCGAGCGACGCTCGTTCATTAACTGAGTCTTTAGCCTATTTAGACCCTGTCTTATGTGTACCTGTAGAGGTATATCGATAGGACAGCTTACCTAGATTAAATGGACGGTGTATTGAGGGTTTTTCGTTGGTAATACCAATGGTGGTATTGAGCATGGTAATAAGAGGTTGCCTCCTAATTTGAAGTTTCATTCAGTGTTCAAATGACGGCACGATTAGTACAGTGGCTAAGCGATTGGACTGCTGCGCTGCGTGTCGCGGGTTCGATTCCCGCACGGAGCAAATATTTGTATGATCTACAAGTAGTTGTTTCGGGTCTGGGTGTTTGTGTATGTGAGTTTATATGTTTGTAAACGCACCCACGACACAGGATGAATTTCTAGTGTGGGGCAACGTTTAAAAAAATAATAAAAATAGTTCGAAATAATCTGTATCTTTTGGTTTTCGATTATGCAAGAAAAATACACTTAATGTTTTGATGAAAAACAAGATATACAGTTTCAGTAATCTCTTTGTATTAAAAATAAGCTCGTTGCCAAAGAGAACCTAAGTAAGAAATACCTTTTACTTAAGTAACAGGATTTGCTCGAGTTTTGCGCGAAATGATAAGCAGCTGTTACACTTTGATTCCTTGCTATGTCGGATTTATTCTTTGTGGAAGATTTGTAATCATTTTATGTTATTCAAAGAGTCTTTAATTTTTATTTAAAAACAAGTTTGAGTAAGCACACAGTTCGTGCTGTTCACAAAAGAGCAATTTCTTATAAATTGTTTATGTTTTAGGAATCCGACGCGAAGGACCAAATATGTAAGAGTGAGATTAAATAATCTTTCTTCTTGGATCAATCAAATCCGCCTTATCTCCTCAATTCGCGACATGTGTAAATCTGCCCTCAGATACAGGACCAACATAACTTTTTTACATGTTCGTTCTAAACCTCTTTGTGTGTTAAAACAAACATTTATAACTCTACCAGAAGTATACGATGCAAATCTAGTAGGATTTAGTGTGGCGGTCAGCAAGGCTTGTTGTGTTGGCAAATGGACGCGCCAAAACGCGCTATCAAACTGTGCTGGACCTGTTCTGAATATTTGTGCTTGTAATACTTGCCACCAAACGTATACATTGCTCAGGCTCAGATATTTTCAGCCATTGGCTGCTACAGATTCCTGTCTTATATAAATCACAAATGCACCAATTGGAAGCGTTAAACACCGAATTTTGAAAATGAATGGTCTTTTAAATTCAAACAAAACCGAATTTATGCTTCGTCTATTTAATACGAACAACGCCAGTCTTCAATAGAAAAGCTATTGGCTTTCTTTCCATATCCACAAGCCAGTGATACCATAAATCGATCTAGATTTAAAACCTCCTGAAGTGATAGTACCTCCCCGTGACGTGCAGACGAAGAATTGCTGCGCCCACTCGATATTCCTGTCGCATGGACTCCGATATGACTAGTGATGTGGCTAGCAATGTAATCATGTTCTCAGATATCGATAAAATGTTGTTGTGCTTGCTTTGACGGGAGTATGGGATCTATGTAAAAATGTGTTTGAAGTTCAATTCGTTAACTACATAGAATACTCATTATTTAAGGCATATTCATTGACAGCACGGTTGGCTGAGTGATCGACCGCTGCTCAGCGTGTCGCGGTTTCGATCCCCGAACGGAACACATATTTGGATGATCTACAAGTAGTGGTTCCCTTTCTGGGTGTTTTTGTGTTAGTAAAAGCACCCACGGCATAGGAAAAACTACTAGAGCGGGAAAACGTTTTTAAATTAATTACAAATATGAATGTAGAAGCAGCGGGCATGAAAGTTACAAAAATATCACTGCTTCTACATGTATGCAATGTCTACGCGTAAACAAGACTTTTATTGGTGAAAAACAAACACAATTCCAAAATAATAAAACGTGTGTGTAAACCAAGAGCAGAGCTCCACTGCATCAATAGTAGATATTTTCACAAAACTTTACTGCGAACATAAAACGAATGGTGTTCACAGGTGAAGAACTACATCTTTATAACTTTTATTTTTAACAAACTAATAAACTTCAGTTTTATCGACTCTCAATCCATCAATTAGTGTTTTATGTGAAAACTGTCTGGTCTTGAATGTTAACTATTTTCCACCACTTGCAATAAAATAACTCGTCGTTAATGTAGACTGGAACCTACACACATACTTACTTTTAATTGCTTGAAGTTTAAACTTAAAAAAAACCTTGTCCCATACTAGGAATTTCTTCTATGTCGTGATTGCGTTCACAAAATAGAAACACACATACATAAAGACCAAGACCCGAAACAAACAAATATTTGTTCCGTGCGGGGATCGAACTTGCGACACGCTGCATAGCAG
Organism: Agrotis exclamationis; assembly: GCA_950005045.1. Classification (NCBI taxonomy): domain Eukaryota; kingdom Metazoa; phylum Arthropoda; class Insecta; order Lepidoptera; family Noctuidae; genus Agrotis; species Agrotis exclamationis. The sequence goes on along the minus strand of OX465435.1, from coordinate 21,674,368 downwards.
TCGATCTTTCAGTTATCGATACCATTGACGGTGTCCCAACACTAGCGGTGCGTCAGGCCTCTTGGAGCGAGTCCAAGCGGAGCCGACTCAATAAATATGTATGAATCGGACATGTCGTGTTTTATAAGGGATAATACGAGTGTTCGCTCCGAGTGGCCGCGATATGCAGTAACGTACGCTCTGCACTACTCTGGGTTTATTTCCAATTTATCGTAAATACTTCAAGATTTATGAAGCTAATACTAAAACTAATGTTAGTATGTGTTGTTTTATCGTTTCTGTGTTAATTTACTGAAACGGGCATCGATAAATGTCACTTAATACTGCTTCTGAGTTAAATTAAGAATTGAAGGTTATGGTTAAGGTTAATAAAAAAATACTGCCTCTTACAATGTCCAAGAAGTTTAATTAGCACCGAGTAGGTACACAGAATGATTTTGTGAAAGATTTTTCAATTTAGATTCTTTCAATAGTAAAGATCTATCTTCTTTCATCGTGCTTCCACTTCAGTGGGAATCTAAGTAATAAATGTTGATTAAAACCGACGACACAAAAATTCCGGACTGTTCCAGGGCAGGTCGCTCAAACGAGTTCAGGAATTTCACTTTATAATGTCACTAATTGGTAGAAGTCGAGCAGAAATATTACTAAAAACTAGGAATTCAGTGAAAAGACTTCATTATATACGGATTGCTGCGGTTTCAAACTTACGCCTTTTGGTAATATAAAAAATGTGCTCCGTGGTAAGAAGATTTACTATTAATGTGTGCACATTTAGGTATTTTATTGACATTATTTGCCTGAAGTTTATAAATTAAAGATACTCACCGTAATTTTCCATCCGATGTTAGATAACGGTTGAAAACCACTCAAAACAAATAACCATCCTACTCCACGCCTATATCATCAAATTCACCTGACTTTACACAATTCACGTCACAATTTGGCAACTATACAACACACTACTCACATGCTGACAAAACACACGTGCAATAAATCACATCGCGACACATGTGTCACAACACTAGTCGTATGTCACAACACTAGTACACACGGGTGGGCGTGGCGTCGTCTCACGTGCTCGTGTGTTTGTTTACATCGTGACGTCACTAATGTGGGGATTAATGACCCCTTTGGGGGATACATGAAAGTAAACGTTATGTTCTTTTTTTGAATTGTTTTTTTTTTTTTTTGTAAGTTGACAGCCGGACATGTTTTTGTTTCGTGGTTGACCGATTGGTCACAGAAGGTTGGCTGGTCGCTCCAAAATTGATAAAAATGTTAAGAGGGCTATTACAATATGAAAGAACACAGTTTCTGTCAATCTGACATCGTGATGCCCCACGAATAGAAACAAAACACAAACAAAAGAACTGTGCCTCGTATACCAGGAAGAAAACAACATGAGCTTTTGCCACTTTTCTTTCGAATAAACAGAGTGAGATCCCGGGGCTTCCAGACACTACTTATTTTCTTAGTTACGAATGGATAATACGATAAAATTGTCCTCAAACTATTCTATAATAAATATCTTGTTATGATATATTTCAAGTGTTAATATTGTTTCCAGTGACTAATTGGAATTCATACTTTTTTTTATGGTATTTTAAAATTTTTAAACTTTTTCTTCGACTTATACAGCAAGCAGTCATTTATGTCATGTATTCAGAGACATAATTATGGACGCAAAATTAGCCACTTGGGGTAATTAAGGTGACATAGATAAGGAGATATAGCCAGAAAATTTGGGTTTAATGGTCGAATGTTCCCAAGTAGTGCTTCAAAATGTTTGAAACCTGTGTCAAGTGACGGGTAATATCACAAAACGCCGTGATCGGACAAAAATGAGTAAGGCCCAAGAATCAAGTTCGTTGAACCGCGCAAAGAGAGCGATAAATCTACCACGTGGACCCTACAAACTCTATTGCGACGAGCCACAGGCACCCCTATAATTGACTAGGCTATTTTGAATCGACACCATGAAGATTAAAAATATTCAAGAAGCTGCTTGGTTCGCCTACAGTTAACTGTAGCATATGGTGAAAAACGTTAAACAATTGCAAATGAGAAAATTTATTGAACTGTTCTGACTGGGCTTCAGTGCTTCCTATGGTGGGTTACTGCTGGGTTATTTTTTTTTATTAAAGTAAGATCTATTAGAGTGTAGAGAAGATCTTAACAACAGGTTTCAGATCTTTGCACTCTTGAAACAGACTCTTTCGGTGACCTCTAAATAAATTATGCTCTGGGATGGTTATTTCTATTTTGCAAAACTGGGCTTGCGCTTCCTTACGATATAAATGTAACTGCTCAAAATTGCATAGAGAATGTGGTGCAACTCCACATTATTTCATTCGAACAGCAAGGAGTACCTGAGTTCAACTTGGATCAATTTGATGCTCGAGCGAATATGACGCGACTAACAGTGCATAGATTCGCTGATGCTCGAATTACGATGTTACAGTGGTCACTCAGAATTTTTATCTGATTTCTACTGAGCATAGAAAATTTTCGGTATTTAATCCAGAACATTTCACCTTCAATCAAATAACACAGGGTAAAAGAGAAATTTGAAGAACTCTTTGGAACATTGGTAACGTTATTTTTCGAGTTTATTATTTTATATGAAACTTGATACATTCCTGTAATTTCTCACTTTTTATTTAATTTCGTTTATTGTAACGATTTATTGAAATGCTAACTTATTTTTTATGTACTTCCATCTAAAATCGTCAATGACATTTTAATATTTTGTTTTGAGTAGTATATTCATGAATAAAATTCACAAATATCAGGCGAAAGAACCATGGTCGCCCAAGCAATACGTAAAAATTAAACACCAATTAGCAGTTTATAGCTGCATTACATCTGTAAAAAAGCTGACGTGATAGCTTTATCTTGAATAATACAGTATTTAAACTTTAATTACACTGAATAAGTTCGCTTGATAAGTTCTGCATAAGATTGTTCTTTTTTTTTTACTTTATTCAAATAAAAGTGACTGAGACAGCTAGTAGCTACATAACAGCGAAAAATTCAGCTTTGTGCTGAACAACTTTGCAAAATATTTCAATTATACAGCTTGATTCTGAATAGTTTATTGTTTGGTTTCTTTAAGCTGCATAACCCGGCAAACCGTACTCATTTATTCAGAATATGGATACTGATTACTTTTTTAGCGTTTAAGGGTCAGTTCAGACCGAGACGCGAAGCGACGCGACGATGCGTGAAGAGGCCTGTCATTTCACGCTGCGTTGCGCTACGCCTCACGGCGCCGCGATGCACCTCGCTGCGCCGCGAGACGCATCGCAACGTCGCGAGGCGCATCCAGACGCCACGCGGTGCAGCAGAACGTGTCTAGATTTTCCACGTGCTCCCGCCCCGCCCCGCGTCCTTCCCGCAGTCCCATTTGCAAATGGCGGCCTCAGCTACATAGTCCAGGGGCTAGAGGTAGTTGAGTATGCAAAATCCGAGTGACGGCAACTATGACCGAATTCTTATACATAATATTATTATGCGCTTTATCTGTCCCGCAAAAAGCTGTGATCTGATTTTTCTATAAATTATTACGGAAATAATCATTAAAATTATTTTAAATCATGTACTCAATACATTCCGTTTACGAATAAGAGAAGAGGGCGAAAAAAAATGAACCAAAAAATTGACCGGCAAGTTCTTCATTGTTATTCTTTGACCTTTTCTTAACTTAAATCGGTTGGCGAAACTCGTTATTCACAATTATGCATACTCAGTCACCTCTAGCTCCCGGTCTTCACCTCGCATCGTGGAGCGGCCGCGAGCGGCGTCAAGCGGCGCCGCGCTGCGTCGTGAGGTCTTGAGAGGCGCAGCGCAGTACTGCTGCTTTGAGATGCGTCGCGCTGCGCCGCGAGGCGTCGCGCGGCGCATCGCGACGCATCTCAACGTATTCTAAATTCTCACAACGAAATGTGTATCTTTTGGTGTAGAAAATAAAGTCGAATTTTGAATGGCTCTTAAAAGTGTGCGCGCATCGTCGCGTCGCTTCGCGTCTCGGTCTGAACTGACCCTAAGAGCTGATTCACATTAGGTCGGAACGACAGTTTTATCGGAACGACAAAAGTGTCGGATCCATATTGGCATTTGTATGACAATAGCGCCGTTCACATTAGGGCGACCCGACAAAACTGTCGGAGCCGACACTTTTACCGTACGTTCAGCCACGACTTCTGTCGGGTCGGGCATAATATTGGCGTACTAGCAAGCATGGCGCCGTTCACATTTGTCGGCGCAAAGCGGCGAAGCCGCCCGCCCGCCACCAATATATCTCTGAATCTTGTATTTTGTCCTATTATACCACCTTTAACTTTCGCGATTAAGTCATCAAAGGAACGAATAGACATTCTAAAGTTATTATAATACTTTTAAAAGTTTAACTTTATTTCGCTCGGCAATTATTGGATGCATCAAATTTTTCCTTTTTCTTTTTCTGTCTTCTATTTAAATACCACATTGCATTGCAATCAAACGTCGTCGTCGTCCATCGTATACGAAAGCCAACTCCAACTGCTTTGTGGCGACCCGGGCAGTAAAACGACCGTACCGACGGTAATAGTGTTCAGATTAGGTCGGATCGGCAGCGTCTAGTGTGAACAGCAACACCCGACAGTCGGTCAACGGTAAACTGTCGGTCCGACCTAATGTGAACCAGCTCTAAGCAGCTAACTTCTGCATAAATGAAGATGACTACGATCTTATGACAATCTTATAGCAAGAGAAGTGCACTAATCGTTTTTTATGCAGCTCAACTCCTAATAATCTGAATAAGAGTACTGAGACGGGCAGCTTTAGAATCGGTTATCAGAAGTACGATATAAAACGTACTGTTACTGACAGTTACAAGTGACACAGGTCACTTGTAACTGTCAGTAACAGTACGTAAACAAACTACACGAAATTGTAAACAAATCGTCTGTGTGAACAGCTTATATTCAGAATCAACATCGTCGCCATTATTAATCCTAACATAACCTCTTTTCTTAAACTAAACGATGTTATTACAAATAATAATTCGATGTTTTTATTAAAAAAAACATCTGGGTAGTATTCTAATACCTACCTGATTGTTTTCTACCACTTTTATTAGTAACAATTGAATAAAATATTTTATCTGTCGAAAAGGGTTACTATAAGTCAATTGTTTATTTTTTTAAAACTGGTTTTATCTTGTGGCGCTCGAAAATTTTACTATAAACTTATATGTATTCTCACAGTAAAGTAGCATGCGTTGTAATAATTGTATTGTTAACAAAACATTTTACCAAAAATAATATACTTTTTTTTTTTTTTTTCGTGGAAAAATCATCAAATGAGTCCTCCCAGCCCCGGGCAGGGCGGGAGGGACTGTCAGACTTGTACTGACTAAAATCCACGGTGTCCTTCGGTGGCCCTTTTGCGTACCGGAGTCGCGGTATGCGTATGTCCCGCGACCCCGGCAGGGCTGTGGCCCTCTAAGGGGGGGCCCCGTCATTGTGCTGACGCTCTTTGAGGCGCGCGTGGAACACAACGCGCCGTCGACCCGGGCATGGTCCATGGTCGGACAGCGAGTTGCCCTTTACTCGCCGTCCGCATGCCCGCGCCTACGGTGGCCGGAGATCGTCCCGCGACATCCGTCGCCGTGGGCGTCTACCACTGCGGCTGAGGGAGGACGCTGTCCTCTCCCTCGCGCGGCCCGCCTTCTCCTTCGCGAGCATGACTGCTTCGCAGAAGGAGGCGACCGCTTCCCACTCCGTCTCGCCCCGCAGCATGGCCTCGACCAATGCCGGGCGCGAGAGGTCTCCGCCTATCGCCGTCGAGAGGACACGGCGGTGCTCTGCCCAAGCGGGGCAGTCCTGCACCGTATGCTCCACCGTGTCCTCCGGGCGGTCCTCGCAGTGGTGACACCCGGGCGTTTCCTCCTTCTTTATTCGACACAGGTACCTCCCGAAGCATCCATGCCCGGTGAGGACCTGAGTCATGCGGTAGGTGAGGACGCCGTGGGACCTATCCAGCCACTCCTCAAAGAGGGGTCTTACAGCCGCGATTGCGGCGTGCCCGTACCTCGGTTGCGACAGTCGTTCTCTCCAAACTGCCCTGAGATCGCGCCGGAGCTCTTACCGCCGCGCCTCGACTTCTCGAGGCATCGGGGATACACCCCGACGCTGCGCCTCCACGCGCCACTTATAGACGCGCTGGAGGGCAGTCGCCTCCAGATCCCAGGGCAGCGATCCGGCAAGAAGGTTGGCCGATTCGCCGGCGATCGTGCGGTATCCTCGGATCATTCGGATAGCCATGGCCCTCTGGCATGCGACCAGCTTTGCCGGTCGCGTCCGCATGCTCAGGGCCCACACGGGGGCCCCGTAGAGGGCCATGGACCGCACGACACCGGCGTGCAGCCTCCGGCAGGGGGCGTTTGGCCCGCCGATATTGGGCAGGAGTCGCCCGAGGGCGGCTGATGCCCTGTTCAGCCTTGGGAACGCAGGAAGTGTTCCCCGAAGTTCCATCGGCTGTCGAGGACGAGTCCCAGGTACTTCATCGTACCCCCGACGCCGATGTGAACCCCCCCACCGTTATGTGGGACCCTGTCGGTGGCGCATTCAGATGACCATGAAAGCACATGGCCTCTGTCTTGTGCAGCGCCACCTCGAGTCCCAACTGCCGGATCCTTCCAACGACTGTCGCAACCGCTCGCGTCGCCAGGGCGGCCGCCGCCTGGTGCGACACTCCCTCCGCCAGGACGAGCGTGTCGTCAGCGTAACATATTACGCTGACGTCTAGAGGGAGGTCGCCGCGCAGCACCCAGTCGAAGCCGATGTCCCACAGGTCTTAGCAATATTTATAATTTCATCCAGAGAGCGATGCCACCATCACTTAAATTGAATAACAAAATGCTGATATTGTACATTTAATTACATACCTTCTTTACAAAACAACGAAAAAGATCTGAATTATGAATATTGTCTGTATATCAGAGTTTGATATTTTCATCTGCTTAATAGAGTTTTCAATTCTGAACAAAGGTTTGATCAGCTTTTATGCAGAAGTTAACCAAACGTTATTCAGATTTAAGCGATTAATTATGTGCCCAAATTGCTTGAATATTGACTGTATAAGCATTTATACAAACTTTATCCCTAGATCTTTTACAGCGTTTAGTCATCAGAATTGCTATTATACAAAAGTTAATCAGCTAGTTTGTGTTGCTTGGGCGGTTGAGTGCTTGAACTTGTCTTGGAGGTAGTCTCCGATTGTGCCAATCTAGTCAGGATAAATGCCGCTAAGACGTGACTTTTTCCGCAAAACGGAGCTAATTCCACCCGGTTCTATCTTTCTGAGGTGTAACCATAAAAATGACAGACCATCTTGATCTTTTTGGGGTGCCGCTGACATCGGCCCTCAATTTTTGTCCACTTATTGAGTTGGCTGCAAAAAAGTTAGGGATCCTTGTCAAGATGAGAGGGTATTTCACGCCTCAACAGTTAATGAACTTGTATAATGTTCAAGTCCGGTAAATGGAGTACTGCTCCTACCCGTGGGACAGATATGCTAAATCCCAACTTGATGCACTTGAGTCAATTTATCAGCTCCCGGCACTGATCGAGGTCACGCTGCGGGACTAGACGGAATGGGAAGTAGTCACCTCCTTATGCAAGGCAGCCATGCTAGCGAAGGAGGAGGTGGAACACGTGAGGGAGAGTACAGCCGGATGACCCACGACGTCGCGAAGCGATTTCCAATCAGAGAGGTACGCCTTAGAGGGCCGGAGCCCGCCGTGGTCACGGGATTGTCTCATCAGGTAACGGTGACCCTGGAACGTCAAGGGCTATTGAGGACACCGTGGATTTAAGTCAGTACAAGTTTGAATGTTCCGCCCGTCCTTCCCTGGGTGGAAGGACTGATCTGATGATTTTACCGCGTAAAAAAAAAAACATACCACCAGAGGCATGGCCAGTGGTATGGTGGGTCCGCAGAGAACTATACTATACAAGTGAACTGGCATGTTTGGGAAGTTGGCAAGTCTGAAATTACATTCAATTATCAATTCAGAAAAAGAAGCTATCAGAATTATTAACATTTATAATCTATAATTACATTCACATTCGAATATAGTAGGAAAATACAATCAACACATTTATTAATTTACATTGCAATCTGATCAGAATTAAATTAATTCAAAATATTAACTTGTATCAAGACAGGTTGGTTACGCTGTTTTCTTGGCGATTGGAAAAATTCCTGGCCACCGCTTATGACCTGCGGAAAAATTCGAGGTACTACATTTTTCAAGTGCAATTTGATGTAATGACAAAGACACTAGCGCCGCGTCTAAAGGTCATGAATGGTGGCGTATATTTTAAATTTTAATGATTACGTGACTAATGTCAAAATGGTTGCGAGCGATACGTCCTCCCTCAGAAAGCGCTCCGCGCTGTCTAAATCAAAGACCAAACCGTTCTTGGTTTTATATTGAATTTTGTCATTGCATATTATAATTGTTTAACAGGCCCGAAGGCCCCTAACATGCCGATTCCTATCGGCTTCACTTTCGAAATATAGCAAATACTAATATCAATGATTTTCATTTATCATTTAGACAAATTAATTATTTACTAAGTTACATTGCTTGTGAAAATAACAATCAAAGAAAAACACTCAAACTAAAACTAACAATCAAAGAAATAATAAACATTTACTTAAGAAAATAAAAATCAAAGAAATAAATAAACACCATTTTTTTTCCGTGCAATTTCAACTCGCGCAAAACAGGCAAGCCGTAAGGCAAAACAGGAATCCTTCCTCTTGTAGCGATCGTGAGCTCGACGCTACGTAACACCGCTAAATTAAGGACGTTGGGAAGCCGAATGTCTCCGGCTTATTATAAGGACAGAGATATGAAATGCGTACGTCAGAACGAGACGGAATGATACTGGACTTCGTAATTCATTTAGATATTATTATTTTTTGGATGACAGATTCACATTAGTTTTGATTCGCGTTTATTTATAGTTTTGTATTTATTGTTTTCACCTGTCCATTTGCATTTGATTTGGTGTTATTGTTAAAATTGATAAGTTTTGCGTAGTTAGTGCAGTAACAACAAGGTTATTTCAGTTCAATGGTATTGTTTGATAAGCGGTCACAGTAAAACAGTGTCATGTTAGTTTCGAAGTTTTCAACTAGATGGCGTTGGGCAATTACGTCATGATCCTGAATCGCGGTGTTAAGATCTGTAGGCGATTAGTATAAGCTTTTGAGAAAATAATTTTTATTTCATTTGTAACTATGCACTATGTATATTACTCTGAATGAAAAAGGTTACTCGATTCGTCCGTGTAATAATTATTATTTATTGTTTTTTCCTATGTTTGTTCGCGGGATAATGAACCGCTTTTGGTGTTTTTTTTTGTTGTTGAAAAGAAGATACCTAGTTCAAAAGTAAGGTTCATGATAAGGAAATCAGGGTTTGATAACGGAAACCAGAGAAATCGAGTAAAACTTTCATAAATCGTAGGTGCGAGTAGTATGTTTGTAAGTTTTTTCATTACATATTTCAAAGCACTACAATTTAATAAAGGTCTGGAGAATAGAGATGGGTAACTAGCCGAAATTTCAATAGCTTAGCTAACCGGCTATTTGTGGTGTAATAGCCAGCTAGCTAGCCAGCTATTTGGCTACTTGGTTATTGAACAATAGCGTTTAGTAACTAGCGGGGCAACGAAGGTAGGACTTAAATAACGCAACATCGACTGCCCGATTTGAATTCGATCCTAAATCAAAAAGATTTCCTCCCTGAGGTCACAATAACCAAAATACTATCAAATTTTTATTTATTTTAAACCTGACGGTAACTAACCAGCTATCTAATCATCGTATTTCATAAGTTCGTTCATTAAACGAACGAAATTACTAAGTATAATGCTCTTTCTTTGTCTAATCTATTTTGTGAATATTGTGAGAAAAAGATCGACGATACCAATGAAGATCGTACACGCGTAGCGCAGTGAGCGCGCACACAGCTATCGGCTATTTTGGCTACTCTAGCTACCCGGCTACCGAATACCGGGACGGCTATAAAACGTAGCAGTTAGCTATACTCCGTGGCGGCTACGCGGCTACGAGCGGCTACGCAGTTACGAGCGGCTACGCGGCTATATCATAACCTGTCAGTTATCTAGCCAACCAGTAGCCGATAGCTAGCTATCGTGTTGACTGATATCATAGCCGTGGCTATTTTGCTCATAGCCGGTATTTGGCTAGTTATGGCTATAGCTACCCATCGCTACTGGAGAATAATATCTGATGATAGAGCCGAGTGACAGTTGAGGAAACTCCTCAACGATTCACAGCAGCTACCTTGTGTTTGAGCTTGATTGTTGTAAGAAAAATATGTATTTGACAAGAATTTGAGTTGAATATTTAAACTAAAAAGGCTAAAATTAGGCCAAAGCTATAGTTGCTGGAATTCACGTTTTGGTCCGGCTTCACTTTCAAGAATATTCACCCTACGCCACTGTTGTTTAATATTATTATTTTACTTTTAAATGAACTAATTATTTTTTTCATGCAAGCTAACATAGTAACCTTCGTTATTCAATACTTTTTGATTGAATATCCAGTAAAATATTGATAGATAAAAAATGTAATTTCGAACGAAAAATTGTCAATATCTTCCTGTTTTGCGGAATTATTTTTGGTGTATTTCTGAATGAAAAATAAAAAACTGATTAATACAGTCCAAATATAAACATTTAGTTGTACCACGGATATTTTCAAATATTATTTTACTATTATAACTTCTATGTAATGAGGTACCAAACATTGACTTAATATAGAATTTTAAGTAACATCTTTTGTAGAGACAAGGTTTTTACTCATGTACGTAAACAAATCTAAAAATTTGTTTAATACAGTCCACAGAAAAATAATCAAGCTTTCTCAGGTATATATATTTTTTTAATTTGTGGCTATATCTTTCCCAGAATCAGGTTCCAAAGTTTGCACAAATTTAAGGAAACGTGTGAAAGCCCTCTTAATGCTAGCAAACTAAACGAGGTTTTTGTTAGTTACACTTTCGGGTTTTACGTCTGAACGGATTTTCTTTATGTTAGAAATAAAATAATAATGACCAAGGTTTGGACTGAGGATACTTTTCATCTATGTAAATCGTTCCCGTGAGATAATTTTCGGCGTTCACGCGTGTCTGAAGCTAATTTACTGACATACATTTCGTTGTCTACCTAATGCATAGAATGTTCAAACAAAACATTTATATCACTAAAGATACCGGACCAAACTCTGTGATTGTTTTACCGATCAACAAGTTCATAATTAATATTATAATTAATGCCGTTTTATTAATTTGCGACCTGCTCTTTGATGAATAATTAAGCAAAAAATAATTGCTATTGAATATTTCATTGGTGCTTGTATACAATATTCATTTACCCTAATTTGTATTTCACTAACTAAGGGCAAATTCTAATTACTCCTTCAAATAAACTTAGATATTTCAAGATAAACCCCTCGCTATAAATTGTAACCGAAAAATGTGTTTCTTCATCATCATCATCACTGGCATAAAAAAAATAGAAATGTAATGGCTCAACTCTGAGATTAAAGAAGACCTCATGACCAGCAAGAATTTAGTTTTGATGACCAATGTAATCCCATCTGTAATTCCATTGGCCTTCTGTTCCTCTGCACTGTTCTGCTGATGCACCACACGTCGTTATGACGGCCGGAGCTGACGCGACGATATTATGATGCTGATGACTCTCCCATTGATGACATGTAATCGCGACATAGTAGAGTATTGTCTCTTTTTCACTTTTTATATCATTCATGTCATTAAACATTTATGGATTTGATATCTATTGAATTTGATTACAGACATTTTAGTGAGATGCAATGACTAAAATGGATGACATTGTTCCTACTTTTTATTGTGTACGCAAGTGGAAACTACTAGTCTATGGGTGTTCCGATGTTTATAAACACGTTTCTCATTATGAAAGACGATTATAAACGAGCTCACCTCATGCTCTTCACACCCATGTCTCCTAAGTCTCCTACGAAGCGGGCACTAATATTTTTGTGACCCACAATCGGATCTGGGTGTTAGTCAAGGTGAATGTCACTGATTGTAAACGTATCCACAATACAGGAGAAATTCTAGTGTAGGGCAATTAAAAAATCATCTTGTAACATTCAATTCTATCCAGTTTCTACACGAATTCCGTCTAGCCAGCCAAACCGTCAATCATGAGACTTGCACACAACATTTACATCAAATACCTAATAGTATGTACAGCAGTTTATAGCGGCCGTCACACCGCCGGGAATAAATTCTCGTAAAACTATGATATACGACTCATACACCGTGTATGTTGCTCATACAAACATTATATGTGATGTTCGAATGATAGTGTGTATGTATAAGATGGCAAAACAGCTGTGTTTGTGGCGAGATATCGATGCATCAGTGTTTTCGTTTCATTTCAAATTCCAACTCGGTAAAAATAGTTTCGGGTCCAATTTAAATTGTTTACTGGGTTTTAAAGTAAGCAAATTGGAATTATTCAAGAGCGCTTTCATAATTTTTCATTGCTGGATTTAAAAGAAAGAATTTAACACAAGCAAAGTAACTTGATGAAACCGAATAATGATTTGTCTAAGTCTTTAAGCTTGTTGGATCTTAAAACTCTTTAACCAATCACAACCGCCGTTTTCCGTGTGATTTGTTAGCAAATCTGCTCAGGAATAAGACATTCAAAATACAGTCATCTTCACGAAAATATCAATAAGAAAAGCAACATAAGACTCAAGACGCGAATAAACTTCATAATATCACAGAAGGAGATCGTTTGCAGTTATTGTCGGCATCTGCGCGCCTCCCGGCTCCGCCTAATGCGCCCTTTTCTTCGAGAGCCCTCAGCCCTCCGTGTTGTGGCGCATGTAATTGATTTTGTTAACGATAATCTTCGTGTTTTGGGGAAACAAACGCGGCTTGATATTGTTACAGCAACCAGATATTACTTTCAGTAGTAGTGATGTTGTTTCGGCAACTAGAATCTTTGTTTGTATGGTATTATCGCAGGAGACTTTTTCTGCATTACCCAGCCTAAACTTGTCAAGTTTCTATAAACGTTACAACTATTTATGCTTGGACGAATTGTAAGAAAGTATAAGGGAAAATGTACCTATATAAAATTTCTTGTTCCCATTTTCAGATTGTAAGATAAAAATTGAATTTTCATACATGAGTGAGAGCAATTAAATTAATTGGGTTATAACATTACGCGCGAAATGTTAATGGAAACTTCGTTACTTCATTTACGTCCCAGATAATTAAATATTACCTAATTAATCACTCTTAAAAATATCATCATATTTTTTGAGAGAAATCAGTGAAATTACCTGAATATTTTGATGGAAGATCTAAAGCCTCGCATTATGTCAAAATGTTCACATAACGACGCCATTTTGTATGTTGTTCGCTGCTCAGGTTCGCTGTGACATGACGAATGGCGGGAAATCTGAACGACATTGTGGAGAGAGGCGCTCAAATGATCTGCTTCAGAGCAGCGTCTAATTTACTGAGAAAAGTTTGAATACGTGTTGTATTAAAACGTCTTCAAGTGAAATCGTGTGTTATAAGTTTAGATAGACTCGCTAAAAATGTAAGATTTGTAAGGCGCTGTTTGTTGCAAAAAAAAAAAAGATTAATGAGAGTACATTTACTTAAAACTAGCTGTTGCCCGCGCCCCTCCCCCACAATTATGTATAGCCTGTACTAGTCTCTAGGGTCTCATCTATCCCTGTACCAAAAATAACATACGTTTAGTAGTTTTTGCGTAAACGGTAACAAACGCACACCACACACATACTTACACACAAACTTTCACATTAGTAAGATTAAGTAGGATGTGGCTTTTAAAATGGCTAATAGACTTGAAAATCTCGACACTTGTAAAGTTCTTAATACAAAAAACAAACTTTAGAACCGAAATCAAACTGTCAATTAAGAACATTACTTTGGAAGTTGAAATAAAGTTCAAAATACAATGACTGGCTCGGGTTCAAGTAAAGTTAGAAGTTGATTTTGAAGGCGTTTCTTGGAGCAAAATAATTATAATATTTGTAGAAATGTTATGATATGAGGGTTATCCACAATATGGTGAGTGGTTACCCCCGCGTGGCCATTGGCAGTCGTTGGTTGTTTGTCACTGATTAGTATTCCGTGCATGCGACTGCACATCTCGCAATAATACCCGAGTGACCTTTTATGACACCCACCATATACTGGCATGCCCACACAAAGGAAGAATTGGGTTGAACGATGAGTATATTCAGTAAGCGGGCTTTTGCTAATCAAAGATTTATTGAGGGCAGTATTTATTTAGTGCTATCAATAAGTCCTATCTCATAAATACCGGGTATTTTTTATGTGGTGCGGAAATAATAGGTGATACGTTAACGAAAAGGACTAAACACGTGATATTTGTTTCCCCGAATGCGCATGAGACGTACTGACGCCTGCTGTGGTCTGAGGTAGCCGGACTGTCTTAATTGGTTACCGCGGCCCTGGAACGTAAAGGGCAACTGAAATACAGGTTGTTTTTTGAGCAAGTTTCTTTCGCTCTATCAAGTGCGGGACATTGAAGGCATGCATTTGAAGATTTTCCATAAAAAAACAAAAGTTACTTATGGAAATGTGTTTTATTACTGAAATAGAACCACATAAAAATATATCCACACAACAATAAACACTAACAAAATACCCTGTACGTACCTACATGTGGGGAGGTTTGCCGTAAATGGCACATAAGCGATTCTTGTGTCTCGTATAAGCTATTGTCAGACAGGCAAAGCGAATGCGATCCGAATCCTGTCATATAGAAAAGCGAAAGCGGTCCGATAGTCTATATGACAGACTTCAAACAATTCCATACATTTCAAACAAAAACGCTTTGCTTCGCGTTCGCTTCGCCTGTCTGTTTGACAATAGCTTTACCATTCTTTAAATACCTGTAGTTATTTTATTAAGGAACGCGTATTTTAATATGATTAATTTTAATAAATGAAACAACGGTCCCGCTAGAACAATAATTTACGTTTGTATTGTTTGCTCAGTAATATAATAATAATGTTGTGTTTATTGAAAATGACACGCGATAAATTACCACCATTCATAAATAAGGCTTAACGAAATACAAAGCTGTTATTTATTTAAACACATTCAACAATATTAAACTAACACTTTAAATACGCACTAGCCTTTAACCATGGCTCAGGCTACGTGTAAAATGGGTCAGGAAGTATCCTACAGGAACATACTAATGGTGGACCTAAGTTTATTTTTCAAATGTCATCCAAACTCATAATTAGATTAAAAAAAATTCAAAAAAAATATTTAAAAAACACTGAATTATGGTGGATTAATGAGACTCACAAACATACATACCTACACGTACATAATACATGAATCCAACAAACAAAACTCCCTTTTTTGGGCAGTCGTATTAAATCTTTGACCATGAGCTTAATAAGTAAAGTTTTCCGTCTGTTGAAAAACATCCTATATTTCTTAAAAAGCCTCTAAAACAGGTATTAGGTCATCAAAACAGCCGACCAATGACGTGCGCGATGATGGATGACGTCACGGCGACGGTTTGTTCCGCGTCGTCATCACTCAGGCGCTGAAGTGGAACGTTTGATTGGCTGCTTCGGGTTATTTACGAGTCTGTCAAGACATTTGTTGATACGTATGAAATTATGTTAGATTAGATTTAATGGTTGAAAACTGTACAGGTTTTTAACATATAGTTTGCCTATCTACTGTTCAAACAACTCGCTCTTAGTGAGAAACCTTGAGTATGCACTAAAATTACCTCTAAAGTAAGGAAAAAAGACTTATGTTCATTCTACTACATTTTTAAGTATACGTCAATGAAACAAGGAGGTCCTTGTCTCATTCTTAGATAAGACTCTTTAATGAAAAGAGTAATTTCTTCCTTCCTCTCAGGACAATCTCGGCGTCTTGCCAAACTTACTTCCTTTTATTCGACAAAATGTTCGTCTGCTCATTACTGGCTAACAAGTTCTTTTATATAAATGTAAAAAAGCATTTACTACCCAACAATTTTATCAAATAAGGGTTTTTAAACAAGCTTAGTTTATTAAGACCATTTTCTTTTCGATTCAACTAAACGTTCTTTATCATTCAATTGGCAAAGCCTTCTAATCCCTTCTTACCAGATGTCCTTTTCAAATCCCGGAATCAATTAACCTATGAATGTGTCCCTATATTCCCACTGTACCCCGTGACCGCAACATAACCTCAAAGGCATAAGATATGTCATCGTACATTGATAACATCTAATTCTGACGGGTCGGGTCCGACCGGAGTCGGCTCCGGGTCAGGGGGTCGGGATGACTTCCGATCAATATTAATGTCGATACCCGCTGGATCCACGCCAGCTGTCGATATCGAGAGTTCGTGCGTGCTAACATGGAATAATGAGGAACAGAACACTCACTTCTGACTTCCAAAAGGGGTTCTAGAGTAAATTACATAATTATTTGTTTATAATTATTTTATTATATTAATATTGTGGCTTTTTTTTACATCAAAGTGAATCAATAAAACCGAAAACCTTACTAAGTTATTAATAATCATACTTAAAATTTAAATAAATTACGGTCGGTCTTTGACAATATTTTTAAAGTTCCTATTTAAACATGAATTTATCGGTCGAACGTCAACCTGGTCAACCTCTATTTTTTTAAATTATACCATCTTTGTGGTTCTTCGTAGTGAAGCTTCTGTATCTATTTACTCTGTGGCCGCCGTGTTTGCAGTGGCATTTGATTGAGGGAGAGCTCTCCGTACTATCCCCACACTGTTCGTACTGGCTGCACTAGCTATGTTCCCAGTACTCTTGTATACACAGTTTTTATTGTCGTGCGGTTGGCAAGTGTTGTTGATTGCTCTGGTACGGAATTAGGTCTCAGTAGCGGCCATGCAGGGAGAGCAAATGTTCATTAGAAGAGTTTATGAGGCTGGCTCATGGTTTTAGCTGATATTTTGATCTCAGAGTGATGAATTTTTTAGATGTGAAATTTCGTGTTGAATGAAAAACAAAAATGCTAGTTTCCAGAACCAATTAATTGTAAACCTAAATAAATAGTTTAAAAAATAATACATAATGGACAAATATGTTTTTTTTTGGTAAATCAGTGAATATTCCCACACACAGATAAAAAGTATGAAAACTCGCGAGTAGGGGTTTCTGACATCGGAACGCATTAAAAATGGCACTACGGCACTTCCTACGGCATGACGTATTTTGAATTTTTTTGTATTGTCATCAATTTTGGTATAATTATGTAATAAAAGAAAATTACTGGTCAAATATTTTTTATGAATCTAATGGACGGATTCGTTAGTTTAACATAGAACGGATCACAAACAAAATAATAAGACGTAGTTACTAGTATAGGGATCAGAAAGGAATTGCAAACAACTCATTAAACATTGTAACACAATAATACAGTTAATTAACTCATCTCCTAAAGAGTGAGGCACAACAATATGTCATAGTTAAAACTGACACAAAACAAGAAACAAACTAGTGGTGCGGTCGTAACAAAGTTGAACGAGTGTTGCGCGATAGTTGCGCAACTAATAGTGGTCGTGAATCATTGTGGGGCAGGTGCGGGCGTTACGGGAGGGATGCGAGGATCCCTTCGAGTGAGGATGTGTTTTAGAGGGTCCTTTACGTATGAGGAAGGGTTAACTAAAGTGACACGATTTAATGTTTAGTTTGGAAACTTTTAATTAATCTTTTCTGCTATTCGTAGTCTATTGTTGGGGTATAAATATGTTACTTTTTTCATAATAAGGACTAAAGCCTCCTGCAGACACACGCGATTAGCCAAGCTAATTTCCACTCTAAAACTATTGCGAATGGACCGCGATATGTCGCCCCGCGCGATTAATCGCGTGTGTCTGCAGGAGGCTTTATTCTTCGCTTTAAATACACTCAAATAGTAAGTTGTTGCATATTTATGGATATGTAAACGAAATATAAACAACAAAATAAGCCTTTTAGCTTCCACTATTAAAAAGCAACATAACCCTAAAACAACGCAACACAATCTCATAAAAGCAGGCTCATTAACGTCACAGTTTCAGCACGTAAAACTTTACAACTTACGTAAATACGTTACGGCCTTACGCCATCTCGCGGCCAACTTGTCGGCCAAGTGGTACGGCCAAGCGCCAAGCCAAGGGCGGGCTCTAATTACGAGTAATGGCCGAACTTGGGACGCCTCGAGCGCGCCGTGCGCTGAAGATAATGAGCTCCGATTGTTCCTGGCTGCTTAGCCTTAAAATAGAAATTGTTGGTGACACTAGTTGGGGGCGATTGTGGAAAAATGGAACAGTGGCTTAAATTGGTTCTCTAGAGCCATAATTATTGTTGGAGGACTTTTTCTGTTTGTAGATTTTATGATATTCATGATGATGCAAAAGAGTGAAAATTTTGCAACAAAGCGTTTTCTACTGCTTTGCTTTGTTTATACCGTTGTTAAGCGATAAAACATTATCATGCACCCACAATAAATTATCCAATAACATCACAAGATCAAATGATATTCTAATTCTGTAACAGCAATATCACCAGTAATAGTTCTCTGAAGGTCTGTAACTAGTGTTCGGAGGATACACAAACATATTTAATTAAAGCAGTTAGTAGTCAGGTTCAGAATAATGTGAAGGCTTGTTTCTGTAGCCGTGTGGCGGCCGCCATTCATATTCCAACCCCTTTGCTTTGAATACGGTGATTTATGCGCCTGAATTATTTAGCAAACTATCATTAGACATGAGGGGGTTCACTAATTACTTTTTATATTTATTTAGATTTGAGGTAACTATTTTGCCATCACTCATTATGCCAAAGTGAGTTGAAAAAATATTCAGTAAGTGAAGTGAAATCTGAAAACCGTTATTTTTCATTCCAGCTTGTGTATTTGGTTGTGAATGTTTTCCTATAAATTTATTGCACAATTAATGTGACCGTGACTTAACTTTTTAAAAATATAATATAAAAATATATACTCAAATATATAACTCTGTGTATTCACGACGTTTTATATATCCACTATTTGTGTAGAAAATTTTAATATTCAGTGTTAGTGAGTGTACATTTTGATGTATTTATAATAGTAAAACAAAAAAAAAAACAAACTTAAAAATGTCTCAACCACCGCAACAAGGTTTCGTACCTGAAAAGATTCAGGAGTTTAACCGGAGGGCCTCTCAGGAAGTGTCGGAGTCTGCTCCTCATCCAAAACTTCGTCCTCAAGAGACGCCGAAGAAGGAAGCCCATCAGAACGGGACTGACAAACAACCCGAAAAACCGCCCAGAGATGAAAAACCAAAGGTTGAAACCGGTTATGCGTCCCGGCAGAACCTGGAGAGCAAGAATCCTTTCTCTCCCAACTTCTACCGTAACAGCCGACCACACGGTCACTTCGAGATGGGTCCACGAGGGCTCGACTACTCTCCACATAGAATGGGACTTGACTTCTCCAACCGTTTGCGTGATTACGGTCCACAGAGGTCCACGTCCATCCATGGACATGAAATGACTGACGCTCCCATGAAGCCTGAGTATTTGGGACATCGAAGTCATTTCGGGAGTCAGATCGTGCCTGGTGGCATCAACCACCCTGATGTTGTCTTCAGACATGACTATTACAGTCAGATGGGGTTCTCTCCTCCTCGGGCGTCGAGGTTCTCCTCACAGGAGTACCTGAACGCACCAGCTCAGTACGGGCGGTGGCCTGACTACCGTCAGGAGTACAGACAGCGACGGCGATCACAGCAGGATCTTCACTCCCTTGGACAAAGTCCTGAAACAGGTATTTATCAATTTAATACTTGATTTTTTTTCATAAACTATAAATAACATCAATAAACGAGATAGGGCTGTTTAGTCAATAGAAAAGCTTAAACTGTTTATCAATGAGAAAAGTTATACCGACCATAAATTAATCTAGCCTTTAATATAACTTTTACCCGAAACAATAAGCGGCAATTTTGCCTTACGGCTATTTATTCCTTTTCGGTATAAATACCGTTCGCGATAGAATTGGTCCGTTAGTAGATTTATGTTTGTGGAGCAGACTCGACAAACATTTTTATAAATTGGACGCGCTATGGCGCCCCGCGTATTGATCATACGTTTTGTTTCAATTGACAAATGGCCTGTCTAAACGAACCGTGAACCGTGGACGCCAATATAACCAGTCGGACGGAATTAGATAAAACGTTGATATTTTATTTTCTCTCAAAATATTCACACTGCTCACATAATTATAAAAACTACCGAGGCTAGGTGTTAAAGCAAGTACTAGAGACGCTTCATTTCGTGTTCTCATCAAGAATTTCTAAAGAAAAATCTGTTAAATGGAAAAATCGTCTTTATGGTGCCATCAGATAAGATTGGCAGCGCTTACGGCACCGAGCAAAAAGGATACCTTTAATTTAAAAGTACCGTGAAAAAAACTCAACTTCTTTTAATAAAATCTCATAGCAGAAACTTCCAATATTAAATATTAAGAATTTCTTATACAATAACGAAGAAAAAAAAATGTAATTTAGCAATCAAGAAATGTGAGTAAAGGCAGGTGGTCCAATAGTCCCGAACTCACCCACTTAACCTGGAAATGTTTGCTTAATAATTTTTTATTATGCAATATATATATATATTATATAATATTATGTAGTAGGTGGTGGGTTCGTGTAAGTTCGGCTATGTTCGGGTGTCGGAATGAGCCGACACGTCGACTATATGACTGATTTATAAGTTCGTGCACACACGCGATCCCAAAGTGAAGGTGTAACGAAATAGTTTTTATTTTAAGGAAGATGGATTTGAAAAGTTGTAGCGAACTTTGATTGAGCTTTGTTGGAATTGTTTTTTGGTTTAAAGACAGAATGCATTTTTTTTGTATTCAAGTTGGACCTGAAAAATACCACAGTACCTTTCATACTAAGCCCGAAGGAAATACTTTCATGCTTAATAAGCATGATATGTACCAAAATAACGAAACTTATTTTGAAGAAGTATAGATTATTTTGAAGAAAACCAAATAATCGTTAAAATTGATGTTATAGTGTTGTCTGTCATTTCAATACATATATCTTAAGATGAAACACTGAATAAACTATGATTAAAGATAACGATTATTATCAAAATATGGTTCATATGACCCGCCTCGACCCTCATAAATACTATTGCAGGAAATATCATTACTGAAACCCTTCCTCTGAAATATATTGAATTGTTTCACATTAAACACCTATTAGCCTCAAACTTACAAGTGATTTCGAACCTTTAGCTATTAACATAAGGTTGAATGTTGAGTGGGTGTGATATTGATTTATAACGTTGTAATACAGGGTGTTAGGAGCGCAGGTGATCGCTGAAAGTTTCAGCGGGTACTTCACACGCTTGTCGAACTTATGAGCGATCGGTTCTCAGTATATTGAACGACTTTAATACAAGAATGATGCGTATTTCATAGCCCTGAAAATTTATGGAGAACTTTAGACAATTTAGAATTTTTTTTCAACTTTCTATGTGATTAAAATTAAATTGAAATGCGGTATCAGATGGTTTTTGGACGAAATAATTTTAATATTGTATCTTGTTCTTATAATTATTCATTTATACAATCGCTAGTTGTTCCCATGTGATTATTCATATCGTGATGTCATTTAGCCGAAAGGTTTTCTCGATAATTAAGTCTATCCAACCAAAATATGTTTTCAATTTTATACCAATTGTTCCTCAGATTAGCGTGATCGACCAAACAAACTCCTTTATAGTGTTAGTATATACCTACATAAATCTCATAAATTCAATCATTCAAATAAATAATCTTTAGCTACTACAATATAATCTGAAAGCTACCTTTTTCATGTCATAAATATTAATAACAAGCTACCGAAGTTTTTGTATCTCGGTGTATGAGACTGTGATGAGTAAGTCAAAGGCGTATGAGCGGCGAATAATCAAAGGTCGACAGATCCCATTAAAATATCATGTTTATCACGCGCCGCCATGAGATCAGGGGAACCGTATATTTTTCCAATCAGCTGTAGCTACTCCACCGTTAAGATTAAAATAGAGGAGGCAGAATGTTAACTCCGAACGATTTGGGAAAGTTGTGCGCAGAACTTTGAACGGTAGAAAATAGTTGTATTATGCATCTTAAGTAAAATTTTAATCATCTTTAAGTTTAGAGTGGTTTCTTCAGTGGAAAACTATTTGATATACTACCCGCAGTTCCCAAAGAAACGAGTAAAATTGACCAGAATTTCTAGCTTTATTTGTTTTATCCATTCTTCAGGCACCCATAGCGTGACATACTCGTGGTGTGTATCCTCGTCCATTCCGCAAAAAAATCATCAACTACGTGAATGAAAAAAAGTGTTTATGAAATAAAACATTATCATTATATTACCTACATGTATTGAAAAGTCATGGGAGAAACTTTTGCAAAGAGACATTAAAGCCAAAAAAAAACCTTCTGTTTCTACGTGGTGGAAGTATAAGTCCCGGGGCGCCTCGCCCGGGCTAAGCTCGCGAACATGCCTCATCCCTCATCCCTCCGCCTTCATTCAATTTTAGTGCGAATATGTTCCTCCAGGCCGTGTTTTTGTTACACTAACAATATTTTACTTTGATATCATTTAGACTCTGGTTCGGCTACAAACATTGCTCATTTTTGCGTCTTTGAAGTTGGTAAGAAACCACTTTAAGTTGCGGAAACTTCATTAAGTTGAAAATGGAATGAGAATATTAAGAAGCCGTGGCTTTATGAACGTATTAGAACGAACGAAATAGAGTCATTTTTTCAGCTGTCTATACTTTTCTGACGTGAATACAAAAAAAATAGATTAGATCTAAAAACAACTTCAGTGTTAACCCTTACGAAGTCAACTGAACATCACACTCAACAAAACTACCCAAAAACGTAAAGTTCACAACCCTCAAACAGTAGCGGTGTAGTGGCGGGTTAACATTGACCCAAAGATAGCGTAGCGCGCGGTCGTTGACCCGGCGCCGTGTATCGATCCCATTCATGCGTGGCGCTGAGCGAGCCGCTCACCTGCCGGAGAACTGCTACTATGCGGAAACCAGGAACGATAGAAAAGGATAGTCAATTGATAGAAGAATATTGTAAAATATTTCAAAAGAGACACTGGTGCAGTATCTGGCCCATTCTGTTTCATTTGAAAATATCTTTCAATTAAGTAACTAAATAATAAATTTTATTTTCTTGTAAGTTTCAAAAGTTCCTTTAAATAATTCGAATTTTCTTTGAAATGTGGTGAACTTAAAATAACAAATGGTTATGAAGTAGTTAATGTAAAAATGTGCGAGTATTTAACTGACATATAAGTACACGTGTATTTTTCAACATGTCAGTAACTTGTTGATATTGTTTTCAAACAATTTTATGACCCATCCGTGGTCAACTCAATTTATACTGAGTCGGTAACTTTATAATGTTACCCTTTTCAAAAAGAAAGTTCTATTTTGGACCAAAACGGCCTTAACTAATTACTCTATGAACTAAACTATGACAGAACTCACTAGTTACTAGTTAGTGGTTTCCCGCGGCGCCGCCTGCCGGCTTTGTTGTCAAATTACGAGATCAAACCAATCTGGCCCAAGTTTGAGGTTGACTGACATATCGCTCGCGGCTGAGATGTGTTGCCTTCAACAGGGTTGGAAATTGGACAGGTGTCTGTCTATTTATACTTATAATACTAGGAACTCCCCTATGTTATACGTATTTTATCTACGATTTCATAAAGGTGCTGACAGACTTAAGCATCCACTTGTAATGAGCATTTTTGCGAATGTTACATTACAGAAAAACAAATGAGAGCGAGTTTTTACTGAGCCGACTATCAAGACTGACATTTTCATGAAATTATGACGAAAATCGACTAGCATAACATTTTCAGGCCTCTTGTTTTTATTAAATTAAATCTTAAACCGTTATTATTAGCGCTATAAGCTATTTCTCTCTCTCCTATTTCCACTATAAGCTGCAAAGTCTTGGTATTTGAATGTTGACTTTTCCTCAGGGAACGAATGAATACTGCAGAATTAAATTATACTCACAAAAATGTACGCAAATTAAGCAGTACACGAGTTTTGCTAAATTATCCTCTTTTTAAAGTAAATGGGGATTCTTATCTGAAGTCCCCATAGTTGGGGGGACAGGAACTTACACGGGGAATAACAAACCATAACGAAGTGATAGCTTGGAGGTATGGCACACTAATAGTATGGAGAACATTATTATGTTTCATATTATAATGTGTCTGTCCTGTCCTGCCTCTGCTCCCGAATTTCTCAGTCTGATTTGATTAAGGCTGGGACGGCGCGATGTTGCTTTGACCCCAGTTGCGGTGGGGTCATGATTCTAGATTGCAAATATAGTAAATCTGGGGTTGTTTTGGCGTAGTATTGCTTCAATTTAAAGGTATTGCTTGTACGTTTGACGATTTCTGTTAACTTGTATCATAAATATACAGTTTCTTGTACGAAGGTTGTCTGAAAGATATCGCTGTTAGCGATAAGACCGCCGCCATTTAACTATAGAACTAAAAATATTGTAAAACTGTTGTTGTTTTTGTAACAATTTTGGTGTACAATAAAGTGTGTTCTGGTTCCGTATCAAAATAACTACGTTCATTAATTTAAACTACTGTCGATATAGCTACGGTTGACTCACGTCAGTTCAAGACACATATTGGACAACTCAACTACTGTTCAACTGACATAATTTTGATTGAACTAAAATCGCCGTCGAATCGACCGTGATCGTTTGAAACAATGATCAGTTTATCTCGCTGTTCTAGCGCAGTTTTCCCAGAAGTTTTGCTATTTCTAACTGTATAAAAACTAGACAGGAAGCTAGCGTGAGTTAGTAGGGACACCATGTATAACGTTTTAACCTAGATTCAGACCTCAACGACCACTACTAAAAGTCAAGTCTTATTTCTCTGATTAATTAAATCCTTTTGGTATTTTCCTAACTTCTGTACGTATAGTGACACTCTTGGCGTTTTTATACTCTTGTATCTCACCTTAAATAGAAAGAGGAATTCCGTGGTATTTTAGTAAATCGAAGTTCAATATACTCCTTTGTCTTTTCCAGAGTATCCACAACAGATCCCCCCACAAAACAGTTAATTACTGTCTCCACTTACCAAACACAGCAATTCAAAACTATGATCACAAAATACTTGATCGCAGCACTAATTAATCCTCATTTATCGCCATCCTTTGGACCGCAGCCTATAGCCTGTGGCTGTAATGACGATGACGGGCGCTCATTAGTGAATATAACAATAACGCGTAGTTACTGTACCCACTACTTCCACCCATGAGAGGTTGAGGGTCGTTAGTGATCCTTATCGACTAGAGTTACCGATGAAAGTACGAAGCGTAGATAATACTTTGTTTTGGTAACTTCAAGTGTTGTTGCTGTGAGAGTTGTTTTTGCCGTTTCAAAATACAGATGCAGTTTGCGGTCGGAATTATCTAATATTTCAGTTTTTTTCAGTTTCATGGCAGACTTGTTGAACAGTCTATCTATTGTACTAACTTTGCCAGGACAATAAAGGGGAAATTTAAAATTACATATGAAATTAATAATAAACGTATGCGTTTCATTTCTAATATATTCCCCCGTAGGATGTAGGCTTCTCCCAAGTAATGCTGCGTACTGATATACGTAGAGAAAATCTAAATATATTCCAAAAAATACTTTTTCGTTTTTGATCTACCAGGAGTCAATTTAACTAAAAAAACAAATATTTTCCGATCTATTCAATATCCTGCAAATGCGTGGTTATCATAGCACTAGCAAGAGGGGCTATCGAGCTGCATCGCAAACTTGTCGTATCAATATCGAACAACTTGGTCGGTGGCCAAGCGCATTTTTGTGTCTGCCGGCCGACTTGGCGGGACTTGCTCTAACTTGGCGGAACTTGGCAGTTTCTTTTATTCGAATATCGAATGCATTGATATTTTTTTAAATTAAGTAGAAGTGTTGAGTTTCATTTGCGCGTGTTCTAAGTTCCTTTTATGATCTTGTTTTTTAAACCTTGTCGGTATATAATTTCAATCTTGCATAGGTATTTGTTACATAGATTAAATTCCAACTCTGTTATACTAGCTACGTTGCTTTTAAAAAAATATTTCAGTCTTCATTATTATTTTAATTTTATTCAAAACAGTGAGACACAAAAAATTCAAAAACAAACCCAAATCAGCATAAAACAATCCTTTCTTCCGTGAAGCTAATTCATTCGTAACATCTGTCTGAACGAATTTGAAAAGCGCCTCTAAACGAATGCGCATATCATTAAGCGCGTAACTTGTTCCGTGGCTGTTTGCGCGCACGCTTGTTGGCGCCAATGTTGGCCAAGTGTTGGCTGAATGGAAATTATGTTCATGGTAACGAGTTGGGACATTACCATACAGGCCATTTATGGGGTGGGGAGCTAGTGACTGCGGGTGGAGAGAGGGAAAACAGCGTTTTTAAGGTTCCGTAGGTACCGAAAGGGTAATATGGAACCCTATTACTCAGACTCCGCTGTCCGTCTGTCCGTCTGTCACCACGCTGTATCTAATGATCTGTGATAGTTAGACAGTTGAAATTTTCACAGATGATATATTTCTGTTGCCAATATAACAACAAAAACTAAAAAAAAACAGAATTAAATAAATATTTAAGGGGGCTACCAACATGACTTTTTGGCGTTTTTAAACCTTCGTGTGCTAGTCTGACTCGCATTTGGCCAGTTTTTGTATTTGGCAGCATAGCAACAAAAGAGTGCATTTTCTATGGATTCCCGCCAAGTTAGATATGATTGTATTATCTGCTGTTACTTGCATATTGCGAGCGTTTAAATTGCATTAAGCCTGATGAGTAATGACGACATTTTTATAATTTTACACAACATTTCAAAACGTCTAGCTGGCATAGTGTGATGCCATGGAGACGGATGCTCTTTATAAAATAACTAAGTGTATGCACAGTTGAATATAACATGTATTGTATTGTAAATAGAATACAGTGTTGCTAGAATACGAGTGCAGCTATCCACGTTAAGATTTTAGATTAGACACGATGTTGTGAGCAGAAATAAGTTCATGCAATATTCTTTTATGAGCTCTTTGTGTCTTCATTCTCTTTTCTTCAATAGATTGGGTTTATAAAGACACGTTAACACGTATTCGATATCCAGTTGGTGCTCGAAAAGTAAGCAGCCTAAAACGTTAACAGTAATACCTGAATAAAAGTTGATTTTCATTTGAAAAAGTAAAACCCAGCCTAAAGAGGAAAATACGTAAATAAACTTAATTATGTCTGAAACCTTATAGAATTTTCCAGACCGAGGTAAAGGTACAAAAAAGATCTTTGATGATGTTTTATAAGGTTTTACTCAATTTTCTTAAGGAGTCATTCACTTTGCCCTTAATTATTTATTTCATTTCTGTTTGTCTGTTTTCTATGGCGCATAATCAATCCCATCTCATCCCATTTCCTTTGATTTAATCTTAATTCTCGACGTACAAAAGTGCCTCTTTGATGGCCTAATAGAAATAAATGATTTGACTTTGACTATGAAACCAATTTAGACTTAAGAGAACAAAGATAGTCTATCTACCAACCCTGTTACTATCTCCCAAGTTTCTTAGCATAATATTGCTCATATTACAATCCTTGTTATTTTCCCTCCAGTAATTTGTCTAGGCCGGTTTCTAAGTAAAGCAGTTATTTAAAAAAATAATAACCATTACAGCATAATATTCCTGTGTTATGAACTAGCAACCCTGGCGAACCTCTCCGGTTGCCATGCAATAGTTTCATAAAGCTTTATACGTTGGAGGATGAGAGAATGATAATATTCCGAGTCGGGAATTATATCGTAAAAGAAGATGGCATCCCCTACCCACTGAAACATGGTAGCCATAGTTACCACATATTAAACTGAGCTGTGTTTAACAAGACTGGTTAACAGTAATTTACATACATTTTGTAATATGAAGACAATTTCACAAATTCAGGACCTAAATTAATTTATGCGTACTGTTTACGTTTATAGTCATTGTAAAAGGTCTGGTTGATGCCTGACGGGGTCCCTTAGAGGGCCAGAGCCTGCCGGGGTCGCCGGATTATCTCATCAGGTAACCGTGACCCTGGAACGTGAAGGGCTATTGAAGGATCACCGTGAATTTTAGTCAGTACGAGTCTGACAGTCCCTTCCGTCCCGCTCTGGGCGGAAGGACTCATTTGATAATTTCACCACGATTAAAAAAAATGGTAGCTATGGCAATATTCGATTTTTCTCTGAAGGAAAATACACTTTTCCCGGCGTAGTTCCCTTTTGTCACTAGGCAATTCACTAATGATAATTTACCCTGTTATAAGCGCCTATAGAAATCGGCTTTAACTCCAACACGCGACTGAATCATCAGCGATTCCATCGCTTGACGTAACTCGCTACAAAAACATTGACAAAGCGCTGCAGCGCCAATGACGCCGCCTGTTGATTTTGTTCTCGCCTCGCAACTCACTCATCGTAGAACAAACAAATTAAATTCAACTACGCTTTGTTACAACTATGAATTTTAATTAGCGACTTCATTAATTTGTCTTTTAGTAATTTAGTTGTTTTAACGGAAATTATTACTTTGGGTAATCATAATATTACGAGGGAAATATCATTAATGTCTTGTAGTCTAGTTTAATAAATAACATGTTGAAATCACCATATTTAGTGGTAACAGCCGTGCGGGTCTTATCCATTTAGAGTAGTCGGTACTAAATCATTATAACTATTTAACTTGCATTATCAATATTTCTTCAGGTATTTAGCATATTGGATTAAGCTGTGTTTAATTGTTTAAGTATAGAGCGAACTTAGAATGAGTTCAAGCTTCTTAGCTCAGTCTTACTTTATCCGTAAATAAACGTAATTCAAATGAGTTAATTGTGCATATTCGTATGACAACTAAGGTCAAGTGTAGTAAGCTATCAGAAAGTTAAGAATATCAGCTTAAGGGTAGCACGAGATCAAAATTGTATACGTTGTACTTATAAGTAGGTAGCATACAGTACTGTAGTACACAACTGCTGACAGAAATACATCGTAAATGCTGACATAGGTAAGCAATGTCGTCAAGAAAGGCCAAAAATAGCATGAATCTTTAACTGAAGGAATTCTGACACAAAGGAAAAACGATAGAAATAAAAATGTTCCACTTGGTTTTATTATTAAATGGTTCGAGAGGAAACAAAGAACAGTTTATTTTCCTCTTCACCTCATCAATCGAGAGGGGTGAAGGGGGCGTTGTGGAGGGGGTGAGGGGGGGAATATGATGGTGTTCAGGTGACGAACGACCCGTCAGGAACTTTCTTGGGCCCGATTTAGTATGGTTTTTTAGAATTTGAAATCATTTTCATGTAACTAAAACAAAACAATAGGTACTATATTTTTGTCACAACCACCACTATGATTTTTTAGAATTTGAAATCATTTTCATGTAACTAAAACAAAACAATAGGTACTATATTTTTGTCACAACCACCACTATGACTATAATAATTGTTTATATCTACCCTCATAGTTATTCTTCTAATATCTGATAGCATTGCACAATAATAATTGTAATGTCACAGTTCAAAGAAAGGCCTTGTTTACATTGTAACACATCAATGCTTTGGATCAAAACCAAAATCTTTCAATAACTTTTGATACTATCAACAACAAAAGTGTCTGGTTGACATTTTTAACCAATATTTTTCTTTCTTGTCCGTCGTTCATAACTAAGTCTATCCAAGTATAAATTATTAGAGAAAAAGTTATTTAATATTTGTAATCGTATCTGTTTATTCTAATAATTTTCTTTTAATAATGACATGCCAGCAACTACACAAATACAATCAAGTCGGTAAAGACTAAAGACGCTCGATCAGCAATTTAATTAAAGCATTCACCAATTAAACAGAAACGTAGACAACAATCTGAGAAATTCGCATAACAATAATTCACGCTCTCTCGCTAACTAAGCTAATGAAACATGGCGCTTTTACAACCAGCAATGTATACTGCAGCTTATTAAATTACTAACATTGCTATAAAGTTACCCATTCACGTGTCACATTTTTGTGTCATAAATCTAAATATGACAAGATGAAGTATAAATAACGGTTATTTACGTGAGCATAACGACATCGTGATCACGGTATCCAAATTGCCAACAAAGCCGAGTTATAATAGAAGAAAGGAAGACATTGCAAACCATAAAAACATGGCAATGTCGAATAAACCCATCGTTCAATAATTTTTCCTTAAACATCGCGCTATTTGCTCCCTTTATTGTAACCTAATGGATATTGGGCGGTAAAACAAAGCTTCTGTTACCAAATTATAATTTCGGGAAAATACGAGAATTCGTCGTAATTTTGTAGACAATGTTGATTAAGTTTACTGTGCTGTCAAATTGGGTCGCCAAATGATAACTGTTTTTCTGTTTTATATCCCTCTCAAGTATTATTTGCTAGAGGCATCTTAGACGTCTCAGAATGAAGATCAAACATGAAAGAAAAAGCTCTTTTCTCCGGTAATACCACTCTAAAGTAACGAAAGCCCATCACGGCGAGCGAAAAGAAAATTCAGTCATGTTTCATTCGACCTTAAAATTTTAGTGTAACTTCAAATACTTATATCCAAGCTCAATATTAAAGATTGGGCATTTCCAACACGTGCGCCTTTCAAGCAATATTGAACTCCACTAGCTTTTGATATGGTTGATATTATGTTGCTTTGCGCCACTCAGTTCAATTCACATCGAGCCCTCGTGGGTTTCTCACGATTTTATTCCTCACATAATCGAAGCCGTATATTCTAGACATCTGTGTTATATTTCTGAAATGTTTGTTCCATCAAGACTTGGTCTAAATCACTCCTCTTTTGCTTTTAACCTAATTCCCCATTAAGGAGGGTAGTAAAAAGTTTTATTTCTTTCACGCTTTTGGAGGAGATTGTTTGAAGACAACACATTTTGACTATTGAACGCATTTTATTTCGTTATATTGATAATAATCTTAACATAGCTTAGTATTGTCGATGATTGATAACATTTTATGTCCATCACCATACTTTATTTTGTCGATTAAAAGTTTATTCATCAAAAAAATACAAAGTTTACTAGAACATAATCAACTTAATGCCATTCTTATCTAAGATCAACCCGGAAACAACGTTAAATAATTATAACACAGCCCCACACATAAAAAATAACAGTTTCACGACAAAAATAAAACCCCTAAAATTACGAGATAACCGAGTTATACGTGACTGTACGCCACCGTGCACACTGGTATAATTGTGAACAGCTGTGTCCACAGTGCAGTTAAAACAGTAACTCAACACCGCAACATCCTTCACTTTGTTTACTATAAAAAACCATTTCGGTGGAAATAAAAGCGCGGTCGTTGATAAGTCATAAAACAGGCGAATGGCAGCCATTGACCGGTGTGACGTCACATATTGATAGTAACCTGTGTGGGGTTATTTCTGAGTGTCGTGACGTGGGTTCCTATTTGCAAAGCATTTTATTTCACTGAGAATGTAAGTACTCACTGTAAACAGTGAAATCTTTTGAAATCGGTAGTCGATCAAGAATTTCATTAGGACCATAAACTTGTCCTAAAGACTGAGAAAATGTTTTATCATCTACCAAAGTATCGATATTTTCATCCAAGTTGCGGGAAACACTTTGTACAAGGGATGCACAAAACCGAGAATTATGGCAAAAGAAAAAGGTCGACCTATATGCAGCAGTTCTGTGGCTGGGCTGAAATGATTATCATCGTTTCAGATCAAATCTACCACAATGTCGAAAGTACGGAAAAGAAGAACATTGACGCTTGTGAAAATTAGAAATGTTTCCATCACATTACCAGCTAAGATTAAGCCAATTATGAGCCTAAAGCAAAACAGTTGTCTTACTTACCACGTTAGCACGCGCGACCGTCATAAACCATACGGCACGCGGTTTATAGCATTTTTACTTTTATTGCATTACTGAATTAGATTAACTGGCGCACGATGTTGTACACGATTCAATAGGTGTATAAACAGATGAAATATGTAGACAAAACGCTTTGAAACTGATTTATGGAGATATGCCTTTTGTTGTATACAGAAAAAACTTCTTGAGATTGTTTGATTTTCTCAATACCGAACTGTGTTTTTTTGAAGCATTGAAAGATTATTTACAAAAAAAAAGAATTTGTTTACAATGACAATTTGAAAGAAGCGTAATCTAATTATAGTTAAAGTGTTTCATTCCGTCAATTTTGTCATAATTGATTAATTAAAATATGAGATTACAGTTTTACATTGGCATTTCTTCTCGTTACCTTTTACATGATTAATCAGAAAATGGTCATCGTAACAGTAAAATCAGCTGTTTCTTTCTTGTTAAACTTCGTATACGTAGCACTAGAGATTATTGATTTTCTAAATATTGATACATACTCAGTGTTAGTTTATTCAACACTTTGAAAGATATGCAGACATTCTTTGGTACGGAGAAAGTATTTGTTTTCATTGGTACATGTAACGTAAGGTGATGAAAACTGTTATTGTTTTTTACCATACGTAGTGTTGAAAATTGAAAATGCGAAGTATTGTAACAGATTCCGTGAATCTTTTAACAGCTAGGTCTAGAATGAAAGGGTGAAATACTCTTAGTACCTATTTATAACTTCCATCGTCTCAGGGTCTTATTTGATTGTTAGAATACGTTAAAAAATGACAAAAACTACTCTGATTTACAATGCAATCATAAAACGTCAGATTTGTTTGTTGCATCTCCAGTTTCTTTTGAGAGCAAGAATTGAATCCTTCAAAGCTTTTACTGTAAAACTTTCTTGGAAATTGTTCCCGACTGTGTCAGTAAACTTCTGCAGTTTACTATTCTTTTTTTACAAATTGAAACACTTACTAACAGAATGGTTTGACAAAGAAACATCACTATCATTAAATTTTTCCGCATGAAAGTATACAAAAGCTTTCGCTAACAGTTTTGCTCCAATAAAAAATATTTATACCAATTTATTTTTCCCCGAATGTAGTTAACTGGAGCAGATGACAGCGGCTCGCTGGACAAACGTCTGAAAGTCTGAAAGGGTAGCAGACGACACGTAATTGAGATTGTTGAAATTGTTTGTCGCGGGGTGACCGAGTTAGTAACTGTCTTCATTGTTGGACAGGATTTTAATTAACCTTTTTTGTTGGCGTGTACATCTGGGACTTTAGCACAAGATTTCCCTATTTCAAAAACACTTCTTTTAAATGAACGGAAAATATTTTTTCCATTACATTAACTTCAAAATTCAAGTATCACGTCACAAAAACGTGAAATGTCGTGGGCCTCTGATTGCATGACAATTTTTAAAGTCAGAGCTTGACCTCTTCATGAATGGGACGCACAATGTTGGATGTACAATTGTGCATGTCTCAAAATTTGATTTAAATTCGTGACACGTATAACCCATACACTCTCTTGCTCTAAAAATATGCTCTTGCTTAGTATTTTACTATTAATTTATCATATTTTATTATTTTCCTTGTCACTTTGGATTTATATTTCCGATTCATAAATATTTCAAAATCTGGGAAAGGACGCACTAAGGTTTTTGATAATCCCATTTTACATTTCTCTTTTACCGTATTGTTTTATGGAAAAAAGGGTCTCTTTTATCCAGGTTTTAACGGTTTAAACCCTTCATTATCCATACCCAAAGGCTATTGATCAATATAAGGTAAGTAAATCCTTCTCTTTTATGATGTAGATACAACCATTTAAATCTTTTTCTACAGTAAATATACGTGTATACAATATTGCTGTAATACAGTCCAATAAATATTGAAACTGCGAGATAAATGTGCATTGATACTGTTTATTTATATGTTATGTAGTGTTTTATGTGTCCGAAGATTTATGTTGAAGTTTGTTTTTTTTTTGTTTATGCTATTACTTTATAGCTGATAAAATTATGTGTCAGTCTCTTGCCCAATGACTGAAGAATGTGCTATTTAAATAAAAACGGTGTCTAATACCTATATCACAAATAAGTTGCGCTTATTACTGAAAAGGGGATTAAATTCTACGCTTGCTCTCAGCTTGTTCATGATTTTAAACCTTGTTTAAGTTAGTTCCCGAAGTTTCCTTGCACCTTAGTATATATGTTTAAGATTTTGCTAAGAAAGTTCTAAAAGCTCAGTCCGTATGAAAGGCCACGTTTGATTTCAAAATAACCTTAAGGAAATGTTAAGATTCTTTGAATTGAGACTTTGAACAACACTCTGTACTCTGATATATCATACTAAACTATAAATATACAAGTTCAAAAAGCCATGTCAGAGGCCTTTTTATCGTGGTAAAATCATTAAAATGAGTCCTCCCACACAGCGCGGGACGGGAGGAACTGTCAGACTTGTACTGACTAAAAACCACGGTGATCCTTCAATAGCCTTTTACGTTCCAGTATCACGGTTACCTGATAAGACAGGCCCGCGACCATGTCAGAGGCCTGTAATGTTCCTAGAGGCGGCTTAATTAGCTCTTGACACCAGAAGATGGTGATGGTGGTATGAGGATCATACGAAAAAGAAAAGAAAGATACTAAACTTTCTATAATAATTATGTCTGGTAGTTACTTATCTTTAGTGGGACCGCAATTTCCATTTATATCTGATCCTTCACTTTAACTCAACTACTAATCAAATAGCTTCAAGCTAAGATCATTGATCTATCAATACGGCTTACCCAGCTTATCCTAATTCCTCACATGAGCTATCACTTAATCTCTGGCACTAATACTAATCTGCAATCCTCAGTAATGGCGGACCTTTGCGTGTGCACGGCGAATCAATAGCGGAACATTCACGTCTGTGCTTAAAGACTGGACACATTTTCGCGGAGTCGATTGGCTTTGGAGAAGTTGGGATGAATTCGATGTGTCGAGATCTTAAGGACGCGTTTACGAATCTGACAAAAATAAGCAGTTTTTCGGTACATTTTGCGGCAAAATGATACAAAACCAAATGTAACTAATAATTACCACAGATAGATTCCTCCTTAATCTTCAAATGGTAGCAATTTTTTATTCGAAAATTTTGGTTTATAATATTGTAAAAAGTAATTTCCGTTACCTCTTCACACAAATTTGACGAAATCGTACTGACTTTAGGGACATTTTTCTTTTATTAAATAACATAAATTTATGTATTTAAAAATATTTTATGTAAGCAGACATGTTCAACTCAAAAAGGTAGCAAAAAAAAAACTAACAAAATGTTACAATACGCTCAGAAAACAAAAAAATTGAGTCTTATTTTTTCACATATTTAGCGGTAACACGTGATTCTTATTGGATTGAAATAAGGGTTATTTTACTGGTCACTGTCTTGATTTATTGCACAAAAATTTGTAATGAAATATTAGTCTGCGCTCGGCCGCCGTCGTGAGTGGACACTGTGACGCTTGTAAGCAGCTCCTCGTATAGGAAAAGATCGCTGTACGAATACAAAATATTTGACCTAACAAACTTGATCCTTCACGCATTCTGCACGGACTACGGACAACCAAGGTAAGATTTTATTCACAGTTTCTTATATGTACTTATAAATTTCATATTTAGTTTCGGACTTTATGGAGTGACCTGAAATGTACTTCGAAGACTGCTACTGGAACTAATAGACGAGTAGAGCTAGATGTGTCGTGTTTGGGCTCGTTTTGTTAGTTATGATGAGATCTTACCTCCGGACTTGAGGGACTGACCTGAAGGTCTACTTCTGTGACTCCGACTGGAACTCATCGACGGATCGAACTAGATGTGTCGTGTTTGGGCTCGTTTTGTTAGTTATGATGAGACCTTACCTCCTGTCTTGATGGAGTGACCTGAAGGTCTACTTCTGTGACTCCTACTGTAACTCCTCGACGGATCGAACTAGATGTGTCGTGTTTGGGCTCGTTTTGTTAGTTATGATGAGATCTTACCTCCGGACTTGAGGGACTGACCTGAAGGTCTACTTCTGTGACTCCTACTGGAACTCCTCGATGGATCGAAATAGATATGTCGTGTTTGGGCTCGTTTTGTTAGTTATGATGAGATCTTACCTCCGGACTTGAGGGACTGACCTGAAGGTCTACTTCTGTGACTCCTATTGGAACTCTTCGATGGATCGAAATAGATGTGTCGTGTTTGGGCTCGTTTTGTCAGTTATGATGAGATCTTACCTCCGGGCTTGAGGGACTGACCTGAAGGTCTACTTCTGTGACTCCTACTGGAACTCCTCGACGGATCGAACTAGATGTGTCGTGTTTGGGCTCGTTTTGTTAGTTATGATGAGATCTTACCTCCGGACTTGATGGAGTGACCTGAACGTCTACTTCGGTGATTGTAACTGGAACTCGGCGACGGATCGAACTAGATGTGTCGTGTTTGGGCTCGTTTTGTTAGTTATGATGAGATCTTACCTCCGGACTTGAGGGACTGACCTGAAGGTCTACTTCTGTGACTCCTACTGGAACTCCTCGATGGATCGAACTACATGTGTCGAGTTTGGGCTCGTTTTGTTAGTTATGTTGAGACCTTACCTCCGGACTTGATGGAGAGACCTGCTGGTGTACTTCGAAGACTGCTACTGGAACTAATAGACGAGTAGAGCTAGATGTGTCGTGTTTGGGCTCGTTTTGTTAGTTATGATGAGATCTTACCTCCGGACTTGAGGGACTGACCTGAAGGTCTACTTCTGTGACTCCGACTGGAACTCCTCGACGGATCGAACTAGATGTGTCGTGTTTGGGCTCGTTTTGTTAGTTATGATGAGACCTTACCTCCTGTCTTGATGGAGTGACCTGAAGGTCTACTTCTGTGACTCCTACTGGAACTCCTCGACGGATCGAACTAGATGTGTCGTGTTTGGGCTCGTTTTGTTAGTTATGATGAGATCTTACCTCCGGACTTGAGGGACTGACCTGAAGGTCTACTTCTGTGACTCCTACTGGAACTCCTCGATGGATCGAAATAGATTATGTCGTGTTTGGGCTCGTTTTGTTAGTTATGATGAGATCTTACCTCCGGACTTGAGGGACTGACCTGAAGGTCTACTTCTGTGACTCCTATTGGAACTCTTCGATGGATCGAAATAGATGTGTCGTGTTTGGGCTCGTTTTGTCAGTTATGATGAGATCTTACCTCCGGGCTTGAGGGACTGACCTGAAGGTCTACTTCTGTGACTCCTACTGGAACTCCTCGACGGATCGAACTAGATGTGTCGTGTTTGGGCTCGTTTTGTTAGTTATGATGAGATCTTACCTCCGGACTTGATGGAGTGACCTGAACGTCTACTTCGGTGATTGTAACTGGAACTCGGCGACGGATCGAACTAGATGTGTCGTGTTTGGGCTCGTTTTGTTAGTTATGATGAGATCTAACCTCCGGACTTGAGGGACTGACCTGAAGGTCTACTTCTGTGACTCCTACTGGAACTCCTCGATGGATCGAACTACATGTGTCGAGTTTGGGCTCGTTTTGTTAGTTATGTTGAGACCTTACCTTCGGACTTGATGGAGAGACCTGCTGGTGTACTTCGAAGACTGCTACTGGAACTAATAGACGAGTAGAGCTAGATGTGTCGTGTTTGGGCTCGTTTTGTTAGTTATGATGAGATCTTACCTCCGGACTTGAGGGACTGACCTGAAGGTCTACTTCTGTGACTCCGACTG
Source organism: Agrotis exclamationis (assembly GCA_950005045.1). Classification (NCBI taxonomy): domain Eukaryota; kingdom Metazoa; phylum Arthropoda; class Insecta; order Lepidoptera; family Noctuidae; genus Agrotis; species Agrotis exclamationis. The sequence continues at coordinate 21,636,440 of OX465435.1, read as the reverse complement.
GAACTCCTCGACGGATCGAACTACATGTGTCGAGTTTGGGCTCGTTTTGTTAGTTATGAGGTGACCTTACCTCCTGCCTTGATGACGTGACCTGAAGGGCTACTTCTGTGATTCCTACTGGAACTCCTCGACGGATCGAACTAGATGTGTCGTGTTTGGGCTCGTTTTGCTAGTTATGATGAGATCTTACCTCCAGACTTGATGGAGTGACATGAACGTCTACTTCGGTGATTGTAACTGGAACTCGGCGACGGATCGAACTAGATGTGTCGTGTTGGGGCTCGTTTTGTTAGTTACGATGAGATCTTACCTCCGGACTTGAGGGACTGACCTGAAGGTCTACTTCTGTGACTCCTACTGGAACTCCTCGACGGATCGAACTAGATGTGTCGTGTTTGGGCTCGTTTTGCTAGTTATGATGAGATCTTACCTCCGGACTTGAGGGACTGACCTGAAGGTCTACTTCTGTGACTCCTACTGGAACTCCTCGACGGATCGAACTAGATGTGTCGTGTTTGGGCTCGTTTTGTTAGTTATGATGAGATCTTACCTCCAGACTTGATGGAGTGACCTGAAGGTCTACTTCTGTGACTCCTACTGGAACTCCTCGACGGATCGAACTAGATGTGTCGTGTTTGGGCTCGTTTTGCTAGTTATGATGAGATCTTACCTCCGGACTTGAGGGACTGACCTGAAGGTCTACTTCTGTGACTCCTACTGGAACTCCTCGACGGATCGAACTAGATGTGTCGTGTTTGGGCTCGTTTTGTTAGTTATGATGAGATCTTACCTCCGGACTTGATGGAGTGACCTGAACGTCTACTTCGGTGATTGTAACTGGAACTCGGCGACGGATCGAACTAGATGTGTCGTGTTTGGGCTCGTTTTGCTAGTTATGATGAGATCTTACCTCCGGACTTGAGGGACTGACCTGAAGGTCTACTTCTGTGACTCCTACTGGAACTCCTCGACGGATCGAACTAGATGTGTCGTGTTTGGGCTCGTTTTGTTAGTTATGATGAGATCTTACCTCCGGACTTGATGGAGTGACCTGAACGTCTACTTCGGTGATTGTAACTGGAACTCGGCGACGGATCGAACTAGATGTGTCGTGTTTGGGCTCGTTTTGTTAGTTATGATGAGATCTTACCTCCGGACTTGAGGGACTGACCTGAAGGTCTACTTCTGTGACTCCTACTGGAACTCCTCGACGGATCGAACTAGATGTGTCGTGTTTGGGCTCGTTTTGCTAGTTATGATGAGATCTTACCTCCGGACTTGAGGGACTGACCGGAAGGTCTACTTCTGTGACTCCTACTGGAACTCCTCGACGGATCGAACTAGATGTGTCGTCCGGAGGTAAGGTCTCAACATAACTAACAAAACGAGCCCAAACTCGACACATGTAGTTCGATCCATCGAGGAGTTCCAGTAGGAGTCACAGAAGTAGACCTTCAGGTCAGTCCCTCAAGTCCGGAGGTAAGATCTCATCATAACTAACAAAACGAGCCCAAACACGACACATCTAGTTCGATACGTCGCCGAGTTCCAGTTACAATCACCGAAGTAGACGTTCAGGTCACTCCATCAAGTCCGGAGGTAAGATCTCATCATAACTAACAAAACGAGCCCAAACACGACACATCTAGTTCGATCCGTCGAGGAGTTCCAGTAGGAGTCACTGAAGTAGACCTTCAGGTCAGTCCCTCAAGTCCGGAGGTAAGATCTCATCATAACTAACAAAACGAGCCCAAACACGACACATCTATTTCGATCCATCGAGGAGTTCCAGTAGGAGTCACAGGAGTAGACCTTCAGGTCAGTCCCTCAAGTTCGGAGGTAAGATCTCATCATAACTAACAAAACGAGCCCAAACACGACACATCTAGTTTGATCCGTCGAGGAGTTCCAGTAGGAGTCACAGAAGTAGCCCTTCAGGTCACGTGATCAAGTCCGGAGGTAAGGTCTCAACATAACTAACAAAACGAGCCCAAACTCGACACACCTAGCTCTACTCGTCTATTAGTTCCAGTAGCAGTCTTCGAAGTACACCAGCAGGTCTCTCCATCAAGTCCGGAGGTAAGGTCTCAACATATCTAACAAAACGAGCCCAAACTCGACACATGTAGTTCGATCCATCGAGGAGTTCCAGTAGGAGTCACAGAAGTAGACCTTCAGGTCAGTCCCTCAAGTCCGGAGGTAAGATCTCATCATAACTAACAAAACGAGCCCAAACACGACACATCTAGTTCGATCCGTCGCCGAGTTCCAGTTACAATCACCGAAGTAGACGTTCAGGTCACTCCATCAAGTCCGGAGGTAAGATCTCATCATAACTAACAAAACGAGCCCAAACACGACACATCTAGTTCGATCCGTCGAGGAGTTCCAGTAGGAGTCACAGAAGTAGACCTTCAGGCCAGTCCCTCAAGTCCGGAGGTAAGATCTCATCATAACTAACAAAACGAGCCCAAACACGACACATCTAGTTTGATCCGTCGAGGAGTTCCAGTAGGAGTCACAGAAGTAGACCTTCAGGTCACTCCATCAAGGCAGGAGGTAAGATCTCATCATAACTAACAAAACGAGCCCAAACACGACACATCTAGTTCGATCCGTCGCCGAGTTCCAGTTACAATCACCGAAGTAGACGTTCAGGTCACTCCATCAAGTCCGGAGGTACGATCTCATCATAACTAACAAAACGAGCCCAAACACGACACATCTATTTCGATCCATCGAGGAGTTCCAGTAGGAGTCACAGAAGTAGACCTTCAGGTCAGTCCCTCAAGTCCGGAGGTAAGATCTCATCATAACTAACAAAACGAGCCCAAACACGACACATCTATTTCGATCCATCGAGGAGTTCCAGTAGGAGTCACAGGAGTAGACCTTCAGGTCAGTCCATCAAGTCCGGAGGTAAGATCTCATCATAACTAACAAAACGAGCCCAAACACGACACATCTAGTTCGATCTGTCGCCGAGTTCCAGTTACAATCACCGAAGTAGACGTTCAGGTCACTCCATCAAGTCTGGAGGTAAGATCTCATCATAACTAACAAAACGAGCCCAAACACGACACATCTAGTTCGATCCGTAGAGGAGTTCCAGTAGGAGTCACAGAAGTAGACCTTCAGGTCAGTCCCTCAAGTCCGGAGGTAAGATCTCATAATAACTAACAAAACGAGCCCAAACACGACACATCTATTTCGATCCATCGAGGAGTTCCAGTAGGAGTCACAGGAGTAGACCTTCAGGTCAGTCCCTCAAGTTCGGAGGTAAGATCTCATCATAACTAACAAAACGAGCCCAAACACGACACATCTAGTTTGATCCGTCGAGGAGTTCCAGTAGGAGTCACAGAAGTAGACCTTCAGGTCACTCCATCAAGGCAGGAGGTAAGATCTCATCATAACTAACAAAACGAGCCCAAACACGACACATCTAGTTCGATCCGTCGCCGAGTTCCAGTTACAATCACCGAAGTAGACGTTCAGGTCACTCCATCAAGTCTGGAGGTAAGATCTCATCATAACTAACAAAACGAGCCCAAACAAGACACATCTAGTTCGATCCGTCGAGGAGTTCCAGTAGGAGTCACAGAAGTAGACCTTCAGGTCAGTCCCTCAAGTCCGGAGGTATGATCTCATCATAACTAACAAAACGAGCCCAAACACGACACATCTAGTTCGATCCGTCGCCGAGTTCCAGTTACAATCACCGAAGTAGACGTTCAGGTTATTCCATCAAGTCTGGAGGTAAGATCTCATCATAACTAACAAAACGAGCCCAAACACGACACATCTAGTTCGATCCGTCGCCGAGTTCCAGTTACAATCACCGAAGTAGACGTTCAGGTCATTCCATCAAGTCTGGAGGTAAGATCTCATCATAACTAAGAAAACGAGCCCAAACACGACACATCTAGTTCGATCCGTCGAGGAGTTCCAGTAGGAGTCACAGAAGTAGACCTTCAGGTCAGTCCCTTAAGTCCGGAGGTAAGATCTAATCATAACTAACAAAACGAGCCCAAACACGACACATCTAGTTTGATCCGTCGAGGAGTTCCAGTAGGAGTCACAGAAGTAGACCTTCAGGTCACTCCATCAAGGCAGGAGGTAAGATCTCATCATAACTAACAAAACGAGCCCAAACACGACACATCTAGTTCGATCCGTCGCCGAGTTCCAGTTACAATCACCGAAGTAGACGTTCAGGTCACTCCATCAAGTCTGGAGGTAAGATCTCATCATAACTAACAAAACGAGCCCAAACAAGACACATCTAGTTCGATCCGTCGAGGAGTTCCAGTAGGAGTCACAGAAGTAGACCTTCAGGTCAGTCCCTCAAGTCCGGAGGTATGATCTCATCATAACTAACAAAACGAGCCCAAACACGACACATCTAGTTCGATCCGTCGCCGAGTTCCAGTTACAATCACCGAAGTAGACGTTCAGGTTATTCCATCAAGTCTGGAGGTAAGATCTCATCATAACTAACAAAACGAGCCCAAACACGACACATCTAGTTCGATCCGTCGCCGAGTTCCAGTTACAATCACCGAAGTAGACGTTCAGGTCATTCCATCAAGTCTGGAGGTAAGATCTCATCATAACTAAGAAAACGAGCCCAAACACGACACATCTAGTTCGATCCGTCGAGGAGTTCCAGTAGGAGTCACAGAAGTAGACCTTCAGGTCAGTCCCTTAAGTCCGGAGGTAAGATCTAATCATAACTAACAAAACGAGCCCAAACACGACACATCTAGTTCGATCCGTCAAGGAGTTCCAGTAGGAGTCACAGAAGTAGACCTTCAGGTCAGTCCCTCAAGTCCGGAGGTAAGATCTCATAATAACTAACAAAACGAGCCCAAACACGACACATCTAGTTCGATCCATCGAGGAGTTCCAGTAGGAGTCACAGAAGTAGCCCTTCAGGTCACGTCATCAAGGCAGGAGGTAAGGTCACCTCATAACTAACAAAACGAGCCCAAACTCGACACATGTAGTTTGATCCGTCGTGGAGTTCCAGTAGGAAGTAGATCTTCAGGTCACTCCATCAAGTTTGCAGGTGAGGTTTCATCTTAGCCAACAAGTACATATTACTTAAAAAAAAATTACAATTTTCATCGTATCAAAATTAGTTCACTTGACTATTTATTCCCGCAGCTGACACGCTAACGCTTGTGTGTGTGACTTGTGTCGATGTAGTAGTTCAATTCTCAACTTGTCAGTTTTGCATATACGTCCTTAAGGGTAATAAAATTTTGATGAAAAATTATAGTGTAATTTGTACTTTGACATAGACATTTTCTCGTCTATATAGCGCACTTGTTGTTTCATTATCATCATCATAACATAGGCCTCTCTCAGTGCACACCTCGTGAGTCCGGTTCAAGACCGGACTCACGAGGTTTTCCTCATTCAGTCTCTGCCGGCTGCCTTTCGCAGGTCATTAGACACTTGTTGTTTGAATGTGACAAACCTATTTTGTCGTAAACGTTTAGTAGACGAATAGTAGTAATGTAGGCGGGGGGAGGGGGAAGGCAATAGTATTTCCTCGGTCCTCGTTCATGCAGCGGATACATTCAACGAACGCCTTCTCGTGATGCAAACGATGTCTCTGATAGTCGATGCTACTTCACCGTCTAACAGAATTATAAACCTTATCTACGTGTCTTAAGGTCCAATTTCCACTGGTGTAGTTTTGTATGAATAGATTAAAGCAAATGTAATTTGCAGTTAGATTCCTAGTTCCCACAAAGCTTGCATTAGAGCCCTAACAAATAATAATAGGAAAATTCAATTTGCTGTATAAGTCTCCAAACATTAACAAATTTTTAATTTTATTGTTGCCTGTTCTTTATCCCACAGCTGGGCAAAGGCTTTCTTTTATCAAATCTCTCTATGTTGGGCAATTTGTGGCCATGTTTGCCCTGCCAACATGATCAGATGAGAGGTTCTTTTTGCTTTGGCTTTTGGCTCTAGCTAGTGTGTATTGTAAGAAAAAGGTCTAAACGTTGTAAATTGGTTGCGTTCCGAAGCGTAAGATTGTGTTCAGTCCCTGAGTGGTTGATAACACACTGTATATAAGGTCTGCGGTCACGGCGGCGTGCGGTGCGCGGCGGTGGTTACTTAGCGCGGTCACGCGACACACCTTTATGCCTTTATGGAGGCGGAGTTCTAACATAAATACTATAAAAGATTGTGGTTTTAACTTTGATGGTGAATGTTTAGGAAAAATAATCACAGCTGAATTGTTGAATAGCGTCAGATAATTCGTGATCGGATAATAATTAGAATGATTTGAAATTACGTGATTAAATTAGAGAGATTATTAGATCAAGGAGATTAAAAATAAAGTAAAGGGATAGAGAAAAAAAAACGCAAGCCTATTACTTTTTTAAAACAGGGGAACATGGGGAACATACAAACATTTACTTGGAAGTTTTAAACTCATTTAAAAGCATTGATACATTGCAAGATGATTCGTTTGTAAATTCATATCACCTATATGGGTCAACAGTATATGGGTCACTGAAATCATTTAACAATTAATAGCATTGTTGCGTTGTGTCTGCTGAGGAAAACAAAAAAACCCCAGAGCATTCTACCACTCGCCGAGACGCGACATGCTTGTATTAACGCAAAGTAAAGGAAAGGCATCGAATACCATTGAAAATACAAAAGTAACCTCCAACAAATAGCACAAAGAACTCTGTTCCGTCATCGTACAAAACTAAACGTAATTCTACAAATTCTAGTAATCGATGTTCAACGCTTCATCAGTTTGCGATAACAAAACGCAGCTTATATATAGTCTGTGGTGCATACCGTGACTCGTAAAAAGTTGGAGCGAAGACAGTTACATTTCGAAAAAGCCGTGTGTGTGAGAACATCTCCTTTCGCGCTCAACGTTCTCCTGTCCGAATCCTGGACAAATCATCGTATTCTTTCTTCCGCGCGCGTGACTCTCAGACTCGCATCCCGGAATTCCTGTGTTCCTGCCCTTGGAACCATCGGAGGTGGAAGGCTCAGCGTGTGTCGTAGCAGTCCAAGGTACGTGTATGCACTGTATTTGCTATTGACATTCTGTGGAGTTTTTGAACATCGTATTTATAATCGTCATCGTTGTGTTCCCTAGTAGCAGAACGCCACCCTGCTATTTCGGCTTTGGTGCGCATGCTACATGTTTTGGTGCCGAAACCCGGGACCTTTCCATCTAATCTTATTACGTTCATGGTATTTTCTGGTTAGAAACGTCATTTAACTTGGTATACAGAACAAATCTATTACAACAAACGTTTACCGGCTGCATTCCGAGCTATATTAACATTTCTTAACGAAATAAATAACCGTTTATACCTACGTAAAATCACAATCGTTCCAAGAGGTACCCCCATCGAACAGGAATTATCTATTGTCACACACGTTTATCGTAATTATTGTAGGATCTAATTAGGCAATCACTTTTCTATCGGTGCTTAATTCCATCGGCTTACGATAATTACTTACCACCCGTATCAAATTCACCATTTCCATTCCATTCTAAACAATTCTATTTCAATTACAAAATTATTAAAAGTTCGTTTTCGCTTTTTTATATTGTGGGTAACTTCACATCATACGCGACGGTTGAGCATTCGTAATCGGCGTCGATTTCTTGGTAGCGGCCGACCGTGTACCTGTACACCGGTCCACATAGGTTTCGGATCGCGCATGTATGGTGCGTCATAGCAAATTTAAACAAAACTTCAAAACTTGTGCGGTTAGCTGTACCTATTCATTCTAGTGAGTATTTATCTTTGTTGTTTACGTGTTATCGCATTTTTATTTATCATTTCACATAATGTCGCTGCTCAGCAAACATTCTACTAGGAAGTTAAAGAAATCTAAATCGAAGTCTATCGATGTGGAGGAATATACGGCACAGGATTTGCCATCATTACGTCGAAAGCGTACTATGTCTTACAACCGGCTAGCTTAGAGATTGGCACGTTAGCATTGAGTGACTCATCCAAGCACGACTTGTTTTTATCGTATCATCGAGACATAAAGGCCATTGCACACAATTTCGAACAAGCACATTTAATTATTTTAGATATTTTAGACGACCCGGAAGATGTTGATAACGAGATGCAAGAACGTTTTGATGATATGTACTATCAAGTAGGATCAATTTATCACAGTTTAACAAAATCACTTTCATCATCATCTCAATCGCAAAATGCAAACTCTTCGTCTAATATTAGATTACCAAAAATAGTACTTCCTAGTTTCTCAGGTAACATCAAACAATGGCCCGAGTACTATGATACATTTAACGCTTTAATACATAATTCTACTACACTTACAGACACTGAAAAGTTTCATTATTTGGTTTCTTCCCTTAGTGGTGAAGCATTAACGGTAGTGAAAACGTTCCCTAAGACTCAAGACCATTATCACGATGCATATCAAACATTAGTTAATCGTTACAAGTCTAAACGCAACTTATGTTCTATTTGTTGGCGCGAGGTTTTAAACACAGATTTTAAACATAATGATGCGAATAAATTCCAAACTTCACTAGATCTTTTAGAAGAGAATTTATGTATTTTAAAGACACTCGATTTCCCGGTCCAACATTGGGACTTTGTTTTGGTTTACCATATGTTATCTAAAATGGACCCAGATGTTCGCCAAAGTCTTGAAGAGAAATATTCCGATGTAGAAATACCATCCTTTGATCAAGTGAAATCATTTTTGCGTGCCAAGTCAGAAGCTCTTATACGTGGTACACACTTTACCGCTACTTCTAAACTTAAATTGAACCAGACTGCGCCCGCGGTTGTGTCGTCTCAATCTCGACGCGCCCCCGCTGCTACAGTACTGGTTGCTTCTGATGATGCTAAACAAATTACACAACCGAGTAAATGTGCTTATTGTGATGAATCACATTCAATAATGTCTTGTCCCACGTTTCTTCAAAAATCGGTGGACGAACGTGTGAACGTAGCTAACGAGAAAAAATGGTGTTATAATTGTTTAAAGTCATCCCACCAACTTAAAGATTGCAAATCGATATTTTCATGCCGTACATGCAAGCGTAAACACCACACGTTACTTCACCGCGAGAGACCTCAGCCGCAGGAACCAAATCCAACAGTCTCGTCTTTGATCTCAAGGTCTCAGTCAAATACTACTGTGTTGCTAGCTACTGCTATTGTTCAGGTTAGGGACGCTTCAGGCAATATGCAATCTTTTCGTGCATTGTTCGACACCGGAAGTCAGAGCAATTTTATTACCGAATCTGCTGTTAAGAGTTTAGGGTTCACTCCAGTTAAGGCTGATATCAAGGTCAGTGGACTCGGGGAAACCATGGCACCTATTGCTGGTGATATCACTTGTTCAGTAGGCACGAGTACGCGTGTTTATTACAAATTAAACATGCACGTGATCAAGAAAATATGTGGCGACCAACCTATCGCTCAGTTAAACACATCGGGGTGGTCACATATAAAATCGTTGGCGCTGGCCGATCCAGGATTCGACATTCCTGGACCCATAGATCTATTATTAGCTGCAGATGTCTTCGTTGAATCTATTCTTAACCAACGCATTAAAGGAGGCTACAATCAACCTACCGCATTTAATTCAATTTATGGGTGGCTTCTTCTAGGTAAGACGTCTTTATCATCAACTTCTTTACTTCAACTATCTGCTATACCTAGCAGTGATAACGATCTAAATTCAATTGTTCAACGTTTTTGGGAAATTGATTCGTTGCCGAGTTCGTCTTCATTGAGTCCAGACGATTCGCTCTGTGAACAAATCTTTATTTCTACTCATTCACGTGATCAAACAGGGCGTTATGTTGTTAGAATTCCTTTCAAAAATGATACGGAACCTACTTTTGAAGGTTCTCGTGAAGTAGCTTTACGCCGATTTTACGCTATCGAGCGTAGATTATCTCGCGATCCTGATTTACGTAGTCAGTATTCTGAATTTATGTCAGATTACCTCGAATCCGGTCATATGTCACTTGTACCGTCCGAGGACATAGGTCAAGGAAAATACTACATCCCCCATCATTGCGTCTTACGTCCTCATTCAGTTAGCACACGTCTACGCGTCGTATTTGACGCTTCAGCTAAAGATCTTCATTCGCGTTCCTTGAATGATACACAACTTATCGGTCCAAAATTACAACCAAATATTTTGGAACTACTTTTACGGTTCAGGGAACCTAACATCGTTTTTATGGCAGATGCCCGTCAAATGTATCGCCAAATTGTCTTGTCTTCAGACCAACGCGACTATCAACGCATTTTCTGGCGGACCTCGCCTAGCGAGCCCCTACAAGAATACCGCTTAAATACGGTCACGTATGGTTTAGCGTCATCTCCATATCTCGCGTGTCGAACTGTGAGACAACTCGCAGAAGACGAAGGAGACTCTTATCCGCTGGCAAGACAAGTTCTTCTAACTCAAGTATACATTGATGACGTGGCTACTGGATTTCCAACATTAGAAACAGCTCAGGAGGCCAAATCGCAAATTATCGCTTTATTCAAACGTGGTCAATTTCATTTACGAAAGTGGGTTAGTAATCATCCTCCACTTCTATCGGATCTTCCTAGTGAAGATTGCTTAGCTGGTGCAGTGTCATTCGACACCCCGGAAACGTCCACTCTGAAAGTATTAGGTCTTCAGTGGGATCCATCCTCAGATACTTTTAACTTCGCTATAGAATCTTCTGACCGGCGTTGTACGAAACGCTCAATTTTAAGCGAAACAGCGCGGATCTTCGATCCACTCGGTTTTCTTTCACCAATCACCATCCAAGCGAAATGTATGATACAAAAACTATGGGTTCTCGGCATAGGCTGGGATCAAACTCCACCTGATGACGTCATTCGAACGTGGAACACTTATCGTGACCAACTACCGGAACTAGCTCAATTCAGAATTCCTCGTAGATTGACTTGTCCAGATGCTAAGTCATACGAAATCCACGGCTTCTGTGACAGTTCTGAGATCGCATACGGAGCAGTAGTGTATCTACGAGTGGTCCAGGCTGATCACGTAAACGTTTCCCTCATATGCTCTAAAGCTCGCGTGGTTCCGTTAAAACGCATATCACTGCCACGACTCGAATTGTGCGCTGCAGTTCTCCTTTCCGATATATATAAATACGTACGTGACATCTATCTTTCTCAAATTAAAATCGATAACGTTTTCCTCTGGTCTGACTCAACCATCGTTCTATCATGGTTACGTTCGCCCTCCTCGCGCTGGGCTACGTTTGTCGCTAATCGCGTCAGTCATATCCAGGATATAACACCCATAGAATGCTGGCATCATGTGTCCTCCGGCGACAACCCCGCAGATATCTGCTCGCGCGGTCAATTTCCGAGTGAAATTCTAATTAACTCGTTATGGTGGGCGGGGCCCTGGTGGCTATCGCATGATAAAACTGATTGGCCGACCAACTCCACTAACCGTCCAGCACAGCTCACTAGCGATGATGAGTCAGTCGTGCAAGCTGAAGCTCGGAAGACGGTGACTTTAACTATTTGCACAAATAGTGAGTCTCAGACGGAATCAATTATGGGTCAGAGCCCATTCGTCCACTGACATTCGCACCCTGTGCCCACTCGTCCCCTGGAACTTTTGAGGGGCCCATTCGTCCCCCGAAGAATATTTATTTTTATTCATTCTTCTAATATAAGTACATCTATATGTGTATACTGCAGCTTGGTAGTCCTGGTACAGTCGCGCAGAAAAGGGTAAAATAAAAAATTAATGTTAGCAAAACGGAATTAATGTTAGAACGTTCATTATTTTTGTACATTAAAAAAACTTTTTGAAAAAAAAGGGAACCGACTTCAAAACCAAACACAAAAAAAACTGTAAAATAACTTTTCTTTCGGAAGTCGGTGGCTTTGTTTTTTATTTCATTGACTATGGCCACCGACTTCCGAAAGAAAAGTTATTTTACAGTTTCTTTGTGTTTGGTTTTGAAGTCGGTTCCCTTTTTTTCAAAAAGTTTTTTATTTTTCCTTTTTTAGTTTAGATATTCAACAAAAATGTCCTTATAATCGTCGACTTTGAAAATCTACAATCCTAGTAAGCAATAAAAACGGATCTATGCGGGCAATTTCATGAGATATCCATTATTGTTATATATTAAACCTTCCCCAGAACGTAACGAACACTTTTCTGAAAACCGCATCAAAATCGGTTTAGCCAAACGCGAGATAATCGCTGAAAAACATGCAATGGTCACTGCAATCTACAATCCAAGTAAGCAAAAACGAATCCACGCGGGCAACGTCACGGGATATCTATTAGTGTTTTAAACTAAAACCTTCTCCAGAATGTAATGAACACTTTGCTGAATAAAAAACGGTAAAAAAACCTACAAAATAACTTTTCTTTCGGAAGTCGGTGTCTTTGTTTTCTTTATTTCATTGTCTTTTTTTTGCCACCGACTTCCGAAAGAAAAGTTATTTTGTAGGTTTTTTTACCGTTTTTTATGGTTGTTTTTGAAGGCGGTTACATTTTTTTGAAAAAGTTTTTATTTCACTCTTTTTAGTTTAAATATTCAACCCGAATTCTTGTCAAATACAACATGTGCACTAGAATTTTGTAATCCATAACACCGGTAATAACCCTAATAACATCGCTCATGTACACAATAAGCTAATAAAATTCCCTATCTCAAAAACTACTGAACCGATTTTGATGAAACTTGCAATATTCCCTAACTTAAATGATACCTAGTACAACAAAAAAAGAATTACTTAAATCTTGGAACTAAGGACTTGTAGTTCCAGAGATATGCGAACTAAAACTAAATCAGTCGATGCCTACTCCTTACTATTAAGGAGTTCTACCTTCCATCATCAGCTCAGCTACATGAAATTATGATTACCATACGCAAGTACTTAAATTACTTCATAAAATTTGCGAAATCGGTGTGTCGGCCTATAAAATTCGAGGGTTGCCCTCGATTTCTCCAGGATCCAATCATCAGATCCCAACTTGGTGACTATGGGACCACCTCTGAAGTACCTCCTTTCGAACAAAAAAAGAATTTTAAAAATCGATCCACAATTGGCGGAGTAATCGCGTAACAAATATACAAAAAAAAAAAAAAACATACCGTCGAATTGATAACCTCCTCCTTTTTGAAGTCGGTTAAAAACCGCAACAAAATCCGTTCAGACAAACAAACATACATACAGGTCGAACTGAGAACCTACTTTTTTTTTGAAGTCGGTTAAAAAGGGTGACAACGACTCCACATTGAGCTAAAATGAAACAGAATACAAGAACAAAATAACATCCATTAATATGATAAAATAATAATTGCGGATAAAAAATTGCTATACATATTTAGGAGTAAATAATTTAGTTTTGACTTTTTAGTCAAAATGTAACTGTAGTATTCCATCATAAATTTTTAATACAGTCATTTTTGTAAATATTTTACTACTTATTTTAGTTTTTAAATGTAGTACTTATAGTAGTAGTATATATAGGTATAGGTTCTTTTTTTATTATAATTATAAATAGGTAATACAATATCGTTAATTTGAAAAAAAAATATAAAAGTGTGAACCATAAAGTGAATTACCATCAATAATAATACTAATCATATTCCAGGATTCAAATGAGATAATTAGATTCAATTATATGTCAAAAATATTATTATTATAATATAATAGTATTGTTTATTTCGTTAGGCGAACTTCATTTAATAAAAGACCAAAGACACATTGAACAGTCTCGTATTCGCAGTCACTTTCAAGAACCAATATGTTACCACCACCACCACCAATAGGCAGCCATAACATACAAACAAGACACCTTATCTATTATTTTTGTAACCCGTTTTTTTAACAAGCCATTCGTAGAGAGACAATTTTACATCGTAAGCCTATCGACAGTTTATATTATTATCCTGACGGATTATCATTCATCATAGCTCTTTTTTCAATGATCTGTTATGATTTATTAAATTAATTCCGTTAATAAACTGTTCACAAGTGTACTATGTTAACCGTTTCTTATGTAAAATATAGCTAATTTTATCTCAGGGGACCAATAGGCACCTGAATAGGTGCCGAATCTTTAACTTATATTGTATATATATTAGAGGGGACGAATGGGTACCTTAAAAATAATATTTTTTATTAAAATATTAATTGGTCCCCTACCAGGAGACCAATGGGCACCTATATAGGGGCCGAATCCACAACTTTTATGCTGGGGTACGAATTTTAGTGGACGAATGGGCTCTGACCCTCAATTATAGAATCTTTAATAAACCGGTTCTCATCTTTACAAAAGATAGTAAACATACTTACGTTTGTTCATCGTTTCATTACAAATTGCCGTAATCCAGCTTCAGCAAATCGTTGCAAATTCTTAAATAACGTTGAGCGACATAATTCATTAATGCATTTAGTCAAACATGTACAACAGACAACATTTTCTGTAATCATTTTAAACTTAAACTCTAAGAAATCTATACCTAAACATTTTCGTAAACTAAACCCGTTTATCGATAGTCGAGGAGTACTCAGGGTGGGCGGTAGAATATCGCGAGCAGGCTTAGAATACGAACATAGGGGAACAGTGTATAAGATGGGGACGCGAGGTATGATGGGAAATCACACACCTAAGGCAAACTTAACACAAAACTAACGTAGCACAAGCGCCAACAGGACGCTATTTCCGTCTGGCCGCTTGCAAATGACGTCCTGATGGCGCTTGCTCTACATTAGTGTTGTGTTAAGTATGCCTAAAGAGTGTATGTCCCCATTATACCTCGCGATTGTTAACGTCCCCGTCTTATACACTGTTCCCCTAAGCATCCAGCCTTTTTACCGTCGGATCATCCATTATCGTTTTTAATTATAGATTTTATACATCGTAATTATCTACATCCAGGTATAAACACGACACACTTTCTACTTTTACAACAATTTTGGATTCTCTCTGCTAAGCGTGTTATACGTCAGTGCTTATCAAAATGCATTCGATGCTACCGTACTAATCCGCAACCGCTTCAACCGTTTATGAGCGATCTGCCCGCGTATCGCGTAAATCAAGTCAAACCGTTCTCCATCGTAGGCGTTGATTTCGGTGGCCCATTTCGTATAAAGTTAGGTCCACACCGTGGCGCTAAGATAGACAAAGCATACCTATGTTTGTTTGTCTGTCTTGCTACCAAAGCAGTGCACCTTGAAGTGGTTTCTACTTTAAGTTCCGACGGTTTTATCGCAGCCTTACGACGTTCTGTGGCGCGACGTGGTCGCTGTAATGAAATACACGCGGATTGTGGGACTAATTTTGTAGGTGCTAGCAATCAATTAGCGACTCTAATGCAACATGCATCTAGTGCAGAAAAAATAACTTTTAAATTCAATCCTCCTTCGGCTCCACACTTCGGCGGAGTGTGGGAAATTCAAATCAAGGCAGCTAAATCTCATTTGTTACGTATCGTTGGTGATCAAGTCCTTACTTTTGAAGAACTCACAACTCTGTTCACTCAAATCGAAGCCGTTATGAATTCTCGACCGTTGTACCCGATTAGCTCAGATCCTAACGATCTAACAGCTCTAACCCCAGGTCATTTTCTCACACTAGAACCTTTAACCGCTGTCCCTGATGAAGATCTATCACAAGTCAATACTAATCGGCTTCACCGGTGGCAGCTGTTACAATCGTTTCATCAGAATTTCTGGTCCAGATGGAAAAACGAATATCTTAACTCTTTAACGCAACGTGCCAAATGGATCAAAGATTCCAAACCATTACAAGTAGGTTCGATGGTGATAATCAAGGACGACAATCGTGCGCCATTACATTGGCCTCTTGCTCGTGTGGTAGATCTCCTACCTGGATCTGATGGGGTAGTTCGGATCGCAGTTGTTAAAACCGCAACTAATCATACAATACAACGACCGTTGGTGAAGCTATGTCCATTGCCCATAGCTTAAATCGTTTAACTCAATTCACAACATAACGTTAATTTCTATCATCTTTCAATTCTAGTTTAATTTAATTTATCGTTATTATTAGTTTATGTTATAATTTTATCGTTCTTTAACCAGAAAATGCCATAGCCATTTTGGTGGGCGGGATGTTCCGTCATCGTACAAAACTAAACGTAATTCTACAAATTCTAGTAATCGATGTTCAACGCTTCATCAGTTTGCGATAACAAAACGCAGCTTATATATAGTCTGTGGTGCATACCGTGACTCGTAAAAAGTTGGAGCGAAGACAGTTACATTTCGAAAAAGCCGTGTGTGTGAGAACATCTCCTTTCGCGCTCAACGTTCTCCTGTCCGAATCCTGGACAAATCATCGTATTCTTTCTTCCGCGCGCGTGACTCTCAGACTCGCATCCCGGAATTCCTGTGTTCCTGCCCTTGGAACCATCGGAGGTGGAAGGCTCAGCGTGTGTCGTAGCAGTCCAAGGTACGTGTATGCACTGTATTTGCTATTGACATTCTGTGGAGTTTTTGAACATCGTATTTATAATCGTCATCGTTGTGTTCCCTAGTAGCAGAACGCCACCCTGCTATTTCGGCTTTGGTGCGCATGCTACAAACTCCACCATTGTCATTATAATAAAACAACATTTGTTAGACTCACCGTGCAACGTCCGAGCGATTACCTGCACAGTAAACAAACAAATCATCATATTTATCACAAGAAAAACACAAAGGACCCCTTGTTATGCGGAACCCGCCGAGGACACAACGGGATTTAGGGGTCCTTAGTTAATAATTAATCGGACGGAACCTTAGGAGGGGGGCACTTGAGTCAAGTTTATGAAAGTCAAGAATTCCGGCGATGTCAGTCAGTTAAGTGAAAGAGGGACACTTTGTATGTTGCAAGTTTTGAAAAGTATGAGTTTATGTTCTGAAGAAAGAGATATAAGTTGTTGAATGTTGAAGATATGGACAGTTGCGATAATTGCCTTAATGTATTGTACTCTTAAAGAGAAATCTTGTTAAGTCGGTACTTACGTGGCTAATACTTTTTTTTTTACGTTATTCAAATTGGGTCCTAGTACTTTGTTAGTTTATTGTAACCAGAACTAGCTTTTCGAAAACGAATCCAAAGACGAAGGATCCATTCCCCCATTAATACTTTCCCTATCTTATCATGGTGTGATGTAATTGTTATTTTAGAGTAAACGGTGAACTTCACCCCCGATAATAATACCAAAAGTTTCACAACACAAGTCACGTCTGAACGATTTTCATTTGAAAACTTTCGACCAAAAATAAGTAGCTAACAAAACAACTCATAATCCGCTCATTATTCCACATACTAATATATTATTTAACTAAATAAATAAACTTTGCGGCGTATTTATTCACGTGTATTTTGACACACAGAACTGAGCTCAATGAATTTAGCGAAACAATAGCTTTGAGCTGAAATTAAATCTAAGCTCAGCGGATTATTTGAGCTGTTTGTGATTCTATTGTACCTTTGTTTCCATGCGTTGTAGCCACTGCGAGGGAATTATTACATTTTATTTGTGAAATACCTACTTTGCGGTGTTTCCTTTAAGTGGGTGTTCTATTTTATCCAGTTGTTTTCTTTCCATATTGTAAATCCACACACGTGGAGAGGATTTAGTCAATTACAATCGTGTGGAGCTTCTTTTCAGCGGGGCTTAGGATTTTATGAAAGGACACGCTGTTCTAGGAATACCCGAAATTATGACATTACAAAGTAGCAATCTATCTTTTCCAGAGTGGATTTGACAGTCTCGAGTAGGTTTTTCTAGGAATTTTTCATGTGTCGTGGGTGTGGTAAACAAACATGAAAACACAGACCACGGAATAACTAATTGTAGGTCATAAAAATGTTTGTTCCGTGCGCGGATCGAACCCGGGTCACGCAGTTGATCATTTGCTCAACACCGTGTCAGTGTCAAAGACAATTATTTGTACAATCTCGACAAAAGATAGTATATAAAGAATGTGATCGGAAATGTCAAGCAACACAAAAATTAAAAAAATAAAAGACATCTTGAATGAAAATACGAGTATATCAAGTCTTACCAACTTCACCAGAATATACAGCAATCAACTGTAAACTAGAAACTGTAGAGCTACTAGCAACTCTTTAAACAACTATACTTTTAAAAGTCACACTAAACTATAGTTTTAAAAGTGACTCTTTAAAGCATAGTTTTAAAAGCCTTCAGTGTTGCACCGCACTATTTCCCTCAAGAATAAACTTTTAAATGCGTTCACTTGTGTAACTAGTGATGGGAAAATAAAATGTGACTTTGTTTTAAACTATGCGGGAGCTTTTCGATTCACGGAATATTATGTATTTTACACGGAACCATATTACGTACAATCAGTGCTTCATCATTATACGACTTTTATTATCGTGACAAAATCATCAAATGAGTGTTCCCACCCATTATTGTCAGACTTGTACTAACTAAAATCTACGGTGTTCCTTAAATAGCCCTTTACGTTCCGGGTTAACGGTTACTGACGAGACAGTCCCGCGACCCCGGATCATTATAATATGACTTAAGTATACAATATATTTAATACGGGAATGTTGGCCACTTATGTGTAGAAGGAGTGAAAAATATCAATAAACTTCAATTTTTTTTAGAACCTACAAATTCATTGTATCATTATAAGTTCTCCATTTTTTTCTGCTTCAACATAAAAGGTAGGTAAGTGGCAAAATATCCAAGTCAATGAACGCCAACATTTTATTATACCAACTTAATAAAAATCGCCTCAGAGTTTCAAATATAAAGTTAACAAGCACCTAGAAAACTGAAAAAGTCAACACTCCTGAAGCCTTCCTGAAAAGTTGAAAATCGCGGAAGAAATTGTTTCATTTACAGGAAAGGACAGAAAAAAAACATCAAATCTTTTTTTAGCACCCACTTAAGAATTTTATGTAATTTGAACCCCTCTCTTTTGTTACCTTTAAAACTGTTACTTATATAAGAAAAATTACGAAACGCCCCTTGTCCCTTTATGAAATTAAAGTCAGGCTATTTTGGAAGTCGGAAACAACTGAAAATTTTAGAGGTATTGTAAAAAGCCGGTAAATATTCAGTAGGTGAGATGAAACAATTGAGTTAATTGTTACGATTATTATGACTGCTGTAAAACGGCTTACAGCAATACAAAACTGGATTAAAATTTGATAAATTTTGGCAGTTAAATTATTGTCAAGGACACGAAAATAACTGGAATATACTTTCATCCACGTCATACTTTATTTTATCACATTTTTAAATTGTAAACCTACCTATTTGATTGCTCAAATTAAAGAGAATAAAAGGTTTTCACATAAAATAAGTTCATTATTGGAATACCTTATCCAACAGAAAGCGTGCTGTCTCACAAAAAAAAAAGGTACTGTCGACCATGACATTCGAAATTCAAATAGTTATTCGACCCAACCCTACATCTGCCGGAGTTCTTAATTTGATTGCGCACAGCTATCGACGGAGTGACGCCAGCGCCTCACCTGGACAAACTGGGAAACTTTGTTTTACAAGTAATCTACCAAATTGCCCAACGATTGTAATCATTATTTGGGCCGCACTTTGTGTTGGATTATTAGGCTCGAGTCTGTGGGAAACTTTGACAATATTGTTTATTGGCACTTAAAGAAAACGACATTACAGTTTCGTTTTAGAATCGATCAAGCTTTGGACAGAATTTGATGTATGAGGGACATCAATATTAATTCGTATAATGTATTGTAAATGTATTAGAATCTCCTCAGTAATAGGAAAAACTCCTACACGGCTACACTGAAAGCCACATACACGTAAAGATTTCATTTCCAATGTAAATAAAGCCGTGTTTTTGTTCTGTAAGTCTGAGCCAGGCGCCAGTCGCCCCTTTCATCCCTTAGGCACCTATTTATCATATCCCAGCCTCCAAATATTTTTCTTACCTTTCCCGGAATAACACCGATACATACAAATTAAGGGTCCTTTGGGGTAACAGCATTATGATACATGCAAACACGTTGTCCCGGTCGACGTCATTATTAGGTTTGTCCGGGTAAAGTAGCGGTCTCATCCGCACTTGTTTGTAGTGCGGCGGGTGGACGCGGCAGGTGAGGGTTAATTGTTACGAGATGGATGTCGATGTGTTTGGTGACTATCTGTGTCTCTAATAAGAGATGGTTAAGTATTGATTTGTGTTCATGTTTTGGCAAGCGCTTTAAATTATATTTACAATTTCATTAGCAACTCTCTTTGCACTATGTTCATTGGTAAATTCTGCACCAGAACAGAGAAACTATCCAGTTTCAAATTTTAATCGACACTCATAGACGTTTAGTAACTTCAATAACATTATATATAGTCCTAAACATACTTGTAAATCATTTATTGCAATTGTTTTGTTGACATTCTTTATTCTCCATCACTTTCTTATTTTCTGTCCTTGAGTAGTTTAACCACTCAACGTAGGAAAGTCCTTTATACGTGAATACATTTTCATCTTTAAGTAACGTACTAGCAACAGTTTTCCGTGAACTCAGTGGAATTTGTAAAGTAGCTACATCTTTACGTAAGAAACCGCGTTCTTCGCAACACGGCCACCTCGCTCCCACAATGATATAAACTCAAACTATTTATTTATCTACACGGCTGCAGTTTTCTCAGTTTATTTATTAGTTTCTAACTCAATCAGTTAAACTGTCTGTGCTGTTTCTTGTTTAGATATAAAACAGTAGAATTTTGTATTGCAAGGTCTTTACTTAAATCTTGTATTTCAAAATGTTGTTTATCTGTGGTAAGGAGTGATGGAATGAAATCAATAACTGTATCTCGTTGTAAAAGAACGCCTCTTTAAAAATATAGAATTAGCAGAGTTATGTCAAAAGCTATAATAACCATTAACCGTAAAATGATTTTCACCCGAGAACTGCAAAACAAATAAAGTGTACTAGTCAGTTTCAATCAATCCGCAAGACTAGCACCTTGCTTGTACAGTCAGCATCAAAAGTTGCTGACCACATTCAGATTTTCAAAATCGCTGTTCACCGTAATCTAATATATAAAATTCTCGTGTCACAGTTTTTGATGCCATACTCCTCCGAAACGGCTTGACCGATTTTGATGAAATTTTTTGTGCTTATCCGGTATCTATGAGAATCGGCCCACATCTATTCTTCATCCCCCTAAATGTTAGGAGTAGTCCACCCCTAAATTTTTTAAAATTATTTATATGGCAAAACAACGTTTGCCGGGTCAGCTAGTAATACATAATAATACGGTGTACAACGATTTTGAAAATCTAAATGTGGTCAGCAACTTTTGATGCTGACTGTACTTGGTTGTTGTAGATAATTGGATGCTGTGTTGATTTGGTGCAAGGTTGGTTGATTTATAGTTCTGATTAAGTTTCCCCCATCGCTGTGCTACGTCATGTCTTCAACAGATTCGACAGAAGAAATATTATAGAAATATTATTCTTTGAAAACTTTTAAAAATAATAAACTCAAGTTGTCTACTATCAATAGATTCAATATCGATGTCCATACAATCTCATTTTTCAGCGACTACAAAAGCAGAGATATTCAACGTTTTCCATTTTTCTCGATGCGATATTACGTACACTTTACAAACAAATAACCTTCGTATTTCCCTTTATTTCCGATACGAAACAATTCGGGGGCAAATCCGGGACTTATCTGTCGTAATGCAATCGGGATGCTGGGTATTGTACCGGTATCGGTGTACCGGTAACTATACTGTATTAGAGTGGCTCTTTGGTACCGATACGCGGTACCGAGAAATGTGAAACAGATACGTGGCCTTTGCTTTGGGATCATTGCGTACAATAAAATGGAAAATGGGACTTGGAAAAGCTTTTAATTTACTATCTTTGTTGTCGTAGTAACTAGTATGTTTTTCCCATAATTAGTGTTTTTTGTTTATTTACGTAATGTACTACTTACATAGTCTATGTAAACATGTTTTACAAATATTTATGCTTGCTTAAAAAATTAAGTACGAAATAACCGGAAGTATTGAAAGATTCTTAAGTTTCATTTTTCTCCTTTTTCACCGTTTTTAAACATCCTTTAATGTTAAATTAAATTACACTACTGGAGTCCAATGCATTTATTCATGCAATAAAATGATATTGCACAGAAATTGTTCTGAATAGCGCGACTGCACCTGTTTCAACCCCTACAAACTGCCCTGAGATAGTGCTACTCTGAATAAAATTACACTAAGATAAGACGTTCCACTGAAAGTGCTGAAAACTTCGAGCTTTTACAGAATGCAAGTAATTCTTCGTGTACACGGAGTTGAATTAAAAACTCGACACCTTTTGTTGCTCTTAGATAAATCTTTTATTCTCTAGAGAGCAGAAAAGAGTTGTTTTGCTGATTATCGTCTTGTAAAAGTGAAGACATTGAATTTAGTAAGAAGAGGGTCGAAAGTAAAACTAAATGTTAAGTATGTTATAAACAAAACTGTCATTAGAGTTACGTAATATCAGGATAAGTGGAATTTAAATTGATGATTGCTTATGTCATTGAAAAAATTGACACACGACACGACTAAGTCATTGTGATCGCTATAGTACGGGGGTCACGTCAACATTAGTTAGTGATGATTACCTCTCAAACGATATTAGTAGACTTCATTATGGAGTATCACAAAGCTATGAAAACTACAGTTTCGAAAAATAAAATGAGTTTCTTTATAATAATGTAATGTACGACATTTTTATCCCCATAACCTTAAATCTTACAGAGTGTTAACCAATACGAGCCGCGTACTACGGTTGTCTGCAACCATAAAGTACGGGAGATATTGCGATAGCCTGCTTGCAATATTAAAGCAGAATGCGACAGCACACGCTTATAAATGGCAAGCGGCAGGCATCACAGCGCGCCTGTGAAGTGCCGACGCGGGAACATTCCGTATGCGAACCATTGTTGTACCGCCTGTAACGCTGTCGACTGTAAACGAAAAGAATTAGTCTGTAGTTCTAGCCTCTAGTACTTATTCTGTTATCGTTCTGATTTATTATTTTAGTTTCTACAAGATAGGTAGTCTAGACTTTGGAATGGTTGTAATTTTGTACGTTTACACTTTGCTGTAAACTTGCGTCAAAAGACTGCTTAAAATTATCAGATTGGAGAAAATAAAACCTTTTTTAAGTTGGTGAAAGCTCTTGTCTGAATGTCAGTTGGATAGATTCAGAAAACTCTTTGTGACACAGTATAGTTAAAATTGTATACATTCGAGTCCTCTTATCGTAGGGATTATTAAGTATTATGACCCAAACATTGCCTTTCAGACCCAACAAATTGATAAAAAAAATCCCATCTCGTCCACTCGTGGTAATGTGAGTGGTCACAATATAATCTGACAGCGCGGCAAACGACGCCATTTTGTGTCATTACGTCACTCGCGGGGGACACTCTGACATGACTGTGACGTGAGGTGGACATTGACAACATTAATTGCTGTGGGACAAGGAGATTTCTGGATTAGGAAACAAGTTTATTCATTTTGTGCTAATATTAGATTTGAAAATGATGTGTTGGTCAGAATAGATTTTAAGATTGAGTATTTTTGCAGTCGATGTTTGAAAAATCCTTTGTAATAATATCTTTGAAAAAAACTAGAAATTCGGACAAAAGTCATCTAATAAATTTTTATTTGATCTTAAAATCTGTAATTCTTTTAAAACTCTCTCAGAAAATGCTATGTTTTAAGTAGTTTAATTTCCAATTCAAACTCCAAGTTTATTGGAACACCTGGTGCAGACCTATAAAAGATTTAAAAGTCATCCCAACAGGATAATAACGGGTCAGAGCCCATTCGTCCCCTAAAATTCGTACCCCAGCATAAAAGTTGTGGATTCGGCCCCTATATAGGTGCCCATTGGTCTCCTGTTAGGGGACCAATTAATATTTTAATAAAAAATATTATTTTTAAGGTACCCATTCGTCCCCTCTAATATATATACAATATAAGTTAAAGATTCGGCACCTGTTCAGGTGCCTATTGGTCCCCTGAGATAAAATTAGCTATATTTTACATAAGAAACGGTTAACATAGTACACTTGTGAACAGTTTATTAACGGAATTAATTTAATAAATCATAACAGATCATTGAAAAAAGAGCCATGATGAATGATAATTCGTCATGATAATAATATAACCTGTCGATAGGCTTACGATGTAAAATTGTCTCTCTACGAATGGCTTGTTAAAAAAAGGGGTTACAAAAATAATAGATAAGGTGTTTTGTTTGTATGTTATGGCTGCCTCGGTGACATATTGGTTCTTGAAAGTGACTGCGAATACGAGACTGTTCAATGTGTCTTGGGTCTTTTATGAAATGAAGTTCGCCTAACGAAATAAACAATACTGTTAATATTATAATAATAATACTTTTGACATATAATTGAATCGAATTATCTCATTTGAATCCTGGAATATGATTAGTATTATTATTGATGGTAATTCAGTTTATGGTTCACACTTTTATATTTTTTTTCAGAATTAACGATATTGTATTACCTATATATAATTATAATAAAAAAACCTATATATATACTACTACTATACTACATTACAAAACTAAAATTAAAAGTAAAACATTTACAAAAATGACTACATTAAAAATTTATGGTGGAATACTACAGTCATATTTTGACTAAAAAGTCAAAACTAAATTATTTACCTCTGAATATGTAAAGCAATTTTTTGTCCGCAATTATTATTTTATCATATTAATGGATGTTATTATGTTCTTGTATTCTAAGTGTTTCGTTTTAGCTCAATGTGGAGTCGTTGTCACCCTTTTTAACCGACTTCAAAATAAAAAAGTAGGTTCTCAATTCGACCTGTATGTATGTATGTATGTATGTATGTATGTTTGTTTGGCTGAACGGATTTGTTGCGGTTTTCAGCAAAGTGTTCATTACATTCTGGAGAAGGTTTTAGTATATAACACTAATAGATATCCCTTGACGTTGCCCGCGTGGATTTGTTTTTGCTAACTTGGATTGTAGATTTTCAGTGACCATTGCATGTTTTTCCGCGATTATCTCGCGTTTGGCTAAACCGATTTTGATGCGGTTTTCAGAAAAGTGTTCGTTACATTCTGGGGAAGGTTTAAATATATAACAATAATAGATACCTCGAGAAATTGCCCGCATAGATCCGTTTTTATTGCTTACTAGGATTGTAGATTTTCAAAGTCGACGATTATAAAGAAGATTTTTGTTGAATATCTAAACTAAAAAGGGAAAAATAAAAAAAAATTGAAAAAAAGGGAACCGACTTCAAAACCAAACACAAAGAAACTGTAAAATAACTTTTCTTTCGGAAGTCGGTGGCCATAGTCAATGAAATAAAAAAAAACCGGCCAAGTGCGAGTTGGACTCGCCCATGAAGGGTTCCGTAGCAGCAAGCATAGATTAGAGATATAATTATATTGAGATTAGTAAGTAATATACACAAACAATAAAAATAACTTTGTTTTTCATAGTATTTGTATGAATGGCAAAGTTATATTTGCGGTTTTTGAAAATGTACTATATCTCAAAAACTGCTAACTGTATCTCATCCAAACCAATTTTCGTTGGTAGTTTTGGTTGAGGTCTACATTATATATATTTTTTTTAGTTTTATCATTCTCTTATTTTAGAAGTTACGGGGGGGGGACACACTTTTTACCACTTTGGAAGTGTCTCTCGCGCAAACTGTTCAGTTTAGAAAAAAATGATGTTAGTAACCTCAATATCACTATTCATAGATACCCCACACGTATGGGTTTGGTGAAAAATTTTTTTTTTGAGTTTCAATTTTAAGTATGGGGGGCACCCCCAAAATTTGTTTTGTTTTGATTTTTGTGTGAAAATCCTAATGCGGTTCACATAATACATCTTTCTACCAAGTTTAAACACGATAGCTCTTATACTTTCGACAAAAAGTGGCTGTGACATACACGGACAGACAGACAGACAGACAGACATGACGAATCTATAAGGGTTCCGTTTTTGCCATTTGGCTACGGAACCCTAATAACAAAGCCACCGACTTCCGAAAGAAAAGTTATTTTACAGTTTTTTTGTGTTTGATTATGAAGTCGGTTCCCTTTTTTTCAAAAAGTTTTTTAATGTACAAAAATAATGAACGTTCTAACATTAATTCTGTTTTGCTAACATTAATTTTTTATTTTACCCTTTTCTGCGCGACTGTACCAGGACTACCAAGCTGCAGTATATACATGTACATGTACTTATATTAGAAGAATGAATAAAAATAAATATTCTTCAGGGGACGAATGGGCCCCTCAAAAGTTCCAGGGGACGAGTGGGCACAGGGTGCGAATGTCAGTGGACGAATGGGCTCTGACCCATAATAACTGGCGGACACAAATCCGACGCAAGTGGGGTTAGGGGAGAGAGGGGTAAACAAGGACATTGGGGTGGCCTACGGTTATTACACCACTTGTCATATGTGTTGTTCAAACGTTCTTTAGACTACTGTGCGCCTGGAAATTCATCCATTACGGCGGAAATAAAATGATCTAGAAAAACTGTTTATTGCGTAATTATGGTTACTAAATCAAGTAATAAATGCAAACGAACAATAGTTTTGAAAAAACAAGTAAAAAATTGAAAAAAAAACGTGAAAAGAATAGACAACATAGCGCGGGAGTAAGTAAACGATTACAGAATGCGTGCTAGCAAGACTAACAACTAGAACTCTTCGCACGAAACGAAATGAAACACAAACCTCTACTATTACTCACAAATACTAAGCTGTAGTGAAGTCCGTCTGCGCCATTAACAAACTCTATTGTACGTGTAATATAGAAGATAGTATTAATAAAAATTCAATACTACGCTACATTTGCCACCCCACCTGCGAAGTTCAGGGGTAAGTGCGGCTATTTCCAACCAGACAGACGAAAATGGCGGCGGATTTTAAAAGGGGTGGGGTCGGGTCGAATGGAACACAGGTCCGTAATGGAGATATTTTGAGTTTTAACTTGAACGGGTCAAGGGTGAAATAAGTACTTATCAGTTTTTGTTAAATAAACAAAGGATTTCTGTTTTTCAGTAAAATATATATTTCTAGTATGAAGTCAAAAAATTGGTAGTAGTCAAAAGAATACTTAAATGACTGATTTTTTTAGAGGAATTGTTGGAAAAATCTTTATTACCGATAAATAAAACATTCAAACCTGAAACAAATACTTTTTATTTATTAAGTAATCCGATATTTAATTATAACAAAGTACTTTCCCCACTTCTAATCTCCGCAGCCTCATATCTTCACCTGATTAAAATTTCACACCCGCCACGCGCACGCGGCTAAGGCCGCGCACAACGCGACTGCAATTAACTCTAGGGCTATACTTTACGCCGCGTCGACCCTATTACACCAAATAAAGGGTAAGAAGGCCCACTTCATACAATAGCAGGGCAAGTTAGCGCAGAAAGACTAAAAAGTGGAAACAATTACAGTGGGGTGGAAATTATTCCTATTGTACTTTTTAGTCTCTGTTTCTCATAATTAGAGTCTATCGTAGTCATTCCCGCTGGTTTGTTAGTAACGTTTTTTCTGAATCATAATAGACAAGAGCAGTGGTGACCCAGTGGAGCAGTGGTGGCCCAGTGGTATCGGCCCCGACTTACGAGTTGTAGGTCGTGGGTTCGAATCCGGTCAGGCGCATTACTTTGTGTAATTAATTTCACCACTACTGCTCTCAAAACGGTGAAGAAAACATCGTGAGGAAACTGGCATGTCCTAGAACCAAAAATTCGAAGACATGTGACATCCACCAACCCGCACTGGGCCCGCGTGGTGGATTATGGCCCACTCCCTCTCACAGAGAGGAGGCCTGTGTCCCAGCAGTGGGAACATTTATAGGCTGATGATGATGATGAATAGACAAGAAAGTTTTGTCAAGTTAGATGGTTTGCATTGACATTGTTGTACGCTTTGCGGTTACATAAGTCTCATAAAATGGAAAAACGGTCTCTCCATGAACAGATTTCTCATCATCCAACGGTCTGTGGTCAAAAATTTTATGAGTTGTGCCCACTGGCGAGGGTTTAACGCATTTTTTTTCAACCTATACTGTCCCATTGCTCGGCAAAGGTCGTCTTAAATGCTTTAGAGAAGATAGAAGATAGAGACATAAATCTTGTACTAAAGTCGCAAAAAAAACTGGACTTTTGCATTGGTTTTAAGTAGAAGGAAGAGGATTCAAGTCCTCATAGTACTCTCCATTTGTACACTACGTTTTCGCGCGTCAGTGTGCCTTCTGTATTTATCTACTCCATGTTGTAGTGCAATACTTTAGAGCGGGAGCCTATTAGCTGCGTTTTTATTTACTGCCCGCTCTGGACCTGGTTGATCGCGGATGGAGTCAATTTGTGCTGTTCTATCGTTAGTAATGGCGAGTGTTTACGCTGCTCTGGTGATGTTGATAATGAAGATTTATGGTGGTTGGGGGTGCAGTATGTTGTAGTTTGTAGCAGCAGCTGATATAATTTCTGGTTGTTCATGCGTTTTTTTGTCTGAATATTATTTTCAAACAGTATTTTTTACAATGACTTATAGCGATGAAATTCCACAGATTTTTTTTTTGGCCTCAGTGCATTACAAAAGTCACACATTCTACTAGACCTTACAAAGTTTCGTCTTTTCTGGCCGATCCGGAGAAATCAAGTCCTAATGCATACTTTGTCTCTGTCACTTTTGACTTAGACTGAGTCAAGAACAAACTATACTCAAATAAAAGACTAATGAATGGCCCGTTATGGCACATGAAACCTTATATCCGATACCACATTAAAACCCCCCAATTCCTCAATCCCAGACAGCATGCCCAATTAGTGGGTACATACACGCAGCCAGCCCCCGCCATTAGGGTCGCGTGACCGCTGCCATAAACACTAGATTAGCATATCTATCGCGCCGCTCGCGCTGTGGCCCCGCGACCCGGCTTATTAATCGCTTTCCTACCAAACTCTATGAGTACTGCAATGGGGAGAAAATTGCAGCTTATGTATATGTTAAGTGTTTCGTGGTACGTTTTGGTGGTTGTTGTAAAGTGGTTTTTGGTGGTGGTATTAATTTGAAATAATTTGACGTCAGTTTGTAGTAGATTAATGGAGTCTAATAGCTGCAGCACATGATTATACTTGTAACTTTGTTTTGTTGTTACCAAGCGGATGCAATCAACCAAAGAAAAAGTTATTTCATTCATCCCGCTGGTCTCACCTGAGAGGGACCATCGACCAAAGAGCTTTGTTGAGCAAATCAAAATAATCCTTTCTTAGTGCAAACTGCTTCTCAACCAAACTTTCATGTTTTTTTTTTCAATCGACCAAGCGATCCTACAACGTCCTACCTACAATTATTTGACTAACCGTTTTCCCTCGTATCGCGTATTTGTATAAATCTTCCCTCAAAACATTATCCTCATAAATAACTAAACATGCGAATATGTATAATATATCAGCGTCCATTTCGCCCGTTCCTCCCCTTCCATTATAGCTGGCCGCGCAGTCGCGATGCGGTTTCCACCGGTTAAAACTGGTTTCCACCGGCTAAAACCGGTTGGTACCGGTGTGCAGACGCGAGCGGTGTAATCTGACTCCGCGTCTGATACTACCCTCCGTGGTGGGTAGTGACTGACAAACCCTCCGTATCTCTTCTGTAACTATTCGAACGCAAAGATTAGTTATAATGTCATTTAGAGATATGGTTGGGTTAAAACTTTGTCCCATTATTCATATTTTCCGTAGACGTAGACACATAATATTAAGAGTTACGGTACTGTTTCCAGTTGATAAGGTGGCGATTATTAGGTCTATTGCTAGTATCGTCATTTTCTTGCCCTAATCATAGTTTAGTGTAGGCATATTATGTCATAGTTTTCATCCTATATTGCTCGTCTTGTCAGCAGTCACCGTCATTTTAGCCATAAATCATCCGTCACATAACATGGGCTCATCGCCAGTAAGTAACTGCTAACCGTTCCTGTCCATGGAAAATCTTACAACCCCTACAGATTTGAAATCGAACCCTCATTAGACATACTATGGACAAAATCTGAAACGTTGTTTCAACAAAAGAAGAAATCGGAAACTATTATTAAACTCATGTATAAATTAGGTAAAATATTCTACTGCTCTTCCTATTATTTTTTTCCGTACGCGTCTGCGGTTTTCATCTTTGAGACGATCACAAAGCTTGCAGCATGCCGGCACCGCGGCGGCACTCGATGGTGCTGACATTTCCAATTAACTGTATCGACTGCCGCCGACTTTATTTACTAGCTGTTTTTATTTTCTTTTAATAATAATGTTGAGCCGTGCAGTGTTGTATTAGAAAAGGTGGCTGTTCGTGAGGAATTTATGTAAGAAAAGAAGCAATGATGTCGTGATGTCTGACAAATAATTGGACCCCAAGTAGAATGCGATAAGGACAGGAAGATGATCAAGATTGTCTAAGAATCTTTAACTATCTATCCTAAACTGATTTCTGGCTTATTATTTACGACATGTCCATGCGATAGGCGGAGACCTCTCGCACCCGGCATTGGTCGAGGCCATGCTGCGAGGCAGGGCCGCGCCGACCCCTTGCAGCGCTTGTGTGCAAAACCTATGTAGCGCCTGTGTGCAAAACCTTTGAAGCGCCTTTTATGTTGTCGTCTTTCAATTTTTTTTCATAAATTCAAATTTTTTGCTGAAATATTTTCATCAATTTTATCAGTTTTCCGCCAGTACGCGCCGGACTCGCGACTCCTCTAGCTAATACCCATTTCGATAGAATGTTTGTAATCGTTCTGGGGAATCCCCGTCGGTTCGCATCGGGTTACGTTTATAAACTAATGGCCTTTGTAATAAAATACATAGATTAATATACTAATAATAATAGTCGGCTATCATAACGAGTGTGGCGCGGCCGGCGGTTCTTTTGATTTTAAAGCAGAGCTCGATTCATGTATACAAAACAAAACCCAAAATATAAACAGTGGTTCAATTCAAATAGTTTAGATAAGTATCGTCTTGGGAGACTTGTATCTACTTACTTATCGATACTCAAGTATTAATATATTATGTTGTAATGTGACAAAAATAATTTCAACAATTGGCACTGGTCATCCGGCGCCTCTGTAGCCCTGGCGCCTGTGTGCGCCGCACACTTCGCACATAGGGGCGGCGCGGCCCTGCTGCGGGGCGAGACGGAGTGGGAAGCGGTTGCCTCCTTCTGCGAAGCAGTTATGCTCGTGAAGGAGAAGGCGAGCCGCGAGAGAGAGAGGACAGCGTCCTCCCTCCGCCCCAGCCGCAGTGGTAGACGCCCACGGCGTCGGACGTCGCGGGACGATCTCCGGCCACCGTAGGCGCGGGCATGCGGGCGGCGAGTAAAGGGCAACTCGCCACCCGACCATGGACCATGCCCGGGTCGACGGCGCGTTGTGTTCCACGCGCGCCTCAAGGAGTGTCAGCATGATGACGGGGCCCCCCTCTAGAGGGCCAAAGCCTGCCGGGGTCGCGGGACTTATCTCATTACCGTGACCCCGGGACATAACGGGCTATTGAAGGACACCGTGGATTTTAGTCAGTACAAGTCTGACAGTCCCTCCCGCCCTGCCCGGGGTGGGAGGACTCATTTGATGATTTTACCACGCAAAAAAAAAAATGTCCATATAGGTACATTTCCGGATAGCTACTAATTTGGGGTCTTTAAGTCATGAGTGAACAGATTACTTTTAGGCAATCATGCTTCACCGTTTCCACAACATTACTTACCATCAACCGCGATATTGCATTATGCTACCTACTTCTATTTTGATAGTGAGTATGTTCCTATGAGTCCATCCACTTTCTGACTGTTCCTGTGAAGTCACCAAGGTCTGACTGAAATTGAAGACACAATCAATTTGACCACTCCACATATCTGTTCACCTCACCTCAAACTCCACGACAGTCTCATCAGATTTCCGTACTAATCTGTCTAAGATTGCTCCTGAATCAGCTCCCGCTAATTGGTGTAGAACCAACCAATCACGACACGCACCGTGATTACCGCTGACGCTGCGACATGGCGGGCGAAGATGATTGGTGTTCTAGCGACACGTAAACTGATGAGACGGTCTGATTGGTGGATTTGTAATTAGCGGCTGTATAGTGTTGCTGAGTGTTTAAATTTTAAACTCTGACTAAACACTTAATAAATAGTTTTTTTTTTATTGGGACAAACCCCTATTCCCAAACCACTGCAACTCCTGAGAGCCAGAATCAACAGTGGCAACCACCAGAAAAGCGCCGAGACAATGAAGCTCGACGTGTCCCGGAGAATGAATTTACCTGTCTTGGATCCTGCATGAAATTAATCAGAAAAAAAGAATAGTGGAGGAGTAGGAAAAATATGTTTCCACTTCCCTCCATGCAAGCAGGAGACAGAACAAATATAATAGTTATTAATGGCTGAGGGTTCGACTGCTATGCAACATGTTGCGGGTTCAATTCCCGCACGAAACATAATATTTGTATGATCTACAAGTAGTTGTACCGAGTCTGGGTGTTTGTGTAAAATCGTCTAGTGTCGCAACTCGCAACGTTTATAAAAAAAAGCAAAAAAATAATTGTTCCTGTAAAATGTAAAGCCACTAGCGAAAAACTCGCAAACATAAACGGAACAGTGTGTATTCTTACAACATTAAAAAGTCACTTTCAAACAAACTTGGCTCTAAGGCTTTATACCCCCAAAGTTGAACAAACAGCCATTGAGTCGGTCAGTGCGTTGTGTTGCCGACGTGGAAATATGGCGCTTTTTCCTGAACCCGCCCATGATTGAGGAGCCACTTCCACCCTATCGCGCCCTGATTGTACGACTGTTCCCCTAGGGGTGCGACCGAGTCGATACTTGCTTCAATCACTATTTGTTTTACTATGGGCAAAAGGTAAGACGTCAAAATGATTGAACGTTGTTTTTTCTGTTATATTTTTTTGAGTAGGTATGCAGCTGGTAGTTTACAGAGCGTAGGTTGGCTGTGTGTGGAGTGGGTTTTACTTTTGTCTTAGAATTTAATAATAGGGAAAACATGTTGTTCAGCCATTATTGTGAAAGCCTCATCAAAATACGTTAAAATACTCGTAATTTCAAAGAAAAATCAATAAAGAACAAAATCACTCACTAGTAATTACCAACACCCTGAAATACACATCATAACACTAATAGTCTAAAATCACCATTCGATAACAATAAATATCGATACAATTTGATGTCCCCACATTTCGGCCGATCCCATCAATCGGGGGCGTCATTAGCCCATAAAAGCTTCCACTACACTAATGTCCCCACAAAGAACGTTTATTTCGACCCCTTTGTATCGGGGACCTTGTCGCTACTTGTATTGGGGAATTTGGGGGAATTGGACTACTCACGCTCTGCTAGAATTACGGGCCGTTACAAACTAGTAATTTACTCGCGGTTTCATTAAGGTTAGTCGCATTGTTCTGTTGATTACTTGTAGATTTTTATTGCAAACCGTTACGCTGGTTTTCGGTTGATCTCCTTAATGATATTAGATTGTGAGTTGGGAGGAGTATCGGTAGTTCTGTTTAGATTAAATGCCTCATGATAAACAATTAAATGCATTAACCGTTTGTTTAGTCATCTTCTTCTTACTGCGTCAGTCTTCGAAACAGAATGCGACGTTTTGAATGACCTCAGCGTTAGCCTGATTTAGTAATTTGTAGTCCAAAAAGGCTTTAAAGGTTTAACTCTAAATTAATCAAGATATCGTCCGATAAAAAGCACATCAATGCGAAATACCAAGTTGACCTGTCACTCAAAACAATCCATGCACAAAACAGAATCATATTCAACCCTCCTCTGGCGGCGTGCTCGAGTACTTGGCTCACTCTACCGTGCACTCATTTATTCATGAAGCGCCGCGCAATGTGCTCTGCGTACAGTCATAGAAATTTGGAATTGTACTGTTTTTATGATTGACACACACTTCGTGATTTTTCCGTATTATTATCTGGTCTGAGGGCAAGCGACAGAGCTATAAAGTCGTCTAGCGCCATCTCATCTTCCCAAAACTGAACTACTCACGCTTTAAGACATCATGATATGCCTATAGGCCTTTCATACGATTGAAAGTGATACAACTATAGTTGCGATTTCAATTAAAGTTGATAGTCAATTTCCCAAGCGAGGCTTCTGTGCTTCGGGAAGCTTACTGAGTCGTTGAACCCGGCTGTCATTTTAGAGCTTTGAGAGTCGTTAAAGGTAGTCATAGGCCTGAGTCTAACAACCAGTCTCAAGAGGCTTTATTACAAAACGTGGTTTAACTTAGACCAAGGTTTAAATCAAAAATGAATTTTTGAATATCGAACTTTATTCCAACTGCTATAAAATTCTAAAATGCACATTGACAACTTAGACCGGGATCTAAACTCGGTTTTTGTATTAATAACTTTACGACAGTAGAAATAAAGTTCGATATTCAAAAATTCATTTTTGATTTAAACCTTGGTCTAAGTTAAACCACGTTTTGTAATAAAGCCGAAGAGGTATAAACAATTTGTTTCTCTGACTGTACTATCTTTGCAAGCGATGTCGAAGTTGTGTGCACAACTCATGTTAACTTTTATGAGGCGTGTAGCTAAATAGAATAATCAAGAGGCAGCGCATGTATTTAATAAAGGAAGATTGGTGTTAAGGGGTATATTCATGACTTGTTTTGGATTAGATAATTTATGAATACTAACATAGCAAATCAAATGAAGTATCGTACTTCAATTTGGCAAAAGATCTCTAACCAATTGCAAGTTACAAACTTTTGTAAAAAGTAAACTTGAGTAAGTGGGGTCAGATTATAATAGGTTCTAACACCAGTGATCGCCCCTCGATTTGGATTTTGCAATTCATACTAAAAAAACACTTTCTATGTAACAATAAGAGGTGGATGTCAATGTTGATGCTTAAAAGCTGCTGAATTTATCAGCTGTAATTGAATCATTGACTCTACTGATAAATTAATTTAAATATTCCGTTTTTCTCACCTCAATATTATCAATTCTGATACCAGTACCCTGAGCACGAATTTTCAGTATTTGAGACGTAAAGTAAACTGGAACTTTGACAACTTCAAATTGACAATTTTCAAGGAAAAAATTAGTTCCTTCTTCGCACATCAGAGGCGCTGTTCCAGTTTTTCATACAAGAAACGCTGTAAATACTGAAAAGACGCTGTAAAGTAAAAGAGTGAAAACTCGTGCTCAGGGTACAGTTCGAACATGCGTACACTTTCTATTTACCAACGACTTCTAACTCCAGTTTATCCCCGTATACAAACACTGTCTGCTTGTCAATACGGAGGGCCTAGCACGAATTCTATACATTTGACCGTACAGTGTAGTTGAATTATTACGACGTACGAGTATATTGTATGGAAAAGCGCTTCTAGTGTATGAACGAGGCACTCACTTTATCCATCAAAATAAAATCTACAAGACTACGGTTTAAAACCTTTCAAATAGAGATAATAGTCGTTTAATAAAATTGTTTTTAGCAACAATCGTTGCCAAAAGCAAAGTTCGAGATTTGGTTTCGTAACGGTCGTTGCCAGAAGCAATTCAGCGGTTAACGTCAAAGTCGCCGTTTCCGTCACAAAAACGGAAATCTTGTGGTAGGGCCTCGGAACCCGTGGGCAGACAGTGTGCGATACGGTACCCGGCCGATCGATATCCTGACTAACGATACTATTGCTGTTTAAATACTGCCTGCTTTTGATTTGTTGCTTCAGGAGTGACTTTTTTAAAAGAAAAAAACTGTCGCACACTAGGAATTCTTCCTGTGTCGTGGGTGTGTTTACAAACATATAAACTCACATACACAAACGTCCAGACCCGGAACAACTACTTGTAGATCATACAACGTGTCATCAAATTATGACATGGATGTCTTATTGATAGACTTGTTAGTAGATATATGCTGAATAATTTACTGTCATTAAGTATTACATTTTCAACTTAATCACAAAATAGGAAGGTTCATGTTCGATTGGGTACATTTGATTGGGTAGGTTAGGGTAGGTTGCTTGCGTTTGTACAAATGTACTCTGGCATTTGTTGTTTTCTTTGGCAAGTCAGCCATTTTGCCGATATTACCAGTGTCATAATATTGCTTTTTTCACAAAATGGTATATCTGACAGTTAATAAAAATTTGTTCATTATCATATTTTCCAAATCATCGCGTTTTCAACACAAAAATAACTTGTTATTTCGTCTTGCTGGAAGAATTAAAGTGTAAATAAATTAACCGCCATCTTCGTAGCGTGGATTGTTGAATAATTCAGTGTTGGCGACAATTTGACGTCGCTGCAAGGTCACGTCAATTTGACAGCTCGCTTTGAGAGCTAATTGGGTTTCTGAACGAGTCTGTTATTTTGTTATTTTTATCTGACGGAAGGTAAATGAGGACAAAGGTATGGAGGGAGTATCGAGGGCCGGTAATATAAAATTGTAATTTTGGCGCATTTAATTTATGCTATATTTTTTTTGTTGTTGCAATAATTTTCGTAGGTACCGGCAATGTATTCGAGTTCGACATTATCGTAGAAATTATGAAAGAATTATTAAAAGCTAGAAATGGGTGAATTTTAACAAAATTCAACTTAATTTATCGAGATGAATTTGAGAAATTATGAATAATTATGTTTTTTCAGTTAAGCTAATGAGCAATGTTTGTAATGTTTGTAAAAACCTAAAAACGTTATATAAAAACTAAGGACTTAATTTTACCTAAACATGAGCATATAATATGTGAAATTTTCCCTAAAATAAAACCCAGCTACGACAAAAACAGACATAACACTCCAGAATTAAAAAGTCCGTATTTATAAACGATTAAAAACAAACAAGTCCAGTTGACACGGGTCGCACGGGCTGTGTTTTGACTAAATATAAACATTTGTGTGTAACCCCTACCGTGTGGCCGCACCGGGGTACTCGAGTGCGTACGACTGTTTACGTTGTTCACGTCACATTGCGCGCTGCCTTCTTGTCAAACGGTTGTTGACCCTTGATAAAGGGTAATGGATGAAGTTGCTTTGAAGTGATCGCACCTCGCTTGAGCGTTACATATTAATATAGTTATTTCTGCCGTATTTTGTTATACCCTTGTTACCTGTCGTTTCACAGACACTTAAGCTTAGATAAAAATGGGCATTGACAATTTACAAGTCAATAGATGTAAAAAAAACGAAAGAGAGAAAATATTATTTTTACAATATAAAACAGTCTTAATTATAAAAAGCTTTGGAACAATAACAGCTTTAGAAAAGTCAACTGAATACTATTCATTTCGCGATGAGGAATCAACAGTAGACAAAGTTTTAAATTTTCTCAAACATTGCATTTTTCTCCCAACGAACTCGACTCGAGTGAGAATAACAAAGACGCAATGAAACTCTTCTAAACGTTGTATTTTCTTAGAAACTGTCCCCCCCTCACGCCCCTCCATCCCTCCTCAGTCACATTGTTCAAATGTTCACTCCTCGACACGGAAACTGTATTTTGTACCGAAGTAAGTTAGGCTTCCATTTTGTTATGAAATTGTCAGGAAAATTAATTCTTAGTTGTCCATTCATCTTAGAATGAAATGAGTTTATTCAGTAAAATACTTTGCAAGGTGTTTTCGAAATCGTTATTGTGATAGCAATTTTAGTTAGAAAATAACCGCTTTATTTATGAAGTTTCCCGCAATTACGCTATGTAATTACATTTTTAGTTTTTAATATAAGCATAAAATTATCCAGAATATGTAGGTATCAAAGAAGAAAGGCAGAGGTTTCCATGCATTCTCTTTACCGCATTTAAACTTCGGGTGGATTTATTATATTTTAAACAAAAAATTAAATTAAACTAATTCTTGTAGCAAAGGAAACAGTACAAAATTGAATAATTAACCACACATCATACACTAAACCAACATGCACCTTTCTACATCTAAAATTAAATTCGTCCGCCTTGAATATTTGACGTCCGGCTAATAGTCCAGTCCATACATCATACCGGTCGTGCAATATTAATGCATTTTTGTCCGGATCCCGGACTCCGGACACCACCGGCTTTCGGACGGTAATTATTTAAGATAGCGCCCTCTAGCGGACAGCGGTGATTCATCGCGGAAGTATTCCTGAGCTTTATTTCCGTGGTGTGTTTAAATGGGAGACATTTTTTTTGGCATTTTTTGCGGGTGTGCACTTGTGAAATATTATTTTGTGTGTTAGCTTGTTCGTGACATTCTCATTTTTACGGTTGCTTGAACTGGTATTTTGTCTAGTTTTTAGCTGTTGATTAGATCTATAAAAGTTAATAAACTACAACTGAAATAACTAAGAGCTTTTTCTCTTTTCTACATAACAAAAACTAGTAATAATCAGTCGTCGCCATCACACCAACGCCAACGTTCTACCAAACATTACAAGTACCTATATACTTCAAAGCTTCACATCACTAAACAGTCGACAATCTCGCGGTGTTTAGAGAGTATTTCCACAAGACGGACGAACAACAGCGGTCGTTTGAGTCGCGTCTGTGACGTCACGACGATGACGTATACAATGCGTCTCGCGCTTAAAGTGTACGCACTCTCATTTAGCGCGCGGTCTGTAGGCGTACCTGAAGATAGATGGTGTTTGTTTGTCTGACTGTTTGTTTGCTGAAGACAATTGTAAGCAAGAATAATGTTAGATAGTTGATGTTGAAAAAAAGGAGAGAATACAAATTGAATGGAAAAGTATTATTAAACTGACTGAGAATGTGAAATTAAATAGCCATTTTCGTTTCTTTTTCCAAATAAATAGCAGAAAACCATCGTTTAACAGATGCCGAGTCTATAAAATATTAATTTTCTTGTCATAAGTTCATTCCATGTATATAACATATTCTGAGTCCCAAAATCCTACAATGAACCTAAAACTTTTACAACACTATTCTCATTACATACAAGTTTCTTCCAAAACGGCCGGCCTTAGGCGATTTTCACACTGCCCCGCATCATGCTGCATATTGCGTGTCGACGCACCTACGCGCGTTCCTGCGGGAGTGCAGATCTGCATCATCGTGCGGGTTTTTTGCGCACTCACGCGCGTAGGTGCGTTTTGTAGATTCACGCACGGCGGCTCTCATTTATTCGCCGTTCTCTGTGGTCACACACAAACACACGTCACGCCCATTCAAAATCACGCGCGGCACTGCGGGATTCGGTGTGCCATACCTTGCGTCTCGCCCCGCACCTACGCGCGGGGGTGCATGTTTCTCCGCGTGTATGCGCATGATCCGCATGAACGCGCGTGGATGCATTTTCTGTGTGTTAGACTGTGCGTGTTTTCCATACAAACGGAGATACTTACAAGCAACGGAAGAACACGCATCCACGCACTACGCTGCATCATGCGGGGCAGTGTGTGAATCGCCTTAGGAGACGCACTTACACGACAAAAGAATACAATATGTATTTCTATTCATATCCCGGGGGAGCAGCCACGTTCCCGGGGTCCGGGGTCCGGGGCCCGGGGCTCGGACCCAAGTGGCCCGCCCTTTGTCGTGGCGTAGCCTTACTGTGTTCTATAAAAACGTTTCGTTCAACATTCACTTGGGGATGAAATGTAAATGGGTATCATAATTTTGGTACCGTACGATATTGCTAGTAAAGCATCCACACTATTCAGCGGGACGAAATACTGTTTTATGATTATTATTTAGAAATCTTCACTTGTGGATGTTTAATTAATTTTCTTGTGTCTTCTTGTTTCAGGTAACATTCAGTTTTTAGAAGTTACAATGAAGGCGTTAAACTGTAAGTTAAGGATTTTACTCACATTTATGTATTTATAATAATTATATAAATGTTCATATTTATATATATAAATAAACTTATAAATAGTCAATCACAAAAACGATCATCATAAATCACAAAACAAATGGCGCTGTACTAAATCCGTTACCAAATGAATAAGTAATACCACCGTTAATGGTGCAGCTATTGACCGTCCTAAAACAGCAGCCTGTATAATATCCCACGTATTTCACCGTTTCACGATACGAGCTACAGGATGATAATAATGGCGGATGATTGATGAAGCCACGTCGAGGGAATTTGATCAATTATCATTATTTTTTCGCCACAGATTGATGATGGCAGCGAAATTAAATTATTTCAGAAGTTTGTGATAGCTTGTAGGAGTGTAATTATAAAAAGGTGAGGTTTTATCGAACTACTTATAGAGAAAAATTTCGAAAGTTTGATGAGAGTCTCCTTTGAGTGAATTCTCAAAGTTTTTTGTTTTGCATTTTCATTTCCGTCAGAAACCAAACTTTCTGTCCTAAATCCAAAAAACCAGTGTTGTAAAAACATTTCATTAAAAAGATAATTGGAAACCGGTGTCGGTTCGTGAAATACTCCATAAAATGTCGAAAGTCGCTTTATATTTAAAATAATCTCTCTTCGTCGACATGACAGACAATGAATTTTTAATACCCTTTGAGATTTCTGAAGCAAAAGAAATGTAATACCAATTTTCTACCTTTCGCAAACAATTCTTGAAAGTCTACTAAAAAGTGTACTTTTTAATAAAATGTAAAGGAGAATGGGTGCTTTTGTAACATAAATAACAAATACAGTATGCGAGAACAGTATCACAGAGTAAATACGTGAAAACAAACAGTATCCCAATTAGGCGCAGAGCATACAGCCGACACGAACTAGTTTTGTTCCGCATAACGTCCAATTTAAAGTTTTACCCTAATAATTGCACGCGATGTAGCTTGTAATGCTGAGAGTGTTAACGAGTACAGCTGTGTTCATTGATGGTAACTGTTAAGTAAAGTGAAAAATAAAAATGATTATTTTACTTCGAAAAAAAAAATTGAAACAGCCACCTTATTTGTGTCTGCCGCAGCCATATCTAAACCATCTAACGACGTGGCAAAAGACCGGTATCAAAAGTCTACACAAAGCACAGACCATTCCAACAAGAATTACACGACAAATCAGAACTGAAAAACAAAACAAAAGATCGTAAAAAACGAAATACACAATACAGTAATAAAACGAATCCATGTGAATAAATCCTTTGAAATATTTGTCGGCGTATTGTCGAGATGTCCCCTCACTAGCGCGTGACTAGACTTTCAAGATGGCCGCCACAAAAACGCGGGAAAACATTTTTTTGGAAAAGCCGTTATTCTTTTTTTTTGGTTGATGTTCTACATATTTGAATCTTAATCTGGGTTTTATATAGGAAAGATTTAGATTCAGAAAGATTTTATGAAGCACAGAAAAATGTTTAAAAAGTAGTACTAACAGATTACCTTAAATTTTTACATTATCCAGCCGTTGATGCATGAGCATTGACGAGATCTTCACAATCTTCTTTCAAATTGAATATTGAAGGAAACTGAGTTTAAATCTAAGTTTACCTTTTTAATGAAAGTAAACAGGCGGATATCTTCTAAGCGAAGAAAGGATAATATGGTCGGAGCATAAGCAAACACTAGGTTATTAAATTGTGGAAGTGGTTCTATATTTATCTTCGTCCTTTTAAGCTTAGTCCATAGAGGGAGTACATTACAAATAAAATTAAAATATTCCACTAACAGGCATGAAATAATACTTCCCTGTCCATCCATAATAAAAATAAAAAAACCGGCCAAGTGCGAGTTGGACTCGCCCATGAAGGGTTCCGTAGCAGCAAGCATAGATTAGTGATATAATTATATTGAGATTAGTAAGTAATATACACAAACAATAAAAATAACTTTGTTTTTCATAGTATTTGTATGAATGGCAAAGTTATATTTGCGGTTTTTGAAAATGTACTATATCTCAAAAACTGCTAACTGTATCTCATCCAAACCAATTTTCGTTGGTAGTTTTGGTTGAGGTCTACATCATATATTTTTTTTAGTTTTATCATTCTCTTAGTTTAGAAGTTACGGGGGGGGGGGACACACTTTTTACCACTTTGGAAGTGTCTCTCGCGCAAACTGTTCAGTTTAGAAAAAAATGATGTTAGTAACCTCAATATCATTTTTAAAGACCTATTCATAGATACCCCACACGTATGGGTTTGGAGAATTTTTTGTTTTTGAGTTTCAATTCTAAGTATGGGGGGCACCCCCAAAATTTGTTTTGTTTTGATTTTTGTGTGAAAATCCTAATGCGGTTCACATAATACATCTTTCTACCAAGTTTCAACAGGATAGCTCTTATACTTTCGACAAAAAGTGGCTGTGACATACACGGACAGACAGACAGACATGACGAATCTATAAGGGTTCCGTTTTTGCCATTTGGCTACGGAACCCTAAAAAGCAGCCGGTGTGACCATTTCCCGCCGCCCGCCGGCAAAAAGGGTTGCCAGCTCATCGACCGAACACAACAGTAGATATTTTCTTTTCATTTATTTCGTTTAAAAAAACTGACAAGTCGAATTAAAAGGGCTTCAGTTATAAAATGGCGGCAATGGAAACGAATTTAGAGGACGAAATAAAACGGAATAACAGCATCCAGGACGGTGAGCGGAACCTTTTATGTAGCCCGCTGCCCGGCCGTTCACACCGACTAATTCTTGTTATATCTAGGAATAATGTTCTAGCTCTATCTATTGGGTAACCAACCATCCGTCTGGACAATCGAGGATGGCTTACCAAATAAATATCGTAGTGACCTTATACCCAGAATATTACTTTAATAAAAAAATAAACCGAGAGTCTCAAGATGATATTCCTACATAATTTAATATCCTCGAAAGAGCCAAGAGCTAACACACTAGACTTAATAAGAGGGACACGGAAAACCCATCTTGTTATACAACATATAAAGTGTATACTGTATTATATTATATAAACAAGTATGTACCACGCATACACTTAGAATAAATATGGAAGTTTCAATCTCCACCATGCGCCATGGTCGCCCTACAAGTACGGCCCTTTCATTATTCATGCATTTTCATGGAAATTTACTATGAAGGAAGATTTCCTACAGAGAGCATTTTGTTTAAACTGTAGAGAAATAAATGTTTTAGAAAGGGTTAAGATCTTGTGAATAACGTAGTTTTGTATAAAATATAGCTTGTCGTAATTATTAAATTTATTTAAGGTCTAATCTATTCGAGTATTTTTGAAATAGTATGAAAATTTAGTTCACAACAGGTTCTTAAAATCTTGCGTTGTCAGAAGCAAACAGCCTTTACCATTATTATAGCCTATTGCTATTTGTATGAATGTTATCAATTTTCTTCGTGTTCTTATATTTTTTCGACGAAAATCAATATGATCATCCGTGACAATATCCCTCATCCTAGCCAAGCATACAAAAAACAAGTCAATTTATC
Source organism: Agrotis exclamationis (assembly GCA_950005045.1). Taxonomy (NCBI): domain Eukaryota; kingdom Metazoa; phylum Arthropoda; class Insecta; order Lepidoptera; family Noctuidae; genus Agrotis; species Agrotis exclamationis. The sequence goes on along the minus strand of OX465435.1, from coordinate 21,592,994 downwards.
TTTTTCCAAAGTTTATTCTTCAATCAGAATATGTTATAAGAACATAACAAAGTTTTCCTTTTATGTATATTCTCCAATCAGTATGATCAAAGTTATACTAACAAGTATGTAACAAGTCAATGTAAGTTGTCAACTGCGGGGCGGGTACCTCGCGACAACTTTTAATTACGTTCGGTTTCGCCTCTAATCGGTTACTAAGTGATAACAGAGGGGCTGCGGGAATAGGGAACTACGTTATGTTGTGTTAGTGTGTTTGCGTGATCATGTATGAAAGTGGAAACTCATCCTTAACATATATTGGCACAGGGCAATATGGCTTTTCTTTTAGTCAATGTATAAGTTAGTACACACCGCTACATATCAAGCTTTATAAAACTAGTTTATTATGGTCTCGCTTTGTATGATTTTTCCACACATTCAACGTGACCGACACTGGTTCTGCAAAGCTTGAAGTGTAGCCGAGTGTATACAAGTAAACTTACAGCATTTATTGGAAAGGAACATCTTGCAAACACATTTAACCGTCAAGAAGTAAGTCAATTGAAAAAATGAAACTCGTTGCCTATTGTAAATCTCTATGGAAAACGTCAATTAAGAAATTCAAGGGCATTCTTTTAAATCAAAATATTGTTCAATTGTACAAATACATAAATACGGAAAATTATGTACCCTCGCGTCGTTGTTGCTATGAAACGTTGAAATCTCTTTGAATCGTAGCAAGTTGCGTTCTGTGTTTTCTGCCAATTCATGAGAAAAAAGCATGAGTTTCCGTTATGTATGCGTCTTTTTTTGCATATTTTTTCATAAAATCACGTTCTTACGTTATAAGACGATAACTTGTTTTTCCAGGGATGATAGCAATTGGTTTCCAGTTGCAGTGCTTCCAGGAAATAAAAGCTTCAGTTTTCTTTCCAAGATTTCAACAACTGTAGAGCTTTAAGTTTAGTCGGAACAGGAAAATACAATATTCCGTTTTTGAAGAGCTGTTTGTTCTTTTTTGCTATTCTTTGTACTACTAAATACTTTTTGAAGTCTTAACGTTTTAATTTCATAACTTTTTTGATTTTAATGTTATAGTTTTTTATCCTGGAAAAAGCAATACAAATAAGTAAGAATTCCAGTTGGTGGTATTCTCTATTTTCCTTTTTGAAAATCTTCAAATAAGTCTTCCTACCTTGTGAGGAGAGACAGGGACTCATACTGACTAATCCACAGTGTTCCTTCAACGCCCTTTACGTTACCCTGGAAGTTTAAATATAAACAGTCCCACGGCCTCTGATTTCTGCCTATGGGAAAGGCGTGCTTTTAAATCCTTTTTATGGAAGGTAGATTTCCATGTACTATAAACTCGTATTACACTTATGATTACAGTAGGTAGAGGTTCAATCAAGCTCATAATTTCCCCATACAAATGCAATAACTCCACTAATTGTCTCACAAACTACACGAGCAGTCTCCATCATCCGCACAATATCTGGATATTGGCAATATTTCACCCGGCGTTGTCTGCGCCGCGAGTGGCCGCCGTGGCCACTCGAGCAGGTATTGTGTGGGGGTCGTAAATCTTACGTCATGGCCCCCGGGACGGACGTGATACATTGTAGGGTTTTTTAAGTGAGGAAATCATCTTGTTTGGGTGTTTGTAATACATATAAATTAGTATGGAAAGAAGCATGCTAGGTTTAAAACTAAAAGACAAAGTAAGAAGTACAGACATCAGGCACAAAACCAAACTAACTGATATCCTGGCTCGTATTGACCAACTTAAATGGAGGTGGACTGGACATTTATGCTCAGGTGTAAAAAAGAGAAATGGAGCAAACAGGTGACAATCTGGTACCCAAGAGATGCCGTTAGGACTCGAGGTCGCAAAAAGAGAAGATGGGAGGATGACCTGAAAATGACTTTGGGTCCGCTCTGGACAAGAGTGGCGGCAGACAGACATCAGTGGAAAGAGTTGGAGGAGGCCTTTGCCGTAAGGCACACCGAACTGAGAGACCTTTTATAATATAATGTGTATAACGCTTTTAACTAGCTATTAATCTATTTATTTAAGTAAAATTTATGTTTGTAAATGAAAAACTGTCATGGTTCAGTAATAAAGGTTTTATTATAATAAATATAAATAATATGCGGATATTATGATGGAAATTGGAATTTAATTTGATTCTTGAGATGCTTTGCTTTTGTAATCAAAAATTTAAAAATGCTGTTAAACGTGAATTATAGTTTGGCTCCCATTTACTCAAAAGTGTAGTGACACTCATATTGTTTCTTAGTAATTTTGAAAGTTATCAAAATTGTGGATATAAATAATTCAAGAAAATTACCATGTAGAACTAGAATTACAAAAAACGTAGTGACTTCAGTCTCCGGGGTGGCAGCCTACTTAAACAAATTACTTTCAGAACATAATAACACTTGTTATTCACTAAATTGCTGAAAGTTTTTGAAGAATTCGAAGAAAATTTTTGAACTTTCAAGAAGGTATGAAATTATAAGTATTGAAAGAAAAACATTAAAAAAGAAACTGTAAACGAATCATCATTACATAAAGGTTGGATTAATTAATAAAGCCTAAATAGAAAGCAAGGATTATTCATATTTTGAATAAATAAATAGTAATAAATTAATATCATGATTTAGGTATGTCTAAAATAAAAATAGGGTGACCACAATTTAGTACTACCAAAATTTTATTTCGTTATCTACACAGTACCTACTTATAATTTAGAGGTAATATAAAGTTTTGTATCTCATACGAAAGCTTCTTAATTCGAATAGGCAAAGGGATAAAACGGCACACTTCTATTTCTGACAAAGCCAGTATTTTTTTAAAGCAGAACAACAGGACATACGTTGATAAATAACGTAAATACTGCAAAAACTTCGTGTAGTGTTTTCCGCTTTGACATCAAAGGAGTATTCTTGAAGCGATTCTTTCGCGTCACCGATCAGCTGGTCCGCCGGACGTTGCCGAACACTTCCGAGGTTTACCGAACGGTTGTCAACGACCGTTGTTGAACATTTTTCTGCTATCCGTACGAAAAAAAGCAATGTGGCTTTAAAACTATCAAAATTAACTGTGGTGAATTTACACATACTTTCGTCGTGGTGAATTAAATTTGTGGCAAATGTACAACAACCCAATTGAACACTTGCTAGGGAATAAAAAAAATAAATTGATTGGAATTTCTTGTATACGTGGTATTAGTTAGTGGTTTTAAATAGTTGGTACTTCACAACCCAATAATTTGTTTATTATCAAATCAGTGATCTTCAAACAAAGAGTGATACTCGTACATAAGAACACGTACATTTCGCCAGTTATTATTAATTAATCGGGCTCGAATTCAAACCTCTTAAAATACACTTGGAAAGCCCCCATAATGTATTGTCCGAGTTGAGAACCGAAACCAGAACATGTTTACTTTTTCAGCAGGACAGCAGTGAAGCTTGCTACTAGAATAACGAGAGAGTTTTTAAACTTCTCAAACTCCAACAAATTCCAAAATTTTGCTTTAATCAGCATTTCAAGTGAATAAAGGACACGGTAAAACGTGTAATGAATGGAATTGAACCGGAATGCCTGGCAGTTAGCACGTCGCGTTATAGCTGAGCAATGAGGCTGTGGGGCCGCCGCGCCGTGAGGTCGTGGGGCAGTGGGGCAGAGCGATCACTTGTGACGATTTTAGTGATAGAATTATTATACATATTATACATCACTTTAGATGCACTAATGAGGCTGTGATCGGAGAGTTACTACTAAATTATCCTGTATTTAGAATTCAAAAAGTCCTCATTGACTTTGTCACATTAGTGAAAAATACGGGACTAGGTACTTGATTATTTTCAAATGTTTTGATAAGAAGCTTTTAAGATAACTGTGTACTTTTCAAGAATCTTCAAATAAACTCATTATTTTCTTTTCTAAATCCTAAAGAAAGAAAATTTATTTTGATGAAGTTTTGTTTCAAGTTAGAGTACCGTACCTAGTTAAAACTTCATAAGTTAAGAAGTCTGAAGATGTGCCTGATCACTGCAGATAGGTAGAAAGTAATAAGTAGCTTATTGATTCAATCTATTACTCTTAAAAAAACAATCTTCTTCTTCGAAGTAAGAATAGAAAAATCTATTAAAAACATTTTGGAAAGAAGCATCTAGTTTTCAGCAAACTAGGTTACGGCGAGGTTGCGACTGACAGCCTATCAATATGTCTACCCACTACACAGACGAACCAAATATGTTAAATATACTAGGGCTGCTATGAACAAATATAAAAATAAGTCACATTTTCTTAAACACTTTTGTTGGAAATGTGTAGCACACACTTCAATAAATAAAACGGCAAAACTTTCAACAAGGCAATATCTGATACTAGTTGTGTTTGTCATATTATTCTATTACTGACATGAAACAATAAGAGATCCCAATTCTCAAACAAGATTCGTTCGAGTATTGACAATATATATTTTCACTAGCACTTTACCTTCAGGACATTTTTCAGGTAACTTCGTTACTGTATTTGTACTGATTGTCCAAAAAATGAACAGTGTTTTCTAAATTTTATAAAATTTCGTAACAGAACGTAGTTTTGTGATTTTTTTTAACATACTGCCAGTTAATAATTTTCAGTTCAACGAGGGTAAAAAGTGCGAGTGCAGTGAAACAGGGTTGCAGAGAATCATAAAACTGGCTCGAACCAGTTGCAACTAGCCGTAGCTAGAACAAACCGGTTAAAAAATCTGTTTCATGTTTGTCATTCACAGGAACTGTACCCTTAGCACGAGTTTTTATTCTTTTACTTTACAGCGTCTTTTCAGTATTTACAGCGTTTCTTGTATGAAAAAATGGAACAGCGCCTCTGGTGTGCGAAGAAGGAACTAATTTTTTCCTTGAAAATTGTCAATTTGAAATTGTCAATGTTCCAGTTTACTTAAGGTCTCAAATACTGAAAACTCGTGCTAAGGGTACTGTACCCTTAGCACGAGTTTTCAGTATTTGTGACAATTTTCAATGAAAAAATTAGTTCCTTCTTCGCACACCAGAGGCGCTGTTCCATTTTTTCATACAAGAAACGCTGTAAATACTGAAAAGACGCTGTAAAGTAAAAGAGTGAAAACTCGTGCTAAGGGTACTGTACACTTTAAAGTAATAAGTGGTTAGGTATGTAGTTATTATGAGAATTTAGCCTCGGGGAAGTAATCAAAATATATACAAAACTAAAATTAAAATGTACAAATATTAACAACTAAATATTTACAAAAGATATTAAATGAAAATTAAAAATATGATTAAGTAAAAAACACAAAAAGGGACTAAGGCTGTCGTTATGTTATTTACTTTTAAATAAAAATACCTAATATCCTGCAACCTTTAGAATGAACAAAATTGCCATTGAAAAAAATAATCCCTCTTCGAAAAAAACTTTTAATATGACACAAATCAAGACAATGAAACTTATTGCTCATCTTCAGTATCCAACAAATGCTTACGAAGCAAAAACTCGTCGTTTCTTATGTCCCACATTAATAGGACCCTCACGTCACTGAGTATCTGTCACAGTCCATTGCTGGCTCGCTTCGCTTGCGTCGCGACTTCGCCGCAATCTCGCGAGACGTGTACTGCTGACAAATTGAATTTACCCGTTAGGGTCGCCATGAGATAACGCCTGTCTTTTTTGTGGGGTGAAAAGGTTTAGGTGGTGTGGCGGTTAGAATGTTGAATAGTTTCTGTCAGACATTGATGTCCGAAACAGTGTCGGCAATTTCTCCGTACCGAAATGACCGAACCTTAATTATTATGGAATAATAAGTGAAAAATTGTGAAGACTTCGAATGAGAATTCGTTTTCTGAAAGTTAATTAGGTAACTGTCAGCAGCAGTAACACAATACTCAGACGTTGAAAAGTAATTTTACTTGATTTTCTTACAAAATTTATTTTATAAAGTTATGTTTTAAGACATTTTTACAAAAATAATACAATCTTAGAGGCCTTTGCGTTTGGCGTGAGACATAGTCATTAAAAATCTTAAGAGTTGATAACATATTTACTTATTTCGTTTCGCTTCGCAATTTATAAACTGGATCGAAAGATTACATCGAATCATGCGTTTATGTTTAAAATCTTTGATAAAAAAGTAATACAAAATAATAACCGACAATAATTCCGTAACGCATGGTCACCGTAGCTCGCTGATTGGTAGGTTGTTCGGGACACATCAGGACATGTTCGTGGAATCAATCGCGCCCGTCCTGATTGATTGGCCGATGCATTAGCCTCGCTAATATGCCACCGAGCGTTGACTGCCATTTATCAATCAGTGATGGATTCGATTTTATTTTGGTGATGATGTTTAGACAATGTGACTGTGGAATACGGCTTATGGAGGGTTAACGTAATGATTGGTTCTTGCTAGAAGGACATTTATCAAACTGATTTGCAATCCTCTTCATCTTGGTAATCTTTAAATCATCTGGATCCATTCAGTGGTCAGATTGGTAGCACAGCGTTAGTAGCTACGATTAGGTCCTCAAAAGAGCATTTGTAAGGAAACTTAGGATGTTGTGCAGTTAGCAATACGCAACTACAACGCAGCTGCTAAAAGCTTCAGCGACACTTCACACTTTCATTTTGTCGCTGCGATATGATTGCGTTGTGGTACTTTTGAATGAAAGCTTAGTTTAAATAATCACTTTGATACATAAATTGAAACCCTGGGCTACAAAAAAACGTAAAATCAATAAAATAAGCCGAGCGACACCGGGATGCCGGAACTCCGGGACACCGAAATTCCGGGACCAAATTGAGATAAAATAATTCGACGACAATCGAATCGAGCGACACGTGTGAGCTTTACTCATTAGCGACGTTTTGTCACTCGTGATTTTCTTCAATTTGTAACTTTTTTTAACGTGCTCAATTTGATCAATGTTTTTTCTATGTAAAATAATATGATTCTGTCACTTGAGTAGACGTCACTTCATAATGTGACGTGATTTAAGAAAAAATCGGAAGAAGCAAAAGTATTGGTACAAGAAAAATCATGTACAGATTTTCCTTAATCAATGGTAGATACTTCCAACGTTACAACGTGAATATAATTAACTAATTTATACGGTCGAGTAATATGAAAACTTCAGCCCATTTTGGAACTTTGTCATATTACAAATTGTGACGCGTTAACGATGTTTCACAACAATTTGACAAGTAGAGGGCTTAAAGTGACAAAGTTCAAAAGTGATCGATGTTTTCGTAAGGTGATTGTGCCAGGTCGCTGGCTAACAAAGAGTTGCATGTTATATTAATAAAAATAATGAATATTTTCAGCGATTCAATAATATTTCCATTACTAGTATTAGTTATTTTATAATGTCTCTAAAATGTATGTACTATCTGCAAGAATACTGATAATTACGATTTGTATGAAAAAATGAAAATAAAGCACATTGATACTCATTTAGTAGTATTAAATTGAAACAGATATTCAGTTTGAAAATGGACTATTTCCATTCAGCAGTTCATGAATTAGTTTAACGAGAACTGTTTATTATAACTTAGTTAATTTGCCGACAACACAAACAAAAGTCTGTGTATAATTAAGTCAGTATTCTAACTAATACTGGACTTTAATTTCAAAACAGTAAATAAAGCAGCATATTTCTGAAGTTCATTATAATAAAAGCCATGTCGAGGACCCGGCGCCGACCGCAGCCGACCAGCCAGCTAAATAACTTACATTTCACGTCTCCGTAATTTACTCTCCCTAATATTCCCTTTGCGAATATCCCATAGAATGATGATCAAAGAAAGAAAGCAGAAAAGAACCTAACAATATTTCGCTAAAGGCAAATAAAAATGCTATGAATTCGTAAACGACACACAAATTATATTTTATTTATAAAGTAAAAAGTACAATGGCGGCCGAAAAAACGGGACACAGAAATAATCCGAAAGAAATCCTATGAATAATGAAACGGTGTTCAGGGAACCTCTGACGTCACGACCAGTGTTGCTAGCATGGATTTGACACAGTGTGGCCACAATTTACCTACTTTTATAACAATATTTGTATATTGTATAAACCCTAAGGCAGACGCCTTAGGGCTTAGATTTTATTTTTGGTCATACAATATCTGTTTCGAAAAAAATGTGTTCTGTAAACATTATTACGATTGACGTAAGTGAAATTGTTTGTTACCGAGGTTATATTAATTGTGTCCCTCCGACCGTGGTACATAAACATGAATGTCTTTCTTTCTGTCTGTCCCTTAACTCATTCATTTAGCATGTCGCATGTTTGACACGGTAAGCACTTTACATGCTGGGTTCCATCTTTCGTCCATGAGTAATACTTGTTGACACCTGTCATGACTATTCCTTGCCTGACTGACTGCCTGGTTGGAGTAATGGACGCAAACGCTACTGCTAAGAATGAGTTCTGGGTTTGATTCCCAAGTTGGACAAAGAATATAGGGATTTGACTTATAGAAGAATTTTTGACTTCAGTGGCAACTCAGATTCTGGAGAGCCGGTTTGAAGTTACTGGTCCCTTCAAATAACATTTCATATTCATATATTTCGAAAAATAGTCCAACCCAAAAGGCTAAATATTCTACAGTTCTACTCTCTGTAAAACATGTGAGACAGAATATAGCCTCCGGGCTCAGGGGAGAGGAAATCCCGGGCTTTGGCGGCCACTGGCGCGGCCGGCACGCGGCGGTTTGACAGGGGCTTTATTTAGCCAGAGGTAAGCAATAGCAATGCAGGTTTATGCAATTATATTGCTTTTACAAAATTATTTAAAACTTCAAGGATGATTGATGATTGTAATTTTTTTAAGGGAATTATTTTAAGTTTGTCGTGTAGCATAATTTTATATAAGGGTTCTGCAAGAGCAAAGAAATTCAACCAAAAATTAATAAGGCTAACACAAACTCAAAAAGTTCACAAAATACTAAGAAACGCTATTCAAAGGAAAAATTTTTCCAACACCCAATAAAATATTTTTTTTTATCTTATTGAGATTTTGCAATACCTACCAGTGAAAATCACGACGTCCCTGGACGATACAACCCTTTCCAACCTTTACATTCCGAGTTCTTCCGATAACAGTCGATGATGGCCGATTTTTCGATCTCCATTTAAACAGGTTTATTATTGTTAACTGAGGTTTACGTCAGCCGAGGTGGGTTGGCTGTTTAATCATTGTTATTGAATTATAAATACTGTATTTTTGGTCGGCCTGTGGTGCCTGGGGGTCAATATTTGAGGTAGTCGCCGGCTATATTTATCTTTAATGAAGTGTTATATGTTACGTTGCCGGGGCTTTTCGTGGAACGGTAATGTTATTAAATTAATCAGTTGATTGGTTCATTTTATGTACATATATCAAACGACCTCACTACATTGAGTTTTTTGAAGAACGTAGAAAAAAATTGTATCACACTTAGGATTTTGCGGAATTGTTCAAAAGAGTTACCGCGGTCCTAAAACGCAAGTGCAAACGCACATTGAAGGAACAGGGAGGATTTTAGTCACTAAAACTCTGACAGTCCCTTCCGAGAATTCATTGTAGGTAATCAGTACTTCCTATTCACAGAAAAAACTAGAGTCGAGGTTTTAGGTAGTAAAACGTAGAAAATTAGAGGTATTTCCTTGTTTAATCTGATAACAAATTAAAAAAAAAACTGTAATGAAACGAAAAGCAAAATATAAACGCAGAAACATCCAATGTTTACAAATCGCAAACATTTCACGAAGTAGCTAATCCTGGCCTGCTAAAAGCTATTGCCAGCAATTGCCAGCAATTGCCATCGATTGCCAGTGCCCGTGGCAATTCAGTGCCGCGCCCTCGATTAATTGGCGTCGTAATAAGCTGTCCATTGGCTTCGGGAGCAGATATTCGCGATATAAATGAGAGATTCGTCGATTCGGATTTAAAATCCATTGGAGCGTTCTCGCATACAAATTATTTTGCACTGCACTCTATGAGTTCATTTGTCACTATTGTCGAGATGTGCAACGAGGTTCTGTTGAAAAGAGTATTGTTTTAATTTTACATTTTCCTGTAAAAATATTCTAAAAAAATGTAAAAAGTTATTTTAAGTAATGGTTATAATGTGACACGGAATGTTAAAGTAAACTTAAAACAAAACAACGTATTACTTTTTAATGAAAAATAAAAAGAATGTGCTTTTTATAACTTGAAAGTGAGCTTAATTTCCGTGATTGTATTGTATAACAGGCTGGTATCCGCAACTCCACGTGAATTTCCGTGATATAGCAATTATACTGCAGTAATAGTCATTCGTGTTACTTAAGCTCAGTTTGTGCTTATTAATATATCTATCTTTAACAAAATATTTGTCTCTATACGCCACTATTAATCATGCCACAAAAGCTGCCCCACCCATCTCAAAAACAATTTTAAAAGCCATACCTCTGAAGCGAACCCGCGGAACAATTGTAGTATTAATAATAAATAGTCCGCATTTGTCGCGCGACCACTCGTAAATAATACCTCAGCCGGGATTGAACTGCCAGCCCTCGCGATATACATGTCATTTGATGTCATTTAATTCACTTTTTGTGGGAAACGGTGAATGATTTTTATTTTGAAACGAATGAATTTTCAGTTGAGTGACGGAATTGAAGTCTATGTTTTTTGAGTTAAAGTTTTGAGGTGAACTCTTTGCTACAGTTTAACTTAGCACTAGGAATTAAATTAGGTACTTTTAATTCCTAGTGCTAAGTTTTCTTCCTGTTATTATTATTATTTATTTATATTTAAGCCAACAAGGACCAATTACAAATCATAAAATAATTCATACATTCAAACACAGTCACAATATAATATAAAATACAATTTAATTTAATTAAAATAATATTTCCACATTAGCCATGTTAGCCATTATTCCTGTGTCGTAGGTGCGTTTACTGACATAGAAAGTCTACTCGCAGATCATACAAACATTTGTTCCGTGCGGGAATCAAACCCGCGACACGCTCCGCAGCAGTCGATCGCTCAGCCATTGCGCCAACGGTGTCGTCAAATTTATTAATTAACACTCAAATTCTAAATCCTCGCAAATCCTGATGAGTGAGATAAACCATGGGTTACTTCATTGTGTGGATATATTAATGTTTGTATATATTTTGCAGGTTTGTTGGCCTTCTTTTACCGGCCATTTTAAAATGAACCCAAATTTATAGTCACTACACTAAATATCTTTTTATTTCTTCCGTATTTTTGCATGCAATCCTCGAAATTAAGGATTCTCAGTCCGTAAAGGGGTGTTCAGGGGTTCTCCAATTTTAATGTCGTCTGCAACCCTGTGTTGCACCCCATTCACCCCCTAACTAATTAACTTGTTCGTTACGCTGTCTTTTTTAACACCTACCCCTTTCGCAATCAAATTAAATTAAAAAGGCTTTTGTTTCTTCCCAGCAATGGGTTTTATGTATTTCAAGTTTATGGTGATTGTAGGAAACATTCATAGGAAGATAGCGTTTGTCTTCATTGTGGCGTTAACTTGGCTTTTTGCCAGGATTTGCGCACGTAAACTTAAATAAGTCTAGTTTTGCACCTTCGTTTATTCGTACACAATTAAATGTGATTGCGAAAACCACAGTCTCATGTTATGAAATAAGTTTTAAAATCTGCATTCACGACAATAATTACATCAATATTTTTTAATTTATTAATTACGGCCCGCTCCCTCTCAAAGAGAAATCTATCTGCTAGAAGTGGCAACATCATACCTATGTAATATGTATTAATGATGTTACAAGTACCAGATAACCACTTAGTTCAGCATTTGTAAGTTGGTCGTTTCGAGAAACGTCTATCGCCTAAACTCAGCGTCCCAAAGGATTACAAAGTTTTAAGTAAGGCCCTATCTATTATGGACAACACTCTCTCTCATCTAACAGAATTTTTAATTACTATAAAAGGTCGGCACAAAGAAAAACAAACATTTTGATGAAAAAGATTTTCTTTTTACCTTAATACCTAATCAAACATAAAGCGAACGTGTTCTTTCTCAATCGAGCCGGCCCTCCTAAGGGTTTCATTAACTAAAAGGGCGGTATCGCTAATTGTAATTCGGTAATTAAACCATAGCGCGAGGTTTTTACAATCTCTCGGCTTTCGGCACTCGGCCACTAACAGATCTGTACAGAAGTTTGGTTTCGTTCAAAAAGCGATGACACACGGACGCAATAAACATAAAGGTGCTCTAATATTTTATAAATACAAAAACGGTTGACGTCATCTGTTACAACATAGATTTGACTGTAATGTCAACATGTTGGTGTAGTAGTTGGAGAATGCTCTGCAATAGATGACGCTAAACGTCACTTTGAGACGTTAGAAATAGATTGAAGAATTCGACGCGATAGGTAAGAACCCCGTTGACTCGGTTGGAAAGAGCGTCGGATGTACTGAATCCGGAGGTCGCGGTTTCGAATCCTGCACGCTGTTTGACTTTTTTTCCCAAACAAAATGTTTGAAATAAAGGTGCTTTGGCTAACTTGGAAGCAGACTCCGGATCTTTGATGGTCGTATTAAGGAGATCCTGCTAGGGTGGCGATTCATAGATGACTGCTATTTGTACTGCTAATTTATAAAGAACATCTTACATGTCAAATCTTGTAGTAAATTTTGGGCTGCCAATTCAACCAACGAGATCGCAAGTGTCACACGATTCTCGTAAAGCATGTTACACTTAATTGCGGGAAAAAGATAGTCTTAAACAGAACGGTTATCTCTAAATCTATCCCACAATAAACTAAGATAACAGCAACACTAATTTTAGAGGCCTTGGCAACCCCCAGACCTTTTGTACTTGTCCATTTTGTGATTCGGCGACCGTTTCGGCTTTACGTACCAATCACTTGAATTTAAGGGTTAATAGGGCCGTTACTGGTGCTGAATATTTGAACCCTTTCGGCGATGGTTTTTGGAATGTTATAATTAGACTATGAACATTGTTTTGTTTGTTTAAAAGGATTGTTTTGTTATTGTGCACAGTGTGCAGTGGAAGGATCTTTTAGCGGTTGATTAGCTTTGAAATGGCTATGTTGACAAAAATGTGTTATTTTGTCGTAAAATCACAACTTATTTTGGTAAGAATATTCAGTGCCAATATTTTCTTTTACATTTTAGGCACACAAAGTCTTACAGGAACAGAAAAGGTGTCTACCACGTCTCAGTTGCTACAACTTGATAGATAATAAAATTCGTAGTAAGTTTTAGTATCTAGTTCTCCCTTCTCCAGACCGCTCATAACTTTACTGCTAATAAGGTCTCAGTATTCCGTTTATTTTAGTTAATTAGGCAAACGATGAAACCGTCGGCGGTAGGGAGTGACTTCTTTGATGTCACTCGCGGTGCCATTTCTACTGTTTAATTCACGTTTTAGTGTTAATTTCTAGTGTGTTGACTTTTTATTGTTGTTGTCAAAGAGAATTGATATGGAGTTGTGTGGTTATGTTGTACTTTTGTGAGGAGGATTAGAGGTTTGTTTTGTTGTTGTATTTGTTTGTAGTTTTTTTACCTATTTGACCGTGTGGTCAAATAAAAAAAAAAACTATTTATTTTTTTACCCGACTACGACAAAGCCAAAAGGAGGGTTATGATTTTGATTAGGGATGCATCGATACGCCTTTTCGCCGATACGATACCGATACCGATACTCTTATAAAAATATCGGCGATACCGATACCGATACGAATACGCTAATTGTAAATTTAAAAAAATAAGATAAAATAAATCACAAGTCAGATTATTTTTTTATTAATACAAAAAGTAGTGTCATAGGTTGATATTAGATAATTATAAATCTTAGTGATTAAATTAACATTAATAAGATTTTTGCTAAAAGAAAGAAATCTTAAATTTTTTGGAGAAAGGCGTTTTCGCAAGATTGAATAAGACCTGCGCTGGAAAATAGTCTCTCAGATGCGACAGAACTCATTTGGAAACTAAAGTAATTCGGCGCAATTTTTTTCAAGTTTGGGTTTAAAACGTCATTGCGCCAGAAAACGAATGGATCTGCATCTCTCGATATATTTGGAGACTTAAGGTACTCGTATCTCTCGACTTCTTCTTTGAGAGCTCAGAGTAGATAGGGCCTCATCTTCTTCGGACTCTTTAATAATATCTTCACAAACACTCCAAAGCCCGCCACTCGTACGCATCTCAGAACTTACAGTTACAGTACTGGGATCCCCGGGCATAGTTCGTGCCTCGTTTGCAACGAAATAGACGAGACAACACGCTCGTTTAAATGACATTTTTAAATTAAAAAGTATCGTTGAATCGGTCATAAAATATCGTCGATACCGATATATCGGCTAACCCGAAGTATCGCCGATATATCGGTATCGGTATTCGTATCGGATGCATCGCTAATTTTGATGTTTGTCTGTTCCCTCATAACTTCTAAACTACTTATCATTACATGACAAATGAGGTGTCATTAGAAGCGTCTCAGTTATACGCTGGTTATAGGTGACGTGTCACAAAATCCAATATGGCGCCCTTTATATTTTTTTTTTTAAATTCGCACAGTATCGACATGGGTAGGTATCATATTAAAGGGCTTGATGAGCACATTTGAAATATTGTAATTATATAGCTTTTACTAGCTACTTTGCCTGTTTCTAACAGTGTTAACATGGGTATAAAATGAAAAGGCTAAATGAGTACATCTACCTACATACATGAGTACTATACCTACATTTGAAATTCACTCGCTACTTTGCTTTTACTGTTACTCGTATATCAAATAATTAATAATGTAAGCCCAAAATAGTGTAAAAAATATAAGTTAAAAATAAGTAAAACCGTTGGTTTTTACTTATTTTTTACGAAAATAACGCGCACTGAAAAGTATAAAATAAGTACAACATTCATTTGACCGATATTGTGCTAGCCGTGGTCGTGTGCCACCTGCGTTTGTTTCACACAATCTTTGTTGGCTAGGTGGCATACGACCACGGTCGGAGTCGGGTTTTAGTTATTTTTAACTTATTTTTTATAATGCAATAGAAATACTTAAACTGAGAAACAAACAAACTAAATCTATGCATTATAATTATAATCTCAATTCAAAAAGTGAATCAGCAGCAGACTGCACGTCATCTCCTGTTTTTCTATGTAATTATAATAGTTTAAATTGCAGCGATAACAGTAATTAGAGCATTCATGGAATCACTAAGTTTTAGTGAAAACATTGTTATCAAATTATGCTGGATTAACAAATACATTTGAATATTCATTTAAAAAAAAAACAGTGTACAAAATGTACAGATTGTTAGCTAGATAGCTGAAAACGCCAAATACGTTTAAATGAAAACGCAAATAACAGTTTCCATTTCCATGATTCAATAAAAAAAACATTTAAAAATAAATCTATTCTAAACCTAGTATCACAGTTTGTGAGCGCGTATTTTGCAGCTGTTGCAATTTCACCGAGGTTTTTATTTATCTGGTATAAAATTTTACAACGCTATAGTATTTTTTTACCGGTGTGTGAAGTTATGTAGGACCTCACCATACGGCATTTAGCCATAAAATAATACGTGCATGGGATTTCATTGGATGATTTATATTTCTCTATACATATTATAACGAATTTAGGTTATGGATATAGCGTTATTGTCAATGTTGTTATAAAAAAATAGCGCCCTATCTTGTGTATTTTGTTTTTAAACTATTTTGCCTGCATTGGTGTGACGTGGGGTTATAATAATAAATATTTATGATATAAATCTTTGTAGTCTTATGGAGCTTATTCATGACGCGATACAGAATTGCATTGATTGACGATATCGGTCAGATATCGTACACAGCTCCGGCTGAAGAAAATGTATGGAAAATCGCCAGTATTTGCTAATAGAGTCGCACGTGTTGACGATATCGCTCACAGATCTGCTCGATATCGAATTGCATGTACGCGCTAATGACAATGCACTCGATTCTCTGTTCGAAAATCGATTGCGCAACTACTCGTCACTGGCGATATCTTATGTACTTTGCTTGCAGCGCCTATAAGTCGTAGTAGTAAGGTGGATTTTTGTAGTTCACGGTCGAATTGCATTGCAGCACTCCATTAGCAAATACGTGCGACTTAAATCGGCAATCGATTCGATATCGCACGAGTCGCGTCGCGTCAAGCGTAAGCTTCCCTTACGTTAGCATAGCTGTAATAGGGGACAATATAGTTAACAGCTTTAGGATGTCCACTGCCCACTGTCAAAGATTTTATGTATAAAATTAACGATATCTGTTAAAATTTCAGCCCAAAATTATTCACTGTTGGATAGGATTTCTCTTTCTTCTGCCATGGTTCTCAGTTCTGTGCACCGTATCGCACATCGCATCTCGCTGATCATCATCATGATCGCACTCGAACCGTGTGTTTGTTCGTAATACAAACTAAAACTTTCATTGCACTATGCACAGTGGGCACAGCTTATGCATATTCAAAGCCAAAAAAGAACACCGTTCCCTCTCAATCATGGCTGTGCACTAGTTAGATAGCGTGGACTCCCTTGTCGAAAAAGTGATCTATGAGCGGTGAGTTCGGGTTAACCCTCCGATGGCCACAAATGGCGGACGTTGGCGGGTCAATCAGACCTCGTTAAACAAAGATTTTAGGCTTACCGGCTTTGAGCGAACACTCGTAATTTTTTAAAGCCTGTAACAATGTGGGAAGCTGTGTAAAGTGATTTGGGTTAGTCGAAACGGTTCATTTTATGTCTTTCGCACCTGTGAGCTGTGGTAGAAGATCCAATTATAATAAAAGTCTTTTATTTTATAACGCTTTCAAAACTGATTTAATGAGATGATTGCTTCACGTACTGATGGTCCAACAGAGATGGTTTAGTTTCGTGTTGTGACTTTGGATGTTGGCAAACCACCGCAATACTATTTCGGTATTAAATGTTTAATGTTTACTTTATTATTTTTGATTGTATTTTTATTTATTTACATTTTATACATGAGAATAATATTTTAATTATTATGCTTGATTTAACTGTTATTTAATAAGTTTATAGATATGCTGTAATTGTGTATTTTGTTATGGTTTTTTGAAATAATCGTTTAATAAAAAGAATCTATTTTTGGGCACTCATGTAAAAATAATTTAATTTTAAACGAAATAACATATGAACGGCCACAGAATAAAACGTTTCGGTAACAAAACTTTAATTTCAGTTTGTCAGTGTCGATATTTCACAGCAACGATAACTCGAACGCTTTAAGCCGCGTTGTTTGATCTTTAGGTGAACTAACTATTTATTAAATCCTATGCATTTTAAACCATTTGTTAAAAATGTCTGGGATTTTATCAATAGTCTAACTTTTGATCAAACTGGCCCTTAGATGTGCTAATCTTATTCAGTTTCATTTGAAAAATTCGGTTTTAAAACTAATTTATTTATCTATCAGTCTTCTCTGTCTATATTTATTAACCCGTATGTATAGTTTATGTATTTGTATGTAATATTTCTATTTCAGCAGACATAACCGGATTCCCAGTGTCTCAGACTAGCGCACCGCTCTTACACTTGAGGTCTCTGTTGAAAGGTTCGATGCTTGAGTCATACAAATAACTAAAGGGCTTATCGTTCAATCGTGGGATTAGGTTTATCTCAAGAATCAATATGGCGACTTGAAATATCTTCTAAACAGAAACTGTCAAACTGATGTATTACTTCCTCAGACAAATCTAGCGTTTGAATATCAGCCCTTAACTTCAATAAAAAAATAACAAATAATTAAATAAATAATGGTTTTAAATAATAAAATAATATTTAACTGATTTTGTGAGCAGTTATTAATTTAATAACAATGATAATAACAAAGTTTAAAAAAGAGTAATTAAAATAGTTCAATCATTTCATTTTGATGAGTCTCATTCCCATGCAACCGAGATTTTTCTAGAAAATCACGTAACAATTGTCCTGCACAGTACGCCAACTAGTTGGACCGCTGGACAAAGTTGTGTCGTTACAAACACGACGATAACGCGTCCCGAGCGTTGGCAACTCGTTAATGATAAGGTTATTGTCATGTTACTGACTTCGTTACTGTGTCTGTGGTGTTTATGGTCTCGATAGTTACGTTCGTTAATAATCTATCGAGATATTGATAACGTAACGTCAGGTCTTATTCCCTCAAGGGTTAAGCAGACATGTATTGCCAATTTGCCACTAGTGGAATGTGGTTTCATTATCCCAGTTATGTTGTAGGGTTTACAATATTTGTTAGTAGGGAGATATTAATAATAATAGGAAACCATTAATTGAACTCAGGATCCGATGCACAGTAGCTAGTTAATTTGCAACGAAAATAACATTCTCACCAGAAATTGATGGAATCTAGAACTGGTGGTAATTCTCGAATATATTAATACATTTCTCACTACTTTTTTCGGGATCACTTCTAAATATCTTTTAACCAAGTAATTTTATAATGCTGTATATTTAAATGAACAAAGAAGAAGAAGATAACAGAATCTCATCTCTCAGTATGGATTCAATTTATTATTTTTAAAGATTTAAATTGAATTCCAGTTATCGTTAAGTGGACAGCCCCGAGCATCTGCGTTCTAATAAAATACCCAAGATTTAAACGACAGCAGATGTTCGTTAACCTGCGGGCTAACCCATTGTCACCCTCAATCAACCTTTTTTTTTTGGGGTGACAACAGTGGCGGATTTACCAATAGGCTAAGTAGGCTGGAGCCTAGGGCGGCAGATTTAGAGGGGCGGCAAATTTTGCCCAAATAATAAAAAAAAAACTTATAATTATATGACGCACTGTAAAATATAGTTACCAAATTTAAATTAATATTGAAACGCTATTAGAATATTTTTAAAATTCATGAAATTTTAAAAAATATTTGAATAGCGTTTCAATATTAATTTAAATTTAGTAACTTTTACCCTTATAAAAATGATATTTAACGTGTAATATGTTTCAACATTTAAATATTTTCGCTAAGAGTGTCTGGACGAATTGACAGCACGAGGCACGAACGCGAGTTAGAGAAACGGCAAAAGGCCTACCACGAATTTAACGAGAAGTTTTCATTTCTAACTAAAATGAGTGAGTTGTTACCATCGACCCTGTGGTGAATGTATCCTAATGATTTAGAAACTGATTAAGTTCAGGAATGCGTACACTTTCAATGCCACATTTCTTCTCAAAGAATTTTGATAAAACCAGATTTTGGATCATTATGAAGCCTATCCTTGTTCCTGCGAAATCAGAATTTGGAGCACATTTATCCAAACTTGGATATACAGGGTGGTCAAGGCCAAATGGATACAAAAAAAACATTTTTAGGTAGGTAGTCCGTTTAGGGACCTATTTGTACCCGCCAGGAAAATTTAAAAAAAAATCTTTTTTTTTAAGATTTATTTTTAATTTCAAGGAAAGTAATTATTCTTGCATTGATATGAAATTAAATGCACTTCACATTTGCAGATCAGTCTGATTTTTTTTCTTTCTGAGAGACTGCAATGTCTAAGTAAGCACCTAAAATAAAAATATAATATAATTTTTGATTCTAAAAGTAAATAAAAATCATGAAAACATTAAAAGTGGTGATATTACAAAAAAGATCATATCTTGTGCTTACAAGATATGATTTTTTTGCGATTTCTATATTTAATGTTGTGTGACTTGGCAGTAAGGAACCTAGGCTTGGCACGACTTTGTCTAGATTTCATTACTTTTTAGAGATAAACAAGCAGCTTCATCGAGTTTTGGCTGGTTTTTTACAGAATGTTTATGGTGGGATTTCACTTCTTTTTGTAGAAACGTGGGCATTTTTTTTTTAACTTTGATTTTTGACATCAAATGAAGCGGCCCACCAAGTTGAATATTTTTTTGTAAAGGCGGTATGTCGATCTCTAATAGTTTGGTTGGGCTCTTGTGTTTTCTAATTAGAGTCACCACTCACCAGGTACTCCAGATCTTCGATTATCCTAGTTTTTATAGTTTTCCCTTTATGTGGCCAGTAAACCCTAACTCTGTTCCAAATTTCAGCTCTCTGAGTTTATGGGAAGTACTAGATTTTGATGATCACAAGTGAGTGTCGTAAATGCGAAACTTTGCTTTCGCTTAACTTTGGAACTAAATGACCTAAAGACTTGAATTTTGGATTTTAAGTATGTGATTATAGCTTACTAGATGACGAAAATTTCTGCGTTCTGATCTTATCCAGAAATTCTCAAATAGGAGCCTGAAAATGTGGCGAAATGGTTCCAGTAAAGGATGGTACGGCAGTGTTTGCTTCGCCCTCGTCTTGGCGGGGGCACTGCCGTGCCCCCAATAACGGGAAAAAGACGATTGTAATGAAGACGATAGAACACAAATAATAAAGTTGCAATTTCTGAATAAATGTAATTAATATGATTGTGAACTGGGTGTATTGAATTTCAAAAATCAGTAGGGGCGGCAAAAATTGAATAGCCTACTAGCGGCAAATTTGTAAATCCGCCACTGGGTGACAAAATCATCCAATGAGTCCTCCCGCCCTGGGTGGGGCGGAAGGGACTGTCAGACTCTTACTGACTAAAAGCCACCCGTGTTCCTTCGGATGCTCTTTACGTTCCGGGGCCACGGTATCCTGGATTAAGAAAAATCCGCGACCCCAGCAGGCATTTGGCCCCATAAGGGGCCCCGTCGGTGGCGCGTGGATCACGACGCGCCACCGACCCGGGCTTGGTCCTTGGTCGGACGGCGAGCATACCCATTACTCACCGTCCGCAAGCCTGCCCCGCCGCTGTACCCTCTGCTATTCAGAGGGACACGCGTTGGAGCGTCCACCCGACAGGCTATTCGCATAAGGGCAAAGAGACCCCTTAGGCACACAGTGCATAAAGAAGAGTTTTTGCCCGCATCCCAGGGTGCACCGGCCCGAAAAACTGGTCTTCCTCCCGGACGTATCCGAGAGGGAACTCCAGTCCACGGGCGCACGTGGAGGTTTCCTGTCTTAACACCCCACCCTCAATCACCCTTTTTTTTTTTTCTTGCGTGGTAAAATCATCAAATGAGTCCTCCCACCCCGGGCAGGGCGGGAGGGACTATCAGACTTGTACTGACTAAAATCCACGGTGTCCTTCAATAGCCCGTTATGTCCCGGGGTCACGGTAATGAGATAAGTCCCGCGACCCCGGCAGGCTTTGGCCCTCTAGAGGGGGGCCCCGTCATCATGCTGACACTCCTTGAGGCGCGCGTGGAACACAACGCGCCGTCGACCCGGGCATGGTCCATTGTCGGGTGGCGAGTTGCCCTTTACTCGCCGCCCTTAGCGAAATATATTCAAATAATGCGGCCGAAGTGAACACATGTGATCTGCGCTTACAACTTGACCACGAGCTTCACACTGATTGCGACAAAAACTAATAAAATAGGTTGTCTAAAGCATGTCAACTAGTCACATGAGTAATTTACTCATGTGAACTAGTCTAGCATCGCGACCGGTCGAAGGAAACAAAAGTCGCACGCGTTTTGAATGGCATAAGTTGCTTCGCTCGCGTCCGTGAACTAGCCCATACTACGAGCACAGTGTGCCGCATCGCTCGCTCCTGGACAAAGAGTAGTTGTAAACTAAAGCTAAACGACCGCCGTATCCCGTTGCGTGGTATAATTAATTTTGTTTTACGTTGTCGTGTCGTATCACTGGGGCTTCTTAGTAGGTGAGCTGTTGAAATGTCGGCGGAGTTGCGCACATTTTGCAAGATTAATGCCAGTATTTTTTTTTTCGTACTTAAAGTGTTATTATGAGTAGAGCTGTTAAAATAATGTTGACACTCTTTTATATTATGTTGATAACAATGTTATTTGGTTACGTTTGACATACTATATTAGACAATGTATCAAATCTAAATTACACCGCTAAACAATTTGGGACGACCCAATTAAATATTTTTAAAAAATGGTTCCAGTTTAATCAATCTGTAACACAAACTTTACTAACGTTATTTTAATTTATATTCGAGTATATTTGTGTTTAATAGTAAGGAGTTACTATTAAACACAAATATACTCGAATATAAATTAATTAAGCTTTACCCTCAATTCTTTTTAGTAATCTCATAAAGTATGGATGCCAAAATTGAAAATAAACATTTGTTGAGCACAGCAACGCATTGCGACTTCATGTACACACAGTAACGATGTCGTGAAACTTTTTACAGCGCCATAAGAAGTAAGTTCGGGGCATAAACTTGTATTATTGTTATTTTATTTGTATTTACTTATGTTTTAACGAGAAAAAAGGTTGTGTTTTATTGCTGAATTCCTCTTTGGTAATATGGCTCGGAAATTGGAAGTCCCAGGGAGGATTTCGATAACATATTAATAGAAAACACATCTAAAATAATTTAAAAGTGTCGTCGAAATAATAAAGTGTATCATGCCACTACTGGAAACTGACGCATAATTCGATTTGTTTTTCTTTTTTTTTACTTACACTTACTTTCTCTTACTTACTGAAACTGAAATAATCCATTTTAGTTCATACGCGTTAGAATTGTCAAAAACATAAACATCATACGCATTTTTTTTTCTTCTCTCCAATCTAGTTTAACTATAGTACTTTTTAAGTTGTCATGGTCCATTTTAAATTATTTTACTGCTTGCAACAAAATCCCTTTGAGAATTATACGAGGTGACATCTGTAACGTTAAAATAAAACATAACTTCATTCCGCACACGATTTCAAATCCCAGAGCAAACTGGGAACGAAATATCAACCCGGCACAGTATTCTACTTGCTTTCGCGTAACGACCTTAGTGCTACACTATTTGACTCACAACGCATCTCATTTGCACTGCGCCCAATTTTGTCCAGGATACACGCGCGTTGAGCGCACTGTGTGTTGACTTTTTTTAATGTTTTGCCTGTATTAGGCTGCTTTTCCACCAGAGATGCGCTATGTAGCTGTGCTGCGAGGATGTAAAAGCTGAGCTACGAAACTGTGTGACCGTTTCCACTGATGCTACGCTATGTAGCTGTGCTGTGAAGATGGGTAGCTGCGCTACGAAGATGCGCTGTCACAAGGTAGCTGCGCTATGAAGATGCGCCGCCACAAGGTAGCTGCGCTATGAAGATGCGTAGCTGCGCTACGAAGATGTGCTGTCACAAGAATCCGTTTCCACCAGTGCTGTGCTATGTAAACCAGTGAATATGATTGGATATCAAACGCATCCGCAGCAACGTAGCATAGCGCATCTCTGGTGGAAAAGCAGCCTTAGAGTGTGTGTATTCTTTAGTGGCAGATTTTTGTAAATATTACGTCTCAGTCCTATGAGGACAGGTAGACACTATAGTTGAGTTTGACTGTCTCATCTAGTAACCGTGACCCTGGAACGTAAAAGGCTATTGCGAGTCTGACAGTTATTGATGATTTAACCGCTACGATCTTATACTTTTTGTTTACTTTTAATTTTGCGTCGCGTTCTACCAACGTTTGTTTTTTAACCTAAAGAAATATTGGTTAATAAAAAAATATAAATGTTTCTTTTCTCAAATAAACATGAATACAAAGCGGTAGAAAATATGAGAGAATGTTCCAAAAATAACGTTTTAATTACCGAAAGTGTTTCGGTAGGCCGACATGATAGACGGCGGTTCTCACAAAATACATCTTCATTATAATATTTCCAACTCAACACATCAGATTATTTTGTCAGAACTCACCCCTTTTCACCACGATTTTCAATGGTAAACCATATTTCACATGAAACAAAGTAGAGAATAGAGTTTCTAATGCATGCTATTTAATTCATAAAAGTCATACACTGGTTTGAGATTGCGTCTAACGTTTGTGTGTTTTGTTTGCATTTATTAACTGTGTTTGATTCAAAATGGCGGCGCCATAGAGGTGAAATTAAAAGAAAACAAGATCTTTGAGCACGGAAGCTGTACCTAAAGGATAAATTAGATTTCATGTGCCTGAAAAATAACTGGAGATTCCATCAAACAACATTTAAAGTTGTGAGGAGGAACCACTTCTTCTGAAAATTTTCAGAAAAGGTAGATTTATTTCCTTAGGGTAAAATATATTTGTTACTACTAGGATGTTTAGTAGAACAGTTTAAATGACCCGGTTACGAGTATTCAACCTCTTTGGGCTGTAACCGCACCTACTTACCGCAAGCCATTTTTTTAAAATCTTTGTCTTTTTTAAAATGGCAAAACATTATATTTTCCAAAACAAACCCCCGTCCTCAGGCACTTTGTTTGACACATTAAAACAAATCTCCTCTTCCAAGAATCATTATCAATTCCACCGTGTACTTGTTCCAAAGCAATTTACTTCAACTTATTCCATATTTACTTATCTTTCTTGATCCGATACCGGTACCATGCAATCTCCGAAGCCACATCAAATCTCGAAAGAAAATCTGTTTAAGAATACATTGCGGGCTTCCTTCAATAATATTACCAGAGAAACGCGTCTAAAATCGCAATGGAAAACCAACTTTAACGGTTCGTGTATTTTCAGTATCGAATTTCTCTTCGTTGTAGAAATAAGTTTTGATATTAGGTACAGAATGTGAATAGTTATTTTAATATAAATGGTTTAGTTTGATAAACTGTTCCTTGGGGCATTTCATGTGATGTATTTTTCTTAATACAAATACATAATAGACATTTGAGTCTGGTAATATTTCCTAACTTATTATTAGTAAGTACTAGGTTAGTATATTTTTTTGTTTTCTGTTGAATTTGTCAAACCATTTTATTAACAAGGTTTTTTTTTTTGTGTTTCCGAGATGTATGTAATTAATATGTAATTGTAACATGTTCAATACTTAATTCTTATTGTTTCCTTTTTTCAACTGAAAACTTAAATATTTCGCTCGATATCGTGCCAATACGTTATACATAACGGAGAATCGTTATCAGTGGGTCGCGACATCGGAAATAACACTCACAAAACCTTCGTTAACACTTTTAATTACTTGCTAAAGCACACCGAATACAAAATAATCAAGGATGCCCGAGATATGGCTCTATTAAAAACTTAGGAACGCGAGAAATTTAGTGTGAAGTAACGAAGATGTCTACCTAGACCGCCGGACCGATTCAAAGTGATCACTTCACTCAACTGTCACCGCCCACGTGGCCTACCCCACGCAAGTTAGCCAACATATCTGTCAACGTCAGTACCTGTCAACGTTGAATAGCTGATTAAACTTCCGAATCGACATTTGACTCGACTATTCGCTCGGTGTCGCCATTACTCCACGCTAACCATCCCCAAGTTAAAACTTGACGTTCCTAAATGTTATCTGTCAAATCTAACTACATAGTTCCTCCAATGAGAGATAGATGGCGCTGATCCAGATTGTTTGAAATGCGTCTGCGCTTCGACATACATATTTTCAAAAACATGTATTTTACGTGATTCTGATCATGTTAGAATTAATTATGTAAATTAATTATCCTAAATACTTAAGATCGATAAAACCTACAAACCTTTTCAGCTCCCTTCTCTTTAAAAGGACTAATTTAATTAATTAGGTCCCACGGTGTCCTCGTAAAAGATACACAGCTCGGGAACGAACCCACAAACCTTTTCAAAGGTAAAATAAAAAAGCCAGGACATAATTAAACTCAAAACGTTTCACATAAGGAGTCTTTGGAGACAGGGACGTACTTAGCGAGCGTTTTAATTGAAAACGTAGTAGGTAAAGAAGACTGATGCCATTTTGCAGTTAGAATGAATCTATTTTCCAAGTTACATTGATTTCTTTTTTCTTTTCAGGCACAGCAAAGTGGCTATGCTAATTGTGGTATTAGTACTCAAAAAAATACGTATTTGGAGACTTCAGAAGTTCCTAAGATAAATTAGTATGTCCTGTAGTTTTCCACAGCTGAGTCAAACTCTACTTCCCGTAAAAAAATGAATCACACATTGATTACTGTATTTTTTAAAACTTGTTTACTCCTCCCTCTTACTACTCTTTTTTGTGTTGGTTTTTGAAGACGGTTTATTTTTTTTTGAACATTTATGTTTTATCCGTTTTAGTTTAATTATATTTAATCCTAATTCTTATCAAATGCAGAATTTTACAATCCGGTGTACCAGTTTTAACATCGTCCATGTACACAATAAGCGAAAAATGCTTATAAAATAAAAACTACTGAACTTAACTGAATGAAATTATGGCAAATGGCAGGTATATTGCAACGAACCAAAAAAGAATCAGCTAAATCGGACTAGAAAACTTGGAGTAATAGAGCCGAATAGACAACCTCCTCCTTTTTGGAGTCGGTTGAAAAAGTATGTCTGTCTGTAAACACCCATATATCCAATAATAAAATTAATATTTTGAATATTTGTCCACAGTGACAGCCCTCCGCGAGCACTGGGACGAGGCCAATGCCCGCGTGCTGCAGCGCAAGGCGCAGCTGGACGCCATGTTGGGCGACTCGCAGCGCTATGAAGCGCGGCGACGCGACGCCGACGCCTGGCTCTCGAGGATGGAGGCGCGTCTCGCCGCCATGCAGCCGCCAGCGAACACCGCTGACGTGCTGGAGATGCAGCTCAGAGAGCAGAAGGTATGTTGAATATTTCCAACAGGGAATATAAGCCTTAATTCCACTGGATTACAAATCGTTTTGCCAATATTTTTAGCTAAGGAGTGGAAGTCCATATCGGGTCTGTGTTTCTTTACAGCTACAACTTCGGGGTCTTTAAGTCAAGAGTGAATAGGTTGTTTCTAGGTAATCGTGCTCCATCGTCGACCAAGTCAGGCATCATCGAGATCTCGGGATCATACATTAAAAAAAAAGGATTTCGACGAATCGAGAACTTCCTCTTTTATTGACGTTGACTAAAAAATATGCAGGGCTTTCGAGCTTGACTGTACGCCAGCTACCTTTTTATTTTTAAATGCGACATTGAATAAAAAGGTTTGGAGCACATTGAGAACACTTTAAAAATGTCATGGAGCAGAATGAAACTTAAAAATAGTATTGTAGGGTTGCTGGTCGTGAAATTAAAGCCCCAGGTGATCTTGATGATTATTTATTTATTGACAACTTCACTGTTACATTACATTTATTATAAATACTCAAGATAGTTGCAACCCTAAGTGGAGGGATGAAAGGGACTGCGTGGCTATCGCCCTTCAGACCTCCCCTAGCTGGCTAATTCCAGAAGACCGCTAGGCTATCGAACTGGAGTTAGTCGTACTTAGGTTCAGAATTGGCTGCGTGGCTACCGAACTCTGTTCCTCTAGCTAGTAGAATGATGATTTGTTCGAAGACAGCTCTGCTTATAAAGGTGAAAGGTTTGTATGTGTGCTCAATCTTCACACAAAGGTTGTTTGTAGTTGTGGTACAGACAACAAGCGGGGTGGCGCTGGCGCAGGTAGTTGAACTCGGAAGATTGTAGATGGCATCACATGTCCACAGAGGTTGTCTTTACTTGCTGTCTTCTTATTTATGTAGCCGCTCACCATAGTGCTTTGGGTAAGTTACACTAGATGGCGCTGTGTGTTCGTTACAGTATTAATAAAACGATTAAATTTGTCATGGATTACATTGGGAACTTTTTTTGGAGCACATTGGGAATGATCCCACATCTCAGCTTACCATTAGGCGAGATAGTGCCAAATGCGAACCTATCGCTAAATAAAAAAGTTAAAAAGGTGTGTGTGGTGTGGCCTAACAGCCACACCACACACATCACACATCCACAGCCTAACTTGACCAAGTTAGGCTAGGGCAAGTTAGGTTATATTACAACGTGATATAATGATCCTAATTTCAGCTAAAAACAGTTCACAGTGGACTTAATGCCTCATTCATGGATTTATGTAGTAATGTTTTTGGACCAAACATCAGTCTTGTGGTTAGGAGCCTTGTAGGGCGCAAATCAAAATAGCATTTAGCACAATTTTGTTGTAGCACAACGTCACAAATCTAAAATTGAACTTATGATAGTATGCAGGCAATCATAACTTACCGATTTCTCTTTCGATAGCTAGGCTAATCTAGGTACTGAGAATAACAATAATAAGCGGGCTGATAGATCATGCATTAGAAATGTAAACTCCAATTGATTGCTATGTTCTAATCGTCGTAGGTCCCAAAAAAGACCTGCGTTTAATACACCTCCTATTCTGACGAGTTCCCATTTGTAGACACATCTATATTTTAGAGCTTTCTAAAAATAGGAACACTAGGTTTCTTGAAAGAAAAGTAACGCGTCCTGTCACCAATATATCTTCCGAAAACCATTCCCAGGCATATACTACATACTAAAGCCTAGAGTAACATTTCTGGAATAAAAACGGCGCTAAAACCCCTCCCTGCGTGAGCCGCGCGACAGTCTGTAGTTTTGTATTAGATGTAGGACGTGACTGGAAGTGTAAGTGAGTGCCGTCTGTTGTGTGAGCTGCATGCTAGCATGGTAGAGTGGAAGGCTGAGCGCTGTGCTGTAGACGTGTCTGGTGAGGAAGAATCTGAATAATTTTGACAACAACTGTGCCATCAGCGATGTTTTGTACTGGTGAGGAAAGGTCTATTGCTATCTCCCGGGTACGAATCCCGAGAGATTGCTGCTGAAAAACGTCCGAAAGTTATTTCTAGGCGTTGTAAGTGCCCTTTCGAGAATCGTTGGATAATGGTAGTATTAGGCGCATTATAACTATAAGTAGTGTAAAAAAGTGAGTTTAGTAAACTGTATAACTACCTACTATTAATGAACCTGGTATGAAAATAAAGATATTATTCCAATTAAAAAACCCTATCTGTTCGTTTTCGGACCTGAAGACGCAGCGTAGGCAGGGCTCCCACTAGGTGGACCGACGACATCGTGAGGGTCGCGGGCAACCGATGGATGCAAGTGGCGAATTGTCGTTCGGCGTGGCGGTCTAAGGGGGAGGCCTATGTTCAGCAGTGGACGTCTTCCGGCTGATGATGATGATCTGTTCGTTTGACTTGGAAGTTAAATTCAGGACTAATACACGACAGTGGCACTAGTAACTAATATACTAACAATACAAACATGATAAAGAGTTACCAAAAATACTGTTTACCAAACTGCACCATCTGTTTCATCCGTATATACGTAAATATCTCGCAGGCCACGGTTCATTTAATTTGGCGTTTCTCAATTTGATTTCGAGTTCAAATATATTGAAACTCCATCATGCTATCTACAACATTATCAACAATGAGCCCCACCATTCCTGGAATACTAATGTGCTCAATAGAATTTTTCAGGCACGACTTTTGTATCTAAGTACCTATCTTCACTCCTCACTGCCTGAATTCAATGTAAGAAGTAAAAGGCTACATGATATAAATATATTCTATTTTATTTTCAGTGACATTAATGTCCATTTCCCATCTGTATTTTCACTCGATAATGGAATAATCCACTTCTGAAGCATCCAGTGGTTTCTGTGTTCCATTTCTCACGACACTGAGATACGACGTCTCCTCGCGTTATCTCAACTGAGTGCGTCGGAAGCCGCATTGTTTAATCCCACTGAGTTCTGTCAGTATTAATATCGTCAAATATATCCACATGTCTATCATACTACATACTTATGCTCTGATCTGAAGGTATTAGATCATAAAAGTATACAGGATCATTCTTTTAAGTCGGCCAAGGGGAAAGCCGAATCCATAAGAGATACGAAAAATCTTTGTTAGGAGACTTTAGTTCTTTTTTGTTGTATATTTAAATACGTTGAACTAAAATTATCTGATATCACCTCGTCTTTTTTGCTGACTTTTTTAGGTTCAATTTCATGTAAAAACGTTATCATGGTTTGTTATATTTCAGCTGATATAATTATTTCGAATGGAGTAGACTTTGTAGCTACGCTTTATGCTAGTATGCTTAGGGCATTTACGATTATTTTTATATGACAAATCTACTAGTTTTACAACTAAATGCAAGTGATGCGTCTTGTGACACGCCTAGTATCAGGCAAATCGAACGAAAATTTCACCCGTGTAAATGCCCCATTACTGTCTGTGACTGGAGCTAAATGGAATATCAAATCATTTCAATTCATTGAAACTGAAGTTCATCAGTCCGCAGTTTGTGTTAGACTAACGGTAAAAAGAAAAACGGACAAACCGGAAACCGCAACAAAGGAAAAGGTGTGTTGCCTCTGGCCAGCCATGGTGGAATAGAATGGGGAAAGTGAAAATAAACAGAAACAAAATACACTTTCGAGTTTCTAGGGAATGTTTTTCGAAGTAGACTATGAACTTCCACATTCGGTCTACTATATCAGGTTTTTTTTGAAGCACAAATAAATATATGCAATAACTCGGCAAACTCCAAGGAATTTTCAACATTTTAGAAAAAAATAAGCTACTGCCAAGAAAGTTATAAACTTATAACTACAGTTATTGTTTTGTCTATTGATTGAGGTTGCAGCTTCATTATTTTTATTTTGAACTTCAAACTTAACAAGTGCCTGTTATTACTGTTTCAAAAATATGCACAGTGGCGAAGTACTACAAATATTTGTTCTGGGTGGTAAATTAAATTCCAATACAGAATTAAGATTGTACTTAAATGAAACTTATAAACGTATGTCCACTCGACAGAAACCGTGAATAACATAATAAATATAAATCACATACGTCGCAGTAATATCGACATGAGGAAAATGATAAATCGGAAATCCGACAGTAAATAGAGAAGATATTTTCTCGTTCATTCCGTTCATTCGTTGAGTCGTTCATTCGTTCACTCGTGATCGGATTCTCGATACATGAATCTGCAGGCGTAGCATGGCGCCGTAGAAAGGGGTTTTGTCGACGGAAGAATAGACAAAATGACAGAACGTAGAAATAATTTTAGCGTTTTAAGCATGATAATGTAAAAAATATAGAAAATAAACGTTCTATTCTTCAATAGTGTACAAATGGTGTCATATTTGTGCAAAAAAACAGTCGGTTTGTTTAGAAATAACGATGAAATAACTTTGTCTTTTCTTCGTAGAATAGAGACAGAATCGCCATGCTACGCGTGCTGTTAATGAAAGCAATTCAGAGATACGACACATTCGTGTAATGTGAAATATTGTGAGCTTTCAACATAATTGTGAACATGCTCTTGACTTCTCAACTGAATCTTAATTCAGAAGGATATTTTAGCTTCAATTTCGCGCTTGGTAGGTTATTAGTCATAGTTTAAAGGATATCTAATGAAACTGCAATAATACAGATGGTGTAGTTTATTGTAATTGCAATTATTTCATAATTAAAGTAATAATTGTAATCGAATATAAATTGACTGTCCATACCTGAATTGGCAATGACCTTTGGCTGAGTATGTATCTTCTAACACTTAAATTTATTACGTTCGAACCACCTATCAAATACACCACCTCAACTACTGTGTAATCCCGAAGTAGTCCGACGTGTGTACTCGTATTTATAACTGCGTTCATAAAAAAGAATTTAATTTTTCCTGTTCAGGCCCATCAAGTTAATTTAACAGTAGGTAACACAAATCTTCCTTAAAATATGGTAGTTTCATTTCTCGTAGTAATAGGCATATTTTTATTACAAAACTTTCCTAACATTGTCTTGAGTTCAACCCTCTATGTACATCTTTTACAAAAACTTGCAAGCTGAATAATTTCTTGCGGAATCAGCAAAAATATGAACGTTGGGGGTTAATGCCGACGCCGACAGAAACTTTGTACATTTGCATAATTACCACGACGATACATACGTATCCACAAACGAACGTACACTCGAACAAGTTATTTAATATTCACGCAAAGATTTACTGCCGATTTTAACACATCATGCTTTTAATCCACAGGCTTATACAACTTAAATTTATTAGTGCGTTTGAATCCTGTGTAAAAGATAAAAAGCCTTTTGCCATCAACCAAGCGGTTAAGACTTCGGGTTACTACAAAGATAAGCCGATTAGCACTTTCTGGAATTTAATTCCTATTCAACAATAGCGCTTTGCTACCACTGTAGCAACGAAACCATTAAATTTAGAATGAATTCCTAAAAAAAAACATTGATCGAACTGAGGACCCCCTCCTTTTTTAAGCCGGTTAATAAGGTGTTTGTTTTAATGGCGTACTACCAAGACTAGGTTTAAGACAACTAATATGTGTACAAATTATCTTGTTCGAGTGTACAAGTAGTTACACGTTAACGTTGCGGGCACACCCACTTGTAACCGAGGTGGTTTGTGTACTAACTTTGAGGTATAATATGTCTTAATGTACTTTGATGTAGAGCCGGGGTGAACTGGGGAAATTCCTCTTTTTACCCGACTGCGGCGAAAAGAAGGAATGATTTTGGCAGTCTATTTAAGTGTGTACGTCAGTATGTTTCACCGTGGCGCCTAAACTACTGAATCGATTTTAATGAATGAGGTGTCAATAGACTCTCAGTAATGGCATAGGTTAACATAGGTAGGCTATTATTTTGTCAAAATTTTATATGACGGAATTTATTATTTGACAGTCGGTAGAAGTTATTTCTAAATTGCATTGGGCTGCCGAAATAAATCTACTAACAATAATAAATAGTTGTTGGAGTTACCGGAATTTCCAAAATAAAAGTAAATAGAGGCTATTTTAAGAATAAATACATAAAAAGTTTTAATAACTAACAAACTTCTTAAACTATACTGGTGTACTTAGTCAGTTACAGTGCAATAAAGAATTACATTGAAATATGTAATCTTATAATATTCTTCAACCAAACTCCCTTTAAAACCCGTCCATCCACCCGCTTGCATCCGATATTACTCGCTATTACGTATAAGTTCAAGTTACTCGTACGAGCGCCATAAATCCGCGTTAATTGGGAGCCGGCCACCGGAGGCCACGCTAAGCTCTTTAATATTCCACTTTGCATGGCCATGGGACTTGCGGGTGGTGTTTAACGGGCATCCTGAAACGTCTAAGTACTGGGTTATTAATTAGAGTAGATATTTGTTTTCTTAGTCCGAGTTTGTAAGTAGTGTTACGAGCTGGGTATTGGGATAAATTATTTAACACCAATTAAAACCAAATTAACTTTATTAACACACGAATCACTAATTAAACAATCACTAAATGCTACTCAACACTAAACACACTTGCACTCACTTAATCACACGTAAAATTCACTTAGAGATCGCTTATAGTTCACTTCGAGTTGTCTCGATCGTAGTCAAAACCAGACTGACTCAGGTCTCGTAGTAGTCGCGGCGCCCCCGCATGGGGGCGCGGCTGGCGGGTATGGGCTGTGCCCTTGTTCCCGCGGGATCGGGGTGTTGTGCCCGCAACGGCGGGCACACGCGCTGGGGCGGCATATAGCCTTAAAAATCCTACGGGCGCGCGTGCTAAGTGACGCGCGCCGGGGTGTGTGGCTGCACATCGTTGCTTACAGGCGCGCCGTGGTACTGTCGGCAGTACCGCTTGCTTCACTGCGCCCCGGCGGTCTGCCCCTGCCAGGTGAGACCCCCAGTTACCTGGGTGAGGCCCGGCAGAGTGCGACCAGCGACAGGGACGCAGGCTTACGACGCACCTGTAAGGAAGAGTGGCTCTCGCCTGCCCCGTTTTCCAGAGCGAGCCGGTAGCGGCGCAGGCAGAGAGCCGGTGTGTGTGTATGAGCGGCATTGTATGTGTAACGCCGCTCATGTATGCGGGTGAGAGGCGAGCCCGCCGCCAGTCACCGCGTGAATATAGCGCTTGTATAGTAGCGAGTGTCAGTAGCGACGTACGCCGTGCCTATATTAACTTAGCACACGGCGCACGACATGTATGTCATGCATGCGGAGTCGTTTTGTTGGGCAAGTCCCGTGTAGCCGGGAATGAGACTTACCCGGTGTCGTCAAATCCGGTAGTGGGCGCTGAACTTCAGGCGGAGGCGGAGGAAGGGGCGGCCCAAGGCCCTACAGGGCCGCGGCAGTCCGTTGTGTGTGCCTCGACGGGCTACTCGCTGCAGATGGACAGCAGCGTTTGGAGCCCGTCGAGGACCAGGTCCTGGATGTCCTGCCCCTGGCCGATGGCCCTTAGTAGGTCCACCGACAGCTTGATGGCGCAGGCAGTCAGTTTCTTTTTCCGGCACTCGTCCATGGGAGTGCCGGCGGCGTCTGGATCACGGCGCCGCTGCAGAGCGCGGGCGCCGGTGTGGGTGGTTGGTGGGGCGGCTTCGGTCGCCTCCGGGTCACGGGCTGCTTGGGCAGGCTTCGAAGCCTGCCTGACCCGTTTCTTACCGGCGCCAGCAGCGGCGTCGGTGGGCTCCGTGGTGGGGCCCTTCTTTGCCTGCGCCTGTACAGGGGCAGGGTTCTCCTGAAGTGGGGGCGTGGGGGACTCGGGCTTACCTCCCTTCCTTCCCCCACGCTTCCGGTTTCTCCGCTTCCTCTGCCCTGTGGCGGGAGCGTCCTTTTGAGCGGGCCCGTTGGCTGCCGCCATCAGCGTAGCGCTCGGGGCCTCGTGGTCATCGGCGTTGGTTGGTGGCCGGCGCTGCTGTCGCGTGATGGCGACAGTGCCCGCCCGCCTGTTTTTGGCCTCCCGTTGGAAGACGGGGCATGCGCTGCTGCACGCCGGGTGGGCCCCCGCACAATTTGCGCAGGTGGCCGGCTCCGTCTTGGGGCGTGGGCACTCGCGAGCGGCATGCCCCTCTCCGCATCTGACACAGGCGAGCGGGCGGTGGCACCGG
Source organism: Agrotis exclamationis (assembly GCA_950005045.1). NCBI lineage: Eukaryota > Metazoa > Arthropoda > Insecta > Lepidoptera > Noctuidae > Agrotis > Agrotis exclamationis. The sequence continues at coordinate 21,558,293 of OX465435.1, read as the reverse complement.
TGCGAGCTGTGTCGAAACTGCTGGCACCGGTGGCACTGGGCGGGTCCGCGTTTGCTCCGCCACGCCTCGATACGGACACCACGCATGTTCAAGAACTGCGTGGTGTCGTAGATCCGCCTGAAGTCAGGGGTCCTCGCAATGACCGCATGAAATAAGCAGCCGGGGCGTCCGTCGCGCGCGTTGATATTGCGCACGTACTCCGGCTGAAACTCCATGCGGTGAAGCTCCTCCGTTATGTCGGCGACGTCAGTGTCCGCCGGCAGGCCCCGAATGGCCACCTTCACGCTCCGCTCCGCTGGTAGCGTGTAGGAGAACCAATGTAGGCCGCTCTCCTTCTCCAGGTCCGTGAGGTAGTGCTGGATCACCCTGTATTCCTCTTCGCTCTCGGGGAGGAAACGAATCCCCCCCTGGAAAGGCCGAGCGTTAGGAGGGTGACCCAGCTTGTCCCTCAGGGCCCGAAAGTGGGCGGCCCAGTTTGGCAATCTTTCGACCACCAGCGGAGGGTAGCGGAGCTTCCTCTTGGTGGTGGTGGTTGTGGCGGCGGTGGCGGCGCCCGGGCTCCTAGGACTAGGGTGGGCACTCACCAGTTGTTCCGGGGCGGCTGCAGCGGCGGAGGCTGCGTCTCGTCCGGGGGTCGTCACGGGCGTGCGGCGGGCTGCCTCGGCGAACGTGGGTGAGCCGGCTCCGGCTCGACCGCGCGGTTCACGCTGCGGGAGCGGGGAGTCGGCGCACACGCGCTTCGCCTCTTCGGCGGCCACGTCGTCGGGGCTTCGGGGGCGGCGTCGGCCCCTACACTCTATCAGCTGCTCGAGGTCTTCGAGCAGCCCGTCCGAAAAGTCGTAGTCGTAGTCCATGGACTCGCCGGCCACGGAACCGCCCGACCGCGTCGAGAGGTCGCTCGCCTCCCTCGACATGTAGGGCGTCATGGTGGCCGGCGAGTCTTGTGCAGCAATCCGCGGCGGCGTTGGTGAGAAAAGCCCCACCGGGGCCTTGGCTGCAGTCTTGGTTGTGGCCGCTGCGGCGGTCGAGCCTGCCAGCATGCGGCGTGGGACGGGCGACGCGGTGCGCCCGGTACTGGTGGAGGCGATCGCGGCGGCGGCGCGTGCGCGAGGAGCGGGTCGCGCGGCGCTCGCGGGCGCGGCCGCGGCAGCCATAGGGCGGGTCGCGGGTGTAGTGCGCGCCGGGCGCGGCTGGGCCGGCGGTGCAGGCGGCGCGGCTGCCACGCGGGGCGCGGTTTGCGGCGACGCGCGTGCTGGCGGGGCAGCGGCGCGGGCCGGGATTGAGCGCGCACCCTGTGCGCGGGTTGTACTTCCGGCAGGCCCCGGAGCCTGAATGGGCACGGGGCGGAAGGCCGGGGGGCGGATGGGGACCGCCGGCTGGCGGCCCAACGGTGGCGGCGACTCGCGCGCTGGTGACGGCGCCGTCGGTGGGTCGGAGCTGGGCGGTCTTAATTTGGACGTGGCTGCACCTCTACTGGAGGCGGCGGTTGCACCGGAGGTGGTACGCGGGGCGCCCGGCGGCGAGGCCCCCAGGTGTGGGAGCGACATCGCCCGGCCCTCCGCGTGGTCCGGTGGCGACCTGGCGTCGGGCTCCAGTGAGCCACGGGCGCCTGTCTTCTTTTTCTTCGGCATCAGTGGGCGAGGGGCTCCGCGACCGCAACGGCGTCTCAGGCGCCGGGCAGCGGGGTGTGTCCCCCCCCCTGTGCTCGCACAAGCACTAGGCACTCGCGCGGGCACAAAGGAGGTACTTCCTCAAAAAGGCGGTCCGGGCGGGAGAAAAGTTTTTTCCATCTACCCACAAGTGGGCACACAAACACTGCACTTGTAGGAAAAACACGTCAGGTGGCGCCCTCGAGCCAATCCTGACTCAGGTCGGCGATCGGCGCCCCTTTTATACCTTGGCCGGACCCACTAGATGTTTCTAGAAGGTGGTCGAATGTTCTGGAAACATCCATAGACTTCGACATAGTCCCATACCTTCTGGAACATTCCAGAACCATCTCGAAACATCTAGAACAGGGTAGAATTTTCTAAAAACTTTTTGACAAACCTTCGGTAGAATTGTCGAGAACCTTGTGGAACTTTCGAGAAGCTTATAGATAGGTCTCGCAATTCGATCGACGTAACACTGCCTCCTCCTTAGACATGCTCGTCCCGAGCATCGTTAGTCCCGAGCATGCACAGTCCGTCGTAGTCGTCGTTGTATCGCGCCAACCTTAACGTCGTCAATCTTAGGCGCACCGGCTTGACTACTCTTTATGCGGTAGGGAACATCACTGCTCTTAGTTGCAACTCGGTATGGTCCATCCCGTTTGACTTTTAATTTACGGGACTTTCTTTTACTGCGCACTCGGTTATGCACAACAAGTGACGCCTCGTCAAAACCACTTCCGTTTGTCTGGGGTCTTTTCACACCGTTGTCCAGGTCATTTTCCTGCGCAGGCTGTAGGGTTTCCTTCCGTTCATTACCGATATCTGTGGTCCCTCTTAGCGTCCTCACGAGCACTACCTCATTAGGCTCTTGCTTGATGCTTTGCTTATTGTCTTCAAGACAAGGTCTTCTGGACAGGGATTGAGAATCACCATGCGATCTCCAACTGCGATGCTGGGCAGTCATATCAGCTGCCCTTCGCTTTGGACAGCTTGACCGAAGATGACCCTTTTCTCCGCAAGTATAGCACCTAGGGCTGAACCCTCGCGAACGGTCGCGTACAGAAGTAGGCACAACCTCCCTGCTACGCTGAGTTCGATGGTCTTGCCTCACTGCTTTCACTTCCAAAGCATGGGCCAAGGCGCCCTTCAAGGTCTCGTGATGCCCAAGCCTTACAGCTGCTCTAACTTCCAAGTCGCGTATTCCGTCAATGAAAGCCTGTACCAAATTGCAATCGATGAGAGCCGGGACGGACCGATATGCTTTCCGGACCATTTTCTCAATTTCTAGGGCCCACTGTTGTAGGCTCTCGGTACTACGTTGAACACGATCCCTTAACTTAGCGCGAAATACGTGCTCCAGGTGCGCGTCGCCGTACCTGGACTCCAACGCTTCCAGCAGCTGCTCATATGTCACATCCTTGCCAAGAGCCTCAAGTACGGTCAGGGCCTGGTCTCGCAGACCCAAGATGAGCCCGGTCGTAGCTTGCTCCTTGGTCCAACCATTCGCCTTCATAACAGCCTCAAATTGCATCCTGTAAGCAGACCATGATGATGTCCCGTCGAATGGCGGCACTTTAAACCCTCTTACCGAAGGTGCAGCAACCACTGGACACACAACCCCGTCTCCAGTCCTAAGTTCACCCAAAGTCTTCTTCATCCCAGCAATCTGAACTTCAGCTTCTGAGATACGACTCTCTAGCTGGTGAACTTGCTCTTTCATCAACTTGAGTTTTTTGCCAAATGTTGCGTGCAGGTCCTTGATGAGGAACATTTGTTCTTCTTGGCGACGAGCTTGCTCCTCTTTATCTTCCTGAAGCTGCTTTTGCAACAGGCGGGCCTGTTCCTCCTGGCGGCGGGCCTGCTCCTCCTGGCGACGGGCCTGCTCCTCCTGGCGGCGGGCCTGCTCCTCCTGGCGGCGGGCCTGCTCTTCCTTATCCTTTTGTAGCTGCTCTTCCAGGCGGCGAGCCTGCTCCTCCTGGCGGCGGGCCTGCTCTTCCTTATCCTTTTGTAGCTGCTCTTCCAGGCGGCGAGCCTGCTCCTCCTGGCGGCGGGCTTGCTCCTGCAGCAGCGCCATAAGCGCAGACAGGTCTGGAACCGCGGGTGCTGAAGAGACTGCCGATGGACCAGCGGCTGGTTCCGTCGTAGGCTGAGCACCACCCGGCGTCTGTATCGGGGAACCTCCAAACCGCCTCTGATCCATGTCCTGTTGCCGCTGACTCCTGGTACGAATACCGTCCGTGTCGTCCATTGGTAAAATTGGCATTATATCCCTCACTTCTGACACCAAATGTTACGAGCTGGGTATTGGGATAAATTATTTAACACCAATTAAAACCAAATTAACTTTATTAACACACGAATCACTAATTAAACAATCACTAAATGCTACTCAACACTAAACACACTTGCACTCACTTAATCACACGTAAAATTCACTTAGAGATCGCTTATAGTTCACTTCGAGTTGTCTCGATCGTAGTCAAAACCAGACTGACTCAGGTCGGCGATCGGCGCCCCTTTTATACCTTGGCCGGACCCACTAGATGTTTCTAGAAGGTGGTCGAATGTTCTGGAAACATCCATAGACTTCGACATAGTCCCATACCTTCTGGAACATTCCAGAACCATCTCGAAACATCTAGAACAGGGTAGAATTTTCTAGAAACTTTTTGACAAACCTTCGGTAGAATTGTCGAGAACCTTGTGGAACTTTCGAGAAGCTTATAGATAGGTCTCGCAATTCGATCGACGTAACAGTAGGATCATCGCTTTTATTGTCAGTGGCTTCTACAATTCCAAAATTTTTAAGCCGGAGAACATGAAATTGAGAGGTTGTAAACTATCTGTGTTCCTATCCATCCATATCCGTTAACACTTCAAAGAGTTACAAACATTCATCCATCCATCCTAACAAACTTTCGCATTTATAATATCATTAAGATATCCTAAAGCGACTGTTTCAACAGCAGTCATATTTTCGTAATCGTTTGTTGATGTTGAGAATTATCGTCTAACACTAAAACGCAAAAAACACTTTGAATCTATACAACGTTACGTATGTAACGTTACTTTATCTTTGTAACCGCAGACTCCAATTAAATTAATGTAAATTGTTACACAGTACTGTCTACTTTATCTGACGTTCAGAGATTTCTTTCACCAAAAGTTCAAAGTAACATTTCTTGGAAAACATGACGTGACTGTAACCCAGCAACTAAATTTTGAATAAAATTAATGTTGATATAACTCGAGCTATTTAATAACATTAATTATGCTTATCTTAATGCTCGATCTTTAATGCTACAACCCAAGACATTTGTTTGGTTACACCACCGACATGACTTTAATTTAGCGCCATCTACATTCGACAATTCATAGCTATGATATAAAACTTGACTTTCCCACCAGATGGCGCAATTATATAAAACATTATTAGAACCTTTTGCTTCAACTTATTTTGCATTTTTTTTCTATATTAATATGTTTTCTATTGTTTCCAGTCATTCCACGCCGAGGTGCATCAATACAAGCATCAGATCGAACTGTTCGGGCAGCTGACACAGCGACTGATCGCGGTGTATCGCAATGACGACACCACTCGTATCAAACGTTCCACTGAGGCTATCAACCACAGATACAATGAGCTTAACAACAGGTAAGATGATTTGAAGTAATTTAAATAAGATAGCTTAGCTTCGAGCAGCTTGGATGTTTTAAGTAACGCCATCTGTCTTCAGTGTTTTTTTTATTTCAAACAACGCCATCTATTGAAATTGTATCTAAGCTCTTAACTTAGGTAACTTGTACATTGGGTAGTAAAGACGCGATTTTAATATTTTGGGAATATGAATGCACTTATAAAAAAAAACTATGTAGGTACCTATTAAAATGAAAGTTAAAAATATGTAGAAATTAAATTTGTTTTTGAAAACAAGCCTTTTATGTTACTAGGTGCTGTATTTGAAACATTTAAATTAACCAAATGTTTAATATTCATCAAGACTCTGTATAAACTAACTCATAAATATTCACCTAAAGGCATCGAATTCATGAATATTTCACACGTTCGCGTGAGCAACGTCTTACAACGTCGTGTTGATATAATTTTGAAATGGCGCAACGTCATACGACGTCCTCTAGATTGTCATGTTTATTTTGACGGAACGTCTTTGGACGTCGATTTTAAGAGCAAATTCCTATGGCGCACCTACTTAGCGCCGCAACACGTTCGATTTACCAAGCCAAAACCGCCGCATGACCAAAAAAGTAAACGTCTTTCTAGCTATGTACCCACACATGCAAAGGTAGCGCGCACAAAAGCACAACGTCTTATGACGTCCTCCCTTGTACCGCTATCCCCACTGCCAGTTGACCTGCGCGCAGTGAGACGACCTAACGTGTGTGTATTGTGAGCGCCATCCAACTTATCTAGATTACGTAATATTTTATCATAAAAGGTTAGTAAATATTATAAATTTCTTTCTTACACTTACTTGCTATAAGTATCCGCATGTTTTTGAGTAATAAATAATGTCATAACTAACATGAATTTGATATAATTTCAAATCGGAAGTTCGTAACGGTTTTTCTCTATTTTTTGCACTTGCTTATTTTGAACAGTGAGAATATGGTAATTATCATAAAATAAATGGTGTTATGGTTTTTATAATAATGTAACATATAGTTACATTGCTATTTGCTTTAGTAAAGGTGTAATATTGCATTGTTATAGATGGATAAGGAAGAACGTATCATGAAACTTTTCGAAGAAGCGTCATCGACGGGAAGCACGATATCAGATCCATTTAGTGTTAGTGGTGATGATGAATATGTATCTGACGGAGACTATAATCCTCGTAATGATGAAGTTAGTAGTGACAGCAATACTTCTGTGAAGGGAAGTAGGTTATGTCGTCGTAATTCATCTTCTAATAGATCTCAACCCATAAGTACAGCTCCAATGCATAATCGTACGTCTAGTTCGAGCTCATCGTCATCATCTGATGTGAACTAAACCGAATCTCTACAGACTGATTCTGATGAATGTCAAGATGTGACAGTCATTGAAAATGTTCCACGAAATCACGATGATTCTATTAGGTACTTCGTGTGAATCTGTGCAATTGGAATCAATCCTCCGGTGTAATACTATGCAAACGATCGAAGAGCAACAGGAGCGTGAGCGAGTTTTTGATTAAACTTTTGTTTCTATAAATCCAGTTGTATCATTTCAATTTCCTTAATTTAAGTTGACGCCTATGAACGTTGTTGTGTCGTTAAGCATGGTATATCGGACCTACGTAGTGGCGGCAGCGTATATAGACGTCGGACGTCAAATAACGTTGCGCCACGTAACATACTTCTAAGACGTACGTATTACGGCGCGACGTCTTTAGACGTTGCTTAACTTTGTATGGGAAAATGGTGCGCCTGACTACGAACATTCAGAAATGAGGTTGCTCACGCGAACGTGTTAACGGTTGATTAAAATAACAACTGTTATTATAATAACTCTAACGTAAACGACTAACAAAACCATCGGCTTTTGAATAAAATTAAAATGTTAATACTAAAAAAACTAAACTAAAGACAACAAAGGGCTGAAAAAAACTCAGGTATAAATAAAATGCGTTTACCTATCTAAGAAAACAAGTTGCCATATAAAATAAATATCTTTGTTCCACAGTATTGTTGCTCGGGGAAAAGCGCTGCATTCAGCGGTTTCATCGCTGCAGAATTTCGACCGGTCTCTGGAGAAGTTCGTCGCATGGCTAAGCGAGGCGGAGTCGTTGCTGGACGCTGCTGAAAGGGATCCTCATCTGTTAAAGGTAAGCAATGAATAACATGTTATTTTTTTTTCATTCTTAACAAAGAGGTCTTAATTCTATTTGGTTAGCGACATCTATCGGAAGTTGCCTGAACTACAAAGAGCTCGGGTTTTCGGGTGATTCTCATGCCCTCCGCTAGGTGTCTTTACAACTTGTTTGGTTTTGGGGAAGGAAGGTGCCGTTACGGTCGCTTGTAGCGCCATCTATGTTCAACGTCTCGAGTTACATTACTTGGGGTTGTTGAAAGTTTTGAAAGTTCCTGTTTTCGTTTTGTAGAGTACCTACAGATATCACTGCATATTGTGTTTAAGCACGGACTTGTGTGGATTTCTGACCAAGCTGATTGAAAAGAGTTTTGAAATGGATCATTTACGTATTCCCAAACAATAAATAGGTGGTGAACACTGAATAGAATACCGAGCAACTTCTTCTTCTTTCTATCGTTTTCGTGTGAGGATGTGGCCACCCCCTGGTGTCAGAGTTATCCGCCTCTGGGAACACCACAGGCCTCTGACATGACATTGCAACTAAAATTTTTAATATTGTTTTGAGTAGAGTCAATACGAAAACAAATTATAGCTAGTCGTTTTCTTTCAGCTCTGTAAGCAATACAAAGTAGAGATCTTCGTTCTTAAATAGGCATCGCAAAATAAGCCTTTATCGAGAACCACATTTAACTTACACAAAGTCACAAAAGCAAACATAACGAGTTTATTTCAAGTAAATTATGTATAACGTAACACGATCAAGAAACTTGTAGGCGAAGTAATCTAATCTCGGCACAAACGGCGAATTTAATACAATTCCGTTTCACTGACAACTTTGCCCTTTGCTTCAGAATCGGCCAGAAATAATTATATTACTCGTAGAAGCATTTTGAAACATGTTGCTAAAGACGGTTTCTATATACAAATATAAAGCAATAGTAGAGGTTTGTTGTCAGTTATAGACAATGCAATGGGCGAATATTTTTGTTGTTTTAATAGCGATAGGTTGGTGTTTGATTAATATCTCGCCTGATGACAAGCGAAGACGTAATGTAAACATAGTTTACATATAGTGTAAATCTAAATCGACGTACTGATTTGACCAATTTATATGTTAGAATTTACAAATTTCAGAATAGGTACACATCAAATTGAAGTGGATTTTAATTAACTTATTTATGTTTTTTTTTTTATATTGAGGTGTATAGACTAGTACATAAGTCACACATAAACCTTACAACTATTTTAATAAAGTTGAAAATTTATCATAGATAGACAGATTGAAGTAGCTTTAAATAAGCTGACTCTGTAAAACTTCTCATCTATATACATTCTGTTGACATTTTTTGGCGTACTCACCAAAAGACCCTTCCTTACACCGTGACCCTTTTTTAAACCTATGTGTCCCATCAAAACTATACTGATGTAAATTTTCTGGCTCCCATTACAAGCATGTCATCCAACTATAAAACATACTTCTACAGTTTCGCTGTTTAGTGCGAAATGTGTTGCGATGTAAACTTCTGTCAATTTGAGGAAGTTCCTTCAAGAATCTCGTGTGTTCCCGCGAATGGGTTACAGCGGGGTACAACGGGGTACAACGGGGTACAAAGGGGTAACGGGGTACAAAGGGGTAACGGGGTACCCCACGTGTTTTAATTCTCCATACCGCCGTAATGGAAGAGTTTCCTTTGATTACGTTAACGGTTTGGGGTGAACACGATGTTCGTACGTATGTTTATTGTGATTGCTCGGGAACTTTAGATTATTTGAAATGGTTTAGAGAATTTTATTATTCACAAGAGTTTATATATCTTTTGCTTGGTTTTTAAAATGTATTCCTAGTAGCTTTTTAGAGATAGAATCTAAGGCTCTTGTATTTTTTAAAAGTATTTCACGAGAGTAGATATTTTCATTACTATGCAAAATAAGATGCATCATAATTTTATTAAATTTTTCTTAAACTGAATTTAAAGCATAAATATTTAGCATGAATACCTACATTTTCTCGAAACTTGTCCAACAGGTTTTATTTTCTTATATAGACCAGTATTTACATTTCCCAGTATTCAGATTGGGATAATAATCCATGTGTTACGTAGAAGCTACGAGTATTCGTAGCCGTAGCATTTTACTACGGCGTAGCACTTCGCTACGGCGTAGCGGAGATTAGTTTTCCTTTGAACTTCGTAGTAATTTGTAACTTCATGCTACGTAGAAATGTTTGAGTTATTTTTTTGTATTTGTTTTAGAATTGAATACCGTCTCTTTGAGATAAAATATAATATTGTATTCTAAAATATTATTCTTGTAATTGAAGTATGTTGGATCAACTTGAATATTTTTATTCGAGTCTTAACTTTCAAATTTCATAATCTGCTTAGAATATATTATCTTTCATAATCCAAGGCACGTATATATTGAAGCAACGATAAGCCTTCATGGCTGAAATGAGACGTCTGATACGTACAGATGAAATATTTCTGAAAATTTTAATAAGCTCAAGATGGATGACAGAGATCTGCTTATCCAGACATAATCCTGTAATAATCAGGTTATTAGTTACAAGGGTGACGTTTTTAGGCTAAATTTTATTACTTTTTTTTCATTTATAACTGGTTAAGAAATAGGCATGTATTACAAGTATATTAATACAAATGTAATTTTACAGTTGCTTTGGAAACGCACTAATTATTATTGTTCTCGTAGGCTTGTAGCACCGCGCTACGCCTAAGCACACGCTTCGCCGTAGCACGCGCTTCGCCGTAGCACACGCTTCGCCGTAGCACACGCTACGCCGTAGCATTGTGCTACGACGTAACATGCCAAAACGTCAGTTTAACACTGATTTCTACGTATTTGTAGACACTGAAAATATAATTATTATCAGCTGTTTAACAGAATTAATTTGTTGGAATCTCCGAATAGTTAGCACTGGGTAACACGATACGGAATCAAGTAAAGAGATTTTTTTTCGTTTCTTCTGTATTTTGGGTACGTTTACAAACATAAAAAACCGGCCAAGTGCGAGTTGAACTCGCCCATGAAGGGTTCCGTAGTAGCAAGCATAGATTAGGGATATAATTATATTGAGATTAGTAAGTAATATACACAAACAATAAAAATAAATTTGTTTTTCATAGTGTTTGTATGAATGGCAAAGTTATAGATACCCCATATGTATGGGTTTGGTGAAAAAAAAAATTTGAGTTTCAATTCTAAGTATGGGGAGCACCCCCAAAATTTGTTTTGTTTTTATTTTTGTGTGAAAATCCTAATGCGGTTCACATAACACATCTACTTACAAAGTTTCAACAGGATAGCTCTCATACTTTCGAAGAAAAGTGGTTGTGATATACGGACGGACAGACAGACATGACGAATCTATAAGGGTTCCGTTTTTGCCATTTGGCTACGGAACCCTAAAACTCATATACACAAACACCCAGACCCACAGAAAAACTATTTGTAAGCCATAAAAATATTTGTTTCGTGCGGGGATTGAACCCGCGACACGTTACGCAGCAGTTTATCACATAACCACTCCGCCTACCATCTACGGCCTGATTTAGACAAGCGTAGCTTAACCTCAAACATCGATCTATCAGGCTGTTATTACGAGTATATAGCCACGAGCTTAAAAGGCTATACTTCAATTTAATTTCAAGCATGTTTTATGGTAGTCCAATTAGGTAGGTCCAACTTCGAGAAAGAGGTCAACCGCCGAATCCAACTCGGTTGGGCAGCGTTCGGGAAACTACGTAATGTCTTTTCGTCCGACATACCTCAGTACCTCAAGAAGAAAGTCTTTAACCAATGTGTGTTACCAGTGATGACTTACGGCACCGAAACGTGGTCTTTCACTATCGGCCTCATCTCAAAGCTCAAAGTCGCTCAGCGAGCTATGGGGAGGGCAATGCTCGGTGTTTCTCTACGTGATCGAATACGAAATGAGGAGATCCGTAGACGAACTAAACTCACCGATATAGCCCACCGGATTAGCAAGCTGAAGTGGCAATGGGCAGGCCATATTGCTCGCAGAGCAGATGGCCGATAGGGTCGAAAAGTGCTAGAGTGGAGACCGCGGACGAGCAAGCGCAGCGTAGGACGTCCACCAACGAGGTGGACAGACGACCTTGTAAAGGTCGCCGGAAGACGCTGGATGCAGGTCGCTTCCAACCGGTATATGTGGAGATCTAAAGGGGAGGCCTATGTTCAGCAGTGGACGTCCTATGGCTGAGATGATGATGATGTTTCATGGTTAAAACTTTCCTCTTTAGTCTTAAATATATATGTTAGTGCGGCAATCAAACTCGATGGCTGCTTATGGTGAACTTTCGTAGTTTTCAGTTGTTTTCAAGTTTATTCACTTTAACTCTCACCGGCTGATAGCTCATTATTATAAAGTGCTTTTATTTAAAGTTTAAATTGCTCTATAGTAATAAATTGGCAATTATGGAGTATATGAGAGGTGTTTTGTTCAAAGATGCTGTGTTGCACACGATTTTAAATACAATAATGGCTTAGTTTTTAATAAATTGCAAAGCTATTTAGTTTGCCTGTTAGACAGATAATGGACATTTTGTGTATGTGTTATTTTTTTAATTCGATGAATTACTAACAAATATGGAATGCATTAAACCTGAGAAGTTTTATATAATTTATGATTACTTTCATTAAAATTTAATTGAAAAAAATATTTTATGTTTATTTACACCCGTGTCGGAATTAGAGAGCAGTGGTGGCCCAGTGATATCGGCCTCGACTTACGAGTTGTAGGTCGTAGGTTCGAGTCCCGTCAGGCGCATTACTTTGTGTAATTTATTGTATCACCACTGCTCTCAAAACGGTGAAGGAAAACATCGTGAGGAAAACGGCATGTCCTAGAACCAAAAATTCGAAGACATGTGACATATACCAACCCGCACTGGGCCCGCGTGGTGGATTATGGCCCACTCCCTCTCATAGAGAGGAGGCCTGTGTCCCAGCAGTGGGAACATTTATAGGCTGATAATGTGTCGGAATTCATCCCACCACAATACATTACTGGAATGTAAATAAATCATCCGTCAGAATTCAGGTGATGGTCTACAAGTGTGTCATATTTCATTGAAATCTATTCAGCCGTTCACATTAGTGAAGGAAAAAAATAGAGAGATTGAAATACAGACAACAACTTTCACATTCATTATCAAAAGAGTGGATTATTTTCTTATATTATGAACTATGTTTGCTAACGACAATCTCTTGATTAAGTTTTACTAAAGAATTAATTTATTTAATCCGGTTTTTGTTGTATTTATATTAATTTGACTATAGTAAACAGTTTTCCGTAACAAACTAATTGTATTTCATTATATTTTTTTCAGGTAAGTCACATTTCCAATCCCCGCGGGTAAGTCTTACTTTAAGATACATTTCAAGCAACTTATTATGTCCCCGAATGTCCCAAAATGTCAACAATGTGACTTTTTTTGTGACACTTGAAGGAGGACGTAGGAGGGACTTGAGGAGGTTTTATTAAAGCCTTAGACAAACGATGAGCGATGTACTCCGGCCGAGAGGGCCGAGAGGGCCGTCCGCTGTTTGAACTAAATATTTGTAGGACTGCTCAACAATCTTGCCGAATTGTATTTAAATTGTCTCAGAAAATGATGACTTTGTGTATATTACAGTTCATGGAGATATTATTTACAATTCAAAACATACTCAGAAATATTCTATTTAATAAAAATGTTATTTTAAATAACCTCACAAAAAATATATATAAAATTCTAAAGGATGGTATGAAACATCTCTGATGGCTTGTGAAATTTCGCAAAATACCGGAAAAACTACGATGAATAACTCGATAGCACCAAGTAAATGTCGATCAAAAATACTCTTATACTTCGCTACGAATACAAATCGTAGCACTCTACGGCGTAGACGGCTACATCTATCACTCTACGCCGCTACGCCGCGCTACGCCGCTACGCCGTAGAGCCCATAACAAACTAAGAATATCTGAGAAATGGCTGTCCTTATATTTTCGTCTTTGATCAAATAAATAAAGCGGATATGTTGTCTTCGGGACGCTTTGTGGTTTTTGCGGATATAAGAGGCAAATACCAGGAAGGGAGAAAATTGACTGTTATGATATGAACATTTGTTATTTTAACAGAGCGTCATAAATTGGTTGGTTGATAATTCCTGCCACAAATTATGAGAGAAAACAAATTAAATTTTGACATCGAGATCTTGCATAATTTTAATGTATTATTAACATACATATACAATCAATGATATATTCATCTTTGCCATTTTTCCTCGCAGTAAATATCCTATCTCATCTCCTCCAAAGTTATTTGTTAAACCGCGGCTCCGTCTCTCATTTCAGCCTAGTTCCGTCAGGCTTCAGTCTCCGGTTTCAGGTTTTTGTTTCACGTCCGTAAACTGAGACTTATTACTTCAATTATTTTTGGGACCGTTCTCTCTTTTCAACATTTTCTGTTCATCATGCTTTAGGGAATGAGGTCAGTGTTTTAGTTAAGAAGTTCTATTTCTCATACAGAAAGGGAACCAGCATTAATATTTTAGCTTTGTTCTGTCATCGTCTTGTCCATTTATAATATTTCATATACCTCTAATTGTTTGCATTACAAACAACTAAAACTGTACTAACTTTAAACTTATGTATTTACCTACATTGAATGCAAATAAAGTATTTCTATTTTAATCTGTGTTTTGTGGATTTCAAATTAATGAACACAGATTTTCGTGGTATATTTTTCATCTCTATTCGTCAGTGAAATGTGAGATATGACTTGGAAATATGCTTGCTATGCTTTGAAAATAATAATTGTTATAATATCTTACTCTAATAAACATAAACTATCATTGCGACCTATTTTCTGAAAGACTAATCGGAGACATACAAATAATTCTACCCATGATATTTTGTAAACAGGATTTTTTTTTATATCAATATCCTGAGTGCCTTTATAAACATTTAAACTTGTATACACTATACACAGTTAGACCCGGAACAACTACTTGTATATCATACAGATAATTTTGTTCCTTGCGGGAATCGAACTCCCGACATGCAAAGCAGCAGGCCGTCAAAAAATGTTAAATATTAAAGAGAACTCAGTCTATTCCCAAAAACATTTAGGAAGAGTGTTTTTGGCTGTTCAAAAATGTCGTTTACTAAACAATACCGGCCACATACGGGCAGTTTACAGTCCATTGTGTATCGATGCTATTAGGATCGCTCTCAATTGAAACAGGTCGGTGTGATCGTTATCAGCCCCTATGTTGGACTATCTAGACCTAACAGACAGACAATTAACAGCCTGTGCCTAAATACTATGTATCTGATCAATGTTGCTGATGAATGATTCCGATTGAACTTGTTTAATTAAATTATAGTAGTATAAGAAAGGAATTAGAAAAATAAAATGTAAAATCGACTTATAATGAACCTAATCCGTTGTACCACAAAAACTTTTAAACGTCTGTTGAACACTTGTCTAAAAAAATGTCAGATTATGTCGTTGAAATAAAGTCCGTTTTGCAGTCACACTTTTTTTAGACAAGAGTTCAATAGATGTTTAAGTTTTTGTAGAGGATAGTTTATTTTTAATGTATTCGTTCAGATATATTATGAAACTTGTTAAACACAACTCGGTTGATGATATAATTACTATAGGCCCGTGCTGATATTTTACAAGCATAAAGGATATATTATGTACTTGGAAGCCCGTCAGCTTAACAACTATTATCACTAAGGAATATTGTGTTATCTGTCCATATATAAATGGGTAAATGTTCACTACTCAATTACGTTAGAATGGCTGAAGGGATCTTTATGAAACTCAGGAAGGGCGATAGTCTGGAACAACTTAAAATATACAATTGGTCCCGGTATCATCGCTTCCGTGAAACAATTTTTGAGCAAGGCGACGAAGATGCTGGCAACACCTAGAAGCAGATAATAAACAGCTAGGCAGAAAATAACGTCTATACAATATTGTAATATCAAATGAAATTCTGGTTTCCTCTCACCAAACAATTTCTAGTTACACAACAATAATCAAAGTCGACTCCGACTAAGAACACAAATACTCTAATATTATAAACTCCAGAGACGATTAAACGCACGCGTACAACCACGCTAATATACATAAAATATAAACAGGCACATAATAAGGCGTCGCACACACGCGCGACAAGGCGTGCGTGTGTCAAATAGCTGACGTTCATGCATAATGCGCATATCACGCGTTAGGCCCGGCGCACAATATTAATATCGGGAGCCGAACACCTGCGATGCATATTGACGTGTGTGTTATTGCGTTTTATATTTTCGTTTGGAGCTCGCCTTGTTTGTGTTGGCTTGCAATATATGTTGGAGGAATAGGGTGCGTTGATCTAATGGTCGCCAGAGCGTTTGCCCGGTCCCGGTTTTGAATTCCGGAAAAGTGTTACTGACTTTTTCCATAAGGAATTTCTCAGTGGCAGCCACGGATTTAGAAATTTTGCTTCTGTGTCCAGTTGATGGCAATAGGTTCTCCTACACGCCTTCTTACATGGGACTTAAACATAACTGTCGATAAGGAGCTGTGCTATTAAGTTCTCCTCTGTCTAACCCTTTGGAGATGACAGTGGTCTTGAGTAAATTTTCGTAAATCTAGTATTTGCTACTGCTTAGGTCTTGGCTTCGATTCTTACATATAGGAGAATTAAAAGACACTAATTTTATTTAAATTCATAATAGTGATGAAATTGATAAATTTCTAACGGCACAAATCACATAAGGAAGAATCTCAATACGCTCGCCCGTTGCCAAAATGTTATTTCTTTTGGCTTTTTTTTTTTGACAATTTCTTTACTACAACCCTTAAATCAGTATTAGTAGGCACGGTCGCTAGCAATAGAAACTACCCCTTTTACTACATGAAACTAAAACACAATTGGACAAACGTGGATGTACAGTAGGCAGTGTAGAAATGATCTAATGGCGATAGAAAAAGAACTAGATTGAATATATCAAAAATGTTATCAACAAAGGCTGAAGCACTTCGCCCATCTTACATGAGGTTGTGACTTTAAACCCGGAGAAGTACCAATGTGTCTTAATCAATTCATACGTAATTTCATAGTTTATCTTTGAAATCACTGACTTAGGTGATGGAAAACATAGTGAGGAAGCCTGGACTCACTCAACTGATATGTTCAAAGTCATGTCAGAACCTTGTGGAATTTCCAGGGACAGTTTTCACAAAAAAAAAACAAAGAAAGACAAAGCCTTTTAGGTCTCAACTAAATGCGATAGTAAAATAACATAAACACACATCCTACTTTCGCTCGCTAAGCTCCAAAAGCTCACATTTTATATTTAAACACTGCATTATCCGGTTACATTATTTTCTTTTATTTTATACGAAATCGGACGAGCGTCTGAAATTAAAACAAAGTATTTGGATGCGGGTGAAACCTGTAGTATGTGTATGTATGTTTGTTTGTTCGCTTTATCCTCAGTAAGCAAATATTTTGGCAGAACGATTGTATGTAACAGAGGGCTGATACTCCACAGTATTATTAATGCTAGCGTCGTCAAACCGTGGTTATATTATAATTATTATTGTGGGTTTATCCTTGCAGACAATGTTCGGAGAATATCATGTGTTCATAAAATAACTTGACTCCTGTTCCTTTTTTTTTAAAGTGTTGCAGAGATGTACTTAGTACGTCCACCCAACCACTTATTTTATGTCCCATGCAACCAGTCACAAATCCAGATTCTGGAAGCTTCTATAATTCTTTTACCGACATGAGAATTTCATGTAAGACTTCATATACATTTATGTAGGTACTCAACAAAATACAACATAAATAGGAACTCAATATCTCAGCAATTTAAAAGTGACCTAATTCCCGATACAGTTAAAGCAATATATACGAGTTCAAGCCGAAGTCGATCGGCCGTAAAACCTCAAATTTCTTTACGACTTCAACTCCCATTTCCGGCGGAAGTTAAAAGAGCTTCAGTCGATAATAGGAGGCTGCTCATCGGCTCAAGTTACCGCCCTCCGGCACAATTAACGTGGCCTTCGGTAAGAACCTTTTAATTATCTTAAAGCTGTTAAAAAATCGTAAATTTTATAATAGAGCCTTTTTGATCACTTTTCGGAGAATCGATAATGACTTAATAAGTAAAAGTTGATCCCACCAAAAACATTCTGTAAAAAACTAGCCAAAGTCTCGATAAAGCTGCTTATTTATCTCTAAAAAGTAATGAAATCTAGACAAAGTCGTGCCAAGTCTAAGGTTCCTTACTGCGATTTCTTAATTATTATAGTTAATGTAGACTTGGCCGTTGAAGGGTACACAACGGTACAAAACCAGGTGCTGACACCATTGCACCAATCTTGACTTGTACCCACTAACCAACGGCCAATCACTGCGTTCTGGTCCTATCCAGAGGTTCTCAAACAAGGGCCTGAAAATGCGGCGAAATGGCTCCAATAAAGGAGGGTACTTACGGCAGTGTTTGCTTTGCGCTCGACTTTGGCGGGGGCACTGCCGTGCCCCCCGATTATAATTTTCAGAGTTGAATTTTATAAACATTCGCTGATTCAGTCCATCGCCTCGCCCGCTTTATTGTTTACATACTGACTTTTTTTTTTTTTTAGCGTGGTAAAATCATCAAATGAGTCCTCCCACCCCGGGCAGGGCGGGAGGGACTGTCAGACTTGTACTGACTAAAATCCACGGTGTCCTTCAATAGCCTTTTATGTTCCGGGGTCACGGTAATGAGATAAGTCCCGCGACCCCGGCAGGCTTTGGCCCTCTTGGGCGGGGCCCCGTCATCGTGCTGACGCTCTTTGAGGCGCGCGTGGAACACAACGCGCCGTCGACCCGGGCATGGTCCATGGTCGGGCGGCGAGTTGCCCTTTACTCGCCGCCTTACATACTGACTTAATAAATATAATACATAAGCCTATGTGTTATTCTGGTACATATAAACTATACTTCTGTACAGTTTTAACAAAATGGATTTAGTTTCTTATTACGTGAAAGAGTAACAATTATCGTCTTCATTTTTACTAACTTTCTAGTTTAAAATATCAGTAAAAGATAAAGTACGTTCTAAGTAAGATTGAAATAATCTGTTTACTAAAACACTCATTAAAAAATGGCCATAAAATCTGTACAAATAAGCCGAAAAGAAGTCAACAGAAGATTGAAATGGGAAAGAGGTTAAATTAAAAAGGTCCACAACAGACGGATTTGTAACATCAACTGATGTAATCCGTCACATGACCAACATATTTTACTCAAACTGCAGGAGTGCAGGCTATAGGTTTTAGTGAAATTGTAAAAACTAGACTCAGATATTTTATTTTGTTTATTTATACACCGTCATGTAAAACAACATTGTACAAAAGTGGACGATGCGTGATCCCGCGCAGTTCTTTGAACTTCGTCCCTTGACCGTTTTTTACCAGTCTACCGTACGTTATAATATGATTAATGTATAGTGGTATCCGTCATTGAAAAATACATAATTTTTAATTCCATCTGTAATCCAATAAAACTGAAATATTTATATTTAAAAAGTACAACAAAAAAGACAATGTAGGTTAAATTAACATGTATATTCTTGTGCAAAAATTAAACCTAGGCCATTCGCTGAACCACTTTAACAAACGAGGCGACAAATTGACATAACTCAAAGCAATTGTTTTAATTCAAAACATAACGACGTCCACCGAAAAATAAAACACAACCTGTCTTTTATCACTTTTAACATTTCTCTACAGACTAAAAAAAAGTCATGTGAAGTAAAATTTCTTTGAACTTTGAACTATCGTCGGCACATCACTTGTATCCGCAACTCTTTGCCACAAGCCGCGAACTTCCCGCACTCGCTGTTCGGTGGAATGCTCTTTAATCTTTGAGATATCGTCAAAGTCTAGGTTTTCTTTTAAACATTCAATAACACTAGAAGTTTTGTTAGTTTTCTGTTGGAGTTTGGAACGGTGCTTTGTCAGGAGACGTGTTGTTAGAATGGTTCTGAGATGATAATCGGTGGTAACTTTGTAGCAAAAAAAAACAAGGAATAATTCTCTTATAGTTAGTGAATGTTCTAACACCAATTTACTACACATCAATTCAGTGTATAAAACGCGACTTTTTTTTCAAATTCCTGTTCTGACAAACCTTCTGATTTAAACTAAACCTGAATACAACGTAGTTAAAATCCTTTGAAGATACTGCAACCATACCAGTCTCACAACTATTATAAATGCGTAAATTTGTGAGGATCGATGACTGCTTCTTACTCTTTCACACATAAAAATACTCTACTGATATGTATGTGTTATAAATATAGTTTATAACCTGGATTATAAGTTACCTTCTTTTTATCTTGGTACGACGTTCAATTGAGTTCATTACCGCACTTCATGCGGGCATTGTCGAGTAAATAAGCTAGTGTAATAGCGATATCAATGCTCTCTCACGTTTTTCTACCGCTTGTGTAAATGTGTAAAATTAAATCTTTGTAGAAAACTAGCGAGTGACGCCTTCACTCCTCCTCAGAAAGATACAGGTACCTCCTGTGAGGCACGACACCAACTTTGTGCATTAAAGTGTCGTTAGTAGCTTATTAACACTTCTCAATTGATTCTTGGAAACTTTCGTTCGCTTATTATAGAGTTTTAGTTAACAGGAGTTTTTTAATAGTTGATAGAAATTGGCCGTCCTTCTTTGATATTTTAAATAAATGGTTGTACACTATCCTACCTGTAATATTATAAAAGTTTAGTTCTTTCCCATCTTATTTACTACTTCGGAAAAACTTAAAAAATCATACACGATCAAGTATGGAATTAATTTCAAGTTGGGCAGTTTCAGGCACTTTTTTTTTTAGCGTGGTAAAATCATCAAATGAGTCCTCCCACCCCGGGCAGGGCGGGAGGGACTGTCAGACTTGTACTAACTAAAATCCACGGTGTCCTTCAATAGCCTTTTGTGTTCCGGGGTCACGGTAATGAGATAAGTCCCGCGACCCCGGCAGACATTACAGGCACTTTAGAATTATTGTCAAAAGACAAAAAAATATACCATTTAATTTTAAATAAATTAATTTTTTTCATAAATTATGGTGCTACAGTCCCAGTCACAAGACATAATAACTCTGAAAGTACTGTAGGTGCCCCTACCAAAGCGCAGATCTTTATGGAGAACAATGGGCAATACAATACAGACATACAACCTATTTCTCATAAAAAGTTTAACTCTTCTGCGCAACTGTACACTCGGGAAATAGGTAATTGTAGTGTATAGTTTTTATTAAAATCCACAGTCCGAAACAGTTTCCTCCAATAGCCATTAAACTGAAAAAACTAAAACTACAGCAATTACAAAATGCAAATGTACTTAACATAGAAAAAGACAATACAAACACAAAATGACCTATTAAAAAGTCGTTACGTCACGCCATTGTAGTCTGCCATTGTCTCTGGTTGCCATGGCAACGGGGTCCCCTAGACCCCGGGGGTACGCGGTACCCCAAGTATAGCGCTAATGGAAAACTATTTGTACCATTGTCTGCTTTTGTATTAACCGGTACAATACAATACAATAGTGGGAAATATTTTTGGTTCTGTTTTCCTGGGTGGTATTATTATGTAGTGTTTGTTTATTGAATTTTTTTTTGGGATACTTATAACCTTGCAATATTTGATTTTGGGTATTGTAATGATATTATGATAATCAAATGTTCCATGATAATGTTCCTGCACTTACTTTATTCCGCGAAATTAACCAGTTTGAAGTTGAAAATTATCCATTTTCTTACTCAGTAAGAAAATGAAAAATGTTTTCTCAAATCTGTCTCTGTGCTGAATTAAAACTGAATTAAAATTTATAGCAATTGTATGAGTTAATGAAATAAATAAAATTAGTTCAGTTGTTGATGCGTGAGAAAACTACTTATTATATTAATATAAGCATGGATTAGTAATAGTTTGGATATTAAACATAGGTAGACGTCAAAATTGCGAGATTGATCAAAAGTATTACCGCGGTCGTGGAACGTAAGCAGCAATTATTGAAGGAACAGGGTGGTTGTGTTTTAGACAATAGGATTTGGTTTGACACCTCTTAACGCGTCATCTGAAATAATTTCTAGTTTTCCCATCCTTAAAAAAACATGCGCTTTAAAATAACATCTTAATGAGACTTCACTAAAGTACCGACTATTAAATAATGAACGTCAACACTTAACAGCAACTTTATCACAAAATAATAAAAGAGTTATTAACAAGCTCCATCTTATATTACACAGCTTCAGCTAAACTTAGTAGTTGTAGTTGAAACTCACGGAGAAGCGTCACTTTGTGTTGTACCGTTGTCTGTTGTCTGCAGGCAGCAGGTCTAAAACGGACACTTAGCAATATTCCTTTTAATTCGTGAATTTCCAGCATCACCGTTAGCAGTTCTTCTAGTATTCATAAAATGACACAAGCAGAATTCCTTCTAATATCTGGAAATAGATTTATAGCGTGAAAGTGGACTAAACCTTCCCAGAACAAATGTTTTTTTTTCATTTATTTACATTAACAAGGATGCTTTGAATGTCGCACAAAAAAGAGATATATGGTTCTATAACTGCTTTTCGCTCTTTCTAAAGAGTATGGCAATGTTTACCAGCTTGTAGCGTTACGCCACCTTTAGGGGTAGAGCAGGGGTCTCACGCCGTCCACCGAGATGCTGCTACCAAGGATGCTATGCCAAGGATGCCGTCGAAGTTAGCGGCCACGTAGGCAAGGTCGGCTATGGGTCCAGGGTTTATGTCCACCGAGACATCACACACATCGTCCTCCGAGAGGAAGCTGGATTTGGAGCTCGTAGTACTCGAGTCGTACTGGTTGTGTAGCAGTTTTAAAAGACACAACGGAGTTTAATAAATACTTAGTTTATTGTAAAAATGAGAGAATAAAGTTACACACAGCACATGCTGTCGAAGCCGTGGCAAAAATTGAAGTCCTAGAAAAGAATTGAAGGCGACGCAATGACACATTGAAAATTCGACATGACACATTAAAAAAATATTAAAACAATAAAAAGAACTTACAGTAAAGAGGTTGAAGGAACAGAAGAGGTTGGATACCTCTCTGTTACAAGCTTACCTATACCCAGTTCATGTTATATAAGTCTATGTTAAGTTATGACAAGCAATTTTGTGAGTGTAAACGTTTTACGATTACTAATGAAGATGCTGGACTGGTGACTTTTAGGAATATTGCTTAAAGTTTCCGTTTTAGAGTCGCAGTGTAATTATACAGCATAATTATGAATATATTAGCTCAAGATTAATGAGGTAAAGGAGTTCTTTCTTCGTCTATTTACTGCTTTTTGTTTTGTCAACAAAGAATTACTGGTACGAGATGCTTTGTGAATTTAAAGTTCTGTTTCAAACTTTGTGCAGTGTACTTTTGATACCTTTGAAAGCCTGTGAAATCCGAGTAATCTTTTAAGGAATAAAAGCACCTATGAAGATAAACACATCTAAAGAAAACAACGTATTTATGTTTGAAATTAAGACTTTTATGTGAAACATGAAAAATGCACTGAAGTTAAATGGGTTTAATTTTGAACATACTCAATCTAAAAAAAAATGCCAATACAATATTATAAATGCGTAACTTGTGACGATGATATAAAGATGTTTGTTACTCTTTCAAACAAAAACTACTGAACGAATTAGGATGATTGTACATAGATAGTCTGGAATAACATAAAGGTTATCTTTTATCCCAGTATGACGGTCTTGTGGGATTATTTTTGACATAAACGCTTGCTAAGTCACCGGCATGGTCGTGGGACTGTGTCATCAAGTAACCGTGACCCTGGAACGTAAAAGGCTAATTAAGGATCACCGTGGGTTTTAGTCATTATTAGTCTGACTGTCCCTCCCGTCCCGACCTGGGTGGCAGGAGTCATTTGACGATTTTGACGGCATCGGCTAGTTAAAATAATGCAAGATAATCTTATAGTTACATTTTCAAATTACTAACAAATAAATTAACAACAAAATTTTCACCTTCATATCTCCTTCTTGAATACTCGTGTAACAATTTGTAACAACATAACATCTCAGCGTAACATCTAACACAAAACTATTCGCGCTAATTGGTGAGATAAACTTGATACGAGCCGATGTATCACGTCTGTCTGTCTGTGTGTCGGCTTGTTAGTTGTCGGCACAATTACTGACAAGATATTAACGTTTGTAAACGTTTGAGAAGCTGACTATGTTTGGCAATTGATGTGAACGGTATTTGTTAGAGATAGTTGTTTTTGGAAGTAGTACAGATATTTGCAATTATAAAGGAGTATGCTGTCATAGTAATTATAGTACTGTCAAAAAGGAGTTAGATATAGAGAAATAGAACCGACAATTTAGAAAGTGTTTTTCTAAGATTTTGGTGCTTGTAAAATATTAAATTGTCGTCAAATGAGCATAAAAACAGTTTGTTCTTATTCTATCTATGATTATGGTAACCGTGAACCTGAAACGTAAAGGGCTATCGAAGGATCACCGTGGATTTTAGTCAATACGAGTCTGACAGTCCCTCCCTCCTCGCCCTAGGTGGGAGAACTCATTTGATGATTTTACCACGATTAAAAAAAACTATCTATGGTACCAGTGCAAACCAATTACAAAAAAATAGGGTCGAGATAAAAAAGTGTTACCTTCCCACCATAAATTACATTAGACACAATAATATAATTAAAATCTTGAAAAATAATCATCCAGTGACACGACAGTTGAAGTCCCACTTCTATTAAAAAAAACTCCGTTCACTATAAAAACTAGTTCACGGATTACACTTTCATTCAACTATTTACATTTTCGATGTTTGCAGCGCTTCACAGCGGTGTTCAGCGATGCTCAGCGCTTCATTCAGCGGAGCCTTCCGCCTTGCCTATAATTGGGTACTCGACTGGCTTTGAAATACTGATGTTTTCTTGACGTGAAAAATAATAGATCTCTGATAGGATAAAGAAAAGAATAGAAAAGAAGAAAGCTTTCTTGATATCTAATATAAAACAGAATGTTTTCTTTTAAATAATTCAAGCACTTCAGTGTCTCATCGTACAGGCAGTCAGTCAAGGCATCGTCTTTTTTCAAAGTTTTTTCATCTCTCGTCGCAATTAACTTTGAACTAATTAATTTGACCTCTGCTCTCTTCGGTCTAGTGGTCACAACTGCGAATGTTGATCATAAGGTCCCAGGTTCGATCCCTGTGTCGGGTAAAGTGCCACTGGGCTTTTCATAATTTCTCAGTAGCAGCCATGAAGTCAAGATTTATGTCTAGTTGATTGATGGCAATAAAGACTTAAACATAATTGGTAAAATGTCCAGAGGTTGAGTAATCGACTGCTGCGCAGCTTGTCGTGAGTTCGATCCCCGCACCTACATGTAAACGTTCTGGGTCTAGATGTACGTGTATGTGAATTTCTATGTTTTTTTTTTTAACTCTTTATTGATTATTAGGTGTGATGTTACATTACTAACCTAATAAGACGTATTTTAACATCGATGCGAAATAAAAAGGACCACTTTTATAGCTATGCTTAATATTATTTAATTTATTTCCTCTTCTATAATGCAGTCTGTCTATCAGTCAACAAAATCCTGGCCTTCCCTCCTGGCAGTGTTCTCCGTCTCTCGTCGATTGAGAACGCAATCACACGTCTTGTGCCTGATTGATGACCGGCTTGTTCCAACGCATTGTGTTGAGAACGAACGACTGAACGAACGAGTAAACGACTGAGTGAATGAGCTCGAGACGTGGCGCTATTTTAATGCTTCCAATTATGTTTGAAAGGGTGATGTTGGAAAAACCTGAATGATTTCTTAGTTATTTTGAGAGTTTAGTTAGTCTTGAATGTCGTCAATAGAATGAGTTGATTCTAGTTCCTACGGTTCTGTCAGTGTTGCAAGTACTTGTTTCACTGTGGAGGAGAATAAATACAAATTGATACTAATATGATTATGACAATAGAGTATAAAAACATATCTTCATGATAAAAATACGCAATTTCTAGTAACGTCCATTCGGTCAATATTAGGACTACTCAAACATTTTTCTCATAAAATAAAAGCGTTATAAAGAAAGATGTTATTTTAAATTCCCTACGAAATGAATGTTGCCACGTCTCATTTACAAGGTAAGCTTGTTCGTCCAATATTTTACAATTTAATCAAAATATTTTTTCCGCTCACTGCCGACTAAGTGACCATTTATCAAAGTCTTGTTTATATTCCTTTCATAACGCTAGTATCAAGATTCATGTCGCGAAACTATTTATTATAAAAGAAAACTAAAGTTGTCGCCGACCCAAAAAGTAGACTTTTTTAAATTCAGTAAAAAAAATGTTTTATGAAAAAAGTTTACTTACGTGATGAGATTTCTGAACTATATTCAGTAAACTAAAAATGTATCATGTACCCAGATAAATTCCGAAACACTTCAAAATTCAATACATATTATGGAAAGGAAATGCAGACACACAGACTAGAAAAATGACTCTTTATGATATTTGTTTAGATTTTCAAGTAGACTATTTTAACCACTTCATAAATGGCAATATTATGCCTATATTTATATCAAACCCCTTACGCATGACTACCCTTTTAAATTCATTTACAAAATACCTCGCCTTGGGTCGAATTCATCCCACTGTTAATTCAAAGATATCGCAAATTGACTTACGGCCATTTCACCGTCACGATTTACTTTCAAACTCCAATCCAAATTGAGTGTGCTGACGGCCGACCTGCAAAGGGTCTTATGTGTATTATAATATTAAATCATCATTTGCCTCACTATTTGCCTAGGCCGTATTACTCGCCGTCCTCTGAATAATAACGTTTGCATTTGTAATTTATGCGTGAACTGTGTGCTAAGTTTTGTTCAGGAGAACAATTATATTGTGTCGGTCTTTAGACTCGACTGTTTAAACTGTATTTTATTGAAGGCAGTTTGTGTTGTTTGCTACACGTGTTGTTTAATGTTCTTCTTCTCATGTGTTTCTTGAATGACCGTCCTGACGGTAGTTAGTTTTTTCTTCTCAGTCGCTACACTCTTGACAGAGTGGTCGTGGTCGTCCTATCAGGGGTGGTGGCTCGCTTCACAATGCGCCACCATTCCTTTTGCACTGCTATCTTCCTAGTAGTGTAAGGGACCATTCAATGCAGCCTTGATTTGATCTGTCCAGCGCATAGGTGATCTGTAGTTCGTTTAGCTATCTCAAAATATCGCCTATTTTGTCTCGCTGCTAATGTATCTTTCAAAAATTGAAAGACTTTTTGGTTTACTCTTGACAAATAAAAATGCATATTTGAATCTTTTCTATTTATAATATTAGTGTTGATCTGTGAGGATGGATGAATGTTTGTCACGCGTTTGGTCTGATTGGCTAACGGTTAGTGTGAGATGAGAGTTTTTAACCTGGGCTTAACGATTGCTTTCTTATAATTATAAGGAACGCCAATCTTCCGGTCTTCTAGCTTTTGATAGAGGCATCATTCAGTGAGAATTCTGATTTTAAAAACATTGTAGTACCAAATAAATAATTTTTACATAATAAAAATAGATATATGAACGAATGTGTCCTAAATTCTCTCATTTAGTAATCTACCAATTTCCTCATTAACCAAAGAAGGACACTGTCACGAAAAACCTGGTGATCAAGGTTGGAAACTTCCCGGGCACTAGAGCACCGTCTGCCAAATTCTAGTATCAAAATATATCGATAAAACCACAAGATTGTCTCTGTATACCTACGCTTAAGTAAATACAATAGTTGTGCAAGTGTCGTGCAAACAATCGGCCGCGATGTCACACATTCCGGGAATAGTTGCGACGATGCACAGTGTTTTATGAAGACCATTTTTCAGACATGGCTTTTTTATGTTAAGATCTGATAGTTTAAGTTATTTAGATGCATTATTTTGTATCCCCATTTCACTAGCATGTTTAGTTATTGAGATAGAATTTTTTGAAAATCGTCTTTTTTGCAACCAGCTATTTAGAAAAAAAATCATTTCTCTGAAACTAAATATGATACGCAATTATGACCTTAGAAACCTCGACGGCGTTTTTTATGTTGCATATTTTAGAGTACAAATAAACTTAAGAACTTCCATAGATCCGGACTTATACGAGGTTTTTCTTTTTTAGATTTTATTTTTTTTCTCAGTAATTTTGTCGAATTTGGAAAAGTTATTTATACTGAAATTATGCCCTTTATCTTCCCTACGCGCCACAAAAATACCACATCCCAATTGCGTGGAATGTAGAAGTTCTTCTAAATAAACTGTTTTTGCTTGGGTTTTCACTTTCGAATCGGAATTACAATGAATAAATTTTTATTTGATGGCATGTGTTGGTCATTAGAATTTCGACTATTAAACTTAGGCTTCTTTAAAAATCATTATCAGATCATAACAATATTTTTATGGGACCAAATCGAAAGTATAACCGTTCAAACAAAAAAATGTTTAAAATCGGTCCATAATTGACCAAGAAATCGGTGAAAATACAGAAAAAATTAAAAACACATCCAACCGAACATAATTAAAACCTTCTTCTCTTTGAAGTCGGTTAAAAAAGAAACCATTTGCAAAATTTAATGTTTCTAGGCCTGTATTTTTGTTTGATTTGGTATAACTTCTACATTCCACGCAATTGGGATGTGGTATTTTTGTGGTGCGTAGGGAAGATAAAGGGCATAATTTCAGTATAAATAACTTTTCCAAATTCGACAAAATTACTGAGAAAAAAAATAAAATCTAAAAAAGAAAAACCTCGTATAAGTCCGGATCTATGGAAGTTCTTAAGTTTATTTGTACTCTAAAATATGCAACATAAAAAACGCCGTCGAGGTTTCTAAGGTCATAATTGCGTATCATATTTAGTTTCAGAGAAATGATTTTTTTTCTAAATAGCTGGTTGCAAAAAATACGATTTTCAAAAAATTCTATCTCAATAACTAAACATGCTAGTGAAATGGGGATACAAAATAATGCATCTAAATAACTTAAACTATCAGATTTTAACATAAAAAAGCCATGTCTGAAAAATGGTCTTCATAAAACACTGTGCGATGTCTGACTGGCACCGGCGAGAGGAGGTCCCGGGATATGGGACTGTAGTGATGTTATTGGAACTTTTTTAGAGTAATTCGATTTTGTTTGCTTTTAAATGTCTGGGAACATTACTATAGATAGATATCGCTGTTAGCGATAAGACCACCATTGTAAGCATGTATTAAATAATATTGTAAAAGAGTAACGTTAAATGTTTTGGTGTACAAATGATTATTTAATTATTATTCTAAAAGTGTTGATTTTCAGCTAAATAAAACAATGTGTACTTGACATTGTTTTATTTAGCTGAAAATCAACACTTTTCTTCAATAAAATTGAAGATTGGAAAAGTATAGAAGATTTTGTTTTTACGAACCATTTTATGAGTTTATAGCGCATCACACACGGCTAAGATACGATAATATTTTATCTTAAGATGTTATATTAATATATCTTAGGCCATCACAGACGACGAAGATACGATACTGTAATATTTTATCTTAAGATGTTATCTTACGATATATTTTCTATCGTAAGATGGTATCTTACGATATATTTTCTATCTTAAGATGGTATCTTACGATATTCGTCGCGATCGCACGGTCGTGTCCTTTGTTGAACGAATAAATACAGGATGTTTTAACTATGTCTCATGCTTGCCTGCTAGACTTACTGGATAGCTCTACGGATGACGATTCCGATTTTGAATTCGATTTGCACATGGTTCTGGCACACTCCAGAAGAAGATCAATTTGGGTCGAAACTCACATTAAAAATAGGAAAGATCGTGGGGAATTCAACATTTTTGACGATCTTTCAGAAAAAAAGTTCCATGAGTATTTTAAAATGTCAAGAGAAGAGTTCGACGCACTTCACAGTTTAGTTCAAAGAGATTTTGAGAAACAAAATACAAACATGCGACAATGTAAAATCAATTATAGACAGTCCTAAGCCTGAAAAGTATGAAGGAAAGTTCATTGGTTTTTTAGGGTTCCGTAGCCAAATGGCAAAAACGGAACCCTTATAGATTCGTCATGTCTGTCTGTCCGTCCGTATGTCACAGCCACTTTTTGTCGAAAGTATAAGAGCTATCCTGTTGAAACTTGGTAGGTAGATGTATTATGTGAACCGCATTAGGATTTTCACACAAAAATAAAAAAAAACCGGCCAAGTGCGAGTTGGACTCGCCCATGAAGGTTTCCGTAGTAGCAAGCATAGATTAAGGTTATAATTATATTGAGATAAGTAAGTAATATATACAAACAATAAAAATAACTTTGTTTTTCATAGTGTTTGTATGAATGGCAAAGTTATATTTGCGGTTTTTGAAAATGTACTATATCTCAAAAACTGCTAACTGCATCTTATCCAAACCAATTTTCGTTGGAAGTTTTTGTTGAGATCTACATTACATATTTTTTTTTAGTTTTATCATTCTCATGCTGCCCCCCATACTTAGAATTGAAACTCAACATTTTTTTTTTCACCAAACCCATACGTGTGTTATCTATGGATAGATCTTTAAAATTATATTGAGGTTATTAATATCATTTTCTTCTAAACTGAACAGTGTGCACGAGAGACACTTCCAAAGTGGTAAAATGTGTGTCGTCCCTCCCCCTGTAACTTCTAAAATAACAAAATGATAAAACTAAAAAAAATATATAATGTAGACCTCAACAAAAACTTCCAACGAAAATTGGTTTGGATGAGATACAGTTAGCAGTTTTTTTAAGATATAGTACATTTTCAAAAACCGCAAATATAACTTTGCCATTCATACAAGCACTATGAAAAACAAAGTTATTTTTATTGTTTGTGTATATCACTTACTAATCTCAATACAATTATATCCCTAATCTATGCTTGCTACTACGGAACCCTTCATGGGCGAGTCCAACTCGCACTTGGCCGGTTTTTTTACTGCTCCATTTTATCGTAATGAATTCATAAACGCGATGTAATATTCTTAATTTCTTGGACCTATAGCATGCAACTACAGCAAACAGTTACTGCGCTTGCTTTATTCGCACCTACCTAGTGAACCTACGCATATAAAATAGCATGCTATAAAATAGCAAGTAAAATGTCATTTAGCAAGTTATTGCCATATAGCAACTTTGAACACTACTATTTCGTACCAACGAAGTTAACAACACCCCGTATTTGCATCTGATGTTATCTTACGATATATTTTGTATCTTAAGATGTCATCTTACGATATATTTTATATCTTACGATATATTTTCTATCTTAAGATGGTATCTTACGATATATTTTCTATCTTAAGATGTTATCTTACGATATATTTTACATCTTAAGATACGAATATCGCTCTCTATCTTACGATACGAAAATATGAAAGATATCGTATCTTCGTCGTGTGTGACGGTCCATTGAATAGTATGGCGAGCGATATGGTATCTTAAGATAAAATATTATCGTATCTTAGCCGTGTGTGATGCGCTTATTTTTATACGTGATTGTCGCGTAAAAGTAAATAAATAATAAAGTTGTACCTGTAAAAACTTGGAACCGATTTCAAAGACTACTTTCGTAATCGACTTAAGTTTAAGAAGTGATATTAAATTTTAGTTCTCAACTAAAAACTTTATCCATAAAACTTCCGCGTTGAAAATATATTTAACAACTATAAATAAGTTATGTCATTTATTAAACTCTTTACAACAAGGAAAAATCTCACTAAACCGTACCGGGGAACTCCATCGCGATTATTCTACTTTCATAAACATTCCCGCTTAAGTTGAGATATTAAAAATTTCTCCCTCAAAAGTATCGATAAATAAAGTGGCAAGTTTCCCGTTGTTTCCCATCCCTAGTTGAGGAATTCTGCCCAGTGGGCCGATTATCCCTTTTCTGGAACACAAATTGATTTATAGTTTCATATGAAAATTGCGTCTCACGCATTCCTAATAGGTACGGTATTATGGAATTACGAACATATACGGAACCGAAGCATTTCGGCGAGGTGCCCTTTGA
This sequence comes from Agrotis exclamationis, assembly GCA_950005045.1. Taxonomy (NCBI): domain Eukaryota; kingdom Metazoa; phylum Arthropoda; class Insecta; order Lepidoptera; family Noctuidae; genus Agrotis; species Agrotis exclamationis. The sequence continues at coordinate 21,526,669 of OX465435.1, read as the reverse complement.
TCTTAAAAATCCATTTTCTCCCTTGATTTTGTTTATGGCGGGATTAAAAAGGGATTTTCTTTGAGACTTTTTTTTACTTAGGACGTGGTAAGGGATATGGATGCTGTGTTTATCCTCGGGATGTTTAATAAAATATATGAAAATATAGAGCTTAGCCACGAATAGGCTTTCAGGGTGAATGGGATAAAAATATCCTGAAATTGTGGGGCTTATGTAGGGAAATGTAAAATGCGTGGGATTTATATCCAGACCATTATCATATTTTTGTATTCATCTAATTATGTCGTGAACACAAACACGTAATAGAGAGCTCAAAGAACCCATAAAGTATGTACTCAAAAGCCATTAATTTATACTTGCTATAAACTAACACCGGCCGGGTTATGAACCCCGAACGATCGATCGTAATTTTATTTTGAATCACCGCTCTGAAGCTCCCGTTATATTTAGATTTAAGACGGTAAGTAATACTTCAGATGTTTTAACTTGAAATCGGTATAAAGATAACGGGTTTTATAACTCTAAAACGATATCTGTTTCATTATTGTTTAAGGAAATTCTCCTCTGTCATTGGTTGAAGGGGTTCACTATATATTAAATATCACCAGCACGTAGAAAATGTGGTGATGAATGCTTTATATGTATACTAATATTATATAGCTGAAAAGTTGTTTGTTTGAACGGGAACGTTCTCAGGAACTACTTGTCCGAAATGTTAATGTTGGATAGACTATCTGTCAAGGATCATCATCATCACGGGGACAGGCAGTGTTAAATAATTTAAGAGAACTCTACAAGGTTTGAAGACATGGGCGGCTCGTATTGTAAGGAGGTTCCTTTATAGGACCTTGAACCTTGCCTTTGGCCTTGATTTCCAGTACCTTGAACATTGTTCCTCATACCAGTCGGTTATATATCATTTATATATATGAATAAATTATAAAGAACATAAAACAATGACCAAAAGTACTACTGCTACTGTGAAAGCTCTTAAGAAATACTCTTTACTCGAAGATTTATTAAAGTCACTAAATTACCTTCTATTTATGAACAGACCTATCCATCTGTAGTACATAGATATCTATCCACATAGAAGCTGAAAGCCACATAGCAATCACCCTGTACATCAATGCTATACAGCGTGAATGGGTGTTTCGTTAGCTCCCCGGGCCGGCCGATGGGTGATTCCGGTGAGGTCCAAATGTGTTGTACAGCGCACACCTCCGTATATGGGCTACATAGCAACGTGTTACTTGGGTATTACTTGTTACTTGTATTTGTTACTTTTCCTGTTACTTGTAAGTAATACAAGCTAGTAAATAGTTTTGAAAGAGTATAATTTAGCTGAAAATCCTGAAAATTAAATCGTGAATTGTTTTTCAAATTAATTAGCTTAGTCATTTTTTATTTATTGTTGCCATTTCATAAGTTTATTTTAGAAGAACAACACGTATTTTTTAACTGTTACAAAACTGAAAGGAATAGAAGTTTGTTTTTTTTTTGAATTTTCGATAAGATTTCTACGACTAAATAGTTTTATTATTTTTTAACAGTGTCATCTGCTGAGTTTGAACTAACTCGTACCATCCCATAGTAAGCTCAAAATTATGTTTTTATATACAGAAATCTCAACCAAACCATCATTATCATTAGCAGCTTTGTTCCACCCACTGCTAAGTTTAGGTCTCCCCCTTTTTGAACCATTAACCCGTCCAAATATAACTCCAAAAAATCAGAATGAATAAATCCAATGTGCAGTAAGCACTAGACATAAGCCGAGCGCTATATATCTTCGAAGTACTAAACTGCAGAAGTTTAAAAACAAACGTAGTTTGTTAAAAGGTAATTCCAACTAGTGCAGTGTCTACACACACGGAATCGACGACTTCCAAATGTAACGTCTTTTGCTTCCTTTAATATTCTCTTTTGAAACTTTTACCAGACTGTGTGTAGCTTGTTTATTTTTTTATTAAGATGTCTTCCCTGCTGTCTTTTATTTAGTATTAGAAAAAGGCTTTGCTTTCCAAGAATTCATCTTGAATTGCGAGATTCAGAAAAAAACGCACACGTGTACTATTACCCATAATTAACCCTGGTATTATGTATTAGCTTTTAGTAATGTGTATGTCGATAATTCGAAAATCTATTTTGCAAAAGATTCTAATATTGGAGACTTTCGTGGAATATTATTTGAGTTGAAACATGGTTGGTATTTTGCTAATTGAATGCTGGTTGATTCGGCATTCATAATTATATAGTTATTAGAAACCTAAATATTTACCATTGAGATTCAAACACTATTTTTTAAAATAACATTGTTACACAACACATCGAATTCGCAATGCATAACAACACCAACATTAAAAACCCGACCAATCGATTCCGTGTGTAATACGCCTTATAAATAACCCTTCCAATGCGCACCTATTTATAAAAGACCCTTAAAAATCGGTAATACCGGCTCTGAAACCGAAATAACAGCACTCGAGATGCATTACAAGCATTTCAAAGTTCGTTGCATCCACTCGGTATTTAGTATGGCAGTCATTTATCATATTGTATGAGTTTGATGTACTTGAGCGATTACTGGGATAAGATTACGTTGCTGTTTGTGTGTTTTAAGATGATGTATGAATGTGGGGAGTTTGTGTTATTGTTCTGTTTAAATATAGTCATCAAGTTATTGCAAAAACCGGCCTGTATTAAACTTACATAAAACTTTGTTAATAAAATAATAGAAAAATACTTAACTAATTAAAACTTATCGTTATGTTAATATTCTTAATTTTCAGAAATTATATAAACATTGTTTATTAATTTAAATTTCTCAAACTTAAGAAAAGTTCATCTGCGTAGGTCGTACCTACCTCAGTCATGAAGTTCTAAAATACCTATTATTCTCCAAGCAACTTCAAAACTCTCAAACTATCATCGGACTTTGTCAATCTTCGATCATAAACAACTTTTACAATACCTACATATTTTAATAGCGCGTGAACAGGTCCGGCTATATAATGTACAGAGGTGTAAATCATAGCTTTAGTGCGCCGATATAGCGAGGGAGGGGGGGGGGGGGCGATATTTCACAATGACCCCTACTGCGGGTATCACCGCCGCCGTCCTGCAGCGGGGGGTTGACACACGTGGCCTTTATTGTACCAAACTTTCAGAGGAAAAGAATTAATGTCATGTTTATGTTTTTTTTTTCTTGGTTATTTGTTGCTACTAACTTTTCTACTTATAGGTTGGGGTAAATAGTTCGAAAGTTTGAATAAATATCCGCATAAAATCAAACAGTTAATGAACTGTTACACATAAAACTGTCGCCGTTTTATAAAACACACATTTCCCGATAGCTACTGATTTCCACTCACACAGCGTTTTCCGAACCAATAAATAACATCAACATCGAATTCGTTACAAACACCGATACACACGTAACTCACGCACGTCCAAAACAAACGAGCGCCGGGAAAAAATGTCCACAAACCAAAACAGAGAGTGCGTCGATGCAGAGGCGGAGATGCAACGTCGCGACGCCAGTCGACCGGCGGACGCCGCGCGCGACGCACGCCGCGCCATGTGACGCGCTGCCGGGACAGGCCGCCATGACCGAGGGGGCGGCACGGCCCAGGCCTCCGCCGCCCCGCAAGCCCGACTCCCTCGCGCTCGCCTGGCCGCGCTGGGAGGACCCGCCACCCCCGGCGCCCGATAACCAGCGCCCTACGCCCGCTCAACTTAAAGACTTCGATGGCTTTAGCCCTTACACGCCGCCGAATCCGATACAAAACGACCGGCGGCCGCGACGGCCCCAAAGCGTGGTCTCCCCGAGAGCCCCAGTGAACCACCTCGCGCGAAGGCCGCACTCTATCGGCTCCGTAGACGATGAGTGGGGCCCGGTGCCGCTGCTGCAGCCGGTGCCGCGCCGGCCGCGGCCCGTGCCCGGCGCCATGTCCACGCTGCCGCGCGCGACCCTGCTGCCGTCCTCACGAAGTGATTATCAGTTGCAAAGACCAGCGATTATGACGAACGGTTACGGCGCCGTGCCGCCGTCCACGTCGCGCCGGCTGTCGTTGCCCGGTGGTGTGCAGAACCCGCCGAAGACGTCGGCCACCTTCCATGGGCTGTCGGCCCTGGTGGGCGCGTACCCCTCGCTGGGCACGCCGTGCACGCCGAGCACGCCGGCCGCCGTGCGCGAGGCGGTGCGCCACCTGCTGCAACAGCCTCGCAATGGATTTCCTATCATGGATCAAAAGTTATCCCTGTTCATCGAAATCCTAGATGCTCAAGAACGCTTCTCACAGGTACGTCAGTGCACGATATATAAACCCCGGACAGGTAGATCTGGATAATAAGATAAACCCGTGTTTGCGCACATTTATTTCGGTCACATACATTTTATCCGGTGGCGAGATATTTACATCGGAATTGTAACAAAAATATTAAATGTGCGAATAAAATGTAGAAAAGGTTTATTAAATGTGAGCGCGGTACTGGAAATAGTTGAACGGAAAATTGAATCTGTTCGGACAGTGTTGTGATAGTGTTAACAGCGAAATTAATTGAAAGTAATTACAGGCATTAGCGCGGCGATAAAGCCGCCAAAAAATTAATTGTTCGGAAAATGATAATGATTATTCAAAAGCGTTCCGTTGTTTTCAGTGATAATGCAAATTCGGGTCGTGTTAGGAGTTAACTTCTCTCGTGTCTGCGGGAGTTGGGTTCGTCTCAATCATCCCTCCGAGAATTTATAATGCTTACAATGTTACATTGAATAATCCAATACATGAGTTAGCGTCTGCGTCACAACTTTGAGTCAACACGAAGTTTTTAAAAGCTTTGAAAATGGCTATAAGAGAGTGTATTGTTGGGAACAGTTATAATGTATGGACGTATTAAGACGTAGTGCTAAGTTAAAGCTGGGACTCGGAGACATTTTGCTCATAAAATGTGAGATGAGCGTTTTCAGGCGTGCAGCCTCTCGGCAACGTCGGCATGCGTTTGATATGTGTATGTATGTATGTGTGGCGTATGTTTCGTATGTAAAGGAAAGGTTTCGGTATTCTGTTTGCGATGCCTGGCTGCTGTTATGTATGCACATATGTACGCATAATGACGGCAAACGTATTGAATGTGATTCGAAGGTTTTCATTACTTTCTCGATATTCTTGCTGTGTATAGTGAACTGAATGTGAGGTATTGAAACGAGTTTCTGTTCGTATAGTGAACTGTACAACTTTTCAATAGTAAATTCACAAATCACTGCTGTAACAGTAAAGTTCAATGTTAACTCGTTCAAGTATATTTTAAACGTTAAAGTTACTCTAGAATTCATGCCTCAGAACTGAAATAATACGGATAAAGTTTTTACAAAGTCTATCATAAATTCAGATCTATACTAAAAGTTCGTACCTCAACTCTATCAACAAAGCCTAACAACCTTTCAGGTTCACAATGGGAAGCCTATTCAACCCCAAAACCAACCAATTAAAATAATGTCACTCTGACAATAACTCGCTCGTCTGACAATATTGAATTCAATTAAAAAGTACGCACTCCTGAAACACTTGGCTGAAAGAACCTGAATTCAACCCTCACAGTATTGTCGGCTGAATTTCATGGCGGCCACTCGACCTGGTTCTAAAAGAGGCTTTTGTTTCAATATGAAAAATTACTGAAACTGAAAGAAGTGAAAATGTTGGAGAAGTATTACATCTTTCGTTTGGAGGTGTTCATTAACCTTCGTGTGACATTGTCGAGAGGAAACTTCACTGGATTACTTTATAATGAAGGTAGGGGAAAAATGTTATTTGTATAATTCCTTTTTTTTCTATGGACAGTGGACGACACTGACGAATAAACATTTCGAAAAGTTATTAACCTGCTTCGCTTATGTAATTACTTTATTATATGCAAGTTATACACAATAATTTCATAAACATATTATATATATCATGAAAAAAATGAAACACATTGGAAACAAAATAAATAAAATAGAAAATCAATGTAAGCGACATTCAGATAGTCACGAAAAAGAATCGATTCTATGTAAAGATCATATTTCTGGCTTCTCAACCCAACACTGTATACAATATTAACTTTATCATAAGTAACCCTACGTAAGCACACACGAGACTGTAAGCAATAAGTATCAAACTTTGTTTCTAATACCGCCTAAAAACTTCCCCTGTATACTTAGTCCTTGATACGGTTTAAGTTCAAGTTTTAAGCTACTAAGCCACATCCAGAATGAAATACTTACATCACTTGAACAAACTTTTGTAATAAACCTATAGATTTCATATGAATAACAGTATTCATGATTTTAATATACCTCCATCGAAAGTGAGTCGGGAAATCGTAGCGCTACGGCGTAGCTCGTAGCACCGTAGCTACGTAGACGCGTAGCCATGTGCTACGAATAGGCTATAACTATTTTACTTGGGTTAAATGTATTTCGAATTCTCGTTGGGTTTTGGGGAATAGTGAAATATGACTACGTTTTCACGACTGTATGTCTTTGTGGGATAGGCAGAAACAGTCTTCACCTACATTATACGATTACGTAAAAAAGGAGTTTTATTTTACCAGCTATAAAGTAAACATAACAGATTCAATACGCAATACGAAATAATAATCATTTTCCGGCTGTCTGATATAAACTTCCATATTGCTTTTAGTTAGAGCTTCTATTGACAAAACTTCGCTGTGAAGTTTTTATTGTATATTTCTCGGAAAACGTTATTTGATGGATTTGTAACAACATTGTTATTGTAAACTTTCCCATTCATGTTATGTTTTTGTAACGATTTGAAATCGAATATGTTTAAAACTGATATTAAGCTTAAATTATAACAGAGCAACAAAAGTAGGAACCTACAGAGTACTGAGTTATGAAAAATTATATGTGTTTTTACTTAACTGCACTTAAAATTGGTTTGTTTTTCATTAGAACAGTCATGTAAAACAACTGTAAGTATTACATTTTTTTCTGAAATGTGTTGAAGATATTGAACTTTTGCATAGAAGCGATAAAATTTCATAGAACACAGTATGATAATATTTAAAATCAAAACATCATTTAACGTCCATGAAAATATTTATTTAAAATTTATTTTCAAAATAAAATTAATTAAAGATGGTCATTCTGTGACACGTTACACTTGTTTCCCCGGATGTACATAATACCTATTGACGCTTGAAACGCTACATAAAATAAACTACACAATTCTAAGTCCTAAGTTCTGTTCCCGGTTGATTGTGGCGTGTAATTTCAGCACATGCGTATTGTCTGTGTTTCAGCGAGTTTCAGTACAATAGTGCAGTCTGAAATTATTACTGCTATGACCCATTTACTGTAATGAGTAAAGTTTTACGACTCACTTTGTTTTATGACTTGTTTTTAGTTCTTTAAACTTTAAATTGAGATGTAATGGACTAAGATGATGTAGATTTGTATCAAATCATCATCATCTCAGCCATAAGACGTCCACTGCTGAACATAGGCCTCCCCTTTAGACTTCCAATAGGACCGGTTGTAAGCGGCCTTCATCCAGCTTGATCCTGTGGCCTTCATATCGTCTGCCCACCTAGTGGGTGGACGTCCTACGCTGCGTTTGCCGGTGCGTGGTCTCCATTCGAGAACCTTACGGCCCCATCGGCCATCAGTTCTGTGCGCTAAATGGCCTGCCCACTGCCATTTCAACTTGCAAATTCGTTGGGCTATGTCGGTAACTTTGGTTCGTCTACGAATCTCCTCATTTCTGAGTCGATCGCGCAGAGAGACTCCGAGCATAGCCCTCTCCATAGCTGTGTGTCAAATACACTGAAGAAAATAATTATATACGAGTGTTAAGACTACAGGATCAAGCTAGATCCAAGTCGCTTCTAACTCGTGGTGGTGGACACCCACGGCAACGGACGTCGCAAGACGATCTCCGGCCACCGTAGGCGCGGGCACGCGGGCGGCGAGTAAAGGGCAACTCGCTGCCCGACCATGGACCATGCCCGGGTCGACGGCGCGTTGTGTTTCACCCGCGCCTCAAAGGGCGTCAGCATAATGACGGGGCCCCCTCTCTAGAGGGCCAAAGCCTGCCGAGGTCGCGGGACTCATCTCATTACCGTGACCCCGGAACATAAAGGGCTACTGAAGGAGACCATGGATTTTATTCAGTACAAGTCTAACAGTCCCTCCTGCCCTGCCCTGGGTGGGAGGACTCATTTGATGATTTTACCACGCAAAAAAAAAAGTCGCTTCTAACTGGTCTATTGGAAATGTATGAGGGAGGCCTATTTTCAGCAGTGAAAGTCCTACGACTGATATGATTATGTTGATAACATAATTTTATTTATATCTGAATTCGAGCCTAAATGTGGCTTTTGAATATTGAAACAACTTTTCTAATGTCTTCATTTCTGAAAAATAAGTAACGACGTAATTTGATTGTATTTTAAGTTCTGAAAATCACATTGTACAGTTTATAGTCATAATAAATTTTACAGCACTTGACTATATAAGTAATGGTTTGATCACCTGGTTCAGATGAAATTCCACCAGGATCTAACAGCTTATTCATCTCAAGAACCTACTTACTCCCTTTACACTATTTACACCAAACATAGAGTATGCAAGAAATATAATATAAAATATACAGCAATAAATATAAATAAAGAAATACCTATGTATACCTGTGTTGTCACCGCTACCTGCATTTAGATATTACACTGAATATTTTAGTGTTTGCCATGCCATCCAGCTTCCAGTAGCAGTTTACTTTATTTAGTTTAGTTTTATGGGAGATCGGTTTATGGTGATTTGGTAGAGGAATATGTGGGACGTAGTTTTTTTTGGGTATCATATTCTTGTGATAGATTGTCAAACTATAAAACTATGATATGGATGATCATCTCGCAAAACACAAAAAAAATGTGAGATACACGTAACTTCAAAGGTTTCCTGCTTAGATGAACGTCTTGATATTCGATCTCTAATTGCGAGTGATCTGTGTTTCTTGATGTGAGAAGTCCTTTTAACCTTCTCCATATAACCATCGGTCGCTCAACCACTCTGCCAATCGTGACGTAAATTTAAATATAGACGACGACGTAAACATTTGAAAATCTTAGTTGATTTACTAACTTTTTCTTTATTATAAATTCTTTCTTTAACAAATTGTCCTATACCATGAAAAAGCAAATTACAAAAAGAAAAACCCCCACAGTCTGTCTTATCCACCACATAAAGTCATCCACCTGTATACACTATAAAGGGTGGGGATGAAAAGAGTCAATATTATGTCGTGAACACTCTGTTTGTCCGTCTTGCACCAAAGAAAACACGGTACGTGGACACTGACCGTCCCCAGCAATTAGTGAAGACCGATACTGGGTTTTATATCTCACGACAAATGTACTGTGTTTTAAGAAAACTTTGAAATTATATCTTAGTTGTAAGTTCAAGAGAAGTTTGTTTGAAGTGGTAAGTAAGTCTTGTTTAGACTTGAAAATGATTTTAGTTATAGTTTTTGATTAAATGAAACATTAGTTAATTTGGAACCGGAGGTGGTTGGCTGTCTGTTTCGATTATTATTCGATTTTGTAAATAGTTGAATATTATTATTTTTAATACATTAAAGACCCGCTTGTAATGCATATCATTTCCAAATATCGTTATTTTTTGTGAATCTCTTGAATGTGATTTAGAAGTAGATTTATTTTAAGTATATTAAAGATGATGAGTTTTTTTTTTATTTGAATCTATCTTAAAAATAAATTATTTTAATTAAAAAATATTTATATGTTGCATAGTCCATTTATCGAGGATGGCTATAGACTATTATAACATCGCTATGCTATGACCGATAAGAACTGAGCAGCGGGTGAACCTGCGGGGAAAAGCTAGTGGTAAAATACTCGTAACTCATACAGTATTACAGTATTAATATTACAGTATTATACAATACAATATTACAGTATTATACATAATCCACATACAATAAAACATACGTTACTTCGAATAAAAGAACCAAATATAATATATTCCATTTCATTGTATTCATTAAACCAAACCTGTAATACATACTGACATAAAAACCCTATTTCAGGCACACGTCACTCATTACTCAACAAACAGTCGGATCAAATTATTCTAATTTCCTAACAAAGCCACGTTTCATGCATAATTCCCTTCAAAAGCCAAACTTTATGAATACTCCATGAAACAATGCAATGTTCCGGCATTCCTGAAAAATCCATTTTACTGTGAAATGGGACAACGGTCAAGCCCCAAATTCTGTTTCCTAGCAAGCGGAGCAGTTTCCATAGTGTTACTTACATGCCCTGGGTTCAAACTTTGGGAGTTACTTGATTTTTTTAGTGAACCTTTGTTATTTAGATTTACCTATAGCCTTTTGTTACAAGCTGACCTGTCCTGTTGTCTGGAAACAAATCTTGCAAGTTCAATTTGATCCAATTTCTGGTTTCCGATTGAGCTGAAATTCTTCACGTATATGTATATTGCGTGACAATGCAATAATATGATGACATGGAGCTGATCTAATGATGGAGCTGGAAGGTGGCCATGGTGGGAACTCTGTAATGAAACTCTGCAAACCCATCGAGTTTAAACTCGTTTGATTCGTCTTGGCGAAGTACTCGCAAGTATATTTTTTTACAAGAAAATATTGTTTTTAAAAAGAACATAGTTTTTTAAATGACTAACTGGTTTTTCTCTAAATGCGATTTCCTTCAGCCACTGTTTTACATTGTGGAGAAACCGGCATGTCCGAAAACTAAAAAACCGGCCAAGTGCAAGTCGGACTCACCCACGAAGGGTTCCGCACCATTTTCTATGATAACGTCAAAACATCATTTCTGATGTATGGGAGCCCCTTCAATATTTATTTTATTCTGTTTTTTCATAATTTGTTGTTATAGCAACAACAGAAAGACATAATCTGTGAAAGTTTTAACTGTCTAATCTGTCTGAGATACATCCTGGTGACAGACGGACCACGGAGTCTTAGTAATAGCTTTCCTTTTTAACTTTTGGTACGAACCCCATGAAAACGAGGACGTGTGACATCGATTAACCCATACGGTGTCCATGTGGTGGATGAGGATCACATTTCTTACTAGTAGACCTGTATGCCAGCAGTGCGAGTTTTGTACATCGAATCGTGAAGGTATCGTGTCGTCAACGTACCGTGAGCTGTAAACAGGAGCTCTCTCGCTAAAAGCAAGCGTGGCTTTTTCTATTTTGTTTCGTTTCAGAGTTAAAATTAGTGCGCGTTTTAGCGGCCCGGCCACACATGTTGTATAGACATAACTACTGTTTTAAAACTTTAGACTGTTCTTATTAAAATGTTCGTGTTTTTGGACAGGATTTTTGGAAGATAGAACAGCATTATAAGATTAAAATGTTTTCAATGTTGGAGCACACATGTGTTCACATATTTAAGTCCCAGGATATACTCATCTTAGTTTTCTTTTACCGTTGTTCTTTCATAGTGTTCTTATTCATCTTAAACCATTATCCCCACCGCGCTAATATTCTTTCGCTATTATGTAGTAACTTGGTCTTCCCACCACGACATCACCATCCCACCATTAATCATAATACTTCCGCATCCGGCGTCTAGTTCCCATCTTTAAATAGTTCCCTAATAACAGCTCATCTCTACAATTTATTATCTCGTTAGTAACGTTTCTTCTGAAACCCGCGCTCGGCGACTGAAAAATTAAAATTTATTCTTTCACTGAACTTTAATCCTTTGATGAAGGCTTCTTTTTTCATGAAAAAAGTGTATCTTTACGCTTGCTTTACCTCCGTATGAGCAGAGGTATTCGGGTGAGTTTTTGCTTTGACGATTCTGTCTACTTTTTCGAGAAGTTATAACTTGTGAAAGTATCACTGAATATGTTTGCATGAACTTGTAGATTGCGACAAATATACGACTATTTTGTTTATGTAAGAACAATAAAGAGAAAGAAAATTTCATTTAGTTTTAAAAAAATGTTTCATTTAAAAAATGCATAGATTTTAATTCAGAATTACCGCACAATTTAACACTGCTCATTTGAAGTCATCGTAGGATATAGACGACACGGTTGGCACACTGGCTGAGCAATCGACTATTGCGCAGCGTGTCACAAGTTCGATCCCTGCACGATACAAATTTTTGTATGATTTATAAGGAGTTGGTCAGGGTCTGTGTATGTCAGTTTCTATGTTTGTAAACACACCCACTATACAGGAGAAATTCCTAGAGAGTGGCAAAGCTTAAAAAAATTAGGTAATTGATACAGTATAACAAAATCAGAATAGCAAAGAACATAATAATATACAGTCTCTAAATTGCCCTGTATGACACTTTAACAAGCTATAGCCCCATAAAGAAGGCATGCCATCAGAGGTTGCGAACATATGGTATAACGCCGTCATTGTTTCTGACAGCTATGGGAAGTCATGGGGTATTCTTTGGGCGGGATATGTCGCTATTTGTTTCTTATGAGAGATGACATTGTACGTGTATATTGCCTTGGTTTACGACAACCGAGTGAAATGACACTTTTAAGAATCGTAAAACTTGAGTAGACATTATTGATGTTATAACTTGACTTACAATATCAGTAAAATGAGAATTAGAAAAAAAATCGGAGATATTCCATGTCGATTTCGTATTTCAATTTCGTAACATAAATATTTTTTAGTTGCAAGATCCATAACAAAGGTGCTAACGCGAAAAAAATATTATAAAATGTGAACCAGATTAATATTTAATTGAAGACTTACCACTCACCAGTATTATTTAAAATTCATACATTGCTTTGGTATTATCATGTAAGAACCATGTAGGTTCTCGTCAGCGGTAGTGGTCTGGAAAATTAACCACACACATTTATTTACATAACTTTGCCCCAAACTGGGAATTTCTCGGCTTTTACAAACACTTCAACATACATACATAATACCTAGATCTGGAACTGTAGATTATACAAATTCTCTGTGCAGGAATTGAACCCGCGACCGAGCCGTCCACGACTCCACTTGTCCATAACTTTCGCAAGCTGTTCCTACAATGTTAGATTTAGCTTGAAGCCTCCAGTAATAACCCAATACACACCCTTTTACATATTTCATGGGGGTAATAACAAGGCACACTTAGTAAGAGAACGATCCTATCATGGAAACCATAACCCCGCTCATTACAGCGTGTTTATATACCCATCACGGCGTAGTTTTTGCCATAAAGTTGGTTCGATCGCCATAGCTGGAGTGTTGGCAGCTATCCACCGGAGCGTGCCAAAATGCGTGTTATGAGTAACTGTGGTAGATGTGTTTAATGAGGGAGTTACTGACACCAAGGTTATTGTAATATTGCTGGTTTATCGAGAAGTGAGCAACATATTATAAACTTTTTTTTATACTTTGTCCATACCAAAAATTTCTCCTTTAACGTGAGTGCGTTAACAAACATATAAATTCACACACACAAACGCCCAGACCCGGAACAACTACATGTAGATCATACAAAAATTGCTCCGTGCAGGAATCGAACCCGCGACACGCAGCGCAGCTGTCCAATTGCTCAGAAACTGCGCTAAGTTCACTGATTATCCCATGGGAATGCTATAACAAGATAAAAAGTATCCGTTCTGTAAATTCAGGCTATTTTTATCCAAATCAGTAGTATTTTTGTGAAAGAGTCACCAACTCCCATCATATACCACATAGTAGTAAGAGGAAGTAATGCCGTACCATCTTATCTATTAACAAATAAAATATTTTCAATTAAGCTAACTATAGTAATTAGTTAGTAAGTTTAAAAAGAGATTACTAATAGTTTTTGGCTTTTAGCCACCTACTATGCTCGCGGGACTAACGTGCTACCATGACCCCGGAACGTAAAAGGCTATTGAAGGACACCGTAGATTTTAGTCAGTACCTACATATTATTATTTAACTGACAGCTGATGGATAATCATTAAAATTTCTACTTATTTTGAGCTTAACACCAACGTGGTAGATATACCTTACGTAATGTGCAACAGTTTTACGTTTCAAAAGTAACAAATAATATCAAAATATATAAAAGCCCTTTTCCAATTGTTCGGTAACTCGATACGTATGAATATGTCGTTTAGTTCACAACAATGTTATTATGTTATTGTTTATAACTCGCACGACACCCGCGAGGGAGATACCAGTAATAAAATTATGGTATTTTTCTACGTGACTCGAGTTTTTCACACGTTTCCCGCAAAATACTGAAATTGGGGTGTTTATTCATTTTTTGGAACATTTTTTGTTTCGTTTAAATGCTTTATACTAGCTTTATAATAACAGTATTTGCTTCTTTCAGTTGATATAAAAAAATGGTACTCATAAATGTACTGATCGGCGGTTTTTTATTCAGGTTTGGTCCTACAATAAAAATTATACAGTTATAATGAGTACAATGACCCCTTAAGATAATTCAAACGATTTAAATTTACCGTTGTGTGTGAAAACTGGGCTACTAATTATAAAATGTTAACGTAGAATAATGAGATGTCATTAAATAAATATTAAAAAGGACTTTTTATTTCGGCACTTATTCTGTTGAGTTATACAATTCTAAAAAAAAGCTAGTCGTCTACTAATTTTCTGATGGAAACACATTAACAAATATAAAACATTTCAGGCTTTTGATAATTTTCTCTAAATTAAATTCCAGACATTTTTTTAAAAAGAAAAATTCTAAGCTATGGTACATAGATTTTCGTTCTTAAAAGTGTTTTTATTTTAAGAAAATAACATTTTTATCGAAATTGTAACTTCGACAAGTATGTAGTATATTTTTTTAAATTTAATTGTACTACTTACTTTTATAAATGTGAAAGTGAGTTTGTTTTCTGAGTAACGTTTATATCAATTTTCATGTTATTTAGCATAAATGGGACCCTAGAGACAGTTATGCAACTTTTTCTACATAAAACTCCTAAAGGGAAAAATGGGGCGAGAAGTGAATTTTGTACATAACTTCTTATTGTGTGGTCCGATTTCCTACTAACTTTGTGGAAATATTGAGAATTGATTTGTCAACATCTATGTGAAATCCCCCTCCCGTACTGAACCCATGTGGTGGAAAACAACCCGCCTTCCTCACAGAGAGGGAGCCTGTATCCCAACAGTGGTCAAATTATAGGCTGGTGATGTTATATTTAGAGAAGAGAAAAGCCAATAGTAAATAATAAACGTGGTTTGTGTGAGTGACTTTCATAGATGCACGTAGCTTTCAATATGGAGGCCGATGGTGTACGACTCCTGTTAAGATTCTTTTGGAGCGGACAAAAATTCGCCCTTATGCTGAGCTGTGTGAACGAGATGGCGTTAGACAACTTGTATAGCTCTGTCTATTTTTCTCGTAGTGGAACTAATCTCGCTTTAAGACGGCAAGGACGGCATGTAGGATAAAGATCCATACAAATATTTACTGAAGCATCTGTCAGTTCGCAGCTTGTCATCAACTTTTCCAGTCCAGCATGACTCATCCTTTCAAATTACAACGAGATATCACAAGCAATCTAAATCAAATCGTTACAAAAACTGTTTTTAATTTAGAATTGCGTAGGTGTTACAACAACCATCAGACAATTCAGTTACAATGTTTTCCTTTCAAATTGTACAAAGAACGACTTCAAAGGAGATATTCCTTCCATACATCTTTATTTACAAACTTAAACATTGCCATGACTTTACATCCGCCAACCGATAACCGTCCTTATCATGTAAAGCTAAAGTTGATTTTAAAACAGGTGGGGTTTGATAGGTAAAATTGTAAAGTTGTATCTCCCAAAGTACAGTCGACAAAAATGATTCCCAATTACTAGTGTCTCCACATCTTGTTCCCCTCTTAATTCCTTTGTGAGGCACGGAATTAAAAAATAATACGCGTCCTAACAGGCCGGTTTGATTAAGAGCTTTTTGATACGAATTTGTTTCGAGAACTTGAAGGAGATGGTAATGAGATTTATGCTGAAGGAATTTTATTTGAAAAATTAACGGAATACGAGTTTTTTTATACTTTGAATATTTTAAACGTCTGATAGGCCTACTAAAAACAAGGTCCTAAGCTCAATTTTAAAGGTAATGAAATCCTTGGACATTTTTATTTAATTTTAGACAGGCTTGTGTTTCGCCACCCTCTCACCTTATTGAAGGCAATGATTGTAAGCAAGGTTTTACATAGTTTTAGTTTTCCTGCAGTAATAAAAAATATTTAAAAAACTGAAGCGTTTCTACGTAACCTTTCAGAAATAGGAGGTCCGATGTAATTTTGTAAGTTTCAAAATGCAAAATTGACCTTGAATCAACTCCATACTACAATCATTCTCCATTCAGTATTTTTTAGAATTGCCAGACAGTATGTTTACAGTGAACCGATGCCATCCGTTATTTTTTAGCGCGGTTTTCATTCGATCTGTCTTTATTAGTGTGGGTGACGCGCCAGTAACTATATTTGCGCTCACATACAAATACCGTCGTATATTTGTGTTGCCAACTATACCTGTTACTGACAATAATGGATGCTGTCGTGTGTCGATACGGACTTACAGAAAATATGGTTCAAAAGTTTCGAGAGGAAATGCTGAAAATGGATTTGTTTTACGGTGTATGCTAAATCTAATTTGTAAGTATAAAAATGTAGTATTTTGTAAGTTGATTCTTAGAAAAGATGTAACATAAATGAATGTTACATAATGATCATACTCATCAAAGGGTAAGACGGTAAGTGTGTAAAGGCATGTTGAAATCTCATGTGATGAGGTGAATCTATGCACAATTCCAGATTACTGCCTACTAGATCCCACTAGACCAATAATGTAAAAAGTTTTCATTACCATCGTTATCGTGAAACTCACGACCTTCAGCTGCGAAATTCCCATTAAAAAGATAAACATAACACTTCCCATCTCCCGCAAAAAAACCTGCCGATAATTTTTACCCCTAACTTAATATCCAACAAATTATTAAATAATTTAGCCGCAAATATTTTTTCGGCCTAAAAAACGGAAAAAAACACGTATACAGGCGTAATGATCCGTTCAACGATTTTGTTAACTCATCTCAACTGGCCATTTTTCGACGACCTTCCTTGCCCTTTTTACTTCCCACATTTTAGGTCTTTGAAGAGGATTTTTTGGGAAACCAGAGGTTAAATTATGCTGGTTGATATGTTACAAATTGCGTAAACAAGTTTAGTGGGCGTGTCAAATAAGACTGATGTACTTTTAACTTGGATATCAGAAGAGCATTTATTATGAAGTATTTTTATGGCGGTTTAGAACGATTAGTAGTGATTAAAGTTGATTTTAGCAACACAACAGAGTACTACCAATTTACAGAGTAAACATAATTTATCATCAAGGATAACTAAACTATCCTGAGTGTTGCTTTACCTATATGTAAACATGATTAATGGAAAAATAACTTTAAAACATACACACAAAGTTCAGTTTGCGTTACAACTTTAAATATTGTCATGATTTATTCAATTTAGTAGATGTAAGTCATTCTGAAATCAACTTAATTCTTACAAGAAAACAGATGATTTTTGTTCAAACAGAATTTTCACGAATAGAGACCAAGGATTTGAATATGGAATAGCTGTCCTCAAACCACTACTTATAAGCACTGAAGCATTAATACCTCTTTCGACATATTTTAGCAAAACGAGCTATTTTAAGCCATTTCGAGCCACGTACGTCTGACAGACGTACTGCTCTTAAAGTTGCAGTACTGCATACATTTGAGCAGATTACTGGACCATTACTTACGTCTATCGAGAGTCTCTTTAGTTAGCGCTTTTTCGGGTTCAGGACTAAATGTAGCTTCATCTAGCTACTTTATTTCAGAAGAAAATATATTGTGGTTGAAAAAGGTAAAATTATTTGCCTTTTGAATGTTTGTGACATCTGTCTTCTTTGCATGACCAACGGCTTTACGTGCTCTGATTTAGACTATTTGTATATTTAATCCTTGACACTGGGTCTCTTTGGTTTAATTATAATATATTTTTAATACTTGAATAAATCCATCGGTTGGCTGCCAGTCGTCAAATAATGGGTAGTATAAAAGTCTGGTGCTCTCTTTTCTTACGGTAGTGTTGCCTGCTCTCTGCTTATCTAATACGATTTTATTAATTTTGTGTCCTTTCTTTCAGGTAAGTCCTGTTTATTATCAATATTGAAGATACAAGCTGCGAAATAAGATGTTTATGTAAGTGATAGTGTTACGAAAAAGGATATTCATTAAGCTATTTATTGAAGTACGTAATTAGTGAAACGTTGCAAAGTTTAGGTAGTTCTGTTGCATCTGATTAGATTGGAAGCAGACCCTAAAATAGTTAAGAAAACAATGGACAGATGTTGATAGCTTTAAGACTACCACTATTAGACTAGCCATCTACAGACACAAGTATACCCCTTATGACTATTGTGATCATTTGAATGAAAACGCGAAATAACTGTTTCACTTTAACATACACATATCCCTCTGCCAAGCCATCATCATGAAACATAATAACCACACTTAGTACTTCACTTGATGTAAGTGACGTACACTCGAGAGCGCATCGGTCGACCTTTTTGACAAATTATCATGTCGTTTTGTGACCGTGATGAATTGCGCTCCTGACGATTTTGTGAGTACCAGCCATTTGTGTGTGGAGTTAAGTAGGTGAATGATGGGTATTTTTATATGTGGTGCTTTAACGGTGTTCAGTATAGATCTGTTATCTTTGAAGCTGTTTTTATCGACCTTCACCTAACTTTGTCAAGTATTCATTCTTGTATTTGTTTTTCTTACCAGTAATATAATCTTATTCTTAAAGAGAATAATTTTCTTTTTTTTTTCAAAGGCGAAAAATGGACGCACAAAAGATTATACAATCAACCAGTTTCACAATGTATTTATTATATCAGAAAATTCTAATATTTCCTTTTCCTTGCTAAAATGATTTTTAAACAAAACATCCAGCTTTACAAACAACGCTGGAGATATCACAATTTGCATAGTAAAACTAACATAAAATTTCGTCCATTCTTCAAGTGCACGCCTCTGGTACCCAGGTGCATACTTGCGACTCTGCGAAAAAAAAGTCGCACGATTTTTCAACGCCACTCGGTTCCCGTCGCTGGCGATTTTGCGCAATTGACCTAATTATGACGTCGTGAAATTCAGCACTGAAAACTGTTTTAAAAATTACATTTTTCAGTTTCAGCTGAGCTCGGCACAAACTATTTAATTTTACGACTATTATATCATTACGGTTTGAAAATGAAACCGTTTCCTACATGAATGCCGACGCTTTAGAAATGTTTAACTGTTTGTAAGTTTGATATCAGAAATGTTTTGGTAAGATTCTAAAATGAGTCTTCAAGTACATAACTAACAACTTCAGGTCTAGTTTAGTAGATACCATGAATAGTATCATATTCCTCGAAACTCCCAACTTCAGCACCTTCGAAACAAACTAAAACAAGGCAACTGAACTACGAATTAAACCGCTCCTCCCCTACATTGACTGGTGTAAGATGCACCGCGTCCCCTACCGCTTGCTCCGCGAATATTTGATTAACTGGTAACAAAACGCTCATCATTTATTCACAGTCCGGCCTATAATTTGTTTAGGCCCTTTCACTACCTACCGAGATCTTCGAAGGGATTACGAGGGGTACTCGAATCAATGTTATAAATGGCTTCGCTGATAATAAGTTAATGTCATTTTATAAGGTATGTGCGTTTGTTGTTTGAATTCATTGTTGTGGAAAATTCATGTTTCATCTGATTTAATTTTAGTGGTATTGTCAAACTGTTAATTAATGTTTTAACTGTTTTTGGCAGTGTTTATTTCATTATTAGCTGATATTTTCAATTGAGCAATCCTTTTCAATTGTTCTGTTTCCTAGTAGAGCTTTATATTCATAAATTATTCAACATCTGTTGATCTGCCCTTGTTGGTAAAAGCCATCAATTTTCTTACAAAAAAAAAACTCATATTTAGTTCAGTTTTAATATCGACAACATTTGGTAGTAGTAATTTTGATGACATAGAATATTCAGTGGACGAGGGGAGGGCGTCTCATTAAATTTTAATATTCTCCTCCGTATTTACAGACACCCTTGTAATTGAGCGTGTGACGATGTTTTAATTCATTATTCCTTTGTTGCTGTTGCCTTGATTAAATTTGTAACATCTTGTAAGGGATCGCTGAGAGGCCAGTGAAATGGGAGCTGAAACAATATTTTATATTTCAGGATATTAAACAACTAAATTATTCTTTAATTCTCTGAAAATAAACATCAGACGGTAATCTTTTGTGTCAGCTTAGTCGGTATGCTCAAATATAATATTATCTTGAAATTCATCATTCATATTATCATCTCCAACAAGAAAGCCATTGTTAAATTATTTCAATGTGAAACCTGATAAGCCTCGCCCACAATCTCGGGTCGATATAGAGGCTTTTTGTGACCCTCTCTTACTCACCGGTTCATTTGTCAGGGGGTATCTACGTTGCGTTTCTCGGTTTTTGGTACCAATTTATTAACAACGACTGTGGCTATATGTGACGTATTTTTTTTGCTATGCATTGATGGTTTTGTTTTTCGTTTTTCATTGTAAGAAATTAAAACAACAAAACAGGTCTAAGCTGAAATATATTAAGATCTACTTCGAATGTCATACCATTTTCTTTCTCACACAATATCAATTCAAACTTAATAATACCTCTCTCAAATCCCCAACCATTTATCACAAACAATATTAAAAAATCTATCGGAACCGAGATTTATAGCAATAAACAAACAATATCAAGTGACACAGTTTGTTCTTGTTACGACATAACAGCGAGGGGAGCCTATCTGCCCACGACAGCAATGGAACCTACCTGTTGGAACTTTTTGCAATCGACCGGTGTAATATCCAGTGCAATCTGTTCGTTATTTAGTGGCCTGCTTGCAAGGGTAATCACGGAGGATCATGTTGTTTTTCTTGATTTTTGTATCAATGCAGATGTTTCTATTGAAATGGAAATAAAGTACAGTTTTATTACGAGTAACTTTACGCTTGAGTTCTGTGAAATTTGTTGTTTATATTCGGATTCATGTTAGATATAGCTTAGACCTATCATCATGTCCAAATAGTTTCATTAACTGAATTGTGTTAAAACCAAAATACCTTAAAAGTTAAAAGACAACCACGAATGATCTTAAATGTGTCGTAATTTTCTTAAATTCCAATTACACTACATTTTAAATTGAAGTCCCCATATAAAATGATTCCTGAAACTATTCGTATATCTAGATGACATGTTGGTATGAGCATCCAATAACACCAAACTAATTGATAGTGGAAGTCTGCTCATATTCCTTTTCTGCATTCGGAGTGTACTTTATTTTTAATTTCCTGTTCGTTCGTGCCGGCGCAGGAAACACGCGTCTCTCGCACAACTAGGCCTATTGTTATGGAAAAATGGTCATGTGCTTTTCGTTTTCATAGTTTGGTGAATCTTTTATACTCTATGTAAGTGTGTATCTTTGGTGACCTTTATTTTAGGCAGTTTTTTTATATGAAATCAAAGTAGCTGTACGTTTTAATAATGTATTTACTTGTTTAAGTATAATTATAAAACCTCTTTTCTGATCGAAAAATATAATTCAGAAGCTTTTAAAAAAGAAAAGCTAATAATAACCCTTTCTTTATGAGAAAAAACCCCAGTTAGTGTTCTAACGGAACACAGGCATCGTTAAAATGAGTTACAAGTACAAAGTGCGGCCAGGAATGGCAGAAGTTGAGGAAACAGATAATGATGGTCATCAATAATCACGCTGCACTCGTTACGACGCTAGTTAGCTACGGGAGCGCAAGAAAGGGGGCGTGTTATTTATTTTTGTACTTTTCATTTTCTATCGTATATTAAAACTAAGTATGTCCGTTTATTATATCTCTTGGTTCCATATTTATTATTTTTCATAGCATATTATTCTGTTCAAAGTATCCACCTATACCCACGAGATCGTCACATGTTATGGATTACTGCCCACTTTCTCTCATAGGGGAGACCTGTGCCCCAGTAGTGGTAGAGGACGTTATAGACTGATCATGAGCAGGATGTAGTCATTTGAGTAATTCGTAAAGTTAAAAATATCATTTAATTCCTTGATGGAAATGTACTCCTACTCGGAAAACTGATTGAGACAATCAAACAAATACAATCTAAAACAGAAAAGATTAGAAAGATTAGTGAACAAACGTCAAATAAATTGTGTTGCTAAACGAAAATAAACACAAAACAGCTGGCATACTTTGTTTATCATCATAAAAGTATGTCTTAATTACTTTAAACCTATAAATTCTTCAGATAAAACTAGGTGAGTTGGTGAAAATACGGTCGTAACTGCAAATGTGATGTAAACAGATCTGACGAAAAACAGATCTTGTAGTGAATGCGACCTTGGTGGATCCAGTTGACTACTACTAGAGCTAGTATTAGATAATATAGAGAAAGTGCAGATTTTTCATTCATGATGGTATTTTATAAATAAATACCTACCTGTAAATCTATTTCCGTATGATTTTTTGGGTGAAATGAAAGTTGAATCAATCTAAAATGTTTGTAGTTACACTCGTTGTTAGCTGTAGGTTATTGTCCAATTAGTATACTTCGCGAAACACTTGCACCATAAATCGACTAGCACCTATTTCCAGCAGAAGTTGTCCAAACATTTATGCAAACAAAAAGCTAGTCGAACTTGCCAGCCGTGTGTCCCCCGGGTTAGAATTATAACTTCATAACGTGATTAGTCACCCGGCACTCGCGCCAGTTGTTCTATAACTTGTTCCTACTCGCGCCAGTAACTCGTACACACAGTTGGGGAATTACTCAGCCATTATCACTGGCTGCCCTGTTTAGGCTGTTTGGTTACATTTTGGATGTATTGGGATCCGTAAATTCGTGAATCAGTTCTGGCTTTGCTGTTGTTAATTAACTTGCCTAGTCGGATAACTATGAGTAGTGGAATGATGGTGGCTGATGTGATAATTTTCAACGTTTCTAGCGCTGGTACCTTGTTACCATAGTCACTAGCTTTATATATTTTCTTCTTGCCTAAAAGTCGAGTAACAATCCAGAAATGCAATTAATCATTGTTGGATGAAAGAAGGTATAAGTATATATTTATATCATTAGGAACAAGTAGACTGAATTAAAAACTGGTACAGATATAAATGTAATCAAAATCATTCTAAGTAACTGAGAACGGTTAAACCCATTGCAGTATTTCTGAAAACAATAACCAATTCTCAAGCACACCCAAATGCAATATTCATTGCAATATTGATTCTATGATAGTAGCTTCCGCTGGAGCTCCAAAATTACTGTCTCCGTAGTAATTCTACAATGTAATATCTAAAGCGCTGCTGTGCTTGAAATTGGCGTAATAACTTAAACGTGGTTAACGTCCAACTTGCGCGTTTGTTCGTCAACTTAGTTCACTCGCCGTCTTGCCCGTGTGTACTTTGTTGTTGCTTAAGTGATTGGTTTAAGTTAGAAAATGAGTTCGTCTTGAGATGAAGCTGGATAGACGAGAATAAATCCGTCCTTCTTTTTATTGTTGTGGTCTAGATTTCTATTCTGAGATTATGTTTTAATTTAGCTTTGTTAAATATTTAGCTGTGTTTTTTGGTTGCTAGTTTCTTTGACAAACCGTTAGGCTTTTACTCTATCTACAAAGTTGGTCCTATAATTCCGATAGTGCATACTGTTATATTTATGATATTGTACAATTGTCTTTCCAATTCTAAAACTCAAACTCACGATGCGTTTTCGGATAAAACAATTTCTATCACCATAACTCAGATCTAGATTCAAGCAATAGCCTACGGAATCCATTGGAGAATATTTCTTCAATAAACGCCGTTATTTCCTCCACATCGTCTTTAACTAAATATTTGTAGGGTTCGTTCCATTGAGGTGTCAACATGACGAATGGGCAGAGCCGTCGATTTCTTTGTGCGCCGATTATAAAGAAAACTCTCCGCTTTCTAATATTATTATTGAGAATTTTATATGTTGTTAATGTTATTATGATGTAGTATTGAAATTTTTCTCTTTGTTAGCGGGATTATTGTTGAGTGTGTGGTTCTTAATTTGGATCTGAAGATTTAAGCACGTGTGATATTTTTATTTTCTTTAAGATATATATTTTTTGTATTCTTTCAATTCCTTTGCATATCCATCAGTATTCCTATTGCAAATGCAGTCTATGTGACTACAACAATGTTTAGGGCATTTACATAGTTGCCGATAAGATACAGAAAGCATTCCTGATCGTTCAAAATCTACAAATACTGATGTTCAGTTTATGTCATAATAACGTAGATAGTTATTAATACAATGTCCCAACAATGCAGACTTTTACTGCGAAAAGTAATGATCGTCATAGTCCTGTTGCCATTTCATAAAAGTTGAAGGCAATATACGAGGCAGGGGAAGCCGCGGTGAGATATAATGTTACCACAGAGTAAAAATCAGAAAACCAGCTTCATTCGTATGTTAGATTTTTTTTTAAATAATTCTTATTGTGACACATTTTTTTATTCTTTACACACGATCTGGAAAAGAAGGGCCAGGAACGCAAAGGGACAGGTTGGATTTTAGTCACTAATAGTCTGACAGTTTCCTCCGCTCCGACAATGTAAAATGACTACTATAACTGCAAGACATTTTATATTTTCCTAGGATTCCTACAGTAACCGGAAGCTCTTAAAAGTAATGCCTAACGTAGAAGTGGATCTTCTGTTCCATATTCTTCCATTCTCCTACAAAATATTTTATAAATAATAAACACATTAACGCATGCGTTGCGTATTTCAAAGATTTTCTTTGGAAAGAAAAAATCGAAATGTGAGCAGGATTTGAACCTGCGACCTCCGGTTTTTTTTTTCGTCACCTTGAAACGTTTGAAATGGATTGAAGAATTTGACGCAGTAGGTATGGCTCAGTTGGAAAGAGCGTCGGATGAACTGAATCGGTCGCAGGTTCATATCCTGCTCGCGGTTCGAATTTTTCTTTCCAAAGAAAAGCTTTTATTGTAAACTATTCTCCTACAAGTTCTTCTTAAAGGCAGTGCCTATAGTAGAAGTGGGTCTTCTCCATTTTCTTCCATTCCCCTGCACTTTAAACACCAATACTGAGAGATGGTCCGTGACACTTTAGTGCCGGCGCCGCACCTGTCTAGAATTGTATTAAGTTGCGGAATGGCGGTGAAAAGTGGATCAATTTCAGTTATGGCGCTACATTGTGCGCCGACAATTTAGTTAGTGCTCTTGAAATACTATTGATGGCCATTTTATTATATACCTAAGTACTCTGGATGTTTTAAAATATTAGGGTCGTCTGTGAAAATAAGATAGTATAATTACTTTAAATACAAGCTAGTTCATTCTTTCAAGTCAATATTCGATGTAAGGGATTTAATGGATTTAGATGACATTTGGCGAACGGATATACCATGATCTAGATTAGGACATAGAATAGCAAATCATAGTAGATTGCTATGAGATAATATTCAATCTTCATCAGAACTAACCCGTGGGCCTCAATAACTCTATGGAATAAACGAAGAGTTTTTTAGGTAGTAAAATAATAAAATAAGACCTCCCGCCTGTGTGGTGCGGGAGGGACTATCGGACTTGATTACTGACTAAAATCCACCGTTTCCTTCAACTCCCCTTTACGTTCCAGGATCACGGTAATATGTCTAGACAGTATGACAGTCCTGCGACCAACGAAGAGTTGAAGCAACAATCCTTCCTCCATTGACTTAATATCATAAGGACAAGCATAACAGGCACCAGTTATTTGGCCCCCAGCTGTCAGTTCCGGGCCAAAGCAACTCAGTCAACTCAGATTACGTTGTCGTTTTAAGCAACGTAGCTGAACGTATTTCGTATGATTGATCATAGATGGCGCTACTTTTTGTTTGTATGAAGAAGGTTTAGGCAAAATGTTCTGATGGGGGTATCTTTCCTTTTGAAATCATTGCCTGCATCGCGATAATTCGCCATGAACTGTAGAGCATTAGTCACTCTTCCACGACATCTATTTGGTCTTAGCATCATCCCTTTAACACAAAGTATTAAGGAACTGTAGACTCTGTTCCTAATATCCTCAAAAAGATACTAATTTGAATACAAATCCATACGATCCTGGGGTAAGCAGACATGACGCAGATGTAGCGGTGCTGAGCCAATGTGTTACTGCACCAATAATTCATGGCCCGCCGAGATTTGTGTCCCTATCTGTCTCTGTTGCCATGACAACGCACGTATTTTACTCAAAGTACTTACGTATGTACCCCATGGATGGTACTTTCTGCTAGATTGTAAGTTATAACTTGGCTAATATTTTGAGGACAGTTTTTACAGGTTTTTCTTTATTCCTCATAATTATTAAAAAAAAACTAACTGTTGAAAGCGACTTTGCCCGCCACAACTCAATAATTATCCAACGAGTTTCTATGTGTTAATCCAGGTCATATACTACCTGGGTACCAAATTTCATCCCAATCCATTCAGTAGTTTTTGCGTGTAACAAACATTCATTCATTCATCCACCACCCTCACAAATTTTCACATTTATAACAAAAAGTTGGAGTCGGAAGCAGCAACCTCCCGTCCGCTTATTACAATAATAATTGTTAATTAAATAATAGTCATTACCCCAGACCTTCACTAAAATAGCAATGTTAAGAGATATAAGCACAGACGTCCAAGCATTCTAATATGAAATATTTTAAAACACTACTGCAATACCACTGTATCGGATTTATATTTCAAACTCGGACATAGCGCCTTAACACTCACTTTCCACAAACTGAAACTAACTTTAAGTAGCAGTGACAAGGTTGAATTTTGTATAGAGATTGAATGTAGAGTTACATAAAGCCGTTGAAGCGATACATAGTGCAAGAACGGACGCGATCCATCAAAGTACAATACATTGAGAGAATGATATTAGTTTTATAGATGAACTGCACTGAAATACTCTAGAAATAGAAAGATTCTACTAGACCGCAGTTATTAGTCATAAATGTCGTGGATCATTATTATTCTATGACAACCAAAAAACCAAAAGACATGAACTGCATGGTCATATTGGCTATAAGCTATACAAAATAATAATATAGATCGCATGAATGACTAGAATATCATTGGATCGCATTTAAAAATTGTGCACAAATGCGGTTAATAGAAAAATTGAGAATGTTTGACCATTTTACGAAAATTATAATGACTTATTTTGGCGAGGAGGCCATTGCTCAGATGATGACGTAGATAAAAGTGAATAATACTATTATCTTATAACTCTGCTAAAAGAGGTTTTAGACACCCTGGTAAAAGCATCTGACCCTCACCCATTCTCAGGGTATTTTGCTTCTAAGAAGTTACCATTTCTACCACCATTTTATTCAGTGCACGCAGCGTCATAATAGTTTTAAATCACTTACCGTGCACTGGTTTTAGCGAAATCGTTTTTCAGTAGGCGTTTGGCTTAGGATGTTGCGTCGCGAGTTTGCACCAAAATATATATCAATCTTGTCATCTTTAATACTATAGAAAGACAGTTTCCACTCAGTCCTATAGAAACTGTATTTCATTCAAAAGAAAATAGAATCTTCGAGTAAATCCGTGAGTACGCCATATTTCTACAAAAATAAGTAACAACTACAAATATCTCAAGAAAATCCCTCTTATCCGCCTGAAAGGAGTACATTTGTGATTCTTTCAAGATTTATTATTGCACATTAGGTGGCGCCACTATCGGAATGTACTAACACCTGGAAAACCTGGAAAATAGCTTTAGTGTAAAAATAACCTGAATATGAACCTGCATAAAAGTGTTTTTATGTAGCACATTAGTTTCGTCTACAACTATTTATGCTGGAAATGTTATAGAGATAGGATTTTGATGCAGTTTGCATGTTTAGGAGATAGTGCAGCTTTTAGTTTGTGTTTCTATTTTCCTTTAAAGTTAGAACATCACTTCGTTATCGGCACCTGTCGAGAACTATCTTTTAAAAGAAATAGTTATAACTTGCCCTCTTCTGTAAAGTCCCATTTAGACATTCAAGAACTTGCATGCAACTTCGTCTACATTAGGTACGGTATTTGTTTTTAAGCTATTGCATAGCTTTTATCGCAGGCTATGAACGCGGTGCGGCGCGAAAAATCTAACGAAAAAACCTAAGGACACCACGCATCGTCTAACGTCGTCGTTTCAGTTCGGGACGTTGCTCGTCGTGGCTGACCATAGCCTAATTAGTACAGTAATAAATATAATAAATAAATAATTATAATTGCATAAGTTGATAAAAAATGCTATGCAATAGCTTTACCGCGGCAGTCCCTGAGTGCCACACGTATTTTTTTTAAACGTTGCCCCACACCAGGAATTTCTCCAGTATCGTGGGTGTGTACAGATATAGAAACTTCATAGTCCATTTATAGTCTTGCATGTTAAATAAGGCTAAAGAATTGAATGAATAGCAGAAATTCAAAACAAGTATTGAACAGGGTAAAAATCTTCTTTCAAGTTCCATTTTTATTAGAACACAATCTGTTAAAATCTGTTACTCGATTACATAGACGTATGTGTAGATACGTTTGGGTTCTCGGCACTGAAAATGGTAAAAAAGGCCTTAGTAATACGTTAGTAGGTAAGTATTGGGGGTTTCGGATCAACCGGAGATCCGAACCCCCCAATACTTACTCTATTCAAATTGATGTTTATTCTATTATTTGAAATGTTTTGCTCTAGCAAGATGTTTATGACATTGTTTAATTATATTTGGTTGTTAGAATACATTCTTTCAATAAGTAGTTAAGTCAATGCTATGACGGAGATGCGTGTATTAATTATATATTCGTTTCCTTTGACAGCATTCAAGTAAAAACATTTAGGATAGTGTATAGCATGTTGCATCCAAGGATCGTCATAAATCTCCCAATCTTCTATGATACCCCCACATGAGAAACATGCCGCTTTATCATTAATACTATTTCCACAATAAAAGAATCCAGCGTCAGCCATTTCCATCACTAATCTTTTCTTCGAATTCGTTGTCCCCCAGTAGGAACGAAATGAAAATTCACGCATTTTAAGTGAGTTATACATATTATATCGAGGTTTGTATTCATTATGAAACATTTTCTAATTTATTTAATCCACTGACACGGATAATTATAAACTTATAATGAGTTAGCTCCGCTATTGTTAGCAACTTATATGTAATTGAAAAGGATAGGGAGGGGATATAAAATTCTAGATATAATTTTGTCTTAAATAAAATTAAACAAGTAAATAATTATTTTAAAAATTTATTTTCAAAGCACCACTTATTCAAACATAATACATTCTTTAAGGCACAAACAGAGTCATGATAAATACAATTATATATATCTTCAGAATGTTTATAGTGATCATACAAACTTATCAAACTAGGACAACCTTTATCTTCTAAATTGAATATTTTACTATTACTATTTTCTAAAATGTGCTTTAACCACAAAACCTTTTCTGAACCTTTGACATAGATACACATATTTCTTAAAATATTTAGAATCAAAGTCTGATAATTCGAATAGGGCACAAAACCTTCATTCCAATGTATCTTTCTGTTACGTTCAAGCCAACTAACTTGCTTTTTTTCTGATTTCGTTAATTCTTTAAATGGAAATGGTGACTTAATTAAAAACACTTGTAGTTTTTTATCACACATTATAGCAATTTCTTTTATTATAAATTCATTTGCTTCTGTTTTAAAGCCCTGAATATCTACAATAGCAATCATGATACCCTTCGCACAATGTTACTAAGAGGTTTGTATTCCACAAGTCGATCGTTTATAATCAAACAATATGCAGTCGTCTTATCTGGTATTGGTGTAGAACATTCAATTTCCAACCTCACGTCTACTGGACCTGTTTTAAGACTGTCGTTTTGTCTTGAGCAGTCTAAAATAAAGAGAGGGGCTTTTTCTTTAAACGTCGTTAAGTCAAGCAATGGGTCTACTGGACAGTTGTAATACGACTGACGAAATTTTACAAACATTTCATATAATATACTATATTTGTTTTCAGAAAATTTTAAGTTTAAAGGTTCATATGGATAATATAGTGAATTTAAAAAGAGCGTTACGTTAGTTACTTCACAATGATCGAATACTGAACTGTCTTTAGTTTTATTATTTATCCTATTAGTTTGTAAGCAAAAAATTACATATCTAGGTTTTTCCAATTGTGAAGCAGTTTTAACTGACCAAGAATGCTTCGTGGTTTTAGGCAGTAATGGATACTCATATAAATCCCAATTTCTAAAAGCCATCTGAATAGGTTTATCTCTTTCTAGATGCTTTAAAAGTGTTAGTCGTTCTCGATCTGATACTTTTATATGCGGTACTCTCCATTGAACTCTGTGTATATCTATTTGAAAATGAACAGTATCATCAGAAAGAATAACGCTGTTTAAGTTAGTGTTACCTCTATTCAATATAAGTTCATGTTTACAATTTATCACAATTTTATTGTAATCCTCCGCAAACCCTAAAACTTTATTAAGTGGTATTACAGCACTAAAATTACCATCACTTTGAAGTCCATCTAAATTCCATCCCCATAGGGCGGCAACTTTACATTCTGCTTCATTTAATGAAATGTATGATTTTATTGTTGACGTTATTCCTGAGTTTTTTATGCGGTCTATTTCAATACCATTTATTTCGTATCTGATGTCTTGAAACAAAGACAAAACAGAGTTATTAGTGAATGTAACAGCTTTCTTGATCGGATTCCCATCTTTACCGAACAGCTTTGCTTGTCCTTCAATATAAATTGAACTGGCCGATGGTAACACGTATATGTCTTGCTGGTGGATGGGAATTCTGATTTCATCGTTTTCTCTAAAGCTGGTATTGTAGGGATTGTAAGAATGGACTTCGTAACTTTCGATCGAAGTGTCGAAGTGTGGTGATTCAGTAATCTGTAGTATATTCATACTTTAAACCCAAGAGCTTTAAGGAAATCTTTATTTACTTTAGTCAATTTCTTTACGTTTTTCTTACGTCGTTGCACCTTAGCAATCGTTGAAGAACTAAGATGTTTTTCACTGACTTGGGTGTTTTTATAATGAATTATCATTTTGTTTTTCTTAAATGAAGACGCAGCTGAATATGTTCTTCGCCAAAGTTAATACAGTGACCAAATTGATCTACAATCCTAACAGATATCGAAGAAATTATAGTTTTGTTCACTGGAAAATAAATAATATTTTGCGGTATTTCTATGCACCGATGCCCTGGATGAGTATCAGACACAAATTCGTGAATAAAATGAGTTGATAATCCGTTGCAGTATGATCCGTTCACAAGATCACATTCGATTCTGATCGCAAACAGATTGCTGTTAATGCTAGAAATATTTGGTCTGGAATTTATTACTGAAAAGTATAGCAAACCACACTCGTATTGATCTGATAAATGCAGTGGTGGATGAAAGTATGAGGTCAACTCCGATTTATTACCCGAGATGGTAACCGTAGTAGACATGCTTCGACACTGAACTTTTTTCTTAGATGCTGCTTATTTTATTCCTTCACTATACCAAAAATTCTTCAAAAACTTTAAACAAAGGTGTCCGCAATTAAAAGGGTGATCACGCTGAATATTGTCATAATTATAGTGTACTTTGGATCCCAAGTATTTTATAAATTCCTTCGGAGGCTTAAGATTTCCGTAACTATCAAAATACTCAATATAATCGTTGTATTTGGCATAGGCTAC
This sequence comes from Agrotis exclamationis, assembly GCA_950005045.1. NCBI lineage: Eukaryota > Metazoa > Arthropoda > Insecta > Lepidoptera > Noctuidae > Agrotis > Agrotis exclamationis. Next base: position 21,494,784 of record OX465435.1, on the reverse strand, counting down.
CCAATGAGAACCAGGATTATTAGAGCTATCTAAATTTATAACTCCACATTCTTTTTTAAAAGGGTGTTTAGGGAGCTTATCTCTCATAAAGACACCTCTGAAATAGGGAATGTTATTTCCATACTTCAAAATGTCTAAATTAGTCAAGGCTCGTTTGGGTAGCCGATATCTTAGTTTTTTTCTTTTGATACAAATATTCCGAGCCCATCTTTATGTGGTTTAAGATGTAGTCCTTTTCCGATACAGAGAGCTTCCATCTTTTCATTGTGTCTCTTCGATTCGGTCAATAACTTTTTAGCCATTTTAAATTCATTAATGGTTTTAGCAATACCAGCTGCACCACCTGCTAAAGCTCCTACCGCTGATAATCCCGCAAAAATCGGGATCAAAGGCAATACTCCACCAGTTTTTGGTATAGGAATAACACGAGGAAGTTTAATGGATGAATCATCAGTTAATTCTCTGGCAGCGGCCATAGCTAATTTTATTGCCACTTTCTTGCATTTTGGTTTTAATTTTTTAATATGTCTCTTCGTTTTGCTAATAACATTTTTAAATTTATTTGTTAACCCTTTTCCACTTTTAATTTTAGGAGAACACTTTTTGCTATCCTTTTTTAGACCAAATCCAGTTTTAATTTTTGTTGACATAGCGCTGCTCACTAAGTGCGCTGCTAGTTTTTCCCCAACGCTTGCATCTGAGGCAAGTGCTCGTTCTTTAGCCATATTTAATAAAACTAAATCTGCCTGGTGACGATCTTTTAGGTTGGAAGACTTATGATAGGCTATGTCGTGTTGTTTGCAATATTCGTCTAATTTATTAACACCTTTATCTCCACGTGTAAGCCTTTTAATTAATTTAGTGCCAGGCCCACAATAATTGTATCCAGGTAAATGTAATTCAAATGGTAAATGATTTATAATCCAATTGAGAAGACTACTCTCTTCAATACACATTATAAGACTGATACATTTTGGAAAGAACATTTAATAAATATTCGATTTATCAATCCAACTGTTTTCAGAAGAAGGCAAACCTAACCATTTTACTAAAACTCTGTCTCCTTTTCTTTTAAGAACTTTCTCAACAAGATATAAATTAGGATTTTTCGTCTTTTGAAGCTCTTGTTCATAAAATGCACCTAAAATGGGTTGACCTCTGATTGTATCTTCTATTAAGTAGGTAATAGGATTTGTATTTTGTATCTTTCGAATTTTAAATATTTCTGTAGACCAGTTGGGAGTGTAACCTTTTTCAAATGTTCCTTTATACTTACTGATACGCACATAATCACCAATTTTATACTTGCTTCTAATATTATTATTTTTTACCAATCTTGAATATCTCTCTAATATTCGTTTTTTGTTGATGTTATTCACATTAGCGGGAACTTCATCAATTGTTCGATGATAAGTGTGATTGTATTTGTTAATAACATTATTAAGCATGCTGTCTATCCAATTGTAGCTGCCTCTTAAACTAAATTCCTTATAGACTTTCGATTTCATTGTCCTGATAAATCGCTCAACTATTGAAGCCTTTTTTGTTGAGAAGGTTGAATAATGATTAATGTGATAAGTTTGCATAAGCTTTTGAAACAGATTATTGTAAAATTCTGTTCCTTTATCCGTTTGTAGATTTTTAGGAACACGCCCTTTATTCAATAATTTCTTAAAAGAATTACATACATCATCTTTGGTTTTACTTTTTAGAGGAAAAGTCCAAGCATATTTCGAAAATGTATCAATAATAGCAAGAATAAATCTGTAATTTTTATTTTGCTTTGAAATTGATTGCATATCGATTAAGTCTGCTTGCCACAGGTCATCGATATCTTTCATGATAACACATCTGCGTGGAAAGTTCACCCTCGCATTTTTATGAATTTCATTTACCACGTCGATTTTGCTCATATTCACAATTCAGTGCATTTGTTTTGAATCTGTCTATAATACTGAAAGAAAATTTTATGGTGGTGAGTATTTATTCTTTAATTATGTCAGCTTCTTTCAATTCTTCAACGATCGATAATATTTCATTATCATGATTTGTGTTGCCAGCATCTCTGGAAGCAACTAATAGTTTCAATCTCTCAACAAGTTCGTTAGGGTCATCCCAATATACCAAGTCAGTGTTATTTTTGTATTTCTTTAGAGTTGGTAAGCTTCCTCCAGTGTGAAAAATTTCATTTAATGATTCGGAAAATAATGGTTTGATTACTTCACGATATTTTATTCCCTTATCGCCTCTTATTTGTCCACCAGGATTAAAATCTCTCTTATGAGCATTTGTATAATGCAGCATGTCTTTGTAGACAAGTCTATCTTTACTCGATATTAATTTTAAATCAGGCTTTCTTCGAAGTAAAAGTTCCTTCAAGCCTGGGGTTAAATTATAGGATTTATCACCAACTTTAATTAAAATGACACTGTCGTCATTCAAACTATCGATTTTAGAAAATGAGACTATAGAATTACCCATTAGCAATGTTTTGTTTACACTTCTTATTCCAAACGGTATATTTACACCGTCATAAATATCATGGATATCACGACCCTCTAGAGACATTTCTAAATCATCTAATATTTCTTTTGTAGGAGACTTTTTAAGTACTGGTGCAGACTTTAGTTTTGGATCGTAGCAGTCCTCAAACTTTGTGGATGAGCTAGTATTAATGTCACCCAATTCGATATCTGCAGAATCAGTGAATTTTGTATTTTCCAAACGTTTAATTTTTTCCATAGTTATGTTCGAATCAACTAGAGTTTTAAGGGGATCTGTGACAGGTTTTAGCATTTTATCGAATGACATGTTCATAGAGTGTTCCTGGTCCTTCATTTGTTTTATTTTGTTCTTTATAGAGTCTACAGACTTCATTATTTCTATTTTAATATTTTTTTCCATGTTTTACCAATTATAAGAACTGCATTCAACTAAAGAACAAGTTATACTGAATTGATTTTGTATTATTAATTACTTATATGTGTGTATAAACAGTCAGTCAAAATTAAAAAACATATCAAAATTCTGTCTGTATCTTCCATTATTTAATGACGATTCTTTATTTATAAGTAGGAAATTATAAGGTTTATTCCAAACAGTTTGACAAATGTTTTTGAACTCTTTCCATTGTAAATCAGAACTGACATGCTCCTCATAAATATGCTTTAAATTCACATTATCTTGTTTGAATATAATAAGAAAATTAGCATTGTCGCGTAGCAATTGCTTCGGTATTTTAGAATAGGTTTGAGACAAATAGAAACAAGCTATTTGTTTATGTCTACCCATGCAGAAATAATTGCGGATATTTATCTGATTTTCACAAGCAACATCATCAAATATAAATACAGAATTTGTTAAAGCTTCACTCGGAGAAATTACATCTTTGTCATTATTGAACTCGTAAAAGTTAATCTGTGGCACTCTTTTTAATACTTCGACCAAGAAACGGTATTTTGGTTGAAAAGAAGTTTTAGAGTAAAGATAAAGATTTTTAAATTTGAGTCCATTTTCATGCAGCAGTAAACTAATCATAACATTCGTTTTACCACAGTTTGATGGACCACATATTATACAGCGAATAGTATTTGGTAGTAAAGCGCTATGTCTGATGTGGTGAACAGAGTCACTTAACCTTATATTATTAACATTGAGAGATACGGGTTGTTTGATCAACCTCATAGTGCATATTAATCTTATTTCCGCCTAACGTACACTTATATACTCGTTACTACACCTAAACATAGAACAAGCATGAACTTAAAATTTGATGATAACGTTTAGGAAGTTGAATAAGTTTGAATAAAAGTCCATTTGTTGAGGAATACTAAAGGTTAAATAACTTTTGTCCTTCTTATTTTTAATATGGGTAGGTAGTGTATTTTTCAAAGTTTTTACTTAGAAGGTAGGTACTTATGAAATAAAACAATATAATATAATGATATACGTATTTATTTACAAACTTAATAATAGTTGTCTAATTCTAATATATATAATTCTATAATTATTTACAATACAACTTTATAGTGACCCCAGGGAAGTGTTTCAATGTGGTTTGAGAGAACATATCTTTTATCATCATTTCTATTCATCACCAGTTTGTTTACTTGTTGTGAATACAGAACGTGTTTAATTGACCGAATTAAATTCATTTTACACACTTTCGTTTTATTATTAAATAATGTCTTATTGTAATGTGACATCTTTAGTCTTTTTGTTACAGAATTTGAGATACCTTTTGCTTTATTTATCTGAATTTTAGAAGCTAACAAACAATAAAGTTTTGCTCTTAAACCAGTAAATTCCTTAATCACGTCTCCACCCAATTCGTCTTTAAATAATCCAGGTACTTTTGCATTTAGTCGTGGAATCAAATAGGGATTATCTAAGTCATAATTACTCGTGTCAAATTCTTTTAAATTATTTTTGATATCATTATAAATATCTTTCGTATGAATTAAATAAAGCAAGCTATCGGTATCGGTGTAACAAAGTCTCATGTTATTCATATATTCGTCTTTCATTTTATAATGATACTGATAAAGATGCAACTTTGCATATTCTAAAACCGTAAAGCCGATATATATTGGTTTATCAAGCATGATTTTTTCGGGTTTTAGTTGAATAGCTATAAAGTTTTCAGAAAATATAGAAACACATTTCAAACTAGGTTTGCAAATCAGTTTTTCAGCGCCAAGTTGTTTATTAGTAGCATTATCTGTATCTCTCCATTTTGTCACTAATTTAATATCTACTTGTTTACGTTTATTCTCAATCGTTTTGCCGAAAATAGAATTATTCAAAAGTTTAAAAAAGTCCTTCTCGAATGTAGTTTTAGATGCTTGGCGTAGACTAGTATTTAAATCAATATATTTTTTTAGATATTCTTCTTGCTTAAATGTAAGAATACGATGTATTTTTCTCAGAACAAGGCCACGTCTCAAACATTCCTTTAAATGAGTATAATGAATTACATAATTAAATTTATTATATAAATTTGCTATAAGTTTAGGTGTCTTTCCCCCAGGGGGTATAAATTTTTCTGGAGCGAAAGGTAAATCACTATGAAAATCATGTATGTTATCAGGATATTCGAGATCTACCTCTAATATAAACCCGTAGTCACTGTCATCTGACACATTCATTATATCAAAACAATTTAATTCCTTCTGATTTAGAAATCTAAACTCTGAAATGGGCATTTTTTTAGTCATGGCGTAACCGTATAAATTATTACAGTCAAGATATATCAAATAGCTAGATGGTTCTAAATCATTGAATTCCGGCAAATAAATGTTATTAGCTTTTGCATGACGTAGCGAGCATTGTGCCAGTCCGCCACGTATGCCCTTTTCTAACATTTGATATATATCTAAGTCGTCAATTAAGTCAAGCTCAACATGTGTATAAAGTAACATAGCATCCCAACTCAAACTAGGTGCTGTTATGTAGTATGCAGGGTCTAATTTATAATATTTTAAACTTAGGTTGCGAAAATTTTCGAATACATCACACAATATTAAAACATCACATTTCAGATATAAATCAGTATACTCGCCAATAGTATTAATATTAAATTCGTTCCATACAGTTTTTGCATGATTAAACTCTTTATCCGAAATGTGCTCCATTTTCATTGTATTATAAAAATATTTTTTTTCCGGTAGTTTAGTTTCTTCATACTTTTCCCACGTGTCAATATAATCATAAGGATAAATACCCTTACTTCTGAGCAAATGAATGTTTTCATTATTGAATTCCTTTGACAAATGAACAAAATCATGATCTGATAAGCTTTTACCCAAAGCATCTAAACTTGAGCTTAAAAACTGGAATGAATCTATAAACTTTATTTGAATGGGACGTTTGTCATTATCGTTACGTATGTATTTAGTAATAGTCAAATATTTTTCTTTAGATTTAGGTATAATTTTAATATGTCCTTCATATTTTACTAATTCTTTTAGAAACAGATGAGAATCATAATTCGATAAGTTATGGAAAATTATAGGTATGAAGGGGCACACTCTAAACATTAAGTTGCAATGTGCATGTGCAGCGCCTCTATATTTGCCTGAGATATGATCGTGATCACATACTTTATCATCAAACAGTAATTGATCACAAATGTGACAAGTATTAGTATTGTTATATATGATGTGCTCTTGCTCCGTTAAAGGTGTCATCTTTTTTTTATTCGACAATAGTTTAGTTATTTTCTTCACATCATCTATTAATCTATTAACAAATACTTCAACACAATCCGGACCTCTGTATGTAACAAATTTATTTTGACTTGAATCGTGTGAACAACATATATAATATCCGAAACATGAAGGTTGATGTTTCTTTAAATTATACGTTTTTTCAGTCATTTTTTCATCACAATTTAACAATAGGCTTTCAAAGTCTGCGTAAATCACGTAGTTGATCTTTTGTTTTCTTTCATAATTTTTAAAACCGAGTTTAGTATTTTTCTCTGGTAAGACTGATAAAACTTTAGAACAAATATGAGATTTATATTTTGTTTCGGTGCTATAATATTGTAAACATGATTCACATAGGAAAAAGTTGCCTTTATGACTTGTAATCTGTCGTCGTACTAATCGTGCCAAATTTTTAATTAGACAATAATGATATTTACCTTTCCTCTCAAAGTATAGCAAATTTATATGAGTAGTTTTTCTGTTATCTGTTAAATATAGAGGGCCAATCACAGTTTCACCCTTAGTGTCTAGTCCATAAACATTTATACTTAAGTTATTATTTTTTTCAAATGTTTTTATGTCTTCATATGAAACTGGGAACGACATTTCTTTGATATTAAATACAGAACTGTAGTGTGGATACGATGTGGCTCGACTTACATTTAACTTACTAGGATATAGAGCAGCTACAACACTCCACAAAAAGCAATAATTATCATTGTTTTGTATATTAATACAACTCCTTGTATTTTTTATTTTTGTTGGTAATTCTAAATATGTCCCTCCTCTCAAGGGATTATATTTATTAATGTTGATTTCAAGATGACATAATGAGAGATAAGACCATCCAGATTCTTTGTGCTCGAATTCTGACATTTTACAAATTAGAAGTTCAATTACATTCGTGTACATGTCATTAAATTTCGTATTATTACAAACAATTTCATATTTCGTATTAAATGATTTCAATTGTTGCTCACTTGTTTTTAAAAGCATAAAGTAAGCAAACAATTCGAAATTTATCTTGATACAATTATGTTTTATCAAGGACATATCTATGAGTTTCAGGATATCGTTTTTATTCTGACACAAGAATGCTTCAGGAGTGTTGTATATAACACCTTGTGCAGGATTTAAACGATATGTTACGATTCTGTTTTTGAATGCACTTGAAATTATGTAAATATTATCAAATTCAGTTCGTAATAAACTATTACATTTATGAATATTCGTTCTCAAATGATATCTGATTTGTTTTTGCGGTATTTTAATAAGACATTTATCACATTCTATTAATTCTGGATTATTATTGTATTGTCTCCGTTGAGTAGACGAGGGTTGTACTGTAAATAAAACAAAAATATCATTTGCTTACATGTCTACATATATTAAAGTGGTTATACATTTTTTATAGTATGATTATAAAATTAATAATAATAATAAATTTCATGTTTAAGAAATATAGTGTAGGTGTACATGAATAGGTATAATATTTATTATCTACATAAGATCTGATCAGATTAATAATAAGCACTGACAAAATCCATAGGGCAGTGTTTAAATTCTTGCCGGGTTTTGTTTATAAATTCTTTTAAATGTTGCCATGCAAGCGTCCCGTCATCAGTTCGATTTTTTACAGTTATGATCGAATGCCTCCAACGATTTATAGGAGCTATACGTTCAATTTCTCCACAATCGTAAATTTTTAATTCGACATAATATCTCCCTAACTTTTTATCATCACTTTGCCTAGACAAGCCATTTGCTACTCGACGGGTGTAATATGAAAGCAGCGGTGGTATTTTTTTACCCTGAGTGCTTCCAACGGTTTCCTCTTCCCGATCATCATCGCTGTCTGTACCAAAAAGTTCATATAATGTAGGCTTCACGGAAGAAGAAATGGGGTGGATTGTTGTTTTCCTCCTCTTCTTTTTATCATCTACTTTCAATGTTTGTCCCTCCGTGAGCCTTTTCACAGGTGCCGATGATTGTCCCTCCGTTAGTCTCTTCGCAGGCACCGTTGATTTAGATGATCCGGATGCCTTCTGCTGCTGCGGCAGCTCAGCTTCCTCGTCCGATGAGAAGAGACGACTTGCTGTTTGCCTCGACCTGAAAAGATAAGACACCGTTGTAATTAACGGGAACAGAAAAGGACATATTGAAACACTAGCTGGATGATCAATATGAGAATAAGTGTAGTCATTTAAGGACAGAATTGAAAGATTGCTTGTTATTTCATTAAGTTAATTAAATAAATATACATGAAATAAGTGAAATGAATACAACTAATTAATGAAATGAGTAAATAGAACGAATAGATGAAATGAATAAATAAAAAGAATAGATGAAATGAATAAATGGAAAGAAAATATGACATGATTGAATAGAGAGAATAGATGAAATGAATAAATGGAAAGAATAGATGACATGATTGAATAGAGAGAATAGATGAAATGAATGAACAGAACGAATAGATGAAATGAATGAATATATAAAATGAATGAATAGATTAAATGAATGAATATAATTAATTGCTGAAATGAGTAAATAGAACCAATATAAAAATGAATTAAACGAAAAAAATATAAATTATAAACATTAAAAATTAAGTGAAATAATGCGAAATACTTACATTTCGAGTCTTGATAAGGTTTTCTTGATATATACTTGGTGAAGAAATTTAGGAGCACTGAGACTTCCTGAAGGATATTGTGGTCTGGTTTGTTGGAGATGCGTTTATATAGGTTTGAAATCGCGTCACGCATATCCAAATTTGTAAATTGCTGACATACGAAATATCCTATTTACAGTTGTAAACAAAATATACTAGTTACTAATCATTTAAGGATTGTTTCATATGACTTAGAATTATACTACACAAATACCGCGACTTCACTTGTCGTAGAAATGCTAAACATACATTTACTTACACATATTTAACAACAACGAACATACAAATATTCCGAGACCATAATCAATATAGTGACATACCTTTAGAATCAATGATCGCAGAACACTGTCAGCATTTTATCCAAATACGTTTGGTTTCATTAAGGTGATGATACACTGACACTCGCATTGTAAATAAATCACATACTTTTTCTATTAAATGTATGCACACGGTGTTACATTCTGTACGATGTAAAAAGACCCTAAATGCTATTAATACATACATATTAGTTCCTATGGATTTGCTTGTACATATATTTTAATATTATTAATTAATGTTATAAATTATTAAATTGTATTTGGTTAGTTTAACGGTATACCTTCTATGCTAGAGATATATACATAATTACAGGTTCCTCTAGATTTGTTTATAATTTAAACATTATTAATTAATGTTAAAAATTATTAAAATTGTAATCAGTAAGAATGTTAAAACAAACAAACATTGTCTGATCTCATGTTTCGCTATTTTATTTCAATATCAAATTAAAACACTTTAAAGAAAGTAGTTATATATAAAATCGAGACCAATAAAACATCATTTAATTTCTCCATTTCCTCGGGTGTGCTCCTGTTAAAAGTACAATGTCGGTAAGTTTATTCAATTAAATAATTTAGGTATTTGTTTTAATAACTTATAATTAGAATTACAAGATTTTTTCTATTTCAGATACCGAGCTGGGCTTACTCACCGATGTCCCCTCCATTAATGATAAACCCTGACATAGTTGAAAACGTCGTTAATTACTTGGATGAGGAGGAACGAGCGAACAATGTTGATAACAAACAGTTGTTAAGTTTTTACAAAACTGTGTCAGCCGGCTCTAAAGTAATTCGGATTGAGGTCTATAATGCAAATCAATTTGAAAGCATTGAAAACTCCGTATGTCAGTGCAGTGCTGAAATATGTTTTCAGCATATTGTGAAGAATATTTATACTGACAGCATTTACTTGAGAGTGAAGGATATGCTACATTATTTGAACAATACTTTTTACCAGTCGCTGTAGAACAAGAATTAAGTGTATCTATTCATTTAATTTACTTATACTTATTTTATTTGTATTATGAATCTGAAATAAATCATAACTACTTATTCATTGGAAAGCGTTTTATTTAATTTATCTAAATCTTAAAACCGGTTTAAAAAGTTTATAACATCATCTTCATCATAATTGTACATGGAAGCATAATAATAATATGAAGCTGCAAGGCACATTCAGACTCATGAAGGTACCTACAGCAGAAGTTCTATATAAGGCGGCATTCGAGAATATTATGCGCGCATTTATCCATCTGAATTGGAATGCGCTGAATAGACCATATTGTGAATCATTTAAAACTAAAAACACAGATGAATAATTGAAAGGATGTTATGTTATTCTGATATTACACGCTAGATGTATTAGTAGATATTAAGTTCTTAAATTCTAATAGAAAAGCATACGTAAATTATCATTTTGAATATAGCTCCTAGAACAAATCATTTCAAATAATAGAATAAACATCAATTTGAATAGAGTAAGTATTGGGGGGTTCGGATCTCCGGTTGATCCGAAACCCCCAATACTTACCTACTTACGTTTAATACTTGGATATATTTTTATGTCGAGTTTACCATTTTCTTTTTGATTCGTATGATCTCTTGTCACGTTTTCCTTCTACATATTATAATAGTAACAATACAGATTCTTTTCCCGACCAACACAATAGGCAATACTTGCCACTTACTGTCTACCTGCTACCCGAACAGATACACACACTTTATGAATAAATTCCACCTTCAGAGCGAACAGCCAGGATCACCAACACAGGGTGATGTAATATCATACTAAATAATATAATTAATATCAAAATTCATGCCCCGCTCGCAGCAGGAGCGAATAATGCGAAAACAAGCGCGCTGAAAGCTCATAAATTATATATTCTGGACACTTGGCGATGCAGCGATGTTAAACAATTGGAATTTTTCAACTACCTACATTATTTTTACTTCTTGTATTGAATTTTTTCTTGTTGTTTTCTGAGCATCCTGTAGTTTGTATGATTTAGTAACGGAGTATCTTGTCTTGTGTAAAAATTGCATAACGGTGAACAATTCTAGGATTATCCTAGTTTGAAGTCAAATGTACTGCAAGTTGCTTTTATAAATATTTACATTGTGATGAGTTTATACTCATACTTGTGTGCGTTTCGTCTATTAAATCCTCATCGTCGATTAAATGTAGCTCTTTGTGGCTTAAATATATCTTTTCAATTACAAATACATTTAAATTGCTTCTGTATTGTTCAGTTAAATTAAAACAAACATGCTCTTGAACCCGATTTAGCTAATCGCACTGTTTCATTGCTAAAACTTACACGAATACGAGTACTATCTAATATAACTAAACTTATTAAGGTCATTGTCCAAGCTTCGTCTTAAGACCAAAATAAGTTAAATCCAAAACAGTATCTAATAATATTCCTTTCAGAAAGCCGTCGCCATAAGAATTCAATGTAAGTTGTGGGATATAAAATTCAAGTGCTCTCTTCTATTTAAAGCTGGCTACAGTTGCCGCGACAACTATTTTGGAACGGAACCAGAAACAAGTCGCAACGACTTTTAAACTTTCAGCTTGTTCGTGTTGTATTGAAATGTTGGGATTCAATGTGCATTTTTATTATTCATATCTTGTTTTGTTTTTTCAATCGGTTTTGTGTTTTGTTTTGCTTATGAATAGATGGATGCTTTACAATTTCTTTATAATATATTTCTAAGAGAACATTTTGATTGAGTCTAAAGTATCAATCGAGAACAGATCATAATATTACTCCACTCCTGTAATCCCCAAAGGCTAAGCCAGAAGTGTATCTAATAGTACAATCACCATTCGGTAGTCTTGTTGGGATCCCATGTAATGAATAGATCACTTTATTAAATAAGCCTGAATTCCCCTTGGTGTACAGAGCAAGACTAACTCAATATCCTGATCCAGTTGAATAATAAAGCTGATCCACAAAAAACCACGACGACACGACTAATCGCAGTGGCGACAGTCGCCCGCGTGCATCCGGCCATCAGTCGGACACTTCTCGAATATTCTTTTTTCCCGTTCCCCCTCAAAAGAATCGGCTTGAGTTGCCCACAGTAATTACTTACTCATTTGGGCCCTTTGATTCTCCCCAGCCGGTTTTAACTTTGAAACTCGGAAGAAATTCTTATATTTTCGTTTTCTGATGAATTTTTTCTTCGAGTATTGTTGGATTACTTTCGAATTTGATGAGTATGGAATCTTCTTTGAGGGTTAAGTTAAATCAACGGTTGAGGGGATTACGAAATGTGATGGGTTTCCGGAAAGATTTTCTTGCAATCTTGTTAAAACAATAAAGAAATGAGCAGTGCAGTCTTTTGTCTGGTTTTTTTTTCACCATATTCTTCTCCTAATGAGAAGAATCTTTAATAGATCGGGCTGGTCTGGGCTTAAAGTTTTGTTTTTACATTTTCTAAAGTCAGACGACAAAAAATTCTGGTACTATTTAGTTTTTTAAACTCCTGTAAAACTTTAATTACCTACAAATATTACACATAGGGGAAGTCAGCTCAAAGCGGCCATAGGAGGCAAAGCGGCCACGCTTCATTTTTCGGCTATTTGAAATGATAGCGTTACGTTGTCGTTCTGTACGCATAACTAAACCTCCCTCCCACCCCGCGCCAGTCATTCACTAGTGTGGCTCTGAAAGTGTGGCTCTAGTGACGACAAAATATGTTTTTTGTGTGTTTTATTAAAATAATACAAGGAAAGTTCAACCTGTTTTGGTCAAAACTGTTTATATTTAAATGCTTTCATTACACGTTTAATGTTATTTATCTATTTGGCCTTTTTTGTGTGATATTTGCTCCAAAATATAATAAATAATGTGACTGAAATTATTATTTTAATAAAAATGGGCGACAAAGGCAAAGCGGTTCGGGCAAAGCGGCCACCTGACCGCTTACTGTAATATAATGGCTCCATAGATAATGTTCAATTATTTTGTTTAGATGGTCTATAACTACAAAAGAACCACTATTATATACCCAGGCATCATAAGACGCAGCTACGATGGCTTGAACAATTAAAGAGATAAAAGAAGAGCGTGACTCAATTAAATCCTTCGCAATCAAATATGGTATTCCTGGGAAGATACTTATAAACAGGATCTGCTATGAAAATGCTTGGCAAATTTACCGCAGTATATTTCAACAAAAAAACTATTCATTTCTTGAAAACTTTTGGGGTGGCCACGTTGCCCTTACCCCCATGGCCGCTTTGGGCGGCCTCTCGGGCAAAGCGGTTTTATGACAAGTTTTCGTAATTTGCAAATCATATGCTTATTTTTCAACTTGCGCAAATTTGAATTGGCCATTGCAAAAACTAGATAAATTCTCTACTAGCTGGTATAAAATTCTCTTAAAAAATCTTTCGTTTAATGGCTTTTTTTAAGCTCAAAGTTAAGGTGGCCGCTTTGAGCTGACTTCCCCTACGGATTTTTATCATAACGATTTCATTTTATTAATAATACCTTTTGACAGCGGTTCCACCCACGCCTCTTTTTTGCATATTAAATATTCACATGACATATTATGTCACTCAGGACCAAAGCAGCTTTCAACTGTTGAAAGAATTTTTGAAATCGGTCTAGTAGTTTCGCAGCCTATGCAATACAAACAATCAAATCTTTATAATATTAGTGTAGATAATTGTAACCCTTTCACACACATGACAGTCATACGAACTAAACTCGTAACCCTCTCGCTGGCGCGCGGCCGCAGCGACCGCATATCGACGCACGGGTCCCGCAGACCGCGCACTTATGAACCGCCAATGTGAGCCGTAATCACGCCGCATTTGCGCCACACACTGCGATTTAACGAAGACAAACCCACTGGCTGTGGGTAAAATTATTACTCGTGCATGTGACCCTTGATTTTAGAAAGAGATTTTAATTTAAAGAATTTCCTGTCAATTTCAAGGTTCTTTGTAAAATAATAGATAACATAAAACTTGCTTGGAATACTCTACTACGAGGCAAAGGCATTTCCTCTCTGTCCAGATACCAATGATGAGGTCTATAAAGTCAAAATTTTACTCCAGGAAATTGGAAAAGTAAGTACATGTTTAGGAACAAAATGAGGCATTTGGGATTAAATGTATAAATTTATTTCAAGCACGTAACTAGTAAACAAAAATCTAGTTTCCTTACATTACCATCATCTATTATTATTAACACCACAACGTCCATAAAAGATATCCAATAAACTAAGTAACACTTCTTGTAATCTTAAAAGCACTTTCATGTTTGAGACTTTAAAACACGGTGGCAATATCATAAAACAGTAGCTGCCAAATTAACAGCACAACATTGATAATCAGGAGGAGCTTGTGGCTCAATAATGACAGCCGCACTGGTTGACCTTCGTGGCTAGACTTGTCGAATCGGTCCTTAGATTGTCAAAAACAAGTTGACCTGCTGATCCTGACTGTCATTAGAAGATCTTTGACAGTATTAACGGGTAGTCAGAAGCTCTAAAGTCTGACCACCAGTCTAACCGAGTGTTTTCGTTTTACCCGGTAACTGGGTAGTGGAGGTCAGGTAATGCTGCATGTGGTTAGACTGGAAATTCGGGACCAACATAATTGAAAAAAGCAGGTGATAATAGGTTACTAATCTCACTGAAGTCACTTTCAGGTCTTGCAACTGCATTCAGAATTATTCTCTTTGACATGCTATGAGCCAGCTTAATCGACATTTCCAGTTGACATGCTCATAAAGGTTTTATTTAGATGGCCCTTATGTTCAGTTGACTGTAATCGTAAAAGCCATTTCGAACTGTATTCGAAATAGCAATCGTTTTAAAATCATGTGCCTACACACGAACAATAGGTTCTATTTTAGATTGCTTAAACTCCACTGCCATTTTATAAACGTTATTAACTATGTTCTTGGTATTTATTTTCACAATTTGTGCTAGAAGAAAATTAGCTTTGTTAGGGTTTCTCTTTATTTCCCAGCGGTTGTTAAAAGAATATGAGATTGGAATAAATAAATATTTATTTATGTAGATAGAAGATAATATAATTAATCAAGCGTACAAATTGTGTGTATATTAACTAAATCGTAATATTTCTAGGAATTTTTTCCCCTCGTAAAGATATTAACTATAGTAACCCTTAAACGCCGCATCACGATCTCACGTTGAGTACGCTGGGCCGCAAATGGTACGCTAGGCCTGTGGCTAGGCCGCAAACGGTACGCTAGGCCGCAAACGGTACGCTAGGCCGCAAACGGTACGCTAGGTCTTTCGGGCTGTCGTATTGTAGTGGTGTCAATCTTGTCGCGGCGGGCCGGCGGCCACGTATCGCGCGGGCCGCAGCGGGCCGCACCAGGCCGCAGCGAGCGCTCGCTAATTAACCACAAACAAAAGGTGGCCATTACTCACCGCCGCATCCCTCGCTGATTTTATTCAACTTTTACAATAAAACACACCATTTTGTTTCGTGGGAACATTTTATTGTTAGCTATATTGTGGATTGTGGGGATTAAAATTTAGTTCTATTGTTTCAGACGACCTTGAACATGTGCTTGAAATGGCTTTGAAGTTTTAGGTTTAATAGTTATCTGCGTGCTAAGTTTTTTTAGAGGGTAAATTTTATTGAAATATCTGAAAAGTATAATAGTGCAGGATCTAATAGAAAATATGTTTAATTCCGTTAGGTTGAATCTGAAGAGATATTGGACCGGTCACATCTGTTACAGAATCGATAATATGGACCGTCTCATAGGGAATGCTTTGTAGAATGGAGGACTAGTTCTAAGCAGAGAAAGTCTATGTTATCTCTACTTATCGAGTGATTGAGCCTGATCATCATATTTATGTACTTCCATTCAGCACGCGTAGCATGGCGATTCTATCTCTATTCTACGAAGAAAAGACAAAGTTATTTCATCGTTATTTCTAAACAAATCGACTGTTTTTTTGCACAAATAAGACACCATTTGTACACTGTTGAAGAATAGAACGTTTATTTTCTATATTTTTTACATTATCATGCTTAAAACGCTAAAATTATTTCTACGTTCTGTCATTTTGTCTATTCTTCCGTCGACAAAACCCCTTTCTACGGCGCCATGCTACGCCTGCTGGAGAGTATTATGTATCTTACTAATAATATACTTCTTAAAAGAATATAACCTAAAGAACTTTATCGGTTCGAAGCTCATGGGTTTGTTAGACAGAATGCACTACCAATATTATGTAAATTATTTTATTCGTGTATTAGCATTGCATTTTAAATGCATTGCACATTGCAATTAGCTTTATCATTTCCGCAACAGCATAAATTATTTAATCACACTTATTGAATATATTAATTAAATAAAACATCAGTACTAAGAGTAAATTGCTGAACAATCGACTGATTTTAATTACGACCGGCGGCCCTCTAGCGGCGCTGCGGTGAATTATAATTCATAGCTGTAAAAATAAGGGAACGAATATTGTAAGGAGGGTAGATCTACATTTGTGTTCGGTGTTTTGTTTGAAAAATGTCTAGAAATGGAGTGTAAAGTTACGTAGTACAGAATACTGAGTAATATTGCAGGAATTGTGTCATTTGTTAGAGTTGTAATATAAGTTACAATAATTATTGTAGTTTTTGGTTTCTTGAACTTGATTTCGTTAATCCTAAACTCCGAATGATCTGCTTATTTATGGAGTTTATGCATATTGTTTAAAAGTTCACATTTACGTTCTCACTAAAATCTATTTGTAAAGTATTTTATAACAATCCCAAATCTGAAAATCTCCATCACAAACTTATTGACATTCAGATATTTAAGCTCCCTCTAAAATTCACATAGAATAGACGCATCAAAGTAAAACAGCACAAAACGCAAACTATTTAATATTAGAAATAACCGGAACAATAGCTAACAATATCCCGCGGTCCCGCCGCTATCTACCTCCAACGACTTGCATACAAAGTGGTCACATTATTCCGGGCAGCGGTTGATTTTATTCATACCAAGCCTGCTGCATTTAATTCATTTTAATTCTGTGTCCGTCCAGTTTGCGGCCCGACAATTTTAATTATTAACTTTGAAATTATTTACCTAGCATTTTAGGGTTAAATGGATGAGCCTTTGTTAGGTTCAGATGTGGTCTGAATCGTGGTTCGTTTGTTAAGTAATCTTTTTTTCAGGGGCACTGGGGTTTTGTGAAAAGCCTTTTATGATAATAGGCTTTATCTCGTCTAGTTGTTAGGCACTTTGTTCGAGATCGTTAGTCCGTTACAGGGGATAGGATGAATGTTATTATGTACGCGGTCTTGGAATCAAGTGAGAGGAACGGGCTAATTAATGCGTGTAGAGCATAAGTTAGTATTCTGAATTATAATTATTTTATCACAAAAAAAGGATAAACAATGTGTCAGTAAATATTTTATGAATTCTGCCTGGCCGGTCAGTCTAGAAGAATTAAATAAAGATAAACATTTCTACCTTTTTAAACTCTCCATAATCTGTACCCAAAAAACAAAATGTATAACCCAGAATCTCATTCCACACTGCAATTTCACGAAAAACCATTTTAACAAGATAAATAATAATTTTACCGTGTTCAAACGAATGCGGTAAGTTTAATTAAAAACAACGTTTTATATCTGCGCAACTTATCTACTTTAAAACGTTCATGTGCGATTTAAACCTACTTGTATGAACATGACACGACCGATTTCGATAAACAGGGGTCGGTTGGACCCCGAAACATTATCGCAGCCGACAATGGTAATCGACAAGCGACACATAATAACCAAAGCAGACCTAAAAGGGTCTGTGTAATGGAGCAATTGCCAGTTAATTACGCGTGTGGGTCTAACAGACCCCGCCTCGTTTTTGTAAAGGTTGAGTGTTTGGAGGAACTAGTGGGTATTTGAAATGGGAGGTTTGTATGTTTGTATATTTGTGTATCGGGAATTGGCAAGTGTTTTTGTGTATTTTAGTAATTGCTGACTTCAGAAACATTTGTTGCTTTCGCCAAATTTGCCAATAAGAGCCCTAGCGGTGGTACATGTGTATTTCGCCAGTTATGTAACAGGTCAACTTCAAAAACGATAGATAGCTACTGCTCTTGCAGACCTAAAGTATGCATGTTCAGCTACCGCATTTTTGACTACTAGACACAACATAGATAGATAAAATACACTTTATTATGTAGGTACACCATACCAAAAAATAGCTTAAAGCGATCTTTTTCAAGACAACCTTTGAATGGGTTTGTATGATCTGCAAGTAGTTGTTTCGGGTCTGGGTGTTCGTGTATGTGAGTTTCTATGTTTCCAGACGCACCCACAACACAGGAGAAGTTCCTAGGATGGAGCAAAGTTTTTTTCTTTAAAAAAATATTAAACAGTTAATCTAGACCACTCCTGTTTAGCAGTCCCTTTCAAAAAGTTCAGATTATCAAATAAATTCAAATCCAGAAAATCCTCCAGATTAATCAAAATGAAACCTGTCTGCCTATCTGAATGAGCATACAGTCGCAGTAGTCCAGTGATCAGGACCGCGCGGTTACAATTTTAGTTCGCTATCGATCTGTCTGCTCCAACTGTCTTATTAGCACTCTCTCTGTATTCACTGATATGTCGCTGTGCTATTTTGTGAATGGTTATTGGCTACTCGTTACTGGTTATTACTCTTATGTTGAATGTCAGTTGTTTGTCATAAAACGACCAGAGGCACTAGCCACTCTAGCTTAACTTTTCACGTTATTGTGACGTTAAAATAAACGAAAACTTTTATGTATGTTTATTTGATAGATAAAAACTAGCAGCGCTTTTTAGTTACAAAACCATAAATGCCGTAAATACTTCAAGAACGCTCTAAGGAAAATATGGAAATCTTTTGATAAGGCCTCAGAAGGTTTACTGTAAAACGACAGTGATATCAGTGAGGGGAAAGTTTGAAAAAAGTGTTTATGTGGAATAGCTGGCGACAAACTTATATCAGTCCACCTGGTGAATTATTTTTTACTTCTACAATTTTATATTTTCTACTGGTTACCTATCATAAGATCGAAAAATGTTTGACCGAATTTCATTTGACCTAAAACTTTTCAACTATTATCGTTTGGTTTTTTTTTACTTCATCGAAGTCACGTTTGCCACTGTTTCAGTTAACCTATTATCTATTCGTTTTTTTTCGTTACTCCAACACTTCATTTGGCCGAAAAACTTTTTACCGATGTTACACTTACTCGAAATGACGGTTGTTCGAATTATTATGTTTCCAAACATTCATTAAACCACTGATTTAATTGCCATATTTTCATTTCACCAAACACCTAGAAATTTGTGCACACTAAATATTGCTGTTACATTTTTAGCAGGCGCCATTGAAATGTAGGTAGACAATACAAAACAATTGTACAAAAGTCATATACGATAATTTAACTCTGACTATTACTGGTATTGTATTATCATTAATGACATTTACTGTTAATTACATAGTTGGACTATAACCGATGTAATGTGGAGGCGACCATTTGGTCGGCATTCAATTGTCAAAACAATTGTTATAAAAATGGCCACAGTTCACCTAATAAAGGTGAAACCGCACTAGGCGGAACTGCGCGACACGACGCGTATCTTTGCCACGCAGTTCGGTTGCAGTGTAGTTCCGTTGCCGCTTAGTGCGTGATGTCTCGTATAATTCACATAAAGAATATTTTGATGCATCGTGTCGCGCAGTTCCGCTGCAGTGCAGTTCCGCCTAGTGCGGTTTCACCTTTAGGGGTGTTCTGGCTAGCACGTGTTTCCGAATCTTTTTGCGGATTTTGTGTGATTCTTGGTACTCTTTTGTTATTGTGTTGTTTTTGTGTTTGTAAAAAGGTTTGTATTGTGATACACTTGCATACAGCATAAAAACAGATATGCAACATGTAAACAAGCACCACAAAAACAAGCAAGCAAGCATGCAGCATGCAAGCAAGCATGCAGCATTCAAGAAATCATGCAGCATGCAAACAAGCATGCAGCATTTAAGCAAGCACGCAGCATGCAAGCAAGCATGTAGCATGCAAGCAAGCTTGCAGCGTGCAAGCAAGCATGCATCATGCAACATGCAGCAAGCACGCAGCATGCAACATTCAGCAAACATGCAGCATTCAAGCAAGGATGCAACAAGCATTGTTTCTGTCATGGCTCCGACGCTGCGGGGTTTTGGATGGCCCCACGCGAGCTTATCGTCGCAGATGATTTGAACGGTCACCACCGCAGCTTCGGCTTACTGGCCGGCTTAGCCGTCCAGCCTCAGCCGCGGCGGCGGCCGTTCCAACCACCTACTCCTCAGCTCGCGGGCCACCCCACCCCTCCGCGCCTACGCGATTTTAAATTACACTCTAGGGGTAGGGCAGACAAGACTACGTAAAGTCGGCTTTGCAGCATATCGTTTCCGCCACAAAGTTTTGTAGCACAATATATTGAATTTTTATGACAGTAATTTAATTTTTTGGTAAAATGTTATTTCGGTATGGTGAAAATATGGCAAATAAATCATTTGGCAATTGAAAAAAGTTAAAAAGAGGCTTCGGTCAATAGTAAAAAGTAATTTTGTTAATCGGCGGAACATACTTCGGTAAAATAATACTTATGGCTAAAGATACTTCGACGAACTGAAAATATACATATAGTAAAAGAGATGTCGGTCAATAGTTTTCGGTGTAATGAAATTCGAACAAATAAAATTCGGTAAATTGATCGGTTCCCTTTTCTACTATATAAAAATAAGTCGGGTTTTCCTTCCTGACGCTATAACTCCAGAACGCACGAACCGATTTCCACGGTTTTGCATTCGTTGGAAAGGTCTCGGGCTCCGTGACGTTTATAGCAAAGAAAATTCAGGAAAAATTTTTATTCTTCTTTTAATCACCAAACGAAATGTTTCATAAAACGAAGCCGGGATCTGGTGGCGAAACGGAGTTCGCCGGGTTTGCTAGTCTATATTATGTAATTCAGAAGAATTCATTGAAGTTAAGAATCTATTTTCTCAGGTAAATCATAAATGGACAAACACACTCGCACACTTACTTAACTATTACCATGAGGTCATCATTACCTTTAACTTGACTGAAAAGTCTCTAGTACCAGTCAACCATTTAATCGACGATTGGATATTGTTGCAATATCCAATCGTCGGTTAATGGTTCACCAACACACAGAAGCCCATACTTTAGTCACTACACTAAAATAGACTACAGTACACAAAAATGCAACTCAAAGTGATTACAGCTGCAAGCCTGCGGTTAATTTTAAAAGCCGGGTATAATGCAGGCTAAACCTGGCTTTGCCCGGGCAACACCGGCACCGGGTAGACCCGCAGCTAATACCCGTATTAACCGGGTAATTCGTCGCTAAGATGTTTATGCTTCGCTATTGGTTTTTTGTTGATGTTATTTGTTTTGTGTTAGACCTCTCCCATCTCTTCAAGAGAGGCCTTTACGTTTGAATCACATATTATTATTGCATAGCTTTTATCGCGGGCTCTGAGTGCGGTGGGGCGCGGCGACCGAATCAAGAAATTCCTAAAAACCTAAGGAAAATCCCTGACACCGTCGTCTAACGTCGTTTCAGTTCGGGAGACTTCGGCAATTATAAAGGTACGGACAGACGTGCTCATAAAGGTATGGACAGACGTGCTCATTACTAGCAGGAAAGCATGCTTTTATTGAGCAAGGGGCAATTTTATTGAGGGAGAGGGAGAGGGAGGAGAACTTTTCTTGACGTTTCACTTGATTGACGTGGCTGACCATAGCCTAATTAGTACAGTCATAAATATAATAAATAAATAATTATATTTGCATAAGTTGATAAAATATGCTATGCAATAGCTTTACTGCGGCAGTCCTCGAGTGCCACACGTTTTTTTGTTGTCTTTGGTTTTCGCGTCGGGAAAAGGCGGTAATTCGTTGCAACATCGTCAAAACTACAAAAAAAAATGTATGAAAATTATAACAATGGAAAGAAACTGCAGTTTCATTAAGAAACTCCCAAATGTCAACTATCAGACAAATACAATAAAACGCTTATTCAAACAAACTTTGCTTTAAAATAGGAGAAGAATTTCATAAACTCAAAACTCGTACCATATTTTCCGTTCAAAACGAAAATAAAGCAGTTTTATTTAGCTAAAAAGTCAAGGTAAACGATATTACAATGTTTAAGTTGGGGTAAACTCCAGATAATATGCGTAATCTCCGGCTGTTAACGATTTTTGGGTTCCGTAGGTACCCAAACGGTAAAACGGGAGCCAATTTCTAAGACTCCACTATCCGTCCGTCTGTTTGTCTGTTTGTCCTTCTGTTACTAGGCTGTATCTTATGAACCGTGATAGTTGCAAAGTTTTTCTTTAGAAAGAAAAATTCGACCCGCGTACATCCGACGCTCTTTCCAACCAAGCTTGATAACTCGAGGTTCATGGCTACTGCGTCGAAATCGTCAATCCATTTCTAACTATGTAATTATTATGTATGTATTTAGAAATATATAAGTATGTTGATCAGTTGTCTAGTACCCATAACACAAGCTCTGCTTAGCTTGGGACTAGATGGCGTTGTGTGATAGTTGTGGAATATTATTATATTATTATTAACTAATAGTTATTGTTGACATTTTCAACGATGATGTATTTCTGTTGCTACTATAACAATGAATACTAGAAAACAGAATCAATAAATATTTAAGGAGCTCCCAATCTCCTGTATAACAGACATGATTTTTTTGCCGTTTTAATAGACAATGGTACGGAACCCTTAGTGCCCGAGTACGACTCGCACTTGGCCGGTTTTTAAAGATAATGCCGGGTTTGGCCGGCTCCGAATGAAGTCGATTGAAAACGCTGAGGAAATGGAAAATGTTATTTTGGAGATAAACGGAATAGTTATGGTTTTCAAGGGGATTTTGTTTATTTTTTTGGTGATTACCTTGATTGGGGTAATACTTTTCCAAAGCTTTTAATGTACGGTCGCGGGACTACCGAATTACCGGGACCCTGGAACGTAAAGGGCTATTGAAGGACACCGTGGATTTTAGACAGTACAAGTTCGACAGTCCCCCCGCTTTGCCCTGGGTGGAAGGACTCATTTGATGATTTTACCACGATAAAAAAAAAAACTTGAACGAGACTGAAGCTTTACTAAACAGTTTATGAAAATGGGTTTTTCTTATGTAAGTAGTTCACTTATATGGTGGTTATGATTTTCAGAAATTGAGTATTTTTCCGATGGCCTAGTTTAATATGTATTTAAATGGAGATGAGAAAAGTACTGATATATTCCTTTAATTTTGATTATGTAAATATTATACCGAACTTAATTACCAAATAAATTATAAATCTCCCAATATCACAAACTAAATATTTACAAAAGAGACTAAATTATAACATTTTCTAATATTTAGGTACATTTATGTGGGTAGATAGTTATTGGCACTCAAATTAATTATAAATATCTTTAGGTACCTAAAACTACATACGTTCTCATGAAACTTTCAGAAACTTAGGTTATTTGAATAATTACCTTATTTATCTTAAAATAATTACAAATCTTTTGTATTTTAATGAAAAGCTGAAAATAGTCCTGATTAATAGCTGCCAGATTAAGTGGCTGTAGTATCCGTTGCCATGGCAACTGAATGTAATTAATTATTCACACCTGTTAGAATTTATTTCGTAGGCTCTTGTACTAATGATAAATTGCTTCATTATTAAAATATTTAGTCTTTTGACTGCTAAATATTACTTCATTAATTTTGTGTTTGTTCTTTTCAGGTAAGTCCTGGTGATTATGAAGATAGCTCCTGAAATATATTTTTTTGTAAGTAAAGTTTTTTGCTTGAAAAGTTAAATAATTACATTATTTTGTGGATGTAACGTGAATCGCTGTTGTGGAGGAATAGCGGATGTCATGTAGGCAGACGGAGGGATGAGATCAAACATAGAAATGTTTTGTGGTATCCAACGGCAAAAATATTAAAGTGGGATTCAAAAGAAATTACTGGCAGTCTCTTGAATCCGGTGAAACTGAAAGCCGAGCCCAACACTAGACATTAACTTTAATTAAAAAATCATGTACTCTATTACTCGACTTAGTTGAAAATATAATTCAAAATGACCACTATTATACCGAAAAACCGAGATCCTGTCCTAACCTAGGTCTATTAACATTACTATTTTATTTACTCCCTAAGCTCGAGATCATCTATTGAACCTATGTATAGTTGGCCATTGACCTCTTCACACAATAACTCCCAAAAATCCCACTTTCACTGAACAAAAGGGAATCAGCCAATATTTACACGAAACAACTAGCCATTCTTCGCGTCAATTCTCCCGCCCCACAAAAGATAAGTATATCTTTTATACTCACGTCAAGAAAAAACATACTATCAAAATATAATAGCGCTCTTATGAGAAAAACACGTGATTCTCACCTCTAAAACAAAATAGGAAAGCGGCTGTAAGTAGTTATAACTGGCTATAACTGGCTATAACCGGCTGTTACCGCTACAATCTGGTTATATCCGGAAATCTTTCCAATTACCGGACAAGTGGGAGGATATGGATTAGTGGAGTAGTTTTTCTTTTTTCTATTAACGTTTTCTTTAGCGAGCTGGGATTTGAATAAATATAGATTAGATTTTCTATTTTCCTGTGCAATTAATTATAATGCCTTGTGAACTTAATGTTACCTTGTTGAAATAATTATATTACCTGCACACCTATTCTTTTTTTGTTTTAATGAAAGCAGGAAAATGACTAAGTAAATACTTAAAAGATTTGTTTTAAAAAGTTGTATTTACCCTGAACTAAGTCTTCCCGGAAAAAGATCACGTTTTCTCCTATTTTCTTTCAAAAGTTCACGAAACTCGTAACACGATTCTCTACCTAATTCTACTTAGAGATTATCAAAAGTTAACAATATTAATAAAACCATTTTTTTATTAGCCACCCCATTTAATCGAGCTTCCTATGTTTACTTTAAAATTAAAAAAACACTGACACTCTCACCGAGATTCCAACCCTAAAATATTAAAATTAAAGATGATATTTGCTTGGGGTAAAAATCCAGGGGTACTCAACACAGGGTGGACCTGGTGTGAATTTTTAAAATTATTATTTGAGTGGGCTGGTAACTGGGTTTGCAGTAATTACTGTCTGAAACCTGAAACGTGAAGCTTTCAGTAAGTATGTCACTGTGCCAAGTTTAGGCGACATGTTACCTAACCATTTCATATATTTTGTTATAACTTAGTAGGTACTGAGATGATATTACCGAAGTTTGTGCCAGAATTAGTTTCGATTTTGTAGGAAACTTGTGATCAATAAATCGCGTGTTGTGTTTTATTATAATGTGTTAAACTGTTAAAGCCACGAAGTTTTGGACAGTGAGCACAATTATTATAATCATGTATACGTATAGTATCTTCTTCTTCTTTCTGCCCTGGTCGGCGCAACACGTTTTCTTCTTCCATTCTCCCCTATCAGACGTATCATCCTCCTTTTTCTTTCATATCATTCCTTAGACAATCCATCCATCTTTTCTTTGGCCTTCCTCGTCCTCTCCATCCATCAACATTCATACTCATCACTCTCTTAGTCACATGGGTGTCATCCCTCCTCATCACATGTCCATACCAAGATAGACGATTCCCTTTCATTTTTTCTGTAACAGGCGCCACTTTCAAACTTCCCCTTATAAACTCATTCCTTACTTTATGTTTACGTATAGTATGTAGTACAAAATGTACGCCTGGAATGTTGTGTAGAGTAATTTTACAGATATATTTGAATCGAATCAAATATATTAAACCCCAAATTTTTAAAAATGTCCATGATTCATATTATAACGCCATCATGGAAATTGCAAATATTTTCGCTTTGAATAACATTGTAGAAAGAACCCTGATATTTCCTGAACAAACTTTTCTTCAGGAAATTATGATTAGATTCTTGCGCTATTAGTTCAGCTATCTCCTAACCACTTCATTAATTTAAAAGCAACTGCAGCTAACCTGAAGATTTTTTCATTCCATTAAGATGGCGTTTACTGAACAAAAAACAACAAAATACGAGACAACAGATTTCATTTCCTCCATTTAATCAACTCGTGCACACAATGGAAACTTAACCTTAGCTTCTTGGAAATAAAGTTGTAATTCTAGTGTTTTGGAGGTTTAGGTCAAAAAGGGGTCGATAGGACATTTTACGGCTAGAAGTCACCTGTTGCAGGTAGCTACGAATGGTTATTGTTCAATAAAAACGTACAGTATTGTGTAATGCCACCTCTAGACCGTTGGTTTCATGAATTTAAAAGCGTGTCGCGGTTTTCTACGTATTTATTTTAGTGGCCGTATCTTGTAACGTGATGTGTTGCGGCCTCACTGATTTCGTGAGGCCTTATTTTGTGAGGTCTTATTGTGAGATGGCGAATATTGCGGCCTATTTTATTGTAATATTGTTAGACATCTGGAAGGGAGGAGGTAACACACATCGTAAACGACCTACATTGCTACTATACAGACAGGACATTGGGCTAATTTCATACTTCATAGTGTTATTTTTTACTAGAATGGTAGACGGTCACAGTAGACGTCAAGTCGCTACATCATAGTACTTTGACCAATCTGATGGAACCCAGGATGTCATGTTCAATAGTAGTGTTTATGATCACTGGACCAAAGATGCAGACAGTATCGTTTTCTCCAGATAATTCTTACTAAAATAAATTTTAATGAGAGTCTACAAACTATTGTTGGGTACCTATTTAAACTTTTACAAGCCTTTCTAATCTCTTAAGTGTTACATAATGGACGCTACAAGACGTTACGTAACATTCCAAAGCATTCAGAAATTAGTCCAAGTTAATATCATATGGCAATCAAAGAATTATAATAATACGTAATTAACTAAAAGCTAACACGGGGAGGGTAGTAAGTTATTCAATTATGTAGAATTACGGTTTCTATTCAAGTTTACATGTTAATTACATTCCATTTGACGTCAGAGTTTTTGATAATGATGGCAAGGAAATGTTTGTGTTCTCTGGAAAATGGGGAAGTCTTAATCTTTAGGGAAATAGCAATATTGACTTATATCTAACAATTTATTTCAATGAAAGTATGCAAAGCATGTAGTTATAGTGATGGGGAATAAATAAACAATTGTAATAGAGAATGTTGAGGTACAGTAAACCACATGTCAATGGAACTAGTGTATTCTGGCCACTTATTCGTTTGAAACTAAAACCACGTTACAGTAACCGTGCGGTAGACTGTACTGTCTTATTTATCGTGTATATGAGACTAACAGTGGTCACTTGTGACTGTTACTACCTCAGTTACACTCTCATAAGTAAGACTAATAACCGAAATGTCACAAAGGTAATTTTCCAGTCTGGTAAACAGACATATCTTAGTACCTACAAAACTCCCACGTCAGAAAAACTGACCCTAAAACACAGAAGTCCTAATCTCTCGACGATACAGGCAACAAATCGGTCCGGTTAATGCGGGCGTAATTCAGAAGGGCACATAAAAAGGCCACAATAAGGCCGCTAAGCCGGCGGCCGATTGGGCCTCTCATTGTCACGTAATGTGCGCACTATATTGGCCTCTAAGCAGGCCTTTTTAGCAGAAACTGAGGGAGAAGTCGCTAGATTAAATGTTCTGTTATGTTTTGTGTCCGATGTTTCATAATGTGCTAGCTTTGTACTTCGCTTATTAGTTAGTTTATAACTGAGTGTAAAACTAAAGTTGAAGCTGTGTAGCATTCCCTGGGGTAGCATACTCATTTAACTCATGTTTGGATCGCAGTAATTTGTTGAACTGATGCGATGCGATTCATAATAAACTCATGTACTTAAAATGTCCAATAAAAAGTCATGAAATCAGTAGGTAAGTGAATATAATAATGAACGTATTCAAGTAAACTCTAATGTCCAAAAACTCACTTGAACGTTCTATTCAGAGTCCTAGAATAGAGCACGAAAAAGCGAAATTCTCTCTAAAATTAGGTGAGAATGCACAAACCAGAGTATTTACCTAATAAACGAACGAATTAACAATACACTGTATAGTGGGGTTGGATCCCACCTGGAACACCCCTTTTCAGCCCCTCAACCCCCTGGAAATTATGTCGTCAGCCGGTTAACAGGATTCCACAATCTTTAGCCGAGTATGCTGCGTTTAAAATGAAGCTTTATTTTGAAACAAATGCTACTCGCCTTCGAAATAGGATTTGTTAGTGGAGGCTGTGGCTTTGTGGGGAAGTTGGATTTTTGGAATAGTATTATTACATTAGATGTTTATTAGTTTTCATGTACGGAATATGAGATAAGTAGATATACTGGTTTTAGTTAAAACAGTCTCCTTCAGCGGTCTGTTATTGCTGTGTTAGGACTTTGCTGCTGTAGTTTGCGATTGCCTCATCTGCCCAGCCTTTTCCCAACTATATTGGGGTCGGCTTCAAGTCGAACCAGATGTAGCTGAATATCAGTATTTTACATGGAGTGACTGCCTATTGGACCTCCATAACCCAGTAACTGGGTAATACGATACCCCATGGTAAGACTGGTTGTCAGACTTGTAGAGCTTCTGACTAATAGTAACGACTGTCAAAGATCTACAAATAACAGCCGGGACCAACGGCTTTACGTGCTTGCTGAGCTTGCTCTGTATACAAAAATAAAGATAAATAACAGAGTTTGATGTCAAGTGCAAATAAGATTTTCAGTAACAGACTTTCCATATTTGAGTTAATTGTATCGCAGTAGTTGTACGTCTATGTGCTAACACAAAACTATCCTCATGAGCACAGTTCCCTCCGTCTTAATTCCTAACTTCCATCGTTAAGAACAGAAATGTTTCCATCTAAATACTTTGGGACCAAAACTGCTTGTTCACCCAGTTTTTTTCTCCAGTGTTTTGGACATTTCTTGTTTTCGGCACGACGATGTAATTTGGCACTTTTTCGCAAATCATCTGGGCTAAGCATTGGGGTGAAGGTTCGACACAGGCGCCCCCTGGGGTATTTCTAATGAAACTTGTTTACTCGCAGCGCCAGTGGCGACACCTGACGGTTTCAAAATGAACTAATTAAAGGAGGCTGCGTAACTTAAAGTGCTATAAAATGTTGGACGAAACATTTTTTTATGAGATTTGCTTCGAAAAAAATATGGAGATGTTTTTCTTAGAGAGAAATAAAGTTGTTTTGGGCTCGCTGTTATTAATACAATTTCTTTGGCGTAGTTTGTTTAGGAGCGGCTATTTAATGTGTTTTTTTTTATTTATTTGAGGCCGAAGAAGAAGGTGAGATAGACTTTTTATAGACTTTGAAAATATTTTCCATCCATCAAAATTATTAGATTATTGTTAGCCCTCACAACTTAATAGATTCAATAAAATTGGCCCGTCACTTAGCTACTCTATCCAATTATTACTTTCAGCCCTCTTATGAAATACTTAGAAGCATTAAGTTGTAATTTCTTTCGTCTTAAACAATTTAAACATTCGTCCCCTGTTTGCAGCCATCCAAGCTATTATTTACACATGCCATCCCCTTTGAATACAAAACAAACATATAACTCAACCGTTCGAGTAAATGCTCTGACGTATGCTAAACAGAATAAAACGCAACATAAGATTCTGTACGTGATGCGTTTTGTTTTTGCTCTATATACGGTAATGTTTTTCAAATTTATTTTATGGAAATTAATGTTGTTTGTGTACTATTTAGATTGGCTATTTGAATCAAAAATTGGAGGCTTCCGGCGACTGGGACCGCAATAAACTTACACCGCGGTCCCAGGTGCCGGATGCATTTGATTTTAATATTTGTATTCCGTCGACTGGGACCGATTCATAAATGAATAAAAAAATCTATTGTTCATGCCAGAACGGTACAGTCAGACGAAAAAGTCTATGGAAATTGTCTTGTTCAATATAAACCAGGAAAAGTAATAGGCCAGCAAAGTTTCAAAGTGGTCTGTATTAAAATTATTCTCGGCAGGAATAGGTTACCTGAAATTGTCTTGTATCGACTCAGAAATATTTATATAAATACCACTTTGAACTTATGCATCAGTCCCAGTCGACGGAATACAAATATTAAAATTAAATGCATCCTGCAACTGGGACCGTGGTGTCAGTTTATTGCGGTCCCAGTCGCCGGAAGCCTCAAAAATTGAATATAAAATAAAAAATTGGTTGATATATTTTATTTGCCAATGACAGCGCCATAAAATACATATTATTTACAAAATTGGTTTTTAGTTTTAGTTTAAGATTCCACTAAGCTTATTAAAAAAACACACTATGTTCATGCAATACGTAATCGATTTCAATGAACACCTAATAATAAATTAAAAAAAATGTTAATTTGTTTAGTTAGTTGAACATTGAGAGATAGCTTTTAAGTTTTATAGCTGGCGACGACTAAATCAGGGGCGAGTTGCTAAAAACCGGCCAAGTGCGAGTTGGAGTCGCGTGAAGAGGGTTCTGTGCGATGTTACCTATCACGTTTTTTTTTTAATCTGACCCAGATTTGTTTATGGTAACTAAAAAAAAATACGAATAATTGAAGATTGGTACGCACAATATTGAGTGATTTACCATGTTATTTTAATATCATGGACTTCTTATAGGTTTTCCTTCCTTTGGCTTTTAGGGGGGGGGGGGGGAATAGTCAAGTTTCGTCTATTTTCTTGAATAACTTGGAAACTATTTATTTTAAAATTACAAAAAAATACATTTAAGATCTTCTCAACAAGACCTTTCATTTGATATGTCACACGATGCAGTTTTCAAATATTTTTTTTTAATTTTCCCGTTCCCCCCCAGAAATTACCTAAAATACCAAAATCAAC
Organism: Agrotis exclamationis; assembly: GCA_950005045.1. Lineage (NCBI taxonomy): Eukaryota > Metazoa > Arthropoda > Insecta > Lepidoptera > Noctuidae > Agrotis > Agrotis exclamationis. The sequence goes on along the minus strand of OX465435.1, from coordinate 21,463,690 downwards.
TTAATCGGTCTAGTAGATTCGGAGATAATTGACTGTAAGCAACAGACAGACGGACACACGAGTGATCCTATAAGGGTTCCGTTTTTGTATTCGGACGTACGGAATCCTAAAAAACAGAACATAATTATTTTATTCTGATTTTGCCTGTAAGTACCATCACAGTTTTCAAATCTCTTAAAATAAAAAGCCTCCATCATAATTTAACATTATTTTGAATGAAGAAGTAACAAATCCATTCCTCTTAACGCTCGTTTAAAATCTCTCTCGTACGCATTCTTTCAAATTGAATCTACATAACATTACACGGCCGCCATGTTTTATTGCTATTGATTCACATAAAGTCACCGAACAACGGCAGTAAATGGCATCCTTAAATACATTACGTTTAAAATCAGAGAAAACGTTAGATTTAGAAAGGAACCATATAAAGATTGAAGATTTTGGAAAGTCCATAATGTTGATACGTGTTTGTAACTATGATCATCTCTTTGGTATAGTGGTCGCAAACGTTACTGTCGAGTACTGGCGTCTTGGGTTTGTTTTCCGGGTCTGTCCAAGTGTTATTGGGTTTATACTATCAAGAATTTCTCAGTGGCCCGATTTTGAATTTTTGGACTCGACTTTTGATAATAGTCTCATACCTAGATCATGGTATCAAAAAAAAATATGGTAGAAAAACATGTTTGAACGTTTAGGGACATTATGAACTATCCTTATAATGTACTAGCTTCCGCCCGCGACTCCGTCCGCGCGGATGTCGGTCTTCGCGTGGATGGTTTATTTCTCAATTTTGAGTAACTCTGACAATGACATCTTATAAATATCTATTGGACCCTCAGAACAATAACTAAAGCATGCTTTAGTTATTGTTCTGAGATTGGACCCAATTACGGCTAAGCCTATAATAATTAAGGAGATCCCTCTATTGAGCTACTGCTGTTGAGCTCGCGTTCTGTAGTAAGTATTTTTTTCATAGTAATTCCAACCTTGTATTTACAAATAACTGATCGGAACAGTAATCAAAAAGGTCGCGCTGAAAAGCACGGTTTAAAATGACACGCATACAATATTAATTCCACGGACGACCGCTCGCATCAAAATTCAGAATTTATATGCATCGCGCGGCGCGGAACGCGGCTCCTTATATAGGAGTCGGGGAGGCGTGGCCCGCGTGTGCCGCAAACGGTTCAAGCCAAATCCGACTTTCGGCGCTACAGGTTACGGCGCTGAATCCACTGCGGGTAATGCAACGTATGTTCGCGGTTTTAAAGAACAACGTCTATGAATAAAACTGAAAAATAAGATTTTTTTTCTACGTATTTTTCCAGGATAAAAAGTATCCTATTTTATGCCCAGGATAATAAGGTATAATTATACCAAGTTTCATCGAAATCGAACCGTTAGTTTTCACGTGATGCCTACACATACAGACAGACAGACAGAAGACAGACAGACAAACATTTTTTTAATCACATATTTGGGTTTGGTATCGATCCAGCAACACCCCCCGCTATTTATTTTTTCAATATTTTCAATGTACAGAATTGACCCTTCTACAGATTTATTATATGTATAGATTTCTAAAAAGCTAACCTTTAAAAACAGGTTGACAGTTATTTAATATTGACTAGGTACATAATACCCGTCACAAAGACTAACTTTATTAAATTCTAAGCCCATGTATTAGTTACAAATCTTTTGTTGGCATACCTGTACACAAAGGTAATACAATATTATGTTTGTAAGACAGACATTGTTCTCTTTTCTACCGAAATACATACACGAGAGGTTAGAGGTCAAACAAGAGCACTGCACATAAAATACTATGTATTTACGTAACCACAACAGAGTGTAGAATAGCCGGGGACATGTAGACATGTCAGTAGAAAAGAAAAGTAATTAAAGAAGTAAGTAAAGTAATTCTGAGTCACTTGCCTAGAAGTAACTTATCCACTGTTGACTTAAAGACTGCAAGGTTATAGCTCTTAGGGAATACAGATTCCGGCAGCAAATTCCACTCCCTAACTGTGCGCACAAAGTGAGGAGCTCGTGGCTAAATAATTACAGCCGCACAGGCGGATCTACCGGGTTAAGCCGCGCTTGCCAAGGTTGGTATGTGGATGGGTGACCATCTGTCATAGCGGGTTTCCTCCGTGTCTCAGAAAGCACACGACGTAAAGCCGTTGGTCCCGGCTGTCATTTGTAGATGTTTGACAGTCGACTGTTAATCAGAAGCTCTAAAGTCTGACAACCAGTCTTACGTTGGGTTATCGTTTTACCCAGTTACCCAGTTACTGGGTTATAGAGGTCCGATAGTCAGTCGCTCCATGTAAAATACTGATATCCAGCTGCATCTGGTTCGACTCGAAGCCGACCCCAATATAGTTGTGAAAAGGGTAGGCTGATGATGAACTGTGTGAAGAATAGAATTGATATAGTGAAGAATAGATGGCGCATTACCGTACATCTTGAAATCCAATGATGGAGAGGGCACGTTTAACCAAATTGTGCAGTAAAAACAAGCTGGCAACTTGTGTCGATGTAGTGTTGATAATGCCACCTCTAGTAATGGCTGTAGATATTTATCTTCGTACTCTATGGTGACTGAGATGTAGGGTGGGTCGTATTTGGTATACCTATTGTTCTTTTATATAAGAAAACAATAGGGATAGGCGAGATACGTTGTACATAGTGAAGCCAGTATCAAAATTGATATACAGGGGTAGAAAAATTACATAACAGCACACATATTTGCCACAAAGAGTTAGGTAGAGGCGACAATACTAGTAAGAACAGCGGTGGCCCAGTGGTATCGGCCACGACTTACAAGTTGTAAGTCATGGGTTTGAATCCAGCCAGGACTTTGTGTAATTTATTTCATTACCACTGCTCTCGAAACGGTCTATAGGAAAACACCGTGAGAAAACTGTCCTTGAACCAAAAATTCGAAGACATGTGACATCCACAAACCCTCACTCAGCCCGCGGTGGATTATGACCCACTCCCTCTCCCAGAGTGGTGGCCTATGTCCCAGCAATGGGAAAATTTATGGGCTGATGACGTCAATAGTAGTACACTTTGCCAATAACAATGTAAAGTACTTATTAGATTGTTATAGATTGGTTTCATATCCACCACATAGCTATGGCAGATCCAAGAAAATAATAACAAATTTTCTCTTTGAAGATAGTGGAAAAACACTTGAAACTTAAAACCACTGGAAAAAAAGATAAAAATACGTTTCTTTCTTTGAATTCATGTAATTTCATAGACGTTTGGCAAGGTGTTCCGTATCAGCCGCGTCTCCCCTCTAACGAGCTGTCACACAGATAGGCATCTGAAGCGAAGTTGAATTATTGTTCCAACTTCCCCTGATTTTAGTTATATGAGTATTACTGAAGATATTATGTATGTAGGTTGTAATGCGACGTGCGAGCGAGATAAATAATGCGTAGATTAGAATTGTTGGAAACTGGCAACATTGAAGTATGTTTGTGTGTTTGCAACACTGAACTGTCAAATCGAAATTATTTTCTGGAAGCGTCTCGAACGGTTGGTTTTTATTTGCATTAGTCTAGTGAACTCATTTGGGGTACATACGTTTACGTAGTACTTAATTTGTTGTTATAATAAAGAAAATGTGCTCAAAATACTGGAAAATTGTCTTAATATACTAAAATACCTTACCTATTTAATTTTTGTCCAACTTTATCATCGTTTCCACTCGCTCTGTGCGACCAACTGTTTCCCTCTAAAATAATCACGATAACATTTAGATGACCTATTTCTTATCTGGCAAACTTTCACCCACGTCGACGCAAAAGTTCATAAAAGGCAATCATCTAGACAAATATTATAGACAAATATCTTTCGTCAATACCATTATTTGTGGAACGTAAATCCCTACCTATTGCGAGATCGTAAGCTGCTTACAGATACACCCAATATTTTCTCATATTCGTGAATCAGCAAGTTCTTACCATTTAATAAAATAACATCTTATATTATCGTCTACACAAACAGCTCATCCGTGGCAGCCCTAAAAAGAAAAATTATCACCTGTCACATATACAGGACGTTACAAAAAATAACACATTCACTAAAACGCACAATGTCGCGTGAAATCGTGCAAAAACGCGCCGCGTCGCAGCCTCGGGCGGCGGGGGGAGGGGTAGATGGCTGTTAGACAAATGGCGTGCTTACTTAGCCGTCTGCGTTTTTTCACTCAGCCTTACATTTCGGCGGCAGTTTGTACGAATTGTGTCGATTTGATAGTTTTTCCGGAGAATCAATGTTCTTATTTTGTAGAAGTATGTGCTGGATTTCGTTGGAAGATTGTGTTAAATTGTTCAATCTGTTTTTACAATTTTGCTCAGTGCGTTTCAGTAAACAAAATTTATTTCTCTACATTTCAATATTCCTTCTCCTAATTAGACAGCTTCGTTGACATGAGATGATGAAGAATACATGACATTTTTTTATATACTGGGGGGGTATTACAATGTCCTAAAACCAGGCTTATTCCTGCGAGTGAAAGTGACAGAGCTATACAAGTCGTCTAGCGCCATCTCGTTCACTCACAGGAGTAAGCCTGGTTTTAAGACGTTGTAATACCCCCCCTGGTCTTATATACTAATTTGACGAGTTGTTAGCTAATAAAATCAAACTCGATAACCTCACTGACTTGAGTACTACCCAAATCACTATGTTGTCTGGTCAATACTACGCCACGGTTTAGTTCAAGAGCTTAAATTTGGCAGAACATTAAAACAAACGTCTTCAACGATTTACTCAACATAAAAAAATTAATTCAACAAACCTTTCAACAGGTCTCTGGGCACTTCAAAAACACCCTCTCGCAAACTTACTCCATTATTTAGTATCAACCTGTATATTTGGCTAACCACACGGTATTAAACCTTGCTCACTGAACAATAAAGTCTGAATTTGACTGCGCAACTGTAAGCAGTTTACGTCTTTAGGGAATTGAGCCAAACTTTAGCCATTTTGAGGTAAGAAGAGAGTATTAGTTCGACAAGTTTAGGAGGTTTTCAAGTTATCTCGAGCGTTTAACTAGTGTTGAGGTAAAACGGACCGTTTTACGGGGTGTTAAGATTGAATTTGGGTTTGTGCAGATAGGGTTGACAAACAAAATTTGCACGCAGTGGAGTGCTGACGCAACGAATGTGCTTCGTGTTTATTTTAATTGGTGATTGTTTTTGTGGAGTGTTCATCGAGCTCTCGAGCGATGTTGCTCGAATGGAAGTCGCTGTAGCTCGATTTGAAGTCGCTAATGTAGCTCGACTTCCTGATTCGAAGTCGGGCCACGTCGACGAGCGCTTTCATTTCATCTGCTTGATGGCAGTGCGGATGGAATTGTTATTGTTTTACGTGTCGAGTTGCTGTTAAGAATAGATTATATTAAAACTACGGTAGAGATTATTTGGTACGTTTACATTTGGGAGTAGGATATTAACTTGCAAGTACCTTTATTTCGTTCTTTAGTTTACTAAAAAGATATAAATACAAACACAAAGCATCTTCACTAAACAGCAGCCTAACACACAGTCCTCAATTAAGCACTATCCCTTAAAAGCTCATAAGCGGATCCAGGCAGCACCACTGTATAATGAGTGGTGTAAACGCGTGTACACGCTGGCCCACAATGGCAGGCTTTGAACCAGGAATTTTAATGAACGTCGATGTCATTACGGCGAGGTGCGGTGAGGAGGTATGCAGGAATTGTGCTCTGATTTCGTCCTGCGTATGTTTTGTGGGTAGATATTGTTTAGCTGACAATTAGAAGTATGTTATGGTGATGGTATTGTGTGTACTTAAGTGGGGTTCCGACTTGCCCCAGTTTCTAAGTGCGTAGACATTTTTGTGTAGAGTGACAAAAATCAACTGACACTTACCAATAGTAAGTCGGTATTTTGTTTACTACGGTTTAAATGATCAATTTATCATCAAATTACGTTAAGGATATGAAAGAAATATGAATATAATATTCCTATTCCCAGAAGTACTTTAAATAAAATAGTCACTTTATTAACATCTGAAATTCATAAATTCAAGGACAGACAACGTGTAATCTAAAACTTAAAACCTTAATTTACAAAAGCATGAGCCTTCATTGTAAAATAAACTCGTATACTTAGTTCCTTTTACAGTTTAATTTATATTATTTTTGCAATGTTTCTGAGGGTAGGTTTGGATGAAAGTTTGTATGGAAAAACGTAATTTCAGTAGATGGCAAACCCCATCAAGGGAACAGACGCGGCTTGTAGCTCGATAAACCTGTTAATTTTTACTGAAATTTATCAGAACCTTTACACATGAAGCAATTTTTATTAAGCTTTCAACGAATGAGCTGCTCGTATCTGTGGCCATTATTTACAACTGGCCACCTTATCGGGGCGAATAAATAAAATTAATGTGTGGCCGCCATTTTAAAATTAACGACATCATCAATAAGGTCTTTTCAAATGAGTATTATTTTCATATCTGTTTGATTGGGAGAATTTTGAAGCCAGTATGTATATTCATTTCATGAGGTTTTGCTACTTGTGGCGACCTCTGGGGGTTAACCAATTTGAACCTTTTTTATTATTATTTAAAAGTTTAAAACCTTTTGACATCCATTTTGCCGAGAGGCAATGATGAAGCGATCTTACCCAGAAGGAACTTAAACTCTTGCGCAGCGACGGAATTTTGAGTCAAAATTAATGGATGAATGTAATTTTCAATACTAGCAAAAAACATAGTTTTACAAAAATGCATGTTTGAGTGCTTCTGTATATCATAATGAACACAATTTTCTTTAAAATAACGAAATTTTAAAATCTGAAATAGCCATTCCTAAATAACTAAAAATTCAATACCTCACACAAGCACAATCCTAAGTGCTACAATAAAAAAGTGACTGAAACTGAAAATGTACTCAAACGTAAAAGGTGGTGGTTCGCATTTCAGCTTTTTAATTCTCCTTTGACGCGCGTCCAGACACAAAGTTAGTCGCAAATCGCATTACAGTGAGCCTTTGTCGCAGCGCGTCTGATGCACACTCTGTAACACTTGTTATTTGCCGCGCCAGTTTGTTCTTTGATTTGCTGTAGGCATGTCTATTTAGAATTCGTTTTAAATGGAAACTTTTTTAAAACATGTTTGAAATGAGGAAAAGTAAAATTTTGACAGTACGTTGTTTATTTTTCAGATATATAGATAGCACTCGTTTGGCCAAACCGATTCATATACCAAAATGAAATAAAACTGGGAGAAATGGTTCGCTCAAGTTTTAAGACGTTTCTATATAAGAATTTATAATAAAATCTGGTATAAAGTATTAATTTTAGCACATAATAGAAAATAAATAATTCTATTTATTTCCTGAATCTAAAGCTACAAGATGAAATCTTGATACAAAAGAGATAGCAATAAAAATGTACTAAACAGAGAACTACTTCCAAACGCCTGATAATTTTCTCATAGCAACGAGTGTCAGTATTGTAATTGCAACCATAATTTTCAGGCGTTCATTTGATACCGGCCTAATATTTCTGAGTGAGGGTATTTTTTGGTGAAAATGGCTGCTGTTATGTTAGGATAATGGGGTCCCAGATGTCATGGCAAACTATTTTGCCATATTAACAATTACGGTCTTTTTCACGATTATACTAGAGTCTAACATCTTAAGACCAAACTATGGATAAAACGAAATACTAGCAGCTAGACATCGTTTTGTTTAAAAACCAGATTTTAAGACAAATTAATGACTATTTTAATAAGTAAATTAAATACCTACAAGAAGCGTATAAATAAACTTGACACGTGTCTCTCATTATTCTGAAATGGAGGTATTTCTGGATTATTTTCCTTTACTTTCTTAAAACAAAACTCCTTAACTCAAACCTATTTTACTTATGTTATTTTCATCAGTTCTAAAGATAATTCACGACGTTCAAAATAAGCTTTAAGCTCGGCGTCTACATAGATTAACCAGAACATTCAAATTATTGATTCAGACAGTGTGGCTTGCGTGGCGGACATAAACGCCGAAATAGGTCGGACAGAACCCTCATCTCAGTCGGCTTCATAATTACTTCTCCACGTTAAATTTTCATTGCCCTCTCCGTAATAATATGAATATTAAAGTAAAAGGTCGGAACTAGTGATGTGTAACGACTGAGTCCCGCCACACGTGTCCCGATTTTCCGGGACTTTAATTCCACCATGACGTCTCGTTGGGGACGCTCAAATATTCCGTTTTCTAAATGTCGCCGTTCTGTGCTTTAATTTTGTGTTTTTGATCCGCCGGTGTTGACTGGCTTTGTTATTCATTAATCCACATACGAAGCCTTATTTTCACCATGTGTACCAGAATATGTTTTACGTTTTCTTTTTGGGAATATACGGAGTATGTTAATGTTTCAGGTCACGATATTTCTTTAAACATCTGCTTTGTTTTGCATGTAACGGGGTGTGTTACCTCTATCAAAATATCGCCTACTTGTTTTTGGTTTTAAGTTCAAAGCAAAAGTAATATTGTTGGATAGCTGTTGAATTCTTTAAGTTACTGAAACGTATCATGAATTTAATTTGCGATAGACACGTTTATTTTAATAGCTTTCCTTTGGTTTGGTAAGAAGGTACAGCATTTAAAACTTATAGATCTTTATGATATAGGTACTCATTTTGGTTATTCTAATTTCTAAATAGAAATGTAAAATTCCAGTCGAATAACAAATCTTTGAATCCTTTTGTATTCACACCGAAAGCCGTTACTGTCCCGTGTAGTAACTACACTACCAGGTACTTATTATAATATTAATTAAATTACGTTTTAGTGCTTAGTTTTACATTGTGAACTCTTGTTTTACTTTACACTTTGTAAATGATTTTGTTCATTGTTATTTTAACCTTTGCCTCACCTGTTGGGTTAATAACGTGGCTACTGTGTGGCTTTAATGTTTTGCTTTTCGATTACTACTAAAACATTTAATACCAAATAGTTTTCAGATTATAGTTTTGGGTATTACAGTTTATAATTATAAGATAACAAATTCGTTTGATAATAAATCTGTTTTATCTCTCAAAATTTTTAAAAGCGCCTGAATTTTATTGACAGTTACGCATTCGACAGTAATTCGCGTCTCTGTGTAAGGTTGCTATAATATAACGTGCAGGAGTTCCGGCCATCTATGATTATTATCATAAAATATGTTTACCCAAAGTATTTGTAGAGGTGAGTTGAGTGCGTAATTATAATCTAATAATTAATATTTTCTTTTATAACTAGCGGTTACCCAGTTTACTTGCTCTTTTAATTTTACATTAGTAATTCTGTTGTTCTCTATTATGTTAAGCATTAGGTCACCATTATTAGTAAAGTAAAACGATTGTTTTCTGGAGCAATAATGATGAAAATATGTACCAAAGTATTGTTTGATTAGCGCGGAAATTATGAAAAAATGAACTTTATTAAAAATGTCCATTTAATTATTTCATAACGAACGCGTCCCTCAGAACAAACGTTACATTGTAAACAAGAACGTAATCCAAAAAACAATAGCCAATAGCGAAGGGCCGTCAAAGTTAACCCTGTGACCGCCGCCGTATTTATTTACCATCGCTAATCCGCCGTGTTAGTACGACCGACCCCGACCAATTTAAAGAGAACAAGCCTAATCCGCCCTTTGTAATGACCCAACTTGGGGTTTTAACCCTTTCAAATACGTAGGTAGGTATGACTTTTTTCACCCCCTTTGAATTTATACCAGTTAATTTTTTATTGTACCACTTTATGTGGGAATGTCGTTACGATTATTACGTGACGTTTCCGAAGTTTGGCGGAAACGCCCGAAGTTTAGTCTCGGGTTGATAGTATGGTTTGTGTCGGTATGTCAGGGGTGCGGTGATTATGTGTTATTAATTAAAAGTTGTTGTTTATGAGTGTGAATTAAGAATTTTATGTTCTAGTTTTAGAAAGTTCACGAGGTAAGTTTATTGTTAAAGATTCACTTCAAATGGTAATATTTTTAATATCGTTTTATGTTCAGGATTTTTATTATTTTATCTATAGGATACATACTAATTAAATGTAACAAATCTATTAAAAATGTTCAAAAGAGTTTTTAGTTTAAGTCATCGATATAACAATCTTACTTAGTAAAGTAAAATACGTGTTATCAAATAACACAGAAAAAATTCAAATGGCAAAAAAACGATCAAACACACCCCTAAAACACAGGTAATACAAAAAATTCACGACTTAATTCCTTACTCGTACTCACCTACTTTCAAAGTGACCAAAACAAGCCAAGTTTTACGGTTCACCAAACCTTAAACAACCCTTACTTGTTTATCACAAGGTTCAAAATCCAGTGGTTTTGTTGTTTCAGTTTGTGGTTGGCAAAGTGGTCGTCTTTGAATGATACTCGACACAAAGGGCGTGGGGCGCCTCTTGTGCGTTCACGGGTACTTTTAAATACTGACCTTGACACGAGCTCTTTGACTAAGAACTGAAGATCTTTTTCATTTTGAAAGTATACAGCGAAAGATAGAATCTTTTTGTCAATGCTGAATTCACAGAAAAAATGTTATTTCGAGGAAATGGATCTTTCGAAGTCTTTCAGATGGAAAATAAATAAATTGATACTAGGAGGCTTGTTTAGGGGTTAGGTACTGATCGAATATTTTAGAAAGTTGATTATTTAATTCTGTAGGATGAAATTGTGAGAGTAATGAGAAAACAAATAATTATAAGAAGGAACTGAACTAAGTGTGCTTCTGTTATGACGGGACCCCTTAGAGGGCCAAAGCCTGCTGGGGTCGCGGTACTAACGAGCTACCGTGACCTCGGAAGGTAAGACTATTGAAGGACACCGTGTATTTTAGTCAGTACAAGTCTGACAGTCCCTCCTGCCCTGCCCGGGGCTGGGAGGACTCATTTGATTATTTTACCACGCTTAAAAAAGCCTGCTTCTGCTATAATTTTCGAAAAAACATAGCTGATGCTTGTCTATACTATAAATGCTAAAATCAATAACCAAGCTAAACTCACAAACCTAATTCCAACTATCTGTCTGTAAGAACAACTAAACACAGCCAAAACACACAAAACTTGAACCTGGGTCACAAATCAGAACTTTCTTCACGTAAGCTAGGTACGCTATACGTAGGGTTAAGTTATAAGATGGCGGCGACCGACGACGGCAGGATCTACAGATCGTGTTGAACTTACAATCACACTTGTGACAGTTTCGGACTGAGGCTGTAGTTGAAGATATACTACAAAAAGATACGGGATGCTTTATAGTTTAGAGAACTATGTGATATATTTGTTAATACTTGATAAAAACGCAGGGGTGCAAGGATTTATTTTACATAGATACGCTATTTCTGCGAAGCAGTAATGCTCGTTAAGGAGGAGGCGGGCCGTGAGAGAGAGAGGACAGCGTCCTCCCTCCGCCCCACCCGCAATGGTAGACGCCCACGGCGTCGGACGTCGCAAGACGATCTCCGGCCACCGTAGGCGCGGGCATGCGGGCGGCGAGTAAAGGGCAACTCGCCGCTCGGACATGGACCATGCCCGGGTCGACGGCGCGTTGTGTTCCACGCGCGCCTCAAAGAGCGTCAGCACGATGACGGGGCCCCGCCCAAGAGGGCCAAAGCCTGCCGGGGTCGCGGGACTTATCTCATTACCGTGACCCCGGAACATAAAAGGCTATTGAAGGACACCGTGGATTTTAGTCAGTACAAGTCTGACAGTCCCTCCCGCCCTGCCCGGGGTGGGAGGACTCATTTGATGATTTTACCACGCTAAAAAAAAAAAAAAAGATACGCTATTGAGAAAAAATACTATACACCGTGTTCTTCACGTTATCCATAAACTTTAGCAAATACTTCTATGGCTTTTACAAATCAAATCCAACAAAGGAAGTAGTACTTAAAAAGGCTTCGTTACAAAGATATTTGTAATTTCATTTAATGAAATTTAATTGAGCTATGCAGTGAGAAAGTATCTTAATTTGGCCTATGTTGCCGCTTAGTGCAATTAAAATGATAAATCTATCAAATACTATTTGCATTTCATTTGTTTCAGCCCGCCAAATGTTATGAATGAAAATACGACGTTGCCAATTCGGATAAAGAGGCATGCATATCGGGTTATTTACGTCTAGGTATTTAGTTTGTATGAAAATTAACAAAAAATAAAAAATAAGAATTTATTAATGTGTCCATAATGAAAAATGCTTACTTCCGTGGTTTGAACATCTGGTCGAAGTTTATGTATATCGTCCGGAACACGGTGTATACCTACAGTTACACTTGAGTGGAAACGTTTTATGTATTTAGGTACAGCTAGTGTGCAGTGCTAGAAGTGAAGAAAAAGTTCACAAGACATTATTATTACTCCTGATTGCATAAATACATCGAAACTTGACAGCAATAATTAAGACTCATAACTTTTAAGCTATACAACGTCTTTCTCTCCAATAAAATCCTTGCTAGAGTCTTCAGTAGGTATACCAAACAAGGCAGGCTTAGGTTTTCATGTAAGAATTAAGAGGAAATCAGGATGTATCTGAAAGATAATAAATATTTGGCTTATAGCTTCGCTAATACTACAGCTTGTCCTAAAAACTAGAAAGTGGCAACTACCGACGAATCCTCAGTGACAAAGCGACGAAGACAAAAGACGACGCGACGAATCGCAAACGTTCGTATCGCTTTGTACGGCGACGCGACGTCTCGCCTTGTCGCCTTGTCGCTTTGTCACTATCTTCGACGCTTCGGCTATGCTTTACTGTTTTATTGGATCTGTTCATACAGAGAAATATATAATTTAGAACTTTATACAAAGATTTCTTGTAGTTCTTTGGTTTCTCATACTCGCCGTTTTTAGGACAGAATGACATTCATGCTAGATAGAAGACAACTTATTCTGCTCTATTTCATAACTTGCAAAAATCTTGTTCATTTAAAATTCATTTTGCTGCTATACAAGAATACCAGACAGAAAACCGAACATCACTAAAAATAAACCACCAAAACTGAAACATTCATCGATGTTACTAAAAACAGGAAACATTCCCTCACAGACATACGACAAAAATACAAAACTAAGGAATGTATCTTAAAAAATCAACACATACGTGTATTTTGTGGGACATTATTCATAAATGCAAATATGGGTTTAGCAGCGAGTCCGTGGGGATTCGCACGAGATCGGAGGAGATCGGGGATGATCGTGGGGATCGGGGATGATCGTGGGGATCGGGGATGATCGTGGGGATCGGGCATCGCGGTGGATGGCGTTGCTAAATGACGCGAAGTCTTTGCATCTTGGGATTCGTGGATTATTGAATATTTTTAAGCTGAGGGACGTGTTTACAATGCGAATGTCTGAGGTTGCCGCTGAAAAGGTTTGAGTGATGTGTTTATTTGATGGCTGTGGAAAAGTAAGATGGTGGCTGGAAATTTTATCGTTCGGTAATGGATTTTGTGCTGGAATTATTTACAAATATCTGGTGATGTGGGAGGAATGCTTTGTTGGAAAAAGGAGGATAAGATTTTTAGTTCATAAAATGTATCTCATTAATTGTGATCAAGATACAGTCAGTTTAATGTTTTTTTTACACGTGGTAAAATCATCAAATGAGTTCTCCTGCCCAGCGTTGAGCGGAAGGGACTGTTAGTCTCGAACTGACTAAAATCCACAGTGTTCCTTCAATAGCCCTCTACGTTCCAGGACCATGGTTATCTGTTTAGTAAGTCCTGTGGCAGGCGTTTGGCTCTTTATGAGAGATTTCTCCGTCAGATCGCTATCAGCTCTCAAGACGACTCGCCTTCGACCCGGGCATGGTCCATGATTGGACGGCGAGTCACCCATAACTCGCCTTCTGCATGCCCGTGTTAGACTAATAATGAGGCGAACTTAATTTAGGTACTCAATATACTCCCCATTCTTACCCTAATAATTCCCACAAACTAACAACCACATCGAGCCAAACAGCCCTAGAAATACGCCAAAACACTAACATAAAGACCCTAACTCACCTTGAGACATTCTTATCCAGTTTCTCCAGCAATTTGCCTCCTATAACAACCCTGCCGACTTTAAGAGCTCCCCTATTATAAGCCAATAGGATATCGTACGCGCTCCGATAGTGTGTCGGAAGTGTTTTCCAAATTGTATAAGGCTTAAAAATAGGAAGGATGGCGGATAAGGGGATCTCAAATTGGTATTGTTATGGAATAAATTGGTGACTGTTATACTCTTGAAGGGTTTAGTAACGATCGTGTGGAGGATTATTGTTTATTTTATACAACACTAGCAAACCCGGCGAACTCCGTTTCGCCACCAGATGGCTTCGTTTTATGTAACTTTTTTTTTTTTTTGCTATAAACCTCACGGAGCCCGAGAACCTTTCCAACGAATGCAAAACCGTGGAAATCGGTTCGTGCGTTCTGGAGTTATAGCGTCAGGAAGGAAAACCCGACTTATTTTAGTAGATTATTTATTTTTAGTATAAGCGAAACCTGAATATAGTTTGTTCAGAATCAGTAACTGATTTGATTCTAATAATTTTTACACCATGTTATTTTTTTTTTTCAAAAATATTTTAATTAAACTTTATTACCAGTTAATTACAATACATTTACCGTACGATTAGGTTTTGCCAAACTATTATCACGAGTGTATAACACAGGAGACGCGGTTTAAGGTTGATGCTCAAGGGTAGCCCGCGAAATTCAAAATTTCTTGGGTTTTTTGCAATTTGCAGACCAGTGCTAGGTTATATGTTGATTAAAATATTGATCGCGCTTGTAAGACGTATGTAGTTACAGAATTTTTATCATCAAAATCACCAATACAACCCTCCAAGTTCATAAAGCTTCAGGAACAAAAAAATAACATAAAAAGTCATTCCTGAAGCTTTATGAACTTAGAGCGTTATATTGATGATTTTGTTGATTATAATTCTGTAACTACATACGTCTTACAAGCGCGATCAATATTTTAATCAACATACAACCTAGCACTGGCTTGCAAATTGCAAAAAACCCAAGAAGTTTTGAATTTCGCGGGCTGGTTGGAGCATTCCCCTTAAGCGAGCGTACCGCGAAATGAGCATGTTTTTGAACGGACAACCAGGTAATATACAAGCTTATAACTTTGTGATTTTTTATGATACAGTTTTAAAATGTTGTACATAGATTCTTTACACAAAAATACTAGACAGGTGTATCGGGTTTCGCATAAACAAAAAATAATGTTGTATAGTGTTGTAACGTTGCACTATATTGGTCGTATTTTGTCAAATATTCTAGATTATATTTGCGTACAAATTGATTTAAAAGTTTGCTGTTTTATGACGAGTGTAGGCCTCAACAATCGATCTAAAGTGACTAGTCAAAATAAAATTGTCAGAGATCCACATATTTGGCTAAATTAAATTCTTCAATTGTTTCTTGACACCACAAGTCAAGCTTTATTAGATAAAATATCAAAATGGCGTCCTTTTATATAAAAGCGTGTCCTCTGGTATCATATGAACGCTGAGCAAAACTCACATTTTATCCTTTACAAGATTTTATTAAAGTTTAAAGTTCAATATAGGAAACTGCTTTTCAATATTATATTTCCTAAAAAAAACCCCTATTATGCATTTTTCCTACCCCCTTCGTTTATCGTTTACCGTTTATCTTTATGTCTACTGATCTTAACTATATTACCATCACCAACATTAACCTTGTTCTAATTATTGTTCCTGCTGCTACTCTTTCGTGCAATGCTTCCCTGGTATGTAGTAATTTTACCCTAAATGAATAGTTAAGAATAATTATTTCTTTACAGATTAGTAGGTGATGTTAATACAGAAATAATTATGAGTATTCACTCTCAAGAAAACCGTGGAATCGTTGAATAGAGATTTATTTTTCAGCAAAGTTACTTAATAATAATATACAGCCCTTACTTATTGTCCTTTAAAAGGTACCAGGGTCCCATGAGAGACAGGGTGAGCAAGACATCTTACTTCCAAACCCCCCGGTGACCATATTTAAGGAAGGTTTGATGGAGTAGGGATATCTAGCGGAAAGTATACCAACACCTACGACCTACGTATTCTAGGTACTCCTAAAAGCATTTTTTTTTTAAATCTAGTTAAGAAACCAACGTTCCATACTATATTTTGGTGGTAAAATCATCAAATGGTACTTCTTCTAGGCACGTACTGATAATACAATACACCGTGTCCCTTCACGCCATTTACGTTACAGGGTCACCGTTCCGTTACCATAAAGTGTAACGTTAAACACATTTTAGACTACTTCCTTCTAAATATAAAAAAAAAACAATGCTTGCTTCTAAAACAATGCTTTTAGTTACGTATGTTTTCCACTACGTTTTCACTTTTGGATACAATTTATTTTACACACAGCGGTAGACAATAACACGTTCATCATCGTACATCATCTAGCTGATAAATTCTTCACCTTCACTTGACATTTTTCTTCAATTGCCTCTTACACAAGCTACGAACATCTTCTTAACCAGCATTTTGACCCACATTTACAAATATAATAATATATTATACGAGTAATCTTTCATCAATCAGGGCAGTGGTGGCCCAGTGGTATCGGCCTCGACTTACGAGTTGTAGGTCGTGGGTTCGAACCCCGTCAGGCGCATTATTTTGTGTTATTTATTTCAACACCACTGTTTTCAAAACGGTGAAGGAAAACATCGTGAGGAAACCGGCATGTCCTAGAACCAAAAATTCGAAGACATGTGACATCTACCAATCCGCACTGGGCCCGCGTGGTAGATTACGGCCCACTCCCTCTCACAGAGAGAGGAGACCTGTGGCTGACGATGATCAAACATGAGCCGAGGTTTTTACAGCGCCTTTCGCTGCTTTAGCAGATATTTAGATTTAATATTGGCAATGATTAAGGCTGCCACAGTCAGGGGGAGTGGAGGGGAGGGGTATTTATTAAAAAATAACTCAGATGTAAAAGCGGTTTAAACGCGTAAACGTGTAGCGGTTAGCAGAGGTAAGTTAGGAGCGGAAAGCGGTTTGTTGTGCACCATATTTTGGTCTTAATCTTTTGTTTACCTACTTTTTTGATTGATTAAAACATTTAGTTTCATGCTTACAAGAAAAGATCAAAGATGATTGAAAGTTTATTATTTTTCGCAAACATATGGTTTGATGTGTGACTTCTGATCTGACAGATTGTAAGCTTTTAACACAAACTTTTATCATCTGGAGCTTCAAAGATCATCACACAGTTCAAATAACTGTAACTTCACTGCCTTCCTTTACATTTAGAAGTGATTCTTGTCACCATCTACCCGCTACCTCTCATAACTTAATCCGCTGTTATAACCAGACCCCAGTTATGCGTGCGCGCTGTCAAAGAGCCGACGCCGCGATATTGAACATTTTTGTACGGACTGATTAAAATAATGTTTGTAATTCAGCAATACTTTTCCCGCCATTGTCTCTTTGATGTCGCTGTGATTTTCCATCAAATTCTACGTGGTTCTGAGGCTGATGAATATTTTGGGTGAATAGTCAGCATTTATTATTAGTACATGATATTCATGAGTTGTATCTGGGATTTTAGCTCTATTTGCAACATGCTGAATAGCTAGTTTTCTCATAACATGACCTATTTCGATTTCTGTTGATATAAGGACTTGGTTACCTAAATGTAATTTTTTGAGAGTGTAAACTCTGTAATACATTATACAAAATAATATTTATTTATTTCTCTCAAATAGGTACAGACGCCAGTGCAGGTCAACTTACCTGAATCGGTCAAATTTTGTGATAAGGTCACTATTATGATAAGGTTGAAAACCTATTAAAGAAATTTAACAGATTGTGGTAGCTTGATGTGCTGGCATCTGTACAACAATTGGTCCAATTGGCTTAGGTCTAACCAGGTTTCCATCTTTTTTGAGAGCTGGAGTCTTAAATGGGTTCTGGACCGGTATGACAAATCTCCAGGCTCTCCCACCCACTTAAACCAAAAAAATTGAGTCTATTACCAGAAAATAATTTCTTTTACAAACATTTTTTGGTGATTCTAATAATAACGCTGTCCACGTGACTGAGTTTCGATTATGTCGATAAATATAGTAAAAGAGTAGGCGTTTTCGGATTCAGAAAGGTATATTAACGTTTACACCCACGAAATAATTGACCTATTATATTGAATTGAAAAATGCGTGGTTACATTCAAAGTTCAGGTTTCACGAAAGTTGTAGATATCTTCAATATCTAGATACTTTTGTTGAACTTTAAGAACTTGCTAGTTTGTTAAGGTCAAATCTTACAAGATTCTGAACAACTTTCTCGTAGCAAGTTGAAACTTAGTACCTGCCTGCTCACAAGACACCTAGTTTACAAAACCTAAAAAGCTTCGAATATTCTATCTCTATTCCCTAGTTCAAATTTTATTACATATCTATCTTTCTACTCCCCTCTATCCTTCATGAGACCAATAAAAGTAAATAAAGTGCGATAAAATCAGTTTTCGAACCGACACCGTAGCTTATTAGATTTGCCCGACATCGTAGCTCATCTAGTCTAAATAAGGCACTACCAATCCAATTCCTTCTCAAACTACCAGGTATCGGTAACTTTGGATTACCATAATGGAAAAGTTTTGAGTGGTTGAGGTACTGAAGTTTGTTCGGTGTTTTTGTAGTAGTGGTGAAAGTTACGTCCTGAAAACTACCATGCTCATAGCTGGTAAAGTGAAAAAAACATGGTTTTAAATTATGAATTTGTGTTGGTTACCAAATTGTATTGGCTTCACCCCCTGCGGGGTGTAAGGGGTGAAGCTAATAAAATATACTAACTGTGAAAAATTTTTTCTTCTTGTTCCAAATGTTCAACTAGTCTTACCATGGGTATCGTATTATCCTACACTAACCAAGCTATGGACGTCAGACAGGCGATCACTCCATGTAACAGACTGGTATTCACCTACATCTATTTACGAGTGGAATCCGACTCCAACATAGTTGAGAAAAGGCTAGAGGGTGATGCTCGTACAGTTAAAGGCCAATAATATTTTTATATCCAACTCCCAGAGTTTCATGGCACACAATAAACATTTTTGATGGCGTTGACCATACTTATAAAGTAATCCACTTTCCCTTTTATTTCTGCGACTAGGTCGGAATACTAAGTAGCTGGCATTAGGACGCGCCTATCCATCATATTGTTCTACTGAAGTGGGTAGTAATGATAAACTTAGGACTAATAGTTTTGGAGCATGAAAAGGGTATCAAAAGGTGAAGCCCTTGTTGTACAAACAAATACTTTAAAGCTTTGTTAGTGTTTGATTATGTTGGGATAAAATTGATACTTTAGGAGCAGAGGCCGTAGACAGTTAAGATAATATTATCTAATCCGTTTTAACAAAAAAAAATCGAACTCGTTCTAACTAAAAACCACCCTATCCCTTCAATTGCCCTTAGCGTTCTAGGGCCGCGGTAATCTCTTAAGACACTCCCGCAACCCTGGCAGGCATTTGCACTATCGATTTGAGCCTAATCAGACAGTGAGCTAAACATTATTCGCCGACCGCAACCCCGCAAAATTCTCCAGCAGTACAATGACATGGGTTAGAAATGCTTACAAAAAATTCATGCTTTTAAAATCACCCAACCAAACATGACAGGTACAAGTGAAAGCTAAAATCATAAGCTGGCTTGTGATGCTTGCCTGTCATCCGTGTAACCTATTTAGGGGGTGAAACTAGTCCGGGCAGCGCCATCTAATATTTATGAGGGATGCCGAGCGCAGGCAACGCACGGACTTTTAAAGGAGAATGTTGATTTTAATTATTTTGTTTCCGTTTATTTCTTGTAGTGGGCGGTGAAACGTAGTTAGGGGGTGAAAAAGGGATGAAGTTTTGTGTGACGGAGTAATGCTAAAAAGTAAATTAAGTTGCTAATTAAAAGTCTAGTTTATAAATTACTCGTATTCCTCACAGGTTTTGCAAAAAATACTGTTTTAGGAATTATTAGCCAATACCAGCAACTTAAATTAAAATTGTTTGGAGCTTTTAAAAAAACGAATAACCTTTTCCCTCGCATCACATTTGTGACATATTTCCACAATTCTCTCATCAATTTTCCTGCCCGTCCATACAATTTCCCCCACACTCATATAAATAAAGCAAATAACTCACACAAACGCACACAATATGATTAATTTGAGTGTTGTTACGTCGCGTCATAACGGCGTATTAGCATACGTCAGTCCGGCTTGTGCCGACAATCTATTAAACGAAAAAACTGCCCCTCCTCCCCGCCCGCCGTGGATACGCATACAATATTTATGAGATATTCTGCCAGAGAGATGAGATGTGGTTCATGTTATAAGCGAAGCCAAAGATGATATTTGTTTTTAAGTTTTGTTAACCGCTGAAATTGACATAGCGTTGTTTTTCTTGTGCTCTAATTTTTTTACTGGGGATATTCGTTTAAACGGTTCTGATTGTTATGCGCCTAAATTGAGAAGTAACTAGATTTTGAATCCACTCTGTCATAGGAAGCTCCCAAATAGCACGTAAATACCTAGTTTTGTGTAGTCTACCGAGCATAGTGAAATGTAATTATCACATAATGTGCAGTGCTTTCTTACATGACGTTATGATTTTTTCTATAACTTTGGAGCTGTTGTGTTATCATTAATATCTCAGTCTTAAAAAGTAGTCTTAAAATATATGCTTTTAGAATTGATTTAGCGGATATTATATTGTACTAATTAACCAGACAAACTGCCATGCTATTTTAATCTTAATTTGCTAATTACTCTCCAGAATACTCTAGGTACGTAATTCCATGTCCTACTTATTTCCGCTTCACCCCTCTGACTTCGCCCCCAAGTTGAAGTGGTCTCAGATTAAAGTTGGGTCGGACACGGCCCGTCTCGGGAATCATGATCCACAACTAAATCTACCGAGCCGACTGAAAACTGTCTGTTTATTACGTCAAACTAGATTATAAGAGATGGATGTTTAGGTTTCATTTTGCGAATATTCGACTTGCGACTTTAATAAACTTTGAAGTCATGATAAATTACGTTACTAAATAATTAAGAAGTTAATTGATCTTAGTGGGGAAAGATACGTACCGTGTAATTAAAGGTCTAATCTAATGTATAATGTTTTCTCATTCACTTTCCATACATAAAATACTTTGAAAATTTAATTTTCTTCTAGATAAAACAAAAAGGTTTTACAGACAAAAAAGGGCCCAACAGCTCTATAAAATAGCCCATAACTCTACTCGTGTACCATAAAACAAATAACACATAATATTCCCCTTTACACAACACCTTCACGACGTCAACTTGAAGAATGGGGCGGGTAGTAAGGCTCGCAAAAAAATTAACAAAGTAAGGTCTACAAAATAAAGGGAAGGGTCCGGTCCTGTATTAATAAAAAGGTTTAGGGATGCATTCACACCGTTGTGTAGCACAGGTGTGAGTGACACGAGGGGAATCATATCTTTACATTTTTGTGACTATTTTGGCAGTAGGGATTGGATAAAAACGTGGGACCATCTGTTGTCGCAGGACCGCTTAAAGGTAACCGAGACTATGGAATACAAAGGACAATAAAGTAACAAGGTAGATTTTAAGTCAGTTAGAAATTGTCAGCAAATATGTGTTTGAAGTGGTATTTAGTCTCGTATTCTGTCAGTCTTCATGGGAAAAAGAAAATGGGTTTAAGTTTGCATTAGAAGGCTATTTTGTGTAGACTCTTTAAAAGCTTCTCGGTGTTTTACACGTGTTGCGAATCACTCACCTTCTACTTAATAACTTAAAACCTTTCCCGTAGGCTTCTAAAACAACCCAATCGAACCACAACATATCCATTACCGACAAAACATTGACGCACGCGTTACGCACCGATGTAACCGCGGCCATGTTTAGGCACCTCGTATTTTACGTCCAGATGTCCTCGGTTACTGCTAGTAACAAGCCTGCGTTGGGCCGATAAAAAATAACTGTTCTCTGGAACAGTTATTTTACGCGGTATGTTGTTTTTCGGAGCTGTTCCCGCGTTATTGGGTATGCGATATTTTGACGCATTATGTAGAAAATTAAGGAGGTATCGGTTGGTGATGGGAGATTTATACAAATAGCTATTTTTTCACAGGTTGTTTTTTATTTAGCTTGAGAAAATATTAGAAAATTATGTTTTGTATTAGATACAAAATTGCCTTTTTATTCATGTGTTTTATGTCAATTTAAATATTCATGTGGTTTTTTTTTTGTTTCAGGTAAGGCAGTGTTTGTTAACATCAGTTTAAAGAAACTATGAAATTATGTAAGTGCAATTATTTTTATTTAGAAACACAACATGTTTGTTCTTGTAAAATTATTGCCTGATTTTTAAAGAACGCATGAAACAAATTTTATATGCTTCAATGGTCGGTCGGTGGAAATAATCTTTAATTATTTTTCTTAGTATAAGGACAATTTTTATAAAGACTATTCATAAATCTTTTGTCTAAGTACGCAATACGGCAGTTGACACTGAACAACGCATGACCTCTTCCTGTCACTTTGAACACATGCCTAGCTACATGGAACAGCGGCTACATTCGCAATATCATGTAGTCATCAGTCGGCAGCCGACATGACTTCATTAAGCCACTCGGCCAAGCTCGGCCTTGTTCGGTGTCACTCGGGTTTACCCCTTGACGAGGAGTTAGGGATACAAGCTTGCATTTTTTAAAGGAATTTGGGAGGGATCTTAATTATGGACTTGGAATGAATGTTGTTCTTTTTTACAACGTAATATGTTGTTTTTTCATCTGATCTACAGACTTCACCCCTTTTTCTGTCTGTATTTTTTTATTCAAATGGTTAACTTTAATACCATAACTATTGGCGAAGTATCTTTTAGTAATTCCACTTTTTTTAGTAGCCTAGTTTGTGTTCCACTGCTGGACAAAGGCACTCCCTTTTTCCTTCCAAACCTCTCTATTTAGGGAACTTTAGTTTGATTCAAAATCCACTTTACATTTTTTTAATAAAGCATAGTCAAATTACGATTATTTTTTTCCCCATGATTTTAACCATGTACTTTTCCCCAAAATCTTTAACACCCCCTTTAGAAGAATAGTAACGATTTTATTTGCCAATTACTGCAAAAATTTTCTCTACGCACAAAAACCAATTCTGCCAAATAACTAGCAACACTTTTATTCCTGTCAAACTCAAATAATCTTTAATCGCACATCCCCGTACGCCCCTAGTTATTAAGGCCCACGTACACGACACTAGCGCCCGATGCAATCGAGCAGTACATGTACTCACTGGGGACTGCTGATTGGCTGCTGGATGACGTCATGCGTTCGTGTTGCCACTGGGGTGACGGCTATATTAAATGGTGCGGATTTTGGGTGTTATTAGGGTAAAGGATTTAACAGGTAATTTTAGGGTTATGCTCATTTAGCGGAAACCGATAGATCCAGTCTTCGTCTGCCGTCAAATTTTAATCATAAACAAGCTGATTATTTTAATTTTACATGGAAGTCGTAATACTTAGAATTTAGGGCTTCTGATTACCAGAAACGACTGTCAAAAATCCAGAAATGACAGTAGGCATCATTGGGATTTTGACCTAATCGACTAACTGTCAAAGAAGATGGGATGATCACTAAAGATAACAATATCAATGTATGATGCGAACTTAATGAGCCCACACTTTACAGAAAAAAGTTGACAAATAGTATCGCTTTTATCTTATGTAAATTATCCACTCACAAAAATATTTAAAACAGCCAAATATTTTTAAAATGTTTTCAACTATGAAATATGAGACAAAAACATTATACAGCATTATTCATATTCATACTTATCATTGTAGTATGAAAACAAACTTCGCTACTAGCTATAATTTATTTTTCCGAGGCATTTTCATCCCTATTTCTTACAGTTTAAGGTGTACTTTACTTTTTATCAGATGAAAATATATTTTTGTGCAGACCCTACTCTGAGCATCCCGCAAATGAGAGTTGTCACCTGTGATACGTAAAAATAGAAATATGTAGCGACAGCGGAGAAGTTACAACAAAGTTTTTTTTTGACACTTTATCTTTGCCTTTTTGCTATTTATGCAAGCTCTATAACTGTTTATAAGTTAACAGAATACCTATTGAATTGGGTTCATTTCTTCGTCGTTAAAATAGTGACTTGAACATATCTGATGGAAAAGCTGTCCCAGTCAATCTCATGTTATTTGTAGTAGTGTAGTACTGCATACAAAATACGACAGTACGTTTTAAAATGCTGCATAGAGTATTAAAAAAAAAAACATCAAAATGTTCCAGTTTTCATATAGCTCATTTCATTCGAGGCAGAGTTATTAAACAATATTACTACCTAGAAGCATATTGTGAAAACCTACCTGAAAAGGCACAGCCTTCAATTTCAGCGTAATAAGCGGAGTTGATAACACTTTACATTTTTACCGAAAAAAAGGTTTTCAATTATTTTTTTCTTTTTGTTTTCTATTTCACACAAACCCCCAACATTTACTATGCATACGAGAAGTTGATTACATTTTTAACACCTGTTTTACTTCTAAATTTTTTTGCTGAACACCCTTTGTAAGCGGCCTTTATGCAAATTGTCTATTACAAGCAATGAGCTGCACATTGGCGCGGAAGTTTTGACAACACCCTGTAATTGTGAGGTGAAACAGATTCTCGGGGGTGAAGTAAGTGGCGCGGGGTGAAGTTACGGGGTGAAGTTCTTGTTAACAGTAAGATTGAATCTAAAGTTTTTTTGTTTATACTTTTGGATTTGTTGTTGTTTTGCGGCCGACGTTTAAAAGTTATCTTGTTATTGAATTCGCTTTTGTTTACTGTGTTTACTAACATTTCAGATTTATTCTGGAAGGAAGTTCAAGTAATATCAGCAACTAGTTTTATCCCTCAGTTAAACATTTAAGTATGTCTCACACCAAGGAATGCCCTTAAAAAAGAAATCAATGCCAATAGCATAACGTTTCAACACTCAGAACACTCCAAATTAATCCATTACAAATGCATGTGCACTCTATTATTGTAAAATAAACAAAAAACGCCTTAAACTCATTGTTCATAAAGTTCACTGCAACCGCAATTCAACATTTGCATTTCGTCATGAATGCAAACTTACGTTTACGGCTGGTCCACACGACATTGCACATTATCTTCTGAGTGTTAAGGATGTGATGTGTGGAATTGCAGATCAGTATTCGGTGTCTCATCACATAGTTGTCTGTCTGTCTGTCTGCGTGACAAATTGTTGCCAGGCAACGATTAATGGTATTATGATGCTTTGTAGATTTATGATCTGATGTAAGATAATGGAATATGATGTATGGAGCTTTGAGTGAATGCGTGTTACTGTGACTCGTTAGTCTGGTGGTTATTGGCACGACTGCTATGCTTGTAGACCTGGGTTTGACCCTTATATGCCATACACGGTACCAGTTTACTTGTGCAAATCTAGACTTGCACAAACACAGGACAGTAATTATGTTAGAAATTTGTGCAAATATCTTCCCACACACGTTCCAGTATACTTGCCCAAGTCTGGACTTGCACAAACACAGAACAGTGAAAATGTTAGGGATTTGTGCAAGTATCTTCCCACACACGTTACAGTATACTTGCGCAAGTCTGGATTTGCGCAAGTATACCGTGTATGGCCGGCATTAGGTAAGTGTGCAAATAGGTTTTTAAGTAACGTGCATGTATGAAAAGATGTATGAACATGGATATGGCAAAAGGAGTATAATAAGGATCGTAGTAGTTTCTGCAGTTTCAGCTAACCCAATCTTTGATGAGTTTTTTTAAAGAAAGTACCACTCTAAGCCACATCAATATATTTCATAGTCATTTCCTAACAACCAATATCATGTACAGTCAAAGTAATCTTCTAAAGTATCAATTCTAACGATCTCTATCGAAAACAAACGGAGGAATGTTCTTCTCGATCTCGGAGTCACTGATGCTGGTGGAAGCTGACGTGTCTCCGCTCTCCGAAGCGGTGGAGGACCCTGACTCCTCGTCCGTCAGCTCCACCTTGTAGTCGTAAAAGAAATGGTGGTTGTATGGACGTACGCCCCCCTTCGTGCCGTTTGGACATCGGTGATCTGCTATCTTGGTGAACACTGCCAAAGAGATCAGGGATAAAAAAGATCAATGTAGTTTTAGTTGCTTCTTCACCTTCCAAATGATAGAGTAACCCTCATTGACGTTAGCTGCTATAAGCCCGTCAAATGGGACGGGCCACGTTATCCGCATGCACAATAGTCGCTGGGCAAAAATATGCACTCAATGGGTGCCTGAGAATGGACGACGCCGCCGAGGCCGGCCCAAAAAGAGGTGGCAGGACGATCTAGATGCGTACCTTGATGGATGGTCCGAAGTGGCACTAGAAAAGAGCACTTGGAAGGATATGGGGGAGGCTTTTGCCCAGCAGTGAGACATAAATCGCTAATAAAAAAAAAACCCGTGTAAAAGACAGCTATGATGTAGTAGGACGATATTTATTATAGATGACGAATACCTTGTTGTTTAAGGCTCCGTTTCTGCCAGAGATAAGCCAATAGGTGCGTCCACACAGAGCGCGCAGCCTCGCGAGGCATTTTCCGCGCGAGGAAACTGACAAGCGAGGCTGCTCACTCGTGTGGACCGTCTATTGTTTTTCGACCGAGGCACGAAACAATATACGCGAGCAAAACAAAAGCCGACAGTGGATGGTTCGGGCGCTCGGTCGCTCGACCGCGGCAGCGCTGTCACTTGCTTCGCCCGAGACACGTCCACACCAACCGAGCTGCTTCGCGCGGAAAATGCTTCGCGAGGCTGCGCGCTCTGTGGGGACGCACCTATTTAAATGTAGCCAACCAGACCAATCTTAGCTTATTATGTGTTAAATGAGGCGGAAGCGAATTGAGAAGTAAGTTAGTGTCATTTAATTATGAATTCTTGCGTACATTATCACCAGCCTATAATGTTGGGAACATATTAGGGTGATGATGATGAACACTGCTGGGACACAGACATCCTTCCGGAGTAGTAGTCCACCACGCGGGCCCAGTGCTGTTTGTAAGATGTCACATATCTTCAAATTTTTGGTTCTAGGTTATGCCGGTTTCCTCAGTCGAGGCCGTTACCTCTAAACCACCACTGATCTCTCCGCTCTTGCTTTATTCTCGTGGAAAAGCCTTCGAAACAAAACCAGTTAACTAATTACTCCAAAATATCTGTTCTGAGGTCGCTTCCAACCGGTATATGTGGATATCTAAAGGGGAGGCCTATGTTCAGCAGTGGACGTCCTATGGCTGAGATGATGATGATGATCTGTTACCCACTTGTGCCATCCTGACAGTTCCTGTAGTGCATCATGCAGAGACTTTTGAAGCTCCTCCGGGCTCGCTGGTACGCCCCGCAGATCCACTTGATGCTAGGATCCCGCCATTTCATCAGCATGTCCTCGGGACATTTGTTGCACTTACGATGCCATTTTCTCCTAAAATTATAATGACACTATAATTTTTGGAAGTAAGTGTTTTCGAGAAAATAGTGGTGGGAGCTTTGATTCTGCAACCATTCACCCGACGACCGGTTCACCTATTATCCTGTGTTAATCCAGGAAACAACCATTGCACCAACATCCAAATCCGTTCAGCAGTTTTTGCGTGAAAGAGTAGTAAACAAACATTCATCGTTACAAACTTTCGCATTTATAATGTTAGTAAGATCTTCATACCATCCTCTGCGTTCTATAGTTGACTTAGGCGCTCGATCTTTTTTAGGTTTCTTAACCTTTGGTGCTCCAACACTATCCTCTGATGAATCCGAGTCCGTGAACACAATATTTAAAGATTCGCCGCCGGATCCATCATCATCATCTTGAGCAGCTGAAAAAATAAATTTGGAGCTGGATTTCAAAATGTAAAACGTCACGGCTATTCAGTAACAGGGTTGTTTTGTATTGTGTATGTGTAGGACGCTATGTATTGTGGGGACTTAAATAAGTTCGTGAAGAAGAAGAATTATCATCAACACTTATCACAAGATTTTTGTATTTGATTTACAGCGTACTTGAAATATTTACTGCGTTATGTACCGTTGCTCTTCCAGTGTGCGGACGGCGAATTATGGGCGACTCGCCGTCCGATCATGGACCATGCCCGGGTCGACGACAGACAGACGGGCCCCATCTTAAAGGGGCAAAGCCTGTCGGGGTCGCTGGACCGTCTTATCAAGTAACCGTGTCCACAAAACATAAAGGCTATTGAAGGACACCGTAGATTTTAGTCGGTACAAGTCTGACAGTCCCTCCCGTCCTGCCCTGTGTGGGAGGACTCATTGGATGACTTTGCCGCGTCAAAAAAGCGCCTCTAGAGTAGTAACGGAAAATTTCCAGTTGTCATCACAAAAACATGAAAAATCATGCTAGGGCTTCTGTAATTTTAACTATACCGACGCTTGTTTCCAAAAATAGTTATTTCCCAGTAGCCGCCATTACATTGCTTACCCGTTTCAGTACTTACCACGAAATGAATCGCTGTCAGATGACGTGGAGCGGTCTCGGCGTCTTGTTTTGAGTCCTTTTAAATTAATCTCATTTTTTAGAGTATCGTTGACTATTGCGGATGTCACGAATTGCGCTGTGAAAGAAAGCTTTTGCTTTATTTTGTAAAAACTTGTAGGCTGAATGTATCCTTCACGAAAACAAATAAACCGTGTAAAAAAGTTGGAACTTCTAAATTCCATGATTATAATATCCTTAAAATAAATGTTCATGAAGATCACTTTTTTAACTATCTACCCTTTATAGGTAGGTACTGTTTGGTCCGTTTTCATTTAACCAAGATAACAACTAAATCATTGCCTTAATTAGAATTGAATTTCCAACAATGCAACAATACTCTTATTTCTTTAAGTTTTAGTAAGAACATTCATTAGCCAGCGTTAAATTTTAGTTTTCAACTGCAAGTCAACGTATTTCTCTACCTAGATCTAAGTCTTGTTATGACCCTTGTTTAACCTGAAAAAAATCCCATGCTCAATACTTTTTAAATAAATCAACAAAGTGTTTTGTGCAAACTTTTACGGCAAAGAAAAACTCACCTAAAATCAATACAAGTACAAAGTGAGCCCGCCGCGCCATGGCTTCGCGTCAATCATTTTATACCCCTTTGTGAAACATGCGTAGAAACCCATAAATTGCACCCATGGCGGATTTATATCCATTCGATTTGATTTCTTTTACGATTCCGATGTAATTTTGCGTTTTATTTTTATTACGTAATGTTGTGTTGTTTTATTGTTTCACTCTCTAGGATTTGATCGTTTGATACCAGTAGACTGTCCCTGTATTGTAAGGGACTTAACCATAAAGTATAGTACTATGATACACTTCAATGAATCTTTGGGGAAATAGGCTTCATGTTATGTTTATGATCCTTTAAAATCTCTGAATCTGCACGGGGTTTGCGTGGTAGATGCAAATTGCTTATTTCGTTTATAGAGGAAGCCTATTATCGTCATCTCTACCAGACTTTTCCCCACTATTTTGGGCTGTCGGCCTATTTGGATGCACCTCAATAACAGTATTTTTTTTTTAACTTGGAGCAAGGAATTCTTGCGCAGTGTGTACTTTCAACCTCTACAACTGGCTTATTAGTATGGAATATCATAACATAGGCTGATTTTGTGTACTAAGTACTCGTAGTAATAGGTATTTGATCTCCTTTGTATTAACAAGCGACAACATCAATTGGACGTAGTTATGCAGAAACGTTCCAACCCACAAGTCACCCGAAATCGAGTTATTGTGATCAAACTACCTTTTATGACATTTAGGATCAGATTCGCAAAAAGGTTTCAAGTTTTAAGCCTTATATCAGAAAATATTTTTTTCACTTACGTTCCAACCCACAACCTTTATCAAATAATAACTTGTGTAAATTAACTATAACGTGCTATGAGGACAGAAACATTTAATGTTTTACGAAACACTATATTTATTTTGTTAAAACGTCACAACAATCTTGTAGTGTTTTAGCAAAACCATGTTGAACCATTTTATTTTGTAACAAATGTTCCATTCCTATTTGGAACGTTTTAGCAAAATTATAATAGCACGGCATAAACGATCCAAAATGTTTGGTACGTTATGTTTCAGACCTAAATAACATAATTTGAAAACTTAAAAGGTTTCATGAATTTTGTACTATTATGTACCTAAATAAAAAACTTGTTTCGGAAAAAAAAGTTTCAACTTTAAAGGGTTCAATTTTAACACACTTTAATTAGCTTCATACTTAACTGTATGCATACAAAACCACTAAAAATAAATATTTATAACACGTTATGAAAAAGTTTATTTTCTTTGTAGTTATTTATCAATAAAAAATTACTTGAAACTTTTAATATCATAGACAAAAGAAAAGAATACTAATGACATTAATCCGAAGATATGCACAACCGGGAACGCATCTTTCAATAACTTTTTACTGGTGCAAGCGAGACGGAGTATTTTCTTTTTGACATTGAATCTTATTTGAGTTCGCAACGATCATTATTGAAACAAACGTCGTGGAAGAGGTAGTTTCCGTCGTCTTTTGTTTGCAATTAACCTTATAACTTTTATAACAGTGAACCGTGGTGAATTTGTAGTGTACTGTGTGTCACTAAATTAGAGTAAACAATGGAAGCTAATGAAGATGTAAGTATTAAGTGATTGTATAATATTTTCTGTATATATATGTACCTACATATTTACGGTCATTTATTTTATCGAAAGACGATTTTAACTAATTTCCGTTATTTATTTTTACAGATTTTATCATTAGAACAGTTATTAGCTAAAAAACGGAAATTAATGGAACTCAGAAACAAAGTTATCTCTCAAGGACAGATCAAAGGTCAAGTCGGAATTGGAGACTCCAAAGGTATGTTGGAATTTAGTTATGGGAACAAAATATTTTTTATGACTTTGATGGCGTATTAATTTTATTGTATCGCCATTTCTTAGGTCCATTCTTACGTGTCTTACACATCCAAGCGGTCGACGAGTCAACGTAATAAGCCCCGCAGAGGGAGTTAACGCGTTTCGAGTCGAAGATAGGTTTCGGTTGCATGTAGCAATATAAATCGTATCTTCTGCATGTATTGTGTATGTTCCTGTTGGTGCTTTGCTATGATATACGAGCATGATTATTGTTCTTGGTGGGGCTATCAAAAATATTATTAATAATATTATTATCTGCATTGGATTACGACTTATGCTTACTAAATTAAATTACTGTTTAATGAAAAAATGTATATTATGGATGGGATGGGATGGGATTGGATATGATGAGATATGTATCAGTTTGCATAAGTTGTTTTTTTTTTCAGCTGACTCTAATCCAGTTACGCCATATTCAAACACGCAGCCTTCAATCTCTCCTCCACCATATTCGCCACTTACTCCACTAAATTTTATGAATAAAACAAGTACGGATAATAATTTACAAGGTAAGATGATTCTTTTAACATTATAACCCCAAAAGTACAAGTCACCTGATGCAGATAATATAATTAAAACCTTTACATATATTCCGGTCGCAGTTAGTGTTTGTATAAATTGTGCCAATAGACTACTTACGTGAATATGTACATTGTTTTAGATACTTGTGATCCTGTTATTATACTAGAAGAAATACAGGATGAAATTTCGCCATTATCATCACCTCTTCGACCAATGTCACCAGAAACGCAACAACTATTTAATATATTAGCTGAGTATGAACCA
This sequence comes from Agrotis exclamationis, assembly GCA_950005045.1. Classification (NCBI taxonomy): domain Eukaryota; kingdom Metazoa; phylum Arthropoda; class Insecta; order Lepidoptera; family Noctuidae; genus Agrotis; species Agrotis exclamationis. Next base: position 21,431,840 of record OX465435.1, on the reverse strand, counting down.
ATTAACATTAACGAAAATAATGATATTTCAAAACACATAGATGCACCTGACTATTGTGATAGTGATGACAGCGTAAGAGATCCGGATTATGTCTCACATCGCAAAGTAATACATATAGATGAGTCGACAACCTCTTGTTCGTCTTTTAATGATAGTGTAGATCATGAGGTGAGTAAAAATAAGAAATTTCCATCAAAAGAAAACCTTAACAATGAGGGTATAGAAATGCTAGAACCTAACAATGAAGAATCAACAGAACTTATTCCACATATAAGCGACGAAGATTTACGATCTAATTCGGGAACTGGTAGACCGAAAAGGGGCCGTAAGAGAATTAATCCTCAACTTAGATCTGAAAGGAAATATAATAAATACAATAATTTAGAATACACGACCACTAAAAATAAATTAGTGAAACCAAAAACCTTTATTAACTATAGTTGTAAATGTTTAAAAAATTGTGCTAGCTTGATTCCAATAGAGAAAAGAAAAGAAGAGTTCGAAAAATTTGTACGTCTAGGTTCCTACATTGCTCAATGTTTATACTTAGGATCATGTATTAAAGAAGAAAATAAAAAACGAAGTTACACTATGACTAATGTTCCTGAGGGAAAAAAAAAGCCAAAGCAATTCAGCCGTGTCTATTCCATTAATGGTACAAAGGTTTGTCGTGACATGTTTTTAAATACTTTTCAAATTACTACTCAAAAAGTTACCATTGCACTAAAAAAACTTAGAAGTAGTGAGCCCATAATGGATGCTAGAGGAGTTAGCACAGGTGGCAAGAATAAATTATCAGATGAAATGTATAATTTCATAGTTGAAACTATTTCAAAATTACCAAAGTATGAGTCACACTATAGAAGAGAAAAGAACAATGACACGTTATATTTACAACCGGGGATGACGTTAACCAAAATTTACGAAATATATCAGCAGGAGTACACAAATACTTATGGTGAAGGCCAAAAGTGCGCTTCCTTCGAATCAGTCAAAAAGATTTTTTATACTAAGTTTAACCTTAAGTGTAAATCACTTAAGAAAGACACCTGCAATAGGTGTGATATGTTAGCTATAAGAATTCAAAATGCTAGAACCCACGAGGAAAAAGAACAAGCAAGAACAGAAAAGACACGACATTTAGAAAAGGCAGAAAATTTGAGGAAGCAGATGAACTCCGACTTTGAAGACGCTCGAAACATGTCGACTATTGAATGTATAACATTCGACTTAGAAAAAACTTTACCCTTACCACGAATACCTACAAATGTTGCATTTTATAAAAGACAACTGTGGCTCTACAACAGTGGCATTCATAGTGCTTCAGATGACATTGGTCATTGTTATATATGGGTTGAAGGGGAAGCAGGAAGAGGTGCGCAAGAGGTGGGTTCGTGCCTTATAAAATATATTCAAACTAAACTAAGGCCCACTGTTGAACACCTTATTCTTTGGAGCGATTGTTGTGGAGGACAGAACCGCAACATAAAAATAGTTCTCATGTTGAAAGCACTTTTAAACTCACATGACACCTTAAAAGTCATTACAATGAGATTTCTTGAGTCTGGGCATACCTTTCTGCCTAATGACACAGATTTTTCTAAAATTGAAACTGCTCTCAAACACCATCAACGTATTTATACAGCCGAAGAATATATGTCCATAATTAAAACATGTAAAAAAAGAAAACCTCTCGAAGTATTTAAAATGAGTAAAATAGATTTTTATGGAACAGAAAAATTGGAAAAAAATATAATCAATAGAAAAAAATTCACAGATAAAACCAAAGTCAATTGGTTAAATACAAAAGAAATAAGACTTGAAAAAGAGAAAGTGTTTTCAGTTTTTATGAAATCATCGTTAGAGGAAAATTACAAGGAATTAACAATTGAAAAAAAAGTTAGAGGGGAAACACGAAATATTAACATGTCCGATTTCTGTTTGTTGTGGCCGGATGGTAAAGCCATTGCTCCAGCCAAATTAACAGATTTACAATCCATGTTTCAGTACATCCCTGAGGATTGTCATGAATTTTATAAAAACCTAAAGAGTTCGGAGGGAATCATAGATGATGTCGATGGCTTTGGTGGGGAACCAGATTTCGAAATGCAAGAGGATGATGAGTAGGGCGTATGAAGATTTTATCATAATCATTAGCCTATAGCAGACCACTGATGGCTCCCCTAATAGCACATGATTTTATACTGATTTTTAAATTGTGACCTATTAATAAAAAGTGAAAAGCATTATTATTCTTTTATTTGTTGTTCAAATTTAACAAATTACTAAAAAATCAAATGATTACGTAAAATTTAGATCATAAATTAAGGTACTGATGGATAAAAAGTACCTGGAACGTTTGTGCAAAATTAATTTGAAGCCATGTTCATGTAAATATTAATTATGTTAAAATATTCCAATACCAATAATGTTTTTTTTTTCTTATTGTAAAGTGAATAGCCTAAAATTAAACATATGATTATCTAAACACAATATAATTCAACAATAAAACCTTTAGTATTGACCTTTACTAGTTACAATAAAAAAGAATACCATTGAAACGCGTAAATGCTTTTATCTCAAATTCAACTTACTGTGGAATGGAACATTTTTGCATAACTACGTCCAATTATTGCCTAACTTACTTAAGGCGCGGACAGACTACGATTTTAATCGCTTATGACCGCGTAAACTATTGTCACCACTATGGAGCGTCAATAAGATTCAAAATTGAAAAAATTATATTTGTGTTGAAATGTGACGTAAGCTGCTAATGGGCATTTATTTTACTGCTTTTCTTTAGATTATTTAAAATATAGACATAAAATTAAATAATGGTTTTGTTAAAGTTTAAAAAAAAATGGAAAACCTACTAAATTCTTAAAAAAAAACTGTTGTTATCGCTGGAAATACAGAGATCTTCGACGTCAAAGTTTATTTTTGTGCTACAACTTCCCAATTTTTATTGGGAATATCAAACTCTTATTTATTATTCTGTTTGGTTTAAATTCTTCTTTATACCCTTCTCTGTTCACTGTATTTTTCGCGTTGCTTATTTTTATTACATTACGTCATACTCGACGTTCTAAGAAACCAATTTTTGGGAATATTGAGATAAGACCGCGCCTTAATGATAAATTATAACACTTCAGTCAGTTTTATGAAGGGAAATTCGGGAAACAGAAAAAATCACGTTAAATCAACAAATTTTTCTATTCACATAAATAATCACACTCTGTAGTTGTAGAACCAGTGCCTTCCATGTAGAGGGTCGTCTTTACATTTATGGTCGTATAATTTCACGAACACTGAAAAAAGTAAGATACCTTTTAAACTTGATTTCGTTCAAATGGCAAGAACTGAAGAACTGAAAAAACATACTAATAATAGTCAATATCTCAATGATTTATTCATTGAAAATACCGGTATATTTAATCCGGATGCTTTTTGATGACTGGTGCGTCTTTGAGGCATGCCATAATAGCCTTTGAAATTGGTCTACTCCAATGACATCAAAGATCGCCACGACCTCATTCCATCGCCCCCCTTCAATTATTTATCGGTCTTCAAGACACTCTGCAAGACTTCATCCATTCCACCAATTCGTACTAACAAGCAAAATAGAGGAACACACTGTCGAATACAGCCAGAATCTCTTTAAAATTAGAATGAACATACTTCTTCTAAGTCACTCCATATCTCGCCTCCTTCTGCGAAGCAGTCATGCTCGCGAAGGAGGAGGCGGGCCGGGTGAGAGAGAGGACAGTGTCCTCCCTCCGCCCCACCCGCAATGGTGGACGCCCACGGCAACGGACGTCGCAAGACGATCTGCGGCCACCGTAGGCGCGGGCATGCGGGCGGCGAGTAAAGGGCAACTCGCTGCCCGACCATGGACCATGCCCGGGTCGACGGCGCGTTGTGTTCCACGCGCGCCTCAAAGAGCGTCAGCATAATGACGGGGCCCCCTCTCTAGAGGGCCAAAGCCTGCCGGGGTCGCGGGACTTATCTCATTACCGTGACCCCGGAACATAAAGGGCTATTGAAGGACACCGTGGATTTTAGTCAGTACAAGTCTGACAGTCCCTACCGCCCTGCCCGGGGTGGGAGGACTCATTTGATGATTTTACCACGATAAAAAAAAATAAAAAAAATATTCACTCCATATTCGCCTTTGTTTCTGTCTCCTCCAACCTATAGTCTTCTGGGTATCTGGATAACTCCAATACTTACTGGTTCCATCCTGGCAGTTCCTGTACCTCATCATGCATTCACTTTTGAATGTTCTCCTGGCGCGCTGGTAGCCGCCGCATATCCACTTGATGCCAATGTTGGTGTGCTTCTTCAGCATGTCATGAATGCATGGAGTGCAAGTCCGGTACAAGTTAGTGCTGGACATAGAACGTTAATACTTAGATGGTAGAGTGCATTTTGATGTGGCACGAGTTAATAAAGCTACCAAAGATGATGATTCTCAATATTTTGAATAATTTAGAATCCAGGGTAGCTTAATGACCTTTAATTTGTTATTCAGGGATTCGCGTGTTAACTGTATGTCATCATTTTCATCTTCATATTAGCCGTAGGACGTCTACTGCTGAACATAGGCCTCCCCCATAGATTTCCAATATGAACCGGATGGAAGCTACTTGCATTTACAACATTATTTTTAGTATATGCGAAACCTGAATATAGTTTTTTCAGAATCAGTAACTGATTCGATTCCAATAATTTTTACACCATTGTTATTTTTTTTTTCAAAAACATTTTAATTAAATTTTATTACCAGTTAATTACAATACAATCACCGTTCGGTTAGGTAGCTATTGCTAAACTATCATCACGAGTGTATAACACAGGAGACGAGGTTTACGCGGGTGTATCGCGACATGAGCATGTTTTTGAACGGACAACCGGGTAATATACAAGCTTATAACTTTGTGATTTTTTATGATACGGTTTTAAAATTTTGTATATAGTAGATTCTTTACACAAAAATACTAGACGGGTGTATCGGCTTTCGCATAAACAAAAAATAATGTTGTATGTGTAGTGATTATAAATTACCAAAAAAAAGCGAAAAACATGAACTTACGCTCGTCTCCTCTCGCTTGTTTCTTTTGAAGAACCAGTCGATGTGTCTGAACTTGTCTCAGAATATTTCGACAGCTCACTGAAAATTATAAATAATAGACTCGTTTACCAAAATGAAAACTCCCACAATATACTCGTATCTGCTATATTCGCAGCCTCTGTTCTGAGACTTGTCTGCTTCATTGGCATTCGGTAAACATGGTCAACCTACTTTAACCTGCAAGCTAAGCCATCTAGCTTTTCCAAGATCTCTAAGCAAAACTAGTGAGCAGGCTTTCCTAAATATTGGGATAAAGTCTGGTTATTGCTAAGAAGGGCTGACCGTGTAAAATGGCGTCGTTCCCCTGATTTATTTCATGGCACACGTAAATAAATTATCTCATAAATAAGGACGGGGTCTTTTCGCTGAAGTTGTACATTTTCCTCCAGGATAAATGAACGATATAGGTGTTTTTGGGGTTACGAAATAAGGATCTACCTAGTTTGCTGATTTTAGTTCTTGCGATATTGCTATTTCAAAGTACTTAAATTTAAATGAATGCTGTGAAGAATCTCGGTTTTATAATCAAGTAACTTATTCAACGGAATATAACTCAGTGATTATCGTATTTTTTATGGAATTAATTAATTTTGGAAAGTTACTTGTATGAATGCATAATATGTTTATAACGTTTGTTCCACCACGACATAGGAGAAATTCCTAATGACCATTCTTTTTAAATAAATAAAAACACTACAAGAGAACAAAAAGATCAGATTATACGATGAACGCGTTAAATATGGTTTTGCAAAAGATTTACTGTCCATAAAACTCTAGAAAATAGGATGATATTGATCCCTTCAAAATTGGGATAAGAACAGCAGATTATTATGTTGATGGTTAGGAGAGCATGATGATGATACTTCAACTTACAGTGATGAGTCATCATCTTTCTCTAGGGTGCTCGCCGGCTCCTTGGAGGACTGTCCGCTGTAGTCGTAGAAGTTCGGGCCCCGATGCTCTGCATCATCGAACTGAGCCAGGTTTTGCATGTCGTCTATGTGCAGCAGATGATGTGGGGTCTGGCATTTGGACACTGAAAACGTTTGTTCACAGAGTATACATATTTTTGGTTGGTCTGAATTTCTTAATTACTACTTCTAGCCATAAGTTCTGTTTTGTTGTTGTGTGAAGCACTCTTAGCATTTTTTCTATTAGCCTGCTCTGTCCCACTCTTGGGCAAAGGCCTCTCTCTACTCCTTCCACTTCTCGCGAGCCCGTGCGTCCTTCCAATTCGGACAGAACCTATCCAGTTCGTCCCGCCATCTAGCTCCTTCGCCGCTTGCCGCGACCCCGTCTCATTCTTAGCATATGCCGAATAAATTTATTTTCATTTCTTTCTTTCTTACCAGTCAGTCGTTATTATTTTTTAGGCAAAGACTTCCTTCAAGACAGAGTAATTTAGTCCACATCTAATGCGTGCCAGTTTAACGATGCATTTACAACCTTAATTACATTATACAAAGTGTGTATTTATTTTACTAACGCTGTTTTCTCAAGGGTCTTTATGAAATATTACCTTTTGCTTCTATAAATTAATTCATCATCATCATCTGCCAGCCATTTTCCCTACTGTGTCGGGATCGGCTTCCAGTCTAACTGGATGCAACTGAATACCTTTTACACGCGAGTGAGTGCCTATTTGACCTCAAACTCGGTATTACGGTACTCCGTATGTAGAATACGTAATAAATTAACTCAAATATCTATTCTACAATATTATAAAACTAAAGAGTTTGTTTGTTTGAACGCGTCAGTCTCAGGAACTGGTCCGAAATGAAATAAAACTTCACACTACGACCATCACAATACGAACTGAGTAGGGGGGTGAAACCACGGAGGACAACTAGTAATTAATATAAAGCTTAGAATTTTCATCACAAATAACAAAACATATACTCGTATATTAAAATATTATTTAAATCTAGATCATATATTCATTCTGCGCTTCCGTGTCGAGATTCATACAAAATTCATTAGTAGCCAGAAAGGTTATGATCAAAATGCGCATGCAATTAAGGGGTTCGTACGACGCATGTGTAGGAATAATCCTTTATGTCTTCAAATGATGGAGTAGTAATATAATCTTCTTTTGTTTACTTGCTTAATACTGGATAATAAGGTAATCTGTGAGCGAGGTAAATAAAGAAATCCAGTAATCTCATGAATGCGTGTATACAAAAGTTTTGGCTACCAAAACCACTATATTAACGATGTCATTTTGTGAGTTACTTAAAGCATTAACTTTTGTTTTAACAAAATCAATGATTACTTTCTGATTTCTTTATTTACTTAAGTGAGCGAATAAACCATTGTCTAAAATGTGTGATCATCAAAAATGCATGCTTCTAATTTTTGAAAGTATAAAGTTGCTCTCAATTTGGTGTCGCACTAAAGATCTAATATCACCAACTTATGATACTTTAAATGGAAATGGTCATCAAAGAGCTAGTCAGCATCCGCTAGACGTTTCACCTTCAATACTTAGTTTCAAATTATCTTTCTGAGTAATATTATGAGTAGCAGAAACTGTTTTCACTCAGAACATAATGAACAAAACTTAATAAGACGTAGAAAATCTGTCATTTTGCACGCTAGGGGAAATGTTAAGTCCTTTCCTTTAATTTTGTCTGCTCATTCACTTTGCCCGACTCTTAAGTGAAATGGATATAAGATGGCGGAAATATTAGATGACTCTTTGATATTCAGTATATTTGGAAATATCATGGTGTTTTCATAAGTATATTTGAAAAGGGAGTAATGAAAATACTTGTATTCAGTTGTATCGGATTAGACTAGAAGTGTCCCCAACATTATGGAAAAAGGCTAAACAAAATGATCAAGGAAAAATATTTTAGATGTATGTTGATGTATTTTAGATGTAAATAAAACTATCTTACCCTTTATAAGTAAAATCGAAAAAATCCAAACGAACATTATTATAACATAGATCTAAAATCAAATTCACATTATTCGTAGAACTGCCTTCAAACTAGAATTTATATTTTTCACTACTTCATATCGTTCGGTTTATTACTATTGCAAAAGATTTTTTTATTTAAAGTATGACGTGTATATAATATCAATATTGTATTAAATATTGCTATTATTTGAAAATATTGTTTTAATCTTTTTGTCTAATATGTGGATAGTAGAGGAAACAATTCTTATCTATGTAACGCATTAAGCAACGCAAAGGTGGGCTCAGAGTAGACCCCTGAGAGACCCTGCGGATATAACGTTGTAACAGCCTCGTATGCAGTGCCTCAGTATGCATCCTCGGCATAGCATTTAGCAGCATTTCGGTGGACGGCTTGATACCCGTGTCCTACTAGAAGGCGGCGCAAATGCTACAACGTCATCATCTGTGATTGAAATGAAACAAACAATATACGATGCTTTTCTTTTAATATGAATATAATTTAAAGCATCTTTTGCTCTGCACACTCCTTAAAACTAATCGTTGTCCAAACAAGCCGTGTCGTCAGTTTCTTAAATATTATATCCTGAAACAAAAATTACCGTATTAGCGGCATCAAGAAAAAGCATATGCCGAGATTTAAAAAAAAATAAGTGTAGGAACTAATTTATTGTTGTGGGTGCGTTTACAAATACATTTAACCTCACATTCCCAAAGAGCAAAAAGAAAAAAAGAGACGAAGAGTAAAGAAATAGGTACATGATTACAAACTCGTTAAATAGTAGTAGTTCTAACTAACTCATTAGGAACATGGCTGTAAAAGACTTATTTCGGTATTCCTGAACACAGTAATCCCGATCGTTAAACCCAATACGCTTGTGTTCGTAATTTCAAAATACACTGGAGAATTTTGAATACTAATAAGAACAGGATATTAGTTACTTATTATAATTTTGTACATTCATGTCATTACATTTTCTTGATCTAAATTAATTGGATTTTCCGCTGCAGTATTGTAATTTAGATAAAAAGAGTGATTCCTAAAAATTACCAAAAAATACTTACACATTTTCCATAAAACTCTACCGCGAGTTGTCTTCTGACCCTTCTGAAACTGTTACAAATAACTTGTTTATTAACTGTTTAAAATTAAAAATATAAATATCTGCATGTAGAAGAAAAGTTAAAAGAAAGTACAAGAGAAATTCAATAACTAGTGAAGGCCCAAAGTTTGATTAAATATAATTTGCATGGCGGGCGTCCTACCATCTGCTCTCCTAATATATTTTTAATTTATGTCCAAAAAGTTGAAGGATCCGTATGGATTACGGGTGCGCTTGTTAAAAATTATACTGAAGTTTGAGGTTCCTTCTTAAACAGCTGTGGTTTTATGCTGAGATTATTTATATCTAGATCGACTGCCGTTTATTTGTAGGAATCAGAAAATTTAGGACCAGATGTTTAAAAATTGATACTAATTTTATCGAGATCGACACATCACAAATGTTTGTAAATAAATTGTTATCTACTTGGCCTTTTTGATAAACCAATAATAAATTTTAAGAAAGAGTAATGTCTAAATTTTTATATAAAGGAGATATTATCGACCAATAGGATGTGATATCTACCTTTACCAGACTTCGCATATCCCAACGGTGCTACGTAGGTTGAAGCCAAGTTATGGAGATCTGAAATTCATTACAACGCAATTATCGCGACAGTATTAATCTGACCATTTAACTAACAACGCATTACACAATGTATCCCATATATAATAATATGGTTTTCAATTAAGGAACAAATATTTTGTAATAGTAATACTCACTTGGTCCACCTAGAGCTGGTACGGGGGGTTTTACATAGTTGTCTCTGAGAGCGTACATGTGAGGCCTATCATATGCTCTCTGGAACATCCCAGGATAGGACGGTGCTGGAACCGTCTGATACCTCGGATCAAACGGCTGGTAGTGTCCTTGTGGCGGGTAGTTGTTCCCTATCGCATCTCCTTGAGCATATTGGTAGTTTGCTGGATATCCAAAACTAGTGGGCTTGAACTGAACAATTGTATTGGAAGTCCCTGGTAGGACTGGTAGTCTAGATGGATACTCAGTATACTGTGGGTTCATGATAGCGTAGTTCGGTTGGTATGGGTAATTAGATGCAGGGTCCACAAAACCAGAGTACGGTGGAGCCTGGTTCAAAGGATCCAATGTATTACTCCCAGAGTAGATGCTAGTAGGACTTGGGGTGTACGAAGGTTGGGGTAGTAAAGGTTTGAGTGTGCTTGTGGTTGCCTGCGAGCTGCTGGTATCAGGGATTTTGACCGCTTTGCTTGGTCCTAGCTGTGGTGTAATAAATTCTGAAATGTATACAACGTAAGAATGTGATTAGACAAAGTGTGAATTTATTTTTGACGTCTTGTTTTAATTTCTGCAATTTAAATCAAACCTTTTTAACACAGGGAGCGGTGTCAGATTTAAATAAGAGTGTCAATTACAAAGTTTTCAAACCAAATTGAAACATTACAAACCAAAGGAGAACATTCACGCTCCATACATTTTTGGGCCTTTTCTGAAAGTGCCGGCCAACGAAAAAAATTGGTACCTATGAGTAGTACTAGTCATTTGGAGCAATAATTACTATGGCACAAAAGTTTTAGGATTGCTCTCGGCCAAGATATACAAGTTCGAAGATTCGTAATTTTCATACATTTTTTGATTTCTGAAAGTGCCGAGAAACACCAAATAATGATGAGCATTGCTAGAACTAGCGATCTCAAGCAATTTAACATAAAATATCATCACGCCTGTCATCCCTGAAGGGTTGGGCAGAGGTGTACCTAATTAAAATTAATAATAATCTCTTTATTTTCTTGTGAAAAGAATTAAAATCATTTTAAAATATACAAAACTGCTGGTGGGACCAGCATCAGGAACAGAACCGAAATTATTGCCTGTGGTTAGGGTTCTTTTTTTTTTACGTGGTAAAATTATGAAATAAGTCCTCACCCAGGGCAGGGCGGGGGGGACTGTCAGTCTTGTAGGTACTGACTAAAATCCACGATGTCCTTCAATAGCCTTTTACGTTCCAGGATCACGGTAATTTGATAAGTCCCGCGACCCCGGCAGGCTTTGGCCCTCTAAAGGGGGGCCCCGTCATCTCGCTGACACTCTTTGAGGTGCGCGTGTAACACAACGCACCGTCGACCCGGGCATGGTCCATGGTCGGACAGCGAGTCGCCCATTACTCGCCGCCCGGATGCCCGCGCCTACGGTGGCCGGAGATTGTCTGCCGACGTCCGGCGCTGTGGGCGTCTACCACTGCGGCTGGGGTGGAGGGAGGACGCGGTTCTTACCCTCACGCGGCCCGCCTCCTCCTTCGCGAGCATGACTGCTTCGCAGAAGGAGGCGACCGCTTCCCATTCCGTCTCGCCCCGCAGCATGGCCTCGACCAATGCCGGGCGCGAGAGGTCTCCGCTTATCGCCGTCGTGAGGACACGGCGGTGCTTTGCCCAAACGGGGCAGTCCTGCACCGCATGCTCCACTGTGTCCTCCGGGTGACATTCGCAATGGAACACCCAGGCATTTCCTCCTTCCTCATCAGATACAGGTACTTCCCGAAACTTCCGTGTCTGGTGAGGACCTGCGTCATGCGGTAGGTCAGGACGCCGTGCTTCCTGCTGACTAAAAGCCCACCCTCTTCATTCAGTTGCCCTTTACGTTCCAGATACTAAGATAGTCGACGAGCCGGTACATTTCATTCATACATTTATTGTTTTCTGAAAGAGCCTCATAGCCTTCGGAACGCGATACTGTCACAATACGGTCCACAATTAACGATGGGACGGGTTTGCATCGCCGTCCAGTCAAAGAGACTAGACTGGTTCTCGTCCTTGACATCCCGTGGAACTTTAAGGAGCCTTTCCGTCGTTTGGGTCAAAAACAGGATCGGGTTGGGGGCGTCGGGGCTGCCTTCAAGCTGTTATCCAACCTTGCGGGGCAAACGCCCTTTTGAAGGCTCTACATGGAAGTGGTGCGGTTAAAGCCCCTCTATAGGAACCCTGTGTCCGTTGTCTCCATAAAGAGGCGACCAGAGAAGCTGATCGCACCAGGGGATCATGGCTATTCGGGTGATCCACTCATAAACAAAGATGATCGCACCAGGGGAACATGGCTAATCGGGTGATGCACTCATAGACATAGATGCTGGAGAATCTGCTTTCAGATCACAAGGTAACTATCCGGAAAGGAGGCTGCCACTTCTTCTGCAGCAGTAATGACAGCGAATGAGGAAGCAGAACACCTGAAGGTGAGGACACCCTCGAAATCTCAATCCAGCCGCGTACGGCGAGTAATGGGGAGCTAGTTGTCTTATCAAGGATCAGGCCAAGGACGACAGCATGTCGTGTTCCACGCGCGGCTAAATTAGCTTTCAGTGGCCCTTAAAGATCCAAACGCCTACCAGGTCGCAGGACTATCTTAGCAGGATACCGTAGCACGGTTGATGATTTTATTAGCCAAAAAAACGTGGTTGATTCAGAAAGCATTACTTTTGGTCACGATTGGTATTATTAGGAGGTTGCTCTCCCAAGACACCTACCACAGGCAACTTCGGTTCTGTTCCTGATGCTGGTCCCACCAGCAGTTTTGTATATTTTAAAATGATTTTAATTCTTTTCACAAAAAAATAAAGAGATTATTATTAATTTTAATTAGGAACACCTCTGCCCAACCCTTCAGGGATGACAGGCGTGATGATATTTTATGTTAAATTGCTTGAGATCGCTAGTTCTAGCAATGCTCATCATTATTTGGTGTTTCTCGGCACTTTCAGAAATCAAAAAATGTATGAAAATTACGAATCTTCGAACTTGAATATCTTGGCCGAGAGCAATCCTAAAACTTTTGTGCCATAGTAATTATTGCTCCAAATGACTAGTACTACTCATAGGCACCAATTTTTTTCGTTGGCCGGCACTTTCAGAAAAGGCCAAAAAAAATGATCTCCTTTAAAATGTAAACATCCCACTCACAAAAATCATCAACAACAAAACGAATTTTAACGGTGGCCAATAAAACAGTGATAACAGAGACACCTGAATGGAAAACACAATTGCTCTCACGCTATCACGTTCAGGGGTGAGTGGCTCCGTTAAATGGACATCGAGGTGTCTATACACTTGAGGGGCAATCTATAGCGCGTTTGTTCGATGGCGCTCATCGCCCGTCCGAACCCACCCTTATTGCGTTTCCAAAACGATTCACCGTATTGGTTTTCCTCAATGCTTTCCCACTAATTAGGGACCGCTATCTCGGAGAACGATTGATTTATGTACCATTGTTTGTTCTGTTATCTGCTATCAAAGTGCTACCAGAGAGGACGCTTTGCGTAATTTTTGGGTAAACCTTTGTTTTCTCTCTAATAAATGCTTTTTGGTAAACGTTTAATTTAACAACAGATGGGGCAGATATGGTGTTTTCTTTTTGGTGGAAAGAGTTATTTGTTTTCCTACGATTGAATTGCACTTGGAAATATGTTTCCTTCTATTTAAAATATTTTATTTCTAGCTGTCATAATGCCACTTTCTTTTTATTGTGTGCTTTTTATATTTCAATATTCCACCGGATCGTTTCGGAACACCAGCGACTTTCTCGCCATCTTTTTTAACGTCACCTGTATCTGCAATTTTGACGGTGTGTCGCGGCCGCTCGTAAATTTTTACTTTATTTGTTTGCTTTTAATGTTCCCGTTGATACGAGCTTTTTTATTTCTCCCTCTGTCACCCTCTGTGGATCACCCCCACGTTTGGGGTGCAAACGAGCGCAAACGGTGTCATCAAATTGACAGTTATTACGCATTTGCTAAACTTTTCAACTGCCCAGTAGCGGTAGAACTTTGAATGGGGATCTTGTTGAACCGACGAATTTTATCTGAAATGAAATTGATGGATCAATTTCGAGAGCTTTTTTCACAGAAACTATTCTATGTTCAGATTGAGACAATGCTTACCTATAAATAGAAGTTGATTACCTGGGAGTGCTGGAACGAGAATAGTAATGTAAAGATTAGCATTGTAAACCCATCATCAATATACAATCAATATTGGTGTTCTAATCTCACCTGTCTTAACAGATTCTGGTGGTTCTATGCCTGAAATGAAATACCAAAATATATTAAGTTAATTGAGGACTTTAGTATTTCATAATCGATGAAAAGTTACTTACAACAGGAAGGTTTGGTGTAGCAGTTGACTTCCACGGTTATCAATCCGACGGCTGTGGCTTCAGTGCAGATGCAGAGCTGACACTCATCCCAAGGATGTTGGAACGTCTGGTTGGGAGGGAACGGCCGGCAGGACTCATCTAGGGAAATTAAATTAAATCATCATCTTTAGTAACATGACTATCATGTTACTAAAGATGATGATTTAAATGAACGAGGTGCAGCATCATTTGTTTACGCAAAGAAGTATTGTGTTAAAAAAAAAACAACCACAAAAAAGGGTAAAATAACCTACAAAATAACTTTTCTTTCGGAAGTCGGTGGCTTTGTTTTTTTTATTTCGTTGTCTTTTATGCCACCGACTTCCGAAAGAAAAGTTATTTTGTAGGTTATTTTACCCTTTTTTTGTGGTTGTTTTTGAAGGCGGTTAAATTTTTTTTTTAAAAGTTTTTTATTTTACTCTTTTTAGTTTAAATATTTAACCCAAATTCTTGTCAAATACATCATTTTCTTACATGTGCACTAGAATTTGGTAATCCTTAGCACCGGTATTAACATCGCTCATGTACACAATAAGCTAATAAAATTCCCTATCAAAAACTGCTGAACCGATTTTGATGAAACTTGCAGTGTTCCCTAAAATGAACTATTCCTCGTACAAGAAAAAAAGAATTTTGAAAATCGGTCCACAATTGGCGGAGTAATCGCGTAACAAACACTCAAAAAAGTAAAGATCATCATATCATCCATCAATAAAAATGCTCACAAAATAAAAAGTACTGAACCAAATTGGATGAATGGATGATTTTTATGGGACCAAACTGCAAGTATACTGCATCGAACGAAAAAAGAATTACACTAATCGGACCAGAAACCTCGGAGTAATCGGTGTACATACATAAAAAAAAAAAAAACACCGACCGAATTGAGAACCTCCTCCTTTTTTTGAATTCGGTTAAAAATACAATTGAACATTGAGTAAATTAACGGAAAAAACGGACTTTGGATCCTTCATCATCATCATCATCATCTCAGCCAAAAGACGTCCACTACTGAACATAGGCCTCCCCTTTAGATCTCCACATATACCGGTTGGATCCTTACTGCTTATAAAAGTATTTAGGTTGAAGTAACATATTATAATTCGTAAGATTCATAAAACTCACGTGGTGATGGTCCTGGTAGAGGTCCAGGTCTTGGAGTCACGGGTGGCGAAGGAACCGGTGCTATTGTCGTTATAGGAGGCCACGGTACTAGTAAAACATACAAAATTATCGATATGTTTCATAAAGATTTCTGAGAAGATATCTACTTTCAGCAGAAGCTGTGATTTAATTCACTGGAATGACACTAATTGAATTGGGATGAGAACTGCAAAATAATTTCTAATTCAGTTGTATGCCTCAGAATTAGACAGAGTGGAAAGGATAATTTTGATAAATTAACTTACAAGGTTCCACAGTCACAACCTCCGGCAGTGGTACTGGCTTAGGCTTAGGCCTGTGGGGTCCTCTTAAAGGTTCGACAGTAATTGGTTCAGGGCTAGGGAAAGGCTTTTCTTGATACGGCTCCACTGGTATGGGTAGTGGTGGTACCTCTGGTGGCCCTGTTATTGGTTCCACTTTTGGGACTGTAGGAAAAAAACGACTTTGATTACCTATTATAAAATTGGTTTGTGCCAAGAAGATAGTGTGGGTTCCTATTTATAGTAGGAAAAGAGCATAAAAACGATGAAAGTGAGTACTGAGATGATAGCTAATAAAGAAGTAAGAAGAAAGGAAGATGAGGATGAAACAACGATTGTGGTAATGTAAAGAAATTTTGCTAAAGAAACTTACCGCAGTCAGGATGTGGATAGCAAGTTATCTGCTGCTCATACGCTCCTTCATCTGTCAAATTCTTGGCGCACTTGCAGAGCTTGCAGCCATCAGTCGGATGGGGAAACAACACGTTCTCGGGAAATTTCTCACATACCGGTACTGCCGACGTAAATAAAAATAAATTTGAATTTATTTCAAAGTAAAATGAAAGACGTGACACTTTTCGTTGTAGATTTTTTTGGAAATGTATTAAGGTGTGATGACTTTTCTAGTGACATTTTAGCAAAAATTGATTCTCATTTTTCTATTTGCTCAAAGACTATTTGCCATCCCTAAAAACAGAAACAGAATTGAGGATTACTGTTATCAGCACAAGACATAGCGGTGAAATTTGATTTTTTTTATCTTAATCTTTTGTTAGGAGCGAAAGCCGTTTATGGCTTGTTTGGCTTTACCGGTACATCTCATGAAGGAATTGTGGATACTCAACTGAGTAACGTTCTTCGCGAACAATTAACGTCACATAATGCATCTTCTGTGTATTAGCGGTTCCAACATGAAAGTAAGGGGTTTTCAATAAAATATCTGTAAAATCTAACAACTATACATTTATAAAATCGATCAAAACTTACGCGGTATTGGCATGGAGACATCCGGTAGTGGCGCTGAAATTAAAAAAAAATATATTTGACAATTTGTTTACTTAGACGACATGATGTTTCTAGAAACATTATTAAATGCGTTTTGTATGAAACACTTACGTAAAGCAGTCACATCAGAAGGCGCAACTGCAAAATCAAACATATAGGCTTTAAGCAACTTTGTGATGAAAAACATAATTTATTTCTCAATGCCTCGTAGAAGGGTATATGGAATGCTACTTACTACACTGAGGGCTCTCCTTGCACTCGATCTGTACCTCAGGCTTCCCATTCACCAGGGCTTCCCTGCAGATGCAGATCTGGCAAGGGTGCAACGGGTTTGTGAACGGTATTCCGGTTGGCAGAGGGTTACAATGTGCTACAAATAAAAACCAATGGTCAGATGTCGCATCTTGTTCGTAATCAATAACTATTACGTGTTTATTTTCCCGTAAATCATAATTATAATAAGTCCAAATGCCACTAATATGAGCAAACAAAACTGAAATCGCGGCTTTAGTTGGAAACTCGTAGCATTTTCTTAACGTGAAGTTATTAATCAAAACGACAGGCTAAGTCAGCAGTTTAAGAAAGATCATTTATCTTTCTCCGTGAAATATTATTTCTAGATCTTGATTGAATTCCTATGAGTCCTTTGGTTTAATTAAAAAGTCGAGCTTCTAGGTTTTATGAATTAACATAAAATGCTATTGTACAAATAGATCATCATACAACTTCAATAATAATAGTAAATAAGTAAATATTCATTTTTATTATTCTTTGGATAAAATAAATAAAGTGAATAATCTGGATTGAGTTTTACCAACTAGAGAAATATGCATTGAAAAATTTGTTACGTATTAAGAAGATATAGAACACCAGAACACCAGATGGAACATCCCAAACTAGACTTGGGAATCAAAGTCAAGACAAAAAAAACACACGCATAGCACGAAGATAGTCTCTATGTCTACAATAAAAACGTACAATAATTACCCTCGTCTGGTGGTGGCGGCAGCGTTGCGATAGGCTCTGAAAAAGTCACTGGGACAGGAGACGGAGGCTCTGGATGTACAGGATAGGGCTCCGGAGTCGGGATAGTCTGGTTTGGCTCCAATGCAGGGGCCTCCGTGTTAGGCCCTGGTTGAGGCACAAGTTGCGGATCGGGCACCATCGGAACAGGCTCGAGGGGTCCGGGAGTTGCCGGTTGAACGGTAATGGACTCTGGTAGTGGTGGAACAGGCTCTGGAACCTTCGGCGGAGGCGTGTGGCATCCACCACAACTTGCACAGACAGGCTGCAGGATGCCGTACTCGTTGAGACAGATGCAAACCACACAATCCAGTTCTTGAGACCAAAAGTGATGGAACTCGTTCTCTTTAGTACATTTTATCGAATTTTCTCCACCTAAAATAGTATGACTTTTATTAGATACGACTATAAGTCTACGAGCTCTTGCGTAAGTTAGTAAACTTAAATTAATATCGGTAACAGATACCCGTTGTTCGCTAAAATTAACTCGCAGCTGACAAGAAATGAGAATCCTCTCTTCAAAATTCAATTAGTTGTCTTAGTTTGGTTAAAGCAATACGTATTTATTCTTCCATAAACTTCGCTATTTATAAAACTCACCGGCCATTTTATTAGGAAATATGTATTCATTAGGCAAAATCTTTCTGGAATTCGCATCTGAAACAATCCATAATGATTAAATACTTTTATTCCATACTCGGATGTCGTTATTAATTATTATAAATGAAATTATTACCCTCGAACGCGATCGGCGAACTTTGCCCGCCTGTAAAACGAAATATATCAGTAAACAAACGGAAAGTTTTATTACGGACATAATTAATTGCTTAACGTTTCGATAATATTTTATCTGTTTTTATCATATGGTTTAAGTACAGTCCGCATGTAAATTCGTTAATGACATGATGATGTTTGAAATGGTTACGTAAACATTCACTTACTGGCAAAAACATTCAGTGGGCCTTGTCCCTGTACTCCTGGACGTAAAGGCGATTCAGATGGGTAGTCACTTGCGGACGGACTTATTCCCTGGTTATAGGACTTATTGGCAGCTGGTTTGAAATCAGGATATGATTGTGCAGCGTCTGCTCCTGAAGGATACAACTGAGTATATGCACCACTGCCACTGGGGGGGTTCGGATTATAGTCGTACGGATCCCAGCTACTCTTAGTTATAAGATCTACAGTCAAATCAGTATTGTCTAATACTGGATTATACGTATATTCTCGTGATCTGTCTGAATTGAGAGTAGGTGAAATCAAAGGAATTTCAGATATCATATTTGGACCGGTTTGATATGCAAATGTATTGCCTTCCTTCTGAAGTTTTACTTTTTCAGAATTTTGGTCTCTATTTTCCTCCATAGAAGAATCATAACGTGAAATAGCAGGGGCTGGTATTAGAACCGTCCGGTGCGTTTCGATTTCTTCTTCGTTGGGTTGCGATCTAAGTAAATTTTTTTTAATCGGAATAGGCTGGAATGCGCCAGTATTGATATGTTTCTGAGAGTAACTCGATTCAGGATATTGGACCATATTAGAGTTATATGGACCGGGATTAGGTATAGGGACACTTTGATATACCCCTCTTTCATCTGACGATTCTGGTAGGTTAGAATTGTAATTTAAAACAGTAGAGTGCTGCGATGAAGGAAGATCAACAGCAGAATAGGATCTATCGCTGTACAATCGAGAAACAACGTCTGGTTGTGTAGGCTTGGCTTCACTTTGTTGACGAGAAATAGGTTCTTTATAAGGAACTAGAAAAGCATCATATGGGGAAGGATTTGAATCACGTATAAGAATAGTTTGATACGGCTCGTTTTGACTGTCCATGTGTGATTTAATCGAACCATGTGCCATATCTTGTCGATCTCCTTTAGGTTCTATAATAGGCACAGGTTGATATTCTTCCTCATTGCCTTGTATTTGTATAGAACCAGGAACTTTATATGGGACTAAAAAGCGGTCATATGGAGAAAAGTTGGGATTTGGTACTGGAACCGGTTGATATGGTTCACTATCTTGTGACTCCAGGCTGTAAGGATGAGATGGAGAAAAAGTAGAGAGCGAATCTGAAACTGTTTGTCTTGGAGCAGGATTTGGTAGCATAGATTTAGGCTCAATTATGGATTGATTCGACTCACTGTCACTCGGAGTGAAGCTCGATCCTTGGTTATATGGCCCATTAGGTAATCCGTTATATCCTGGTTGATATAATCCATTTTCAGCTTGATATTTTGCCTGACCAGGGCTCAATCCTGGACCATAGGGGTTGTAAACAGGATCTCTTTGGTAAAATCTGCTATCAGCCTGTGGGTTAGGTTGAGGTTGATAAAATCCGTTTGCAGGTTGTCCTTGTGCTGGCAATCCAGGGTTGTACGGATAGGATGCAGGGTAAGGATAGGAGTTCTGGCCTTGGCCGTATAAGTCGCTATTGATTGCTTGTGCTTCTGCCTGCGAGAAACTGGAACCAGGTGGTACGTAAGGACCCAATTCTTCATTGAAAGGGTGAAATGGGGAGGCTGGTGCTCCTCGAGCTGCAGCGAATGCTTTAGCTTGAGAGGAACCACCGACATTATCAGCATACGCTGAAGCATATCCCTCTCCATTTGTCTGAGCGACCGCATTAGCGGCTGGATCTGAAGGGTATAAAAATATTGTTATTCATAGTTATTACTACTTCTACTTATACTAAGCATAAAATGGTTGAAATTATTATTACCTTCAAAACTGCGACCATCACTTTGTCCGACGTCTCCCGACCTCGCGTCAATTGCTTGAGGATATGATTGAGTTACAGCTAAACTATTTTCTGAAAATAGATCTTTGTATTCAATTTGTATTTAAATTGACCATTTATATGTTTACTCAACAGATTTTTCAGAAGAACTATAATAAAGACCATCTTATATGATACTATATTGCCTTTGTTTTTTGGCAGTGCAACAAGAATATCTGATGTACTGGATAATACAATAGTAGCGTTTTAATTCTTACCACTTTTGAGATCACCGGGAGCTTCTATATCACCGTTTTTTCTTAAATCTACTGTTTCTGTCTGATCTACGTCTTGTAGAACTTTTGATTCTAATTCTTCAGTTCTGCCTATAGATAACAGGAAGGCAAGGAGGCAAATGCCTCCAATGACCCCGCCCTGCATCCCGGCTTATTGCACTTTACCCCTTATCTTATGGTTCTCGAGTTACCATTAACGATAATTTCCATCAATGTGTATTTAAGACAAATGGAGTCGTATTTATAAGGCCGTAATTCTGTGTGATGGCCATTTGGCGTTTTAATATTAGTACAGTATGATTTATGATGTAATTACTTCGTGTTAGAGCGTGTTATTCGATTTGTTCCAGAATAATTTATTGTCTAAACGTCAAATGGACTTGTGTAATTAATTTTTAATACCTTAGGAAATACTCATAGTAAGGATTGAATAGTAAAGGAAAAATATTAAGGTCTGAAAAAAATATTTGACGATACGATTGCAGCAGTAGTTGAGCGATCAAATGCTGTGCTGCTTATCGTGGGCTTGATTATCGCATGGAACAATTACAAGTTGTATGACCTACATGCAGTTGCTTTGGGTCTAGCTGTTTATGTTAATGAATTTCAATATTTGTAAACGCACGCAGTTTACAAGAATAAATGTTCAGTGTGAGACAGTTGGGAAGACTAACGTTATAAAAAATCACGAACGTATTTTTGATTCTCTTAGAAGTCTTATATACGTCAACAATGTGATTTAGCCTTTATCTTATACTTTTTAAAACCATCATTCCGTGTAGTTGTTCACGTCTCTGTGTTTATATAAGTGGACAGTGTTAAAGTAAAAATGCTTTTTAGGGAAATTCATTTTTTTTTCTGCTCTTAAAGTTGTTGTGTAACGGCAACTGAGAAAATGTTGAAAATTATACGCTTTAAAGAATGCTAATTGAATGCGTGATAAAATTTCTAGAGATAATGGAGGACCAGAGAGTGTTTAAATGTTCCAACTTAAATATTTTCAAATAAAATAATTATAATGCTGAGGTATGTTAGAATAAAATGCAGAAGTATCCCACTAAATGCTTTATTATAAATACATATAAGTATGAAGTTTGCTCGTCATTTTATAGATGCTTGAATTAAATATAAACAAAATCGAGTCCGTATTCTTGCCATGTTTGTAGAGAGATCATTGTGGTGAGTTTCGGTCTGTAAAAAAACAAATTGGCATTAACATAAATGTTTTGCAGTCTTCTGAGATACCTATGTTGGTATTTTTAATTTAGTGATAATCTTCAGTTAAATCTGTAGTCATGTTATGAACAAAACGTGTGGGCTTGAATAGGCATCAGCAAAATAGTTGTTACGCTTTTTGATTTTGAACTACTTTACTATAAGTATAACCTTCTGTAAATCAGACTTTATCTTGATTAGAGTATCAAACAAAGCATAATCCAAGAAAGTCAAGAAATTCAATATTTTGTACTTACATATTCTTAGGATTCCGTGTTAAATGTGACTACGCTCTCGTTCTAAGCCTGAGCTTACGTGTCTCGGTGTTGCGCTTCTTTCTTGCGTCAGTTGCAACTGGAATGTCATCGGTTAATTCAGCGTCGTCAGGGACCAGATCATCTTCGTTTGGTTCTCCGCTTCGGATACTAAAACCAGAGTTGGCTAATGCTTGGGAAATAGCACTCGATCCTCCATACCCGCCATAACCACCAGCGGCGTTGGCGGCGGCTTGTGCTGCAGCGCTAGCGTCTCCTAATCCACCATAGCCGCCAGCGTTGGCTGCGGCTGCTGCATTAGCATCACCATAACCGTATCCACTAGTTCCTGCATTAGCCGCAGCCTGGGCAGCCGCACTTGCGTCGCCATATCCGCCAAATCCACCTGCGCCGCCTGCGTTGGCTGCAGCTTGGGCTGCTGCGTTAGCGTCACCAAATCCGCCGAATCCACCATATCCCCCTGCATTAGCTGCAGCTTGGGCAGCTGCGTTAGCGTCGCCGTAGCCACCGAATCCGCCATATCCACCAGCATTGCCTGCAGCTTGTGCGGCCGCGGTAGCATCGCTGTAGCCCCCAAATCCACCAACATTGGCTGCAGCTTGGGCGGCCGCGTTAGCGTCACCGTAGCTGCCGAATCCACCAGCATTGGCTGCAGCTTGGGCAGCCGCACTAGCGTCACCGTAGCCGCCTAATCCACCATATCCACCTGCGTTGGCAGCGGCTTGGGCAGCTGCACTGGCATCACCATATCCGCCATATCCATTAGCTGCGTTCGCTGCTGCATTTGCACTGGCGTCACCATACCCACCGAATCCACCATAGCCTGCTGCGTTAGCCGCGGCTTGAGCTGCTGCACTGGCATCCCCGTAGCCACCTAATCCACCGTAACCAGTAATAGCATTGGCAGCGGCTTGTGCAGCAGCGTTAGATCCGCCGTATCCTCCATAGCCACTGGCGGCATTAGCAGCTGCTTGAGCTTCTGCCAAGCTATATCCACCGCCATATCCAGATCCAGATGCGGTATTCGCTGCAGCTTGTGCGGCAGCGTTAGATCCGCCGTATCCTCCATAGTTACTGGCAGCATTAGCAGCTGCTTGAGCTTCTGCTAAGCTATATCCACCGCCATAACCAGACCCAGATGCGGTATTCGCTGCAGCTTGTGCGGCAGCGTTAGATCTGCCGTATCCTCCATAGTTACTAGCGGCATTAGCAGCTGCTTGAGCTTCTGCTAAGCTATATCCACCGCCATAACCAGATCCAGATGCGGTATTCGCGGCAGCTTGTGCTGCAGCATTAGATCCGCCGTATCCTCCATAGTTACTGGCGGCATTAGCCGCTGCTTGGGCTTCTGCTAAGCTATATCCACCGCCATAACCAGATCCAGATGCGGCATTTGCGGCAGCTTGTGCGGCAGCATTAGACCCGCCGTATCCTCCATAGTTACTGGCGGCATTAGCTGCTGCTTGGGCCTCTGCTAAGCTATATCCTCCACCATATCCAGATTTGGTTATAGCATTTGCAGCAGCTTGTGCGGCAGCGTTAGATCCGCCGTATCCTCCATAGTTACTGGCGGCATTAGCCGCTGCTTGGGCTTCTGCTAAGCTATATCCACCGCCATAACCAGATCCAGATGCGGCATTCGCGGCAGCTTGTGCGGCAGCGTTAGATCCGCCGTATCCTCCATAGCCGCTGGCGGAATTGGCCGCTGCTTGGGCTTCTGCTAAGCTATATCCACCGCCATAACCAGATCCCGATGCGGCATTTGCGGCAGCTTGTGCAGCAGCATCAGATCCACCGTATCCTCCATAGCCATTCGCGGTATTTGCAGCTGCTTGAGCATCAGCCACGCTATATCCATAACCACTTGCGGCGTTTGCGGCGGCTTGGGCATCTGCGCTGCTATATCCGCCACCATAGTAGCCCGAATTTGCGATAGCATTTGCATTTGCGTTGGCTGCAGCATTTCCAGCAGAATTGGCTGCTGCATTAGCGTTTGCATTAGCCCAATCAAATCCATCGAAAATATTTCCATAGCCTCCATTTGCAGCATTTGCTGACGCGTCAGCTGAGGCACTGGAGGAACCACTTGGGTATCCTCCGTACCCGAAGGGTCCTAAGTATCCGCTGTTTCCACCCGCATTGGCGTTGGCTTCGGCACTAGAACTTGCTGAACTCCAGCTGGATCCAGTGCTTGGGTTGACTGCAAAACAAATATAACAATTTTATTAGTCAAACAGTTTACGGAGTCTTACAAAACAAAGTTCACAATTTCGATTGTAGGGGAGAAGGTTGTTTGGGACCAATAAATTATTGACCAAAAATTTTGCTACAATTAATGTGGGAATTATGTTGCGAAATTGTATTGCTCACCTGAAATTAAGGGCGCTTGTGCCGGCTGTAATACTGTAATATCATAAAGATGGTTTAAAAAAAAAAGAAAAAAAAAACTTTTAATCCAACTACCTATTAATAGTAGCGCTAATGCTTCTACTGTCTGATTCGATTGAAATCTAAATCTTTTGTCAAATGCAAAGGTTTATTTAATTTTTTTATTTTTTTTAAAAACCTTTGTTGTAGTTCTTGTTTTCACTGATAGTCATGAATGACATTATTATTTTGTTTTACGTCGAATTTAGGTAAAAAATAATGTATTTCATTACCTAAGCATGTGGAGTCGGGGTGCGTTTCGATGTAGACGTAGTTATACACAATCTTGCAGACGTGGACTTTGCAAGGTTCTGACGGTACGCGGAAAGGTACCAGAGGTTGGTGGTTCTTACATTCAGGGGCTAGGAAAATAGAATAAATTCATTATTATCTTGTTTAATTTGAACTAGAATGTGAAAGGAAGGTTTCAACCTTCCTAATAACTGTTAAATACAAAGAACATATCGATATTCAAATTCTCACCTACGTATAGAATGACCGGCACGGGGTAGTATTTAGTATCTGCAAATAAAACATGTGAATTAATACACCAAAAATTATTAAAACGATTGGAAATGAATCTCTCATGCGCCTATTCAATTTGCCGTGACACCTTGAATATAGCTATATTTTTCAAGTATCTGTCTGCATTACACTTACCTCCAGGTACTGCAACGGGTACAGGGACGGGCACAATCCTGTCCTTGCCAGGAACATTGATGTAGTGGTTCACTGGGTAAGGAATGGCAATCGGTGGTGATGGAACTGGAACGGGTACCTTCACTTCAGGTCCAGGAACTTGCTCGATGATAGGTACATAATGAGGAGGCGACGGTACTGGATACGGCCTATTCAGAAAAACAGTATTCTTAAAAAATTCAGTGCTGAGAGGCATCTTGAAATATTTATACATATTTTGAAAATCAGAAGGGAATACAATTTTGGTCCGATGTGAAACATAATACGGCTAGGATGAAAGTGAAACTTGGGATGACACATTACAGAAAAATCTATGAAAGTAAAGACGATGTGTAGATCCCATTAAACATAATGATAACGATAGAACAGGAGGACGACGTAACATCCTTAACCAATTTTTACCTGTCAACAGGGTATGGAACAGGTATTTTCTTTTCAACCGGCACTGGAACAGGTACAGATGGTCCGCGGATGTAGATCTTTTCGGCTGGTACTGGTACCGGAACAGGTACTGGTACTAAGATCCGTTTACCTGGTACTGGCACTGGTACGGGGTAAGGACGCGGCGGTCCTGGTATGAACATAGGTGGTGGACCTGGAGTGGTGGATAAGATCAGGATGATTATTATTTATTTTATCGATCCGAGTGGTAATACTGATACAATTTCCAAACGATTTGTGAATTTTTCTCGTAAAAACGGACCTGTACCCTGAGCACGAGTTTTCAGTATTTGAGACGTAAAGTAAACTGGAACTTTGACAACTTCAAATTGACAATTTTCAAGGAAAAACTTAGTTCCTACTTCGCACACCAGAGGCGCTGTTCCATTTTTTCATACAAGAAACGCTGTAAATACTGGAAAAACGCTGTAAAGTAAAAGAGTGAAAACTCGTGCTCAGGGTACTGTTGAACAAAAAATCTTATTTGATAGTACTTAGGTGCTTGTTATGACGTGTCCGACGATAATGTTTACATTTTGACACGTTATTGGTATCGTTTCGTTTTATTGGGCGAAAAGTAACGAGCACAACCGTATTATCTAACTTTACTTGGAGAATGTTCAGTGCGTCAGTGGTTCATAACTTGGTTTAAAACATAACACTAAATTCACACTGATAAGATCACGCAACGGTGAACGAAATAATACTCACAATACAGGAACTGGTCCTTGGGTGTTGGAGCAGGTGCCGGTGGTGGAGGTGGTGGAGGTTGAGGTATAGGCAGAGGTTCAGGTAGAGGAGGAGAAGGAGGTATGAATGGTGGCAGAGGTATCGGCTGCGGCAGTGGCAGCGGGAACGGTCCTGTAAAAATAGAAACAAATCACCTTTATCGAACTGGTTATAAACTATTTTCTATAAGTAGATAAAAATAAGTTGATAAAAATGTTTCTGTTCCTAAAATTGAAACACCTATAATTACCATCAATGGTAATGTAATTAATGAAATCAGTATTCAACTGCATTTTAATGAAATTGTTACCTGGCGCTGGTTCTGGTGCTGTTAATAAACATTGCAATAAATTAGTTTCATATTTATTTGTAGTAATTGTAAACTAATAATTGTGCAATTTAAATAAAAACGTTAATTAATATGTACCTGGTGGCGATGGTGTTGATAACTCGATTATATCAATAACTATGGCGATAAAAAAAAAGAAAAATAATTCACATTAATAGGTACTAAACTCAAGAACACCGAAATAATTTTTGAATCAGGAATATAGCTAAATTTGAAAGCCTGTGTACGCTTACTGACAAAACGAATTCTTTGATGATGATGATGATGATGATGACCTCATTATTTAAGATGTGAATTGATGTTTTTATGTTTAAAATTAAATGTTAAATAAATACGTACTTGGTTGTGGAGGTGCCGGAACAGGTGAAACATCTGCAAAAAGAATAAAAATACAATAAAAACAATACAGCCTAAAGTAAAATAATACGTAGACATTTAAAAAATCCAACCAAAGGTTTGAAAATTTTTCAATTTCAAAAAAAAAACATTCTTCGTTGAAGAGAGCACACTACAATGCATTTTTAACGGTCCAAAATCTTTTGTATCAAAGAGTTTTTATAAGTTCTGAAATGCAAACAAAAATCTTTTCATATTAACTTATTTATAGAAATACCTGGTAACGGCAGTGGTACCGGAGGTAGAGGTTCTGTGAAAATGCAAGATAAAAAAAATAAAACTTCATCTCGGAAAAGCATCTACAACATACTTTTATCTTTGCACCAAAAAATGGATAAAATCGACTACTGTATTATAAAAAAAAAATACAACTCGTTTATGACATAACTTTTGAAAGCACAGAAATAAACATTGGAATGCCTTACTTTTAGAACAACAATTGTTGAAAATTCATTAGAAAATTGGAATAATATGTCCACAAATATACAGATGAAGAAAGAAATTTCAATTACAATAATAATACTAATAAAAACTTCAAAAAATATGAAAATGGTTCTAAAATAAAAATGCAAAAGAAAGTAAATGCACCTACAGACAAAGCATAAGAAAGAAAAGAAAAAAATATTTTTTAAAAATAATTTTCTTAATTACCTGGAAGTGGTGGGTAAATAAAGTCAATTACTTCTGGAATGACTAAAAACAAAAAAAAATGTTAATTCCCGGTTTTGATACATAGGTAAAATAAATGTTCAAAAAATGTGTTTAATTAATATACCTGGTGGGTGAGGTTGTGGTAGTGGAAGAGGAAGAGGTTCTGAAAAAAAGTAAAAAAAAAATGAACTTAGTTCTAATTACCACCTCGATTCTATAAAAACCACTACAACAATTTTATTATAATTAGGGGTTGTAATGATGCAGGATAAACAATTACCGAAGCCTGCAATTGTAGCGTAGTCATTGCTTATGACATTGCTATACAAATCTTTTAAAATTTTATAATCCTTAGTGACATTAAAAAAGTAAAGTTGTGTGACGATGTACTTCTTGAGTAGAAACTTGGAAATATCAACCTCAGCTCGCTAGGTACATAAATATCTAGCTGGCTGTGGTTGGATGTTCGAGAGTAGAAGAGGTTATGTTAAATAATGTTTTCGCTATTGGAATAAAATACGATAAAAAGAATAGTAAAGAGACTTGATGACCAAAAATTTATCAAAATGTACAAGAATTTACCTGGGGCTGGAGGGGGTGGTATGATAATATCAATCACTGCAATTAATATAGAACATTAAAATTAGACAATAATCGTGAATTAATAGAATTTTAAACTCATAGCTATGTTCATTTAAAATATATACCTGGCGATGGAGGCGAGGGCGGAAGAGGTTCTGCGAAAAAAAAAAAAAAAAAAACAAAATAAAAGTTTGCTTCAGCCAATCATAGCTTTCTAGACAGTCACAAATTTTCTCTTTCAACTAAACTAGTGTTAATAAATCAAAACACAAATTAATATAATTTGTTCTAAATAACAGGAATAAGTAACAAGAAATTATGTTAATTCTTAATAATGTACCTGGTTGAGGAGGCGCCGGTATTGGAAGTATCTCTGTGAAAAAATATAACATAAACCAAATTGCACCTTTACTTCCAATAAATCATTCAAAAATACTTACATCAGAATCTAAAGTGAAATAAGAATGAAAAGAACTGAAAAATCCGTCCTAAGTAGGAGACTAGATAACTCTGCTAGAACTATTCAGAAGTCAACAGAAACTTAAACTCAAACAAGTGACTTAAGCCAACCTTACCAATCTTAGAAATAACGGACACTAGAATAATAAAATTGTAAACTTTACTACCTGGTAGAGAACCTGCCAATTTTAAATAAAAATGAACTTTAAGTCGAAAACAGAATAAATTATAGTCACAGAATATAATTTCTGGTTGATGTATTATTGGAGGACATAATAAAAACGATAACTAAAAATCTTTGATTATTTATGTGCTATTAATTTACCTGGAGGTGGAATATCTGGTATTTCTGGAAGTAGCACAAATTTGTAAGAAACGAACTGGTACAAACTGGATAAAATAACACTTGTTAACCCAACATCAGAATCTAAATGCGCCGTCGACAATCATCCGAAGTGAGAACAACAAGTGGTGGAATTGCTTCAGGAAGGAGTGCAGGATATAACACTAATTTATCTTCGAAATTATTTAAGATTGAAGATACGAAGGTTAAAATATCGAAACAGCGAAAGACGTTATTGAAAATATAATTACTTCATAATCATGTCTGTTTTCGTATTCATTCCTTATTGACGAAAATATTAAATCAAAGTTTTTTCGAGTAAGGGTAGACATATTTTATGATGTTTAAAGAATAGATTTTTCCTGATGGTGAAAGTGGTTGAGGTGCTGCAATCATGTTTATTTAAATAATGTATGTGGGTAAATTACAAATACTGAAACTGTACAATAATAATTATGATAAAATTGGTAGAGAGGCCAACAACACAAATAATATCATCTATTACCTGGAGGAGGGATGCCTGGTTGATGAGGTGTTGGAGATGTATGTGATGAGAGAGGTACTGTGAAAGTTCAATAACATTGAAGAAATGAATACTGTCTTAACGTGTTCAGATCTTGTTTAAAAAAGAAAAAAAAAAACATCATTTCATGGAATAGCTAAGTTGAACTTGTGTTTGCCGGCCTAAATTTTTCCAGAAGAGGAGGAGCGTATGTTAATTATTATTTTGGACAGGACTTGCAAAACTTAACACTTCCAGTTATGGTGGACTTAAATTAGATTGCCATTGATAAGTTTAGAATAGAAAATAATAGGATCACTTTGTGATGTTTAAGTATTATGTTTTACCTGGTGGTGAAAGCGGTTGAGGTGTAAGTGGTGCTGTAGAATTCGTAAATAATACAATGAATAAGTATTTGAAATGGAAATTAAAGTTGTACAATTATATCAGAGATATGAGAGAGTGGCCAAAAACGCAAATTACCTGAAGGAAGAATGCCTGGTTGAAGAGGCACTGGAGGAGGAGGCGATGGAAGAAGTCCTAAGGAAAAATAACCATGACAAAAAATTAACCTTCTTGAACAAAGGAAACTAAAACTTTGACTTTGTATGAGATATCACATTTAGTATGCCTGGTGTATGTGGAAGGGGTTGTGGTGGTGCTGTAATAAATAATCGTGTAAAAATCTATGAGCCTAATAGTCAGGAACATTTCAAAATTAGGAATAAGTTTGCGTACAAAGGCCCAGTCACTGCTGATGGAAGTAGGGGACCACGAATTAATAAATGGTTTTTTTTTATGCAATTTTATGTTGAGTTCACACTACGCACAGTTCGCAATATTATAAATACCTGGTTGAGTATGCAGTGAAGGTGGGGATAATGGTTGTGGTAGTGGTGCTTTTTTTTTTTTTTTTTTTTTTAGGGTGGCAAAATCATCAAATGAGTCCTCCCGCCCTGGGTGGGGCGGGAGGGACTGTCAGACTCTTACTGACTAAAATCCACCCGTGTTCCGTCGGATGCCCTTTACGTTCCGGGGCCACGGTATCCTGGATTAAGAAAAATCCGCGACCCCGGCAGGCATTTGGCCCCATAAGGGGCCCCGTCGGTGACGCGTGAAACACGACGCGCCACCGACCCGGGCTTGGTCCTTGGTCGGACGGCGAGCATACCCATTACTCACCGTCCGCAAGCCCGCTCCGCCGCTGTGCCCTCTGCTGTTCAGAGGGACACGCGTTGGAGCGTCCACCCGACAGGCTATTTGCATACGGGCAAAGAAACCCCTTAGGCACACAGTGCCTAAGGAGAGTTTTTGCTCGCATCCCAGGGTGCACCGGCCCGAAAAACTGGTCTTCCCCCCGGACGTATCCGAGAGGGAACTCCAGTCCACGGGCGCACGTGGAGGTTTCCTGTCTTAGCACCCCGTGGTAGTGGTGCTGCAGAATTTATAAATAATACAATTCATGAGCCTATCCAATTGTAAAAACTGCTACTTCGAGTAATTAACCGATGAGGTAAAATATTTTCTCTTTACCTGGGGGAAGACTGCCTGGTTGGAGAGGCACAGGAGCTAAGGGTATTGGAGGAATGTCTGTGGAATAGTAACCATTATAATTATGTACCTTTGCTTTCAACAAACAATAATTTAATGTGAAACCTGGATAGAGACGATGTGATCATCGTTGTCATACCTGGCAGGGAAGGAAGAGATAGCAGAGATGCTATGAAATTAACGGGTAAAACATCTGATCACAGCAATCATAAATATGCAAATAATAACTTGCAGTAATTTAGAGGAGAAGGAGAACTATGGTAGAGCGGCCAACAAGGCAAATAATATTAAAAATTACCTGGAGGAAGAATGCCTGGTTGAAGAGGCACTGAAGGTAGAGGTGACGAAGGTAACTCTGTCGATACGTGACCAAAATTTTTATTTTTGACGAACAATGAAAACTACTGAACAATGAGAGACTAGTTAGTTACTATACCTGGCGGATGTGGTAGGGGTTGTGGTACTGGAAGAAATAAACGTTTCTAATCATTTCTTTGAACTTAACAATGAAGATGGTCTTGAAGTAATCAATTAAGAACAAATTGGCTTATTACTTAAAATCAGGAAACAGAAGAAGCGAACAACGTTCTTGAAGCTCAAAATTACCTTCAGGATGAGGCTGTGGCGCGCTTATATCTACAGCTAAAGCAGAATAAACAATGTTTGTGAAAAAGGTTCGAATTTATAAAAATATTTCTAAATTGAATTCCATGGGATTAAATGGCATTCCATGAAAGGTCAACCACATTGTATTTCAACTTTCAACATTTTAACTTCATTATGAGATCATTTTGATTATTATATTAAGTTCATAATTATACTTGGTGCTTGAGGTAGTGGTTCTACAGAATTTGTAATTACTAATTACCTGGCGGAGGAGAGCCTGGTTGAAGGGGTGTTTGTGTTAAAGATGAGTGTGGTGGGAGAGATGCTGTGGAGTTTAACGTTGTTGAAAACATAAATACTTCAGTGTTATGTATGCTCTAGGTTAAAATTTGGGAAAAAGAAGAGAGCCTTTTGATTACTATATGTCTTGTGATATACACCGATGATAATTTATCTGGCGAAGGTGGTTGCGGTAGTGCAAACATTGAATTTGTAAATGATGCAAGCAATTTTCAAATAAAAATAAAATTGTAAAATCTGTAGGACATAATAACAACCGCAAAGTGAGCAAATTAGGAAGTACAATAATTCATCCTGATTACCTGGAGGAGAAATGCCTGGTTGAAGAGGCACTAGATGTGGGGGTGGTGGGAAAGGTACTGTGGAAAATAAAATCAGAATATACCCTTGTAGTGCTGGAAATATTGTAAATAATACAATTATTGAGCATTTAAATAAGGTAATGGCTAACAGGGCTATTTACCTGGAGGAGGTATGCCAGGTTGAAGAGGCATTGGAGATAGGGGGGATGGGTGTAGCTCTGTGGAAGAGTTACCAAAATGTACCGACGCTTTTGAAAAACAATAATATTACTGAATAAGAGACTATATTAATTTACAATACCTGGCGGATGTGGGAGGGGTTGAGATGGTACTGAAAGAATTACCGTTCCAGATGATTTATTAGATCTTGTTATTATCAGGCAGGTGGACAAAATAATAATTGAATAAATAAAGAACAAATAAACATGTTTGGGGTCAAGTCAGGGAACAAATAAAGGAGAAGAACAATCTTATGAATTCATCAAAATTACCTTCAGAAGATGGCGAAGGCACTTCTACAGCTAAAGCAGAATATTAAGAAATTACGCTTTTGAATAAATATTTCGGCAACGTAAGAAATGTCAACAAAGCATTTTATAGAATACCTACAATTTCAGTGAGAGCATTTTGTTCCTGGGAACGTCTCGTTTGAAATATAAAATAAAGATCATTTTATACCTGGTGCAGGTTGTTGAGGCAGTGGTGCTGTAGAATTTATAAATACCATTGATAAGAATTTCAAAATAGAAGATAAAATTGTATGCAGGACAACTTAGAGTGACCTACAAAGAAAACAAAACTATCGATTACCTAGAGGAGGAATGCCTGGTTGAGGAATCAATGAAGCTGGAGATAATGGTTGTGTTGCTGAAGAAAAAGGAAATCAAAATATATCATCGAATATATTCAAAATTAAAATTAGACATTGTAGCTACACTTTTTTAGAGGCAGAATTTTAGTGGTTTTTTTAGTCCTCTCGCCCAGGACGGGACCGAATTTAAAATGGTAAATATAACTTGTACAGTCATATTGGAAATATAGGAGAATGGCCAACAAGGCATATTACCTGGAGGAGGAATGCCAGGTTGAAGATGTACTGGAAGTGGGTGTGATGGAGGAAGCCCTGTGGAAAAGTAACAAAAAAAAACCTTCGCACTTGAACAATAAAATCTAAAACTTAACTTTTATGAGATTACATGGTAACTATACCTGGCAGTGGAGGGAAGGGTGTTACTGTAAGAAAATTTACATTTGAAATTATTTCTTTGAAACTTTAAGAAGTCTATCATCTATCATAGTCTCTCAATCGATTAGGAATTAACCGACCAAAAAGATCGAACGAAAGTTGGAGAAGTATGAATCCAAAATTACCTTCAGGAGGAGGAAGCGGCAGAGTTACATCTACAGCTACAGTAAAAAAAAGCAATTTTACAAAAAAAAAATCTATACAGTCCTATATTTTAATAATTGTTTAAGATAATATACCTGGTGTTGCAGGGGATTGTGGGGAAGGTGCTGTAAAAATAGGAAGTATAGTAATTTTCATTTATTGGACTATTTTTAGTAAATCTGAGTGACTAAACGTAAAAGTATAAAAAATCGAATAACTCTTATTGACTTAAAACTTATTCACATCGACTAGACCTATGTGTTTTTTTCATGATTTTTATCAAAGAACGTATGTTTTACCTGGTGATGAAGAAGGCAGTGGTGATAGAGGTGCTGCACAAATTAATATTCTCGTTACAGTTTTACTTTCCAGTTAAAACTTCCTTGAAGTATTTTTGGAAACTAAATATTTTTAAAGATTCACGTTGGGTAGTAATAGTGTTTTGTACCTGAAGGAGGAGGCTTAAGTGGTGATGCTTGTGATGATTGTGGTATGAGTGGTGATGGCTGTGGGGGTAATGGTGGCAACAGAGGTGCTGAAATATAATCGTAATTAAATTACACCGAAAAGGTACGACAAAACAAAGGATGTGGCAAACTTTATGGTATTATATTGATCAAGAAAATTGAAATAAAAATACTATTTCAATGATATATCATTAATTAGACTTAAATTGTATACAATTTAAGTCTAATTTACATGGTAAAGGACTCGGTAGGAATGTCTGAGCTATAATTATTTGGATAAAAGATATGTTAGTATTTTGTCATGTTAATCTACTTCCTTCTAAATAATTAAATTATTTTTAAATTGGTCATAAAAATTGTGAAAACAAGAAATAGACTTAACGAAGCTATAGAACGACTACTCCCAAAAATTTGATCGTGGAACTAGTTTATTACTTTGAAGAAACAAAAACCTACACAAGACAAAACTATTACCGAATTCAATAATAACAATTTACTCAAAGACGAAATCGAACTCAAAGAAACAAAAGCGACGTGTACTTGGACAACTTAATGCATCGATGCAGACCAAACTAAAGAGACACCAAAGATCCAAGACAGAAACGACAGGACAGACAACATTATTTATAACAAAACTTACCTGGTCGAGGTGGTAAAGGTACTGCATTCTGTTCCACTGTGGACAGTCAACAAAGGTAACTAACTGCTAACCCTAACAATGAAATAGATATAATTATTAATGAGTTGCTTACGGAAGCACAGATTGCAGGCCGCGCACTTGGAGTACAGGAGTCCTGATGAGGCGAAACAAGCGCAGACAAAGCAGACGTTGTTCCTCTTCTCGTAGTACATGTCGCCTTCTGCGTGACATTTGTGGGTCGGATCTGTGTGGTAGATAGACATAGATTAGGAATCAATTTTTCAAAAACGAAAAATTTTGTAGAACATAAAATGTTCCAGGGTTTGTGACTCAAGTCCCATTAAATTTTTGCGTCATATATGTGCCTATTTTTTATGGATCTTTCCCTTTGGTGAGTGGTGATACCACTGGATCCAAAGAAGAAGGGAAACATCCTGTGAGAAACAGAAAAAATATTGCTGATTTAAATCAAATTCCCTAATTCTTTGACATACAACCATTCTGTCCTCGAAGAAGTGGATTTTTTATTAATATAAATGTTTTTGTACGTACCGTAGTTGATCAGTTCCTCGGGGTTGAACATACGACTCTCATTGGAGTCGGAGTCCTCCGGACTTGAATCAGCAGCTTCATCTGTCAAAGATTACGTTTTTATTATAAACGTAGTGTATTTTTTTTGCGAACTTTTTCTTATAATATTCTCACGTCTGTTACCGGGTTGATCCATTAAACATTTCACAGTAACAATTTATTGTTTGGAGACACATCTTCTTAACAAAAGTGACACAATTGTGGTTATTCTAACAAAACCCTTCCACCTCGTAAGGAACGTCACCATCACCTATGGTGACGGCTGACCGATCCCAATGGCGGTGGTAAGTCTCACCAGGACCGCATGGCTCGGGACCACCGTCTTTTCCGACGCCAAAGAGTTTTTACTGTGATCCATCGGTGCGCAGGAATTCCATTCTTTATCAGTCCTTCATTCTAACTTAGGCCTTATTTTTGCCTCTGGACTATATTATTAGGCCAAGAGCAAACCTATTTAAAAGAAATCTTTTACATTTTCTGTAGGGCAAACTTGTCTCTATCTCGATTTTAATGAGCCTTTTTGCTGGTAATATCACAAATATAATATCAAAAATTCTTAAAAATAAAGTAAAAAAAAAATCTTGAAATATTTTACATTTACCTGATGATTCTTGTGACCCTGAATCGAATAAATGTCCTGTTCGGAGCTCGGCGCTCACTGGTGCAGAGTCTAAGAGCTCATCAGTCGTATCTTGGTAAAAATCAAAACATTAAAAAAAAAAAAGAAATACAAGCATGAATAAATTATTTAACTAAGTTTAAACTAAGAAAAATATTAGAAAACAAAAAAAAGAATTGCTCGTTACAAAAAAATACGTAAGAAAATCCATCACATATCCAATTGAATCATTGAGTTCAAGGTATCCTTGGACATACAAATCTTGTCGTAGAATGTAAGTAAAATAAGTTAGACTTACCGCTGTCAGGGCGGGCTGTGACCCCCACAGCCAGTAGAAAGAGAAGCCATAGGCTCCCCTTGATCTTCAACATCATCTTGGACCCTAAACTATGGACCCAACAGCGAGCTGCACCGGCTCACCGAAGATATCCTCGGCTTCAACACTTCATCTATTTAAACCTTTTTTCGTAACGCATTGAAACGCATGCCCAATCGATTGGAATATTAAATTCACAATAATATTTTTAATCTTATTTTTAATATATTTAAACGAAGCGTTAACTTTTGTGGGAATTAATTAAGTTTTTATGTAACCTTCTGCTGTTGTTTCTAACTAAACGATAAAAAACAACATCTGTAAAATCCCTGAGGAAAAGGCAGAGTTAAAATAAGGATACCCTCATTTCACTAGCTTTTGCTTGACCAGGGAGTCGAAAACAGATCCATGTGAGCATAGTTGTGCAGTTGGTCTAGTGATCTACTATAAGGAGAGGATTTTGTAAACGTTTTCAAGTGAAAAGATGTCTTCCTTCAGTTGTGTAAAGGGATGTGTGTGACGTTTCAGGAAATGGGTCAATATGTCGGTAGCACCGTGTTGCCGCCTGTCGCTTTTCAACGGAATATTGCAGCCATATTTATGTTTTCCAATACACCTCGTATTTCTGCAGTATTTGTCAAGTTTTGGAATTTTATTTGCGAGCATGGCCTCACATTTTTTAAAACGTATGTTTATAACGTAAAACAATCATAGTAATTTTTTGATGGTTTTGTTAAGTTGCTCATACCTTCTTCTTCTTCCTGCCCTTATCCCATTCTACATGGGGTCGGCGCAGCACGTTTTCTTCTTCCATTCTCCCCTTCAGACGTCGAAGTTGCTCATACCAAAACAATTCAAAACATTATTATTGGGATTTAAAACAGAACATTTACCATTTTTCTAGTTATTATTTGTTTTGATTTGTCTGCTCATAAACATTAACCCGCTATTACTTCAGTTCATCTGTGATCATTGTGCTTGCAACAGTGCCGAAATATTGAAAATTCAAAACAAATAATAAATATGGAAAAAATGTCGTTTTAAATCCTAATAATCGTGTTAGTGACCATAATATCAATTTAAAAACTTAATACAAAACATAATTAAACTTCTTCGTCATTCCAAATTCTGAAACCATATATTATTGAATGCAACAATATCTTAGTTTCTTTAGCAGAACCAGCTTACAATATTCTGATTGCTAGGCCAAAGCCCTTCTGTCTGTGACATGAACAATGGTTACTACTTTCTGAGCACGAAACCCGTAGTTTCAATCTTTCAGATACTTTCTACTCCATTTCATTTACGGACACAAGGTCAGTTAGAGACATGAACTAAAAATTGATGGCAACAAAAATGACTTCACAACTAAACATTTATTGCACAGGTGTCCCTTACTCCCGATGAAAAAGAAACCATGAATTGGGTAATTATAGGGAGTAGGGTTCACTCAACAGTTTCGAGTATTAAAATTCGCAAGGGCCCGTATATTCGTTGTTGGACTTGGAGAGTAGACCTACTGAATCCACCACGCGGGCTCTTTCAAGGTTGGTTGTTACTCTAACAGAATGCTAATTAAACTTTTAAACATAAATCCTTTGTCTTTGGTTTTGAAATTAAATCACAAATTGAATAAGTTTTAATTTCATCTCTCCCAAATGTATTTAACACCACAATGACATAAAATTACATTTAAAATGTCTGAAAAACAAGAGCAACAATCGGGGGCCCGACCACAATGGGGCGGGCGGGCGGAAGGCGGGCGGGAGCCTCCGGAACCGGAAGTGCGACCCACTAATGACGCTCCGTGGCGCCATCTACGTGCAAGCCTGCGTGAACCTCGCCATTGTTGGTGGAGTGAAATTCTCCAAATGTGTTGTGTATTTTAATGAAATAATTATTTTTTGTCCATTTGTGGTCAAATAGATGATTGTTGTACGAAATTACGAATAAGTTTTAAAAAAAATATGAAGAAGTGTGCAAGTTGTATAAAGCCACTCACTACCTACATAAAATCCCAAGGGAAATCATGTGCACAACATAACAGATTCAATTACCAGAAAAACATCGATTACAATTATAATTTCATCCAACAGTCCGGAATCCAATCGGATCCGTACAACAAATACAGAAAAAATCTATTTGAAAACGAATCAGTCCCATTTGGCGGGAACATGATTGATTAAAACCAAGATGGCCGCCATTGTTATTGACAGCTGACATTTTGCTGCGTTTGTCTGTTAGTTTTTTGAGAAAAAAATTGGTAGTTTTTTTTTTTGGATTTGTCAGTGCATATACCAGTGCTAGAAAAATATTATTTTATTTATACCTTTATTTCAGGCAACATGGCCCATAACATAGAATACATACCATTACTATAATAATTATAAATAAACTAATACATATGAATTACTTACAAACTAGACTTAGGTATTAACTACTTAGGTATTATACTAAGGGCTGATTTTTCAATAGTCAGATAATGTTTGACATATTTTCTATAGATAACTGTCAAACTGCCATTTTTATTCCTAAGATAAAAGTTATCTGACTATTGAAAAATCAGCTCTTATTAGTTTATTAATTTTAGTATTATAAGTGTAAGTTGCTTTCTTTTCTACCTGTGGGGTTTAATTGCACACGAACCTTCCTCAATCTGTCAACATTTCCCAAGGAAACACAAATTATTATCAAATTTTTCACAGATTCGTATAGCTTTATGTGGCGTCTTTACTTCTTCTCTTAACTAAGATTATGAAAGAGATATTAATGCGTGTGATTGTATGCATTTTATATAAAATAAATTAATGTAAAAAAGAAATCGCGAAATACTGTGATGTTCGTAAAAACCGTTAAAACACCACTGCTTGGTTAGGTTAAGGTTCTATGCTTCTTCGCTAAAACAAACAATATAAAATTATAATATTTTATTACTCCGAACCAAAATCAAAATGGCACAATTGCAAAATTGATCCTTCTCATTATTACATTCACTTATTTTAACTCCGGAAACCTTAAACAACATGCTTAGACAATTTATTTGCACAGGTTACTTACATATCATTATTATATTTACATCATTACACGAATTACCTGAAT
Organism: Agrotis exclamationis; assembly: GCA_950005045.1. Lineage (NCBI taxonomy): Eukaryota > Metazoa > Arthropoda > Insecta > Lepidoptera > Noctuidae > Agrotis > Agrotis exclamationis. The sequence continues at coordinate 21,392,107 of OX465435.1, read as the reverse complement.
TACTGATTAAAAGACTCCGCGGGGAGTTTTTCCTTTACCGAAGTTTTCTCTAACTAGTTGCTAACTGGCTACAAAACCTTCCACTTGGGTATGGATAAAAGGAAACCTCATTCTGAATATCCTCCAAAAAACAATTTTATTTCGAAGAAATATCTTGAATTAACGAGACTATGTTTTCTAGATTTATCTGAGAATATTTTAGTGATACATGTAATCGGGTTTTAATTTAGTTTCCGACTTATAAATTATTACTTTGTTTCATAATTCTCATTTGTTTATTGTTCTTATTAATAGCTAAATTATTCATGTTTGTTTTTCTTTATTGTTACAGGTATGGCATTAAATGTAACATCCGCATCATTATACGGACTAAAGGTAAAATATTTCCTGAATACAACCATATTATTATACTCTGTGATGTTCGGGATAATAACATAGATATAACAGCTAAATACAAAGTTTTGTTTTCTAGGGTTCCTCGTCTAACCGCGTCTAGCTATTATAAATAGACAGAACCCATAGTTTTGGGAAGTTTCAGCACGATATTGTTAAACGTTTAAATTGTTCCTCCTTATAACCGCCAGCACTACAATTTCTATAATGTTTTACTACACTGAACACCAACTTGAGAAGTTGTTGGATTTTCAGGATACGATTCCCAGATCAAACAATAATACAATTGAGGTTATCCATTAGGAGTTCCTCAGTAGCAGCTTGCAGTTTACATATTTACTCGGTTAATAGCAGGAGGCTCGTTCCCCATTACATGAGGATACACGAGGATAGGAAACACATTTTGCCAGTTATGATCCTGATCTACTATGCCTCAAGGAACTATAACAATATCATCTACGTAGTTGGTAAAGTTTTATGCCATCAATGTGCGAAGAATTTCACAAAGAAGATAGACTACATAAGCCAAATGCAAGCACACGACAACTAAAGCGGAGCTGAAGTAATCACCTTGGCCAAAATCGACCTGATCACATTACCACGTCACTTTTCGAAGAAATCGGACATGATTTACAACTACTGCTGTATCACCAGCCTCGTTAGTCAGTAAGCTGGTCTGCGTCTCCTCCCAAGGGTCAGCAGGTGTCCAGATCAAATCTACATACATATGTGTATGCAATTTAAACTTTGCTGTGTGAGGTCAAACTGTTTTGTAGATGTAGTTGTATCTAGTTGTAGTTGCTGGTAAATCATTTGTGTTGTTAGGAAAGTTTGTTGTGTGTATGTTTATCTTAGTAATAGGAGTGTTTGCTAGAATCACCTACTTGTATGTATTGTTTAAGGCAGTAGGTAAATTAAGGCTATCCATTGGACCTCTTAAAATTAATTACAACGTCACAAATTGTTGTCAAATGTTTATAATAAACTGAATGATATTTTCAACTGGCTATTCTACCTTTTGAACAAGACTGTTAAAAATATAGAAATACAAAATGCTGTTGGTATGTTTTGCTGTGTAACATTTCATTATTTATACGTATTCTAAGCATTTACCCCAAAATATGTGTAAAAAACTTTCATTACTCAAAAACCTTCTGGAATATTCATCATTTATAATATATCCTCATCCAGAAATACCTACTTTACAAAAATCACTGTATTTCAATTTCAAAAGCTCTATCAATATAATGAAACATTCCCATATACCAGCTTTTGAGCACACCCCAACTGTGCACGATGAACGAAAAGTTTAAGCGTTTAAAATACCGAACTATACATCAGTGGCGCCATCTGCCGCCGCCGTAATGGAAACTGCCGGAGTTAGCGCGAACACATGATGGGGATTTTCATGAAACGCAGTTCTGTATGCAGTTGGTTCATTTGGTAGATGTTGCTGAGTTGTTTCATGTTCAGATTTTTACTCGAAATGTGTATTGATGTGGAATTCATTCTACTACAATATTCATAAAACCTACAATCTAATGAATGATTCAAAAGTTGAGTGTAAGTCTCAGAGACCCTATTGGTTGCACCGTTGACGTAAAACAGTACTTGAAGAAACAATATTACTTTTTTGATTAAACAAAACCTCTCCATCCATTCATTTGTTTTTTACTGTGTACCACCGATGCGCAGGAGTTTCACTTCCTTCTGTGAGCTCGCTCCGTCTTAGGTCTCTTTGCTTCTAAGCTAGATTGAGAGCAAGGCAAAACCACAACTATTTTTAATCAATTTTACTTCTATAAATTCCTATTTTATGCACTTTCCCCGGATACCTGCATCTTCCGAAACACTGTGCTAGAATATAGACCTTGTCTTACACACGTTAATACTCCAGTTTTACTTCCATAAATTGTGTAACACTTCCCATAATCACCTCTCTAATTATAAGGTCAGTGACCGCAGCACCGTCTTTAAACATGAAACTGTAATAGTGTTGGGACACATGGGAATGTAGCAGTTTACTCTTTGTAAACCAGACTCTTCTAGCGTAGGTATAATAGTTATTATGGCGTTCTTTTCAATAAATAGGATGCAGTTATCAGTTAGATCCCTGTACATCGATTCCGGATCGAAGTCCCGGAGCTTGCGGACGTTGAGTATTGGGTAGCTCGCCGACCGATCAATCAGACCCGAGTTCCACGCGCGCCTCAAGGAGCTGTCAGCAAACCTACAAGGCCCCTATAAAGTTATGCAATAAATAGTTAGAGACCCATTCAAAAGGCCAGACAAATGATATTAAGTTCTAACTAGAAAACTTTACATTCTAAAATCATATTATGTAGCACCAACCATACCATCTTATTTTTAACTCTTGGTAGGTAAATAATTTCATATTTTAATGATAATACAGTGAGTGCAGCAGCTCCTACAAACACTTTTAGCTTGTAAATATTTTAGCTGCTTTAGCAGGAGAGTGCAAAAATGAAAATGTGAGGTGGTCATTGGTTATAATATTTTACACTCTGTCTGCTAGCGTTTTCAGCGAATTACATACTGTGCTGTGTAGAATATAAAGTTAAAAGTTGAATTACCATACCTTCGTGCTTTTTTGTCTAGTGGTAGCAAGAGTTATTGTTGGTCGTGCTGGGTTCGGTTTCCTGGTCGATCATCAATGTAATTGATTTTTTCTATAAGGAATTTCCCAGTAGCAGCCGTAGAGTCTCGATTTGTGCCCGGTTCGCCCCTATTACTTGGGAAATAAGTATGGGAAATCAAACACATTATTTCATTCATTTTCAATACTATCTGTTGCCCGGTTCACCTCCGCTGCTCGGCTCTTTTCAGTTGTAGCGTAATGTTTTATAGTCTATGGCCTTCTTCGATAAATAAACTATTCAACACAAAAAACTTTTTGAAAAAAAGGGAACCGACTTCAAAACCAAACACAAAAAAGTGTAAAATAACTTTTCTTTCGGAAGTCGGTGGCTTTGTTTTTTATTTCACTGACTATGCAGGCCACCGACTTCCGAAAGAAAAGTTATTTTACACTTTTTTGTGTTTGGTTTTGAAGTCGGTTCCCTTTTTTTCAAAAAGTTTTTTATTTTACCCTTTTTAGTTTAGATATTCAACAAAAACCTTCATAATAATCGGCGTCTTTGAAAATTTACAATCCTAGTAAGCAACAAAAACGAATCTATGCGGACAACTTCACAAGATATCTATTATTGTTATATACTAAAACCTTCCCCAGAATGTTACAAATACTTATCTGAAAACCGCATCAAAATCGGTTCAGCCGAACGCGAGATAATCGCGGACAAACATGCAATGGTCACTGAAAATCTACAATTCAAGTAAGCAAAACGGATCCACGCGGGCAACGTCACGGGATATCCATTAGTGTTATATACTAAAACCTTCTCCAGAATGTAATGAACACTTTCCTGAAAACCGCATCAAAATCGGTTCAGCCAAACGCGAGATAATCGCGGACAAACATACATACATACATACATACAGGTCGAACTGAGAACCTACTTTTTTTTTGAAGTCGGTTAAAAAGAATTAAAGAATTCGAACCAGAAATTCCTGAGATAAGCGCGTTCCAAACAAACTCTTCAGCTCGTTTACCATCTTTGCGTCATTTCATACTCTTCACATCTCTTCTATTTCCTTTTCTCTCTTCCATATCACATGCTCTCTCTCACACACTACTCTCATCTCCACATAAGATACAACTTTGTCTCATTCTTCGAGGATTACAGACATGATGTTATGTCATGAAATTCTCCATAAAAGTGAGTTTACTTTGTCACCACAACTCTATTAAGAATCCAGAGATTTTACTACCCAACATCACCCATTTCACCTGCCACATATAAACTAAATATCATTTACCAGCAGTGTTCATAATTCCTGCAGTAAGAACTTTAAGTGTAAATGTCGCGGGTGCGGCGTCATTTGTTGTCATGTCGCTTGGAACATGCGACATTGTAGGGCTGTCACATCGTATCATTTAATGTTGTTATTACACTAAGTTATTTTAATATTAAGGGAATCGTACCCAGGGGAATCCGCACCTTAGATTTACTTGTATGTCCATTCAAGTTAGGATAAAACTGCCATGATAATCAGCTTCAGAGAAATCTCACCCCCTTTGATAGTGATGTCACTAACAAAAGGGGTCAGTTTCTCTGAAACTTACTATACAGACTCCAGCACATCAACCTACCCCTTAATCTGTCGTTCTTTAATTGATTTTCAACCTTATCACAATAGCGGAAGTTTTATGTTCGATTGATAAAATTTTACAGATTGGGGTAGGTTTCTCCGTCTACATTTTCAGCTACTGCTACGCTAGGTAATGAAAGTTTGATTCCCGAAGTGAACAAATAGTTGTATGGCCTTTAAGTAACTATTCTAGTGTTAGTGACTTTAATTGTATGTAAACGATACAGAATTCCTATTATTTCGATAAAAAATAAACTTTAAGACCGTAAATAAAAAGTAAAAAAAAAAAACAATGACATGCCTCTAAATCGGCACGCAACATAAATGTGGAAGTTGGGTGCAAGATTTTCTTCATAAATCTTGTACAGTCCGAATAACAGAACATTTGGAAGTTGAATTTATTTTGTCTATACATTCAAATACAATCCTTATGAGAAACATAAATTAATGCACAGTTTCATATAGCTTGTCAACCTGCTTAATTACACTTTGAATATCCAGCTCTATCTCTATAGAGTATTTACTCAAAACTGTGTGTGCTCAGTTCCTTTAAACCTCAGTTTACTGTGTTGCTATCCCTCCTCGCAGGTTGCAGGTACCCGCGCTTTTAGCAAAGAGAGTCTTTGAGGTGCCGCAAATGCCTTAATGAGGAATTGTTATTGCACAAGGGTGCTTGCTCGAATTATCTTGTGACGCTGGAATATGGAATGTAATGTGAAAGTGGTAAGGTGTGTTTTCGTGTGCAGTTTTTGAGTAGATTATTATATTTTGTGGTGTTGGATCGCTTAGTTTTGTAACCTTTGTGGACGGATTTACTGTTGTCGTTTTTTCTTTGAATTTCATGATTAAATGTAAGCCTGAAACGAAGCGATAGAGACACTAGATTTAAATAGTATCACTATGGTAGTACTTGCAACCAGCATAGCAGTAGTTTTTGCCTGCCCCCGTGGAAAAAGTGCGCTGCGTGTCGCGGGTTCGATTCCCATACGGAACAATTAATACAAAGTAAGTCGTTGTTCCTGGTCTGGGTGATTGTGTATGTGAGTTTAAATTTTTGTTAACACATCCTTGATACAGGGTAAAAATCGTAGGGCAGTCTTTAAACATAATATCTACTAAGTATATTTTACTGTTTGTTACGATTAGGTCTAATTTTATAATAATGAAATACTGAAGTGTCTATGACTGTCCGGTATCCAATAAAAATTCACAGTGATTCTTCGGTACAAGTTACATTCTTGAGAAACATTTTCAGTTCATAATTTTTCAGGATCTTAATCCGTCAACAAGTCTCAAACAACACTCAGTTCTCACTTCTAGACGTATTTAAATAAAATTTAATTTACCGTGAGTAATTGAAGGCCCTTTGCCCAAAAATCTTGAACCGTTTCTACAAAACGGAGTACTCACAGTAATTAAAAGCAGCATCTGTGTAATCTTGAGTATTTTCAAGTGTCACAATTGTACCTCTCTTTACATTTCCCGACTTTGCGAGTCATGTTCCGAAATCTGAAGATGTTAAGACGCAATTTACTTTCTTACATTGGTACCTACCGTATTTTATTCGGGTTGAAATATTTGCGTATTTTGTAAGTGAATTTTGGGATGCTGTCATTTTGTTGGCTGAAAAAGTCAGAGGGAATCTTTATAATATGTTTATCTTCTTTGTTATATTAAAGAACACGAATCTTATCATTTTGTAAAGTGTGATATAAATCGTATTATGTGAAACTGGATTCGTCATGTAACGTTTTTCAAAATTATTCTTCCCATGTGGCGTTTTTTCTCATAGGTGTATACAAAAACTACATAATGGGTATCTACAGAAAATAAACAAAAATAAAAAAGTTTTATCCCATTCCCTGAAAATTTAAGCCTTGTATTTGAAATTGAGCTTTCCAATCAACATTTTTCATTAAAAATACCTGTTTTTTTATACTTATCCCATTTACTGACATATTTCCATAACACCTCCACATTTTTCAAACCCACCCTGACAATGTCATTAATCAGAGCTAGGCCAACAATCAGCAGCCCACCTCCAACTCTGCTGACCCTCATTAGGCCAGCTTCCGCCACGGAAGGGCCTGCTCAGTCCATCGGCACGCCATGTTTGTATGTCCTATTATCGTGTTTAACCTTATTGTCAATATGAACCTTAGGACCCAGATGTTTGAAACTTTTTTGATAAAGTTTGTGCATACAATTTTGAATAATAACATCTTGTATGTTTTTCACGGAAGGCGAGGCAAATAATTAATATGTTGACGAAAAACATTCATTGACTTTAAAAGGTTTCTTTTGAGAAAGGGCGAGTTGCGTTGAGAAAAATCTAAAGGAAACGCATAATAAACACATCCGGACTCAGGAATCGAAACCAGGACATTGTGTTATGCAGTCACTTTGACATTACTGTACCAGTTACTAACATAAGAACTAATGTTATAATTGTCGTAGCAGAATACCGATATTCTTACATCACTATCTATAAATGAAAATTATACTTTTATATTTATACCTTTATTTCAGGCCACTGTGACCCAAAACATAAGAAAATAACTGAAATAACTTTGAAAAATCCTCGCACATTTAGCCCACTTCCATGGTTAAACCATTTTACTTTACAACCGGATTTTCAGTCACTTCCTTCTGCCAACTTATTATTATTTCGTGAAGCTGAAAGCGCCACATAAGGCGAGGTACACACAACATCACATAACGACTGTATCACAAAACTTTATGAGATACTTACACGAACAACTTATGGAACTTTCTGTCAAGTGTTTGCATGAGTTAGCATCTTTTAGGTAGTGTCATATGACTTTAAAGCTGTAGGTTAGGTTAGTGTATTAATTTATAAGTTAAATAGGTTATTACGAGTACATACACTTATCTATTGTAGCAGAAAAGCATTTTAGAAGTAAATATTTAAACAAGTAATTATGGGAACCATGCAGCATGCATTATTTGTCGAATATTTTATAACGTTTTAGTGCTGTTAAAGGTCTATGTGAATTGTATAGTTTATTTTTGTTGTGTGTGCTCTTTGACAGCGTTATTGGTCAAAAACATGGATAAACCTGGAACTAAAGTGTATTCCAAGATACTGGCAATCAGCTGTAAGTAGTCAGCGAAAGTCAACTACAAGTAGTTGGAAAACGGTGAAATCAAATTTTTGGTATCCCTATCACTTACTCAGTTAATCTTTAACCATATGCAACTTACTCCCTTGAATAAAAGTGCAACGGACGTCAAAATATTACAATAAAAAAAGAACCAACTACCAAAAGAAAAAAAGACTTATCTCGTAACCAACAAAGGCCACGAAGACACTTCTAAAAGATATCCAATACAGTTTTAATTAAAGAAAAGCCGAGAAATTAAAGTGCACCGCCTTAATAATGTAGGGTAAGGTTGCCTATATTGTACCAGTTAACGAACTTTACAAGTTTTCACAAAAACTATACATCTTGTGAGGATTCTATTACTAGAAATAAAAAGGTTGTTCTATTGGTGTTCATTTTTTATTACTAGATAATGAGCAAGTATGAAAAAACTACATGAAAATTAAGTTTTAAAAAAAGTCTTAAAAAGTACAATTTAGGAAACCGGTTTCCTTAATTGTACCATAGGTATCCTAAATTGTACTTTGACATTCAAGTGTTTCTTATTAACTAAAAGCAGCCTTTCCTTTATATATCTATATAAAAATTATTAACCATAAAGTTTTAATATTAATAATAAACTTATGTACTGAAAATAAAGTTTGAATCAACAACAAGAATAAAATAAAACTTTTGTATAATAATAATAGTTAAGGTTCCTCTTATTTCCTTTAATTTTAATTATGAACTAAAATCAGCCTTGTGATTTGAATAAAGGAACATACTAGTACATCTTTATAATTCTTTATAAAGTTTGAGAAAGAAAAGACAAGAGTTATTTGAAAAGAAAAGGTTAGTCAACTCTTTTCTTTTTCCAGCATTTTATACAAATATCAGGGTTGTCTCCGCATGTTTCGTGAAACCATTTGCTTGCATCTTGCGTCCATAATACTTTTTATTCTCTCCAGACATCTGAAAATATTTCAATCTAGTTAACAAACGTGTTGGAGAACCATCATACACCTAAATTGTACCGGTACATTTTAGGATTACCCTACCCAGTACAAATAAGGCATCCACTAAGTTTTATTTTTATACGAGCCGGTATCATAACCTCGAGATGCTAAATATAAAACTATATTCTCAAAAAATACACTAATATGCATACTTTCCAAAAACATAGATAATAATTTCTTTGTACTTACCGTTGCGACAACAAATCCTTAGGTAAACAGCCATAAAATAAGATCACGACGCCGTAATAATTATTTTTGTTTACTACACTGCACTTTGTTATGTCATTGCATCCAAAATGTCTGCCATTGCGTAATGTTGGTAAGCACTACTTTTTAATGTTGCTAATTAAAAACTAAACATTATGGTTTGGTAGATTTTGACGTGGTACAAATTACGAACCGGTCCAACTTAGGCAACTCGACCCTACAGTGGGTAGAATTACTGAAAGTTTCACAAGTTTTAATAAGGCGGCGGCAGGGGGCGCTAGTTTCAGGAAGGAAGAGTAAACTTCCTGGTGCTGAAATATTTCAAGGATTGCTTTTGCACTACGAGATTGTATAGATGAGGCGGTTATTTTTGAATGCACTCGATTATTTACAATTTTTCTAGTCTAGGAAAAACAATATCATTTTCTTTAAGATTGCCAGTTTTGTCCCATTTCTGAGAAAAGACCTCTCCAAACTGTCTTATGGTTTGCCTTTTCGGACTAATCTTTTAGAAAGGAACCTAATATGTCGTCTGCCCTCCCCTAGACGCAAGGCTATTAGGTCACCTTCAAAGCATAGACACGGATTCGGCTCAATTTCACCAGAGGTTATGCCATTCTATCATTTTAGTAGTATGATCCACTGTATAAAATAATCACCGAATCCCAGTTACTCTTTAAATAAAACATTATTACCAAAATACAAACAATAAGCAACAAAATAGTAACATTTTATATTAATAGTGATGTGCTGTGAACTATGGGTTTTCTGTCGTCTGTCGCCTGCCGTCGTCGGTCGCAATAGTTCGTCGCACAGGTGTGGTCTCGACAACTTTGTTCCGAACTTTCTGTTTGTAGAGAAATGAGATTATTATTTGGATAAATAGAATATTGTAATGGTGAATTTGTGGGATTTATGAAGATTTATTTGGTTATTATTTAGATTCTTAATAATATTGTTCGTTGTTCGAATAGAGCCTTCTTATAAGTTTATTTTGAGCCTGTGGTTGTGGCTGTGTTATTAATTTAAATTTTTCAAATACATAGTTAAAATTAGAAAAATATAGAAAACTTTGTAGGTACTTATCATAATTGTTCTTGTCTTCCCTTAATATTTTTTTCTTGATAATGTCATCAAATGAGTCCTCTCACACTGGGTGTAGCGGGAGGGACTGTCAAACTCGTACAGTCTAACATCCATGGTTGGTTTTCCTTCAGAAGCCTTCACGTTCCAGGGTCACGGTTGTCGTTGTTTAAACAGACCCTTAGAGAGTCCCGAAACCCGTCTTTGCTGACTTAAATTCAAGATGCTGACATAGATGTTTTAAAACGGTTTAAAACTTAACCACATTTTTTTTAAATATAATGTTATCATCATTCTTCTATTTAAACTCACTCCATCACAGTCACTTCTTTTCAAATAAAATAATATAAAGTTTTCGTACGCCACCATCTTTTCCTGCCTTTTATTTACAAGAGGGTAAAGGATCGTACACAACATGAAACACCATTGATTTCTTACACCAACCCTTCCCAACGAATAGCCGGCCAAACCCAATAAGAATTGCGAAGAAAACACAAAATGTATGTTCAGCAAAATAAATAACCAAATAAAAGTTAGTGGCGTTATATTACAAGTTTAGGGGTAACCGTACCCCCATCTTTCAAGCCGACCAATCAGGTAAGTGCTCTGTATTTTATACGAGTTAGTACTAGGTTCGATTCCCGTTTAAACGGATTATAAAGCGGAGACGATCGGCAGTTGTGTCCCGGTTTTTGCCGTCGTTTTTGAAAATGGCGCCTGATTCTAAAGGAGAGGAATTTTATTAACTTGATCGGTAGTTTTTATGATCATTTTAATTGGTATCAGCGTTATTATTGAACTGAGTTTTAACCTGGATTTTTCTTGCAAATGTAGATTAAGGTATGGGCTTTTAAATATTTAATTGATAACGGAGCATGATTTATACATAAGTACTTACTGTTCCGGAAAAAATAATAATTTGTATCTTCTTCAGATTTATGAAAACTTATCAATTTACATTTTTCATAGAAGTATAATATAGCCCACCGGATTAGCAAGCTGAAGTGGCAATGGGCAGGCCATATTGCTCGTAGAGCAGATGGCCGATGGGGTCGAAAAGTGCTAGAGTGGAGACCACGGACTAGCAAGCGCAGCGTAGGACGTCCACCAACGAGGTGGACAGACGACCTTGTAAAGGTCGCCGGAAGACGCTGGATGCAGGTCGCTTCCAACCGGTATATGTGGAGATCTAAAGGGGAGGCCTATGTTCAGCAGTGGACGTCCTATGGCTGAGATGATGATGATGATGATGATAGAAGTATAATTATTATTTGAGATTAGTGTAGCTTTTGCGAGTGTCGAAAATACCAAGGGAAAGTTACGGGCAATCCTATACGTTATTCAGATTTGCTCAACTGTTCCAGCGTGATTGAGTGACAAATATCTATCCAAACTTTTGCGTTTGTTCCAATTTGTAAATAGATTGTGCCAATTTTTCACAACGAATTAGTCAGTGGTGCTCGAAGGTAGGTCTGTAGAATTTACTGCGGCCCTGGAAGTCCCACTGCGATTGAAGTAATAGAGTGATTTATGGTCAGAACCGAAGTGGGAGGGGTCATTGAATGATTACCCATAAAAAAAAACTTTTTCAAAAAAAACTGTAACCGACTTTCTTTTTTATTTCATTGACCTTTTGTCACCGACTTTCGAAAGAAAAGTTTTTTTGTAGGTTATTTAGAACTTTTTTGTGGGAAGTCGGTTACATTTTTTTTTGAAAAAGTTTTTTTTTATCCTTTTTAGTTTCAATATTCAACCTTCTTACATGAACACTAAAATATTGTAATCCGTAGCACCGGTGATAACATCGTCCATGTATGTACTCTTACACAATGAGCTAAAAATTAAAACTGCTGCTACTGCACCAAAGTAAATGAAAATTGTATGCGACCAAATGGCAGATATACTGTATCGAACAAAAAAGAATCATTGAAATGGGACCAGAAACCTCGGAGTAATCGGTGTAGACAATGTTGAAAACTTTTTAGGTTTTCGTTGTTTTTTGTTGATTTTTCAAAAAGTACTAGTCCGATTTCGATAAAATTTTAATGGGTGGTCCCATTAAAATTTTACTACTTTTACTTTTTACTTCGGGAAGTATACCCTTTCCAACAAAAAAAGATTTTTTCAAATCGGTTGGTAAACGACGGAGTTATGCCCGAACAAACATAAAAAAATATATATATAAACATCCGAATCGAGAACCTCCTCCTTTTGGAAGTCGGTTAAAAAGGATTCATCAGAGGTGTATCTGTATACAGAGCCCAGCCTTTTCCCAACTATACTGGGCTCGGCTTTCAGTCGAACCAGATGCAGCTGAATATCAGTATTTTACATGGAGCGACTGACTATCGGACCTCCACAACCCAGTAGCTGGGTAATACGATACCCCATGGTAAGACTGGTTGTAATACTTATGAGCTTCTGACTAACAGTGACAGCTGTCAAAGATCTACAAATGACAGCCGGGACCAACGGCTTTACGTGTTTTCCGAGGCACGGAGGAAACTCGCTATTACAGATGGTGGTCATCCATCCACAGACCAACCTTGCCATGTGCGTCTGTATTTATTTAGCCACGTCTTACATCAAAACATAATTATGTAAAAACTCAATCCCATTTCAAAAACAACTGTCACATAAAATAAAATTAAAACTACAACACTCGTCGGCACACACAATGTACGCTTTGTAAAAGTTACAACTGCCATTTTATTCCCCACTTAGAACAGAGGCCGGCCTCGTGGGCTCCTAGCTAACTACTGCGGTCCATTGCAGAACAACTTTGCTTGAATTGCAAATTCCTCTGCAAGATACTACTGTTTTACTTACTGCTACAGAGTTTGAAAGCATACCTTTATGTAAGGGTGGCAATGCTGTATATTTTATGTGGGTATTTGTGGGAAAAGGGGGTGAGATTATGAGAAGGTAGGTATTTGAATTTGTGTGGTAGTGAACTGATAGGACGTTGGTCGATATAGAACGGCAACTTAGCAATATCCCTAATGATTCACATCGTGAATAAATAATAGACGAATAGACAATGATATTACTGGAAATTCACGAAGTGAATCATTAGGAATATTGCTTAAATTGACCGTTTTAGACCACCTGGTTTTCAGCTGCATCTACTGCTACTACTGCTGTACTAGATCCCAATGTGGTTTGGAAAAGGCTAGGCAGATACTGTTGTTGAGTATTAGCATGTTTAGTTATGAGCTTTTAATCCCCCACATTAGGAGTTCCTCTACAACAACAACTACTTGTAGATCATAAAATTAGTTGTTCCTTCGGGGAATCAAATCCGCAACACGCAATGCAGCAGCGGAACGCTCAGCCACCATGCTTACCGTGCCGTCTAAACATAAATGAATGTATATGCGATTCTCCTATTACAGAACAAAAGGCTCTTCTCATAAAGATAAAGAATGAGTATTACCCAAATTGTTAGATTCTTGATTACGTTCTCATTTTCAAACAATTTTTCTCAGCACCTCTCACGATTTTATCTAACATTTTCACTTTTATAAAACGGTGCTAGGCTATCATCATCAATTTCAAAATCTAGATAAAAATTCTACCACGCAACAATCCCCGATTTTCTAATCAAAAGTATCTGCCCAAATATTCTTAGAAAAAAAAAAATGTAAAAAAGAAACGCAATTTCCAATACATTTCGCAGACGTTACTTAGAATTCAATATCAGAGATAAGATATCAGTAGCATCCACTGTCATAACTTTGTAGGGCGAGGCCTTTCGGTAGGCCTTTCGAGTCCTCCGGAGGACTTGTCAGGCCCTTTGTTTGGGCGAAAAAATATTTTTCCCCATCTTTCCGTTGAAAGGTTTCCAGTTTATTTATTGACGGCCTGATAAAAATAATTCTTTGTAACGCCTTTGAGGAGGCTTGTGTCCTGCGCGACGCTAAATTGTGGTTACCGTAGCCTTAGAAAATGGATGTGTTTTCCCCTTTTTTTGTTTATTGGGTGGCTTGTTGACGTCGGTCTAAAATGTGATAGATTTTTGGTCATATTTACTGAATGGGTGTTTGTAACTCTTTCACACAACAAGTAGTAGACAGGTAAAAATATTTAGATTACATATTTGCCTACCCTAACTTGTAACTTATAACCTCGATGAAGTAGAACACTTTTTATCCAGGTGTCCTCTGAGACAGTTACTGAACTCTACAGCTAGTGTGTTAGTACGAGTATGTCTACTTTAACCAAACCTAGCTGAGATTATATACAAGTTACGTTGCAATAGGAACATGATATCCTGCCAATCATTACCCTACAAAACCCTTTGACAGATGACATTTCAAGCATATCAATTTACCACAATATGACGTCATAGTATCTATAGTACTGAAATTACCCGCTAGATGGCCACATATCGTTATGTCGGTGCACTGAGAGCTCGAGTGTACTTCAGGTGGCTAGTGTAGTGAGTGACCACGCTTTGTTGTCTGGATTGTGGACAGTCCTGTTTGATACTGCTGTGTGGTTTTAGAAGTGGTTGAAAATGTAGTTTTACTTTTAAAAATTGCATTAAGGTCTGAAGTTGAGTTAGTTATCTACCAACAAAGAAAAAGAACTATGAAATAAATTAAAACCTTAGTGATTTTGCTGTTTAACATTAATTTATTGAATACAAAGTATCAAACAATGAAAGTCATGGTTTAAATTTATAGTCACTTTGCCAACCTGACTTTTCGTGTTTAGACTAATTTAACAAAAACATGAGACAGCTCCAATTGCTCTAACATCGCACAATGAAGAATAAAAATTATTTCTTTTTAAATATTTTATAACCAGGTTGTTTTCAAACCATCACATTGCACTACTTAACATTAGTTGCAAATAAAACTAAGAGAATCTTTTTTTTGAAAAACACGCAATTTTTTTTTATTACAAGATAATCTCCAGTTGGTCCACAAATGATGGCTCTCATCCAGTAGCCCCGTTCCACGGTAACGTGAAAGATTCGCCACTCGACTAGCATCGACACTGGCGCCAGTACAAGTACTAGTACTGTACTAGCATAGCCTTTTGATACACTGGCCGCTGGGAATAGGAGAGTAGCTTCTTTGCTTTGAACCTTGTTACAACTTTACTTGAGTCCACTTGTATTTTTTTAACTTGGTGTGTTTTCATTGGAGTAAGTATGTAAAAGCTAACATTGATTAAATTCATACAATAACACATTGGTCAAATGTCGTTTCGAAGTTGACAGTTTTTTTAGATGTGTTTTAAATAAATTGAAAGTTTAGCTACTGTGTTTAAAATGTATGCCAACTATTTATTATAACATAGTGAAGTGGGCGGTGGGCTTGCTACCTGTCATTAATATCTCAATCAGTGGCCTGTCACTATTACAACTATTGAGTATAGTTGTAATAGTGACAGGCCACTGATTGAGACATGGTCTTCTTGTCAAACTGACATGTGTGTGTAGCTAGTGGTAAGGTCGTAAGGGCTACCACTAGATTGTTATCATTCAGAGATTGCAGTTCTATACTGCGTTCAAACTTAACGTTATTTTAGAATGCTTTTCTCAAAATCATTTCGCTGTAATTTTATTTGGAAATCAAAATTTGCATACCAAAACGGCTTCTATAAATAAAAACTATTCCGAAATATGGGTCGCAATTGTCTTAATTTTTAATTTAATCATCATAAGCTTGTTTCCCACCTGTGAAGAAGTTTAGTCCAAGATTCGGATAGGAGCCCCCTCTCTAGAGGGCCAAAGCCTGCCGGGGTCGCGGGACTTATCTCATTACCGTGACCCCGGAACATAAAGGGCTATTGAAGGACACCGTGGATTTTAGTCAGTATAAGTCTGACAGTCCCTCCCGCCTTGCCCGGGGTGGGAGGACTCATTTGATGATTTTACCACGATAAAAAGAAAAAAAAATTCGGATAGGAATCAAAATTAAATAACTATACATACAACTATTAAAACTATACCACTAATACGAGTACTATAGTTTTGAACACTGTCGAGGAGTTTGTCAGTACAGGTAATATCAAGAGTGCTGCTAAATAACAGTTATAATTAGAATGTAATTTTCCAGATTTTTTCCTGAAAACCGCACTCATTTCAATGTCATAGTTTCGATACCTAACAAGAAACCTTCGTCTTGTAACATGAAAATCTAACACGTAATCTGTTTTAAGTCAGGCCTAATCTGCCTGACCCAAAACCCAGGTGTGCCAAACACTTAATAAACAAGCAGAGGGCGCCACCATACATGTCAAGCGCGACATGTGATTAACACTCAGCACCATCAATCATCTCGCGAAAGTTGTCACGCCGCTGACAATCAATTACGCCAGTTACTTGCGCCAGTAGCCGGGCCAGTAACTGGGCGAGTGGTTGGGCGAGTAGAATGTTGTTGTTCTTGTAAGGTCGCTTAATGATAGATGTGATTGCTAGTTATTTTTTTGAGGGCGGTGCGTGGGAGTTTGAAGTTGTTTGTTTAAAATGTGCTGTTATGTCTTTCTTGAATAGTGTTACGGTACACCTGTTGTGGTTGCTGTTGTCTTGCTTATGATTTTTGGTTATCTATTGGTTGTTTTTATACCAGTTGCTTAAATTAACTTATGCTTTGTCATTCCAAATGATTCACTTCGTGATCAAATAATAGAAAGACAGCCAATGACCTGAATCATTAGGAAAATTTCTTAGTGGCGTTTTAGACCCGGTGATCTAAATGTCTAGTTACCTTTAACTCTGATTTAGTTAAACGAAGCTATCTTTTTTTACTACATCTTCAAAATCAGACTATACGTTCCCGTAGCTGGGAAGGCACGGTTAGCGCAGTTGCTGAGCGATTGGACTGCTGCGCTGCGTGTCGCGGGTTCGATTCCCGGACGGAGCAAATATTTGTATGATCTACAAGTAGTTGTTCCAGGTCTGGGCGTTTGTGTATGTGAGTTTATGTTTGTAAACGCACCCATGACACAGGAGAAATTCCTAGTGTGGAGCATTGTATTCTAAAAAAAATGTACTATACAACACAAAAAAAATTACTACCCACATATCTTCTTTTTTTGGGTTTAAGACATTTTTTTGGCGTGGTAAAATCATCAAATGAAACCTCCCTCCCAGGGCAGGGCAGGGGGGATTGGTAGACTTGTACTGACTAAAATCTACAGTGTTCTTCAATAGCCCTTTACGTTCCGGGATCACGGTAGCTCGTCCCCTTGGTTTAAGACATACTGGTTTCCTTACGATGTTTTCTTTTACTTTTTTGAGAGCTGAAATAAACAATGACTCAGTTAGTGCCTGAGTTGATAACTCTATACCACTTATGCTTCATTTTCTTCCTTAATCAACATATGACTGTAGTTAAGCTTCTTAATTATTCCATAGTATTACTCCATACATGATTCACTCTTCAAATCAATCATTCTTAAAATTCTTCAACCAAATCAGGTGCGTCCATAATTTTCAATCTCATCCATATAAAACAAGCCACTAACATTCTGTTCTTATCTCCATAATCGGTATAAGTTTATCATCTTCGGTTATATCAACATCGCGGCCACTCCTACGCAGACATCAATATGTATGGACTTACGAAACTTTACTTCATCAATGAGTGATACTTTATATGGTCTACGTTTTTGTTACTATTGGTTTAGTTTGAGTGAGTCAGAGTCGAGTTTCTCACGCATTTTAATTCTACATTCAGTTGGTTAGTAATGAAATGGAGGACAGATGGGTAATCGTTTTAAGTAAAATACTGATAGCAATCTGAATCCGGTTCGACAGGAAGCCGATTCCAACATAGTTGGGAAAAGACTACGCAGGTGATGATTGGTTAGAATTAATTCCTCAAATTCAAGAAATCATTTTAATCACTTCTCCTTGAATAATTATGTAAACGTTTTGACTGGAAGGACGTTCTATCTACGAGTCTGTAACAAATTGTTGACAAACAGGCGAAGGGTTCAACAGAGGGCTGACCCTTTCGGTTATTAATGGTTTTTATTAAGTTTAGACTGTTGTTTCTTGCAAACAACGTTTCCATTTGGTTTAGAATGGTTAGTGACGTCAAGATTCCTTTACTTTTCACATTATTGTTCCATTCGGTTTTATTAACGTACAGATTAACGTCCTAACCTCAAAGCACAATACTACTTTATTCGTAGCAACATACAACAAGAAAAATTAGCTTATTGTTTTAAATAAAGTCACGGCTTTCCTGTAGCACTTTAGCATCAATTGACGCTTCATTCATACTTTTGCTTTTTTTTTTTATTCTCGACTCAAACTCACCTCATCTTCACTGGATCCATTAGTAGTGGTTAGTTCGTCTTCATTCATGAAACCTACGCGTAGGTGTTTGACCGTTAACGTAAACTAGTTGTGATGATATTCTAAAATGGCGGCACGTGGCCACGTTGCCTGCAACCTGTTCCCAAGGCATTTTGTTTACGTTTTTAGAAGATATTTGAATATCAACTTTATGTGGAAGTAACGCCTTTTCAATAAGGAAGTGGGATGTCCAATCTTCGATAGCGTTTATAGGTATGCCGATGTAAAGTGTTTTTATTTGATTACCCTTGCATTTTGTTGCGGGCTGTTTTAATTTTAGATTGAAATTATTGGGCATTTGCCCTTTCAATTGCATGATACTAAGCTCCTCAAGGGTATGTATACCTATTAGGTACAAATCAAGTTCTTCTTTAATTCAACACATAATGAGATTTGTAGTGGGATAGTTTGCTGCACATTTTCATCATTATCAGCCAATAATGTTGCCCACTGCTGGGACACACCAAGCCTCCTCTCTGTGCGAGGGAGTGGGTCATAGACCACCACGCGGGCCCAGAGCGGATTGGTAGATGTCACATCTCTTCGATTTTTGTGGTCCTAGGACATGTCGGTTTCCTCACCATGTTTTCCTTCACCATTTTGAGAGTGGCAATGAAATAGATTACAAAAAGTAATGCGCCTGGAGGGGTTCAAATCCACGACATTGTAAGTCGGGGCCGATACCACTGGGCAACCACTGAACCACTAAGACACCGCACTTGGCGAGCATTTTGAGACTGTTTTAATGTAATGAACGTTAATAAGCATATTATTAGCCTTTCTAATAATAACTTTAAAACGGTTACCAACACTTCACAAACACCATACTAAGCTTAAGGCGATCTTTTAAAAACTTTTAACACACATACTTCAAAACCAAACATTCCACACTGCAGTCAGGTACATCAAGTTATGAGGCAACTCTGCCCCATGTGGGCGATGAGGAACTGATCCAAACCTGATCTTGAAGATTTCACCATGGGCCTATTTTGGACAGCCCACGTCCATGGAGTGTCAAACCGTATGCCTTATATGGTCAGTATCTTGTTACGAAGGCCGGGTAAGGTGATAGGACGGACCGTATGTTAGGGCTAATCAAATGCAATTTTTATGAGGATTTTGATGACTTCTATGTAAAGGGAAATTAAGTGTTGAAATAATTGACAACGTAAGTCAGTATGATAGGTCGAGAGACTGTCTTCAAAGTGAAAAGCGGTCCTGGAACGCAAAACGCAACGGAAGGAAACAGGGTGGTTTTTGTCAGTAATCAGCCCGTCTCGCTCCCATTTCATGATTTTTACATCCCAAAAAAGTTTTGCTGTGATATACACTCAAAGTGAATATTGTATAGGTATCATTCCAAATAATGGTAATTAACGGCTGTTTGTTATTGGATACCTTTTAAGACTCAGACTAATTCGACCGTTGATTGGTGACAGACAAAGATCAATATTGAAATGCATAATTAATTTCTAGCAATAGACGTCATGCAACTGCCAAAGAATAAAGCCTCCTGCAGACACACGCGATTAATCGCGCGGGGCGACATGTCGCGGTCCATTCGCAGTACATTTAGAGTGGAAATTAGCTTGGCTCGTTGTCGCAGCGCGATTAATCGTGTGTGTCTGCAGGAGGCTTAATAGTCTGCGATTTAAATATACCGCCTACTCAATCTAATACTTTGATTAACATATAATTTTCCTGACGGTACTTGATTGTATTGATTATAATTTATGCAAAACAAATTACCGGTACCTATACTGAAAAAAAACTTTCGCATATTGTTCTTTTTTATTGACGTATTTTTTCTTCATTTTCCCATGTTTTGCACTTTCTTTTGTGATTAACTGATAGCAGTAATTGAATTCAATAACGTCGCTTTATTAATAATTAATTTACTTTCAGATTTGAACGTGATATAATTTATGATACCTTTTATTATACTAAGTACACTCACACACAAAACTTTTCACATTTGATTTTGTGTAAATGTTATTTCATGAAAAACATAACTAGGGTGATGACATAATTGACATATTTTAATATTACTGAAATAATTAAGTATTCTTGTTATTTTAATTCGCTTCATCCAACAATCCTCACTTTGTCCTCCTGGTAGAAAAAGTATGTTCACTTTCTCACAGAGAAAATCCTGTATTTAATTATTCGTTTTATTTTCACGAATAAAAATAATCTACATGTTATAAACATTAAAAACAGGATTTTTGACATGTTCCGTATTTTTATATAATTTTCCAAAATATTGGAAATTGTAATTAAATAAGTATCGAAATTATCTCGTTTTAAATTCTGTGATAGTGTAAGTGAATATCACTTTAAAAATGTATATCTTCAACGTTGTAAAAATAATAGTCACAATATCAATGACACTCGGTACGGTAATGTCTCCAGTTGAAAAGCGACTGCCCAGTACTGGTTTAATTCTCTTTGCCCAGTACCGAGCCGTTCCAAATTTCTCATTCTATCCAATATGGTTTCTGATTAGCAACGCTTTCAACTTTCCGCCACGCTTGTCGTAATGATCATGATTTATAGTTTAATTTAGTTTTTCCTTTTTGTCACAATGAGTGTTTTCGTTTTGTTTAGGAGGTGGGACTGGGATAGATATTGATGTTTTGTGATTTAGTCTACCTGTTTTTAATATTGTGAGTGGTTTTCACGAATTGTTAATTTGTCTGGCGAAATGATCCCTCTGTTCTTCGGTTTCATTACGAAAATGAAACTGTTAATCTTGGTGTTACATAAGTAATACAAAACATCAACCCTGTATTCCTTAATGACTGGGCAGAACTGATAGACACAATATCACAAAAATGTATGACAAATAATCAATTCTGGCTAAATTAGGCTGTGACTATCACTCAGCGACATCTAAATACCCCACAGCATCCACAGTTCAATATTTGAACAATGATCGAGATCAATGTTTAAATTTTTTTTTTGTTTCAGAAAGAAAAAAATTCGCTACTTGTTTACTCCATCAGCGATAAAATAAATGCCACACCAAGACGAAAAACACCTAAGCCATTTCCTATTTTTTTGAAGTGTCAATTCACAGAAGCCCTACCTTTCATCAACCTACATTCCCAGATCTCTCTAAACACTTACTTCAACCAACTCACCCGAAACATTACCCACTTGAGAACAACACTAATAATATTCAAGCGCAAACAATACTGGAACTTGAGCATCAATAGAAAAGTAAAAGTAGGCCCGAATTCGGTCAAGCACGCATATAACCTGTACCACCAGAGCGGTGGCCGGGGCGCCCACGACCCTGATCTAGGAATGTACAATCGACAAAGCGGAATCATGACCCATTTTGACAATAAATCGTTTGAATCCGTCAAATTGACAAAGATCAAAGTCGTTACCATGAATATGTATGTTTACACGAATGTGGACCTAATTGTATATGAATGTCTGTAAGAAAACAAGCTTATGGTGGGTCATAATTCCACTTTGTCGATTGTACTACTGCCTACTTGAAACAAATGTACCGTCACGACTGCACCTCTGATGGTTTTGGAGATATGCTCGGTGTTAAAATAAAAGATTGCTGTCGAAAGGTTAGCTGTAATTAAATACGTTGTTGATGACAGGATTCGTTACTAAGTTTTATCCAACTATATCTGAGAACACTCCCTCAAAAAAAAATCATTCGTGGGAATTCACCGAAATCAAACGACATTGCAATAAAAAGTATCAGAGTATTATTAAGTGTTCTGTGGTATCAGTCCAAATATATTTTTTTTTAAATTAAAGTACGTACAGTCATCAACAAAAGCCTTAAAAGTTCTTTTTTTGCATTTTTTTACATCCACGTCAAGTAGATTTAATTTAAATTCAATATCGTCAATTCGTTTTTAACACAAAATTGATATCGAAAAGTAATAATTAATACCTGGAAAAGTATGTTCCCTTAACATAAACTACCTCCTTCTTTGTACAAGGGGCTGCAGCCTCCCCATTTCCTACGAGTACGATACGATACTGTATCGACACCTACGATATTGGGGGTGACTCCATCGATCGCTCTTGACACTGTTCCACGTGAAAGCCTGTGTGTCGAGCCGTTTTCATCACAAAGTTACACTAGAAAACCAAGTTAACACAACTATAATATAACAAACACAAAAAACAAGATGGTTAAAGAAATAATGATAACAAAGTCTCTTTTTAATTAATTATTTCATCATCATCATCAGCCTTTAAATGTTCCCACTGCTGGGACACAGGCCTCCTCTCTGTGAGAGGGAGTGGGCCGTAATCTACAACGCGGGCCCAGTGCGGATTGGTAGATGTCACATGGCTGACTAGATTCGAACCCACGACCTACAACTCATAAGTCGAGGCCAATACCACTGGGCCACCACTGCTCTCCATCTGCTTTAATTATTGCAAATATTTTTTAATATATTAAAAAGAGACTTAGTCTTAATTATAAGTTGTCTATTGGAAAATAAAATAAATACTTTTGAGTTCAAAATAATTTTATGATGTTTTTTGGAATCGAATCAACAAATTTAACGCATCTCATTTTCTTTTGCTGAGTATGCCTGAATACATAACTTTTGGCATAATAGTTCTACTCTATTCCATTTTTTGCAGTGGTGACCCAGTGGTATCGGTCCCGACTTACGAGTTGTAGGGCGTGGGTTTGAACTCCGCTAGGCGCATTACTTTGTGTAATTTATTTCATCACCACTGCTCTCAAAACGGTGAAGGAAAACATCGTGAGGAAACCGGCATCCTAGAACCAAAAATTCGAAGACATGTGACATCTACCAACCCGCACTGGGCCCGCGTGGTGGATTATGGCCCACTCCCTCTCACAGAGAGGAGGCCTGTGTCCCAGCAGTGGGAACATTATAGGCTGATGATGTGATATGATGTGATTCCATTTAAGATATTATCTTGCAGAACAGAGTCTTTTTGCCAGTGTGTTCCATATACATGACTGAACTTAGTCTTCTGCTCTTTCTTCCGTGATGTCATTTGTTTGTCCCCCTGCGGATACGTGCGCTTTTCACATGCAATTTTTGAGGTATTGAGGTGTTGAAAATATGCGGTAGCTCAGTATAATATCACAAATTCAAAATGGTGCGAGGTAAACATGGAGGATCCAGCCGCTTTAAAGATCGATGTAGCAGCTTTTTTGAAGCATATTGATGGTGTCAAAAGGAATTGTAATGTGGAAATTTGAAAGCGCTTTAATATTTCCATTTGTGGTTTTGGTTCAATAAGTGATTGTTCATGACTAAAGTTTAATTTTATGGCAACACCTATATTGTTGCGGTTTTCCGAAGTGTTTTATGTTTTGTTGTGTTTTCTAAGAACTTTACTATCAAAACTTCACATTATTATTATTCTTTATTGTACACATACAACTAAAAATAACATTTCACAAAGGGGTAAATTATGTACAAAGGCGAGCTTAACCCAGAATTGGGTTTTCTTACAGCAAACCGTAGTAATCTCAATTATTTGATGTCAAAATATATAATTAGTTTTACATAACTAAAATATTAATAATAAAAAAAAAAAACAATTATAGGGCGTCAAAAAACTCATCCACATCGCTGTCAATGGGGAAAGTGCCCAGAACGCTGGCAGCATTGCCACGTTGGATGGCAATGCTGATCCTTTGACCAAGAAATAGGCCAGCCCTCTTCTGGTTTTACATTGTGATTTTATGAATCGTTCGTATGTCCACTAAGAATACGGTATTATATTTCTAAGTATGCCAAGCAAAGTCCATTCTGCTAATGTGTAAAATAAATTGAAACCTCAGAAAATCAAAAAAAAAAGAAACAATAAGAAGCAAAATACTAATGTTTAACAATGTTTGTTTCAGGTACTTACAATAACTTTCCTACTCCACACAATTCCGTGAGTACCTACACTTTTGCCGATCACTGTACACATAGAAACAATTGTTTTTCACCAAACCGTTCAAATGTTACTATGTGGCCTTTTGAATATTATTGTAGATTGAATATTCAGTTATTTGTGCTCACGTTTCGACACAATGGTACCTACATAAAATTTAGTTTTAGTATTTTCATTGCAAATCTTCAATAGTAAACTTTGTAACAGCAACTGTTTGAACCAAATATGGAGTCCTTTTCGTGCAAGCTTTTGTTATGGGCTGAGTTTATAATGAAGGTCTGAGACATTTCATTCGGCATTTTGTCGATAAACAAAGCCGATTAAAAACAATTTATACAAATATTCGATTTTGTGATCAGTCAATAAAATATCCACCTCATAAAATCTATGTATGAAATAATAAATTTATGTACAAAACAAAAATCTAAAAAAATCACAACTAAAAATACTTACAAAAACTTCTCAATGTTTCGTTAAAAGTATTTTTTTTCCAAAACAACTTACATCGTGTAGGTATTTAATCTATTAATAATACCAATACCTAGCTAATAAATTCATCGGGCTGCGGATGTATTTTTCCTACTACATCAACTAACATGAAATTCTCAGTACACATCGCGAGTTCCCTTTCCTTCCCTCTTGAATTCCGGGTAACTGAGCGTTGCTCTTAAGCGCGTGAGCAGGACTATGATTGTAGGAAGTCAACCGTCTGCATTGTAGATTGAGAAAGCTATAGATTTGTTATTAGAGTATATAAAATACCCATAAGAGATGGATATAGTTTTACACAATTTTATAACTCAGTACTATTTCATTCAGTAGGGTAATGCTTTCCATTGAAATTTTATTAAAATTATTTAATTACAAATTAATTCTAAAACCAATAACTATATTTGATGTCATTTTTTTTTTTAATATATTTTGAGAACGTTAGCTAAAACAAATAAATAAAATTAGAAAAGTAGAAGCCCACGAGCTCTGGGTATAAAAGTCTAACAACTGCTGGAGTTCAGGTCTCTTCAGAGAAGAACCTTCAATAATACGCACGGTATCCAGATGTACAGCTTTCTGTATCAAGCCATTGATCCAGCTGCCTGACGAGAACCTCCTCAAATTTTATTTAAAAGACTTATCTATCCTTA
Organism: Agrotis exclamationis; assembly: GCA_950005045.1. Taxonomy (NCBI): domain Eukaryota; kingdom Metazoa; phylum Arthropoda; class Insecta; order Lepidoptera; family Noctuidae; genus Agrotis; species Agrotis exclamationis. The sequence continues at coordinate 21,366,696 of OX465435.1, read as the reverse complement.
CTGCCATTCCATATCTACGATCTGACGTATTGTATTCGTAGTAATAATATGAGGCCTCTACTACGGCCGAGGTATGCCGCTGGCCAAAACCGTGACCTTTGATGTCAAGGCTCCACCGGCCTCGCGGACTGGCGGCCTCCAAAGAATGACATTCCAGTTCGGTTTAGTAGATCACTTGTGTTTTGTTTTATTTGACTTTATGTTAGAAGTAGTAAGAAAAGTTTAAAATAATAAAATTACTGAAGACTACATTTAAGATGCCAAAATATATCTGACGTGTTCAAGATTGAAGATTGTATAATTTAATTCAGTCTTAAATCAAGTTAAGACATATTTTTATTTATTAGAAATTAATGTCTTTTACATGTAAATTCTTCTCATATCTTGATCACACATCATTCCACCAAACACTTAGATATAAAACCTGTAATTAATGTAAATTCTAATAGACAGTGCATCGCGCTGTATCATTAAATTAATATTACCAATAAAATGTGTAATTTATGACTACACATGGTAATTACTCAGCTATCGGATAGATCCGAAACACCTACACTACATGCCACAGACAAACTGCGAGTGTTTGCCTTCTTTCCGTTTATAGCCGGTACAACAAGTGATTTAAAGCGCTATTGTGTAGTTTACGTACAACAGTTCACGTGGGCGCGTCCGTAATTGTAAAACAAAGATTATTTTTATATATTCCTTAACTTTTTCGTCTGTATTGTATATTTTAAAAGTAGTATTTCAACATTAAAGTCTAAATAAAACGAAGTGGGAACACAGCTCAAATAAAAAAAAAACAAACATTTATAACTTAACAAAAACTTATTACTGGCAATCAATCGTTTAGACACTTCATAAAAAATAAAAATATTGATTAATTATACGCTAAATTACAAGCTAAAGTAAACAAAATAAAATCGCGAATACTGTTACGAACAGACGAATAAAAAGTGTAGACTATGAATAATTTTAATGCGATTCGATGCTGAAAAATTCAGATCAGACAATAATATAAATTGCTGGATTATGCGATGCATCTATATTTCTTGTCATAGCATCCGAGAGTTATAAACTTTTTATAGTTTCGCTGCTGTGAATATCGATTGACCATTAGTAATACTGAGAAATACAGAGTTTCTGTTTTGTAATGAAAGTACTTAGTTTCCAAGTTTAATTACAGTAATAATTATTTGGAATAACGAAGCTTTTCTCTTTGATTTCCAATGAAATATAAACCAAGCGAACGAAAGCTCAAACAATAACCAATCAATAAGGTTTTAATGACAAAACTTTCTTAAGAACACAAACTTATTTAATAAACAGCCGCTCTGTACACAAAAATGTGCTTACTCTATGCCCCGTTAGTTGCGCAACTGTAGAGCGGGACGGACGGACGGACAGACCGTTAGTCAGTCAGTTGTGGCCGCACGAGTGAGCACCGCACGTTAAAACGCACAATAAAAATCATCGAAGCACTTTAGCGCGCGACTGTACTGCGTTTGACAGTTGTCAAATTTCAAAACAACAATTTTTATTTTATTTTCTTTTCGGACGTGTTGGGTTTTCTGTGTGTGTTTTTTTCTGTGATTGTTTGTGCGTGTTGTGGAAAATCCAGTGTTTATTCGTAAGTGTGCGTGCAAGCGAATGCAGTGATTTACGTTGCATATAAAGGCGTCATTCATAGAGATGTGTCAATGGGTTTGCGTACGCGCATGGGCCATTCAACCGCGCGTTGTTTGGTATGTATGTTTTTTTATGTTGTGACGAATCAGCTGGTTGCTACACGGAAGTTATTTTTTGCACAAAATTCACAAATGTGATATCATTGATGACTTAATGATGTTAAAGTATCAAAAACATCCAATAGTTTGATGTATTTAAAGTTGTTTTTCTAAGATATGAGATGTTTAGCTTGTAAAGATGTGGGCAAACGTGAGAAAACTCACAAGTTGATCGTAAACATGGCAGGAGCGATAAGTAAGAGTCGTCAGTAACACGGACTGCCAGCGATGTGGCTGTTAAGGGCATTCACCATTATAGAGCTGTAGGACATGCAGGAATCTCTCTTTTTTGTATAACTGAGAGCTAAAGTCTTCTGTGTTGGAATTCGCATCGAAGTAGCTTGTGTTTATCCTCATATAGCTTTGTGTTTATTAGTAAAAATTGCATACTTTCGATTTTCGCTATAAAAAAATTGCAAAGAAAGAAGAGATTTTTTCTTTGAAAATCATCGAATGAATTCTACCAACTCGATTGAAGCGGAAGGTACTGTCACTTCATGGCTAAAAATCCACCCTTTTCTTTTAGTATCCCTTTGAATTCCAGGTTACCTTTAAAGACAGTTCCGCGACCGCGGCAGAATACTTTTTCAACCCGGGAAATCTTAAAATGTACGAGGATTATAGTACGATATTCACATTTGGGAGAACCAAAAGTAAAATTCCCATACACCATATAGTTTTGTTTGTCTAAGCAAGATATCGTGGCCTGGAACAGAAAGGGCAACCGAAGGAACTTAATGATTTTTGTAAAAAGATTCTGAGAGTCCTTACACAGGGCGGGAGGACTCATTTGATGATTGACCACTTAAAAAGTAAACACGTTGGCATGTTAGAATTAGACTGAAGAGTAATCCACAGTGACGTAATTCCACCATATTTTTTTCACAACTACCTCATAACTTTTTGACCATTAGATGTGTCATTTGGCCATTGATTACCTTCAACCTTGGACGTACAGTCAGATGACTAAATAAGGTAGTCAGTATCTTTCCCGCCAGCTTCTAAGTAACTTGTTAGTTTTTAGTTTAAACGTTCAAAAAACTTGGGAAACTCCCCCAATGTCATCGCTTGAGGCTATTGTTTTAGGATAATTAGGTTTTTTAGCGACTTGTCTAAAATTAATTTTACAGACAAAATGAATAATGAAACTGGCAAACCTAATACATTTTTTGTTGTCATATACCTACAATTTTATATTTCATTGTGACTAGTAAATCTATAGCAATTTTATCTTAGCCTTAAATTGTTTTATCTCCGAAATAAATCGTAATTATCATAATACAGAGAAAGCATTTATCATCATCAACACAATATTTTCTCGGAGGTAAAACCATATTTTGTTCAGTTCGTTTTCCGAAGTTTTCATCACAATAGTTCAAAAAATACCACCAAAATAAATAGATAGGTCAGGAGTTTTTGAAATGCGAGGAATCGCCTAATTCAAACCTAAACACGGAAATGTAAAAATAAAACTACAGCATTCATCATACGTATATTTTTGAATTAAGTAGACGATTCAAGCCCTCTTGAAATATTCACCTTGTATTGAACACTAAAACAGACATAACAATTTGGGATAAGTGTTTTATTTTGAACAATAATAATATTCGGTTGCCCCTTCCATTTCTCTCCCATCAAATATTACGCTAAAACATAACCATCTTCAGGGTCCCTTCTATCTATGTAACAGAATTTATCAAAATCGGTTAAACTATTTAGACGTTATAGCGTTATAAACAAACAAACTCACTTACTCACTTATAGTATTAATAGTCAGTGTTCTAATTAACCCAAAAGCAGCTAATCTAACCTAATTCTTCGCCCAAAAAGAGGTCTTTGCCCCAAAGTAAGATAAGTACACTATGTCTTATTATTAAACTGTAGTACGTCTCGTACGGAACCCTGTCGCATGATTGTTCCACTCCACTTCACCCGAACAAAGACTTGTTACGACATTCAATTAAACATGTTTCCTTGTTTTTTTGCTCGCGTTTCCATTCCATATTGGTTTATGAATAAATGAATATCGGTGGTTTACTGATATAGAATTAACTACTGATAGGGAAATAAATAAACTTTTTACATTGCTAATGTTTAATTAATATTTCTTTACTTTGTATTCACCGATACTAATCATGACGGCACGGTTATGCGATCGACTGCTGCTCTGGGTGTCACAGTTTCGATTCCCACACGGAACAAATATTTGTATAATAATAATAATATTCCACAACTATCACACAACGCCATCTAGTCCCAAGCTAAGCAGAGCTTGTGTTATGGGTACTAGACAACTGATAAACATACTTATATATTTCTAAATACATAAATATTATAGATAAATTACACCCAGACACAGAACAAATGATCGTGCTCATCACACAAACATTTGTCCTGGGTGGGAATCGAACCCACGACCTCAGGCATAGCAGTCAGGGTCACTAACCACTAGACCAACAGGCATGTCATGTATGATCTAAAAGTAATTATTCTGGGTGTTTTAATGTTTGTAAAAGCACCCACGACACAGGAGAAATAGTGCGGGGCAATCTTTCAAAAAAACTTTACTTAGTATTGAAATCTAATCTTGAAAAGGTATTTTTCGGTAACATTGGTTTAATAGTTCTAATCGCGATTTCTTAGCATTCAATCTTCATTTCGATTCCTGGATGAGGCTTCAAAAGATCATTGTATTCATCCATCTGAGAATTCAGAGTAACCTATTGCAGTCTTGATTGCCTTGTTAATAGAATTCGGGTCGAGCCCCTGTTACAATTTGGTAGAAATTCAATTTATACAATTTACTAATTTATTTATTTAAAAAATAAACGTTGCGCTACACTAGAAATGTCTCCTGAAAAGCATCCAGTTTCCAAACATTTAGATTGATTTATCCAAAGCATACAATAAATTTAATAAAGAAAAACATGGTCACAAACCAAAACCCGACTGCTGAAAAATCAAGCTCTAAAAAGAACGACATTCTAAAATATTCTCGTCTGAAGTAGTTTAAAAATTCATAATAGGACCGTATTTTTTGCCGTGGTCATACACCACTTGTTCCCAAAGTTTTTTTTGGGTGACTATGCCCTGCAGAAGAAATGGCGAAGAAATGTCACAGTTGACATATTCATATAGTACATAGAACCAGTACATAACTGGGAAAATACGATCGCATAATACATACTTATTCGCAAAGGAATCCAGGCGTGACTGATGTTATGTTAATACCAAAAACACCTGTATACCGTGTTATTCATAGATCTCCATCCAATACATAAAATGGCATATATTCCGAATAATGAATTCAGTTCGCATCCGAAGGCGCTGCATCAAAGCGTATGTATGTAAAGCCGCCGGTTGTATGAAAAGCCGGTAGTTATGCGCGCTCCAACATGCTAGGTATGCGATGTTGTGTACTAGGTAAGCCAGACGCATTGGAAGCTTGGATATTGCATATTAAATAGTGCCTATATTGACAATGTTGTGGTTCACTTTTGTTGAGAACCGTCAATGGTTTTAGTTCAAAATACATGTACAAAGTCATGGTGAGAAGTAGAAACTACAGAAAGGAAACTGCTTTTTTTTAGTAGCCTACTCTGTCCCACTCCTTGGCAAAGGCCTGCCTCCACTCCCTCCACCTTTCGCCATCGTCAGCGTCCTCCTTTCAGTTCGGACGGAACCTGTCCAGTTTTGTCCGTCAAGGAAACTGCTAAAGTTCATAAATTAAATGATTTTACGAGTATGTCTGATAGAGTGAGAATTTTTTGTAATATTTGACATGGGTTTACTTTTTACTCTAGTCTATGCTAGAGGTGACAAGAGACAAAGTACACGATGGAGCGAGCTTACCAGAAAGAAGCCTGTGCTCGCTCTAACTTTGAAGAGATTCAAGTTGTATGCGTTCGGAAATACAGGTCCAAAATTTTGGATATATCATCGGTAATGAAACTAAGTAAATAATATAAGTCTGTATTTCTGATATTGAAGGCAGATTTGAAGGTAAGCCCAGATTTCGCTAGTATATTTTAAGTATAGAGGCAGGCTCCAGTCTAAGATTACAGCCCGCTCCATCTCATATAATGGAGGCCTGTGTCCCAGCAGTAAGAACTTTATAGGCTGATTATACGTATTACGAACGAAGCGAGGAGATTACCATTAACTTTATACTTTAAACTTAGAGCTTCTGCAGGGTATCTGCAAGCCTATAGTAAAGCTTTACCATAACTAAGGATCGAACCTACTTACTTCACGGTTTGCTGCTTTGATCAATAATAATGCAACTTTTTTTTGTCCGGTAAAATCATCAAATTAGTCCTCCCGTCGGGGTGGACGGAAAAGGACTCTCACTCTTTCTCTTACTGCCTAAAAATCCCTTTTTCTTCTGTTGCCCTTAGCGTGCCAGAGCCACGGGGTCCTTTACAGACGGCCCCGCTTTAGTAGTCAATACTTTGATACTTTAGTGTTGCGTTCATATAAATCATAATTACATTACTGAAACTATGTTGGTAAGTAGACATGTTTCCGTTGCTTCAATTATAGTTAAATATAAAAAAAAAATAAGTCTATATTACGAAATGTTAGCTAATGCAATTGTTTGTACAAATGCTTGGAGTTTTATTTGAGTTCTTAATAACCTACCTTGTTAGTTTGTGCCCTGCGGCTCCGTTCATCTAATAAATGATTTATAATAACACTGAATTATGGCTTAGAATAAATAAAATAACTACTATTTAATATGCAAGATCCAAGCTTCCAATAATCTTATAATTGGTTCTCATTGCACATAGCATCACGCCTCCAATCTCCTTAGGGTTATGCAGAGGTGTGCTTAATAGTATATTTCACCAGTTATCTTTATTTCTATGTAATAGATGGTGAGCCTATTACCATCAAACGGACACAAACCCAGACTCCGTGGCTGCTGAATTTTTTGGTGGAAAACCCTATAACACTGATGGTCAATCTGGGAATCGAACCTCTTGTTCAGTTGTCGCGCTTGCGAAGACTAGACAATCGGTTCCCTCATTACTTCTCATAAATAATAAAGGAGTACTGATCATCATCATCGTTATTGCTTTTTGAAATCATCACCTACAAAATTAAAAAACTGTTAGGTACATAGAATATTAAAATTAAAAATGTTTTATTTAACTTTCTTTTTGGTTTTAAATTAGCCAAAACACTACTTAATAATAAGTAATTCTTCATCTTGAATTTTCTCAACAGTAACTTGTCACTAATAAACTAAACAGGTACTTATTCCAATTTATACCTGAAACTAATTACTCAAAGAACGAACCTTCACGCCTTTAAGTTACCACGACACCAATACCTTTCATGACCTCAAGCCATCTCAATATCCATCTCAATTCACACACTTATAAAGATTCCCACTGTGTAACACGTTAAGTATCGCTGGTTATCGCTACACAGCGTTAGTTATCGCTGCACAGCTATAGATATGATCTATTGCTTCGACGTGGAGCGAGGAAACCATCTGATGTGGTGTGACTTGTTTATATTAAACGGTAATGTCTGTAAATGGCTGGGTTTCTGTATTTATGATACCGGTAATGTAAATATTGGTTGTTTTGAAGAAGTTCTGAATATTTCATGAGACCAGTTTTTATATCGTGCAATAAAAATCTTCCAAGGAAGGAGCATTGACTACTGGGATTGCGGGACTGTCTAAACAGGTAACCGTGACCCCGGAACGCAAAGGACTATAGAAGGAACACTGTGGATTTTAGTCAGTTCGAGTCTGACAGTCCCTTCTGTTTCGCCCTGGGATGGACTCATTTGATGACTACCAAGTAAAAAAATGGAGCATTGACTAATGCTAAGCAACTTCTAAGTCTAACTATTTTTTTTTATTTTATTTAAAAAGACGCTGCTTTTTCTAGGAATTTCTCTGCTATCGTCGGTGCATTTGCAAAAAATTCTTGTAGATGATAGAATTGTTCCGTGCGGGAATCGAACTTGCGAAACGCAGCATAGAAGTTAATCATTTAATCACTGTGCCAAACGTACCGCCATAATTTTGTAATATATTTATTAATAGCGCACTGTTTCTAATGCTCAGGTAATTATCGGGCTGAGATACCTACTTTAAAACAGAGTCAAGTTATTATTTTATACATACGAGTATTCTCTGCGCATCCCTCCAGGTTCCTATATCTACAGTCGTAATGTTACACATATGAATAATTATATTATTTTACCCAAACTACCACTTTCATTTTGTAATTACAACAAAATATTATTCAATCAACTAACCCTACAATGTCAATATCTTTTAACTATTTAATTAAAGCCCACATGGTCATAATGACCGTATAATTGCCGGGGTCATTTCGGCCCCGTGCGTGCGTGTTTGCGGACAATTGGTGTGGCCGAAAATGCCCATCAGTAAGGGTTAATATTAACTTTCTTGATTTATTAAATGAGTGTTTTGGGGGTTGGAAACTAACATTTTATAATTGGATAGTTGCTTTTAATTATTGTTTTGAAGACAGACGGTTATCGTTTTTAAATCAATAATTAACTAGTGTAATTATTTTGTCGTTATCGTACATTAACAATTTACATACATTTACTTTTGAATTAGTCAACCCGCATAGTTTTCTTTTTTAGACTTTTCTTATACAAAACTGATAATGACACGCAACAGCAATAAATATTGATCTATCTAGTGTACTCTTATTTTATTTAACTGACAGAAACAATCATAGTTTTACGGCTCTTTACAAGAATCAAATTGACCTTTCCTTTTTCATTCCAACTCTCCGTCTTCAGAAAGCTTTATTTACTAAAATATCTTCACCCCATAGCTCTAATAAAATCAGCAGAGCACTCCGGAGCTCTTAGCTTCTCTGGCCATCTCTCATCATTTATTTAAAGGTACTTATGTATGCCTTTTGTCATAAGTAAAGTGTAAGTGGTACCAATGCCGGGATGAAAGGACTGTTTAAAATATACTTTAAATTTTAATATGTACGTACTAGGTTATTTTGTACGGTGGGGTCGTTTTCGACCCCACCGGAAGGTCGTGGGTAATCCGGACGTTGTTATTGTGGTGAACCCATAGGTTAGAGCGGTGATATGGTTAAGTGCAGTCATTGACCAATGTGTAAAGGGAGTCCATATAGGTGCTCTAAAGTTAATAAATCACATAGTCATGTTTAAAAGGTGTTGCATTATTACAATTGTTCGAAGACAGTCGACGCCGACGTTCACCTAAAAATAAGGCTGCCTAAGCGCCATTTGTTGGGATAAAATAGTCTGAAATTAAACACAATGAGTTGTTAAATTATGATTCATATAATACTCTTAACACAATCGTTAATTAAAATTATTTTACAAACGTACTTAACACTTGACGCCAATTTATAAAATTAAATTAAAATGGAGATTCAACAAAATTATTTCAAATTAATTGCACGGAAATCAAAGTTCGTCCTTTTAAAATTATTTACGTGATGAAATTGCTTGGTTTGAAACTTTTGGGTGGGGTGAATTCGACCCCACGCCGCAGGGAAGGGTTAAATACTTTATCCTACTTATAGAATTTGCTTAGGGAAGTTTTTGTTAGTTCACATTTTAGTGGTAAGGAGAAACTTCCTTTCAAGTGAACTAATTTAATAAGATAATGGGGCACCATCATCTTGTTAAATTTTCACTGACACTAACCTAACCTAACCTAACTTACACAACACTGTTATAATTTCAATACTGCGACTGACTATTCAATTAGTGCATATTTATTTCATCATCATCATCCTATGAATGTTCCCACTGCTGGGACACAAGCCTCCTCTCTGTGAGAGGGAGTGGGCCGTAATCTACCACGCGGGCCCAGTACGGATTGGTAGATGTCACAAGTCTTCGAATTTTTTGGTTCTAGGACATGCCGGTTTCCTCACGATGTTTTCCTCCACCGTTTTGAGAGCAGTGGCGATGAAATAAATTACACAAATTAATGCGCCTGACGCCATTTCATTTATGCCACCGTCTTCCCAAAGAAAAGAAATGGTTGTTTTTGAAGTAAAAAATAAATTCTTCAATACAAAATGAAGTTATCACTAGGGATGCATCGATACGCCTTTTCACCGATACGATACCGATACCGATACTCTTAAAAAAATATCGGCGATACCGATACCGATACCGATACGCATACTGTGAATTAAAAAATTAACCCACTTGTTACTGAAACTTTTTTTCATCTCCGATCATCGTGATTTTTGGATATGTTTATTAAAATGACTCAAAATTGACAGGAAAAATAATTTGAAAAATCCAGGTTTTCCGGAAAAACAAGGGAAAGGTGGCCTTTTAAAAGGCCCGTCGTAATATGGGGATAGTCCACCTATATGTATGACAGTCTAAGCGTTAATGAGACAAAGTATTTTGGAGTCAGTTTTTAATCATCTTACGTGGTCAAAACATATTAGAACTATAATTTTAATTAAATTAAAATTTATAAATGAAAGAAAGGCGGACATTTCATGTTCAAAACTGATTTTGAGAGTAATATACCGAAAACAGTTCCTGGGAAGTAAATTAATATTTTACTTTAGTTAATTCTTATGTTTATTAATTCTTTGTAAGTTTATCATTGTTTATCTTCTAAATGACCAATCCCATCACACCAAAGAGATTTTCGATGCGATCTAGATGTCGGACATGTGCCTCTCTTTTAGGTATAAGTTGTGAGTAAATCCTTTCCTAATAAATGACCCATAGAAAGCAAAGTGATCCACGGATCATATATTCCGCCATTTGTATACCTACTAGGTATTATGTACGGCTATAAATAGGCAGTGGCAGATGACAGAAAATATCAGTACCAGTTCTTGCCGTAAATAGAAGTTCTAGAAATCTGTTTTCTGATAGTTCAACTTATCTGCCCCTTTCTTATTTTCATTATATTGTTTGGTACATTTTGGCACCTTTGGGCTTTTCAATATTGTTCTCTAGCCCTTATTTCAAATATCATGAAGCTATACAAGAGCAATAACTCAAGAATCAAGTAACATCACAGTGTTGGAAGGCGGCTATTAGAACATAAGCAAATTCTGACATGGCACTTCCCTGCAGACCAAGCTACCAGCAGTCAATATGTAGATGATGGTAAGGATGTAAGGATAATACCATGTTGTACCAACCTCTTAGTTTATATACATAACATAACATTACGCCTGTAAACCTAAAGGGTGAGAGTTAGCTAACGCTAACCCTAAGACTGATGATGATCAGAAACATCTACTTGGCATTCACAAGTGGAAAAATGGTTATTTGGTACAGCCACAAAGTGCCTTCATTACATTGCACTAGCTTATCAACAAATTTTGTGAAATTGAACGATTTCAGAGGTCGTGAGCTAATATAAAATAATCATATTTTGCTATCCCCATATTACGACAGGGCTTTTAAAAGGCCATCGATTTCAAACGTAAAAATATATTATTTAGTTGTTGTTTCAAAACAAGGTAATAAAGTTTTTTTTTCGGTAATTTATCTAAAATTTAATATCAAAGTTCGATTTGTTCCAATTCCGCATATAAATATCTTAAAAATTTACTTTTGTAAGGTCGTCGTAAAAAAAAATTCTCTAGTTCTACAAAAACACTAAAATAACTGGAAAAAATGCATCAAATAATAAACGTAAGTGCATCAAATCAAACGTTGATAGGTACCACATAATGTGACACCATAAATATTAATGTGAAAAATTTTTAATGACAAGAAAAATGAAGGCAGATTAAATTAATTTTTTGGGCCTTTTAAAAGCCCCGTCGCCGTATCTGGGTTAAGATAAGTAAATAAATCACAAGTCAAATTATTTTTTAATTAAAATAAAAAGTAATGCCATAGGTTGATATTAGATAATTATACATTTTAGTAGTTAAGTTTTTTTTGTTTAAAAAACAAAGTAATCTTAAATTCGGAGAAAGGCGATTTCGAAAGTCTGTTTGGCAAAGGTTTACCCGGGCATAGTTCGTGCCTCGTTTGCAACGAAATAGACGAGACAACACGCTCGTTTACACTACATTTTTTTATTAAAAAGTATCGGTGAATCGGTCGTAAAATATCGTCGATACCGATATATCGGCTAACCCGATGTATCGCCGATATATCGGTATCGGTATCGGTATCGGATGCATCGCTAGTTATCACTATATTTAGGCCTAAATACTATTTTCTCTAACCAACCAAATCGTGACCGGAATTATGTCATAACTGTACTAAATGTTACAATGCAAAGAACCAGTACGTCTTGACACATGTCAAAATTTGGAACTAAATTATGCACAACATTTTGACTTAAACATTTTTTTTTCTTAACAACAAGCGCCACCCCGAAGTTTCAAGATAAATTGGTCATTTCCATCTTTCCCACGGCGGTGTTTTTCTAAAGGACTTGAAACAATGGAATTACCTTTGAATTAAACTGTTCGTGATTGACGAGTGAATTTACCTCCTGTGGAACCTTTTCTTGTAATTACTGGACAAGTATTTATGAATCAGTATAAAAGCCACTTTATAAGTATACTAGCTGCTTTCCGTGGTTTCACTCCACTGCACGGCTCTCTCTTGGCCTTAGACTTGAGACTATCCGATAGAAAAACATTTTTTCAATTCGAACCAGTAATTCCTAAGATTAGCGCGTTTAGCCAAACAAACAAAGAAACTCTTCACATTATTAGGTATAGATACTACATACGTAGCACTTTCTATTCCAACGGGTTTGGCAAAGGTGTTCTTATGGTACACACATACTTCGACAGTTATTTTTACATGTAATGTGACAGGGTATGAGCTTAAAGTCAAATGCTTAAACCAAAACTACTTGCTATTGAAAATCCCTTTAGCACTGCCTGACCGAGGTTTCAAACCTGGAATTTCATTCACAACTGTAGCGCATACAATCACTACACCATTAAGGCAGTTACTATCATATCCTTGTTATTTATACTGTTGCTATATATATTTATTCTCGTATAAATTTATCCCTCGATACAGATCTTGGCGACAGATCGCGCTAGGTTCCCAGTAAAGATTATAATTTAGCGTAAGTTCCCAGTAAAGATTATAATTTAGCATAAATTTATAAACCGTTAACAAGCTAACTGCTAAACGGTGGCGACTGTAATGTTCCTTATCGGCTAACAAATTGACACTATTAAAATTTATGAACCGTTACGGCTGCAAGGAGTATTATTACTATTGATTTTGGTGCTGAAAGAGATAGGAAGTAATAGATGTTTGATAAGCTTTGTGCAATTTTGTTTGTTGCTATTTGCCTATGTGATACGGTAATAGCTGAACAAGGCAAACTACAATCGGTACTCGATAAATTTATCGATTGATTTACTATTTTATTTCATTTATTAACTGCATGGTACTTAAAATGCGTTTTGTTTTTTTTTACGCGGTAAAATCATCCAATGACTCCTCCCACACAGGGCAGGACGGGAGGGACTGTCAGCCTTGTACTGACTAAAATCCACTATTTCCTTTAATAGCCCTTAACGTTCCGGGGCCACGGGTACCTAGTAGGACAGTCCCGCGACCCCGGCAGGCTTTGGCCCTCTAAGGGGGGCCTCGTCAGATTGTTGACAGCTCTTTGAGACGCTACCGACCCGGGTATTCTCCATGATCGGTCGGCGAGTCCATTACTTGCCACCCGCATGCCCGCCTTTTGTTCTACGGAAATCGATCAAGCATTGATCGCCACGATTGCTTACTTGGTACTGATGATCTCGGACTGTTAAGTCAAGATTCAAACCTCATATACGTATTTTCCTATAAAAATTTCAAAATTGAAAGGAAATACTTAAAATTCTAAAGAACCGACTTCACCAATTTCAACATTTAAAACTTCTGCTTGGTCAACGAGAAATAAATTCACGAAAATTCCCGACAAATTTTTCACCTAAAATTAAAGTCGGAAGTTTCACCTTCCTTTCCCTCCGCCCGCTCCCCTCCCCCCCGGAGGCCGTCAGTTGCACTCCGAGATATTATCAGGAGGAGGACCCACCGCTGACTTGCACAAAGTACCTACAACATTTGATAAGAGATAACAGGAGAATTAACTCGTTGGTTAGTTGATTGATATGTTAAGATGGGGACCACCATCATGATTTTATAAATTCTGTGATGAGATTTTACAATTTTAGTTTCGTACCATTTTATTTTTGTTGTATAATTAACCCGGGTCACAGGACTGTCTGTGCGGGATACCGCACCCCGTAACGCAAAGGACATGTAAGGAATATGGTAGTTTTTAAGGCTTTCTGAAGAGTAATCTCTTCCGCTTTCATTTGATGAATTGTGAAAATCTGTTTTAGCGCTATTTATGACAATTGAATTGCCTTCCCCAAAAAGCACACTTCAAGAATTTCAGAGGATTGTTGTACACACCTATCTAATACAAAAAGAGACAGGTACATTTGTGTCATATAACTAAGAAAAGGTCTTTACAGAATATACTTGATTTCGGCTGTCGATCAAACGAAAATAGACCCTATGTGTGAGCAACAGGTGATTGACATCGTAATTTGCAAGCAAATCAACATTAACTGACAGATATTATTCATTAGCTTAAGCCTGCGGCTTAACACGCGGGGGTTTGGTAATTACTGTGATAAAAAATATCCTGTATTTTAATCCAAGTTATAAACTATCTGTGTGTTAAACATACATTAATCTATTCAGTAGTTTTTGGACGAAAAACAAATATCCATCCATCAATTCTAACAAAGTCTGATTCTTTTTTTCCGTGTAAGAATGTGGCCACCCTCTGGTGTCAGAGTTAGTTAAAGCGCCTCTGGGAACCCCACAGGCCTCTGACATAGTCTTGGACTTAATACTCAAATTGTTTATTGCGTTCCAAAATGTACATTAGTAAATTTACACTGGCTGGTGGGTTGTAATAAAGACACAACTTTGGACCCTTTCGGGCAAAGCATAGAAAATGTATACCAACATCAAAGTAAAAGACCAGTTTTTTTTTAATAGTTGCAATGATTTTAATAAAGAAATCATCTCGTAGTAAACATCTCACTTATCGACTAAACATACTTATATCTAAATCGGATGCAAGATGCAAGAATCCTAAAACCACCATACACGAAAATGCATTTAATTAATTCCCACAAGGAAATTCCTCCCCATACTATTCCAGTTTCCTACTTCCACGACCCAGCAAAGGATAATATCCTTGAGAGCGGTGTTCCACTAATTGGCAAGCAATTGACAAGCTGTTTAACATATTCCGAGCGATCGATGCTCAGATTAGAGCTCGCACGCTTGCACAGACATGCGATGTAGACGTGGTTGGTTTAGACAGACCAGTCTCAGGATTTGTATGAGAAAAGTGTTGCTTTTCGTCTTTTCGTGTTTAAAACTTAAAAATTTTGGAACATAGGTAGGTACTCGATAATGGAAATGGTTGTCAAGAATTTAAGGGCCTAGTCTGAAACATACTCATACTTAATTGTGCGCGAATCAGCTCGTACGTGGCGCTGGTGTCAGTAAACTATATTAAAAAGCTAACTTTTTTTGCATGTATGTTTAGCGGACAGAAAATTAAGAAATGAAAACCATAAATTGATTAACGAAACACCTTGAATCGTTAGATGTAGTATGGTTCTAAAGTAACTTATTCCTGATGCGATCCTCCAGCTTCCGGGCGACTGTAGTATCTGGTGTTCTACTATTTACTCATGTGGTTCTACTGTCCTCCTTCTGCGAAGCAGTAATGCTCGCGAAGGAGGAGGCGGGCCGCGCGAGAGAGAGGGCAATGTCCTCCCTCCGCCCCACCCGTGGTGGTTGGCGCCCACGGCGTCGGACGTCGCAAGACGATCTCCGGCCACCGTAGGCGCGGACATGCGGGCGGCGAGTAAAGGGCAACTCGCAGCCCGACCATGGACCATGCCCGGGTCGACGGCGCGTTGTGTTCCACGCGCGCCTCAAAGAGCGTCAGCGTAATGACGGGGCCCCCTCTGTAGAGGGCCAAAGCCTGCCGGGGTCGCGGGACTTATACCATTACCGTGACCCCGGAACATAAAGGGCTATTGAAGGACACCGTGGATTTTAGTCAGTACAAGTCTGACAGTCCCTCCCGCCCTGCCCGGGGTGGGAGGACTCATTTGATGATTTTACCACGATAAAAAAAAAAAAAAAAAAAAATGTGGTTCTACTGTCCGATATTGTCAAGTTTTCTAAATATTCTGAACGCGCGAAGAACTCACGAGTGAGCGAGACAACATTGTTGAAATCTCAATGTCAACATAACAGAAACGATTGGAATCTTTGGACATAGACTTTGTGTCTAGTGATCGAACTGGAATAGACTGATTGATTGCCCTTAAAGCAGAGACATGCAAGGCCGATCAAAATAAGGTATGTAAATAAATCTGACACGTCATACGCGATATATGCTTCAAATCAGACACAATAGCTGTTCAATAAACACTTACTGTCGTACCACAAAAACTTTTAAACGTCTGTTGAACACTTGTCTAAAAAATGTCAGATTATTTCGTTGAAATAAGGTCCGTTTTGCAGTCACACTTTTTTTAGACAAGTGTTCAACAGATGTTTAAGTTTTTGTAGTAAGGCTGTTATTGTCATTACCATTTACTATCCTCAATTCCACCATACAAAACGTTTTTAAATAACTATACAGAGACAATCAAAGTAAAAAAAAAAGAAAGAAGAAACATTTATTTGGCCCAAAGAAACCGATAAACACACAACATTTTAAAATAAAATAAACACAAAAAAAGAAAAAACTTAAATCTAAATTAATAACAAAAGTAGGAAAAGAATTGTATGTCTCACGGCGGCGCCACATAGGAATCAGTATAAAAATGTTATAGAGAAACTGTAATACCAAGTCACCATAAAGGAAAATAAATGCCCGGTTTATGACGATGATGTTCGATTTTTTCATCAATCACAGCACCAGCTATCACCCATATACTCACACCATGCAACCTCCATATAAGTAACACAGTGGTATTCAGTTCATCACAACATGCGGTGGGTGATTAAAATGATCAGCGGCAAACGGGACGAGAGCGTGGTCCCGTGTGGCATTTTAACGTCTTTGTGCTTAGGGTTGTCACGCAAGGGTTTTTAAGACGTTACAGTTTTTTTTAAATATAATTAATGCGTCCTTTTTCTTGAAGTAGGTAACTAATGCCTGATTTCACTAATACTTATCCGTTTTTTAATGAATGGTTGAAGAAACTTTAGCTACCGCTGAACAGACTTTTAAATCTAAAAGTATGATTGTATTAGACTTAGATTTAGATAGCAAAACCTTGCCATATTGAATACGACAATCTGATGTCTTAATTAAGACATATTAATCGCAAAGTGCTGTGATAAAACTCAAAAAAAATGTACTCATAGAAAACAAATTACCCTCTTTATAATTACAGCAGTTTTAGAAAAAAAATATGCAAAACAGAAATCCTATTTACATTATTTATAAGGTCTTTATGAAAAAGGTTATTAACGAAAAAATATTTTAATAACATTAAAATAATGATTGATGGACTCTTTGACTTACTAATTAATATAAAAAAACAGTTTTTTTTTTTATGAAGGAAATACAACATCATTATGTCAGTAACTATTTATTGCCAAACAAGACGAAACACAAAAATATAATCTGTTGATCCGGCCACTGGTAAAGTAAAACCAAATAGATAAAAAAAAACAGCCAAGCACGTCACGAATCAAGCAAAGAAGGGTCCCGTAGTTCGGTATGAATATTAACAATATTAATTTTAAAACGTAAACTTATCTTAATATTCATCAGATTTCCTATACACAGAATTCTCTTTCAAAGATCAGCCTTTATTCCGGGGTCGCGGGACTAACGAATTACCGTGACCCGGAATGTAAAGGGCTATTGAAGGACACCGTAGATTTTAGTCAGTACAAGTCTGACAGTCCCTTCCGCTCTGCCATGTGTGGGAGGACACATTTGATGATTTTACTACGATAAAAAAAAAAGATCAGCCTTTATAGTTACGAAATCTAACAATATCCCATTTGCTTTGTTCTTTTTTATGATCTCGACAGATGGACATAAGGAACTTGAAAGGGATCGTTTTCACCATTTAGCTGCAGAACCCTAAAAATAGAAAAAAATATCTATCGATAGTTTTTGTGATGTCGAGTTAAGAGTAACCTTTGTAGTTTTTTTTGCCATCAATAAATCGAGGGGCGTGTTCACAGCGAAGCGTTTTTTTTAAATCTGTTGACAAAGCCTATACAATATACCTATACAATTTTTTTTGTTTAGTTTTTTTTTACAAACGCTTGGTTTGTGAATTAGGATTATTTTGTTTTAGCTTATGATAGAAAAACCGTTGAACATTGTGACGTACTTATAACATAATAGATTAGACTGGCCTCTATTATGTACAATACATTAAAGTACCCACCTATTTAAAAAAAAATCCAATATAAAAATCGTCCTCCTCATTCCACCTGTATTTAATTACATATTATCTTTAACATAAATTATGAGCCCAGATTTTCCTCGAAAGAATAGGTAACTATGTTTACAGAAAAAAAATTCAAGTGTTTCAGTAAAGTGAAATGAATAATCTTTAATAACAATACAATCACATAACAAGGTAAGGATCACCTCCTTCCATTTCTGATAGCAGCTGCTGGTTCCTCCTTCATCTCCTCCTCCCCTTCCTCTTAATATGTTAACTAAACGGAGCTAACCAGTAGCGTTAATAAATAAAGTTAACTATGTACTGAAAACCTTGAGCTCATTTGAAACATAACAGCATCGTATTATTTTACACATTAATATGTATGTGCTAATTCTAGATCCAACAAATATAGGTATTCACGTCATTTCTTAGAATACATAAAGCTAGTCTCAGAAATGTGTTTTTTAAGGATACGGTACCAACTATCAAGCCAACTAAACTCTATAGACCGGGGTCGCGGGACTAATGATTTACAGTGACCCCGGAACGTAAAGGGCTATTGAAGGATACCGTAGATTTTAGTCAGTACAAGTCTGACAATCCTACCTGCTCTGCCCTGGGTGGGAGAACTCATTTTATGATTTTACCACGTTAAAAAAAACTAAACTCCATAGGACTAATATCGTAACCCCGAAAAATTATAAATCAGTTGAATCTACTCGTATACTTAATACAATAAACCTGAAGCGTTTTTTTGGTTAAACTCTCTAATCTCAGGAACTACTAGTACGAATTGAAAAAATCTTTCTTTGTTGGATACTCCATTTATCGAGAAAGGCTATAAGCGATAAAACATCATGATACGACCAATAGAAACTGAGCATTGGGGGTGTAACGAGGAATAACTAGTCGTAAGATAAATGTCGTCTACATAAAAGCTGTTTTTAATGTGAACTGAATTACATTAGGCAAAGTTTTCCCTCTCAATTAACTTAGGTACTTCAAGAATTTCCTTTCAGGTTTCTTACCCTGATTATATTGAAGCCTGAAAAGTAAACTAATTAAGTCAGCTAAGAAAATTATTTGAAAACTTTTACTTCTCGTTTTGTCAGAATTAATTGACAAAAATACATAGTACAGCAGTAAGAAAGGTATTTGTTTGTCAACGCTGATTTGACACTTCCATATACCTTAAGATTCCATCATGAGTCTTTAAAAAACTCATCATCGTAATCATCAGCTGGAAGACGTCCGTTGAACAAAGGCCTCCTTCTTAGACCACCACGCTGAACGACAATTCGCCACTATTAGTATCCATGGGTTGCCCGCGACTCACACGATGTTGTCGGCCCACCTAAAAAGAAAACCATACCTTAATCAATACTTAATTGGGCATGCGGACAGCGATTAATGGGTGACTCGCCGTCCGATCGTGGACCATGCCCGGGTGGACAGCGCGTCGTGCTTCTCGCGTACTTCAAAGAGCTGTCAGCTTCTGACGAGGCCCTTATTGAGGACCGATGCCTGCGGGAGTCGTGGGAATGTCCAAACTGCCGTAACCGTGACCCTGGAACGTAAAGGGCTATTGAAGTAACACCGTGGATTTTATTTAGTACGAGTCTGATAGTCCCTCTCGCCCCACCCTGGGCTCAGTCCTTGATATTTTTATCATTAAAAACTCTATATAATACTTGACATCACAATAACCTGATCAAATACTTCGATCACAAGGAATTCGCTTGTCCATATTGAATGTAGTGTTGAGTACATAAAGTGTATGTTTTACTACGTAAGTACATAGTCACGGTCGATCGGTCCTCAAGCTAACAGAGCAAACAGTTTTATTGTAATTTAGTTTCTTATTTACACGATCAATTTCGTCACCTATTGTAAAAGGTTTTATAGGTGTCACGCGAAAAGCCTGTTTTGTACACCATTATTTTAGGAAGCGGGATTTCTTAAATGACTTTTAATTAAAATAATATCATTCATTTTAAATTAAGATTTAATTAAAATAATATTGGTTCTTTTTTTTGTAAATTGGTATGTGTGTATCGATGTACGCGCGACGCGCTGGCGACCGCACCTGCGACGCTGCGCGCGCGACCTCTACGTGCCCTTGAATGGGCCACTGCTTCAGTTCTTCGCCGCACATGAAGGACGATAGACGCATGTCCTTCATCTTAACAGTTATTCGCAAATTAACTCTCGTGCGCACCCAATAAGAATAGGAGATAGACCTAGTACGAACGTTCAGTGTTTGTGTGATTTGGTGATACCTGGACCACGGAAAATTGTGACCCGCCATCCCGAGGTCGCACCAGATTGTGGGAGCCCGCTGAAGGCGTTGCGTTGGTATGTACAGCCATTTGCATGAAACTGAATTATTTCTCCTGGCCTCCTACTTGTGAACCTCCCTTCGCTCTCCGCAGAAATTTTGAGAATTTATCAGATCCAGTACCCGCGTGGTGAAAAATAATTTAGTTAGATTTTCGAATTTGAAAGAATTATTTCCACCATATTAATGGTCCTTCGAGCCGGATTTTGATAATTTTCATCTTTTCTTATCATATTTTACCAGTCCGCATCAAAAATCCGCATTTTTTTTATTTTTTTACTACGAAGGTAGGCAGCCATTTTGTGTGTGTCGCGCGTCGTATTTCTCACTTTTCATACCAAAGATACTCGTATCGTATTAAGAAGAACTCCTTTGGTTACCGCTTTAAAAATATTTATATTTCATCACATATTTTATAGTTTTCGCATCGCTTTTCGCTATCTCTGTACTACCTACCTACAATTGTTTTGATATATCCACCTAGTAAGCTATCCAGCTATTAATAATGTCGTCTAATGAACAGAAGTTAAAAATATTAGAATGCCAACGACAGTTATTTTTCGAACGTATGCAAAATGCATACGATCTTTCGCGTAATTTGAACGATCCTAGTACATTAGACAGTTTTCTTTGTTCAATTGTGACCCTAGATGAGGTTCGCAGTAATTTTCAACAATGCATAACTGACATTAATACGCTTTCGTTGAAAATGGACAAAGAATGCGAACCTGACTTCAATAAATGGCTTGCGTTTGAGGATTTATATTGTCGCGTCAAACGCAAACATTCTCAATTAGAACCCAATTCGAGCTCGAGTATGACTAAACCTAATGTAAACAACGATAGCTCGGCACCTAACGTAAGGTTAGCTCGCATCGAAATTCCCGAGTTTGATGGTAGTTCGAAGGATTGGCCGCTTTTTTATGCTACATTTCAAAGCGCTGTACATTTAAACACGTCGCTTAATGATACAGAACGCATGTTTTATCTGGCCAGTAAACTTACTGGTAAAGCGAAATCTGTTTACGCTGGATTTATTCCATCTGCGGACAACTACCGTACGATCTATACCGCACTTATAGACAGGTATCAAGATAAGAGAAACTTAGCTGTCACTTATCTAGATCAGATGTTTTTATTAAAACCCGTTCTTTCCGCTACAGCTGATAATTTAGAGACTTTAATCGATCAATTTTCGAACTCGTATCTCGCACTGAATAATTTAAAATTACCGAACTTGTGTGACTTCATAATATTACACGCTTTGTCTCAGCGCTTAGACAAAGAAACCACGCAGCTGTTTGAGATGGAGAACCGAGGTAAAGATATACCTACACTCGATAGCTTAATTTCTTTTGTCCGTGACCGCATAAAAGTTTTAAATCGGACAGGTGATAACAACACCAACGCAAATACCTCGTCTACGAAAGGTAATAAAAACGCGTCAAGTAGCTCGTCGAATAAAGGCACCGCCCGCTCTTTTGTGGTAAACAATAACAAAGCTACTTGTCCATGTTGTGAAAAGTCGGACCATGATCGACTTTATTCATGTTCGAAATTTAAATCGCTCGCTCCTCGCGAACGTTTTAATTACATTAAAAAACTTCGCGCATGTGTAAATTGCTTGAGTTTACAACATCACACACATTCTTGTGGGTCGAAGTCGACATGTAAACAGTGTGGTTCGAAATTCCACCACTCTTTATTGCACTTCCCGGAATCGAATGAGTCACTGACCTCAGGCGAAAAGGCATCGAGTAGTGCAGGATCTACGGATCCGATACATAACGCGTCTTCCAGCTCGTCTTCGAACTCGGTTTCTAATAAACAAGTAGACAACACAGTAGCCCTTTGCAGCATGAGTACCAGCAATAAAAACCCGCGAAAAACAAATAACGTTTTGTTAGGCACCGCCCTCGCTGACGTCAAGTGCAGGGACGGATCGATTGCTCAAGTTAGAATTTTAATTGATAATGGTTCTCAAAACCATTTTATAACCCGCCGCGCTTGTAAACGAGTAGGTATTCGCATTTTTAATGATTGTTCTGACAGGTCAGTGAACGGATTAGGCAACTGCACTCAGACTATTTCCGGCATCGCTAACATTACTTTACATTCAAAATATGATAAAACCTTTAGCTTGCCGATTCAACCGCTAGTTCTTAAAACTATTTCAAGTGATTTGCCGAGCTGTCAGTTTGACATTTCGTCTTTGACCTACTTAGACAATCTACAGCTTGCCGATCCTAACTTCCAGACTCCTGCCGACATAGACCTTTTGTTAGGCGCCGATACTTTCATGGAGATCTTGCGACCTGGAAGATTATTAGGACCGCCTGGAAAACCAGATGTACTGGAATCCGCCTTCGGTTATTTAGTTTTCGGGTCGATCGCCTCACTACCTTGTCACTATAATAGCCCACCGATTAGCCAGACATTTTTTTCATCTAGTGAGGAATCTATCGAAACTTTACTTGCAAACTTTTTGCAACTCGAGTCAATACCTAGTAAAACTCACATTTCTAAGCCCGAACAAGAATGTGAGGATTTTTATGTGTCGAACACACACCGCGACAATGAAACCGGACGTTACGTCACCGCTTTGCCCTTTTCGCAACCAACTTCGTTGCTGGGCGATTCTTTAACTATCGCCTCTCGCCGCTATAATAGTCTACAACGTAGGTTTCAGACAAATACCGCTTTAAAAACGGAATATGATAACGTGATGAGAGACTATCTCGAACGTAACATAATTTCGCTCGCTCCCGCTTCGACAACTGATAAGGAATATTACGTCATACCGCATCATGCAGTTACGCGACCGGACAAACCGGTTCGAATTGTTTTGAACGCGTCTCAGAAGTGCATCGATTCTGATATATCATTAAATGATTGTTTACATTCTGGCGCAAATCTACAAGCTAATTTAACCGCGATTATTTTAAAGTTTCGAATATTTCCTGTTGCTCTGACCGCCGACATTAAACAAATGTTTTTAGCCATCGGAATTCGCGAAGAAGACCGGCGTTTTTTGAACATTCTTTATAAGTTTGACGAAGACGCAAACGCACAATTATATCATTTTAACCGCGTTTGCTTTGGTTTACGTTGTTCGCCGTACCTTGCTATGAGAACAGTAAAGCAATTAGCTCAAGATGAAACTGATTTACCACTCGCTTCGGAAATCGCTATTAATAATTTGTATATGGATGATCTGGGGGTGTCCGTGGCCTCCGCCGAAGATGGGACTCAGCTCGCCCTAGACTTGATTGAGCTATTCAAACGTGGCAACTTCGACTTAGTCAAATTCGTGAGTAACTCGTCGGAGGTGTTGAAATCGATTCCAATAAACAACCGCTTGTCTTCAAATATTGAATTTGATAAAGAGGACAACCTGAAATTATTAGGCTTAATTTGGTCTCCGACTGAAGATGAGTTTTCGATCGCTATTAAATTTAACCCGCAGTCTAAATGTACTAAGCGACTTATGCTTTCCACGATCGCCAGGTTATGGGATATTAATGGGTTTTGTGCTCCCGTAATTTTACACGCAAAACTTTTGATAAAAGCCCTTTGGGCCGCGATACCGAAAATCGATTGGGATGATACACCACCACGTGACATCTGCATGGCGTGGAATCGTTTCCTCACTGAGCTTCCCGCTTTACAAAGCTTTAAAATACCGCGCTTTCTCGGCGTTGTGCCCGAATCCCGCGTTATTCTGATTGGGTTCGCAGACGCATCCGAAAAAGCGATGGGCGCTGCCGTGTACCTCTGTATGCATCCCGCTTCTGGACCAAACGAGGTCAACTTAATTGGTGCCAAAAGCAAGGTAGCTCCCCTGCGTAATATAACTTTAGCTCGCCTGGAGCTTTCCGCTCTTTTATTGTTATCGAAACTGTTTCGATTTGTAATCGATATTATTTCTTCCCGCTGTCACATAGACGAAATATTCGCTTTTACTGATTCGACGGTGGCTCTCCACTGGGTTCATTCGTCTCCGCATCGCTTCGATACTTTCGTTGCGAACCGCATCGCTCAAATACAGGACAACCTTAGTTCTAAACACTTTTATCATTGTGAAAGCGCGCAGAACCCCAGCGACTGCATAAGTCGTGGGCTTACTCCCGCTCAATTGATAGACCATCCACTATGGCTCCACGGCCCCACGTGGGCTCGTGACCCAGTGCACACTTGGCCAATTAGCCGATTCACCTTTGACCCCGCGCAGGACGAAAAGCTTTTAGAGCTCAAAAAACAATCAAATGTTTTTATCACTACTGATGTGCCGGAACCTTTCCTCTGCACAATATCTAAACGCGTATCTTCTTGGTCTAAATTTCTTCGCATTATAGTATATATATACCGTTTTTTGGGAAAGCTCCCGCGTTCAGATAGAATGATGCTTTCACATCTGGATTTTGCGGAGACTGCCGTTATAAAGGCACTCCAACAACAATATTTCGCAAGCGACATCAACGCGCTTTCTAAAGGCCACAAGGTGTCTAAGTCGCTTCTCCCGCTTTCTCCTTTCCTGGAAAATGGCATTCTTCGTGTTGGTGGCCGGTTAGAAAAATCTTCGCTGGAGTTTGATAGCAAACATCCAATTTTGCTTCCCAAAAGGGATCATATTGTGAATTTGGTAATTGATTACTACCACAGAAAATACCTACACGCCGGTCCACAATTATTACTTTCACTGTTACGACAAAGGTTTTGGATTATCTCTGGACGCAGCACGGTGAAACAACGCTTCCGCTTGTGTAACCGCTGCTTCAAGACTAATCCCCGCACAGAATCGCCCTTTATGGCAGCTCTTCCCGAACCCCGTGTCAATGAAGCTAAGCCTTTTTTCTATTGCGGAGTGGATTATGCGGGTCCAATTAATTGTCTATTAAGTAGGTATCGTGGTGCTCGTAAGGAAAAGGCGTACATATGCCTTTTTACCTGCTTTGTCACTCGAGCTTGCCATATCGAGCTTGCAGTCGGATTGGATTCGATGTCCTATATTCGCGCCTTACGACGTTTCATATCCCGTCGTGGAAAAATTGTTTCCTTATTTTCCGATAATGGAACTAATTTTATTGGAGCGAAAGCTCAGCTCGATGAGTTAAATGGATTTCTTAAATCTAGAGCCTTCCGTGATTCCTTTGAACAGGAAACATTGTATCAAGGTATAAACTGGCATCTGAATCCGCCTACCGCTAGCCACTTCGGGGGTTGCTGGGAAAGTCAAATCCGCGTCGTAAAAAATCATCTCCGCCGCACTATAGGTGACGTTCTACTAACCTACGAGGAGCTACTCACTGTCCTCACACAGGTTGAGGCCATGATCAATTCTAGACCGCTAACCGTGCTTAGTTCTGACCCCGCAGAGCCCGAAGCTCTAACCCCCGCGCATTTTTTGACCTATAGTCCGCTAGACTCTTTTCATTCCGACCCGCGCTTAAATTCGGTAGATTTGATCCGCAACAAACACTTACTCGATGCCATAGTTCAGAGATATTGGAATAGGTGGAGGCGTGAGTATCTAAACACTTTACAATCTCGTGTTAAGTGGAACACCAAATCTAATCCGGTAACCAAAGGTACTATAGTTCTTATAAAAACAGAAAACTCGCCTCCTTTACAATGGCCCATAGGTGTTATCGATGACGTCAAACCTTCCTCAGATGGAGTAGTCAGAGTAGCTACTGTACGCACACGAAATGGCACCTATGTTCGACCTGTGGTAAAACTCTGCGTTTTACCCTCTCAATAATAGTTTAATAAACAGTTATAACATAAGCCATCTAGGCTCCCCTTAGTTATATGCTTTAGTTTAATCATTATTTTTACCGTTTTCTTATAAAGGTCATCCATTTAAGCTAACTGGATGTACTTCCACTTTATCCCGCTCTATCTTTGCTATAACTCTCCCTGACTCTTTGGTTCAGGACTTCTTCAAACTCCTGAAGGCCGGGGGGATGGTTCTTTTTTTTGTAAATTGGTATGTGTGTATCGATGTACGCGCGACGCGCTGGCGACCGCACCTGCGACGCTGCGCGCGCGACCTCTACGTGCCCTTGAATGGGCCACTGCTTCAGTTCTTCGCCGCACATGAAGGACGATAGACGCATGTCCTTCATCTTAACAGTTATTCGCAAATTAACTCTCGTGCGCACCCAATAAGAATAGGAGATAGACCTAGTACGAACGTTCAGTGTTTGTGTGATTTGGTGATACCTGGACCACGGAAAATTGTGACCCGCCATCCCGAGGTCGCACCAGATTGTGGGAGCCCGCTGAAGGCGTTGCGTTGGTATGTACAGCCATTTGCATGAAACTGAATTATTTCTCCTGGCCTCCTACTTGTGAACCTCCCTTCGCTCTCCGCAGAAATTTTGAGAATTTATCAGATCCAGTACCCGCGTGGTGAAAAATAATTTAGTTAGATTTTCGAATTTGAAAGAATTATTTCCACCAAATATCATTCATTCATTTATGGAAATTCAAATTCTCATGAAAGTACTGATTCAATTTAGTTGGTAGATTAAACATGCATAATTTAATTAATGGACACTTTTTTTTTATCGTGGTAAAATCATCAAATGAGTCCTCCCACCCCGGGCAGGGCGGGAGGGACTGTCAGACTTGTACTGACTAAAATCCACGGTGTCCTTCAATAGCATTTTATGTCCCGGGGTCACGGTAATGATATAAGTCCCGCGACCCCGGCAGGCTTTGGCCCTCTAGAGAGGCCCCGTCATTATGCTGACGCTCTTTGAGGCGCGCGTGGAACACAACGCGCCGTCGACCCGGGCATGGTCCATGGTCGGGCTGCGAGTTGCCCTTTACTCGCCGCCCGCATGCCCGCGCCTACGGTGGCCGGAGATCGTCTTGCGACGTCCGTCGCCGTGGGCGTCCAATCCGTTAATGAAATATACGACCAGACCAATTTTTAAGAGATAACTTTGAGTATCGTAATTAAAACTGCATTCTTCCTAGTGCCAACCCTATAAAATGCATCTCGCGCAAAAACCGCGCACGAAGGTCATCGCACCGTACAGTCACGAACAAAATTCAACTGTTTGTTAATTCTGATAAACTGTCCACTGAAAAAACTCACACAATCCGACACCATGATTGTTCAGTACTTGTTTTTATTTTATTTGGTGACTATACAACGATGGCTGAATTTTGGAAAATAGTCGGTGTGATACAAAATATCATGTTTTTCGGTTTTATTGTGGTTTCGTTGATGAAATAAAATCAGTCTGCTAGTTATTTTATTTGTATTGATGTTTGCCCATTTTGTTTAGCTTGTTAGTAAAATTTTCAGTAAGCTTATTTTTATTTTGTCTACTGAAAATACAGAACAGTTTATTTAATAAATTAATTGATGTATACCAAAAAGTTTATTTTTTAACCATTATTTCTTCAATGTTATTACAAACTTCAAAGAAATGATTTGAAAACAAATATTTATTTAGTATAACACAGTTACGACTAACTAATGGTTTACATAAACGTTTTCTTACTTATTTACCTCGACTTTTCCCAAGAAAATTCTCAAAGAAAACTGTAAAAATTGTTTTTCCATTAGCACGTTCAAAGAGTTCATTCATCACAATAGTACTCCAACGAGAATCGAACCCACTGTCTTTATTACTTGGAAACTAGATCGTTCAGTACATTTAATGGTTTTCTTTGAAGTTTTAATGTTTGCGATACTAAAACATTTTCACGTTAAATTCTGCGATGGTAAAGTTAAAACGAAAATGTCTTTAGTAAGGATTAAACTGTCTTTGCAAATTCAGCTCTTCTTCCTCTGCTTCTCTTCTATTAATCAGCTATTATTGACAATCATCAGAAGCCTTATTAAGATGTTTGAAAAGTTGTGCTTACAGCAATACTAAAGTTTTTTTACTTATGATTCAGTTGAAAAATTCTAGGTTACATTGCAATGAAGTTACAGTCTCTTTTTAAAACTAATACAGTTACATAATCTTTTTTCAGTTTTTGCTCTTATCCCATGACTCCCAAATCACTTAGGGTCACCACAACATTCTTGGCTTTCTATTCTACACTGTAACGTGCCACTCAATCTTTCATTTCTTTTTTATTTATAGCTTTAGTTAAATATCCATCCATCCCCTCTTTGGCCGTCTTCTCCTTTCAAATCGTACGCAACATTCAATACTTAACATTCTACCTTAATTACCAAGCCCCGATCATGTACTACAAGTGTATAACAATTAGCTCGCGATCGATAATCACCCTTATCTTCAACACACGTACTCGCATTAATGTCTGTACGTCGACTATCATCGTCCATCGACTTCCGGTGCAAGCCACGGATACAACCACTTACTTGTTATGCTTCATTAGTTATGTTAATTAAATTATTACCATCGATATTGTTTACTGAGAACTTCAGATTTTACTAAAGTTGAAATGTATCATCCACTTTCATTAATCTGGTCACACACGCCTCTCACACGATTTAAATTAGGTATTTATTTAGTGATCATAAGAGGTTGTTTTCTGTACTTTATGGGAGTCCGTTAAAAATATGGTCTACTCTATGGAAAAAAGCCGTAACTTTAAATTTAGTAAGGTCCTTTTTTAAAGTGCCAATATCATCAAATGAGTCCTCCCACCCTGTGTGGAGCGAAATGGACTGTAAGAATCAAACTGACTAAAATCCACCGTATTACTTAAAATTGCCTTTTAAATTCAGTGCAGTTCAGTTCATAGTTCCTCGATTTTAGTAGGTATATCTAGAATTAGGGCTATCATAAGTTATATCCGGTGTCAAGTTTCGATGTGTTTAAATTTCTTAAGTTTCTAAACTTCTTTTCTGGATGCCTAAAGAAAACATCCGTGTCTAAATAATCTCCTGCGTGAAGCATAAAAGAGAATCAGGGAATTTGAGATTTGAGAGAAACGTTTCAAGTATGTATTAAGACGTTAACAAAAAAGAAATATACACCTCCAAGAAGGTAAATTTATTCCAACGTAACAGACCTTTTACATTCCCAAAAACAAATGTCCCAAAACACTTCCAAAATTAGTACGAATCCCCACAAATCAGAATGACTGGCCATCCTTCCCCGGGAATGCCCATCGCTGGGCAAAATCAGGCACAATTATGAACCGCAAGGGAACCAATTATGTAATTATACTAATTATGCACGCACGCACGCACCGGCCTATTAATTGCCAGAAATTAACCCATTGTAGAACTTTGTAGTTGGCATGCGAGCCACGGGCACAGTATAGGGAAATACAGTAAACCAACCGGGTCTTTTTTTGTGAAATTAAACGATATAGGAACCTAAGGAAAAAAATCCATGATACTACATCATTTTGCCTTATTGCTGGACAAGAACCTCACCCAATTCCTTACATAAACTATTTTCCCCGGACATCGAACCAGCCCTTCTGGTATGCATCTTAGTCATCTCACCACCTCTTTTTAAGAAGCCGGCCTCGGCTACGTGGATATTATGGTTATTAAATTAACTTTTTGCTACAGTGATCGGCATGGATCTTGAGCGCTGACCTTCACCTGCGCAGAAGTGAATTATTAGGTCCCTTTGGTAGATGAAGTGAGGAACGGGGGCGGGGAAAATGTAGTGATTGGCCCGTAGCGTGCCGTAGCGCATCGCGTCATAGCCACCACTGAGGATTCGTTCTTTTGTGCGTTTTATTTGTTTTATTGTGTGTTCTATCGTGCGTTTTATTTGTCGATAAGTGTATGATGCGCAAAGCGATCCCCACTCTTACGCCGAGTGCTCAAGAACCGTGCCGGCTACTGTACCTATGTTTTACAATGCTTAAAATTTATCGCCATCGACCTTTGAAAATAGCTGATTCGACGCTCGTTGTGGTTGATACTTAGTGTGACTGAGACAACGCGAGTGTGAGTCGATATCGGCTATTTGTTTCCAGTTGCATTACTGGATGTTAATACTATTCATGTACTACGAGTTTCTCTCATAAATATTACTTCGGTATCATTCGTTTGTTTTTTTTTTTTTTTTAATGGAAAACGACCTAGCGTGCCTTTGGTTTGTCAGTGCATTTGTCGAGAAGGTGTTATTAACAATAATTAAGTTGCCAGTTTAATTATTATTATTTAGACGAATCACTTACTTGACTGTAATGTAGTTTAATGCTAGTCTCTGATTTTGTCTTAATTATGAGTCATTGGTGGTTATGCCAATAGTTTTAGACGTAATTTAAAGTTCAAATTACAACAACAAGACAAAAAATACAGTGAAACCTGGTAAGAGGGAACTAATAATTGAAAAACCTCCTTAACTGGAACTCATGCTAAGGTCCCGACACCTTAGCCCTAATTTACCTTTGTTAGTGGGAAAAATAAGACTCTATGACTGGGATAACTCTTTCGATTATATCGTTCATTACCTCTATAATTGTGGCAGTATTTCATTTATCTCTTGCTGAGACGTGTGTCTATGCTTTAAAGTGTTTTAAGCCAGTCCGTAGCGGGTATTCCTGCTTACGGCTTACTCAAGTGAGAATCGCTTTAAACAGACCACATAACGATCTACATTGCATTTATAGGATTGTTTTCATGTGTGTCCTACTTAATTCACTTGTCTCATGTTTAATTTGAATATTAATCTATTTTTTGTATCTTGTAGCTATTTCATAATCTTTGTCTTCCTATTTCGTGACTTACTAAATAATGGCCCAATTTTCTTTGAACTTTTCGCCTGCAAACGAAGTTTAAACGAAAAAATACTTCTATGGTTTTAAGCTTTTACAATCTGAAAGTCACAAATTCATCTGCTACTGAAGACGAAAAAGATAGGTCGGTAAGTAAGTATTGTACCTAAAGACCTTTCATCCATAGGACGCTTGTACATTAGACGATAACGATATCGGTGGGATTGGTAGTTTCTTTCATTTCTAGGGAAAATGAGGGAGGAAGAACTATATGCCAGTGTCGTGTCGTTATTGTTCAATGTGAAAACACTCATTCACTGACCACAATCCATAAATCACAGACATAATTGTTTACAACTATAAATCCAACAACCATCCTATTAGCAAAAAAAAAGAACACTCAATTAACGTAATAGAAATAAATAGCGTTAGAGCTTTATCGGATCAGCGGCAGAACCTAACTCGATCGCGTAACGACGTAATCAAATATGCAGCGTACCGGCGTATCGGCGTACCGTGCCGTATCGGCGTACCATGCCGTATCGGCGTACCTAGCGGCTCGGCGTATCGATACGCCGCACGGGCGCCTGTTAAGAATTATGAGATTAAAACCATTGGCTTATATGGATAGAGTGCGATATGTTCGTACTTGTGTTTCAGTGTGGTTTATAATTTATAGAGGTGGTGTATTCAGGAGTTTCAACAATATTACTTAAAGTTGGTAGGTTAGTTCATAGTTAAGTTAATTTTTTTTTTGTTTCAAAATGTATTTAAAAAGAGAATGCTGAGGGAAAGCCGAGTGTGATTTCTGCACAGAACTAAATTACTCGTTCTTTTTTTTGTGATCAAGCCATTTTAAATTGATTATTTTAGAAAATAGATATCAATGGAATAAACATTTAAAATTTGAATAGACTGAACAGTGTTTCTGGTCGAAAACAATTTGATTTTCAAGAGATTTTTATTAACCAAACTACATCATCGTAGGTACTTAAAATTATTTAAAGTAAAATGACTATCTCACCTTTATCGCACCCATAAAATTAATTAATTTAACCAGCCAGGCTATCCCTGTAAAATAATTAACAAACCATTTTCATTTAATTGCACACAAATATAATAAATCAAATATTCTGTCTGTAAAGTAGAACCAATTTAACGAAAAGATAAATTGAATTTAACCCTATTTTTGGTGCCATAGCGTCTAAATTCATTTTACAATAAATTCTCAAAATTCTATTATCTTATTTGCACAGGACTAGCAAGGTTTTGAATAACGCTGTCCCGAAAGACATGATAAGCAATTTTGCTCTTTTCACTTTGAAAATAGAGTTCATTTTAGCGTGAATATCGAACGTTTAATTTCGAACAGTGAGACTTAACTGTCAAAAGGCATTTGAGGACGTTGCATTTTTCTTGATGGTTTATTGACTCTTATTCTTTGAGTCATAAGGTGTAAATTGGGATAGTTATAATTTTTAAAGGTTTTTAAAATGACGTTTGAGAGATGGACGCACGTGCTCATTAGTTTTGGGCCTTCATTCTACGTGCTCATTAGTTTTGGGCCTTCATTTTATCTTTGAACCGGGTTCACGTTTCATTGAGTGGAAGGCATTTCTTCTTTTTTTTTTATCCGACTGTGTCTGTACAAAGTATTTTCGCTTCCGATATTATCCGTATTGGCAAAAAGTTCCTTTTCGTTTCTCAGTATTTATGGGATTATCGTTTGCTCCGGTTCTGTTTTGCGGAAGTGTTTTTTTTCAAAATTAACAGTGAGACTAAAATTAAATAACAGTTATAAGTAGGACCATTTCAAAATGAACATCCATTTGTGAATATTTGATCTTATTCTACGTGGAGTTTGTCGAAAGATAAAACAAGGATTATTCTCTTTGCGACCCTTATTTCACCTTCCAGGCTACATCTGAAAAAACCTGAATTAATCTTAAAATCTTCCATAGCACTCTGCCAGAGCTGGGTATCAAACCCAAGACATCGTACTCAGCAATAGCATTTACACACCACACAAATATTACTGACAGATAGACATATAATTTACGATTATAAACACGAGGTGTTCGTGGCTAAATAATTACAGCCGCAAAGACCGATCTTAAGGGTTAAGCCGCGCTTGCCAAGGTCGGTCTGTAGATGGGTGACCATCTGTCATAGCGAGTTTCCTCCGTGCCTCGGGAAAGCACGTAAAGCCGTTGGTCCCGGCTGTCATTTGTAGATCTTTGACTGTCGTTACTATTAGTCAGAAGCTCTAAAGTCTGACAACCAGTCTTAACATGGGGTATCGTATTACCCAGTTACTGGGTTGTGGAGGTCTGATAAGCAGTCGCTCCATGTGAAATACTGTTAATCAGCTGCATCTAGTACGACTGGAAGTCGACCCTAAAATAGTTGGGAAAAGGTTAGGCAGATGATGAAATAGACATATAATTTATCCCGTGTTCACTGTTCCCCTGTGAGTTATCACGTCAATCTATCACCCCAGAACTAAAAAGCGGAACAGCATGAAATCTCTCACACAATACAGGATGTCCCCCACTTGACTTGATACAGGATGTTGACATTATGCTGCACACTTGTTGACAGACAGACAGACACGCCCAATTGATGTAGTTTACTGCTCTCACGGTCTAGATCGATAGGGGACTATGATATCAATCTATTAATTTAATAAATTGGTTTATTTGGTCAACGAGTTATAGTTATTGGGTTATAATTAATTGGGATTCATAGAAAAACAATTTGTTTCATTAGTGTGAATTGTCATCTGTTTTATCTCGGACGCAGGTTGCGCGCAATGGGTACCATTATCTATAATAAAAATGGCAAAAAAATCATGTATGTTGTATCTTGTATGGGAGCCCCTTAATATTCAATAAATTATTTTTTTTCGGTTCATCCAAATACCCAAGCGTAAGCATTATATCGGCCCACAATATTTCCACTGTTGGCACATAAATGTAGGTCTCCCTCTCCCTCTCCTCTCAGTGAGAAATAGGGAGTCGTTAATGGACTGGAGTAAATAACTCCACTACTCGTTTAATCAATGTACAAGCCGCTAAACAGTAAAATAGATTCATATATCATGTCCTATTGTACAAAACCCACATATAATTTGTAAATAGGTACCTCCATCCCAATTTGTATAGAACAATACCTATACGTACTTGCCTAACGAAACAAAAGAAATCAATAGTTATTGAAACAAAAGCGCTCCACAAAAACTGTTGATTGACGCACAAACGCCCACGGCGAGCCCACTGCCCACAGCTGGGACTATTACTAACACCCACTTGGTACTATAAAAAATAAATTACTGTACAGTTTTTTTTTTATTTTTATACTTACTTTTAAATCACATTAATTATGTTGACACTACTGACTATTCAAAGTATTTGCCCGTGGTCCGGTGCTATTTTTTTCACCTGACATTTTTCTCTCCACTACTCTTGGTTGACTGGTACGTGAAGTACCTTTTGTGTTGCGTGAAATTATAAATAAATAAATATTTTAATGGTTTTGACAATTTTTCTTCAAGAATTTTTGAAACTACAAAACAGGTAGTCCCAGTAAGGAATGAGTTTATAAGGGGAAGTTTGAAAGTGGCGCCTGTTACAGAAAAAATTAAAGGGAATCGTCTATCTTGGTATGGACATGTGATGAGGAGGGATGACACCCATGTGACTAAGAAAATGATGAGTATGAATGTTGATGGATGGAGAGGAAGAGGAAGGCCAAAGAAAAGATGGATGGATTGTCTAAGGAATGATATGAAAGAAAAAGGAGTAAATGATACTGTGACGTCTGATAGGGGAGAATGGAAGAAGAAAACGTGTTGCGCCGACCCCAAGTAGAATGGGATAAGGGCAGGAAGAAGAAGAAGAAAACAGGTAGTCCCAGTACTTTGACCTTAGGTATCTGAAAATCAGATTTTATTTTCCTTTGTGCTTAGTTTTCTTAGACATATAATCATTATTTATGTTAGTCGATTTAGCGAGTGCGCTTCCTGGAATACCTCTATTCAATAGGTTGTTTTAGAAACCATCATCAAAAATCATTCTTATAAGAGCATCCCAAACATAAAAAATTCATCACACATCCTATTAACATGAATTGTGGCAGTTCAGTGGAAAGATACAAGTTTTTTACCGACTTCAAAAAAAAAGGAGGTTATCAATTCGACCCGTATGTATGTAATATTATCAGAACTGCCCAGTTTTCATATATGTTAGTCTATATCAGCGTCTGAACAAATGTGCCAAATTTCATAAGTGTATGTATGTATGTATGTATGTATGTATGTATGTATGTATGTATGTATGTTTTTATGTTTGTGCACGCATATCTCCGGAACTACAAGTCCGATTTAAGTAATTCTTTTTTTGTTGTTCTAGGTATTGTTCAACTTAGGGTACACTGCAAGTTTCATCAAAATCGGTTCAGTAGTTTTAGAGATATGGATTTTTTTATATTGTGACGGATTACAAGATTAGTGCATATGTAAGAAAATTTTGTATTTTACAAGAATTTGGGTTGAATATGTAATAAATAAACTAAAAAGGGTAAAATAAAAACTTTTTTTAAAAAAAGTACCGACTTCAAAACAAATACAAAAAAGTTTAAAATAACTTTTCTTTCGGAAGTCGGTGGCTTTGTTTTGTTGTGTCATTGACTATTGCCACCGACTTCCGAAAGAAAAGTTATTTTAAACTTTTTTGTATTTGTTTTGAAGTCGGTACTTTTTTTAAAAAAAGTTTTTTTATACATATAATAAAATTTGCGTTGGCAGTGCAGATGAAGTTTGCCTATACACCAAACTCGTAGTTCGAGTGTACTCTTAATTGTCAGTCCGTGTGAATCGTGTAGTGGAACCAATCAAACGTTTTGACGAAGCGATTTCTAGTTGCGACTTTTGACCGGAGTTCGGGTGATCAAAAAAATTGATAAACTTTTGTACGCAACATTTTTTAGTATTTGAATTGTGAGCTTTTTCGGCTTTACTTTATTCCAAGGACTTTTATCTTGATGTTTAAAAAATCTCATAAAATTAGCTTCTTGATTTTCTTACTTTTACGTATTTATTCTTATCTTGTAGTCATCATATTACCAATTATTTTATCGAAACAAAAATAGGTAAATTGCTTCTGGTTATACATAATATTAATTATCTTTATTGCCTTGAGCTTTTCGTTAAACCTATTTTTGTTTCATAGTAAATTATAGACCAATCACGTGTCTTCTCATAGCTTTACTAAAAAGACACAAGAAAGGATAGAATCTTAAGACATGTTAACTTTTCTTAATACTTTTCTTAAAACAATTCCGCTATTAATGTCATCTAAAATCGACACAGTTGGCGCAGTGGTCAAGCGATTGACTGCGGCACTGCAAGTCGCAAGTTCGATTCCCGCACGTTTCAAATATTTATATGTATAAGCGAATGGGATCAACTGCAAATAGGACAAACCGTGAATGAGACCAAGTGTGAAGGAAACGAAGTCCGCATAACCCAAGTAGTTGACCGTAGTGTTGTGAAATTATTCTTCGTAAACGCACCTATCTATGAGACAGGACAAATTCCTATAGTGAG
Source organism: Agrotis exclamationis (assembly GCA_950005045.1). Taxonomy (NCBI): domain Eukaryota; kingdom Metazoa; phylum Arthropoda; class Insecta; order Lepidoptera; family Noctuidae; genus Agrotis; species Agrotis exclamationis. Next base: position 21,329,811 of record OX465435.1, on the reverse strand, counting down.
GCAACATTTAAAAAAAAAAGAATATAATAGCGCTCCTTATCATCAAGCGTCAAAAATCCATGTGACACCACACCTTCTCGATAGTACTCTACTCTACCGAATTACGCCCAACCATAAACCATGATCCAAAGTATACCAAGGCCATAGAATATAGGCTATGCACACATCGACCATTATCTAGCAATACACAGCGGTTGTACACTGTTATTATTGTTATGAATGACTTAATGGTGGGTCTTTGCGACAGTGGCGCTATCTATCAATCTGTAGGTGTGCTGGGTGATTGATTGAGTGATTATGTTGTGTGTACTTGGGTTTATGTTGGTTTTGTAAAGTTTCGAAAGAGAGAATCTGTGATCGGTCTTGCGCTTGCGCGAGGGGAGGAGACAAATGCCTCCTTTGTAATGATGATGGTCACATTACTTTACACCATATTATAAAAGCAGCATTCAATTGTATTCCTACAGAGGATTGATACAGAACAAACGCAGGAGCAAGAGTCAAATTCTCAATCTAGTGACGGCTTCTCTCGCGCGCGCCTTAGTTTTCGAATTAGTATTGTCATTGAAATAATCAAGTCAATCCGTCTATATCAGTTTCTTCTAAATGTTTCTTACAGTATTATTTTTTAGGGCTTAAAAAAAGTTAACAAACACTGTACGGTGCAACCGCACATCAGCAGTTTACGCCACGTACATTAGAACTCATTATAAAATGTTCAGTTCGCGTTGAGCTATCAAGTCAGCCAGGCGTTCTCGTTACAGCCAACAAGGGCCGCGTCACTCACGTCATTTCCGCACCGTCCATTAAGCTCATTTCTACTTTAAGTATCTTTCGGACAATACAATAGTGATCAGTACTTAACTTCTTTTATTCCACATCATCTAATATATGTACGGTCCAGCAAAGGATCATACAAACACATTGTCAAGAACTACTTAAACCTCTCCGTGTAATTGATAGCATCTCAATAAGTCAAACATTGCATGCGAGACGCATTGTTTGGTGACCTACCCGCCAATTACTGCCAGGGTCAATGTTGTTCACTTAACTGTTACAGGACGTTAAATTGTCGTTTTAAACTGTTTTTAAAAGCAGCTAAAGTGTATTTTTAACAGTCTTTTACTTGGATCTTTTAGGTGAATTGCGGAATGTGGGTACTAATATTAGGCCATGAGCCCATGTCTGCCCTCTAGATGAATCAGTCGTAATGTCGTATTTTTTAAGTCTTTCAACAAGACTATAACTAATTGATAAGCATCGTTAGTTACTTTTATGATTAGCTCTACTCAGAATAGGGTCGAGATTTACCAAAAAATCCTTTTTTCTTTGATAGTTGTCAAATATGTATAGCAGAGCAGTGGCGGCCCAGTGGTATCGGCCTCGACTTACTGACTAGTAGGTCGTGGGTTCGAACCCCGTCAGGCGCATTACTTTGTGTAATTTATTTCACTACCACTGCTCTCAAAACGGTGAAGGAAAACATCGTGAGGAAACCGGCATGTCCTAGAACGAAAAATTCGAAGACATGTGACATCTACCAATCCGCACTGGGCTCGCGTGGTAGATTACGGCCCACTCCCTCTTACTGAGAGGAGGCCTGTGTCCCAGCAGTAGGAACATTTATAGGCTGATGATGATGATGATGATCATTCCAAGAATTAATATATGACTAATGTTGTGGTAACAAGTACAAGCATTAGTTATGGTGAATGATATCCCCAGTACCTACATTCAATGTTGGTATCAAAATAGTTTTCCTGAGAAGTCAAAACTACATACTTTTTTTCATCATTAGTCATTTAATCATTGAGTCACCATATCCCATGCTTTAGTAGGGAGGCAGATTGGCAAGTACCGTCAGTAAAACAGGTATGCAGGCAGTAATTTTTAAAAATTGCTCTGAGTGTTCCAATATTGTGCTATATGTTTCAATGTGTATGGCTCTTTGCGTGCATGTAGCATACAGCCAAAAAGTGCATAGATACAGCATATTGCAGCCTATTGACGGCACAGTGGTTGAGCGATCGACTGCCACGCAACGTGTCGCGGGTTCGATCCCTGCACGAAAAAAATATTTGTATGATCTGCAAGTAGTTGTTTCGAATCTGGGTGTTTGTCTAAATGAGTTTCTATGTTGGTACCCACGATATAGAAAAAAATACTAGTACTAGTAGAATAAAATGACAGCACGGTGGTGCAGTGGCTGAGTGATTGGATTGATGCGCTGCGTGTCGCAGGTTCGATTCCCGCACGGAACAAATATTAGTAGTTGTTCTGGGTCTGGGCGTTTGTGTATGTGTGTTTCTATGTTTGTAAACGCACCCACGACACAGGAGGTGTAAAAAAAGGACCTCCATTTTTTTAAGTTGTTTAAAAATGCTGCCAGCATACCTGTTTTGCTGACTGTACATGATTCATAGATCAACGTATCCGATAACTATGATAGTATCTCAAAACTCATTATGTTAAATAGTTACAGTGAAATAAAGCGATGTTCCGGTATTTAATTTGAATATTTTGCATAGCTTCCTTTGTAGAGTAACGAAAATACTTGGAATTTTCCGAACTGCCTTTTTGTTCTCGGAAATATTCACGCTGTAGTAATAATTTTAATATCTTCTACTGGTTCTATGTAAAGAGGAATTCGGATACTGCGGGACATTGACCTATCTCTGATTCACCATCATGTTTCAACTCTATGGTATGATTAAATCTCACCTATTATTATTAATTAGTTAGATATCATACGCAGGGTTTTTCCAAACGCCTCTGTCATAGCTATGTACAAATACCGGCATGGATCTTGAGCGCTGACCTTCACCTGCGCAGAAGTGAGTTATTAGGTCCCTTTGGTAGATGAAGTGAGGAAGGGGGCGGGGAAAGTGTAGTGATTGGCCCGCGTAGCGTGCCTTAGTGCATCGCGTCATAGCCGCCACTCGGGATTCGTTGTTTTGTACGTTTTATTTGTTTTATTGTGCGTTTCATTTGTCGATAAGTGTACGATGCGCAAAGCCATCCCCACTCTTACGCCAAGCGCTCAAGAACCGTGCCGGTTACTGTACTTACCTAGCAGGTTTTCTGTCTATCCCATTTTCATTTTTGGATTGTATAATAACTTTTTAACAAAAAAATCAAACCGACGAAAGATTGAACTGAAAAGCTAAAAATAAATTTTGAGGCGGCGCCAAACAAACATACAAACATGTACCTAAATTAATTATTTGAAGCAAAGCATAATTTTATTGTAGCTAGGTTGCTTTTCGTTGATTGTTTCTTTGGCGCCGCCTCTAAATTTATTTTTAGCTTTTCAGTTCAATCTTTCGTCGGTTTGATTTTTTTGTTAAAAAGTTATTATTTTTAGCTTTTTAGTTGTATAACATGATTAGAGTGTTTAACACATGGAAAAACCCGTCTTCCCTTTTGTCATTGTCAACGTAACCGTCACAGTAATTAGTATTAACTGTTGAGGACCTGTAACTTGCAACTAAAAACTCCACTCTCAGACTGTCAACGACTGTCAAATCCCAACTATGTTTAAAGTTCTTATCATGATGAATGAAATGAGCCCAAATACGATATAGTTGCTGTTAACTGTTGAGGATCTCTTGCTACTGCCTTCTGTCCTCATCATCAGACCCTCGATGACAATTATACTCCAGCTAGGTCTAAAATTTTCATCAAGACTAATGAAATGAGCCCAAACACGATATAGGTGCTGTTAACTGTTGAGGACCTCTTGCCCCTGCTTTCCGTCACCATCCTCAGACCCTCGATGACAATGATACCTCAGCTGGGTCTAAAGTTCTCATCAAGCTGAGTGAAATGAGTCCAAACACGATATAGCTGTTGTTAACTGTTGAGGAACTCTTGGGACTGACTTCACAACACACACAGGGATCTGGAGTTGATCTGATGATGGTGACACCATCATGTTATCTTCTCCACATCTCTGCTATATAGTAATGTCCTCAGAACTACATATGTTAACTTTATTTCAAACGAATCGGTTCACAACTGAAAATTCTGTAGGAAAGTTGACAATCAATTCCTTTTTTTCTACCCTTAGAGGCCGATTTTGGTTTTGAAATTAAAATGGGACCAACTTTGAGATATACTCTTTCCAACAAAAAAAGAATTTTTGAAATCGGACCACGCTGGGAAAAGTTATGCGTGGTCATACATAAAAAAAAAAAAAAAAATATACATGTCGAATTGAGAACCTCCTCCTTTTTTTTTCGTCGGTTAAAAACACCTTTATTTAGCTTTAAAAGGTGACTCTATATCCCTAGGCTGATTTTCATAGCAAATAACACAGTTCAAATCGGGAATCAAATCCGAAACTTCACATTTAATAACGGGTTATTGATTTCTAGACCAACGAGATAGGTTAGCTGTTAATAAATAAGCAAAAGCTAAGCAAAGAAACACAAGGTAATAAGCGGGTGTTTATAAAATGAAGCAATAAATCCTCCGGCGACTAATTGTGGAACATTTGTCTCAATTATTTAGAATAACTTAAGATAAGGAAACGTTAACATTATGTGGGACGAAACAATAGTTAAATGAATAGAATTACACTGCCGAGAGTTTTTAATCGAGATTAACTTTGGCTTACCATGAAAAGTTAAATAAAGAACTTTGAACATAATTCTAAGTTTTAACTTATGAAAGTGTCAGAAAAAGTAGTGGTTGGTAAATATCTGTAGATTATGTCTCATATGCGTAAAATATCACACTTGCTACTTAAATATAGTGTTCATATTAACATAATTATTATAAAAAAATCAACTCCATCACCCCAAAATTCCATACACAAGATAATATGAAACCCATACAAAATCCAAAGCAGGCCGGAACGATCCATAAACTTATGCCGCTCTTTCATAATTTACACTAAATTATATTTTGGAATACATTAAAAATAAGTGCCAGATGCCATAAAATTGCCATCGGCCCGCCATTACGCCATAGATCAGAGATGCCGAACCTATGGCACGCGTGACTTATGGAAAGGAATATTTTGGGCAAGCCATGCATTTTAGGAGGTAGGTACGATGTCATTGTTACAACATGTTTACATATTTTTAATAGAATATAACAGCTTTCTTATACTTTAGTTATTCAAACCTCATTGCTATCATTTAAAACAATTATGAAAGTACTAGACCAAACCTGGGAACTTTCTTGTTACAAAGAAATTGAAGGTCAAAGTCGAAACTTTGTTTCACAAAGCTGTTCTCACAACAAAAATAAAAGTCGTTTCCCTGCAATTACCTATTTGTGTACTATGTTGCCATGTCTTTTTGTGTGATTTGCATTTAGTTCTATATCTAATCATTTGGAGAATTTCATGGTTTCTGTTGTTTTTGTTTTTTTTCTCAAAAGCCTGTTAACTTTTTTTGTCAAACAATAAAAATGTTTACGATCCCTCCTAGACAATGCTGTGTGGTCAAAGTAACCAATGTATTTGGTCCGATTTTAACGAGGTTTTTATATTTTTCGGCACTTTTCAAGTTGAGTTTGGTATGTTTTTATCTATCAGTGACTTTATGGGTTCATTTTGAAATGGAACTGTAGTAAAATGTTTGGGCTGGGTAAAAAAATAAGTCGGTATTTGTCATTTGAATTTTATTATTTCTTAATGCATTTTGATGAATATGGGTTTCTTCATAACTCTAAAAAAACAAGCAATAAATCCCATAAAAACTAATACAATTTTTCCCCATTAACATAGATGAGCTCTTTGTTGATTTCTTCGCCTGCGTTCACAACTTTGCATACAAATATTAATTCCTATATCTTTTTAAATTTCCACTGAGATTGGCTGCTATAACCGAAAACTTTAATTACATAAATAATTACCTATATAAAGTCTCGCCTTAGGCAGAAACCAAAGAGCGTCTCTTGCTACGATCTTTATAGTATATTCCATCCGCCTCGTCCATTTTATCAACCTAGCTAAATTCTTAACAACAATACAATATAGCCACCAACCTAAACTTCCTTAAATAATACCCCCACCAACGTCAACCTCCCTCTCTTCCCTCTCCCATACATTCCACCATAATGATTTACTTACCATAAACACACCCAAGAGCCTCGGTCCACAAATTAGCTAAATTAGCTTATAGTCCGCATACAGCTAAGATTTATGCTCGCTGCAGCCAGAAAGCCAGTGAGCCAATGAGCCAAAGAGCCAACATTCCTGGCTAATTGGCTCTGCACTTACAAAGTACGGCCTTATGACTGAGATTTGTGAGTGTTTGCGCTACATTACTGGTTTTGTATGTTGGCTTATCGTTTTGTTGTTTAAATAAGGAGCAATGTATGTTGTAATTAGTGCCTCGCAGACTTTGATTGAACTGAGTCATAATGTATCACAGATGCCCAGAGCGGAATTGAGGACGTCACATGTCTTCAATGTTTTGGTTCTAAGCTATGGTTCTTAGTCATACCAATTTGAGAATAAATAAATAAATAGTGCCAAGGTTTGAAGCAAGGATCTACAACTCGTAAGTTGGAAACGAAACCACTGCTCCAGTATTCAATCGAACCATCATCACTCTTTCATTCACACCCACTTTAATAACAAACACTTAATCTCTACACAATCAACACACGACACCCGTAAACAGTATCGTAAAGTGATCGTAAACGAGTAGCCATCGTATCGTAATAACGATACTGTGACGAATCATTTCAATCGTCACTCAGAAGCTTATAGCATCAATTATTTATGGTGTACCATAGAGTTGATGGGGTTTATGAGTCATTAAATATACGTGTCAATATCGTGGCTTGTTATGGTGTTAACTGATTGCGTGATATGGTGATGAATAATTTGATTTGGGTCATAAAATCGTAATCTTTTGATAGCTTTGTTCATGCATTTTTTTTCAACTAATGCAATTATAATTATTTATTTATTATACTTATTTATTACTGTACTAATTAGACTATAGTCAGCCACGTCAATCAAATGAATCGTCAAGAAACGTTCTCCTCCTCCTCCTCCTCCTCCTCCCTCTCCCTCTCCCTCTCCCTCTCCTTCTCCCTCAATGAAATTGCCCCTTGCTAAATAAAAGCATGCTTTCGTGCTAGTAATGAGCACGTCTGTCCTTACCTTTATGAGCACGTCTGCGGAGGAGGTTTCATTGTGAAAACTCCTTTTGTAGCTGGCCGTTTAGAATCAGTAAGAAAAAGTAAATTGTCTTTATGACGGATATTTTTATGATTGCCGAAGTCTCCCGAACTGAAACGACGTTAGACGATGCGTGCTGTCAGATGTGGTCAGGAAATTTCGTTACGTTATTCGCGCGCGCCGAGCTCAGAGCCTGCGATAAAAGCTATGCAATAGCTTAAAAGCTTCATGAAATGTTTACGTTCACTATCAGTATTGGACGTTTTAACTAATTTTGACGTCCATTGATAGATTGGTTGGAAAAGCGATGAGGTTTTAGTGTGACAACGATGTAATGGATATTGAAGGGACATCAAATTATACGGAGTGTTTGGTGTTAAAAAATCTACAAACGTTTTTGGAGTTATCTAAAATTATTGTGGCTGACAGCGGATGGATGCGAACTGACAATGACCAGGAAGGTTGTTGTCCCACACTAAGTTCTCCTAAAACTAACTTACACAAACATCCCGACCCGAAACAATTATATTAGAGATCGAACCCGTGAGACACAGTGCAGCAGTTGCTCGCTCAGTCACTGAACCAACTGTGCCATCAAGGGACACAGCTGGACACACCTTTGATATCAATGCAAGCTGCTACATTCAGATAGCACAAAACATAACCTATTTACTGATAAAACACCTTATACTATAGAGGCACATACTACATTAATAGCACCTTTATTTCGTAGCAATACGAACGATTTTCGCTGAGCACGTGTAACAAAAGCTGTACGTGTGCATGCGCATGTAGGTCAAGTCGTGACGTCACGATAGTAATAGTGAAATATTAAGTGATGAAGTGTTAATGAGGTTAATTATAATAAGTTAAGCAGTTACTTGATTGATGCGATTGACATGTGCTTAGTAAAGATTGGAGGGCGTCAAGTAGTGAAAAAAATATTATAAATGTTGTTTCTGGTAAAGCAAACTAGAGATGCTTTTAGTACTTATCCGCATATTTTTTCATGTCATGCTTAAGTACTTACTGTGTCGAATTTAAGTAAACCTAAGCTAGCATTCAGAAAATTAGATTTTACACTGCTACTGAAAAAAAATTTGAGATAAAAATCCAATAGAAGTTATAAAACTGCACTGCTCTTCATTTTTATAAATCAAATACATGAACGTATAATGTTAGGTTATGTTAGGTTACGTTAGATATTATAATAACATATATATGTGGAGGCTTGTATTAGCAATTTGTAGTATTATTAAGTTTTTCTAATCATCGATGTAATTAGTCTGTAAGCCTTCTATAAAAAAAAAATACAGAATCTTACCCATATTTACATATTTATATTTCATTTTAGCGAAATATTAAACCTCATTTTTGAACATCTCCATCTCCCCGCTATTTTAATTACAACGCCATCTCTTATCCAATATCAGAAACTATTCGCCCCTGTATCTTATTACTCGGAGCCATCGTAAAAGTGACGTTTCCGTGTCGTAAAACGTCTCTATGGTAGTTTTATCGTTTTTCTAAACACTTTACTGTAACTTTACTATCACATACTATGATATCGAATACAGTAAAAAGGTTTTATTGGTAAAGAAGAAAGACGTAGCCGCGGTGCAATTTAAAATTTACATTTGATATTGAAGTTTTTTTTTGATAACGATAGCAAAGGTGCCTTATATGGACTAAAATGCAGGAAGTTCTTACCTCAGATGCAGCTTATCTCAAAACATGGTTGTAAAAGATTTTATGGTGTTTAAAACTGTGTTTTCGTAATCGTTTTACAAGTATTACCATGTTATTTTAATAAAATTTTAAATAGAAGCTTGTGCGAAACGATTATTACCATCTACATTTCATTTATTTACAATCGACTTGTTTCTAGTACCTACCTAGCCCCAATAACTAAGTACAACTAATTTTCTAAATGCGAAAGGATGCATGTATGGGTGTTCCGACGATACCCGACGATAGGTGGAGTAGGAAGGTTCTCGAATGGAGACCGCGTGTAGGTAAGCGTAGGGTGGGACGCCCCCCGGCAAGAATGGACCGATGACCTGAAGAAGGTGGCTGGCAGTGGCTGGATGAAAAAGCTGGAGATCGTGCGCTGTGGCGTTCCCTGGGAGAGGCCTATGTCCAGCAGTGGACTGCAATAGGCTGAAATGATGATAGAAGCACCTTGTAGCAACCTCCAGAACGACTATCAACGTTAATTTTTGTCTTAAAGTTTCATTTGATCACTATTTCACAATTTTAGAGCACATCTAGTTTGAGAGATCCTCAATACTTATCACTGACGACCAAAGTTCTAGCTCCATAATGGTCAAAGTCATTTCGTAGTATTACTTAAGTCCTCGTTAAAATGCAGGTGTCCTAAATTGCAAATTGCATAGGGGAGGGACGTAAAATTTTAACAGCACAGAAAATTTACTGACCAAAATGATAGTATACTAAGGTTTAGTGAGATTAAATAAATCAAAATTATACGAGGAGTTTTTACTTGATCTCCCGTGTCCCAGCCATGGGAACGACAAAATTTAATTAAGCTTAAATGTTAATATATCAGTTACAAATAATTCTGAAATCACCGAACAAAAAGTCCCCATTCCTCTTTTCTGCGCAGTACACATCTGTCCAAAATAAAGGGAACACTTACCTTATACCAAGAAGTATTCAATGCACGGAACTGCGTTGCATAACATTCCCAAATAAGGTACCATATTATAAAGAGAAAAATTGGAGCACACGTGTGGTCCACTGACCATAATTTTGGTAGGGAATTTCAAGACCTTTCCCATTGTATCACCCACAACCAAAACTGAACTCTATATTAAGCCAGAAAAGGTGGATTTTCCCTTGTGGTGTGTTTTTCTTAAGGGAAGTAATTATGTTAAGTACGCCATTGTTCCCCGTTGAAGACTGATGGGGAATGGACACCATCACTCACATTAAAGCTTTTATGGTGGTATCAGTGACTTTGAGCAGCTTTCTCCGTAGCAGTGATTATTTGCTTCAAGTCACTTGTGTGTTGCGAAAATTGCTGGGGCTTTTGAGCTTTCTTTAGATAAAAAGCGATTTATGGGGCAGGTAGGAAATAGTTTGCAAAAAAACGTGGCTGCATGACTTACTTTATAATTACTTAAATTATGTATTTGTATGAGTATGTATTGTTTGAAATTTTCAATTAATTTTGTGACTTTTATAGATAAGCACGACAGTTTTTTTTTGGGTTAGCAGTTAAAAACTTGGTTTTAATTTTGTTGTGTTAGTTGTATACAATTATACATATAAGCTCATTTTTAGTCTCGTACAACTATTTTTTTTTCTTTTTCTAACTAGTCCATATTACTCTTTTCGTACACAGTACAAATACCACAAAATATAAACACACTGCATCTGCACAGTTCTCATGCAATATTAATGCCAATACAGAGCGAGCCCATAAAACTGATGATTCCGTACAAATATAACGGTGACCAAGCTAATAATGCTGCTATTATTTATTAATAGTGCAGTCCCATTGTGACCTTAGGTCGTAAAACTTTATTTTATTACCGTAACAATGGCACGATGTGTAATTTTGGGTACATTTAAATGTATGGCCTAATATAAACGGGTTCTTTTATTTATTTGGAGGTACTTACGAATTTTGAAATTACTTTTCATTTTAGATCAAATTCACTTTTAATTAACGTTAAATGAAGATGCATTTATTCCTACCTTTTATCTGTAACTTTTTCAGGAATTCTCGCTTTTGAATATTGTCATTCTACCATTTTTTATGTTACAAATATTTGTCTGTACAACTCAAATACGCTGGTTGAATTTTGATGAAACTTTTTTATAAAACGCTTCCAGCAATGAAAATTAAATGTTAATGTTTTATTTACAAAAAACGTCATAATATTTTTTGGAAGCTTAAACCAGAGTGGAACAAACCTAGTTTTAAAATTGAGTTTTTGATTGTTGCGAGTTTTATGTTTTTTTTTTTTTGCATTTCATTACGTTTAATTATTTTCCAGTTTGTTAAATGATATTGTTATTTTGACGTGAACTTTATATTTATAATTTTATTTCTTTTTGTTGCAGGTAAGTTCTTCATATAATTTACTAAGTGACCACACGTTTTGGAACTGGACCAAATAAGTTTCACTGTTGGTATTTTAAGATGAAACAGTAAGTAAGAACTTAAATTTTCTAGAAAATACATACTAAAATAAATTAAGCAGCCTCTTTACTAATGTAAAACTCATAATACCTACGCTACGTAGTAAAAAGCCCAAAACACTTGAAAAAAAATCGAAATTAAAATAACATTTTCGCTCCAAAAATTTCTTTAGATAGCTAAAAAAATACACTCACTCCCGAAAAAGCCTTGAAAAGAAAAACATATTAGTCTTTACATACATTAAAATGGCCGCGGGGTCCATTTTCTAAATGACTGCCTCCGAGATCTAATTTATCTGACAAAGAACAGACACATTAGCATATAATGCTGTTGTAACGAGCCCCTTGATCTTGCTAACTTGTTTGTATTGCAATCATTTTCTATTGTCTTCGTGAATTAAATAATAACTGGTTATGCATACCTATTACGTATGGGGTCGATGGCCTTAAAAAGGCATGGTGAGTATAAAATTATGTGTTTGTTTTTGCAACTAGTTGTTTATAGGAGAAACTTTTTATTTGCCTGAACTATTTAGTACTAAAAGTTCCTCAAATATCATATTGGATTAGATTAGATCTTCAGCGAAAAGAGGTGTATACTGAGATGACGAGTAATAAACGTGATAAAGGCATGCTTTACCAGTGAATCTTTAGCAAAAATCAACATCATCTGCCTAGCCTTTTCCCAACTATATTGGGGTTGGCTTCCAGTCTAACCAGATGCAGCTGGATATCAATATTTTACATGAAGCGACTGCCTATTGGACCTCCACAACCCAATAACTCGGCTCTACTATACCCCATGGTAAGACTGGTTGTCAGACTTATGAGCTTCTGACTAACGGTAACGACTGTCAATGATCTACAAATGACAGTTGCGACCAACGGCTTAACGTGCTTTCCGAGGCACGGAGGAAACTCGCTATGTTAGATGGTCACATATCCACGGAAGATCAGCCTGTGCTTGGTGCTTAATAATTTTTTTTCTAACCGCTGTCATTCAATTTATTATGTTTTTCATTATTCCTAAACAATTCTATTTCCCCAATAAATACATCAAAAGTTGTATAAAAATAAACTTACGAAAAAGCCCGCCACATTTCTTTTCACCTTTTTACATCCGACAAAAACTAAAAATATCACACCCACCTATCAATAGGAATAGTGTCGGAATTTGATCCGACAAGGTCTCATTCCACACATCAAGCGTGCGTACCCTACTCACGATATGTGTTGTCACCAACTGTAAACAGGACCGTCCTGAGTGACACGTAGATAATGGACGCCCTACTGTCATGTGGGAAAGATACGGTAGTAGTGGAAAGTGTGGTTTTTGCTTTTTTTTAAGGACATAAATATAGTACAGGCAGTGAATATTTTCCTGTTAGTGAAATATAGGAAATTGAGCCACAAATATTTTTATGTACCTAATTTATTGATGATTGAAGTATGCGCACACAATTGATTCTGAAGCCCTCGCATAACATTTCTCGTTATTGTGACGTTATGGGAAAATATGTTGCTCGTCCGTACACTAGAGGCTCTTTTTCAATTTTCCATACAATAAACGCAGTAAATAAAATACAGAAAACTTGTGATACGGCCTCTGATTTGTTTTTTTTTTATCATTTTGATCATTCAGTAGTAGTCACATAGATAATTTCTCAAACATGAACCGATAGATCTCGAAAACACTTCCAGTTGTTCCGATTGTGGCGAAAAGGCTGTTATAATTGCTTATGATGGTGTAAGTGCACACGTAATTCTCTTACTAAATAGTAGGCCACTTTTAGTGAGCTATTAAAATACATGAGAAACTATGACTCCAAAACTTCATATCAATATCGACGTACCAAAGACCTCGTATTTCTTCCTCTACAAAAATACAATACAACGTAATAGATGCATCACTTGAAAACTCTCAAACACTTCCGCCTTACTAAAGTGTCCGTGGACAAATCAAACACACACGGTGAGAAGTGTCCCCGCCCGTGTCCCCGCCCGTGTGCCCCCGCCTTATTGCTTCCGATACCCTCGGAACTGGTGTACCGACATGTGTTTACTGCAGGAACTCGTGTGTACCGGGGTTGTGTGTACTAGGATACTAGCATGTTTGAGGAGATCTCCATTTGAGTGACTTCAAAAAAAGGAGGAGGTTCTCAATTCGTCGGAATCTTTTTTTTTTTTTTTTTTATGTATTTTCCCCGATTTCTCGAAGCCTGGACCGATTTGGAAAATTTTTCTTTTGTTTGAAAGGGTATACTTTCCAATTGGTCCCATGATCATCAGGTCAGGATCTGATGATGGAATCCCAGGGAAATCGAGGGCAACCTTCAAATTTTATAGGCACATAGTACCATTTTCATATATTTTCTAAATCTGTTCAAGTATTTGCATCTGATAATCATCATCTCAGGTGGATGAGCTGATGATGGAAGGTACAACTCCTCAACGGCTTGGAGTAGGCATCGACTGATTTAGTTTGTGTTCGCATATCTCTGGAACTAAAAGTCCGATTTAAGTAATTTTTTTTTGTTGTACTAAGTATTGTTTAACTTACGGAAACTGCAAGTTTCATCAAAATCGGTTCAGTAGTTTTTGAGATAGGGAATTTTATTAGCATATTGTGCACTTGAGCGATGTTGTTACCGGTGCTACGGATTACAAAATTTTAGTGCACATACATGTAAGAGAATTATTTATTTGACAAGAATTTGAGTTGAATATATAAACTAAAAAGAGTAAAATAAAAAACTTTTTCAAAAAAAATGTAACCGCCTTCAAAAACAACCACAAAAAAGGGTAAAATAACCTACAAAATAACTTTTCTTTCAGAAGTCGGTGGCAAAAAAAAACAATGAAATGAAAAAAAAATAAAGGCACCGACTTCTGAAAGAAAAGTTATTTTGTTGGTTATTTTACCCTTTTTTGTGGTTGTTTTTGAAGGCGGTTACATTTTTTTTGAAAAAGTTTTTTATAAGGGAATCGTGTTATAGGCTAAGTGTGTTTTGATCTAGCGACCCCGAAATAAAATATGACCTTTGTACGTCATCTACATTGTAAACTGTGCGAAAAATAAAGTAACTATTCTATTCTAACAATAAAATACCCGTTTTATAAATTCAACCTCAATCAGTCACACATTTGAGACAAGTTTTCCAATTTCGCACATGTTTCGATCACCCCAAAAACTCACTGTCCGTTACCCTTGAATTCCACAAAAGCCACCGTCCAACTTTAGTTCACAATTCAGTTCTACCTTTATCAACCTCAGATTGTCACAAACCGTGACACAAGGATCCCTTACCATCGGTAATGTCACCACTTTTCACAGCTGACTTGACGGCGGAAGGGCACTCGATCCGCTGCGGTGTGGATTCGATTCCGGGGTAATGCGAGACGATCGGGTTTCGTCTATTTGCGGGCCGATCGATGAACTAGCGCTGGGATATTTCTGGAGCGGCTCGGTATTGATGTGGGGTTTTGTTTCTGGTGTATTTGTGTGCCGTGGTGCACTGAACTAGGATTTGCTATAGGTATTGTAGTGTTGACATTCGAAGATTTTCAATCATGTATGTTCCCACTGCTGGGCAAAGGTCTCCCCCATAACCTTCCTTTCTTCCCTTTGTGTGACTTTCTCCTGCCAATTTGTCATGAACGCTTCTAGGTCGCGGTCGTCACGCCAGCGTTTTCTAGGCCTCCCTCGACAGCGACGTCCGCCCGGCACCGACTGTGTAACGACCCTAGCCCAACGATCCTGATGCATTCTATAGACATGGCCCGCCCAATCCCACTTCAACCAAGAGATAAAAATTACTGGTTAATTATAATACTAGGACTACACACATTTACGTACAACATTTTGAGCTACTATTGGTAAATAATTGTGAAATAATCAATCAAATGAACACTCGTCAATAGATCTGTGTACAAATATAGCCTAATAGATAAATGAATGATAATATCTTTCAATTAAAGAATGTTGAAAATTCAGAAGCTTAATTGTGTGTTGAGTCTGATAAGCAGACTAATGGAATTATGCATAGTAATTGGCTCCTGTTTTCACCCTTACCTTGGTGTTGCGGGTCTGTCTAGGCAGGTTACCACGGCCGCGGAACGCAAGGAGTATTTTAAGGAACAGAAAAAGACTCATTAGATGATTTTACATCGCCAAAAGAAACTTTGAACACAGTGTTTCATTCATTCGTAAACATTTTTTTTTAAACCACCTATTTTTTTTCGTTGTGTCCACTTAATTTACATCCTTTATTTCAAAATATATACAATATTTTAGTTATCTACACTCTAGATCAGACAGACAAAACCCTACCTCAAAACTGAATAACTCTATTGAAAACTCTCCCTTTACCATTTCACCTTCAAAAGCCATACATCATCGTCCCATATTCCTCAATCATGACCCGAGGTGACAGGTTTGCTCCAACTTGACTCAGAGGCCGACCCTGTGCTATCAGTTGACTTACCTTGGCGTTATCTGTCGCTTTAGGGTCTGTGTGATAAGAAGGGGACAGAAGGTCCACTGGGTATGGGTTATGTGGAATTACGCATGTGGTGTGAGTGATAAGTTATGAAGTGAAGGTGCTAGGGTGAAAAGTGTGTAAGCGGTTACACTTCCTTTGAAGTGATTTGGAGTCTAAAAATGTTTTTTTGTGAGATTTTCATTACACCTTGCTATAGTTAGAATTGTGCATTTTCGAGAAAGAAAACTTGAGGCACGCTTAAAACTTGTCCAATAATTCTTCAATTATCCCTAAATATAGAAATGTAAACCTAGCTGAGAAGAAGTGGAATTGAACTAAGCGAAACGTATTTAAAGATGCGATCTTTTTGGTCCCAAAAGAAGTCCTTGAGACATTTAGAAATCTTTACCTATACCATTAAAATGAATATTTGAATAGTGGAAAAATTAATAAGCCAGAGCTTATGGCTCATTTAGTCGAGATTTACACCTCGATAGACGCAAAAATAATGAAAAGAATCAAATTGATAATGATCACATGACGTTAGTTTTGATCATAAGCTGGTTGCTCTTTGGAATGTTTCTCGATAATTCTTGCAGGCCCTTTTCAGGTCTATGCTTACACGTTCTTGCCAAACCATTCTCCTACTTCTATTATTAAAAGGATCGTATATTATTCTCTTAGCCTTCTGCATCATTTCCCCTGGACCACATGTATTTATCATTGTCTCAAGATGAATGATTAGTCCCGCGGAATCCGCTTATGAATATACAATGTGGGTTATTGAAGTAAACTTGATTAATGTGCGCGCTGCTCTAATTTATTACCATGTTTATGTTGGGGATAAGCAGAGATAGTTTACTTGAACACATGTTATTAAAGAAATTGGATGTTAGACTAGGTAATGTCTGGGAACCATCTTGTCTGTACTTTTTAGAAAAAAGTCTTCTCTATGAATTTGGATGAAGAAATTCGAAAAAATGTGACATCTACTGTGGATTGCGGCCCATAACCACACGAAGAGGAAGCCTGTGTGGGAACATTATAGGCTGAAGATGATGAGTGACGTTAAAGCATTTTTGCCATTTCTATTATTGTTTTCCACGTTTCATTGAAGCGTCCCTAACACTGGATCCATCATGGATCTGGCCAATGGATCTACTGAGATTGAAGTAACAAAAAAATCTCAGTAGATCCACATCTTGAAGTCAGGATCCAATGAGAAAAATAATTCTCACTAGATCCATCATGGATCTAGCCAATGGATCTACTGAGAATGAACCTCTAAATCCAGATCAGTAGGTATGTTTTCCCTTCATATTCATAACAAAGTCAATCAACATGGCAAAACATTAAATCATACATATTCACCCGGATTGGCACGCATCTGTATGTCACGACAGTTATGTGTGTTATATACGAAATTAATGTTCCCGTAACTCAAATATATCACCCTATTTACTATATCAACTGAAAATGGATGCCATTAGATTTCAAACATTACATTAGACGTGCTAAGTTCAAAATTGTACAATAACTAAAAGGTCACTTACGACATTTTTAATAGTAAGAAAATCAAATTCCATAAGAACCATTGGGGGTGTTGTTAGATTTTCTACTTTCCACTTAATACTCAAAGGTGCAAAACTAATACAACGGTCAGTGTCACTTACGACTTTATTGTAAATCTCTATCAATAAATTGTTGTTTCAAGATATATGACTGCCGTCATATTATATTGTTTCAACCAAATATATGACTGTATATCATAGTATATTGTTAACGGTTATTAATTATTATAGAGGGTGTTCATGTTAATGGGTGGGAACTATTTTTATTGGTTGGGGAGTTACGACGGTAATTGAAAGTGGGGTAGGTAGATGACTTTCTATTCAGATCAACAAACCAATGTTTTGTGTTATTGTTTCTGGGTCCTGTAAATTTCAAAACTCCGTTATAAAGTCAGCCTTCCTATGACCTTCCCATTGCCGGGACATAATAATATGCTCAACACTTAACTATGTCTCAAAGGTTGATGCACACGTCTTCATAATAAAGTCTCGGCTTAAAAAACACTGCTCGACCAGTTCCGTATGACTATTTTATAGACTGACTAATGCCAACAGTTTCGCCCACATGGATTTCGACAATGTAATTGGTCCACAAGATCGTACAACCGGGATATTAATAATCCTATGAGGTAAAGGTCATAAAGTATCTGTGTGTAAACTTTAATCCAAATCATTAGTAGTTTTTGTGTGAAAAAAGTAACAAATTACATCCATCCATCCTCAAAATATTCGTATAAGTAGTAAGCTTTTACCCTTTTTCGTACATCCTTAAAGAAATATAACTAAAATAGAAAAGAGCTAACTAAATATAAACTCAAAGAAATAAGTTATTTGAGAGAAACTAGGTACCTATAAATAGAAAACCATTGGTTGTTATAAAAATATTTTTATTCAAGTCAGAGCAAAAGTTTTTCTTTCGCTATAAACTTTGTAAAGAACATCTTTTACTATTAAAAACTTCCACTTTTCCTATCCTTTGACTACCATTATCTTGGCCTGATTACATCTTTATGCAGCTCTGTCCCAATCCTGGGCAAAAGTCTCCCTCCACTTCCACCTGTCGCGATACTGAGGGTCCTCGACGGAACCTGCAGGGTTACTATGACATCTTAAAGCAGAAGTAATTCCAGTGTGGGAGAACACAGAGCTATACAGGTCGTCTAACGCCACCTCGTTCCCACACTGGAATTCATCATCATCCGCCTATAAATGTTCCCACTGCTGGGACACAGGCCTCCTCTCTGTGAGAGGCAGTGGGCCATAATCCACCACGCGGGCCCAGTGCGGATTGGTGGATGTCACATGTCTTGAAATTTTTGCTTCTAGGACATGCCGGTTCTCTCACGATGTTTTCCTTCACCGATTTGAGAGCAGTGGTGATGAAATAATTAACACAAAGTAATGCGCCTGGCTGGATTCGAATCCACGACCTACAACTCGTAAGTCGGGGCCGATACCACTGGGCCACCACTGCTCACAGTGGAATTACTACCGCGAAGTCATGGTAGGCCACTTGGACAGTTCGTCCCGCCATCTCCTTCGTGGCCTGCCACCACCTCGTCTCACTGTCTCAAGGCACCAGTTTTATCCTATTTTGGCCCACAGTTTGTCCAGCATTGCGACAAACATGTCCTGCCCAGTTCCATTTCAGTTGGGCAGCCTTTTGTGCCACGTCACATATATTTTATTCGCGAGACTTTCTTATCAGATAACTGTGGCCCCGGAACATAAAGGGTTATTGAAGGATCACCGCGGATTTTAGTTAGTATCAGTCTGACAGTTTCTCCCGTCTCGCCCTGGTTAGGAGGACTCATTTGATGATTTTACCCCGATAAAAAGCTATTTTTTTTTGCGGGACTATCTTATCAGATAACCGTGACCCCCGAACGTAAAGGCCTTATAAAGGATTACCGCGGTATTTAGTCAGAGTCTGACAGTCCCTCCCGTCCCGTCCTGGTTGGGAGGACTCATTTGATGATTTTACTAAATCTTAATTTTCTTTTGGAGCGTAGTATTGATTACATATCATCATCATCATCTCAGCCATAGGACGTCCACTGCTGAACATAGGCCTCCCCTTTAGATCTCCACTTTCAATCATTGGGTGTAATTTGGTAATTTGCCGTAAATCGCCACGCTTACATATGATCAACTATAATTTACAACTTGACTAGACTAACTTATATGTTATCAAAGTCTAAAAAAATGGCTGAAAATCAGTCCCTACCTTCTATGGGAGTTACTATGTTGGTTCGATAGGCGCAGTATCTGTATGATATGCTTCTGTGTTATGGGTAGTGGTTTCATTCCCGCAGGAAATATATTTGTAAGACATACAGATAGGCCGTAGTGGTCGCGCAAATCAGAGCTAAATAAATCACATGTATTTGTCCATGATACAGGATAGTAGCCCTTTACTAGTCGTCTAATCGGTTACTTGTTTAACTAGGGAGAATATGGATGTATCCAAAACAAATTCATCCCTAAATTACATTATTAAATACATACTATTTTGTAATGTATATACAGAACCTGTTGGTGTACCTTTATTAATAACTAAAAGTGCTAAAAATTCTTGCACCTGTATAAACCTGATCACTGCACTCCTCACTTATCTGACGATTATTATTAGGTTAAAATAAAAATATTTTTTAAAAAAAGTACCGACTTCAAAACTAATACAAAAAAGTTTAAAATAACTTTTCTTTCGGAAGTCGGTGGCATTAGTCAATGACACAACAAAACAAAGCCACCGACTTCCGAAAGAAAAGTTATTTTAAACTTTTTTGTATTTGTTTTGAAGTCGGTACTTTTTTTAAAAAAGTTTTTATTTTACCCTTTTTATTAGTTTTTTATTACATATTCAACCCAAATTCTTGTAAAATACAAAATTTTCTTACATATGCACTAATCTTGTAATCCATCACAACATAAAAACATCCATATCTCTAAAACTACTGAACCGATTTTGATGAAACTTGCAGTGTACCCTAAGTTGAACAATACCTAGTACAACAAAAAAAGAATTACTTAAATCGAACTTATAGTTCCGGAGATATGCGTGCACAAACATAAAAACATACATACATACATACATACATACACTTATGAAATTTGGCACATTTGTTCAGACGCTGATATAGACTAACATATATGAAAACTGGGCAGTTCTGATAATATTACATACATACGGGTCGAATTGATAACCTCCTTTTTTTTTTGAAGTCGGTAATTACTTATCAGATTATTAGGCTTAATTTTTAGGCTTAATTTTGTAAGTATTTTTAAACCTAATTATAATGTGAAACTCATTTAATTTTGTTGATAATTATCAATTGATGTACCTATATCACAAATACACTGAGACAAAATTACCACCAATCTAAAAACAAAACCTCACGACTGTCCTTAATGCTAAAATCGCTGTCATTCCACCTCTTTACACCGTATCAATTGACCTCCAAATCAACACAGTATAATAACTAACACTGAGTTGAAAACTCCAGGATGTAAAATCTAGTTACCAAACATGGCGACGGGTGTGTGCAGACACAGTGGCCATTCATCTCACTGCTGGCCGATGCTGGCCCAGTATGGGCACGGTATTGATGTCAGCTGATGGACCCATTGATCTGACAGTTAGATGTTTTGTTAGGGTTTTTATGGTATAGAGGTGAATTGAAATGTGTTGCGACGCTTCTAGTTGATTACTTGGTCTAGTCAAGAATCAAATAGAGTAAAGTAATTGTGTATTGGTGGCAAAAGGCAAATCAAAATGAATTATTTTCCAAATACAGCTACAAAATATTGGGTATAAAATGTAGGGTCGCGGAATGTCTAAGCAGGATACCGCATACCCTAGCCATGTAAGATGTAACGCAAAGGGCAACCGGAAGAACAGGGTGGACATTTAGTCAGTAAGATTCTGACAGTCCTGTCTGCTCTACCAAGGACGGGAAGAATAAAGCCTCCTGCAGACACACGCGATTAATCGCGCTGCGACAACGAGCCAAGCTAATTTCCACTCTAAAAATACTGCGAATGGACCGCGACATGTCGCCCCGCGCGATTAATCGCGTGTGTCTGCAGGAGGCTTTATGCGTGATAATTATACCACTCAAAAAAAATGTTGAATACAGAACTCAACAGAAGAAATATGTATGTATACAGAACTGCACAGACTATTAGCTGTAACGAAATTTTTGCTCGAAAAGATCAAGTAATTTTTTATTCATTTTGTTTTTGTCAATAGAAATATGTGCCTGTTTATAATGATATTGACGCATTAGCTATCAGAGGCATTTCCTATTACTTGAAATTTCTATTTAACCCTGTACTTACGAGAAAGTGAAATACCATTCTATAAACGAAACTTTAGAGTCGTTATTTCAGTGAAGCCTAGTTACAGTAGTTACTGTGTATTTAGTTTTCTGAAATTATTTCATACGACGACGTCAGAACATATTCCAACAGATATCATATACTTCTGGGTGGTCTCATCTAAATAAAAACACAGCCGGATATTATCTACACTTTTATTACCTAACTGTACCAATTTCTGCAGCAATTGCTGATAAATATGACGTTTGTTTATTATTTTAAATGGGAAATTAACTTGCCAGGCGGTTTCTAGGTTGATTGATATAAGTAAGACAAGAAGTTGTACACATGTTTATGTTATTAAATATTTAATCATGCGACTGAAAATTCAGCTATAAAGGCAAACGCCTACTGAGATCGGCGGAATCGTCTTTTAAAGTAACCGTGACCCTAAAATGTAAAGAGGCGTTTACTTTAGGCAACTTAAGCCACAGTGGATTTTTAATCAGTAAAAGCCTGACAGTCCCTACAGCTCCACCCAAGGCGGGAGGACTCATTGGATGATATTACCAACCAAAGCTGTTTACGTTCCGGGGTCACGGTTACCCGATAGTCCCGTGACCCCCCTCTTAGGGGGCTCCGTCATATTGATAACAGCTCTTTGAGGCGCGCGTGGAATACGACGCGTCGTCGACCCGGGCATGGTCCATAATCGGACAGCAAGACGCCCTTAACTTGCCGTCCGCATGCCCAATTCCTTCTATCTGCATTATAAACCAAAATTTAAAATTATAGCAACAAATAACAAATCAAACAGAATGTACCGCGATTCGACATCAGAACGACAATAAATTCTACTATCGCAGATTGAATATGAAATCTGCATAAAAATCCATTGAGTATATCCCAAACCACCCTCAACATCCAACATTCAAAAACCAACCTAAACTCTTAATTCATAGGGTTGAAAATCTAGTTGAAGCAAGAAAGTTTTTTCCCAACATTTCACTGTAGAGTCAACGTTGTATCTATTGATTTTGGCTTTTTTTTCGGTTGGAATGGCTAAGTGTTCCGATGTGATGTTGTTTTGTTTCTGTCCCTTGTGACGAACACGGAGAAATGTAGATCATAGTGTACTGGGAATACAGTTTTTTTTAGTAAAGAGCCCATTTTACCGGGATATCTGGAACTCTGTATGGATACTGGGTATTGTTAAATGCAAATAATAGGTCAGGTATACATAACAAGGCTTTGCAGTGTTATTCATCTACTAATATTATTATCTTTGTTAAGGAATCAGTTACACTGGACATTTCTAACTAAAAAATAATTAAAAAAAAAAACAAAGTAACGCATGAATTTCGTACAAGCATTCAATTTTGTTTAGTTGGAAACGTGTTTTGAACAACTAACATACTAACGTAACTTTAATGAAAATACAAACGTGTTATGACCACAATTGACGCAGAAATTGATGAATGGTGACCACAATAAGTTATAAACTGAGTTACTATCCATCAATATCTCTATCCGAAAAACCATCTACCGTAAACATCATAAAATACCGACCGAATACTCACAAGCCACAATAACAAGCAGATAATCGAAAACTTTCCGACGAATGACCACAACGGATCCCGTAATCCCGGCGTGATTAACAGTCCCGGACATACCCCGGGGTCCCGCGAGGATCCAATAAACAGTTCCCGCGATATCATTTGCGAGATTGCGAGATTCTCGACTAAGTGTTAATTTTTGTAATTGCTCCAGACTCTATTGGATTACGTCTCGAAAGGGCGAGGGGGGAGAGGATTCTTATATATTTCGCTTATTTTCACATGAGACTTTTCCTTATGCTTGCCCTTAATTAATATTTAAGGGGTTTGTCATGGGAGATGTGTATGAATAAGGAAATATGGGAGAAATGTTTGAAGCTTTATGAGTTACATTTTCTCTCGTTTTCCTTATGAATTAATCTGTTCTTAGACTCTGTCTTTGCAAAGTGCTTCCTAAATTGTTATTTTGACACATTTTACATAGCAGTAAACGGAGTATTGGCATGTAAAAGCCTCGAATACGTTCAAAAAGATTAAAGCATTCTTAAAAATGACTTCATAAAGAAATTATATTCTAAAAGCTCCACTTTTTTACGATACCTACTTCCTTATTAAAACATAACCTCAAAAGCATTATAAGGCTCGTAAGGTTTTCCTTTTATCCTGAAAATATGTACCTTCTACATACGAGGCCTTTTATCTACGTAACTTCACTGGTTCCTTTAATCTTTCAAGTTATGTTGACCGACCTACCGAAACTCCTAAATTTTGAACAACTAACGGATCCCGGAATCTCGGAATCCCGGGACTTGACTTCCCAATATTGTTGGACATTACTCTTAATTTACCCACATAAATATCTTTGGTTACCTTGTTTATAAGGGAAGGTTTTCAGCCATTTTTATGAAGCTGATCGATTTATTGACTTGGGATTGTTTTAGTTTTGAAAACTAACGAACGTGTCCTGTTTTCATTATTTATTCATAGAAAAATCAAGTATTAAATAGTTTTCTTCGACTTTAAATTATTATATTTTTGCTAATGAATTTAAATTGTATCTATATCTCTATTGAACTTAACAACAATTTAACTACTTGCGGTCTCTCATCCTCCTTAAATAGAGCTATTTATTAAATGCAAAAAGATTTTCTCAAATTAAAATAACAATTTCAGAATAAAGCTCGCTTAAAAGAACAAACCGTCTTCAGCTTTATCATATAATATATATATAATTAACGTAAAGTAAGCTTCCACAAATCTCTAATGAATCTTTATTTCTAATTAATAACGTCTTTGTATTCCAAGGCGCTTTAAATTAATATTAAATCTTCCAGTAATCAGGGTATTTCTTCTAATTTGGCCGCTCCATTAGGCGACCTTCAAAGTTGCGTGTCGGCTCTCATTAAACAAATCCCAATGTTGGCTGTGCTCCCGGCCTTACTGATTTTAAAGAGGGAGGCAGAAGATTCACTTGGCTTGAGAAATAAGTTAAATTATTGTCGTACATTGTATGAATTTGGATTTAGAAAAGAGTTGTCCAAAAATATTCATTTGCCCTGTTCCAACCATTGCTACTCAACAGCCAAAGATCTCTGTTATATTTAGATGATATTTTGTAAAAAAATTAGAAGGGGGCCTCCGATTTATCCAAAAGTAAAACTGACATTTATACCAACTATGTCACTTAGCCCATTACCTCCAGAGAGGAGGCCGACGTCCCAGCAGTGGAAACCTTATAGGCTGATAATGAAGTCAGTTAATTTACTTGGAAGTTAGTCTAGACGTCTAATATCCAATTATGACTCTTTCAAACTACTTACAGTTACCACCTCGACTGAACAGTCTTAGGTTCGTTCCTGAGTACTTTACTATTGTTAAGTATACCACAGCTGCTCTCAAAATTGTGGAGGTGGAATTGAAACCGACATTTTGGAGACGTGTGACACACTAGGCCCGTGTGGTGGATTATGTTCCACTCCCTCTCACAGAGGCTTATGTTTACATTAAATACTGATTATACCTGTAATAAAACTGGTGTAAACAGCGAATAGCACTTTGAGTTGCATTAAAACGCTAGTATTTTGACACCTACTCTTATTAAGGCACATGATCTTCATCTTAGCAGCTGAACGAATATTTTTCTTTGAAAGTTTGTTTGTTTGTTACGGTTTCTCACCAATATAAACGATGTTGTAGAGCAGTGGTAGCCCAGTGTTATCGGCCTCGACTTACGAGTTGTAGGTCGTAGTTTCGAACCCCGTCAGGCGCATTACTTTGTGTAATTTATTTCAACACCACTGCTCTCAAAACGGTGAAGGAAAACATTGTGAGGAAACCGGCATATCCTAGAACCAAAACTTCGAAGACATGTGACATCCACCAACCCGCACTGGGCCCGCGTGGTAGATTACGGCCCACTCTCTCTCACAGAGAGGAGGCCTGTGTCCCAGCAGTGGGAACATTTATAGGCTGATGATGATGATGATGATGATGATAAACGATGTTGAACATGGTTTTGATAAGATTAGACATAGATATAGAAAAGACGCTTCCAACCGGCCCTGTTGGACATCTATGGGGGAGGCCTATGTTCAGCAGTAGACGTACCACGGCTGACATAATGATGATGATAGGAAATCCTAACGGAGTATTCCCGTGACGATGCGACGTGATTCGACCGATTTCAACTACAAGTGAAAATCATCCTTACCTCTACATGTGCGTGTGAACTGAGGGACCAAACTGGAATACGCAAAATAAAAATCGTAGGATTTAGTACTAGACTTAAAACAATTGTAGAACAAATCTGGGAATTTGTAAACAAATATATTAAAAACTACAGGCCTTAAAGTGTGGTCCCTCCGTCCTCACATACCATCAGCCATATCTCGGAAAGTATTGGATAAATTAAGGTTTTGTGACTACAGACATTTAGTAAAGAAATTGTAAAGATATTTACTGAATAACAGATCACAAAGTATCAAAGGTAAAAAATATATAACGACTAAACTGTGGTCCCTCAATCCTCATAAGAAAAATAAATACTTTAGTGAATATTACCTAGTAAATCTTTCCTTTTCCACATGAGGTTTTAGTAAGAGTCTTAAAACATTTTGTAAAAAAGAAATGAAAAATAAATATCAACGCAATTTGAAGATAGCGAATAATAAAACTGGTCCCTCAATCCTCACCTCTACTGACATAAGTGCATGTATTAGCTACTAGACGAGAGGATTATCAGAAAGTCTAGTGTACTTAACTTTTAGTAAAAAGTCTCTACTAAATAACAGGTGCCTAAAATTGTATATTTCTTACCTCTTAGCTGAGATAATATATTTTTTTAAAATCTTATGACAATAGATAGAGTAGTGTGACCACACAATGAAACAAAATGTAGACAGTACTATTATACTTTATTTAATATTAAACGAAACGAAAACAAGGTTGTATGGTTAATTTAAAGTTAGGTATGTTACATGTGGCGTAAGTGTATTAAATAAAAAAGTAGATTACAAAATCAACAAATTACTTTTTATAAGTAATTTAAATTTGGATGTAGCTTAATGAATGTAAGAATATTTTTTGATCAGTACTTTCAATCATTTTGAGATGTTGATCATTATAACAAAAGTAACGCTCATTGATAAAACAGTGACATCGATAATGGCCAAGACCCCCTGAAATTAATGCTGGAATGGATTCAGATGCGCCCATGATTTTGTTACCGTTATTATGTATACCGTTATGGTAACAGGAACATTACTAAGAGAATTTCTTTCAGTGTTTGTTTCTAATGTTGTCTAATGTTTGTTTTCTATTGTTGATGTCAAGTGTAGTTTATACTCAGTTTTCTATTTTATTAACCCATATAAACACTATGCGTACGTAAAAATCGCTGAGCTGATTCACATTACTTGTACAATAAAAAATGAAGGTAGTTTAATTTAATGTTACTTCTAGTTTGTTATCAGCTTGCTAATAAACTCAGTTAATTATTAAGATAAAATAATTAAATGCTATAAAAAAACTAGGACGGCATAATCTTCCTTTATCTACCGATATCACTATTATAAGAACGATAGTTTCTTTTGCTATGATGATCAATACTTCAAAATTATTGTGTACTGACAAAAGTATTGTAATAAGTGGTTAATTTTTTACTTTTTTATTAATTACGCATACGCCATGGACCACGCCCGGCTCGACGGTGCGTTGTGTTCTACGAAGAGAGTCAGCATAATGACGCCCCCCCCCCCCTTAGAGGGCCAAAGCCTGCCGGAGTAGCGGGACTTATGAATTACCGTGACCCCGGAGCGTAAAGGGCTATTGAAGGACACCGTGGATTTTAGTCAGTACGAGTCTGACTGTCCCTCTCGCTCTGCCCTGTGTGGGAGAACTCATTTGATGATTTCACCACAAAAAAAATGTACACATACGCCACACGTAATATATCTAACATTAAATTAACCGTACAATCTTGTTCTCGTTTCGTCTAATACTATATAAAATAAAGTATAATAGTATTGTCTACATTTTGTTTCAATGTGTGGTCACACTACTCTATCTGTTGTCATAGGATTTAAAAAAATATATTATCTCAGCTAAGAGGTAAGAAATACACAATTTTAGGTACCTGTTATTTAGTAGAGACTTTTTACTAAAAGTTAAGTACACTAGACTTTCTGATAATCCTCTCGTCTAGCAGCTAATACATGCACTTATGTCAGTAGAGGTGAGGATTGAGGGACCAGTTTTATTATTCGCTATCTTCAAATTGCGTTGATATTTTTTTTCATTTCTTTTTTACGAAATGTTTTAAGACTCTTACTAAAACTTCATGTGGAAAAAGAAAGAATTAGTAGGAAATATTCACTAAACTATTTATTTTTCTTTTGAGGATTGAGGGACCACAGTTTAGTCGTTATATATTTTTTACCTTTGATACTTTGTGATCTGTTATTCAGTAAATATCTTTACAATTTCTTTACTAAATGACTGTAGTCACAAAACCTTAATTTATCCAATACTTTCCGAGATTTGGCTGATGGTTTGTGAGGACTGAGGGACCACACTTGAAGGGCTGTAGTTTTTATTATATTTGTTTACAAATTCCCAGATTTGTTCTACAATTGTTTTAAGTCTAGTACTAAATCCTACGATTTTTATTTTGCGTATTCCAGTTTGGTCCCTCAGTTCACACGCACATACCTCTACGACTAATGACATAAAACGTGCGGTTGTCTATACGGATAAGAACTCTCTCGCCACAACGACGTCAAGTCAATCAAATTGCATCATTATATCGTAGTAGCAAGGACGATTTTCGTGGGCGGCGCGGATAAGACATTAAATTACATTATAAATACGCGAATTTACAACAGGTGGCGACTTGTGGCGTTTTCCAAACGTTTCAATACATTTGGTCTAACCGCCCCGCGCTAAACCTCGCTCATAGTGGCAAGACTACTTCTTTTCCCATATTTAGAGTCATTATCATCATCATCAGCCCGTATTCGTCCACTGCTGGACATAGGCCTCTCCCAATGTGCGCCACTGAGCCCTGTCTTGAGCTTTCCCCATCCAGTCTCTGCCGGCCGCCTTTCGTAGGTCGTCACTCCACCTGGCCGGCGGCCGTCCTACACTACGCTTGCCGAGTCGCGATCTCCACTCAAGGACACGTCTACCCCAGCGGTTATCTGTCCTGCGAGAGATGTGGCCAGCCCACTGCCACTTCAGCTTACTTATTCTTTCTGCTATGTCAGCAACTTTGGTACTCTGACGGATTACTTCGTTTCGGATTTTATCCATCAAAGTTACTCCGAGCATAGCTCGTTCCATAGCTCGCTGAGCGACTTTAAATTGGTGGACTAGCCTCACTGTGAGTGTCCATGATTCGGCACCGTAGGTCATTACTGGTAGGACGCACGCATTGAAGACTTTAGTCTTTAGGCACTGTGGTATGGACGACGAGAAGACCTGACGGAGCTTACCGAATGCTGCCCAACCCAACCGAATCCTTCTGTTGGCTTCTCTCTCAAAGTTGTTTCTACCCAACCGAACCGTCTGTCCAAGGTAGACGTATTCTTGAACAACTTCAAGAGTTACACCATTTACTACGACTGGTCCCGGGGTATTGATGTCGTTATTCATATTTAGAGTGCTACTGAGAAACACCCAATATCATGTTTCCCGACCTAGGAATCGAAACAACGACCTCATAATCAGCAATTGTTTTTGCCACCCCCAGTTTATTGGTGGACACTGTGGACCACAGTGAACCATTTCTAAAGAGTTATCACTGTCCACCAGTGGTGACCAACGGTAATATCTAACAGAGTTCGTATCACTATCTACCAGAGGTGGCCAGAGAGAAATTTTATATAAAATCTTCCTTTTGTCCACCCCGGGGTGGACAGAGGGAAAATTTTGTATACAAAGTTTCGCTGTCCAACTGGTGGAAAAATTGAGGGTGGACTTCGGGAATCAAAAGCAGCAGACAAAATCTAGTCTTCCAATATACTGTTTAGACCTTTTGTTCTGAGTTCTCAGTGTCGTGTCGCACCAGCTGGTATATTTACAATCCGATTGTTTCACGCACTTTCACTTTACGCATTTATATTTAGATCTATGTACATAATTCTACATAGGCTGTCGAGTTTTACATTTTCCTCGCTGGGAATTTTAACACTCTCTCTCTTAGGAATCTTTTAATTTTTGACATTTTGGCAACAAATATAGATATTTGTACAAATCTATTGTACAAATATCTAACGTCAGCATCTTTGCTTTCAGTTAAGAATTTTTCCTTGCAATTCATACGCCGAAAGATCTTTGTAGCACTAACATCATGAAAGTGGGTAGTAACTTCCTATTATATGCTTACAACAATAAACTCAAATCATAATTTGTCTTTCTAGCATTCAGATTTGACAAGATGCCACCAGATATTACCCACAACAGAGAGGCTTTGAAAGAAAAAGAAGAGGCCTTTAACTAAAGTTGGTCATATTATTATAGGCATTTTGTTTTTATATAAAAAAAAAAAAAACGGCATTTAAGTGTCAGGTAGGAGACGAGAAAAACTTATAAAACGAAGACATCAGGTTACCATATTCCTATAAATAAACTTCAATACACCAAACTAAAAAAAACACTATTTAAACTAAAAATAAAACAAGGAAGCGCATTTAAGTGCAGCTGTTTTGTAGTTGGTGTTAATTCGACGGACGACTGACAGGCGGGCCGGGAGGCAGTACCTAGCTAAACCTAGGATAGTCAGTCTATAACGTAAGTCTGGGTAATATGGACGGGGATATGAAGGATATTGTATCCGTAATGCAGCGCTGAATGGTGATATTGGCACTTGAAGTTGACTGAAAGACGTAGACATTCATGTTTTTTTCGAGATTGTAAAATCATCAAACAAGTCCTCCCGCCCCAACTGGGGTGGAAGGAACTCTCAGACTCTTACCATCTTACGACAAAAAGATAAACATCTGTTGAACGCTTGTCTAAAAAAAGTCTGACTGCAAAACGACCCTTATATCAACCTGAAATGTCTTTTTGATGTTGCATATAGTTAATTTAGACAAGTGTTTAACAGATGGGCATGCGGGCGGCGAGTAAAGGGCAACTCGCTGCCCGACCATGGACCATGCCCGGGTCAACGGCGCGTTGTGTTCCACGCGCGCCTCATAGAGCGTCAGCATAATGACCCCTCGCTAGACGGCCGAAGCCTGCCGGGGTCGCGGGACTTATCTCATTAGGCTATTGAAGGACACCGTGGATTTTAGTCAGTACAAGTCTGACAGTCCCTCCCGCCCTGCCCGGGGTAGGAGGACTCATCTTTATCTTTCTTGTGGTAAGACGTACAACCGTGTCCCTTCAAATGCCATTCGCGTTTCAGGGTCACATCTACTTTTAAATAGTCCCGCTGACCCGGCTGCAACCTTTTCTCTTCAAATGCCATTTGTGTTCCTGGGCCGGAGTAATCTGCTTAAAATACATAGATAATAATATTCCACAACTATCACACAACGCCATCTAGTCCCAAGCTAAGCAGAGCTTGTGTTATGGGTACTAGACAACTGATAAACATACTTATATATTTCTAAATACATACATATTATAGATAAATTACACCCAGACACAGAACAAGTGATCGTGCTCATCACACAAACATTTGTCCTGGGTGGGAATCGAACCCACGACCTCCGGCATAGCAGTCAGGGTCACTAACCACTAGACCAACAGGCCTGTCAGATGGCAGCATTATTAGTTGTGATTTTTTGACTGCGCGCCAATGTAACCTTTTCCAACTCTGTATTGTTGTATATAGTATTTGTATTTAATAGTTATTGTTCTTTGTTGCAGGTAATTGGAGTTTTGTTTCTACTAACTTTTGGGAGTTTTTTGTAAGTGTAATCACTAAGTTTTATGCCAATAATAAACTACTTATTTAACCGTTATTAAGACTTACTTTGAATATACCTACATAATTATTATCTACTGTTTATCTTTACCACTAAACGAAATCTTTATAGCCTACCGAAATAGTCTCAATTTTAGGAAACTTTTCTATGTTTTACTTACCTTACTTCAAAGAACATGGATATTACATACTTTCTATTAATTTATATTAAAGAACGCGGTTATACTTAATAATAACTTTTCGTAATATAATAACCTAAAAACCGCTAATAATCTGGCAAAAGCCTATTAATTCAAACAAACACTCGCGTTTGTTTACGCGAGCAAACACATTGGGCCAAACATGTTGGGCCAAGCACATTGCGCCAAACACGTTAGGCCAAACACATCGGGCCGCATACATTGGGCCCGATAAATCCCACACACCACTCGATTTAATTAAATTCATTAGCGAAAGCGTTTACACCGCTGAGGTTAAGGTGTCTTATGGTACAAAGGATGAGCTGAAGCGGTAGCGATAACGGATAGAAGGCGTTCATTTCATTTGAAACTAAACTACCTTAACTTTTATACAGAAGATAATGTTATTTTTGGAAGAGTTACGGTTAATATGATTTTTAAATGCAATTGATAGTTTTGGTCTTATTGTCAACGATTACTTCTAGCAATCCTAATATTTTGGAAAGGTCTGTTAATTAAGATACCTGAATTTCAAAGGGTATAGGTAGGTACTTATTCCAAAAAGGCTTCATTTAACGAGATAGCTCCTTTGACGTAACATTTTGCAATGTGTCAAAAAATTAAATGTGTGAAATGATTCTAATGAAAGTAAAAGCCTTTCTACCGCTTATTTCTTACACCTTCGACCACCCCCAGAGACCCCAACTAATCCGCCATTTATAATAAACGGCTGTGAATGTGTGTTTGCATGTTTACACGCTTATAACCCTGCAAAGAGCTAACTTTATGAACAAATATTTGTGGGCTCTTTCCACTTAATATATTACATAAATACAGACTAATTTGCGTTTTCCACGAATTCTAATTTGAGGGTTAAAATGGGGTTTGGAAACGGCTTTTGAATCTTCAAGATCTCTTTTGTGTTGGTGATGTGGAATATTTCTTACGCTAGCATATGTTGCATATTTGTTCTTATTGATACGTGCTCCTATTTCCCTCGAGTGTCTTTAAAGATATTTCAGGTAGGTAGACTAACAACATAGGTAATAGCTTTCAATTTGGATAATGTTCTCTACGTATGGATTACTGCGCTCTTGTTAGTGTTACGATTACCATTTTAATACATTTACTTGCGACATTGTTGTATAAAAACCTTTTAACGTTGAAAAATAAGATTTTGAGTACTACTTATTTTTACCAGTTTACTTGTAGCTGTTAGTTTGGCTAATCTGAGGATTCATTTTCTTTTTCTGTTACTTCATCATTTGCCTAGCCTTTTCCCAACTGTATTGGGGTCGGCGTCCAGTCGAACCAAATGCAGCTGAGTATTAGTATTTTACATGGAACGACTGCCTGTCTGACCTCCACAACCCAGTAACTAGGTAATAGGTACGATACCCCATGAACTGGTTGTCAGACTTTAGAGCTTCTGACTTATGGTAACGATTGTCAAAGATCTACAAATGACAGTCGGGACCAACGGCTTTACGTGCTTTCCGAGTTTCCAATTCTATTGTCAGAGTTAACAGAGCCACCTATAGAAACCCCACAGACCTCTGGCAAGACTTTAGACTTACAAATTAATATAACGATAACACCATGCTATGATGCTACACCTAAAACGTATTCAAAGTCCCTGCAGTTGCAACCAACAAAACTCGTTATACAGTTAACTTTACAAAAATGGCCGTCAATTAATAACTTATCCTCGCGTTATATCACCTCCTTAATTACACGTTCACACCTCCAGAGTTAAGGCACGCTCAATAAATATGGCGGGCGCGACACGTGTGGTTATCGACAATATTTTATCGAAATTACGCTTATCTGTCACAGGCGCTGAGATACGAAACAGGGGTTATGTTTGTTGACCAAAATGTGCTTCTTATAAGGGCCCTTTGTTGAAGTTAAGTGGTGGACAATGTAGCAGAATTTTCGGTTAAAATTTATGATGAAGCAATATTTGTTGCCGGTCTGTCAAAGCAAGAAACTATGACCCTGGAACGTAAGCAACCAAACATGTTGCTGATGGTAAAAATCCACCCTGTTTCACGTGGGTCTAGTGCGGATTGGTAGATGTCACATTTATGTTTTCGAAATTTTGTTTCTAGGATAATTATGCCGAAACACAATTAAACGTCATTCGTGACATTTCACTCATCAGATACTACCCACATGAGTTTACATACAAACCATTACATTCTTATATCCCGGACTTTAAATGCCGGGAAATGTGACAGCACCAATCACAAGCGGCACAATACCTGTCCCGGGAACACGGATGTGAAGGTTACAAGCCTTTGTTGCTCTTTTGAATGCTCAAACGTATGTTACCCGCCATTTTATAAGTAGTACCACACTTGACTGTTTAAAAGATTTAGTAGAGCTTACATAAAATGGATAATATTAGAAGTTCAGGATAAAGTTGATGTGAAATATTTACACAAGTCTACCTTAAGCACCCAAAATGAGAACACATACATAATTATACATTGTGTTTGTTTAATTTCGATGGAAATTCCATTAGTCACACGGCTAGTAATAGTATTAAAATTCTTTCACAAAATTTAACACCATTCAGCTTTCCAGCATTAAAATTCAAAAAGTCATCACATTCAAACGTAAACCACTATAAAACCATAATCTGTCCGTTGTTAAAACTACAAATCCCGCGTAATCCCGCACAATCCCGCGCGTCAGCACATCACTAATGTTACACAGTCCCGGGATAATGATTGAATTAAATGACCGAATGCGTGGTACAGTGATCCGGATATGATTCCGATGTGATTTAGTTAATTTGAGATTTTTGTGGGTGATTTTATACTACACTACCTCATTATTTTCGAAAAAACTCGAAGGGGAAACTCCATGTCGGTATAAGTAGATACGTACATGAAACTGCTGTTTTTTATTATAAATGTTGTGGTATGATTCTTACTTTACACAGGTAACCTGAGGTATTTGTGATAAGAAATTCGATTGCATTTATTTTTTCTACAATAATTTTAGTGCTAGACCTGAACAAGAACTCTTGGGGGGACTTGAGGGATGTCTTTGCCCAGCTGTGGGACAGCGGGATCTAATAAAAAAAAAATAAGCTAGACTAACACAAGCAAAACCCCGACTAACTTGGCAAAGGTTAAGCACACGACGATTAACATAGTTATGAACCAAATGTTTCTGTTGCGCTTGCCAAAATTAAGAAAATGTGAAAACTGCTAAATAGTTTATTTATTTGCCAATAATAGTGTTACAGAAAATTAAATAGACACAGACAAAGCACTTTTTCTTTTTTTTTTTTTTTAGGGTGGCAAAATCATCAAATGAGTCCTCCCGCTCTGGGTGGGGCGGGAGGGACTGTCAGACTCTTACTGACTAAAATCCACCCGTGTTCCGTCGGATGCCCTTTACGTTCCGGGGCCACGGTATCCTGGATTAAGAAAAATCCGCGACCCCGGCAGGCATTTGGCCCCATAAGGGGCCCCGTCGGTGACGCGTGAAACACAACGCGCCACCGACCCGGGCTTGGTCCTTGGTCGGACGGCGAGCATACCCATTACTCACCGTCCGCAAGCCCGCTCCGCCGCTGTGCCCTCTGCTGTTCAGAGGGACACGCGTTGGAGCGTCCACCCGACAGGCTATTTGCATACGGGCAAAGAAACCCCTTAGGCACACAGTGCCTAAGGAGAGTTTTTGCCCGCATCCCAGGGCGCACCGGCCCGAAAAACTGGTCTTCCCCCCGGACGTATCCGAGAGGGAACTCCAGTCCACGGGCGCACGTGGAGGTTTCCTGTCTTAGCACCCCACAGACAAAGCACTAAAATATAAATGCATAAATGCAACATAGATTAATGACCCCCATGCTAGGAAGAACCTGTGTTATGGGGACATCTTACTGCGCCACCGACACTGCAAATTAACTCTCTCAAATAAAATAAAGAAAGTTTTATTAAAACTACCCATAACGTAATCCAAAAGTAGACTGTCAACAGAAAACTACCATCGCGGCAACAAACAAAAAATCGCCCACTTCACTCACAATAAAAATAAACCTTTTTCACATCCAAAAGCATTCAACAATAATACTCATTTTTCATTTTTCATACTACGCGAACATTACAAGTCACAAACGGATATAAAATGAACATCCCGCAATGGACAAGGGTTTACAGAATAGTTGTCCGGTTGTTGGCCGGATATTTCCGGACAACAAGGGGATTAACCTGTCCGCTGCCGGATTGCCGGTTTGATAGGGTTGAGCAGTTTGAGCACAAGTGTTGAGTTTAATTTAATGGTGATTTTGAGCCTTATGTCTGTTGTTGTAACGGATTGTCATCTTGAGAAATAGTCTTATCTCAAACATTTTGTTTAATAAAGTAAATAATATTGACAAGTATTTTTGGAATGCTCTCAAAAGTAAAAATATGACAAAGGAGAACATTTTAATTTTTAATGTTTCAAAGTGAACATTTTTTTAAATTACCAGCAAAAACAGTAGAAAAGGTGATGTTTAAAGAGCACATCTGTGAACGGAAAATTGATGAATCTATCTCCAAGTCTCGTGTAATTGACCTCAAGTCTCCCAAAAATTACGATAAACTTAAAAACAACGATCTAAATAGAGGAACTCGTAACTGAGACAAAGTTTCTACCAAAACGGAGACAAGATGACTGAGAAAGAGACATGCAGAATCAACCAGTCACATTGGTTGACATCTACAACGCGTCTCTCTTCTCTCCTGTGTTAACAATCTCTTGCTCTCTCTTTCGGCCATCCTGTCACTTAGCGGTCGTCCTCGTTCCCTCACAGCTTCATTCGTCTCCGCTTCAGTGGAACCCGGTCCTTACCCCCAGTGACAGTCGTGATGGAGCGGTAGGCAGGGTTATTGCGTTCCCCACTTTATTGCGGCGGCCGGCCATTCGCTTGATGAGAGTAACTGATGCCTTGCTTGTGTTGCTTACTGCTGCTTCATTTTTATTGAGATTGTTAAGAGCTTTTAAAAGAAGTAAGTATTTTTTACCGTAGAGGTCGACCGTGGCCCAGGTGTGACGATCGCAGCGCTGCACGATCGGGAGATTTCAAAGCCGCCTCGTTCTAGAGCCGAGCGATATAGATTTGTTATAGAGAATAGCATAACTGACCATGTTCGCGGGGCAAACAGCTTGCACATACATAGCAAAAAGAAAACTTATTTGAGCTCTGTATCTGCGTTGTAATTGTTGCTGTCATGACACTTTGTTAAACACTTTAAGAAGTGTAATTTAAAACTGTAGTCTGGTAAAATTAGGTGTCAACTACTTTTAAAATACTAGTTACTGCCAGGCAAAGTCTACTGTCCAAGTTCCAGGTCTAATGTTGACCACTGACTGTCTTCTACGATGTCCCCTCAGCGTTTTTTGGCTGTGTCATGGTTCCTTTAGCTAGGTAGAGGCTTATATTTTTGGCCATTATAATTCATCAAATCTCCATAAAATCACGCAAAAACTCAAGAAATAAACACAAACTTAAATGTTTAGATTTAATTTAAGTCACTTCCTTAAAAATATAGTTTTAAAATTCCCGCTAAGCACTTTATGCAAATTTAATTTCACTGCCGCAAATTCTAGACGTAACTGCGTATTTTTAAAAGGAGGGTAGGTGAGTAAAATAAATAAATTCCAGTAGTGAGGGTACCTTGTAGACGGAGATGAGAGATAGGCCACGATCCCCTTGTTGTGCCCACCTAATTATAATATTATGGCCGTCCTTGAATATGTAAGTTTAAGGTCCTGACTTGATTAACTAAGGGAATTTTGGTAGATTGAATTTTCCTAGAAAAAACAAAACAGAAAAAAAATCTCGACTATGGTAAAACAAAACTTACCTATTTTTTTTGAGACTGATATTATGAATGGGTCCTAAGGGGTAAAAAATTATAAGCTCGTACTTCGAATGTTACGATCTAGGACACTGGCTTACTCACTCACATGTTTTCCCACACTTGAGAACCGGGCTTAAAAATAACTTACGCAAAATAAAATACTTTTTCCGTTTCGAATTGAAGACCTATGAATTGCTTGGTGATACGAGTACAACACGGTGTAGTTTAGTCAGTGAGAATCTGGAAGTCCCTTCCGTTCGAATCAGGGTTGATTGGAGGACCATTTTTATGAGTTTACAACCTAAAAATACTTGTGAATGCATGTAAGTTAGCCGCTACCAATGGCCACGTCCACCATACATTATACTATTAAGGGATTGCTACGATTATTTACTTTCCACCACGAACTCTTCATAAGTGTCACAAACCACTCAGCTGAACATTCAAAACCTCTCACCCTAGATCCCTGCTTACCATCGTACGCGCCATATTTCAGCCTATTTCTCTTCTAAAATATCTTAAATGCATTCGTCGCTACGTTAGGATAAATTTTATTGCGAGAAGACGTTCTCTAGTCATTCTGTGAGAGAATCTTTGGTCCCAGTGAGGGTGAGTAGCGGGAATAAAGAGCGATTTCATAAAAACAAAGTACCCATTGAAATTAAGCAAGAATCAACTAAGTATGTATGACTTTTCGTTTTAATTATTTTAGCGCTACTTCCAAACATCTCGCAAAACCCGTTATAATTAAATAAATCATGTCATTTTAAAAACTTATAAAAGGAAGGTTATTATTGGATTTGTATACTTACTGCATCCAAGGATCCCTTGTTTTAATTACTACAATTCTAAAAAATAGTCGTTAAGAAAACTAGCATTAAAAGTTTTTGATTGTATTTTTCATTGTTGACAAATCAAAGTAACGCAAAGACAAACATATTAATGTCCGTGTCTTTATCATTTTATTACGGCTTCAAACCTTCGCCCGCTCACCGCTCACATTGGCACCTAGTGTCAAAGTCGAGCAAAGTCACAAGTTCAATTTAAAACAAATTGTTAGTTTATTTAGTCGAGGTCTCAACTTTCAGCCCGGTGCGGCTAAATTTAGTTTGTGGCGGAGTTTCCCTTGATTTTTCACTTCTAACATCTTGGCTTGGAAATTATATTTTTGCAGCTAGGTTTAGAAGTTTACAGTTAATAGTTTTCAGATGTTTGTTTCCTTAATGACTGTTATTTTAAAAGGTGTCTGTAATTATTTAGTTATTAAAGTGTTTTAAAGTTCTACACATTTTCAGCAATTAAATTAATTATTTTGCTGTGTAATTAATAAGTGAAAAGCTTTTAATTTCAACTACATTTTAAATTGTTTTAGGTGTTTCTCTGTATTTAGCGCTCCACGATAATCTCACTAATTTAACTTTTGTACAATATACATTTTTATTTACGTGGTAAAATCATCGAATGAGTCCTCCCATCCAGGGCAGGGCAGTAGGGGCTGTCAGATTTGTACTGACTAAAATTCACCGTGTTCTTCGATAGCCCTTTACGTTCCGGGGCCACGGTTACCCGTTAGTCCCGCGCACCCTGTACAATATACATAACATCACGCCTGTTATCCCCAAAGGCTTTAACAGAGGGATACCTACTTGTAGAGCATTCACATTTTGCCAGTTATATTTTTGGGTGGTACAATCTCTTCTCTCAATCTTTCCGTCTTAGATAATAGGGGCTGACAAAGTCTTACTAAAAACCCACCCTCTTCCTTCATTTGCCCTTAGCGTTTCAGGGCCATGGTTATCTTTACAGACAGTCTTGAAACCCCGTTATATTTTTAGCCTCATGTGTTAAAATGAGCGTACTGATAGTAAGTAATGCCTCATGAAAAACCTGAATAACACTTACATTTTCAATTCCTGTATTAAAGTTTTTAATGATATCGCCAGGCGATTAGTCGACTCTTCAGGTGACCAGAGGGCTGACCTATTTCTAGGCCAACGAATCAGCATTGCCATACAACGTGGCAATGCTGCCAGCGTTCTGGGCACTGTTCCCGTTGACAGCGATGTGGACGAATTCTTTGACGCCCTTTGAATGTTTTTCTTTTCTTTTTATTTTTTGTACATGACGGAGCACCTGGCTCCGTTCTGTTTTTAAAAAGTGTGACGTCAGCATAGCTGACGTCACTGACACTATCTTCACGGTGATCACTCATCTTCAATCTTCAAAGTAAAACACCACAAGTACACTAAAAGCCTCGTTTATTCAACCGACAGCGTAACGACTTATTTAAATAGATCCGTACAGTTCGGCGGCTCGAGCAAGACTGCCCTAGCGCGCTCTGTGCGGCCGTATTTATAGCGTGGCGAGCACGTGCACATAATTTTAGGTTAAGTATTGAATCACAAGATTTTTACATTACAATAATCAAACAATAATTAATTCTTGGCTTATGAACTAGTTTTGACTCAATCAAATTATTAAACTCAGTTATTAATTATTAATTCTTGTTATTGGCTAATTATTATTGTTGCGCCGATACGGCCATACTGACAGGCGGTGCGAGCTCTGCACCAGCCTCGTTGATCGTTGGTCTTATTTGTACCTGCAACAACAGATTGGACTTCTTTTGAGTCGGATATCTGTGAGCAACTTGTGTTGCTTATGTTAGTTATTAGGTACACCAACACACAGTGCCCTTCATGGTTGGTGATATCAGTGTAATTAAGGTTAGTAGGTTCTCGTAGGGTTCTCGGAGTGTCTCGAAGGTTCTCGGAGGTTCTCGAAGGTTCTCGTAGGTTCTCGAAGGTTCTCGTAGGTTCTCGTAGATTCTCGTAGGTTCTCTAAGGTTAATTATTTGAAGTTATTGTTATTGAATTTAGTTACTTACGGTTTATTCTGATGAATTGTTTTCACCCTGTAGCTGGTGGTTTTCTAGGTCTCGTGAAGTCGAAGGAATGGGCTCAATTGCAGCAGACTCCTGATGGCCAGGTGATACATTTCCCGCCGATACGGTCACCTGTTCACCTGGTTGTGGTGCGCGACGCAGCTGATCATGAGCCACTTTGCGAGGTCGCCCTCTGCCGACCACCTTCTTCACCAAATATCGGTCATTTTCTAGAACTCTACATACTTCATAAGGTTCACTAAACTTAAGATCGAGTGATGTTTGATTGCGAGGGTTATTCTTAATCAACACGTAGTCTCCTCTTTGAAAATTATGGATTTTGGCTTTATGTTGATTAAATCGTTGTCTGTCTTGTTCGCTTGAACGAGACATTTTCTGTAAAACCTGTTGAGAAAGCGCCTCGATATCTACGGTTTCGTTATCGATGTTCACTAAACTGAGGAGCTCTGGAGGTACACAGTGCTTCCGTTGTGTAATAAGTGTCAATGGAGCAACTCCAGTGACACGATGAGTTGTACAGTTCATTGCTAGTTGCAGTTCCTCAAGTGTAGAGTGCCACTGCTCTGTTTCGTAATTTTTAATCATCACCAATGCATTTTTGAGAGTTGCAACAACCCTCTCTACTTGACCATTCGCTCGGCTAACTCCTGGGGCTATGGCGTGAATGTTTATTCCAGAGTGGTCACAAAAATCTTTAAATTCACCCAGGAACTCTCTTCCACCATCGACTATTACCTGAATTGGTGCACCGAATAGATGTACAGTGCGTTTCAAAGCAGCTAATGTACTGTGTGGATTCTTGTTGCTAGAGAAATAAAACAGTACATACTTTGAGAAAGCATCAATAGTGACTATAACGTACTGCTGATCATCTGGAGTTCCCAGCTTTCCAGTTATATCCATATGAATAACTTGGAAAGCAGCAGCCGGTTTTTCTATTGGGTGCATTTGGGCTTGAATAGCACCAGATCTTCCTTTTGATGTTCGGCATATCACACAGTTGTCCACAAATCTTCGAATAGTAGAACTCATTTTATCAAACCAATAAGTTTCTCTGATCTTTTGTAATGTCTTTTCCCAACCAGGATGTTTTAGTGCTGTGTGGAAAGAGTTAATAATACTCCATTGGAAGGACTTGGGGACGACCGTGCTAAGCTGCTGACCAAAAACAGGATCGTTTACTTGTTTCTTTAGGACGTTATCTTCCAAGGCGTAGCTCTCTACTGAGTTGCCATCGCTAAGACTGTCCATTATAGGTCGCAGTTCATCATCACGCCGCTGTTCAATCTTGAGCCAATTCATGTCCCTTGTCATAACATTGACTGCAAATTCAGTCGGGTTTCTGCTGAAAAAGTCAGCATGTTGGAGACGTTCACCCTTGCGATACTCGATTTCAAAGTCGTAGTTTTGCAAGAATGCCCACCAACGATGAATCCTCGGTAAAAGGTCCTTCTTGTGTTTAGATGCCTTTAATGCATTGCAGTCCGTTATCACTGTGAATCTTCGTCCATATAAGTATTGGCGAAAATGTTTTATAGCTCGGACCACTGCTAATGTTTCCAACTCATAGGAGTGGTAACGACTTTCTGTTTCAGTAGTCCTCATACTCATAAATGCAACTGCATGTTGACGTCCGTTGATAACCTGTACCAGTACTGCACCATACCCAAGGCTACTAGCATCCGTATATAGCTGTATGGGTGCTTCTTCTTGGAATAATGTCAGCACTGGAGCAGACGTTAAGCATTCAATTATTGTGTTGCGTGCTTTTTCGTGTTTTTCTGTCCATGTCCATTTTGCACCTTGTTTTGTCAATTCATACAATGGTAACATTATACGTGAAAAGTCAGGAATATATTTCCTGAAGTATCCCGCTAGTCCATTGAACTGTCTCACCTGCTTGACAGTCTTAGGCACTGGAGCTTTGACGAGAGCCTCGACTTTTCGCGGGCTTGGTCGTACTTGTCCATCAGAAACTACGTTTCCGAGGTATTCTATGGATCGTTTGAAGAAACTGCACTTGTCAGCGTTTATAGAAAAGCCAGCCTCTTGTAGTGCTATCAGAATCCGCTCCAGGTGTGATATTCCTTCTGGAAAATCTGTACATTTGGATAGCACATCATCCACGTACACCTGTGCAGCTGTCCCCAGCAATGACGTTAGGGCTCTGTTGATGCATCGCAGATTGATGATTGTATTGTGAACTAGCTTTGTCCCATTGGGTGTAATTATCATATTCAGATTGGTATCATGAATCAAGTTCATACCCACTAAAATATCTGTTGACATTTCATAGTCAGGTAATACGTAAAACTCCAGCTCAATACTGATGGTATTTATAACGCAAATAGTTGTAAGCTTGGTTAATGATAGTGCTGGAATTTGTCCAATTCCTTTCAAATAATTGACTGCTGGGCTTCTTTGACCTGGAAGAACTATAGCAACTGATTCTCGCATGATTGAGCATTCTGCCCCGCTATCAAACACAGCTTGCAATGTCTTTTCTCCTATTTTGATGAAAATAGGAGCCAGCTTATTGCTTGCCACGTAATTAACGTTTGAAGTCAATGATCGTTCCCGCTTGAAGCAAGTTTCATAACTGTGGCCTGTTTTCTTGCAATAGGTGCAGGTAGCTATGGTTTGTGCTTTAGTATCCTTGTTACCAGTTTCTGGTTTAGCCTCTGGAGGTTTAAATCTGCAGTCATTGGTTGAGTGGTTTGTCTTTTTACATATGCGGCAGCTAGATGTTGATTGTTGGCTGTCCGTAAATCGTGAACGCTTGTTAGGTATTGTGGAACTTGAGTTTGGATGAGAACGTTTCTTCCGTATAGATGTTGCCACTGAAATCAGCTCAGGAACAGTGGTTGCTCTGGCATTCAGTAACTCAATGCGTAATCGCTCATCATTAACACATCCAATCACTGCCTCCACGGCGTGCTCATCTCCCAACTTGTCCTTGGTGACCCTTCTCCATAGGATCCATGCCCGTGACAAGAACTCAGCAATATCCTTTGAGGAATCATAAACATGTTCCCTGAACATAACAATGTCTCGGGAGTACCTGTTCTCAGGTTCAAATGTGGTGATGATGTTCTTCCGTAACTCTTCCCAGGTACTACTGGTCACCATCCAATCATCGATCCACATTTTTGCACGTCCCTTCAGCAGACTGCAGACTTTCATACGAACGTCGAAATCACTTAGCTTATATGCCTCAATGGCTTGATCAATATGTTGACACCACTCACGTACTCCGACATGGGTATCCGGGTCAAATGATGGCAGGTAAATGTCTTTGATCCTTATTTTTGATTCGGTGGGCGGAGCGCACAAACGCTCTGACATTCTCTGCATCATTTCCATCATCTGCATAAGGAATTGTGGTGGTATTCCGTCCATCCGCATTCCTTGATCAGGGTATGTATGCGGTCTTGATTGAGTTATGGCTTCCATTGATGTATTGGAGACCAGCACAGGCTCCTGATGCTGAATGTTGGCTGGTTCCAGTTGCTCAGGTG
Organism: Agrotis exclamationis; assembly: GCA_950005045.1. NCBI lineage: Eukaryota > Metazoa > Arthropoda > Insecta > Lepidoptera > Noctuidae > Agrotis > Agrotis exclamationis. Next base: position 21,285,672 of record OX465435.1, on the reverse strand, counting down.
GTAAACGAGCTGATGAGGAAGTGGCTTGAGTAGAGATCTCTTGCGATCCCACTTCTGATGACGGAGCACCTGGCTCCGTTCTGTTTTTAAAAAGTGTGACGTCAGCATAGCTGACGTCACTGACACTATCTTCACGGTGATCACTCATCTTCAATCTTCAAAGTAAAACACCACAAGTACACTAAAAGCCTCGTTTATTCAACCGACAGCGTAACGACTTATTTAAATAGATCCGTACAGTTCGGCGGCTCGAGCAAGACTGCCCTAGCGCGCTCTGTGCGGCCGTATTTATAGCGTGGCGAGCACGTGCACATAATTTTAGGTTAAGTATTGAATCACAAGATTTTTACATTACAATAATCAAACAATAATTAATTCTTGGCTTATGAACTAGTTTTGACTCAATCAAATTATTAAACTCAGTTATTAATTATTAATTCTTGTTATTGGCTAATTATTATTGTTGCGCCGATATACATATTACTCTTTAGTTGTTATTGCCATAATTATATGTTGCAAAATCAAAAATGTATTTAAGTATACTTACTGAATAATTTTCAGTTCTGTAATTTCACATTCGAAGCCATTAATTTAGGCTGGTTCATGATAGTGCTAAAAGCTTAATTCCAAGACATTATCGTTAGTCTTCCAACTTCCAACTGAAGTAATGAATTTCTTTGAAGAAAAATGTCTTTTTACATACATACATACGTATACCCACGCATTTTTACAACTGTATAACTCTTTTCGCCTCATCTCGGTTCACGTACTTGCTTTTTATAAACCTGAAAAATAGTGTCAGAATATTAAAATTATACTAAAAGCCATATCATGTTCAGTCATGAAATGTTAAAGTATTTCTAGCTAAACCTTTGCATACGTAAACAGGTCTTAAACCGACCCTGAAATGTTCTAAAAAAGGGTATTTCAGACACAAAAAATCACATCATAACAAGCAGTAAAAATCCCAGAAAAATAGATCGTAGTTACAAGAAACCCTTATTCAGGGTAACCCTTATTCTTTTATTACATACACACTAATGTTGTATTAGTGTAGAACTGCGTATGTGTGTGTAAAACGGGAGTAAACCTAGACGTGTGATTGATCGCTGCTCTTAGTACTCAGCCACTAGCTACACGTTCACGCGACTCGCGTGTTGTGACAGCGAGGTCGGCAGACAAAACAAATAAAAGGAGTTGATTTTAGCGTGCTATGTATAGTCGTAACCCATAGTGGTGATGGTATAGTCGTCGCATATCACCACATCTCTGACCTATGATGGCAGCAATCTATCAGGAACTAATATAAAAATAACTATAATTGCATTTTTAGAATTGTCAGTGGCAGCAATTATATGCAACGATAATAAAAAACACAGTGATTCTGACAGTGTTACAAAGTAATGTGAAATGATGTGAACGAAACAAATGATTCGCGCGCGTGACTCTGCAAGCATGACGCGTCGCGCGAGGTCGTGATCTAAACTTTCGTGCGTATGTGCGTAACATAGGGTTGACGCGCACATTGTACGTGAGATGATTTTATTTATTTCTTAAATAAATGTCCTGACATTTCCAAGATAAGTTTTGTCGTGGTGAATGGTGAAATACTATTATTTCGAGATGTTTTTGTGGACCTAGATTTGAGGAGATTATGTTGGCTTCGTGGAAAATATTCTTTACTAAGATTGTAAAATAATGTTTTCCCTGGTTTCATACATGACTGAATGAACTCTTTATTTCGTGTTCTTGTGATTTTTTCGTGATATGCTTTGAGACTTTTTTGTGAAGAATGTAAATCTGATATCAGACGTTCCCTCGATTGAATAGTTCACTTGAGAGAATGTTCTTTTCGATTCAATAGACATTCACACTTGGTTTCTCGGTAGACGTGTGCCAAAATTCAACATACTTACCTAGTTAAATTGATTCACTGATAAATTCGTATTCACGGTTGATTTATTTTATGTTTAGACAGAGGCCTTTTTTTTGGGTGGCAAAATCATCAAATGAGTCCTCCCACCCTGGGTGGGGCGGAAGGGACTGTCAGACTCTTACAGACTAAAATCCACCCGTGTTCTGTCGGATGCCCTTTAATACGTTCCGGGGCCACGGTATCCTGGATTAAGAAAAATCCGCGACCACGGCAGGCATTTGGCCCCCGTCGGTGACGCGTGAAACACGACGCGCCACCGACCCGGGCTTGGTCCTTGGTCGGATGGCGAGCATACCCATTACTCACCGTCCGCAAGCCCGCTCCGCCGCTGTGCCCTCTGCTGTTCAGAGGGACACGCGTTGGAGCGTCCACCCGACAGGCTATTTGCATACGGGCAAAGAAACCCCTTAGGCACAAGTGCCTAAGGAGAGTCTTTGCCCGCATCCCAGGGCGCACCGGCCCGAAAAACTGGTCTTCCTCCCGGACGTATCCGAGAGGGAACTCCAGTCCACGGGCGCACGTGGAGGTTTCCTGTCTTAGCACCCCTAGACAGAGGTCTTAGTACAAAATTTCCGTATTTTACCGTACTAAAGTATTATGACGTTAATTTCATGGAAAACGAAAAACGCCTGTAGGGTTAGAACGAGGAACTAATTTTTTTCTGTCAAATAAACGTCAAAGCCCCTTTTTATTTTACATCACAAAAACGTGAAAAATTGTGATAAGGCTTCTGTTTCCTTTGAAAGACAAAAATCAACAAAGACTAGCATCAATGCGCTCAAATCACTTAAAATTGAAGCTACATGAACTTAACAGTCAACCCACACTTCTTTAAACCCACACGTAAAATGCATTCGTTTCCATTCCAATCACCAGAACTCACACGAAAAACTCTACACAACTTGGAAATAAAAGTAAAGAGTGAAAGTTGCAATATAAAGCGTAAAGCCGGACGGCCCTGACTTAGCGGACGACAAAGTAACGAAACATGTACGTCGGGTGACTTCTTAATCTTTCGCTGTACGCTATTGGTCGGTTTGGGAGGTGTAGTTCAAAAGCGGTAGCGATTTTAGTATTTGGCTTAGTTGGCCTGTGGATAGGTGACCATCTGCCATAGCGAGTTTCCTCCGTGTCTCGGAAAGCTCGTAAAGCCATTGGTTCAGGCGGTCATTTGTGGATATTTGATGGTCGTTACTGTTAGTCAGAAACTCTAAAGTCTGACAACCAGTCATACCATGGGGTATCGTATTACCCAGTTACTGGGTTGTGGAGGTCCGATAGACAGTCGCTCCATGTAAAATACTGAATCCAGCTGCATATGCAATATAGTTGGGAAAAGGCGAGGCAAATAACGATGTAATTGCTATGTTGATGATGGACCAAGCTGTCAAGGTCGGCCCAAGAAGAGGTGGCAAAATGATCTGGACGTGCACCTTGATTGGAGGTCCGAAAAGGCACTAGAAAAGAGATTTTGGAAGGATATGAGGGTCTCAGTAGTGAGACTTAAACGGATATTAAAAAAAATGCTAAATAGAACATGCTTCTAAAGATTTATGAATTAATCCGTTATAACTAAACGAAAACTTATATTTCTAAACATTGGTACGACAAATTTAAGGTGTATCTTTTCCTTGTTTCACCAAGTATTCGTAATCATCGATTTTCACTTACTTCCTTCTCGTTGATCGTAATCCAAAACACTTTAGCATAATGGTATGGGGAAAGATTTGATACAATATGGGAGTAGGGGAAGATCAAAGAAACGATTGACGGATTGTGGAAGATGAGATGGTTAGAAAAAAAGGTGATTTGCTTTTTGGTTTTTTCCACGTTGATGGTAATAGAACAACTCCGATAACATGTCGCTTATAAATAACTGATCATAATTATGTCGAAATATTAATACTTCTGAAAAAAATTGGGAGAATTTGGATAAATGAAGACTAAGAAAAATAAAGAGGTTTCAGTTTCACTTCCCAGCGTAGCAAAAACGAAGGCTAGATAATGCGCACTCTTTATTTCTCGGCGTACGTACTTTTATAACCAGATGTTTGAATGTGGATAAGGCGAAAGGAGTACATTTATAAGTGTTGTAACAAGTACTGACGGGGTTAAACGCCTACCGAAGTCGCAGGATTATCTACCAGGGTTACCGCAGCCCTGCAACGTAAAGGATATATTTCACACTGGTGAAAAACGTTACAACTGTATGAATTTTAGTTATTTAGTCTAATATGTCCCTTTCGGCACCCAGAACGGGAGGAATGATTTGATGATTTAAAAGTAGGTTAAAAAGGGTTTTAGCATGGGAATCCATGTTGTTTTTGTTTCTGCCAATCCCATGTAGAAAAACAGAGTTAATGTATTTATGTTTGTATGGCTCAACGACCATTTATATCTAGACTCCTAATCACAGGCGACCGATGTCTGTCAACACATTAGGTAAAAAAGTCTTATAACCGTCGTGACTCGACCACTCATGTGAGTCCCCTCGTCGCACTGACCTTGAGTTAGCCAATCAAAACGCAGTACCCCGTCCCCCTCGCTTACGTCGTACCTCAGCGACTTGGCAGAATAATTTTCGTTAGTCAGATCGTGCATGAGGCGTCTAGATATAAATGGTCGTTGGTATGGCTGAATGAACAATAATAAAACACTTACCCGCTACAGCTTATCCCTTAGAACCCCATCTTAATCCCCGTCTGAGGTTCGATACAGAACAAAGTTTGTCATCAGCAACAAGACGTCTCCGGTCATATTTTAAGGGCTGATAAACTACCCGCCGGATAAGCCCCTTGATCCGCTGAAAGGTTTAGACGAATGCCACATATTGAGTATTATATTTATGAACTTACCATGTCGATCTGTATAAATATTGTTGTGGGATTGTGATTTGAAGATGTAGTTTTTATGTAGATATGTCAAGGGTTGAATATCGGTGGTATTTTGTACAATAGTAATTTTTTTTTGCATTGATTGCCCGTTTATTTGGCTCCTGTGTCTAACAGTGAAGATTATTTTTTATTTCTACAAATCATATATTCCAATTAACATTTAATCATCATCACTGGTTTGTGTTTTAATTAAGAGGGCTATTACAATATGAAAGAACACAGTTTCTGTCAATCTGACATCGTGATGCCCCACGAATCGAAACAAAACACAAACAAAAGAACTGTGCCTCGTATACCAGGAAGAAAACAACATGAGCTTTTGCCACTTTTCTTTCGAATTAACAGAGTGAGATCCCGGGGCTTCCAGCCACTACTTATTTTCTTAGTTACGAATGGATAATACGATAAATGTCATCAAACTATTCTATAATAAATATCTTGTTATGATATATTTCAAGTGTTAATATTGTTTCCAGTGACTAATTGGAATTCATAACTTTTTTTAAATTAGATTTTTGTGATTATTTAGAATTTACGATATGGTATTTTAACATTTTTAAACTTTTTCTTCGACTTATACAGCAAGCAGTCATTTATGTCATGTATTCAGAGACATAATTATGGACGCAAAATTAGCCACTTGGGGTTGCAGGTGACATAGATAAGGAGATATATAGCCAGCAAAGTTGGGTTTAATGGTCGAATGTTCCCAAGTAGTGCTTCAAAATGTTTGAAACCTGTGTCAAGTGATGTGTCCAGAACATTTCACCTTCAATCAAATAACACAGGGTAAAAAAGAAATTTTGAAGAACTCTTTGGAACATTGGTAACGTTATTTTTGAAACTTGATACATTCCTGTAATTTCTCACTTTTTATTAAATTTCGTTTATTTTAACGATTTATTGAAATGCTAACTTATTTTTTTATGTATTTCCATCTAAAATCGTCAATGATATTTTAATATTTTGTTTTGAGTAGTATATTTATGAATAAAATTCACAAATATCAGGCGAAAGAACCATGGTCGCCCAAGCAACACGTAAAAATTAAACACCAATTAGCAGTTTATAGCTGCATTACATCTGTAAAAAAGCTGACATGATAGCTTTTTTCTTGAATAATACTTTAATTACACTGAAAGCTTGATAAGTTCTGCATAAGATTGTTTTTTTTTTACTTTATTCAAATAAAAGTGACTGAGACAGCTAGTAGCTACATAACAGCGAAAAATTGAGCTTTGTGCTGAACAACTTTGCAAAATATTTCAATTATACAGCTTGATTCTGAATTGTTTATTGTTTGGTTTCTTTAAGCTGCATAACCCGGCAAACCGTACTCATTTATTCAGAATATGGATACTGATTACTTTTTTAGCGTTTAAGCAGCTAACTTCTGCATAAATGAAGATGACTACGATCTTATGACAATCTTATAGCAAGAGAAGTGCAATAATCCTTTTTTATGCAGCTCAAACCCTAATAATCTGAATAAGAGTACTGAGACGGGCAGCTTTAGAACCGTTTATCAGAAGTACGATATAAAACGTACTGTTACTGACAGTTACAAGTGACCTGTTACACAGAAATAGTAAACAAATCGTCTGTGTGAACAGCTTATATTCAGAATCAACATCGTCGCCATTATTTATCCTAACATAACCTCTCTTTTCTTAAACTAAACGATGTTATTACAAATAATAATTCGATGTTTTTATTAAAAAAAAACATCTGGGTAGTATTCTAATACCTACCTGATTGTTTTCTACCACTTTTATTAGTAACAATTGAATAAAATATTTTATCTGTCGAAAAGGGTTACTATAAGTCAATTGTTTATTTTTTTTTAAACTGGTTTTATCTTGTGGCGCTCGAAAATTTTACTATAAACTTATATTTGTATTCTCACAGTAAAGTAGCATGCATTGTAATAATTGTATTGTTAACAAAACATTTTACCAAAAATAATATCATCATCATCAGCCTATAAATGTTCCCACTGCTGGGACACAGGCCTCCTCTCTGTGAGAGGAAAAAAAATAATATACTTAGCAATATTTATAATTTCATCCAGAGAGCGATGCCACCATCACTTAAATTGGATAATGATAATGATATTGTACATTTAAATGCATACCTTCTTTACAAAACAACGAAAAAGATCTGAATTATGAATATTGTCTGTATATCAGAGTTTGTTATTTTCATCTGCTTAATAGAGTTTTAAATTCTGAACAAAGGTTCGATCAGCTTTTATGCAGAAGTTAACCAAACGTTATTCAGATTTAAGCGATTAATTATGTGCCCAAATTGCTTGAATATTGACTGTATAAGCATTTATACAAACTTTATCCCTACATCTTTTACAGCGTTTAGTCATCAGAATTGCTATTATAAAAAAGTTAATCAGCTAGTTTGTGTTGCTTGGGCGGTTGAGTGCTTGAACTTGTCTTTGGAGGTAGTCTCCGATTGTGGCGCTGCCAATTTAGTCAGGATCAATTCCGCTAAGCCGTGACTTTTTCCGCAAAATGGAGCTAATTCCACCCGGTTCTATCTTTCTGAGGTGTAACCGTAAAAATGACAGACCATCTTGATCTTTTTGGGGTGCCGTTGACATCGGCCCTCAATTTTTGTCCACTTATTGAGTTGGCTGCAAAAAAGTTAGGGATCCTTGTCAAGATGAGAGGGTACTTCACGCCTCAACAGTTAATGAACTTGTATAATGTTCAATTCCGGTAAATGGAGTACTGCTCCCACCCGTGGGACTAAATCCCAACTTGATGCACTTGAGTCAATTTATCAGCTCCCGGCACTGATCGAGGTCACGCTGCGGGACGAGACGGAATGGGAAGTAGTCACCTCCTTATGCGAGGCAGCCATGCTAGCGAAGGAGGAGGTGGAATACGTGAGGGAGAGTACAGCCGGATGACCTACGACGTCGCGAAGCGATTTCCAATCAGAGAGGTACGCCTTAGAGGGCTGGAGCCCGCCGTGGTCACGGGATTGTCTCATCAGGTAAGGTGACCCTGGAACGTCAAGGGCTATTGAAGGATACCTTGGATTTAAGTCAGTAAAAGTTTGAATGTCCCACCCGTCCTTCCATGGGTGAAAGGACTGATCTGATGATTTTACCGCGTAAAAAAAAAACATACCACCAGAGGCATGGCCAGTGGTATGGTGGGTCCGCAGCAAACTATACTATACAAGTGAACTGGCATGTTTGGGAAGTTGGCAAGTCTGAAATTACATTAAATTATCAATTCAGAAAAAAAAGCTATCAGAATTATTTCGAATATAGTAGGAAAATATAATCAACACATTTATTAATTTACATTGCAATCTGATCAGAATTAAATTAATTCAAAATATTAACTTGTATCAAGAAAGGTTGGTTACGCTGTATTCTTGGCGATTGGAAAAATTCCTGGCCACCGCTTATGACCTGCGGAAAATTCGAGGTACTACATTTTTCAAGTGCAATTTGATGTAATGACAAAGACACTAGCGCCGTATCTAAAGGTCATGAATGGTGGCGTGTATTTTAAATTTTAATGATTACGTAACTAATGTCAAAATGGTTGCGAGCGATACGTCCTCCCTCAGAAAGCGCTCCGCGCTGTCTAAATCAAAGAACAAACCGTTCTTGGTTTTATATTGAATTTTGTCATTGCATATTATAATTGTTTAATATTATTATTTTACTTTTAAATGAACTAATTATTTTTTTATGCAAGCTAATATAGTAACCTTAGTTATTCAATACTTTTTGATTGAATATCCAGTAAAATATTGATAGATAAAAAATATAATTTCGAACGAAAAATTGTCAATATCTTCCTGTTTTGCGGAATTATTTTGGTGTATTTCTGAATGAATAATAAAAAACTGATTAATACAGTCCAAATATAAACATTTAGTTGTACCACGGACATTTTCAAATATTATTTTACTATTATAATTTCTATGTAATGAGGTACCAAACATTGACAAAATGTAGAATTTTATGAAACATCCTTTGCAGAGACAAGGTTTTTACTCATGTACGTAAACAAATCTAAAAATTTGTTTAATACAGTCCACAGAAAAATAATCAAAGTTTTTCGGGTATATATATTTTTTTAATTTGTGGCCATATCTTTCCCAGAATCAGGTTCCAAAGTTCGCACAAATGTAAGGAAACGTGTGAAAGCCCTCTTAAAAATTTCAATTAATTTAAACCGTTTTCAAATTGAATCTTAAGTTCTTTGTTACACGGGCGGCGAGTAAAGGGCAACTCGCCACCCGACCATGGACCATGCCCGGGTCGACGGCGCGTTGTGTTCCACGCGCGCCTCAAGGAGTGTCAGCATGATGACGGGGCCCCCCTCTAGAAGGCCAAAGCCTGCCGGGGTCGCGGGACTTATCTCATTACCGTGACCCCGGGACATAACGGGCTATTGAAGGACACCGTGGATTTTAGTCAGTACAAGTCTGACAGTCCCTCCCGCCCTGCCCGGGGTGGGAGGACTCATTTGATGATTTTACCACGAAAAAAAAAAAAAAAAAAAAAGTTCTTTGTTACATTGAACCTACCTATATCACAAGATTTGTTTTGAACTACTCATTTCCATACGTGGAATTGAAGTGTGTGTCTTAGCAAAAAAATATCAGCTGATTATGAAGAGAGAACCCTCAAAAAAAAAAAAACAATTTACCAACCCAACAAATCACCAAACCCATGTCGACACTACAACTAAGACTAAACACTAATGTATGCTAAACCCCGCCTCGCTAAACCGGCACTAAATTCAATTGTTACTTACGTCTTGCCCGGGAGTCTGGTCCTCCCTCCCGGTGTTCGAGACTGTTCGGAGGAACATGGAGAGGTCCGGATTAGAACTGCTCGCTTATCTAGCTCAGATAATGTTTGGGAAGATCGTTAGGAATGTGAGGGATGCTGTTTTGAGCTGGTATGTGTTTTGTGCCTGGGTTTATATGGCCTGTACCCATACCATGAGTTTTCATTACGATACTCGATCATACGCATCGACCGCGTTTGGCGCTCTCATTGGTTGAGAGTTCATACAACCTTGGAGCGGGCCAATGAGAGCGTCAAACGCGGTCGATATCGATGATCGAGTATCGTAATGACAACTCATGGTATGGGTACCGTTAGGCCACCTGGGCTTGGACGATTGGAGCTAACTGATGATTCAAGATTTGAGCTACTGAAGGTTTTTTTTTTTTTTTTTAGCGTGGTAAAATCATCAAATGAGTCCTCCCACCCCGGGCAGGGCGGGAGGGACTGTCAGACTTGTACTGACTAAAATCCACGGTGTCCTTCAATAGCCCTTTGCGTTCCGGGGTCACGGTAATGAGATAAGTCCCGCGACCCCGGCAGGCTTTGGCCCTCTTGGGCGGGGCCCCGTCATCGTGCTGACGCTCTTTGAGGCGCGCGTGGAACACAACGCGCCGTCGACCCGGGCATGGTCCATGGTCGGGCGGCGAGTTGCCCTTTACTCGCCGCCCGAGCTACTGAAGGTGCCAATTTTTTGACTTTTGGGCTGATTGAACTTAGATTACAATTATTAATACAGTCATTATAAGAAAACTGATCATTGTATTTAATAAGAGAAGACATGTCCTATCCCAGAAATTTAAATGTTATGGATTGATTAATGCTATGCAAGATTATTGTGGTCGCGGGATTAACGGATTACCGTGACCCCGGAACGTAAAGGGCTATTGAAGGACACCGTCGATTTTAGTCAGTACAAGTCTGACAGTCCCTCCCACTCTGCCCTGGGTAGGTTCATTTGATGATTTTACCACGCTAAAAAAAAAAGATTATTGTGGAACATATTACTTTAAAGACGCATCAAATACGTTATAACTCTTTTTAAGTCACTAAAATGACACATAAAACTTACATTTGAGCCTTTTTCAATGCGACTAGCAACAGCCAAGTCTAGATTCAATTTGTAATTAAATAAACTCCAGAAATAGTTGTATCAGAACATACTGACCCACATATCGCTTATGTTTTGCCTAATGGCTAAACTGTGTTATTTCTACAGTCACGTAGAAACTTCTGAAATCTAAACTAAATATTTTGGTATCCAAAGTTGGCTACAATGGTGTGATTTTTTCAGATAAGAGTATTTTCAATTTCAGGTTTTCATTACACAAGAAATAAAGTTCATTCACTCCTTATTTTTGGGTTTTGAAAAACATAAAAATAGTCAGTCATCATCATCATCATTATCAGCCGGAAGACGTCCACTGCTGAACATAGGCCTCCCCCTTAGACCGCCACGCCGAACGACAATTCGCCACTTGCATCCATCGGTTGCCCGCGACCCTCACATAAAATAGTCAGTAAAATAATTTTACTAGTACCTAAGTTCTCAGTACAATTTACTGAGTAAAAACCACTCTGTTCCTTGACATGTCCTTTGCGTACCAGGGCCGCTGTATCCTGCCTAGACAATCCCGCGACTCAGTCACTCCTCTAAGATACGTTATCTTTTTAGAATTAATATTATTTATAAAGTAGTAGTAGTTGGTGTACAATCAAGTAACTACATTCTATTATCATATATCTTTGAATCCTAAATATTATAGCATACTAACCAAAAAACATAACCCTCCCTTCAAATTTGACACAGTCGGGCAAAAAAGCTTTTATTTATATGATGATAGAGTACCAGCTGAGCTGTTTGGTTGAGTCTGTGGATTACTCGGGGATTAACACCCTCCTTCCCTCCGTTCCTCTCATCCCTCTACATCCAACTTTTATTTCCGGCCACACTCGCTTCCGGGAGAAGGCGACGTTTTCAAAACAGGAACAGGAATTCTGTGTAGAACTGTAGGTAGGTAACTGTTAAATGTATATTTTTTTCTTGTTAATAGATGGTTGTATTGATTAATAACTTTTGCCCGCGACTTCGCTTGCGTATGTGTAATATTTCAGGTTATTGGGGCGTGAAAAGGTAACAAACAAACATACTTTCCCTTTTATTATTAGTAATAGTTAGGATTACGATTTGATTTCTCTACCCATTTTTCTACTTTACTATAATATTGATCCTTTGGTATAGTTTTTATTCGTCCAGAGTAGAATACTAATTAATAACTTAAATACCTCAATACTTGTGACCGATCAATTCCAGTCTTTTAATCTGGGGCCACGGTAGTGGCCCCGCCAAGACGAGCCAAGCGAAGCGCAAGGGAACTACCTACCTTTTCTCGAACTGTTTCGTCGTTTTTTTTGAACCCTCATAGAGTTGGTTTCCGATGTACAGACGCCAGCACATCAAGCTACCACAATCTGCCAAATTTTTTCAATATATTTTCAACCTTATCACAATAGTGGAAGGTTAATGTTCGATTGGTAAAATCTGACAGTTTCGGGTAGGTTGACCTGCTGGCGTCTGTACCAGATAGTTCATATTCTCAGGATATGATGTCGATGGAGGAACTCAGCATGATGCTCGATGGCCTCGACCGAGTTTCACAACGGGTGGGCTTGAAAATGAACATGGACAAGACGAAAATTATGTCAAATGCCAATGTTGTGCCCACCCCAGTCTCTGTTGGAAACTCGGTACTCGAAGTTGTTGACTCATATATTTATTTAGGACAAGTAGTCCATTTAGGTAGGTCCAACTTCGAGAAAGAGGTCAACCGCCGAATACAACTCGGTTGGGCAGCGTTCGGGAAGCTACGCAATGTCTTTTCGTCCGACATACCTAGGTGCCTCAAGACGAAAGTCTTCAACCAATGTGTGTTACCAGTGATGATTTACGGCACCGAAACGTGGTCTTTCACTATCGGCCTCATCTCAAAGCTCAAAGTCGCTCAGCGAGCTATGGAGAGGGCTATGCTCGGTGTTTCTCTACGTGATCGAATCCGAAATGAGGAGATCCGTAGACGAACTAAAGTCACCAATATAGCCCACCGGATTAGCAAGCTGAAGTGGCAATGGGCAGGCCATATTGCTCGTAGAGCAGATGGCCGATGGGGTCGAAAAGTGCTAGAGTGGAGACCGCGGACTAGCAAGCGCAGCGTAGGACGTCCACCAACGGACAGACGACCTTGTAAAGGTCGCCGGAAGACGCTGGATGCAGGTCGCTTCCAACCGGTATGTGTGGAGATCTAAAGGGGAGGCCTATGTTCAGCAGTGGACGTCCTATGGCTGAGATGATGATGATAATGATGTCAACAATAGACTTATTAAACATACAAAGTTTCAATTGAATAGCTCTAATACTTTAGATTTTATTGATATCTAAAATACACCGATTTCATCACTGACACACTGATGATCATTTAAATGTTTGGCTACTTCCTGAAGTGCTAGAAAGCTGAAATTTGGTATGTAATCTCAGTTTAGTATACAACCAACAAAAAAATTCATAAACTTATATCTACACCCCCCATCCCCTAAAATGGGGGGGGGTGGACGTTATAAAAAAAAGTTATAAAAACACTATCATGCCCCCAGATAGGCTTATAACTTTCGCCCCCCATCCCCTAAAATTAAGGTGGGGTTTGAATGAGATTTTCACCAATTTTATGAACTAGGACATGTAAGTTTACACGGTACTGTAGACAGTGTACTAGACAGTAACTAAAAAACCTATTAATAAGTATTGTCAAACTTGCGTAAACGCCACTGGGAAGTTTTCTTCCCAAAAACATAATTTAAAAAAAAAAGAAAAAAAATTAAGTCTGCCTAGCAACTTACAAAAAGAACTGAAATCCCACCAAAAACATTTCATGAAAAATGTTGCCAGACGACCACATAATGTTTAGCCTGTGAAAAAGATATCAGATCTCATGTTAAGCCAAACTTCTGAATCTACACGGCCTAACTCTACTGACCCTAACTTCACAAATTCTACACATCAGTAAAAATGTACTCGTATGGCTTGGCTGTTTCGTTGCTTCAGAAACTAAATATTCGCATCACCGTCACGTAGCGAAACGGCGAAGCCATACATTAATTTTTACTGTTATGTAGAATTTGTGAAGTTAGGGTCGGTAGAGTTAGGCCGTGTAGATTCAGAAGTTTGGCTTAACATGAGATCTGATATCTTTTTCACAGGCTAAACATTATGTGGTCGTCTGGCAACATTTTACATGAAATGTTTTTGGTGGGATACCATTCTGCCGTGCAGGCCCTAAAGTGCAGTATGAGGAAAAAAGCGGTTTCGAGAAAACCGCGAAAAACTTTTTAACACTGTTTTTTTTAATATTGTTAATGTGTATGGTGCATATTTTTATTGCTACGAGGACTAAGTGACAACAAAGATGGTATTTACAAAAACAAATATTAATTTAGTTTATTAGATTTTAATTAAAATCGGGTTTTTTAAATTCATGGCAGTTACTGCACGCATAAAGTTACCCATATGCAGATTAAAATGCGGTAAAGATACTTGATACCACAAAAACTTAGATTTTTTTTGCTACTTTGCAGACTAATTTGCAGCATAAGACTTTCTTTACTGCATTTTAATTTGTGTCATGAACGATTTGCACATGTAGTACATAACGATTTCCTCCAACTTACGAGTATGTTTGAGGTGGGAATTTACAGAAAAAAATGTATGTATAAAATTGACGTTTATTTTTTAATATTATTAGTCCAGTCAACGGGGAGTTTTGCCCTACATAAGGTGGTGTAGTTTTTTTAAGTTTTGCTTAAGTTTATTACTAACACTAGTATTTAAGCTCGTAACTAGTACTTACAAAATATGGATGTAATCGTAAGATGAGTCTGAAATAAATGATTATTATTATTAAGCACTTATAGCTAACTCATGAAAAATTTAAGTTTTCGATCTCGAGGAGTGTTTGTGTTAGCCAGCGTCTTGGATTGAAGGGGTCCAAATTCGTTCTTTTACTTTATGACAAAAATGTCTAAGAGAAGTTTAAAGACATTAAAATTCCACAACAAATTGTATTTTTACGTTACGTATATTTCGTTTATTTAGACACGTGAAACTTGTTTTACCGAATGCGTATTAGACGCTAAGATGTCTGAAGTAAAGGACAACTGAAAAGACACGTTGTTTTTTGAGCAAATCTAGTTCCATCCACTCCATTCAGTGCAAGCGTCAATTTATCCCCATAAATTCCAAAAAATAAAAAATGTTAAATACAAAAATGTGTTTTATGCGTTAGAACCACAGAAAACAAATAATTATCCTCAACACATAAAAAAATCCCTGTTTAAAAGAAAAAAATTAACTGGCTGACTGACTGATGGATCAACGCCCAGCCGAAACCGGTGGGTATAGAGGCATGAAATTTTGCACACAATTATCAACAAAATCGATAAAATAAGTGTTAAGAGGATTTTTCGTAAATCTAAACCCAAAATATGCATCCTCGCGGACGAAATCGTGGGCAAAATACTCGTCAAATGTGTAGACGATTTTAATGAATGTTGAGTGTTCTTCCTCTTGTAACTTTGAATCTACTTAGATGACGTACCTACAGAATATGTACAAATAAAGTTGTTGTGGAGTTTTATTGACTTTAAACTTCACATTTTTGTCGTAAGGTTAACTGTTGAAGCATTATATGAAAAAGAACAAATTAGGACCCCTTCAATCCAACATGGCGGCTAACGCAGACACTCCTTGAGCTCGAAAACTTACATTTATCATGAGTAGCATGTACTTAAGAAATACAAATGAAAAAAAAAATACTACACCGCATAATGCAACGCAGAGCCTCGTATACTTAAAGCTTTTTGGTTCCGCAAGAAACATGAGATTTTTCAATTAAATGTCACATTAATTTATATACCTACAGTGTTTGTTTTCCCACTACCGATACTTTAAGGGGATATAATAGACTCATTTTCATCGACAAATCTGCTTATAAAATAAAAAAAAATCCAACTAAAACACTTTGCGAATGGCGGCAATTTTGGTTTTTTAACCGGCCGAACTGAAATATGTACAATAAAATGAAACCAAGAGATCAATATGAGGCTTCCGAAAAACTTACAAGAGTTTTCTAAATAATAAGAAAAAATAATAAAAAACATGGGAAAGCACTTAATTGTACACAAAAATTACTGATTTTTTTCACATATTTCACTCTAGCTCGAAAAGTACCCCTGTTTTTTGCTTGGGTTTTTGTGGTAAATTAAAAATATTCGACTGATCGAGCAAGAAAGTTAGCGACAAATTCTGACTAGAACGCAGTAAAATATGACCTGTACTGCAGTGAAATTAGTAAAATC
Source organism: Agrotis exclamationis (assembly GCA_950005045.1). Taxonomy (NCBI): domain Eukaryota; kingdom Metazoa; phylum Arthropoda; class Insecta; order Lepidoptera; family Noctuidae; genus Agrotis; species Agrotis exclamationis. Next base: position 21,269,603 of record OX465435.1, on the reverse strand, counting down.
GTTCAAGTTAACAATTATAACGCAGTAACAGAGTGTCATACTGCGTTTTAATTAGCATTTAAGTTATTTTCATCTTTTGAAAAATACTGACTATACAGCAGTAAATAATGAATTTACTGCACTTTAGTTGGTTTTCACGTAATAAAGTTACTTCAATAACACTAAATAAAATACTACATTTTAATTCTTTGCTGCATTTTAATCTGTAGTTCATGTGAAATAAAATAGTAATCAGCCATGCAGTATTAACACTTTTGGTACAAAAACTACTTACTGCGTTTTAATTTATATTCCTCAATATTTTTTTTGGGTATAGAATACAGATTTTATGTGTTAATATCGATATTTACTGCGTTTAACTTGGTAAAGTCACGGATCGTGGTAGACGTAACTGCTATAACTGTATTTTAGTTGGTATTGTAATATATTTAGACATGCAAAATTACGTTACTGCTTTCAAAAAATTGATTTTTTAACCGTTTAAAGCATCCTAGCAAATACCTGATTAGATCTTCATATTCCTTATAACGTGTCCGTTAAGGTTCTATATTCAACAAAAAAATGACAAAAAACCTGTTACTGCGTTTTAGGGACTGCACGGCAGCATTATCCTGAAACTATGCTATTAAAAGCTTTATCTAAACCCTGAGCTGTTTCAAAACACTAACATTATTAATTTGACATTTATTCAATAAAGATAAATCTTACCTACATTTACACCGAGCATAGAACTCTGCAGAGAATTCCCAATGGATCGCATCTTACATGAATACTAAGACAATAAGCCAATAGCCACTCGCTATGAATACGATCTTAGAACCCTATGCTGAGGTTTAGCCATAGGGCAAGAACTACGGTGAGACAAGTCGAGATGACTTTCTAATTGTGAATAAATAACAATCATTCAGGAGGTCTTTTTATTTCAAAAAAGTCATGCTAATTCGTATACCCAATGGTTTTAAATGAGACAGGGCAATGAACACTGTAGTTCTAACAGCATCCAAAATCGTCAATTTTTTTATACTTTCTAATTCATTTTCAACAGATAAAACTTTTCTAGTTCTCGTGTGTATTTTGAGATTGTCAAACGTCTGTTTGAGTCACTGAATCATCAGTCAAGTACACCATATTCGCAAGTCCATTAATACACATAACAATTTTCCAAAAGGCCCCAAAACTAGCTTCTTATTCTAGCATCATTATTGTCTGGCTTGCCGAATTTGAGATACGAGTACAAAAATCTATCTAAGATTCTTAAATAAACGATAACTCACTTTCAGATTCACCACACCCACTCATTCTACTAAAAATATAGCGCACAGTCTATTTCTCACGCAAATAAAATTCCTTATCAACATAAAACATGACGTTTAGATTACTTGCGTTACTGTTCATGGCGTACTATGGTTCATGGTCGCAGACCGTAGATCGTAGACCGTAGAGCCGTGAGAGCACACAACGCTTATCGACTAATTGATCGCAACGACCGAAGGCGCACCTGCGTGGAATAGGGTTGGGTGGTGTTGAGTATCGATATTTTATTCATAACTCTTGTCAAGACGATATAAATAGGTACTAACCTTTGTTTTGGATGGCTGTTTGATTTATTATTTTACCTGCTATTGTTTTTATTGAAAGTTGTTGAAGTTAAGATTGAAAATAAGAGCCAAAGTTTTTCTAAAACTTCTACAACTGAATGGTATAAAAACCAATAATAAACCTACAAGTATTTTATTTAGTACTGAAATTGAGAAAAACGTACTTAATTTTCGTTAAATCCTATTTAGATAGATCTTCAAGAAAATTAAGCATGTTTCTACTTTTGCAAATCTTGCATGTAGTTTATTTATGTGACCATAATTAAATGACTGTACAGTGATTGTATTGTAGTTAACTTTGCGATTAATGAGTTACGAATAATAATTAAGGCATAAGCTGTGTTTATTGGTATATTTGTTATGTGTTTCTGAGATAAAAGGCAGACATTTGTCGTATATTTAACTTACTATGTCTCTGTTTTAATAGCAAAACTATTTCAAAATTATTTTCATGAATATCGATACGTTCACTCACATCCCTATGATTAAGATATCAGCTCCAAGGCTACAGCGTGCTTAGTGTTGTGGCCAGATAATGTGAAACGGGTGGTCTGCACTGTTAGCTCGCATACGAATGTACTATCGATAAGGCCAGTTATCGAGCAATATAAATCACTAGGCGAGGTTGCGAGAATACTCGGCTGAACAAATATTAAATGGGTTTTCTCGTGTGATAAATATGTTTAATTCATACAATTGTATTGAATGGAAGGTAGAAATAAGTGACGTGGAAATTATTATGAAATATCCCACATTTATACAATTTATCAAAGTTACTCCTTTCTTAGAAATAATACATTTACTACGTTCATTAATTTTCTTTGAGGTATTTCAAATGAAACTGTCTGAATTCTAAACCAATTAGACGTAAATTGAATTATTTCTATTACTTAGTAAAATTAGTTTCAAGTCTGTAGTTGTAAGTCCAGTGAGTTGAATTTAAGTTTCAATTTATTTTCAAATTATATTACGAAAAGTGACTGAGTATAATGTAGCCAGCTTCTAGTGAAATAAAATAACTCTTGTATTTGCTCTAAGCTTAGATAGAGATATACCTATTCGTAGACCCACATACATCCCACCATGCCCCTTCTATCATCGCACATCTAGACGCACGGCAAATTACCATCATTACCTCATTGCTATACCACCAATTCGCACTAAGCGTTTCCAAACGTCTTTTATAATGCGGACAGCGAAGGAGTGGAACTCTCTGTCTGCGTCTGTGTTTCCCAACCCATACAACCCTAATCTCTTCAAAGTTAGAGTGAACAGGCTTCTTCTGGGTAAGCTCGCTCCATCGTCGACCTTGTCTTAGTCACTCCTGACCTAGACTAAGGTCAAGAGCAAACCCATTATACATACAAAAAAATACATGTGGCACTCAGAGACTGCCGCGGTGAAGCTATTGCATAACATTTATTTATTTTAAAAGAATAAAATCGCCTACCGCGTATATTTAACGAGATTATAATTTATTTAAAATGTTTGTGGTGCACTACCTGTAATAAAGAACTTCATTGTTGTAGGAGAATTTTATAAGTTTTCATTGTGAAAACTCCTTTTGTAGCTGGCCGTTTAGAATCAGTAAGAAAAAGTAAATTGTTTTTATGACGGATATTTTATGATTACCGAAGTCTCCCGAACTGAAACGATGTTAGACGATGCGTGGTGTCAGGTATTTTCGTTAGGTTTTTGGAAAGTTTTTGATTCGGTCGCCGCGCCGCGCCGCGCTCAGAGGCCGCGATAAAAGCTATGCAAAAGCTTAAAAAAAAAAACATATATGACATCACGCCCATTTCCCATGGGGATGGGGGCAGGCAGAAGCTACAGAGCACCACCTACTCCTTTTTCCTCATCTACATTCATACATCTGGTCATACACACACGTCGATTGCTAGTACTACACACCCGAACTTTCTGAAGTACTTCACCAATAAGGTCAGTGTTGGTCTTCCTAGGGCGTCCCCTCCTGGCATTACTACTCACCTCTGCCACACATAGACCACATAAACCCACATTTCATCAGTAATACATACAAAAGTTCAAAAGCCTCCTGCAGGCACACGCGATTAATCGCGCTGCGACAACGAGCCAAGCTAATTTCCACTCTAAAAATACTGCGAATGGACCGCGACATGTCGCCCCGCGCGATTAATCGCGTGTGTCTGCAGGAGGCTTTAAGTTCTATGTTTGTGTAGTGTATAAAAATAAATGTCTCATAGTTCCACATAGATACACTGCAAGGCATTTTATAACTTCAACTTTACGAATAGAGATTTTCAAACGAGCACAACATATCGTATATGTTTTCCTCTTAAAGCTAATAAAAATATAAAACCTCTATCCTTTTCCGCACAAAGTCGAGTGAAAATCTTCTCTTGCCAATGTTTGCACGATTCCTTTATTCAAATCTGTTTCAATTCACATACACGATACATAGTTCGCTGGGGAAGGATCTATTTACTGCTCTCTTAAATGTACATTTAATGTAACGATATTACTCGTAATAATGTATCTAGTTGTGTGTTGTCAAATTTTGCCAATATGTAATGACGATTTTGATTATACTTATTTGGCAATAATTCTGTTTATTTAAGGTACTGCTGAGTTTTTTTTAATTCATTAGAGGAAGGAATAATACCTAAATTGAGAATAATTCGCAAACTCATATGCCCTAGCGTCCAAATAGATTGGTAGATAGAATGTAGGTACTGTATTGAACAACAAAATTGTTTTACACGCAGAGAAATGTATACGAGAACTTCTGGTTGCAAACGTGACAGCAAGACTCACTAGTTGACTTTACAACATTTCTAGTAATAAATACTAAGTCCTTGTTATCTACTACTTACTTAGTATTTATTACTAGAAATGTTGTAAAGTCAACTAGTGAGTCTTGCTGTCACGGTTGCAACCAGAAGTTCTCGTATAGGTAGCCAGACATTTCTCTGCGTGTACATTTGTACAACTGTTTAACAATATTGCTAATTCTATTATTGTAATGACGGTCTTATCGCTAATAGCGATACTATCTTCTAGACAACTTTTAGATAGCCCAGCTGTTGCTCTATCAAATAACCTGCTAAAGATTCAAAACTAGGTTTGCGCTGTATCTTCTTTCAACGCTAATACCAACAATGCTCACTAATCCTACACTCCACTACTTTTTAAACCCACGACATATTATCAAAATGAAGTACACATCAATACCCTAGAGCAACGTTATCCCGAACTCTTACCAAATATAATTTAGGTAAACTTGTCCAGCTTACGAAATATTTGTTAAAGTTGAACCATATTTGTTGGTTAACAATCTGTAGTGCTTCATATTTGGTTCAGCTTCATCGATGGATACAAAATAGTTAAGTTAAATATGGTAGAATAGTTACGACTATAACCCGGAGCAATATTCATGAAATTCGTGGAATATTTCACAGATATTGAAGTTCTACGGTTCCTTCAGTTTTCGCATTCCTTGGACTTTATAGTTTTATTTTAAAATATTTTATCTTGTGTCCAATATTGTAGAGAACAGTTTATTAGTGGTACAATTTTAAATGTTTGGCGCAGTGGCTGAGTAATCGATTGCTGCGCAGCGTGTTGCGGGTTCGATCCTCGCACGGAATAAATATTTATCTAATCTGCTAGTAGTTGTTCCGGGTCTGGGTGTAATGCACCAACGATACAGGAGTTAAAAAAAAAAATGTTAGAATTTTTGTTGCTTGCCCAGCAATCGTTCCATGTCAATTATAAGCGTTTGTTTAGACAGGTAACCGTTTTAAACATAGTCGAAAAAGGTAAGCAGATGTGGAATTCAAAAATATCTTCAGTATATCAATTTGAAAGTAAACAAAACATTCTAAAACGAATCGCCTCTCAACCCACAAGATCCCCTAACTCCAAACATTTCACAAAACAATCGATTTCGATTCGTTTCCCCATTCATCAAACCCGTACGATGAACCAACAATACATCAACATTAAACAAGACAGACAGACATATGACATTGTTGCAAACACCCACAAAATCCTATTCGATACATCGGTTTTACAATCGGGAATCTATTCGGATGTAATCGGATGTCATTTACACAAACAAGGAGTGTTAAAGTTTGTGCGGCGCAAATATTGCTGTCTCTTCGGCTGAGGAATGGTGTATATTATCACAAGTTTCATTACTCGAAGGTGTACTTACATAAATACGTAAATAATTATGTTTGTCTATTAATTACATGCTAAAATGACTGAACGAATTTAAATTAAACAATCATGGCACAACGATAGGTTTGGCCTAGGACAGGGCATACATTTTTGTGGTAATATGTTTCAGTCGAGGTGTTCTATAAGATCACTGGTTTACTTAAGCGAGTGGGTTTTAAAACGGTCAACTATTGTTCTGAAACATCCGAACTTTTAGAATACATCTACCCATTTTTCTATCATCAATAAAAAAGCATTTCGCTATATAAACATGTATTCCACAAAACGCAATCAGAATCATATCGAATCGGACATCCAACACAAAAATTGTCATGAAAACAAAAGCTTCTATATCATTTGCCACAGACAGAATCGTTTCAGTAGGGGAAATCGATGCCGTCACCGGAATCCATGTTGAATTGCTATCGTCTGCTGTCCATTGGCGGGGGCGCTAACTTATGTGCCAATTTTGCCGGCACTATGTCACCGATGGACCTCGTCCGGAGAATATATTGCTCGTAAATCTGTTGCATGATTTAAATTAGATATATTGTACTGTTATTTTTGCCTTGTTACAGAGCTTAGTTATTTTCCTTGCGTAAGAGAAAAGCCATTTATCATTTGCATGCAAACCACACTAGAGCGCAACGTTGCAAATAAAATAGTAACCTTATTCAGCCATGTTTTGTGGTAAACTACTTATCATATTACAAACTACATCCATCTTTAATGGAAGCCAAAATAAATAACCTTCATTCCACAAACGCGAAGGGTTTTGACGACGTAAACCCTCCGTCACATTTCCCGTGTCATCACTCTCAAAATCTGTCACTAAGCTACCGGAAAACCATAAACAACATATTCGGCCCATTTTTTACCATCGGGGTAGGTTTCCCCATTACTTGGGTCAGGTTCATTACACCCCTGTATCCGATGACCAGTTAATCAGCTTGGACATGGGTTGTTTATACCATGAGGTTTATCGGACGTAGTACTTTGGGGTCTGGAAGAAGCTTTTAGGGTAAATATTTTTGTAAAAAATGCTGTAATATTTTTCGGTAAAAGATGACTTGTTTTCTTAGTCGTCTTGACCAAATTTTTTTGTTACCAAATTCACTATCTGAAGTGGAAGAAATTAATATTGAAATGATAGTGGAATACCCGAGCTGTAATACGATACTAAACAATCAAACCCGCAAAATTAACAACAAAACACAAACACTCATCTAAAGCACCGTTCTAACATCATCAATAATAATAATCGAGGCAAATCCAAAGAATCTCTCAGTAATAATCCTGGAGCATGTGAAATAAAAAGGTGATACATCAACTATATGAGAAGGGAAGCGAATAGCAACAGGCGGAAATTGGCTCGACTTGATGAATGATATTGACGGCGTGATGTGGCGTTATGCTACTCTTAAAGCAGGCGAAAGGCCTGAAGAAATAATGGATATTTTGAGTGGAGATGAGAAGTCGAAAGTATTCTGTAATAATATATGATCAAAAGAAACTACAGTAATAATTGAAAATAATCAAGTTCCATTTAATAAAACAGGAGACAATACCCGAAATTCTGTTACGAAAGATAAGAAAGGACAATGTAATAAAAGATAGTCTAATACTAGCAAGCCAAATTCTAAAGTTGTTCGGACCCGAAACTTTGGCTCCTAGAAACAACTAATTGCTGAGGCAGATGAAAATGGCCAATAAAACGATACCGACAAAGCCTTTCTAAGATTACGACTAAAGTTATACTAAGCTAGTTTAACTGGCTACAGAAAGGTTTGAATACAGACACGTTTTAAGAACAAATAGGTTTAAAAGCACTGAATCAAGACAAAAAGATTATTAAGAAGAAGTATCAAATCTTACTGTAACAAACAACAAGATCTATCCACACTTGCCAACTATACTATTAAATAAGCGTGTAACCTGACAAATCACAGCCGTGTCAGTACAGGGGGAGACGGAGGACAGACTGATTGATGTCCACGACCCTCGTCCACCCCCACCCCTCCTTCTGTCTCCCGAGCATAAAGAAAACTAATCTTGAAAACGTTTTGGTACATGATTGGGTAATTTTTTCTCTGACCGCCTTTCCACATGTCTGCTTTGAAATAAATTAAGTGGTTGTGATTTTTATGGGGTCAGGCAGATATGGGTAAGAAAATGGAAGGTTTATTTTTCTTTATAAATCTTGTGTATCAGATAGAGTTGCGAAATTATATTTGTAGCCACAAAACGTTCGGATTAAAAAAATACTTTCTATCTATATAGAAATCCTCTAGAGATTTCAAGAAAGAGAATAGTCTTATCGAAACCGGTTTATAGTAAACCCCTATTTTTCAATACTAAAAGAATTCCGTATCGTTTGTCGATTCTTCACCTCGTGCCACCATTAAGTCTCCGTCGCAACAATCGTTCCCGACTTCCTCAATTTCTTACAACAGCACAAACGATTTGTTTGGCCTACGTCTTGACTGGGGACGGAGGTAGCTCTGTAGATTCCATTGTTTTTTGCGACCCCTCGAGAAGGACTTTGAACAGTCGTAACTGTGGTTTATCTGGATGATATATTGTTGTAACCATATTGATTAATGATTGATTATGAATTCTGAAAGTTTGAATATTAATTAAATCATTGCACTTAACCAAAGATGCATTTCGTTAGACCAATCTATAAGCAGCTCTCTGTTCATCAATACATTTACACCAAACTCAGCTAGAGAATAACATTAAATCAGTAGATTATGGCACACTCAGACGGCTAACAGAGGCATCAATACAATCTGATCGGCAGTAATCCGTTCGGAGGATATCATATGAATATAATTCACGCTCGATCGCCTCAGACGCGATGTTTTCTCAGATTCAACCATTTGTGAACCGCACACACGGCTCGGGGAATTGACTATTAACTTATTTTTATAGATTTTTGGTTTTAGTTAAATTCTTCTTGATTTTCCTTATTATAATATGACTGAAAACTAATGTAGTTTCTCACTCAACATAATCGTTCGACTTTCGCCTTGATCATAGTTCATCGTTTACTTATCCAACCGACTCTAGTTAATATTAATTCAGAAATCGATGAATGTTTCCTTAAATACGTTTAGTAATTATGACAATCTGATCCAATATTTACTATGAATTTGGCTTTATCTGTAATGTATATCAATTCTTATTCAGCAAAACCTGTACGTTACTGCTATCGCTAGTCTTCGTTACGGAAGATCATAATAGACGAGTTAAAAAGTACAAATAATTTAAAAATCTATTACTGAACGTCTAGGAATTCTATCCACGATCTTCAAAACCCCAAAACTGCTAGTCTACCAAGCAGTGTGTCAGATAATGTCGCCGCAGCGAGGGTACGTGTGAAATAGCCCGGAATGGAAATAAGTACGGTAAGCGATTCACGAGTGATTTGCTCCCGCAGACGCCGCTAACGCCGCACCACTCTTATTAGCCGGGGATTGTGACTTCTTTATTTTGACGAGGTTTTCGTGTTTCTGGAGTTCGTCGAGTCTCTGCTGAAATGGTTTTCCGATGCAAATTACTTGAGTATAGTTTGCTTGATAATGTGAGAAGATTTGCACTTTGTTTTTCTACTTATTCTTTTGAGAGCGTTGATGTATCGATTTTAACTATTCCATTGCAGTAGTAAGTTAACTTTAATTTTTATTGACGCATTCTTATCATTTTATGAATCAACTAATAAAACATTATGTAGGTATGTTTCTAAAATCCACATCATTTAAATCACTCCATTCATACATAAATTCCTCACAATCACGTTATCTCAATTCTGAGCTAAAAAGTCATAACACAATAAAATAGTACTGGCAACAACAGAACAAAAGGACAAACAGCAAACAAAGCATAAACTGTAACAGCTAAAATAATGCTCACATTGATATCATATCCAGGACAATTATTCCCATCACACTTTGGCTAGAGCATTACGGGATGAAGTTTACGTTCCTGACATGCAGAGCTTATTTAAAAGTCAGCGGAACTCTTAATGGTGGAAACATTTATGATGTCTGAAGATGGTTTATGATATATGTGAGTGACCTTTTTAGAAATGAGAGCTTTTGCATTCATATCACCTAATTCCGAGAGATGTCGTGAAAATCAATTCCTGATTTAGGCGATAGATTTTTATGACATCTCTCGATAAAATGATCATAGTTCATGTTATCTATTTCGAATTCAGCCTATATACCAACTAAATATGTCTCATACTATAACTACACTTCTGTAGGTGTAGTATTCGGTACATGTCCAACTTATATTACCCTGAGGAGATCATAGGCATCTGTTTTTCTAGGCTTTTGCCAGGCATTTTGACTAATTCCTTTCTTTACGTTTTAACGAATATAGAGAGCCCATATTCATCATCAAATCTTCTGAAAGTAATTCCTAAAAATCTATTTTCTACATATTGAACAAGCAGCGAACTTAGTCAGCAATAAATCCTATGATACGTAGGAACACACGAGAAGAATGTGAACAGTAGCTGAATAGTTGACGATGTGGCGTGTTCGCGCACTGACACTGCGGAGCACGGGAAATGGTCCGCGCTTGACGCAAACTGTTAGCCTAGCGATTTGATGTGGGTTTTATCAAGTCATGATATTGAAAGCGATGAAAATAAAGCTCATAGATATTGCAAAAGCGAATCAGCTGTGGAATGAGAAAGAAATAGTAAATATTTTAAAAATACGTCACCGTGAGACGTTAGAAATGGATTGAAAATTTCGACGCATTAGGCATGAACCGCGGTGGCTCGGTTGGAAAGAGCTTCGGGTGTACTGAATCCGGAAGTCGCAGGTTCAAATCCTAGAAATCTAAGAAACTAGTAGTCTTGAAACCAATACGTAGCCATTAATTTTCCACTTTAAAAACGTCTGTCCTTTGAATGAGAGGAATAAAGAATAATATTATGCACGAACTTTAGTAACTTAACTTTTAATATGCAGTAGAATTACTAAAAACCTGTCAGTTAAATCAGGAACCATCCCAGCGGTCGCTTTAGCAAAATCAAAATATGTTCCCTCAACGTTTTCACATGTCTCTAAACTGCGATTAATCTTTTTTCTCCCACGGGACTACACTACACTACTTTAAACAAGAACGCCATTAGCCTGTGCCTTGGACCGCACCATAAGTGGGAAATAGCTGGGAAGTGGATGGAAATAAGAGCTAAACGCCAAGAAGACAGATTTGTTTTATTCACAATTCGTAGCCAGACGAGGTTAGACTATCTCTGCTAGAAATTGCGGCTACATTTTATATTTTTACTTCTCCGTTTGCTGTTTAAAGTTTTAAAGATATTTGATTTTATGTCGGTTCGCGGGGTTTAGGATTTCATGGAATGTTTAATAAATTCTTAGTTCAGTTCCAAGAAAAATGTTAGAAAATGCATGCTTCGGTTTCATAACTTTTAAACTGAATTCAATTTAACGTTGTAGCGCTGCACTTGCAGCTTTATGATGTTCATGATTTTTATAGACTGAAATAAAATAGTTACTTTATTTTTGTTCACATTTATTGTTTACAAGTTATCTAGCGTTTAATGGGGACACAATCCAAGTGTTATTGGGAGATTCTCGATTTATTTGACTTTATGAATTAATCTACTGTGTTATTCCAAGAAGAGCTAAGTAAAGGTTATGATCAAATATCTGCTTATCCAATGTTGTTATATCCAACGGTTAAACTTAAGGTCAAACCGAAACTAATCCGCGAACTGGAGCTTATATCCGCACGGAGAGCCGAACAAACATAAAGTTTGCGGTTATGCGGATATCCTTATTCGGATTTATACGTCGTTTGTGTATCTAGATGACGTAATCATCTTTATTGCGAATCTGTGGTTGTGGATGTTATAATGTTTAGTGACATGTCTGTATTAATAGGCCAGTTGCTCGTTTTTATTGACTCTTCTAATTCCTAAATATTAAATACTCTGCTATACCACTAAAGGCATCGGCAAAAACGGCCTGTAGTAATATTCTAATATACTGAAAACAAGCACAAGGCATTTCTTCTGAGAAAATTAAAGTTCCCATTAATTTTCATGAAGGTTCTGCTTCGCAATATAAAACTCAGCTAGTTTATACACACCAACCTAAAAATGATCGAACCGTACAAAATTTGTTTCAGCAATATTTATGAAAGGCAATATTATCTACTTCAGCAGTTTTACTAAACTCCGGGCCTCTGTATCCAAAACTTTACGACTTTCAACCGCATCCTGGCTTGAGCAAAACACCTATCAAGTGGTGCAAATTTTATATATAGGGTGAGAACACCTGTTATCTGGCGAGCAGACTTTAATTTTCTTGCTAAACAAATGGGCTGTTAAACTGAAAGTTTATAGCCACTATTGGGTTCGAATTTAAATTAATTTAATCAATGGATTTAATTAAAATTGTGTTTTAGATGTTAACCGGCGATTGGATCTGTTTAATCTCCTCGTAATAAACTGATTTATGCATAGATTATACCTACTGACGAGAGGCTTATTGATTTACATTATGTACTTTACAGCTTTTATTGGAGTCATTTTAATTAAAAGCATAAAATCTTAATAATCTTCATGCACGATTTATTTTTCTTTTAAGTCACACACAATTGAAAAATATGTTTGAATCAGCGCATATTTTTCCAAAATGCTCGCCTCTTGAGCTCTCTGAAATACCTCAGAATAAAGTCAGATAAAATAAGGATTGAAAGTTTAAACATTGTTGGTACTTGAAAACGAGTATCTTTACAAAATAAAATATAAGATCCTTTGGATCAGATGGAAAACAAGAGATTGCTTCTACGCTGAACTGGAATATTTCTGAAAGAATAGCATAAAATCGAATGTTGCATTATCTTTGGATCTAAGATATACAAACTATAATTTTAAAAGCACTGTGATATAAATGTTGATTACTATTTGTGAGTGCAAAAAACAAAATTGAACAAACATAATTATTTTTATTCAAAACCGTATTAATCGCCTCATCCGACAATTCGTGGTCACTCCGTACATTCAGTTTACTGCCCCTAAAAACTGTAAGTGATCAAGAATTTTACGAGTGCGGTCGATTTTAGAGTAAATTCGTGTTCCAGTCTATTTACTGTGTTTATATACTGCGGTAGGACATGTGTTTACTCGATTTTATGCGGGTTCTTGAATCGAAAACGTTGAATCAATTCTGGGCTAAGCATCTTCTAACAGAGTGGATTTGAAAAATTGTTACCCCGCAACACAAAGGAATATTGAAGGACACCGTGGATTTTAGTCAGTACGAGTCTGACAGTGCCTCCCGCCCTGCCCGGGGTGCGAGGACTCATTTGATGATTTTACCACGCAAAAAAAAAAGTCACCAAGGAATTATATCTCGGAATATATGAGTGTTTTCCAAAGAATATGTTCCCATAATCGCATTAATTTAGCAAGACTTTCTCTAATTTAACTTTTAATAGAATTACAAGGCGAAGTTACATAAGTCCCCACATCAGATCTTATCATCCCGCCGCTTTGTATAAGCGCCTGATGTTAAAATTATAACAATATGTTGCGCTCGAAAGTTGCTCTTGCTTTTCCCGCAGGCGCTTTCGGTAATGCTTGTTTTGGCATACGCTGCCTTGTAGACAACACTAATGAATTTGTAATTTTGATTGCTAATTGAATGCAGTAGTTTGCGAGGATCCTAACTTTTAGTAAAATAATATTGTTCTTTATGTAATTTCTCAAATACGTCTTCGACTTACACACTCAAATACTTACAATTTCGCATTTTAGATGCTCAAAATAATTACAAGCGTCTTGGGGCTCTCCAAATTAGAAATTGTGAAAATATTTTGATTTATTTTCCTCTGATACGTAAAAATCAAGCTTTTTTCCCTCGAACCGAGAGCGGGCCCTCGGGAACTCTAAATTAAAAGGTACTTTCATAACAATTTGGGATGATTTCCCTCGGAATCAAGTTTCATTCGTTGGATTTGGAAATTGGACACAATTTTCGGCGGACTTTGATTTTAAGAAGTTTTTTAATCGAATCAAATTAACTATGTAGTTAATCTTCTTTTTGTAATTACTTACCGGAAGTGAAATCATTAATTGATGGAACATCGATTTCTTTCATTAAGATTTTGTTGTGATTCGTAATTAAAAAACTGTCTTAATTTTCGTTCATTAATAATGTTAATAACTACTGAGATATTTCCCTTGTCAAGTACTTTCAAACAAAAGACGCAAAACCTGTTAATTTTAGTGATTTTCTTATTGCATCCTCATCATTATTGCTTAGTGTAAACTAACGATGCAGTAAGAAAAACCCAGTCGTAAGTCAAGCAAGTAATTGTCTGAATTCCAGTTTAGGCTAAGTCGAAATTAAGCTCGGGCACGCCGCAATCGCGGCGGTAAGACCCCTCTTTGAGGAGTGGCTGGATAGGAGTCACGGCGTCCTGACCTACCGCATGACGCAGGTCCTCACCGGACACGGAAGTTTCGGGAGGTACCTGTGTCTAAGGAGAAAGGAGGAAACGCCTGGGTGTCACCACTGCGAAGATCGCCCGGAGGACACAGTAGAGCATACGGTGCAAGACTGCCCAGCTTGGGCAGAGCACCGACGTGTCCTCACGGTGGCGATAGGCGGAGACCTCTCGCGCCCGGCATTGGTTGCGGCCATGCTGCGGGGCGAGACGGAGTGGGAAGCGGTCGCCTCCTTCTGCGAAGCAGTCATGCTCGCGAAGGAGGAGGCGGGCCGCGTGAGGGAGAGGACAATGTCCTCCCTCCGCCCCACCCGCAGTGGTGGACACCCACGGCGACGGACGTCGCAAGACGATCTCCGGCCACCGTAGGCGCGGGCATGCGGGCGGCGAGTAAAGGGCAACTCGCTGCCCGACCATGGACCATGCCCGGGTCGACGGCGCGTTGTGTTCCACGCGCGCCTCAAAGAGCGTCAGCAAGATGACGGGGCCCCCCTCTAGAGGGCCAAAGCCTGCCGGGGTCGCGGGACTTATACCATTACCGTGACCCCGGAACATAAAGGGCTATCGAAGGACACCGTGGATTTTAGTCAGTACAAGTCTGACAGTCCCTCCCGCCCTGCCCGGGGTGGGAGGACTCATTTGATGATTTTACCACGCAAAAAAAAAAAAAAAGTCGAAATTAAGCTGTATACCGGTACAGCTTTTACCTGCCTTGTACCTTAATTAATAGCTTTAAGTTTCTGTTTTATACAATTTGAGTCTCATCAATAAACTTTTCACATAAGCGTAATATTTTAATAACCCCTACCACATTTACGAATCAAACCTAATAATAAATTTCCATTTGTTCCAGGTACATAGCTGCGTTTATTAGCCTCGCCGGCATCTCGGCTAGGCCATGACGATCGATGGACGTCGTCCCTTGGGTATGATCGCGCGGTTGATTGAATTGTTTCCTACATTACATGACGCTATTTGGAAAGCTATTGTTATTAGTACGGGGCGCTTAGGTTATTAATTTAGCAGTATATTGGTTGGTGTAATGACCTGATTTGACCTTTTCGTTATTATTCTTCACAAAGCAGAAAAAAAAATTAAGACTGATCTGTTGGTCTTCACTTAAACTGATCGACATCTTAATGAATGCTTAATATAAGCATTATGGTACATTTTCAACGCTCTTTTTAGAGCTGTAGTTGAATTTCTAAAAGCGTAGTGTGTTGTGGCATTTTTGGTGTCACTTTAGCAAAGTGAATCTTTGAGTAAAAACTTGTTTCGGTATGCCCAAAAAGTAGATATTATCTGCCACAATATCTCTCCATAATATCAGCCAAATAGGAAACATTTCAAAAAAAAAAAGTTAAATATGAAAATGTGTTCTATTACTGAAATAGAACCACAGGAAGAAATATCCGCACTACATAAAAAACCGTCCAAGTGCGAGTTGGACTCGCGTGAAAAGGGTTCCGTACGATTTATTTTTTGCCTACCTATACTTTTAACAGAAAATAATAGATGAATTGAAATTTACGAATAATTGAATAATTTTAATATCATGGACTTATCTTATAGGTTTTCCTATAATCTATAAGTAGAAAAGTAGTTTCTGTATTTTTTTCAATATTTTGGTTCAGTATTTACGGAGATAAGGGGGGGGGGGGGGATGGTCAATTTTCGTCTATTTTCTTGAATAACTTGGAAACTATTTATTTTAAAATTACAAAAAAAAATACAAGACATTTCATTTGATGTCACACAATGCAGTTTTCGATTCGACGGACACACGAGTGATCCTATAAGGGTTCCGTTTTTGTATTCGGACGTACGGAACCCTAAAAATTACTTTGTAGGTAACTGACGCAAAGATTCCTTACGTCAAGTACCTTATAATTATCTCAGTGAAAAAAGAAGCTCCCGTTACGATTTCAAACATCAAAGTAATCCGGAGACTATGCAATTCATCCCGCCTTTGTCTGTAATCCTAAATCATCTTATTCCCCGCCCTCACTCGCGTCTGTGCTCACTTCACTCGCCCTCTTCAAATTATTTCGACACTTGCACTTTGGATTCTTTGTCTTCTGTCTTTTGATAATAAAGTTCAGATTTGTCATTAAATTTAATTAATCATAAAAGCGAAATGTTTGACGGCTATTTGGGAAGTTACGAACTTTGAACAAAATGCAGTCTTGAGTCTTATGAGACAAATAATAACTTAATTTCTAAGATACTTACTTACGGGTGAGAGCGACAAAATTGTATCAAAAAAACAAATATACATACGAGAGCACTCATTTACACTTACGGAACTCAGTTGTATGTTAAAAGAAAAAAAAAGTTTTTTTGACTAGCCAACACGAGAATACAATAATTACTATCAAGAACTAAAAATATAGAAAAAAAAATTACATTGTGTCCCACGGCCAATTAGTTATCATATCATTTGAAGACTTTCCGTCGTACCACAAAAATTTAATCATCTGTTGAACGCTTGTCTAAAAAAGTATAACTGCAAAATGACCTTTATGTTAACGCAAATGCCGCTTTGCAATTGACAGTTTTTTTCGACAGGTGTTCAACAGATGTTTCACTTTTTCTAGTAAGACAGTATAAGTCTAGGCCTTTGGGACTGTTTAAGCAGGATACCGATGTCCGAAACGGCCTGAGGCCCCCAGGGAGGACTCGTTTGAAGATATTTACACCCAAAACAAAAGGACAAAGTCTTAACATTAGGGAAACTAAATTCTATAATAAACATAATAAAAGTTAACTGTTTCATATTAGATAACAACAATACAACATCAACAATAAATTAGGACCTAGGAATACCTACCTACTGTCTATATCTCCAAAACAAACAAGAACCGAAGATACAAACTGTTTATCTGTCCGTCTGTCCGTGGCGAGATTATCCCGAACCGACTTCAAACTTCGTCGATGTTGAAGTCGGTATAAAAAGGGTTACCTGTCTGTTTCGCTTGTAAGGATTCCCGACTTCGAGACTTCGGGAGCGGTTGAATGGGGTTAACGTTTTCGGATTGCGGTGTTTTTCAGTATTTGTAGAAACTTTTAGATCAATGTTAAGTATGTATTTGAAAATAGAGCAATGGAGACCTAGTGGTATCGAACCGAAACCCAGGCTGGCTCATTACTTTGTGTAATTTAAATCATCATCACTGCTCTCAAAACGGTGAAGGAAAACATCGTGAGGAAACCGGCATGTCCTAGAACCAAAAATTCGAAGATATGTGACATCTACCAATCCTCGTGGTGGATTATGGTTCACTCTCTCTCTCACAGAGAGAGGGCCTGTGTCCCAGCAGTGGGAACATAAAGGCTGATATGATGATGATTTAGAAATCACATAAACTTAAGAGGCTCCTACCTGGGCATACGGTTTTTGAGTTTAATTCCCTGGTTAGGCAGTATTACTCAGTTCTTCCATCAGGAATTTCTTAGTAACAGCCCGAAATTATGAGTTTTGCCCTTGACAGCAATCGGCTTGCTACTTATAATTACGTGGAATTTTAACAGAACTCGCAAAAAATGTGCCCGTGTTGTGGGTGTACTGTGCACTAGTTCGCTTCTGCCTAATTCTTTGGAGATCACTAGCTCGATGTTATGTAAAACACCTCAAATAATAAATTTCCTTTAGTAGCTCCAGCTTATCCGCACTTTAACCAAAAATGCCCACTAACCCTAACGACCGTTTCACGAGAGGTTAAACTTAACCAAACGAGTTAGATTGGAGTTTAAACGCATCAGTTGATTGTGGCCGCCGTTTGCGAGCCATCAGTCGCACTTAACTGAAACTTAAACGGGGAACTTTAGAGGAAGGCATAGATATAGGTGAACTGGAACTGATCACTACTCTTAAAGATTTTTTAAAATTCATATTTATGGTAACTCCTTGGTAAGGGATATTAACAGGCTTAATTCACGTATTGTATGCGTTTATCTTCCTTAATTTGATGGAATATTTGTTTGTTAATAAGCACCACAGTGTACATTTCTTCCTTTAACTGTCATGTCGTTTAAAAGAGCTTTACTTTCCTAAACCGTGTTCAGATCTTAGCTTTTCAACCAACTTTTTCTTTAGATATTCAAAATGTTTATCAAGCTATAAAACCAAATGCTCTTTTAGCACATTTTCTGAATTCACATCAAAATCACCATTGAATACAAATTCAGCTACGTTCAAACAGTTCCTCTGCTACTTCAACTACTACTAGATACTTATACTTAGCTCATCCAGTCTCAAAGTACCCGCGACATTAATTAAGTAGCGACTGTTCATAAATCGCGAAGTTTTCAACTCGGATAGATTGTGCGACGGCTCTTACGTTTGTACTTTGTTAACAAACTCTAACTTAACTACTAGAGCGAGAGATTCTTCATTTTAACATGCTATATTCTTGTTTGAAACATTATTTTTCATTATATTCTTATCATAACTACAATCTTTTTTTTACGTGGTAAAATCATCAAATGATTCCCCAGTCGTCCTGTCCTGGGTGGGAACTCAGTGCGGGGTGACTTTGGACTGGCGGACTTGTACTGACTAAAATCAACGGTGTTCCTTCAATCATCATCATCATCAGCCGGAAGACGTCCACTGCTGAACATAGGCCTCCCCATTAGACCGCCACGCCGAACGACAATTCGCCACTTGCATCCATCGGTAGCCCGCGACTCTCACGATGTCGTCGGTCCACCTAGTGGGAGGCCTGCCTACGCTGCGTCTTCCGGTCCGTGGTCGCCACTCGAGAACTTTTCTTCCCCATCGGTTGTCAGTTCTACGAGCGATGTGGCCTGCCCATTGCTACTTCAACTTGCAAATTTTACGAACTATGTCGGTGACTCTGGTTCTTCGCCGAATATCCATGTTTCGGATTCTATCCCGCAAAGAAACTCCGAGCATAGCTCTTTCCATCGCTCATCGTTCCTTCAATGCTTATGCTTTACTATAATTTTCGCACTTCAGTTTCATTGGCATGAACAATACCAATCCTTTTAAAGGCCAATTAAACCCACCTGATCAACATTTTACCCCCATTCCCGTCAAAATCAACCTTCTCTTGCTATCCATCTCGTAACTCCGTGTAGTCCAATAGTTATTGAAAATAGTCTGCATTATTGAGTAGCACTCTATTGATATTATTATGTTCTCTTTGCTAGCTCGATATTGCAACTATTTCTATGATAAAGTGCAATTTTCTGGAAAAGAGCTAGCTTTGACCCCTATGTTTACACATGAATAAAATTTTAAAAACCTAGTAGATAAAGGAATAAAAATAAGTATAGAAAAATTTACAAAACCGTCAAATCAATAATTTATTTATAGTTTGGCATCGCACAAAATTGGTTTTTTATAGTATAGGATATCATAAAAACTGTAAATACAGAAGCTTGAAATTAATAATAATTCACAAAGCACAGAATTTCACGCAAAATAACCCTTTTTCATTTCCAAAATAACAGCTTCTTTCAAAACAAACTTACATCAAACATTCTCAGTTCAGAGCATCTTCAAGAAGTTTCCAACTTTTAATCAAAATCTTCAATTTGTATTTTGTTATGGACTGATTGAATACCCCCCAAAGAAACATCTATACTAAATTAACGTACCTACCTATCTAAATTGTAAGTTATTTTTGGGAAAATTTTCTTCCAAATAATGTCCCTAGGCGGATGAAGGGGGGATGAAACAGAATTCTATTAATGTCATACCACCCCAAGGACCGGATTTCTTCATTTCCTAAACGCCTCTTGGGGTAGAAAACACCCCGCTCAGATATTTACCGCGGGTAGTAGAGGCGGAGATAAAAATTGGTTATAAGAAGCTGGGTTTGAATCTGGGTGAAAAATTGTGACTTGAGTGAACGATTTATTTTTGTACTGAAAAGATTGCATGAAGCATTTGTTTTCATAGTTCAATTTTAATAAATGTGAATACTTTTATGATCCTGTAGTAAATAGATATTTTTTATTCGTATTACATTTAAAGACTTTCTTCTTACCTACTTTCTTTTTTACTTTCTCACTATTGTCGCTCTTATTTCCCAATAGGCATAATCAAACAATTTTGTATACTTCAGCACCACTTTGGTTTACTTCAAAGACTTTATCGGTAATTCTAACAGCTTTATACAGTCACTTCTTCAATTCACAATCTTCAAATATAAATCCCATTACATTAATCTTAACCTAATCAAAAAGTCCCTAACTCGCAAACGAACTCAACCCCTAAAATATTCGCTTAAAAAAATTCACCCCCTGAAAGGGGGTGAATTTTTTACCCTTTCGAGCTACCAAATTACCAATAATAAGTCTCCATGATTCAGGAAATTGCTACAACCAGATAAAAGGAGTGAGCCGGGTAAAAATCAGCCCGGGACCGGTTTGTTCCGGTTCCAACTGGTTTAGACTGGTTTGAATTTAGTTCAAGACGTTTGTATGGAAATGCTGGTTTGTCTTTTGTTTTGAAAGATTTAGATTTCAAATGGTTTATACTTGTAGGGATCTTTATTTCTACATCGAAAATAGATAACTTAATTCTGGAAGTACTTATATAGAAACCAAAATTGGGTACAGCTTCTATCACTATACATATATCACATTACATGGTTTCACAATTTATGTTGTCTCATGATCGTGAGCAAGTTAAGTGCCAGCAAACAGGTAATAATCTAAATCCATGGCTACTATTGAAAAATCACTCTACACATGAAAATCGAACCCAGAATAACTTGCTGAGCAGTCATGCGACTACTAAACCTAATCATCTGCATAGCCTATTTCAACTATATTGGAGTGGCTTTCAATCTTATTGGATGCTGCCGAATATTTCTCATGAAGCGACTACCTATCTGGTAGTACCACAAGTCCACAACTCAGTACTAGATTAACGAGGCCCATATTTAGCTGTATAATTTAGTTTTGCCTTGAAGGTAAACTAAATACAACTCTGCTCCTTTTAACTTAAGAAATATAGTTGGCTATTCAAATAACAACGATTCTCATATTTCCTGAGCTCTACAAAATATTACCGTACAAATCCTTTTAAGAATAGTAAAAAAGATAGGAAACAAGCGACCATAGCTAACGGCTACGATCTTAATACACTTCGCTTATTTCTTCCGCTTCTGTAGTTCGCTTCATTTTTGTGTTCATAAACAAACGAATTAACGGTACTTTTAGTAAATAAGAGTTTACTCGGAAACCACATTTGAGTATATTAGACTTAACTGTCTTTGTTTATAAATCCTAAAAGATATCTGAAGTTATGTTACTTTGGGTCTTGAGTTCTAAGGCTCTATCACAAGTTTTCACGTTTTTGTGACGTAAAGTAAAAGGGGACTTTGACGGTAATTTTATAGAAAAAAAAAATGCTTCCACGTCCGTACAATTCAAGTGTGCTGTACAGTAAAATATGTAGATTTCATATTGTTTATCCAGGTTGTTGGGGTCAATAGGCATCCTATAATTATATAATTCTGGTGTATATGTTGGTCTTAACAGAAGATAAACCTAAAATGGATGCAAAAAAAAAGAAAATTAAAACAAGTCAACACCCCGGTTATAAAAGTCTAAGCAGATGAAAAAAAAATTAATTTAGAACAATCCTAAGTTTATATGTACTGCTTTGTTTTAAAATAATGAAGACTATAAACATAATAGTGTGCACACATCGTACGTGCAGCTAAGTTCCAAAATCTGAGAATGTACTTCTTATTTTTATTATATTTTTCAATCCCTATCTCTCTTTTGATGACTTCAAAAGCAGCTCCATAATACTGTAACAACTCTTCTTCTTATGCCAATTAAACTCCCAGAAAACAAACACACAAGACAAAATGGTAGGCAATTAAAAAGTGACTTGAAACAAATCCTCTGAAGAAGAAATACATAACGCTTACATAGGAAAAGGGGCAAGCAGGGTAATTGCCACTGGAACGTCGCCAAGACGTACAGACAGACGGTTCAACTCTGTCTTAGTTCACTATTTATTGTAGGCTTTTCAAACTATAATGGGTAGTTAGTCGCTGAATATGGTATAATTAGTTCTGTAAGGAAATTGGGCCAATTTTCGTGTTATTACCCATTGGCAATGTGTGGTGAACGAATCACAAATGGCATTTCAAAACTTCAAAATCTTTTGACTTTACTATCCTCAATTTACTCCACGATTTTACTTTTAATCGGTATAGTCTAATACAGAACTTAACCCTTTAAAAGATTTCACCCCTAGATTATGTAGGGGGTGAAATTGTCATTTGGAGCTATTCTGCGAAAATAGTTGTTTTTAATTACAGTTTCTGAAATCAGCCAAAAGAGAGGGTCTCATTATTACAATAAAAAAACTGCTTCACGTTTTGTTAATCTTACTTAAAAGTTGAAAGACCAGACTATCAATCCATCTACCAACAAAAAAAAAAAAGATTCTCCCGTATCGGGAATCGAACTCGTGCCCCCAAGACCCAGGCAGCTAGCCACAGGAATCAATCCATCTACCTAAGATCTAAAATACAATCATACTTCTTAGTCACAGCCTCCTCAACATTATCCCAGACACAATCCGTCTATATTTGTTCGCTCCAGTCATCATCCCACAAGATCCCCACAATAAGATATTAATCTGCCGCGGGGATTACACTCGTGAATTTATTTTCTTATAAAGTGGTATTAGGGACTATTGAAGTTTAAGGGAAATAGATGCGGTATTATTATAAAATCTTTGATGATTTGGTTTGGAAAATCATCGATAAGGAACCTATTTCTTTGCAAAATTGTTAACTTATCGATACATACTAAAAAAAAATACATGTGGCCCTCGGAGACTGCCGCGGTGAAGCTATTGCATAACATTTTTAATTATTTTAAAAGAATAAAATCGCCTACCGCGTATATTTAACGAGAATATAATTTACTTCAAATGTTTGTTGTGCACTACTGTAACAAAGAACTTCTTTGTTGTAGGAGAATTTTTTAAGTAGGTTTCATTGTGAAAACTCCTTTTGTAGCTGGCCGTTTAGAATCAGTAAGAAAAAGTAAATTGTTTTTATGACGGATATTTTTATGATTGCCGAAGTCTCCCGAACTGAAACGATGTTGGATGATGCGTGGTGTCAGGTATTTTCGTTAGGTTTTGAAATTTTTTTGATTCGGCGCCGCGCCGCGCTCAGAGCATGCGATAAAAGCTATGCAATAGCTTAAAAAGAACGATTATATTTAGCGCTTCACTAATGGGCCAATAACCATCTTTGTTACCGAGGACTTCTTTAATAAACGTTTCGTATTATTACTCTTAGGATAAATACTATGTTCGGCTCAGTAACATCCATTACATACTAATGTTGAACATATAATAATAATGCCGTATCCAACAACTGAACACAGTTCCCTCGCCCACCATTACATCCGTTCTCTTTAATTTCAACGATTTCTTACTAATTGCTGATTTCCTAATTAATCACAAGAGAGTTATTTGATTAATAGGCCTCCGATGCCAACGTTGCGAGCCAGGGGGGGTGAACAGAAATACAAGGGGGGCGAAGGCCGTGATTTAGCGATTTTACTCAAAAGACGCCACTCCAGTTTAGATTTTGAGCTACTAATTAATAAGTATGAAAGTGTCAAGTTTTAACGTTAAGAACTTGCGTTATTTTTTATGGGAAAATATATTTTTATAAACCGGCGAGGTTTTCGTAGCGCTTGTCAATTATTTTCTGTGCTGCTTTTTAAAACTTGAAGAAAGTGGTTCTTGAAAAAGTTGCGGCTAGAGCTTTTTATTTTAGATCAAGTTTTTCGCTTAAAGTGGCTTACTTTTAGCTCATGTTTCAGGAATATCTTATATACATTTTATACATTTTCGTACCCATTGACACATTTCTACGTCTGACGTCAAACTCAAAATAATTATCTACTTTGACAAAGAAATCGAGTTAATTCAGCTTCACCTCTTCGCTTTTGAATAAACCAGTCCCAACTCCAATTATGTTAAAAGCTAATTACGTTTAAGTACTCAGTAATTATTGAACAGAAATCGGAGTATCTCCTAAAGAAAGGCTAACATTAGCAAAGAGGTATAAGCCAGAAAGAAAAAAGTTAACCCTCCAATGCAAACCGTGGACACAAGATACCCAATAGGACCCAACATTCGGGACCTAACGAAAAAACAGTTAAAGTGAGTGCCAAATAAAACTTTGCAAAATAAAAATCACGAGTGATATCCAAATGGAAATGGAAAAAGCCAGCTGATACTGGGACTTACGGAGAGTGGAAACTGCAAAGGACTCAAAAAGGCCTCAGGCCACAGGCCAACGCCGGAACATGGCCTGGACGCCCCCGCACTGGCCTTGCGGGGGCGAAAAAGCATGGCCTATCAGATGTTTGGGAGAAATTTGTTACCAAAGGTGTTTGTTGGGGTTGTGGAGGTGACTGGGGGTACAGTGGGGGGTTGAAAGTGGACATTGACAGTTCGGAGTATACGGGTTATAGGTATTGTTATAGTAAACCGGGGTATAGGCAGAGGGCGAAGTCTTGCGAAGATGCGAGATTTATACATATCAACTTCGTGTTATTGGCGGAGGTGAAGCATTTTGAAAAGGTGAGTTACATTTGAAATATTTTAACAAAAAAAAAACGGAAGACATTCTCAATTATTCCTCATGAGTATGTTTTAGTTACCTACAGTTGTTGCAACCGTATTGAACAACCTGTTGTATGTAATTATGATTATACTAAAGTCAACTAATAGATGGCGTAGTAATATATTCACATTCAGTCAACACTAATCAAACCTAAATTAGTAATTAGGTAACACAACAACACGGTAAACACATCATGAAAATTACAATAACGCAATCAAACATTAATTCCATCCCTTAAATATTCACTTACGGCCACCCTAATTCGTTAATTCAACCCAAATTCAACCCTAAAATGTTGACGTAGGGGTGAAAGTGGACTGTATAGGGGGTGTTGGTAATTAGATGCAGGGTTCAAAGCGTGACACAGTTAGGGTTGAATGCAGGTGGCTCGAATTGAAGGTATTAATTAACTTTGTAGCTAAGAGCCTAGGCGAGATGGTTGGCGATGTTGCAGAAATACTGGATATCAGGGGGTATGTTTGTTACCTGGTTTTACTTTTAGATATGGGGTCGAGGGACCGTCAGTAAAAGTTACCGTGACCTTAGAACCTTAAGCAAACCTGAAGGAACTGCGCGGATTTTAAGTCAGTTAGTCTGACTTTCCCTTGATAAGATCTAAGGCGACAGGACTCATTTGATGACTTACATCCCAAAAAGGCGTCTAATTTGAGATGATTGCCTCGTTTGTGTCGTCCTGGGTTTGATTTATAGGTATATTTTCTTTTGCAACAGGAAGTTCTCAGAAGTTTTGTGCTCGGTCGATGGCAATAAGCTAACCGGTATCTATTTCATGGGACTTAAGCACAACTGCCAAAATATTATTGTGCACTTCTACCAAACCCTTTGAGGTAGATAAACCTGATTTTATAATATAGATAGAGTACAATAAAAAATCTTTGCTCCACATTAGGTATTTCTGCTCTATCGTGTGTGCGTTTAGAAATATTAAAACCAATATGCAGAAAAAGCCTCCGGAACAATTACTCATCTGGATCTCACCCGGAACAACTAGGTCATAAAAATATTTTTGACCTAATTTTTACTTCTACACTTTCTAACCTAACCGCTACGCCTTTATTCAGTCCGCAAACCAACTAATCTCAACTTGTCACGGCGACTTGTAACATTCGATTCAGATAACACTCATGGTGGCTCCTTCCTTATCGCTTAATTTACATACTTTTACTTATCAGACTTACGAAAGGGGTTTTTACTTATCGGACTTACGAGAAATTAATTTAAGGGGGTGAAATTACCGTTGCATACGATCGTCAAAGTTTATTTGTAAAATTGTAATAGAAAAATCCCTATTTTTCTATTACAATTTTACAAATTCTTTCGTTTGTGAATAAGCATAGGTATTCATAATCATTCTTGTCTTAGGTTCTTTAGTTTAAACGTCATACTGGCTGATTATAAATAAGAATTCTGTTTTTTTATTTTAACCAATTTAGTATGTCTACAGATTCCTCCAAGATCATGCTATAAGTAACTAAAAAAACAAAAAGATTTTTTTAATGTAAATGTTGTATATTAATATTCACAATTTCACCCCTTTTCACCCCCTTAAAACATCATCACCGACACGTTTTCATTAAGAAATAAACAAATAAGTAATTTCTAAATCAAAATATCACTAACAGACCAATTTCAAAACATGATTGAGTTAAGGGCAGGTTCGCACACCGCAGCCTAAGCAGAGCGCCAGCTCTTAATCTAGTAAACGCAGCGCTAGGCCTGCGGCAGTCGCCACTTAATTGGGATAACGCGATTAGTCGCCGCGACTCACTGCGACTAATTTGTTGCGTGGTAGCGTCGTCGTGTGGACAGGGCGCTACAGATTTTATGTGTTAAATTAATTTCAGGGTTGATTTTTTTTGCCCTTTTTATTTTAGACTTTTTAAAAAAAGACTCGACGTCGCGTTGTGTTCCACGCGCGCCTCAAGGAGTGTCAGCATGATGACGGGGCCCCCTCTAGAGGGCCAAAGCTTGCCGGGGTCGCGGGACTTATCTCATTACCGTGACCCCGGATCATAAAGGGCTATTGAAGGACGCAGTGGATTTTAGTCAGCACGAGTCTGACAGTCCCTCCCGCCCTGCCTTGGGTGGGAGGACTTATTTGATGATTTTACTAAAAAAAAAAGATTACAGTAAAGGTAGGCATTCCATGCTAAATATGTCAAAATATAAGGCACACTATAAGGTTTTAATATTTAACACTTAAGCTTAATCTCACCTACAAATGATCTCAAATAAGTATTTCTAGCATTAGTTTTTCTTAATACTTATGTACTAAATCTGTATTTTATAGCCTACCATTACTTACAGAGACGATTTACAAAACTTCGATTTTTTTTCAATTTTTGTACAAACTTAAGTTAATGCATTTAAGCATCTAATAATAATCACCCCTACATTTACATACAAAATGCCTTACTTATTTTTCCCAAAGTAATCATAACCCTAACTTACAACCCATAAGCCTACATGCAAAACACCTTACATTCTGCTTATACTTTACTCCATTAATCACGTCACAAAACCCTATTTAATATTCTCAGTACATGGCACCACGCACTTGTGACGTCACACTGTATAAGTAACAACCCGTATAGCACATAAAGGTAACACCCTGTATATGACGTAACGTAAGATATGAGAGTGAGGGAGGTAACTCTAATCATGCGGAAAGTCACTGAGAATTTTAGAAAAGGGTTAGGTTTGAAAAGGTAGTGAAGGTAGGGTTTTAAAATAGAAGAGAATTTTAATTTTGGAAAAAATATATAATATTAAAGCGATATTGTGTGTCTTTAAAAATATTATATAAGTAATTAATTTACGAAATAGTAGACAGTGTAAACTTGGCCTTAATCAGTACTATTTAAAAATCTAATTGGCAATAACTGGGTTTAAAATAGATTCTTCTGCATATCCCTTGTGGAAAATAATATAATACAGGGTTGTAATAATTATGTCATTTGTGGCTTTGCTTTTAACGCGATTGATGAAATTTGGTCTGTGGACGTTGACCATATGGGTTACCATAGCAAGTTTCTTGGGTGAACGCAAGTAAATCCATTGATCCCGACTCTCATCTGTAGATCACAGAACTGTTCGTCATAAGCTTGAAGGTCTGACAACCAATCTTACCATGGGGTATCGTATTATCCATTCACTGGGTTGTGGACGTTAGATAGAGCAGTAGCTCCGTGTAAAATAAAGATATTCAGCTGCATCTGGTTAGACTGGAAGCCGACCACAATATAGTAGGGAAATGCTGGGTAGATTAATTGAACATTACCATTGGTAAGCTAAATAAGTCTGTCTTGTTAAAAGAAAGAGGTGGTAACAATATTTCATCTGCAGCTTGAAGAATGGCCTCAATAATTCCCTGTAAATACAATTTATATTCAAGTGTTTGAACGTCTGAAGTGTCAGTGGTGTCTGAAGTGTCAAAGTGTCTGAATGTCGGGTGTCGGTATGCAATAGTAATGCTACGTGCAACCTGTGGGGACCTGACTGGTTTTATCAGTGTGTGAGACTTTGGTAGAATATCCACAGACAGCTGTAATTTTTTTTTGAGACTATTATATGTAAAATAATAGACTAATTTGCTTTAAAAATCTAAGTAGTTATATTATTAAAAATATTTGACAATTCTTTCACTCGTATAAAACTTTATTCTTTAGTAAGTTATACTTATATTTTTTAAATCCACATAGTGCTAGTGTTACTTAAAACAATTTTGAGAATTGTCTTGATTCTCTTTTTTTTAAGTAGTAAGTAGTTAGTAAAACTTCTGCATCCAATATTCCGGTTCTCGCAGCCGCGATCCGGTGCGATCTGGATTAAACCGGGAAAAAAGACAGCTGAAGTATTAGTCTCGAGAAGTAGTAACAGTTTATCTGAGAAGCTTATCATCTAGTCTCCGTGTGGAGTAAGAAAATGTAGAGATGATTTATGAAAGTTGGAAGTATGAATGATTGAAAACACAAGAATGGAAAAGGGTTCATTTTTCAGCTCTTCAGTCAGTGTTGTTTTTCAACAACATGTAATATTTTTGATAATGCAATGCACCATTACCTTATGGAAAATTTAAGTATTGTAATACACAAACAACGAAAGAAAATGGTTGTTATTCGGACTTTTTAAACATTACCTACCTATGTTTCAGTCATGTAATAATGGGTGACCCCAAACAAAACTTACAATAAAACATTTAAAAAATGTAAAACTGAACGATTTCAAAAACAAACAAAAAATAGTATAAGTAACTTTTCTTTCGGAAGTCAGTGGCCATAAAATAAGAGAGAGAGCCTCCTCCTTTTTGAAGTCGGGTAAATATACGACCAGATTGTATGCTAATTAATCTTTTTATCTTAACCTACCACAAAATAACTAACACAAAATTAACTTACAGAAAACCATAAACAAGATAATAATCTGACACGAATTCACAACCACAACACTAGTAAACTAAAACACAATAGAAGAAACATGACTCCAGCCACTTGGGGTTCTGCCCACCCCCTGAAAGCAACAGATAAGTTATCCCTGTTAAGATAACGAAGACGTCAGGCTGTAGCACAAGTTTCAGGTGTATCTGCCCCACTTTGTTGGAGGCTGTATTAAATTCATTTTAGTTTAAGTTATGGGTGGAATTTGTGGCGACTGGAAATGGGAAGATGGCTGTTGTGTTCAGAGGCGTTTGTTAGGTTGATAATGTTGTTTTATTTGATGGGTGGTCTTTTGTACACTTAATTTAAAAACATAAGAAAAGTAGACATTCGGGGCCGCAGGACTAACGGGTAACCGTGGCCCGCAATGTAAAGGGCTATTGAAGGACACCGTGGATTTTAGTCAGTACAAGTCTGACAGTCCTTTCTGCCCTGCCCTTGGTGGGAGGACTCATTTGATGTTTTTGCCACGTAAAAAAAACTTTATGAAGAAATTAATATTCATCATTATCTCAATCCAAATCCCGTTCCTTTATTCCGACTCTGCAACTGAATGGACATTTTTTAAATGTGAATAAGCAAATTTGGTCGTTGAATAGTTACATACGAAGGTTGGGATCAAGATTTTAACCGAGATAGGGTTATTAATTTCCAGAGTTAGAAGTTAGTTCTTCCCACGTCTTTTTAATTGCTGAAATTAGGTTAAAACTTACTTGACTAGCTGTAGTGCAGTAAACAGATAGATTTTAGGCCAAAAACCTTTTTAGATGTACGCAAAATGAAAAAGTTTTTTCACGATCGGGCCAATGGTTTACAAACATATAGACGCCAAATATACGAATAGGTATTAATTGTCTGATTCAAAATTATGTAGGTACGATTCTAATAATTATTTGCTGGGCAGTAAATACTGCGAAAATTAATCAATGAAATCATTTCACCTCAAAGGTAGTCCAAAGTACAATCACCCTTCCACATCGCCAAACCCAGCTTCCTAAATCTATTTATTTTAAACAAGCTTTCACAAACAGAATTCCTCGAAATATTTCCACTCAAACGAACCACAAAGTTTAACTAGAGATGTTTAAAAAGAAATTTCAATTCGATGCAATAGGTAAGAACTAAGAAACTTGTAAAACTAACAAAAGAGAAGCTATGTTACGAGTGAGCGAGCAAAGAGAGTTAAGGTGCCACCACATTACTGTACATGCCGTTTTTCTGGGAAATTATCCGGATCATTAACCCGGATAATTTCCCAGATAAACGGCATATAAGAATGACTTCTGTAAAGTGTAATAGTTACATGATTTGAACAGTTGTGAAGCTAACAAGCTAATAATTACGTAGCCGTAATAAGCCGTAATAACCAGATAATTTTGTCTTTCTCAAAAACAACTTTGAAAGATGATCCTCGATGGGTGACATAATTACTGAAGAAAGATTGATGAGTCTCTATTAAGTAATTTGAGAAAGATAAAATGACTAAAGTAAGGAGGTTGGTACCCCAACCAGTCTTGCAGTTTCCAAGTGCAACCCCAAATCCAGCTCAACCAAGTGTGGGGATACCTTAACTGGGCTCCATTGGAGCGCAACCGCGACGGGTCGTTATCGCAGGTGGCCTGCCCGGTTATATCCACCTAAATCCGGTTACAACCCGGTTACCAGCCGGGGATTACTCGCTTGATCCGGTTCCCGGTTCCACAGTCGTTTGCAACTTGATTTATTCACTTGGCTGTACCAAGTTTTCTACTAATGTATTTCCTTTTTTTTTCGATTTCGGATTATGTACCGTGTTTTCTGATGGGTTTCGAAATTTTAAGCGTTTTGACAGGGATTCAATCATTTTAGATTGGTTCCGGCTTAATGATGCTTTGTCTAACCGGATTTAAGGGGCTCGTAAATCAAACTTTGACCGTAAATCAACATTGTGATGAATTTTAATATTTGATTCTTTTCGGCGCGTGTATTTCCGGCCTTCGTTAATTATATCGTCACCCATTAATTATGTAAATTAATTAATGCTGAAAAGTGACAGTGAATTGGTGTCCCTAATTACGAGAAAAAAGTTAATCTGCGTGTATTATTAATTGTTATTATGTAAGAGATCTTCCGTAGTCCTTTCTAAAAGATTTGCAAACATATTCATTTTTCGCTTAAACAGTAATTCAGTTTGGTCCCTCAAATAAAAAGCTTGCATTAACTCCTAACAAACCTTTACGCACTAATAATTTCTTAATTAAATTCCTAATTAGACTGTCCAATTGGTGTAACAAATATGTTTATTGCGAATATAAATTATGCTTACTCGAGGCAAAAACTGGCCGCCATTTTGGCAACCCTCTAGCCGGATATAACCGGTTTAATCCAGAAACTTTATCATGGAAATTGGTACCTACTGACAAAACAAATTATTGCAGTGAATTAAGAAAATTCTTTAATGAATATTATTATCGTACTTTATCTTTTTGTTTTTTTTTTATTCATAAGAACAGTCTTAATTTTAATACCATCAATTAATCACATCGATTTATTTTAATCCTAAACATCACTTTTCCCTTTTTTTAATTGGACAACAACATCCGGATTTTCCGCCTACCACCACCATTTGAATTATAATTATTTATTTTCCCGTTTGAATATTTATTGCTTATTTACCTCTTTTTCCATTCCTTAAAAGCTTTATTAATTTAAATGTATCAATCAACAAAGCATAGATTTGAAAGCTATTTTAATTTCCTTTCTCAAAATCTTTGAAACCTCTTCTTTCTGTTTTTAATAGCGTAATTAATTTATACGTATCAATCGACACTGCTTAGATTTGAGAACTAATTAAATTTTCTTTTCTTAAAATAATAAAAAAAACGTCTTGGATATATCTTTGCCGGTATGGCGAACACTTACAGTACTGTACTATCAGACAAATTTAAAACCACATTACCATCTAAAATTAACGATTCAAGCCACGCTTTGATCCTAATCAAACCCCGGGTAACGTGTCCGCTCAATTTGCAACTTCTTACATTTGACGCCCGGGTGTGCCCGTTTTGCCCGAGTATGCCCGTTTTGCCCGGTATGAGGGCTTTGTTGGACATTATAATTTGTTCCGGGACATGTTGAAACGTGACAACATGTAACGTGTTTTGAATATAACGTCTGTAATAAGTTTTCTTCCTTGGTCCAATTCTAATTTAAATTCGTACTGAATTTTAAATAGACATTTTATTTTAAACCCTCGTTAGCTGTAGGCTATTTTGACTTGTGGGTTAATCTCGTGTCACAGTATTTGATTGGTTGTTGTTATTTTGATTAATTATTCAACAATAAATATTATCCGATAGGAAATTTGGTTTGATCAATTACAATAGCTAATTTGTTATGAGGTTTTATTGTTTTACTATTTATGCTTTTGGTATACAACTATTAAAAGCATATAGATGCTTTTATAGTTGACAGATGAATGCACTATTTTTTTTTTTGCGTGGTAAAATCATCAAATGAGTCCTCCCAGGGTGGAGCGGGAGGGACTGTCAGACTTGTACTGACTAAAAACCCACGGTGATCCTTCAATAGCCCTTTACGTACCAGGGTCACGGTAACCAGGTGAGACAGTCCCGCGACCCCGGCAGGCTTTGGCCCTCTTAATGAATGCACTATTTGATTTGAGGTTAGCTGGCATCTGTAAACGTTAACTCTCTGAACAAAGCCATCATCTGCCTAGCCCTTTCGTTTCGTCGATTTTAAGCCTGCAGCATCTGAAAACCAGTATTAAACATACAGCAACTGCCTATATGACAATAATAGCCAAGTTACTGGTTAACACTAATACCTGAGACTGCAGTTCAGACCAAGTTCTTGGCATATTATCACGCCACCAACATTATAGTGAGGCCCAAAGTCTCCACGAAGCCCTACTACTAATTCTCAACAAGCAAACACCGTTCTAAAGTCGAAACCTCACAAACAGCTATGTATTTTCCATACAAACTTCCATCCACATCTAAACGCAGCACTAAAGTTAGTACAAATAGTCCAGGAGCTAGTATAAAAGCTATAAGCTACAAATAGTCGAAGAGAGAGAGGTATAAGCAACATGTAGTCGAATATAAGCTAGAAATAGTCAAGGAGCTAGCGTTAAGGTGTATGCTACGAGCAATCGAGGAGCCAGCATTAAGGCATTAGCTGCAAGTAGGCCGGGAGACTGTATCAATTTAACGATACGACCCGCCAAGATATGGCACACCTGAGACTTGTATAGACTAAGGAAAGAATGAGGTTAGGATTGTGCCTAAGGTGTTTAAGGTTTATTTGATTGAGTCAATTAGTAGTTGGTTTGAATGTTAATTGTTAACAGTGAGAAAGTTTTACAGCTTAATTATTAACTTTTTGCATATTGGTTTTACACATGTTACGTGGTTAGCATTTCGTGAGAAACTTTTAACGGATTGTTATGGGTTTAAGGTATTTTTATTAAATTAACGTGCTAATAAATATTAACAGAATAACAAAATTACTAATCCAATAAGAATACAAAGCCTCCTCAAGATCTTTAAGAAAATTACCCAATTTAAAAGTTCTACAAAATTAAATTAAACCTAATTTCGTATAGGCAAAAAAAACATTACTAACTGACACTTTCTACATAATAATCTTTGTTCATAACAAGCTGAATAAAAGTACTTAAGTAAATCTGGCAGGTAATAAATCTCAGAGGACCAGGTTAGACAGGGGAAGATAGATCGGCCAGGGAGGGAGAGATCCCTCCTCTGTATGCAATGAAGTGTTACTTGAATTATAAGCCGGTCAAAAGAGGTCACATTTTTTAAAGTTCTTAATTATGTGATAGCTTGGGTAATAAGCTGTTGTGCCTTTTGGCATTTTACCAGTATAATTTTGAAAATCACTTGGATTTTAAATAAATTAAAAAAAAAAACAAACAATTTGAACGTCCCGTTATTAACGCCATTAAAACAAACATCATCAGCTAGCCTTTTCCCAACTATATTGGGGTCGGCTTCCAGTCGAACCAGATGCAGCTAAATATCAACATTTAAGATGGAGCGACTGTCTATCAGACCTCCATAACCCAGTAACTGGGCAATACGATACCCCATGGTTAGACTAGTTGTCAGATTTATGAGCTTCTGACTAACAGTAACGACTGTCAAAGATCTACGAATGACAGCCGGGACCAATGAACATTCGTGAGGCACGGAGCAAACTCGCTATGACAGATGGTCACCCATCCACAGACCAACCTCGGCAAGCGCGGCTAAGCCCGGAAGATCAACCTGTGCGGCTGTAATTATTTAGCCACAAGCTATTCAAACAAACACTATTAAACATACTTAATCGGATTATAAAGCTTTTGTTTTCAACATTTTTACTCAGAGTTTCTTAAAAATGTATTTTTTTTGGCTTTAATACAATTGTCTCTTCTTAGAGCTTGTTATTGAGGAATAAGTTACCAAATTTCCCTCGGGAGGAAAGATTTTGGAGCTCAGGGACCAAATAAATAATGAGCTTTTTGTCAAAGAGAATTTAGTATCTATTTACTTTAGCTTACAAATAAAAAAAACCGCGGTTTGTTTACTTGTTTAGAGAAACTTAAAAAGAAACACTAGCTCCTGAACTATAATGAAATATGTAATAATTTTAAGTTCAAAATGAAAATAACTAAAAAACTTTTAAAACTACAACATTGTGAAGTTCAGTCGCTGAAATATTTTGTAATATTTCATCAAAGTATCCAAAGAATTGCGAACAAATTTAAAGAGAATCTTTTAAATTGCCAAGAGACTGCTCGCGGGATGTATCCCAAATATTTACTAAACAAATTCTTATAATTATTACAAAGGGCACAAAAGAAGTAATTTCTTTTCAACGTGTGGAGGAATCTTTACTTATAAGCTTTGATACAAAAGATTACGTACAGAAAAGAATCTTTCCAAATCTTTGTATGCCTTCTTTGCTCTTACGTTTTTCTGATCCATATGTTCTTTGGCCTGGAGGAAAATTCAATTTTATATTAAACTGAACTTTTTTTGCTTGCTGTTTACATCTAATTTTTGAGCAAGGTTTTTAATTTTACATGGGTGTTACGAGTATGAATTTATGTTTTTATACTGGAAAATTATTAAGAATTTTCAGACTAAAAGTTATTGTTCCTTCGATTAATTTACCTATTAAATTAAACTTAACCAACATGAAGTAGTTATCTTATCGCGGTAAACATGAATAATTAGTCATAAAAATGTCAATCCTATTAAGTTAAAAACAAGGTTAAAAAATATATCCTGCGATGTAACAGTGACCACAACACTCTTGTTTATTTACTTTACACCCGGATCATAAAATAAATCCTTAAAAATAGCTGCAAAAAGTAAAATTCGATAGCCGTATCACTATCCGGTTAAGCCAACAAACAGTAACAGTCACAGTAAACTGAATTGAATGCCGTATCCGGTTAAAAATGTTTAAAATAGCCAAGTTTTTTAACCGCCACTGTAATCAACGAACAGTTGGACAATACAAACATTTGTACATAACGAATTTTTAATTAATTCTCGATTGAATTTTGGTACGTTTCGTGAATGTGAATGATTTAAACGGATTGATATTGAACTGTCGGTTTAAGCGATGGGGTTACTGGAAAACTACGAAATCTCGTTATGAATTGGTATTATTGACGTTTAATCCGGTTTCCGTGGCTGTATGATTTTATATCTTTGTGATGATTTAAAAATTGCAAAATTATTGTGACTTATAAAGTGTTTTCCAATACTAAAAATAATTAAAAAGTGTTATCTTTTCATGGAAAATACTTAGTTAATAGAGAGGACAATGGACATATAATTCCTAAAAATCAAATCTTTCCTTTTTGGAGATATCATTTATAATTTCAATCAGAGAGAAATTAAGTACTTAATTACTCTTCGTGAACTGTAATTCCTATAGATTTTTAATTAAATTCAAACTCAACTTGAACTCGAGTCCAAGTGTAGTAAATTATAATTGTTTAACGCGTTTCCGAGTAATAAAATAAAGCGTCATAATTGCGTGAGGGGTCGTAACTTAGTTTTTAGAAGTTAGGATTAAGTTTGTTTGTTGGAAACTCCTCTCAAAGATGGACGGCATGCTTAGTTCCCATGGTTCGTCTGAGGAAACCACATGAAGAAGATGTTACGGTGATTATGTTACAATTTGCTTAACATCTTGTAAGAGGTGTTAATAGGGTAGTTTTCTGCTTATATATAAATTGAAAATCTGTTCAGTCCGTCAGTTACAATATTGAAAAAGAATAGACACGTGATTTTTGCTTTTTGGAATGCATAACCTTTTTTAGCGTGGTAAAATCATCATATGAGTCCTCCCACCCAGGGCAGGGCGGGAGGGACTGTCAGACTTGTACTGACTAAAAATCCACGGTGTCCTTCACTAGCCCTTTACGTTCCGGGGTCACGGTAATGAAATAATTCCAGCGACCCCTGCAGGCTTTGGCCCTCTAGAGGGGGGCCCCGTCGTCTTGCTGACGCTCTTCGAGGAGCGCGTGGAACACAACGCGCCGTGTCGGTTGACCCGGGAGGAATGCCTACCCTTAAAAAATAAGTTACATTTTACACCATTTATTTTTTTCAAATTCCAATACTTTTTCCTCGTTACTTTTTTAATACATGTGTGGCGACTTAATGCCCCACATATGTCCCTACCAACCAAGGTAGCAACGTCTAATTAAATTGTAAATATTTATATTTAGATCGTAAGTAGGTACCGAATGTAAATATAGCTTCAGTTTAATTATTTAGTTTTAAGATGCACGTAGCCAGTAAGTTCTCACGCTTTGGCACGACGAATCTTTTGTATTTTTTAGGTATTATCCATCGGCTAAGAAGCTTTGAAGTAATAGATACAATAGACTATTCTTCAGGCCATTACACAGCTGCAAGGTGATTAATGTTTTATTGCACGCAGCTGCAGTGTGTTGTTTTTGTAAATTGCATTGTGAG
The DNA here is from genome assembly GCA_950005045.1 of Agrotis exclamationis. Lineage (NCBI taxonomy): Eukaryota > Metazoa > Arthropoda > Insecta > Lepidoptera > Noctuidae > Agrotis > Agrotis exclamationis. The sequence goes on along the minus strand of OX465435.1, from coordinate 21,232,194 downwards.
CTAGCAATTAGGAAAATGTGTTTGTCGGAAATGTAACATTTATGGCCTAGTGCCATAAACGAAATGCCGAATGTAATGTTTTATTTTTTTATAACGCTGGGCTTCCCAGAGCGTATCCTGTATTGTGTTTGGTAACAATGCTTACTATAGTTTTAGTTGTAAGAAGTTTGCCGCCAGCGACTGGGGAAGACAAAAATGTATTTTTAGTGAGTAGTCGACTCACAACCTTCACACAGGACAGTCCACGCACAACCAGTACACGGGTCAGTTGGTGGACAGTTCACGTGCATCCTTCACACGAGTCAGTTCACTCACTCTGTTATCCCGTGATTATACATCTCTACTGCAAGAAAGGACTGTTTCATTCTTTTACCTACCGGCCGACCCTTGCAACGCTTACATCCCATACTACACGTTTCTAAAACGTTTTTAATTCGCGTAAGCAACGCGAAACATGAATTATTTTATATCTCTTTTTGTATTTATCTTTTTTTCTATTTTATATCTCTTGAATTATTTCCTTTCAAATAGTCCACCCACCGTTTCTTTGGTCTTCATGAACTGATATTAAGACATCCATACTGAAAAATTTTCACGCGATTATGTCCACATTCCTCCCCATCTTTGTATACTTACAAAGGAAAAATTAATTTATGTCATAAAGTCACTAAGTTTAAAAAAAAAAGAAAATTTGCTAAGAATCTTCATGTCTAATCTTTATGATTAATAAATCCTGAAAAAAAAACCGTATGTGGTTCAGCATAAAGTTCTTATTTGATACCTAGATCAGTCTAAAAGGCTTTCGTCTAGACCTGAACACTTCTAAACGACCTACAATCAGTCACATAAGGTTGCTAATAGCTTGCAATATCTCAACCTGACTTATCGACATAAAAATCTGAATTTGGTCTAGAAAAAATATGCAGGGATTACAGTCGTATGTATTTTATAAATTGTTTTTATTTTTTCACTTAAGTTATATTTGAACATATAGATATCAAACGATTTTTTAAGTGAAAAAACCTTTAAATGACCATAACTGATAGAAAATAAACTAATCATTATGTAACTTCGAGCAGATTCAATGAATAAATCCCTTTATTCCTAGAGCTCAAAATATTTTGATGACATTTAAAAATAATTTACTCAAAGAGGAGTAAGAGTAGGTACAAACAAAACTTATTCAAAAAAAATGTAACCGCCTTCAAAAACAACCATAAAAAACGGTAAAAAAAACTACAAAATAACTTTTCTTTCGGAAGTCGGTGTCATTGTTTTCTTTATTTCATTGTCTTTTTTTTGCCACCGACTTCCGAAAGAAAAGTTATTTTGTAGTTTTTTTTACCGTTTTTTATGGTTGTTTTTGAAGGCGGTTACATTTTTTTTGAAAAAGTTTTTATTTTACTCTTTTTAGTTTAAATATATTAAACCCGAATTCTTGTCAAATACAACATGTGCACTAGAATTTTGTAATCCATAACACCGGTAATAACATCGCTCATGTACACAATAAGCAAATAAAATTCCCTATCTCAAAAACTACTGAACCGATTTTGATGAAACTTGCAATATTCCCTAAGTTAAATGATACCCAATACAATAAAAAAAGAATTACTTAAATCGGACTTGTATGCGAACTCAAACTAAATCAGTCGATGCCTACTCATTACTATTAAGGAGTTCTACCTTCCATCATCAGCTCAGCTACATAAAATTATGATTACCATACGCAAGTACTTAAATTACTTCATAAAATTTGCGAAAAACGGTGTGTCGGCCTATAAAATCCGAGGGTTGCCCTCGATTTCTCCAGGATCCAATCATCAGATCCCAACTTGGTGACTATGGGACCACCTCAAAAGTACCTCCTTTCGAACAAAAAAAGAATTTTAAAAATCGGTCCACAATTGGCGGAGTAATCGCGTAACAAATAAGTATACAAAAAAAAAAAAAAACACTGTCGAATTGATAACCTCCTCCTTTTTGAAGTCGGCTAAAAATAAACACAGCATTAAAATTTGTCCAATTCGGGCATCCCTTACGTCTTTATTCTTGCATTTTATTTAGAAATAAAATAAATTTTTTATAATTATTTAATAAGGACTAGGTACACGCTTCAAAAACGTAACAACCCCACCAGTAGCAGCATGACAACAAAAAGCCTCGGGGGCCTTGGCCCCCTAAATACTATAAACTGGATTTACAGAGCTTCTGTGAACACTCTTTAAATTTAGAGAGGCCACATTTGTAGCATATGGTACGTCCTAACTTTCTATTATTGGTACCCATGTCAAATTCGATAGTTGAGCAGATGGCGGATGATTTTGTGTTTCGTGTTGTAAGAAAATGTTTTTCGTAAGTTTTTATATGACAACATAGGTATATGTGTTTTATTATAACAGTGGATATGTTTTTATTGTTTCTAGATTACCTACTTAGCAAATAAATCAATGATAAACAATTTTCACATGTTATTTTCATTTCCTTCTGTATTGTTCCCCCCAGGATCAAGTGTTCCAGAGGGTGGGGATCAAGTCAGACATATATATAGGACACATGATACAATTCCCTATACGAAGTTTTCGTGGGCTGGTTACTAAATTTATATACCGATATCATTAGCTATTATACTCAGTATAGCCAATTAAATTCCACGTATTTTTTTTTTGACTGGCCTGTTGGTCTAGTGGTTAGTGACCCTGACTGCTATGCCGGAGGTCGTGGGTTCGATTCCCACCCAGGACAAATGTTTGTGTGATGAGCACGATCATTTGTTCTGTGTCTGGGTGTAATTTATCTATAATATGTATGTATTTAGAAATATATAAGTATGTTTATCAGTTGTCTAGTACCCATAACACAAGCTCTGCTTAGCTTGGGACTAGATGGCGTTGTGTGATAGTTGTGGAATATTATTATTATTATTATTATTTCAATACTAGAATATTTAAAATCGGATTAAAATTCGCGAAATAATAGCCAAAAAACAAAAGGGGGGATCAAGTGTCCTCAGTTTCCCCTACACGCTTCAAAAACGTAACAACCCCACCAGTAGCAGCATGACAACAAAAAGCCTCGGGGGCCTTGGCCCCCTAAATCAGTTGATTTGAACCCCTCATCGATTATCCCTGCACCTTCCAAGGTACAACAAAGGAAAATCATAGTATTAAGGCCCCTTATTATAATAAACTCTGCGTATTATTAAGGGTAGCTCGTGAGGCGCCGATAGCTAGAGTAAACAACATCAATATTGCTTGGGGTTGTCGACGCTAGGGGTGGGGCAGAGTTGTGTGTTTTTGTCGATAATTTTGTCATAATATCACTGGCCAACAATTTTCTTCATGGTAAGAAGCAGTCAAAAATGTCATAAATGAATTGAAATAGTTCTAGAGGTTAGCTTGTTTTACAAAAGTGTTTTAAGTTGTGAGTTTAAAAAAAAAACATTGCCCCTAGGAATTTCTCCTGTATCGTTTTTTCTACCATAGAAAAATAGGTGTTATAAATAAATGTTTGTTTGCCAAATAACAACACATCATAATATCAGGTATTTCATATTTCGCAAATAAAAAGTTATGAAGTCATTAATCTGTACCCTTAGCACGAGTTTTCACTCTTTTACTTTACAGCGTCTTTCCAGTATTTACAGCGTTTCTTGTATGGAAAAATGGAACAGCGCCGCTGGTGTACGAAGAAGGAACTAATTTTTTCCTTGAAAATTGTCAATTTGAAGTTGTCAAAGTTCCAGTTTACTTTACGTCTCAAATACTGAAAACTCGTGCTCAGGGTACTGATCTGTACCACTTCGCCTAAATAATAAGAAGCTGGATTAAGTCTGACCGACAGACGCGACGGTCACCGGTGACATCTGTCTAACGTAGCTTTATCAATAAAACAGTGCAACCCAGAGCCCTTATCACGAGTTTTCACTTTTTTACTTTACAGCGTCTTTCCAGTATTTACAGCGTTTCTTGTATGGAAAAATGGAACAGCGCCTCTGGTGTACGAAGAAGGAACTAATTTTTTCCTTGAAATTAAATGTCAAAGTTCCAGTTTACGTCACAGTGAGTGAAAACTCATGATAAGGCCTCTGATGAACTGTTACGGCTACATACGTAAGGACTTACCGTCAGCAATAGCCGTCGTCGTCGGCCAAGCACTAAAACCACCCTCTAACGTACGATATCATGTGTTATCACTTAATCTTTTATCGATACATAAACCATTGACACTGTCCATCACTAGGCCACTAGTGATTCTCGGGTCGGCCACTAGTTAAGCTGTGTGCACAGTCCTCCACATCGCTTATTACTACACTCGGAGCACCATCTCCTCTGCATACGTATAGTTTATGGTAATTAAAAGCATTAGAAAAGAACACATTTTAATAACTCATCGTAATCATTCTCCAGTCGATAAAAGAATAACCATGGAGTTACTTACCGTTATTCTCTATAGGAAATGAACTAGATCCCGAATCGTGTTCTTTTTGTCGAAATTTTATTGGTGAGGTCATCATCATTATTATATCAGCCGTAGGACGTTCACTGTTGAACATAGGCCTCCCCCATTGATTTTCAATAGGGCTGGTTGGAAACGGCATGAATCCAGCGCGATCCTGTGCTTTTGCGTGATATGTGAAGCTATGTAAAAATAAAACCAAAATAAATTGATAATTAAATTTTTACAATAGTTTTATATTGACCTTATCCCAATTTATCAAGAATCACACAGTCAATACTGCTATTTTCATCAAAACTAAATCAAGTTCAGTAAAACAGAATTATGACTTTTCCGTACCATTTTTCGTCATTCGAGTGCATTATTTCAGTCTGTAAATAAAATCTGGTTAAGATTCTTATTATATGTTTTTTTTTGCCGTTGATTTCTGTTGCAACTTTAATTTGCAAATTCTTTTATTTCAAAATAATTTAAAAAATACTTATCTTTGAAATTGGGTATGTTCACCTACCGTCAATTCTTTTTTACCTACATCCCTTAATAGTTATCCCGATGGCAACGGTTAATCGTGTTTACCAAAACTTTCGATTAGTGACAGAATACCTACTTAGAACCCGTTTACCGATTCCACTAAACTCTTCAATCCGTTAATTCGAAAATAAGTAAACAGCGTTAGAAGTGTTTGTTTAGTTACACGGAAATCAGTTATTCATAAGTTTAACTAACTTTCGGTCAATAATTCAAGTTGTTGTTTGATCCCGCCGATGTGAACACGGCTTTGTGGTTTACTAACTAACCGAGTTTGGGATTATATTGGAGAAGGGAACTGCCTCCTGTTTCGGTTTTTGTAATTTGATTTTTTTGTTGTAACTTAATTTTAACTGTTTTAAAGACAATCATGTTGTTTTGACTTTGATTGACTATGTATTTAACTACACCAAGATCTCTTGCGAAGTTTTTAAGAACTACACGGTCACTCAAAAATTTTTGTGTGTTCAGCGGATCTACTTTGTACTTACTTTGTATTTGTACGGTGTGCATAATAAATTATCTAAAACCGCCACTTTAGCATTGTTCTTTTGCAATATTGCTATTTTTCTGTATCAATTATCTTCTTTATTTCTGGAGCAACAGATTAGAATACTCTATTTTAAGAACTTAATCGCATCAGCAATTTTGCAAGCAACATTGCTGATGTGGCGGTTTTAGAGCCAATGATAGATATTTGAAAATTAGTTTTATTAATTTTTGGGTGTGATAAGTAAATTATTTTTACTCTGTTGTTTCTATTAAACAGCTTCTAAATCCTTAGTACTTGAGTAAATAAATAAAATAACTCGATAAATGACCTAACGCAGGCCATAGAAAGAAAATAATATCTTTCTACAAATTAATCTCAACAACAAATCAGCAAACTAGCCCATTTTTTTAAAACCTAAGCCCCCCAAACAAACGAGCGACTAGTCGCAAACCTCTTGCAGTAAGCCCCGACAATTTGGTCGCAGTTCCGGTAAACGGTCGCAACGGTGAAGTCGTACAAATGGACCATTTATTTCAACTGTGGACTAGTATTTTCTGTGAGCTGGTGTCCTACTTAAAGGTATGCAAGGCGAAGCGATGCTGAAAGAAAGAGAAGTGTATAGTTAGGTATTTGATTTTGACCCAGGATACGCACTGCTATATATAGCAGCGATAAACATCTGTGTAATGATGATGTTTCTTTTTGGATTTTTCTGAACTGGACCTGAATGAAAAATACTTAGAATCAGTTGTTGTTCGGGGTTCATCACTATTGACACTTGGCTTTGTTACACCCACTCATCATTACCCTGAATCAAAATTAAATAAAAAATACACTATTACACTACTGCGGTGACTTTTTTTATTTTTGCGAAATTATAATGAAGTTTCTGGTAAAAAATTAGGTTGTATTGTATAGGCGTTTTTCCTTGTGTGCCATAGTAGATATTCTTGCCTGTATGTGCCTGAAATCATAACAGCACCGCGAAACATACATACTTATATAGTATGTGCTTAGCGTGCAATAAATTTTATGTTCAAAAATGTTATTTAGTATCGCATCGCTTTGTATCGCTCCCCCCTTTCATAGGACGCTAGACTTTACAAAATGACATATCTGTGTTTTTATGAAATCACAGCATGAATAATACATGGTATAGCATTACTGCGGCAGTCGCAGTAGGTCCACCAGTTATAGAAAGGATTTGTTCCTTTTGCTACTCTGTGGATGAAAAGAAAATATGAACGGTCTGGTCGCTTGTACGCTAGTAGATGTTCGTTGTGGATATGGATTTTATATTGGTCCTTTTAGTTCAGATATTTGACTGTTGAAGTTTTGATATGATAATTATAAGTTTATGAATAAAATAGAATATAGGACTAGACTATTTTTTAATCTGATTGAGACTGTGTAGTATAATAATTTAAACAAAACATGAGATTCAGATTCAGATATTTATTTGCAACAATGTAGGTACAGGTATAAGATGATACATGGTTGAAGGTTTCCGCTATGCAAATTTACAGAAATACTTTACGTTAATTACAAATATCATGTCATTTTATGCAAATTTTAAATATTCAAATTTAAAGAAATAAATACTAAATTAATACTTTATCATTAATTACATATATCATGTTGTTCAATTCAAATTTAAAATGAATAATAAATCAATCATCATCATCATCATCATCAACCTATAAATGTTCCCACTGCTGGGACACAGGCCTCCTCTCTGTGAGAGGGAGTGGGCCGTAATCTACCACGCGGGCCCAGTGCGGATTGGTAGATGTCACATGTCTTCGAATTTTTGGTTCTAGGACATGCCGGTTTCCTCACGATGTTTTCCTTCACCGTTTTGAGAGCAGTGGTGTTGAAATAAATTACACAAAGTAATGCGCCTGACGGGGTTCGAACCCACGACCTACAACTCGTAAGTCGAGGCCGATACCACTGGGCCACCACTGCTCGTCCATATAATAAATACAATAAATCAATACTTTAACATTAATAACAAATATCATTACGTTTAGTGTTGTCAACTTGGGGATGGAAGTATACATTTCCAACTTTTACACAAATCATCATCCAGATTGTTTTAAATGATGTAAGTAATTTAGAAGCGGCTGGTCAGAAACCTTATAATTTTACTTTGATTGATACGACAAACGGACATAGCACTCGTGTAAGCATCGTTTTGATGCTTTATAAGTATACGTTGCAATAACGAGTTTTCTATAATAAATCTGAAATTAATGAAGTTTAAGCACTGATTTCGCTATACAGGTGTCCTAATAAATAAGATTTTTGAGATTAAACGGCCAGTCCGATCTCAACAGATCATTGGGTAAACTTTGTTGTTACATATTCCTATTTATTTATTAAACTATTGCATAGCATTTATCGCGGGCTCTGAGCGCGGCGCGGCGCGGCGACCGAATCAAGAAATTCCTAAAAACCTAAGGAAAAAACCTAAGGAAAATCCCTGACACCGTCGTCTAACGTCGTTTCAGTTCGGGAGACTTCGGCAATTATAAAGGTACGGACAGACGTGCTCATAAAGGTATGGACAGACGTGCTCATTACTAGCATGCTTTTATTGAGCGAAAAAAAAGGGGCAATCTTATTGAGGGAGAGGGAGGAGGAGGAGAACGTTTCTTGACGTTTCACTTGATTGACGTGGCTGACCATAGCCTACTTAGTACAGTAATAAATATAATAAATAAATAATTATCATTGCATAAGTTGATAAAAAATGATGAGAAAATCTTCACTGATGCCCTCCGACTGGGTTGAGCAGAGGGTTATTTCAAACTCAAATCGACTAAAAACAACCACAACTCAATCCTGCTTTCCACACTGTTCTAATTCCTACTCCTCATTGTTCCAGGACCTACAATCAGAGATCGAGACCCACCGCGATGTGTACGCGTCGCTCACGGGAACGGGACGCCGCCTGCTCGGCTCCCTATCCTCGCAGGAAGACGCCGTCATGCTGCAGAGGAGACTGGACGAGATGAACCAGCGGTGGCACCATCTCAAGTCGAAGAGTATGGCTATCAGGTTAGTAGAAAACAGTATTTTGTTAGTCTGAGGAAATTGGTTCTGGCTGCATTTCCCCTTGGCGAGTGCCAATGTCTTTCGACACTAGGGTGTGCCTACGGTGCCCAGGAACAGGGCGTAGATCCTGAAGGGGCGGAAAAATGGCCAGACCAGGACTGCAATTGGCCAGACCAGGATGTCAGTCAAAGAAGCTCGCACTGTACGCATTAAAGGTTAGTTACGGTACTGGGCGAGGCTGCGTAGCCAGAGATATGCGTGAACAGTATCATTCTTTAGCTCAGACAATGAAGCAATATTCGATCGTTTCTGATCCCCGGTTCTGCATTTGTCCAGAATGTTAAACAAAGAACCGCAGCGATATCTCCAATTTGATTTTTCTTCAAATTTGCAGCGCAGAATACTGATATGTGTATTGTGTTTGCGGTTTTTGGTGAACCGTCCAATAAAAAAACAACTGTTCTGATACTATTATAAAACGTAGTTGTGCGCCATTACAGTAAAACATCACTGTGATCATTTCTGCAGTGACCTTAACATCTTGAATGATTTGTGCGTAATACCCATATTTCTTACAAATTATTTATCTTTAATTTGAATACCCTTATTCAAATTAAAGATAAATAATTTTTATATTTAAACATCCATCATTGCCCAAGTACCTAGCTCACTTGTGTGATAGCGTGAAAATATTGCTTACATAAGTGTTAAATAAAAACAAAAAACGCTCGTTTAATCAATTGTATAAAAACTCGTGTCAAACATTCTCTTGTTGTTTTTCCCGCCAACTGGCAATCTGTCATTCATGTATGACGTTTAAAAATGTTCGTTCGGATACGTTCACGTGTAATGAAACACTGAGGTTTTATGTGTTTGTATTTTATTGCGAATTGTGTCCTAGTGTGTTTTTTTTATGATAAAAAGATAATATTTAGCTTTGATTAAAATAAAAGCCTTAAGAATTTTGCAGATGTCTATGATCAATAATCATCATAAAAAATTAATATAAACCCATAGCTAAATGCTCGTCTAATTATTAGGGGTTCATTCAAATTGATTGATAGATTGACTGTCCGTAATCTGTAATACGCATCAACGGGCCTATTGATGATCCCTTGCAATTCTGACATGCTAGAAATGTACCAACATGTCATCAGTAAATTCAGAACATTAACTTCAAGTCCCATTAGTAACCACATCCCAAATGACATCCAACCTTTACAGGACACTCTAAACCCGTCTAAAACAATCAATACATGTCCTATAACCCAATAACCAGCACGTTACAGGCGATGGTACGGCAACTCGTTGCGGCGACCGGTTGCTAAACCTATTACGTCACTGGTTGCTCCGCCTAATTGCTGTTAATGTACCCAATTGCGAATAGATAGGTGTAGTGGCAGTTATGAGCGGTGTAGGTAGAATTATGATTTTGATACTTGCTTGTTCGAAAGGGTTTAAGGAAATGTGAACTATCTATAGGTGTCAATGTTGATCTGTTCATCACATCAGCCATAAGACATCCACTGCTGAACATAGGCCTCCCCTATAGACTTCCTATAGGACCGGTTGGAACCGGCTTGCATTCAGCGTGATCCTGTGGTCTTCATAAGAGAGTCTATCCACTTTCTTCTGTTCATTCTATTTCAATTATTTTACTCGCAAGTGCGATAGACTGCATTAGACAAAGAAGGGGTTAGAACCCAGCAACATAATATTTAACAGAAATTGTTGTTGAAAATATTTAGTGTTGAATACCAACTTAAAAATGTCGTTTTTATTGATGGGTAATTATGGACAGATGGCAATAATGTAGTAAAATTTAATTTGCCATGGAATGTGGTTAGAAGAGTGGAGAGTTCCACTATTTTCCTATTATTGGTTCTGTAATAACCACAGGGAAAACTTCAACCCCTGAAAGCCACCTTTACAGAATTATATAGGGAAAATTCATATTTAGGTCCGAACCAGTTTCTATAGAAAGTTCCGAACTACCCGCAACCTTTCGAACTAAAAGTAGAAAATGAAACTCATTTCGCTGGACCAGGAATTAATTTGCGAAGTGTCACAACATCACACTGGAGGGGGTGACCAGTTGTAAAACTACCCCCACAAACTGTATACATTTACCGTTTACAGTTTTTGGTAGGAAATAACTTGAAGAGCTAATTCTATTTGGGATAGATCGATCTTCGGTCAAGCCCTGTGTGGGTAAGCAATTATTTTATTACTTGTTTTTTAAATTGGTTTTTAGGGTTGACCAAACACTCCAGAAGCCAAAAACAACTGGCAAACGCTTTCAAAGCGCTTGATATATTTTCAACGAATAGTAATAAAATTTACTTTAAATGTTCGGTGATTTACGCTAGTTCCATATATTTCACGTGATCGTTAGGGCTCTATATCATATTTAGTCTAGGCTTTAATTTAAGATGACTTACACAGTTTTCCCGTCAAAAAGCTTTCTTATGTTACTAAAACTTTACTCATATTACTCGTAGAACTCACATTCAGTAAAAACACTATTAAAACGCATGAAAACCATATAAAAACGTGAGCTGAAATTAACCCGCACATGGGACTTTAAAAAAGTTGAACGTATTTACAGACGCTGAACAAAAACAGGCCATTAACTGTTATTTATGGGGGTGAAAAACATGGGGTAATACCACAGGGGGGTATAAAGGAAATATGTCGTTTAATAGGTGGAAACTGATGGAATCTTTAAATGGGGTGTCATATTTTTGCGGGGAAAATCTTTCCGAATCTTAAAATGAGACGTGTGGATTGGTTTTATACACAAAAGATGGTTATGGCTATTAACATAGATTTTGATTATTAAAGAAATGAAAAAAAAATCAACTTGGTGCCTACTCTAAATTCAATGCATGAATTGGTCCCAGAATTTTATCGTAATTTAGCCATTACTTTTAAGAATCCTAAGTATCAATTTCCACGTCTATTCAACTGTAACAATATTTTAATCAAATTCGTCTGAAAATTCTTCAAATGATTCCATTCCATCAGTCAAAACATTTAGAACACTTCTATTAAACTAAGAAAGTAATTCTGTCCCGTTCTTCTATTAAAACTTTGTATAAGTCTGTCTCATTCAACCGTGAAAAGGGTTCACGGGGTAGGGTTGTCAATTAACAGAAAATTAGATATTCACTTTGTTGAAGAATTTATGGACTAAAAGTTAGTTGAGTATTGTTTTAAGAAGTACCTTTCTTTTGAGTAACTATTGCGGATTTTCTAAGAAACTTTGGCACGATTATTATATCAAAGGAGCTCCGGTAAAGATATTATCACTACGGTAATTGAATTTGGTGATATCATAGTAGCGATAGTATAATTTATAGCTAAAGGATATTGGGTTATAGTCTTCTTCTACAATGATCTATTGCGTCTTTGTCTATTATAATTTATGGTGATAAAGGGATGTGTCGGAAATTATAGGCGATAGATTCATAAAGTATCAAATTGTCATGATACACCTATAACTCCCTACGATTGAATTCAGTTTATAATGAAATATTATTTATATTAAATGAGAAAAAAGTATTTCTCATAGGTTTTTTTGATAACAACCCAGCTAATCCAGACTTTGTCCCAGGAGTGGGAACTTTACAGGCTGATCATGATGATGACTTATTATAGCTCTGGCACAGTTTCTGGAGAAAAGTTAATGTTAAATTTTAATTATTTATTTAAACTATGTGTATTTTGAAGTCAGCTTCCGGTTGTTGATTGAGTTTTGAGATAGGCTTGAATGGTGATATAATTATTAACATCATAATTAATTCATATTTTTTTAAATCATAGAGTGTTACTGGTGTATACAGAGAAGCGCTGGTGGTAATTATTTGTTAATGATTCTCTATACATTAAAATAAAAACTGAAAAACACGATAGTTACTTTTGTTTTGACCACACTCAGCAAATCCCGGAAAAACGATATCGCTTAGTCGTCTATTAAAAAAGTCTCTCATGAAAATCGGGTGGTTTAATCAATCAATCAGTATTAAAACTCGAATACCTCCGCCCACATTGGCAGATATTTAACAAAAAGGATCGTTCCCAATTAGGTCTGAAGTGCAAACAAGTAGATTTATTTGCGAGCGCCACCGATAGCCGGCTCCAAAAATAATCCTTCGGTAAAAAATTAAATTTTTCCTGTAACGGTCATTCTTAATATAAGCGGCCATTTTGTTATACGGGCTAGGAAAATGGCGGGAGATAATCAGGTGACCTACCATGACGTCTTAAACCGAGAGCCTAGTGTGAGAACGAGGTGGCGCTATATTACTTGTATAGCTCTGTCTCTTTCCAAGACTTCATGAAGGCCACCAGGTTACTTCATAATTTCGACCTATTGCAGTCCACTGATGGGCATAGGCTTTCCCACAAGGAGCGCGCCACAGCCATTGCAAGCTACTTTCTTCAGGTTGTCGGTCTATCTTGGCGTCGTGGTCTCCATTTGAAAACCGTCTTACTACTGTAAGCAAAAAAAATACACGTTTCTTCGAAATACCTATATTGGATCTAGGACATACCGATTTCCCCAAGATGTTGTTATAAAAATTAATAAACATGATAGTTATTTTTCTTCAAAATTCCATTTCTTCAAAATCTGCTCATAAAACTACACTCGGTAGTTAAATGTTATGAAAAATATGTAGCTTTAATTCCACGACAAAAATCCAGGTTTGGATGCAGGATGCAGTGCATAACATTTAATGTCATGAATTTCCGCAAAGTAACGCCTGATTCTATAATTTATACTCGATGGTATTATAATCATAATCTTCAACATAAACTAAACTACAGTACAGCTATAACTAAAGCCACACCACTATTACGAAAAATCTATCAAACTTGGAAACTAGAAACCCTTGCTTTTCCTCTGACCGCCATTTTCATAGCCCCAAAACCGATCAGTGAATTAATCATTCAAACTTAACGACGTGTAATAAATCTGGAGTTTCCCTCGACGGGAATCGAACCGTGGACCGCTCTTACTCGATTACGATGTGCCATCTATGTAAATCATATTTTGCTTTTGTGTAGCTCTGTTTTCATGTTAATTCTTTCGTGAATTTTCAGCTCGCGAACGAGAAGGATTGGGAGAGTGAGTTACATTGTTTATCTTTATGAAATCTGTATCCATAGTACTTGTGCCAACTAACCATCGGTCAACAGTAACATATGAAACGTTATGCGAACACTTTAATTATGCGTACAGCTAAGAATTGGAATTCCCTCCTAGAGTCTGTGTTTCTTGACACCTTCGGATCTTCAACTCAAGAGTGAACAGGTTACATCTAGTCAAACGTGCTTCACCGTCGAACACATCCTCGCTTAACATCAGGATTCATCATCATCAGCCTATAAATGTTCCCACTGCTGGGACACAGGCCTCCTCTCAGTAGGAGGAAGTGGGCCGTAATCTACCACGCGGGCCCAGTGCGGATTGGTAGATGTCACATGTCTTCGAATTTTTGGTTCTAGGACATGCCGGTTTCCTCACGATGTTTTCCTTCACCGTTTTGAGAGCAGTGGTGTTGAAATAAATTACATAAAGTAATGCGCCTGACGGGGTTCGAACCCATAACCTACAACTCGTAAGTCGAGGCCGATACCACTGGGCCACCACTGCTCTCGAACATCAGGATTAATAGTGATTAAAAGCGGGCCCCGTTGTCCCCGTTGTTCCTCTTATAGATCCAATGAGCCTACGCTCACTGGATCTCACAGAGGCCACATAATTGGCAAAATTATATATTTTAGGATACTGAAACCAAGAAAACAATATATCCATATACTTCTAGTTGTACCACGGTCGTAATCTCACGGTAACCATAAAAGACGGCGATAAAATGATATAAAGAGATATAGTACACTTTTATGTCACTAAACAGGCACTGCTTCATGCAGATCAAGTTTTATTGAAATTAGGGCTAGGTGACACTGTGAGCGGTTAGCGGGTCTTGGTCAGGGTAGAGAAAATGGTTTGCTGTATTGGCCTCTTATAGACTGCTCACTAATACAGTTTTCTCAATAGTACTTTTTGTATGTCTCATTTACTTGTTTATTGCTAAAGTAACAACTGAAATGGGTCCTAAAATATCTTATTTATTAGAGAATCTTTTAAGAAGTAAATATGTTATTGGTGATCTGTAAACGGGGCCTCGTGTTAAATATATGCATTAACAGCATAAATATAAGCAAAAAATTTTGTTTAAGAGGACTTTCAAACATCACAGCTATCTTCTAAAAAAATAACGTCACAACCTAACCGTCTTCTGAAGTTTCCTAGCCATTAAATCTAACCACAGCCCTTCAATCTTACCATAATACTCCATAAAACAGCAGCATAAGAATCTCCCATTAAACGGAACGCACTACTGCTGCTCACCCCTTTTACTATCCACTTTACATGGTGATAGCGCAGATAAAATCCTAAGACCCGTTCACGACCTCAGGTGATACGACCTGTGATGAGCAACACAGACGTGCACTTGTTGCCTAGTTGACGCGATGCAAGTCTTTGGTCAACTGGTAGTACTGGTACGCTCGCCTCTTGACCCACGGGGTCACTTAACCACAATCATCATTTATTTCTTGTAGGTATATTATTGGTTAATCGGACCCAAATTCAAATAAAAAATTGCCAGTTGGTCGAGTCGATTATTTCAATATGTGGTTGGGTAGAGTTATCCCGCGGGTCCATTTTGAGTGAGTCCAGTACCCTTAGCACGAGTTTTCAGTATTTGAGACGTAAAGTAAATTGGAACTTTGACAATTTCAAATTGACAATTTTCAAGGAAAAAATTAGTTCCTTCTTCGTACACCAGAGGCGCTGTTCCATTTTTTCACACAAGAAACGCTGTAAATACTGAAAAGACGCTGTAAAGTAAAAGAGTGAAAACTCGTGCTAAGGGTACAGTTGTGTTAGAAGTCTTCCGGTAAAAGAAAACTCGACGCAATTTATAACTTATATTTCGTTTACTTATTTCCAGTCTCTGTCACAATACGTAAGTCGCATGAACTTGTAGGTTGTGGTTCAACGGTATATGTGATTATAGTGCAGATAAAACTCCTTCAGCACTTGTATCTGCGTTGGTATGAGGTATAAAGTAGGTTCGATTCTCTGTCGATTGCTAATAAAATAATCGTAATCTAGAGGCAGATGGTTTTAGATTGGCAAATATTATTATATTAAAACTGATGTTAGGTTTTTAAAGAATACTCGTATAACTTTACTTGTGGGTTTGTCAACATTGTACTAGTCAGGAATCGAGCATAATTATTACCACTAACCGAGTGGAAGTAACAGGGTAACTTATCTGATGGAAAAAGCTAATAATACTTTAAAAGACGCATGTAGTAAGGGACGTACTAAGAATTTCAACTCAAGGAAATGCAGCATAATTGCAAATTGCACACTAATGTTATGGGACATACTTATATCCAACTACCAAAACTAAGAAAATCTCCTTTGGTATAAACATAGATTTTAACACAATCCTCTCATACACGTGTAACCATAATCTTATCAAAAATTAACCGTGAAACCCGTCTTAGTGTAAGCCCCTCTGCGGTGGATACTGCTCGGTTTGTGTTGAACTTGCGTCCTGCGGTCGGGCCCCAGGTGGGCCCCGGGTGGGCCCCGGCCCTGCGGTCACGCGCCCTTTGTCCCTCACTACGTCCCAGTGTTTGTATCACGTTGCTTCAAACTTTAAGGATTATGTAGGGATTTATACTGTATGGTAGTTTGAAATTCTTTTGTTTATGGTTCTGTGTCATGTCACGGTTATCAACGCCAAATCCTGGACTGACCTAAGTAATCAACGTGTAATCTGCTTAAGTTGGTCATGAAAGTACATATTTCCGTATGTCGATTTAATGGGGATGAAAATCTAATGAATTACTTCGTTTTAATTGAGACCACGGGTTCGAGTATTTGCTTTATTGGCATGAACGACGCTCTGCCGTATCAGATTAAGGAGCATTCCCCGTTTATACAATTTACTTATATTAAATCCAGGTTAGAAGCAGTAATAGTACAGTACACCATTAAAAATTGAGGAGGAGGCCGATATAATCGTAGTTCACGACAAGGGTTTCAAAATTAAATAAACGTAATACCATTGCAATTTCTTGAATACAGTTTAAATCTGAAGTCGTGTGTTGAGTTGTACGACTATCGACACTTTTGATATCGATAAGTCGACATCTTAGCACTAACTTAGGAAACTACGAGTGATATTTTACACATTCATTTGTTGATATATCCTTTTTACTCACTTGATGCGTACTGTTTTGTGATTCGCGTTTCATCGGTCATTTGTCGTCTGACGATTCTAAAACTGGAAAGAATTGAGAACAAAAATCCTGTCTACTATAAGTTTGTTGTTATAAAGGTTTCTCTAGCATTTACTTTTTGTTAGTCTATCTTATGCATCTCCTTTTAATCATGTAGATGGCCTGTGCCAGAAGGCACCGCTCTTTTATTATGTTACAGTAAATTCTACAGTTTGTGCAATGCATACTTATGTTTTTAAAACATTCTATCGATACCACGATCCCATCCCTACACGCTCTCCACAATCTCTCCAGCATCAGCGAGTCGGCCAAATTTCAACAATTGTACTTCCCTTTGTGCGAGGGCCAACTTTTTGAATTATAGCCCTGGCTCGCTGCTTACCCACTGTTCTTTATACGGCTTCGTTTTATTGGGGATTAGCTTTATAGCGATCTTGCGGTTGTAAGGAAGAAGCAGGATTACTTTGAGGACTTGAATATGGTTTAAAATGTCGTTAATGTTGTTGATTTTGATTTAGAATGTTGGAATTGTGTGGCCTTTCAATCAATTGTATTTTGATTTCTAATGGCGAAGCCCTAAAACAAACAATAACAATCAAAAGTGCAGTGTTGTTAAGCGTTTGCATTTAGCTAAGTTCCTACATTAGTAAATTTTGTGTTTTTATGGGTTCTACTAGGTATCCATTTATATAGTTAGCGATAAACAAGGTCCTCTTATATTTATGTAAGTTTTTTAGAAGGTACTATTATTTAATTCGACCCCACCATACATAAGAACCAACTATTTCGTTCGGCTTCTAGTCGAACCAGATACAGCTGAATATCAGTTTTTTACATAGGACGACTGCTGTAAAACCTGAGAAATCATTATTCTGACTCAAATCGGCACTGTTGGCGCAGTGGCTGAATGATTAACTTCTGTGCTGCGTGTCTGGGGTTCAAATCGCGCAAGAAACAAATATTTTTATAATTTTACAAGAGTATTTGTTTCGAGTCTGGACAATCTTTGAGTATCCGAGTTTAAATGTTTGCAAACACACCCACAATATTTCATTTTTTTTACTTAAAACTGATAATGATATTATAGTTTTAACGGCACACATAATTGGTACAACAATCTCTTTCATTTCGTCTTGTATTGTCAACAAAAACTCTTAGGTACTAATAATAACTCTCTCTCTTCTCCACAGAAACCGGCTGGAGAGCAACGCAGAGCACTGGTCAGCATTACTGCTATCATTACGTGAGCTCACCGAGTGGGTCATCAGGAAAGAGACAGAGCTGAACGCACTCGCTCCACCCCGGGGTGACCTGCCGGCTCTGTTGAAACAACAGGTATGCGGATATTAGCTTGCAAGGTTGCAAGGATCTTAAGAATCCTTTGTCACTTTTTAGTAAGATAGAAAGAATAGAAAAACATTCATTCAAGAGTATAGACAAGCACATAACAACCACAAAGTTGCAAAGGAGTTTAAATTACAGTTTTATAAAAACAGAACAGTAAAAAAAGAAAGATAAGAATAAGAAAAATATGAAAATTGCGCTAAGCATGCTGCTGTGACAGTTAACAGATTGAAGTCAATTGAAGAGGTCACATTTATTGTGGTCGCAGAATCTATAGTCACTTTTAGAATTTTGCTTTAAAAAGAACTTAGAATAGGAAGGTATGTACGGGAACTTTTTCATTGAATGAATATGAACCACAACTGTCGTTTCCGAACGACAATTAAAGTTTCAAGTTCCGCAGATACAGGCAGTTCTGGTTCCAAACGCGCTAAACGACGCAATTTCGGTCAGAGCTCCACCTCAAAATGGGTGGCCAAGCAATTCGACCAGGAGTAATTGTTTGGAGCCGGCGACTAGTTTCAAATTGCTTTAAGCGCCATCTACTGACAATAAACCTAGGAATAGATCGTAAACAGTGAATGTGTTTGTTTTTATTACCCTTCGAGTATCTAGGTCGAGTGACTGAGCTTTGCTTAGCAGGATAAAGATTGCATCTTGCATCTTTTTTAGCATTTTTTCTTCTTGTTCTTTTCGGGACGCGGGGGACAATGGTGTCCGACAGTCAGAACTATTTTCAAACTTCTCTTTAAGCCCGTTGATCAACAAGGCAATATTGTATCTTTTCTTTGAATCACTGTTCTCCTAGAACAGTATAATCACATCAGTACTAAAAAAAGATATGCAATTTTAAGACCACATTAATTCGTGTTCAAACTCAGTATCGGCAAAACTGTGCTTCAGAAGATCGTAAACAGTACAAATCCTGTAATGAATTGTTCTGTAACTCTGAACAATGTCCCCTAAATCGGCGCAGGAGTCAACAAAGTACGCACACAGTGGTGGTAAACAATTTGACCGCACTAATCCGCGGATCGCGGCTACATCAACCAACGTACTGACGCCATTTTAACTATAGAAACCTAACAGATTGATGCAGAAGTCCTGATAAATGCAGGTCTTAATGTAAATGAAACAGAACATAATTATCCTAGCACGATTATAGACAAGCTTTCAGGTGCTATTTATCGGCTAGTTTGAGAACTGTATATGTATATTCTTGAAAGTGACTTGCTACCAACTGGCTACTACTAGACTAATTGCACCCCAATATAACGACTCCTTTGAAGAAATTTCACCAGTTAAAAAAGGTACTCGAAGGATCAAAATATCTAAGTCCGCGTAGTTTGTACCAACTTTTGTTAAAATCCCATATATTTTTTTATAGCAACGGGTCAAAAATTATTTAGTAAATAGTTCAATAATGATCAAATAACTCGACCTAAGCCATGTTCAAGAGCTGTCAAACATTAAGAAATATCTACACAGCTCATAAAGGCAGTTGTATTAGGGTATTTCTTGAAATTCGCCGTTAACACACGGATCTTCTGTAATCTATTGCCTGATGGTAACAGCAACAAAATGGCGGGCTTAGTGGCAGCTATGTGTGGAATGTTAACAAGCGTTTAAGGGTACGGGTAATCGGCCCTAATCGAATTCTGTGGCTAATGTTCGGGAAATATGGGCTTTAGGTAGATATTTTATTGAACTAACAATGTTTCAGGAATCTGTAGTCAAGTTTGTTAAATGCCGAGTAGTATTAACTATTTCAGATAGGTAAACAACAATTTGATTAAAAGGGATAAATCCATTGCTGTAATCCCTATAGAGACTAGAAAATCTGAAGTCTTCATTGAATTTCCTTTTGACAAGACTGTAACGAACTGACTCTCTTATACATTATGAGACCACAGATCACGAATTGTAGTTGTTTACTATTTTCAAAACGTTAAATACACGTATAGTTTTCTCCTTTTACTATTCGTGTCCATTGCAAAGGCAATTCAAACTACTGAATACTATTATATCTTCAAATTTCCATTCCAGGATGACCACCGCGCATTCAGAAGACAGCTGGAAGACAAACGGCCGGTGGTCGAGAGCAATCTCCTGAGTGGCAGACAGTACATCGCGAATGAACCTCCGTTGTCCGACACTAGCGACACTGAGGGTAAGTGGTGACATCTGTTAGTAGTAAGATGTGTGAAGTTAGTGCGTATTGATTTTGATAGATGGCGCTGATTTACATTTTATTATTTGTTAATTTTGGGATTTTTTATTGGTAAGCATTGGTATCCTTTCGAAAATCTGAACGTTTTTTTACTGTTTTCATCCCACTGCTGGGCTTTGCCTCTCTTCATGATTTACAGTTCTTCCAAGCCAGGATCAAGATGCTCTAGAGCTCATAACCCTGGATTTTTCAGTCGTGGGTGATTTGTTGATTTATTTGTCCAAAATAACTAACAACATCGAAACCGAATTCCTAAAAATGCTCTGTTGACTTTTTGTTATACGTTGCATTTAAAATACCGTAAAACTCGTTTCCCTGCCCACCCACTATCAGAATGGAAATGAAAAACATGGAAAAGGTTTTCGTTCGGAACTCTGCTGGATACGAAATACAAATCCCGTCCGTCGTACCGCCAAAACATCAATATTCACAAATATAAAACAAAACATGGACAGAAGCGCCATTCGTTAAAAATCCCGAAACTAGTTCAACAGTCACTAACACGCACATGAAAAATTGTGACTGTTTCTTGCCAATATTACTTACAATCTAGCAATTAGCGATATTTAATTAATTTAAGTTAGGCAATGGATAATAATGATTATATGTATAATCATTCCAATCAAACTAAGCATATCTCATATTTCCAAAAAAAAAAAAAAATAAGTATTAATACTTATGCAGATAATCAAGGATTTGTTATCTGCATAGTGCCCAGCGTACTGTGACAACTACACCTTCTGCTAACACAATTATTCCATTTCTAAAGTCAGTCTGTCTGTCTGTACATCACCGCGCATTGTTCCGGACCAGTAGCCATTCACACCTTGATTGTTACCTGGCTTGCTAGATATTTGCATACTTGATGCTGACACCATATTGTTATTGAGACAGGTTCTTAGTTCAGCCAGGCGGCATGAATTAAGTTTAGGTAGCGCTGTGCCAAATGATTTGGCTGTGATATGGAATTGATGAGGTTATGCTATCTACCCTATGGTTGTTAAATGCCATGTTCCATAGGGTTTATTAGTCCTGAAATTATTAAAATAATGCCGTCTATGTAATCCAAACCTGTGACTATGTGTTTTGGTTTTAGCTAAATTCTGAATACAATATTTATTCCTCATGATCATCAAACTCATAAATAAGCCAGCTTACGCAGAAGAAGCCTGTTCACTCTAACTTTGATGAGATTAGATGAGGTTGTATGCGCTGAAAACTTAAAATCAGGTGTCACCCACGACTATATTAATAGCGAAACCTATAGGTACTACCCAACCCCATTCAAAGGAAAGTGAAAACATGAAATAATAATAATAATATTCCACAACTATCACACAACGCCTTCTAGTCCCAAGCTAAGCAGAGCTTGTGTTATGGGTACTGGACAACTGATAAATATACTTATATATTTCTAAATACATACATATTAAAGATAAATTACACCCAGACACAGAACAAATGATCGTGCTCATCACACAAACATTTGTCCTGGGTGGGAATCGAACCCACGACCTCCGGCATAGCAGTCAGGGTCACTAACCACTAGACCAACAGGCCTGTCGAAATGTCAGTAAAATCACATTCGTTCAACATTCAATCCAGTGAACAGTCAGTAACTAAATAAAAACCAATAATAAAGACACATCCGTCGAACGAATCGCAAATCCTAACCCTAAAGCGGTATATCACAAAAGCGCAGCAACAAAGCGGTGAACGAGTGAATGAATGAACGACTGAACGCAATTAGAAGCGTACCGGCCGCGCTAATTGCAAATTCCGTGCGGACCGGCTCAATCAATATAGTTTGCATTCACAAGGTGATAGCAATCGGCTAGCGCCAATCAATCGGCAGCTGCTCTGATTGATTGCGCTTGACGATTATGTTTTTAAGCGGTGAGCGTATGAGGGTTAAGTGCGCTTTGATGACTGTTGGGCTTTGTGGTGTGTTTGATGATTGGTTTTGTGGGTATCCAGATGGTAGGCTGGGTTCAGGTTAAATTAATATTTATTGGACTGATATTCTAGATCTTTGGTGATGTAGAATTGGATCATAAATAGAGACTCTTTGAAATTCCTCTCAATGATAAAATTAAAGAAAGTCTATTGTTTTCTCTTTTTAGCAGAATGAATTCTTGCAGGATACCCTGAGGTCTAGTAAAAAAACTGTTGAAGGTATCAAGTTATCGCGGCTTTCTTATAATAAATAATATATGTAACTGTTTTCAAAATATGCAGCGTCAACATAATTATGTAACTTAATGCATACTGTAACTCTGATGGGAAAAGCTTTATACGTAAAGTGAAGCTATTTCCCAAGCAGGTAGCCAGTAACAACAACAGAATCTCCTACTACGAATTTTAACACATTCATTTCGCTCGTCCACAATCATACGGCCTTGTCACAAGTTTTCACGTACAATTTACGTTGTAATACTTCAAATACGAGAAAATACTTAGAATACATACTAGGACCTCTGGACTAACAAGCAATGAAATAATCTCCATCAAACTAACCAGGTGATTCACAACACTATCAATGTTACCCGATACACCATGTTGCCACAATTACTACTCAAATAATCCGTCACGCCAGTTTACAAGCATCCTGCACAATAATTGGCAAGTCGACAAGTACGGGCTTAGTCCTGTGATACTGCCAGCTGCCAGTCTCTAAGATGAGCGGATTACACGTCTGAGCGCCTCGCAGTCTCCCTGTCGACTGAGACGTCGCATTCAAAATGGCGGGTAGTTGCCAAATTATGTCGCGTTTTGACGTGATTAATTTGTTTTGATGATAGTGCTTTTGTGGTAATGGTTTTTTGCTTGAAGAATAAGAAAGGGATATTTTATGAACTTTTGAAAAAACTGCATTCTAAACATTTGCTGTCTGTAAAAGGGTGATATTTCATAATACCTACATAGCTTATGAAGAAGAAAATATAACCCCAAGACCAACCCCTAGAATATTCTTCAAAAGTCATTTTGAAATAGAAACTATTCCATAAATTCTAAGTAAGAAATCAAAGCTATATCGATAAAATATAGGGGCGTCCGTAACCGTCCGTTACGGCCATTGGTTGGAGTCGTAAATTTGAAAATGGAACCGACACGGCGGACCAATGGCGGGGGACGATTTGAAATACGTCAGCGACCCTTCGAACATGGCGTCATTTTTATCGGAGAATTAGAGATACGAGCTCGTTTTATTTGTTGTTACTGTTTCTGGGTGAATTTATGTTATTTAAATAACGAAATAGGTATTTTTATAACGGTTCCCTTGTACTGAAATACTGTCCAATATTCCACAAAGTCAAGTCCACAAACAGGACGAATGTTGTACAAAATTCTGTATCTCTTTTCCCAGTTGAAAACTTTAAATATTCAGAAACTTTCTGAATTGAACTCAATATTTCAGGATTAGGTTCCACCCAAATCCCCTGACAAAAATTGCACGCAAAAGCCGCTTCGTCCAAAATTCACGAAACTAGTGACAGGAAAAAACTCGACTAAACTCGTAAGTCGATTGGCGGGGTCGCCAGTGTTGCCACTCTAGTGAAATATCGAGTGCTATTCTGAAAGCTTGTTCAAATGACAGCTATTTTTCTTTCTGGTTTATCTGTGGTTGAAAAATTAGGTGATTTCTATTTATGTGGTTATAATTATACAATTTAATTTATAACTGCAAATATCGTGCAATATAATTTATTTCGCGTATAAAATTGATACATCTTCTTCTTCTTCTTCCTGCCCTTATCCCATTCTACTTGGGGTCGGCGCAACACGTTTTCTTCTTCCATTCTCCCCTATCAGACGTCACAGTATCATTTACTCCTTTTTCTTTCATATCATTCCTTAAACAATCCATCCATCTTTTCTTTGGCCTTCCTCTTCCTCGCCATCCATCAACATTCACACTCATCACTTTCTTAGTCACATCGGTGTCATCCTCATCACATGTCCATACCAAGATAGACATACAATGAGACATAAAATCAAATAATAATACCGTATGTTGAAACAATTAGTAAGTCTTAGTTTTATAAGTGAACTTAAACTAATTTATTAATCTAATCACCCAAAAGTCAATCCTAATCTTTAAAAGCGTTCAAGATAAGTCAATATTTGGTCAGTGGGTCATCTTAGGGTTTTAGCAAAAACTATCTTCCATAGTCCAGAATTACTTAATATTGTATCTAAAAAAAAAATATGAACAGATAGAACTAGGCAAAACTATTTTAAAAAACAACTCTAAATAAATAACTGGGCCGTAACAGGAAAAATGTTACAAGATGAAAAAAATTGAAAAATATTCGGTCGACAGCGCTACGACCGACGAGTGCCTCGTTTGAATTCGTGGGCGAGTGACAAAGCGAGTGGACTTGAAAATCTACTGGTTCCGTAAAAATATCCCTGTTTGTTTGTTGTAGTGTTTGTATAGGTATGTATGTAGATAGTAATTGTGGGTTAGGAGGTCAGGGGTCGATATTTCGATTACGAAGTTTTATTTAAGTTTTAGTTAGGTTTAAAATCTTTTGAAACATGATTTTGATCTGATTTAAAACAGAAATATCTACTGAAGTCACTTACAAAATGTATGTTTAAAGCCTCCTGCAGACACACGCGATTAATCGCGCGGGGCGACATGTCGCGGTCTATTCGCAGTATTTTTAGAGCGGAAATTAGCTTGGCTCGTTGTCGCAGCGCAATTAATCGCGTGTGTCTGCAGGAGGCTTAATACGAGTACTTTCACATGGGAATTTCACAGAAAAAAGGTCATCTTTAAAATTAATGCATTTTCTTTTGGCAAATCAAAGCAGATTTTCACCAGATATTAACATATTTCTAAAGGGTCATTTACTCGCTACCACAAAACCACAGGAACCTCATAACCTCCAAAACACTATCATCAAAAGCAGCAACAATTCCTCCGCCGCCGAAATTCAGGCAACTCCGGAAACTATGCCAGTGCAATATCCAAAGTGGAGGCAGAAGAACGCCGGTGTGGAAGTAACGTTGTAATTATTAAATTCCCTCCTTTCCTCCACTCCTCCGCGCACTTGCCTGGCGCGGAGAGGTGGGGGGGAGGCTCACGCTCCAAATATTGAGAGCTCAACGCTCGACGATGGGCCAAGTTGCTACTTAACACTGAAAAGCTGTGACATGTTTATTTTTTGTTCGTTTACGGATTATAAATAAATTAATGTCGCAGTTATGGGTTGGGGATTCTAGGGTTTTGAGTTGGTTCATGGTGTTCATTGATGTTAATTTTATTAAGCGTCTATATAAGTAAAGCACATAGCATATAAGTATTACAGCAGGTCAACCTACCCCAATCTGTCAAATTTTCCAATCGAAAATTAACCTTCCACTATTGTGATAAGGTTGAAAATCTATTAAAGTTTGACAGACTGACGTCGGTTGATGTGCTGGAGTCTGTACCTAGTTTTCGCCGTTCCAAATCTAACCATTCCTCCTCTTCCAGCGAGTCGCGAGAACGAAGGCGACTCCCGCGGCTACCGGTCTGCGGAGGAGCAGGCGCGCGAGCTGGCCAGGTCCATCCGCCGGGAGGTCGCCAAGTTGGCTGACAAGTGGAACACCTTGGTGGACCGCAGCGACGCCTGGGGACGATGCTTGGATGATGCTGTTCAGGTACGTGGCTTTTCATCATTCAGCGTCTAAATGTTCCCACTGCTGGGACACCGGCCTCGTCTCTGAGAGAGAGAGTGGGCCGTACGATTACGTATTTTAGAATTAGGCAAACACATCAAGTGCAAACCAGTATAAGCTGACCGTTGAATGTGCGGAAAAATCATAGAAAGCAGGACCATGATAAACTGGTTTTGTATAGGTTGATGTGTAGCCGTGTGTAGATGTTTGATTGCAAAGTTACCTGGTAGGTATTATTGCTTGCCGAAATTATTAATTGTGTGAAGTGATTATACAAAGTGTAGAAATGTATCTATTGAAATTAAAATTAAACTTGAAAAGGGGGACACGCTAAAATAGGCCAAGATGATAATAATGTATTTACAGAATTCACTTAAGAATTCTGAAGGGCCGTTGATTTTACAGAAAAATAAAACTCAGTGTTTCATAATGAAAATTAACTTTAGATTTTTCGAAAAAGCTTTTCAAAGCTTTTGTTATTGTCTTAGTTGCACGCCATCTACATTTTCCAGCGCGAAACTCGAATCGATTGAAAGCTCATAGAGTTTAACGCACAACTCACAGATGGCGCTACTATACACTAATAAAAACATTTCAAAGTTGTATTGAACATAAGCCGGATGTCCTGTTCAGATGAAAGGCACAATACTATTTCTATGGAATTAGTACAAACTATAAAATGAATGCCGTATCACGTATCGTGGGTTTTTTTGTTAGGTCAAAGAACTTTTAGTATGAATGGACGTGCGTAGGACGATACAACTTGATTTCAATACAAACAAACTTACTTACTTAAAGAATTAATTCCTAATTAGTTAAATTGTTCTGATTTAATTGCGTGCTATTTATATAAATGAGAGTATATTAAATGACAATAGAGCTTTCTATGGGTTTATCAAAAAGTCGAAGATTAGCTTTGCCATTGTTTTTAATGTCTTACTATCATTATTCTGGTTACCTGTAATACCTGCGTTTTTGATAAATAATACCTTTTGTATTTTGCTCAACCATTAAACTTCACAAGACCAACTTAACCTGATTAATTGATCTAAATCCATAACCCTTTCACACAACAGCTAAAAGCAGCTTAAATAGCTTGTACAAAGCAAGCTGCAATAAAGCAGGAAGCTTGCACAATAGCTCGGCAATGCAGGCGGGGAGCGGGTGCGGGGCGCGCCCTCAATCGTTGCGACTCAATCAAGGAGGTAATGTGGCCATGCATTTATGTAGGTGATGATGGATGTGGCAATAGTTCATGGGGAGATGTTGATTGTATATCATAATATACAAGTAGAAGATGTTGCTAGACTACCAAAAAGTTTGTTATTACAGATCTAGAACACGAATTTATTTGATCTAAGTAAGCTTTTGCCCGCGGCTTAGCTCGAGTTTATTTAGAAGTTGACATAATAATTACGTAAGTATATTCGGACTATTCGCGTAGTGGCATCGTTTTTCTCGAAAACGGGATGTAAGATACCGTACCTATATACTTTCTGACAACGTTTATGGAAAAGTTTCAGGATCAATGTTTAGGCGTGAAAAGTGAAAGTTATCAAACAAAATTACTTTCACATTTATGATACCTAATTAATAAGTTACCGATTAAGATTTTCAAGGTACTCGGGCAGCTTGACAAAAGTATTATTTCTTTTAATATAAGGG
This sequence comes from Agrotis exclamationis, assembly GCA_950005045.1. Classification (NCBI taxonomy): domain Eukaryota; kingdom Metazoa; phylum Arthropoda; class Insecta; order Lepidoptera; family Noctuidae; genus Agrotis; species Agrotis exclamationis. Next base: position 21,204,418 of record OX465435.1, on the reverse strand, counting down.
AAATTATTCCACGGCACCAGAGAAATTCCTAGTCACAACATTTAAACAAGAAAAAATATATCAACTACCACAGAATGTGTTTTATTCGTTCTCTGATCTTTGTAGTTCTTGTCGATGACGGACGTGACGATTCTATGATAAAACGCTTCAATAAAAATAAAGAAATCCGTAAAATAAAGAATCGGGCATTCCCGATATCGATAACTATATTAATTCGATTCGATCGACGAATCGATCTAACTTGAATGTATAAATGATTTACTTTTCTCAATGTGTAAGTGAACTGTAATGTTCTTTTTTTGAGAAATAAATGTCTTTAAACCGAATTCGTCTCAAAAACTCACAAACATGAATGTATCCCACATTATACTTCATCTGTCATTAAAATGTATACCACAGTGAACAACTCCCATACCAACACATCTCAAGGTGTGGCTCCAACTTAATTGTCATCAATGGTGTCAGGATGCCTTCACAATGACCTGATGCAATCACAATGAGCTGATATCATCGGAATGTGGAGTATGTTCAGTGCACCATTGTACACCACGCTCTACTGATTTCTCTGGTATGGTGTGTTGAATACAGACATTATGAAAGTGATTGTAGTATAATATAGTGTAGTATAATATAAATAAGTGTTGAATCTATATATATAAAAGCGAAAGGTCACTCACTCATAGGACACGAAATCTCAGAAACTACCAGGGCTAGGGGTTTAAAATTTTGCATAGAGGTTCTTTTTAGGACGTAGGCGCTCGCTAAGACGGGATTTTGCGAAATTCCACCCCTAAGGGGTTGTTTTTGGGGTTGATAGTTTGTATGAAACTTTGTTACTACAAGTACTAGGAATTTCAAATTTTGGATGCAGGTTCTTTTTAGGAAGTAGGTACTACTTACGAAAGGGGTTTCATGAAATTCGACCCCTAAGGGGTTGTTTTTGGTGTTGATAGTTTGTTTGAAACTTCGTTATTATAAGTGCTAGGAGTCTCAAATTTTGCATGGGGAATATTTTTAGGAGGTAGATGCTCACTTTGACGGGATGTTGCGAAATTCCACCCCTAAGGGGTTGTTTTTCGGCATGGATAATTTGTGTGAAACTTTGTTACTACAAGTACTAAGAGTTTCAAATGTTACATGAGGGTTCTTTTTAGGACGTAGGTATTACTTAAGACGGGATGTTTGGAAATTCAACACCTAACGGGTTGTTTTTATGGTTGATAGTTAGGAGTCTCAAATTTTGCATAATGGTTTCTTTTTAGGAAGTAATTACCTACTCACTAAGGCGGGATTTGCGAAATTCAAGCCTGCCGGGGTCGCGGGACTAACGAATACCGTGATCCTGGAACGTAAAGGGCTATTGAAGGACACCGTGGCTTTTAGTCAGTACATGTCTGACAGTCCCTCCTACCCTGCCCTGGGTGAGAGGACTCATTTGATGAATATTTAACACGCTAAAAAAAAGATGCTCACTAAGACGCGACTTTGTTCTTGATAGGAGTCTCAAATTTTGCTTATGGGTTTGTTTTAGGACGTAGGTGCTACCTCAGGCGGGATTTTGTCAAATTTGAACCCCTGAGGAGTTGTTTTTGGGTTGATATAATTTTTGTTGGATATTGATTTAGATTTTCCAAAAGTATCCCTTAAGGAGGGTGGCCGGGAGTAGAAATTCACAGATAAAAAGTTCGAAATACGCGCAGACGAAGTCGCGGGCGAACTGCTAGTTATATATAATTGTGATTATCCATTAATTTATTACATTAAAGTTAGGACTTTTTTTACTTTTTTCTTTTTTTTACGTGGTAAAATCAAAAATCCACGGTGTCCTTCAATAGCCCTTCATGTTCCGGGGTCACGGTAATGAGATAAGTCCCGCGACCCCGGCAGGCTTTGGCCCTCTAGAGGGGGGCCCCGTCATCATGCTGACGCTCTTTGAGGCGCGCGTGGAACACAACGCGCCGTCGACCCGGGCATGGTCCATGGTCGGACAGCGAGTTGCCCTTCACTCGCCGCCCGCATGCCCGACTCGCAGCCCGCATGCCCGATATTCCATGCAACACAGCACAAAAATCACTATAACAACAACAACGAAGTTTTTTCTCCGTGCGATAGAATATTTTTTGATAAGTACACGAGTATTATACGTATTACAAATTGATCTTATAAATAGGGTGACACCATGCTAGATATTCTAAAGAAAGTTCTTCCTTTTTCTTCTATCTGTCACAGGCCGAAATATGATGACCAACCCACCATGTGTTCTCTCTGTAGACACCGAATAGGGTGCAGTATTGTTGACCGAATTTTCTGTATCAACAAAAAATACGTGTGACACTCGGGGACTGCCGCGGTAAAGCTATTGCATAGCATTTTTTATCAACTTATGCAATTATAATTATTTATTTATTATATTTATTACTGTACTAATTAGGCTATGGTCAGCCACGTCAATCAAGTGAAACGTTCTCCTCCCTCTCCCTCTCCCTCTCCCTTTCCCTCAATAAAAGCATGCTTTCGTACTAGTAATGAGCACGTCTGTCCGTGGCTTTATAATTGCCGAAGTCTCCCGAACTGAAACGACGTTAGACGACGGTGTCAGGTATTTTTCTTAGTATTTTTTCCTTAGGTTTTTTCGTTAGATTTTTCGCGCCGCGCCGCGCTCAGAGCCTGCGATAAAAGCTATGCAATAGCTTAAAAATGACCAAAATGTTAATCTATTATGTTAGTGCAAAGACATGTTCTTACACTTTACCGTAAATACACACCTCAAAATAACAATTAATCACATCTAGAACATCAACAATGCAGCAGGAACTGCAAAGATTAGCAGCAGCTCTACAATGCTCGACACATCTCTACGTAGAGCTCTAGCTAGAGTCGGTAGAGCTCGTAGAGTCGGTTCAACGGCACGGGAGTCACAGTCGGCGCACTCGCACAAAAGCCCGCAGATCGGTAGAGCGCGTACTTACTGAGTATTGTTCTACTGGTGTACTCTATCATTGCACGTTTCAATTTAATGTTGGGAGATAGGAGAAATTAATTTAGTAAAATTATATTAGAGAGCAGTGGTGGCCCAGTGGTATCGGCCCCGACTTACGAGTTGTAGGTCGTGGGTTCCAATCCAGCCAGGCGCATTACTTTGTGTAAATTATTTCATCACCACTGCTCTCAAAACGGTGAAGGAAAACATCATGAGGAAACCGGCATGTCCTAGAACCAAAAATTCGAAGACGTGACATCCACCAACCCGCACTGGGCCCGCGTGGTGGATTATGGCCCACTCCCTCTCTCAGAGAGGAGGCCTGTGTCCCAACAGTGGGAACATTTTATAGGCTGATGATGATGATATTAGAGGTAAATTTTGGAAACTTATTTTATTATTATTCTTTTGCTTAATTTCCGAGAAAACGAAGACGCAAAAAAAGTCTACTTCTACATTATGCAAATATTTATTCTGTGCGGAAATCGAAGCCATGACACGCAGGGCAGCAGTCGATCGTTAAGCTACTGTGCCAGCCGTGCCCTCTGGATTGACATAAGCTAAGCTAAAATCAGTCCAAAAATATGTACTGACTAAAATCCACGGTGATCCTTCAATAGCCCTTTACGTTCCAGGGTTAGGTACGGTTACCGGATGAGTCCCGCGACGCGGCGGGCTTTGGCCCTCTAAGGGGGGCCAGTCATTTTGCTTTGAGGCGCTCGTCCATGGTCATGGTCATGGTCGTCGCACCCGGGCATGGTCCATGATCGGACGGCGAGTCACCCATTACTCGCCATCCGCATGCCCGTGTACTTACCTACTTAATTATCATAACATCGACATCCAAAAACTAGCTTTGTTTTCTTACATAATTACATATTTGTGTGCCATTCAAACAGGAATGTTCATTGAAACCTACATTTTTCCGTTGTATTCTCATCAATGATACTGCGACGTCCCGGGTTCGACGCCGGCTCACGATAAATCACTGAAACTATTTTAATTACGCGGACGTCCATTGGCGGGGAGTTCGAGACGGTACCGAACCGATGTAAATAAACATACATAATTATGTTAATAAGTAAAGACAGAATACAGACGATTTAGTGCAGAAATGATTTAATTTGTTTTTATTAGAGTTGAATTCCTGCTACCGCTGCTTTTTTGGTAATTTGGTCATCATTGCACCATTGAATTTGGTCTATTTCTTCAAACAGCCAGTCAAGTCAGCAAAGTCAATCATCTTTTTTTTGTTTTTGCGTTGTAAAGTCGTCAAATGAGTCCTCCCACCCAGGGCAGGGCGGGAGGGACTGTCAGACTTGTACTGACTAAAATCCACGGTGTCCTTCATTAGGAGACTAGGAAATTCCCCTGTGTCGTGGGTGCGTTTACAAACATAGAAACTTACATACACAAACACCCAGACCTGGAACAATAACTTGTAGGTCATACAAATATTTGTTACGTGCGGGGATCGAACCCGCGACACGCTGCGCCGCAATCGTAGTGACTAGTAGACTAGTCTAGTGTCATTATCTTGTCCCACTGCTGGACAAAGGTCACCCTTAATACCTTCCAAGAGCTCTTAAGGCTCGAACAGACACACGCGATTAAACGCGCTGCGACAACGAGCCAAGCTAATTTCCACTCTAAAATAATGTACTGTGACTGGACCGCGCCAAGTCGCCCGGCGCGATTAATCGTGTGTGTCTGCTCGAGGCTTTATACTTTGCAACCTCGAACCAGCTGAAAAAAATAATCTAACAAAACAAAAACTCGCATCTAAATGATAAATCTAAGATAATAACAGATAATCCTCCGCCCTGAGCTGAAATCAACGTTACTAGAGCTTGCCGGTACAGCACTAATCCCGGTATATCGAGCTGCTTAGCATTTTGTCGATAACAATGCACCGCGGTTCGTTATCGACGTCGTTATGCGACCACTTGCGATGAGTGCTAGTATTGTCACTTGTCGCTGGGGAGTTGTCGATAAATTGGGAGGATGAGAGTGTTGCAGAAATTATGGACTGTATGTAAACTAGACACGTGTTGTCTTTTTGGTGTTACACAGTCAAAATAACTTGTTGCCAATACCGATAATTTAGCACCTTTAAAGATGGATTCTTTTTACAGCTAACAGAATTATAGTTATCAGCTTCATGTAATTTATGAACATCTTAGGTAGGTACCTAAAATAAATTCGATAACGTGTTTCATAAATCTTAGGCAGTAACTGCGGTTAATGAATTAGAAGCCCAGTAATTGGTTTGTGTAGATTCAATATACGAGTACAATCCACTTTGCATAACAGTCATATTCAGTTGATCCCTTCTTTCATGGTTTCAAAGTAGTTCAGAAATAGTTAGGCAGATGTTGATTTAACTTTTATAGACTTACAGACTACATCTTCACGTATGAAATGGGTCTTACCTATTTCACACTTTTTTTCTCAACTATCGATATCGACATCATTAATTAAAACATTCCCATCCCTACATAAAAGATTCAGCGCCGGCTCTCGTTTGCAGCGATACCTTCAATCCGTTACAAATTGTCATATTTTTTGTCCTTCTCTCTTTGTATACTGGCAGATGAGATGGTGATATCGTGGCATATACTGTAATAACCCGGGGGAACATACTATGTTTTAATAGGGAAACTTTTTCACAGTATGTGCATTGTGCAGTTTTGTTTATTAATTACTGGTATTGAAGTTTCTACTCATCTTTTTATTTGTTGTGCATTATGATTGCATTATAATTATGCGTTACACGTTGTAGAATGCAGTAATCTGTATTCTAGCGATATAAGTAGGTACTGTGGTATCGGCAGAAATTTTATATTTTGAGCTTGCATTAATAACACAACTAAATTTTTCAGTTGTTTTCAAACAAATTCTCCTGTATATTCACCGTACGAGGCAATCCTAACGCCTATTTATTTAAGAGACAAATCCTTTATCATTTTCAAAGAAAAGCCAACGTTATCTTTATAATCTTACACCACCCAACCAACAAATACTTACTATAACATTCTAAATCGTCTCGTTTATTCTATTCATAATATCTATTTAATCTTCTATTTCCTAATATTATTCTATTCATCTCACAATATGCTAAACTAAGTGCAGGCCATTAAAAAGAATAGCAGAATCCCGACGATATTAAATCGAAAATTGGCACCGTCCGACAAATCCACCAGTGAATGGGACGCCGATGCAATATGGCGGTTGAAAATGAAATATAAAAGAATATAAAGTGATCTTCGCGTGTTCTGTGCTATTGTTGTAATAATATTGAGGAAATACTGGTTATTGCTTTTCACTAGAAACGGCTGGAATTTTGTTTCAGAAAATTGAATAATAAACAACACATTTCTTCAGGATAAAGTCAAGTAGGCATCCCAACTGGCCATCTCGAAAAAAATAAACCTGCATGTTACCACAATACTGTGCATACTAATTAATTACTCAGAACAAAAATAAGGGTTTTATTGTCACAAAATATCCACATAGGTAGGCATCCAAAATAACATTACATTTGAAATACTAGCAATATCGAAACTCCATATTTAAAAGCACTCTATTTACTCTCCAACCCTTTCATTCCAGAATATAGGAAAACCCGTGAATTCAATAGCTCCATACCAGCACAAAATCGGCAACTTTGGGTCCCTACCCAACATATCGGCTCGTGAATGGACTTCATTATAAATTCAATCGTATTCTATTTGCGAGCTACAGAACGACCACTGTATTTTAGGCCCTGAGCCCACGACGCTGACGCTTCTTTGTAGCGATATAGTCGCACGTATCGTAAACGCGATACTACAGTATCGCGTTTATCTCTCCTATCGCTCGTCTGAGTTCTTATTTGGAAGACACAAAACTTAAACAAATAGGTTCTTTTGTCTGATGTGGCCAGCCTCTGGTTAAAAGCCTCTGAGACAGGTCTTGAAATGGTTTCGAACAAATAGGAACACTTCAACATGGATGTAAACGCGCGTCTGTAGTCTCGAAGCAGTCCATCTTGTAACTATCGATGTTTAAATCACATTTACATGAGTTTAGTTGATTATTTATTGAAACGCGAAAGTAGAGCGATAGATACAGAATCGTGGTTACGTTGGCAAAGATACAGCCAATCATAGCATCGCGATCATAAATATGATGTGCCTTCAACGTACTTAGTTCGGTCAAACGGGCTGAGAAGACCGAGATCGCATTTTGTACTAAACGATAGATATACTGTGCAGTTTGAATCAGCATAAGACAAATAGTATTCAAATCTTATCGTCAACATTTGTATCGCTGCAAAAAGCAGAGGTGGACGAGGGCCCTTAGCGTACAGTGTGACCGCGTTATTTTAACCGTATGACGTAAACTTTTTATATGTGAAAAATTGTGTTTGCAGTTTTTAAGTGCTTTGCCAATACATGGGAATAAAAATGTCGTTTGAGCATAGTGCGGTGTTGACCTAGATTTTTTTAATGTTTTTATTTTAGAGAAATGGGATTGGATTTTTTTAATGATAGCGTTTCTGTTGATTAAAGTTTTTTTGAGAGGGTTGGAGTGCCTAACGTTGGTTTTACTGTGTGTTTTTTCTTTCTGATGTACGTACACAGCCATAATTTAATTGAACGGCTAAACCTTAACATCTGTTAATACTTCAATAGAAAAGCAAGATCCTGTGAACATTTCAGCATAACACGTATGCGCGGACTAGTAGTTACTAAATTAGAAAGTCTCATAAAACACTTTAAACCGATACCTCATTAATATAAACTGCACGTGTGACTGCTGAGTTCTGGTTCTGGGTTCGTTATACAGATCGGAAACAGTGTTAATGGGTTTTTCCATCAGGAATTTCTCATTAGCAGCTACTACTACTTTACTTAAACATAACTGGCCAAATGTGAGCATACATAAGTACAGCTCTGCCTAACCCTTCGGGCATTATATACTTCATTAATATTTCTCGACACATTAAAAATGAGCCGTCCTAAACAAGTGTCATTATTAATAAACATGATACAGCTAGAGTCCTGCCTACACGATCAGCACTATCGCTAATGTATGCGAGAGCACGGCTCGTATGCACGCAGCGGCGCGCGTACTGTCGCCATAATCCTGGCTTAGGTTGGACATGTCCTGAGTCCTTACTGTTACCAGAGGGAGGGTATTGGGCTGAGGCTGTCTCATTTAACTGCTATTTTAAAATTTCCTTACAAAATACTTAAATTAAAATTATTGTCTTGGCATTGATTGGTCACTTTTTACGTAATACGACTTTGACAAGTGATAGACACGTAAAGACTTAAGCGGGACTTGCGTACTTGGCGGGATTCGTGATATCACGCGCCGTGAGAAGCTAGCGCTAGTATTAAAAAAAAACAGGCTTTTAAAAATTTGACGCAAAGTAGGGTATCTATTGATGACTAGCGACCCATCCCGGCTTCGAACGGGTAATAGTGAATTTTCGACTTTCTCGGTTGATATTTTTCGGATTTTTTTATCCAATTTCATGTAGTCGTTCTCAAGTTATGGTGTTACCAAGAGAAATCGGGATTCATGTTCGCATTTACCGTACTGAAATAAATGTATACTTAATTCAGCTATCCAGCAATTTGTATGTTATACAAAATAATACGTAGGGATTCTATTTATCTATCAATTTATGATATTCAATATTGATACACTTTGAAAAGCGTGAGACGAGCGGCGTATGTCACTGTCATTGTGTCAATACTATTTCTTGGAGTTTTCTCCCTTTCAAGTTTGTGATTTGTGAACCTTCAAGTTTGGAATGTCTGTCAGTAGAACTCACTGTGACGCAACAGTGATAAATAATGCACGATTATTGATATACTAAAGGAAACCGTGCCAAATTCAGAGAGCACTGTTGGAATTTTGACTAACAAATGTCGGATGTTAGGATTAGGTCCAATGCGAATGTGATTGTATTTGTGCAATTTCGCACCTTTTTATATGCGCCATCTTATCTAGGTTTATAGAGGTTTTAACAGCTCACCAAACCTTTTTTTTAACCATGTTGGGGCTGGCTTTCATGCTATACGGATGCAGTTAAAAATTAGTGCTTTACAGCTTTCTTACTTCTACAGCCTGGTTTACTGGAATACGTGATAGTTAATAGCACCAACAGCTGTTTCACCCTTTCTCTCTTTTATGTTTGTCTTCGTGTTGTCGGGAATATCCTAGGTGGTTATCGCGGCCCTTAATAGCATAGGGAAATTAAAGGAGCTGGTGACCTACATAACGTCTTAAAGCGAGAGTAATGTGGAAAAGAGACAGAACTATACATGTCGTCTAGCGCCACCTCGTTCTCACAGTGGAATTAGTCTCGCTTTAAAACGTCATGGTAGGCCACAAGGGTGGTTTTTGTTCAGTTATAACTGACAGTCTTCCACTCCACCTCGAGCGAAGATTTTCTACCAATGGAATGGTATATCATCAAATGGGTCCTCCATTTGATGATATACCATTCCATTGGTAGAAAATCTGAGCGAAATCTTCAATAGCACTTTTTTTCTCTTTCGTCACTGCTTTCCTCTTCGTCTCACACAAAAAAAAAATAGGACTATCCTAGTAATTACCCAAACCATACCCACCCTGCTGTCATCGTGCCTAACTAAACGCGAGCAACCCAGGCGTGCCTTCGCAAGGGATTTTTTTGGACGTACAAACACACACAACAGTTTGTGAAAATTGCTCTTAATTGACATAGTGTGGTGCTGACGGATTTTGTTATTGTTTGGACGCCTGGGTGTCTGCTGATACCAGGTTTTTATAGACCTGTAGTGGTTGGAAAATTTGGATTTTGGAAAAAGAAATCTGAACTTTTTATATTTTTTGCAGGCTGTTAGATTTTTGGACAAAATTGCAATGTTGCTTGTTGTGTGTGTTGATTAGTTGCCAAAATCATTTCAAATGTTTTCTTTTTTTTTCGACCTCTTGCATAATTGTTTTTGCCATAATTTTATCAACATGTGCTGTATTTTTTTGCCTCCAACCGATGCACGAATGAAATTATCAATGAATTGAGAGTGAAAGGTCATATGGGGAAAAGGCACACTGCGGCAAATAAAAACCGAACTTCACGGAAGCAACGCCGCGGGTATACGCTAGTATTTATGATAACCGGGATTAAATATAACTAAATATGAAACTTATATTCGTTCATAATTATTTTCATAGACCAACATACTATCATAGTAAGTGCATTCGCAACAGCACACAAACAGATTTGTGTTATATAAATCTCTAAATTTATGTAAACACAGAAACGAATTTGAACCAATATTTGTGGTTTACCGACTGCATTTATAACGTGGATGAAATTAATTATTTTTTGGTAAAACACCTTCACAATTTCAACCTTATTCCCTTGGATTAAGGTCGCTAATGATTTATAAAGGACTTGTAACACTTTTTAACGAAATGGGCGCACGTTGAAATGTTATTAAAATAAATCGTTCTGCGGTCTCCGCTTTCTGAAGCGTGTTTTTGGCAAAAATATTTGTTTTTTTTTTTCTGTGTTGTTTTTCGTTTAATTTTTATTTAGGTATCGTTATGTACTGTATCTGTTACGAGCGGTAAAAATACATTATAAAGTTAGTTATTCGACCTCGTAATCACATTTTATTAACACATTTTTATTATAGTCCAATAAACTTACAACTCACTCAATGGGTTAGGTACCTATTTGTAAAATTGGCAGTCGTTACTGTTAGTCAAAAGCTAGAAAATCTGACAACCAGTCTTACCAAGGGGTACCATATTACCCCTTGGTAAGACTTACTCGTTACTGGGTTGTAGATGTCAGATAGGCAGTCGCTCCATGTAAAATACTGATTATTTAGATGAATCCAGTTCGATTGGGAGCTGACCCTACCATAGATTGGAAAACTTTTTTTTTTTTTATCGTGGTAAAATCATCAAATGAGTCCTCCCACCCCGGGCAGGGCGGGAGGGGCTGTCAGACTTGTACTGACTAAAATCCACGGTGTCCTTCAATAGCCCTTTATGTTCCGGGGTCACGGTAATGAGATAAGTCCCGCGACCCCGGCAGGCTTTGGCCCTCTAGAGAGGGGACCCCGTCATTATGCTGACGCTCTTTGAGGCGCGCGTGGAACACAACGCGCCGTCGACCCGGGCATGGTCCATGGTCGGGCAGCGAGTTGCCCTTTACTCGCCGCCCGCATGCCCGCGCCTACGGTGGTCGGAGATCGTCTGGCGACGTCCGTCGCCGTGGGCGTCCACCACTGCGGGTGGGGTGGAGGGAGGACACTGTCCTCTCTCTCACGCGGCCCGCCTCCTCCTTCGCGAGCATGACTGCTTCGCAGAAGGAGGCGACCGCTTCCCACTCCGTCTCGCCCCGCAGCATGGCCGCGACCAACGCCGGTCGCGAGAGGTCTCCGCCTATCGCCGCCGTGAGGACACGTCGGTGCTCTGCCCAAGCGGGGCAGTCTTGCACCGTAAGCTCTACTGTGTCCTCCGGGCGATCTTCGCAGTGGTGACACCCAGGCGTTTCCTCCTTTCTCCTTAGACACAGGTACCTCCCGAAACTTCCGTGTCCGGTGAGGACCTGCGTCATGCGGTAGGTCAGGACGCCGTGACGCCTATCCAGCCACTCCTCAAAGAGGGGTCTTACCGCCGCGATTGCGGCGTGCCCGAGATTGGAAACCCTTGGCATATTATTATGTAAGCGACGACTATATGGGATATTATTTTCCAGTTCGTCATCCGTGGGGATAATTGGGATTTTTTTCCCAATTGTCACCAGTGGTGACAAATGGGAATATTCAATATACGTATTTTGTAAGGCAATTATATTACGTAGCTTATATTTTCCTGCTTTGATAACTTTAATATTGTGCTTTAATACAGTAATACAGAGTAATACACTGTAATACAGAGTAAGCAAACACTCCATAAACAGTTATATCAATATATCGTAAATCAAAAGTTTATTGTGGCCATAAAACTAAACTAACGTGCAGTAAATACTTTATAACGGCACTATTATTAATAATCAAGTATTTATTACACTGTTATTCATTCAGCAGTAACCCATCATTGAAAAACATTTAATAATTTGCTTTAATTACATGTCCTGAAAGAAAAAAAAATGCTGTAAAGTAGGAAATTATGTGTAATGCATACCCGTGCACTCCCCGATTTTTGTTGACTGATCATCTAACTCGGACATAAAGCTGAATTCCCACGACGACACCACACCATGGAATTGGGAAGATTATCATCCGCTGTAGCACTGACACGTATTTCGAAGAAAACGAAATATGTGCACGGGGCGTGACTGTCTGTAGTCTTCGTCCGTCCGCAATAGAACCGTGGGAATATAGCTTAAGGTGACAACAAATGGGCATGCGTATGGCGAGTAATGGGTGACTTGCCGTCCATCCACGTACGCCCAGGTCGAGTTCCACACGCGCCTCAAAGAACTGTCAGTAATCTGACGAGGCCCCCAAAGAGGCTATTCATGGAACACCTTCGATTTTAGTCAGTACGAGTCTGACAGTCCCTTACGTTCCACCCAAGGTGGTTAGGACTCATTTGGTGATTATACCCTGATTATACCACGGTAAAAAAGGTGGCAACAAATCTGAAATCTAAAAAAAGCATTTAGGTAGTGATGTTCCTGTATGACGGGGGGTTTAAAGGGCCAAACCCTGCCAGGGTCGCGGGACTAACGAGCTACTGTGACCCCGAAACGTAAAGGGTTATTGAAGGACACCGTGGATTTTAGTCAGTACAAGTCTGACAGTCCCTCCTGCCCTGCCCTGGGTGAGAGGACTCATTTGATGATTTTACCACGCTAAAAAGTAATGCTGTGGTATTGGTTTTGGTGTCGTCCGGTGGTCCTGCTTAATGTCTAATTTTGCTTATAGCTACTGATCCTAGGAAATAGCGTCTTTTACGATTAGGGCGCACGCCTCTACGTCTTTAAAGCCACAATGTGGTCACAATGTAAAGTCATAATAAACTCGCTACCATAGTAACGCGATTTAAAAGCCTCTAAAATATTTTAACGACACCGCCATTTAAGCGACGGCAGAGATTAAAGTTGCGTATGTAGTAAAAGATTGAAATTGCATACATAGGTAAAAGATATAAAATTATGAGTGTGACCCCTTTTATTAGGCGCCTTGTGGATGCTGAACTTTACACTATGATCTATCTAAAATTAAAATGGCGAGTAAATTAAATGATTTTCGATGAATTTTCGTATTTAATTGTGATCTATTTCAGCTTAGATGACTTTTGAACACGACCAAAATTTTTCGAATTACTTTCAATGTTATTGTCTGACATTGTTAATTATTTATCTACGTCAGCGATTGTCTGCTGCACGGTATGTCGCGGATTCGATCTCCGCACGGTACAAATATTTGTATGATCTACAAGTACTTAGTTGTTCCGTGTCTGGATTTTTGTGTAGTTTATATGTTTGAAAACACATCCACGATACAGAAGAAATTCCTGGTGTGGGAACACTTTTTGTAAAAAAATATGCTGTGATTTCTTCCAAGAACACAGCCAATTTAACTCTTTTAAACCCCACTTTCTTAACCTAAAATAACTAGTCCTAAATTCAATTCATACTAGTTCCCTAGTCACTACATCCACAGTACTCAGTTCGCAAATTCCGCTAGTGAATGTGTGTCGGTTCTCAATGGGCGTTCAATAAAGGCTGCTGGGTGCGCGCGCGCCGATCCTGTGACAGATATACGAGAGCGACGGCGCCGGCGCGCATGCGTGCCGACAGTTAGGGGGAGGACATATTGACGGGCAAAGAAATAAAGAGTATTGTAACTCTGTATTTAGCGCAAAAAGAAAGACAAAAGATATTTTACGGCAAGGACGAATCTGTATTCCGAAATGAATCGTGAGCAAAATAAACTAAACAACAAAATGATTTAGCAAAAACATGACAAATGTGAAATATTTTAGGACTCATCTTACCGCTGATACTGCAGTTAAGGAGATGGCAGCATAACTCTTGTATGAGCTCAAAATGTAATCTAGATTTTTTTTTTTTTTTTTTTTTTTCATTTATTACGCATTTTTTTTTTTTTTTTTTTTTTTTTTTTTTTTCGTGGTAAAATCATCAAATGAGTCCTCCCACCCCGGGCAGGGCGGGAGGGACTGTCAGACTTGTACTGACTAAAATCCACGGTGTCCTTCAATAGCCCTTTGTGTTCCGGGGTCACGGTAATGAGATAAGTCCCGCGACCCCGGCAGGCTTTGGCCCTCTTGGGCGGGGCCCCGTCATCGTGCTGACGCTCTTTGAGGCGCGCGTGGAACACAACGCGCCGTCGACCCGGGCATGGTCCATGGTCGGGCGGCGAATTGCCCTTTACTCGCCGCCCGCATGCCCGCGCCTACGGTGGCCGGAGATCGTCTTGCGACGTCCGACGCCGTGGGCGCCAACCACCGCGGGTGGGACGGAGGGAGGACTTTGTCCTCTCTCTCTCGTGGCGTGCCTTCTCCTTCGCGAGCATTACTGCTTCGCAGAAGGAGGCGACCGCTTCCCACTCCGTCTCGCCCCGCAGCATGGCCGCAACCAATGCTGGGCGCGAGAGGTCTCCGCCTATCGCCGCCGTGAGGACACGTCGGTGCTCTGCCCAAGCGGGGCAGTCTTGCACCGTATGCTCTACTGTGTCCTCCGGGCGATCTTCGCAGTGGTGACACCCAGGCGTTTCCTCCTTTTTCCTTAGACACAGGTACCTCCCGAAACATCCGTGTCCGGTGAGGACCTGCGTCATGCGGAAGGTCAGGACGCCGTGACTCCTATCCAGCCACTCCTCAAAGAGGGGTCTTACCGCCGCGATTGCGGCGTGCCCGGCCGTCGGTAGCGACAGTCGTCCCCTCCATACTGCCCTGAGATCGCGCCGGAGCTCTTCCCGCCGCGCCTCGACTTCTCGAGGCAGCGGCGATACACCCCGGCGCTGCGCCTCCACGCGCCACTCATAGACGCGCTGGAGGGCAGTCGCCTCCAGATCCCAGGGCAGTAATCCGGCAAGCAGGTTGGCCGATTCGCCGGCGATCGTGCGGTATCCCCGGATCATCCGGATAGCCATGACCCTCTGGCATGCGACCAACTTTAGTGGTCGCGTCCGGATGCTCAGGGCCCACACGGGGGCCCCGTAGAGGGCCATGGACCGCACGACACCGGCGTACAGCCTACGGCAGGAGGCGTTTGGCCCGCTGAGATTAGGCAGCAGTCGCCTGAGGGCGGCTGCTGCCCGGTTCAGCCTTGGGGCCAAACTCAGGAAATGCTCCCTGAAGTTCCACCGGCTGTCGAGGACGAGTCCCAGGTACTTCATCGTCCTCCCGACGCCGATGCGAACCCCCTCCACCGTTATGTGGGACTCGGACCGTGGCGCGTTAACGCGGCCATGAAAACACATGGCCTCCGTTTTGTGCAGCGCCACTTCGAGTCCCAGCTGCCGTTCATTTATTACACATAAGGAAAAAATCATATTACATAAATTAACATCTCAAAAACCTCAATAGGTTTGTCCGGATGTTGAAACACTAAGCAGTCTTAATACATACTAACTAAATACACACATTTTACAGCATATTAGTTTCTATAAAAAGAAAAAATAAAAAATGTGAGGTACTTTAAAAATAATAAGTAAAACTATTACAAAAACAACGAGAGTGCGGGTCAGGCAGCCCGTCGATGATTTTCGATGAATTCGGGGACTTTGGCAAATTAAACGACGATTCTATATAGAGGGTTTGTCTAAAACAGTTTAATGAGCTGATACGGCTTTGAGATGCAAGCAACAGAAATACCTAACGAGAAGCTCCAAAGACAAACATATTACTAAACCAAATAAACACTTCATAAAGCTTGTTAATACCACAACGCTGCTAAACTTCCATGTGCAGTCGCAGCGCCAACGCCGCCAGTGAGCACACCTCCTTACTTATTACAACTTATGACTTACAGCCACTTATGAACTTTGTATGCGACACAATGCAACCAACAGTATGAGAATAATTTTATGTGTTATTTTGCTGCTATTTTGATATTGATGCTAATGATTTTGTACAGCTGAAGTTAGCCCCAAGCGGTTTCCTATTTTTTATTCATTATAAAGAACGAAAACTCTCAAAACGGTGAAGGAAAACATCGTGAGACAACCGGCATGTCCTAGATTAAAAAACTCGAAGACATGTGACATCTACCAACCCGCACTGGGCCCGCGTGGTGGATTATGGCCCTCTCCCTTTCACAGAGAGGAGGCCTGTGTCCCAGCAGTGGGAACATTATAGGCTGATGATGTTGATAAAGAACGAACTAGCTAGCTTATATAACAAATCGACGAATCCTTATATCTCCAAGACATCAACAACAACAACAACCCATCTATTTCTGTACCAAAATTCATCATAATTGTTATGTTGTTTACTCCCACCGTTGGGACACCAAGACATTCTCTCTGTGAACAATGGTATTAGTGGGCCAGAAGCAAAGACCCAGTGCAGTCTAATGAATAATGTAACACGTCTTCACTACAATATTTTCTTTAACTGTTTTGACAGCAGTTACAAATAAATAAATTACACAAAACTCTTGTTTGGATTCGAATCCGTAATTGTAAATTCGTCATGTTGGAGTCTTTACCACTGGGCCATAACCTATATAACCTATGTGCTCATGCAAGAAATAAAGTCTCTGGGTGCTCATAAAATTGGCCACTAAACAGCTTTTTAACTGTACATCAGGGGGGAGCACACATTTTACCACTTTGGAAGTATCTCTCGCGCAAACTGTTTGGTTTAGAAAAAAATGATGTTAGTAACCTCAATGTCATTTTTACAGACCTATCCATAGATACCCCACACGTATGAGTTTGGTGATTTTTTTTTTTTAGTTTCAATTCTGAGTATGGGGGGTACCCCCACAATTTGTTTTGTTTTTATTTTTGTCTAAAAATCCTAATGCGGTTCACACATTACATCTACTTACCAAGTTTCAACAGGATAGCTTTCATACTTTCGAAGAAAAGTGGCTGTGACATACGGACGGACAGACAGACAGACATGACGAATCTATAAGGGTTCCGTTTTTGCCATTTGGCTACGGAACCCTAAAAAAGCATTTTACCTGTAATTACTTTCCAATTATTATAATAAAGTTAAATGTGTATTCAATACTAATATAATATTTCTCTTATTTACAGGTAAGCCCACATAGGATTAAGATATAACTTTACACATGTAAGTACCGTATTTTACACCGGTAATCACTTTTACGATGAACGGCAATTCGACGGTAAATAATAAAACGTCTTCCGTTGCGCGTTCAGTTAGTTTGATTTATAGTTTATTGCCTTGCGGGCATGCAATGAACTGTATATCGATAGTGTTCATTCATACACTTTATAAGGTATGTACAGTTTTATGTTTAGAGGGATAAGTACTGTATTTGTTTTAATAGTATTATTGTCGTTGATAATGATGTTGTGAAGCTTCTTTTATGGTCGATATTAAGGGTAGATACGTCTTACCAGGGGGTTTCGTATTACCCAGTAGTAAGTGGGTTGTGACGGTCAGATAGACAATCGCTCCAAATAAAATACTGGTATTCTGTTGCATCGGTTAGACTGGATACCGATCCCAACACATCAGGGAAAAGGGCTAAATGATGAAGAGTAAGACAAGACAAAGGATGGATGGATTGTGTGGAGTGTGAAGGATGATATGACTAGAAAAGAGATGATTGCTGAGATAACTGGTAAAAAATAAATTTAGAAGAAGACAATACAAATTTAGCTAAGGGCAAAATAATGATAATTTTATCTAGGTAGCCAGTTAACCTTTCAACTGTGGAAAAAAAATGTCGCTAAAAATGACAGCGGCCCCCCTTATGAGAAAATGGCGTCGCGAATACCGTCTTTTACCAAAATACATATTACTCTACAATCAAACCATATTTTATCGTTCTGTAAACGGCAATGTACTAACTGATATATTTCCTATCAAACAGGTATCAAAATAAAGCGAAAATCGAAACAGTGTATTTGTTATTCACCTCGAAAAATTAAAATTCACCTGAAGGCCAGGATTACAAGAATCAAATGAATATTCAAACAAAATCCAAAGAACAAGGGCCTTGGTTATCTAATTGTGTAAACAATTTGACGAGAGAGCTCCAGATATTTACGATAACACTACTTGCAACTCAACCCGACGAAGCACAAAAACTACTAGGGATGTTCCTCCACTTTTTGAAATTTTATCGATAGTTGTTTTTTTCGGAAGGTATTTAGTACCTATATGAGAATAAAAATACAATATCATTCAAAACTTTGTTTTATTTTGAATAAAAAACAACACACAAGTTACTTAAATTTTTACTTTTTTCCATTCACAATGCAATTTTTACTATTGAAAAAGTGAAAATGAAATATTTAGAAAAAAATATACAGCGCGTAAGAAGTATTGGATAAATTCGTCGCTTCTCGTAACGACTCCGTATCTCAATGGTTAGAGCAATCGCCCGGATAGCGAAAGGTCGTGGGTTCGAGTCCCATCGCAGTTGGTTGTGAGATAGGTCGATTTTTTCTAAATACTTCATTTTAATTTTCTTTATAAACGATACACATTCAAAGATGTGAATAAAATACAATATCATTCAACATTTTGTTTTATTTTGAATTAAAACAATAAAAAATAAAATTTATTTTCTCACAATAATCAAATGTTATTTTGACAATTTTTAGACCAGTAATAGTATACGTTGAATTAATGATTACGATACATCAGCAGTTTAAAAAAAAATTATTAAAAAATTTAGTGGTCAATGATCATTATCATTTATTCATTTACGTAGAGTAACAATGGTTCATAATATAACATGTAGATAAATGGTAAAAAATTGTTACAATATGACCTCTGACACGGTATTAATGAATTAATAAGAATGAAATTGGACTTACATTATAAATTAAATGTAGTTCTGTCACTTAGAAATGAGTAAAATAAAGTCATATATTAAATTATCTAAAATTTTCATTAAAATATACCGATAACGTGACGTGATCGTCTTGAAACGTGATCTTTCCACTCATATAGCCACTACATACATGCATACATATTCACGCCTGTTTCCCATGAACAGACAGACTATGGATCGCAACCTGCTACGATCCTTTCGCTTCATTCACGTGCATCAATCATTATATTAACTGTTAATGCAATTATTTAAAGTCTAAGTTTTGCTGCTAACAATGAAAAAATCAAGCGATGAAATAGGTAACTGGTAGCAGAGATACGTAATCAGCCAGCGGCTTCAAAGCTATGACAGCTATGACAATCTGATAACATAACTAGCTTTTGCCCGCGGCTTTGGTAATCACGTAATCAGTCGAAAATCTAAGAAGATTTATACAAACTTTCATCCCCTATTTTATCCCCTTAGGGGTGGAATTTATCAAAATCCTTTCTTAGCGGATGCCTACGTCATAACATCTACCTGTATGCCAAATTTCAGCCCGATCCGTCCAGTGGTTTGGGCTGTGCGTTGATAGATCAATATATCAGTCACCTTTGAGTTTTATATATTTAGACTATGAAAATTCAACATTCATCATTCAAATCAAATCATTTATTTCAAATAAGCCAGTTACAGGCACTTTTGAATTGTCAAAAGTAAAATAAAATAGTTTAAAAAATAGTTACGGTGCTACAGTCCCAGTCACAAGACATAAAAACTGTGAAAGTACTGTAGGTGCCCATTCCAAAGCGTAGATCTCATGGAGAAGAAAGGGCAAGAAACTCCATGGACACTCTTTCAATCGCCAAAATTATTACATAACCTTTGTTACATCATTTAACTTGAGATGGTACATTATGTGAGAAAGATGTAGCAAGTAAAAAGTGTCCATAGGAAATATAAAAAAGACAATTCAGAAACAAAATTATTGATAATTAAAATAAACCATGGCAGCTAAGAGATGACCAGTCTCAACTGACAGCGCCCGTTCACGAACATGATGCATGCATTACCTTTCACTCTATCTTTCACAATAGTTATTTATGAATAATTGAAAGAAAAAAGAAAGCATTACTATTGCGGCGGTGTATGATAAGATTGAAAGCAGTTCTGTACGCACAATGGCACGCGACAGGATTGGCAGCAGTAAGCCGTTCTCTGGTTCTTCCTGCCCTCGCGGAGGCACACGAAGCAACGCTTGTAGAAGTTCCGGTTGCGTGCAGAAGTGCTTTCTGTCGGTTCCAGTAAAATGGGCCAATGTGTAGAAATGATATACCTATTAGGTTGTTGGTGCGTAGATCTACTGCTGGAAACAGTATACCTACGGCTTTGTGGACAATGAGAAAGATGATTTGTGAGAATGGAATCTACAAGCTGAAGGCGGAAAGCTAAATGATCATGGTGTTTTAGTGTACATGACTGCAGAAGAGTGCGAGAGTTGAGGATAGACACATTAAGAAGGCGTTTAAAGAGTTTCATGTACCATTTGGCACAACGTTTCCTTTCTAACAAATAAGGCTCCAGCATCTGATCTTTCAGATCCACTCCCCCCATGAATTTATTATAATCTAATACTACTTGTGGTTTAAAAGGTACTGGCCGAGATGTTGGTCGAGATGAAACTGTAGGCAAGGCAGTGGAAGAAGTATGACAAGTCGAAATCATGGTGATTCGTTTCTTGTCCTGCCATGCTAACACAGAGACATCGCCAGAATGTCTTGCAATTAACTCCCCCCTTTTAAGCGGAGCCTTATTTATTAGAATGGGAACGTCTCTTCGGGAAGGTCTCAAAGTACCGACGCAGTCAGTACCATTGAGCTTCAGAAATCTAGCTAATAGGGGTGAATTATACCAATTATCCATAAATAATCTATACCCTTTGTTCAGTAGGGGACCAATGAGCTTCTTCACAACAGCTGTACTTTTAAGTACACCGGGCGCCTGCTCCAAATCTGTTGCGGATTGTTTACCGGCGTAAACAATAAAAGACCACAGATAGCCAGTGGTACTCTCGCAAAGCTCAAAGGTCTTGATACCAAACTTAGAAGCTTTGTTCTGAATATACTGTTTAAAGTTCAATCTTCCTTTCCAAAGGGTTAAGCTTTCGTCTATACAAATATTTTTACCTAAAATATAATTTGATTGAAATCTAGAATTTAAATGTGTAATAATTGGTCTCAAACGATGTATTCGATCAGAGCTTCTAGCAGCACCAGTGTTGGAGGGATTTGAATTGTTCATAGCGGGGTCAGAATCTACAAAATGTAATGCTCTAGTTAACAGTTCGTATCTCCGTCGTGTAAAGATGCGTCTGAAAACTTCTGTTTTCAGAAGAGGATCAACAGAAAAACAACTAGTAATAGTTGGTAATCTGATGATCCCCAACATCATCCAAAACGAAAACAGACACAAAATTTCGTGAATATTGGTAGGGAACCATTCAGACTGGAAAGCAGCAGAAGAAATTTTAGTGGCATACAAGTTCGTTTCAGCTACAATATGGCCTAAGATGTCATCGTCCCAATAAGAACGAAAGGCATCATAGGCAGAATTGAAGACATGAACTGAACCAGTACGCTCTGGCTTAAAACTTTCCTCCTGCCCTTGAAAGGAGTCCATAGGAGACCATTCAAAGTGGAGGTTCTGGCCTTCCAGTCTTGGGAGATCATCCAATCCATCACTAGCGTCATGAAATTCATCTTCATCTTCGCTCTCGCTAGCAACCTCTCGTTCAGCATTTCTGGCAGCATCTGGCATACCCATCTGTCGTCTCCTCATTACATCCATCGCCAAACTTACCAGTTCATGGGGAACGTCTGCGTCACTCGTCCAAATTTCATTCAGTGGGTGTCCCACCTCCCACTGGTTACCCCCCCTACTGAGCCGGTTAGAAAAGCCGCGCCCACGTGAGCGCCCCCGTACACCCCTGACACCTCTTCGTCCACTCCTTCGTCCACCTCTTCGCCCTCTTCTCTCCCGCCCGGGCTCTTCAGGGGACACAAACAAAGAATGGGTATCAGGGTTGAGGAAGGCGCTGTCGTCGACGTCAGCATCCAATGGTATACCATCTTCGTCAAAAATCCGCAATACCACGCCCGTAGGCGCTGGTGCGCTGTAAAATAAATAGTATTATTAAGGAAGATGACATTTATTTATATGTATTTATAACAATATCAGCAGATATAGAACTTACGATTCCGACAAAAAATCGATTGGTGACCGGGACCGGGACCTGTCGCGGGTCGCTGACGGACGAGGCGCTTGTTCATCCTAAAATATAAGAAACGCGAGTTCAAAACCAATTGCAATGAATACAACAATACCGCAAACCCAACACAACAAAGAAAGCATTACCATTTGCGGCATCCTCTCGCGGCTCCCTGGGGACGTCAGAGGGGAGTAGGGTGGAGCTTCCGGTGAGCGATCCCATTCTCCACTCTAAGACGTACACAAAAAGCAGATAAGTGCATTGCAATCCATAAGCTATAAATACATCATCTCAACGCGAAACACAATAAACGCATTACCATTCGCGGCGGGTTCTCCCAGCGATCTGGCGACATAGTGGGCGAGTATGTCGGGTGTACTTCCGGTATAACTTCATCTTCAACTTCAACTTCATTCTAAAACATGCAAAATAATGTCACCACCACCACCACCACCACCACCCAATAATAACTCTTACACCAGTGCTCAACAACCTACACAATTAGTAGTAGTAAGTAATACACCAAACAAGTAAATAAGTAACCGGTACCACAAAGTTGAATACACTTACTCAGTCCTATGGAAAATAATACACATTAAATATTTTATAATCATAACAAATTATAAAGCAAACAAAAGAGGGGTTACAACCTCATCAATGTCGGAATCGTCAAGCTCGTCGTCATCTTCATTTTGGTATAAAAGTTGGAGGTAGTCCGCAGGCGGCTCCTCATCCACATTTACCCTCCAAGTTGACATGCTATAAAACATAAAAGAGAAAATTATCGCAATAGTACTCATATACTTCTGTGTCCATTCGTTTCTTTCTCTTTTGTAATAAAAACTTTAACATAACTTCATATCTATAGCTAAAAAAACTAAGTTCCAAAACTAAAACCCGACTACTGAAAAATAATGCTGTAAAAAGTATGAAATTCCTTTTTTACTTTGCCGTGTCGGGTAAAAATAACAAAGTTATCATGTAAGAGTAAATATAAAATCATTACAAGGCACCACCATCACTATCGATAATAACAAAATTTTATCGTATAACTATCGACAGATACGTTGCCCTAGTCAATACACCCACCAAAAGAGGTTTCACATCGGCTATCGGCAAACTATCTACTTAGTGCCATACAAATAAAGACCAAAATGGCTTGCATTGATTTTGACAGGTGAAACCCCATTATGCCTGCACTGTACATCAAACATGTCGTGCTTATAAATCACTAAAAAATAATAAATACGTTGTTATATGGTTGTGTAAACAAGTTCAAATTACATTTTATAGTCTTTTTATTGTATTTACTAACAAACATCGTTACAAATCACTCAGAAATCGGAAATGTACCAACGGATTTCATCGAGCTGTATCTAGTACATAAACTGATGTATTTCTTACAACTAACTACCTAAACAGAATCATTATAAGCACAATAATCACTTTTCTAATAAAAAACAGTACTTACTTCAGATAAATCCGTAAAACACAAGCGATAAAACACGTTGACACAATATGATGCACTCCGTAAAGCCGCGAAATGTCAATGACGAAAAAAAAAAAACAAACCATAGATTACGTAATATTTTGCGTTCACGAGTTAGCAAATTTATCAAAGGACGTAAGTAACCAAACTTCTTCATACTAAAGTAGTCTGTAAATACAAGAAATAAGGTGTAAACTCAAGGGGCAGCTACGCGGCAGCCGGCTGCCGCTTGGGATTTGGCGGAATGGCGCGATTCGTAGGCGCGACAGCCGGCTGTCGCTCAGTGTTCAAGAGGTTAACGACAATACTTCAATCTAGATCCTGAATTTGAAGTTTTTCTTCCTTACAATATTCAGAGTAAAACAACACACAAGAACATTTTTACTGTTATACTTAGTTAAAACACGAGCTTCCTTCTCCGCTCACTTCCCAAATGGTACAAATCTAATTTCAAAACTACCTGAAACTCTGCCCACCCAATAATAATCAAAGCAGCGTGAACTATCAGGCGTCAACATGGCCGTCTAAGCCGGCCATCAGTTACCGCGCCTAATAACGTTTTGCATTAATATGTTAATGGCCGCACAGTGCGCCCTCAGCACCAACTCTTGGACAACGGCCAACGATCAAATTGCACATTTTTGAGCGGGTATGAATTGATAGCTTTTGGAATTACAATGGATATGAGATTTCGTGTGTGGTGGTAACTGTTTTTTTTTTTAAATAGAAAGGTTTTCGACTCTTTCACAGTTTTTACGATATCGACGAAAATAACACAGAACTTTTCTATATTAGAAAGAGACAACCATTAAAACTAGCGGTTCGAATTAAGAAAACATGTTATTTTCTTCAATGGTTCTAGCTACATACCGTTGTAAATCCATAGTACATGAAATTCTTTAAACAGTTCTACGAAAGGAAACTCATATTTATAGAAAGAATGCCTTTTCACATCTCGTACAAAGAAGTTCAGTACAATAGACTAGACAGTTTATGATGCGTCCGAATTCATCTGAAAATTTCAAAGAAATGTGATGGATGCAAGTGAAAGGAGCCTTCTTAGAATTATCAAGTGTAAAATGCTTTGAAGAGGAATGACGATCAAATAAATATTTACGTTTGTCGCGAGATTAAATAATTTTTGCTTGTGAAGATTATTTCATGCCATCTTCAATCCTTAAATAAATTCACCACATTAAATGTTAATTATACTTACACTTCTGCTTCGCACTATTTAGCACATCATAGAAATTTTATAATACGCCACAGACTAAATAAAATATGCAAATCATTTATTATATTATTACCAAAGAATAACCCACTTTAAAATTTCAAAACTCTTCACACATTTTTGTCCAGCATCGTCAAAAGTAAGCCCACTGTGTGCCATCAGACGATCCTAATTACCAGTGGCATCGTATGTGGCCCTCTGAACACGGCCGTCGACACGAGCACAAAGTTATTTGATCAACATGCTATAAATTACGGATCTAACGCTAATTATCTTAACGGATCGCCGAGAATTGAATACTAGTGATATTCGGTAGTGTGGTTGTGATGTCATAGTGTCTACATGGATGTAAGTGATTTAACAGAACGGAAACGTGTAGATAGCTTTTCAATTAGTGATCAGTCTCGTACAAAGATACTATTGAATAAATCACATGAACTCCAATCCTTTCAATCCAGCAGAAACGAGGATTAGTCATTGATTTGGTCCAGCCCATTTTATCATCTTTTGAAGGGTTTGACATGACGTTTTCTTGTTATGTCAGGGCTTTCACATAGTGACTATTTCAGCCAGCATCTTGAGAATAGCCCAATCCAGTCATACACCAGCTTTGCTTGATCTTTCTAATTTCTGAACACACACAGTTATTTAAATGCCTAAACCAATTAATATTTATCCCTGAAACACAACATTAAAATCTTTCTTTTAGTTATTAAAAAATTACAAGGAAAAATACCAATTGTTTTTCAATCAAAATTATTTCAAAACAATAACAAAAAAACAATACCTAATTTAGTCTACGCCCCCCTCATTCGTGCCACAGTGCGACGCGACGTCATCAGACTACATATTATTACCCGCGGCGCAACGTCCCTCAAGGGCCGGCCGTTGCGATGGCAACCGGTACATTATTAACACCCTCAGGCAACGCCGGGTAATTTTATACTGATTAATTTGCTAAATTCTGGCTGATGGAAATGACCACTGTCGGTTTCTGATATAAAAGGTCAAGTGGTTGTTGATTTGGTGAACTTGAAATTTGAGATCCTAGGTCACGTCAAATTGCTTTCAGGTTTTTCATGGTATGGAAAATTTTGCATGTTTTTTTAGTCAAATTGAAATACGATATTTGATAACCTACGCAAGGCCTGTCCTCTGCTACCTGGCATTGTAATCAGCGCTCTGGATATCATCTCAAAACTCTAGAACTGGAAGACGATAAATTTCTGGACTGCGATATTTTCTTTTCGACCTATCTTTTCAATTTTTCATAATATAATATATATTTTTAACAAAAACCTTGTAGCGCAGAAAAAAAACACAAAAAAATAATCGCCAGTACTCGTATATAAAGAGCCCAATGACAATGGCTATAGTGCGCAAAAAACCTTGTTACTGCTTTTAAAGAAACTTAAATGACCTTTGAAAGTAGATTCCCATAAGTGTCACAGTAAATCAGGTCACAGATAACTAAACTATTTCGTCTACATTTCACCGTCACATTTTGTCTTATCTTTACAACGTCTGGTACCACTGTGCAGGGTGCATGTTCATTATTTTTAACTTAATTGCTCCAAACTGATTCGTCACACACTATTTAGTGGACAATAGTGTCATAAAGTACCATTTGTCGTAACGCCGGATGACACTTATTTGATGGTACTTTATTGATTATGTCCATTGTTAAACGATGTTAACCCCTTTTTTTGGGGATGGTAAAATCATAAGTCCTGGGTGCATCGAAACGGACAGGGTGGACTCTTTCCGACCAAAAGTTAAGCGCCTACTACGGTGCGACCAATATCCCAGACGCGCGACCGGAACGCAGTAGTTAACGTCAAACAAAGTCGCGATTGCAACACGCCTCATGTTTCCATATCCGTTGCATTAATTTTTTTGTTGCACTCAAATAAACACTGTTTAATGCGGTTTTTATGGTTCAAACTGAAAATAGAAAACATATCTTAAAAATAACATCTGCATTCTGCACCCTACACCATTAAAATGTATCTATGTATTAGTGTGATGAACATGTCATTGTGATCTTACAATCAAATGATCACAATCTTTTGGTTTCTAGTGATCAAATTGATCAATAGAGAATCGCTCAACCAGGTATGAACTTAGTCAAGGGTCGCGGGACTAACGAGCCACTGTGACCCCGGAAAATAAAGGGCTATTGAAGGGCACCGTGGATTTTAGTCAGTACAAATCTGACAGTCCCTCCTCCCTGCCCTGGGTGGGAGGACTCATTTGATGATTTTACCAAACAAAAATAAAAATTAAGAACTTGGTATAAACGCGTTTACGGACACCAAACTTTGACACCACATTATTGCTGTCAAACGACGTGGTTGAAATCCAAAATTCGAGGACGTGTGATATCTACCAACCCACACAGGGCCCTCGTGGTGGATTATGGCCCACCCCTTCTCACAGAGAGGAGGCCTATGCCGCAACTGTAGGAACATTATGGGCTGATGATGATAATTATCACACTCTGCAGAACACTTTATTTATACCTTCTTTTCTCGACCTAACCGAATATCGAACACTAAACTCCATCTGTAATTAAACTTAGTATAGCACAGTGTGCTCCATGCCAGCTTCTCGACTAATACGCTACTGACATGTGTGTTTACTGGCTAGTATCAATCAGTACTCGCACCGTGATCATTATTTGCGGAGGCAAGTACGCTATGCCAGTGAATACGGTGTTAATGTCGGGTTTAGACGGGGTTAGTGGGACGGATAGTTAAGAGACATGAAAGTAACGCTGAATGAATAGGTTTAATTATAGGCTTTTTTCTTTAGTTAGCTCACCCTGTCCTCTGTCATTATCATTATCTGGATGAGCTGGACAAAACCAACGATCAGTGGTCCACTTTGGCCCTGATCGTGAAAATTGGAAGTCACAGGGAAAGGCCTTTAGGCCAGTAGGCTAGCAGTATCAGGTGAGGTTTACGTTGGCTGGGACTAGGTCTAAATGATTCCAATTTTTTTCCGTGATTTATTCATCGAATTAGTCCTGCCACCCTGAGTGGAGTGGGAGAGATTCTCAGACTGGTACTGATCAAAATACACGGTGTTCCTTCAATAGCTATTTACGTTCCAGGTTCAAGTTTACCTGTTTTAACAGTCCCGCGATCCCAAGAGAAAGACCGTATTGTGAGAAAATTGTCATGTAATCCTAATTACTAGTTTTCATTACAAAAATGTCTAGTGCAACGATTGACTGAATCTAGATGCTAGCGATGTAGGATGCGTTGGTCTGTCAATGGACGAATAAATTTATTCATTAAGCTATCGCATAGCTTTTATCGCGGGTTCTGAGCGCGGCGCGGCGCGGCGACCGAAACAAAAAATTCCAAAAACCTAAGGAAAATACCTGAAACCACGCATCGTCTAACATCGTGTCAGTTCGGGAGACTTATCGGCAATCATAAAATTATCCGTCGTAAAAACAATTTGCTTTTTTTTACTGATTCTAAACGGCCAGCTACAAAAGGAGTTTTCACAATGAAACCTACTTATAAAATTCTCCTACAACAAAGAAGTTCTTTATTATAGTAGTGCACCACAAACATTCCAAATAAATTATATTCTCGTTAAATACACGCGGTAGGCGATTTTATTCTTTTAAAATAAAAATGTTATGCAATAGCTTCACCGCGGCAGTTTCCGCTACCCTAGAAAGATAGGCATGCCTACAATAAGAATATAAGAAAACAGTAGCATTATCCACCAGCCATTTTCCCGTCTGCCCCCGCACTATCGCCGCCACAATTAATTACTACCGAGCACACACCTCTAATTAAAACTGATCGCCGATATAATGAATACATTAATTGAATCCAGATGATATTCACGCCATTTTAACTTAATTCTGTGCCAACTCTTAATTATTCAACTGGTTAATTATTGAATTTGGACGTTAAAGGCGAATTTGTAATGCAGATTGATTACTGAGCTGGTTGATCTGAGTGACGATTACTGGTATCTTCTTACCCTTCGGTAAAAGGAGGGTTACACTGAAACTCCTGATATTTTTTGCTAGTTTCTATTGTCCCATAACTTGAAGCAACATTCTTTACTACATGTGATTGCGATGTTGTCCAAAAATTGACCCAATTGCTAGAATTTTCCAAGTGTCCACACACACGGGGTGCTAAGACAGGAAACCTCCACGTGCGTCGGTGGACTGGAGTTCCCTCTCGGATACGTCCGGGGGGAAGACCAGTTTTTCGGGCCAGTGCACTCTGGGATGCGGGCAAAAACTCTTCCTTAGGCACTGTGTGCCTAAGGGGTCTCTTTGCCCGTATGCAAATAGCCTGTCGGGTGGACGCTCCAACGCGTGTCCCTCTGAATAGCAGAGGGCACAGCGGCGGAGCGGGCTTGCGGACGGTGAGTAATGGGTAAGCTCGCCGTCCGACCAAGTACCAAGCCCGGGTCGGTGGCGCGTCGTGTTTCACGCGTCACTGACGGGGCCCCTTATGGGGCCAAATGCCTGCTGGGGTCGCGGATTTTTTCTTAATCCAGGATACCGTGGCCCCGGAACATAAAGGGCATCCGAAGGAACACGGGTGGATTTTAGTCAGTAAGAGTCTGACAGTCCCTTCCGCCCCACCCAGGGCGGGAGGACTCATTTGATGATTTTGCCACCCAAAAAAAAAAAGTTTCCACACACACAACCTTAACGATAAGGACCTGATAAAAACCACAGACGAACCGCTTTCATTCAACTGATCTAAAAAATCTACGGCCTAAGGAAATCCTTTATTACTAATCAATGGATTCCATAGACTAGTTAATTCTAGATAGAATATCTTTTGCACAGTGGTGATACTTTCACAAAAGTCTTGGCTTCCCCTAATCACCCTCTACTCTTTATGATTTAATGTTTCTGAACAATCTGCTAGCATTACGGACTTGTGCTAGTTTGCCTTATTGTAACTTTAAAATAAAGCCCATAACCCAGGTTATGAAATACACCAAAAACTTCTTTACAAACATATTTCCTTTATAAGGTATCTCGTACAATATTTTACATTACACCCTATTCATCGAGTCCGAACTCTCGCGCGCTCCGTTATTTATTTAGTCCGCTCTAAGTGCCACTCAAAACACTGTCTTAATTAACCGAAACTGAGAGAAGCTGCAATGGTTAGGGTGCGAGCTTGGGTATAAGCGAAAGCGATTAGTGGCTCGATAAATTACTTGATGTAACTCTCTCACTGCTACAAATGATAGTACCTAAAAGTAAGTAGGTACCTTTTGTCATAATCACTGAATGTAATAAAATTACCTCCACCGGATTCAGAAGTTATGATTTAGCGCTTATTATTGCTAAGTAAGGCCATGGCTATTTTTCAAAAATAGATGAAAAATAAACATAATTTGAGGAGTCATTAATTCAGAAAATGTTGTTACCTACGAATGTTGTAACCCACAGGTAGATGATAGATGTCAATGTCTTTGAAATTTTAAAGAATAATAATAATAATAATATTCCACAACTATCACACAACGCCATCTAGTCCCATGCTAAACAGAGCTTGTGTTATTGGTACTAGACAACTGAGAATAAAATGAACGTGCTCTTTTCCATCATTGGTTTTGAAGGCACTTGGAAAAAAACTAATTCTTACGAAGTAAACTTGCTCTAGTGCTACAAAAAAATGAAGCTTGATAATACTAATAACTGTAGAAATAATAATTATTGAGAGTGTAATGTAACTCACGCTCCGGCTCCCCCCCGCTCTCGCTTCCGTTTATCACCGTGTCCATCCCTCACCCAGGTTTGCATTTCGCCCGCTGTTCATAAATTCGTAATTAAATACTGAACTACCGGCTTCTCTCGTTACTGTGGAATATATTATTTTAAATTTTTCTCCTTCAAACTGTAGTTGGATCTCATTCCAACCACTTTATTTCTTTACTTTCCATAGTTTACTTTCCGTAGATTACCTTAGCATGGAAAGTTGAAAATGATGTATTATTAGAAGTTATAAAACTTTTTATAGATTACCTATATCCTAAAAACTTTAAAGTTTATTAATCCTTCGATGTTAGTTTTTACGGGAACTGTCACATCATCAAACGAGTCCTTTTCACTAGGTCCTTTGGGTTAATGACAGGCCCCCCCTCTAGAGGGCCAAAGCCTGCCGGGGTCGCGGGACTTATCGAATTACCGTGACCTGCGACAACGAGCCGAGCTACTTTGCAATTACACATACAACTTATGTAAAATGGTAGTTTAGGATATGTAAAATAATGTAAAGTTAAGGGAGTGTACTTAGTAGGTATTTTTTTAGATTTATCTTAAATTTCTTTTTCTTTTTTCGTCTCTGATTTCGTCTGGTAAGCTGTTGAGTATGTAAGGGATACGCTTTTGTAATGTTCGGTCTCCATAGACATTATTCACTCTCGGTACTACATATTTACCAGACGACATCGTTCGGGTGTTATATTTGTTACATACATTTATTAATAATGAATTATGCTCCTGATTACCATGGTTATTAGTTGCAAGTAAGTACTTATGTTTTATACTAACCGGTAATACTTTACAAATTTTA
This sequence comes from Agrotis exclamationis, assembly GCA_950005045.1. Classification (NCBI taxonomy): domain Eukaryota; kingdom Metazoa; phylum Arthropoda; class Insecta; order Lepidoptera; family Noctuidae; genus Agrotis; species Agrotis exclamationis. The sequence goes on along the minus strand of OX465435.1, from coordinate 21,172,878 downwards.
TATAGTTTATAATAATGTCTCGCACGTTTAAAAAAATATTAGTTGCCTTTACAAGTTTTCATCATAATTATTCTTTCTTTCCATACTAACTATAGGTATGTCTTGTACTTGTCTGTTGCAATAGATAGCAGAAACTATTCATTTTCGGACATAGGGATCTGGGCTACACACAACCCAGATATCACAGCAACGTATCCGCTTTCTGTGCGGTCGTCGGTTCTATTCCCGAGTCCAGATTACTACTCGTATGACCCATTTCTTTTTAATATAGTTAAATGTTTGTGTTCTTTGAAATTATTGACAGCGATGCCATATGTTCTGGTGAATGAAAACGTTATTTCTCATTCATATCTATCTAAATTTTATAAAAATCAATTGCTGGTTGTTCTAATTAATCGAAATTATTGTCCTTTTAACTGTCGGAAAAACGTTCCTTCATACTTTCTTCACACCCTCAAAAAGGGCATGAAAATTTGCAAATTAGCGCAGGCAATACCTCTAGTGTTGCAGGCAAAATGCTTGCTTACCACCGTTATGGTATGTAAAAAAAACACATTTTCACTGATTGGCACTCATTGAGTTGTCAATCCTAATTGGTTCTGTTTTTCACGGACAGCGGATCTCTGACGGACACTGACGAGTAACTGGAAATATTCAAAGAAATAATGCTATAACAGTGTTTACATCGTCATAGCTTAGAATTTTCTAGAACCTCAGTTGTGTGTGTCGCTTTCAACCAAAACACTGGATTTTAACCCAAATTCATCCTGTATATTACATTGTGAGATACTACCATTACCCCTTCAGAGGATAAGTTGAACTTCGTTACTATAAACTAGCTTTTCCTAGCGGTACCACTCATCCGCCCCCCACCCCCATTGCCTAAGTCGCTTTCTACAGGTGAAAGAAATTTTTAAAATCAGTCCAGTACTTTGTAATATACAAATCTTTCCTCTATATAAGTAATACCAGTAAATACTAAGCTGCTTGTTATTCATACAGTTACCATAATTATTAAGTAAAGTTCTGGGGGACAGTATATTTGTAACAACTTAGCATGGTGATCCGAACCTCCTTTTCAAAAACACGAACAAAAACTCTCAGGGTGGGAGCAAGATAAAACCACAGGAAAAAAAAACTTTTCAAAAACATAAAGTTATAGATTAAAACATTATAGATTCACAGTTGACACATGAAACGTAACCCCGCCGTAATTAACAGCAAATGAAACAGTAACTCCAGTTACTTAACAATCAAGTAATGATATAATTGATAGGGGCTGATTAACGATCGTGCTGTCGACAATGGAAGACCAGTCAGCCAATCATTATTAAGTAATAATTATGTTTTATTGATTGATTACATAATGTAGAAATGTACCGTAGCGTCTCCATTTACGGTAAATAGTTTATTTACAGATGTTCTTCAGTGGGATAATTTTTGAAATAAAATAGAAGATTCATGATTTCTTTGTAAAACATAATCACCATCATCAGCCGGAAGACGTCCACTGCTGAACATAGGCCTCCCCCTTAGACCGCCACGCCGAACGACAATTCGCCACTTGCATCCATCGGTTGCCCGCGACCCTCACGATGTCGTCGGTCCACCTAGTGGTCGCCTGCCTACGCTGCGTCTTCCGGTCCGTGGTCGCCATGAGAGAACTTTTCTTCCCCATCGGTTGTCAGTTCTACGAGCTATGTGGCCTGCCCATTGCCACTTTAAAAAAAAAATATGAACGGAGAATTTGCAAATACGAAATCCCAAGTCTGAAATCTGGAAGGCCAAAATCTGAAAGTCTGAAGTCCGGAAGGCCGAAATTCGTAAGATCGAAATACGGAAAGCCGAAATCAGTAAATTTGAAATCCGGAAAGTCCGAAATTCCTGAAAGTGTTAATCAACAACTGGGTTCTAGATGTCAGATAGATGGTCGCTTCATCTGAAATTACTGATATTTATCGGGTTACAAGTAAAATCTAGGTAGATAATGAAAAATTCTCTTAAATAAATAGTTATCCAGAATTGATACATATTAATAAGAAACATTATATTATTCATGGAATAATAACAAGTGAATAAATACTTAGTAACAAATGCAACACCACAAAATACCCTCATTATTCCACTTTAATCGCAGCTTATCACCGAAGACACACAGGACCATGATAACTCCTATCAAGTCACTCACAGTTCACTTTCCTTGTTGATACAGCGTGTTGACTAACGTAATCTGCTAATTGATATCAATGTTGGTCGATCAAGTGTTGGAGTGTTTCGTTACATTCAAACGGTCTCATGTGGACAGTTATTTGTAGTACGAGTAACTTAACTATCATTATCAGCTTATAATGTTGCCACTTCTAGGACACAGGCATTTTCTCTGTGAGAAGCAGTGAGCCATAATCCTCCACGCGGGCCGAGTGCGGGTTGGTACTTCTACTAATCTTACAGTAAATGCACAAATCCATACCATACTCCATAGTATTATTGTTATAAAACCATTTAAACATATAAAAAGCTATATAAACGCGGAAAAGGAAAATCTTCCGCCTGACCGATTCGGGAATCCGATCTTAAAGCTCCATTCGGAGAACCAACCACAACTTTCAACTCGGTGCCAAAAACAACTCGAGAACCAACCGAGTTGGTTTCATAAAACGAATAGTTTAATTTAATTTTAGTGTTTTCTGCAACAAACTATTTGAAGTCGTTTGTATTAATGAAGTCTTGGGGCTGACTATTAAGTTGAGTTAGTTTCTGGAGACGTTAAACTTCTAGGCATCCATTTATGACTGAATTCAAGAGTAAATATTTTTTGATCGTTTGTGGGTGTAAGGGATATATTTCATAGCTTACACTCTTTCATTTTAATTTATTCTGTTAACAAAGTTTCTATTTCAATATTCTTTCTTCGGAAGATCAACATTTTGAGTAGATAGGTTTTATTTCTCAACTAGCTGTTCCTCGCGGTTCACCCCCGTTTCTCGGTCTACTCTTGGGCATAGCGTGATATTATACTCGTATAGGCTCTAACCTCGATAAATGGATTACCCAACACAAAAAGATTTTTCAGATCGAACCAGTTCTTTAGTTCCTGAGATTAGCCCGTTCGATCAAACAAACTCTTCAGGTTTATATTATTAAGTATGAATGATGAATAGAGGACTATTCTTAAAGCCATAACGGATGGCTATACCAAAACTTTCCCAGTCACGGATGACTATTTTTAATTACAAACATATTCAATAACATTTTCAGTGCATGAAAAGTTCTTTGATGAACAATAAATGAATTGCGCAAGAGTCGGTCAGTGACCCGAGGTGTGGGTACCGGCAGGATGTTGCTAAATAGCTCACAATGCCTCCCGCGGGTAATGTGTTCAGTTCCGGGTTGGTGATGAAAGTTATAAGCGTATAAGCTTAAGTACCGTCTTGATTACGTTTCAGTGCTAGGTTCGTTTTCTGATAGACTTGTCAAACTGTCAACAAATTCTAATTTTAAATAGTCTTAAGACGAGATCTATAAGCGGTATTAAGGCCATGACTGGTTCGGGCACGCCGCAATCGCAGCGGTAAGACCCCTCTTTGAGGAGTGGCTGGATAGGAGTCACGGCGTCCTGACCTACCGCATGACGCAGGTCCTCACCGGACACGGAAGTTTCGGGAGGTACCTGTGTCTAAGGAGAAAGGAGGAAACACCTGGGTGTCACCACTGCGAAGATCGCCCGGAGGACACAGTAGAGCATACGGTGCAAGACTGCCCAGCTTGGGCAGAGCACCGACGTGTCCTCACGGCGGCGATAGGCGGAGACCTCTCGCGTTAGATAAGTTTTCTCATAGACTTTCAAACTCCGATCTCTGATCCTGAATCATTCGATGCTCTAGGTATCAAATTCCTGACCAGTTCCTTTCCACATGTTACAGAGATTCTTTGGCTTAACCACAAAATAAAAAGGCCGTATAAAAAACCTAACTTGCGGTTTTGATCCAAGCGAATACTCTATAACAGCCACATTCCTTGGGAATCCTGATTTTATCGGAAGAAGATTCTTTGCATTTTTACTAAACTGTGATCTTAATTTTGTCTACCTGAATATTTATTCAAATGTGCCATGATATGAAAGAGAACAGAGAGAAATGAAGAGAGAGGTATGATTCTTGACAAGGGACAAACTTGTTATTATAAGCCCGTGTCGTCCCACTGCAGGGCAAAGGCCTCCCTTCCACTTTTCACGATCTAGTGCGATTGTAGGTAGTCCCTTAAAAATGAGTCCAGCTCATCCCGCTATCTCCTTCTGGGCCTGCCGCGTTGTCGTTTACCGCCATCTGGGATCCACTGAGTCGTTATTTTTGCCCAATGCTCATCCGACATACGGCAGATATGACCAGCCCAGTTCCACTTCAACCTTGCAGCTGTTAGGCCAACATCGGCTATTTGTGTTTTGAAGCGAAGTATGGAGTTTTTAATGCGGTCCGTAAGTTTGACACTATCCGATCATAGAATCAAAAAATAATCCTGTCGTGGGTATGACACCGACAGGAAAAGTATTATTAGTAGTATAATTTAAGCTTCCTCGATAGTCTAGCTATCATAATAAGCTCGACTGATGCTGAGTATGAGGTCATGATTTCGATGCCCAGGTGCCCGATGTTCCATAAGGAATTTCTCAAAAGACTCGGAGCCTGAATTTGTGCACTATTGATGGCAATAGGCTCGCGAATAACCTACTCTCTACTCTGACTATCCTTTCGGGGGTTACATTTGTGATGTTATGTTATACTTGAGAACATAAATATCGATTCATGTAAGTTCTAAAATTACAAGCCCAGTATACCCAAATTGCTCCCAGATCATAAAAATCAAACTTCACAACTCCTTGAAAGCTTTCTCGCAACAAAATAAATTGCACGCTCATTATTCCCCCATACCGTCCAATCAGAGCGCGGTAGCTTTACCACAGGACCTAGCATAATAATAAATATGTAAATTGTCCGCTGGGCTGCGCAGGCGCACGCCAGTGTCATGGCGCCGGCTTGCAAGGCGCACGCGCGCTCTGCGCCGTAAACCGTTCGAAAGAAAAAGTTTTTTTCTATCCGTGCAATTTTTTTTTGCCCTATTTTTTGTTTTTATTTTTTTGTTTCTCTTGTGCCAGTGAGTAGTGTTGTGTTTATTTTCTAATAGGATTTTTTTATAGTGTTGTCTTCTGTTGGGTTTCAAGTGACATGTCAGACTCGTGTTTCTGAACTAAGTGCATTCGATGGTTTCGCTTGAATTGGTTTTGAGTTCGTAATTAATGCCCTTATACAATGAGCCTTCACCCAATTAAGTGAAGATTGGCTTGTCGTGGTTGAATCATTTCGCAATTGGCTCAGCAGTTTTAAAACTGTTTGCAAACAAACAAATGTTTGTATAAATAAAGATGCTCAATTTGCATGATTTTACTGGAACTGGGCCGATACAACAAAACGTTATAATAGCGCTAGTCACAGTTGTAGTTTTGTTTACTTAATGAGAACTCTCAGCTGACACATAATTTGAAATTCAAATTCATAAAATGTAGGACTATATCAATCAACTCGAGAGTATTGCAGTGGACAGTAAACATTAGGGAATAGAATAGAAGGATACTGCCCCATATTCTGTTACCTTCTATTCTCACTGCTATCATGAAAAACCAAAGTTATCTTTATTTCCTGCTTATTAATTTCAAACTTGTAACTTTACACCTTACCCTGAAGCTTTCAGTGAGTACTCCTCAAAAAACATTAACAATTTCAGCAGCTTCCATTTACAAAATACTGAATTTCCTGCCTTAAAATCCAAAATGCAAGAAATCAGGACGTTTTCAAGAACCTTTAGATCCAATATTTCTTAACCAACTTATACTTTACGGCTTCGCCCACTTGTTAGCTTCAAATTTTCCTACGGAAACGTTATACCAGGAAAAATGGTATCCTATATGGTAATCCAGATTATGAACTATTCGTATGCCAAATTCCGTCCAAATTGGTCCAAAATTTTTACATAAAATTATCGAAAACTTCAAATAATACCTAGGCATAAAATATATGTCAAAGCAATTTAATTTTTACTGTTAATGCAAATTCATGTTTAAACATTATCATTTTATTCAAGTACCCTATAAAGCGATCTACATTTCTCTAATATCTCCATATCATGTTGATAGCCAGGGTTCTCTGTAACGGGACTGGTTTCCCTGGCCGGTCTGAAGGTGACGTCATCTGCTACCCATACATTATTATAATGTTATATACAGCTGTTGTATGCAACCTTATGCAAGGAGAGCATGTTTTATTTCTTGGTCCTGCGGTGGTTAGGTATGGTTGTTAGCTTTAAGGTTGTTTCACAAAGGATTATAACTTACTCAAAATCCTCTAGACTACATTTTTTAGTGAGCTGTAGTTTTATCAAGTCAAAAAAAGTATCATCTATCCTGGAAAAAGCTATCGACAAAGTTTGATTCTATGTATACAGGGTGGTCCAGGCGGGTACAAATAGGTCCCTAAACGGACTACCTAAAAAAATTTTGGCCAGGACCACCCTGTATATATGTAATAGTATTTAAGTGAATCTCCTTAAACTCCTTCATGTAGCTTATCATACTTACTCTTAATCCCATTAAAGTCAAAAAAGTACCATTGACACTACGCAATACCATCCAGGGTACAACTCGAATAATATAAGCTACTGAAGTTCATACCTACATAAACTATTATACACGTATTTCTTTGAAGATACTGAGTTAAGTTTAAACAAGAAAACACTGTATACGACAGATTAAAGGAAGATTTCAAGAACTGCAACAAAAACTCTTCTTAGGACAGAGAATTGTAATAATATAATTAGTTCTTTAAACAACACCTTTGAACCTTACTTCTGTCATAAACTTAAATAGCAACCAACGCAACACATTAACAATTTATCTATTACTACAACCATTTCTGAACGCACAGGCGATAAGCCAATCATAGATAGTGCATGTACAATATTATTTAATAATATCTATCAGGTATGAATACGTGCTTACTGGTCTCCTTATTATTTATAATGAATGTCTATTTGGCACACGCATGTCTCTAAATTGCTGGACATTTTTTGCAAGTAATGGTAGTAATGAGTTCGAAAAATTGCGTTCTTGTTAAAATAATTGCAATGGTAAAGACCTGAAGTAGCAATATGGATACTGTTGAACTTAAGTTGAAAGAAAATACATAATTTGTCAATCCAATCAATGTTGGATGTTTTTGAACAGATTACCAATAAAGGCTACCTTAATATTGAGACTCCGTTTCATCTATCGGATATAAATTAAGGATCCAAAGAGCCTCATCATTGTCAGCCCTGAACGATCCACTACTCCTTGGCCTCTTACTTTTTGTGCCACATTTCTTTGACCTGCGCGAGTCTCTTAATCGTGACCTTCTGGATATCATCCACCTATCAGCAGATCTAAAACGGCCACTTAGCAATATTCCAAATGATTCACTTTATGAATTTCCAGCAAACATCATTGGCGTTTTAGACCCACTGACCGTTGGTCTGTCAGGACTTCGTTTTTTTAGATAAAGAAACAAAATTTAGTAAGTAGAGCACGACCCTTCCTTTATCATTTAATCGATCAAAAAATCGGGGTGTCTAAAAAGGCGACTTTAGCAAATTCATAATACTTATCTATTGCGATAGAGTTATGATGTTAAACTGGCCTCCCAACCCAAATCTACCCGTCATCAAAACGTGTATACATGACAATTAAATAGGAAAGCAATATTTAAAGTAATTAATGTCCAACTAACAGCAGCAGTCGTAGCCAGCGGTGTAAAATACTCAGGTGCTGCTAATTATCACGATTTGACAGTATTGTATGCCGGGGGCCTGCATTGTAGCATTGTATTGCCCTATCTATGATTGTAATACTTGCTTTCCTGGTCTTATTAGCTGTTAACCGTTTGAATTTACAAGATAATTATGATAAATAATTTACTAAGTGCCGACTTCAAAATCTAGCACCTAAGTAAGTGCGAATGTGTCAAACTGTATAGTTGTCCTACGGAAGTATTGAACGATTAATTAATGATGCGGGTAGTTTTATACTTACTACCCCAGATCCGCTCTGCTCAAGTAACATCGTTGTAGGTCCGGCTGGTACTTAAATACTCTACTACTTAACAAAGAAAAGGTTTGAGAGCTAGCTATCCTATGTGATGTAAATATGCTGCCCTGTTCTGAAATTACCAAAGATTTAAACATAGACATAGCAAGAATTGTAGTACGAGCGTTCAGTAGTTGCCGCCTATCCATTGAGTAAAACGTGTTAATTTATTCTAGGAACGTATAAAGATCGAAAACTCACCCAGATAATGTGATCATCAGATTTTTATTAGCATAGTACACTGACCTATGAAAAATCATGATGATGGCAGTAATGGCGGAACAGTAAAACAATATACCTACCACCTGAGTCATGACTTACTTACTTCCGTTTATACATAATAGAACACTTACATACACACAGTATAAAACATCACATGTTGAGTTAAGAACAATGGCAATGGCATAAATGGAGCGGTCCTTTCGCTCGTTTTCACTAATACTAACATTTCAAATCCAACTCGGTTGGGCAGCGTTCGGGAAACTACGCAATGTCTTTTCGTCCGACATACCTCAGTGCCTAGCAGACGAAAGTCTTCAACCAATGTGTGTTACCAGTGATGACTTACGGCACCGAAACGTGGTCTTTCACTATCGGCCTCATCTCAAAGCTCAAAGTCGCTCAACGAGCTATGGAGAGGGCTATGCTCAGTATTTCTCAACGTGATCGAATCCGAAATGAGGAGATCCGTAGACGAACTAAAGTCACCGATATAGCCCACCGGATTAGCAAGTTGAAGTGGCAATGGGCAGACCATATTGCTCGCAGAGCAGATGGCCGATGGGGTCGAAAAGTGCTAGAGTGGAGACCGCGGACTAGCAAGCGCAGCGTAGGACGTCCACCAACGAGATGGACAGACGACCTTATAAAGGTCGCCGGAAGACGCTGGATGCAGGTCGCTTCCAACCGGTATTATGTGGAGATCTAAAGGGGAGGCCTATGTTCAACAGTGGACGTCTTATGGCTGAGATGATGATGATGATGATGAACATTTCAAATTGACACCTGAATAAAGTCCTAAGTATTGTAATGATGAACACTGTGTCCGTTACCCAGGCCAGATGTTGTCGAAAATGGTCATTTGAATCTTATAGATAATTAGTTTTACGGCTTCTATAATTGTTGCGCACATTTTTAAATTTGTTGCGCTTATAGTTTTTTAATTTTTTCACAAAAACATTTCCTGCTGGGGTAACGTTAACCCAGCCAGACCTTTTTCTTTCTAATGGGAATATTTAAATAAATACTAGCTATAAAATTAGTTGTCTAGATGAAGTAAATGTTGTGCCTTTTTTTGTATTTATTCTTTTTTCGGTTGCGAAGTTATTCGAGATTTTGCTGGGGTAACGTTTTTGGTTTTGCTAGATCTTTGAAATGGTTAAGCGGATTCTTATCATATTTTGTACATGACTTCTTAGGAATCAGTTTAAACTTGTTCTGCAATAAAAAAACCAAAATAATGCATAGCTTAAAGGTTATTTCATTAAATAGAAAAACACTTCAATTGGTCCCAGCACTCTCAATAAGAAGTCTAAAGACTTACTTTAAACGTTATTTTAAAGATTGTAACTGCCTTCAAATGTATGTGAAGTTTCATTAGTATCCTGTAAGTATTTAACAAGTTATGATGATATTCAGTTCTTCACGAGCACGGTCTTGATGCGCGCGGTGTTATTTGGCCACTGGATTGGATATATGAACTGAATGTTACGTCAATTATTAGTTTTTTAGTCCAGTTGTATATCAGTAAAATTTCAGCGTAGTACATTGGATAATTAATGAGATAATACGATTAAAGTCATTAGGAAGTGAATGACAGTGGTAACCCGACCAAGTTTAGGTGGTTACGAAAAAGCGAAAACGCAGAACATTACGGTACCTTCTAAAATATGTAGAATAGTGTTACAAATTTTGTACAGACATGTACACAAGTTTAAAAAAAAACTACTTACATGATTATTAAAGAATTTTTATTGACAGGTAAAATAATCATTTAAATTGAACTTTTAAAGTATTAATAAAACTTATACTTAAAAACACTCACAGATTAAAATTACAGATAGTAATTTTGCTTTTTTGAAATTTTCTATTTATTTTTTATTTAAATTATAGATTTCAGTATACACAGTACACAGTTACAGTTTTTATTTAAATATACACATATTGGAATGTGTAATGATTGATACATATTTGAAACTCGAATCGTAATTATGGATTTCTTAAAGTCTACGTGTCCAATGAGTTTGTGGAAATAAGTACCTACCTACCTGTTGCGGTAGTCCCGACTCCCAACATTGATAACGATAAAAATCGGTCGCTAAGTCATGAATTTCATTAATCAAGTTTCAATTCATATGTTGACAATGTATTCACAAAAACCTTCCACTTGAATCAATCTCTCTATTAAAAAAAAACTGCTTCAGAATCCGTTGCGTAGTTTTAAAGATCTAAGCAAACAGGGACAGACAAACGGGAAGCGACTTTGTTTTATAGGCACTATGTAGCGAAGGATAAATATGTCGTTATCATTGTTGAGAATTCCAGTCCAGGTAATAACTAAGTACGAAAAAAAGAAAATAATATAAGTTCCTAAATTCAAATGTTTAAGCCTTAAAAAAAAATTACAGTTTTAGATAAGTACCTAACAACATGAAAATAATAAGTAAGTTCCTAAATTCAAATATTTAAGCCTTAAAAAAATACAGTTTTAGATAAGTACCTAACAACATGTACATATTAATAATAATTTTGCTACTATTTCTGTAGTTACATTATGCAAGCTTACCTTGTTCGTGAATTCATCAAGCAGCCCGCACCATAATTATGATCATCAATAGAAGCACTCCACATTAGCAGTAATTCGCCACACTTATTATTATACAATAGCTCTCACGCACTCGATAAATATTTGCAAAAACAGAAAACGGAACTGCCGAAGTGCACGCGCACTCTACAAGATGAATTATGTGATTATGGAGCATGTTTAATGCGTTATGCAAACAATGTATTACACCCATTCACCCCACCCCTCCCACGTCCCACCGAACGACATAATTATATCGGTGATTTTTGATAAGTTTGTGCAACTGGAAGATAATAATAATGTTTTCATAGTACAGATATTATTGTATTATAATTTTACAGTGTACGCGTCTGTACCGAAATTGTAAGGTGTATTATACTAAACATTTCAAAAGATAGTATAATGTTCTGCGTTTTCGCTTTTTCGTAACCATCTAAACTTGGTCGGGTTACCACGGTCTTTCACTTCCTAATGACTTTAATCGTATTATCTCATTAATTATCCAATGTACTACGCTGAAATTTTACTGATATACAACTGAACTAAAAAACTAATAATTGACATAACATTCAGTTCATATATCCAATCCAGTGGCCAAATAACACCGCGCGCATCAAGACCGTGCTCGTGAAGAACTGAATATCATCATAACTTGTTAAATACTTACAGGATACTAATGAAACTTCACATACATTTGAAGGCATTTACAATCTTTAAAATAACGTTTAAAGTAAGTCTTTAGACTTCTTATTGAGAGTGCTGGGACCAATTGAATTGTTTTTCTATTTAATGAAATAACCTTTAAGCTATGCATTATTTTGGTTTTTTTATTGCAGAACAAATTTAAACTGATTCCTTAGAAGTCATGTATAAAATATGATAAGAATCCGCTTAACCAATTCAAAGATCTAGCAAAACCAAAAACGTTACCCCAGCAAAATCTCGAATAATTTCGCAACCGAAGAAAGAATAAATACAAAATAAGGCACAACATTTACTTCAACTAGACAACTAATTTTATAGCTAGTGTTTATTTAAATATTCCCATTAGAAAGAAAAAGGTCTGGCTGGGGTAACGTTACCCCAGCAGGAAATGTTTTTGTGAAATAATTAAAAAACTATAAGCGCAACAAATTTAAAAATGTGCGCAACAATTATAGAAGCCGTAAAACTAATTATCTATAAGATTCAAATGACCATTTTCGACAACATCTGGCCTGGGTAACGGACACATGAACACTTGGAACTTAATTTGTATTTTCTCAAACATACATCCCGGTGGTTTAGTATAGGCCATCTTAAACAGGCGCTACTATAATCTTTTTTTAAATTCAAAATGGGTTTGCTCTTGTTGAGATCTAGCTCCGAAGTAAAGATGAGACCAAAGTAGAAGCGAGATCACTCAGAAGGTACAAGAACTCCTGAGCACAAAAAAAACATAGTAAAAACTGTTTGAGGCCGAACTTCAGCAGGAGAATGGTCTGGCTCGCAGGCGGCACTGATGAAGCCTACGACCGTCAGTGAGATCGCTGACCAGCCACCGGAGGTTACAAGTATCATGTGGTATACCGATAGTAGGTGGATCCCATGCATCCCAAAAGCTTCTGAAGATTTTACTTTGACCTATTACGACTGCCTGACGTCTGTGTTTCCGAGCGCAAACAACCCTAATCTCTTCCAAGTTAGAGTGAACAGGCTTCTTCTGGGTAAGCTCGCTCCATCTTAGGCTTTCTTTTTATCACTCCAGACCTAGAATAGAGTAAAAATAAAGCCATCTTAAATAAAAAATAAAAACTACGAACTTTTAATGAGTAATTTGTATGGAGAGTTGACCTTTTATCTCCGTCTGTGTTTTCTTAGTAATAAAATGAAACGAGGACTCTTATCAAAAGCCATTATAATATTTGCAAGAAAAAAGCAGATTTTTTAATTTCGCCAAAACATGGAAGAAGCCATAACGATCTAAAAAGTAATAAAAATGAAAATAAAAGCCCACAAATTAATTTTATGGCCTTATTATTTTATGACAAGGATGTTTGACATTTAATTTAATCAGTGTTGCCAGCCCGCATACGAAATACGCTACTTTACCGCCATCTTTATTCAGGGCGCGTACAATCCAATACTGAATGCGATTTTCACTATTTCGAGAGAAATTCACTTTCTGCGCCATTTATCCGGGATTCGTCCTGTTTAACAGACTAACCGAAAAACTGTGTTATTTTAAGTTAAAATGTAGGTCGTTATTTTTTAGGAGTCATTGAAGTTTGGGGATTTTAGTTGGTAAATTGTATGGAACGTAATGCTTGGAATGATGATGATGATGATGCGATCCGACCGATTTCGGCCAGGGCGATTGCTTCAGCTCCGTTATAGTTGTCGCTCCTGTGCTCGCATGTGGCTTATGTATCCAATCTTTTTGCAAAGATTTGCGCACAATGCTTGGAATAAATATATCTTCAAAGCAACTATGATTTAAATAATAACAAGATATTTTTAATTCTTGTACCTACCTACTTACGAATCTAATAAAACATTCCTACTGTTTTTTTTTACGTTATAAAATCATCGAATGAGTCCTCCCACCCAGTGCAGAGCGGGAGGAACTGTCAGACTTGAACTAACTAAAATCCACGGTGTCCTTCAATAGCCCTTTATATTCCGGGATCGCGGTAATGAGATAAGTCCCGCGACCCCGGCAGGCAACATTCCTACTGTAGTATAATTTAGGGTCCCCCTCATTTATCGATGCGGAATCGGCTTAAGCCGGTCAAGAAAACCTTTATGTCAACGTCATAAGGGTGTTACTAATGCCATTCGCATCGGATCGCGTCGTCCGAGCCGAGCCGAGTAAAGGTTTTCTTGACCGGCTTAAGCCGATTCCGCGTCGATAAATGTGGGGGGACCCTTATGCGATAGTTCTTCAGCCTGTCTGCAACCATTCCCACCTTTCGCGGTTTTGTTTTGATTGTAATAGATATTTTGTATTCGTACTTGTTATGCGGGCAAAACCACTGGAAAAAAACTAGTAAGCTCAAGCTATAATTCATTCATCCATTACGGATCATTGAAGCATACCCAATGTTACACGAACCTAAACTTTACAATAAACTCCCACAGAATATTCTTAACAGATCACGAACCAAGCATAATAATGAATATTAATATTCTACATTCCACATTTAAAAATTGTTGCCAGAGCAAAAATAATCCAAAAATTGCCACCCCCCGTGCCCTTAATTGTACGGTATCTTTTTTTACTGGCAAGAGATCGTCGACCTCAATAAAAAAGTCGTTAAGAGGCTCGCTTGTATCTTTTAAAAGCAGATTTTGTGAGGATAACTTGCATCTTGTATGAAAGGAATCACCTTTTGGTGTGCTAGAGCTGTTTCTGTATTCAGAATATAGGTTTGGTTCGTTTTGGGAGCGATCACGGGAATTTAAGTGTTCTTTAGTTTAATGGGATGTGTTATAACCTTGTTTGTTGGTTTGTCACAATAAGGAAGTTTCCATTTTAACAAAAATTAAAAATACTTTTTAAAATTGGAAGGCAAAGAAATTATAATATATATGGTGAAAGAATTATTTTAATAACTTGAAAAATGACAAAGTTAATCCACTTTTACTGAATCCCGAATTAATTTTGAAATGCACGCGGAGCATTTGGTCTGTGACGTCACAAGTCTTTACGCGCGGGTGGGGCGGGTAGCACTTGGCGGCTGTTTCGAGTATTTCGTGGTTTGTTGCTCATGGAATGCGGTGTTTGAGTGACTGTGTGAAGTATTAAGTAACCTTATTAATATATTTCGTATAATATACTATCTTTTAGCTAAGTAAAAACTAGATTAAAGTAAAATTTAGACGATGGAGAGTGGATTTGTGCGTGGACAGTCTAACAATTAACCAAAAGTGAACATGGTTATGGTTTTGGATTTTCTGGCAAACAATCCACTGTACACAAGTGCAAAGGTCAGAGGAGTGAAACTTTCAACGTATGTTCCTATACCTATCTACTAAGTCCTACATAATAATTTTATTATACCGTAACAATCATCACACGTAATAACTTCTCATTAGTTTGCTGCAGCTTTTATTCGTTTTAGGTACCTAAATCGGTGTAGGTAATCCGCCTAGTTTTGTTTAAAGTTTCATTCACCATTGATTGATAATATTTGGATAATATAAACACATCGATCACTAATACAAATTTTCGGTACCTAAGTATTAATAACATTATTTAATTGTTCTCTATCACTGTATTGTAAATACTGATATTTTAGCAAGAAATCATCGTAAAAACATTTTTTTTAATAAGTCGTAGGTATTACATAATATCATTCCTTGTCCTTGAAGCGACGAGGCGCGGTCGTTAATTTTTAGGGTTCCGTAGCCAAATGGCAAAAACGGAACCCTTATAGATTCATCATGTCTGTCTGTCTGTTCGTCCGTATGTCACAGCCACTTTTCTTCGAAAATATAAGAGCTATCCTGTAGAAACTTGGTAAGTAGATGTATTATGTGAACCGCATTAGCATTTTCACACAAAAATAAAAACCCATACTTAGAATTGAAACTCGATTTTTTTTTTCACCAAACCCATACGTGTGGGGTATCTATGGATAGGTCTTTAAAAATGATATTGAGATTACTCTTATCATTTTTTTCTAAACTGAACAGTTTGCGTGAGAGACACTTCCAAAGTGGTAAAATGTGACATTCTCTTATTTTAGAAGTTACAGGGGGGGGGGCCCCCTGTAACTTCTAAAATAAGAGAATGATAAAACTAAAAAAAATACATAATGTAGACCTCAACAAAAAACTTCCAACGAAAATTGGTTTGGATGAGATACAGTTAGCAGTTTTTGAGAAATAGTACATTTTAAAAAACCGCAAATATAACTTTGCCATTCATACAAACACTATGAAAAACAAAGATATTTTTACTGTTTGTGTATATTACTTACTAATCTCAATATAATTATATCCCTAATCTACGCCTGCTACGGAACCCTTCATGGGCGAGTCCAACTCGCACTTGGCCGGTTTTATTGCTTTTTATCGACACTTTGTAATTCTGACCTTAAAACATGCGTGTAAGGTTGAATTTGTTTTGATGTAGTTTACAGATTTATGGTTACAGAGTTACAGAGAGTTATGGTTGTATTTGTACACTTGGAAAAGATACAATATTTATAATGTACTTTCACATCAGTTTGCACGGTTTCCATAATGATTCCACAACGATAATATTTGTTCCGTCTTGTTTGAACCAAAAGTAATAAGCGTCTGAGGTGACCGCGCATTGACGACTACTCGACTCGAGCGAGTGATGAGACTTGTGACGTCATGAGATTGTTGACCGGCCGCGCGCCGAGAAGTTTTAAAGCGGACGGGAAAAGTATCATAACTTCGTCATTTATGAAGATAATTGAAAAAAAAATTCAATGGGCTTCATTTCAAGTTTAGTACTATTTTTTAAAAATAAATAAAAAAAATTGGAAACTTCCTTATTCATTGTGTCTTTTAGTTTAATGTCATATGACTTAACTGATCTCTACTTCGACAAAAACTTCTTTTAACTAACAGACCATCATCCTCCTATCCTAGTCCTGAAATTATAATAAATTCATTTGTCTTTATCTCACCT
The DNA here is from genome assembly GCA_950005045.1 of Agrotis exclamationis. Taxonomy (NCBI): domain Eukaryota; kingdom Metazoa; phylum Arthropoda; class Insecta; order Lepidoptera; family Noctuidae; genus Agrotis; species Agrotis exclamationis. The sequence goes on along the minus strand of OX465435.1, from coordinate 21,156,258 downwards.
TACATTCATGAGTGACAAAATTAACTGAGCTCGGAGCTGCTATGCCTCATTTAGTTTTTATTAATTAAATTCTTTTAAACATAATAATATTGGATACATTCAAGCTTTATTTCTTCCCCTGTCATCAGAAGTCCAATTTCTAGAAAATTTAAATGTCATTGCAAAATAATCCGTAATTTAAATTATTTTGTTGGAAACTAGATCCATATTTTCTGCTTAGTCAATATGTACCTACTTCTTTCCATCCTACACAAGTTAGGGTTAACTCGCAGGAATGTAGTCTTTACAGTCGATGGGCTAACGACCTGCTACTTGTACTCAATTGTTGTCTTTTAAACTATCATTTGTCTGATATACAGCTTCAACTGAGTTTAAACTTAAGTCGAGCAATTTCTGTGTCATAGGTGGTCTGCTTATTATCATTGGCAAACTTGTTATTTATATTTGAAGTGAAGAAGTTGTTGATTCAAACTTCTGTTGTGTTAAGAAATACTTTCAAATCCGAGAGCTTGTTTTAGATACCAACAGCTACCTCTTCTGTCCATCATTCTATCATAGTATCTTTGTATATAGCGTCCAGTGATTCTTCCTATCTGCAAATGATGATTTAAGTTGTCTTGACACTCAGCCCTCATATGCAATGAGTTTTGTGGCACACTGCAGTATTTTGTATGCTCATTGCTCAGCTCAATTCCAAAAGTTCAAATCCAGTAAGCGATTTAAAATCGGCTGTGCAAGCATGGGCTCAGACAAAACTGATGCAACGTGTGCGGCTTCTTCTTCTTCGGAAAATGCAGTTATAAGGTTTCATTTTTGTTGTCTAATCCCTCTTTAGCCCAAATTCCACATTTCCAAATCCCAAAGTGGCTAAATCCGGTCTTTACCAAAGTTCTCGCAAGAACTTAATAATTCCAAGTTCCGCAAATCGTAGACCAAGTTAGAACAGAAGGCGACTAGCCCCGATATTGTTTAGTCAAGTGCATGATCTACAAATAGCAGGCTTACCTGGAATCGTGTCCAGAAACAATTCAACGACATTCTAGCTAATTCCTCAACATTGTGTAGATCGATTGTGTTTGTAAATATTCCTGGATGTTGTCTAAGGGTTTCAGATTATAATCGCCAAAGGTATAAGACAGAAGTTGAAGATTTGTTTGTCAACCGCAAGGTTAGCAGTATAAAATAGTAATAAAATCTCAATAATAAAATCATGTAAGTCCCTTTTGTGAGGATCGTAAATAATATGTATTTAATTCGTATTATCTATACTTCTATACTACGAGTATAATAATAAAATTATAAAGAGGAAAACTTTGTAATGAATAGGCTCAAAAACTACTGGTCCGATTTCAAAAATTCTTTCACCAGTTGAAAGAATGGGGGGGGGTGAAGCCGCTGGGAAAAGCTATATTTTATAATTTTTAATTTTATACAGTAAAACTCAGATTAAACAACTGAAAAAAAAGAATTGAGTTTATTCATTACAAAACAATATCAAAATATTAGTAAACCTTCTGCACGCTTAGCAATGTTTAAACATAACAGAGATAAATCAAGCAGCTTGTAAATCAATTTAAGGTTTATACATATACGCTTTACATTTATCGCATTCTACAAGAATACTTACTGGATTTATCTTGTAAGATAACAAATCAATTGTTCAATAAAAACGAGCTCCCAGGTTCTCATAATATTAACCTCTCATCTGCCATTCAGAGGTGTTTACCTACTTTATTAATTTATTCTATACATTCTTTCTATGCATCATATTATATTGCATGGATTATAACAGCAACATCATATTCCTTTAGTAATGCCACTTTATGTGTGATCATATCAACGAAACATGTTTTCATTTCTTAAATTTTTCCCTGTCAGTTATTTTCATCAATGGAACTTAAAGTAGGATGTTTACTGTGTTTTTTATTTGAGTTTTCAATAAATTTTGATCTGTTACAGGTTCCAGCACTAACAGTGCCAAAATAATCTAAAGATAGTGTTAAAATCATATTAATGTAATCTTTTATATCACACTATAATTTGCTCCTTCTTCTTTCATAATTAAAATCACAAAGAAATTTAAAAGTAACCATCAGATATCATACGACTCTACCACAGATAAGCTTATTCTAACAGATACTCAGAAACACGATAGGCAGCGTACTGCTCTTATCTGCCCTTTGCATAACGTTATATCTCTTCTGTACTATATCTCTGATTGGAGATCGGAGTGATAACCTTCAGGTTTTGAAGCTAAGACTAATACTCATTAGTTCAAAGTTTATTCAAAGATTTCAGTTCCTAACGGGAATTGTAAGCCCTCAAATTACACGATTTTTAAGGTCCAAATACTGTCGAAAGTTTTTGTTGAAATGTAACTAAAATTTTAAATGTTTGTTACTATTTCAAACAAAAGTTCGTACCGGATTTGGATGAGTACACGCGGGCGAGACGCTGGCAACAACTTTAATAAAGTGGTGACTTGATAGTAATAATGACTGCAATAAAGATGTTTTAGAAACCATAGAGAGACTATCAGAAGATATTTCAAAGATTAACTATAAATAACCATGAGTCCCGAGAGAGACCATAAAGGAAAAGGACACGATGGCCAAGTTTGACATGTTATTGCAAGTAGAATTTGATGATGTTCACTGGTAACCATTATTGTCTGACTGTACATTGATACCTTCAAAAGCTCATTAGATACAGGACAGGAATTTTCAAGAACAGAGTAGCATAAAAGGGGTCTTCAAAAGCCCTAACATCATGACCTTGCTCTAATAAGCCCTCATACACCAAAACCTACAAACATATATAGGCTTTTGCCACCCTGTCAAGTGTAGGACCACAAACCATAATAAAGTTACTGGCTTAAAACGTCAATTCGTAACGAAGTTAACTGTCACTTGGACAAGTATTGGAAAACTGCCAAAAGTTCATCACGATGTGATTCGATAGAGGACTGAGGCAACCAATCGATTTCTGATTCAACACCGGCTTTATCAATGGTTTTAAATGCTTCAATTGGTTCTCGTTATATCATGTGTTTATTCATCTGCTGGATTGCTATTCTGTTATGTCGTTATATGGCTTAAGGCAATATTGGCGATGCTTGATTCTTTTGCCTATCTTGCTCAATGATTATCATATGACTAGACTTTTCCATATAATTTTGGTTTTCAGTCAAATGAGTCCGCCCAATGTGGAGCGGAAGGCTTTATCAAACTCGTGCTGACTAAAACCTAAATAGTTCCTTCAATTTCTCTTTGCATTCAAAGGCCACGGTAACCCCTTATAACATTCCCGCAAAACATGATACGTCTTGGTAACACTGATTGTCGGACATAAGCACCGTTGATCATAAATTAGCTAAGAATGCAATATGAAGGAAAACTGTTTGTTTCAAAGCCAAGCCAAGCTTTGCAAATGCCCGTTAACCAATCATTAAGCTAGCTTTTACACCCGCAGACACGCAAACAGAAAAAGAAAATACAACACCTCCACCGTAACGTTTGTCTAAATCCTTTACTATCGTTTAAATCACGCTCAACGTATTTATTGCCTTGCAATGCTTTTACCAGATACTTCAAAGGATATGAAGTTTACCTTCTAACATGTATTTTGTATTTATGTATACGTATGTCGGCATTCCTTGAGTCTAAATCAGTACCGTCGCGAGTTGAAACGAGCTATGCAAAAAGGACAGGAGTGTCTGAGTGTCTTAGCTCACGCCTTAACTCTCAGTCTGTGTGATTGTTACCTTATGAAGTGAGCCAAGCTACACACTGCTAATTTGAGAAGGTTTGTCTTAAAGCCTTTTGAAATCACATACATTAATTTCGCCAATGTTTTACTTAGTGTCGCTGACACCACAGTATTTTAAATTTTATTTGCACCTTACTTCAACATTTCCACGGCATCTTCAGTCTTTTGTATTGCAGCATACATTAATTTAACCTCAGGTGTCATTATGTTTAAAGCTTTCAATTGTCAGTGGATGTCAATAATCATTGCTACATCTTTAATTTTATCTTTAACCGATTAGATACGATCCATCGTAAGTTTTTCATCGCCATAAGTCAAAAATTCCAAAAATCTCTTCACTTCGTCAAGAAACTGTCTTATGACCAAAACAAATTCAAATACCATCACCACTTCAAATAATCTCTTCAAAAACTTTATCATCAACAGGTGACATCCTCATCCAAATACTCATCACCATATCTTTAACAAATCCTCAAGGATTATCAGCATTCCTCTGTAATCTAAGGATCAGTAGCCACAGCCAACTGAGGGCTAAGAATAGCCCCCAAGTGGATCCGGCGACGTCTCACTGAAGCATGACGAATTATGATATTTATGAACTGTCCTGAAAGGACCAAGTCCTTTAAGCACAGGATGGAGACGAGACAGAATTAATTATTACTGTAGATGCTTCTTGATTTGATTGATGATGGTCTTATGTAGTTATTGCCAATTTTCGGAGTGCATTGCACTGTACTGCAGGTCATACTCAGCTCAAAGTTGACGCATCTGGTTTAAAGGCTATTAAAATTTTTATTACGAAATTTTCCGCATCTGATTTCAAAGCCGTGTTTGCATAATTAACATATGTAGGTCCTTGACCTGTGATCATTAATATTTATAAGATGACTAAGTATCAATGTAATATTTCGTCTGGGGTCGAAATTATTAGAAGATGACATTGAATTTAAACCTGATTCGTCTAGAGCTTTTTTCATTAGTAACACATCAATTCCATTCACCAGCAAAAAGACGCCTAATTTACTTATACTTGTATCAATTTAATCTACCACAGATTAAATCCTATTAGAAAATAACGAACTTAAACCCACCAAAGAAACAAGTGAGTGACCACAATGGATAACAAGTGACCACATTAAACAAATATTTATTAATAGTGAAGTGTTTTCTGTAAGTGTTGGTGATATAAATAATGAAGATGCATCTGCAAACGGATTTGTCCTGTGAGATCCCTTACAAGGGATGCGAGGAGAAGGTACAGATCTCCCAGGAGGCAGAGATGCTGTACTATGAGCTCATCAGGGCACTGGAGGAAGAGGAAACGGTGAGGATAATGTAGATTAACTTTGAAATACCTTTAAAGAATGTAGTGAAATTGATTGACACGATGTTTACAAATACGAATCAAATAGAAAGAAAGAAAAATGTTTATTTGGCAGAGTTGAAAGGATTTATTTAGGAAATCATTTAAACACAATGTTCCCGTTTTGTGTTATAAATGTTCATGAATTATGGTATAATAGAAAGGAATTATAATAATATTAGAAATATTTTCATTTATTTGCCTAAAACACAAGAAAGATGTAAACATAAAATCTCCTTTCAAGGTTAAATTAAGATTTAACAGATGTATTTTTTCAATCATTGTAGCTAATTTATCCCAATCCGTCCGGATCGTAAATCAGTATAACATCGTAAGAGACGATAAATTTCAAAGTCACCAGTCACCACATTATTTATATGAAACCGTTAAGTATTAAGTGCAGTCCTTTTTGGCCCAAAAGAGGATTAATATCTCACACAAAATCTCCTCAATATTTATGTTAAACCTGTTGATAATTGGGCTGTTCGACTAATTTTGATGAGAATGTCTTAGGTTCGATGATGACCACAAAAATGTGTGGTCAAGTTTTTTTTGCTGTTATGTTTACCGTTGGGTTTATCTTTAGGCATTTATAGGTTTTATTGATAGTGTCGTTTTTATTATACCCGTGGATTGTAGTGGTCAGGAAAATTAATGTTTTTTATCCAAAAGTTATAATGGTGAGAATGGATCTCGCCTATTTTATTGTTAGTATAACATAATATTCAATTCTTATTTCAATTGCACTGTATTCATGCGCAATAATAAACTGTAAACAATACCACAAACCACATTATGTTGTACCTACATTAATAGATAAAATAATATTAATTAATTATAAAAATACATTTTGTTTCTATCCTCCCATGAGTTCAACCACAATGATTCATATATTCAATCTGATGTGACCACATTACCCCCACTCTGTGACCACATTACCCTTTCTATGACCACATTATCCCGCTTTAATCTTGTAATTGTCAGCCACAACATGTGCCGTGCTCATAATTAGTAATGTATTCATCAATTCGCTTTATTCAATTCTAATTTGTTTGATAGAGGAATTAATTTGACATGCGTATGAGAATGCCTGCAGTGTTTGCATTGCATCAACATGTGACAGTATTCTAATTCGATATTTGTAAGAATTTTCTATACTTTATGTATGTTAACTTCTTGATTTGGGTATTGAGATTTGAGTATTGTAGAATGTAATTTTGTAGAAGTTATAACTTCTACAAAATTTTAATAAATAATCGTCCTTTCAATAACGTAAATCTCTAAGGACATTATCAATTTTCATTAAATTAGATTTCATCAAGCTTCTACTTCATTAAATTCCGTATTTTTTGATCGGCTTATAACAATGAAATCCTTATTAGTGTTAATTACTTATTAAGTATCCGTCCACCATTTCTATCTTCTTACGTATTTTAGCAACGTTTTTTTGGTGCTGAAACATTTTAAATTAATGAGTGAATTAATTTCAAGACAATTAATTATAAACATTGTTTTGTTTGTTTCATTTGTTTGGGTGTGATTTTTGTCTATATTATTATCTTTTGTGGTTAACGCCTGTCACTTGCTCGACCACTAATTTACAGTTGATCGACACACCCGCCACTGTTTACTGTGGACCACAAATGTGTGGTGGTAGTGTGGTCGTCCATGTGAAACGGGCCTTACCTCGCGAATCTGTTCCGCAAGTGTATCCAGGTCATTCACACCAAAATTATGCATACGTAACGAGATCTGTCTGTCGGTTCAGCCACTGTAAAGCAAGACAGAAGTTCTACTCCTTACAAGAGACCATTTTGGTCTCTTAATAACTTTGGTCTTGATTTCCCTCCTTTTTCTGCTTCTGTGGACGGCTTCCAGTCTAACCAAATGCAGCTAAATTCAAGTATTGTAGAGAAGCAACGGCCATCTGTCCTTCACAACCTAGTTATTTTGTTCACGATATCCCTTGGGTACATTTTTGTATAAGTATCTACAACGATGTTGTAGGAAGAGGTACATTTACTATTTCCTTTATTTAAAGTCACTCAAAGTGAAGAGGAGGGTTTTTGTAGGGAGGTTTTTAGATTTAGTCACGGGCTTTGGTTATGCTTGATTGACCAATGACCAAACTTGATGAGACTTCTAATTTATCAGCATAATAAATGTGACGAATGAGTTTTTTTTCTAGCTTTCTATATTCCTCTTCTAAGCAAAGGCAACCCTCTACTTCTCTTTCTGTCCTTTTTCACTACGGAACTAATGCTAATCAAAAGTTAAGATACTCTTACCAGTATTCGATATAGATAAGAGGAATAATCAAATATTAATTCTCTTATGTTACCCTTGTTGAAATAACTACAATGAGAATTAATTTCCAATCATAGATTGTTTTACAGCTGCACAAAATCTGTTGCAATCTTAACTCGTGCGTGTCTGTTATCAGTGTTATCTATCCGACAGATAAAACGATCTAATAAATCTGTCAATCTGACTGCACGCTTTAGCATTGTAGGTAAGTTGTAAATATATAATTCTGGTAAACTTGCTGTGTAAAATATAGTTTTAGTAATGCCTTTACATGTCAATGAATTCTGAATACTTAGTACGGTTTGGTTTTTTCAAATTTATGGTAGTAAAAGTTTAAAAGACAGGACGTTTTATTTGCCTCAAGGAGTTGTCATCATATTGACCGGGTTTAGAGCCAAACGCCTGCCGTTGTCCCAGGATTATCTTAACTGGAACATAAAAAGCATGAGGTTTTTAATTCTAGGGAATCTTTAAAGGGGACTGTGGCTCTGGACCGCAAATGGCATGCGAAGGTTTCTAAATCTAAGGAGCAGGGTTGTTTTTAGTTTGATTTCCATAGTGTAGTCCGCCCGACTCAGGGCGAGAGGATTCATTTAAAAAAAAATGGGTGATTTTATTTGAGCTTCATCATCAGCCAATAAATGTTCCCACTGCTGGGACACAGGCCTCCTGTCTCTGAGAGGGAGTGGGCCGTAATCCACCACGCGGGCCCAGTGCGGGTTATGGATGTCACATGTCGTCGAATTTTTGGTTCTAGGACATGCCGGTTTCCTCACGATGTTTTCCTTCACCGTTTTGAGAGCAGATTTCCTTTTCTTTGTATATACACAGTGGTACTTCTGTATCGTACTTGTTCAATAACATCAGTTTATTTATTTAGTTTTATCTCAACTTGATGTTAGCCGAGCTAAGTCCGGAGTTCGATTCCTTGTCTAAATATTATCGATACAGTGTTCGAGTATCTACTGTTGTACTGTTTGTTTTTTATGTGTTATGTACACATATTAGTTTTCTGTAGAGTGGGTGTATTTAAATATGTGTTTAATATACGTACATACATAAAGTACATATTGGTTTATCCGAAAAAGCAGCTGTAGAATTGGCTGTAGACATGTTTTATAATGAACTCATTCTAAAGAAATGACATTTAACTTTCATTCCACATAATTATAGGGTAATGGCAATTTCTGCGAGATTGTACGTAAGAGAAACCGCGGCTCTGGAACGCAAAGAGCAGTTTAAAGAAACAGGGTTGGTATATATTATAATCAGTAGGAAACACTTCCTTCCACTTCATCTATAATGGGAGAAGTAATTTGATTGAGATAAAGAGTGGATTTTTAGTCAGAAATTAAAGGTCTGACAATACCTTCTGCACCCAAAACAAAGATCGTTAGTGAAAAGGCTAGGATCTAGAATAAAGCTAGACCCGGCACTGGAGTCATACGGCTTTATTACAAAACGTGGTTTAACTTAGACCAAGCTTTAAATCAAAAATCAATGTTTGAATTTCGAACTTTATTCCAACTGCTATAAAATTCTAAAATGCACATTGACAACTTAGACCGGGATCTAAACTCGGTTTTTGTATTAATAACTTTACGACAGTAAAAATAAAGTTCGAAATTCAAAAATTCATTCATGATTTAAAGCTTGGTCTAAGTTAAACCACGTTTTGTAATAAAGCCGTAAAGGACGGAATTTAGAAAGAGTCGCTGGACTGGACGTTCGATAGTCAGATTTACCAACACATCCACATATAGTAGATTACTGATTGTGGATAATCGAAGAACAAAAAAAAAACAACTTTCTCATAATATACGCGGGCTGAGGATAAGATAGTACCAATAATTATTTTCATCAAATACCTTATAGTACCTACTATAATAATGAGTCCTCAACAAGTCTACCTACATTTAGATTCTAGACTCGTTATGACTTTAATGAGAGATTTGTTTTAATCCAATAAGCCTGTTTCACTGATACTAATGAATCCTGTGAAAATGGACTAAGGTTTAGTCAAAGTTTCAGTGACATTAGATTTTTAATACCTAATAGATTTTTTTTATGTTTGATGGGTTTGCTCTTGACCTTAGTCTAGGTCAGGAGTGACTAAGACAAGGTCGACGATGGAGCGAGCTTACCCAGAAGAAGCCTGTTTACTCTAACTTTGAAGAGATTAGGGTTGTATGTATTCGGAAACACAGACGCAGGCTTCTTCTTCTCCATGGAATCGACCAACCCGAACCGTGCACCTGTTGTCGACGTTTTATAAGTGCCCTCATGGGCCTATGTGAAATAAAAACATTTGATTTTGATTTAGGCAGAGAGTTCCACTCCTTCGCTGTCCGCATTATAAAAGACGTTTGGAAACGCTTAGTGCGAATTTATGAGTCGTCATTTAGGTAAAAAATAGCAGTCTTTTTTCTTTTGTAAAAATGGGGTGGACTGAAAGAAATTGTAAGACTTACTGATTGAAAACTACCCTGTTGTGTACCAAGAAAGGCGTGGCGTCGAACACAGTATCTCATGGTGAAAAATACAAAAATCAACGTACAAATTGGCTTTACTTTCGTTCGACAAACAAATAAAAACATAATCTCCACCAAAAATCGTAAAGCTTTTCGCATTTAATAACATAAAAATAATTAATATAAGAATTGATGTAACCGCCAAAATGTACAGTCATACATGTCATCCCAACGAATTGTGAACACTTGGACAGATATTGATAATTATCTTTCTCGTTTTGTAATAAAGACATTGTGCTGAAAGCTAAGTTAATTAAGATTATCTTAAAACAAGGCGAAGTGAGATGGTATCGGTGTAAAATTGCTGAACATGCAGCTGACTTAATATCTTTATTGTCTGTTACGAAAGACAAGAGATTTGGTAATACCCAGCAATGTTTGGGGTCTTTATAAAACAAAGTTAAATTTAAAAAATACACTTTTAGCAAGTACTCCTAATAGTATCTAAAGTTCTACTAGTAAGTACTCATCTCAATGTCTAAAGCTCAAATCTTAAAATAATAATAAATAATCTTAATAAATTGGGGGAACTCATAAATTTGCTATATCAGTAAAATACATATCAAAATAAAAAACACATCCCTAGCCGAAAAAAATACAGGCCAGTAAACAAATGCAATAATTTAAAAATATTTCTCCGAAAGTATTTCAATATTTTCGTGCAACTTCAATATTGATTCGAAGATATTATTAAAAATATCTCGCATATCAACCCGTGTAAAAACGGTCAAGTATTAAAATAACGAATTTCGAACAGAGGGTCTACCACCACTTCTTAACAGCAGTATTATTTTATTCTTACAACAGTGTTGGAAAGGGATGTAGCTATACGTCCTCCATAGCTTTCAAACTAAAGTAATTAGGTAAGGTATGGCTGCTGTAATGGAGCTTTAATCGCGCTTAAGTAGCCCGATAAATAAGTAGGTATTCACAGAATTTAAATTATCAATTAATGTAATGCTCTGTATCTTAAGATCTAAATTGTACCAAAGCATAAGGCAAATAAATTGATTTGATAATATTTTCAATTGCAGTATCTATGTTTGACAAATTAATGTTTTTAATTGATTATTAAGTTCTCGTTACCCCGCAGATTGACTATTCTTTGGGCTCATAGCTTAGATTCAACCAGCAAATTGCGACAGTAGTCTTATGTTTTCTCCTTAAAACGTGGTGGTAGACCCCCAATCTCACACTGTGATTGGTTAAATCGCAGTGTGATACAAAAGGCTTGCTGCACGCGATGTTTCCTCTGCTGCACGATTCGGGATTTTATTTTTTTAATGGCTGCCTCGCGTGTGGATCTCGAAAGGGCAGTCGCTTGTTTGTATTTTGTAACTTGGAGCGAAATGCCGAAATGTGAAGGAAGAGGCTACATACAGACGTGACATGCATATTATTTATTGCAATAACTAAGTAAACTTTGATTATATGCAGTCAAATTTACTATCATAATAATATTACTACTTCCTACTAATGTTATAAATGCGAAAATGTATGTTTGTATATACGGTCCGTTTCCATTCCAAGTCAAAACGGCTGAACCGATTTGATGATGATGAATTTTGGTACAGACATTGATGAAACTCTATTGACGCAAGCTAAAGGAAGGGGAGCTGCGGGCAACAGCCAGTGAGATATAATATAAAACAGTACCTTTATTTGCAAGTAGGTAATCGTTTTTGCAGTTCAAGATAATCTGGTTCAGACGCTACATGATCAGAGCGTATTTTTGAAAAATCTAATCTCAGAAACTACTGCTTCGATTTGGAAAATTCTTTTTGTGTTGGATAGTCCACCTATCCGTCACCGTAGTGTGATATTATATAGCCTATAGGCTAACAACACGACGAACAACAGGAACAGGGCAGCGGGGGTGAAACCACAGAACAGTTTAAAGAATAAAAAATATGCGGGCAATAAAAAATATTTATCAGACTAGTGGTTGGTGGTCGCGGGACTCACGAATTACCGTGACCCCGGAACGTAAAAGGCTATTGAAGGACACCATGGATTTAAGTCGGTACGAGTCTGACAAACTGACACTGGTCGCTCCCGCCCTGCCCTGGGTGGGAGGACTTATTTTTGATGATTTTACCACGATAAAAAAAAAGATTAGCGGTTGGTGTATGATAACTCGATTTACCAAAGATTGCGACAGTTCATCATTTACAATGAAGAAACTACAAGATGAAGTCGGTTAAAAAACACGCAATAACAAACAATTAAGCACCATCATCGCTTTAAAGCGCCCGTCTGTTAGAGTGAGCAGCTGACCGCAGCGGCACTACATTCATTAAACTGATATATTTACAACTTCTACAATGTACCGTATTGTTATTGATATTTATGTGAACGATGCAGTTTCAGTTAATGTTAGGAAGGTTTTTATAATTTATTTACAAGAAGAAACAGTATTTAGATTCTAGATACTTTCAGTAGCCATCAAATTATGGCATATAAACCGAGGTCCAGGAGGAAGTCCGAGGTCTTAGCACAAGATTTCTGTATTTTACGTTAATACGGCGTTTATTGTAGGTACTGAAAATAAAAAAGCGCCTCTACTCTATACGATAGAAAAACTAAGTCGTCATAAAAATGTGAAAAGTCGTGCTAGAGCCTGCATAATCAACTCGTTCTAAAAAGAAGAATGGGCAAAAAGGGTGCAAGCAGTGATGTAGATATGTATGACATAGTAAACTATATATCTTCTTCTTCTTCCTGCCCTTATCCCATTCTATTTGGGGTCGGCGCAACACGTTTTCTTCTTCCATTCTCCCCTATCAGACGTCACAGTATCATTTACTCCTTTTTCTTTCATATCATTCCTTAGACCATCCATCCATCTTTTCTTTGGCCTTCCTCGTCCTCTCCATCCATCAACATTCATACTCATCACTTTCTTAGTCACATGGGTGTCATCCCTCCTCATCACATGTCCATACCAAGATAGACGATTCCCTTTCACTTTTTCTGTAACAGGCGCCACATAGTAAACTATATAATATATGAAAAAAAGAATAGGTATAGTATTAATGTTAGTTCGGTCATCATTATGCTCCTGCACTTTAACAGTTATCTCGTTAATAACCATACCATATAATTTATTAGTAGTACAATATTCTTCAGTAGCAACTTGCTTGTAGACAGGAATCTTTATTACCGTTAAAATCTCCTAAATCTTTACAAGAGTCTTTCACAATCCTTCACATTCGACACCATTGTGGACATCCCACAGCGAGTGATGAAATATGTAAATTATTTTTACTCTGAAACCTTTCGCAACTCGTATCCTTGGATGTGTGGAAACATTTATAAACAAACAAGTAAACATGTGATGTGCATTATGTATTATCTGCTTTTACGTGGAGCTCAATGGATTTATGCATCAGGGACACCTGGCCATCTTTGCTTATTAATACATACAATAGAGCTTTAGACATACTCAATAAAACAAGAAATATATTGAACAAAATTTCCCACTTGTAATTCATGAAAGATTAGAAAGCAAATGCATCTGACCGGGTATGTAGGCAAGTTCATGATATTATATGGGGCGAGCTTATTCAATTTCTTTTTTATTTTGAATACCTTATTAAGTGCACAGTTAATCCGAAAAATTGTACGAATTTCTTTCTTTCTATTTAATATTTTTCTCTATCTCAATTTATTTGAAATCTTGGGGCGCTGCATATCATCTTCCATAGTTCTTTACTACTTGCCATCTCATTAGTCAGCCCCTTTTGAGCCATATCGACTTGCACAAAGCCTACCCATTTTAACCCTTTAACCACTAGACATTATTCATATTTCACAATAACTCATAATAAAATCATAACCATCCAACAGAATGTCGATGACATCACATCTCGACGTTACAAAAATAAGTGAAATGTCAAAACATTCCCGCGTTGAGTCACGCGCCCGCGACGACCGCACCGCATTGTTCTCACATTCGAAATTCAAATCTGACGTTTCCTGCGAGCACGAAGACATTGACAAGTGACAAATAGACGGCCATCTTCCTTTTTTTTGAGTTTTTTGAGATGACAGGTGTAAAAAATTGAGTTTAGGATAGAGTTGAAATTTTAGACTTCTGTTGATTGAAAGGTGGATATTATGTTACTTAAACCTGCTAATTAGTGGTGGTGATTAATTGGTTGTTTTTTGGAATTGTGGTTTATTAACCGTTTCTTCCATTTTTAGATTTTTGTTTCACAGTTAGATTTCATGCTTTACAAACATATAGGTTGAAGGCGCTTTATTTAAATGCTTATGATTTTGTTTTTTTTTTTTAATTTTTTATTTAAATTGAATGACGTTTGCTTGTACTGTTATTATTGCCTCCTCCTTTATAACCTCCTTCTTCATTCGAACTCAGTTAAACATGTTGACAACTCTTCATAAAACGTTTGACTCTATTGTTATGTTTCGTTCATCAAATTCATCACCGACTAAATACCTAGTAACTTAGTAAATCCAACTCTTGTTCTCACAACACTGAACGTGTTTCGAATACATTAATATCTAAGACTTTGTCACAGTATAAAGCTACCTAGTAAACCAACTAGGTAGGTACTTAATGTCAAAATTAAACGTCTTAAAAGTTATGTTACACTGACCTTATTGCTGATTATATCCAGAGGTCAGATGGCGTAGTTTTTTATACCGTTTTAAATTAGGATTTACAAAGGGATGTTTATTTTTTAACTGCTGTATGAACGCGAATGAAGCAAAAATTTTAAGTATTTAAGATCGTAGCAGGTTTTTCTGTTTTTCTGTGGTTTTGTTTCTACCACCATGGGGAATGGCGTGAGCTTATGTTTGTATGAATGTATAAACCAAAACTATGAACGCAAACACTTATCTTGATGCAGAAGCGGGGGACTTACGTGGCTAGTCTACCACAATCTCGGTAACCTCCGTTTTTGTACATTTGTTGCAAGTTGAAATACTGCATGTTAAGTATACAGTGTCTGTAACATATTGGTCAATGGTAAAGGAATTACCATACAAAATGGTAATAAAAAGCTTTGTTTTAATATTTTATTTATATCCTCACGGGAAATGCGAATGACACTCGCATTTTTGGCTGACAATTTCTGTGAATAAGCTGCAAGAATACTTTTGTATTGTTTTACCGTTTGTACTGGCGGCATATGAATAATATTTTTTACACAACATATTCAAATGACGCTGGATGCAGGTCGCTTCCAACCGGTATATGTGGAGATCTAAAGGGGAGGCCTATGTTCAGCAGTGGACGTCCTTTGGCTGAGATGATGATGATGATGATGATATATATATTCAAATGATAGGACCATCACTACCATTATTTTGGTCTACTATTTACTTAAGTTTAACAAGGTTTCCTGTGTTAAATCTTACGATGTCGATCATTGTTTCCTAAAGATTTTGAAGAATTGATTTTTTAATAACCCTTAAGTACTATCCCACTGCTGGGCATAGGCCTCCCCAAGTTTAAATAGTTTTCTACTTTATACAATTACCTAATTAATAATTATGTTTTTCTTGTTCCAGGTAATTTGTGTGAAATCTCAACTATTTCGTCTAACGAGATGTAAGATCAGCAAAGGTCAGACGTTAATAATATTAGCATACAGTGCGGCAATTTACAACACCTGAATTTAATTAAAAACAGGCAAAATTAACTTTATTAATTAATGTAATAATGGATTTGCATATAAAAGATGAAGGAAAATATTAATAGAAAACCGAAATGTCATAGAACCAAAAATTCGAAGATACTTAAGACAGTGTAATTATCATAGAGCAAACAACAACTTTTACTATGAAAGCAACCCACGATAAAAAAACAGGTGTTTCATAGTGTCTATGGAAAAATATACCATTATGAGACCTGTTTAATTTTTTTTTTATCTTAGGCCTCTTACGCACTAGCGGTTAACCGCGGGGGCTGCTAACCGCGCGGTTAGCCGCTTTTCCAGTTTAATATGCAACCGCTTATGATTGTACGCACTAGAGGCCTAAGCGGTTGTATATTAAACTGTCGAGTCGATTTCTCAGAAATAGTTGTATTAATACCATTATTACTTTCAGCCCATGGGATGTTGTTAATGTTTTACAAATAACCCTATATAGGCTGTCTATGTTCTTACTTATAAAAAGCAGTTAACAGCATAGTCATCATCTGCCTAGCTTTTACCCAACTATATTGGGGTCGGTTTCCACTCAAACCGAATGCAGCTGAATATCAGTATTTTACATAGAGCGACTGCCTATCGGAGCTCCACAAACCAGTAACTGGGTAATACGATACCCCATGTTAAGACTGGTTGTCAAACTTTAGAGCTTCTGACTAACAGTAACAATTGTCAAAGATCACGAAATGACAGCCGGGACCAACGGCTTAACGTGCTTTCAGAAGCACGGAGGAAACACAACGTGAATAGTGAACAACATATTACACGAACCAACACCTCGAACAAAAGCTCCGAAATGCTTGAATAAGTACAATGCTCTGATAATGCAGAAATAACTCTGCAAGTCTGTTCTGCAGACTTATCAGTAGATTGCGGATAAGCAGGCAAGGATGACTGGCTCTTACAGGTTTCGAGATTAACCCACGTAGGACTGGTTGCACTATTGTTTAAACTGCGGTTAAGATGCAAGACAGGACTGTACATTTAAAATGTTTTGTAGTTGAAGCTGTCTTTTTTCCTTTTTAGTACTTAAATTAATTGAGTCCACTCTCGGTCCCTCGACCCCCAAAAATAATGTGTCCACTGTACCCCTAACTATCGTTGATTTTTCACCCCTAGTGACCGTTGTTAAGTAGACAGCAGTGTCGCGGGACATACGTATACCGCGACTCTGGTACACAAAAGGGATACCGAAGGACACCGTGGATTTTAGTCAGTGTACAAGTCTGACAATCCCTCCCGCCCTGCCCGGGGCTGGGAGGACTCATTTGATGATTTTACCACGAAAAAAAAAAAAGTAGACGGCAGTGAACATGCACCATTTCAATTTTTTTATAAGAAAACAGTAGACGGCACAGATAATTGTTCACCTAAGATCGAAGATCATACTTAACTATATTTAGAAAAAAAACTACTTATTTATGAATATGCAACACCTGCTATCTTAACATGCAAAATAGTCGTAATAAAATGTGCTGACATTTGACCGTGACCGTTATTTATTGCACTTTACTGTCATTGTGAATCAATTGGCATGATAAAATGCACTCTAGAAATATCACGTCTCAGAATTATTTCGTCGTAATAATTCTTCAAGGTTATACCCGTGAATATAAATAAAACAATATATTGACGCAGTGTTTGATATATTTTGTTAAATTGTGTGTTAAATTACGCCTCGTTTTTGCTAATATGAGAATGTGTGCGCCTCTTCCTATGAGGAGCCGCCTCCTGCACGCACACATTCTACCCGTTTTAGGCGGGCTACCCGTCTTAGGTTTACCTCACCAGTAGTTGTTCCGGGTGTGGGTGTTTGTCTTTGTGAGTTTAAATGTTTGTAATCTATTGGATTACTGGTATTCTTTGGCAGAAAAAAATCCTCACTAGGAATTTCTCCTGTTACGTAGGTGCGTTTACAAACATAGAAACTCAAATAAATATTTGGCAAGGTGTTTTAAAAAAAATATGAAAATCCTTAAATAAATCTCCAGTCTAAACAAATTGACGTCATTATCGAATCGTCCCGACACCTCATTAACTTAAACCGGAGTTAATTTAACCCGTCGTCGTTAACAATAGTGCAACCGTCCTAGCCAATGGGGTGACAGTAATCTGATTATGCAATCGACAGTCGGGACCAGTCTCAAACTGTTGTTTATCGACTTTGTATTGTACTAGCTTCTACCTGCGACTTCTCTTGTATTTACGTAACAATATAAAAAAAATTAATGATATATTTTCCGTTTAGCTCTACCCAATATTTTGAAATTTTTAACAAAATACTTTTAACACTAAAAAAAGGATTAAATTGGAATGATTAGTAATTAGGTGCGTCCCCACAGAGCGCGCAGCCTTTTTTTCAGCTCGGTTGGTGTGGACGTGTCTCGTGCGAGGCAAGTGACAGCGGTGCC
The DNA here is from genome assembly GCA_950005045.1 of Agrotis exclamationis. Classification (NCBI taxonomy): domain Eukaryota; kingdom Metazoa; phylum Arthropoda; class Insecta; order Lepidoptera; family Noctuidae; genus Agrotis; species Agrotis exclamationis. Next base: position 21,138,194 of record OX465435.1, on the reverse strand, counting down.
GCGGTCAAGCGACCGAGCGCGCGAGCCATCTAATGTCGGCTTTTGTTTTGCTCGCGGTCGGAAAACGAACGCGTCCACACAGAGTGAGCAGCCTCGCTTGTCAGTTTCCTCGCGCAGCAAATGCCTCGCGAGGCTGCGCGCATAGGCTTTTATCAAAAAATTCAATGAAACAAACGTAGGCCCTGACTTCTGAAAGTAAAGTTCTTTTCTTTTTATTATATTTTTGTTATGGAAGTCGGTTATTTTTTAATGAAAAAATATATAAAAGGAAACACAGTTTTGAAATGCTGGAATTATGTAGTATCTTTCTAAATTAGTACAAATATAAACTGAAAGCCAAAGTGCGAATAGAAAAACATATGGCCGCTGAAACACAGCACGGGCGAACAATAAATAGTTACTACTTGTATACAATAAACTACGTAAAATAATACCCTCTAGCACAGTCATTCGTATATTCGGTAACACTTGCACTACGAAAACAACTCTTATTCCTTTGAAATAAGATCGCTGTCAACGTAAAACAATGTGGGGTGAATCAGCTGGTTCTTGTCAAGTCGTTAAAGTCTGGATTGTTTTGGAATAGATTACAAACAGAATTAGAATTTAAAGCCTAATTTTAAGAGCAGAAAACTTAGTTTTAAATGTCAACACCCACATTTCTACAGTGTTTTGAAGTCCTATTAATTAGAGAGCGAGCTCATTTGCCAACATTCAGATACCAATCCAGACTGCTACTATCGAGGTTGCTACTACTTCCTAATGCAAATACCCAGTAAAGTTTTGCCTAACCTGAGAATCAAAGTCGGGACTTGTGACGGGTGCTTGCAAACAATAGATAGACCAACGACCAAGAGAGATGAAAGATATGAGGAAAATGTTATTATCCTAGAACTAGAAATAAACACATGCCCAAGACTCCTCCTTCCATTAGCACCCATTGCGGCCTTGTGATGTTGGTTGCTTACTCCATCTTCTCAGAGGGTAGACCAACGTCCCAGCAATGGGAACAGAGTGATTTTGGTATTGAACATAAAGAGTTAACGAGTAGGTACTTTCATTTTTTTTTACGTGGTAAAATCATGAAATTTGTCCCCCCACCCAGGGCAGGACAGTAGGGACTGTCAGACTTGTACTGACTAAAATCCACGGTGTCCTTCAATAGCCCTTTACGTTCTGGGGCCAAGGTTACCCGATAGTCCCGCGAGTCCGGCAGGCTTTGGCCCTCCGGGGCCCCCGTCGCCATTCCCTCTCACAGAGTTAGTCTTAGCAGTGGGATTCCGAGTTACATCAAATATTGTAAACCTTTGACATCAATTTCCTGATCCTCAAAACACACCAAGTTACATCACAACGTCAGTGTTACCACACTGTTTAAAAAGATTTCAATCTCCTGTGTTGCCATATACGGCCCTTTTTTTTAAATGTCGCGTTTATCGTTGTAATTTTAAACTTGTCTGCCTGTGTGTCCCGTTAAATTGTGTAATAATCATGTTTATGGGGTATAAAACCATAATGGTACCTGGAAAAGACATTACATTGTCAGCTGTATGTCCATAATTGATACAGATTTAATCCCGTGGTTGTGATATAAGGACTTATTTAGTAATTAACAGATTAAATTACATAGTTTGATAATATTTTCCCGTGAAAAGACAGAGTGAAAGTATTTATGTCCTTAATTAATTAATTAAGTATTTTTGGCTTGTGCTACTAAATAAAGTAAATAAAACTATCTTTGAATGAAAGTTTACTCATATTTATGAGACTTACACGTGTAGAATATGGTAAAAACAAAACTATCACAATTTAAACCAAAACGATTCTAAAAAAATCTTTTGTTACTCATTCAATTACAAAAAAAAAAGTTTTCTCTACACGCCCTTATATTCCAATCAAAATAAAACTTAGTAGTATACAAAATACAGTCCACTTTTGGAATAAAACGAAGGAACTTTAAGTCTATTTTTAGCCCAGAATTTCTAAGAAAATTGTGCCGTATAAGGATTCCTATTATGGACGTGTCATATGAATTTGAACTTTACGATGTATCAAATAGGTTCTGTTTTCTATTATGTGCTGATGGCCAGTGCCGGCCATTCACAACATATGGTGGTTATGAGTCACCTTTGTTCCGATGGTATTTTATGGGTCTCTTTTTATATTTTGACCTCAAATCGTCGGCGTTTTAATAGTCTTAGGGCTTCATCAACTTTTTTTACAAGAGGACAGATCTTTGCGGTCTTTGAATGAAAAGGATGCAAATCTGGGAACGAAAACCTGTTTGTCTGCTTTTAGCAGACGTTAGTAATAAGGAATTGAAGCTGTGAGCCTGCGACCTTGTGACGATACTTTCGCTGTATGCAGTGAAAAGGTATAGGTATATGAGGATAGGGCTTATATTTTTTCAGTACCTAATAAAGTTGGTTGAAATGCTAGAGGATGGGAAAATCAGGAATGCATAGGGATGATAAAAGTAAACTGGTGGTAATCCTGTCAAAGGTCGTGTAAACTAACTTGAAAGCAACGTCTAGCCTATTTATCAAAATCAAAAGTCATATTCAGTCGGAAAAATTATTTCAGTTTTTCCGCTATCCTCTATTTAACTATCCACACCCAGTTGTAAAATTTGCCCTGTTAAATATGTATATTTCGGTGAATAACTATATTGTACAAAACCAATTTTTGTGTTTTGGATAAGCCTCCAGTCTTTCCAGATTCTACAGTACAAAACAATAACAATCACGACTAAAGTAATGTTAATCAATCTAAATTACCAGCAGATCATACCACCAAAAAAGTGCCTCAATCCAGATCCATTATTTATCTAATATTTCGGTATACGGCGAGATCCCGCCGTTTCTGACGCCATAAACCGGATGCCGGCTACCGGAGCCGGTATAAAACCGGGTAACGGCCGATACCCGGATTTCTTCATGTAATGAAACCGGGATCTTTGGCCGGTCCGGGGAAAATGTGGAATTATCTGGAGACGGGTAATATTGTGTTCTGTCTGGATATTATAGTGTTAGGATTTTGGCGATGCTGCGGCAAACGTAAGACGAATACGATTTTCGTATGTGGTGAGAGAAATAACCTTACATCATAAACCACATATATACATGAACACCCGCCTTTACTCCTGAGGGTAAGCATAAATTAAAGAACCAGAAACCAAAAAAAAAAACAATTTAAATACTCATTTCGAGATGTTAATTTAATCATTTGAAATATCTATGTAAGCCAATTTGAGACAAAGTAATTATGGAGCAAAGTACCGAAAAAGAAAAAGTAAGTTAATAGCCTGATTCCAAACAGAGAAAGGACCGATAACAACGGAGCTGCTTAGATCAGGTTTAACCAATGATTTGTTATCTTGTACCTTACTTAGTTATCTACACCTAGTCTACCAGACCTGCTTACCCCCAACAATAAGTCCGCAAAACTAGCTGGTACAAGTCCCGCATGTTTCCGACCCACGCTGCATCCACTTCCAGACACCCACTCACTAGTGCTGTGCCTATATTCGATCTAATTGGTGCCACACAAATGGTGCCAGCAAATCGATTCACAGTCATGTTTGTACCGAAATGGAAGTAGGTAATTTTGTGGGAATTAAAGCAAGGTTCAGTATTCATTATTTGTATCGTGAGGTTTTACATGCAAAAACAAATCGCCATAAAAGAATGTAACCTATTTACATTCTTTTATGGCGATCAAATTGTTTTGTAAAAGTAGATGTAAATGACACCTTCTTACACTACCCGATGCACAATCTATGAACATCAGTTCTATTCTTACTTCGATCCGATACAAATTAATTGGATCTTATATGAGATTTGAGACTTAAAAGACTTAAATTATAATGCAACCACAATTCAGTTCAGAATTCAGTAAGTACAAGTATTATTTCTGCCACTTTGTCTACATAGATGATATCATTATTATGATTTGATAACTGGGAGGTCTATGAATGAACTGTAGGAAGTTGATTGATCGATTTCGATATCTTGACCTATGTACAGAAATTGTGTCATGTTTATTCATTCATGAAGCAATCGTAAATGATTTGAACACGACTATTTAAGGAAATAACTTAACTATAGATAAACTTGTCAGTCATGTCCAAATAAAACTTGTGAAACATGGAATGGTAGTGAAGAATTCTGAATATCTCAAAGGACGTTCGTTTAACCGGACATCTGAATGTCAGGCGTTCGAAATATCTAGATTATACTGTATATCGCTGAACTGGAACTTGAAGAATTTTCACCTACGTATACACGGAACAGACGCTACATACCGGAAAACAATAATCACGTTTAAATGCAATCATTCAAACAAGAATCACCTTTAAAAAATTATGTACATTGAAATCGATTCAATGGATTTAATACGGAGATTTGCGTGTGAGAACGTAGTGACACGTAATTTTTATTAACTGCCATAAAAGAGATATTACAGGTCCGGATTTTACACACAAACACATACTAAAATGAAAAGCTCTATAGCCATCTTCATAATTACAACGTTCACACTAAAGTGACAACACTCATTGGCACTTCGACACTAATAGCCCATCACTAGTCGTGGTGAAAACTGGCCGTATGCCAATTAGTGAGTCAACCAGTTGGCGCGGGTTCGATTCCCTGTCGTGATATGTTTCTCTTATTAACAGTACCACCTAGAGATAGGTACTTTAGTGATCAGTTCCTCGACGTTGTACTTATTCATTGGTTTAAGTATGGATTAGAGCGATTTAAAGGAAATATAAATTGGCTTAGACGTAGGAAATGATACAGGAAATATTCTATTGGAAGAGTTATTTAGCTATCTTGGTATCGGCAGCGATTAACGGGTTATGTAATTTTATAGCCATGGGATTTAAGCTTGCTATTCTGAATAAAGGAAGGCCAAGGCAGAGATGAATGGTTATGAGAAAATGAAAAATGGCTAGGATGTCTTACCATTAAAAATTTATGGCAGAAGACATGCTGTGCGAATAAATTGAGATGAAAACAGGAATTTTTAACTTGGTGTTTTTCAGTGAAGCTACTTGCTTATGTACATAGTCCAGGATTATTTTTTGTTAAGACAATTTTCAAAAATATTTTTTTCACTGTTCTTAAACTGACGTGATCACTAACATACTTGTTAAAATTAAAAAGAAAGAGTGCCGAAATATTGGAAACCCAAAACAAATATGCAATAAATATGGTAAATATCCCGTCTTAAGTATCTCCAACTGATGCCTTTGCACAAAATATACATATTTTACGTACAAGCGTACTTGAAGTATTTACGGCATTATTTGTGTGGAAAATGAAAAAGAAAAGTGTGCGAATGAGGAACCAATCTTTATATCAAAAATATTTATCTTATCAGAATCTTTACAAAAACGTGATAAGTCGTTATAATTTCGAAATCATGAACTGTATCTCTTATACCAGAGAACTCACACTATTACCAACCAGATCTTGAACACTGAACAAGTGCACAAGTACACAACAAACCACTCAGCAAATTCAGGTTAATCTCTCATTACCATACAACTTTAGTCTCATCCACTTTTCCATAGATGTCCATGTCATGTTCACGTAACGGCTAGACGTGTACTGGACCTGTTTTTGTGCTGATCCTACTTTGTACTACAGTTATGTCGTGAAGGACGTTGGGAATGTCCTTCGGTAAGGTCAGGTGCGTACGCGCAGGCCGTAACTAACACGATGAGAATTTATGATTTTTTTGTTGATCTTAAAACCGGTTTCAGGATCTTGAAGGTAATCTGCGGTTTTATTAGAATTTGGTTTAGTTAAGATTGGATATATTCGATTTGGCAACACAATATCATCAAAGAAAATGAGAAGACTAGAGTCTGATACTCTCAGATGGAAGCGTTTTAATACCTAAATGCTCATTACTTCTGTGTGAGAGAGATGCCTATAAATAAAATAGTCAAGATCTATGTATATAGTTTGCTTGTTAATGTTTCAGTTATTCACTGAAAAATCGCTGGTAATGTGTATTCATATTGATTACTGACAAATTCATACATACTCCCTAACTTTCGCATTTATAATATTCCAGTGCGATTTCAGCAGACAATAGTAATATGTAATTTTAAACATGAACTTCATAAATTGTACACAGAAGCTCTTGTTGAACCTTTTTTAATAAATAAACGATGATACATTTTTGTTCTGCAACCAAACGGCATTTCCGGAAATACCTATTAAATCAGCCTTACATACATCCATATATCCAAGACCTATGCACGTACCTATTACAAATCTAAGCCACCTCACTCCAACACGGAAGCAGTAACTAGCAGATAAGCGTTATCGGGAAGCAATAACCTCAATCATTGCAGTACATCTGTGCATAGGCATAAACAATAGAACAGGTCAGTGGCGTAGCTAGCCGGGGGCGAAACGGACTTGACGGGCCCTCGCGCTCAAAGAAAAAAAGAAAAATCCTTGACAACGGCCGACGACTGAATGTTTGTAACCAGTCAGTAAAGCGGTACAAGATGCCTCGCAATACTGATGTTGCGACGATCTAGTTTAGGGTTAGAACCTCCACTGCCATGCTTGCGCAAGGGCCCATGTTGCAAGATAATTTGGGTACGTTTTATTTGTAACTGTGAACTGAAAGGCCCCCCGCGCACTAGGCAGCCTGGCTGCGCAGCCAGGCCGCAGCAGCCAGAATATTTGCGCAGCCGGTTATAGCAGCCGATCGACGACTATTCGATATTTTTTCTTAAAACTGTAACCCAAAATACGTCTGGCTGCTACAACTAGTGCGTGGACACTGACGGCAGCCACATACATTCGCCTACACACGCTCTCGCTGTGCGCAGCCAGCTGGCTGCCGTGCAATCGGACCAGGAAATCGTCGCTGCCTAGTGCGCGGGCTCCCATCCAACATCATACGTTTTACTGGCTGCTGCAGCCTGGCTGTCTAGTGCGCGGGGTGCCAAAGAGTCAAAGAGGCCCCGCAAAGTTGATGTCGCTGACAATCACCACGTTATTGTGTTGATATGGGGGCCTCGCGGGAGGACTCGAGACGTCATATTTTTCGTTCTGAAAGAAAAGGGTCTCGCAGGTGATTCTTGCTGCCCTTTCGGTATTGCTACGCCACTGGTACAGGTCGTATGGGGGCTACAGCTCATGTAGCTATTAATGTGCTGCAGATTAGTGAGCTAGAATTGTGTTTGTGTTACTGAGTTATGGCTTTTTATGTGGGTTAGTTGTGGATGTTAAGAACGACTTGGTTACTAAGTTGAAAGCTCGTGAAAAGAAAGTGTAAAGTTTAATAGAAAGGAAACAACTGTATGAATGTACAATTGTACATCATTCTATTTTTTTTTTGTAACGTCTTGTAGGAAAAAATTAGTTCTATGATTATAAAGAAAAAGGTGTAGGTAGAAATAGTTTTCGCCACACGTCAAATGATACGAAAAACGTTGAACGTGTGCGCGATGAGCCGGTGACAGCGTTTCCGCAGAACATTCATTGTTGTTGTTTGTTAGTATAGGGGTATCCCTATCAGGTTAGTCTTAAAAGGAAATAATAGAGTCTAAAGCTTAAAATCTACTTACAACATTTTTTTTTATAACTTTCTCCATAAAAGTTATAATTATTCAGTCAACTTCATGCATGTTCGATCAATACAAGATTGGTTGTAATGTAATCAGCGGACTCTAAACGGACATTCACTTACTAACTGATATTAGCCTTCTCTGTTCTAATTCTGGGCAAAAGCCTGCCTCCGCTCTTTCAACCTGGGCATCCTCTGACGGAGCCTATCGATTTCCTTTCCACTATCTCCTTCGCGACCTGCTGGCTGCTACGGTCCCATTCTTTATCTACCACCATTACTTAAAACTATAACAAAGCACACTAATTATCAAAATTGACGCCATTAACAACACAAATCACTCAAATAACAAATATCAAAAACTTCACCCAGTTCAATGGCCCATTGCATCTGATAATGAGCACACATACACACACTAGGCTGCGCGAGCGCATAGCGGGCGCCATCATGAATCACTCACTGTGCGGTGACCTTGCTGCTCTATTTAACTGTTTGTTTGTTTACATCTCCCAAACTTCCGGTTTAAAGTTTTGAACGCACTTTGAATGTGGTTTTGAAACTTTGTAGTCTGGTCGTTGGTAGAAATGTGTATTTTAGGTGGATTTCTTTTAGTGTAATAGGAGTAATTTATTTTAATAATAATTAATATTTAGAGCGTGAAGATAACTTAAATTCTATAATATTATTTGACCAACTTAGGGTGCTCCCACATTTATCGACGCGGAATCGGCTTAAGCCGGTCAAGAAAACCTTTATGTCAACGTAATAAGGGTGTTACTAAAGCCATTCGCATCGGATCGCGTCGTCCGAGCCGAGCCATAAGCCGAGCATAAAGGTTTTCTTGACCGGCTTAAGCCGATTCCGCGTCGATAAATGTGGGAGCACCCTAAATTCTTTAATAATATTTGACCAACTTACGCGCAAAACAAATATCTTATTCTTATACATACAATGACTACCTAACACATTTTAGAAATCCAACTAATAAAGTCTAAAACTAAGTAAACTAATAAGTATACGCAGACTAAAGTCAATCAAAAAGTTCCAAGCACGACTTTTCACGTTTTTGTGACCAAAGTTCGGTATTGCTATTTGATGGAAACAAGTTAGTTTCTCATTCATACACTAGAGGCACTTTTTCATTTTCCATACAATAATGCCTTTGTCAAACTGACAGACGAACCGAATCCGTGGCGTAGCGTTTTTGTTTGTAATGTATGGAATTGTTTGAACCCTGTCACATAGACTATCGGATCGCTTTCGCTTTTTTATATGACAGGATTCGGTTCGCTATCGCCTGTCTGTTTGACAAAAGCCTAAGCGCCGTAAATATTTTAAATACGCTGTAAAGTAAAATACGGAATTCTTGTGATACGGCCTCTGTCCTGCAAACTGTACATACCTATACCTAGCTAGGTGTCCTAGTTATAGAGCAAATTCTAGAAAAGGTAATAAATATAACTTGGTCTATTTTCAAGACTTGCAATGATAAATGTGAAACATTCGTGCCTAGTGACACAGAATAAAATGTTATACTTAGTGCTTTCTAATAAATAATAATAGTACTAAATCTGTGAAATGTGCATGTTTCTGACATAATTTATTGAGTACAATAGAAACTTAGCTGCAAACAGATAGACCAACCAACAAGAACAGCTTTATTTTTGCGCATTTTTATTTAACTTCTTTGCCTTACACTAGGATTTTAACCCGTATCGTGAATGCGTTTACACACATTTAAACTCACATACACAAAAATCCAGACCTGGAACATCAAATTTTTCGTATCATACCTATGTACAAATATTTGTTCCGTACGGGAATCGAACCCACAACACGCAACACAGCAGTCAATCGTTCAACCTTCAACCACTGCGCCAAACGTGCCGCCTATTTCAAATCTTGTGAAAACTTTATCTATCACTTCTTCTAAATCGATTCTTATGAAACTTTGTGTACACAAGGTTCTCGAGGCAGATAAAAACAGTAAAAACCTTTAAGTTAAACGCATTTTCAAATTACCAATTTAACTGTAATATACTAAAGTGATTTTCTGAAAAACAAAACTGAAATAAGAGTATCTTATCTCATGCCCAGATGGCTCAATTTTAATTTTAATAGAACAGGCTTTCGAAATGTATTAAAAATTAATGTAATGTGACTCTCATCTAAAAAATAATGACCATTTGTCACAGCAAAATAATGCAAGTCCCATATCAAAATGATTGTGGAACGCATTACCCTATATCGAGGCGCACCCATAATATAATGTTGCAAGTATCGGTCACAGTCTTAACGGATTAAATACACAGTATTTCAACTAGGAACAAAGAATCGGAGTCGACTCAAAATATGCAGAGTTTACCTAAACGAATACTAAGGGTTGTTCAAGGACTGTCTAATGAGGATAAGGATACCGAGGAGCTGGAACGCAAAGGGAAACCGAAAGAACAGAGTAGACTTTTAGTCACATGTATATTACTCCATTGTGTTTTATTGAGAATATTCTGCTGCACCCAGTGTGGAGGACTTATTTGACGGTTTTACCAACCAAAAAAGGGGGGAATGGAGTAATATACAAGTTTTTCGAGGCTGTTACACTGTCGTATGTATTTTATACAACATAAATGCAATATGCAACTCGAGCTATGATATCCCAATTGACAGTTCGTTCAAATTCAAAGTAAATTACAATTCAGCTGCATCTGGCAAGACTGAGAGAGCCCCAACATAGTTGTTCGGAAAAGGCTATATGAGTGAGTGAGAGGAAATGCAACTAAACAAAAAACATTTGAAAAAAGTAACACCAGCATCTGATTTCACAGAAAAGGCCTAGTTGCTTTACTGTTTACCTTTATACTGTGTCTCGGGTTAGTTGACACGTGCGCAAGAGTTGATTGTGTTTAGTTTATTATGGTCATGTTAGAGTTATTGTGGACCTCGTATATGGAGCGGTTATTAAAATAGAAATGAACTATGTTGTATGGTTATGATTAAAGTTACCATTGTGATTTGAGATGCTGATGATTTTACGTAACTGGACCATTAAGCCTCCTGCAGACACACGCGATTAATCGCGCTGCGACAACGAGCCAAGCCAATTTCCACTCTAAATGTACTGCGAATGGACCGCGGCATGTCGCCCCGCGCGATTAATCGCGTGTGTCTGCATGAGGCTTAGTCTGGCATCTGGTATTTAATTAGATATGAAGAAATTAATCGACATATTTTAAGATGTTAATGTGTTAATGCTGGACAAAGGTCTCCCTATTACTTTCCATGTGTTTTTTTCGAGTGCCACATCGGACCAGACTTTTTCCATTTCAGCTTATCATAGTTTTTTAACCCTAGAAAGATAATCATTTTGTGTAGCACGGAAAAGATACTCATGCGTAAAATTTACGCATGTGTTTTGATTAGTTGTAGATTGAGGTTTATTCCTTTATTTCAATAAAATCGTATGTTATATATATTTACACATACATTAGAATAATTAAGAGGGCAGATAACTTATTAATAATTATTTATTTATTAAAAAAAAAACAAAATCTTTAATCTTCCGCTAAATCAACAATTTTGTTTAACACTTACTCTTTCATATCAAAACTAATTTTATATTTTTGCTTCAATATCTTTATAAAGAAATTGATAATATTAATAATGATATACACCTGTAATATGATAAAAAAATTAAAAAAATATATACACGTCGAAATCATAAAAGTTACATAAAAGATAATCATGCGTAATTTTGACGCACTCAGTCGTTATATTTCAAAATCGGTTACACTTACCTTCTTGAAACTTGCGCCATAATGCAGCTTTCAGCGACTAATGAGATGTCCTAAACGCACAGCTATGGATTCGCGCTATTTAGAAAGATAGAGCTAAATTTCACAAATGCATGCGTAAATTTTACGCAGACTATCTTTCTAGGGTTAATGGCACGGTTGGTGCACTGGCTTAGCGGTCACAGGTTCGATTTCCGCACGTCACATATATTTGTATGACCTACAAGTAGTGTTTCCGAGCCTGGATGTTTGTATATGTTTTTGTTTGTTTGTTTGAGTTTTTATGATTGTAAACACCTGGAATACAATATACAACACTATAACATATATATAACACATAATTATATATATACAACACTAGGAATTTCTTCTGGTGGCGTGGATACGCCAAACTAAGGTGGATGCTCCAGGGTAGCCCGCGAAATTCAAAATATCTTGCGTTTTTTGCAATTTGCAGGCCAGTGCTAGGTTGTATGTTGATTAAAATATTGATCGCGGCTGTACCTAATACGTATGTAGTTACAGAATAATAATCAACAAAATCATCATTACAACGCTCTAAGTTCATAAAGCTGCAGGAATGACTTTATGTTATTTTTTTGTTCCTGCAGTTTTATGAACTTAGAGGGTTGTATTGGTGATTTTGATGATAATAATTCTGTAACTACATACGTCTTACAGTCGCGATCAATATTTTAATCAACATACAACCTAGTACTGGCCTGCAAATTGCAAAAAACGCAAGAAATTTTGAATTTCGCGGGCTACCCTGGAGCATCCACCTTAAATGGTTAGCACAAAATGGCCTTTTCTGCATCATACCCTTTACAATTTCATGAAGGAATTCAAGAAACTAAGTGACATAGAAGTATTCCCTCTATCTAAGAAGATTCTTTCAACTTTACACAATAGAAAAAAACATAACGGCAGTACACACCACTCCTCATAAAAAGTAACGCGGTGCTTCAATTCCAGCATTTTTTGCGAAGTTCCCGAGATAAGAGCAGTGACATAAAACAAGCCATGCCTCATGTGTTATCAGTCTTACAATCTCTAGTAGTCCCAATAGAGCCGTGGTCAAAATTGTGGAGAACTGGCTTTCTTATTAGGAATTCTGTGTAAAGTTTGTAGCTCAGCTAAATTGTTTTGGTTATGTTTAATTAGTGCGTGAGTCATAATATAATTACTTTAGTGATCCTTATTAGGGCAACGCGTCGCTCTGATTCTGCTATTGCTTTATTTAAACGTCATTATAACACCTAAGTGGTGGTGCCACCGAGCAGTGGTGGCCCAGTGGTATCGGCCTCGACTTACGAGTAATAGGTCGTCGGTTCGAACCCCGTCAAGCGCATTACTTTGTGTAATATATTTCAACACCACTGCTCTCAAAACGGTGAAGGAAAACATCGTGAGGAAACCGGCATGTCCTAGAACCAAAAATTCGAAGACATGTGACATCTACCAACCCGCACTGGGCCCGCGTGGTAGATTACGGCCCACTCCCTCTCACAGAGAGGAGGCCTGTGTCGCAGCAGTGGGAACATTTATATGCTGATGATGATAACACCTAATGCCTGTAGCATTTGCTCCATACTCGGAATAGAAAGGAGTAGCGTAAAAAAAATTAACATAAAAGTGTTCAAAAGTAGTAGCCACTCTACACTGACAAAAAATGATGTTTTCATCACGATTTTCTTTTTATACATTAATATAAAAAGAAAGTCGTGATGTGAGGGCAAGGAGCCCTTGCTTCATCAGGCGGCACACTTTAGGTCCAAAATTATCCTATCTTTCAAGTACTTACCTACCGAACTTATTCAGAAGAATTCATTAAAATGAGTTAACTAGTCATCCATAGTGCCATATTTTATACATTAATATTTTTGAACAGATAGGAGAGGCCTAGGAACTTATCAGTCTGGACTGACCACCCCTTTCAAACTTATGAAGATAACACAATACACCATTACCCTTGCGAAGTCGGTTAAATGCGGGCGATTATCTCGCCTTGCCATCTCGACCCGGGCATAATGTCCGATACCACTGAACCTACCCGGTACCCGGTTATCCGGGTGAGATCTCGTAAAATGCACACGATGAACAAGGGAACTATGTAGTTGAGTTGTTACATTTTTCCCTATTTTCTTCTCTGTATTTGATGGGCGGTCGTCTTTGATAAGAATTTATGATATTAAGGTATTGTGTTTTTTGTTTTGCTGAAAGGGAGAAATGTTTTGAATAATGGATGGATAAGAACTGGTCTATATGTTAGCAGAATTAGTTTCAATAGTACAGAAAATATTGTGTGTGTGATGTTGCTTTAATATTTTAATAGCCAACGTCAATAGCTGTGAAGTTTCGCCAATAAAGCAAATAGAGTTTTTAAAGAACACATATTTTATAACTTATCAACTCGCATGGTATGTACCTGCATGGATGTTTATAACCCAATCATTCACAACGACACTGCTGTCCATGTTTATCTCAGCCAACGACCATTTATATCTAGACTCCTAATCACAGGCGACCGATGTCTGTCAACACATTAGGTAAAAAAGTCTTATAACCGTCGTGACTCGACCACTACTGTGAGTCCCCTCGTCGCACTGATCTTGAGTTAGCCAATCAGAACGCAGTACCCCGTCCCCCTCGCTTACGTCGTACCTCAGCGACTTGGCAGAAAATTTTCGTTAGTCAGATCGTGCATGAGGCGTCTAGATACCTATAGATGGTCGTTGATCTCAGCAGTGGGAATATTGCCGGTTCATTTTTTCTTCTATGCTCTTTCCAACTCTTGGGGAAAGGCCTCCTTTCATTCCTTCCACTTCTCCCAAGCCGTCGCATTCTCCTTCCAGTTTGAACGGAACTTATCCAGTTCGTCCCACCGTTTCTTCGTGGCCTGCCATGACCCGACCTCACTGTCTAAGGACACTAATTTTGCGCTATTTTGACCCGCAGTACATGTCCTGCCTAGTTCCATTTGAGTCGGGCTCTTTTCTTTTCTGTTAAAGGGATTTTAGTACTTATAGAAAGTAGAGATCGATTGATAACCAACCTTAAGTAAATCATTCTATCAGCTCAATTGTCAGTTAATTAGTTAAACGGTTGTTGACGAGACGCAGTTGCTTTGTTTACTTTTAAATTACTTAATTTATGTCTTGAGAACACGTGTCTTTTTGTTTTCGTTTGAAAATTCTGGTCTTTGTTGAGTACTTACTGGTCGTAGGAATAATTTGATATGAGAGAGAGACCTCATGGCTCTCTAATATCTTTAGTAATCTGTTAACTCTACGGAATTATGCCTTAGCACAAGATTTCCGTATTTTACGTACAGAGTACTTGAAGTATTTATTAAAAAAAAAACGTCTCTGGTGTACATTGCATGCAATAAATTAACGTCAAAGTACCCATTTACTTTACGTCACAAAAAAGTGAAAAATCTTGCCAGGGCCTTTGCATAACATACAGCTGCTCTGGTCCTGAAAATTTTGCGAAAAATTAAGTACTCCATTAGAGCCCACATAACCTACGATAGCACTTTTTCCGCACCAATTAGGCCGACCTATGAATACACTATAACAAAAAAATAACAAGTTGAATGTGAAACCAAATTACAAATATTGGTAGCCTGATTCGAATTACTTTACATAAACCTGTACAACCAAAAATAGAAAAAGACTGGCCATTTTCACCCAGCAAACATTCCACTATGTAACGTTAGGAAGTTGCGGTCGTCTCTCAAGCAACTCGACACTAGTCGCAAGGCTGCTGCAAGGTCACTGCCGGCGACCGGTCCCGAGCTGGCGTGAAGATAAAGATGCTGTCTTTGTTCAAATGATTGTGAAAAAAGTATTTTGTTACAACGTTCTACTGTGCTGTGGTCCGGTTTACAGGTTTAAGATGCAACTGATAGTAACTTAGGTTAATATTCTCGTTTCTATGGCCATAGGTAACTTAGATTAAGTATACAACATTATTTTATGTTTAAGCGAAACCCGATACACCTATCTAGTATTTTTGTGTAAAGAATCTATGTACAAAATTTTAAAACCGTATCATAAACAATCACAAAGTTATAAGCTTGTATATTACCTGGTTGACCGTTCAAAAACATGCTCATTTCGCGGTACACCCGCGTAAACCGCGTCTCCTGTGTTATACACTCGTGATAATAGTTTGGCAATAGGTACCTAACCGTACGGTGATTGTATTGTGATTAACTGGTGATAAAACTTAATTAAAATATTTTTGAAAAAAAAAAAATAACATGGTGTGTAAAAATTATTGGAATCCAATCAGTTACTGATTCTGAACAAACTATATTCAGGTTTCGCATATACTAAAAATAATGTTGTATAAGTTTATGTTTCAACAAGACAAAAAATAACAAACAGACAAATAGAACGCAGAATCCTGAAGACTGATAAACAACACCTAAAACCGAGATTGTCATTTTTGATTTGATTTGATTGATCAAACAAACATAATACCTAATCATGAGTCTATAAAGCTGAAATTCAGGTTTCGCTTCTTCTAGATGAGCTTAAGCTGATGGTATCCTCTGTCCCTTACAGAGAAGACCATCAGCTTAAGCCCAATTTCATCTGCTCATGTCTGTTTGTGCCAATCAATCTCTTCCCGAAATGAGAGCCTATCGCTAAATAATAAACAAACGATGTAATGATTCAATTTTCTCTCTTACAGCGCGTCCGAACCTTCACAACATCTCTGGATGAGCTCGCTGGTCGCGTGCAAGCTGCTGAAGCCGCACGCTCCTCATGGCGCGGGCCCGGCGACGCACGAGACGCACGCGCTCAATTAGATGCAGTATCACGTGCGCGCGCACAACTACCCCCCCTCAGGAGACTGGCGGATGAACTGCACGCGCAGGCGCAGCAGCTGGCGAGAGACAAGATCCAGCTGCCTGATCACTTGTTGGCGAGGCTTGATGATTTGAATACTAGGTAAGTTATGGCTTTCTAAAGGTGGCGGTTCGCACCGGGACAGAGACAGGAGACCGCGACCGAAGATCGCGACAGGAGACCGCGACTGTTACTTAACATTAGGCAATGTATGAGCGGCAATTCGCGAGCGAGACACAAACAGGAGACAGATACGGTCGCGATCTCCGGTCGCGGTCTCCTGTTGCGATCTCTGGCGCGGTCTCCTGTTGCGGTCTCTGGCGCGGACCGCCACCTTTAGGCTGACTTTGTAGTCAACGCCTACTTGTGCTATTCTGAGGATATTACATTTTAGACCCAGACACTCACTGAAACCGTTCGTCTAATCCTCGAAGCATTCGGCAGAGATAAACATCATCTACCTACACCAAAATTATTGTTGCCAGTTAAGTGCTAGAGTCAGAAACTTTTTGTAACATTATCATGGATATTTAAAATTTGATCAAATTGATAGTATTTTGTTCAATCTCAGGAACTCAGAGGACGTAACTTTAGCCCCTAACGTTAACGAATACACAATGCAGACAAATAAATTCACACTCAATTCAGTTTTTATCAAGAAAACTGATCATAAATCTCTAAACAATCTATTGAACAATAAGATAACTGACGAAGAGAATCACTGACACACAACTACCAATATTACAAGCGCAAATATCGCTACGTGTGGAATGTTAAACAGCACGACGATGACTGAAAGTCAATTAAACACTGGTGTAGTTTATATTCATGGGAAGTGGATGTCGACCTGCATTCTTCTAGACTTGTATGGATATTCATGTGATGCTAACTACTGAGGGTAGGTAGGCAGCAGGGGACTTCAAAAGTTACTTCTTTAGGCTCTTTGTGATGGAAGTCCATGAAAATATTCGTACGTTTCTCCTAAAGATAGCAATTTTTTAGAGCTTCCAGATTTCTCATGGATAACGCTAGATCCCTTATGGGTCAAGCCCAAGGGCACGTCTCTACGGAGTCATTCTTATTTCTCCCCAAAAAACACTTTTACTACCATATTGAATTCTCTTAATAAAAAAGTGAATACGATATTGAATTCGATTCGAGTGAATAACATATTGAGTTAGAAGAGTGAAGTGGTTAGAAGCCAATGGCTATCTTTTATATCCCACGTTTAACGAGTTATCCAATGCTGGATGCGTACTGTGGGTCTCGGTTGGAGGTGATCCGGCTAAAGTGTTTTTGGATGGGCTTGGGAAGATTGCCCAGAAGTCATCAGTAGAGACTATTAAAAACTGGTTGTCAGATAACATTAACAAAATCCCCACAACTGAACTAAACCACACTCATCATCATCTTCATCTTTCAGGGTATCAGGTCTGGTCTCTGGTGGCGAGGAGCGCGTGCGTCAGCTCGCCGGTGTCGCGAGAGACGGCGGCGCGGGCGCAGCTCAGGGTTTCCTTGCCGGTTCTGTGGAACCGCCCTGGGAGAGGGCCGTCACTCCTGCTAATGTACCATATTATATCAAGTAAGTTAAACCTACCTTATATTAAATATTCTATATGATGTGAAGAAGTTACTGAAGTGAAAATGGGAGATTTGTCGAAAGAATTATAAAAATAACTGTTTATCAAGAAGTGGTAATGGAGCGTTGGAAGTTCTGCACCTTCCTGGTGAACAACTTTTAGACAGGACTATGATCAGCAGTGCACTGCTTGTTGCTGTACCAATACTTGACCAGCGTATCCAGTTACAGAAATGTATTGACTTGATCGTTAAGATTCAATTTAGGATTAGCTGACTACCTACTCATCTCATCTTAAAATATTCAGAAATAAAAATGGCAAATGAATTTGAAAAACTGCTATATAAACAGTGACTCATAATCTATTTTTTATCAGCCATGAACTGGAGACGACCCACTGGGACCACCCGAAGATGATCGACCTGATGAACTCCTTGGCTGACCTGAACGAGGTGCGCTTCTCCGCGTACAGGACCGCGTTAAAACTAAGGACGGTGCAGAAAGCTTTGTGCAGTAAGTATTGATAAACTTTTATTCCCTCTTCTATTGATTCTTATGCATGTCTAATTTCAATATTTAATTGTACTGTGCTCGCATTATCAACCACTGTGTCCTTTCCATCAACTTCTGTGCGTTTATGATAAATTCTTTTTAGTGCACATGCTACAGCTACCGGCCGCGTTGGAAGCGTTCGACTCCCACGGGCTGCGCGCGCAAAATGACCGTCTCATCGACATACCTGACATGATCACTGTTCTTACTTCGTTGTATGAGGTTTGTATTTTTTTGCTTATCATATTTTATGAAGGTTCGCCATCCAGAATCATACCAGTTCATCTTGAAATGCTCCGTTGTTATCAGAAGAGACGATTTAAAGAATATGTTAGGATTTCCAGAAAATTGAATACAGCTGTAAGACGTAAAAATAAGCACACAACCAGCACACCAAGCGGTGATACCAAATGATGATCCTATCCCTTTAGCAAAGACTGGATTTTGGTCGCCCTAAATTTGTGGTGGATACTACTATAATAAAATATACAAATAACGCATCTTATTTAATTTGTATAGGCCCTGGAAAAAAAAACGATTAGCTAATTAAGAATCCAAAATTAACACAATGTCGGCCCCATCAGGTAATAGCAGCGGAGAACCCAAGCCTAGTGAACGTGCCGCTATGCCTGGACCTGTCCATCAACTGGCTGCTCAACGTGTACGACAGTCAGAGGACCGGACAGATCAGGGTGCTGAGCTTCAAGGTCGGCCTGGTGCTGCTGTGCAAGGGGCATCTGGAGGAGAAGTATAGGTAAGTGGAGGATTAGTTTTGTATCGGGAGATCGAGAAGAAATTGTTGACAACTAGAATAGTGGAGAAAATCATAATACAGAAGACAACGAAAAAGAAGTAAATCAAAGAAGAAGGAAGATGCTTGGAAAGGAGGCCTATGCCGGAGGGCAAAATAAAACAGACATGATGGAATACACTATACTTAGACGAAACTGTTGAACCTCCAGTTCTCTAAGATTATCATTATTCAATGATGACTGTTGTATTTTCAGGTACCTATTCCGACTGATCGCAGACCCATCGTGTAGAGCTGACCAAAGAAAACTCGGACTATTGCTGCATGACTGCATACAGGTAACTATATCATAACTACTCTCTGAACTGGAACAGTAATAAAATTAAAGCCTAGAAGTAAAATCCAACGATTTTTTAAATTAAGCTCATGAAATACCCACTCTTATTCTTTATTTTGTTTTCAGGTACCAAGACAACTTGGTGAAGTAGCAGCCTTTGGAGGATCTAACATCGAGCCTTCAGTGAGGAGCTGCTTCGAACAAGCTTCTGCTGCGACCAAAGAAGGCAACAAGGGAGGCACTCTCGACCGGAAAGTTGGTGAGTACATGTAACAATGTACGAGTATAGGGTCTTTCCTTTTACCCCCTTTGTCTACTTTTAGTAGCGAAATAACTTATTAATGTGACAACAGTTGAATCATTTTAATGCATAAAGCTCCTTGAACGCATGCAAAGATCTGATTATTGTATCTAATTAGGTGCTTTTAATGTTTCGCTTATAACAAAGTCTATGCCAATCACTAACTTAAGAACATAGTGGATGATCATCTAGTATAACTAGATTCTAGTTAATATCTAATCTGTCAGTCTGCAGCGAAATGAAGTTCAAATCATTATCAAAGACATGACTACAAAAAATAATCTACTATATTCCTTTTACAGTGAACCTTCCAGAAAAAGAAAAGGAAAAAGAAGAACCGGTTAACAAGGACAAGACACTAGAACGCGATGCAGATGGACAGCTGCAGTTCATCGAAGCGTTCCACTTCCTTCAGTGGCTGCAGAAGGAGCCGCAGTCCATGGTGTGGCTGCCCGTGCTGCACAGACTGGCAGCCGCTGAGACTGCCAAGCATCAGGCCAAGTGTAACATCTGCAAGGAGTACCCGATTATTGGGTTCAGGTGAGAGATTTAGGGATTGCTGATTTAAATTTCCTGAAAGTTTTGTGAAATTGAGTTATTGAATGAATGTGTTGCCTATTGAAGAAAGAAGAGGCCACCAATTTTTTTTTTTTATTAGTTTCCGAAACTTCTGTTGTCCCAGATTGTGAAATAGATGGAACCTGTAGCTTCATGAACATCTTTTTTTCGCAACCGAATAATGATGAGTTTTGACAGTCTGTGGCCCTGTATTAACTTAACTCTCCTCGGAGGAGAGAAGTCCAAGTAAAGCAGAACACTAAAATAGTATGTCTCCATACTACGAAACGAAAGTTTTAAGTTAATTCGAAGGGGCCGCTTGTGACATTTGTTCTAAGTTCTTAGCTACTTTTTTCCTTTGGATTTGGATTTTCACGAGTTTTTATCATCTGTTTTAGATACCGCTGCCTGAAATGCTTCAACTTCGACATGTGCCAGAAGTGCTTCTTCAACGGCCGCAAAGCTAAAAACCACAAGTTGACGCATCCCATGCAGGAATACTGCACTGCTGTAAGTAATCAATATTTATTTCATTACTATATGGTCAATATTATTTAATTTTGGTAGATATATTATGAAGTTTCCACTTATAAGATCGACTTCTCGATCTTCGAGAAGTTCTTTTCTTTACTTGCAAGTAGGTACACAAAAAAATGAGAACCGCAGTCGAATCTTGAAAGCTAATTACTATTTTTCACGTTGCACTAACTTTAGACCCTAATGAATTACGAGACGGTACTCGGTCGTCTTGGGTCAATCATAAAGAGCATTAAGTTCGTGCAAGCGAAGTAAAAAGCAAATTATACTGCAGTACTGTGATGAAATCTTTAAAAACACGTTTCCATAAAATTATTGTTTGTTTACAGACAACATCTGGCGAGGACGTGCGTGACTTCACCCGCGCCTTACGCAACAAGTTCAAGTCTGCTCGTTACTTCAAGAAACACCCTCGAGTCGGATACCTGCCTGTGCAGACCGTGCTTGAAGGTATGATATATTTCTATTACCGTGTTCCAGACTTTTTTATAAAGAACGTGTCCAAGAGAGAGGAGTCTCTTGGACACGTTAGTAAACCATATCTTCCAACCAAGACATGTGATATACAAGTCACACTGTGCCTGCGTTTAAAGATTACTAGACAAATGTTTTATAACGTGACAGTCGCCACAGGGAGCGATTCTCAGCCCTGATTTATTTATAAAATCTAAATGTTTTGTGGAATGACTACCTAGTCAAATATTGTAAAATAGGTAAGTACCTGAAGTTTTCTAGAATGTAACCTTTCTATAAAAAATAATATCAAGGATTTTTGGGTGGACACCTCATTTAAAAGTCAAGCTAACCACCGCTTTATTTGCAGGTGATGCCTTGGAGTCTCCAGCACCATCACCACAACACGGCAGCGCCTCGGGCTCCGCCCTTGGAGGTGACGACATGCACTCGCGCCTGGAGCTGTACGCTACTAGACTGGCTCAGGTTGAACTGGGGGCCAAGCCCGGAGATACACCTGATAGGTTTGTTATACTTACTGTAGCATTCAATTCTAGAACAGCCTTCTTGTTACCGTTTTAATTACAGATGAATATAATCTTCATTGCATCAGCTATAATGTTCATATTTGTATGGATGGATCGTGTGTTTTACCAAGGATTTTTCAATACCTTATCCTATTAAACCAAAACTCTTGCCACTCATTATTCCAAATTCTCTAAGAATTTCTTCATCTCCTCCACAGTGACGAAGAACATCAACTGATTGCCCAATACTGCGCTTCATTGAACGGCGGTGGTGAAGCTGACGACGCACCTCGCTCTCCAGTGCAGGTTGTGTCCATCATACATCGTGAGCAGAGACATGAACTGGAGGCTATGATCAGGTAAGACCACAAAGCATACAATATTCATGTATTAGGCTAAAAACTAGAGGACAGATAATCAGTTTTTGCCCCATTAGAAATATTAGTATTCAACCGCAGCTAGTTAGACTAGAATCCAATCCTAATGAAATAGAAGAAAGACTAGACAACGATACCAGGAAGCACCTATCGTTCTAAATCAAAAATATAGCATGCAAAATTTTATACAAAGTGCAAAGAAACATTTTTTCCAGTGAAGAACTTAAAAAGGGACTGAAATCCTTATTAATCGCAACAAAAAGGACTTGTTTAAAGGACAATCTTACCGAATTATTTTTTTATTACAGGGAGTTGGAAGAAGAGAATGCCAGTCTGCAAGCCGAGTACGAACGTCTGAAGGCGAAGCAGACTCCCGGGTCTACTCCTGAAGAGCAACACGGAGTCAATGACAACAGGAATGCTCCTGTAGACCAGGTAAATAATCATTTACATGAAGATTTTATTAAAGGATATTTTAGGTAGAGTTTATTTTGCAGAAAATAAAGTGTCAATGATGACGTTTAAGGTATTGCCGAAACTGAAGAAGAAATTGAAAATTGCGAAACCGACTGTGCCTCTTGAGTTTTAAAAGAAGTCTTCAATTAGAAGAACACTTCAACTTGTACAGTAAAGATTTGTGTTAGTAAATGACCCCAAGAAAGCATTAGCTAGCAACATAAAGTAGACAAAGCTAAATCAAAAAACCGTATTTTAACACACAAACAAGCAGAAATTATGCTTAGAGCACCAAAATCATGTCAATAACGGCGATCATTTTTGCAATTATTTAGTACATACCTATTATATCAATAATATCGATTGCACATATAATCAATTTTTCCTTATTGTGGCTAAAACCTAAATGTCACAAATATAAATCAAGCTGAAGCTTATCTAATAATAGAAAACCAAGCAATCACAACAGCTTTCATTGAAATAAGTGCCTATTGATTAAAACAGCTATACAAATATTTGAACAAAACCAATGACTTTCAGGACATGATGGCTGAAGCCCGTCTGCTGCGACAGCATAAGGGGCGCCTGGAAGCTCGCATGCAGATCCTCGAGGAACACAACCGACAGCTCGAGGCGCAGCTGCAGAGGTTGAGGAGACTGCTCGATGAGGTAAGAAGCGAAATTAACTTTTCTAAGACGCGAATTATTTATCATCCAATAAAACATGGCATTTAAAGTCAACAACAGTGATTATTTTTATATCGCATTGAGCCAATACATTTATTTTTATAACATTTTTTTCTTATTCAATTCCAGCCTGCTCAAGGTTCTCCACCAGCCCGCACTGGCACGCTCCAGACTCGTTCTGTGACCGCTTCGCAGCTCGCTACTGATTCGCCGGCGAAAATGCATAATGGACTATACCATGAGTCGCAAACTAGTGAGTATCTACATTTTTTCCTATAAAACAATCTGGTTGAGCCCTTTGATAGAGTTGACACTCCAGTATCCTTATTAATACAAAAAGTGTCCAATAATATAGATGAATCCCAGTGATAATTATCTTGTAAATGTGGCAAGATCAGCTTAATATTCTGACGAAGACCACATTGTACAAAAAGTATTATTTAGGGACTAGGTGTTCCCCAAGGAACTATCCTGAACCCGATCCTCTTTAGCAGAAACTTTCAGTAAATCAGAGAGTTTAGAAGTAGGGGTCCCTCAGGTTACCTTGTTAGGTCCCGTATAGTACCCCCGTCCTAACGTAGTGTGTGTGTACAAGACGGCGGCACGCGCTGGGCGGGCGCGGAGCGGGAGCCGCTGGAGCGACCGCCGCCGCCGCCGCACGCCGTGCACTCGCTCATGCACTGCGCAGGTCAGACGAGTGTTCGCGACCTTTAACGTATCCTGCGTTTTTATAAATTTCCAATTGATGTAATTTAGCAAAAGTTACTCTGGGTGCGTTTAGGCGACAGAAAGATTGGACAGAAATCGAAAATGCTGAACAGCATTCAGCTTTGTTGACTAAATTATCGGCTGAAATCATGCTCAGCGATCGCCATTTTTCTTATAGTGCTGCCAAGATGTTGTGTCGGCTAAACGCACCCTTTAATTGCTTTAAAAATAATCAAACGGCTTACAATTCTGTTATCAAATACGAATATGAAATAACGTCAATTGGAAACAAGGATTTGAATAGAGTTTAGCTTTCGTAGCACAGTTGCCTCAACTTTGAAATTTTAGCTACTCTTTGATTGTATTGCTAGTTTTCACATAGACGTGGATTTCGTGCAGCCACAGCACTTTAATAATGCAAAATGGATTTTATCCTCTTACACTGAAGACGCTTTATTGCTAGTTTTTAGGGTGTTGTCTTCAATTCACTGATAATTTTCTTAGATTTCTTTGGTTGTGTTTTTTTATTGTTGTTCTTTTCTTTCATCGTCGTTTGTAGGTTGTTGCATGGTTTTGAGTGATGCATGTTTGTTTTCACCGTTTTAGCAATATCTACTTAATATTCACGATGTTTTTTCTGTTTTCTGCTAACCTAACAGGACGTATACCTTGAGGTAATAAAATTCTTGATGTTCTTAATGAGTTCTTTATTTCTAAGACATAAGGTCATCGAAATATAAACAGGATTTTGAAGAAAGACAGTTATAAATAATATTATTCATCACTGCCTAACGATCTGTATCATATTAAAATATTAATATTCCTTGCAATATTATAACCGTGATTCTAAACAACTTTCTCAATTTCCAGATGACCTAGGCCGCGCCGTCGAAGAACTAGTGTCAGTTATGACGGAGGACACCCAAAACCAAACATCGAACTCTCCTCCGCAGTACACCAACGGGAAACCCCCGACCAAAGAGTAGCCCTCAAGTGACGTCACACGCGCGTATGGTGCTGCCACCCAGCGGGGCCAACCGGCAACCGCCACCTTCTCTATGATACCTTCGAACTAGCAACACTGTCGAGCTATACCAAAGAGAACGCTTTAAATTTCTATCCTTGCTAAACATCGAAGTATTATTAAAAATTGTACAGTAATATTTCTATACTAATTTTCGACTCATCACTAACAATACCCTGCACATGCTGTTTCTACCTTATTATACATAAGCTCTAACATTCCACTCATCTTCTAATCGAGGCTTCGCGGGGAAAGATACTAAAAAGTAGAAGCCTGGAAGGATCCGGCTATATAGAACTAACGATGATTTTATCTAGATTTAGTTCCCTGTAGCGTCGTTTTCGAGACGATAGTCGTATGCAACGCTTATTGTATAAATAAGGGCATGCCATTGTTGCAGTACGTATCGTGATTGAGTCGCTTTAATTTCTACCGTAGTTTTTTTAGAATCCTAAATCTTGTAGGCAACCCTGACAGAATTTCTACTATTTTTGTTTTTCCCCTCCGTAACCCCCGACAGTGTTGCTAGAACGAGACGATCCAACGAAAAAGACACTGTAACGAGCATTTATACATATATATTTAACAAAAAAAAAATGTACCAAATTTGTGGATACTTGATATTTTAATCGTTTAAGTACATATCTTGTTAGTACAATCTCCATTATATATCATATCACTTCTTGTATACTTCCATATCATTTTGCTGTGTAAAATACAGGCATATGTATTATATCACGTGAAACGAAACTGAGGCGACATGGTCACCGACTAATCGGTGGTCTATATTATTTACAAGACAGCTCGATTTGTTTGACCACATTTTTACCATATCAACGAGTAAATATTCTACTGAAACCATATCCATCTTTTTCTACAATTATTTATACAAAAAGCAAACAGATTTTAACGAACTACTACAAGAGTAGGGATTTTGAAATGTGGTCACACTGAACGTTATAAGCTGAAAGCTTTAATAGGATCACAATTAGCTTTAAAACCACAACTGTGACATATTTTGATAAATAAATGCAAGACAATGGATGCAAACCTCCACATTTTTACCGCGCAACCACTGACAGGGCCTAAGTTTTAGTGGAAATGTATTGTTATATAGATTGACCTCTCCGATTTTCAAAAATGTATGCCATATGTCTAGTATGGCCGTAGTTAAAATGGATTCGTTAACAATTTTGCGAGTAGTATTTAGATGTAGCCAAAATGATATCGAGCATGTTATTTATATGCATGTTTGTGTAAGTTAAACATTTATCGAGTTATCAAAAATGTATCGTTAGATGATGAAAAATAATAATCGAAGTGCTTCTATGCAGAGTAGTGGCAGTTTCCTTTCCTTCACTGTTAGATCTAGGCGAGCCGCGATTACTGTTTTGCGACTAATAAATCGCAACGAGCCGATGAACTAATATTCACCTTGACGAACGCTCGTGCAACTAATTAATCGGGTATAATAATTGCGGCGCGCGTAAGATAGTACTGTCGGACTGTAGGGACTCTTCTTAGGAACTAAAAACATGTATCCAAAACTTTTTCACTATAACAAAAGGCAAGACGACACGTTTTTCGATTAGGCTAATTTGGGATGCGACGATTTTTATGTCGTGTGCCGATGTATCTCGATATGTACCGTGTGTCTACTAGTAAGAAGCTGCCTACCTTTTTTAGATAAGGATATATTGGAGAGACTTTTATACGATCGTTAAATAATCCTGTTGAAGCTAACTATAAATTAAGAACTTCGGATCTAACCATATCATGGTTTATTTTTATTTTTTTCCGTCGCAACGGTGCGCTGAAATTTCGAAGTGGCCGCACTTTTTAAAGCTGGCAACATTCTAAAATTTCAACGCACCCGCGACTGTTACTTAAATTCTTATTAATTTCGCTAATATAGTATATAAGAAAAAAGCACAATCTTTATTATATAATTTTTAACGAAAATAGAAAATAAAAATTTACACTAATATATTGTTAATAATTTTATTTTTTTGTTTATTGCGTAGTACGGTAGTTTTCTGTTTACGAAATTTAATTATTATTTTAATATTGGCAACCTTATGAAATGTACTACTTCCGCATTTATTTGTATATTTTACTGTGTTTTAATGTTTTTAGAAGTTAAACACAAATAAACATTCAACATAGTATAACATTGTTTCTTTTTACCACTCATGCCTGACCCCTATTGCGGGCCGCCACTAACGGGAAATGCCGTTAATTATTGCAAGATTAATAAGACTTTTATACAAACAGTAAGTCTATTATCGCGAAAATTAACGGCATTTCCCGTTGTATGGCCCCCGAATTACATAAATAACTAGTCGCAGAACCTAATGATAAATTGATTGATACCGGCAAGCTAACTATTGGTGGGTTCGAATCCCGCTCATTGCACTAATCATGAGTCTGCAATAGACATTAGTGTGAAAAAACAAAATGAAACGAAAACAAAAAGTTGGTGTTCAATTTAACGTTTTTTGTTCTAATTGCAGTCTTATTAGAGGCCTAACAAAGCTTTTATCCCCAACACCCACATCACATTAAGCCGAACATTACACATAACCAAGATATTTTTTTTAACATTATAAATAGGTATCAAGTAATATCAGATAAAAATAACTTACTACGACTTTTGCCCATATAAACCTTTATTAGTTAACAAACATTATAATTAAATTAAACTTCATATACTAACTTACATTCTTAGTCAATTGAAAGTCGCACCATTATACATATAATAATGAAATTATTATTACTACATTGTTTAATATGCTTATACATATTTTTAAGGCTAAGGCATCTTGTGGAAGGGGCACATTAAAAGGCAGATTGTAAAGGAAATCAGGCCCCGAAGCATTTCCAAACTAAAAATGGTAGGCGCCTGTATTGAACAGTCTGCGTCACATTGTGGTTAATTGGGTGCTCCATGTTCGTTACTGGGGTAACAAATCAATGAAGAGCACCATACAATAATTCATACATAATGTATGAAAGTGATATAGGAGAATTTTTGCAATTAATTGCGCCCTAACCTGTATTTTTGTTTGCCCTAAAATACATATTGGCCGAGCAATACATAATATTAGAAACAGAAGTAATACTCCATAATCAATAACTCATCATTGATTGATGAAAAATACATAAGTATTATATTTTTAATTTCAAGGAATTCATGAGCCTTCTTTTCCTTTGTTACCAAATAATAATCACAATAAAATGTTTTCAAGCAAACAGCTCAAAGGCACATATATCTATTACTATTCAAACCATTTTATATAAATAAATTTTCAGTCAGGAATAGAAACAACCCTTTAGTAAAAATGTATTTCATTTTAAATAATTTGCATAACATGTACCTAAATGACCAAAACTTTACCTTTGGAGGGTTAATTTAAAAGTATAGAAGTGATGTGCTATGAAATAAATGTTTATTTAATTTATTATTCATTAAATACTAGTTTTTGCAATGTGCTAATTATCCGATAGATAAAATATGAAGTATTTGATAAACATTATTATCTTTATAGGTTATCGCCTGTCTGTCTATACTGATTATAATTCTGATGGAGTCTACAATTACTATTGAAGGAAAGCTGCCTAATCTAATTAATTATTGACCACATGGACATGTTGACATAATAGACAGACATAATGAAAAAAAATGACCTAAAGCACCATCTCAGAAGAATAAAGTTCTTTAAGTTCTATAGCTCTTGATGAACATATCTCTGTAAATAGTACTGCCTATTGCCGTTTTCATAAACTGCTTGTTTTAATGCAGTATGTCATTACGATACGGCAGCTATACGGCTACAGTCTCCTTCAGAATTATAACTTGAAAGGTACAAAATGTTTGTTATCTATCACTGGACTATCTTTGTCCTTACATCACACAATTCTTATAATAAATAGAAAAGTTTTTGGACAAGTATTTTGGTCATAATACTAAATATTCTTTAATTAGTCTCTTATAGTGAAAACAATCATTTTATCATATTAATTGCATAAAGGCTAACTACATTAATTTGTTTAAATATCATAACATATTTTTTATAGTTTGTTTATATGATAATATAGCTGGTAATAGAACATAAGCTTTCAATCTGGAAAAGCCTGTAATGACATCTGTGCTACAATTGAGTATTTATTTTGAGCAATGCCTGAACCAAGGTGTGACTACTGTTGAATTGATCTTGAGACAAACAATGTTGTCGCCATTGTGTATGTTGAATAATTATCATCAAGACAGGTTTTATAGGTGGGATTGGTTTGATTTGGTCATAAATACAACGGTATATTGTAGAAAACCCATTTTGAAGGCCAATTTGGTAGATTGAAATGTGTTCATATATCCAACTACATAGGTACTTTAAAAGTAAAATTGAAGATCACCCTTCTATTCTATCACCAACTACATAAATTATTAAATTACCTAGCTGCATCAACTTTATACTTTAACGGTAGAGTTTGTATTACTATCGAGACCGTTTACGGGGGCCTGGTTATCAGTCCTTGGTCGCCTGAACAGCAGCACGTGAGGTTCAGGATTGTGGACCATGAAGTGAAGCCAGTTGGGGCTTTGCTGAACTCCGAGGTTGCGCCATTCGGTCTCCGTCATGAGATGGGACTTTGGTACCAGACGGGCAATGTCTGGTGGGAGAATGACATGTCTGAAATCAGAAATACACAGTAATTATAGTTACTGGACTTACACACCATACGTGCAAAAAGAAAGAAACATGGAGAACCTCTTTTAAAGAAAAAAAAAAACTTAGCAAATAATTTACTTGATTAAGTTTTTTTTTTTCTAATTGTTACTATATAAAACTCACTGATCCTATTCTTAATAATGCTCGTTGTCGTTACCAAATTACCAAATATAAAACAGCTGTGATCAGCTGATACATGACCAGCATGGCCCATGTTTGACATAGAGTTGAACTATAACTACATACTTATAAATAAAAATATACGTGAATGGGTATGGTTGTAAATCACCGAATAATTTTAAACGCATTCTGTGCCCGCACTTTGTGAAGAATATGACGCAAAATAATAATTACTGATGGAAACTGCAACCATATTGTAACCAATGAAACACTCGTTGTTGAAAGAAATTACACGCACAAAGTACGTAAACACACTTAAGAAAGATTTATGAGGTCTAGACAGACAGCCTTGAGCCAAATTTAAAAAGAAAGCTTATATGAAAAATGAAGAAAGCTTACCTGTACTCATAGACGTCATCAGTGTATCTTTCAGAGTATTGAATTTGATCCACAGGCATGTCGAGCGATGGGTTAGCAGCACTGCTCTCTCAGTTAAAATAATGGTAATTTAAACCAACTTAAATGGTTAGAGAATCGATATTTCTTCTTTAGTCTTGGAGAAATGCGGCACCAATTTTTGTAACGCAGAAAAATCAAATTCCAATTTGACATTGACGTTGGCGTTTGCGTTCGAAACAGTGAAACTTTTCATTACGTCCATTCAAAATTGTGCATTTTAAACAGTATCTCGTGAGAAAATGTATTACTACAAGTGCAATTTATTGAAATGATAAGTTTTTAATGAAATTTCTTTATTCTGATTTTCTGTAACTTTGTGTTTTTTTTTTTTTCATTTAAGTTATTGATCGAAGCATTCAAATGACAAAAAGAATAAAAAAATAAACAATTTGAACGCGCGTTCCGGCGGGAATGTCAATGTCAACAAACTTTGTGTCAATGTCAACGTCAACTTTATTTGAACGTTCCGTTCTACGTTAAGCTTGCTATTGACCGATTGTTGAATAACATTTAAAATTAATGTAAATAAATTAGAACTGCAGGAAAACTACTTACGAAATCATTATTATTATCTATTAGACATGACTATATAAAAGAAAAATAGTGAGTTTATGCTCGTATGTCTGTGGCCAGCTATGTAAAAACTAACGTAGTTAAAGTTTGGGCTTCGTAAAGAAGATCCGCTAGCTAAAGATATTATATAAGTATGTAAACACCAATCCTATTTAAGCGAATAAAATAAGTTACTCAACTAACTAATAATTTTCTAAAAATCAATTTAAAACTACATACTGGTACTTTTCTATTCGATCTATCTATTACGTTCGGGAACAATCTTGCGCAAGAGGGAATAGCAGATGATAGACAGCTGAGCGTAGTTAACTACTGAAACAACCGGTGATATTATCCAATCACGGCGACCCCAGCCGCTGTAACAATTCAATAATGCGCCCCACACCACTAGAGTGACCATGGTGCATGATTTATTTTTTATTTTTTTGAGTACAACAGTGGGAAGGGTCACAACCGACGTTGACAACACTGGATCCTTAAATACAAATAAATATACTTTTGGAGGATACGGATACTCTGATACGGGACCACTTCACTCTACAAAGATAATATTTTGAATTAAGTAACACTTTTCTGATTCTGATGTTATTTCGACGACAAAGAGGAATTTATTGACACAGAAAATTACTACCTATCACATTAGAAAATTGGCTATTTAAGTACGTTACTGCCCCCCTGTAGAGGGCCAAAGCCTGCCGGAGTCACGGGACTTACGAATTACCGTGACCCCGTAACGTAAAGGGCTATTGAAGGACACAGTGGATTTTAGTCAGTATGAGTCTGACAGTCCCTCCTGCTCTGCCCTGGATTCGAGGACTCTTTTGATGATTTTATCACGTTACAAAAAATGTAAGTACTTTACTAAATATTTATATCCCAAACTTACCGTCAATGTTGGCCTCCCTAGGCCCACAACTAGATAATGATAAGAGTAGCTCTTCAGTTGAATTCAGTCATCTATCCTGGCAGGAGGTACTGCCTGATTTGTGTGTCATGTCCGAGATCACTCTAGATTTCCTGCAGAGTCTGCTCAAAGATGAGTATCCTAACGTCAGCATACAGCATTTTGAGGTAGGTGGTAGTAACAATAAGTATTCGGACCAAAAAAATACAAAAATAAATTGGAATCTGTTTAAATCTTTCTAGAGAATTTAGTCTTACATGAGTTACACTTTATCCGAAAATATTTTTTTTATTTATCGTGCGCAATGCACGCTCGCAACGTTGCTGTTATTCCAATCACTCGACCAAATCGGACAGATGCCATCTAGTCTGAAGGATGGTTGGGAGAAGAGTCTGCAGGACATCATCGACCTGCTGAAGAGGACAGATCCGGATGACGTAACTGAATACCGATACACTATAGCGTATTTAACTGGTTAGACTTTTTGTTCTTAGGGCGCACCGGGCTCCAAGCGAGGCGACAACTACACCTCGATGGTTTACCGAATTACTTTGAAAGGCATCCAAAGACATTCCGAACCCGATTGCTCATGCGAAACCGATGAACCTTGGGAAAGCTCACTCATCTACAAGTGCCTTCCTGAAAGCATCATACGAAGAGAGGCCTTCAAAAGCGACGAACTGTTCTGCAACGAAGTCGCATTCTACAACAAGATCTGGCCAGCTCTGCTGAACTTCCAGAAACAATGGAACGTCCAACATCCATTCAAGTCGATTCCCAAGTGTTACCTGGCTCAGAACGATTGCGTAGTGCTGAAGGATCTGAAGAGGGAAGGGTATGTCATGCCCGAGAGGCGCCAGGGTCTCACCGTGGAACAATGCTACTTCGTCTTGAAGCATTTGTCGCAGTTCCATGCGCTGTCGCTAGCAATGAAGTGTCACAACCCTGAGGCGTTTTATGAGCTCCTGAATATTAAGGATGGGATTTCTGAAGGTGAGACGTATTTGATTTTCTTTTTGTCTACTTTCCATAATTAGGATTAGGAACAATTCAGTGGTTAAAGAGATGGAAGTATGCATATATGCACCGCGGGATTCGATTTGCGCATCAGTTATGTTATTGTCATAAATACAGCCAATATGCCTACAGCTAGATTAAGGCGAGGGACAAATATTGCTATGTTTTTTGTATCTAACAGTTTCCCGCGATCTTCAGTAGTTCAATAAGCTGTCAAGCTTCGGGTATTAATTCTGTATTCATTACAGTATTCTACGTCGAAGAAAACGTCGATTACTATAAGAACTACTACATGGAGGCCACAGCCAACGCCATATCAATGGTGGAACACGAGTTAGCTGACGCAGAAGACAAAGAGATCTACCTGGAGAAGTTCAAGAGTTTCTGCAGTGAAGACACCTTCTTCCACACCATGGTGGATCTGGTCACTCCTAAGGAACCTCTAGCAGTGATTGGACATGGTGACTGCTGGACTAATAACTTCCTGTTTAAGTATGTGGATGGAGATATTGCTGATGTAAGTTTAAGTCCTATTTTTCGTAAATTACCAGTTACACTTTTCCCGACTAAGTAATCGAATTTAGGGCCTGAAACTCGACAAGCAAGCCTTGCTCTTTCTAGGCCAACCAGGCAAACACTCTTGGTGCCCATAAAGAAAAATAAATAATCAATAAACTCCTCTTTTCCAGATGTTCATCGTAGATTTCCAGGCGGTTCGCTACGCTTCTCCAGCTCTAGACCTGGCTTACGTGATGTACATGTGCATGAACAGGCAGCAGAGGGCGGAGCACCTGTCCTCACTGCTAGAATACTACACGGATGAACTGCATCGGAGGCTGGTGGAAATGAGTGATGAGGACTCCGTCTTCAATACCAGCTTGAATAGGGATTCATTGTATGAATTGTAAGTGAAAAGGATCAAAGAGAAACAAACTTATTTATTTAGAAACTCTTCTTACTTCAAAAGACTTACTTTACTACCATTGCTGCGTGAGTAATGTCAACCCGATGACCTGATGATTAGCATGCGCTAAATCTCTAAACAACTTCTGTCATTGGTTCACAATGTACCTACTGTTATTGTAGTACCCAGTACTAATTTTGGACTTTGGAGTTCAGGTACAATGGACCGTCGGCGTAAAATAATAAAATTCAGCTGCATCCGGTTAGGTTAGAAGCCGACGCGACCCCCCAAACATTATGTATTGGGAAATATGACTAGGTACAGTTAGAGATGCATGCTATTGCATCATGCGCGTTGCTTGAAAGAGCGTTCGTTTAGCTAGTGACCAGTCGGTTGGAAGTCTTAGAACCTGTCAATAGACCATTCAGCAGTAACCTTGTACTGTATTATTTTATTTTCTACAGATTACAAGAAGAATTCAAACGCGCCGGCAAGTTTGGTCTCGGTATAGCCATAGACATGTATCCTATAATGATGTGCGACAGCGATGAGGCACCTGACCTGTATCAACATGAGGTTGGTATAAAGGTGATCGCACATTTATCAGCGCCGTACGAGCCTCATTACCTATAATTATGACGACATCAGTACCTACAGCATCCTTCTTTCAACAATCGGATGCTGACAGAATTTCATGAAATGCACTGCATGCGCAAAATTTCGCAAGGTTTCACATGATTTCATGAAATGAGTGCTAAACTACGGCGGGAGCGGTGCTGACAACTGTGCGATCAGATTATGGTTTCTGTATGCTTTGACTTGCCATTACACTCACATCTTGCACTTACTAGAAAGTGGTTGCCTTGAGCAGTCTTTTTAAAGTTCATGCTAATTTTCTATTACCTATGCTTACAAACTCTAAATAGATCTTCTTTCATTCTTCTTAGCGATGATTTATATCAACCTTCGTATGACCAACTGCTAGATTTTTGCTAACTACAACAGTAACCGGTTCTTCTTAAAGTTCTTCATTATCGTCTACATTGCCGCTGTCACTTCTAACCTAGACTTAAGTAAGATTTTCGTGGGATCCTTTATTTAGGTATTTTGATCTACGTTGTAAATCTTATGATCCTATTTCACTTTTACTCGTATACGTAATGCTAACGAAAGACATTTTCTACAGAATCTGGATAACGAGCCATCATCAACGTCTCGTGTGCAGCCGGTGCAAACTAGTAGTGCGGCTTGCAGTAAGAAGATGACAGAGTTGATCACTGAGCTGGTGGACAATGGGATTCTGTGATAAGAAGAAAAGAAAGAGAAAATTAGAGGGGGAAAAGGAGGAAGATATTATGTATGGATAAGAATTTAGACATAATTGGATTGTAATCGGGGTTTTAAAAGACTGCAAAGAGTTTGTATTTAATAAATCATTACATTAATAGTTAAAATTGTTAAATGATATTAGAGCGAGCGATCCTTTTATTGTCTTTGTAAGCACGTTCGTAAGTTAAAATTAGTGCTCGATGGTTTCGTTTGTGTTGCCAATGTTCTTGGCGAAAATAATGTCAGACGATTGAAGTAGGTAATAATAGGTATAAAAAGCTAAATAAAAAAAACCATTTGTATGTCGTAGGTATCAATTTATTGTATATCGTTTAGTTAATAAAAACGTACAATACAATATTGGGTTAAAACCTTAAAATTATTTATATTATACTTTGTGACAATGTGTCCCTTTGATCAAGATCTATTGGATATATTATTATAAAAAATCAGATCATTTTTGTCTGTACGTCTTTGAATTAAAAAATGTCTATAATACTTATCTGATCTACTTTCATAAAATATTTTATATTAGTATATAAATTCAATAAACAAATTAATGACTTCGATAACTGGGATACTTCCGGAACAATTTGTGGTAATTTTCAATTTCTCATAGACTAAAATAAAAATAAATATTTTTCTGAAAACTGTAAAATATTTTTCTTTCGGAATAAAGCGCGCTGCCGAACTAAACTATCACTTTTTCACTTACTGCGACTGAGTAAGTTGGCTAAGGATAGCGAAAACTTTATAAAAATATAAAAAAAATGTGCTTCATCGTAGAAAATAGAATTTTACAGTTTCTTGAAAAACCTCAACTACCGCACCTATTAAATTGCGAATTTCCAAAAATTGTTATCTCGGTGTGACCCTTTAATTTATTTAAAAAGAAATGGTAATTTAAATAAAATACCCGTACTATCTCGTGGCACATTAATTGAATTTATATTTTTATTAAATTAAATAAAACATTTAATTATAATAATAAAAATTACGTACGGGTTCATTACGTATTATGACAACGTTCTTTGTAAACAGATCTAATAATAAAACTTATTTTAAAATAATCAGTCATTGAAAACTTCAGATTTTGTTTCAGTTGAGATTCTAGCGCCTAATATCATCTGAAGTTTCCAATAATTACCTGTTTATTTAAAGATTAATATTTTTTGTAATTTATTTAAATTAATACTAACAAGTCTGGTTGGAAAACAAGGCACTGGATTCTCACTTACCTATATATAATTACCGCGGCGAAAAGTAAATAATAAGGTTAAAAATATAACATAATACAATTACAACGATTTTTTTTCGCTTTTTCACTGGTTTTACATATTTCCCGCGGTACCTAACGTTTTGGTCCTGACTTTTGTCTTTCAAAACATTGATTAGAATTAGCACCAGAACACATAGATGAACTGTCAAACACACTCTGTTCTGACAGTTCTTCTATATTTTAAAAATAGCACTTTACTTGACGCTTGCTCTCAACACTTGTTGCGCGGTGAGGCCTACCTTGTTTTTCGAGGCCGCGGTAGGTCTCATAAAGCCTGACGTCGTTGTCCTACTGCCGGCACTCTTTAATGGTGGCCTAGATGTGCCTACTGAGCTGCCACTGGAAGATGACCTTGATGCTGGCATTCTGGAGACAGGCTTTGGCACAGGCTTAGGTGCTGGCTTGACAGGCGCCGGCGGAACTCGCTTCACAGTCGATACTGATGTAGAGCTGTTCAGAGAACTCCTAGAACTCCTCAATGATGCTCTAGATGTAGACCTCTCCACTCTTAAAGAACTAGCCCGTTTCGGAATCACGCGTTTGGGGTCTATCGGCGTCCGAGGCGGTGTTCTTGTCTCTTTGGTAGGAATCTTCTTTGGTTGTCCCACTCTGGGGACGGGGGACTTGGAGATTTTCGGCACAGGGGACTCGCATTCAACATTGCAGCCTGAGGAAGCACCTTGGGATGCGCTCTCTGAATTAAGACTCTGGGTTTCTTCAAACCCTTCATCGTTCAATTCATGTTCACTTTTGACTTTAGACATCCTAGGTGAGGTTGTTCTTTCTGGGGCCTTCTCTGTGCGGGTGTTGAGAGATTTTCTGTACCCATCCCTCGACCAGACTCCGGTAGGGGAGTCAGCAGGTGACTTTAGTTCCCGTATTGCTTTCTGCACATCCTCCTGGTTTATGGAAGTCTGCCGCCTCATTCGGAGGTATGGCTTTGTATCTTTGGTCGGTTTGTCTGTGCTTTGGTTCTTTAGTCTATCCTGCCACCTCTTGAGCCTGGTTTCCTTCTCATCCTTGCTTACTTCGATCGGTTTCGCTACTTCTTGCGGCGTTTCTACTTTGTATGACGCTTGGACTTCTAGTTTAGAAGGTCGGATGACTTGAGTCTCAGCTACTAATTCAGGTGCTGGCTCAGGTTTCTTTTCTTCTTCAGGGGAACTGTTGGAATCTGTGTTCCTCTTATACCTTCTTGTCCTTCTGGCGGCAGAGAACCTATCGAACTGGCCATCTCCTAAAATTTCTTGGCAAAGGTCTTTCATTTCGGCAGAAGCTTTGTCGCTGAGGTTGGTACGGGTGGGTAGAGATGGTTGGAACTTTCTGCAGGGTTCTCTCTCTGGTGGGGGGTTGAACGATGAAGTGAACTTCCTCTGTGCTGGTGGGGTTTCAATGTTGTCGGAATCAATTTCTACCTTATCGGAATTTTCTGTCCTCTCTGGCCTGATAACCTTGACATCTCGGTCACTAGTTACCTTTATATCGGGAAGTTTTCGCTGTTCTTCGGTGATGGATATGAGTGGTTGTGGGGATTCTATCTGCTGCCGTGACCGTTGTCTCCTGAGCCTTCTCATCTCCTCGTTCTCCTCTGTTTTCCTCCAAGGGACTCTGGTATCTTTCTTCTGTGGTTGTACATCTGGAAAAAACATTACATTGATTAAAAAAACAGTATTAAATTATTATTTTATTCCATTGTGATTTTTGCTATGTTTCGTTACTAACTTATTTACGAAATTTAGGATTTATTGTGATAGGATCCTCATACATACCTTCGACAGCCTCGAGCGCTTTGACGACATCGCTGTCAGGCAGGACGGCAGGCCTCCAGTCCGCGCGACCCTCAGGCAGGGGCTCAAGGGTAGCGCTACGCTCGCTCTCTGCAATACAAATGGAACAAATAAGTCACTTCAATAAAGTTCTATTACTTAGCACCTCGTTTTGTGACAAATTGGAGATATATTGATGATTTGACTATCATAAACAGTTACTGATCAATTAAGCATTGATGAAATCAAAATCAATATCAATTAAATGTTTTTATTTCACATAGGCCCCTGAGGGCACTTATAAAACGTCGACAACAGGTGCTCGGTTCGGGTTGGTCGATTCCATGGAGAAGAACCGGCAAGAAACTCCAGAAGAACCGGCAAGAAACTCCAAAGAAAAAAAGATGAAATGCCAAAAGCTGTTAGGCAGCTGTATATCTTGGCAGTTTCTTGCACATCGCTATTTAAATAAAGTCAAGTAGCAACTAAAGTCCGGTCGGAGCAGGAGGAATTACGTACATTGACCTATTATTATTATCTATCTCTGTCACTCCCGCATAAATATAATGAGTCTCGCTTGTACAGATACAAATAGCCGCCCTCCTCAGGGATTGTAAACATTTTACTGATAGTATGCATAACCACATAGTGTCGTACCGGTTACCTTTTACTAAATAGAAAAATGTTTGTGATCACTGTCAGTAAGTAAAGAGGTCAATGTACGTGCTCTGCGACCGGACTTTAGTAGAGTGGTGATGTAGTACATACCGGAGTCGTTTTCCAAGGAGCGCTTGTCGCTGTGGAGGCGGTGCGCGGGGCGGCGCGGCCGCGCGTCCTCCTGGCTGCTCGCGCGCAGCCACGACTCGATCTTCTGTCGCCACTCCCTGTGGGTAAAGAAGGAATTTAAAATAATTTCCTAAAGGAATATTGGAGTTCCATCTTGTCTTTGGACTGTTTCTTTTACCAAGCAATCTAAGATGGTTAGTTCCTAGTCTAACAAAAAGATGAACTTACTTGGGCTTAGCGGGCGCGGTGTCGGGTGAGGCGGGGGCAGGGGAGGGAGGCGCGGGCGCGGGCGGGGTGTGCAGCGCGCGGGGGGAGGGCGCGCGCTCGCGGTTGCTCTCGGGGATCTCCAGTCGCGCACGCGCAGCGCCGCGGCGGGACCATGAGCGGTCTGTGGGGAAAGTATGGTGTTATTTGATTGTATGTGTAATTAAGTTATAGAGCTGTGTTGTAGGGTCACATTTATATACCTATGTATTTTAGTTACACTATCATCGTCTCCAATTCAATTCGATCATCGGTTCCTCGGTTCTATTAAACGGACGTCCGCGATGAATATAATGATGAAGTTATGCAATCTTACCTAAACTGCCCCAAGCACTCCTCTCCCTCAGGTCATTAGCTGCTGGTGATGAGTGTCGCAGGAACTCCAGAAGACCTTCCTCATCATCACCAGGACTAGCCCGACTTCTGCGACGAAGGCTACCCGTTGGAGTTACATCTGGAAGTAAAACGCAATTCATAAGTAAAGGACCGAGAGTAGTTTCAAAGAATGGGAAAGAATAAAAGTCATGTACAAATGTTATCTTCTTCTTCTTTGTATACCCACCATGCCACATTACAACACAGTGACAGTATCTACTGTGTTTAGGCGATAACCGAGTGAGAGACTGACCTATATCAGTCTACATAACCACAGAATACTTAATAGTACAACAGAAGTCCCACTCCAAAAGAAAAATTAAACAAATGTAAAATCTATGTACGAGAGAATAAAGTACATTTTAACTGGCAGCCGTACCGCCCACCTACTTTTATAATAGCCTAAACTTCCCGTGCGCAAGCAAAAATGTACTGAATGATTACGCGCGAGAGTTTATTTTGGTTTATCTGACGCCAACGACATTAAAAGGTTACTATGGGTCAAGCCCAATAGGGTTGCGACTTGCGAGTTTAGGCAGAAATAGGTAGGAACCTATGCGTATTTTATGCATTTGTTAAATTACTTTTTGTCATCGATTACTACATACCTACATTATTGATTGTTAGCACAGAATGTTAATAGTACGTACCTGCGGCACCTTACGTGAGGAATGATATTTTTAATAATATTATCTTTTCTACCTATTATTGTTATATTTTTGAACATTACGTCTTACAAAAAAAAAAGAATAATATTTAAAAGATTTTTATCGTTTATGGCAAAATAGCCAGTCCTTATTATTTTGCACTCAACCTAGTAACCGACCAATTACTATCGCATACTGTCACAGGCCCCGCGTTGCGTGTCTTTGTAGGTAGGTAAAAAAGGCGCGCAGCGAATTACGATAGCTGACCTTGAATGCGTAGTGTGGCCATTTTCTGAGTTAGAACTTTTAAACAACAACGCAAACATCTTTCTACTTCTACCGATCTTAATTCTTAGTACTCAGCTTAAGGTGAGTGAGAGTGTCGTCTTTTTATCTTGGTCGTCTAGTAGGCTCACCCCCCCCCTCCACTTAGTATCTCGCCTCATTTCCAAACTTGTAACCTACCTAATCATGATCAATTAAACCCATACTTCACAAGCAGGGAGATAATTTTGTTCATCATTACTAAATATGTAAGTACTTTATTTTTTTTCTTCATAATAATATTGTTTTATTAATTTCCCAAAAGCACCTAAAGCAAGAAACTTGTGCGTAACTACACGTAACGTAACAAAAATATTAAGGAGACGGAGCGCGTGCACAACGGGTGGCGCGTGGCAGCCGTAGTGAATGGGCCACGACATAATGGCCCCGCAACTACTTGCAGTTTTATGCCTACACCGCGGAGTGAGACAGGCCTGACATAACCTAAATTCTCATGGCATCAATGTCGAAGTCTACTTCTCCACTTGCTAATATGATAATTCCAGCTATTTTGAAAGCCTTTTCTTATCCTGAAGAGACAAAATTATAAGCAGAAGATTTGGCTACTAACCAGGTGACGGTGATGTATCATGTGGTTTCCTGAGCGATCTTCTGCCCAGGCCGTTCCTGATGTCCAGGAGTAGCGACTCCATGAGAGACTCACATTCTGATACAGGTGTGCTGGATACGCTGCTGGTTCCTGTAGGAACAAGGGTATAATGTAAGTTTCAATGAAGAAAAGGTGGTAGAACTCCTGATTTCCACAATTTTGCTGAAGAATAATTAAGGATCTCTCGATTTATTAGTAGTGTAATGCCCAAGACCAAGGACAGCTATTAAATCAACGCAGTGTCACTTACTAGTTTAGAGTATTTGTAAAAATACAGCTAAGCTGATAATGCAAGTCTAGTAAAGACATTAACTTACCCGTTTTAACCCTGGCTGCAGCCATGTCTCTTGCCCGTCTCCGGGCAGCAGCCTGCTCCTCATTAGCTCTCCGCCGTTCATTGTCACTCACAGCCGACCTGAACTTACTGCAGAACCATACGAACAACTGGAAAACAAAGGACAAGAGACTCTTTTAGCCTAAGCATAAAGTTTAAACTTCAAGATCTAGAAACGAATTCTGCTTTCTGATGTCATCAAAATAATGTCTTTTTGAAATTCATTCCACCATGGTGGTTTAAAAACCTAATAAAGTAAGAACATAGTAACCAACCTTGAAGCACTCCTCTAACTTGAAAGACACAGGGTCTTCGCAGAAGAATTCCGCAAGCTGTTTCCGTATGCTCTCCACCTCTTCCATGTCTTTGTTGAGAGCTGAAACTTCTTGTTCTGCTACCTGTAATGATGGAAAAAATTCTTAGAAACCTTCTTCTATATTTGTTTCCTGTCTCTTCTTTATTTTTCAAGAGGGGTAACAAGTTGGCATTTTAGAAATATTTTTTCATCACACAATTTATACCATGTAACATTTATCTCACCTGCAAGAAATCACCCATCTGCTCCTTAATATCTTGCTGCGTGCTGGGCATTTGAATCTCCTTCTTCAGACCCTGAATCCTGTTGGCCAGCGTCTTGATCTCGTTGTGAACCTGATCAACACTGGCTTTAGCTGCTTCTTCCAGAACGCGTGTGTCGTCAGCGAAGTGGATCAACTCTTTGTTCTTACGTTCAGCTTGCTATTGGAGAGAAGAAAACATGGTATGTTATTGGAATTTCACAATCATGAAAATTCTAGTTGTTTAAGGTTTTATTTTATACTGTATTATCGATCAGTATTCGGTGAGTTAAGTACGTTAAAAATAGGTGCATGTTGCTACTATGCTGATGTTTTAAATTAGGACTGCAGTGGTGTTCAAAAGTTCTTCTGCTTATTTATAAAACCTAAGTACTTAAGAACCTAAGTGGTTCAACCAACCCAGCCTTGCTTATGCAGTCCACTACCGGACCAGAAATAAAAAAAAAAATGTTGCTGACAGCATATAAGTTTTCGACCAACGTACAAATTAATAAATTATAAATTTAATAACATTCCTTACCATGGCGACATAGTGCATGAGCGTCATCCCCGGCTTGTTAGCTCTGATGTCGGGTAGTTTCTGCAGAGAAGACAGCTTCACTCCCGCTGCCCCTCCGGCATAGCCTCCAGCGTTCAGGAAGTTACCAGCGATCAACGCTATGTATAGCACCTCCTGAAAAGACATGAGAGGAGACATAGTTATTAACCACGTTTGAATTTGTTAGCCATGGAAATTTTTTTACAGGCCCAGAAATCTACAATCGAGAGAATTACGCAAGATGACTTGATCATCATCTTCGTTTGCCTATAAGCCTTCTAAAACATTAAATATTATTTTAAGTTCATCTGTATTCTGATTGGCGATGATGAATTGGCAGAACTGGTCGTCACAAAAAGAGAAACATTACCTGTAGAGCCCTTGAAGACATCAGATCATCTCCAGCGACTAAGATAGCGTTGATGGCACTCTCTAAGTAACCTGATGTTGATCCCCATTCTTCTTTAAGCAGCATGCATTCAATACGCAGTTTGTAACTGTTGGCAAATTAAAACGGTTATTAGCGTACCGTTAGCATTAACTTAATTTAAACAAGATAAAAAATAGGTAGTCTACTCAGTAGACCAAAAAGACCCGCTAGTAGACCGAAAAGACCACTCACTTGGGAAGCTGTATGAGCTGCAACAGGAACTTCTCAGCGGTTCCCAGCTTTGTGACGTCACCGGAGAAGGCTTTCAGCATTTCTGACTCGTCTACCTCAGGTAGAATCTTGAGCAGACCGCGTAACTTCTCGGTACCGATGTCGTCGTGAGCACCCTCGCGGATCAGCTGGATTATGTCCTCATTAGAACTGGAAATAGGATAAAAATTATAAGGATGTTTCATATTACGCCTATACTTTTTAAAAGCTATGAATGTTTTGTCATTTTTTAACTTCACAATCTTGTAAATAGCACTAGGCCGACCTACCGATTCTCT
The DNA here is from genome assembly GCA_950005045.1 of Agrotis exclamationis. Lineage (NCBI taxonomy): Eukaryota > Metazoa > Arthropoda > Insecta > Lepidoptera > Noctuidae > Agrotis > Agrotis exclamationis. The sequence goes on along the minus strand of OX465435.1, from coordinate 21,094,619 downwards.
CTGAAGAATACTTGTTTCTTTTATTTTAATAATTTTGCCAATACAATAATTAATTCATTGTCTTACCTCCGGAACTGCTTCAAGAATATATTAACGTTTAGACTCCTCTTGCCATCCAGAAGTGTGATTTCTGAAGACTCCTTCCTCGGCTTCCTCTCTCCTGAGCTGTCGCAGATGGGACTGCGTCCTAACCTAGGTGATGAGCCTGCTGATCCTGTTGGTTGTATCTGGAAATATTAAAGACAAAGTTTGAAGTTGGCCTACGTCCTAAATATTCACGAACAGAAGAAAATATCGAGAACTTCGGTTAGCTATGGAAAAAAAGAAGGTTAAACCAAGTTTTTGCCAAAGATGAGTAATAAATAGAGGAGAGATTACCAGCAGTATCTCCCAGACAGAGTATGACATTATTCTAAACAGTTCTATTCTTGCTTGTACTAACCTGTTGACAGAAGAGTCCCTCGATCTCCGTCCAGTCGAGATCGACCTTCGGAGAGTGTTTGTGACTTGATGCTACTATTGACCAGATGTTGTTTTGACCGATGACCTGGAACAGAACAAAGAGATCGTGTTATTATGAAGTCAGGGATATGGCATCAAAGACCGGAGGATAACCTTGTCTTCTGAATCAGTTCACAGAAAGATGCAAAATTGTGCAACAGTAGACATTTTTTCTTCAGTCTGAACGATGGCGCAATAAACAACACCGTTTTCGACTTTATAGTAAAGTATGAGTGTCAAAACACTTATCGTGTCGCTGGGGTCTATTATATCAATTGAAAGTGTGACTTCAGAATTGTATCTACTTAAGTAACCACCAAAAAGTAACCAAACTCACTTTATTATTAGGAATTTTATTCCAATTAATAGTTTTCATCTTCGTCTTCGGTATTGGTGTTTCCTGCTGCGGCAGCTTAATATCCAGTGCAGGCGCAGGAGGGGAGGGCGGGCAGGAGGACGGAGGAGGTGGTACTGGTGGGGGAGGGGGGCCGCAGGGTGGTGGTGGTGGTAGCATCGGTGCTGGCGGTGGTGGCGCTGGAACAGAAGCAAAATTTGGGTTAGAAAAAGTGAATATTGGTGACTTTGTTTGTGTGATGTGCCCTGAATTGATTCTGTTATTTAAAACTAAGCCTTGTCATGATCAGCTAATTGTTATAAAGTGTTTTTTTATGCTTTAGTTTAACTTAGGTGCCAAGGCATAGAAAAATATTAGCTTGATTTGAAAAAAAACATGCCAAACACATAATCCTCATTTTGGGCAGCTCTACAGTTAAGTTGTCAAGCTTACCTGATGGCATCATGGCAGGAGGAGGAGGTGGTGGCGGTGGTGATAGCGCTCTCTGGAGACTCTGCTTCCTGCCACCACCAGACATGTCGCGGTGTTGGCATGTGCAACCCATTTTTGCCTGTAAAAGAAAAAAGTATGAGGATTTTCTTCGTGCAAGTAGCGTCGTCGTTTCGATGATACTTGTCATATGCTCTAAGCAAAGTTAAACTCTATATTATCGGCAAGTGTATATACATATAAGAACAAGGGGTGCTAAGACAGGAAACCTCCACGTGCGCCCGTGGACTGGAGTTCCCTCTCGGATACGTCCGGGGGGAAGACCAGTTTTTCGGGCCGGTGCACCCTGGGATGCGGGCAAAAACTCTTCCTTAGGCACTGTGTGCCTAAGGGGTTTCTTTGCCCGTATGCGAATAGCCTGTCGGGTGGACGCTCCAACGCGTGTCCCTCTGAACAGCAGAGGGCACAGCGGCGGAGCGGGCTTGCGGACGGTGAGTAATGGGTATGCTCGCCGTCCGACCAAGGACTAAGCCCGGGTCGGTGGTGCGTCGTGTTTCACGCGTCACACGCGTCACCGACGGGGCCCCTCATGGGGCCAAATGCCTGCCGGGGTCGCGGATTTTTCTTAATCCAGGATACCGTGGCCCCGGAACGTAAAGGGCATCCGAAGGAACACGGGTGGATTTTAGTCAGTAAGAGTCTGACAGTCCCTTCCGCCCCACCCAGGGCGGGAGGATTCATTTGATGATTTTGCCACCCACAAAAAAAAAGTGTAAGAACAAAGACATTATCTTCTACATCGACATACCTGTACACTAGGAGCCCTAAGCAGTTTGGCAGCATCTTCCCTCGTCTCCAGCAGCGTGGCTCTGTGGACTAGTGTCTCTGCCGTATCCCATACAATGTCACTGACTGGTTCCTTCGGGTCTATCCTTAGCAAATGTTGTAGAATGCTCAAGAATGGAATCTCTTGAGGAGTGTCTGCCACCTGAAAGTAGAAGAAGATGTTTAGTATCGATGAATTCAGAGGTTAGGATTGGAGCATTCCTTTTTGCATATTTTTTGTGTAATACTACTACTACCTGTACTTCTCATTTGGAGTCTTCGACTTCTACTTTGGGGTCTCGATACAGTAGTTTCATGTGATAGAAATATAAAACTTCATTAACTACTTGAGTAAAGTCTGAAGTCAATTCTAGCCCATCTTAACAAATCACATCTAGGTACAATCTTTATTTTTCGACTCTCTGTTTTACTCTACGTTTTTCTTTCTTTTCCACCTACAGAATGGAAACATATACACTATCTACTCTGTAGACTTTCCACCGTCAGCCCAACACTCACCTGTTTAAGAATCGCATAAAACACATCCAAATGCGAATTGAGGTTGATTCCTCCTGGACCCTGAGCCTCATCACTTTCCCTCTGCTCTTCAAACACGTCCAGTTGGACGCCAAGGTCTGAGTGACTTGCTGCTTCATGCCTGAAAAGAAGATAGGACACTTTTATTTGATGTGGAATATAGAAAAGATACGGTTAAGACAGAAGCTATAATTAGCATCAGATGAAGTTGGAAACCGTTGGCAATTGAATTATGATTTCTGTTGGAAACATAGGTATCTGGAACTTAAGGAAATGATGCGTATAGCTTGCAATTATAACTCAGCTTAGCTCTCTACTTGTCTTTTACATTTGTCTTTTCAATACAATACCAACCATTGTAATTGCTTGCGCCGCCAAACCTTTCATTAGTTTTAATCATGTTAACATGCTATTCACAAAAAATGTTGAACAGTGTCAAAACACTGTTCAACATTTTTTTTGTATACCAAATACCATACCAAAGTATTATGTCGTAATTCAATAAATTAATAGCCCACACGTTAAGTTTATTTCAAGCAAAGTTTCACACGGAAGAAACACAAAAACATGGAATTGAGGGAAAGTGATAAAAACTATGCCTTTGGGCGATATAGCTCGAGAACATACAAGCACCACTTCGGTACTGTGAAATATGGTCAAACCTCAAATATTACGGTTGTATACGTAACACTCTTGGGTTCCTTATTAGGGGAAGCAGTACTAAAAATACTGTTGAAGCATTCTTTGTAAGCAGATTTGGCATTAAAGCGAGAAAAAAAATTAAAGAATTAAAGACGATTTTGCGATTTAAGTTGTTGATATTTTGTGACTTCTTATAACTTGTGAATTCTAATTTCAAGTGGAATCTAGGAGATTTAAGACAAACATAATATTTATAAGTACTCAAAAAACCGAGGATAGTAGTTACTGCGTGGTAGGCGCTTGTATCTTATCATTAAATTAATGCTAAGTATTTGGTACGCATCATTTTCTTGTATACCCTATAAGGAAGTATGTAGACCTATGATCTATTTCCAGCAAATATGACACATGTTAATTGCATAAAATAAATAATAACTAAGCAAACTGAATCAGCCAAACATAATCACGAACCGGTTACAAGGGGTTTAGTCACATTATCCGTTGAGGCTAATATTTTAACGGCTGGTATTATTCACGGCGGATACGGCGCCATATTTGGCGCGGTACGACCAAAAGATGGCGCCTACGCAATATGGCAGTTACGTTCGTTTTTCAAACGAGAGCTTTGTGGTTTGTTTAATACTAAATATTGAATTAAAGGGCTGCAGTTTGTTAGAAGTAACGTATTACGTTTTAATTATGAAATTGATTCATATGAATTGATTGAAGAAATAAAAATTCTGGTACGTTAATATATTAAAATATCTACTTACTTGCCTAGAAGAAAATTACTTTTCATCTTTTTCCAAGGCAGATTGTTTTGGTACAAATCTCTATGGCCGGTGTTGTATGATAACTTATTTTTGCATTGTTTTTACTTGTCAGATTGTGTACTTTGATAAAATTACTCGTATTTCATAATATGGTGTAATAAGAACGTAATCATTAAAATTAGTTTGCAAAATCTTTATCAATAAGGACTATCTTAGTATCCAGACTCTACGTCTTTTAAATTATCTAGAGTAGAGTTTCATAAATTATTATTCCAAAATATTTGACACAAAATAATTCGTTTTTAATCGACTTTATTTTAGAAACAACGTCTGTTTGCGTTCAAACTCCAAAATACTGACAAAAATCGACATTGTGAGAGTTGCGGACAACCGAGGGAAGCAATTGATGATCATTCAGCGTGGTGGTCTAAGGGAAAGCCTTAGCTCAGCAGTGGCCATCTTTTGGTTGATAATGACGACACATCAGCCCGAATAAATGATTACTGAGATTTTTAACACATTAATTTCAGTCATCAATTTGATGATGGAAAGACCCACTTAAATGTTTTTGTATTAATCAAAGTAAGTACGGGTGTAAAATAAACTATATAATAGACGTATTATAAATATGTACACGTTATGAGTTACTGGGTGTATCTGTATCATGATGTAATCTAATAAACTTCAGTTTTTTTACTTAAAATTAAGATCCAAAAAGTGATGTTGTTTAAGAGTATTATGACCTTATGCTAATTTGTTCATCCTAAGGCAATCCAGAACTAAATTGGCTATAATTTTTTAAATTGACAGACTGTTAACAACATTTGTACCATAAGACCTGATTTTAAATCGAGAGACCTGAGGGTATATCCATAAGTCAGGACAAATGATAATAAGCTTTCAAAGTGTTCCACAATGTTTTTCAACAAGATGATTGAATAATTATAACTTTAATGACTTAGGTCAACATCACACAAACCTTGTTTCAAATTCAACATACATTAAAGTTAGTGACAAATAGGTACTTGTCAGTGTGTTAGATTCAGAAAGTTTGATACATTTTGACTTTAGCAGCTACTTGCCTAAACTCAAAACGCAACTATCAAACTTTCTGAAATTGTTTTCCTAAGATAGAATATCATGCCATTCTGATTTTATAGAGATTGTTGCGTTGAGAGGCGTATTATGTGAGGATTGCGGGTACGTATGGTCTTCGCTATGGGAGAAATAATTAAGTAGAAGATTCCCAACCCCAAAAAAATGCACATATTAATAACTAGCCTGTACTTGTCTATTCTAATAATACCATTACTAAAAAATAAACAAAAACGTGCTAATAGCTACCGTTTACATCCACTTCTATCAAATTAGCCAAATTGCTTAATTCAAAACCTTCACAATACACACATAAATTACCATAAATAATATATTACTAAATAACGACCAACAAAAAAAGTAAATGTATCAAATGTTTTTTGTATCACTCAAATGACCGTGCTTGATCAACCGACACGGACAAAAAACTGGTGTCGATATAATTGGCCGATACATTTGAAATTGTTGACTGACTGACTGATTTAATGAGAATACACTACTTGAACAATATATTATTCATATTTTCTTACTAGTATTACTAATGTGAAAGTTTAGGAAGATGGATACTGATGATGAGATGTTTAAGATGGTATTTACTAAGAACAAAGACGGTTAAAAAAAAGACTGAATAGAGAACGCGTATTTGACAAACTTATAAGATGTTTCCAAGATCAAAATCATCTACAAAGGTGGCTGAGACAGAATCGATGAGGATAGAGGACAGTGCATTTTAGGAGAGCCCTATACGCAGCGAAGGATTGTGATTTGCGCTAGGATTTTCTAGGGTTGTACATTCTTATTTTGATGATTTTTAAATATCAATTACTAGGGCCGAGCCAGATTAGCGGAGACCGAGCTCTAAATCCAACTGCAAGGTAATTTTAACGATATAATCCAATAACACTTTGTGACCCGAAGACCTCACGCTCGGAAGAGGCGCTTGAGTCTCCAGCCACTAAATCAACTAAGCAGTCACTTATCTATTTTCAAACAACGTATCATATTGGTCCATATTCCTTTATAAGGTAGAATTATCAATTATAGATAGACACCCGTATAATGTGGTAGATTTATGCGTTTTGCACACTGCCCGGCTGAGATAAATATGTAAATATCATTAGGTATTGTAGATCCTTATTTGTTTCTTATGATCTTTATGGGTGTCCTTTATGGGAAGGCTAAGTATTACCTAACGGTTTATACATTCTTAAAAGGGCCTCAATTATGGACGTGACTTGTGCCACCTGCTGTAAGTGAAACGGTTTTTTCTAGCAAATAGTTTCTGGGAGTTGAAGAATATGGTTTGAAGATGATCCTTTATAATGAGTAAAAAAATAATCTGAAAATTAACTCACCTTAAGTTGTTTAATGTTGGCAGTAGACCCAATCCTGAAAACGGAATTCCAGTGTTCAGACATACATTTGAAAATTTTCAAAAACTGAATATTATTATATAACTGGATGATATTATTAGATTCAATTGATAACAGTTAACTGCATAAAGTGCGGGAGAGAAGACCTAAATTATATGAAAGTTTTGTGTAAAAACTTGTCCAATTGATCATATCACAGAAATGGAACAGACTTAAAATACCTAAGCTTTAAGAAATATTATGTAGATTTTAAAGGTTTACACTTACCAATAAATTCATTCCTGACGCGGATCCTATCGGGCAACCTAGGTGCTGAGATGATGAGACAGTTGATGAACGCCACCAGAGCAGTCTTATAGTCCGTGGTGCTCGCATTCTTCAGTTCTTCCACCACCACGCTCAGGCGGTAACGCTCACCTTTGAGAGTCTGGAAGAAGAGGATATAGTAATTATAGACTCGTATAAGATTCGAAGCAGAAGAGTGCGACCAGAAGAAGAGTTTAATTCATCTACATTTTGGTATGACAAAAGAGTATCGGCACGCAAAGAAGAAGAAAAACAGGAAGGAGAATGTTAAAAATATAAATTTTCTATTGAGTAAGATCTCATGAATAACCAAAGAGCTTATAGGTAGCTTTTTAGGCAAAGTGACAGTATCAGCTGTAACGTGATTGAAAGGCAAAATATTGTAGGTTTGACATTTTGTTATCTACCAAGAAGCTTATGTCAACCCGGTTAGAATAATAGTTGTTGCCATTTTGTCTGTGCCTTCTGGTGTATTGGGAATATTATTCTCATCAAGCCGAAACCCTAAATCGAAGATTGCAATAAATGTAGAAAATCTGACTCCGTAAATTCAAATATTTATTAATATAATATGTAATTCAATAGTAAATTCATTGCACGTACAACAATTTATCAGGGTCTACACGACGAAGTAAAGATCCCGGACCTCGATGAATATCAATGCAAAGTACATGCATGTGTCATACAACCACGTGTTGCGATCAACAACAGAAATCTGCATAAATAGTGGAAGATACAGATCTTTTGCTTAATATGGCCGTTGGCTTCTCATCACCGGTGTTTACTGCCATGATTCATTATTAAACGGAATTTATAGTTTTGATAAACATTATTATTTTATGTCGTTCCTTATTATGTAATTATCACTTTGGCTTTGAGTGAACTTTGAGATGAAAAGTAGACAATTTTGGACTCGGGATTATACAATATACAGTGACACGTTTAATGATGAACTAATAAGCGCAGAAGCTATCCATGATAGAGGACATTGAGTACAAGATCATCTTTAAGAAATTATGAGTGATAAAGACAATGTTCCACGAAATCGAACTTTAGGATGCGTCTAGAGGTCAAAGTATTGACAATGCTTCCAGACTGTCAGCCGAGATATGGTGGTTTTTAAGACTTACCTTATATCTTTCTAGGGTATCAGCAGCTCTTGCGTAGCCGTCAGCATTGTAGACGCACAACGCTGATAACAGCTCGAACACCTGAAGAAGATGACAACGATTAAATACATCTGAAAGACATGGAGATGAATTAAAGAACGTAATTATTATAGAAACCTGATCGGAGAAGCCTCCTTTTTTGACGGATTACTTATCGAGCTACTTTACACCCTGTTCTTTGCAGTCCTTAACCAGGCTTTATGACATTTTAGTAAAATCTAACAGTATATTGGCCGACAATTCTAACACCAAAGATGCCAAATGCCATGTTTCCAAATCTAGGAGCAGTTTGTTGATTGCTCCTAATCATATTGCACGTTTTCCTTTCACAATGGTTGCTCAAAAGGTTGCTGCGATAGACTAGATAGATGTAGATAGCGTAAACCATGTATTTAGGCAAAACTTATGAGATCTCTCAGATCCAGCAGTGAGCTTCTAATGGCTGGATTAATTGAAACTTAAGCAAAGCAATCACACAGTCATCCAGATATAACTTTCGCCAATATTTCATGCAACTTAGAGCCTCAGTAATGGGGTGATAACAACTGCAAGTCAGTAGGCTGGGAGATATTTCTCCTGCCAGGGTGAAGGGTTCTTAAAGAGATTTAGTGATCATCTTACCTGTTTCTTAACAGGTGCTGCCGGCGATGTGAGTGCGGCGGCGAGCTTGCCCGTGTATTCTGCATGTTCTACGATGTAGTCCAGGCCCACTCGGCTCTCCATCGCCTCACTGGTAATAACAATACTGGGTTAGAAAGAATCAATTCAAACAAAATATCCTAGTCACAAAGCTTAGTAAACTATACATTCGATAAAGTTAAGCTTGCAAGGTGAAGGAAATTGAACTCTGGATGATAATGATGATGGTAAGTACGAGTCCGTTCTCACAGTAGAACTACTGTTTCTGATCACGGCTATTCCCATTCAATTCATAATAATTATTTTTAATGCACAGTCAATTGGAGGCTCAGAGAGCCTACACGCTAATACCTTTGTCCATCAGGCACACCATGACCTGTCAGCTTCGCCACTAACTTTGCTACATTGCCACCCTTTTCACCCCGACATGAGCTAGTCGGTATAGCTCTTGGCAATACCGGTGTTTTACACATTTTGAACACTTTTGTAATACCATTTACTATTCAAGAATAAATCTGACTTAATTATGAAGTTAGTAATTAGCAAAGGTATTGTCACAATCATGACTTTTCCTCAAATGCACTTTGTCAGCTATGTTGACAAGTTTATATTGCCCAGTTAAGGAATAATCCGAATAACAGCTAATGGAAAATATCATCTTATGGGTAAATGCTTTGTATTCTGTCGACGACTGTCGGTGCTTTTATGGTAGGAACTTAGTAGTCTTGCCAGGAATGCATTAACGTATTGTCAATACTTCGATTATGTGTAGTTAGGTAATGAGGCGATTTGTTATCGACATTCTAGACTTTTCTGTGAGTCGGCTTTTCTTTTATCTGGGCTGAACACGTGGCAGTTGCTTTCAATGTGTTTTTTATACCTACAGCACTTTTAAATAGGATTTAAACAAGTTTTTCACCAGCTATGTCATCTACATCAATTTCTTTAATTTTGACTTTCCGTCAAAAATTTCATCAGCGTTATCAACGATATGTCTTTTATATTTGTTTTCTTGTCACCTAATTTGCAGTCTTTATCAGTTTAGCTGCTGTTAAAGTAATTTAAGTAATTCATAACAATTTCTCAATAAAAATAAATTAGATTAATTTTATTTTGATTAAGAAATATATTTCCGAATTTTAAGTCTTGCATTTTATTAAGAAGTCACAAAATCAGTTATAATGCCACAAAAACATGTCTTGTTTCCTAATACTACTTAACAGGTAGTGAATTTTATGTATATTTCACGAGATTTCACGTTTTCTCACAAAAACTACTCATCTCGGTCCCACAGTAATTAATGCAAATAGGTACATAAATAGAAATTAAGAGTCACAAGTTACCAATCGAATGTATTTGAGTAAATGGGACTAATATCAATAAATTAATTCGTTGTGATATTTTATTTTAAATTCAATTATGCAAAATTAACACCTGGTTGATAAGGTTTTTTTTATTTTTCTTTTCCTATCGAAATAATTATGCTCCTACACTTGGAGCATAATTATTTATATTGGAGGCAAATTTTAATTAGGCTGGCCAGGTTTTCAACGACAGCCAAGACGACTCTTATCATGGAATTTTCATATGCAGATCAGACACGATACGATATTATGACCCAAGATAGCTGCGACATAGGCTGAGTAGATAATTATTAAATAGTAAATTATTAAAGCGTAAAAAATAAGTATTTATTCAGACTATATGTGAAAACGGCTCTTACGTTCTTTCTTGAGTGTACTACCATTCTAAATTATTGTTATATGTGACTTTGGGATTTCATACAGACGATCCTTATGTCATAACTTGATACAATCATGGCCATTTAAGGTATCAATGGTATTTAGCCTTCTTTTTTCTTTTTTTTTTTTAGGGTGGCAAAATCATCAAATGAGTCCTCCCGCCCTGGGTGGGGCGGGAGGGACTGTCAGACTCTTACTGACTAAAATCCACCCGTGTTCCGTCGGATGCCCTTTACGTTCCGGGGCCACGGTATCCTGGATTAAGAAAAACCCGCGACCCCGGCAGGCATTTGGCCCCATAAGGGGCCCCGTCGGTGACGCGTGAAACACGACACGCCACCGACCCGGGCTTGGTCCTTGGTCGGACGGCGAGCATACCCATTACTCACCGTCCGCAAGCCCGCTCCGCCGCTGTGCCCTCTGCTGTTCAGAGGGACACGCGTTGGAGCGTCCACCCGACAGGCTATTTGCATACGGGCAAAGAAACCCCTTAGGCACACAGTGCCTAAGGAGAGTTTTTGCCCGCATCCCAGGGTGCACCGTCCCGAAAAACTGGTCTTCCCCCCGGACGTATCCGAGAGGGAACTCCAGTCCACGGGCGCACGTGGAGGTTTCCTGTCTTAGCACCCCATGGTATTTAGCCTTAGGTAATAATTATAATCTCTCAATAAATAATAATAACAAAATGCAGCCAGTAGAACATTAAATAGCAATTACAGAAACACGTTTTAAAAGGTAAATTAAGCCGACGATGTCAATAACTTCTAATAACTTAATATCGATACTATTATTTTAATAGTATAATTGTTTGGAAAAAAAAAACCATAATTTGTAACTCTGCCACGTGTTGTGCACAGCAATTATCAATGATTGTAAATCAGATTATATGATTTTTAAGTTGGGTACTTATTTGTTTGTGAATAATAAATTGTTATTCGATAGAGCTTTTTATTCATAACATTCTTTTCCTTTTTTGCATCAAAAATAATTTTTCGCAATTCTCATTTTCATTAATTCGGATTTTCGCCAAAATATGCGTTTGAAAATTATCCTGCGACACATTAGTACAGACGTCAGCACCTCAACCCGTCCTATCTAATATGTCTTTCATAAAATTATTTTCAAAATTATCAAAAAAGAAGAACGTGTTTTTGTGTTTTTTTTTATGTTTGAGGCACAGATAAGTTAGAATGCAGAATATCTTTCAGATGTTGGCTTAAGTGTGTGTGTGTGCACTACAATTTCTTCATCAACCCGCCCATGAATTTAAAAGCATAGAACAATTACCAATAAGTTCACGCCGTAATTGATAGTTTCATCAGAAAGAGATAAGAATCGTAATCAATCGACGTACTCATATATGCAAACTAATTCTAACGCTTCGGTCACAACCTCATGTGATACGACGCGACTTGCGTCAAGCGACTCGCGCGTGTTACACGTTCCCTTGGCGTCAGTACAGTCTTCGGTCATCGCGCGCCAGCGGCTCGTAGCATGCTCTTAGCAAATCATTTGCTTCGCAGTCGCCGTCGCAACAAGCGTGTTGTTAATAGCTTGTTGCCACGGGTTTACACATATGTAAATAAGGTACATTCTAAGAGCACTAGGGGAAACTGAGGACACTTGATCCCCCCTTTTGTTTTTTGGCTATTATTTCGCGAATTTTAATCCGATTTTAAATATTCTGGTATTGAAATACGTGGAATTTAATTGGCTATACTGAGTATAATAGCTAATGATATCGGTATATAAATTTAGTAACCAGCCCACGAAAACGTCGTATAGGGAATTGTACCATGTGTCCCATATATATGTCTGACTTGATCCCCACCCTCTGGAACACTTGATCCTGGGGGGAACAATACAAAATAACATGTGAAAATTGTTTATCATTGATTTATTTCCTAAGTAGGTAATCTAGAAACAATAAAAACATATCCACTGTTATAATAAAACACATATACCTATGTTTTCTTACGAAAAACATTTTCTTACAATACAAAACACAAAATCATCCGCCATCTGCTCAACTATCGAATTTGACATGGGTACCAATTTTTGAAAGTTAGGACGTACCATATGCTACAAATGTGGCCTATCTAAATTTAAAGAGTGTTAACAGAAGCTCTGTAAATCCAGTGTATCTAGTCTCCCGTAAGGATCAAGTGTCCTCAGTTTCCCCTATGTATAATAGTGCTCTTAGTTGCAACGTCTTTGATTATTTACTAAGAAATGTATGTAAATTACTTATTTATTAGCCGGGGGCTGAACGTTGGCTAAGTTCTATTAACTCTGCGGCAGATAAATCATTTTGATAACATTTAATAATGTGTCTAGGCTAGGCTACAATCCGGTCCAGGTTAGGAGAGAGACCTTTAATTAAAAAACAACGATCCGCTAGAACATTTATTTTCAATTTGTTTTGAACTCTACTACCTCTACTTGCCTATGTAAAATTCCATGAAGATGCAATTTTTCATTGCCTAACTGGGTAGGCCAGAAAGTGAGGCTCTTCAAATGGGCCCATCCATACCTGATGATAGATGGTCCATCTATTCGCCCCCTGGCCTTTTTTCAAAAGTAGAAGTTGGAAGCCTAACCCTTGCATCAGACAGGTCAAAGACTTGAATAGACAACTCTTCAATGAATCTACTTAGGTGTCGCAAAAGATTTAAACATTATTCACTTAATAAGAAATACTAACAGATGCTCATCATTCCACATGTGTCTCATGAATATTAATGGCAAGAGCTCTTCGATTACAAATCTACTTTGTAGTATTTGCAGCCTAGTTGAACATAGTTGCAACCTTGAGAGATGTTCTACGAAGATTGCATCAGGAAACTTATCCTAGGTGGCATTATTTGGGTCAAAATTGTTTTAAACTGTAATTGATAAACGCTTGATTTTTTAGGAGCTTATGATAATACTAAATGTGTTATTATATTTCGGTGCGCGACAAATTGCTTAGTGGTCAATTCTTTAATACTGAATGGACAAGAAACTTATTGGAAACTTTTCATATATATATAAATAGAGTTGTCTAAATGCAATGACAGGATAATCTTCTCCATTTATTAAACCTATAAACAGATTAACATTTAAATGTAAAACAATAATCGTCAAAAATAAGATCAGATCAGGTTTGCCCCTTTTTTGTGGATTCAAAACCAGTTCTACATCAGTCATTAACCGACAGTGAACGAAGAAAACCGATAGGTATTACGTAAACATACATTGATACCTATATACCATAGATTAATTAACCCAGAAGTCCCACTTCATACAATGACAGACGCTCGATTGCTCTTCTTACATACAGTCAGTTTTTTCTTAATGTTAATGTTCTGCCCCTTTTTCTAGGATCGGCCTGCTCTTCGTCTTGATTGTGTCTGATGGAAAGTTATTTAGGAATCTAATATTAGTCTGTTAACGGTAGAGTTCATTTATGTTCACCTCCACCGTTATTTTTATGCAGCTACGTCCAAGCAGTTCGTTTCACCTTTGTGAAATTGGTAATCGTCCTACATACCTATTACGTATGACCTATTCCTTTCATATCCCGTAATGTTACGGTGCGCAGAAGCACGTGAGCCCTCAAACTGCCACAGTAGGAATGTGTGAACGTGCTAGCCCTTAACATACAATGTGCTAGCACCTCGTTGACAGTGAGTTGCATTGTATTAACGATACTAAATACAGTGTAAAACTGAACCTAGTCAGATCTAGTATACCAAGAGTATTGTCTTCTACGACGCTGTTTATTTGCTATTCCTTTTTTATCATTTGCTACCGTTCTTTTCTTTGAAACTCTTTCTTTTTACAATTTAATTTTAGTATAAATTAAACTTCTGCATATTCTTAGTCTGTGCAAATTCACGCATTAGTCTATAGATATTCATAGTCTTCTAAAAAGTAAATAATTTATTAATGTCAGGCTATAAAAGTCCTCAAATACTTTTGATATGTTATTTACGAGTATATGTTAAGAATACTGATTAATTTTATGTTAATTTTTGTCAGAGTTGATCTTTTTTTTCAATAAAACGGTCATTTTGCCTAAATCAACAGTTGGAATGATTATATTATTAATAGCGAATGTTCGTTACTCAGCCATTTTTCTATGAAGCAATAATTTTATTTCGTTTAAGATATTCGCAGAATGTTGCTAATTTGGCGGGGTATAGGCCAGCTTTTGCCTAAATAACGAACTTTTCTATTTTTAAACAAGTAATACCGCAGACTACCTGCACGGGTAGCATGGCAATTCTACCTCTATTCTACCAAGAATAGATAAAGTTATTTCATCGTTATTTCTATTCAAATCGACTGTTTTATTGCATAAATATGACACCATTGGTACACTATTGAAGAATAGAACGTTTATTTTCTATATTTTTTACATTACCATGCTTAAAATGCTAAAAATATTTCTACGTTCTGCCATTTTGTCTTTTATCCGTCGACAAAACCCCTTTCTACGGCGCTATGCTACGCCTGCAGCATTAATGTTTTTCTCTTCAAAGATCGTATTAGTGATAAGACCGCCCATTGCGTAACCCTACTAAAATTTATATTATAATATAAATTGTAATAAATATTAAAATTTTGTAAATGTATAATTTAAATTAATTTTAGTACATTAGTCTTAGGATTGTAAAATTAAAATATTTAGAAGCTACACCGGCAACGGTAGTATATGGGAGCTTGTGTGTTATAACATCTTTGTGTACCTACCATATACTCAGAAACAAATGATATTTTATTCTTCTATTCTATTCTACTTGTAATCTGTATGGCTAAGAATTCAATCTAATATAATTTATAAAAAAACGGACTATAATCCTACAAGAACAGCCTGAATACAGAATCCGTTTTCGCAAATTTTAGACTGGTCATATTAAAAGATAGATTCGTAGCAACAGTATCTATGTTAATCCGACAGTATAACTATAAAATTTTATAACATCAGTTTGATAAAGATTTTAATCTCGTGAGCGTTAATAGATTTTCTGCTGGAGTAGATGAAGAACATTGATTTTAATTAAGGAAAATGGAATTATATAAACTAAAGAAGTATTAAGATAATGCTTACTTACTGACTTAATCTATAAATTAGGTAGAAGTTTCTGATGCAAGCATTATTAAAATACAAAATACTGTGGAGTATACATAGTGTGGGACCTAAAATACACCCTTGTGGAACCTTGAAGTAATTTAAAGTCCATCGACTAAAAACATCAACAGGTCATAGTAATAAGAATGCAGCATTCTGTAGCAAGCTTATTTTTTTAACTCGTTTGGCAATATAGCAGACTCAAACGCTTTTGTATGTTCTAAAATCAGAAAGAATCTATCATTAAGACAATTTAGTCTTTAATTGAGTGAATAAACCTTTATGAAACAAAAACTGAACTGTTAAGTGGAAGTAAACAATGATTAATGATCCTTTCTTAGGAAAACAAACACATTGCTCAGCCAATTACTGCCATTGACAACCAGCAGACCACCTGCTTTGATCACCATTTGTCATACCAGATACCATCTACCATTCATTGGTGACTTGGTATTTAGAACCGGCTAGCACTTCACCGATACTGTTCGACAATATATTATATTTATTGACTTACGAAATTAGCTGTCTGGTTATTTTAACGACATTGTTTTAACATTCATTGAAGAGATAGTTTTTTAAACTTGCATAATTTTCTAGTATGTGAATAACCTTGAATTTTTTATAGATGTTAGTGACTTATTGTTTAGTTAGATAATATAATTTTCAAGAAAATATCTTGCAAGAGCGCTGTATTTATTAATAAAAACATTAAGTTCAGTCACTAGGTAGACATGAAATCCGAATTGTAGGTTAAGCTTGCCTTTGTACTTAATCTGTATTATTGCAACAATTTATAGGTACATTTTGTTTACGACCAAGAATACCAATACAATCCTTCTTTGTCACGTTATCGATCATGATTATAAAGTACGGATTACCGTAGCAAACTGAAAAAAAAAAATTAAGCACTTTCAGATATGAACTTGGTCAATGACTTATAGGGGTTAGGGATTAACTAGACTGTCTGCAATTTATCAAATATTGATCTTTTAAAATACTAACTATTCGTTTCACAGACCTCAATAAAATTATTCTCATGAGAACACTATTTAGGTCTCTCTTTATTAATAATTATGTTCTTTAAACTAGAAGCGTTACAAAACGTGATATCGAATGTAACTCGATAGTGATGCACGTGGCGCGGATCGTATCTAGTGTAGAAACTGGTTTTATTTAAAATGCATTTGATAAATTAAATTATGGCAACGAAGATAAAGAACGCGATAATTTTGTTGTGGCAGCTTAACTCGCATTTACAGATAATTGTCTGGAACCTAATTATGTAGTTGGTAACATCGAAAGAAATCGCCCTATTCGTGGCAAAGGCTTTTGCCTCCGTTTTTGGACCCGTTGCTAATGATACCCAAAATTATGGGATAGATAATAAAATTTGAATCATTTTAAGTTGACACCAGACCCTTGAAGGCCTACAGTCATCTCCTTGTAACCATTACATTGTGTAACGCCAGATGTCGCTAGCAAGCCATGCCAAGCCAAGCCAAGCCATGCCATGCCATGCAAAGCCAAGCCAAGCCAAGCCAAGCCAAGCCATGCCAAGCCAAGCCAAGCCGGGTGTCAAGCCCGCCCTGCTAAGCCGGCTGTCAAGCCCGCCACACCGAGCCGCTACGTCACTTCCCTACCACGTGCGCCATCCCCGCCAGCCAGCGAGTTATATAAAAGCCAGGAGCGATGATTTTGGTTGTTCAGTTCATAACAATAATTGTAAGGGAAAACTCTGCCCAAATAAAAGTGTAAATCAATTATTTTCGATTTATTTATATCACTGTCGTTTTACTCAGAAGTGTGATAAAAAAAACCTACGATGAAACGACGCTCTGCTACACAATAACCTCGACGGTCGTCTTGTCTGGAGGACGAAGATTCTGCTTTGGTAAGCCAGATATCTGAAAATAAAAACGAAGAAAGGCAATGCACACTACCCGCAAGGAAAATATTGAAAAGTCTCCTTGCACAAGAAGTTGAAAAATTATTCAATGATTTGGAACACGAAGTCCCTACCCTCATCCATCGGAAAAAACACCGTGCCGCATCGTCAATTCCGTTAATGATCGAGTTTTAAGAAGTATTCTTCTCGCTACCAGCAACGCTTCTCTGTGGAAAAAAATGCTACCTCAAAGTCGTCATAGCAGATCCAAGGACATCACATAGAAGAAAGGATTCGTCCTACTTCGCCGAGAGCTGCCAGGAATCGTGCATAAATAACCAGGTCAGTTATGCCATGCCAATATTTGAAAAATGCCATAAGCCAAATGTGTTTTATAATTGAGTGCCTCGTGTGTCGATAATCATAATATGCCATTGGTGGGGTATAGACCTTGACAAAACTAGGGTAGGCCCGATAAGCATATCTGATTGTAATCAATTAATTAGTTTATTATGTAACTCGGTATAAAACTGCTTTTCTAGCTATACTAAGGAGTTGGGAAGTTGGAATGTACAGATTTAGTCCAAATTCGCATTAAGTACACGTAGGCCTTATAGATTAGCACATCACAAACAAGAGATTGTTAGAGTCAAAATTAGTGAGCCATTAGAAGCAGGTATTATAAAAGAACTCTAATCGGAGTATGCTTCTCCTATTGTTTAGTTATGAGGAAGAACGGAAATAGTTGCCTATGTGTCGATTACAGAGCCCTAAATGCATTAATTATCCGCGATAGATATCCATTAGCTATTATCGATAAGTAAACTAAAATAACTGGTAAGAACTACCTACTTCACCAGTCTTAATCTAGTCCAACGGTATCCATAAACTCAGCATCCATCCTAAAGATACATATTATAGCGCTCCCTCAGTTTTTATGCGCTTAAGTTCAAGTTCATAGATAGTTAAGTAATTTTAAAGTAAATCATTAAATAAAAATAACTCCAATAATGTCGTCCAATGGTCGGGGTCCAACGCAGAATTTTAAATTAAATAGGTACATGTGGGCAAATGTTCATTTCTACAAAACAGGATTTCTTACTTAGTTTAATAATTATCATGTTCATGGCATTGAACCGGGCGAATTTAAGTTCGCAGCCGTGTCTCAATTTCCCGTTCCGATTAACATACACAAAGTGCGTCAGTTTATTGGACTATGTAGTGACTTTAGGAAGTTCTTCCATAATTTTGCAATAATGGCTCATCCGCTTACCGAACTAGCAAAAACAAAAATTATAAAAATAAAAGTAATATGTGGGTATGCCATAAAAAAAAATGTGTTATACCGGTGATAGCGATATATGATCTTAGTTGGAAATTCACACGAATGCATGCAAGTTACCCATAGCAGGTATTCTTTTATTTACAAATACGGATATACGGTAGTTTGAGCCCTGTCTTGTATTTTAGTTGCGTTACGAGTCGGGAAGAAAGTGTTTTTCACAGCGTAATACGAAGTTTTCGTATATGTGTTGAGTAAAAATGTCGGTGTAATTACGGATTGTAGTGCAGTTCGCTATACAATGACTAACGTGATCACGCATTGCCCACTGGTGACTTTTAATTCAAGACTATGAAATTACTGTTGACTATAGACCGGGTGAGCGCATAAAGTATATCGACGCCTTGAGCAGGAATCCGATAGATGCCGTTAATGTGTCCCGTTTAGAAGTAAACTATTGGTTTCGTGAAGTGCAAAGTATTATTGATTTATTGTGAAGCGGGTGCACAGATAGTGATATTGTAAATAATTATATAATTGACGGTAGGCTGTCTCGTAAAACGCTTTACGATACCCGATTAGTTATGCCAAATTTCGTGCATAGAAAATAATACAAATGCATAATGACGATATTGGCCATTACATTATAGGATTAAAATTATGCTCGGAACTTCTTAAAAAAATGATTTCTAGTTTCCAAAAATGACCCAATTCATAAGGAAATATGTGACGTCGTGTTTACATTGTGCGTACGGTAAAAGAGAATACGGTAGGAAAGAAGGCAAACTGCATCGAATCTCTAAACCATCTGAACCGATGAAAATGGCAGACATCGATAATTTGGGCCCTTTTAGCAAAATTAAAAACGGTACCAATAAATGTTAGTTTTGACAGATTCTTTCTCTAAATTCATTGTTTCTGAGCCTACACGTATTGTCAATTCTGTAGAGACAATTACCGTCTTATTAAAAAAAAGGGTTTAACTAAAGACCCAGGTTTAAATCTCGTAAAACTACAGTTTACTTATACGTTATTACGGATCGTGGTTTGGTGATAAACCATGGTAAAGTCGTTGCTGTCAAAGTTTCTTATAGTAACTTTTTCATTGTGTTGTTGTTTTTATGATGTAATTGTTTAGACAATGGTTCAAATGACGGTACTAAGGTCCACGTTTAATCTATGTTTTGTAATACGGAGAAATTTAAACCATGGTTCTGCAGATAAGCCTGAACTTGATAGTCCAGGTTTAAACTAAGGTTTATTCAGTTCCCCAGATCACGTAGTTTCCGATCATGGTAAGGCCTTTACGAGTAGATACTTTAAGAAGTTCGCAACAGAAAAGCAGTTAAACACATGTTAACAGCTATTGCGTGGCCTAGGTCTAATGGGCAGGTAGAACGCACTAATTGCACAATTTTCGATGCGTTGAGAGCCACGGAACCTCTTAGTTGGGACAATAGTCTACCAAAATAATGACACATGGGGTATTAATAATACTGCTATTGATACAACAGGCTATAAGTTATACGAGTTAATATTTGCTCGTGTAGGTAGATCTGTATGTGATGTCTCCATCCCTGGTCGGGTTTCTGAGTTAGTGCAATCTAGACGCAATAGGGCTACCAATCGAATTAGAACAGCTAGCAAGAAAATGAAACGTAACTGTGATACAAGGCGTAAAAATAGTACGATTTACAAAAAAGGCGATTACGTACTTTGTTGCCAGGCTCAGACTCCTTGCTGCAATAAGATTCATTCTAAGTTAGATGATCTATATTCTGGTCGATATGTTATCATTACCTAATGATTTAGGATAGCCATAAACTAAGAAGTATAAAATGTCTTAGAGGATACAAGAAGTTTACAGGCCTAGTATCTGCTGATTTATTACCTACGACCATATCGTAGCGTTGCTTCTATATCCGATAGCGCCAGTAGCGTGGATGAACAATAGGAAAACGAAGATCTCGTAGATCTTCTTGAGAGCTAGATAGTTCATTTCCTCGATATGCCATTTGTTCTGAGCTGATTTGTAATCACTGTTTTGTTGTTCCCATTGCGGGAGCAATTGTTACAGGATGGCCGATTGTAACGCCAGATGTCGCTAGCAAGCCATGCCAAGCCAAGCCAAGCCATGCCATGCCATGCAAAGCCAAGCCAAGCCAAGCCAAGCCAAGCCATGCCAAGCCAAGCCAAGCCGGGTGTCAAGCCCGCCCTGCTAAGCCGGCTGTCAAGCCCGCCACACCGAGCCGCTACGTCACTTCCCTACCACGTGCGCCATCCCCGCCAGCCAGCGAGTTATATAAAAGCCAGGAGCGATGATTTTGGTTGTTCAGTTCATAACAATAATTGTAAGGGAAAACTCTGCCCAAATAAAAGTGTAAATCAATTATTTTCGATTTATTTATATCACTGTCGTTTTAATTGTTTACTTTGTTTGTTTACAATGTTTATGTTAATTGTTGTATAACATAACTTATAGTTAAGGACGATGGACTCGATAATGAGTTAGTGTAAATAAGTTATAAGTGACTGTGTTGATTTGTTGAAGACTGTAGCTTATTGATTTCGAAGCTGAGCCTACATTTGTTTGAAAGGACAAAGATTTTTCCTGAATTCAGTTATAAAATCGGGGTACCTTTCTGTATTGTAGTGTGCCAAGCAGACAAGACCCAACATTTTCTTTTTGTCATTCCACTTTCCCTAATTTTAATAAAAGAGTTGCAGTAGAGTCATACTGTCGATTCGTTATTAAAAATTTACCTTTATCAAAGAAGATGACAAGTGTGTTATCTTTATTCTCTGTACTATCCAAAATAGCTGCTTAGAAAGATGCCAACGAAGCCTTGGCTATCGATAAAAGCTCATCAAAATCCACCTTGCTGTCTCGAAATAAAATCTTACTACCTTCCACTCAACCACTACATTAGCAACCACAATCAAGGAGCAATCTCCTCCGATTACCGCTAAGCTGTAATCCCACAACGTTACGCGATACGAATAGCTTCACATCATAAAATTGATGTAACACCGTTTTTCGTGCTGCTATAAAATATATTCTACAATATATTTTATAGCAGCACGAACATTTCGATTGATATAACTTCTTCACACGTTTTGTGTGAATGGAGGCGTGGTTTATCAATTAGGGATTACTACTGTTCTAAGGCTGTTGGTAATCGATTTTTAGAAAGTGGATTAGGAGGATCTGCGATATTACTTACTGTTACTGCTACATAAGATCTTCTGCAATTCTAACTAATTAATGAAATTGAAAGTGAGATTGTTTTCGTTTTTAACTTATGCCGCTGAACCAATTTTGATTAATTCTGGTATGGAGAAAGGATCCTGGAGACAGTTATAGGCCATTGAAATGGGGTTAGAGCGAGTCAATCCGCGGGCATAGGTAAGCACTTACATTCAAATCTTAACCATTATTAGTACATACTTCTATTTAGTTTTTGATATTTTTAATAAAATATTTTCTCTAAAAACTCATTCATCCGATTGCAACTAACTTTCGAGTCTCACCCTATCTTTAACCCATAGCTCTTCCATTACTATGCCAAGGTGGACCAATAGGGGACAGCCGATGATCCGGCGTGTTGTTGCGCGACCACGTCTGCGCCCGCGCACAAAAGTTCACTGATCAATATCTATGGTTTGTAACGCCACTGGTTATTTTTAATGGTGGTCTTGTCGCCTCGAGGGAGTTGGGAATTAAGTGTTGTTTGAGTGACCTTGGAATGTGGTAGTCTAACAATGATTAATTGACAGTAGTAGCATTTGTTTGAGGTATTTGGAGATTAACAAATTGTTTGTTTGTAAAAGACTTGACACCTCTAAAAATGTTGTATTTAGTCACAATTTCTGAAAAGAATATGCGTGTGCCTCAAGATTGCATCTGTTTACAAATAACTGAAGTTTCTAGAAACAAAGTAGTGTTATTCGAATCATTACCATTATCATTACTATCCTTCTAATCCTTTTTGGATTCGTCACAACATGTCTTCGTTTTCCATACTTCTCTATAAGACATAATCTCAGTACTCACTCCATTTCTAACCATTATCATCTTTCACACAGTTCATTGTGTCTTTTGTTTTCCCCTACCTATTTCAATAGCCAAATAGCAGCTAGATGAAGACCCATATCCTATTACCGGATCTGACTCCAGCTATTCAAGAAACCACATTCCTACCTAGCATTTCTATTCAAATGGAGTACTATGATCAAACTGCAGGAATTAAACATATTATCTCGGTGTGGTTTCAAAATGTGGCGGTATTCGTGCAATTTGCTCGGTGGCACTTTATCTGGGTTTGGTCGAGAGGTTGTAACTTAACGGCGTTAAGTTATGCTTGGAGACTGATTGGTGAACGGTGTAAGAAGTAAGCTTAAGTAGTTCTACTACTTTGGAGGCTGCAGCTTTTTCTGAAACGCCGAAGTTACATTCGATAATTAGATCTGGTGGATTATTTTCTGTTGTATTAACATGCAATCTCAAAAATATTGCAAACGAAACACGTCTTCAAAGCTTGTTTTGCTTTACCAAAAGTTTCTACTTGCATTTTCAATTTCCTTTTAACTTCATTACCAAATCAGTTCATATTACTGCAACGGGGACCTACATAGTTTTCGTCTGACACGAATAATCGACTACTGGTATCCCAAAAAATATGAGAATTATCGCTTTCTGCACCAGAATGTTTGACTGTGAGAAGTTACTTATTTCATTCCATTTCGCTATCTTTTATTACTTGTCCCACAACCCATTTCCTCGCCACGCAGGCATGCTGTCTGTCTACCCACGCATTCCGAGTGCTTCAACATGAAGAATGATCTGTCTGTCTGTCCCTTATCTCATAAAGGGTTACAAGTTTACCTAGTCGCTTATTTACTAATATCTCAAGCTGTATCGTTACTGTAAGGTGCAATAAATGTACTTGTTTCAATTGTTTGTGTATTGCATTCCAATTTGAAGTTTGAGGATAAATCAAAGTTGAATTCTAAATATTATTGCTTGACCAGATTCTTGCGTGTCACCTTACCGAATCGTTATTGGTTGGTAGTTACATTTATACATTTTGTTATATTTATCTTTTAATTAAAACTCGATTTTCATACTGTAGCCAAGCGGTATGCACAATTGTACTGTCAAGACCTATTTACCTAAAAGTAAACTTGTCTGTTCTGTAAGACGTTTGGCTCTTCAAAGGTAAGTAAAATTTTGGTGTTCTTCAAACACCTTAATCGTGTCCCGTGTGAACTGATACCTGCACGTTACAGAACTTCACGAATGTTAGTGATAGCGCTAAATTAATAGAAAAATTCTGGGCCTCTTTCCATTAGTAATTATCAAAAATACGTTAAGAAGTAAAATCATTGTGGACTTAAGAAACGTGATGTAGAAAAAGAGGTCCTGGTAGAAATGGCGAATTCCTACCAGGACCTGACCCGTAACTAAAATATGTTTCTCATGCTTTACCAGCCACTCTTCTAAATTCCAATAAGACAGGAAACATAATAGGCCCAGTAAAAAACCATAAGCGCCTTTTCGCAGAACCTTGACAAAGGTGTGCCTTGCATGACTAACACAGCTTTCAATTGACATGCAAGGCGTTGACAAGTTCAGATCATGTACCTAGCTCTTGGAACGTGGAGATCGATCACTGATAAGGCTCTGATAAGGTTGTATGATGTAAGTGTCAGGTAGCATTAGTTATGGACTGATTATATCGTGGAGGTCTTATCACAGTTGGATGTGGTTTTATTTCCGTGTTACTTCCGGTGGGGAGCTCTCTTTTCCGGTTGTGATAGAAAGAATTCTAAATTAATAATGTTGAAGCTAAAATCTTTCTTGCGTTCTCGAATATTTTCTCTACCATGAAGGAATAAGTCAAGTGCAGAGAAAGGAGCATGACATGGTACAAGGACATGAAGATGACGAAATCGATACGAATTTTATGAATAAAATAATAATAAATGAACTGTGAACGCAGCTTACAGTAAGAACCTTGCAGAACCCCACATTTTTTTTTCGATTCGGGGAATTCACACATACATTTTAATACCGCAATGCAAAAAATCTTAAAGCTCATAGATCAATCTTGATCTGTAGATATTAGGTTTATTGCTATTGACGTAGATCAACAGATGTCGATCTAAGATACAATTGATCAAGTCAAATTGCCTGATGGTTTTACAAAGTGAGAATCGAAGATCTTGATCGTGTTTTTTGCGGATTATGTGAGGTCTCAAGGTGTTTATGATAATGTTTTATTCAATGTAATTGGTAAGCAGGTTGGTGACTATGGTTTTAAGGCAAAAAATAAACCGCATTAATTACTAGTCTATATAATATGAAACTTGATCATTCTGGTTATCATTACGCCCAATTGTATCTGTCGTTGGCTTCCATTATCTAAGTACAGTTTATATGAGACAACAAAAGCTATCCAAGTGTCCATCCTTGTGACACTCCTTAAGAATATTTTCAAAAAATCATATATTATAGAGGGATGTTTCAAAAACTAGCACATAAGTTTGTGTAATTTATATCTCATCTTAACACCAGAATTTCGAAGAATTTGACATTTGAAAAGAATCAACAATAAGACAAAAAGCCTGTATTCCGGGAGTGGGAACAGTATAGGCTGGTTATTCTTCGGAAGGCAACGGTACGAGAGGAATGAATTGTGAAGAAAGCCACCACACCTGTTGAGATGACCACGACCACTCTGCCAAAAGTAGCGAATAAGAGGAAGATGCTACGTTAGCGGAAAGTTCTTAGCGTTACAAAAGACCACACACAGCGCAATTACCCAATCCATCCTCAGCATTATTTATGATCCTAGTGCTATCAGATTGTCACACATCTGACATTTGCCATCAACAAACATTTTGTAATTGTCGTAAAAGTTAAGTGTAAGTGCAATATTGTGGCTTTATTTGATAAAGGTGTGTCTGAATGATGAAAAACTGAAGGGTCTAGTATAATTTCGTCATTTTAAGATGGACGAAAGTTTTAAAATGCGCTTACTTTGATTGTTTTTATTCATTGCAGATAGATATAGCAATGTTTACTTAAATCGCCAAAATGTTTTTCGACAACAATAAAAAAATTGTCATTATGGACCTCTGCATGAATCGATTAAATTGTGACCTTGATTGTAATTCAAGTATGTGCCTGCACAATTATCTCCAAATGTGATTACTATACATAAAATTCTACAATCACTTAATCCAAATGTCCACGAACTTTTATAATCCTCACTTCGAAAACCGTTTCTTTTAAATCTCCGAACTCGATCTAACCCTCATCTCACCCACACTCAGCAACCTTGCCGACAGCTCATTGGTGTAACGTTGATTGATAACGTGAGCCTCAACCGACTAGCATCGATACTTATCGATTTATTGTCAATAACCGATTCGTGGACGCAAAAACGTTGACATGTTTGAACTTGTTTTTCATTTTTGGTTTTTAAGTTGAAGTTGAAGTTGCGTTTGGTGTGTCTAGAATTTTAATTAGTTATCATCAAGACTGATTTGTGAAAAAAATCTTTTGTCCAGGTTTAATCGTTACTGCCAAAACAGCCATTTAAAATTCACTGATCATTTTGATTCTACTCGTATTTAATGTGGCCACTCTTGACTTGGGGTTTTATTTCGGTAGTTGTGTTCTATTGTCATGTGTACAGTGTACACATTTAAAGACTGCCATACCAAGACTAGGTACGTCAGTAAAATGAAAATCCTTGCTACGTTTTACAGTAAGCTTTACAAATAATTCTCATTGCCGACCGGCTCCTTGACATTAAGTTATTTAAGAAGAAGGTTTGGCTTTGTTGTAGAACAATGACATGCCTGGCAATCATTATCCATTTAATTATTCTCAGTCATTAGATAACACCACATAACACTCGGTATGCACAATACAAATAATGTCGTAATCCTGATCAAAAGGTCTGCCGAGACACCCACCATCTCATTACGATCCTCACTTATTCTAATAGCATTAACAACCGCCATCACGGTTATAAATTAACCATCAAGTCATGGTTGACCTTGGCAACCACCCACATTGGAACCAACCATTGAATTTGAAACATTTGCAAGCCTAGCTTTAAGTTCAATTAAGTTTTTGTTCGCTTTTGGGAGAAAAAAAGGATTAGTATAATTGATTGTCTTTCGGTTGATTTGAATACGATTGGATAATGCGTAATTAAACGTTTAGAGGTTGTTTGGAGTTCATACTAACTCTGGCATTACCTAACTTTGACGACTGTTAAGGCTAAGTAATGACTATACTAATTCTTTAAATTATAGCATTGCCTGCAGCATTAAAAGCGCAGTAAAAATCGAATAACTACAGTCTACCTAAATCAGTTTAAATGTTTTCATGGTACATCTGATTGACTGGGATATAATATTTTAATGCAAGAAACTTAAAGAGTCATTTGTGAGGAGACCAAAGAAAAGATAGATTCAGAACAGAAAGGGAAAAATAAAAAAGTAGAAAGAAGGAGAAAAATAAAAAACGTTGTAAAAACTAGAACTTCTTTCTAAAGACCCTGATATAAAGATGAACCATGCTACGATCTTTCCACTTAATTTTAAAGTGATTCAGTATGTCACGAATAAACAATAACCGTAAGACGAATATATTTCTCGACCTCTAGAGGTTCTAGACAATGACTAATACAATAATATAGTACCTAGATAACATATCCAGTTACCTATAATAATACTGACGATCAAGCACATTGCATATTATTTCTTTGATTCTTAGAAATATTCCATGGAAGATTTCAAGGTATTATAAAAGTTTCAAGAAATCCTCAAGGCGATTTAAAATAAGATTATGGTCCTAACGATGTTCCTGTCTTATGGTTCAGCCTTTTTGGACTTTTGATGTTAATCTGACGTTCTTTAAGGATGTTCTTTTCCTTTTTAGTATTTTTGGGAGATAACCTAATGCGTTTTGGAATACTGCAATTATGTAGTTAGTTATTATTATTTTGAGGACCTTGCACTTGACTGACAACCGTGTTAAGGTCAGTGGCAAACATTGGAAAAAAAAGACAAGTATAATATTAAAATCAACTAATTTAACGATCTTTTGAAGAAGAGATGGCGGTCAAATTGCCTTCTGAAAAGTAGACGGACGGTAGACCTAAATGGAGACTAATATAGATCACGGAAGCCAGGCAGACAAGGGAAGAGTCCTAAGTTAAGTAAGAGTGAAACAAGATTTCCACTAATAAGAGTTAGTATCAATCATATGTAATCATAACTGTTGGAAACGTACCCACCTATGCCTGGTGAATTTGACGGCATGGTTAGCGAAGAAGCTACTGCTACGTTACCGTGTTGCTGGTTCGATATCCATACTGAACAAATATTTTTCTATGGTCTACAGATCGTTATTCGGGTCTGTGACTGTGTTATTCGGGTATGCATGTTTGGGTATGTGAGTGTATTCTGCAGCATTTACGAGAAACTCCTCATGTTTAAAAAAAGTTTACGATGATTAGATGCGTCACATACTTAAATGTTGGTTTTTTAACCGACTTCAAAAAAAGGAGGAGGTTCTCAATTCGTCGGAATCTTTTTTTTTTTTTTTTTTTTTATTTTTTTATGTATGTTCCCCGATTTCTCGAAGACGCCTGGGCCGATTTGGAAAATTTTTCTTTTGTTTGAAAGGGTATACTTCCCAAGTGGTCCCATAATCATCAGGTCAGGATCTGATGATGGGATCCCGGGGAAATCGAGGGCAACCCTCAAATTTTATAGGCCCGCACATCGTTTTTCGCAAATTTTATGAAGTAATTTAAGTACTTGCGTATGATAATCATCATCTCATGTAGCTGAGCTGATGATGGAAGGTACAACTCCTTAACAGTAAGGAGTAAGCATCGACTGATTTAGTTTGTGTTCGCATATCTTCGGAACTACAAGTCCGATTTAAGTAATTCTTTTTTTGTTGTACTAGGTATTGTTTAACTTACGGAATACTGCAAGTTTTATCAAAATCGGTTCAGTAGTTTTTGAGATACTTAGGGAATTTTATTAGCTTATTGTGCACGTGAGCGATGTTGTTACCGGTGCTACGGATTACAAAATTTTAGTGCACATGTAAGAGAATGATTTATTTGACAAGAATTTGGGTTGAATATTTAAACTAAAAAGAGTAAAATAAAAAAACTTTTTCAAAAAAAAATGTAACCGCCTTCAAAAACAAGAACAAAAAAGGGTAAAATAACCTACAAAATGACTTTTCTTTCAGAAGTCGGTGGCAAAAAAGACAATGAAATGATAAAAAATAAAGGCACCGACTTCTGAAAGAAAAGTCATTTTGTAGGTTATTTTACCCTTTTTTGTTCTTGTTTTTGAAGGCGGTTACATTTTTGCATTCACGAATAACTTAAACGCCAAAAAATATAATATTCGATATCAGGCCTTACTTCTAACTTTTTACTATAAACAAAGTAAAAATCTTGCCACTCAACATCCGAAAATAGCTCATCTGAATCATCAACCGCCATCAGGTATCATTTCAGATATTTACGGATATACGACCGAGCCTAAAACTCTCGAAGTATTTGTGCCCGACCTCCGATCTGACCGGCCTTGCCTGATTTGGTCTGGTCGGGTCTTACCCTTATGGCGAGTAGCATTGACATGTGTATGCAGGCCTCTGCATGGTAAGCTGATGAATGGAAGATTTTTAGGAGGTCCTTAGTTTTGGAGTGGAATATTTTGAGGTTTGAGATAGCTTTGCCAAATGTGTTAATCTTAAGGACACCGACGATCTTTCATACATTTTTGGGCCTTTAATTTTTTGAACTGTTACAAGTTCCAAATTAGTGCCAAGAGTTGTTAAATCTTCAGAACACAGTTCAGTTACTGTTTTTAATTTGAGTAACCTTTAGAATTTTTTTTTTGCCGATTATTTCGATTGTTTTATTTTGTTATTCACTGAATTCGCGATTTCGTTATACGAATAAACTATATCAGATTCGTTTTAATGAATGATTCATCCATTCATTCACTCGGTTATCGCATTGAAATAAAATCCAACTAGGATTGCATTTTGCCACAACCCACCTGATGTAAAATGTTGAATGAAGCCTAGGGTGGACACTGGAGTAAGTTTGCCTAGAGGAACCCCATACTTAGTAAGTAAGAAATATAGTTACAAAAACAATTCTGTTAATGAGCTTTGAAGGCTCGTTAAATGAGATGTTTATTCAATAATGTAAATAAAAGCATCAGTCAAAATCAAAGCACGATCAAAACTAAAAGAAATAAAGCAAACCATTTAGAGGCGTAAAATGCTAACCAAATTAGCTTCTCGTAAAAAGTATCACAAAAACATTAACATAGACAAAGGTAAAAAATACAGGTTTGTTATACTCCGATGTTTACAGCTCTGTGATTGTATTAATTATACGTTTAATGCCGAAAAACCAAGCTTATGAGAGCTTTTAGACTGTAATTTTATGTCTTTTAATGATGATGATGTCGGTACATTTTTGTGTGGGAATACAATGATACATATTTTGGTAGCTTGGCTTGGCTTGTACTACCAGAAGCGCGTACAGTCTTATTGTTTCTACTGCTGGGACACAGGAATCTTCTTTGTGAGAAGGATAACCATCACAGCTCTTAAATTGTATGACAAAGAGTCAAACTGAAAGACTTAAAAACTCATTTTGAAGTGACTTGTCTTGCAAAAAAATTAAAACCAATTTCTCGAAAATATCTCAATTAACCTTTTAGTAACTATCACAAGTAAACAAAACCTTTCAACAGACCGAAATATTATGTCAAAAATAAGTCCATTTCCCATCAAGTAAGAGTTTAAACCTTGAATATAGTTCAGTATTGCACAAGCCAGCCCTTTACACTGCATTACCAAAGGTCAAAGCCGCGGGTCACTTTCACCCACGGCGCACGCGCGACGCCATTGCTCAGGTCGAATATGGCGGAATTAAATCCTAGGGAACAATAGATTTTGAATTATGTAACGGTTCTTCTAGTTTTCAGTATAAGGTTATTGTTTTGATTTGTGGATGATTTTGTTGGAGAATAGAGCAAAACAAAGAAAGTTCATGATGCTAGAAAAGAAAACGGTTAAGCTAGAAAACGGTTGAATTGTTAACAATATCACAACTTGCAAGTTTGGAATGAAAATTATAGGTTAATCATCATAGGTTGTTCATCTATGAGCAACGCAAAAATTGGTTCGAGTGAAGTATCGCGAGTTTTTGAAAGAGACTGGTAACTTGTCTTAAGCATAGAAAAGGTGAAGAAGATTTGTGATTAAAAATAAATAAAATACTCTTTGGGTAGAAAACCTACATATATCTTCCGAATCAATCCTACACTACCTAGTCTACAATCATAATCATATCAATATTAAAATCTACAGACCAGATCGTTAGCCACAGGAAAAGCCAGTTAGCAACAATATCAGTACCACAAACTGTCTCACTAACTCTTAACTGTTGTTTTTGACGGTAGTATCAATGTCTGACTACCCACATAATATTCCACTTGTGAAGATATCGGGTAACTAATGGTTCGGTCAATGATCCGGGTTGGAGCAGACGGTGTGGCTTTGTTTTGGGTTAATTGAGCTCTAGTTACGCGTCCTGGCTTGGCTTGGATACTTCTGATATGATTGGCGTAACTCGATGATTATGTGTTTGATCCCTGGACAGTCTGGTTATCTTTATCCTTAAGGTTATTTGTTAGTTGAGATTATTTTGATTCGACCATTGTTTTCTCAGGATCAAACCACAAGACTTATATGGGTGATTAGGAAAATTTAATTTGTCCAGATTCATTAAATGTGTCAGATTCCTTCTTGGCTAAAATTTTAATGCGTATAGAACATTAAATTGGTATAGCTTTTTACAAGTTATATACATTTTCTATAGAGACAGGCATACAAATTCTCAGCTTCAAAATCTATGTAAATGATGAAGAGATAAGTTTTTATATCCTCAAGTATTTTGTTTTTAAACGTAGTGAAGCGTAGACGATTGATCCCAGAGATCTGTTTACATTGAAGGTTTAAAATATTGAGTTACTGTCAGTTATTCGTGAATGAGTTGAAAGGAAGCGATTTAATCTGAGGACTGATTCAGACACTCATTATAAAAAGAGTAGGCCAGATGGGTTCAACTGAGGTCTCTGAATGAAGATATAAATAGACTTGCTGGTTTGTTTTTATGCGGGAGTCCTGGTTGTATTTAGGATTGAGGATGTAAAGGAGTATTTAAGACCAGATGTCGTTGATCTCGGAAATAGTCAAGATATAGTCGCAAAAAATGAAGATTGAGAAGAACACCCGGCTCGTATTATTTGATCCTTCGAACCGGATGGGAACTATTTGTCGTCTATGACCAATGATTTGAGCAGTTGTGCCTATATTCGTCTTTCCGCGTTATTATAAGCTTTTTTACCTTTAACTACTGTTCAAAATCAAATCCAATCAGTCATGTCAAAACACAAAGTAACTTATAGATTTTGACTTTACTTAAGTCGATAAAAAAGGCTTTTAACTTAGTCATTGTGGATTCTAAGTAATACTTATCTATATCTACCTACATTAATGGCAGGGGAAGTGACTTATCTACGGGTTTTTACAAACAATGTCTATAAGCTTTTTTTGTACTAGTGTTTGAACACAAGCGTTCCGTTTGATTGGGTACCTTCTGCATTATCATGACCTTGATTATTATGCACTTGATTCTGAAAATCGAGGCATCCTTTTCTTTTTGTTAGTTTCCTCTGAAATAATTTACATTCTCCTACTACCGACAATTCTGACATCCCTTTTTCAATCGTTAGTTGAAACAGCTACTTTGATCACAATAAACTACCATTTTCACAAAATTAATTAAAATGTTGTCTCTCTTCCTCATACACAATAAAACAATTAACCCAAACAAAAATCTCAACAACAAATAATTAATAGCATGACAATCTAAACAAAAACGTCCATTAACGTTAACGCTGCGTGAGCGCATCTGACAGTGACCTTCAAACCGGTGCTGTGTGTTATACAACGGATATTATATTGACAGCCTCCGGACAAAGTCTGTACTCAGATTATTTGTTTATTGTTTTTCATAACATGGCAACTTTACTTTGAAATTCGATAGGGAATAGCCAGTCTTGCAATAAACATTTTATGAGGAGGGCATGAGAATTTAAAAGGTAGGAAAATAAATATTGATGAATAGAAGGGCAGAGGAAGATTAAATAAAAGATAGGAAGAGTTCGTGACGAATGATAAGAAATAAGAAGGAGTAAATGCTAATGTTATGTCAGACCAGGGAGAATGGATAAAAAGGCTGGGGCAGATTTTAAGAAACATGCGACAAGGAAAGGAAACTGATAAGGGATTTAAGATAATGGGTGTTATAAAGAAGAGGAAAGGAGAATAAATACAATGATCATACGGTTTTAAAATAACATAGTATAGACAATAAGGGAAAGTGGTATTGTAGTAGGGGACGGGATTAGACCGTGACTTTCAAATTGTTACCGTATGCAACGGATATTAAATTAACAGCCTCCGGACAAAAATCTATATAAACACTGTTTACTTTTTGTTTTTGATGGCACGTTTATTTTGAAAGATAACAATTTTAAATGATGGATGGTGTAAAAAGGGGCGGGGTGTAGTGGGTGGACTGGACACTGTTCAGTGACCTTGAAATCAGTTGCGTTATGCAATGGTTAATAATTTATTATATTGATAGCCTCTGGGGAGAAAGACTATGACTGAGATTATTTAGATGATTCTAAGAAATCTTGTGCTGTATAATCGTAAAATAATGGATTAGAAAAACAAGTAGAGAAGCATAATAATCTATTTTAAAAAATGATGATGATTGGATAATTTTGCTGGTTAGTAGTCAATTTGTAGACCAAAAGAGCATCTGTAGCTTCACACACGCATTCATCAATCTGCCAAATACAAAGAAGATGACCTACTTCTGCAAATATTATCAGGCATTTAAAACCTATTAAACAAATACTTCAAATACAAATACCAGCACAATTGCTTCACTGACAGTAGACTAGACCTTGAAACGGACCGGTGTATTATGCAACGGATTATAATATTGACAGCTCTGCCGCCGGCGCGGGCGCACGACCCGTTACCGATAGATCAGGGGACTGGCACAATATTTGTGATAGTCATTCTATTGTAATCAAAATGTTTGAGCAGCTAGAAGTATTGACATGGTCAATATTTGGGGTTTTAGATTTAGCTGCTAAAGAGGCTAAGCAAACAAGATCCTTTCTAAGGATTTTATATCGTTCAGAGTGTTTGCTTTAAAATAAAGCGCGACCTGTAGAGTTTGTATGGTAACCTACTTTTTATTTTCTATATATTTTTATTATTTATTCTCAGCTAGATTATTTGGTCAGCTTAAATTGCTGCTAGTTCTTAAGTCCTCAAATCTTACCAAATTGGTACGTTTTTACTATAGCGAGTGGTATGACACCACTCTAGTAATTCAATATTCTAAGAAGTATATTCCTATATCATCAGTGACAGTGATGTTAGAACAGTCACAACTGGCATAGGCAACCGCAAAGCTTATTCAATTTCCTTGAAAGTCTTTGCAGGAATAAGTAACGATTCTGAAGCTATGTCTACATTGCTCTCATGTTATACAAAGTTTGTCTATGAAATCATTAACGTACCACGTATCTACGGAAGAAAATATTTACAAGCAAAATCATAAAATAGGTTTAAAATAATATCTTAGATAAAGCTGAGACATTAAACACCATAATTCTTCTGACAGGTCCATCGCACTGCTGACAACTTAATTCAAGGACTTGTCGCCAACATACCTGTACAACCAGTCCCTTGATAAGTAACACATCATGCACAAGAAGACATAGACCTTGGGTACGATCAGGTTGGTATCGAGTATGTTATTCAACGGATTATCTTGATGACATGTTGGCCGGGGGCTTCACGAGGCTGTCCACCTTAATCATATTAATAATGATATGGAACTTGACATGGCGTGCAGGTTTAATGATTTATTATATCTGTGGTTTTGTCTTCAGTTACATTTTTGTTTTGCCTTCTTTCTGGAAAACTTGTTGTGTTTTTAGATTTTTTACTGTCGATGTTACTAATTCATTGTTCTGATGTAATACTTGGCCTATATCAACGCATCTCCTATGGTAGTACACAGACTGCTTTTACTACAGCTTTTTTGGTACTGAATGTAGAAAAGGAGATGAGCAGTCTTTTAAGCTTTTTAGAAAAAATTAAGTCACATGATTGCTTTTATCTCGGAAGTTCTATATATTAAAAGGTTTGATAGATTCTTTGTCTAGCTTTACATTTTCAGTAATTTCAACATCTAGTAGTAAAAGAAATTGTTCCCTAAAATGCTTTTCTACAAATACAGGTTCAACATTTGATGGTGCTGTAATATCCCTCATACATTACTCTGCCCATATCATTATTTCATAATGAATACTTTCTAATAAATGTAAGTTTAAACCAATGCAATTCAGTCGGCATCCTCAAATGATTTGAAGCAATAAAGCTGTCACAGTGCATATTAACACAGCAGTGTAGGTCGTTGATGTGTCCGGTTGGCAAGCGTTGTCTCACTGCGTAAGTAGACGCTTCCTGTCCTGTGGCAGGGGTGCTAGTTACAGGAGATTTGTTTAGAGATAATGGAGAAGTTAGGTCTACTTTTTGATTAATTTAATGGTAGACAAGATTGTTATAGTGATCAATGGTGACGTTAATAAACTGTTTAGACACAATACGAATCGTTTTGAATCTCGTTCGAATATAACTTTTAATGTTTGTCTAATATTTTTATATACAATTGTTTGGACCTAAATTTCTGTCATGTTCTATATAAAACATAAATAAATTGCTCTTGCTACGGTGCTGCGCAATGGAAAAGTTTGGGTTCTCTCAATTTTTTAGGTTGAACAAAAGTTTTGTGTTTAGATTTCATCTATGCCTTTCATGATCTGGAAGTCACACTAACATACTTTTTGATCTTCTCTCACTGTGATAGGATTATAATCTTTCTTTCTATGCCATCCCTAAATCAACTGTCACTTCAAACAATAAGCCTTTATGTCCATCTAGGGCCAGCTTCGTCCATTAACGGCCATCCATCGATGAGCCGCCGTGCCAACCCACCGGACATCCAGACGATTCTATCGATTATGATGTGTCATGGCTGCGATTAGTGGGCTTTTATTGGTAAATAGGTGTTGGGTACTTCCGGTTTATTATTTGAATTTGAGTGCTTTGTTTGAAGGGTTAGTCAATCAGTTGAGTTTGTCGGTTAAAGATTTTGTCTTGTCTTGTTACAGAAGAGTCTAAAGTTTGTGTTGACTTTGCTTCTATGGTCCGTCATTTGTCCTTTTATTTGTTTTGAATGTTATCTCTATTTTATTCTTGGCATTCATGCAATTACCTATTAGTATTTTAGTCAGTTTAGTTATTTATATTTCTTTTTCCACATGTTTTATCACACCATCATTTTTAATGTTTCAGTGTCTGTTCAATTTTGTATTTTCGAATTATTTTTCTTGATAGTTGTTCCTACTATATGGTACAGCTATAGAACTTTGGGTATCTTAGACAATTATGAAGTTATGTTTTTACATAACAATTCAAAAGTGTCTTTATTTGACCTACTTGAAATAAATGTTTTGATTTGATTTAAGGTAACCTTATGGATTTATCATTTGGTTCTTTAAGACGTGGAAACTGTTAGTATTAATATTCAGAGTGCAAAGGGCACTAAAGGAGATCAATTCTGCAATTATAAGCAAAGGAAAAATACAAGATTGAGTTGTCTTGTAACACCAATTAAATAAATGTCACAACAGAAGGTCAAACTATCTGGAATATTCTGCGGTTGAACTTATAAAAATACTTTATAATTTACTTTTAAAAATAATGAGACAATGTCTTTAAAATTGTCGCCATATGCAAAAATATTTACTTCTTTACAGAGCTGAGTCATATTCATGTTGTTCTTGATAAAATACTCGGTTGTGGAAGTATTTCAAGTATTTTTCCTTGCAAGGAAAATTGTATATAAAGTATCCATACCAATATTGAATCTCTAGGCGTTAAGGAACTGATCTGAAAGTGCAGGTACCGTTATTTACGTTTAGTGTTAGATTATTGACTATTTTTTTGATTGGTAATGTTAGCGTGTTTGCCTGCTTTATCGAATCATTGCACTGCTGGACAAAAGCCATCACGAGTCCTAATTCTTTCGATTCTGGTCAAATGTACCTATAATAATGTACTGTTGGTCGCAACTGGTGATTTCTTTTTTACAAGAAGGTAAATTATTTTTGTAAGTCTTATCTAGTAGTTTACTGAAGTGATACTTTAGTGTGACGATCTGATCATGTTTGCAGAGCAGACAGAGGCAGAAATTGCCTAAAATAGAAAGCTTTGGAAGCACAGAGACAAACAAAAAAAAGTTTACGTACGTAGGTATTTATTGGAACGTAGCTAGGTATTGTATTAGCAGTTAAAATATTTTTGAAGTTTACTGCCGTATTTTATCTACCTACTCTTGTTATTAAAACACACTTATTGAAAGTACTTATATGTACTTAGGTACTTACCTAGTACCTACGTACCCTGGTGACCAGGAAGGCAGGAACCATAAACAAGCAACCTTATAAACAGCAAAATAAAAATCTATTGCACATTGCCCACATAAGGCAAAGCGACGTTTTTGCGCTACACCAAGGTTCACACAAACAGCACTTATGCGCCATATTGGGACTTGCGCACGCGCTTCCTAGGCCCGATCTAGATTGAAACAAAAGGCGCATAATAGCGTATCTCAGATTTAATTACTGGTTTTTATAACGCCATATGTTGTGCTAATATCGTCGTAAATGTTTTGTTTTGGTAAAATGTGTCGCTTATGGCATGTGCTTGTTTTATTACCCAAATATTAAGCAGACATTAAAATAAAATGGCGAATGTCATATTTGTAAGATTTTTATGTTAGTAGACTATGCTATAAAAGCTTTTTGTTATTTGTATGTGATGTTGTTACAATTGATTTACAAAGGAAGTGAGTAATCGATTTAATACTTTAGTTTCGAATAATAAAATCGACTTATTGTCTGGATTAAAAGTCCAAATCTTCAAGAAAACTAAACTAAAAGTTTAGAATTCATCCAAGAAACGTGCCTCTGCCACTGAATCAGAAAAATCTGAATTTTAAACCCTGTTTAGCCTTGCTAAGTTCTAGACTCAGACAAAAACACTAACAAATAGCTAGACATTTATTTAAATCTATGTTAGTATAAGCCATCTGTTCTTTTATGTATTATTTTATTATACATATACGTAGACGCATGTGTTTCAAAGCACTTACGATAATTATTTTACGCAGGATAACATGAGGGAATCTGAAACAAGAAAACATTGTTATTACATACATGTATCACTTTTAATGGCGGTAATAGATCATAATAACAGCTTTACTGTGTTTATGGCTTGTGTCTTTATTGACGTTTTAGATTTAAGTCGCACACGACAACATATACAGTCATAACTCAAAATTAGACATTTCGAGTAAAAGCGATTTGAAAGTTCAAAAAATCATAGAACCAAAACTATTGAAGTTACGTTAATGATTGCAAAGGAAAAAATGTTATTTAGGTAATGATTTTATCATTTAAATAATAAAAACGTAAAATATCTGTGATTAAGTATCATTTTTCTCTTGTTAAAAAAAAAGTTCGTAGTTATGACTCTATTTCCTGCGTTTAAATGAAAAATTTCGTTTTAAATCTCTGTTTCCCGTTCAAATCCACCAATTATAGTAAATTATCGCTGTATTAAATAAAATGTTACCATATTGCGTTTCTTCTTTTTTAAAGTTTACTAATTGCTATTGTATTATCTCAGTCAAGTTGTAATTAAAAACTGCAAAATAAAAGAATAATTTCCAAAAATAATAAGGTTTTTTTTTTAATGATAAACATTGTGGTTATAATTAACCATACAAATTACAATAGGTATTTTATTCTATTACAGGCTACCAATTATGAAATAGAAAATTTGTTTTTTTCTTTTCATCTACCTTCTATTTTTTTTTTGTGAAACTGTTTTAATTTAATTTTCGAATTGGTAGACTGATGTATATCTGATTTTGCACTATTTTTAATGTTTCCAACTGTATAACTTATTGTATTGCGCTTTTATTGATAGTTATTAAACACTCATTTCGCTGCCGGAACTTTTAAATTATTTTTTCTCTCACTATGTCTTATCCTATTACGTTTTTTATCGCTACTCTTGGTTATATTGTCTAGAAACAAATTATTTACAAAGAATAAATAAAAATGATTTTTAATCGTAACTTAAATTCACTAACTACTTAATTATCTGGATTCTTATAATTTTATCATAATTACTACTTAAACTCAAAATTTGATAATCATAAAATGAAACTTTCTTAAATCTAATTACAGTAAATCTTACCCTAATATATATATTTTTTAAGTATACCAAACCTATACCACCTTCACTACCTACCTACTTATAACTACTACACTTAACCATATCTTTTCTTTCTTGTTACTTTTGGTCTACCCCAATAGATACAAACCTATAATGATGGCCTACCCCATTCATTGTATTTTATTATGTATATTATAACTATCAGCCCTACACCGATGGTCATTGATCGTGGCTCTACCCCATCGATCTCTTTAGTTATGTAATACTAATGGTCTACCTCTACACCATTGGTATTGCTTCTTCAGAGCGGTCGCAACTCTCTAAACAAACCTATGCAGGAGCGCTTGGTTACTCTTTAAATATGCCGAAAACCAAAAACATAACTTGTTTATCTATCTTATCTAATATTTGTACCTATTAAATAATGGTTATGTGTAGTTAGTAATCGCTCTGTTTCGCGCTAAATATTTTAACAGCCACAGATGATCTGGGTGAGTGTTTTGTGCTCTAAATACAGAATACTCTGGTTGAAAGGATACGGATAGACAACTCTAATGTATTGTCGGCTTGTGATTGAAATGTGGATGTAAGGTGATGAATGATAGATTATGGATGAAAGACGTAAAAATGTGTATCCTAGATCAGATATTAGCATGAGTGAAGCAGCGGATTTTTCCTAGGAAAAATCCTACGCTAAAAAGGGGGGTACTGTAACGTAGTACGTTATTTTAACTTAAAATAAACAAAGGCTACGTAAAACGAAACATAACTAGTATTTTGCAACCAAACTCCCACCCATCTTTTTGACTTGTAGGTTGGCGCTCGACGTTTAAAACGAGGAACGCGGGGGGTGACAGCACATTACATACTACAGCTTTGAACTACAATAGCCGTCATAATTGTCTCGCTACGAACTTATTACGGATACTTTAAACCATCGTAAAGGATGATTCACGCTACACCGTGCCGTGTCCGAGCCGTGCCTCGTCCGGGTCGCAAGCATGAATCACTTCATACAAAAGTATACCACAATGTTCGACTGTGCCCCGGACCAGGGCACGGACGGGACACGGCCCGGACACGGCACGGTCTAGCGTGAGTCATCCTTTATTCTGTGCGAATTAAATTAAAATTAATATGAATTTAAATTAAATCAAAATTAAATTCAGTGAACCCCAGAGGGGTTTCTATGCCAGGGTTTACTATATACCTTAGGTACCCTACCTGTACCTGGAGTCACCTCGTCTGCCACCTACAACCGAAGAGTGATCCCGTCTACCCTCAACTCATCGAGTCGGCGGTCTACCTGCCGGTAAGGGGGGACAGAAGCTGCCTGTCCGCCTGCATCTCATCGGGCCGTCGAAGATCGAAGAAACTGAGAGTCGCCTACCCACTTCCGTCGAATACTATCAGGATAGTGGTTTTTCTCTCGGCAAAACTACGACTCAATACGCTCGATATTGAACTCACTCCCTGCTCACCATCTACCTTCAGTGCATGTGAATAAACATTGTAAAATTTTTAACTGTTATTTTATTCACATATACCGTCACAGTGTAGTTACCTCTTAGTACAATATTCATTGAGCTAAAACTTGGACAACAGAAAATCTTAAACTGTCATAACAAAGATGATACACGTGAAAACATATTGTTTGAAAAGTGAATACAGTCATAACACGAAAGTTTTGATTGATAAACAGTCATAAAACAAATAATACAAAACGTTCCTACTAAATATGCAGAAATTAAAAAGTCAAAACAGTATTAACTCAAAATAATACTCAGCTATAGATAATTTAACATCAGTCAATATAGTCATATCTCAAAAGTGTCTTTTTAGACTTTCTTACCTCGGCGAAATTCCGACTTTGGCGGCGTATTATTTGGTTTACGCGCCCAGCGGCGCGTGCGATCGCACGGCGCCGGAGCACTAACTAAGAAAGTACGTTGTTGCCTGGCGCAAGTATTGAATGCGGCGGTAGTTAATAAAGTGTTTTATGTTCATAACTCTTACAAAAATTGACTTTTTTACATGAGTGTCTTGTCAGTATGTAGATTAAAAATTACTTGGTCCGTAGGTAATCTTAAGTCAATTCGGCCATTTTTTGAGTTAGGACTGTTTATGTTGTCATGTGCGAAGTGTTTTTATAATCAACTAGCAAACCCGGCGAACTCCGTTTCGCCACCAGATGGCTTCGTTATAATGTAACATTTCGTTTGGTGATTAAAAGAAGAAGAAAAAAAAAAATTTTTTTCCTAAAATTTCTTTGCTATAAACTAGCGATGCATCCGATACCGATACCGATACCGATATATCGGCGATATTTCGGGTCAGCCGATATATCGGTATCGACGATATTTTATAACCGATTCAACGATACTTTTTAATTTAAAAATGTAGTGTTAAAGAGCGTGTTGTCTCATCTATTTTGTTGCAAACGAAGCACGAACTATGCCCGGGGAAACCTTTGTGAAACAGACTTGCGAAATCTCCATTCTCCGAAAAATTTAAGATTACATACTTTATTTTTTTTAACAAAAATCTTATTAATTTTGATAACTAAAATGTATAATTATCCAATCATTTACCTATGCCACTACTTTTAATATTAATAAAAAAAATCTGACTTGTGATTTATTTATTTTATTTTAATTCACAATACGCGTATCGGTATCGGTATCGGTATCGCCGATATTTTTATAAGAATATCGGTATCGGTATCGTATCGGCGAAAAGGCGTATCGATGCATCCCTACTAGGGATAAAAATATCCCTACTAGGGATGCATCGATACGCCTTTTCGCCGATACGATACCGATACCGATATTCTTATAAAAATATCGGCGATACCGATACCGATACCGATACGCTTATTGTGAATTAAAAAATTAAGATATAATGAACAAATCACGAGTCAATTTCTTTTTTATTAATATAAAAAGTAGTGTCATAGGTTGATATTAGATATATAAATTTTAGTAATTAACATTAATAACATTTTTGTTTAAAAAACAAAGTAATCTTATTTTTTTTCGGAGAAAGGCGCTTTCGCGAGTCTGTTTGAAAAAGACCTGCGCTGGAAAATAGTCTCTCAGATG
Organism: Agrotis exclamationis; assembly: GCA_950005045.1. NCBI lineage: Eukaryota > Metazoa > Arthropoda > Insecta > Lepidoptera > Noctuidae > Agrotis > Agrotis exclamationis. Next base: position 21,052,316 of record OX465435.1, on the reverse strand, counting down.
CGTCAGAACTCACTTGAAATCTAAAGTACTTCTGCTCATTTTTTTTTTTTTCAAGTTTGGGTATTAGATGTCATTTCGCCAGAAAACGAATGAATCTGCATCTCTCGATATATTGGGAGACCTTAGGTATCTCTCGACTTCTTCTTTGAGAGAATTACAGCTCAGAGTAGACAGGGGCTCATCTTCCCACAAACACTCCAAAGCCCGCCACTCTCAGAACTTAGGGCGTTATCATACTAGCGGTTTGGAAGCGGCTGCGGGGCGGAGCGGCCACACAGCGAATGCGTCGCGTACACGCCGCGGATGCGCAGCGAGGACTTTGCGGACGTGTGGCAAATACGTAACGTTTTCGTCGCGTGTTTGTAGCAAATTAGCGCCGTACAATTCACTCACTGCCATGGTGATACGTACGTCCTGTCACATTCGTGTTTCATTACGGTCTTATGTGAGGTGGGGCAGACGGGCTGGCGTTTGTTCGAGGCAGAATAAAATGGCGTCCACTTTGCTGTTCGCGGCGATCCCGTTGCGCGTCCGCAACGAATTCGCTGCGCATACGCTGCGTGTTCGTTATGTGTCCGTAACGAATTCGTTGCGGGCCCGCTCCGCTTTGAAGACGTTCGCAATCCGCTAGTATGATAAACGCCCTTACAGTTGCAGTACTGGGTTTACCCGGGCATAGTTCGTGCCTCGTTTACAACGAAATAGACGAGACCACACGCTCATTTACACTACATTTTTAAATTAAAAGTATCGGTGAATCGGTCATAAAATATCGTCGATACCGATATATCGGCTAACCCAAAGTATCGCCGATATATCGGTATCGGTATCGGTATCGGATGCATCACTAATCCCTACTATAAACCTCACGGAGCCCGAGACCTTTCCAACGAATGCAAAACCGTGTAAATCGGTTCGTGCGTTATGGAGTTATAGCGTCAGGAAGGAAAACCCGACTTATTTTTATATTAATCAATAAAGCTCCTTTGTACACGGCTACAAAGGAGCTCGTGGCTAAATAATTACAGCAGCACAGCCCGATCTTCCGGGATTAACTGTGCTTGCCGAGTTTAGCATGTGGATGGGTGATCATCTGTCATAGCGAGTTCCCTCCGCGCCTGAGAAAGCACGTTAAGGCATTGATCCCGACTGCGGCTGTCATTTGTAAATCTTTGACAGTCGTTAATATTAGTCAGAAGTTCTAAAAGTCTGACAACCAGTCTTACCATGGGCATGGGGTATCGTATTATCCAGTTACTGGATTGTGGAGGTCCGATAGGCAGTCGCTCCATGTAAAATACTGATATTCAGCTGCATCTGGTTCGACTGGAAGTCGACTCCAATATAGTTGGGAAAAGGCTTGGCAGGTGATGATATGGCTACAAAGGTACATAATAAATCCCTTATCATCATCAGCCTATAAATGTTCCCACTGCTGGGACACAGGCCTCCTCTCTGTGAGAGGGAGTGGGCTGTAATCTACCATGCGGGCCCAGTGCGGATTGGTAGATGTCTTCGAATTTTTGGTTCTAAGACATGCCGGTTTTCTCACGATATTTTCCTTCACCGTTTTGAGAGCAGTGGTGTTGAAATAAATTACACAAAGTAATGCGCCTGACGGGGTTCGAACCCACGACCTATAGCTCGTAAGTCGAGGCCGATAACACTGGGCCACAACCGCTCATTAAAAAATTTAAAATTTGAAGGCAATCATGGATATTTGTAGGAGATACCATCGGTGCCTATCTAAAAAAATATAATATCAACTGCAATAATATGTTATTATGTTATCTGCAGACACTATAGGTGTGTGCAGATAAATATGCAGGTTTTGCCGATTAGATTAAAAATGCAAAAAAAAAAACATTTTCGTATGAATTGACAACCTCCTTCTTTTTTTAAAGTCGGTTAAAAAATCTCGAATGGCTTAATCATAATCTGAGTACCTCCTAAGGAATCTTGTAAATTGACAGAAATATTTATATTCAAGCCTGTATTACCATATTGGGTGGACAGATATCACAGTGTTGAATAACATTGGAAGCTGGCAACATTTTTTGCTCCATATGGATCAGGAATTTAATGAGTACAGTATAATATCATGTATTTATTAAGTTGATATGTAATCGATAGTCTTTTCCTTATGCTTATCCTGAACTGCATAATAACTACATAATAGGTAATCGTTAGGACAAAATGGGCGTTAATATACAGGGTGAATATTCCAACTGGGCGTGGATGGCTATATCCGAAAGTATGAGGAATACTTATCGAAAAATGCTGAAAGGAGCTTCGAGGCCGATTCTGACGAAAACTAAAACTACATCATTGGATTTTAGAAAAATTAATCATTCTTGCCAGGGATCGAACCCAATCATCATCATCAGCCTATAAATGTTCCCACTGCCTCCGCGGCCTCCTCTCTGTGAGAGGGAGTGGGCCGTAATCTACCACGCGGGCCCAGTGCGGATTGGTAGATGTCACATATCTTCGAATTTTTGGTTCTAGGACATGCCGGTTTCCTCACGATGTTTTCCTTCACCGTTTTGAGAGCAATTGTGTTGAAATAAATTACACAAAGTAATGCGCCTGACGGGGTTCGAACCCACGACCTACTACGCGTAAGTCGAGGCCGATACCACTGGGCCACCACTGCTCTTGGAACCCAATGATTCTGGAAAAAAAAAATCTCACCCTATATTATTACCTACTCCATTCGATAGTGTCGCTAACAAGGATCAAATTCTGGGAAGTAATGATGAATGTCAAACTACAGTGCTAATTTTTGGCAAAATACGAAACAGAACGCGTACAATTAGTAGTAATCATGTTTCGGATATAGTCATCCACGCCCAGTTGAAAAAATCACCCTGTATACTATATCTATATAACTTTCAGGGCTTGCTCAGTAGACGAAACTGAACAATTTTCCACATTTTTTTTTCAGCAAATGAAAAGAAAACAGCCTCTCCATACAAACTGTCCAATCAAGTTTTAATTTTGTTATGGTGAGGCTGATTTTTTTTTTTTCATTTCCTGAAAAGAATAATTGTGGAAGATTGTTCAGTTTCGTCTTCTAAGCACGCCCTGAAAGTTTGCGGAGGGCTGTCCCTTACACCCAGTATATTTTTTAAATTATTGTAAGAAAGATGAGGGTAACATAATAAGTACTGTCTAAAAAGGGTATCGAGGCAAAGGGCAACCGAAGGAAATATTGTGGTTTTTAGTCGGTACCTACGAGTCTGTCAGTCCATTTTGATCCACCCAGTGTGGATTCATTCATTAAAGTTCTACCCCTCATTTGATATAGATAGACAAAGGTTTGAATATAAAAATGGTATAGTCAAAGTATAGGTTCCTTTGATTTTGAACCTCTGTGTTGTCATAAACTGCTTGCATGATAGTGTGCAGTAGCAATAGTAGTAATACAGTTAATTACTAGAGATTATGACGGGGCCGTAGCCACGTTCAACACTGCTCTATGTAGGTAGCAGTTTTATAATCGTTTTAGCAGCACGACCCCAGAATGAAATGTAATACGACTATGTGATAATAGAATTTATATGACTGGGGAGCAAAGCCGCGGGTTACAACTAGTCATATTATATGATATTAAATTAATTAAAATACTCAATAAAATGAATCTTATGTAACGTTAGTGTAACTTATCGTCGGCGACTTCAAAGCTGGCGGTATGCGGTAAGCAGAAGAGCGGTAACCGTCTTGTGGTCACCGGCAGAGAGGTATGTGTGATCACCGGAAACTTATTGGTAGGAAGTTATGTGCACTGTGCATCTGTGCTTAGTTATGATAAACTTTCATTGACGCTCTCAAATAATATTAAAATGTAACTATTTATTGGAGAAATGAAATTGCAGGGCAATAAAAAAAAATATTATCACATAAAATAATGTGGAGGCGACCAATTGGTCGACTTTCAATTGTCAAAACAATTGTTAAAAAATTGAGATATAAATATTTTTTTTACGAAATGAATATTACGAATGAATTATAACGTCTAACTTAGTGAATTCCCGTTATTTGCTAGAAATATTTACTTGATAACAGAAAAAATCTAAATCTATCATTAAATCAGCAAAATGTCAACAAACAACGTATTTTCTGGAAACCCTCCACAACTCGCACGAACATAACCGATAAGTGGTTTGTATCTCAACTCCTGCGCATGGCGGCGGCGCGCGGCGTCTTCAAAGACACCGCGGCGGTGGGCGACACTACAGTAGGGATCGTGATTGTATACGTAGGTGATAAGGGCGTTAGTGTACTGCTAGCGATAATATTGCGTATCCTCGGCGATAAAAAAAATCCCGAGTTTTTCTCAGAATATTGGCCTTTCCTAAGCTTTTTGTTGTTAGTTCGATTATAATTGTATTATTTTAATAAATATCATTGGTCCGTTATCAGTGGACCGAAAGCGTACATAAATAATGATTATTAACTTTGTAAAATTTCATTGACTTCTGTTAAGTAGTCGACAGCAGCAAATGGATTCATATCTCTTTTATATTATTGATTTATTATATTATAATACTATAAATTGATAAACAGCATAAATTAATACACAAAGATACTCGTATTTTTATCGGGTTTTTAGGACTGTAATATCATTGACTACAATGCAGAATTTTAATTTACAGCTTTGTGTTAAAGTCCAAGATGTAACTGCAGCAAATAAATACGATACTTTCTATTATTCAATAATATTGATATAGGCCAAAACAAAGCTATTTAAATATATGATAAATTGTCCAACTGATGGCTCTCGGTATAATCATGTCGTTTAGCTTTGAAATTCAAAGCAGTAGGATCATATTACTTAACAAGGCATTTTCAAAATTGCCACCAATGTCATCGAGAAAGATAAAATAAAATAGAATTTGACGATATTTCTTTTGATAGTTCTTTTTTTGTACTTTATTTTCTTTTTTGAATCAAACGTATCTTTATAAAATGAAGGTAAGTATCTAAATATTTCGAATATTGCCTTATTATGTCAAGAAGCTTTCAGTGTCCCACAAGCTTTATCAATAGCTGATAATTCATTTTCAATTACACTATCTTAGAAAGAGTTATTTCAAGTGGGTTTTATTTACACTATGCGACATAAATTCGTAGTTTAATTTTTTTTTACTTTTGTATAATATTATACGGAAAGCAGAAGTATCCAGATTCTGGTTCTAATCAGAATCTGATATAATAGGCATGTATTTAAAATGCTTAACCACATAACCAATATTTAGCTGAAAACATTATAATTTACGATAGAAAAAAAAACGGATCTAACTACATAGTTTCAAATAATATCAATGAAATCATTATTGTTGGAATGCGGCAGTGAATGCACCCAAAATATTGTGAATTCTTAGATAATAATATCGGAAACATGCAAATTACTAGATATTCTCTATGTTGAAATCAACAATAGAAACGTGTTAGAAATTAGCATTTTATGTAAATAACAATAAAATATCTCAATTGCTAATTTTGTGGGTAACGGTAACAATATTACGTATATAAGTAGGTATTTACTTACTTAACATTGTTTTGCAATCCGTATCAATATCTCGTTTTAAAAACCCAAATTAATTAATTTATAAAAATGGCTGTTTATCTGTTTTTGTTTTCCTTATTAGGAATAGAAAGAAAAGAAGAATAAAGCCTCATTTAGACGTTGTTGCAAGAACTTGCATGCGATTTTTTGCATGCAATTTTGACTAAATTACGGTACCTATTTATTTGATCAATTGAATTTATTGTTCATTATTAGTCCGCAATGTAATCAAACTATAGCATGCAATTGTTTGTAGAGTGCAAATATGCCTTTAGACTTCAGTTTCCATTTAAAAGTCAATTTCTGCTCGTTAGTCTCGCTAAAACTCGAGAACGGCTGGACGGATTTGGCTAATTATGGTTTGAATTATCTTTGGTAGTCCAGGGAAGGTTTAAAAGGTGAGGAAATATGATAAAAAAATTGATTACGAGGCGGTTCGAAGTTTTAGGATCGTCGGTCGTTCCGATTCGGTCAGGTAGCTAAATAAAAATTTTCACTACGATTAATCGTATAGTGTGAACAAGCTTCACAGTTACCGACATAGGAACACTTTCCACGGGTTACTTGTACATGACGTGACTTATCTGTGATTTCTTTTAACAGCTGCGACTTGATCCATTAATCCTAACTTGTTAAATAACATCGTATTTATCTTAGTATGTAGGTAAACCGCGTTCTTTTAAAGAAGCCATCACCTCTATAAATTCTAAGAGGAAATAGGCAAGGAAACCTATACTAACATTCAGTTAAATGTCAAAGTTCCAACAAACTAACTGCCAAAAACCTAGACATTGGGCCAGTACGATTTTTTTTTATGGAGAACAACAACGAAATGTCGGACCAGAAGGAAATAGAACCCAGAATTCAATGGTCAATTTATTCTTCTCCTGTGCCAAGGCAGTTCCTACAGGGACATGTAAAACTTTTGTCAATCAATATTTTTAGAGCGACAGTGCGGTGCGGTGCGAAGCGAGGCTAAGCTCCTTGGATCTTGGAAATTGCCTAAGTGTACTCGCCTCCTTCAAGATTAGATGTCCCAAATCACCCCCGATTTCAATAAGTTACTAGTATTCTTAACCCAGGCAAGCCCAAGTCTGAATCTACGAACTACCGTCTTATCAGTCTCTTGAACATTCTGCTTAAATTCTACGCACATAATATCAACAAACCTATCTACTTTTAATTTGCTATTTCCTCCATTTCCTGAGCATGTAAATTGAACATTAGCACAGTGCCATCCTCGTCTGCTGAGCGCCATACATCACTGTGAGCGATTGTCCCCGCGGCCTTAAGACAAGGTTCCGACCTACTTGACAACATGTGTTTAGTTGCTGATGCCGCCATTGCATTGTAGTTACTCAGAAGGCTTATTGCTTGCAATTTACAAATGGAACTTCTAATTTGGAGGTCTCTTCGTTCATTATGATGATTAAATAAAAAAACGTAGAAAAACATTTTCAAAAAAGTAACCGACTTCAAAAACAACAACAAAACAAAAAAAAAAGGTGAAATAACCTAATTAATAACTTCTTTCGGATGTCGGTGGCTTTATTTTTATTTTATTTCATTGATTTTTAGCCACCGACTTCCGAAAGAAGTTACCTTTTTTTTGTTTTGTTTTGTTGTTGTTTTTGAAGTCGGTTACTTTTTTGAAAAAGTTTTTTATTTTACCCTTTTTAGTTTATTTATTAAATAGTCAACCCAAATTCTTGTAAAATACAAAATTTTCTTACATATGCACTAATCTTGTAATCCGTCACAACATAAAAAAAATCCATATCTCTAAAACTACTGAACCGATTTTGATGAAACTTGCAGTGTACCCTAAGTTGAACAATACCTAGTACAAAAAAAAAGAATTACTTAAATCGAACTTGTAGTTCCGGAGATATGCGTGCACAAACATAAAAACATACATACATACATACATACACTTGTGAAATTTGGCACATTTGTTCAGACGCTGATATAGACTAACATATATGAAAACTGGGTAGTTCTGATAATATTACATACATACGGGTCGAATTGATAACCTCCTTTTTTTTGAAGTCGGTAAAAAATAGACTCTTTTCAACAATCAACTCCTAGCTTCATTGATAGCGACAGTTTACCCGTAATCTGTGCCACAACACCCTGTCCTCCACCTTTCCTATTCATTCTGTACCTGTCACCTTTTTAAGGTTGTTTGTCACCTTCTTTCATAGATTCTCAAATATTATCTCTTTTCGCTTAGAAACGATCAAGGTCTGATGATAACCAAATCTTCTTATGACTTTTGTAATTGTTTGATTCAATAAAGACGATTTGTAGGAACTGTTGTGTATGAATACGCCTCTTTGCTTTAATCCTGTTCCCACTCTTTTATGGCTTACTCTTTTCTAGTTATTTACGTATCTATGCTCTCTTCTATTAAAATTCTTGGATCGACCGCACACCTTCTATTCTTCAGGAACGAATTGATTGTACCAACAAATGTAAGATCTACAGAACCATCACACCATCTACAGCAGCATCGAAATGAATGCATAATTTACTATCTTCTTCTACCGCAAACTTCTTAAATATTCAATTTCGTAAGCACAATATTATCTCCTAAAGTGAAACTTCTGTACCATATCTTCTCCGTGGTTGATCTGGTCATACACACTTGTTTCAATGATTAATGATTCGCGACTATGTTTGAAGTATGTCCTTTTGGGGAACAGGGATGGTTGTAGTGATCTTATTCCAATGGCATTGTGCTCATTAATCAGGTTGTAATACAGATGGTTATGGTTGGTAGTACCAAAATGGATGAACGGTATTTTTCAAGGACACTGGACTTAAAATCTGCAACAGATAGTCAAATCTTAACTTGAATGTTACTTCTAAGATTTAATATTCTTTTATAGTTTTCCAGTATTAATGTTGTGAATTTGGCACCAAAGTATTTGAGACCGACAGCGTCATCATGTTTTTTTAACCGACTTCAAAAAGGAGGAGGTTATCAATTCGACGGTATGTTTTTTTTTTCTTTTTTTTTTTGTATATTTCTTACACGATTACTCCGCCAATAGTGGACCGATTTTTAAAATTCTTTTTTTATTCGAAAGAAGGTACTTCTGAGGTGGTCCCATAGTCACCAAGTTGGGATCTGATGGTTGGATCCTGGAGAAATCGAGGGCAACCCTCGAATTTTATAGGCCGACACACCGTTTTCGCAAATTTTATGAAGTAATTTAAGTACTTGCGTATGGTAATCATAATTTCATGTAGCTGAGCTGATGATGGAAGGTAGAACTCCTTAATAGTAAGTAGTAGGCATGGACTGATTTAGTTTGAGTTCGCATATCTCTGGAACTTCAAGTCCGATTTAAGTAATTCTTTTTTTTTGTTGTACTAGGTATCATTTAACTTAGGGAATATTGCAAGTTTCATCAAAATCGGTTCAGTAGTTTTTGAGATAGGGAATTTTATTAGCTTATTGTGTACCTACATGAGCGATGTTATTACCGGTGTTATGGATTACAAAATTCTAGTGCAGATGTTGTATTTGACAAGAATTCGGGTTGAATATTTAAACTAAAAAGAGTAAAATAAAAACTTTTTCAAAAAAAAAAATGTAACCGCCTTCAAAAACAACCATAAAAAACGGTAAAAAACCTACAAAATAACTTTTCTTTCGGAAGTCGGTGGCAAAAAAAAGACAATGAAATAAAGAAAACAAAGACACCGACTTCCGAAAGAAAAGTTATTTTGTAGGTTTTTTTACCGTTTTTTATGGTTGTTTTTGAAGGCGGTTACATTTTTTTTTGAAAAAGTTTTTTTTTATTTTATCAACTATCACTTTTTCATTGTTTAATTGATTGGTTAATTGTCACTATATCTTGCTATTTCATTCCTATTTTACTTCGAACTGATTAAATCCTTGTATTTTGCACTTTTCTTGCAATTGAAGAGCTGCCCTTTATTACTTAGTCATCATTTTCACGTAAATGATAATTCCAAGCGCCATCATATCTCTCTGAACTGAAGAATTTAAGTATAGTTATTAAACAGTATTATCATAAAGATAATGTGTGTCGATAGTATTTCAGTAAACTATCTTTATGTGAGAGTTTAATAAATACGGTGAAAGAACTGCTGCCGAATCCAACGCATTTGGCGGTTTTTGGTAGAAACTCCAGCTTACTAAGAACATAATAGCCTATTAGTATACCTGGACAAAGCATGTGGTCCAGTCCAGTAATGGACGAGAAAAGTTTTACTTTTAGCCTGAATTTAACCCAGAAGCAAAGATGATGAGATGGAGATGAGATGGAGTGAAAAGATAGAGTGAGTTCACCCAGACGTAATTGGAACTCTTTGGTTCTGTTGCCCCGGTGAATCGTAAGATGGTGCAGAATGCTTAGCACATTATTTGTATTAGTGGTTACCGAAGTAATTCTCCGATTATTAGATATTTGTGTTATTTCAATATTTATTTCATCTTGACCTCTCCAAATATGTTATGCGTATTTCTGGGTCAAATCAAAAAGTTCAGCGGCTCGTTATCAATAAACTAGTTAAATCTTACATAATATTTGGCGGAAGCTACCTCCGTGCTATTTAAACTACAAAGCCAATATATTTGTCAAATATATTTAACACAATTTGAGGTTAGAACGCGGAACACTGCTCTGACCTCCGTCTCTCGTCTTGAAGGCTGCATCACTTTAAATTTTGCATATCGTGTGCAAATACGTACTTAATTATCGTGTTTGAAGTCAAATAATGAGTTTTTGAAGTATTTTTGGAGGTTTGTCTGTGGAATTTTAATTTTAAAACAGGTAGGTGCATGTGAAATGTTTTGAAAGTGGTAATGACATTGAGGGCGTAAATATTGTTAACACGAATTCTATCATCATAAGAAAGCAAAGCAGAGGTTTCTAAAAAAAATCTAGTATTTAAATAAGTTAGCTAAGTTAGAGTGGTAGTTTTCAAGACACCGTATTTTGAAAGAATTACTTTAGGTTCTGGAATCAGTCGTTACTTTACGAAAATCCATAACATTATCAAAAATATTCTGTGTTAAAATTACAGTAGGTAGGTATGTTTGATTTTATTTATAGAGCAAAATAAACTAAGCAAACTTCTTTAAATCCTTTTAGGGGTCGTGGTATATCTGCATCCACTATTTGGACTACAGGTATTTGGTAGGGGCAGTAGTCTCGGGCACGCCGCAATCGCGGCGGTAAGACCCCTCTTTGAGGAGTGGCTGGAAAGGCGTCACGGCGTCCTGACCTATCGGATGACGCAGGTCCTCACCGGACACGGATGTTTCGGGAGGTACCTGTGTCGGATGGGGAAGGAAGAAACGCCGGGGTGTCACCATTGCGAAGATCGCCCGGAGGACACAGTAGAGCATACGGTGCAAGACTGCCCCGCTTGGGCAGAGCACCGCCGTGTCCTCACGGCAGCGATAGGCGGAGACCTCTCGCGCCCGGCATTGGTCGAGGCCATGCTGCGGGGCGAGACGGAGTGGGAAGCGGTCGCCTCCTTCTGCGAGGCAGTAATGCTCGTTAAGGAGGAGGCGGGCCGTGAGAGAGAGAGGACAGCGTCCTCCCTCCGCCCCACCCGCAATGGTAGACGCCCACGGCGTCGGACGTCGCAAGACGATCTCCGGCCACCGTAGGCGCGGGCATGCGGGCGGCGAGTAAAGGGCAACTCGCCGCCCGACCATGGACCATGCCCGGGTCGACGGCGCGTTGTGTTCCACGCGCGCCTCAAAGAGCGTCAGCACGATGACGGGGCCCCGCCCAAGAGGGCCAAAGCCTGCCGGGGTCGCGGGACTTATCTCATTACCGTGACCCCGGAACATAAAAGGCTATTGAAGGACACCGTGGATTTTAGTCAGTACAAGTCTGACAGTCCCTCCCGCCCTGCCCGGGGTGGGAGAACTCATTTGATGATTTTACCACGCTAAAAAAAAAAAAAAAAAAAGGGGCAGTAGTCTCATCATTATTTTTGTTGGACAACGGCACTTCTATTGTTGATCTAAAATAAAACTGGGATTTTAGTACCAGAGACCACATCTTGGGAAAATCCGTCTGTTCCAAAGGCCTGCTGTGCGCACATCGATACACTTAAGTAGGATAAGTGTATTTTAAGTGCATACAGTTAAGATTTCAATTGCTGTGACTAAATCTTATTGTCACCGTTCAAGAGGGTGTTAGCAGCACGTGTGTTTGAAACGTGTTTAAATAATATAGTTATTAGATATTACGTTTGTTTATAACGTTATCTTTTGTGGTGTTTTGATAAATGTATGGAGTAAGTATTGTGTAATACGGTAGTAAAGTGATGTTAAGTGAACACGATTTTAATAAAGACTTATAGTTAGTTACAATATTAAGGTTAACGAAATATTCAACTTCAGGAATTTCAGTGCTTCCAATATTCGATTAAAGTCATGTCCTTTTTATTTTTTCGACCCTGGTGCCTTAAATTCGCAAGGTACTATGACTTTTTTTTTTAGCGTAGTAATATCATCAAATGAGTCCTCCCACCCAGGGCAGGGCGGGAGGGACTGTCAGACTTGTACTGACTAAAATTCACGGTGTCCTTCATTAGCCCTTTACGTTCCAGAGTCACGGTAATGGTAGGTATAAGTCCCGCGCCCCGGCAGGCTTTGGCCCTCTAGAGGGGGGCCCCGTCATCTTGCTGACGCTCTTTGAGGCGCGCGTGGAACACAACGCGCCGTCGACCCGGGCATGGTCCATGGTCGGGCAGCGAGTTGCACTTTACTCGCCGCCCGCATGCCCGCGCCTACGGTGGCCGGAGATCGTCTTGCGACGTCCGTCGCCGTGGGCGTCCACCACCGCGGGTGGGGCGGAGGGAGGACATTGTCCTCTCCCTCACGCGGCCCGCCTCCTCCTTCGCGACCATGACTGCTTCGCAGAAGGAGGCGACCGCTTCCCACTCCGTCTCGCCCCGCAGCATGGCCTCGAGCACTTACTATGACTTAGAAAATAAATGGTTGGAAGAAAGAAACTATACCAGTTATTATTTATATGTGTACCTACCGTTCTATCGTAGAATTTGTTTGTATGGTTAAACGTTGAATCTTTAGAACTGCTGGTTTAAAAAGGCAAAAAAAAAATCGTGATAGGTTGTCCGTTTAATAAGGTTATAATTTAAGATATAGTATAACATCACTCTACGAAAAGAGCAGTAGGGTTGAAACAAACAAAACAGAACAGCTATTCATATTATACTCCACACAAGATATTTTATACACGCCACAGTTCACATCCTAACAAAATGTCCCTAACACCTTATTAGATAACGTAATAAAACAAAGGGGACAGGTCACCGACCTCCCATCATTCTGTGGCGTAATACAGGAGGAATCCCATGATGTGATGGGACATACCGCCGTAATGAGGGCAATGTAGGTGAAGAATTTATATGGGGTAATAGAGGATGATAAGGTGAACTCCTATGGTGGTATGGAAATTTTTGGACCCTACTTTTTGGGGTACCGTACTAAAGGGTTAAACGAGACCCTGTTACCATATGACTCCTCTGTTCGTCTGTGTCCGTCTGCATTTCACAAACTGTGATAGTAATAATTAATCCATTTATTTCAGAAATCATTCCTTAAATACAATCTTTGTTAGTAGAACTACTTTTAAAAATAAAAACTATGTTAGTAATTTACGTTTTTTTTTGAGTCAACTACATGAAGCTGAATCAAAAAGTGCACATTACAGACAATTCAGTTTGTTAGCAATGACACCCAGGAGACTGTTAGAGCCGGCCCGCACCCTGTACTATAAGAATAATTTATATGATTTACTTCTGTTGCCATAAATATTAAAAAAAATAGAATAAAATAAATATATATTTTTAATTAATATGATTTTTCTATGTTGTAAAAGCTCCCATACATCAGAGATAATTATATTGCCGTTTTTTAGATAATACTACGGAACCATTAGTTCGCGACTACGGCTCGCACTTGGCTGGTTTTTCTTGGGTACTGGTCTATATAACTCTATACTTTCTATTAGAAGGTAAGTATGTACTTGATAAGGTTGTAAATTAAGATAATGGGATCTTTAATAGCTACTTAATAGAGTTGAGTAATGAAGAAAATGTGAATGATTTGGATTACTCACTTTTCTAAGTTAGATACGACTTTTTACTTCATTGTTCCATTTATGGAGTGACTAACTATCTCGACCTTCACAACATAGTTTCTGGTTGACATTACAATATCCCTTGGACCCATTAGAGAAGACTGGTTTTAGACATTCCGGCTTCTACTCGTACTGACTGTCCAAGCGAGACCAATACTTGATTGTTAAGGTACTGATACACATGCTTTAAACTAGCATGCTAAAGCACGAGAGCATGCTAGGTACTTTTAAGCTAATGCTACTTAGTAGCATGTGTATGGAAACTATTTGCTAATAATGAGCATGCTAATTTTGAGCATGCTCAAAAATATGATATATCATATTTAAATAGCTGTTTGATTGTCCATGACTTTGTTAGAACTGAGAGCGAGAGAGCATGCTTATTGCTAGCAAACGCAAGCAAAATGTAAAATATTCATAAGCATGCTCGAATGAAGCATGCTCATAAGCATGCTCATAAGCATGCTCATAAGCATGCTCATAAGCATGCTCTTTTAGCATGCTAGTTTAAAGCATGTGTATCAGTATCTTTATACTTTTGGACTTCTGAGTACCTGATACCTACGGCTTTTATTAGGTACTGATGACAACTAAATGTGAACACTGGAGATAGTTATGTTTTAAACGGCCACCCATCCACAAACCAACCTCGGAAATCATTACTTTACCCTTTTTATTACCCTGATAAAGTCATCAAATGAGTCCTCCCACCGAGGGCGGGACCGGAGCGACAGTCAGACTTGTACTGACTAGAATCCACAGTGATCCTTCAATAGCCCTTTGCGTTCTACGGTTACTAGATGAGACTTTCCTGCGATGACTTTAACCTTGAAGACGAGACCGCACACCATGTGGGCTAGAATCCGAATACCTATCAAACTATAAATTATCTTTAGGTATGCAAATTAATTAATTCCTCACCGCCCTTTACATGCTAAACCAAATCGCGTAAAACTTTTCTCAGTGAACCAGTAGGTCACTGACAGATTTCTCTCGTGGGCGGCGTCTTTGAGTTCAACTCATTTACATATTTATTTGATGATCTGTTGCTTGTGACATAGATATCGCCACTGTACAGTCTCAAGGTTGAAAAGGTCATTAATACGCCATTTTGTAGATACTTCATTTGGATTTAGGTTTATTTATAGCCTTTGGAATTTGATTTTAAAGTAGTGAAAATTGTCACCTGCCTAGCCTTTTCCCAACTTTATTGGGGTCGGCTTCCAGGCGAACCAGACGTAGCTGAATATCAGTATTTTATATGGAGCGACTGCCTATCGGACCCCCAAAACCAGTAACTGGGTAATACGATACCCCGTGGTAAGACTGGTTGTCAGACTTTAGAGCTTCTGACCAACTGTAACGACTGTCAAAGATCTACAAATGACAACGGCTTTACGTGCTTTCCGAGGCACGGAGGAAACTCGCTATGACAGATAGTCATCCTTCCACAGTCCAACCTCGGCAAGCGCGGCTTAACACGGAAGATCGGCCTGTGAGGCTGTTATTATTTAGCCACGAGTGTCTTCTTCTAAAGTATTAGTGAAAATGTAGGGTACTAAACAAGTTGCTTTACGCATCTGTCTGTATGTGCAATATGATTCTTGAAGATTTTGCAACCAATTCGAAACAGTTTTAGCGTCAATTAAGTACAATTTCTAGAAGGTTTTGATATAGAACGGAAATCTTAATATTTTAGCATGAGAAAAGCACCGTGAGAATAAGTAGCAAATCTTAGTAGGATGTTATTAGCGGAACAAGCATCGTTGACCAGAAATAGTAAAAAAAACTTGTCTTAAAGTTTCGGTACATTAGTCAAACTATCCATCTATTTAAGGTCAAGAACTCTCCACCTCGACCCCAGTTCACGAATGACATATGATAGTTGATGTTATCCGGAAGATGGCCTATGCAGAGGACTGCAATCATCAAATCAGTGGCCAAACGAGGAGGTAATTGCAATGTCCCCTGAGATTTGAGAGGGGGAGGTTATATTTAGCATTTGGACCACTGGCTAGTAAATCAATCCTATAAGAATATTGAACTGTTATATCAGTTGATGGAAAGGTTTTTCTGTAAACAAACCTTTTTTTTTGTTTTGGGAAATCATTGAATAACTCCTCCCGCTCTGAGTAGCCCTAAAACCTCTCTTGAACTTCCTGCCAAATGAAGTTTTAACTATTTGGCAAGAAAAACCAAAAGAATCGGAAAATGTAAAGGCTAGAAGATTGAAAGTCAAAAAAAGTTTAGGACTGTCAATTGTTTTGTTATATAGTGTTTATAGACTAATGATTAGTAATGAAAAGTACACTTTTTATAAAGCTTCATAAATAAATGCTTCATAAATATCGCCCGTGTCTACATGACTATTATTTATACACTACAAACATACATATACCTCGACAAAAGCGTTATTATGTTAAAGTTCCTGTTAGCACAGTGAGTTACATCAAACATCGTTAACTTGAACAAACTTACCGTTTAGTTGGGTAAGTAGAAGCGTAAGTTGCGAGTGTCACTTAGTTTCAAGTACCCTTGAGGATAACTTAGCGATTTACGTTACGATAGATAAAAGTTAGTAAATACTTCAAAAATCGTTTGTAAATGATTAGTAATAGAGACAGTTGAGCTCACTAGAAGTTGGACTGTCCAAGTACTTATTACAGACATATTTTTGTGAAACATTGAACTTTGTTTTGATCAACGAGATGACAGTCAAGTAAATTGCCATACCATTTTAAGTGTACAGCGAATCTTGCGCAGTTAATTAGAGACCCTTAAAAGTTGGCACCTACTGCGTCAGCCTGTTTGACCTCGCATCCTGTGATTATATTCATCTCAGATTATAGAATCAGGCGTTACTTTGCGGAAATCCATGACATTAAATGTTATGAAAAATATCTAGTTTTAATTCCGCTACAAAAAGCCATGCAATCAAACCTATACTCTGAGTATAGGTTTGATTGCATGGCATGTTTTTTCCATTTTTCTTGCACGTATGCATATGTATGTGGGCGGGAGGGTGGGACCTTTGCTTCATGTGCATATGCATGAGGGCGGGAGGGTGGGACTGCATCCTGCATGAAGCCTGGATTTTTGTAGCGGAATTAAAACTAGATATTTTTCATAACATTTAATATATTCATCTCAGTTTGGCTTTAATAATTCAGAAAATTCTCAGGACTTTCATTTAAATAAGGGTCCCGGGAATGCCTTAAGATGTTTTCACGGCCTAGAACGCAAGGGGCAATTGAATGAATATGGTGGTATTTAGTCAGTCAAGGCAACTAGTCCTTTATGCTGCACCCAAAAAAGAGGAATCTTTTAATAATTTTCTGTCTGAATCTTCACCATTAAGTCATGAGATATTTTTTCTTATCAGGACCCTTCAACCGACTTCAATTTCCTTCTCTTGCTTGAGAAACAGTGCAAAATTTGACCTAGCTTCAAGTGCAAATCTCTCTCATTCGCAATAAAGAATTAAATGACTCTGCCCGCCCTCTATCCATCACCTCCCCCGCAATGATACGTAAAACAAATGTGATTAGCACACAATTAACGCAGACAGACAGACAGACGCAATAACATACATTATACATGTGTAGGACATGTGTTACTAATTGTGTAATGAAAGTCAGGTGGTTTTGTCTGATGGAGATTTCGAAAATCTTAGCTGTGAAGAGACAGGACAAGACCCGAATTCATTCCTCTCAGTTTTTGCTGATTTTCTCCAGGATTTTTTAATGAATATGCCCTCCATTTTTTCACAAGATTTGCTTTTATACTGGGCTAAATAAACAAGGAAATTTAGTAAGACAGAGCAAGAAAGAAAAACATGGTGAATTTTACTTCAGCAACTTACAACGAACCTTTCCCGGCAAACAAGAAAGTGGCCAGTTCTGATTTCAGAAGAAAAGCATTACTTTAGAGAAACTGTTCTTAAAATTCTGAACCAAATAACTAAAATTTAAATCGTAGTCTATCAAAGTGACCTTTTTCCCACAATTTGCCTCTATACGGGACTCATAAATATGCCATTAACTAGACCCTCCTTAACAAGCAAAGTCACAACCAAATCATCGTCTCCAATAACAATGCCGCCATTAATTTATGTAGCACGCAAACCTGCGCATACGCATTTGTGTCGCTTTAGGCACCCAATGAATGGGGTGATTCAGTTTCCTTGATAGAAGATAATAGCTCTTTATTTAGAGAACTTTTATGTATTGTATTGCATGTGAACTTTTATGGATTGTTTATCATTATCAGTAAACACTTTCGTTGATTAGTCACTTCAATTTTAGGTGAAGGATAAGTATGCAGTTTGGTTGTAATGTTTGCTTTAATCGTTGTAAAGTTAGAAATCTTTTTGCAAACAGCTGAAGTGTGAGAAAAACTTGCACTTTAGACATACTGCCGGAGGCTATCAATTACCTTTTCACTTTGGGAAACAATCCACTTGGCATGCTACTGGCAAGGGTAGGAATGAAATAAGTAATAGATTCGTTAAATACAATATTTTTTTCACTAATCTGATCCAATAACCTACCTTATTGGTCTTTTTTGTGTCCACGCAAGTGAAACTGTAAGTGAGCTAGAAGTCCTCATTTGATTTCCAGATTGGGTAAAGTGTAACTAGATTTTTCCTTTAGGATTTCCTCAATAGCATCCTCGGATTCTGAACGGCAATAGGATCGTCCCCTATTACTAACATTTATGTAATTGTTTTTTTAAATTGATAATAGTGGTTGTAGATTATTAGGCACACTTCTGCCAAATTTTCGCGATTACAGGTATATTGTTATGCTAATCTATTTCCTTCATAAATAGTCATACTACTATTATGTTAGTAGTCGCATTATTACAATCGTCGCAAACAGGATATAGTTTCCAAAACATAGATTACGATTCTATGAAGTACGCCTTTATTACTGATTTCGTTATTATGACAGAGTATCAAATAACTAACAACAAGACAAGGTATGAAATTGCGATGTACTAAAATAAAATGGCTGTCAAGACACTGATAATTTTAAATAATGATTAATAATTTTATCTTATCCATAAGTTCTAAAAATAACTCACATTATCATTAATCAGAGAATCAAGTACCTGTTTTTAATACGCAAACAAAATTTTACAATTACGTACGTAATTGCAATAGATCAATAGATTTTTAAGAGATTATATTATTATTTCATCAAAAAAGATTATGCCTGATAGTTGAAACAAGTGGCAATCGTTTTCGAATAGTATTATGGGTTACATTTTCGATCTAAATATTGCATTTTTACAGTCCTATACAAATACTTACATGTTGGTTTGTCACTTACAAAAAGCACTTTTCAATTTTAAAGTAGCGTTCAGTAGCGAGCCCTGTCACTTACCTATGACTAATAGCACAGAAAGCAAGACAATGCAAGGGCGTGTCACATTTCTATTATGGCATACCATAGAACACAGAACGTTTAATGTCGGCAGTACCTGCTAATAACATTCAGCAACTGCAAAACTGCAGCGACAATCTCTAATTGCGATGACGAAACTAAACCAAAACAGTGGTTTCCCATATAGATAACCATTATGAAAATAGCAACAGGCAGCAATGTTGCCATCTACAAAAGCGTTTTCATAAAGTTACAGTTATATCACTGTGGTCTGTCATTACAGTTAGTCCGCTGTGTCTGCGTATCTTATGTCTTTTGTAAGTGTATAATTTTAAGCCATGGATCCTTTTAAAACCGTAACTTTTTACGTCATCTGCGTTATTTAAAGGTAATGTCATCAGAGACTATAGTTTTCGTGTCTTGGTGTCGACCGCCTCTAGTAGACTTCTTGCTCTATGTGGTACTTCTATATGCATCGCAACCCGCGGCCAAACGTAATGCGTTTTTAAATCGTTCCTCTGGACACGCCTTTACGTAACCTAGGGTTGGTGAAAGTCGGAAACGAATTTATAATTCACTTATTAGGATTACTTAGGGCTTCAGTGTTCGTTTGGTGAATTTTGATTATAGGAAAGTTATGGTGGTCGATGACGCTATGGGCACTATCATCCATCAGTTTTGTCATGATCTAATTAAATATTTATAGACATGTATGAGTAGGATATTAGTTATTGCGCAGTTATTTAGCATTGTTAGGATTATTTTTTCCTGTAATACCTAAATAGTTTAAAACGCAATTTGCCTACACTGAAAACAATATTTATAGTATCTATAATGAAATATTATTGATTTTTAAAAATATGTTGTGCATGAACGTTGCTGCAAAATGAATATTAATATAATGTAAGAATCGCAACAGATTGCGTTCTGCAGTTTGCAAGTGCTATGTGTGAAAATTTAAATATCTAATAGTTATCTATACATATAATAAATCTGTAGAAGGGTCAATTCTGTACATTGAAAATATTGAAAAAATAAATAGCGGGGGGTGTTGCTGGATCGATACCAAACCCAAATATGTGATTAAAAAAATTTTTGTCTGTCTGTCTGTCTGTCTGTCTGTCTGTATGTGCAGGCATCACGTGAAAACTAACGGTTCGATTTCGATGAAACTTGGTATAATTATACCTTATTATCCTGGGCATAAAATAGGATACTTTTTATCCTGGAAAAATACGTAGAAAAAAAAATCTTATTTTTCAGTTTTGTTCATCGACGTTGTTCTGTAGAACCGCGAACACACGTTGCATTACCCGCAGTGGATTCAGCGGCGTAACCTGTAGCGCCGAAAGTCGGATTTGGCTTGAACCGTTTGCGGCACACGCGGGCCACGCCTCCCCGGCTCCTATATAAGGAGCCGCGTTCCGCGCCGCGCGATGCATATAAATTCTGAATTTTGATGCGAGCGGACGTGTCCAGTGTGGCGAGCGGTCGTCCGTGGAATTAATATTGTATGCGTGTAATTTTAAACCGTGCTTTTCCGCGCGACCTTTTTGATTACTGTTCCGATCAGTTATTTGTAAATACAAGGTCGGAATTACTATGAAAAAAATATTTACTACAGAACGCGAGCTCAACAGCAGTAGCTCAATAGAGGGATCTCCTTAATTGTTATAGGCTTAAGCTGAGAACATATTATCGGACGCAGTGCGCGACGCGGCTTAGCAGTGTGCACGGTAGTTCGGACGACCCTCTTCGGATGCACAAACATCCAGCCGGCCAGATTCTGTTCGGACGTCCGAACGCTCAAGGTCACGTCCGCGTCTTACGACCGACAGTTTGCACAGTGTAGTATTAAATGTACTGGCTAGATAATGAGTAAGCTGCGTCTTTGACGCGTCCGATAATTTGTTCGCAGCTTTAGCCGTATTTGGGTCCAATAGATATTTATAAGATGTCATTGTCAGAGTTACTCAAAATGGAGAAATAAACCATCCACGCGAAGACCGACATCCGCGCGGACGGAGTCGCGGGCGGAAGCTAGTTGGCAATAATTGTTTAGTTCACATTGTAGCTATAATAAGCTAGACAAAATATTTTTATCAACAAGCTATTGCATTGCACACTTTCAATAAACATACGATTACATATAATTATACAATGTATCAGCCTCCAAAGGAGATCTTTCAAACACTTTCCCAACTTCCTGCATATCCATCTAATCAATCAAATGGTACCACACTATCAGACAACCACTCTCCGACAGCCCTGCAAGGCGTGACCACACTCTGACACACGTCAATACTTCCTGCGACCATCAACCGACAGTCAACGGTAATCAATACGATTGTGCCGACACTTCCTTTTATCACTACGGTGATTGTGGCCGGTGATAAACCAAATAAGAACTTATGACGTCATTAATAAGTACTCCTTTTGTCTATCTATGATATCTGTCAGGTTTCTATACTTTTTTGGGCAAGCTATACTATGGTGGGATCGATTTCGAAGGAAAAAAACGTCGGCTTTTTTGTTTAGGAGCGGTTCTATTGTTAATTTCATGGGCTGCGCTGATCAAATGATAGGGGTTTATGATTTGTTTAAATAAATGAGCTTGTGCTCATTAAGGAACGTGACTTGTTAATTTGTCGATTAACTAATATCGAATTAATAAAATTTATGAAGTCACTCGATAACAGACAACGAGGCAACGCATTCTAAATCAGTCAGAAATTTATATTTTAAGCATGTTTTATAATTTAAATTGGGGATGAAACTTAAGGACTTCATGATTTTTCCTGCATTGGTAGTTCAGGAGAATAGAAATAAGAATAGAAGACAAGAAAAGCCCAAATTAAATGAAACTACATCAATTGTTTTGCTTTCCTCTTAAAAAAAAAAATCCATAACTTTTCCTTATTTTTTTTTCAACCAAACTTCGTCATGTTAACAAGAAACACATTATGTATTTTTACAATTTCTCAAAACAGGTCAAGACCACCGCGGTTAGAACCATTTAACACATGACTATAACCATTTAATTACATACGACAGTAATTAATCGGAATCAAGTCGTATTTTTAACTCTCCGTTTTTTGCTTCGGGGCTTATTAAACGTAGTTTATGTGTGTGGTTGATTATGATCTGATTATAAGGTGAACCGGGTTTTATTTCCGTATGGAAGTGTTTAGTGTTAAATTGTTTATGTCATTACTTAATCGGTATTTAACGTTCCCATTGATGGGAATTAGGATTCCATCTAATGTCATAGTGAGTTACAAGTCATGCAGTCTGCAAAGTGAGTTGGGGATGTCTAACCTAACCTAACACAACCAAACATTCAAAGACGAAAAAGACGAATAAAGAGATAACAATAATATTCCACAACTATCACACAACGCCATCTAGTCCCAAGCTAAGCAGAGCTTGTGTTATGGGTACTAGACAACTGATAAACATACTTATATATTTCTAAATACATAAATATTATAGATAAATTACACCCAGACACAGAACAAATGCTCGTGCTCATCACACAAACACTTGTCCTGGGTGGGAATCGAACCCACGACCTCCGGCGTAACAATCAGGGTCACTAACCACTTGACCAACAGGCCTGTCGTCGGCCTGTTGTCGACATGACGTCTTTAAATGTTTGGTTGGGTCTAGGACATGGCGGTTTCTTCAAGATGTTTTCTTTCACAACCGTTTTGATGAAGGTCGCGGGACTTATCTCATTACCGTGACCCCGGGACATAACGGGCTATTGAAGGACACAGTGGATTTTAGTCAGTACAAGTCTGACAGTCCCTCCCGCCCTGCCCGGGGTGGGAGGACTCATTTGATGATTTTATCACGCAAAAAAAAAAACCGTTTTGATGATAGTGGTCATAAAATAAATTATCTGCTCTAAATGGCTACCAAAGTTCGTATCTCGCAGGTAAAGACCTGTTACCCTGAGCTATCTACCTATACTTTTAAAGAATTAAAAGTCATAAATTCAATTGCCATTATTTCCATAAGGTAATTTGCACATGGCAATTTTTCCTTAAGCATTAATTAACATAAACCATTGTTAGAGGCGATATTTCTAACTATTTCTTACCCAATTGCGAGAAGCTACTATGAAAATACCGCGATGGAAACAATAGAAATTAAAGCGAACAGGCTTCTTCTGGGTAAGCTCATTTCATGGTAGACTTAGTCTAAGTCACCAGTGACATAAACTAGAGTGAAGAGCAAAATCCATCTTATTTAAAAAGATCGAATCCTGAACCTGATGCTTTAATAACCTTCATGATTGTATTAGTAGCTCTGGTGAGAACACTATTTATTTTATTTTACAAACTATTTTATTTTATACATACCTACTGTTTTTATATAATACACAATATCTATATATATAATTATATTCTTTATTTCAAGCTGATTTTCGTCCGTGAACTCACTACGTAGGCTCAGTTGAAAACCAGCGTCGGGCACTAGTTGTCCGGCATTTGCTGAACTGGGTCTATTTGGCGCAGCCGTGAGACACACAATATTTTAGTGTTTAGTTGTTACTTTTTTAATCATTTCTTTTCTTTATGTTGTGTGTATTATGGCATGTGTCATTAAACGTTTTTTCTTTCTTTCTTTCTTTCTAACCTCACGATCATCAGCCTCTCTTCCAAGTACTAGACTAAGTCAGTCAATCATACAGTATGATGTCTGTTTATACAGGGGGTTTGTGAAAGCGAACTGTTGTCTTAAGACCCGGTGGCCTACGACCTTAGTGTTTGTTCACGTGCCTAGAGAAATCGTCGTTGACATGTGCTGTCTTCCGTATAAGTACTTAAGAAAGATCTTCATAATCATAATGATTAAAAGGCTAACTTGCAATCGATGGAAATAATGGACATATGGGTCGCGGGACTGTCTCATCAGATAACCGTGACCCTGGAACATAAAGGGCTATTGAAGGATTACCGTGGATTTTAGGGCTCTTTGGTCAGTCTGACAGTCCCTCCCGTTCCGCCCTGGATGGGAGGAATCATTTGATGATTTTACAACGATAAAAAAAATGATTTCTTTATGTAAAAAATCCTACGAAATACTACCTACACATTTGAGTAACATTAATTAAGAAATATTGCGAATTTGGAATACAATGCGACCACTCAGACTGAGATGTTTTCTTTTAAAAATGATCCTTTCAAATACACTCAAGTGTTATCTGTGCAACTTCGCACCACCTACGACAAAATCCTGAAGTACGTAACACCAATATAAATATAAAAAAAAACATATTGCAAGAAAACCTCCTTCAAACTCACTTAACATCATCTCAAATATCAATGGAGATGAGTCAAAACATACTTTCACTAACTAAATTTAGTGTGACATTAAGCCTACTAGAACGTCTATAAAACATACAAAAATCCACTCCCGCGCACCGCACCGTGAGAATTTGCAAGTGTTCATGGTTAGCACGGATTATGGAGTAAATGGAGTAATCAGGAAAGGGGCTAAGTACTTTGTTTTGGTATTAGCAGTGTTAATAGACTGATAAGAATTTGTGGAATTTGCGAAATCTTTTCGGAAAATTAGGTTTACCGCTCTCAATTTTTGCGAAGATGAAAACCGTGATTTAACCTTTGTAGTATTAACCACATCATGTTTTTATTATGCATTTACAAATTCTATAAGATTTATAATTAATCTTCAGCCTGATATTGAATATTGATAAACATACTAAGATTTGGACTTTGTATCAATTAATGCACCTGCAATATTTTTATGTCATTATTAACATCCTATACTACCAAGGTTATTTCAAAACAACATGGCCAAAATAAAGATATGGAGTTTAGACATCGGACACGGACAGATATTTCATTAAAATGCTAGAGTTCGGTGTCCGCAGGTGATCTGCAATTTGTTCCAACTAGTTTGAAAGATCCTATACGCAGAAGAAGGAAGCGTATGGAGCACTCCATTCTTTACTCTTTCATGGTATTAAGCAACGTTTAGTAATATGAGGGTAATTATGTAAACGGTATTGCGAGTAAAACGAATTGTTTGAGAAAATTTGTTGATTTGACACGCCTGCGACTACGCCACAGTTTTGTTGTTTTTTTTAGGGTGTCTCTGATGTTATTACATGTTTGTTTTTCTTATTCATAAGTATGTTACCGCATTTGGTATTTTGCTGCTAGGGCTTAATTGATCTTCATAATTAGTGATTTGTAGTCCAATTTATTCCATGATTTGTTTTCCCTACCAGTGAATTTCTTTCACGAAATTCATTGTTAGCAACGATTTAAGAAATAACCATTCTGGGTCATTCTAGGATAAGCCCCAGCCCTTTTAAAGCACAGAAGAACCCGTCAGTGATGTATTCTTTATTAATGACCACGAAACCATCGCGTGTGTACCCTTTTTAAAAATTAATTTCAAGGCGATACTTGTGGTACCTCATATAACCTTCACTTTTAACCATAATCAACACCAAATACCATCGTTCCCCATAACATGGCCTTGACAAAAACCCCGACTTTCCATTGGGCAACCACCCTTATATGTCCACTATAAAGGCACTCACACAACGACTGATTGTTCGCGCCTTATACAGCATTGAAAGCTATAGTTGATACTTTTGATGCGATGCAGAGATAAAAAATAATGGGTTTATGAATATGGTGGTCAAATTGTAGGGTTGAGAATAGTGTTATCATTCGTATATTTTTAAACATAGGGGGATTATTTTAACAGCCTTTTTTTTTACTGAGATAAAGAAAAATGGCCATTTTTTTCCAATTCCTTCGATTATATTTATTTATACAGCTCTCAAGGGTGAAGGAAAACCTCGTTTGGAAATGTTCATGTCATAAGACCAATATTTAGAGGACACGTGACATCTACTAAACTGGACTGAGTCCGATCCCTTTAAAAAAAAAGGTTTATTTTACAACAGCGGCAATATCATAACCTGCCTAAGATTTTAAATATTGAAATGACAACCCTAGTTAAAAGAAGATCAGTTATAAGTACGAGTATATGATGATGAAAAATGTGAAGCAAGAGTTTCATTCATACATTGATTAACAAGCAACTAAGCAAGGTTGTTACACGGAAGGATGTCAGAATTAATTTGACAACGTTATTAACTAGTACTTCAAAGTTCTGTTGATTGATTTTTTAAATCACAAAATTATGTGTAACAACGCTTTGAGCTTTCATTTGACCAATGTCAAGGTTTCTTTAAGAGTGATAAATCACTTTATTTTAAGTAGACAATTTATTTTTTAATTTATTAAGCACATAGATTTTAGATCTTAAGCTCATCAGTCAGGTTTTTTTCTAACTTCTTTGAAGACGATTTCAGGTCGGTTTCAGACCAAACAAATGCAGCTGAACACCATTATTTCACTTGGAGTAACTACCCACTTGAAATCCATAACCCAGTTACTGGGTAATATCTTCTACCTGGTCCTAATAACTGTCAAAGATCTACAAATAAACGATACTTTTAGGTCATATACTTAAACAGAATCTATGTCGTCACCATCATTTAGACCTTTATCTCCCTCATAAGGAAAGACCTAAATAAATTACCTAGTTAGAACTAAAATGTCTATTTCAAACACCAGCTTTAAAGCTTATTATTCGCTACACATCGCTTCGCCATTCACAGTGGTGTCATCCTAACAAACTATTGTTAATATTAAGTATGCACATAACTTAAAACACGTCAACTTTAAAACCATTTAACGTAGACTCATGCACTGTAACAATTTTCAAACAAACTCTTTCGTTGGACGGGTCAAAATAAACTAGTAGCTATTACTAGTATTAAAAGATCTCTCGTAGCTAACTCTTTGGTTTGTTTGAGATATCAGGTTATGTTGGTTTTTTTGTTTAATTATGTAATGATGTTTCTAACTTGTTTATATACAAGTCACGTTCCTCATGTCTTGAAACCTTCCTGGCTTTACTGTTGATATTGTTTAAGGGAATAAAAGATAGTTTTGTTGAGTTTCGCTGAAGAAACAACGATGTATTGAATAGTTGAGAAAATGAATATTATATTGGTGTTATCGTGAGTAATTTTTAGAGTTCCGGCAACAGTAAATAAAGCTGTTCTATTTAATTGTAAATTGCCATTGCCATAAACAACATTACAACATGTTTTTCATAATAAGTAGGTGTTGCTCTCAATTTTAAAAGAAAAATATAAAAGATACTCACCAAAACAATGTTTTTGATCATCTTCAGCCCAAAACGACATCTTTCAATCAAAAAAATCGCCTCGTCATTGCAAAATCTTATCTCATTTGCATGATCACCATCATCATCATCATCATCATCCATGGCCCTACTTCACCCATTGCAAGATCTCGCTTTTGTTTGCTTATGCTATCTTAGGAATCATTTCTATTAATGTGCCGTCTAACGTATAATTAATTATAAATTATTAAAGTGGTCGCAACAACTAAAGTCGTGGACATGTTTTTTTGAGGACCGACCACGCTTATGAACATGGAATAGTTAATCATAAAACTTTTGAGCGGATCAATCCGATGCGATCAGATCCAGCTTGTTCCTTGCTGTCCTCCCCCAGGGACCCCATAAAGGTAACCTTTATCGTGTGGTCGCTTAATTTCTAAAACCCTGGCTGGAGGCCTTCCATTCAAGGCACCATAGCAGTGCTCTATTAAACAGCACATAACCTCGTCTTGACTTCATTGCAAGGTGCTACTAAAAAATAAAAAAATCAAGCCGATGCGTCAATGAGTTTGAGCACTCCATTAATGCTTTACTCCTTGAATCACATTTAAAGAAGCCCTTTTTCAAATAAACCGTTACCGTGAGCGCTGCTTGAGAGTCATTATCCCCTTGCCTCCCTCAATATTACACACTTTTTTGCAACACATTGTTATTTAGACTATAATATTATTTCAACAAGAAAATAATATTTAGTCTTATCACTATCACTACGTCACAACACTATGTTTTGTCTCTTAAACGAAACATTTCTTAAACTTAAATAGTTTTTTTTTATCACTATGCACTGTTAAACTTTTGAGCTGCAACAATTTACTGGACGCACTATACTTTTATGAAAGTTCTGGACTGCAAAAATTATCTGATTGTCTCTCACTTGCAGTGTACGTGTTTTTCCAAGTCGCGGCACAAAACTGAAAATTTTCAGCTGAAAGATAATGAAAAGTTAATCAACAAGTATAAATTAAGTGATATCTATTATGACGCGAGTGACTGATAGTAGATTAGTGATAATGTGATAACAAACGACCTTCCCAGGCTGTTTCGCTGATATTATTGTGATTTTGAAATTGATAATTGCTTTTTTTTCGCTAATTATATTTTAATCCACACTGCAGGCTTATCATGCGGGTTTTTTGCGGATTTTGGCGAATGTCTCAAAAACCATAAGTAATTTTTTTGATGAATTCATCATTCGTATTTATTTACTTTATTCACCGTACAGATTGTCGTAATAATGTTACGTATCTATTGGCTAAGTGATTTTCTATTACTAGGCATGTACTTGATAATCTTGTGATTAATAAATCCCGTCTGTCATTTTTATAATTTTGGGCCTCTCGAAAGCTGATTCCTGGCCCCTGCCTGCCCCCCCTAGATCCGGCACTGAGTAGTTATGACGTAAAAGGAAAACATATTATATTAATATTCAATCTAATATCTTTTATCGATAAATTTTCCCAATCTCTATTGTTTTTATCAAACGTTACATTTTTCTATCGGTCAAATACTTTGTATTTAGATAATACTCATAAATTAATGGCCACAATGTCACAAATTCACGTATTTACGATTAATTAATCAAAGGGATTACTAAAGAATTTTATTTTTCTTGATATGACAAGAGATTATCGAGGGGAAATCCAGTGGTTAAGATATTATATAATTTCTAATATTATTACTTAGGTAGAGTATTTTTGTAGTAGCCAAGTGGACAAAACACGTGTAAAATTAGATAAAACTAGTCGAATAATTAAATCAGCCGTACCCAATTTTCAACCAATAAAATAATAAAAGTTTACATACGCTGGAAGCCAGAAAAGGCTAGGCAGATTATAATGACGATGATAATTTAGGTACTTGTAAGCTCTAGTAGAGCAGATGGCCGATGGGGTCGAAAAGTACTAGAGTGGAGACCATCACGGACTAGCAAGCGCAGCGTAGGACGTCCACCAACAAGATGGACAGACGACCTTATAAAGATCGCCGGAAGACGCTGGATGCAGGTCGCTTCCAACCGGTATATGTGGAGATCTAAAGGGGAGGCCTATGTTCAGCAGTGGACGTCCTATGGTTGAGATGATGATGATGATGATGAAGCTCTAGTAATCATCCCGTACTATGGATATTAAGTAACCTAAACTAACTTGTCCAAGTCGGTGTGCCCAAGTCCGAAGCTCTAGGTTTAGAGAGCTTAGTTAAGTAGCAAAAACTCTTATTTTTTTATTTAATTAATTTTATAATATATTATTTAATTATAATACCGTTTTACTACAAAAATATAACCATCTGCTGAACACTTGTTACTGTGTGCATGTAATTGAAAAACGAGCCTTATATCAACGTCAAATGCCGTTTTGTAGTTAAAGTTTTTTTTAAAGAAGTGTTCTACTGATGTACCTATAACTTTTTTGTAGTAAGACGGGTAATACTCGTATTTTGAGGAGGGAAGAAACGCCTGGGTGTCACCACTGCGAAGATCACCCGGAGGACACGGTGGAGCATACGGTGCAGGACTGCCCCAGTTGGGCAGAGCACCGCCGCTACCACGACGGCGATGGGCGGAGACCTCTCGCGCCCGGCATTGGTCGAGACCATGCTGCGGGGCGAGACGGAATGGGAAGCGGTCGCATCCTTCTGCGAAGCAGTCATGCTTGCGAAGGAGGAGCCGGCCGAGTGAGGGAGAGGACAGCGTCCTCCCTTCACCCCAGCCGCAGTGGTAGACGCCCATGGCGACGGACGTCGCCAGACGATCTCCGGCCACCGAAGGCGCGGGCATGCGGGCAGCGAGTAATGGGCGACTCGCTGTTCGACCATGGACCATGTCCGGGTCGACGCGACGGCGCGTTGTCTTCCACGCGCGCTTCAATAGTGTCAGCATTATGACGGAGCCCCCCCGTAAAGGGCTAATGAAGGACGCCGTGGATTTTAGTCAGTACTAGTCTGACAGTCCCTCCTGCCCTGGCCCTGGGTGGGAGGACTCATTTGATGATTTTATCACGCAAAAAAATAAAAAACGGTCTTATCCTCAAATACTACTTTTGAAGGTATTTCTCCCGAAAAAAATATTGGTATTTGTTATCGTGAAGTGGCTTTACCCTACCTGATAACAAATTCCAAAACATCTTAAAATTTTGCTTTTGCTTGCAATATGCAGCTAAGCACTGATGGGGTACCCATATACCCCGAAATAATAGGTAAGGGGTCAAAGTCCAAAACCAAAAGTTCCGTGTTCATTAGTCGTCCATACCTGGCGTACGTGAGAGCCTGAGCTGTGAGCAATCCATGAATCAATCTTATCGATATATTGATAAGGTTGTTATTAAAATGTCTTGTAATTATGAGTCAGGCAGCTGTTGTGTTTTTTTTTTCTTTGGAAGGCTGAGTATAATAAACAGTGTTGAAGGAGTGCATAGTGATACCTTTTTTGATTGGACAACGTGTCACAATTAGGAAATTAATTGAAGTATTGCGTTAATTATCTTTTATCAAAACATGCGACAATATTAACAGATTTTGTTGCTGATAAGTGCGTAAACGTTTCAAGTCTCATTTCTAGTATTTTCTGTGATAAAATAACTTTAATTGAACAAAGAAAATTGGCACTGTTTTTTTTTGTTTTTGGCTTATGGTTAAAAAGAAGCGAGTCTATGTAAAATATATTGTGAATTGTTGGATATAATCACAGAGAAGAGGCCTGTGTCCCAGCTTTGGGAACATTTATATGCAGATGATGAACACTTTCAATACCAGGTAACCCTTCTAATAACATAACAACTAAGGAAGGTCTATCATACTCCATACCATCTTCAGATCGAAGTTTACTGATTAAAAATATAATCAGACGCACTTAATCGTAACCGTGCCCATAAGGCTGCTTTTCCACCAGAGATGCGCTATGCTACATTGCTGCGGATGCGTTTGATATCCACCAATCATATTCACTGGTTTACATAGCACAGCACTGGTGGAAACGGATTCTTGTGACAGCACATCTTCGTAGCGCAGCTACGCATCTTCATAGCGCAGCTAACTTGTGACAGCACATCTTCGTAGCGTAGCTACGCATCTTCATAGCGCAGCTACCTTGTGACAGCACATCTTCGTAGCGCAGCTACGCATCTTCATAGCGCAGCTACCTTGTGGCGGCGCATCTTCATAGCGCAGCTACCTTCTGACAGCGCATCTTCGTAGCGCAGCTACCCATCTTCACAGCACAGCTACATAGCGTAGCATCAGTGGAAACGGTCACACAGTTTCGTAGCTCAGCTTTTACATCCTCGCAGCACAGCTACATAGCGCATCTCTGGTGGAAAAGCAGCCTAATAGTGGCACTATGGACCAAATACAAATATAGTTAGTCGGTCAACTCGCGCGCATCGTGGGTTCAATGCCCGGGGCATGCACTGACGCGGTTATGCGAAGATGAGACAGTAAAGTTGCGCGTGAGCACTTCGCGTTTATTCGTCCTTTTGACGAGCCTTGGCCTAGTATTATTCTAGTTTTTGTAAATGTTGTGAAAATTTACGTGATTGCGTTGTTTTTTGGTTCGTTACATTGTTTTATAAGGTTGCGTATGCTTTAATTACTCTGGAATTACTTCGTGAATAAATAAATAGGGGAACAGTGTATAAGACGGGGACACGAGGTATGATGGGAAATCACACACCTAAGGCAAACTTAACACAAAACTAACGTAGCACAAGCGCCAACAGGACGCTATTTGCGTCTGGCCACTTGGAAATGACGTCCTGATGGCGCTTGCTCTACGTTACTGTTGTGTTAAGTATGCCTAAAGAGTGTATGTCCCCATTATACCTCGCGATTATTAACGTCCCCGTCTTATACACTGTTCCCCTATTATGTACAGTCATTCTTATTAACCTTCCTATACTCGCGCGTTGGTCTGTGAGACCGACGAAACCTATTTTCGTAATTATTTTTATGCACGAAAATCCTAAGAAGTCGAGGTCCTTGCTAGCTGCCGGATTTGTTGCTAACTTCATTTTAGTGTTCGCCGCGCATTCGTGCGAAGCGCACGTGTTGTAGCATTTGGCGCCAATCGGTCCGTGAGACCGACGCGAGTATAGGTGCAAATTTTTGAGTAAGTAATAATGTAATATATTTAGTGCATTTATATATTTTTTACAAACTTTGAATACTTTATGACTTATGTATAGTAAAATGTATGTATGTTTGTTGTTCTATATTATATTTTGACTAATTTTATTATTCTTTTTACATTATACTTCATATCAAAATGGACGATGATCGCATCAGATTGCTGCTGGATGAATTAAGTTCTGGTTCTAGCTATGAAGACGAAAATGATAGTGAGATGGAAGACTATGTGGAGGTACAAGAAGAGACATACGACACCGAGCAAGAAGACGAAAATGACGAGATATATGAGGTAGAAAGTAACGAAAGTTCCCGCGATTTTTACTTAGGAAAAGATGGACAGACAAGGTGGAATAAATCTCCTGCCTTAAACCCAACTAGGCGACGTGCTAGAAACATAGTTACTCAACTTCCAGACGCTAGAGGAGAATGTAATTTACCTACACAACAACCCTACCAAGAAAATTAGTCGTAGGATCTTTCTTGAAGCCTTAGAATACGATCTGATCAATCCGCAACTTAGACGTCGGGCTCTCACTACATCCTTACCGAGAACCATAAGGCTCAGGCTCACCGAAATATGTAAATTAGATGGACCCGAGTCTTCAGCAACATCTAACAATAATAAAATTAGTCGTTGTGGATACTGCTCATCCAAAAAAACCGCAAGACACGTTACAACTGCGCCACATGCAAAAAATACTTTTGTTTGGAACATGCTGTAACCGTATGCCCTGATTGTTATGGTGAGGGTCAAAACTAAGCCAAACATAGATAAATATGTCCTTTGATATGTTGTTTATTACTAATTAGAAGTTTATTCTGTTTTTAAAAAGAAGTATAGATTTTATTTTTGTTTTGCCTAGTACTTATACAAAAATCTCAGATTCGAAGACTGATTTGTGATAGACTGAAATTCAGTAAAATAATTAATAAATTATGTATTATTCATACAATTTTGTTTCATTATATCCTAAACTTTAAAATATTAATAATACTGTTTGGGCTTCATAGTAAAAAAATATGTTGTAGGGGTGCGAACTATCGGTCTGTGACACCGTGCGCGAGTATATGTGTTACAAAAATTGGCGAGAGTATAGGAAGGTTAATGGATGGATGGAATTTTGATACTCAAACAATCATATCAAAATGAGTAAATGTATCTGCTGCAGGATGAGATCTTACAGAGATAGATTACAATCTTGAATAAAAACTAAAACTTAACCATGTTCGTTTAAAACTATCTCATTAGTCTAGTGGTCGCCAGCTTAAGTCCCAGTTCTAGCTTCGAATCCCAGGTCAGGTTAATATTGAGGATTCCCCAAAAGCATCCACGGAATAGATAGGTGCCTGGTTCATAGCAATAGGTTCGAATTCTAACTTGATATTACAAAGCGAAACTAGGTTTGTTTGTTACTCTTTCATAGCAAAACCACTGAACTGATAATCCTGATATTTTGCATATACGTTTTCAGGTGTACAAAGCCGGACATAGGGTGGTATCTTTCATCCCGAAAAAACTCGAGAAATACTGTTCCTGAGAAATGAAATTATAACGTTCTTATGATAATGGTTGGCGCCACAGTATCTTCTTCTCTTCTTCTTCTTCTTCAACCTTTAGTCACCCAATGCTGAGTGAAGGTCTCTTCCAAATCGCCACAGTATGATCCGAACTAATTGTTAAATTATAAACTAACGCAAGCAAAGCCGTGAATAAAAGTAAGTTAATAATGCGATCCAGACATGATGACTAATCTAAAGTCTGGCCATCAAGATCTGATCGTATCATACGAGCATCACTTAGCAACGATTATGATGCAAATGTACCATTACTTAGATACCTTCTGAATGCATTAGTATGTGCTGTTTAATATCTTGAAACATCATAAACCTTATAGACAACTATCGTTGAGTGGCTTCGCCCGTTACAACTCGAAATTTAATTCCACGACGATCTAAGAATTTATTAGGATCGGAACACGGAAGTTTCGGGAGGTTCCTGTGTCTTGTTAAATTTAATTTAATGCATTTATTTCGAGTGACTAAGTATATGACTCATCACAATTAGATAATCAAATTAAAATAGAAACGCCTGGGTGTCACCACTGCGATCGCCCGAAGGATACGGACGAGCACACGGTGCAGGGTTGCCCCGCTTGTGCTCATCAGACAACCGTGGCCAGAATGTTAGGTAAGGGCTATTGAAGGTATATCGTAAATTTTAGTCAGCACAAATCTAACAATCCCCCCTGTCCAGCCTTGGGTGAAAGGACTCATTTGATAATTTTACCACGTAAAAAAAAACTAAAATTAGGATCAAAACTATCATAATATGTCCGTTCAGACGTGATTGAATAACAAAGATACATTCTTTCATCCGTCCAAACATCCATGCTTTCTCATTTATAGTATGAAGTAGGTAAGAATTTATTGCTGGAGGTTAAAATTACCCACCTCTGTCTGTAATGTTACATTAAGGGATTCAAAAATTGTTCGTGAGTCTAAGAACCAGTGGTACCAAGAAGTTCCTAAATTCCCAGTAACTGGGATGTGGTGGTCAGATAAGCATTTGTTCCATGTTAAACACTGGCATGTCGATGCTGGTAGACTGGAAGTCGACCCCAACATAGTTGGTAAAAACTAGGCAGGTTATGAAACGGAATGTAATTTTTACCTTGGAAAGAGATTATCTGACAACAATACACTTATTACTATCTTAAGATATATCTTTAAAGTTGATGGTGGCAACCAAGCTACTAAAGACTACTAATAAGCTCCATAAAAACATTACAGCTTTTTGTCTCACCACCAAAATTGACAATAAAAATGTTATTTTACTATTCCACACATGAACAATAAACTCATTTTATTCTCACAGATACATGACAAAATTATTAACCAAACGCTTAGCTACTCGACTACTCGACTAGTCCGAAACACCGTCCACTTGGGTTACGAGTCTCAATACAATTCGTCATACCGAATGATAGCAGTTACTCATACGTATTAACTCGACTAAAATTAGAGTTTGAACGAGGCATAGAACAGATGGGACACTTAGTTGTACACAAATTGTATTGATTGTATTTGGATGTCGAATATGAAAGTTGATGGATGGAGAGGAAGAAGAAGGTCACAGACTCGAATGATGACGAATGATATGAAAGGAAAAAAAGATAGCAAGACAGTTGTTAGGGGAGAAGGAAGTAAGAAAGGAATAATGCAAGTGCAAAAGATGATAAAATGGCGATTATAATTATTATGTAGATAGATAGCCATAATATTCATTAGTTCTTTCAAAGACTGTAAATGTTACTGGTATTGATACATGAAAACACTTCTTATTATTGCCAAGCTTTATTATTGCAAAACAGGATAAGTCCAGCAATATTTGCAATTTGAAGAGTCAAGTGTTTTGTTTATTTTTTGTGACGTTAATTTCCTAACTAGCACGAAGAATATTATTACAGAGTATTTACTACTTAGTTTTTGTTACACTTTCATATCCTGCGGTTAGATGTTCAGGAAATTAATAAATTGGTAACACAGAATGTAGAATGTGTAGAATTATGAATTGCGATAATGATATTGCATCACAATACTACAACAGACCAAATATTTATACAACAGTTACAAAAAACAAACATGACACATCAAATTCAACACTAATCACGATTGCTCACAAATTGACACATTTCCGAAACATTTGACATATTTCCGAGACATTTGACAGCTGGTGCATACTTTTTGACACTTTTATGCAATTTTGCATCTGCTTCTCATTGATTACCAGTCACAACTCACATTACGAATGCAACTCTGATCATCATCATCATCAGCCGGAAGACGTCCACTGCTGAACATAGGCCTCCCCCTTAGACCGCCACGCCGAACGACGAATGTAAGATATGCATTCAGACTTTTTATATCTCAAAAAAGATTGAAATATTTGGGAACATCATGGAACTCTGAAATTCAACGTTACAGGTGTTTTTTAGAAAGCAAGAAATGTACCTTTTTTTACACACTTATTAGTATAGCCCGGAGTAGGTAGATTGATTAAGGGAAACTGATTAACCTGAAACGTTTATATTAATATGGACATGCCTCTAGGATTCCGGGATTTTAAAGAGATTTTTCCGGAATTTTAAAACTATTATGTAATACATGTAGGATGAAGACATAGGGTATAAGCCATCTTTATTTCAAACATCCAAATCAGTTAAAAATCCCGTAAGTAATGAAATGAAATCCCGGGAAAAAGGCTTGATAAGCATAGCCCGGAGTAGATAACTCCGGGCTATGCTTATCACAGAAATTTCTTTCAGGAGTTACAGAGGTTTAGAAATATTAAGGCGAACTTGATGACCAGCATAGTGGTATTCTAATGTCTAGAGAAATACTTTTTTTAGATACACTATACATATGGATGCACGGTTATGCTATAAACCCTGCATAGCTTGGCTTTAGAAGCGTCACAGGCCCCTTTATCAAGCCTACCAACTACTAACGATAATCCCTTTTTAATTCCTGTCTCTTCTACCACTTAATCTATACGACAATAGATGTTTAACTAAAAGCCAGTACACAGAGTACCCACCGAGAGGAATGCATGAGTCAAATTGATTAAGCATGCGTTCAAAGTGGCCTTAATTTTGAAACGGGCAATTTTGCGACATTTTGTTTTTAACTGTCTGCGATTAACTTTTAGTTGTTAATCTGGATTATTGTATCGACTCTTTCATTTTCGTGTTTTTGTACAACAATAAGTTATTTGTTCTGAGTCAGTGTGATTGGCATATTTTCTATCTAAATCATAAGTTGAGTCCAATGTCCGTTTACATCGTCATTATGCTTAAATGTTATTGCACTGATAAATATCCGACAGTTCGCTATTATTGTAACTTTCGTTATTATTATAACATAATGCCAAATTGGACCCTACTTTATTAAAATTAAATTTTTACCTAAACACATAAGCTCTTAACCGACTTATGTAAAAAAAATCGATCCTATGTAATAAATTTTCTTCGGAAAATCGGTTGCAAAAGTCAATTGAAATGAAAAACAAAGCCAGGGAATTCCGAAAGAAAAGTTATTTTACACATTTTTGTGTTTGTTTTTGAAGTCTGTACCTTTTTTTTAAGTTTTTAGTTAGTAGCTAAAGATGAGGGACACTTAATTTTGAAATATAATGAAAGAAAAATTAATTTCATTATTAACACGTGAATATACCTATTCATTTAGCTACATTATGCTACCTAATTACCTTCACCCATTTCGACTGATAACACGCTGATAACATCTCCGGATTACCAAATGACGACAATGAGAGATGCAAGTTATAATCCTCTTGATAATTAAATATAGTCTTTTCAAAATTTCGTTTCCAATTGACGTGAAGAATTTCATTTACACAATACGACTAATTTGACTGAAAAAATCTGACGGACTGTCAGTTAAATTATCAAAAAGGATCTATTTTATTTATCGTATTTTTATTCTTAATTTATTCTTTGATTTGTCTATATTTTATTTTTAAATCAGTAAATAAATATGCAGTGGGAAAAGTCAATAAAAATAATATTCCAAGTTGCAATACTAATTGAATTTGAATACCAAATGCATCTAAATACCAATATTCTACATGTAGCCATTGCAATCTCAATTGAACTTTATTAAAGTTAAAGTTGTTTTTTCAATGACACATGTTTGTTTACAGTTTTGGAAATTAATACTTGAAAGCAGATTAGATAGCTGTTGCATGGACGATAAATGTTGTTTTAATGATGTTGTAACAGTCAACATGAGTGACCTTCCAATCGATTTGTTGTTAAGGTGTGGTCTATCACGGATCGTTTACTTATCTTAAGATTGGTAAGTATTTAAATACGGATCTACGGAAACGGATCAATTTGGAACTTTTATAATAATTATGGAAATAAAGTAGGTAATTAGCTTTCACTCGCTTCTTAGTTCGTGATAAATAAAAAACGTTGGCTGTCGATCTTAAAAGTAATCGGAATTAATACAACCCCTCCATTTCTTCTCCTTACAATGATCATCAATTCATCACCATCTGCTTAGCCTTTTCCCAGCTGTATTGTGGTCAGCTTCCAGTCAAACCGGATGCAGCTGAATATCAGTATTTTACATGGAGACACTGCCTTCGAACCTCCGCAACCCAGTAACTGGGTAACATGATACACCAT
This sequence comes from Agrotis exclamationis, assembly GCA_950005045.1. Taxonomy (NCBI): domain Eukaryota; kingdom Metazoa; phylum Arthropoda; class Insecta; order Lepidoptera; family Noctuidae; genus Agrotis; species Agrotis exclamationis. Next base: position 21,013,597 of record OX465435.1, on the reverse strand, counting down.
GGTAAGACTGGTTGTCAGACTGTAGAGCTTCTGACCAACAATGAACAAACAGTTTCCAAGGCGCAGAGGATACTCGCTATGACAGATGGTCACCCATCCACAGACCAACCACGGCAAGCGAGGCTTTACCCAGAAGATCGGCCTGTGCGGCTGTAATTATTTAGCCACGAGCTCCTCTATTTCTTCTTACGTAAAACTTGATGATAAATGTAAAAAAAAAAAAACAATTTAGGCGTAAACGTGTAAGAAACGCACTCACTATCACATTACCTATATCGGTTTACATATTGTGGTTCTTTAATACATAGATAATGCATTTAATAATCAAAACAATCATTACGTTTGCCTGGTCCTTGGTTATTCCTGAAAACTTTTTAGCGTTTTTTTAGTGTCACTTTATAATGATCATAGCTTAGGAAGTAATATCTTGGTAACATAGCATTGTTTTGTGAATCATATTATGTTTGTTGAAGAAGACTGTGTATCATTGGGCCACTCGTTTAATCAGTAGTCAAGTAAACTATTTAGTTCAATGTTATTTTTTTTAACGAATGTGGTTTTAGGGGGAGCCCTTTCTTCTGGATCGGTTCAGGATCTGACTCTGTTCTGGATTAGGCTTATTTCTACTATTACTACTTAATAGTTTACCTGAGTAATCCACAGACAACCAGACAACTTAAACGTCAAAAGGGCCTTTTGCACCCAACGTCAAAAAAGTTCTTTAAATCCACCGGCAACTTTGCCTTCAAGTCAACGGGAAAATAGCAAACGTCAACAGGAAAATAATAAACGTCAATAAAACTTGACAATGCAGTTCTGTCAGGATGGACTAAGTGGATCAGCATGACGTAAGATATAATTTTTTTTAGTGTGGTAAAATCATCAAATGAGTCCTCCCGCACAGGGCAGAGCGGGAGTCCCGGGACCCCGGCAAGCTTTGTCCCTCTACAGAGGGGTCCCGTCATAATGCTGACACTCTTTGAGGCGCGCGTGGAACACAGCGCGCCGTCGACCCGACATAAGATATTATAGTCTAAAAATAAGAAAAAAAAGTATAAAAAAGAAAGTTCCACATACAAGGAAAGTAATGTCTAATTAGAATATGTTATTAAAACTTATATTTGGCAGTAAGAGTCCGTTGAAGATTGTGGGTGGCGCCATACGTGTGAGTCATATAAAATTAAATGTACACATGGTTGTATGAGCCGTTTTTTCTGTTTGTTATTTTGGTCATTAAGCCAACTTTGACTACTATTAACATCTAGTTAGGATTTGTTTTTATCTACAGATAAACTTAGCCGCGCCTTTGGAATCCTCCAAAACTGTAAAAAGGAGGTAATGAAACTTTTACTTTCCCTGGTGACATGAATTAGGTAAAAACATTGTCATTGGCAAAAGATTTCGTCAAAAATCGCCTAATATTTAGTTTCTTCATAATCTAAATATAAAAATATTATATCAGTAACAGATTTTATAAAGAAAACGTTATAGAAAATCGTTACGTTACGGAATATCGTACAAATGTAAAAAAAGACTCGCATTGAGAAACTCCTTTCTTTGAATTAGTAGAATATTTTTAAAAAAAAGCTGGTTCTATTTGGGCAAAATCTCTTTTCGCAAATGAAAATCAACATCGAAAAAAGAGCTCAAATTCAACCACAAAATCTTCTAAAATAAATTTTACAACCACCACACCGGATTAGACCAGCGGTTTGTCCTAGTTACATCACCTATATATTTTATATAAATATATTTCAGGCACCGGATGCGGGTACTTGATTCAAATAGCACATATGTTCGTATGTACAGTGACCTGTCCGAGTGTCATTCACCTTGTCATATAATATGTCATATTCAATGGGTCATATTTTGCGATTGGCGCTAAGGTTCGGGACATAGTGAGAGACCCAAAAAACGTGAAGTAATTAAAAAAAATCTTAAGCGTTATTTTTTTGGTCACGCGGAGCTGTCTAAGCAAGATATTATGGTGCTGGATACAGAACACGTGAAGGAATCAGTAAGAATCGGACTGTCCTTTCCGCTCCATGATTTTCCATTAACTTACTACGTCCAAATCAAACCAAATCATTTACTTCTTTGCAAACATGGGTAATTAGTACATAGAGACATTCTTTCATAATAAAGCCCTCCATATTCTACCATAACATAAGAGCAGTGGTGGCCCAGTGGTATCGGCCCCGACTTACGAGTTGTAGGTCGTGGATTCGAACCCAGCCAGCCGCATTACTTTGTGTAATTTATTTCAACACCACTGCTCTCAAAACGGTGAAGGAAAACATCGTGAGGAAACCGGCATGTCCTAGAACCAAAAATTCGAAGACATGTGATATCCACCAACCCACACTGGGCCCGCGTGGTAGATTATGGCTAACTCCCTCTCACAGAGAGGAGGCCTGTGTCCCAGAAGTGGGAACATTTATAGGCTGATGATGATGTTCTACCAGCACATGGGCATGCAAATAATATTCAATTAAAAAATTAAAATACGAATAAATGTCAAATAATAATAATTATAAGTTTGTTTTGAAACGCAAAAACTTCAAACGAATTAATCATACCCTGACTTTATTTGTTAAATAAAGTCAGGGTATGATTAATTCGTTTAAAGATTTTCATTTTATACAAGACGAGATAGGATGATCATCGCTTCTAAGAGACCACTGGAGGCAAAGCCCTCCCTGGAAAATATCTCTAGTTACGCCCGTGTCTGTTTACCCGCATAGTGCCTGTTTGGTGGATTATAATAAATTTATAACTCACTCCATCATATAGGTACGTGAGTTATAGAGGAGCAACGTAGGCTGATAAATAAATGATAATAAAACTAAATGATTGCAGATACTCGTAAATAGCACAGAGCTCTGTATTTTCCAAAACATAATGAAAGTAAAACTTTGAAACACTTTCATCTTCATACTAAACTTTACGTAACAGTAATTAGGACAGTTAGAACAAATAGAAAAGTGTCAGACATGAATGTTACAGTCTGCTGAAATAGTCACGAGTTACTGTAAGGTCAAATTCTTATTGTGAAATAAATAATGTTGGAAGCCAATATTAGGTATTTTGAAAAAGGATTTCAGGTGATACAGGTTTATTTTGAAACGTACAAATATTTTTTAGAGGGAAGTAGAAAATTCAGAAATAATTTATTCTTAGGTTGAAAATTAGCATTTTTGATTTGCTGATTTCCCCAACTATTTATTTACTAAGTATATCATAGCTTTCATGAAAGAAATTATCAAAATATTTTTCTCCCACAAAAAGCTTTAAAATTCGTTACGCAGTACGCGTACAAATATATTTAAATAACTATATTTCTCGAAAATACTAGATTGTTTTTCGTGGAAATTAATAAATCTAAACAATATTCAAGTGAAATAAAATAAAAGTCCGAATTAGGTAACGGTTACGGTACGGTCTCAAAAAGGAACTACGGCCCTGAAACGCAAAGGGCAATTGAACAAACAGGGTAGTTTTTACAGTGTCTATCGCTCCATGATTTTTGTTTCCACAAAAAAAAGGATAACGGCGTAAAATAATAAACATTATCAAAAAACCACGATCTTACCTTTACCTTTCTCCCGTACAAAACACTTGACTCGCAACAAAAAAGCAAAACATTTTGAAAAAATAAAACAAAAAAACCTTGAACGAAGTAAAAATAATTAAAACTCCAAAATCACTGCACAATGCACATCCTTACTTGTCAACCAATCTTAACTGACTGCCGAGAATTAGGTTATGTTGGTGTTAGACAGATTACAACATGTTTGCCTGTCTCGGAGAAAGAGTAATAAATGCCAATGTCAAATAAATAAGCACTAAGTTCGAACAAGTTACGTTAAGTAGCGAGTATGTGCGAAAATTGTGAAGGTCGGACGACATGGATGAAAATTGGGTAACGTTTTGTTTTGGTAATTAAGATGAAGGTGTGTCCCAGTCATAACAACTTAAGGAGGATTATGTCTGGACTTTAAAAGAAACTCATGACCTATAAGTTTGTTTTGGTATTTGTAATATAATCGCGTAGAGAACAAAATAAATATAGTATTTATATATTTGTGTTATTTTTTTTTACATCATATTATTTATTTGGAGTATGCAATTTAAGGCTCTTAATATATAAATAATAATTTACAATAAAAAATAATTGACACTTCTTGCTCTTACAAGTAGTATCAATTCTTTTTTCTAGGCAACCACCAACCTAATTTCTGGCGATAAAAGAATTCTGTCGTCAACAATTTTTACAATGTTGATAATTGAAAACTCTGTTGTAGTTCCTAAGAACAGATCCTTCCTAATCTTTTAGATTTTTAAGATTACAAGTCAACATTGCAACGGTTATAACAACTACCTCATATAAAGATTAATATGTTGCAGTGATAATAATACATATATTAAAAACAATAAGTCAAACAATATTAGACTGATGTAATCACAGGCCTATCGTGAGCGACCTTCAGCAGCAGGTTGCTGTGTTGCCAAGATATATTGAGCTATGAAATGATCGATGAAGATCGAACAATTGATTGTAGTCACTTGGAATTACAATGACAGTACATTGTGTAGTTATTTAATCGTACAAGCTATTAAGTTATGTTTGATTTACAATAATAAATTGAGTTTTAGGGTTCCGTACGTCCGAATACAAAAACGGAACCCTTATAGGATCACTCGTGTGTCCGTCTGCCTGTCGCTTACAGTCAATTATCTCCGAATCTACTAGACCGATTAAGTTGAAATTTGGTACACATATCAATTCCTGTGACCCAAGCACAGAGATGTTGAATAGATAAAATCTGTATATGGGAGGTAATTTTTGGGGGGGAAGGGGAAAATAAAAAATAAAAATTGAAAACAGCATCGTGTGAAAATACTGAACCTAAAATTTTGAAAAAAATACAGAAACTAGTTTTCTTCTTATAGATTATAGGAAAACCTATAAGAAGTCCATGATATTAAAATAACATGGTAAATCACTCAATATTGTGCGTAACATAGTACCTACGGAACCCTCTTCACGCGAGTCCAACTCGCACTTGGCCGGCCGGTTTTTATTCAGAGATCCCACTTGTGAAGATTTATTCCCGTTGAATTTATGTATTCCCAATGAATCCCATTTTTTATTCCCGTTGAATCCCACGTTGTAACAACATGTGTACATATCAGAAGAAAAGTGTTACCTTCATTTTAAAGATTTATTCTCTGTTACTAGGTAATTTATGAATTTTATTAAAAAAGTTCAATACAAAATCAATTTTGTCGTTGAAAGTACTCGCATTCAGATTTTTTAAAGCATGTGGGATCCAACGGGAATAGTTTTTGGGATGCAACAGGATTTTTCTTTTGTTATGGGATTCAACGGGAAGAATAATTCCTTGTGACGGTATGCCTCACTGAGTCGCAAGCCAGAACCAAATAGTCCTTTCTGATCCTATAAATGCGATGTAGTGAACTAACTTGATAGATAAATACATGGATGGGTTTTTGTTACCCTTTCACAGAGAAATTGTAGAATGGATTTGGTACACAGAGTTTATAACTGGCAATAACACGTGGGATACCTTTTATCCCAGTATTACGTTCCAATGGGGTAATTACTGTATACTCACGACGAACGAAGTCGCCAGCAAAATCAAGTAAATCATAATTAAACAAGTCCACTGTTTTTTAATTTTATTTTTAAATTATTTAATTTTCTTACTTTCTCACACATTGTTATTGAATTTTATATTTTTGTCATGAAACAATAAAAAGGTGTGTCTTTTTATTACGAGAGGACACTAGCTCCTCCAACACATTTGTAACTGGTGCAGGAGTCAGAGAATTCAATGCAGCTGTTAAATAGGCTAATTGCCCTAAAAAATGTAATTAGTCCGTCTTTTAGATTATTCAAAAATAAGGGACACGTATTTTTTTATTTGTAAAATAGACTAAAAATGACAAAGATATAGCCTGTTAAAGTTACGTGTGACGTCACGCCGCGTGACATTTTTTCGCGCGGGGTGACGTCACACGTAACTTTGATGGGCTATATCTTTGTAATTTTTTGTTAAATCGAAAAAAGAAAAAATATGTCTCTAATATTTTTTTATGATCTAAAATACGGACTAAATAGAATGTAATTATTTTGACCCTGGAAACTACCCTATTGTTTTATGTCAATAAAAACTTTTTATGTTTTTTTTATGTTATGTTACTGTATCCTAATCCAAATTAACTTTAATCTCAACCCAAAGAAGGCTAGCAAACCTAGCCTGGCTACTAGTCATAATAAAACATGTTCCACGTCCCAAATGAACATGTCCACATGTTCCGTTTGATCTTATCATCTTATTCGTGATCTTTGTGTTTGTTTTCACCAAAACTAGCTCTTATTAAAACGGGTGTTTTTTGTATGTGCTTGTTTGGCCTAGATTACAAGGATCCAAGATAAGAGGTAGCCAGTTGGTGCGTCATCTTTTTAATTATGAACATGGAAAGTAGGTTTATCCTCTCAACGTAGAAATATAAATAAATGTAACTAGCTTTTGTCAGCGGATACGCCTTGCGTGAAGATCGTCCCAAGGGAACGCAAAACCGGAATAAAATGATAGCATACCTAGATTATTATTCCAGACTAAAAAAAACATACAGATCCATACCCCAAATCTCGCATTATTGTATAACAAACATGCTTTTAACCGACTGACATTCATGTCACGGTTGGCGGAGTGGCATAGCGATTGCTGACGGCTACTCCGCATGTCACACGTTGGGTTCCCGCACGGGGCAAATGTTTGTATGATCTACAAGTACTTATCAGGGGTGCGTTTAAGTAAGCCGGCGTTTTCGCCGGATAAAAATTAAACTAGCGAGGGTTCGCTGAACGGAGTCATAGGTTTCTATCAATGTTAGCTGTCAAATTCAATTGACAGCTCAGCTTATCAAACAAGTAACAATTCAATTCAACTCAACAGTCCGAATATTTTATTGTAATCTCCGTAAAGTTAGTATTTAACTTGTGATCTCGAAATTATTACACAGTAAAAATGGACCGGAACATGAAAAATCAATTTGCCGGTGTAATATTAATTATATCCATGATCCACAAATAACATTCACCGAGACGATGAATTAAGTACTCTCTAAAATAAAAATATTCGTTTTTACGGCGCGAATCGAGCATTAACAACAAAACTCAACGTCAATCTGACAGCAGGATAAAATTTAGCGAGGTAAAAAGGTCGCTAAAATTTATCCTAATAGTCAGGCGAAAACTTATACCTCCGGACGACCGTGAACGGGGCAGAATAAATTTTAGTCAGTTTAATTTTTCACCTCGCGGTGTGCTTGAACGGTGTGTTTGACGTTTAGTCAGGATAAATTTTAAACTCGACAATTGACTTAAACGCACCCAGGGGTGCGTTTAAGTCAATTGTCACATACAGACACACTCAGACCCAGGGGTCTGAGTGTGTCTGTATGTGAGTTAAAATGTTTTTAAACGCACCCATGATGCAGGAAAAATTCCTTGTGTGAAGCAAAGTTTAAAAAAAGGGAAATCATTATGCAGAACATTAAAGCCTTCTGCAGACACACGCGATTAACCGCGCGGGGCGACATGTCGCGGTCCATTCGCAGTATTTTTTTTTAGAATGGAAATTAGCTTGGCTCGTTGTCACAGCGCGATTAATCGCGTGTGTCTGCAGGAGGCTTAAAACTGTGATCAAAAAACACGTACCTAAAAAATGTGCCAACGATAAAAGAACATTAGATCTCCTATATCCTACCAGTTTATTATTTACTTTGTCCGTTTGTCACCAACAGAGATATGCGATGAAGCGTAAATAAACAGTGAGTGTTCGACAGGCATGCAGTCGACTGAAGCGACATTAGTCATGAACAGGCATTTTTCACTGTCACAATATAACAGATAGGTAAATATTTGTATTTTTCTTGTATTATCCTGAAACATGAAATAAATCATAATTAAATGTGTTAGATATTTGTTTTAAGTATGTGTTTATTTGGTAGCAATGGGAAGTGCTAAGTAGATTTAAAAAATCTTACACTGATAGAATGTAAGACTTTTTTCTTATTATGTATTATTTAAAAAAAAATTGCCTTACACTTAAAATTTACCAGAAAAAGCTATGTATGACTAAACTATTTATTTCATCGAATGAAAATCAAACACACGACACGTATTGGTGCAGCCATTCGCTTTGTCACTGCGCTAACCACGCCGAATGCTTTAGAATTTTTAATACAGACAAAGCCAGGGGCCTTAGTTATCATCATCATCAGCCTATAATGTTCTCACTGCTGGGACACAGGCCTCCCCTCTGTGAGAGGGAGTGGGCCAAAATCCCTATGCAGGCCCGGGCCTGGCAATTGTCACATGTCTTCGAATTTTTGGTTCCAGGACATGCATTCCTCGCGATGTTTTCCTTCACCGTTTTGAGAGAAATATATTTCACAAAGTAATGCAATAAATACTAATTTTAACCTTTTAAGTGCACTTTAGCTGCTAAATAATTGCCTCTTCAAAAATCTCAACAAGACAAAAACAAACGTCTTTAAACCAACAAAAACTAAACAAAAAAATCGCAATATGACGCAACTGTTACTAATTGATCACTCCTCAGTAGCAACCATGTCCGCTGTTTAAAGTATTATTCAATTGAACAACACTAAATGTCAAATAAATCTCAATGACTCTGATGGGTAATGGCTGGCCCTTTCTCATGGGCCCGTTACCATGGGAACCGGATAATAAATAGGATAAATACCTATCAAAACATTACTGTCTTGCTTGCGGTACACGGTAGGTAAATGTTTTTTTTTTTTAATATAACAGAGTCGTGGCTTAAAGCCTCGAGCAGACACACACGATTAATCGCGCGGGGCGACTTGTCGCGGTCCATTCGCAGTACATTTAGAGTGGAAATTAGCTTGGCTCGTTGTCGCAGCGCGATTAATCGCGTGTGTCTGTTCGAGCCTTAACAGTGTCCGAATTTATAATCCTAACTATACTACTTATTACTCTCTACTAATATTATAAATAAGAAAGGGTGTAGGTCGCTCCGTTTTCAAAATAGCTGAACCGATTTTGATGAATTTTGGTACACAGGTAGGTGGAACGCTAGAGACGGTTTCAGGCTATATTAAGGGGGAAAAGGGCGAGCGGGGCCATGGGTAACAGCTAATAGTTATCTGCTTTCCCATCCAAACTGCTATTCAGTTCCGACTTTGCCGAATTTTGTTCTGTGATACATAGGACCCTGGAGATGGAAAGGCGCGGCCAAAAGGCCTTGGATGAGTACCTAACCGTCACCGAGTTTCTTCCATGCTCCGGAAAGCGAAGACATTTGGTTTTGACGGCCAATTTTACATAGAGATTTCGTGTTACCAAATACTAAATGGGTAGTGGACGTCAGATAGTCAATCGCTCCAATGTTACATACCTACTGGTCTTCATTTGACTGGTAACTGACATCAGATATCTAAAGGCGAACAGAGCAAAAGGAGTATGCGAGGATCGTAGCTGGTGCATACCTCCATGCAAAGACGCCAGTATATTATAAGTGTACAAATACCTATGTACAATATTGTTGAAAAATGGAAGGATATTTTGTAATTTGAACTTTCTTAACTATTGTTTTCACAAATTTATGCGCATAGAATTAAGTGTGTCTTAATACTTACTTATGTTTATTCAATAAGGAAATGCCAACAAAAATGACTCAAGAATCTTACAAAAAAAACTTCATTGATATAACACTTTATAACAGCAAATAAACATCACTTATTTATCAATTACGTTTATACAGCCAACAATGTAAACAAAACTCAAAAAGAGAACAAAAAAGCTACCAAATACCGGCGCACGCGACAGGTGCGAGCCCACCCGATCTCGCCCGACCACCCGCCGAAGGTGCACGAAGGTGGCCGAACGCGTTCGTTTTTATTTTTTTCCTTCCCGATATAACGCGCGCCGCTCATTCAGAGATCGTGACACTTGCACTCACGCGCACTTTTTTGTATTTTTTCGAATGTTTCCGCTAATACGTTTGTCGGCAAATAGGCGGGGAATTTATGAGAGGATGTGGTCTTATTGTTGACGCCAGTTTGAAGTAATTATACATAAGATACATATTTACTATCGTCTACTGAAAGAAGGCTTATTTATAAACAAGAAGACTCACTAAAATCGTTCGCTGAATAGAATTGGTCTGACCAAGGGGTATCGTGTTACCAAGTAATTAGTGGCAAAAGTTACTTACTTAGGAAGTTCATGTAAAATTAAATGAATATTCAGCTGCAATCTGGTAGACTGAAAGCCAACTCCAAGAAAATTGGAAAAATGCTAGACAAATAATGATTGTTTCAATTTAATTGCTGTTTGTAATCAAATAAACATTTAAAAACATTTAGAATTTTCAGGACCAGACAAATTAAATTCCCTGATTGGCTGAGTCATCGGAAATAATTTGTGTTTCTAAATAAAGATTGTTTAAAAACTTCAGCAGAAACAGGAAATTCCAGTGACGCTTTCTTTCAGTCTTTATTAACAGACCTATTTTATTGTGAAACAGCTGAATAAATAGCTAAAACGTGAGTTTGGAGAACACCTATTTAAATGGAAAATAGGTGACCTTAATAATAGTATTGATATATTACTGGCTCTTGCTAGAATTTATTATTGGAAGTAAGTAATGCTCTAAATTAAACAATGTTGCGATTTTATGTCTAGTGTAAAGCCTCCTGCAGATACACGCGATTAATCGCGCTGCGACAACGAGCCAAGCTAATTTCCACTCTAAATGTACTGCGAATGGACCGCGACATGTCGCCCCGCGCGATTAATCGCGTGTGTCTGCAGGAGGTTTTAGTCTTCACACTAAAAAATCGCAACATTGTTTAATTTCTTGTCTTTCTTGTCTTGTCTGTCTTCAAGTCGTGTAGCTAATAACGATAAATAAAGTACAACGTAATTAAGAATAGCTGTAGTCGGTATATATTTTTTTAATAATATTCCACAACTATCACACAACGCCATCTAGTCCCAAGCTAAGCAGAGCTTGTGTTATGGGTACTAGACAACTGATAAACATACTTATATATTTCTAAATAAATCACAGAACAAATGATCGTGCTCATTACACAAACATTTCTCCTGGGTGGGAATCGAACCCAACACCTCCAGCATAGCAGTCAGGGTCACTAACCACTAGACCAACAGGCCTGTCAAAATTAGCACAGTAGCTGAGAAATCGACTGCTGCGTTACGTGTCACGGGTTCGATTCACGCAAGGAACAAGGCTATTTCTTTATGTAAATTTAGCTTCCTATACAAGACAAAACCCTTTTTTTATCTTGGTAAAATCATCAAATGAGTCCTCCCACCCGGGGCAGGGAGGGACTGTCAGACTCGAACTGACTTCCGGGGTCACGGATACCTGTTAAGACAGTCTCACGACTAAAGACAAAACCCTAGTGTGGGGAAACATTTTTTTTACACATTACTTTGGATAATTAGTTTTATCACCACTGCTCCATACGGTGAAGGAAACATCGTGAGGGAACCGGCATGTCATCCGCCAACCCGTACTGGGCCCGCGTGATGGATTATGGCGCACTCCCTCTCTCAGAGAGAAAGCTTGTGTCCCAGCAGTAGGAATATATAGGCTGATGATGATGATGAGACAAACTATCAAATCCAGTCACCTTTGGGCTCCCGAATGCCGTCATGAGCAGTTAATCTTTAGGGAATCATGCGGTAACCAATAGTAACTTTCATGGTAGATATTCAGTTAAAAACCCATTAATTTCTACTTAAGTCAATTAGCATAAAGTTTCGCAAAACATTAAAATTATAGAATTTGATGGCAGTTTTGCCTATTCAGGAGAAACTACCCTTTATTAGACTAACAACTCACTGATTGCCAGGCACAGGAAGACACTAGTTTCGTGCTAGGCACCGTCTGCCATCGTGTGATTTATGAAACGCCACCTAATTTAACTATCGTCTGGCGAATTTGTATTTTTCTTATCACAAACGACATATTATTATTTTATTTTAGTTTAGAAAGAAGGAAATGTTAATATTTAATGCTATTTTAGATCTAACTGAACTAAAAAACAGCTTTTCAGCTTGTGGTTTGCTGCACTAAAACTTAAGGTTTCAGAAATAATTTCGGAATACCATTATCCAACCGTTATAGAGCGTAAAGCATCATATCATAAGGGGTTTTAAATACCAATATGACGCGTCGAGATGCTGGATGAATGGACATGGAGTTACTACATTAAGTGATTAAGTTTACTGTGTGTTACGTGCTTACTGTGTTACTTGTGAGACTATAAAGTAATTTAGGTACATGCATGTTATACATGCATGAAATTCAATTATATTATCAGCCGTTTGCCGTCCACTGCTGAACGTAAGCCTCCCCCAAAGAGCGCCAACTCTCCCGGTCCTGGGCAGCCCGCATCCATCCGCTGCCAGCCACATTCTTCAAATCATCGACCCATCTTGTCGCAGGGCGTCCTACACTACGTTTGCCTATTCGCGGTCTCCACTCCTCTAGCACCTGTCTGCTCCATCTACCATCGGTCCGTCTACAGACGTGGCCGGCCCACTTCCACTTCAACGTTGCTGAAATTCAATTACATTGTCTAGATTCTGCCACGATTATTATCATCTAATGATAACTAACAGTCAATCGTCCATCTTTTAAATTGCACTTTAATAATGTAATATTAAACGACCATTACCTGTGCTACATTGAAAATGATGTGGTTTTGATTAAAAACTATGGTTATTAGTAACAATGTTGTACGTTATAATAAACGGTACTACTTGGAATACAAACCAATTTGTTTTAAGTTAAATATGTCTATTATAAACAATTGATCGTTCTATTAACGTTGTCTGTGTAATTGGTATTACTCTATCTGACGTAAATGTTTTGATACATAACAAGATAAATAAAGATACAAATCCAACCATGTGTGGCACGAATTTTCGCTCTGGTCAATTCTCTCAAACAAATACGCATAAATTGTGCACACCTTTGTGCGCGCACATGTCTAAACATAATTCAGAAAAATGTTCGCGCACAATAGTGCTGCACTGTGCGCTAACAAAAGTTTGTAACAGCCTTGCCGGTGGACACAAACTGCTGGGACACAGGCCTCCTCTCTGTGAGAGGGAGTGGGCCATAATCCACCACGCGGGCTCAATGCGGGTTGGTACTCGTAGATGTCACATGTCTTCGAATTTTTGGTTCTAGGACATGCCGCTTTCCTCACGATGTTTTCCTTCACCGTTTTGAGAGCAGTGGTGATGAAATAAATTACACTAAGTAATACGGGGTTCAAACCCACGACCTACGGGCCACCACTGCTCTTACAAGGAACAGCAATCAGCTGGTATTTATTTTTACACTAGAATAACTTACCTTAGTAATATCAAATAGCTAGGAGAATGTGTCCAGTCTAATGTTGGAGTACTCAAACGTCACAAATGTTCATTAGTTTAGCCAAGAGGAACTGTTAATAGTGAGTCAGCTCGTAACACGCGTGATAATGTCCACACAAAAGGTTTACCGTTGTTAAGTGAGCTTTGACATAGAGTAGACAGTAAATGGATCCCTTAGCTTAGAACAATTATTTGTGTTGGAATCAAAGGTACAGAACAGCCTTACTGTGTTCATCCCTATCGTCATAGATACCTATTTTAAATGTCAGAAGCATTGCACTGGCGTTTACACCGAACCAAGGTATTAGATGAGCGTGTCCATGGAATACAAACGACAATTAAAGGAACAGATTTGGTTGATTTTAGTCAGTATGACAGTCCTTTTCACTCCACTCAGAGTGAGAGGAGTCCACAGGAGGAGTCATTTGCTAATATCCCACCCAAAAAAGAAGACTAAGTACTAACTAACAGGCTTCTTCTCCGTAAGAGCAAATGGTAAAATAGTGGTGAATAATCCACCACATCGAACCCTGCGCAAGTGTAACATGATAATCATCTTCAATCTTAAAATTTAAAATAATGTTAGACTTTATTTTAAAATTTTAGATTAGCAATATAACTACCCTTTAGAAGGCCAAAGCCTGCCGGGGTCACGGGACTAACGAATTACCATAACCCCGGAACGCTATTGAAGGACACCGTGGATTTTAGTCAGTGCAAGTCTGACAGTCCCTCCTGCTCTGCCCTGGGTGGGAGGACTCATTTAATGACTTTACCAGGATAAATAAAGCAATTTAACTAGCTGTACATTGACATTTATACATGCTCACATATCAATTATTATTGAGAGCTAGGTCTCTGTTACCTATCTACTCACGGGCCTAACTCGTCAAGCTATCATAAAACAATGGAATTTATTGCTGAACAAGAAGCGTTATTTCTCACTGTTGTGCTCGAAGTTGTCGCGCGGTTTGTACAAAGATGGGTGGTCCTGGCTATGAAGTTATTTTACACAGGTGTGGATTATAAGTTGGAATAGCATAGGTACTAGGCTTTGCCTGGACACTCTTGTGCGTTCCTGAACTAGAGATAGGTATTAAAAGCTAGTCCATTCACTGAAATAATCTAATCGTTCACGGTCTGGTCGGCGAGGCAATTTGACGCAACCCCCAAGAACAGATTAGGCGCAGGACGAACGGTGTAATGTATTTTTCCAAATTCTAGCTATTTTGTTTCTAATGGAATCGACCCCAGTACCCCAGCCTAAGTAAACATGAGTTTCATACTTTTTTTTTCATGATTGTTCGCCTATGTGTGAAAGTACAGCAGTTTTCAGGACTGAACATAAAATAATTCAGCAATAACCAATGCCTTTAAGTTGAAAATCAGCGTAACATCATCTTAATAAAGTTATTACACAATCAGTCAATCATCAATATTTTGACAGCCGATTGACACTTCACTTTTTTGGAACCAATTCAATACGATACAAGTGCACTTTTTTACACGAATTCAATAACTTATTGTACATAAGTGTATGCTAATACTTACACGCATTGTTAAGTTTTTTATACACTGTAGTCAAGTTTATTATAGTGTACACACAGCTACACATCAAACTATACAAAACCAGTTAATTTTGGCCTCGCCGTGTATGATCTTTTTACACATTCAACGGTCAAACAGGTCTTAAACGACCACTTGAAGCAATATTCCTAAAAGTGACTCAATTCGTGAATTTACAGCAACGTCATTAGCAATTGTACTATTATTCGTAAAATTGTTACACGCAGAAGCAGAATTGCATGTCATATCGGAACATAGGTATAGCATGGACTCAGCATTATTGTATGGAAAAATGGAAAAGCGCCTCTAATGCACGAACGAGGAACAATTTTCTTTCAAATTAACGTCATACTTCCAGATTACATTACAAAAACTGATGGAAAAGTAATGATAGCGCCTCTGATCATTTGTGTATCAAAAATATCACAATTTTAATAAAAGTTGGCGTTAGTGATCATTTTACGATTTCCTTCATGTACAATATTGCTATAATTGCCTTTTAGACCCATAGCTTTTACTGGTATTGTGTAGCTTGATCATGCAGCTCTGAGTACAACAAAAACTTTTTGCTGGGTTACCGATGATTCACGTTATCTGTAGATAGATGTGGATGCTGTGAGGTGAAGGTAATCAACTCATCTTGAGATATATTATGATCAAAAGTGTAAGACTCGAGTTTTGTTTTATTGTGTTTTTATTTGGTTGAAATTGATGATGAAAGAGTGGGTATTTAATGTAATTTTGAGAGCTTAATTTTTATTTTTCTACTTTTTAAATAATACTTGCTTTTCAAGTTATTTTTTTCCTCCGCTGATCAAATGACTTTCTCCTCCCAAACGACCTAAATACACTTCAAAATCATCTCAAAACGGTGAAGAAAAACTTCGTGAGGGAAACGGCATGCCCTAGCTAGAATCAAACATTTGAAAACATGTGAAATCTAGCTACATACACTGGGCCCCAGTGGAGCAGTCCCTACTGCTGACTGCTGAGCCCCTACGATGATCCACTGACCGGATTATGGCCCATTCCCTCTCACTAAAATGAGGCCTGTGTCCCCAGGAATTCTAGTAGGTACTTTTTCGAGACTGAAAAAAATTTAATGACAAAATCCGCAACAAAAACTTACCAATATCGAACATTTTCAAAAACTTTGACTGTTCAATTAAACAATAAGGGGGGGCTAAACAATAAGGTTTTACAATAAGCTAAAACAAAACAGCACTACTTTATTTTTATTATGAAAAAAAAAAACATACTTTATTCTTATTAATGAGAAGTTCTCATATTATCCGATCATCACTTAAGACATAATTAACACCACGCCTCCTTTTAGCTCTAATTAAAACACTCGAACACGACTCCGCACACACAATAGCTCAGTAATTAATGAGGCTCGTACGTCAACACGTCGCCGTGGGCGTCCTTGGTTCTATTCCCGGTAACGTTAATAATAGGCTGTCGGTTGACTGCGGTTAGCTGTTTATTAATCACCTTTTAAGATATTGCCCTTAAAAGGTATAATTTGATGAGTTATGTATGGTTTGGACGGTTTAACAGGTTTGGCTATTTATAGAGTCATCGTGTGGGAATTATGTAACCGAAGATCGAAATACAAGATGTCGAAAGGTAAACTAAATAAGTTATCGAATATATCTCAGTACTATAGTAGGGTACGTTTCTCGGGACTCGCGAAATCGATCTTAGATACTTTTCTCAATAACACAGTGGTCGGTTCCCCGTCCGAGACCAACGGGTGCCAACGGTGCCCCAGTAAAGCCCCGAGTTACGAATTGTAGGTCGTGGGTTCGAACCTAACGGAAGGAAGGAGAGGGAGAGGAGTATTGCTTCAACACTGCTATCAAAAACGGTTAAGGAAAACATCCTGAGAAAATCGGCATGTCCTGGAACCAAAAATTCGAAGGCATGTGACATCTACCAACGGGCCTGCGTGGTGGTTCATAACCCACTCCCCCTTACAGAGAGGAGGCCTGTGTGCTATCAATGAGAAGATACTAGATACGCTGATTATACGGCTGAAAGCAGTATTTTTAAGACTATTTTCATCGAGGTTTCCGGCGACTGGGACCGCAATAAACCGACACCGCGGTCCCCGTTGCCGGATGAATTTTAATTTAATATTTGTATTCCATCGACTTGGACCGATCCATAAATGAATAAAAAAATCTATTGTTCATGCCAGAACGGTACAGTCAGATGAAAAATGTCTGTGGAAATTGTCTTGTTCAATATAAACCAGGAAAAGTAATAGGCTAGCATAGGTTCAAATTCAAAGTGGTATGTAGGGGAACAGTGTATAAGACGGGGACACGAGGTATGATGGGAAATCACACACATAAGGCAAACTTTACACAAAACTAACGTAGCACAAGCGCCAACAGGACGCCATTTGCGTCTGGCCACTTGCAAATGACGTCCTGATGGCGCTTGCTCTACGTTAGTGTTGTGTTAAGTATGCCTAAAGAGTGTATGTCCCCATTATACCTCGCGATTATTAACGTCCCCGTCTTATACACTGTTCCCCTATTAAATTCTCGGCAGGAATAGGTTACCTGAAATTGTCTTTTATCGACCCGGAAATAATTAAATTATTACCACTTTGAACTTATGCTAGCCTAGTACTTGCTGGTAAGTCAGTGAAAAAGACCGCGGTGTCAGTTTATTGCGGTCCCAGTCGCCGGAAATCTCGAACATCTAGGTCTGCTTATAAATGCGGGTTAAAGCTTCCAACATTTAGCTTATTCGTCAGTCTAGCTCTACTGTTTTGCTACACAATAACCAAGACTTTGTTGTTAGAAACTAATGATTCTAAATCCAGAGCAATGTTCCTAAATACCAGAATATTACTCAACGCGATAATTCTCTGTGATTTAGGTCCACAATATTGTATGCGGTGACAAAGTAAGATATAGACTTCACTTCTTACTAAATTCTGACTATTTCTGACCTATTTTACTCAAATCAGTAGTGTTTATTGTATCAAAAATCTCTCCATTTTTTTTTGAGACACAGTTAAAATCTGAATCGCTATTCGATGTTTTAGTGCACGATCCCCGAAAGGAACAATATTTGTATGAACTACAAGTATTTGTTCTAGATCAGGATATTTGTGTGAATATCCATATTAGCAAAACGAACTCACAAAACAGGAGAAATCTGTATTAAAAAAAAAGGATATTTTCCATAGGCTTGTGTGATTATTGTCCAATCTCATTTTTTAGTTGACTAAAATCTCTATTCAAAAGCCAGTAGCCACCAACTGCCCACCACAGCAGATGACAAAGCGCGCATACCTCTGATCTCGCGGTCACTCGACACGTCTCATTCCCCGAAGCGCGCGCATATAGACCGCGCTCCCGTCACTGTCGCCGCGTGCGACGCTCATTCATTTGTTTTAATTGCTTGTTGCGCTAATTGAGAACTGCATTCGTTGGATCTATATGCATTTTGTTTGATGTATTTTTTTATTTAGCAATATGCTCGCGTTCCACTTTATCGTCTGATAAAGTAATGCATACATTCATGATTTAAATATCCAAAAGTTATCAGAAGGTTTTAGCTATCAGGGAATACAGACTCGAGAGATGCGGCGCACAATACAAATATTGGCTTAATGCTTTGTAAGTAAGGGGAGGATGTCCACCATGTGCCGATGCGATGGCGCATTGCTGTACGTCTTGTAGTCCTGATGGAAAGGGCCAGGCGGATACAACATGTGAAGTTCTTTCGCACGGTTTGCGAAATGTAACCGATAACAAAATTGACAGGCTTTGCCCTGCCCTTTGTAATGTTCAAAAGTCTGCTTCTTATTGGAACGAAGTTCCTTATCGCGCGTTGCGAAAGGGGGCTAGGCGGAAAAAACCGGCCAAGTGCGAGTTGGACTCGCGTGAAGAGGGTTCCGTACGATGTTACCTATCACGTTTTTTTAAATCTGACCCAAATTGGTACGCACAATATTGAGTGATTTACCATGTTATTTAACATCATGGACTTCTTATAGGTTTTCCTATAATCTATAAGTAGAAAACTAATTTCTATATTTTTTTCAAAATTTTATGTTCAGTAATTTCGGAGCTAAGGGGGGAGGGGGAATGGTCAAATTTCGTCTATTTTCTTGAATAACTTGGAAACTATTTATTTTAAATTACAAATTCATTTGATATGTCACACGATGCAGTTTTCAAATATTTTTTTTTAATGTTCCCCTTCCCCCCAAAAATTACCTCCCACATACAGATTTCATCTATTCACGTCACACCTCTGTGCTTGGGTCACAGGAATTGATATGTGTACCAAATTTCAACCCAATCAGTCTATTAGATTCGGAGATAATTGACTGTAAGCGACAGGCAGACGGACACACGAGTGATCCTATACGGGTTCCGTTTTTGTAAATTAAGACGAAAAGTTGTAACGACACTTTTTGCTACTTTTTGCCATAGTAAGCTAATTGTAAGACGTGCGGCGTGCGCATGTTTCTCTGTCTGTCTCTCTCTCTCTCTTATAGAAAGCAAGCCAGATATTTTCGTTTCGTCTTTCTATTTCGCATTGAACAGTGTGGTGTCGCGACGATTATTTTTGTTGAGTGTATACAGTAACTTCGTTCCATCCGGGTGTCCCTTGACACCTCTCTAGCTTTTTTTTATGTTCAAAGATTTGAATTATTGTAAAACAAGTGAAAAGCTAACTCTTTGTTTTAACGGTACAGCTGTTATGCTGCGAGTTCGAAACTCAGGTCGGGTCAAAACTGCAGTCTTGCTCCCAGGAGATAAATAGATGTCTGCCTATCACTTCGGGAAAATCCAGGTGTAATCTGTACTTTATCAGCAGGAAAAAAATCTGTGTCATGCAAATCAATGTAAAATTAATTATATCTACTAAAACTGGGTCAGATTTGACTCATAATAATTTTATTTTTAACCAAAATTACCTCAATGGCCATCGTTTCTTAGTATTCCTAAAATAACAACACAGATTTAGATGTAAACATCGATTGAGTATGACTAATACATGTGACTAAACCGATAATCTTAGGTATTGACGTGTGCGCAATTAAGATTAGGTATAAAACAACATCAAATCAGAAATAAACATGTGGTGACATCTATACTGAGATACATGAACTAAACTATCATATCTTGCGTCGCGATATCAGAGTATCGCACGATATAAAAAGCATTTCTTTAGAAACCTGACAGCAATAGTCCGTTGATCCGATTCAGCATGTCCCTTGAGACTTTAACCACGACATTCCTTAGGTTGCTATGAAGTCCTAAAACAAAGCAAGAGGGAAGGTCCTTCATATCCACTGCTGAAATTAAGCCTTCCCGCAAAGAGCACCGACCCTCCCGCCTCTCGTCAGTCGGCATCCATCCGCTGTCAGCCACCTTCTTCAAATCATCGATCCATCTTGCCGTAGGGCGTCCCACACTACGTTTGCCCCTACAGAGTCTCCAATCTAGCACATGTCTGCTGCATCGACCTTCTTTCCGTCTGAGATATGGCTGCCCACTTCCACTCCAGGAGGCTTCCGGCGACTGGGACCGCAATAAACTGACACCGCGGTCCCAGTTGCCGGATGCATTTAATTTTAATATTTGTATTCCGTCGACTGGGACCGATTCATAAATTAATAAAAAATCTATTGTTCATGCCAGAACGGTACAGTCAGACGAAAAAGTCTATGGAAATTGTCTTGTTCAACATAAACCAGGAAAAGTAATAGGCTAGCATAGGTTCAAAGTGGTATGTATTAAAATAATTCTCGGAAAGAATAGTTTATCTGAAATTGTCTTGTATCGACCCAGAAATATTAAAATAAATACCAATTTGAACTTATGCTAGCCTAGTACTTTTGCTAGTAAATCAATGAAAAAGACAGTTTCAGGAAACTTTCTACTTAGAATTATTTAAATACAGACCCATCTTGAACTCATGCTAGCCTAGTACTTTTTGTTAGCTTCTTATTGTCTCACTGGTGACAAAAGGGAATATTTTTCCCGTTTGTCGCCAGTGGGGAGTTTTTAGGAGAAAAAATCCCAATTGTCCAAAAATAAATTACTAGGCTAGCATGAGTTCAGGATGTCTGTATTTAAATAATTCTAAGCAGGAGATATACCTGAATTTGCCTTATTCATTGACTAACTAACGAAAGTCCTAGGCTAGCATAAGTTCAAAGTGGTATTTATTTAAATATTTCTGAGTCGATACAAGACAGTTTCAGGTAACCTATTCCTGCCGAGAATAATTTTAATACAGACCACTTTGAACCTATGCTAGCCTATTACTTTCCTAGTTTGTATTGAACAAGACAATTTCCATGGACATTTTTCGTCTGATTGTACCGTTCTGGTTCAATTTATGGATCGGTCCCAGTCGACGGAATACAAATGTTAAAATTAAATGCATCCGGCAACTGGGACCGCGGTGTCAGTTTATTGGGGTCCCAGTCGCCGGAAGCCTCCACTCCAGCATACTTATTATAATGTCGGTGACTTTAGTTCTCTTCGTTGCGAATTTTATGCATATTTCCATGTTTATTTCTTAATTTTTCATACGTCTAAAAGATTCACGAAATTAATTCAACAATGCAGATGTGCTCTTTTATATGACAATTTAAATATCAATGAAATTCAGACGTCAGCAAGATAACCGAAATGTACCGTAACAACGAATAAATAAGACAAAATGTGCAAATAACCTATCAATTGGTGATGGTATGTTTAAATAACAGGTTTGTATTTTTTTGACATAAACAGCCAAAAAGCCTAAAGTCGATGCTATTGAAAAACTTTGTAAGAAAATGAAAAGATTTTTAAACGATCGGTCACTTGTCTCCCAATTTATGATGTTTTTTTCGTCATGTATTCTACAGACGCCAGCAGGTCAACCCAATCTGCCAAATTTTACCAATCGAACATTAACCTTCCACTATTGCGACAAGGTTTAAAATCTATTAAATAAATATGACATATTGAGGTAGGTAGTCTGTACCTACATTAGAATCTAATTAACATATAAAAGAAAATAACAAAAATAATGAAAACTGCAGAATATACTTACCTATTAGGTTAGTTTTGTGTCAATTTGTGTTAAAATCGTCAACGGTAACGCGAAAACCATTTAAATAAAATATTCTAAAAGTGTTCTAATAAGTCATATTGTTCTCAGAATTTTAAACGTAGTGTTTCAGAACTCAGAATTTAATTTATCTTATAAACTTGATCCTTGAATCTAGATAAAGTTTTTTTTTTTTTATAGGTTTACTATAAAATTAGCATAAAGGTGACTAAACTCTTGACTGTGAAGTTATTTCGTGGGTCATTAAATTTACTTTAATTGAGAGAACTATGATGGAATGTCGCCATGTCGTCAATTTAAAAGCGGTAAAATGTTTTACTACACGTTCCAAGTCTGATTTCCGGATTGGGCAGTATTATTGGGTTTTCCCCATCAAGATTTTGTAGAATCTATACCTAATAGCAACCAGGAGTGTGAAATTAAGTCCGGTTTGCCCACAGATTTTTTTCAACCTTATTAAGAATGTCTCCTGCATGAACTGTGGATGAGTTTTGCACCCGCAACCATTAAAATTTAAATATTCGAACCCGCGACAATCAGCGCTGTAGCCAACCACCATTGTGTCACACGGTGCTGACCAGCGAATTATGCATTTTACGAGTATGACGCTTCTACCTAGTATTTTGATGAAACATTCGTGACTCTAAGTTATGTAAAAAATACTACGTTATTACATAAGAAAATATCGTAGAAGAATGTATGCGAATATCGATGGCACGTTTTTTCATTAATCAAGATTCACCAGCAGTAATTAAATCGTGTGTATTTATGTTAATTGATTACAACTGAAGATGTGTTGATTATTTAATCTGTTAAAACTCTTTCGTAATTAAATGGTAGTCTTGAGTCGATCCAAATAATCGTAAAAAGCTTAGCTAGGCGATAATTATTTATTTTGCATATTTATTTTTAAGCCTCCTGCAGACACACGCGATTAATCGCGCTGCGACAACGAGCCAAGCTAATATCCACTCTAAAAATACTGCGAATGGACCGCGACATGTCGCCCCGCGCGATTAATCGCGTGTGTCTGCAGGAGGCTTATTGGATCTGGTAAATACCTACGAGTACTTATGAATATTCCAATGTGCGCGGAATCTTTAGATAGAAGTCGTCATACAAACCTGTTTTTAATATAACTGCTAGTACCTAAATTAAGTAAAAATATACGTTTTAGTTGAATTTAAATAATCAGTTGTCTAACTAGTTTGATTAGGTCAAAATCAATAATAAAACTAACAGGGTTTTATCGTCTTAGATTGGCAGCTAATAATTGTACCTAAAAGAAACAGTGACCCCTTTACGGTTAAAAAAAATTGTGTGCTACCTACATATCGCAGGTTCAATTCCCAGATTGAGCAAGTCGATGATATGTCGAAAGCAATAAGCTCACCCTCTTTTTCAAAGGAATGAATATAACTATCAAAATTTGAGCGAGCCATAGGCATACTGCCTTAATCCTATGATAAACACATGAGTTTTGTTACGCCATAATAGAAAAAGAGCTTAAAACCACATCGAAACAAATCGAGATCCCTTCAAAAGTAATCCTCAAAATCTTCAAATATTTTAATAACGTCTCAAAACTTCAAAACACACTAACTTATCACGATAATTCCTCTCACAATAGATTTCAATTTATCATCGCCATGGATTCAATCTCTTCTATTATAAAGTTGACAAAATACCTTTTAAATCCTTTCTTAATCTTCTGGAGAGGAAATAGAGGATGTTTGGGCAGGTCAGGATTAAAATCAATTTTTGTTTTTTTTTTTTGAGGTATTTGAATTGATGGTCCCCTGTTTGCTTTATGTGAAGAATGTATCATAGACAGTATCAAAATAAATGTAAAAAGTTGTGGAGCTTTGGGATTTGTATTTAAAAAATATTATTTTGATTTCCTCTTTTAGAAATAGGATTAAGATAAAAAACGCATAAGAAAAAATTTAGTTATATTTTATTCTGAAATAATTATGTAAATATTAAACGTCACTTGCGGTCACAGATAATAGCAACATTATATTTAAAAAAAATGCATTGTCCCACACTGTGTCGTGGGTGACACTGAAAATAAGTGACATAAAGTAACTTTTTCGTTTGTTTTTATTTTTCATTTCTTTATTTACTCCACAGGCTCCAATTAATCATAATCTTGGTCTATAAAAGTATAAAGCTTAAGGGCAAATTGCTTGATCAGTAGTTTTACTAACTACTTGTTAAATCGTATGCATTTGTAACCATTTCTTAAAATAATGTATGGGATTTTAATAATAGTTAGTTTAATTATTGATGAAACAACTGGCCCTAACTGATTCTCCTCATGTAGGTTCTCAATTTACTACAAATTTATTTAATGAATGTTTTCCCATAGACACAGTGTTAGCTAAAAATACGCACAAGTGAGACGTTGGAATCGCTGGTAATAAATCAGTTC
Organism: Agrotis exclamationis; assembly: GCA_950005045.1. NCBI lineage: Eukaryota > Metazoa > Arthropoda > Insecta > Lepidoptera > Noctuidae > Agrotis > Agrotis exclamationis. The sequence goes on along the minus strand of OX465435.1, from coordinate 20,989,001 downwards.
CAAAGTGGTCAAGACCAGTTTTCCCCTCGTTATAGAAAATTCATGCCCAAATACGACAAATATTTAAACTTAATTAGGTTCAATATCCAATACAGAGGGAGATGGGAGAGTAAATGTGGTATAAATTGACTGTCTATGAAAGATACCGTGGATCTGGAAATAGGTAACCGAAAGAACACGGTAATTTTTAGTTTAAGACTGACAGTCCCTTCCGCTCCATACTTGTCATTAATTTGATTTAAGAAAACAATACAATAAAGTATAATTATTCTATTCTATAAAAATAACGCAACTTAATTATTTCGGCGACAAACGAAATCTAATATAGGTACCTAAAAACAATTTTAGATGATACAAGCAGAAACGACCATCTGCGGAAGACAGCCAGCAGACAAACGGAGACTGGGTGAGGAATTCTCTGGAATGGGCTCAGTGGCGTATACCTGGAGAAACAGTGGACGAATACAGGCTGATGATGATAAGCCACTAAGTAGTACAGAATCACCACTTGGTTACCATGGACTTTTCGAAGAAAACAGAGGCTAGATACTTATTTTCAGACATTAACAAAGTCAAAACGGTACCGTTTTTATTCAAACATCAAAAATTGGTGATTTCCTATTTTTTCAACATCGCCATTATGAATAGGTAAGTATAAATAATATAATGATATGTATACATAATCATAATCTAAACTATAAATAAAAACTAACTAGTAATATGAAAACATGCAAAGGGCGTCAAAGAATACGTCCACATCGCTGTCAATGGGATAAGTGCCCAGAACGCTGGCAGCTTTGCCACGTTGTATGGCAATGCTGATTCGTTGGCCTAGAAATAGGCCATCCGAGGTCACCTGAAGAGTGGACTAATCGCCTGGCGATATCTTTAAAAACTAATTCAAATAAATAATTAAGGCGATCTGCCAAAATATCATAATGAGAAATAACTTAGCAAACAATTAGGTAAATCGTAAAGTAAGAGAAGGCACACTCCAACCGTTAGCACCATACAATTTTATGAATGTGATTAAAAAAAATTTACTAGAGAGCTCGTTAAAGTTAAAGAAAAACTTACAGCATATGGTCAATGAACATCACTGACTCAGTCCTATCGTCCCACACTCAAGTGTATCAAGTTATTGTTTCCAAGAAGCTAAGTTACTGAGCGATGCCACAAAAATGTTTATTTATAACTTAGACGTGACTTAGTGCTTACGGCTGCTTCTGAATATAGATCGAGTAGTAATACTTGCGGGAACTGTAGGGGTCGGGATTTCAAGTTAAGATGATGTCATTGGAATTTTGTAGGAGTTTTGAAAACAACCATCGAGGAGGCAAGCATATACACGGAATAATGGGGATGATTTGTAATATTTTTGTTTGAGAAATAAAATATGGATAAAAATAGAAGATAAGCAGCATAAAATTTTTGAACCCTACATTAAAACTTAATTAAAAGGATTGATTTGGTCTTATTGAACAAACACAGACAAAAAAAAAAGATTTCTGCAAGACTCCACCTTTTTTGGTGGAGAAAAAAATCAAAAAATACCAGCCAATATATCGCGAACTATCTGAAACTTACTAGGAGTCCTCTTTGTTCCTTCGGTTGCCCTTTGCGTTCTAGGGCCATGGTAACCGTGTTAGATAGTCCCGCGACGCTAGACCCTACCTTAAACCTCAGTTTTATGAAACCTATTAGTTTTATTAGATTATTAGGTATCCTCTTATAGGTACCCAAAAATCACCACAATAATAATGCCTACTTAAAATTGCGCTCATAGGAGCGCTTTTCGATCTTCAGATTTTTTAAATGTAGATTTAAAAAATCTGAAAATCAAAAATCGCAGCGCTTTAATTTTATACAATTTAAAGGACACCCAATTTTATACAACGCTCAAATCATTATCATCATCATTTCAGCCTGGGATCACCCATTACTGGGTATTAGGCCTACCCCTTTTTATGCCATATTATCTCTCGGTTCTGTGCTTCTCTCATCCATCTATTCCCCGCGATCTTGACGAAATCCCGGGGAATAGCAACGCTCAAATAGAAATAGTAATAACAGCAATTCTCACTATCCTCAATCTTCAAATACTTAAGGCGATGACAAGAGCTAATGTACCTCTCGCTCGCACGTTTCGACATTTTGAAAGATATAAAATCACTGATCCCATTTTTCAAAAATTGCAATCAACCATTTTGTGTGCAATTTAAACATGCAATTTAAAAAAAACATTTTAATCGATACAACTTTACCTACTCAAAAGTTTGCTTTACTAGTTTTAGTACTTGAGCAAAGTTTTGAGTAGGTAAAGTTGTAACGGTTAGCTCTTGTCATCGCCTTAAATAAACTTGTAAGTCCTACCTCAATCAAGAACCAACATAATACCTATTACAAAAGCTAAAACAAGCCATCGACCCAAATTACAGCACAGCTCGTCCTACACCACAAAACAGCATGATAATACAGCTACGTCACCACTTGGCGCCAACTTAACATTACAACTTAAATATATGCACAATAATAAATTCACCTTTCAGGGTTTTCCTTAATAACTCGCAATTGTACTTCGTTTTAGGTCAAGGTCATTTGTCAGTAAGGTAAAAGGTCACAAGTTGACCCAACTTTCTACGACAGGTCAGCGAGATAATTATTCCACCCCGTGAATTTTATTTTTTTGTTGTTGTTAATTATTGGAGTTTCCTTATCGGTTTTGTTATCTACGACCCTTAAAAATGGTTTCCTTGCGTGTAGGTTATCCGTCCAAAATCAGACTAAAATACCCATTATTGTTGTGACGTCCGCGCCATCAGTCTAGATACATTTTTTCTAGACAGATTCCAATCTTCTCAGATACGATTAAATATTACAATTTTTGTGATATCGAACTGTTGATAAGTATTATAACTTCAGCTAATTTATTAACATTAACAACGTTAAAATAAAAGTTATTACACAGATTTATACTGTGGTTATTACTTCAGTTACCGATAGGTACCTTTATCTTTGTAAACCGTTTTCTTTACAAGTACCAAAATGTTGCTGACGCATCATAATACTCATCTCATTATTATATCTCATTTTAGGTCAAGGTCATAAGTGCATGAGTTCATAAATACAGGCAATTTTGAACTCCTCTCTCTTTGCCTTATTTGTACCAGTAAAATTAAATAGCTTAGTTTTTACTTCCCCATCATCACCTCGTCTAGTTTTTTCTCAATCATGTTAGAGTCGCATTCCAGTCTAACCAGAGGCAGCTGACCAATATTTTACCTGGAGCAATTGCTTATCTGACTTCCACAGATTGAATTCTTGGTAAGACTGGTTTAAACTTCAAACATTTACATCTTAGCCTTACGACTCTGCCTACACCATTGCAAACACATTCAAGCTTCATCATACGTCACCTAGGCGCCACATAAATGACGTAGCATCGTACAAATTCACCATAAACCACAATTTTCCTCAACTCACGCCCGCGTAGTGTTCTCATCAATTATTATTACTCACCTTATTATTATTGCTCATATTATTATAACTCATTTCAGGTCAAGGTCGATACTTACGAGTTACGACTGTTGTTTTCGTGGTCACCGTATGTTTTTCAGTTCCGTATAGGGTAGCCCGTTTTTGAGTAAATATTGACAGTTGCTTTTATTATTAATCATGAAAAAGGTGTTACTGGAACTAAATAACTTATACTTAATCATTTATTTTAAAGTCCTTTGTCGATGATTCTCATAAGTATTCAAGTTTTACATTGCGACTCGGAGGAATTCTTCACAGCATTCTAAACGTGTACAATCATATTTTTAGTATTTTAAGTTTATTTATAGTTTGTACACTATTTACATAAGCAAAGTAAATAAAGTGTTTATAGAAACGACGAAATTCCGGGAGGTAGATGGCTTCCCTTTTCCATTCTGATTAGTTTACTTTCTTTTATTATTAGAAAAAAATACTTTGAACCATTGGTAATCTCGATCAATGTAGCCCTGTTTTGAGCCAAAATAACACTCTTAACTTGGATTCCAGGAAAAAAGTAATTGTCACACCTGTTCCCAACATGAGTAAATCCAACAATTAATACAATTATTATATCAAATCAAAGTTAAATAAACACGCCAGTACTGCGTGCGTTTAAGGTCGAGTTCCAATAGCAATGACCCGTTTCTCCATATAAAGGAGTCGTTGCGAAACGACACCTTAACATTCCCGTCAACAGATGTTCGTTGGCGAAGGTTGCTGCCTACTGGTAGCTTGTTGTTCTGAAGGTAGGCAGAGTAGGAAGTAACATTATCGTAAGATGAAGTTACGAGAAGAATTCGGTTGAAGAAAATTGCAGGAAAGAAAAAAATAGAGAAAAAAATACGAATTCGGTGTTTTTTCCGCCATTTCTTCTCTCTCAGTAAGTAAATGGGACACGGATAGTCCAAAACTATAAAAAAAAAATTATAAATAAAAAAAATAATAAAAATACGTGGCGGTCTAAGGGGGAGGCCTATGTCTAGCAGTGTACGTCTTCCGGCTGATGATGATGATGATGATGATGAAGAAGAAAAATAAGTCAAGCCAAGGGTCCAAAATTTGGAGTCTTGTACTCCAATTTGGTGGGTCACCCTTGGATTAGACTTATTTTTCTTCTATTTTCTTATTTTTCTTCTATAGTAATTCAACTAAGTACAAATTGACTGCAATATTTACCGAGGACTATTGAAGGATCACGTAGATTTCAGTCAGTACAAGTCTGACAGTCCCTCCCGTCCTGCCCTGGGTGGGAGGACTTATTTGATGATTTTACGACGACGATAAAAAAATTATGCCCGACCAGTAATGCTGGAAATCTTTAGGGAAAACCTATGTTCAGTTGTGGACATTCTAACACATATGATGATGACAATGTCAAACGTTCCAAACCAAACACAACGGAAATTAAATAAACGGTTTAAAATAACTCCTCAACCATGTTTAATTGAAGTGTGGTATATTTTATTCTTTTGGTGCCGCCAATTTAATGTCAACGCGTTATTTACAATGCAATAAAGAAGTCTGGAAGTCAGTAAAGGTCAGTGAAACCAGTATGAATTCTATAAAAAGAAAATCTTTGTTTACCTTATGATATTGATATCATATTAACAGTTATTAATAATAACAGAATATTATTTATTGAATACTAACTTTTATGCCCGGCTTCTCTTGCATGTTTTTTTATCGTGGTAAAATCATCAGCAAACAGCCAAGCTGAGGTGGGAGTCGGCGGGCCACGTTGAGCGTATGCGCCCGGAGAGATGAGCAAAGATCGTCACTCACTGGACGCCTGAAGGAGGACATCGCCGTCGAGGTCGACCGCGGCGGAGGTGGTGTGACGACCAGATCATGTTCGCGGGGCAGACATTTTTTTTTTTTTTAGGGTGGCAAAATCATCAAATGAGTCCTCCCGCCCCGCCCAGGGCGGGAGGACTCATTTGATGATTTTGCCACTGGACTGTCAGACTCTTACTGACTAAAATCCACCCGTGTTCCGTCGGATGCCCTTTACGTTCCGGGGCCACGGTGTCCTGGATTAAGAAAAATCCGCGACCCCGGCAGGCATTTGGCCCCATAAGGGGCCCCGTCGGTGACGCGTGAAACACGACGCGCCACCGACCCGGGCTTGGTCCTTGGTCGGACGGCGAGCATACCCATTACTCACCGTCCGCAAGCCTGCTCCGCCGCTGTGCCCTCTGCTGTTCAGAGGGACACGCGTTGGAGCGTCCACCCGACAGGCTATTTGCATACGGGCAAAGAAACCCCTTAGGCACACAGTGCCTAAGGAGAGTTTTTGCCCGCATCCCAGGGTGCACCGGCCCGAAAAACTGGTCTTCCCCCCGGACGTATCCGAGAGGGAACTCCAGTCCACGGGCGCACGTGGAGGTTTCCTGTCTTAGCACCCCTCGCGGGGCAGACATGGCCAGAAATTGCCCAAAATAGAGAGGTTTGGAAGAAGAAAGGGGAGGCCTTTGCCCAGCAGTGGGACACAGATTAGGCTTATTAAAAAAAAACATCAAATGAGTCCTCCCGCCCAGGGCGTGACGGGAGGGACTGTCAGACTTTAACTGACTAAAATCCACGGTGTCCTTCAATACCCCGCGACCTGACAATCCCGCGACCCCATTTCTCTCGTGTAAATCATAGAATGCGACAATAAATTCGGCTACACGTTGCACCGTCTGAACGTTATTGTTGTTTTCCTCGACACCTTACACCTGACGACTTTTTTTTTTAATCATGGTCGGTTCAGTGGTTTAGGTGTTAAAAGGTAACAAACTTATTTTCCTCGGGAACAGTGCCTTTTTCGGGATGCAAAAGTACCCAATGTTCTTTTCTGTACACCTGACAACGTATATGCAAAATTTCAAGATTATCGTTTCAGTGGTTTAGGCGTTAAAAGGTAACAAACAAACTTACTGTCGCATATGAAGTTTTAGATAGGATTTTGATAAAATAAAATGACAAAATGGCTACCCGACCACGACCTACACGTTTAAGCGACACGCGAGTTGCGGAAATGACAAAGAACAATGAAATAACAATGAAATATATAAGTAACATATCACATACGCGCTGTGTTCACGCAGGTTGGTAGTCGCATCATCTGAAGTCGTGATCGCGGCATAAAATGAATAACAAATTACGATTTTAATATAAGTTGCATGAGCCGTATTCTAATGATGCATTTAAAGTACGAACATCATTAGAATATAAAATATATAGAATGTTTATTACGTTAGGAAATATAGTAACTATGTATTTCCAAATGACGTCTAATATGCGCCACTCAATCATGATTAGCGGAGAGGCGCCAATGTCACTGTATCTACAAACAACCGATATAAAAACAAAACAGAAGACCCGACCAAACTTAAAACAACCGGCCAAGTGCGAGTTGGACTCGCCCATGAAGGGTTCCGTAGCAGCAAGCATAGATTAGAGATATAATTATATTGAGATTAGTAAGTAATATACACAAACAATAAAAATAACTTTGTTTTTCATAGTATTTGTATGAATGGCAAAGTTATATTTGCGGTTTTTGAAAATGTACTATATCTCAAAAACTGCTAACTGTATCTCATCCAAACCAATTTTCGTTGGTAGTTTTGGTTGAGGTCTACATTATATATTTTTTTTTAGTTTTATCATTCTCTTATTTTAGAAGTTACGGGGGGGGGGGACACACTTTTTACCACTTTGGAAGTGTCTCTCGCGCAAACTGTTCAGTTTAGAAAAAAATGATGTTAGTAACCTCAATATCATTTTTAAAGACCTATTCATAGATACCCCACACGTATGGGTTTGGTGAAAAAAATTTTTTTGAGTTTCAATTCTAAGTATGGGGGGCACCCCCAAAATTTGTTTTGTTTTGATTTTTGTGTGAAAATCCTAATGCGGTTCACATAATACATCTTTCTACCAAGTTTCAACAGGATAGCTCTTATACTTTCGACAAAAAGTGGCTGTGACATACACGGACAGACAGACAGACATGACGAATCTATAAGGGTTCCGTTTTTGCAATTTGGCTACGGAACCCTAAAAATGCCCATATAAACAAATCTATCACTGATATTGCCTTAATTATAGATTATACTGAGTGACAAATTAAGACACCTGCATCAGTTTAGTAGCGGTAATAGTTCATTTAAACCCTTACTACAAGAACTGCCATTATGAAACACAAATCCAATTTAAAACAAAACCGTTTTTTAAATTGATTGGCTGAAAATAAGGATAAGGAAACAGTAAACAGAACTGCTCAAGACAGGGCTAAGTGGCGTACATTGAAAGAGGAGATGTCCAGCAGTGGACGAATTCAAGCTGATGATGATGATGAAACAGTAAACACGAAGGTAATCATACCGTAATTAGGGGAAGACCTTGATTCAGTAGTGGACGTCTTCCGATTGATGATGGTGATAGCATAGGTTATACAGGTCACGGGATTGTCTAAACAAGTAGCCGTGACCCCGGAACGTTAAGGACAAGTATGACAGTCCTTTCCGCTCCACTCGGGGCGGGAAGACTCATATGAAGATTTAAAAACGATGAAAAAAATCAAGATCTTTGGGTAAAAGAAGTGGACATTCTGTATCAATTTACACATAGGCATTTTTGCAGCCATTCAGAAAGCAATAAGTCAATTAGTTTAATACTGAACGTTACTTCACTCGTTGCCAATTTGTTTAACACTAACTTGAGTTATAGTGAAGCTTAAGGTATAAGAGGAAGCGATTCTGGAGCTCTTATCAAGTAATCAGCTGAAGTTGCCACAATTTTTAATAACAGTAGTTTTTAAGGGTAGCTATTAGGGAGAACTACTATTTTACCAGCTGTTCCAATATGATTCTTATTTACTCTAGAGAGGCTGTTGTTCACAAGTTTCAATCCTTTTTTTCCACGCAGTGAGATTTAGTTTGTGCATATGACAGATATGGTCTGGTATATACCATCTTATACGTCTTCTAGATTGACTATGACAGGAAATGTAAAATACGCTAAACCAAAATGCGTGCTGAGTTTCAAATTACATCAGCATTCAATATGGAGGACCAGGACTTTAAAAAAGTTTTAAATATAAATTAATTTCTGTTACTCGCTGTCGCTCATGCTTTTTACCACCCAAATCGACGAGCGAGCTAACCGGCTTCAATTGTGCAATGCCAATCAATCGGAGCGACGTGTAATTGATTGTGAAGAGGAGACACTCACTTATGTATTATTATAATAATAGTAGACATAGGTGCTTATGTTCAGTATAGTGATGACTTGGGAGTGGTATTTGGTAAACGGCCCAGCAGTAGGATGTCATAACAGTAGCAGTAACAGTTATTTGAATAATAAGAGGCTTTATTGTTTAGACAGACAAGAAGCGATCAGGATTAGTAAATCCTGATCTGAAATTGAGTGTCAATTCAGTATTTGGCCCAACACATGCCAAATTAGTATTATTCTAAAAAAAGGGCCGTGCTTAAAAAATGGCTATGCATTTCATTAAAAAGTGTTACAATGCAACGCGTATAGAATAATAGCTATAATGCTATACATACTCGTATTTCCCCATCAAGATCATAAATTACCACCTTCATAATTTCCTACAACAAACTCTTCATCTTTACTAACATTTCCAATACCATCTGACAAAATACCATAAAACTTGTCAAACTAAAAATATTTAGCATTAAAAACAAATCTCCCAATAAAATCGTCTATAGCTTCCATAAATATGGAATATGACAGAAACCAATGTCGCCCACGACGATGCAGCCGTATGTCTATATGTCACGAGCATTAGGATGACCTACTTGTAGGCACCTAAGTCAGTTTCTATTGACATACTTACAACCACTTGGAAGGGCTAGTCACTCTGCCAGGTCAAAGTTATTGTTATTAGGTTTGAAGATGTTATTACGTTTAGAAACGACATAAGTATTAACTAGAAGTGCATCTTATATTTATCATAACTGCCTACGTGTGTCATAATTTCACACTCGAAGTAATGTGTGAAATTGGTTTTATTAATCGATTTTCCGATTTTGAAAGAACTTAGTTAATTGAACTTGTGTGGATATTCAAATTTCGTCGCAATAAATGTTTATTTAAACGAGCAATTACGTACGTAGTACGTAGTTTGCTATTTAAATTTTATTATTTTTTAGTATTCTATTGAAATTAAATAACAGAATATATAAATGTTTTTTTGAAAAAGAAAGGGGTTTAGAACTTAACCCTGTGGAACGCCTATTACTAATTAGTACCCTAAAACAATATTAAACCATACATTTCCATGTTCGCAAAGAAAAAAAAAGAGGTCAAACGCTATATTTCGGGAACTAAATCAAAATGTCCTGAGCCTCTCACAACTTCCATTTCTACAGTGATTTGCTCAATCAAAAGCCTAAGTAAAATCACAAAAGAAGCATTAATTTGCATTCCCTTTTATGGCTTTATTACTAATGAACAGTTCCAATCACGCAATATTCTATCATTGACTAGAAATTAAAGGCAGTACTCACCAAAGCAGTAAAATCCGATACACATGGACACTATCACAACACACACTATCACTCACTTATAAATATTAATTAGTAATTAATTCGTTATAGTTTGTTAATAGTCACGGCATTTTCGCAACCGCGCCGGTCGGTACAAACGGAACACGTCACTGGGCATAAGTTTTTGTAAACCTGAAACAAATAAAGGGAAAATTAGGATAATTATTATTTTATAGTTTTATTATAGGTTTATTTATCTATCTAGATACATCATGTAACAACTAAAAGAGTAACTTTTTGTGGCTGTCTGTATGCCCGCGTGTGGTTGAATGTCCTTTTTTTGTCCGCTATTTTTTCATATTTTCATGATCGGATCTATATAAAATTGATTGTAGGATTTGATGGTATATAAAGTCTTAAGTAAATAAAGTATTAAAAACACTAGTTATTTTAAGCCCTCGTTTAGTTTGATATATTGACGTCAAAAGTACTAATTTACACTTCAAACTGTCCGTTAGTTAGTCGCTGCATTTTGTCACGGACGTTAACTGTCAAATTACGTTGAACCCACGTTAGGTTTCTAATAGTTTTACTAATTGTTGACCTTCGTCGACAATCATGTATCAAATTAAGTATTTATTAAGTAAATGTAGATAGACCTACTGGCGGAAGAAATATTTAGACACTTGGAAGATCGGCTAGAGAACGCAACATTTACGGAAAAAAGTAGAATGCTATAAGGGAGAGAGAACAAAACATGGAAATATGACAGCCGTAACGATAAACAGACAAACTGAATGAACAGCTAAGAAGGCAAAGCATGACCAATCTCATGAGTTACTCATGAAGAAGCCTTTTACAGATTATTTCTTACATCTATAAAAAATCCATACAACGGTGCTTGGCCTCTTTACAAGCACCCAGCTGACCTAGAGATTAAAGACGATTAGCACTATTTGAACTGCCTAGTTAGACTTAAACCTAGGCCTAATGTCACTTGACCGAGTACTCAGTAGGTCATTAAACTGTTTGTTTTGATACATTGTTAGATTTACACTTGAAGGAAACTGTTTGTCGGCTGCGTGTGAAATGACAGCATTTATGTGATGAGTCAGATTTTGTGATGATGTTTTGCGTAAAATTAGGAAATGAAAACCGGTCAAAGGATGTCAGTTAGGTTAATTCTAGGTAAGCATGTTACATCCACGAACAAATGATCTATTTTTAAATTTATAGTGGTCAAACGCCAGAATAAAACAATGAATCTGACCTGTTTTCTTTTATAAAGTTTTAAGCAAAATGACTCTTCTTTTCTCCACTTACAAGTTTTTCATTTCTTTACAGTTTTTTATTTATTTTTTGTGACTTTTTAAAATATATCGCCAAAAATACTTTTCTAACTCACTTGCATTCACTTGTATCGTTCTTTTTTCTTTTGTACTACTAATGCTATGTCCCTCTTAAAAACAAAACCCACGAAGTCATCTGTATACAAAGCTCCAGACATATGCGAATCCTTTGTTCCATCGAACCCTCGACCCTTCTCGTCGAGAGTCGACTCCAAAGGAATGACTAAGTCGATTCTTATCAAATCCTTGCTATTATTAGCTTCAGTTCTCGGAGCGGCTCCACAAAGAGTCAGCTAGTTAGTTAGTCCTTATATTTGTTACTTATCTACAGTTAATGCATGCACAGATAAATTGTGTGGTTCGTTAAAATTATTTTGAGATGCCTCTGTGGCTATGGTCTGTGGGTTGAATACTGATTTGTGTATTGTTTTATTTTTATTATTGTATTATTGATATTGGTCATTATTTTCGTGTCTACGTACCTACACAATGATTATTAAATAAACATTTTTTTTTTTAATTAAGTATCTTTTCAGTTGATGCTTGTAATTGTAAACATTCTTTCTTTATATTAAAAAAATATAAAGAAAATCGTTTATAACTTAATCCCCTCAAAAACAATGAAAGTAGACATTTTTAATATTAACAAATTATTTATCGAAAGTTTTTCAAAATCGATAAGAATTAATAAATATAATGATGTATGAGGATTAAATTATTATTTTAATCGAAATTCTTGTTTATTAACAATGATATACACACATCAAAAGTGTCTAGGGATCAACATATATTTTTGCAATAACTTTTCTCCTGATTGATATTAATTAAAATTTTCTTTAAGGTTTCATCAAATAAAGTGTTTTCGTTTGTCACAGTAACGATAAACCAAGTCACCTTTGCATTAATAAAGAAATTTGCCATTTTCCTAATAAAGGGATTTTTGACATTTGAACCACTAACACAAGAGTTCGAAAAAAAGACTGAAATAACAGTTTTCTTTAAAATTTTATTGGGTAACATAAACAATTAATAATCCGTGTTTCTACCGCGAACACTAACAACACAAGAACATCGGTTTGGCATACTCAAAATGAGTTCATCCAAATCACGCTGTGGAATGGCCGCCCATGTTCGTTGCAACAACAAAAAAAGGTCTTCTTGCGACTGGATACCCTCCATATTCGGCAGAGCTCTTCTCTGTAGCATATCCCATGCATGCTCAATCGGATTCAAGTCTGGCGACTGAGCAGGCCAGGGCAGGACATTGATGTTAGCTGCGGCGAGAGTCTGTCTTACAACTCTTGCGGTGTGCGGTCGTGCATTATCATGCATTAACTGAAATAAGGGACCGATTTGCACTTGTAGAGGAACGATGACGTCTGATACAATCGTCTCAGCATAAATTTGAGCGTTGAGGTTGCCTCTGATCCAAATCAACTCAGTTCTTCCGCCGATCCAAATACCCGCCCATACCATGATGGTTCCACCACTATAAGGATGGACTTCCTGGCAGGATTTTAATCGCTGTTGGCGTCCAGGGGTTCTCCAGTGTCGTATACGTCTTGTATCCGGTCTCATACCGAAACGAGACTCATCAGAAAAGCACACGAAACGCCATTGTTCTTCTGCCCAATTTCTGTGTTCAAGAGCCCATTGATATCGAATCCTACGATTGTGCATTGCTATAGGTGGTATCCGTAGCGGTCTTCGGGAATGAAGGTTCACTTCATGCAAGCGGTTTCTGACTGTTTGGTCGCTAATTAAGTTCCCTGAAGAGTGATGAAGCCTCACGGCTAACATCATGGCGGTTATTGTTGGAGCTCTTCGAGTTAAGATTTGAATGTATCGGTCTTGTCTCCGTGTGGTGCAGCGATACCGTCCTCCATGGCGCTCAGCCACGGTACCAGTGCTTCGGTAACGTGTCCAAAGTCGACTGATAACACTCTGACTTGTATTCAGAGCTAAAGCCACAGTACGTTGCCGGGAACCAGCTTCTATCATTCCCACGGCTCTGAGCATTTCTTCCCTGCTTAAATGACGTCGCCGCTCCATAATAACGTTGGTTTTAATCAGTAGTAGGGAAACAGTAGCACTAATAATGTCTTCAATGCGTTGTATGTTTTTATAGGGAAAATACTGACAGCTGATTTTCATCTTTTACTCGAATTTGATTCACAGTTCCTGATTCAAATTATGAAATGCACCAAAAAGGATCCATATAAATTTATAAAATCATAAATTTATTACAAAGCCACATCTCAATCTCAAGAAATCCGCATAAAAGTGCTTGATCCCTAGACACTTTTGATGTGTGTATTTATTATCCTTATTAGTCAATTTAGAATTCACACCATAGTTTATATAACTAGCGTATTTACATATATATGCAATCTATTTGATGATTTAGAAGAATTTACATCCACTGATTGTTTGATCATCAAATTAAAATTCTCTTGTCAATATGGAAACTAAGTAGTCACAAGAATTTAATAGAAATCCTTTCTCTAATGAAGCAATTTGCGAGATATCAAATAATATGATTAGTTTTATAGTAAAATAATTTGGAAATAGAAACTAGAAGGCCAAAAACAAAGTGCCATTTAGAAAGCTATAGTTAATGATGATAGAAATGTCAAAAATTACTAAAGCTACAGAAAATTTATCAATCCTGTTTTTAGTCCTTGTGGAAATACGAAATTCTTTAATCAGAATGGTCTTATTTTTAACCGACTTCAAAAAGGAGGAGGTTATCAATTCGACGGTATGTTTTTTTTTTTTGGATATTTGTTACGCGATTACTCCGCCAATTGTGGACCGATTTTTAAAATTCTTTTTTTGTTCGAAAGGAGGTACTTCTGAGGTGGTCCCATAGTTACCAAGTTGGGATCTGATGATTGGATCCTGGAGAAATCGAGGGCAACCCTCGAATTTTATAGGCCAGCACACCGTTTTTCGCAAATTTTATGAAGTAATTTAAGTACTTGCGTATGGTAATCATAATTTCATGTAGCTGAGCTGATGATGGAAGGTAGAACTCCTTAATAGTAAGGAGTAGGCATCGACTGATTTAGTTTGAGTTCGCATATCTCTGGAACTACAAGTCCTATTTAAGTTGTACTAGGTATCATTTAACTTAGGGAATATTGCAAGTTTCATCAAAATCGGTTTAGTAGTTTTTGAGATAGGGAATTTTATAGCTTATTGTGTACATGAGCGATGTTATTACCGGTGTTATGGATTACAAAATTCTAGCGCACATGTTGCATTTGACAAGAATTCGGGTTGAATATTTAAACTAAAAATAGTAAAATAAAAACTTAAAAAAAAAAATGTAACCGCCTTCAAAAACAACCTAATAAAAAACGGTAAAAAAACGTACAAAATAACTCGTCTTTCGGAAGTCGGTGGTAAAAAAAAAGACAATGAAATAAAGAAAACAAAGACACCGACTTCCGAAAGAAAAGTTATTTTGTAGGTTTTTTACCGTTTTTTATTAGGTTGTTTTTGAAGGCGGTTACATTTTTTTTGAACAAAATTTTACAAATCACGTTCGACTAGACAAAGACCTAAGTACCTACTACGATGAACCTTTTTTCGGCCAAAATGATAAAAAAAATTATTTTTGATGCTTGGACTTCAAGTCAAGTCTTCAAAGTCAATGTAATAGTTTATTTCTACGACAAATACCTTTGAAGGTATCAAAGCAACTTGAGCCTTTACTGCCCTAATTTCACGCTAGGTTACCAACTAGACGAACCAATAAAAGAAACATTTCTATCAAATATAAGTCGCGAACCGGAAAGTATGTGGACGTAGACGCCCCGCGCCCGTGGGTACAAGTAGTGGTAGGTGCAGCCTGCCCACGCGTCACCTTGGCCAGCAAGTGTCGAGTGTCGCCACGGCAGGTTTCCGAGATCGGGCGCCGCGGATGCACGGAGTTATTTGAAATTTTAATGTTATATTTTAGATGATTTGTATTAGAATTGCATGATCCTTTAAATGGAAAGTGAAGGAAATAGGAAGCATGAAGTTGTTAAAACAGAATTAGATATTCCGCCTAATATTAGGCACCATAATATAGTAAAACTGTATGTCAATTCTGTGAGACAAGTACTTCGTTGAGCTCAGCAAAGCCCAGCTTATATAAATCCGTTCAATGCTTATTTTGCCTAGAATCAGCTGTTAATGTTAACTACAAAAATAACTTTATTTATACGTGGGTAGCAAAAGGACTTCCTCAGTGGAGCCTCTCGTACCAAGCTTTATGAAGTAAATTCAGAACAAAAGTCACCTTTATAAATTTTCGAAAACAAACATTACGATAGAAGAGTAATTCCTAGGAATTACTCTTCTCTAGAGAAAGACAGATATTCTAAAAGAACGAAAATATCTGCTCTTTCACCTTTTGACCCAAAATATGTCCCAGTGACACTAAAAAGAAAAAGAAAATATAGCTCAACAAGCTACCAGCTCAAACACTCGGTATTTGGCGCCCTCCTTACACCAGAAACAGTCATGACAAACATACAAACATACCTAAATTCGTCAACATGACCTCTCGTTAACCAACAACATAAATAAAGCGTGTTTACCATAAAAATTACCATATAAATGAACACCTTTTCTAAGACAAATAAAATAGTGGAAAGTGTTGACGTTTTTTATTGATGGCAATATTTTATTTTAGCGCCGTTTGTTACGTGGTGTCTATGGTTTTGCTCGCGCTTGAGATGATTAGTTTGATTAGTATTTTGATGAAAAGGAAGATCATTAGTTTTGCGAGAGCACACCATTGTTTGCATTTTTTTATTGTCCTTTTTAACCAAATAGCTTATGCCTGTGGCTTCGAGCACGAAGAAACCGCGTATTGTGCCACGGGATAATTAAACCAATAGAATATAATTTTTCCTATGCGTTATTAAGGTTATAAGCTATCTATGTGCCACATTTCATCCGAATCCCTACAGTAGTTTTGGCGTGAAAGAGTAACAAACTGTCGCATTTGTAACATAACTGCTGAAACTCGCGTTTTTGGTTCATTCTCGACTTTACTGATACACAGCAATGCTGCTGGGTTTTAGCTGGTGGGCTATTATTGCAATCTTCCCATCAACCGCCATTGGTTTCACATGGATGTAGAATCGATTCACATTCATTTTGCAAAAGGGGATATTCTGCGAAGGGATATTTTGCCAAAGGGACTTTTGCGACAGGGACATTTTGTAGTAATTTTGTGAAAGGAACTATTTGTAACTGAGCAGTTTTTACAACCTTTGAATGACCTTAATAAAATAACAGCTTGATTTTGACTGTATAAGTTATTAATTGATGTTGTTATAAAATCACTGTCGTACCACAAAAACTTTTAAACGTCTGTTGAACACTTGTCTAAAAAAATGTCAGATTATGACGTTGAAATAAGGTCCGTTTTGCAGTCACATTTTTTTTGGACAAGTGTTCAACAGATGTTTAAGTTTTTGTAGTAAGGCCGTTTAAGTTTTATCTAGTTTTATATGTCAAACTAATTATCAAATTTCTATATTATTGTGTGCGATAGGTAATTCACGCACGCTATACGCCAATAACGTTTCATTTCCATATCAATTATTTATAAACCATCGATCATGGGGTCTGTTGTAATGGTTATAGTGACTCAAGGTTCTACAGTGTATATCTATAGAAATGTATGGAAATTAAGTCATTAAAAGTAATTAAGCAGAACGAGTATGTTTTAGTTATAAGTACGTGACTTATAGTGTTGGACACGAAGGCATACCCTCATAAGAAAATTTAATTAGTTCGTTCAAGCTGGAAGATCTCAATATGCTAATACTTTAATTGCAAGGTAACTACGTCTCTCGCCGGACCGTCGTAAAAGTGCAACGCCACTCTGGAACGCAAAGGACACCCGAAAAAACGGATTTTTGCCATCCGATCATGGACTATACCCGAGTCCGAGTTCCACCCGCGTCTTAAAGAGCTGTCAGCAATCTGACGGAGCCACCATAGAGGACCAAATCTGCCGGGGTCGCGGGACTTTCTGAACAAGTTACCGTGACCCTGGAACGGAAATGGCTATTAAAGGACACCGTGGATTTTAGTCAGTACTAATCTGTCAGTCCCATCCGCTCCACACAGGGCGGGAGAACTCGTGAATTTCCACCAAAAAAAATAATAAGTAACCACTGACAGCTAGGAGCAGTGGTGGCCTAGTGGTATCGGCCTCGACTTACAAGTTGTAGGTCGTGGGTTCGAACCCCGTCAGGCGCATTACTTTGTGTAATATAATTCAATAACACTGCTCTTAAAACGGTGAAGGAAAAACATCGTGAGGAAACCGGCATGTCCTAGAACCAAAAATTCAAAGACATGTGACATCTACCAATCCGCACTGGGCCCGCGTGGTAGATTGCGGCCCACACCCTCTCACAGAGAGGAGGCCTGTGTCCCAGCAGTGGGAACATTTATAGGCTGATGATGATTTTTTATTTATTTTATTTATTTATTTGGGATAAACAAACAGTTACACAATTGATCTTATAAACTAACTTAAAAAATAAAATATTATAAATGTGCAACCCACACCGTTATCCACAAGATATAAAAACAGGATCAGCACGAAACGGTTGACAGTATACTACTGTAATAAGTGGTTATTCTAAGTTGTTACAAAATTTTAAAGTGTAGTATTTTGAATTAAATTTTTTTTATGGATTCTGCCAAACAGTAACGGAACTTGTTAGTTTTCATATTAAATATATCTAAATCAGTGAACAAATGGTTATAGGTATTACAAATCCGACGCAGAGGTGCACGCTCTCCAGCATTTGTGCGACAGGAAGAAACTGCAAAGAGCGGACGCGTGCGGACCTCTCGTCTTATGACAGTTCTAGGAACAACATAATGTATCTTATTACTAATCTCCAAGCAATCATATCTGTGATTACACACGTCATACAGAAACATAGTTTCAAGGAAAACCCTTCTGGACTTAAGGCTCATTAAATTGTATGTTACCAATAAATCTTTATATGTTTGCATATTCCGGTGACACCGATATTGAACAGATTTTAGGTATTTTCTCTGTACTTTCTCCAGGCTATCCTCATACCTCTTGTAAAATGGATTCCATACAACTACCGCTGATGATGATGATGACTGACAGCTATATAGATTTTGGGATACGGATACTATTTATCCTGAAACTACGTCTTCATGGAAAAGCTCCAAGCAGGTGAAACCGTGGGCAAGAGCTAGTTTACTAAAGTTGTTAACATAAAATCTATAAGTCATCATTGAACACATAAGAACGTAATGTATAATGAATTGATAACAATACAATAGAAATATTTCGATAATGTATGTATTATTCAACGCGCAGCAGGTTACCTATTGTTGAGCTTATACATCCCGATGACGATAAGGTAGCTTCTGACGTCGTTGACGTTGGCAACTAAGAGTCCTTGCCAACTATGTGCTGAAGAATTGAAGGCTGATAGCAGCTGTGATTCATCATCATCATTTTTACAACGAGGCTGACTTGAAGTCATGTAGCAGAATAACAGATTCCGGTCATCAGCAGCCTTTTCCCAACTATGTTGTGGTTGTCTTCCAGTCGCAAAAGATGTAGTAGACTGCCAATCACAGACAGACCAATACATTGACAGGCCTGTTGGTCTAGTAGTTAGTGACCCTGACTGCTATGCCGGGGGTCGTGGGTTCGATTCCCACCCAGGACAAATGTTTGTGTGGGTGTAATTTATCTATAATATTTATCTATTTAGAAATATATAAGTATGTTTATCAGACTTGTCTAGTACCCATAACACAAGCTCAGCTTAGCTTGGGACTAGATGGCGTTGTGTGATAGTTGTGGAATATTATTATTATTATTATAGTCATCGGGGTCGCGGGACAAACGAATGCCGTGACACCGGAACATAAAGGGCTATCGAAGGACTCCGAGGATTTTAGTCAGTACAAGTCTGATAGTCCCTCCTGCCCTGCTCTAGGTGGGAGGACTCATTTGATGATTTTACCATATTAAAATAAGACTACCAATCATCATCATCGGCCTATAAATTAATGTTCATGCTGGGACACAGGACCTCCTCTCTGTGAGAGAGCTGGCCATAACCCACCATGGCGTAGGGCAGGTTAGCAGAAGTTACATGTCTTCAAATTTTAGATTCTAGGATATACTGGTTTCCTCACGATGTTTTCTTTCACAGTTTTGAGAACAGTGGTGATGAAATACATCTTCTTAGCTTACTGAATCTCGATTCTCATCATCGATAGATGAGAATCGAGATTGAGTCTACCCAGAAGTACATTACACAAAGTAAATGCAACCACCTGAGGTCGAAATCAAGACCTGGTTCTCGTTAGTAGAGTCGTTTTTAACCTTTATTCGTATTATTTATGAAAGCTGACTGACAATCAACACAATAATCTCTTAAATATGTTGATATTCAACACAAAAGGACTGAATCCTCATCCAAAACAACAAAAACTCAACATTTACTTCGCATCAGGCACAAAATTATTTAATAGTGGTCCAACTGAGCAAGTAAGGTCGGCAGTACCTCGGCCGATTAGTCACAGGCGAACTCATGGTCGATCCATATACAGCAACTAGTCGTTACATTCGATTATAGACCGTGTATCAAAGGTTAAAGATGTGGAATCGGTATACGATGATGTTGGAACCTCCATGGAAGAATACGGTTTTATTGCTAGCAGTGTGTTTTAAAAGGGACGAAATGGTAAAGTCGGGGTTATGTTCTAGGTTAGCTGATGTGAGACAATTGTCAAAGAACTGTATGTTCAATGAACAATTATCAAGGAACTGTTGTTTAGGAATTGTATGTTCTTGCAAAAGATAGGTATTAAGTCGTTAGAAAAGAATAAAGGCCTTTACCCACAGAGCGCGATCCGTTCCAGCGGCGCGCCGCGGCGGCGGCGCGGCGCGCGGAAAACGGAAATGAAATGGAATCCGGGAAGGATCGCACTCTGTGGTTAAAAGCCTTTAGGTAGATATACGTACTGGCAAAGCTTGCAAAGCGATAAAAGTTAGGAACAAGAGAAGAACATGACAAAGAAGCTATAATATCTCTGTTTTCGAATGGAACAGACACACGATAAAGTATTATTTTTGAATTTTCATCTGCCCAGTTTTTTCCCAACTATGTTCGGGTCAGCTTCCAATCGAATCGAATGCAGCTGAATGTCAGTGTTTTAAATGGCCCAAATGCCTATCTAACAATTCTGACATCCTCATAACTGGGTAATACTATACCCCTTGGAAACACTGTCAGACTTTAGAGCTTCTCACTAACAGTAACTGACTGTCAAAGATCTAAAAATAACAACGAAGACGGATTTTTGTGCTTTTCGAGTCACGGAGGAAACTTGTTAGAACAGTACCCTGAGCACGAGTTTTCAGTATTTGAGACGTAAAGTAAACTGGAACTTTGGCAACTTCAAATTGACAATTTTCAAGGAAAAAATTAGTTCCTTCTTCGCACACCAGAGGCGCTGTTCCAGTTTTTCATACAAGAAACGCTGTAAATACTGGAAAGACGCTGTAAAGTAAAAGAGTGAAAACTCGTGCTCAGGGTACAGACGGTCCCAACCTCGGCTCTAAGACGAATTGGCCTGTTTTATTTATGAATGTACTGTAACGATTGAAATCTAGAAGTTAGATGAACATCTAGCTAATGTCCCATCAGCTGCAGACAAAAACGAGAGTGACCAAGACTGCCTATTATTGCAGGCAATAAAAAAGAAATGGCCATTAACATTCTCTGGCTGTAAATATCAGCCATAAACAGCTGAATTGATTGAACTATTATCCTTACTATAAGACCGTGACAATGTACTAGTGTTTAATTAAAACAATTAACACGCCACGGATGTCACTGATTAAGGAAATGCTCATCTAAGTGTTAATGAGTACGTGGTCTGATTGACTGATCTGTCAATGCGGACACGAAGAAAATACTTGGGTCGAAATGTGTCTGGTGAAGTACAATCTATTTTTACAATGATTGTGAGGACTGTAATAACTCGAAGATCGAGAATTTGGCAATCTTAGGATTAGTAGTCCAGATCAGTTTCAGTCAAACTTTCATTTGGGATGGGTAATAAAATAACTGCTACCGATCGGGATGGAGCGAAAAGGAATGTCAGATCCGACTATCAAGACCCAAGGTGAAAATTTCACCTTGGGTCGATGTCTTATCAGATCCTGTCAGTTTGCTGGCATTTCCTTGAGACGTGTGTGGAACACAATGCGCCATCGACTCAAGCCTGCAGTGCAGCTGCTATTCTCTTAGCAAACAGTCTTGTGTTCAGCACTGCCCTAAAGACAAAACTACTGTTTGTTATTCAGTAAGCTACTGACAGCGATATGTTGTAGCACTGTATCAAGGCTCTGAGTTATCATTAATCGCCATCTCCAAACCCATGCCTATGGTGGCCGTAAATAGCGTCATGGTCCCAATGTTGGGAGCTCAAACAAAAACTGATCAACGACACAAATGAAGAAACTTCAGAGCTTGCAACCATTTCAAGACGAAATCAATGATCATAAATGCTAAAGAAAATGAAAGAGTTTTTAGACAAGATAATTTAGGTCTTGATTTTATCTTATATTTAAATAAGTAATGACATTGGCCGCGTGCCCATCTGTTAAGAGGTAACCTATGGCCTGCATATTGTAATTACTGTCTACCTTGTCGTGTCTACCTGAGACGTGCTTTAATTGTCAATTGATTGCGATAAGATTGTCTCCTTTGAGCAATAATTAATGAGAAATCTTAAATTAGGTATTCTCCAAGCTGAATTTCGGTCACGGCGCCCAAACTTAACGGAGATAAGATAAGCCATGTCCCGTGGATTATTAAGTTCGGAAATGTGTGCGGAAAAAACAAGTCCTTGCAAAAAACAAGCTTGAGTGCCTTAATCTTTTTTTTTTCGTGGTAAAATCATCAAATGAGTCCTCCCAGCCCGGACAGGACGGGAGGGACTGTCAGACTTGTACTGACTAAAATCTACGGTGATCCTTCAATAGTCCTAACTCGGTAAATATTGCAGTCAATTTGCCTTAATTTTGCCTTAATCTAGGAGTAAGATGAACAACCAGCTGTTGTCCCATCAACAGCAGACAAAAACTAGGGTGACCAAGGCTGTCTATTGTAGGTAATAAAAAAGAAATGGCCATTATTATCCTTAGGTTGTAAAAGTCAAACATAAATAGCCGACATTATAACAACTGCTGCATCAAATTAAAATCTAGGTCCATCGTACCTGTTGCAGTTACTTTTACTAGCTTCTATTACTAACAATTAGACAAATGTTAACCCCCCTATTCTTTTCTGATTAATTTCGTTGCAGGATCCAAGAGAGTTAAATTCATTCTCCGGGATACGTCGAGCTTCATTCTTTCGGCGCTTTTATCTGGTGTTCGCCCCTGTTCTGGCTTTTATAAATTGCAGTGGTTTAGGAATAGTTCAGTGGGATTGTCCCAAAAAAATCTGTTAACTTTCATCCCCTCACTCGTCACTAGGACAAATAAAAAATCATAAATTTTTCTGATTAAACTCGGCGGTACAGACTTCCTCATATCTTTTCCAGTTTGCATACAGGTTTTTAAATCTATCTACATAAGAGTGAAAGGTCAATCAAAGGGAATTTCAGAAACTTCAAGTGCTATGAGTATCTGCATTGGGTTTTTTTGGACGCAGATGCCTAAGAACTAAGATTTTTTTTTTTTAAATCGACTCATGTGGGTTTGTTTTTGGGGTTTATAGTTTGTCTGCAAAAATTAAAGCAGGAGCGGGCGATGGGATGCGTCGCGGTGGTCGTACAACAAAACAAAGTCGCGGACAAAAGCTAGTCAACAATATATTAGAGAACTTCTACAAAAATCACCATCTATTTCCCTAGCCACAGCTGATCCGGCTTCTCCGCAAACCTCATTAAGTAGTTAATTTGGAACCTATTGTGATGAAGAAAGTGATTCGTTTGAAGTGTCGGCAGTAAGTCACGCTACACTTTCACTAACGCTGATTATGTTTTTAAGAGTTGTGTGTGACGGATGTTGACAATAAAGAGGCAGGCACACTAGAATGGCCTGCAGGTATGTGGTAGGAAAGCATCTGAGTCAGAATAGTTTTTGCAAAACGGTAGCAGTTGCGGCTACCATAGGCGCGGGCTGGTGAACGGCGGCAAGGACCAAACCTGAGTCCACGGACTCTAGAAGCTATCAGCAAAGTGACGGAGGAACTGTCTTCAAAGGGCGCCGCGGCCCTGGAATACAAAGGGCATACTAAGGAACAGAATAAATGTTTAGTCAGTAAGAGTCTTTTCTTTGTGGAGCCCTGATACAGCCAGAACGCGTTGCGGGAGACTTCGTAGAAGATGGCGGGATGAGCTGGATAAAACCAACGATCAGTCGTCCCCTTTGGCCCTGGATCGCGAAAACTGGAGGTCATGGTGAGAGGCCTTTGCCCACCAGTGGATGAAGTAGGCTAGCAGTATCAGTATCAGTAAGTCTGACAATCCTTTCCGTTCCATCTAGGGTAGAAGGATAGGATGACCAACTTAATATTCCAATTGAATTGAACATACAAATTAATCATGATATTTCATTGAGTATAAGACAAATAACTTTTATTGTTTAGATTTAAAACGGGATATTTACCATGTTTATTATTTGTTATATATCCCGTTTTAAATCTAAACAATAGTTGTAGTGACCATGTCAGTCTAAAAACTTATATCGCAAATAACTTTTGACTCAGTTTAAGGAAAAATGCAGGCACAAAACATGATTGTTGGAAAATTTGGAAATTTAGAAAACCCGTTTTAAAAATACACTGCAGCTTCTGCACAATTTGTTTCACTGTCTATTTGGGTTAGTACAAAAAATAAAAATATAAATAAAATGTTATAAAATCAATTTTCTAGATCATTAATTGAGAACCTAAAACCTACATAACATAAATAATACTCAGCATAAATTCACCAAAAACATCTGTGAAGTCAACAAGTTTATCATCCCATCGATCATAAACTTTATCACCGATTTCTAACGGTGATTAATTAACTCGGCAAATGCCGTGAAGAACCACTTAATTATAAAATTGAATTAGTGGAACATTATCATTATATTGATAACTCTATTAGATGCTCGGCCGGATGTGTGATTGGTGAATTGAAGATTTATTAGATCTCATAATTGTCGCGAATATTTTTGCTGAATATAAATCGAGAAAAGATGAAGGTGAAATTGGTTTTACTTTTATATTTTCAGATGGCATTTATGATAGACCAGAACTTGATATAATGTATGTCCGTTATAGCTTATTTGAAAAGATAATTAGTTTTAACACGACTATTTTAAAAACTTCCAAGGAAAACCGTGAGAAGAAATTGGCATAACCAATAGACAAACATTGTCTGATTGACGTAAAACGGCGAAGATCTTATCACTTTCTTAAAGAGGAGTTCCAGCAGAAGATAAGAAGGCAATTAGCACATCCATGCATTAGATGTAAAAACAGGAAATCTTCGCAAAACTTCTTTGTAAACGAAAAAAACATATCATCAAACACTGATCTAACCTCAAAAGAATTTAATCACAAAATCGACCAGGAAAGATCAAAATATACCAAACATGTCAGACAGTCGGTACCACAATATCAATCAAAGAGACGCTGACAATGTCTCACAAAGCATTGTTGAAGTCACTTCCACTAGTCGAGGAGACTGCGACCTTAACATTTGTGTCATGATTTAACATTATGTTATTAAGTTTGAAAATGTTTCCAAATTCCTATAGCTTACCGGATGTTATTAGTGGTCTATTGATAGTGTTTTATTATTTTAAAATAAAATAAAATGTTATACAATAGCTTCATCGCGGCAGTCACCGAGTGCTACATGTATTATTTTTTAAGAACACACACAACACAACACTTACAAAATGCGATTGTAGTTCAAGTTTTTGCAAATACATACCTGTTTTAATGTAAGCACTTTTTTTGTTAATACCTATTTTTAAATGTGAGAATCGAACCTGTGACTCGCAATGCAACTGGCAGTCACTCGGCGACTACGCGAATCGTGCTATCTTTGATCTAATTTTGCACATTTCAAATCAAATGAAGAATTGCAAAATTCAAAGAACTGTTGTTTACTTCAACAAAAATTTAGTTTCAGATGCAAAAAAAAAAATCTTAGATATAAGAAGAAAGGAGTGGATGGCCGCCTATCTACAGTTATAATAAAAATGCGTCGGTTAAACTTGCATGTAATAAATTGTTTATGAAACGTGAGTCAGCTTCCATTGAATTCAGCAATGTGTTATGATGAACGATACATTTTTTACATCCTGCCATTCATTTAAACTGAAACGGAAACGTGATTAAGTAACTTCATATTTAAGCATTTATAATAATCTGCCCATTTCACAATTACTATATTTTGAAACTGGTAGACTTACACTTAAATTATGCTAGAACTGAAATATGTAGGTTTACGAGTGATTATTGTGAAAAATTGCTATAAGTGGACACCATCATCACGGCTACCTAGGCTTTCCCCAACTATATGTATTTTTATCAGCTTCCAAACCGACTTTATAGAACTGTACATTAGTATTTTACATGAAGTATGAAGCGTGTCTATATCAAACTTCTAAAACCCAGTCAGTTTTAGTGATTGTTAAAACTTCTTTGCTTCTAATTTTCTTTAGTGACTGTTAAATTTCTACAAATTTTTTCTTTATCAACAATTTAAAATGCTTTTGTATGTATATTTTATTAATTCAAATGTTAACGTTTAATTTTGTACACAAAAAAAATTAAACAACACCTATGAAAAGGTATTTAACTTGTCGATATCAGAAGTTAATAATCTTTTCCGACTAACATGAAGCAAACATTAAACGGCCGGACTCCCGGACTACTCAGAACAATGCCTCTACTTTATTACATCAATACGTCGAACCATCATTCAAAAGCAGACTTATTCATTCACATCAGGTGTCAAACACTGTCGACCGTGCCAATGACATAACAAACCAAATTCTTATGGAAATTCAACCTTATGCCACAGAAGAATAGAGTTACAGACGAAATTGTTGAGTATGTTTGAAACTTTCAGGGAATTTTTACTTCAAAACAACGGTTTTGTTATGACTGAACTGTAATAAGAATCAGATGTTTATGAGAATCGGTAATGAGTTCATGAGTGACACTAATTAGAAGGGAAAAGAATATAACGAAAAAAATGTTGACTACAAATAAGGCCAGAGTATAAGGAGAAACTGAATAGAACCTTTTAATTCCAACTCCAGAAAGCCAGATTCAACAGCGCAACCACCAGAAAAGCACTGAGGCGATGAAGCTTGACGAAATCCCGGGCAATTAATTAAATTGGATCCCGCAACGAAACTACTCCTCAATGTAATCAGGAGAGAATAGCGGAGGAGTAAGAAAATACATAATTTCCATTTCCCTGTATATCAAGCAGGAGCATATCAGTAAATGGACTGCGTGAAAGATGGTATTGCTAGAAAAGAGGGGATTTCTAATAATTATGATGGAGGAGGTGTCTTTAAAAATACCCATGGAAGGAGACGTTGATATAGCCTCCAACAAAAAAGTAGGCAGATTTATCCTATAATAAGTTTTGTTTATTAATAATAAATTTTGTAAACAATGGCTCGCTATCATGACAACATCGACACCTATTGATAGAGATATCAGCTACCGTGTTAAATAATCATTAATTACTTCGGAAACCTTTAAGATTCAATCATTTTGTGTACTTTTATGTAGGGATACCTACAGATTAGGTACATGTGTATAATTCTGTAATTGGCATGTTCAACGCTGATAAATGTTTTTCTTTATGCGTTGTTGTTATATTGTCAATAAATGCTTTTTTTCGTAAAGTCTAAAATGGACGGATTTTTAGTAAAAATACACAAGTAATTCAACCAAATTCATCAACATCATCGGAAATGCATGTGCTTGCATATAAAATACTTATTAAAAAACCCAAACTGCCAATGCAATATGCATTCCATCATACCACTTCCCTTAAGACCCATTCCTTCATCATTTATTTTTAACTCCTCCAGACAGTTAAATTATACTTAAAATTTCATTCGGAAAGCATTTTTATTCGAACAGCGTCCTACGATAACGGACTAGAGATTAAAATCGGTTGTTAATTGTGTGTGACAGTTGAATCGACGCCATCTTGAATCCAGGAAGTGAATGTCACGACGCCATTTTAAAATAGAAACAGTTATGCCGCGAAATTGGGTGAACCCGTGACGCGGACAGAATTAGGGGGATTAATTAGTCCCCCATACCTTTAAACTGTTACGTGTTTTGAGTGTTTCAAATATCTATCAGCTATTTAAGATGTTTTGTGGGTAGAAAAGCCGTTGTTGACTTTTTTCTTCGCAAATTAAACAATGTTTTATTTTTCATAATAAACCATTGTTCGAATTGCAAAAAAATAACTGGAATGACTGGCAGTTGAAGTGGAATAAAACCTTTTTTATGCATAACCATGTTTAACATTATTAATCAACGCCATATTTGATGGAATTAGACACATGAACATGGGCGCCCATCACAATAAATTCGCAGAAGAGGCGCCATAAATCAAATCAGCTTATTTCAAATCACTTGACACAGTCTAGTAAAATAACGACAAAAACATACCAAAAGGAATGCTACCGAAAACCATAAAAAACTGACGAACATCAAAGACACTGAAACGTAACAACAAGCCATAAAGTGCCGTAAGATGGCGCCACAGTATTACGAAACTGAACGTAAATAGGAATAGTTATTACAAAGTTATTAAGCATAATTATGGTGAAAATTAATCTCTCGCTGAATACTTTATCTTTGATCTATTTCCTGACTAGGAAGTGGCCGAGACTTCGCGACCGAAATGTCTGTCTTTTATTTAATTTCGGCCATTTTCCGGCTTTCCATGTATTCTAAATCAGTTTGGAATTTTAACTAGACGTACGTTGAAAACAACAATCTGTTTGTTGCTGCTGATATTCTCGTTTAAATGCAGTTTTAGAATGCCGACGGTTCAATGGACTTCATTAGATATTCAATACACTGTGTATTTGTCATTATTAATTTTGAATACAAAACTAAGAGCTAAATATTAATAGCTACTCAACATTGCCTAGAAGCGGACGAAAGGACCAAATAGGAACTATGCTAAAAATAACATGGTACAGACGATAAGAAAAACAAGGGCGAAATATTACAAAACTGAGTAACAAAGGCTCAACAAGGAGGCGTGAAGCAATAAAGTATACTAAAATAAAAACAAAACCAAACACAACAATACAAAGCGGGTCGCTCCAGTACATAACAGATAATAAGTAAATAATGGATTATTAAGATGTAGAAAACGAGATAGAACTGGAGATACGGGCGTAATATTTACATATCTAAGATAAAACGTTATCATGTAGGCGTAATTATGTAATTGCTACAATCTCTGTTGTGGCGCTTGGTGGATAAAGTGCATTTTTATTAATGAACACAATGCGATTAGTGTCCGTGACAAGAAAATTAGTGTTGTTATGAATGAAGAAACTGGTTGTGCATTTGTTTTTGAATAAATTAAAACCTTCAGTGAAATTGATTAATTGATGTCGCAAAATTATATTGAGAACGACAAGAATTCCGACAATGCTTTAGAGAAGGTAGGTACTAAAATGGTAGGTAAAATACAAGGCACACCCCTCGTAAAGTTTAGTCACCAAGCACCTTTTAAATATTTTTGTATCTAGGTGGTTTACAAATAAAAATCTCGACAACTCAGATAAAATTTGTAGAACCAATATTTGTAAAGCTATTTTCGCCCAGATACTAGATAAGGTGTAGGAAGTCGTTGATATACCAAAAGATATCAATGTCTGGAACTTTAGCCAGTACAGAAATAATACGGATTTAAATAATTTGCAATAGTGCAGAAATAGTATCGAACTGGCTTATCCGCCCACGGAACTTATTTAGTTACCCGTCTTACTAAAATCAATGTAAGAACTTGTTCAAACGAAGCGTTTTACGACTGCTGTTATTACTATTTTCCAAGTTTACAGTCCTTAAATCAATGAGAGAATTAATAATCACCCGTTGCGTGTTAATGTCGTAAGATTCTTAAGGTTAGTGCATTTCTCGATACTAAATGATGCTACTAGCGTCTTCTTGTGTCTAATTCGCACGAGTCTTAACCTTGAGAGCACACTTCACGTTGAATACTAATGTTTCCACCCCAAATTCTTGGAATCCTATAGCAGCTGGAACGCGACTTATATTTCTGTCTGCGTTATTCACTTCCCATGTTCCAACTCTAGACTGAGTTTTACTTATTCTATATGATAAACATCATTTAAATTATTTCGTGCCACTTTAGGAATATGTAATGACATTTATGATTGTGTTATCTAGATTATCATATTTTATCACAAATAAACTAACACCCACACTTATTATTGTTAGAGCGTTGATCTATAAAATCATTATTTTAATATGATCCTGCCGATAAATTGGCAGTCGCGATTTATGGTTTCTTAGAAAAAAATACTCTTTTGAAAAATACGATTTTAGACGCAATCGATTTCATTTTGTCATTTTATTTGATGTAAATGATAATTTGTTTGGTTTAGTAAAATTGGACTACGTTCACATGCAAATAAAACTTAAGCAATTATGACTTTTTTACCTGATTTAAAAGAGTCATGGGACACAAAATAAGATTTATGTTTATTTTAAGTAATCTTTTTAGCTAATAAATTAACAAATGATGTCATAATTAAAAACAACTGAATCATTCGAATTTCATGGTCAGTCAGTTATGAAAATTGTTGTGAGGACAGTACAGAAGTTGATTTCCACCTTTCTTATTGGACACACCTCACAGTTCCACTAATCCCAAAAGGGAAAAGAGCAAGTCGATAAATAAATACAATCAACCAAAATCAAACACGAACAGTACGTCGTCTAGGTGACCCTCAGCAGTGACATCTCGGAACACGGTTACAAAACTTGTTTAGACCAACCTGATACCTGACCAATTCGAAAAGGCAATCAAACGCTAGACACTGTTCCTGATAGAAAGTCTTTTTAATTTAGTCGAGTTGTCATCTAACCATCGGATGCTCCCGATACCTCGAAGGGCCTATGAATAATTCATTAATACCTTCGTTTTTATACAAATCGGATATAGTTTTAGGGTTAACAGGTCTCTAAATGTGTTATCAGATGTATTATTGTTATGTAAAAGAAAGTTGACATCTTTAATTTTTACTTTCTCACTCTTGTAATGTTGTAAATCTATTACCTAGTGGTGTTTAGAGAGTTTCTAATGTTTTTGTTTTAATGGTTTTTGTGACAAATTGACCGAAGTATTATTGAGTAAGAGTTCGTGTCAAGGTAAATTTTAAAACCGTGGACTATTATTATGAGCATTGTTTGTAAGTTTCAAAGTCATTTTCATTACTTAATGTCACATATTAGAAAGAATCATAACTTTATGTCCCACTAATCTAATGTATAAAAATCAATGCCACTTTTCGTTGTAATGTTATAACTCAAGAACGGGCTCACCTATCCAAACCAAATGTTAAGGCTTTGTTCGAACTATTTAGTAGATGCTTTATGTGAAGTTTGCACTAAATCGGACTAGCGGTTCTTAATATACCCGTGCGAAGCTGGGACGGGCCACTAGTATTTTATAAAATTGACATTAAATAAAAGGAACAGGTCCTAATATAAAGCCCTGAGGAATACCAATTTTCTTATCATGAATACAGTTATGTCTTAAACAATTAAAATCACAGTTAGAAACAAAAATACATATGTTGAGTAGTATTAAACTTTGTAATCCACGTAATTTTATTTTTCAAGTTGTATCAACAGAAGTAACAATGAATACTGGTCAATAACCAGTATCAAAGGGCACACACACATCACAAATCACCAACACTGAATTCACTCAAATCTGAGACTGACGTAAATAACTACAGGCTATAAATAATTATCACAAAACCTGTTCTGAAACAAAAAGGGCTGCAGAAATTAACGCGTTATTGGAAGAGGGAACGTGGGAGGTCTAACAAAGAAAATTGCAAATTATAATTACGGGGAGACCGAGATTAACATAGGTCCGCCGGGAGAAATGATTCCTGAAAAGAAAGGGTTATTAATGGAAAGATTTATAAAGAAAGAAGATTGATTGCAGCTGTTATTAATGACGACGAAGATGATGATGGTGGTATCAGGATATCAGATGTTGTTCGTAACATCCTCGTGAAAGGGAATTAATTTATTTTTAATGATGCAATAGAATCGACTGCTGTCAAAATTACCGCATAACTAAGAGAATTAATACAAGACGCTTCTTTTTAAATGCCTCCTTTTCAATCCCATTACACTTTAATCCGTCCAGAACCTGAATCATCGCGTCGTTATTGTAAAATTGATTAGAGAAATATTCTAATCGTTAGAATTAATTAATCCATCCTGTTTTACCATAATCCTTAATTTATTATTGATGACATTTTTTAACTTTTATAAATAACTTCAAAAACCCGTACAATTTTGCCAAAGGTCAATATACGAAAATGTATAATTTGATACAATTAAGTGTTTAACGTTTTCAATTTAACGTTTTAATCAAGTTTTGTGAAATAAATTAGCGCCCTTGTCTTTTCAGGTAGTAATCATTTAGTGCGTCCTTAGAGGCGCAAATAAATTTTAAATTTAAATACAGGTAGCGTTGGTTTCATTGCCGTTTTTAATCTGTCACTGCATTATCTTGGTGATTTATTACTACAACTACCTATATCGTTCTCTACTTCATCGTTCATCACTACTGTTTTCAAATTCGTGTAAGGAAACATGGAAATTCGAAACGTGTCATACCACACTGACTGAGCTCTTCTAGTGGGTTATAGTCTACTTCCTCTCAATCCAGAGGAAACGTGAAAGGCTCATCAAACTTATCCTGTGCTATACCATTTATATTACGCTTATGTTCTGCTAGCAGATCATTAGAAATATGGTCTCTGCCCTTATTGTATCCAATGGCCTCTATGCTTGCCCTTGACCAAAATCCCACGTCGTTTCGATCTTATGTTTACTGAGTGCATAGACAATGTAGACTAGTTATAGAGAAGTCTCTTAGACGTGTAATGGCTGTAATTGCAGTTCATTTTAGTTGAGTACTGTAGATAATAGAGGAGTAGTTACTGAGACTGCATTTGTTATTGAAGTTAAATGTTAGATTTTTATCAGTGGTAACTGGTAGATATCTTTGATTTTTTTTAAATTAATTGAATTTGTCTTTTGATAAGTTCATCGTATGGTTGTGATTTTCTTCCATTTTTAGAATTTTGGCTTTTCCAATTTCCGCCTATTTTAAATTAGCCCTACTTTCCATCTTTACTGCATGTAAATAAATGATTGTGGAACCATTGTTGATTGTATGTTATTACCTACTGTATTGTATACTCAGATGTGAGACTTAATGTGTAATTGTTTATTTCCTTAATAAAAAATGATTTGATTTAAATTATAGTGATCAATGGAGTCACCGGGCCTTGTTATTATTAATATTTATCGAATAAGGAGTTACGTTAATTAATGATCAACTTCAGTTTACGGCAAACTGCAAAGGTCTTCATTACTGTAAAGCCTTATTTGTATTTTATTAGTTCCTTTACCAAGACAAACTCTTATTAACTCAATATGGAGTTGTTTTAAAACAAAAACTAAGGAAGGGCTTTTAATACCTACTTTATTAATTAAAGTTTAAAGACAAAGTAATTATTGTGTTCTTACCAACGAATGAAGAAATAGCTACATCATAAGGTTTCGATTTGAATAATGTAAGCATTAAAAATAGAATATGTGTGTAGATGTTTGTAAATAAAAATCAAAGATTTTGAGAAGAAGATATGGGTAATTTTTTATCAAAATCAGTAATGTTTAGATAAAATCAAGAAATATTCGTAATTATTGTTATCGGTTGATTAAGCAGAGTGTTTAGGTAATTAAAGCTTGGTAGGTACAAGTAGTGGATACGGCTTCTACGCTAACAAATGGAAACTTTATGAATTGCGCGCTTTTTCATTTTTCTTTTTGTTGGTTGAGCAACCTTAGTAAAGCCTCCTGAAAAATATTCCTTTACAAGACAATGCATATTCAATTCCTCGATATCTAATGCCAAAAGTAGGCTGTCAAGGTAAACACAAACTTGCCGAAAGCCTAATATATGCACGCCTTGAAGCCACATTACCGACAGCGAATTCGCGACGGTGACCGTTAAATTCAAACCACAACACACTACATCATCAATAACAACTGGAGCAACTAAATCAACAACAATAATAAAACTGACATACTTAAATCAGTTGTTTTTGGTCGTATTCCATTCAGTATCGTAATTTCGTAGCACAACACTCGCGTGAGGAGTTCGGACACGGGACGTGCTCTCGGTTCGAGCGTCGACAACGCACTGACGGCGTAGCGTTAAGCGTCCTTCAGCCTCCGACTTTCACTGCAAATGATAATACTAAAACACCACCAATTTCAACTGCATCTGAGACCTTAGCTCTTCACTCCCTTGCCTAGTATTTTCAATCTAGTCGGGTGTTACCACTGGTCCTTTGTAGAGGGTGCGGTACTTGCATAATTGTGTTTTGTTTAGAATTTTCCTTGGGCGCGAAGAATTTTATCTTGAATTTATGGCCACCTTGGCTTAATTGTTTATTTGGTTTGGATGACTGTGTTTGTTTAACCTTCAATGCGATCATGATGAACGGGATTTTTTTGGGTAGAACAGTTGCGTTTTCGGAAAATTGAGCCAAGACTCTTCCGGGACCAAAATGTTTTTTTTTTAATCATCCGGAATAATATAATACGGATCAATAACTATTCAAAGACAGCAATGACAAAAAAATGGGTAAGTATTATTATTAGGGTTTTCCTTTAAAAAAATAAGCTTTCGTGACTCAAAAGCTTTCAGAGTGAAATCTTGAAGTTTTCCTGAAAATAGAAACCTGTATTAGAATTGGTCGCTACCACTATAAAATAAGATACGAGTAATGTCCATTAATTCTACGTTTTAGGCTGTAGAAAACTAAACTTTCATGACTTAAAAACTTTCAGACGCAAATCTTGAACTTTTTCAGAAGAGATCAGATAACTGTGAAAACGGTCACTACCAGCATAGATTAGATAATAATAACGCCTATGTCCATTAATCTACGTAGTACTGAATTCAATTGAGGAAAATCTAAACCATGAATGAATGACTTCAACAGTAACAAAGGACTTTATTTCCTGAAATAAATGTTTTAATGTAGTGTTACTAATAATAGAGCATGATTCAAAGCACAAATAAAAACAGAACAACTCCTCATAATAATGCACCACAAATTGTATTAAAAGCGAGTAAAACCGCAGAATAAAATAATATTAGTTGTGTAGTCTCGTGTTAGCATTGCACACAATTTACTTAAGTGCACCAAGTCTGCTGACACGTGAGGAAACTTCTGTTTTACTAGCAAATGAACTGTAGCATTATTATTTTTTGTTAATTTAATAATGTTGTTCGGGTATAAAAATCGTTAAGAGATACGAAAATAAGGTTCTAAATATTTTTACCTCATCCATTGCTCAAATATTGTAAGTTTGAGCTGAGGTTATCCTTTTCCTCGCTTTTTAGGTGGCTGAAACCTGAATTGTGTATAACATTTTAAAATAGGGTTTTCTAAAACATCTTTGAATCTTCTGTAAAAGCGTGTTTTTATAAGTTAGGTGCAAACGGTTAATAGTGATTGCGAATTCAGCATTCTAAACATTAAATTTTCTTTTAAATTTAGATCTATCACTAATCGATAGAACTAACAACACGGCCAAGACAGGCATCACAGGATGAAAGCACTAACATTGCGAGGTTGAAATTTTATCGGACAGGTCATACTTCTCGTGACAGTGATATTCAGATAGTAGTAGAAGTTAAGTTTGGACAACCTCAATAGATTTTTCTTTATCGAGAACGATTTGTGTCTAACAAAACGTTAGAAGTGAAAACTATTAAATCAATGCAACTGAATGTGTTGCAAAAAATTATGAAGACTTTCAATTTGACTCACATAAATCACAACAAAATTAGAATAACGAAAGGAAACATTTTAATTACCTTGATATTTTGACTTCCCAATGACGAATCCATCGTCATTGATTAGAAATTATTTTGACATTTGTGTTTCTATTACGGTCTAAGTTATACAACTAATGATTAAACAAGTCTCTTTGACAAATGCGTGTTATTTGTAATATTTATTTATTATGATGACTTCATTGAATATTATTTATTGTTTATGGTAATCAAACAGCTGTTCCGGATTCTACTAGTTAATTTGCGAAAGAGCTTGTGGCGACATCTATAACGAAACATACGAACTACTTTTATATCTAAAGTCACACAAAATCCAACTTTTCCCAGTGATGATGGGATATGATGCATCCACTAACCTCAGAGGTCAGTGGTTGCAACGGAATATTTAATATTTAACTTGTATTGAACACGGTTGTACATACACAAGAACGAATAACAGAAACCCGTGAACATCACCAAAGGCTGGTATAACACGAATAAATAAACATAACACGACAATTCAATTTTAATTTAATTTATTTTCAACTATTCATAATGGTTAGTAACACCAGAAGCTTAAATATAGGGAATGTAAGTAGGTACATAATCCATGCAAAATCTCGTTTGAGTGACGATATCTTTAAAATTACGGGAAACTCCTAAATAAGTGACGCACAGAAATGAGAAGTATGAAAGAAAAAGAGGAGACCCGTACCCAGCAGTGACTTATTGTGGGCTGAACTGATGATGATGGTGAATAAAATTCAGAAATGTTACAATAACTAACAGATAGACGACCACTTGACGAGACACCCATTTGTCCTCAGTTTTCAACAGATGATGATGAACGTTGCAACTTAATCAGTTTATCTCGGCAAACTTAACATCAACGTAAGAATCAAACACAGCTGTTAGATAAACCTCTCTAACTAATGTTATAACGATCTATATTTAGCTCTTTAAGCATTATTTGATAATGAACTTAAACTGCTATTAATACGTATCATGATTTATATAAGACACTTCAGTGCAGTTCCCGCTAATAATAAACCGCTCCATCTTCACACAGATTCATAGTCCATCAGTCATACTTACTCTTGTGTTCAAGTGCTTGATAGTAATGGCTGCACTACCGTTACGCCTGTAATCGCTGGAGAGATAGGTAGCTAGATGCAAACACCACTATATTTTGAAGACCTTAAACGTGCTGTTACATTTGATTAAAACCGCGAATGCTCGATGTTCTGTTACAAGTAAATGCGCAAGACTATCAGCAAAAAATTAGTTCCTTCTTCGTACACTAGAGGCGCTGATCCATTTTTCCATACAATAAACGCAGTCATCATCATCATCATCAGCCGGAAGACTTCCACTACTGAACATAGGCCTCCCCCTTAGACCGCCACGCCGAACGACAATTCGCGGATCGCCACTTGCATCCATCGGTTGCCCGCGACCCTCAAGATGTCATCGGTCCACCTAGTGGGAGGCCTGCCTACGCTGCGTCTTCCAGTCCGTGGTCGCCACTCGAGAACTTTTCTTCCCCATTGGTTGTCAGTTCAAACGCAGTAAATACTTCAAATCCGCTGTAAATAAATTACTGAAATCTTGTGATCGAGCTACAGATAGATTGCTCCTTGTAAAATACTGATCTTCAGCTGCATCTGTTTAGACTGAAAGCCAACACCAACACCGTTGGGAAGAGGATAGGCAGAGATTGAAGACATTCATGAAACTAGGAGACATAACATAGTTCACAACTGTAAATCCAGAATGAAAAGGCAGAGATATTCCTATCTAAAATCTATAAACAACACCACTATTAGTTGTCATAATTATTAAAACCTGGATTCCTCTTCAAAGTACTTTAATATCGAGAACTGTTCCAAAATACAACAAGAACCACTAGGACAAAGAAGAAATATCCTTATTATTAACAATTTATACACGGAAGACTATTTAAAAAATATCAGGAGTGAATAAAAATATTAAGTTCAAGGCAATCATTTTGCCGGAGTCGAGAAAATTCTTGCTTTTCCCAAAAACGGCATAATGTCATGAACATAACAAAGGTGAGGCCGTTTATATACGACGACTTTTTTAAACATCTTATTCAAGTCGTAGATGAGTCGTCAACGTGATACTTTATCACTGATATACTTGAAACTTTCGTACTTCTTCATCTTGGTATCGCTGGCAGGACGGTTGTTAATACTAGACCAAAACTTCGCCAACTCCTCGGCGTTATCGGTGAAAGACACCAGACACACACAGAGGTCACGTTGGCTTTTGAACTAAGGGCAGGATAGGATGTAGAGCACCGTTTGCCACACAGCTCCACATTCACACCCTGCTGCTGTACCAATGAGGTAGCTCCCAGGTATGTACAGTATTGAGAGGGAGGGGGACAGGTTTTTTCCCATTGTTTTCATCGGACATCAGTAGAATTTCCTGGAAGTGAGACGGCGGATTTAAAGAACAGTGTCTACTTTTAAGCCGTTCAACATCACGCTACCACCCTCTAGGATGTTTTAATCTGTTATCGCAGCATAAGGTTGCAACCGTGAGAACCGGGTAGCCACTAATTTGTAAAGAAGACACGCCAATCAAAGTCCCTCACGTGTCTGATAGCTGATTATCAGCGGGCCAAGTACCGCTCCCCACGACACAGACGCTAGATCCATTCATAATACCTAGGCTAGCACTCAACACTCAACAGGATTTGAATTGCGCATAATTAGTAATTCTAATATTGACAAGTTTTTTATTTATGGCTGGCGACCCATTCATTCTGGTTAATGAGTGGACTGGTAGCACGGAAATGAATGTAGTTAAGTGATATATCAATATCATCATAGATTTGTTATTTTATACTCATACAATGAATGAAATTAATGATCTACTATAAACCAAGCTAATATTGTAAATGCCATAGAAAAGAGCTTGTTTATTACGCTTTAAGGGCAAAATTTAGATAGGTACCAAGAGAGATCCTGGAGGCTACATTTTTCAGCATGAAGACTTGAAGAGGATAAAATCAACAACTTTTTATAACCTAGTACTGCATTTCGATGATTTGTGTTCTGCTTGGTGTTATTCTTCTGTCGGTGTACCTCAAGGTGGCGT
The DNA here is from genome assembly GCA_950005045.1 of Agrotis exclamationis. Taxonomy (NCBI): domain Eukaryota; kingdom Metazoa; phylum Arthropoda; class Insecta; order Lepidoptera; family Noctuidae; genus Agrotis; species Agrotis exclamationis. The sequence continues at coordinate 20,950,261 of OX465435.1, read as the reverse complement.
TTTGTCTCCAGTAATTTTCATATTTATTCGCCCAATTTTCTTAAAACTAGTTATGTTACAACGTAACTAGTTTTAATAAAGTCGATGTACCAGTTTTAAATAATCCTTTGAATTAAAATGCTTATTCATCAACGGACTGATTTGTTTTAAACAGTATTTTAATTAGACTTGCATTTCTTTCATATTTCCATTACTGATGCCTTATTACATCCACTTGCAAACTCCATTCACTTGAAACTCCCCGCATACCTTATACTCAACAATTTAGAATCCGCCACCGACCTAAATACGCAATAATATAGGCATTAGACTAGTTTAATGACGACCTTGCCTGTATCCGTTAATTGCGCATGCATTATAGTCTTCCGCGTGTTCAGTAACCGTGCTCTCTCACTAACTACTTGCTGATGAGTTTAGTTCGCTACTTACTTATTAGGTTGGGGATTATAGACCAACCTGACACGCGAATTGTCCTTAATTTTTGAGAAAAGTGGTCTTTTAACCGACTTCAAAAAAAGGAGGAGGTTCGCAATTCGACCTTTTTGTTGTTTGTGACCTCATAAATTACGAATGGGTGAACTGATTTTGATGATTCTATTTTTCCATGTAATATATCTGTCATGTCCCATTAAAATATCTTTCAGTTTGGTTCAGTAGTTCTTATTTTATGAGCATTTCTTATTGTGTGCTTGGACGATGTTTTTACCGGTAGACAAACTAATTCTAAATAGGTAACTATATTACTTAATTAACTAAATAATACAAGTAGAAGTCCAGTTCTTCCATTTTTCTTGACCTGGAACTCGGAAAAGACCCTGACACTAAATTAAATTGTTTGTATTGACAACCACAACAACATATAAATGCGACAGTCAATTGAAGCAATCAAACTAGGCGGTAACATAACTCCAAAAACTAAAAACAATAGAAAAATAATAGTTATTAATCACGCAACACCATTTCAGAAAGACAATCAAATCATAAAATAATCGAATCGTATCGTATAAATGGCGCCTCGACATGCTATAAGGTGAACGATCGGACAGTGTAAAAATAAAGTTAAGGTCGGCAGGGCCGTAGCGAGACCTAATCTAGAGAGGGCAAGAGCATCAACGAGGCCCTTTTAGTCCAGAACCTTTTTTTGGCGTGTCGTATAACTTGCTCCTTACAGTTACAAACAAAACATACCAAGTCGTTTTGCAATAAGGGGCCCGCGCTAGCAGCGGAGACCTGACTGCTAGACCAAATTTTAATGTGATCATAGGCGACATCACCTTTGCGAGGCCTGTTTGGCACTTTCAATTCCCAGTCAGCCTCATTGTACACCTCGAGTTTATTACTTTAAAAAGCTTTTCTTAGTACAGGCTGTACTGAAGCCTTAGCACAAGATTCCCGTATTTTACGTACAGCATATTTGATGTATTTACGGCGCTTATTTCCAGAAAAATTAAATTTATTTTTATTAACGCCAATGTTCCCATCTACGTCACAAAAAAGTGAAAGTCATAGCTAGGGCCTCTGCTTTACTAACTGGGAACAAACTAGTGATCACCGGGGTGTCACCGACAAAGTAATTTTCATTTAATTTTAATTTCGACTGCGTGCGGGGCTTCAGGTGTGAATCCGGAGGCGTGGACCCGCTTCACCCCTCCCTAGTTACACCCCTGATGGTCAGCATTACCTACATTAATTGCAGCGTTTCGACTTTTATTGTCATGTAATTGTTAATCTGTGGAGGTCGGGCAGAAGGGTATGTATTGTTGGAAGTGTCTTCACTTCAAGATCCTCGTTTGATACGTTCTTGTTTAATTGGCCAAGTTCATCTTATTGGTCAAACTTTTGTTTAATGAAGACGGAGTGACTTTTGGCGTCTGTCTGTTTGTCAATATTGTTTTCTGCATAGTTACTGTTAGCACTAAACAAATATTTTTTGAGTAAGAATAGACAACCCACACTAGAATCAAACACGATAAACATAATAATGATGCGATACTTCTCAAGCTTTCGTTTTAAATAAAATTCTATTGATAAAAAAATCTGAAGTCTTAAAATCAGCCTATGGTAATTCACTAAAAAAACTCAGACTAAAAATATTTCAGGCCATTAATGAATGTAAAATTATGGTCGACTGATTTTTTTTCGCAGAGATTTTTAATATCAGCCTATGCTATTCCAATCATCAAAGGTATGATAAACTAAAAGAACCCGTATTGTTCAATAAATTATTATAATTTAATTAACTTACTTCACTTAACGTAAATACTTTGACATTAACACACTTGATGCTATTATGAGTTTTAAGATTTCATAAATAAATAATGGTTGAACAAATTATTAGCTAGGTTTTTGCCAAAAATCAGAACAAGACAACATGAAAAAAAACACACAAATAAATAAGAAAACAGATTAATGCAGAATAGATTTTTTTTCCAGAAAACAATTTACACATCAAACTTTTTCAAAAGTATTAAATTACTAAACAAACGTATAACACATAAACTGATGTCAAATTCTTGCAAGCACTGTTTTGCATTGACGAAAAGTTACATTTTACTGAATATCTGGTTTCCAAATGTAATTTGTACTTTTCTTAATTTATTATTTTGGTTGTCACTCAAATGGTTTGTCCAGGTTTTACTCTAATAATTTCAGGGTGATTAGGATCACCGTTTCCTCTAACAACATACACCACATCATCAGTTTCCAAAGCTTTCGGTCTTTTAACATAGAAATTATGCTTATAGTCAAAATAATACTCATCAGGATTTACAGGAGTGGTGGTTTCATAATAATTTACATATTTGTGGTAATTATTTTGTCCAGGGAAGTATATACGTTTTTCTTTCCTTGTATAATCTGTAACTTTTTGTACTTCTCCTCTATAATCTGATCTGTCATCAGGGAATTTTAAAGTTTTACTTCCTCTTTCTGGTTGCTTTTGTGTATTTCCTTTGTCTCTTCTGTAACTATTTTTATTTCCTTCATCTGGGAAAGACCATTTTGAACCTGTAAATTGACTTTCATCTGAATTTAAATCACTGTCAGCTTCTAAAATATTTGCCACTGGTTTGTTTTGAATCCTCCCTTCTACCTCGCTGTCAATACTATTTGCATTTCTGTTTAAATATTGTTTCTTGTAGTCATTTTGTCCGTACTTATAACTTTGAGCATAAGGGTTCTGTGGTAAGAGCCCATTACTATTCGGCTTTTGGAACCCATAGCCTTGCTGTGATTGCTGTGGTAACCCATTCTGGCCAGATAGATAATTATAAAATTGCTCCAGGTTCTGTGTTTGCTGGGGTGAGTCTGGTTGCCCGAAGAAGCGGAAGAAGCCTCCGTTATGGTTGTTGAGGTAGTTGATAAGTTTCTCGGGGTCTCTGGGACATTGTGGGTAGGCACGGTAGCAAGCGGAAGGGTTGCCTTTTGCTGTGATTCCCATGACGGTGGCTCGACCAAAGACATAAAGAGGAGAAGTACTCACTCCATTGTATGCTTGCAGAAGCCTGAAAATGATAAATGAAGACATTAAAGTTTGTGATTCTGTAGAGTATCGTTCGTTATAATTATGCACAACAAAAATATTTCTTGACAAAACGCCTAACTTAAAACTCTTAGTCTAGTACTCAATGATTTCACCACGAGACCGACTTCTACACTTTGTATCAACCATATGCTTAAACGAAACACAATGTAATTACCATTTATTTTTAGCAACAAATTTGTTTACCACAAACCTAATTGTAAAGAAGGATAGAAAAAATAGCTCGTAAGCGACTATTGATATGACAGACAATACAGATTAGGGTAACGCCGAAAGATGATGGAGAAGAAGATGATGATAATTTTCAAAGAAATTCTATAAACACTCACGTAAGCAAAGGCTGCAGAGTAGCAGAAGCCTTCAGCAAGGTTGGTGATGATGCTGTACTGCCTCCAGCCATCTCACACAATATCCTCGGTACACACTGCTGATCATCATACAACGCTATGGAAGTTAATGCTTCGGCTACTGCGGACACTGCACGCTCAGTTAAAGACTTCGGCCGACGGGATGGTCCTGTAATGAAAAGCAAGTATGGAGTGAATTTTAGAAATAATAACATTATTAAATAAGACATACATGACATGGGTATTTATGTATGAATGTGAATGTAAATAGCAGAAGAGAAAGACAAAGGGAATGCTAGATGAACTATGTGAAAGATGAGAAGTCTAAAAAGGATTTGAACGAAGGGATGACGTTTATGTAGAAGTACGGAACCTGATATTATACAATTTCCCTATAATATTGGCTGATACGTCATTAGTAGAGTTAACACGATTGCTTTTAACAATATCGATAAGAGACATCTTAGATTCAAGCTCGCTGGGTGGCTTAGTCACCCGGTGACCGATTGCACCTCTCACCTATGCATTGTTTCATCGAGTTCGCCTGTTGACCGCGACCCCACCGGCGTGAGCAAATGGACGCATTGTTATTGTGCGAAAGGCTTTAGTGCCGATTCTATCAGAATTTATACAGTTAAATTAGTTTGTGTTATTATTAAATTAAGATAGACTGTTGATATTACAAAAGGACTGTCTAACAGCGATAATGGTAGTAGAGAAACCTAAAATGAATCAATCCGGTTAAAGGTCGTTGTGGAAATGTGAGCAGCTTAGAATTTGCTTGCTTATCTTCTTTTTATATTTAAAAATCAATTGCTGTTCGTAAGTCTCGCTAAAACTCGAGAACGGCTGGACCGATTTGGCTAATTATGGTTTTGAATTATTTTTGGAAGTGCAGGGAAGGTTTAATAGTTGAGTAAGTATGGTAAAAAAATGATTCAGAGGCGGTACGAAGTTTGCCAGCAGTTTGTCAGGTTGTTGTTATATTCGAATATTGTTAGTTTTATAAAGCTCTTAAATATTAGTTTTGTTTACAAACTGGAAGGTAAGGAATGATATAAAAAAAAACTACTACAGTCGCTTCATCATCATTGTTATAATAAATATCTTGAAAGCTATCCACTACTGGACATCATTCCCAAGCATCGCCATGACACATTCTCAATTAATCTAGTTCACAATTGAAAAAATCCAGTAGTTTACTTACTCTGAGGTCCATTTGGATATCCTGGTTGATGAGGCCCTGGATAGAGAGGAGGTCTGTTCTGCGACTGTCCTTGAGGAGGATATTGTGCATATGGATCATAAGGATATGGGGCAGGATAACCAGGTACTGGATTACCCTGGTTATACGGATAATTTGAACCTGCATATGGAGATCCTCCTTGGCCATTTTGAGGAACAACAGAAGATGGAGACCCATCATATTCCTGATTTGGATACTTAGTACCAATAAGCCCATTTGAGTCACCCTGCCCAGCACTTGGATACGCAGAAGGACCTACATAAGGCCGTTGACCTTCTGGAACTTGAAACCCCGGAAGTGGATATACACCATATCCTTGCCCTATTGGTGGATAATTAGAAGGGTAGGCAGAAGTTGGGAATGCCATACCAGGGTATTGGCTGTTATAATTTGGGTAAGGGTGCCCAGGAGCTGGGTAACCGGGTATTGGGTAGTTTGGATACCCTGCGTCTTGACCTCCAGGGCCAGGATAAACGGGCCCGTGATAGCCTACACCGGGATTCCCAGGGTAACCGTACCCAGGATTTGTTGGTTTTCCATTAAACCCAGGCTTCCTTCTAGGTTTTCTTTTCTTTCTGTGGACAGGTTGTTGACTTTGGTTATCATCATCTTTAAATACAACTCGTTCAGTTACACTATTTCTATCTGAATCTCTTTTATTGGTATGTGATTCACTATGTTGGTTTTCGAATTTGATTGGATTGCTTTCTACTTCAATTTCGGATTCATTTAAATAGTCGCCTTCATTTTCATCGTCTTCAAAAACTATTTTGTTTCCCCTTTCTTGAGGAACTATATCTTCGCCAGTACCGTCATCGTAATCGAAAGTCTCTTGCTCATCATTACTGACTTCGAATTTTATCTTGCTTTCTGAATTAGATTTTCTTTCGTATCTTTCTGTACTGGAAATACGATTATTTTGATGATAATTTATTTTATTATCATGTGCAAGTAGTGAATTTGATTTAACTTCGTCAATATCATCAAGTCCTTGTTTTGAAGGGTTATCTTCGAATTCGCTGTGATGCCCAGGGTTTTGACCTTCAAATATGATGTTGCCTTTGTTTTCAGCGCGATGGTCTTCTGCTGTGAATTCTCCACTACTTGTAAAATTTGGAGATTTCCTGAAAAAAGTAACAAAATGAATATAATATCATCTACATATAAATATGGCATTTACGTCAACCGTTTTTTCCAACAGTAAAAGAGTATTGAAAAATAAAGTTTTGCACAGAGCAAGTTTAAGTTTTTGCTAATTGAAATAGTTACAAAATATAGATGCATTCTTAGATACAAATATAATATAAAGTCACACACACTATTCATAACGGTCATAAAGAAATAAATGCTTTGAAAATATGGACATTATCAAAACCCAAATATATCACGGTACTGCATTGATTAACATTTTACGTATCATAAACATCGATCAAATTCCTAACCCTTTGTCTAACCTGGGAATTGAACCCAAAGTGACATACTTTAATGAGGTAGATACTGAAAATTATAATGTATTGAAATAAAAGTTTATAACATTAAGTTTATACTTACAACGAGGCTTCCCCGGGATCGTAAGTTGTGATCAAACTGCTATGATTGATCTGATTTTGTGCGCAAGCGCCGTTTGTCATTGCAACTATAATGATAGCACACAATATGCACGTCTTCATAATTTTCTTATCTGAAAATATTAATTTTCTCATGTAAATTACAGTAGTACGAGTATGAACCGTGAAAGCGCGTGAAATTTCTTTTAATTAAAATTTAAAAAATTTAAACCGTTGTAATTTATAGTAAACTATAAATTACAACGGTTTATATGTATAGTGACGGACTGACAACACTCAAAGAATGTACGAGTACCTATAGGAAATAAACTGCTAGAAAATAACACTCAATAATCAATCACTAATATACCTACGAAATAAGATGCTAAATAAGACGGGGACGCGCCTGTCTTCAATTTGCAAATCAGAACACTATACCTACGAGTAAAACTGGATAAACCTATAGTATTATAATTATGTCAAAGCTTTTTTCTTTAAAATTTTATGATACTAGAATTTCGCATTGTCTGTTTGAGCAAAAACTTTTCCTAAATAATCGATAAGATTGACGATACCATTCACTTTACCAAAAATGTATCTAGGAGATTTGCTATCCGATGTTGGTCAGGCGTTATCTATATGATGCCTAACACAAGCTTTATTACAAAGGCGCACTACTTCATCCATAAACTTTATAATACTTATTGAATTATTAATAATTCTGTAATTATTATTAATAATATTCAGTGATTAATAATTCTATGGATCCAATTATTTCTCGGCGATTATTCGCGTTTCATAGACTCTGAGCTTTTTTTTGTAAATCAACACTTTTGATTCTAACTTTCAGGTAATTGTAGTTGTTAGAAAAAGTGTTGCAAACTTAATCCCTGAAATTACATGAGAAACTACTAACACACGATGAAGTAAACTCAGTAGTGAATTTGACAATGGCCAAATTAGTACGAAGCTCTGCCCCAATAATGACCAAAATGCAGTCTATTTTAATAGCTCTTTACGTCGCTTTTAAAATATATTAACAGTTTCACTGTTCGCGCAGCAGACACAATAGGTACCTAAACAATAGTCCTGAACCACATGTGATTCATGGGACAGGGAATGGGTTAATAAAGCACTAGTGCAAACATTATGTAACATTTACAACACACGACACAATTACACACTTTTTCACAACAAAAATTAAAAATGATCGGTAAGCTCATAAACTGAAGCTAATCTGCAGTTTATTTCGGATTCTACAATTAAAATATTAACCAGGATAAAAGATATAAAACACTAAACAAATAATAAAATAAAATAAACAATACTTACTTTCTAAAATCCTTACACACACACAATCTGTGCAACTCCTCAAAGCTTCTACCACCAAATGCGAGCAAAAATGAAAAATTTCTCTTTGTCATCCGAGGAAAGTTGCCCACTATGCATTGCTATTATGGGTAGCTGACCAATAAGGCGCATCCTTGTTCAAAATGGTCATAGTTAAATAATATGTTACATTTATGCGATGTGGTGTAATACTAGTCAAAATGTAGGCGAAAAGGAAAGCAGTCTATTTCCTTCTTTATGAAATCTTATAACTGTGCCTGTGCCAAGTGCGAGTAAAACTCGCACTTGGCCGGTTTTTTTAGGTGATACAATCATCAAATGAGTCCTCCCGCTCTGGATCTGAAGCATCTTGATTAAAATCTACCGTTTTCCTTCAATTGTCCTTTAAAACCAGGATCGCGATCCCCTTTAGGACAGTCTCTCTGGAATTGATTATTGTCATTTCTCCCGTCAGCTTGATACACGAAATTACAACAGCAAAAGTTCATGTCAGTGAACTCAAATGACTAAAAAGAAGCGTAGTTGCCTACGATTTTGCGAAGTGCACAAAATAGACTGAATTTGCTTTATAAAATAAATACGGCGTCTGTTAAATCATCGTAGTCCACTCGTGGTGCCAAACCCAACCGTGCCGTGACCATGCCTATTTTATGTGAACTTCATCATTGATCTTACTTTTCCCAAATACGTTATCCCGAAGCTTCCACTCGTACCGAATGCAGTTCAATACTTGATGAAAGAACTGTCTATCAGACTTCAACAACATAGTCGAAGGTAAAATTAAGATGTTCGCAGTAAAAAGATAAATCATCATCATCATCAGCCTATAAATGTTCCCACTGCTGGGACACATGCCTCCTCTCTGAGAGAGGGAGCGGGCCATAATCCACCACGCGGGCTCAGTGCGGGTTGGTAGATGTTACCATGTCTTCCAATTTTTGGTTCTGGGACATGCCGGTTTCCTCACGATGTTTTCCTTCACCGTTTTGAGCAGTGGTGATGGAACAAATTATCAAATTACACAAAGTAATGTGCCTGGCTGGATTCGAACCCACGACCTGCAACTCGTAAGTCGGAGCCGATACCACTGGGGCACCACTGCGCAAAAAAAAGATAAATGTGGTCTTAAAATAATAAACTGACCACAGGACCAGGATCTACCCACAGACCATTTCACAACCCAAACACGACTTTAAAATAATTGGAACAAAGCTTCACATTGACCTTGAGCATAATATCGACAGTTTCATCACAACTGGACCAGCCGGTATCGATAATAATCGGCTAACGAGAATCGTTGGGCAACTCTATTGACGGCTTGACAGGCGTGTGGACGCACCACTCTACTTGTGACAGATAAGTATGATTGAAGTAGTCTGCGGTATGGAGGTTAGGCGGATAGGTTTACTCCACGGTCCTCGGTTACCTGAAAAGACGGTCCCGGCAGGTGTTGGACCTCAAGGGGGGCCCCGCCAAGACAGGTATAGGTACGTAGTGAGAGCAAAATGGGTACCTATTGTATATGGCTGTTTTTTTAATATAAATCCTTTGAAACCCCAAACAATAACCTGCAGGATATAAAGTTTTTGTTCCTTTCGAGAATCCAACCCGCGACACGACGCTGCTCAACAGGCGATCACTCAACCAGCATGCCAACCGTGCCGTCCAAATGATTGACATCAGAACCATCTCATCTTGTTTGATGATCAAAGCTTTAAAAGAGGTAGCGTATTTATAAGTCCTCAATCCCAGCGATTTTCAATACATGGCGTTCAATGGCCAAGTAATTTCATGTGTCATGTTTACTCAGAGTCAGGGGTTCAATTCTCTGAAAAGGTATGCGTCATCTTAGAATTCTGTCTGGAAGACATTAATTTGTTTATATTCATGTTCATGGCGAGAACATTGTTATCAACAACTGTCAGAGTTTGGGGAGATATTATTTGTTTGCAAAAAATGCAGAAATTATTTTGGCATCCGCAAAAATACCCAGATTGGTTCAGGAGTGTTTTGGGTAAAAACTCAGTACCGTCGTAAAAGTCTGAAAAGATTTAACGTTTGTTTATCAGGGTTTGATTTTAAATCTTTATTAACATGGACGATTGGGTAAGTAATTACTTTAATGTTTGGTGATATCCACTGCAGTCTTTCATTAAAAGTTTTAAATCTGTTATGCATCAAAACGATCCTTTAAATTTCCTGGAAATATTTTCTTTTAAAAGTATTACTAATTCAGACGACCTCATGAAGGACACTGGAAAGCACAAAGGCCACGGTTGCGGAGACTTCATGCCAAGCAATGGACGTCTTTCATCTGAAAAAAAAGTATTCATCATTAGATGAATACTTTTAGGCTGTCTGATCGCAGTTCACGTAATTGTTACCTTCATTAATGTTTATAGTTTATATACTCGTACACATTCAGTCAAAAGACACTGCTACTTAAAATACCACTCATTTATGTACGTAGGTACTAATTTTACAGCAATTTGCATGTCTTATCATGGCTAGAAAAATGATTATCAAGTTAGCTATAAACCACAAGAAACTTATAAACTTCTACTTAGTTCCCTTACATTTACCTACTTTTTTCCCGAATAAAACATGATCAATCGCAGATTATGCTTGGTTCTTGGAGCGAAGTCGTATTTTTATCATTTATTCAACACAATTCCACAGACTCTTACGTTTACCAACAGCACCGCATCCTGCCAATGTCCTCAAGGCGCCACAATACTCATGCTGCACTATAACTAGACAGTAACGATTAAGTCTCAAATCTCGTTATCATGACCGTTCTGCAACGGCACTGCACGTCTGCGCAGGTCACGATCAAACACAATACACTTCTGATTATAAATTTATAAACATGCACATGGAAAATAAACTCAAATAGAATTGTGGATCGTCTTAGAAAGATGCTGTAAATCCCAGAGATTTTTATGTTTAAAGGTAAGGCAGGTTCAAGCAGTCAATGCCCCGAAAGTCTGGTCAACCAGTTTAACCAAGGGGTACCATATTATAACTGAATTGTGTAGGTCTAATAAGCATGTAAAATACTGGTATTTAACTGCTAGACTAACAAAACAAGGCTTGAAGGACGATAATGACGATGAAGCTAGCACTCATTTTTATACAGAGTGATTTTTTAGTCACCATCCAAATTTTAATATATTAATCTTTGGCGAAAATCATTGAATACGTGTTTTTTCTTTTTGTATCACTCAATACAAAAATATCGAGATATCACGTCTCAATGTTATCTATAAAAAGTTGATGAATCTGGACACCGCGCTGTGATGTGTCGCTCAGGTGTAGCGGGGCGGGGCGGGGGGTAAGCGGGGTGCGCTCTGCCCGTTTCATGCGCCGGCAAGTGTAGTATTATTAACGTTTAGCTTGGTGACCACGCAGAGCGATGAGAAAATTATTTAATATGAAAATTTATGGCATCGATTTTTTTTAAAAAAAAATGGGGTTAGTAATTGATACCTAATGACTAGAAAAATTTTGAACGGTGGTAAAAAAGTCACCCTGTATAGGCACAAAATTGTTCGCTCTGGTCGACTCACTCAAGCACGAGCAAAATCATCGTTCGTATCGTACCATTAGGTTACTTCATGTTTCTGGGAGGCTGGGCTTTGCTGGCTATGTTGTTGGTTGTTTTATGATCAGGTATGTTGTTTGTCAATCTATTTTTTTTAATGTGGTAAAATCATCAAATGAGTCCTCCCACCCAGGGCAGGGCAGGAGGGACTGTCAGACTTGTACTGACTAAAATCCACGGTGTCTCTCTTTACATTCCGGGGCCACACTACTTGTTAGCCTCGCGACCCTGGCAAGCTTTGGCCCTCTAAGGCCCCGTCATGTCAATCTATAGGTAACAAACCCAAGTAACCATCTCAGCCACGATTATTGACCGATAAATCTTCATAGGTAACTACTACTAAAAATATTGTGCAAACTAGTCATAATCACCAGCCCTCAAACCCATGAGGTCCATGGTCACCAACAAACGTTTACATGTATTCTGGCAAAGAAAAGTGTGTCACTTAGTTGTAGTGGGCGGCGGCTACCGACTTCTGACTTATACGTCGGCTTTCTACGTCATTTGTTTTTGTATGGACGAGGGCCAAGTATGGAATTATTTGTCAGATTCTTGACCCGGAACAAAAAACACAATATTATGTACGGAATTCCCAAAGGGTTTGGTAGAGATTGCTTATTATATCAATAAAATTTTGCCTATTATGTTCAAGTCTCATAGAGAACGAGACTATTTTTTATTTTATTTTATATGGTTTTGCTCTTGGCTATAGAATAGATCAGAGGTGACAGAAGCCTGTTCACTTGAAGAGATTCAGGTTGTAAGCGTTCGGGAACTGTAAACTAGACTAGACACAAATCTAGACTTTGTAGCTGCTACTTAGTAACCCTTGTGTCCAACTTGAGCATCGTTACAGATGCGTATACACTTTGCATTTGTGTTAGGTAAAAATGGTGACAAAGAAACTTGTGGACGCTTACTGCGAGGGTTGCTTCGACCTGGACAGGACAAGAGCTTCCAGAAGGAATCTTGAGAAGCCTTTTTCCAGCTAAAGAAAAACATATCATTTTATTTCTAAATCGTCAGTTTCGCCTGATTTAGCTAAAGTCTTCGAGAAATGTAAACTTTATTAAATTTATAATGTAAAGTTTAATGTAAAGTTTATTAAAAATCCGTTCTTAATTTTGGGTCATTTTTGTAATCTAACATCAGATCAAAATTTTCAGCTATGCCCGTATCGCTCTGGAAAGTTCATGGTTCTTAAGACAAAGACATTTATTCGTAGAATATGGTAGATATTATATAATATGGCAGTAATGGCAGGTGTTATACACCTTACCTAATTTTATTGCTGCCATATTCAAATTCACTGAATTAGTAAGATTTACAAAAGAGAAACAATGTGCATAAAATTATACATGTACTGGCATCTACCGGCAGATAGCAACACTAGATACGTATTAGTTTACGTCGCTTGGTAGAGAGGGCGCTAGCAGATTGAAAATGTTTCTCGTTTTGGCACTCCTGCGCAATGACTAAGCGCCTGGTTCTTTGGTTGAGGTACTAGTTATTGCGACTTCGAGTCCTGCTTGAAAAAAGACAAGTAGATATACCTACTTAGTAAATATAAAATAAATAACAATTATTAAATTACTATAAATTTTTCTAACAATTTCTCCCGCATGTAATTCGAATATATTCCCTCGGATACATACCAGATATAAAAGGTAAACGTGTTTTATTCGGTTAATCCGGTAAAAACACTGCGTGCCAAATTTCATCCAAAACCGTTCAGCCATTCTGACGTGTTTGATTAACAAACAATATCCCTCCAGCCAATCTTTTGCTAATACCTAAAATACTTAAGTAAGATTAATTTTAATATAATCAATGGTACAGTAAGGGGCCGTCCATTAATCACGTGTTTTTTTTTTGCTTTTTTGGACCCCCACCCCCTTGGTGATACATGGTGAGGTTTAAGACTACCCCCCACCCCCTTCCTATGTCACGTGTATTTTTAGTACTTACCTAATATTTTTTTTAATATTCATAAAATACAGGTTTTTGGGTATAATCTAATTTTATTATAGAAAGAAATCTACCCAGTGGTTTGTGAACAAGAAAAGTACGCGTAAGGCCGCTTTTCGGTTAAGTATCCCGAAAAAATACATACACGTAATAATAATATATTACTACAACCCCCCGCCCCGCTGTGATACTTCTTTATTTTATATAGACCCCTCCCCCCATTTAGAACCTCACGTGATTAATGGACGGTCCCTAAGATCATTCAAAATGGGGACGATCTGCTGGGGAAAGACCCGGACAACAGGTTTAAACTTTAAAAGACTTGAAGTGTAACCGGTCGGTAATGTTAAGTCATGTAGCAATCTACATTATTATTGTAAAAGGAACTCTGTCTGTCTATCAACTTCAACGGCTGAATCAAAAATGTATAGGGCGTACCTAGTAACAAGATATTTTTGCTGAAATAACGGTTTTCAACTTGAAGAAAGATCTTGGCAGTATGGTTTCCAAAATGTAATTTAACAGTTTCACTGTTCGCGCAGCAGAAACAATACCAAAACAATAGTCCTGAACCACATGTGATTCATGGGACAGGGAATGGGTTAATATTGTTTGTAATTTTATATTAGTAGAATATTAGAAAATATAGTACAAACTTTTCCCCATACTCGGAATAATTCCTGTATCGTTGTTACAGAAAGTTAAACTTAAAAACACATACACAAACAGCCAAACCCAGAACAACTTCTAAATCCACAAATATTTGTTCTCAGCATACTCAGCCACTGCACTGTGTTGTTAAATTTTGGTTGATTTGCTCGTGACTGACAAATAATTATACCTAAAACTATCCCCCGTGGCTTCAACCCCGCTGCTCCGCTCCTACAAGTCGAAGCGTGATGTTTTAAACTTGAACCAGTGGTTCCTGAGATTAGTGCGTTCAAACAAACAAACAAACCCTTCAGCTTGATAATATTAAGTATAGATTTACGACCGAGGTGCGCGAAGTCACGGGCAAGAGCTATGTCATAGCTGTGTTGAAGTTGTACCCAATAAAAAACAACAAAAAAATCACGTTTTCTTGATCACGTGGTGTGTGTTTTGATACGGTAAACCGAAACAATGTATTTAAAAGTTTTTTTTTTTTGAGAAGAGGTGTTAATGTGGCGGTTATAATAACAGAATCCGAACTTTGATGAAATCACTAATATCGGCATTATTAATAGAGTAATATCGGGTTAAAGTGGATTACCAAATCCAGGTTATAAACTATCTGGCTGACTTTCAACCAAATCAGCATAGTAGTTTTTGTGTGAAAGTGTAACATAAATCGATCCATCACACACTTTCACATTCATAATAGGTGAGTTACATGGCGTCAATTTAACAAAATGGTAACAGACGGAGCGAAGTCACACATCATTAATACTTAGGTAGATAACATAAGTATATTACTGAGTATTGACAGAGTGGCTACTTCATCTTAATATACAAATAAAAGTCGGCATGCATCGGTTTGAGGAAAGCCATGTACATCACGTATTGTGTAGGAAGATCACATCAAACGCGGCCTTTCTCGTGGTCAGATTACGTTCAATGTTACGGTGTGTTGCAAAGCAAATGGGAAATCAGACATTCTACGATGCAACTGGTAAATAATGACTAACTTTAGCATACCTACTCTGCCCTCAAAGTATACGGCAGCTCGGACGATATAGACCGTGTAATGATCTACTTAAGCCTTACCCAACTACAAAAACTGTAAAAATACCCTCAACGTGGTCGTACTAATTCTTCTGGTCATTGCGGTCTCATCTTTGCGAGCAAATAAGTCGTGAGTTCGAGGCCAGGTTTAGTTTGTTATTTCATCATCACTACACTCAAAACGAAAAGTCTGACAACCAGTCTTACCATGGGGTATCATATTACCCAGTTACTGGGTTGTGGAGGTCCGATAGGCAGTCGCTGCGTCGCTGCATGTAAAATACTAATATCAAGTTGCATCTGGTTCGAAACCGACCCCAATATAGCTGGGATTGGGAAAAGGGAGGCAGATGATAACTGCTCTTAAAACGATGAAGGAAAACATGAGGAGGAAACAAGCATATCAATATATTCTGGAACCAAAAATTCAACTGGGCTTACGTAGTGAATTACTCCCTTACTGGTCTGCGCCTTGGTCTGACCAACTACGGTCCTGGTCTGGCTAGTTCTGCGTCCCTCCAGGGTCCTGTGTTTCCCCTCCAGATTTCAGGCGTCCTGTGCCTGAGTACCGTTGACACTTTTTAGCCCTATTTTTGGCACTATTTCTGTCCCAGCAGTGGGTATAAAGAGGCTGATTAAACTGACTGTGACTTATTGAAATCTAGATAGCATTAAATATTTTCGTTTACGTAAATCGTGCTTACCTTGTAAAAATAATAGATATATGATTTACATAATCCTCGTCATTTAACGCAATTTTAGTTGACAAAGAGTTTAAACGTTCACACAGAAATAATATGATAATGATGAGTGTCGTAATAACGGTAACTGGACTAATAGCGAGTCAGACTAACTGACATTCATTGACACGTTATATATTTTTGTTTATTATTGATTTAACAAAAGAAAAGTAAGTGTCTATTATATAAATTATAGAATCAGGCTTTACTTTGCGGAAATCCATGACATTAAATGTTAAATGTCACATGCTGCATGTGCATATGCATGAGGGCGGGTGGGTGGGATTGCATTCTGCATCAAGCCTGGATTTTTGTAGCGGAATTAAAACTAGATATTTTTCATAACATTTAATGTCTCATCATCATCTCAGCCATAGGACGTCCACTGCTGAACATAGGCTTCCCCTTTAGATCTCCACATATACCGGTTGGAAGCGACCTGTTTAATGTCTATTATATTTCAAAACTCTAAATTTTATGATACTCTAAATACAGAATGACTGATACATTAAATATATTTAATTGCAAAAGATGTAAGTTGTATGGGTTGGTACTCCATTATACTCGTCATCTATTACCCCATAAGTGATTTTATTTCCTATCATGGATTTCACGATGTAGTCATTTTGCGACTTATTTATTTTGAGATTTAGACATTTTGTGATTTGGACTAAGAGCGACGTGGTTAATTTGCGATTCAGTCATTCTGATACCAGTCCGAAATAAGCTTAATATACTTTATTTAAAAAGAAAAAAATTGTTTTAAGAGAAAGAAACTCCTATAATTGATATCCTAAACTCATAACTGAAAATTAAATGACTGATATTTTTTTCAGACACTTTTTCCAAGCCCTATTTGAAACACAGTAGAGCATACGGTGCAAGACTGCCCCACTTGGGCAGAGCACCGACGTGTCCTCACGGCGGCGATAGGCGGAGACCTCTCGCGCCCGGCATTGGTTGCGGCCATGCTGCGGGGCGAGACGGAGTGGGAAGCGGTCGCCTCCTTCTGCGAAGCAGTAATGCTCGCGAAGGAGGAGGCGGGCCGCGTGAGAGAGAGGACAGTGTCCTCCCTCCGCCCCAACCGCAGTGGTGGACGCCCACGGCGACGGGCGTCGCAAGACGATCTCCGGCCACCGTAGGCGCGGGCATGCGGGCGGCGAGTAAAGGGCAACTCGCTGCCCGACCATGGACCATGCCCGGGTCGACGGCGCGTTGTGTTCCACGCGCGCCTCAAAGAGCGTCAGCATAATGACGGGGCCCCCTCTCTAGAGGGCCAAAGCCTGCCGGGGTCGCGGGACTTATCTCATTACAGTGACCCCGGAACATAAAGGGCTATCGAAGGACACCGTGGATTTTAGTCAGTACAAGTCTGACAGTCCCTCCCGCCCTGCCCGGGGTGGGAGGACTCATTTGATGATTTTACCACGATAAAAAAAAAAAGCCCTATTTGAAACCCGTTACTAATCTACCATAGGTACTTTAATATTTATTATCTCCTCGTCAAACAAAAAAGAAACCGGGTATTTTTCAAAAAGTCTAATTTCATGGTTGCGCTGACGCGTCGTCTCATTTGCCTCTCAGTATTAGTTTGACTGTCACTTTGACAAGTAGTCGTGCTCAAGATTTCAAAAAAATAGCTAAGTAATATACCGTATCGTGAAAAATGAAGACAATAATTAAGGTAAGTACTAAAACTTTTACGTTATTTTAATTGTTGTGTTTATGAGGAAAAACGAGACAAAATCATGTAGATAGTCACTATCATACCTTTATTGTATATCTGTTGAGGTAAATGGACTGGTAAACACTCCGATTTTTTATCTTCAAAATAAGTACATTTTAGCATTTTGGTACATTTCAACAGTCCTTTCTAACTGTCAAATTTCTAAAAAGGTTTTCAACTTTCTCACAAAGTTATTAGGTTAAGGGCGCATAACCCGAAAGTTAGCAACGTCGCAAATAGCTGTCAAATATTTACAACTTTTAATTAATTTAGTTGGTAAATTTATGCAATATTGCTCTGTAGTGCACTAAAAAAAATATAGGAATGCAATTAAATCACTGAATTTGATGTTGTAACCGTTTTAGGTGTAAAAAAGCAGTGTACTTTTTTACATCTAAAACTATTTATTCGGTGTTACGATATTAATTATTGCATTCCGTAATCAATTTTGTAATGCACTACAGAGCGATATATCTTATTTCCATACATTAACGTTGGTAAATTAAATAAAACGTGTTAGTATTTGACAACTATTTGCGACGTTGCCAAGTTTTAGAATACGCGCTCTTAATGTTCGATTGGGAAAAGTTGACAGATGAGGGTACATTAACGTGATGACGCCTGCACGTTATGGTTGGTACCATAGACATAGAACATGGACTAAGCCTTTTCTAAACAAATAGATAAAAAAATGCCATACACTCGAAAGAGACCAAAGCAAAGGCATGACCAGTGTTAGTTGTTGATTTAAAATTGTATCTATAACTTGCATCCATTTTATTTTTATCTGTTGGTTTAATTAATAACTATGGGTCGATCTTAATAATTAATCGATTAACACTGGTTTTGTAATTAACTTAATTAAAAAGATAATTAATGTACAGACGCCAACACATCAAGCTACCATAATCTGTTGAATATCTGTAATAGATTTTCAAAATATAGGTGTGTTGGGTGATGTGGTGCAACCTGGGAGAGGCCTATGTCCAGCAATGGACTGGCTGAGTTGATTGATTGATATGTTGGTTTTCATTGTTTATTTAGGTTTCAAATTGTCCCTCGGTTTCTAAATAGTCTCTTTTTCGAAATCTACCTTCCCCAAAATCATGACAGGACCCAAATTGAAAGACTTTTGATATGATGAATACTATTCTGTCAATTTGTTCAGAGCGCTCTGATTTTTGTTTTTTTTTTTTCCTGTAATTCGAATTATTTGAGATTATTTCGAGGCTGCTAGCTCTGTGTGGGCACCTATTGGATAGTGTCGCTGTCAGTAGCTTAATGAATCGTAAATTTTATTCCCAGCGTTGCGTGAGCGCTGCTAACAAACCTATCTTTATAGAGAAAAGCACTGCAGTATCTAGAAGAAAGATCATGGGTAAACCGATCTTAAAACTAAATAAATCCATAGGATTGAAACCCAGAGTTCGTGGGATAGCAAAGAGGTGACCTGTGCCTCAATTCACGTAACAGAAGAAATGACGTTGCAGTGCAGTTAAGTTTCGATCAAAACAACGCTTTTCGTATTCTCTACCGCTGTCAGACACGCTCGCGTCAAGTTCGCGTCACGCGAGCGCGTTATCGGTATTCTACTGTTGCGCGTCTTTGGTGCGTGTTTTGGATCGCAACATGATTGGTATTCTACTATTCGTTTGACGTCTCAAAATGACAGCATACAAGTGTCATATTCATTGAAATGTAATCAATTCCATTCGATTATTTAGTGGGCAATCATTTTTATCTCCTATGGCCACACCATGAGAAAGTTTGGTACAGTTTGGTTGTCGTACAGTTGACGCGCACAGTTCACGCGCAGCTTACGCGCAGTTCAAAGATTACAAGAATACCGTTTATCACTCGAACTTGAACTTAACTGCAACTGCACTACTACTTCATCGGTGCGTCATAAAATTACGTGAATTAGCCTTCTGAGCCGCAGACTCCCAGCAGTGGGAATATTACTAGCTCATTATGCTATACGCGCATTATAAGTATGCAGAATCATACATAAGACGCGCGTGTGTCTAATGTGATAAACAATGTGTGTAGTAAACAAAAACATGCAACAAAATAATTCAAGGTAATGATGTCACGCTATAGGCACAGAATACTTAATAGTACAACAGAAGTCCCACTCCAAAAAAAAATTAAACAAATGTAAAATCTATGTACGAGAGAATAAAGTACATTTTAACTGGCAGCCGTACCGCCCACCTACTTTTATAATAGCCTAAACTTCCCGTGCGCAAGCAAAAATGTACTGAATGATTACGCGCGAGAGTTTATTTTGGTTTATCTGACGCCAACGACATTAAAAGGTTACTATGGGTCAAGCCCAATAGGGTTGCGACTTGCGAGTTTAGGCAGAAATAGGTAGGAACCTATGCGTATTTTATGCATTTGTTAAATTACTTTTTGTCATCGATTACTACATACCTACATTATTGATTGTTAGCACAGAATGTTAATAGTAGGTACCTGCGGCACCTTACGTGAGGAATGATATTTTTAATAATATTATCTTTTCTACCTATTATTGTTATATTTTTGAACATTACGTCTTACAAAAAAAAAGAATAATATTTAAAAGATTTTTATCGTTAATGGCAAAATAGCCAGTCCTTATTATTTTGCACTCAACCTAGTAACCGACCAATTACTATCGCATACTGTCACAGGCCCCGCGTTGCGTGTCTTTGTAGGTAGGTAAAAAAGGCGCGCAGCGAATTACGATAGCTGACCTTGAATGCGTAGTGTGGCCATTTTCTGAGTTAGAACTTTTAAACAACAACGCAAACATCTTTCTACTTCTACCGATCT
Source organism: Agrotis exclamationis (assembly GCA_950005045.1). NCBI lineage: Eukaryota > Metazoa > Arthropoda > Insecta > Lepidoptera > Noctuidae > Agrotis > Agrotis exclamationis. The sequence goes on along the minus strand of OX465435.1, from coordinate 20,929,668 downwards.
TAATTCTTAGTACTCAGCTTAAGGTGAGTGAGAGTGTCGTCTTTTTATCTTGGTCGTCTAGTAGGCTCACCCCCCCCTCCACTTAGTATCTCGCCTCATTTCCAAACTTGTAACCTACCTAATCATGATCAATTAAACCCATACTTCACAAGCAGGGAGATAATTTTGTTCATCATTACTAAATATGTAAGTACTTTATTTTTTTTCTTCATAATAATATTGTTTTATTAATTTCCCAGAAGCACCTAAAGCAAGAAACTTGTGCGTAACTACACGTAACGTAACAAAAATATTAAGGAGACGGAGCGCGTGCACAACGGGTGGCGCGTGGCAGCCGTAGTGAATGGGCCACGACATAATGGCCCCGCAACTACTTGCAGTTTTATGCCTACACCGCGGAGTGAGACAGGCCTGCTATAGGTCAGTTTTCGTGAACGCAATATAAGGAGATCGAGTTTACCGACGTGAATGTTAAATCTTGATTTTTTTACACAAATTCAGGGTATGCTACCTATTCATCAGCCTGCATTCTTCCACTGTTGACCTGGGTCTCTCCGAATGTACGTCTCTGAGCCCGGTCTTGAGCTTCTTTCCTTATCCAGTCTCTGCAGGCAGACAAACATAACGAATTCATAAGGGTTCCGTTTTTGTGATTTGGCTACGGAACCCTAAAACCATGTCCATTATTTTTCAATATTTTAAATGTCGGACTAATTAGATTCGCAAATTATTGATCCTGTTTTAATACCGTTTCCTGCTCCAACCACAAAACCCACAAGGATATGCAAACTCACGAAATAACAATCAAAAAGATAAGTTCCAGATATCAAATTAAACTTTATGATGAGTTTATGATCTGTATCTTTAATAGCAAAAAATATTAGATCGACCCAAACAAATTCGTACACGACTGAACATTAAAAATTATAATTGTAAAACTGTGGGAACCAGCATCCGAAACAATACAATTATCCAATTTTGAATCAGACTCAAGTCGATTCGTTGATTTCCATAGACTTAAAGGATGGACTGAGCAATAGCTCCCTAATATTGACCATAGCCGCTAGAAAGAGAGGAAAACCATTATTTGCTTAAAAACTATGCAAACAATTGTTTTCATCTCTTTCTAGAGAGTGAATTTTTGTCTTTCAATTGGCTAGCGAAGGCACAGTCCATCTTTTTAAGACTATAGGTAGAGTCTGGCCAACGAAAGCTGTCCACGACCTATTTTCTAAACTTTTGATATGGCAATGTTTTTGGACTGTCAATATTGTCTAATCACTGAACTTTCATTTAAGTGAAACATCTTGATACATTTGCACTTATTTACAAAATAATGCAATTTTTTTTCACGGTTTTTCTATTTTTTAAGTAATACTAACGACGAAGACGAGGAAACAAAACTAAACAGTATCAGGTGTGGAGTACTTAGAATCCGATTTCGATTATGACTCGTAACCCCTGTGTTGTGTTGATTTAACTATTGTAACTTAACCTTGTCAAAGGTAACTATTCCCTCAAATAAACGTTAAGTAAAACACTTTTTTTTATTCAACCTTTCGATATAACATGTCGTGCCAGGAAAGTCGAGATGTAGACTTCAATGCATGCAGAAGTTAAAAATACCATATCCTGGATTTGCTAGGCCCTAGGGCATTATTTGATAATATTTTTATGGTTGTAATCTAACAATATGAAATACTGATATAAATAATATCCCTTATTGGTCTTGAATAATAACAAGTATCAACTCCGTTTTGGCAGCGTGTAGCCGGGGTTGTCATGCCTTGATTTTTTTGAATTTCCCGCTCTTTTGCGTGGACAGCTTTCGTTGGCCAGACTCTAATGATGTGATTGATGATTCGCCTGCACCGCAGCGCTATGCGAAATCATATAAACTTAAATCACCATGTAATATTATGAATTCCGTATTTATTTATAATAATATATATTAAATAATATCTACTAGTAAACACGTAAGTACAGCTTGGCAAAAAATAGTAGAAAACCGGAAGTCGCCACTGTCTTCTCGCTACCAGCACTTTGAATGATTTTATTTTATTTATTTTCACTTATTACGTTAGGTTTATGGCACAATAATAAATCTTACAAACCTGCGTCTTTGTTTACATCAAATATAAAATATTTTAAAACATTGTCAGCAAATAAAAATATTAGTTCCGTTTCAAGACGTTCTGCCCAAGCTGTACCTATCAAAATTCTGCCAAAATTAAGTTTCTAAAATTTAACCCTACCTTATCATATTAATTACTCAGGTGCGGAAACCTAAACATTAAGATTGTTTATTACATTATAATAATCAACTAGAAAATGTAAACAAAAAATAATATGAACAGATGATTAGACCACGCCTTGACATTGGCATTCAATATCTTAACCAGGTTTTTACCATTCGTCAACTTTTTGCCTTCAACTTTTTCACGAATATTGATTTATTTTGATTAGACGGATCTGTATCGAATTATTATTTTTTCATTCTAAAGGTGCGACTAAACGGGCAATATTTTTACTGCAATACAATTGCCGAGAATATTGCTAGCAATTGCAGCCAGAATGCTATAATGACAATATTTTAATGGCCCGGCCATATAGCAACACATTTTTGATCTGTCCCTTAGACAAAACGTATGAGCTAGTTCCAACATATTGACGAAATAATACTACATTAAAATGTTTTTGACTGCTGGAAATGTACCCACGTATTACAGTAAAAATATAGCCCTATGACACGCTTTATTTACTCGCAGTTGATTAAAATAAATGGAATAAGTATGGGCAGGCCTGTCTCACTCCGCGGTGTAGGCATAAAACTGCAAGTAGTTGCGGGGCCATTATGTCGTGGCCCATTCACTACGGCTGCCACGAGCTACCCGTTACGCACGCGCTCCGTCTCCTTAATATTTTTGTTACGTTACGTGTAGTTACGGACAAGTTTCTTGCTTTAGGTGCTTTTGGTAAATTAATAACACAATATTATTATGAAGAAAAAAATATATAGTACATATTTAGTAAAGATCAACAAAATTATCTCCCTGCTTGTGAAGTATGGGCTTAACTGATCATGATACCTAATCATGAGGTTACAAGTTTGGAAATGAGGCGAGATACTAATTGGGGGGGGGGTGAGCCTACTGGACGACCAAGATAAAAAGACGACACTCTCACTCACCATAAGCTGAGTACTAAGAATTAAGATCGGTAGAAAGTAGAAAGATGTTTGCGTTGTTGTTTAAAAGTTCTAACTCAGAAAATGGCCACACTACGCATTCAAGGTCAGCGGTCGTAATTCGCTGCGCCACTTTTTTACCTACCTACAAAGACACGCAACGCGGGGCCTGTGACAGTATGCGATAGTAATTGGTCGGTTACTAGGTTGAGTGCAAAATAATAAGGACTGGCTATTTTGCCATAGACGATAAAAATCTATTAAATATTATTCTTTTTTTTTTGTAAGATAAATGTTCAAAAATATAACAATAATAGGTAGAAAAGATAATATTATTATAAATATTATTCCTCACGTAAGGTGCCGTAGGTACCTACTATTATCATTCTGTGCTAACAATCAATAATGTATGTAGTAATCGATGACGAAACCAAAAAGATATAGGCTGATGATAAAAACAAAATTCCTTGAGGAACATAGGTATTTATGGTAATAATGTAATTTAGCAAATGCATAAAATACGCATAGGTACCTACCTATTTGTGCCTAAACTCGCAAGACGCAACCCTATTGAGCTTGACCCATAGTAACCTTTTAATGTCGTTGGCGTCAGATAAACCAAAATAAACTCTCGGGCGTAACCATTCAGTACATTTTTGCTTGCGCACGGGAAGTTTAGGCTATTATAAAAGTAGGTGGGCGGTACGACTGCCAGTTAAAATGTACTTTATTCTCTCGTATACAACGTGTTTTTTTTGATTTCCCATAACTCTAGGGTATGAATGAGGGCCATATAATAGAATCAATTGGCATAAGAATTATTTTTCAATCATGTATTTTTTTTTTTTTTTTTCATACAAAATAATTAAGCAGAGTCACAATATTTAATGTAAAACACCCTTATGTGAAATATGACAACGTCGCATTTTCTTAGCTTTATTATGAATGGTTAGTTTGGATTTATCAATGAAAGTTAGAGTAAGATGCGCACATCGAGAGTCCGTTGTCCTGAAGCAGGAACCTACTCAATAGTTCTATCTTATTTACGCAAAGCGACAAGCACCAATGAGAGAGTGAAATATCCGAATCATAGCAGCTACACCTCACCGACTTGCCTAAACATAAACACACAACATTGTTGCAAAGTACTAATTGTAATCGGACGCCTCGAGCTAGGGTATGTTCTGTTGTCATCTTTGTAATGTTATCGATGTCGATTAAATCCAGAATTTATTTTTGCTTATAACATAAGTACTCCGATTTATTTAACGGACATAAGTATTAAACGAAGATTACGAATTTTCTAATCCAGTAGAATAGCGATTAATACAAAGTTCGCTCAAAGTAATAATAACCTTAACCCAGTTTAAAAAAAAAAAAACTTTAGCCATAAGTTACCCTTTGTAAGTACTAAAACGTAATCAATAAAGATTTGCCTGTTTTAATGTGATTTCAATTTTACTTAGTAATTTTTCTTCAAACCACTTGAGATTTCATCGATAATGAGTAGGTGCTTTCTCTTCACTAGTTTATCTTACAATGCTGTGAAGATCGGCAACGTCGTAAAAGTAATGACTCGACATACTGGTGACAATTTTTGATGTAATTTAATTATGATTGATGATATCTTCAAAACTATGCATTTTTGGACCACATAATGTAGGAGTTTTTGTATTATTTTTACGTCTAGAATATAACCCTAAAGTTATGGGAAATAAAAAAAACACCCTGTATAGATTTTACATTTGTTTGATTTTTTTTTGGAGTAGTCCTTCTGTACGTATAAGTACTATTAATTATTCTGTGGTATGGGATAGATAAGCGCTGAATGTGGACACTGTTTAATAGAGACGTAGGTTTGATATGTACCAAAACTCACTAGCCAATGGCAAAATCTCATCTCTCTAGACCTCTGTGCAATGACACTTTGTTATGATTTTTTTATTAATTAGATGCATTATAAATTCTACGCAGCTGTTTAAACCAGCACGTGTAGTAGGTACCACATGTAATAGTAACATTATAATAAAATTTATTTGCATAAAAACTAGTTACAAACACGTCTCAATAGTTATTAGGACATACTTGTATGCTATGTTGCCTCAAGAGTAAATTAAGTATTTACCATTTTATTAACGCCAGAAATTAATATTCCATCTCAAGATTTATGCTGAAAATTAGCCTATCAAAATTATTCATAATTATCGTGACTCGACTACTAAAAATTAGTTTTTCTTTTTTGTAAAAAACGTGACCATTAATAAATCATCCATAATCCGTGAAAAATTAAAAATTCAAGCGCAAAAAATTGCAAAAATCATAAAAATTAACTGTCCATTCATATTATTAATTTTGACTACTAAGCAATGAAATAATATTACTTAACTTATTATTTAAATGAGTTGCTACGCTCAATAAAACTCAAAAAACGTATTTTTTGCTCGTTTTGGGCGTATTTTTCATTTTACAGTTTACTAGCGGCCCGTCCTGGCTTCGCACGGGTGGACAATGGACATGATATATTATATGCCTATGCCTATGTTACTCAAGGTCAGGGTAAATGCAGCTTTCTAATGGTGAAATTTTTTTTCAAATCAGCACAGTAGTTTTTGAGTTTAGTCATTACACACACACACACACAAATACAAATCTTTCCTTTCCTCTATATAATATTAGTGTAGATTCATGAAATTATTTAGGATAACGTGCCGTGTATTTGGCGTGTGCTATCCCTTCAAACGCCAGCGCAAGAGTAGCGTAGTTTGTGTGACTACTTACATATGATTACATAAGATATTATATTATATCTTCATAGTAAGTAACTACGCCAAAGAAACGCCACCAATGATTCCAAAAGGAAGGCCAATGATCGAAGGGCCATACGCTCATCAGAACATTTTGCGTAAACCTTCTTCATACAAGCAAAAAGTAGCGCCATCTATGATCAATCATACGAACTACGTTCAACTACGATGCCCTAACCTGAGTAAATTGAGTTGCTTTGGCCCGGAACTGACAGCTTGGGACCAAATACTCGTAACTAGTACCATTTTCGTTATTTGGTTGGGCCTGTCCTTACGATATAAGTCAATGCACGCCGTGCTCACTGTTTGGCAGTCTTTATGAGATTTTTGGACGTCCATTTCTAAGTAATTATGCAAAAATAACTGCTAGCATTGCCAGTGTCAACTAATAGGTGCCTCCCCACAGAGTGCGCAGCTTCGCGAGGCATTTTCCGCGCGAAGCAGCTCGGTTGGTGTGGACGTGTCTTGGGCGAGGCAAGTGACAGCGCTGCCGCGGTCGAGCGACCGAGCGTCCGAGCCATCCAATGTCGGTTTTTGTTTTGCTCGCGTATATTGTTTCGTGCCTCGGTCGAGAAATAATTGCGCGTCCAAACAGAGCAAGCAGCTTCGCGAGGCATTTGCCGCGCGAAGCAAATGCCCCGCGAGGCTGCTCGTTCTGTGTGGACGCACCTATTTAATTATGCAAAAATAACTGCTAAATGCTAGCAGTGTCAACTAATGAAGTTGTTCAGCAAGCTATTTAATAATCACTCTTCCGTTTCATCACAGTATTTACTGTAACAATTCGGAAGTTTTTGTGTGAAGAATAGATTTATCATCAGCCTTGCTAAGACTAAGATATGGAAATAGAGCAAAATTTGTTAACTTGTGACGAGGTGAGTTGCACCCAGTGTTTATAATATTAATGCTCGTTTACACTGACACTAGAAGAAACCTAAATAACTGCCTAATAAAAGTGGGTTCCGTTGCCACCACCAACAGTTTTTTTTAGTTCTCCGAAAAATCTCCTGTAATGTAGATGCGTTTAGAGACATTTAACTCACATACACACACCGTCAGACCCGAAACTATTAACCATTTAATGTTTGTTACGTGCGAGATTTGAACCCGAACTCGAAGCGGTTAATGAACGGTTTAACTCCATAATTATAACTAAGTAAATAATACTACAGTACCCTTAGCACGAGTTTTCAGTTTATGAGACGTAAAGTAAAATGGAACTTTGACAATTTCAAATTGAAAATTTTCAAGGAAAAATTTAGTTCCTTCTTCGCACACCAGAGGCGCTGTTCCATTTTTTCATACAAGAAACGCTCTAAATACTGAAAAGACGCTGTAAAGTAAAAGAGTAAAAAATCGTGCTAAGGGTACAGGTCGCATACAGTTACTGTAAATGAATTGAAGACTAGTTTATAGATATGTTTGAATAATAACTAATTAACAAAAATGTTTTTGAGATCGCCGAAGATAATCTGACTGACTGGGCACAGATCCGGCTATAGAAGTTTTGTAACAACCTAACAGGAAAACTCATTTCGAAATGTTTGACCGTATTTTTTTTTAATAAAACTAGTTATGGTTGAACATGTTATCTTTTCACCAACAAAATGGTTCAACAGTTAAAAAATGCGTGTAAAAGTTGCGATGTCCATTACTACGAAATTTTACCATTACGATTGCGATATGCGACATTATACTTACATCAAAAAAGTTTGCGATCACATTGAAAAACCGAAATCTTTTTTGTTACGGTAGATTTTAATATGACTTCTACTTCTCTTTACATGCTTTATTTTGTTTTCAATAAAACAGTTCCAGCTAGTGGTCACAAACTTTTGTTGATTTGTGTAGTGTACGTTGCCATTGTGGCGAATCGAAACAGGAAATCAAGACTCAGCAAAAAGGTGATTTTATGTAGATAGTAGAGATGTTACGAATATTTGCATTCGTATTCGCATTGGTATTCGCATTCGCAAAATTCATGCGAATGTTTTGTGAAAACGAACGACAGAAAAATACCAATATTTGGTACTCCTTCCACACATTTCATTCATTCTTATCTTTCGTCTCCCTCTCCATTCATCTTTTAAATTCTTCAATCTGCCGTTATCTCGCCATTGATCAATATACTAATGTTACAATATAATTAATGTTCATCAAACATCAATCACAAAATATGACCATGCTAAGATAAATGTATTTTTTTTCTGCTTTTCTTTCACTGACGCCATTCTTAGAGCTACTCATAATTACTTTTTCCATTCTCGTTACAGACAGGAAGTAAAAATTAGTTATAAATTTTAAAATTTCGTATTACCTACCGATCATTAAAAGTGTTTCTTTTTGTATTTTCTAAAGTATCAAACGTGATTGTATACTGAATATTCATATTCGCATTCGCAATCGCGAATATTGGAAATGAATACTCTTATCCGCATTCGCATTCGCGAATGTCAAAATCAGATACCTATCCGTAACAACAATACATACTAAGACTTATTACACAACGATTACATTCATTACTATCCTCTATCTATGGACACCACTCACCAGTACCAATTTTGTAGGTCAACGTAACCAAAAATACCTAACAGAACATTATTTTAATCACGTAATGAGAGCTACTGATGTATTTCTCTGTCACTGACCTGCCTCACGTGGCTTAGCTAGACCAGAAGTGTATAAAAACTTGTTTAGGGCCCTCCTAATTTAAGTGTATAGTTTTTTTTGAAGAGTAAAGACAATTAAATAGCATCCTGACTCGTAAAACTAATGCTATTACTGATATCAAGAGATTTTTGAAGGGAACTACAAAATTGAGAATGCTGATCGACTAATGGTAGCTCATTATGACAACTACATATAGCCTTTTTGAAAATTAAACTTAGTATTTTAAAGTTCAATGATGGCCGCGATAATTTTTCATTTAAAAACAACATTTTATGTTTTCATTTTTATTCTAATAGTTGCGTTGGGGGCTCTTGACACTTGGTGGCCTCTTATAATTGATACGGCTGATACTGTCACTACGCTTACTTCTTATTATTATTTAACAAAACCACTCAGATTTATAATTGACATCAACCAAAGTCAATTGTCAAGGTGTTATTATTGTACTTACGGTAACCTCAATGGATCATGAAGGTCAAACATAAATGACCTTTCACCTTTTTTCGGTACTTCTGTAGGTTAAGGTGCATCTTTGTTTGTATTATTATCGGTACTTATGGTAATGGAATTTAATGGTTTAATCGTGATGAAGTTAAAAACTACCAAACGGATTTCCATACGGTTTTCATCATTCGATGCGATACAACAAAAAATAATTTCAGTAAACATTTGAAAAGTATTAGGAATCTAAAGTTTCTAAACTTCTGAAACCAAGAAAACATTTACCTAGTCTTAAAAATAGTTGCACATCTAAAAAAAATAATAATGTTGCCAAATTGAAACAAAACCAATATATTAGCAAACACAATATTTGCCAAATTGGTAACTGCTAGGTTACTTTAATTAATTGCGGATTAAATTGACACCATTGCTCCTTAAGGCATTTGACATCTTTTGTAATTTCGCTATTTTCCATACCGGACGAAACCGTGAAATTCTCCCACGGTTAATCCTAAATAACCATATTCATTATCGTTCTTAATTTATTAGACAAAATTGGTAAATGATTTTGAAATAAGCGACAATCATTTAATTTCTTCTCGCTGTTTTTTCAACCCTAGGGGTAACATTACCATAGATAAAATTCTCTTGTACTAAGACCAACGAAGAAATGCAAGAAATATTAGTAAGCACGAAAAAATAATCCTATTACGTCCTGTAAGAGTACAGCTTACAGTTAGCAATAAAATAAGATTAGCATTAAAGTAGACACAGTAAAGTAATAAAGCTTAAACTTGTCGTTTGTAAACAGGGTCGACAACCTTTGAGTGACATCAGCTGTCAAAATAATGGTTGGTATTACTGCTAACGCCTCATCATAGCTGTCTAGCCATTTCCCAGTGCCAACATGATGTGTACTAAACCATATAAAAACTATTGCTAAACCAGCAAATTTAAATAGATATGCCTCTCCGAATATTACTGTATTACATTTATTGCATTACAAGTTTTGCACAATTTTCTGCTATAAACGTTGCGTGACCCTGACTCACACGCAGATTTAATAACCGTGGTTCATTTTGTTCTGACCAATGTTTGCAAGCTTTACTAATACCAAGATTTTGCCATATATTAGCCAATTTGAGGTCTAGTTTTGTGAGAAATATTTATTTGGACATCTCTTTTATGGTGCTAGGAAATTGGGCTTCTTGCCAGGGTCGTCAGATATGCTATGCATATCTTATATGATATGCAAAATGCTTGATTGACACAACTAACTTACTTTGTTACAGTAATCATTTTTTTAACTTGTCTCTTTCTACAATGATGTCATGTTAAGGGTAATCGAGAAACTTGTTTGAGCGTTCAATCATTTGAACTAGTATTGCGGCAATCATGTCGTGATGATCAACTTAACTAAGATTTTGATGAATTTAAACAAGATATCGTCAATCAAGTTAAAAAGTCACTTGACTGGTTTGCATTTTTTTCAGTGATTGTCTTAAAAAAAATTTGAGGTTTTGGAACGCAAAAAAAGGGTTTGTGAACGCACGGAATGGTTTTAGTCAGTAAAGGGTTAAAGAGGCATTACCTATACAACATATTTTTAGTAGGTATTAACGAAATTTCAATATAGTTTGTTCAGAATCAGTAACTGAATCGATTCCAATATTTTTTACACCATGCTTTGCTTAGATATTAAGTATAACACCTATTTTGTATAATGGAAGCCGAAAGTTACTGGTTCTGCAAGTTATATTTTTTCTAGGGAATCTTATCAGGAATAGGCTATAAAGATATAGTGGTATAAGTTCCAACTTTATTCCTAAAACAAAAACTATCTTAACCTTAACTTAAATCAACGTGTGTGCGTGTGTGGTACATACATTGCGCACTGCTATAGATAGCGTTTGTTTGGTACCTTTACACCATGTAATTTACCAAAAAAAATATGAATTAGAGAAATTTAATAATCAGCCTGTAACGTTCCCACCCCACTGCTGGAACACTGTGTTTGCAGGGGGCAATAATTCATCACGGGTGCCCTGAGTGGGTCTGCAGACATGTCTTCGAATTTTAGCTTTGAGGACATTGCCTGTCAATTGCCTGCCTTCTATCGATACATACGAGTATATCTAAATAAATGTTGCCTTGGCCAAATAAGGAAAACCTTAAAGAATTTGTATCAATCCTCCAATATACTGCGAAGCAATCTTCTACATAAATAAATAAAATATACATTGAGCCTGTGTTTAGATAACTCTAGTTTTATATACTCGTCAAGGATATAGGACTTAATTAGCATATAAACATATACGCTAACAACATGTAGGTATCTATGTTAATATCAGCTTATTGAAAAAACCTCGAACAAGTACATTTTGAAGGATTTTTAAGGTCTTGTCAAAACGAGAAGTATCTTTTTCGATTATTGTTAGAACACATCATTATTAAATTATAGAATAAAAGCGTTACTTTGAGGAAATCTAATGACATTAAATGTTATGAAAAATATTTTGTTTTAATTCCACTATACAAAAAGCCAGGCTTGGATGCCCTCCCGCCCTCATGCATATGCATACATGAAGGAAAATCGAGAAAAAACATAATATGCCCTGCAACTAGGATTGCCATCCGTCCGGGTTTCCCCGGATTTTCCTAGTTCAGAGGGCATCCGGAGAGCGTCCTTGGGCTTAACTTGTAGTCCGGGCTTAAAAACTCAAAGTCGCGACACACGCACTCATCACCGTCCCCCCTTTTCTCCAGACGCAGTTGCCACGTTGCGTACTTCGACTCATGTCTGGGTTCTAGACTCTAAAATCCGCGGTTTACTCGCGTCTTGCCCTGGTTTCCAAATTTTAGAGATGGCAACCCTACCTGCAATCAAACCAATACTCGACACGTGTTTCGCCCCTCCACGGGGCAATCTCGGGATATGTTGACTGGTCCCGTCTCGATCCCCGATATTTGTATGATCTAAAAGTAGGTGATCGAACCCGCGCAACATTCTGCGCAGCAAATTATCACTCAGCAAATGCGCCAACCGTCGACACATTAAGAAAAAACAAGATTAATTAATTTTATCTGTCGACGAAGATTACAAAGGTAACATTTCCTGTATAAGTAGGTTTAGTTATAGACGCAAGAGAAAACCGGTATATGAACAGACCATCACTGGCTAGCAATTTAAGGAGTGATTGTGATGAGGTAATATAAACCCAAAGAGATTTAAAAGAACTGTAGAGCGGGCATTGGGAATATTGTCATACAAAAATGTTGATGTCGGGCGTCAGTAGCGCTATCTAGCGTTGTATAGCAAAACCACGTATTAAAATAATTTATCAGAATATATTTCAGCCATTACACAATAGATGGCAGAACTGAGCATCTTGTGATAGGGGTGCAACATTTTAGAATGGCACAATTATCGATACATAAACATCGATAAAGTTAACTAGGATTTAAATATTAGAAAAAAATTAAAAAGTGTGTAAGAGCAGAACAGAAATTAAATTATTAGTTATTAATACAATCCTATATTATCAATTTGACGATTATGTTCAACAGTATTGTTATTAATCTATCGTCATTAACTTAGTCAATGAACAACATAAAAAAATGTTTTTTTTTTCGCTCGTATGATTTGATGAGAACGTCTTTTTCTTTTGACCAACTTCCACCGTCTCGATTTTATTCTTCCCATGTCATAAAATGATCCTAATATTAAATGTGTCAAACGGCATGAAAATAAATGTTTTAATTAATTTTTGTGGACAGCTCGCCCTTGAACAAAATAAAAATGTTTCAAAAGGGAGCTAGTCTCCTAAAAAAGTTTTTCCGTAAGTATCTCTTTCATTCATAAACAAGTCAGTATACGAAATTAATCATTTGGTATTTTAATTACTCTTCGACTTAATAAATATCGATAACACATATCGATAAACAGACAACTCTAATTCTTTAGCATATTGTCGTACAGCTACTGAGCAACAGATGGCGTTTATTTAAAAAAAGCAAGAGTTCTAGAATAATATCAGACAAACTCTTAAAAACCAGGTAAAAATAAAAAAATATTTAGGAAAACAAATTGATTTCAAGTCCACATGTTTTCTTATATCTTGATTTGCAGTTACGCAAAGCGCAACTAGGCATATTTTCCTATAATCGTCAAACGAAGTTTGAATTTTGACGCACGGTCACACGACCTGTCAGGCGGACGTCTCAAACTAGACTGGTCGAGTTTTTACCGAGTGGTAAAAATTTGTGGATCACAACTTTCTTCGTGATGTCCCGTCTATTGCTCGTATATAGTTTAATGTCTTTGTATAAACCCATAAAAAGATTATTGCCGAATATGGGTGTTCCCCTTTTTAACATGGAAGTTGATACTGTACTTAATTTAAATGTTGCCTGAGAGGCGCATGCGCCAATTTTACTTCTTCAATTTTAATAGTAATGACAAGTACGATTGTATTTTTTTTTTATTGAGTAGCATCTCACAGGTCAACCTAGAGGAGGTGAGTTGCTTAACCGGACTTTATTGTGGATGCCATAAATGACTCTGAGGACACCAGGCAGGGGCTTACAACTTAATCACTACAAACGAATTGACCACACGCTAAGGACACCCCTTGTGGGGTACGAACCTCGGCTTAAGACATCACTGAGGGAGGACAGCAAGGGACAGACTGGATCTGAAGGAGGAGGAAAGGGAGATGCGATTGTTATGAAAATAATAATTGTATAGTCACACAATATTTTAAGGCAGTGACTCGAAACTCTAACACACAAGCAGTCTTGTCAAAATGTATCCTACTAAAGATTCTGGAGGTCAGATAGGTCCATCCATGTAAAATACTGGTATTCAGCTGAATCCGGTTAGACTGGAAGCCAATCCCAACACGATCACAAAACACAAAATATAAAAGATTAACTAAAAGCATTGAACTTTACCATGTATGACACCATTCTTAAACATTTTAAAAACAAAAAAGTTGGTTATACAAATTAGTTTTAATTTCTGATCTAAATAATATGGAAAACTAAATCTCACCAAACAAATTAAGCACCTCACAAAGAACAGATTAAATAAAACTATTTACCTATCATTAAAATATAACTAACTCTATTTAATTTTACAAACCCAAAGTACTAAACAATAGCTCATGAGCATATAGGTGTAAACCGACTAATCCTAGAAACAATTATTACCTATTATATATAGATAACCACTAAACAAATCTATTAAGTCTAATCTAAAGATTGCTATTCGACAGGTAATACGAGGCTGACTGCGACGGAGAACGCACGTCAAGAAAAAAACACAAGCGAAGATCGAAAAAAACACGCGAAGAAATCATCGATATAGAAAGAAACAAACAAAAGAAAGAATTATAAGTGCTAATGAATTAGACAAAGGACTTCTTCTTTTTCAAAATGGTTATCAAAATAGCGAATCAAGTGACACACAGTGCGAAAAAAGAGGACAGTTTCGCGAAATTACTCGGAGATTTCGGAAAATGGCAGTTCTTAGTTTTCGGGACAGTGTCTTTAGTGAAACTGAGTTCAGGATGGGTGCAAATGGCGATTCTATTTCTGACTCCTAATTTGACATTCCGGTGTTTAGATCTGGGTAATTCTACGGAGGAAATTAAAAATTCTACGTGTTATAAAGACTGTATTAGTTATGAATATGATACGAGTCCGTTTGAAAATACTATAGTGTCGGAATGGGACCTCATTTGTGAGAGAAGGTGGCTGGCCAGCCTGAACCAGATGATGCTGCAAGTTGGGATCCTGATCGGCAGCACGATATTTGGATTTTTGTCCGACAGGTGAGTGATACTTATTATGATTATTCTAGGTCGAACTATGATGCGGGTTCGAAACCGTAAAACAAGAATTACATGTAATAATTATAATATTTAAAGATATTATAAATATAATATTTTATTACTTAGACTTTTTAGCAATAAATAACGTAATTCTACGCTTCTCCAAGAATTTGGTTTCAAAAGTCGACATCATTGCATGGTTTCGAACCCGCTGTTGTGATAGTTTGACAAAACAAATTATTCTCTTATTTAGATTAGGATTTCTGATATTTTCATCTATGTATAAGAATATTCTCACATTCCATTTATGAGCAATTGAAAGAATTTATTAATTGAGAGTATATAGCTAGTTGCAAAATAACGAAAACTTTGCGAAATTCAAAGTGGTCGTACGCTGTGCAGTGTGCACCGTTTTATCACATACTGACGTATTTCATTATTGGTTTCAAATCTATGAACTATGCGTAAATCTAGGTTATCTATTAGCTACTGTTTCTATTTTCTACACGGTATCAGAAAATATTTAAAAAATCTATTAATGAAATAAAATACTATTAGATTTTAGATATTGTATTTAAAGTAATTTGCATATTGAATTACTATAAGCGAACTCGTAAATAGTTTTTACGATTACTTTTTACATTATGAATACTTATTTTCACATTTTTGTTTTTGAACATAATTAGTTAATTATGTTATAAACAAAAATGTACATGATTTATAATCCAACGCGAGCAATACATATATTGGAAACACTTCATAGCGCGTTGCAAAATTTTTCTTTCCTACCTCTACTTATTAATGAACTAACTACTAATTAAATAATAAAAATAAATAAATTTTTATTCAAAAACTTATTGCAAAGATGGAATTAGCCACACAAAGTTAACATAGTAAAAGTCTTATATAAAGGTTTAATATTAGTGCCTAAATAAAAATTAGTGTATACTAAAGTATATTCATTACAGGTACTCGATATTTAACTATGGATTTATGTAATACGTAGCGACCTGCCTGAACTAAGTTAATTTAAACCTGTGTTTCAGGCCATCACTTCATCGTACGTTAAATCGGGCAGTAATTTATGTTAATTAGATCAGTATTAAAAATACGTCTTCATCGTATAAAATTAAGCAAACATTACGAAATTAAATATTTCAAATGATATTGTGACAGGTAATTTTACTAGCTAGTAGGAAATGAAATGGAAAAAAAGTAAAATCATGAAACGCATTACTTAGATCATTTAGTAGTAGTAGGAGGACCTCGTGGAATAACACAAAATTTTGTGGGGTTTAATTAAATAAGAATATCTTTTTCAAGCTAAATACAGGGTGTTAGGGACATCGACGCACCAACGGATAACATGAGTCCATTTTTTTTTTAATTTTGAAAATTAGGATAAAATCGACGAAGAATTCCAACACGGGGGGGTCCAGAATCATGTCCTGGACCCATGGTATCCGTTTGTGCGTCGATGTCCCTAACAACCTGTATATTAATTTATCATAACGATAACGAGGTAAAGTTCCTCGAACTCAAATAAATAAAAAAGAAATAAATGTTAATTTTGAATAAAATATAAATCTCAAATCAAAACCCCCTAAATAAATTAAAACAAATAATATTCTTATAAATAAAATACTTAGTTTCAATGATTCCTTAGATTTAGGTAGAAATTAAATTAATTTCAATTATTTTCGAAATTATTCGAAAGCTATCAAAATTATGTTCCAAAATTATATTCCACAATCGATAGTTCGTTTCACGAAAACTGTTTTTTTTTAATACACGAGTATGTGCTGTGTAATGAGTTCAGTAATTGCTTGCGCTTTCAAAATTATTACTCATGAGCCAGACAATATTCAATTTTGTAATACGATTAAGATAAAAATAAGCTGGCATTGCATAAGGGTCAAACACGTTTTTATCTGTTGAAATTACAAAATTGTTGAAAGTCAGATGTAATTGATGTGGACGAGCTAAAAAGAACTTGTAATGGTAAGAGGCCGGGGTCGCAGGACTGTCTGTAAATTGTGACCCTGGAACGCAAAAAGTTATTGAACACTAGCCAGTACGTATCTGACAGTACCTCCCGTCCCACACTGGGCGGGGGAGCATTCATTTGCTGATTTTATCACGATAAAATAAAAACTGTATCAAACAATTACTTATCTTTTGGAAGTCGGTGACTTTGAACGAGATAATCGAAAAACCTAATAACACTTTATCCGACTTGGTAATCAAACCCAAGACCTAATACTCAGTAGTCAAACTTACGGTCATCAAGCCAACGAGGCATAACTGTAAAATAATTCAATCTGCCGCACTGAATTCGTTTCGAAAGATAAAATAAAAAACAAAACTAGTATGCAAATTACATCGTCGAGTTATACTGACAGCATACTCTAAATGATAGAGCACGAGGCTTAAAACATCTATGAATTAAGCAAGTCCATTCTATAGATTATTACTAAGGCCTCGTCCACACTACAATAGCAAGACGATTCGCTAGTCCCGCCGCCGCGCGAATGTCTGGTGCAGCGTAAATCCCGTGGTTATCGTCAGGCGGTAATGCGGTTTTTTCTGGAGATTAATACTGAAGTTTTTATACATATACCATTCAATCTGAGGGAAAGGTGGTCAAGCGATATACTGTGCTGCGTGTCGCGTGTTCGATTCCCACACGGAACACAAACATTAAATGATCTACAAGTATTTGTTCCAAGTCTGGGTGTTACTGTATGTGAATTTAATGTTTGTAAACGCACCCACGATACAGAAGAAATTCGTAATTTTAGGCAAAGTTTTATTAAAGAATGTAGCTTATTTTGCTGCATACATTTGTCGTAGACTTATAAGAATCGCCTAGCTTGAATGAATACTAAAGCTCTATAGATGTTCAATCTTATCCAGCTTTATGGCAAAGTGTCCACGACACGTCTCCACCTTTGCGACCGCTACCCGCCCTTAGTCGCCGCGCATTCACTGTGGGTGTGGACGCACACTTAGACTAAAATTCTTAAACCTTAATCAGTAATATAGCTTCAGTGTAGTCCAGCCATGTTATATAATGTATTAAATTATATAAAATAACGAACTTTCAATTACAAAATAAGTAACATAGCCCTCTTTTTTTAGGCGTGTGCCGTTCTGGGCCAAGATGATTACTAGACTAACATTTAACATTCGAAAGTGTGTCTCTCTGTCTGACCGTTTGAAGGTTTTTGTAGCTGAATTACTAAACCAATTTTGAAAGATAGTTTCATATGAATGTTACTGGTTGTGGTTCAGCTAGTTGAATTTTGAGATTTGCCAATAGTTACTAACACCAAAATACTAACTGAATTTTGGACCTTTTGCAATCTGAAATAAAGGTCATTTTTAGGGTTCCGTAGTCAACAAGGAACCCTTATAGTTTCGCCATGTCCGTCCGTCCGTCCGTCCGTCTGTCCGCAGCTTAGCTCAGAGACGCCCAGCACTAGAAAGCTGTAATTTGGTGTAAATATACGGATTTGTTGCGTCAAAAAAGTGGTAAAATAAAATCTCGTAAAATATTTTTACTGTACACGTAAAGCGGGGATGTTTTTAGGGTTCCGTAGCCAAATGGCAAAAACGGAACCCTTATAGATTCGTCATGTCTGTCTGTCTGTCCGTGTATGTCACAGCCACTTTTTGTCGAAAGTATAAGAGCTATCCTGTTGAAACTTGGTAGAAAGATGTATTATGTGAACCGCATTAGGATTTTCACACAAAAATCAAAACAAAACAAATTTTGGGGGTGCCCCCCATACTTAGAATTGAAACTCAAAAAAAAAAATTTCACCAAACCCATACGTGTGGGGTATCTATGAATAGGTCTTTAAAAATGATATTGAGGTTACTAACATCATTTTTTTCTAAACTGAACAGTTTGCGCGAGAGACACTTCCAAAGTGGTAAAAAGTGTGTCCCCCCCCCGTAACTTCTAAAATAAGAGAATGATAAAACTAAAAAAAATATATAATGTAGACCTCAACTAAAACTACCAACGAAAATTGGTTTGGATGAGATACAGTTAGCAGTTTTTGAGATATAGTACATTTTCAAAAACCGCAAATATAACTTTGCCATTCATACAAATACTATGAAAAACAAAGTTATTTTTATTGTTTGTGTATATTACTTACTAATCTCAATATAATTATATCTCTAATCTATACTTGCTGCTACGGAACCCTTCATGGGCGAGTCCAACTCGCACTTGGCCGGTTTTTTTTTCTTTTCTCGCGTACCCCTTAGTGTGGGGTATCATTAAATAGGCCTTTAAAAAATATTGGTAGTTTACATCAACAATTTTTTGATAAAAAGATTCGTTTGTGAAATATTAAGCTTTAAAGTGCTAATTTTTGCCCTACTCGAGTGTC
This sequence comes from Agrotis exclamationis, assembly GCA_950005045.1. Classification (NCBI taxonomy): domain Eukaryota; kingdom Metazoa; phylum Arthropoda; class Insecta; order Lepidoptera; family Noctuidae; genus Agrotis; species Agrotis exclamationis. The sequence goes on along the minus strand of OX465435.1, from coordinate 20,910,326 downwards.
CCCCCCCTCTACCAGCTAAACGGTTATGTTTGGGGGTGTGAAAAAATTTACAATAGTAGTATATATAACGAAGTTTAAAAGAAAATTATCATGACTAAGTGGGCTTTACAAGTTTACGAGTAATAGTTGACCAACTTATAAAACGTACTGGGATAACATTTTCCTAAACAAAATGTATCGGAGAACAACTGCAAATGTAAGTTTGTCAACTTCATTTTTACAGCTATAGGTAATAGGTAGTGGAGTGGAGTGGAGTGCAGTGGAGTGGAGTGCAGTGCAGTGGAGTGGAGTGGAGTGGAGTGGAGTGGAGTGGAGCGGAGTGGAGTGGAGCGGAGTGGAGCGGAGTGGAGCGGAGTGGAGCGGAGTGGAGCGGAGTGGAGCGGAGTGGAGCGGAGTGGAGCGGAGTGGAGTGGAGTGGAGCGGAGTGGAGTGGAGTGGAGCGGAGTGGAGTGGAGTGGAAGGGAGTGGAGCGGAGCGGAGTAGAGCGGAGTGGAGCGAAGTGGAGCGGAGTGGAGTGGGGTAGTGTGGGGTGGAGGGTCGAAAATCGCTTGAACCTTTTTAACAGGTTCATAGCGATTTTTGACGTGCCTTGACACCTCTCAAGTTTTTTTTTTAATACGTCATAAATCGTAAACCTTTCAAAGTTGGAACCAACTACAAGAACTTTTATAGTATGTTATTACTTGCTGCTACGGAACCCTTTATGGGCGAGTCCGACTCGCTCTTGGCCGGTTTTTTTTTTTACTTGATTCTCGTAGTTACGAATTTTTCATAACAGTGCAGTGATGCTGAGGAGTACTTTGACATCTGAGTGTTCCGTTATCGTAAATATTTACAAAAGCTTAGATTAAATTTTAATCTATTTTTTTTTGTAAATATTTAGTTAGTAATCATTTTAGATTCTTAGTTTTAAAATATTTAATCAGTAATTATGTCTTGAGAGAAATAAGATCAAGAACAAAGGTAAAAAACTAATATGAGTCGAGTAGTCTAACAAAAAAAGTTAATAAAACAATAATAAATACATTTAACAATAAATAATTAAATTCAACGCACTTTAGATACAATCTCTTTATTTAAATTTTATATTATTTTGTACTTTAATTATTACCTAAAAAATCAGTGTAACGACTTCAAGAGATTTAGTCCTCTTAAAAAATTGCGTAATTAAATATTTTAATTATGTTTTTAATTTTTTGACTGTTATTTTTTACTTGGGCGCCAGTAACTTGAAATTAATTCAGTTTTTTGCATGTTGTTTTTGCGCACTAAATTATCTTCTACGAGTATCTACATAATCCTTATAACATTTTATATTGTAGTAGGTAAGTATCTGTTTGTATATAACCGCATTTATCTTTTAAATAATGGAACAGATTTTGATTGGGTTTTCGACATCATTCACGTTTTTTAATTCGAAAGGTTTACAACATCCTTATCGAATAGATACTATCGAATTTTAAATATTAGCATGATTACAATTACAGGGTTTCATACAACGCTTTATAAGAGATTACATTACTTATCATCGACACAGGAGTAGGCAACCATTTGCCAGTCATATTTGAGTCCTACGTAAAAGGGTCAGTGCAGACCGAACTGCAAAATGCTCGCACATGGTCGACCAAAATTGGTCGATGCTCGAGCATGCAGGCGGCATTCTCGACCATGCGCGAGCCATCTCTGTTAAATATGGTCTGGGTTGCCTACCGGGCGTGCTTGATAGGTTGATGTAGGTTGATAGTCATAGTCATACGTCCGAACGGTTTTCTCGCTGCGGCAACAGTGACTGACTGGCGCGAGCGGCGCGCCGCTGCTCGAGCGCGCTCGCGCATGCAGAATGCATACTCGAACACGCATTCGGCTTGCTCGAGCATGGTCGACCATCTTTGGGCGTGCATTCAATTTTGTGAGGTATGATAATAATCATAAGATATTTTTTTCAATTATCTTCGAAAATGAGAAAACCCAACTTCTTCCGAGAAATTTCTGGTAGAAAAATCTCGTAAGTATCTCGAAATCTTTATTGGGTCCAAGAATCGAATACTTACCTAATGCCTGATTGAGCATGCGCTGAGCCCGTAGTAAATTATATTGCGGGGGCCTTTTTAGTGTACCTAAAAGTTTTTAACATAAAAGCGCTCCCTCACCGGGAGTATTCGCGTTTAATGTATCTAACATCAAAGTGCGCATTGTGATGCTCGATTGTCTTCCGTCACTGATGAAATGTTCGAATCTGTAACGTTACATTACAGGTGAATGCTCCCGGTGAGGGAGCGCCTTAACAAAAAACAATTCAATACCTAATATGCTATTTTCTGGGCCCTGTTACACTGTATGCGCAAACGGTATCCAATACGCAGGGCCTTTTTATACCTCGCCTGCTACTGTATTTATCCGACATACGCAGTGTTCGCCTTCCGATCCCTTTTTAATATTTTATCAAGTCGTAGAACACGTCTCAAGCAATAAAATAACAAAACAAACATAAAAATAGCAGATTCATAACAACGAAGTTAATTCTTTGACCTATATTTTTATATGAAGTATCTCAAATACTAGATAACAATAATCACAATAATATCTTGAAACACCTTATCATTTTATCAACAAGTAATGTCTGGGTCATCTACAGGTATAAATAAAACAAAGGTTTTATTTTTATAAGCCGTGAGCAAGTGGTGGGATTTCCCATCAGATAAAATACGATTTTCAGCTTCTTTATAAAATCATAATGGGGTCGCGGGGCTGTGCTGTCTAATTAGATAATAACCATGATCCTGGAATGTAAAGGGATACAGGATTTGCTTTGAAGCTATTGCATAGCTTTTATCGCGGGCTCTGAGCGCTGAGACCGAATCAAGAAATTCCCTAACGAAAAAACCTAACAAAAATACCTAACGCTCGTCTAACGTCGTTTCAGTTCGGGAGACTTCGGCAATCATAAAAGCATCCGTCATTATGACAGTTTACTTTTTCGTACTGATTCTAAACGGCCAGCTACAAAAAGAGGTTTTCACAATGAAACCTGCGCATTGGAAGCGTGCTGGGCCCATATTATAACCTGTTGAATGACCCAGTTTGGAAGTGATCAGCCTGTATATTATAGACCTTCTTATAATTTTAATATATAAGAAGGTCTATAATATACAGGATGATCACTCATCATTATAATTTATTTTTCTTTATTACAGTAGTGCACCACAAACATCACTATATACATATAACTGTATAAAACAAAGTCGCTTTTTCTGTCTGTCCCTATGTACGCTTAGATCTTTAAAACTACGCAACGGATTTCGATGCTGTTTTTTTTTAATAGATAGTGTGATTCAAGAGAAAGGTTTATATGTATTTAACATGCAAAATATCAGTAGAGATTACACCCGTGCGGAGCCGGGGCGGGTCGCTAGTTTTAAATAAATGATATTTTCGTTAAATATTCGCGATAGGCGATAATTTTTTCTTTGTTTTTTAAATGCTATGCCACACGTATTTTTTTTTATTTATTTAAGTTCGCTTTTCAATATCTAGGGTCATTAACACAGTTAACAATATAATTTTTTATTCACGTACATACATTAGGATATTACAGTTTACTTATTTTATTTGTTAGTATGCAGATAATTACTTACAAGTATGAATGCTCTTAATCTTATTCGCCGAGGAGTTAGAATGTCACGGATCAGAAGATAATTAGAATACTAATTACCTTCCAGTCCTTGACATTCAAACTTGATAAAAATCATATAAAAAGGTGACATGTTTAATTACATACACGAAAAAAGAACAAAAAGATAATTTAATAATCATTAAAACTTCAAACAGCTTCGTAAAAAATAACTAAAATAAAATCTGAAATCAAAATCGGTTCACTTCTTGTATATTACATAGTAAAATCATCAAATGAGTCCTCCCACCCTGGGCAGGACGGGAAGGACTGTCAGATTTGTACTGATTAAAATCCACGATGTCCTTCAATAGCCGTTTACGCGGTTACCTGACAAGACACTCCACCGCGAAGCTTTGGCCCTCTAAGGTCTCATCGTCAGATTGCTGACAGCTCTTTGAGCCGTGCGTGGCACATGACGCGCCGTCGACCCACGGTCCATGACGGCGAGTCACCCATTACTCACCGACCGCATGCCCACGCCTACGGGTAGCAGGAAATTGTCTCGCGACGTCCGATGTCGTGGGCGTCTCCCGCGGTGGCTGCGTCTTGAGGTGGATGCTGTCCTCTCCTTCACACGTCCCGCCTCGTCTCATACTAAGTCCTGGAACCACACTACAAACACTCATTTTTTTTCCAGATTCGGCCGCAAGCACACCTTCCTAGCGGCCATCATGGCCCTCATTATCTTCGGCCTCGGCATGCCGTTCTCGCCGAACTACCTCGTGTTCACCATACTCCGGTTCCTGGTGGGTGTCGCCACTTCGGGCACCATGGTGGTTTCCTTCGTCATCGTCATGGAGTCTGTGGGCCCTCGGTATAGGGAAGTCACTGGGTGCCTGTTCCAAATACCCTTTATTATTGGTAAGAATATTATTTTTAATTCATTTTTTCACTCGTATCTACGCGTTTACTTCTCCGGGTAGCCCGGACTCTGTTCCCGATGCTGGTGGACAGCATTTTTTTTGTACAAAAACAAAAGAAAAACATAAATTTAAAAATGTAAAAAATAGCAGTCAACCAGCATCGGAAACAGAGTCCGGCTGCTGGTGGTCAGGGCTCCTGAGAGAGGAACCAACAATACGCCCTATGTCCAGAGGAACTGCCTTCTGAATCAGGCGCCTGATCCAGCTGCCAAGCGAGAACCTCCTCAGACGTTCGAGCTCTTGGCAATTAATGGCAGACACGACTATCGGCACAATGACTGCGTTTACAAACATAATTATAAATTCACATATACAAACACCCAGACCTGGAACAACTAATTGTAGATCATACAATATTTGCTCCGTGCGGGAGTCGAACCCGCGACACGCAGCACAGCTGGCCGAAAATGTTGTAGCCGTTTAAACAATAAAAACATTGCCTGTTTAGACACACCTATATGGTAGTTGAGGTAAAAAATTGTAAGTTTATATTTGGTAATTATACGGAAGTATTTGCTTAATTTAATAATGAGAACAAAATACCAGTATATTTCGTGATTTAAGAAGACACTAATCATGACAATAATTCTTCACCATTTATTAGAATAATAATTATAAATATAACCATATAATTCACGTGGCCAAACCAGTTTTAATACGGTTGCTGGCATTTTAATGTGTTTATTTACATACCTACAAGATATTTCATGCTGATTATGACATAGTCTTTAATGCGCAAAAATGCGAATATGTGGCACAGATCTTTGTAATAAATGGATGGTCAAAATGATCTTGCAACCGTTATACTACGCTTAGCTTGGAGGACGGATTTACGATTTCACTTTGTAGGAGAACGCTGCTGTTTTTAGGGTTCTGTACAATCACCAATAAATCATCAATCATCAGCCTATAATGTTCCCACTGCTGCTGGGACACAGGCCTCCACTCTGTGAGAGGGAGTGGGCCATAATCTACCACGCGGGCCCAGTGCGGGTTCCGTACACACTACACATAGGTTAAAACGAGTCCCTATTAGTAAGACTCCGTTGTCCGTCTGGCTGTCTGTTTGTTTGTCTGACCAGCATCTGTCATCAAGCTGTATCTCATTAACAGTAATAGTTAGACAGTTGACATTTTTGCAGATGATTATTATATACGTCAACAAATACTAAAAAACGGAATAAAATAAATATTTATAGGGGCTCCCATACAACATTTTTTAACCGACTTAAAAAAAGAGATTCTCAGTTCCGTATTTTCGGTTTTCAGTCAAGTCGGTTTCTAGACAACATAATTCTCATTCTCACTCTCAAATCTTTACATTCCAGGTCATATGTCAGTCCCCCTGTTCGCGTACTACTTCAGGAGCTGGAACACCTACCTGCTGGCGCTGGGTGTACCGCCTCTCATCTACCTGGGTTACTTCTTCGTGCTCACGGAGTCGCCTCGGTGGCTCGTCAGCGTTGGCAGGGTCAAGGAGGCTACAGAGATCGTCACCAGAGCTGCTATGTTGTGAGTAGATATCTGTAATGATCCTATGATTATTTCGAGACGCGCCGTCGACCCGGGCGTGGTCGGCGGGTCACCCGTTACTCGCCGTCCGCATGTTCACGGATCGCTCACTCTATGCCAAGCGTTCCTTTTTATGGCCAATAGGTGCGTCCACACAGAGCGAGCAGCCTCGCGAGGCATTTGCTTCGCGCGGCAAATGCCTCGTGAAGCTGCTTCGCGCGGCAAATGGCTCGCGAGGCTGCTCGTTCTGTGTGGACGCACCTATTGAGGTAGTTCGTTTGCCAAAAAATAAATTCTGCATATTAACGTCCATGTTCTAGTAACTTTTTTTTTTCTTTAGAAGTCTGTTTCTTTGATCTGAGTTAGGAGAATAATCTAGATATTTATTCAGATCTTAGGCATAAAAATAACTAAGTAATACCTTTAAAATACGCCGTGGGGCGCCGGCTTAGAATTGCGTTCCCCCAATTCATCCCGTGGGTGTCGTAAGAGGCGACTAAGGGACAAACCGGAGGTCGGGCAGCAGCGTCGTCCGTGTACCTACTGCACATCCTCACTGCGATCGCCAACCCGCCTGCCAAGCGTGGCGATTTAAGGCAAATTACCCCCAAAATGATCGAAAGCACAAAAACCAGGCCCCCAGTCCCCGGCAGCTCCGCTATCCCTGGCGCGGGTAGCGGTCAAGGTAACGGCGGAGCAGGGGGTGCTAAGAATCTCCGGAAGAGATCCGGCTACCCACCCCCACGACGACTGGCCCTGGTAACACACAACATACGCACAATGAGGACTGACGAAAAGATCTGCGAGCTGGAAGAGGAGCTGAGCAAGTTACACTGGGACATTATAGGGCTATGCGAAGTCCGTAGAGAGGGGGAGGACACCGTAACCCTGAAGTCTGGTAACTTGCTCTACTACCGGGAGGGCGACCAACAGTCCCAAGGTGGTGTCGGATTTCTCGTTCACAAGTCCCTCGTAAACAACATAATAACCATCGACAGTGTGTCGAGTAGGGTGGTATACCTAATACTCAGAATATCCAAAAGATATTCGCTGAAGGTCATTCAGGTATACGCACCGACCTCGTCACACTCCGATGATGAAGTGGAGACTATGTATGAGGACGTAAGTAGGGCCATACATAGTACCAAAACCCACTTCACTGTTGTTATGGGGGACTTTAACGCAAAGTTGGGCAAGAAAAGCGGTGATGAGTTGAGAGTGGGGCAATTTGGGTATGGGCAACGGAACCCTAGGGGACAGAGGCTGGCCGACTTTCTGGAGAAAGAGGAACTCTTCATGATGAACTCTTTCTTCCAGAAGCCACCTCACAGGAAATGGACCTGGTTGAGTCCCGATGGTTTCACGAGAAACGAGATAGACTTCTTCATGACCGACAAGAAACGGATATTCAGTGATGTCTCTGTGATCAACAGGGTAAAAACCGGTAGTGATCACCGAATCGTAAGAGGCTCGCTGAATATCAATGTTAAACTTGAAAGGTCCAGCCTGATGAAGTCTACGCTCCGACCTACTCGGTCCCATATTCAAAACCCCGAAAGCTTTCAACTCGAGCTCTCTAATAGCTTTGCTTGCCTTGAGAACTTAGTTTCAGTGGACGAGATCAACGACGGGCTAGTGGAAACTGTCCGCACGGTAGGCTCTAAGTTTTTTAGACCCTGCCGTAAAGATAGACCTCAGAAATTGACCGAGCAAACCTTAAACCTCATGGCTGAACGACGCTTGCTACAGCTGCAGTCTTCCGATGACGCGAAGTCATATAGGCAGCTCAATAGACGTATATCTAAGTCCTTGCGACACGATCTGCGTCTCTTTAATACGAATCGTGTTAAAGAGACCATACAGCGAAACCAAGGCTCCAAAGTGTTCGCAAAGGACAAGTCTATTGGGCAAAGCCGGATGACAAAGCTGAAACGGGAGGATGGCAGCATAGCGTCGACCAAAGCAGAGGTTTTAGGCGAGATCGAGAGGTTCTATGGACAGTTATACACTTCGGTCGCAAAGCCCGTTGACAGCTTGGTAAGAGATCCAAGAGCCAAGCTGTCCCGACATTATACCGAAGATATCCCGGACATCAGTCTGTACGAGATTAGGATGGCCCTGAAGCAGCTTAAGAACAACAAGGCGCCGGGCGAGGACGGAATCACTTCAGAGCTTCTGAGAGCGGGTGGAACACCGGTACTTAAAGTCCTCCAGAAACTCTTTAATTCCGTCCTGTCCGAGGGCAAAACGCCTCAAACGTGGAGCAGAGGTGAGGTGGTGTTGTTCTTCAAAAAAGGTGATAACAGCCTATTGAAGAACTACAGACCCATCACGCTTCTGAGTCATGTTTATAAGCTGTTTTCAAGGGTTATCACGAACCGTCTCGAACACAGACTTGATGACTTCCAGCCTCCCGAACAAGCCGGTTTTCGAAGAGGCTATAGTACCATAGACCACATCCATACGCTGCGGCAAGTTATACAGAAGACCGAAGAGTATAACTTGCCATTATGCTTAGCGTTTGTGGACTATGAGAAAGCCTTCGATTCGGTGGAAACATGGGCGGTACTTGAGTCACTCCAGCGATGCCGTATTGACTATCGGTACATCGAGGTGTTGAAGTGTTTGTATAATAACGCCACCATGTCGGTCCGAGTACAGGAGCAGAGCACGAAGGCGATTCCATTGAGAAGAGGCGTAAGACAGGGGGACGTTATCTCCCCTAAACTGTTTACTGCCGCAATGGAAGACGCCTTCAAACTCCTGGAATGGCAAGGACTTGGCATCAACATCAACGGCGAATACATCACTCACCTTCGGTTTGCCGACGACATCGTAGTCATGGCAAAGTCGATGGAGGAACTCAGCATGATGCTCGATGGCCTCGACCGAGTTTCACAACGGGTGGGCTTGAAAATGAACATGGACAAGACGAAAATTATGTCAAATTCCAATGTTGTGCCCACCCCAGTCTCTGTTGGAAACTCGGTACTCGAAGTTGTTGACTCATATATCTATTTAGGACAAGTAGTCCAATTAGGTAGGTCCAACTTCGAGAAAGAGGTCAACCGCCGAATCCAACTCGGTTGGGCAGCGTTCGGGAAGCTACGCAATGTCTTTTCGTCCGACATACCTCAGTGCCTCAAGACGAAAGTCTTCAATCAATGTGTGTTACCAGTGATGACTTACGGCACCGAAACGTGGTCTTTCACTATCGGCCTCATCTCAAAGCTCAAAGTCGCTCAGCGAGCTATGGAGAGGGCTATGCTCGGTGTTTCTCTACGTGATCGAATCCGAAATGAGGAGATCCGTAGACGAACTAAAGTCACCGATATAGCCCACCGGATTAGCAAGCTGAAGTGGCAATGGGCAGGCCATATTGCTCGCAGAGCAGATGGCCGATGGGGTCGAAAAGTCCTAGAGTGGAGACCGCGGACGAGCAAGCGCAGCGTAGGACGTCCACCAACGAGGTGGACAGACGACCTTGTAAAGGTCGCCGGAAGACGCTGGATGCAGGTCGCTTCCAACCGGTATATGTGGAGATCTAAAGGGGAGGCCTATGTTCAGCAGTGGACGTCCTATGGCTGAGATGATGATGACCTTTAATATGTAAAAATATTCAAGTAGAAAAAAAAACAATAAATTAACTAGGGGAACAGTGTATAAGACGGGGACGCGAGGTATGATGGGAAATCACACACTTAAGGCAAACTTAACACAATACTAACGTAGCGCAAGCGCCAACTGGACGCCATTTGTTAATGGCCGCTTGCAAATGTCATCCTGATGGCGCTTGCGCTACATTAGTGTTGTGTTAAGCATGCCTACAGAGTGTATGTCCGTACGTACCTAACAAAAGTTAAAAAAATATATGATGAGAAGTAACAATACTAAAAAAAAACAACCAATTGATTCTACCAGACCTTTTGGTAAGATGAGTTGAGCAATTAATTCATCATTGACGATTCGTAAAAAAATACGATGCCTCAGGACGGATGGACGTTCACATTGTACGGAGTCGTGTTTTACATTTATTACGAAACCATAACATGATCCGTGTTTTTGACATGCGTGATTTTTACCGACTTCAAAAAAAAGGAGGTTATCAATTCGACCCGTATGTATGTAATATTATCAGAACTGCCCAGTTTTCATATATGTTAGTCTATATCAGCGTCTGAACAAATGTGCCAAATTTCATAAGTGTATGTGTGTATGTATGTATGTATGTTTTTATGTTTGTGCACGCATATCTCCGGAACTATAAGTTCGATTTAAGTAATTCTTTTTTTGTTGTACTAGGTATTGTTCAACTTAGGGTACACTGCAAGTTTCATCAAAATCGGTTCAGTAGTTTTAGAGATATGGATTTTTTTATGTTGTGACGGATTACAAGATTAGTGCATAAATGTAAGAAAATTTTGTATTTTTCAAGAATTTGGGTTGAATAATTATGTAATAAATAAACTAAAAAGGGTAAAATAAAAACTTTTTAAAAAAAAGTACCGACTTCAAAACAAATACAAAAAAGTTTAAAATAACTTTTCTTTCGGAAGTCGGTGGCTTTGTTTTGTTGTGTCATTGACTATTGCCACCGACTTCCGAAAGAAAAGTTATTTTAAACTTTTTTGTATTTGTTTTGAAGTCGGTACTTTAAAAAAAAAAAAAGTTTTTAAAAGACGATTTGTGATTTAGAACATAACCGTAATTTTTCACGAATCCGATGCGTGTAAACACGTTAGAAAAGCATTGTCACCCTAAAAAACGAATCGTAAATAACTGCGTTTCGTCAAACGTCCTCGTGTAAATGAGCCGTATAATAAAAATAATTATTCTTTACATTATCGTGTTTGCGAAATATTAACAAGTGAGTAGGTAAACGTAGGCTTCTGGCAAATATTTTTAACGAGTTTTATTTGGTTTTATTACATTAATTTAACTGCTAGTAGGACATCTCATGGTTTTATTACTTTGCACAAAAACATAATTATACTTAAGGAATTGAAACATGACTTGATTTTAATTTAGCTTTTTTTAATAATTAATAAGTACTCACTTTGAGATAGTCGTACTTGATAACATTACTATAAGGGCTTCCACACATAAACAGGATACGACGTCGCGTCGTAGAAATCTACGATGAGCATCGTTACAGTGGTGTTTTAGTTCATTCTGAAAAATGGACCGCTCTAGACGCATTCTGTTCCATAGTATGGGACGCTGCTCGACAAGGGTAATTAAATGATCGACTTCAATAACATCCGTAATCTTTAAATGTCGAATAACAACTGCGCAGGATTGCATCGTGAGTCACAACGTCGTATCGTGCATCGACACGTTACGACGTCGTATCGTTTTTATGTGTGGGAGCCCTAAGCTCCTCAGTGCACAACGCGACGCAAGTCTTCGATACTATTTTTTTTTTGCGTGCTAAAATCATCAAATGAGTCCTCCCACCCCGGGCAGGGCGGGAGGGACTGTCAGACTCGTACTGACTAAAATCCACGGTGTCCTTCAATAGCCCTTTACGTTCCGGGGTCACGGTAATGAGATAAGTCCGGCAGGCGACCCCGGCAGGCTTTGGCCCTCTAGTGAGGGGGCCCCGTCATTATGCTGACGCTCTTTGAGGCGCACGTGGAACACAACGCGCCGTCGACCCGGGCATGCTCCATGGGCGGGCTGCGAGTTGCCCTTTACTCGCCGCCCGCATGCCCGCGCCTACGGTGGCCGGAGATCGTCTTGCGACGTCCGTCGCCGTGGGCGTCCACCACCGCTGGTGGGGCGGAGGAAGGACATTGTCCTCTCCCTCACGCGGCTCCTCTCTTCCTTCGCGAGCATGACTGCTTCGCAGAAGGAGGCGACCGCTTCCCACTCCGTCTCGCCCTGAGTCTTCGATACTTTACGAAATTACGACTTTGATATTCAGGTGACTATCACATCAAATCCATAGAGGTCCATACCACAGGAATGCGTCAATGAGTACCAAAATCGTAAAGTATAGGAGATTTGCGTCGCCTATATAGTGTACGAAGGGATTAAGCCTGCGTCATCCCATTGCTGGGCAAAGACTTATGCCCATGTTTTCGTATTCTTCCGATCGGGAGCTAAACACTAATTAAGTGTGGCAAGCGTAGTTTCGGACGCCCCCCAGCTAGATGAACCGACGACCTTAAGAAGATGGCTAGGGTAGATTGGATGTGAAAGACAGAGGACAGGGTGACGTGGCGCTGACTGGGAGACGCCTATGTCCAGCAGTGGACTGCAATAGGCTGAGTTGATTGCTTGATTGAGAGCATCCTTAGGCTATCCACTGCCGAGTCCATCCATAGCCGGTCCACCGCCGAGCATAGGCTTCTCCAGTAGCACGCCATTTGACTCGATCGGCTACTCTCATCCAGCTGATCGACCACTAGTTGTTAGTTTTATCCAGCTCATCCCGCCATCTTTACGAGGCTTATGAGATTCCACGTCACCTCGCGTCTGGATGGACCAGGGCTCCGACATGTTGTGACTTATCGACCCACACTTTTTTGGACATACTATGACTAGCCGAAGACTAACCTAACATGACTAGCCGAATGTCACGAGGCGAAAAAACTTCACAGCAAACATTGCAATCTCCTCGCCAAAACTTTAAAATGCTGAACCCATAAAAGAAGCAATACTGACCAAAAATTTCCTTCTTTCAGAAACAAGTTACCAACAGCAAAAATCGAAGAAACATTAACGCAGCTTTCAAAAGAAATCTGCGCTAAAGCCGACGAGCCGAAGCTGAACTACTCGGCGCTGTTCCAGAAGTCCTTGCGGCTGAAGACAGTAGTCTGCTGCATCATCTGGCTGATCACAGGGGTCAGCTACTTCGGCTTCAACCAGTACATCAGTCAGACCAGCCCGGATCCTTTCATTAGCGTGGCTTTGGCTGGGGCTATACAGGTAATGAAATTTTTTTTTAGGTGGTAAGTCATCAAATGAGTCCTCCCGCCCTGGGTGGGGCGGAAGGGACTGTCAGACTCTTACTGACTAAAATCCACCCGTGTTCCTTCGGATGCCCTTTACGATCCCCGGGGCCACGGTATCATGTGTTAAGAAAAACCCGCGACCCCAGCAGGCATTTGGCCCCATAAGGGGCCCCGTCAGTTTGCTGACAACTACCAGAAGGCACGCGCGAAACACGACACGACGCGCCACCGACCCAGGCTTGGTCCTTGGTCGGACGGCGAGCTACCCATTACTCACCGTCCGCAAGCCCGCTCCGCCGCTATGCCCTCTGCTAACACCGTAAGGCGTAACTAATAACTGTTCTATTCCATTCCAGATACCATCAAACCTGGTTTCCATCTGGCTCATCAAAAAGCTCGGCAGAAGACTCACCACCACCGTATTCTTCACCCTCGGAGGCGCCTTCGTCATCGTCCTCTACTTCGTGCCCAAGATCTTCGCCTTGACCCTTACTCTTGGTACTATGGGTGTCAGTTGTGCCGCCATCGTTGCTTCAACCATCTACATTTATACTTCAGAATTATACCCTACCGTTATCAGGAATATGGGTATGGGTGCCTGTTCTACAGCCATGAGGATTGGTTCCATGGTTGCTCCCTTCATTTCTAATACTTCGGTGACCATACCGTGGTTACCTACCGCAATATTTGGACTGGCACCAATTCTTGCTGGATTGGTGTGTTTACTATTGCCTGAGACAAAAGGTAGAAATCTGCCTGACAGTATTGAAGATGTTAGGACTGCTGATTAAGTAAATTTTTGATCATAGTGAGTTTAGTTTAAAATAGATATAAGTGATAATGTGACTGGAGAAGTTTATTGATAAAAGTTGTACAAGGATATTTTGGCGCTTGAACGACATTGCCAAGACAGTGCTCAGCTATTGCTATTCTCTATAAGAAATCTCATCCCTTTTTATCGGGATAAAATCATCAAATGAGTCCTAAACGTATACCTATCCTCAGCTTTTTTCAGGGATTGATTTCCGTTCTAATGTGCATGAAATTTTATTCTGTAGATATTGTGCAGAATAGTAAGATAGCCGGAGTAAGCCGCACGCCAAAATATCCGTGTACATTTAGAACTCTGCAATTTGTGATACCTACAGTACTAAATGTGATATTTTAACTTAGCATCCCGTAATTATGAATAACAATTTACTTAATGTGAATTTAGAACAAACAAATATACTACTCAAAACAAAATAAGGGCCACCTGGTTTTTATCGATTTATTAAATAATGTTTAAATATTACTAGTTACAATGACTGAATCTGATTAATATTAATGGTTTTAGATGGAAATACACAAAATTAAAAATGTATTCCAATAAATCGTTACAATAAACCAAATTGAATGAAAGTGAGGAATTGCAGGAATGTATCAAGTTACATAAAACATAAAAAAATCGAAAAAATAACGTCTTTAATGTTCCAAAGTGTTCTTTTAAGCTTCTCTTTTAACTCTGTTTTCTCTGTTCTTCTCATTTTATGGGAGGTGGAACGGTCTGGATGAAATACGGAACATTTTCTTTTGGGATACTCTACCAGCAAGTTTTCAGACAATTTATGAGATCCAGCTGCGTGTTGATGGGAATTTTACTTTCTTTTTCACTCTTCTATAACTCATCTCTTAAATGCTCAATAGAACTCAGGTAAAAATCCTGAGTGTCCACTGTAACATCGTAATTCGAGCGTAAGGGAATGTGTGCACTGTTAGTCGCGTTGTGTTCGCCCGAGCATTATTCTGCTTCAAGAAGAACTCAGTTTTTCCTTGCTGTGCGAATGGGATAATGTGGAGTTGCACCTCATTCTCTACGCAATTTTGAGGAGTTACATCACCCTTGTTAAGAAGTGCGAGCTCAGTTTTGCGTGATAGAGATAACCGCCCCAGAGCATAACTCAGAACTCACCAGAACAGTCTGTTATAAGAGTGTAAGGATCTGAAACCAGTTGTTTAGATCTTTTCTACACTCTTATGAATCAGTTTTTATTGAAAAAAAAATAACCCACCAGTCATCAATAAAAAGCAATGAAGCCCAGTCAAAACAGTGCAATAAATTTTCTCCTTGGCAAATGTTTCACGATTTGCACCATACGCTGCAGTTAACTGGAGGCGAACCAAGCATCTTTTTGAGTATTGTTAGTCTTTATGGAGTCGATTCGGAATAGTGTAGTCAATTATAGGGGTGCCTGTAGCTCAACGCAATGGAGTTTGTACGGTCCGTGCAGTAGATTTTCGCTCTATTTGCGCGGTTAAACAAACTTAATGGTCTTCTTGGGCTTTACTTACTTACTTTCTTCTTTGATCACGGCGTCTTGTGATATTACCCGTCTTTTAAGACCAGTTTCAAGCATTTTGAACCACTGGTTGGGAATATTCCACCATTAAACATACCTCTTCTGGCTACGGGCCCCCTGTATTAAGGGGACTCCCCAAGTGGCTGTTTTTGCGTCCATATGTCTCCGAATACATGACATTATGAGATTGAAAGATCATTATAGCCTGCTTGCTGTATTAGTCGAAGAAAACTCCGTTAGAAGTTTGAAAATTAAAAAACACCATACCGTAAATTTTAAGTAATCTCAAATATCTAATTAAAAAAAGTTATGAATTTCCAATTATGCAGTAGAAACAATATTAATACTTGAAAGAAACCATAACAAGATAATCAGTATTAATTATGTACCCAGAATAAGAGCAATATTTGTTTAAAGTGCAATATAAAAAGTGGCCCTTATTTTGTTTTGACGAGTATATTTCGTTTTTGTATTAGGTTAGTTATAGTGCGAAGTTAATTTAAGTGATAATTAATTTGATTAATTGAGCTAAGAAGTTTATAAGTTCCAATAAATTACATTAAACAAAGTTGAACCTGTCTGTGATGATGTACCGTCACCGAAAGAGATAAGTGTCCAGGCAGCAAGCTTCTTCATCTTTTCGCGTCGATGAAAATCTACATTGACTCGGTCCAGAATTGGGCCACGAGTTTAGCGCTCTCCGAAACGTCCATTAGCTCCTGTAACGAACAGTCGGCAGGGCACGCAGGGCACGATATTAAGTGCCTCATCGTTTGTGGACCAGCACCACACTTCCACTCCAGAGTAGAGTTATCAATGAATTCCCAGCTAAGCAGATTTCTTTGCTTTAAGCAAGCTTTAAACGGTATAAGCTGTGTGTATGTGCTGTTTTGTATTCTACATAGGTACAGCCAAAGAGGTTGATGCGCAGACACACTGACATTCATAACACATACATTCAAAAACCTTTTAGAACTTGTTGTCTGTATACTTCTATCTTTTGTTGACTGTACTTAAAATTAAAATGATTAAAACAACTTTGAAACTCAGCAAGTTGTTTATTTACAAACTATCAACATACGACACAATGCTGAAAACTTTACTAAATTCTAATTTAGTAGTGGGCATTTTAACATTACCCCACACTAGGAATTTCTCCTGTATTATGGGTGCGTTTACAAACATTTACACTTACATACAGAGTCAGAACCCAAACCCAGAACAACTACTTGTAGGTGATCATACAAATATTTTTGTTGTATGCGGGAATCAAACCCATGACACGCATAGCGTCAATCAACCGCTCAGCCATTGGCACCAACTGTGTGGCTCTCTATTCTATAGATACCTATAGATAATAAATTGTGGTGATAAGTCAATAGTCCTAACCAGAAAAAACAGCATCATTTCATTATTTAAATGAATAATGAACTAAACTAGGCTTAGCAAAACAGTGCAATAATACTTATTTCATAAGGCATTCGTATTAACGTCACTTAACGTTAGTGAAAATCATCAGACCTAATCGTTTTTGCGTCGGATGGTAAAAAGAAAGAGATTCTCAGGTTATTTTACATAATTCCTTTAAATAGGGACACCTTGTTGGCAGAAGTACAAAAGGAAATACCCAAAATTTACAGTTTTCTATATCAATGCTACAGGAACCCTTCAAAATTACTTTATAAAGAAAACCTTTTGGAATCAGCCGTTGGTTGTCAACAAGGTGACCCTCTTGGGCCAGTCATTTTTAGTTTAGCAATAAATCCAATCATTCGGCAGCTAAATTCAAAATTTAATGTATGGTATCTTGATGACGGGACTCTAGGTGGTGATGTAGATACAGTTCTGGAAGATTTAATTTTATTAAAAGAAAAATTTAATTCCATTGGCCTACAGCTCAACTTATCCAAATGTGAAATTTACCTTCCCCGAAGTACCGACAGACAGACAACCATTTCTAAATTTAATTCAATCGCACCCAACATCAAAATTACAGAAAAAGGCTCTCTTCACCTCCTGGGGTCCCCAATTTTTGATGAATCATTTCCCACCTTCATTGAGAACAAAATTCAAAATTTTAATGATGTCTCGGAAAGGCTTTTTAAAATCAACATACATTCGGCCTTCACAATTATTCGATATTGTTGTTTTGGTCCAAAATTTACCTATAGCCTTCGTTCCTCGCACCTCTGGAAACACCCACAACTTTTAGAAAAAGTAGATAAAATCATCAGAAATACATTGACCTCCATCCTAAATGTGGCCCTGGACGACCGAGCGTGGCAGCAAGCCACACTTCCTATCCGCTTGGGTGGTCTCGGCGTCCGCAAAATTTTAAGTATTAGTTTACCGGCCTTCCTCTCCTCGGTCTACGGTACCGAAAAATTAACCAGAAACATTTTATCTAGTTCACTGGTCAATTTTGAGGTACCGTTTATGACCGAGGCGTTGAACGCTTGGAAAATGGCTTGTCCCAATACGGATTTGCCCGACTACCTGTCCTCCCAAAGACGGTGGGACGTGCCGCTCTGCAGTATTGTACGGAATAACCTGTTAAATACGTCAACTAGTACTGCGGAGCGCGCCCGTCTGCTGGCTGTGGGGGAGTGGGAGTCGGGATTATGGCTACAAGCACTCCCATCATCCACCATTGGTACCATGATGGATGATGCTTCATTTCGGCTCGCTACAGGCCTTCGCTTAGGCGCACCTTGTGTTGCTCCGCATCGTTGCCACTCAGGTGAAGCTGTCGACAACCTCGGGCATCATGGCCTGTCCTGCAGCAGAAGCGCAGGTCGCATAGCTCGTCACGCTAGCATCAACGACATTATTCGTCGAGCTTTTGCCTCCGCCGGCGTACCAGCGGTTTTAGAACCAAATGGGTTGGTACGTGACGATGGGAAAAGACCAGACGGTATGACGTTAGTGCCTTGGAAGGTGGGTAGGCCTTTGGTGTGGGACGCTACCTGTGTCGATACCCTTGCGCCATCCCACGTTGCAAGCACGGCGGGCTGTGCTGGCGCCGCTGCTGCGGCTGCTGAGAACCTCAAGCGGCGCAAATACTGTAACCTTAATGGTTGCTACAGTTTTGAGCCGTTTGGGGTCGAAACACTCGGGTCATGGGGTCCGAGTGCGCGTTCCCTTTTTAAGGAGATTTCTCGCCGACTAATCGACACTTCGCGTGACCAGAGGGCTGGTTCTTTCTTTGGTCAAAGAATAAGCATTGCCATCCAACGTGGCAATGCTGCCAGTCTTCTGGGCACGTTTCCAGATGACAGCGATGCGGAGGAGTACTTTGACGCCTGAGTGTCTATGCCCTTTTTGTGTTTTTTTTTGTGTAATTAGGTATTTTATTTTAGTTTTAGTTTAAATTTAATATTTTGTTGTAAATATTTAGTTTTATTTATTTTTAAATTTCTAGATTTAGTTTAATTATAACCCTGTATTAAATTATTCCTTTAATGTATGTTACCTACAGTAATACCCGCATAGTTTTCAAGAATAAATTCGAAAACTATGCAAGTTTTACTTGTCCGTCCAGCGGGTCTAAACCGGCACTTTAAGCAATTCTACTAAAAGTGATACTGTTCATGAATTCCTATCAAAATCACTAGCAATCCTACTAATATTTGTAAAATAGTTACACACACAAACAGAATTGCATTCGATTTATTTCATATCTGAAGATAGACGTATAGCATAGACCAAGCATTATAAATATAGCTGCTTAAAATTACATTACCAAAGGCTTTATCGATGGGGTGCTAAGACAGGAAACCTCCACGTGCGCCCGTGGACTGGAGTTCCCTCTCGGATACGTCCGGGGGGAAGACCAGTTTTTCGGGCCGGTGCACCCTGGGATGAGGGCAAAGACTCTTCTTAGGCACTGTGTGCCTAAGGGGTCTCTTTGCCCGTATGCGAATAGCCTGTCGTGTGGACGCTCCAACGCGTGCCCCTCTGAATAGCAGAGGGCACAGCGGCGGAGCGGGCTTGCGGACGGTGAGTAATGGGTATGCTCGCCGTCCGACCAAGGCCCAGGTCGGTGGCGCGTTGTGTTTCACGTGTCACCGACGGGGCCCCTTATGGGGCCAAATGCCTGCCGGGGTCGCGGATTTTTCTTAATCCAGGATACCGTGGCCCCGGAACGTAAAGGGCATCCGAAGGAACACGGGTGGATTTTAGTCAGTAAGAGTCTGAAAGTCCCTTCCGCCCCACCCAGGGCGGGAGGACTCATTTGATAATTTTGCCACCCCAAAAAAAAAAGGGCTTTATCGATGTCGTACAAGAAAGAGCTACATGGTACTTACTAAAATTGATTTTCTCTCGTAGGTTCAGTTCATGCTATAAGTTTGTTTCTATAAATGTATTGGACCATTTTACGGTTCATAAAAGGATAATAATATTAAATTACAAAAGTGGGCTTATAAGATCCGCTGCTCAAAACAATAGCGACTTCGGTGAGCCATTCAGACGTACTTTAGTCTTTAGGACCGAATGATTTGTCCTACATCTAAATGATAAGTCGATGATTTAGTTGTGACCATCAGCTCGCTCCTCTTAATTTCAGTCCGTATGGTGACTTCGCTCCGGTTCTCAAATAGAAGTTTCCACGTAAACTGCAAAAAAACAAAATAAGCTGAGAGTAATTTTGAACGCATGTCATTCTCATGGCACAACAATACTACTTGCTGTAACTGGATTTTGGAAAAATAAACACAACAACCACCACCAACAATCATAATCAGCTAGTAATGAATAAATAACCGGGGCACAAACTTCCTCTGGCTGAAAATGGAATGATACGCAAAACATATCCTTAAAGATTTTTGTTCTATCATAATAAGTTGGTTTCCCCACGAAGTGTTTCACCATCTTGGATGCAATATTGACAATATACATTTAAAGTGCCTGCCTAGAATCGGACTCAAGGCCTCCCCCATATCCAACTCAGGGCTTACCTAAGACACGTAGTTTGTGAGCTGTTACGACTGAGTAACAGCCCCGAATTACGTGTCTTGTTAAAGAAGTGATCCAGTGACAGTGTTCTAAATTAAAACCCGATAGCGCCTGATCAAAATTTCATAGCAACACAAACACAACTCACTCGGGCGTCGCTCTGATGCCCATGTACACGACAGGCTCCTCCATGCACTTTCCTCGGAGGAACATGTCGTAGTCCTGACACTTGCGCGCCAGGAGTGCGTCTCCTGTCAGGGATTCCGACCAGAACGCCCATGAGCGCCAGTGACTGCAGAAATCTAGGAAATAAATGGCTAGACGTTTAGTTCGTCCAGTGAAACGCAGGGTATTTTTTTTTAGCGTGGTAAAATCATCAAATGAGTCCTCCCATCCAGGGCAGCGCGAGAGGGACTGTCAGACTTGTACTGACTAAAATCCACGGTGTCCTTCATTAGCCCTTTACGTTCCAGGGTCACGGTAATGTTATAAGTCCCGCGACCCCGGCAGGCTTTGACCCTCTCGGGCGGCGAGTTGCCCATTACTCGCCGCCCGCATGCCCGCGCTTACGGTGGCCGGAGATCGTCTTGCGACGTCAGACGCCGTGGGCGTCTACCACTGCGGCTGGGGCGGAGGAAGGACGCTGTCCTCTCTCTCTCACGGCCCGTCTCCTCCTTTGCGAGCATAACTGCTTCGCAGAAGGAGGCGACCGCTTCCCGCTCCGTCTCGCCCCGCAGCATGGCCTCGACCAATGCCGGGCGCGAGAAGTCTCCGCCTATCGCTGCCGTGAGGACACGGCGGTGCTCTGCCCAAGCGGGGCAATCCTGCACCGTATGCTCCACTGTGTCCTCCGGGCGATCTTCGCAATGGTGACACCCGGGCGTTTCTTCCCTCCCTATCAGACACAGGTACCTCCCGAAACTTTCGTGTCCGGTGAGGACCTGCGTCATGCGGTAGGTCAGGACGCCGTGACGACTTTCCAGCCACTCCTCAAAGAGGGGTCTTACCGCCGCGATTGCGGCGTGCCCGAACCTCGGTTGCGACAGTCGTGTCTTTGGGACTTGAGAAAAATGCTCAGCACTTTTTACTTGGCAGTCTTTACTAAACGTTCGCCCAGGTTTCTTTTTTCATCTTAGAGCTGCCCATGCGCAGCGCCACTTGCACTAGTTCATATCATTGCCGCTAAGTTTTTATAAGGACTTTGTAGTTTCACGTTTCGCTTCTTGTATTGACCTCATAACTAGAGGACTTTCAAGAGAAGTTGATTTACTGACTACATACAAAGGGGCATAAGTTACCATTCCAAAAAAAAAAACAACGAAGCGCCAAGATATTATCTCTCTATAGTGTTTTACTGATCGTACCTTCATTAGTAAGTGGTATAGTGGCTGACAAACACCCTGGTTGTTTAGCCTGCCCCCCATTAGGCCAGAAGTCAGCGTGTCCCGTGGCCGCGGGGGCACCGTATCCCCCTCCGTCTGTATGGATCACATCCACGAAGGTGGCGTCTGATGCTGTCATGGAAGGCGCTGCTATAGGCGGGTAGAAGCCTGGATATGCTGGATCTAGGGCAGTTAATCTGTGAATTAAGAAATCGTGTTTCATCATCATCATTTTAGTCGTAGGACGCTGTACATAGGCCTATAGATTTCCAACGTTTAGTCTCATAACGTTCAAGTTGCAAAATAACCACATGGAAAAAAAAGTTCAAATCTCATAAGATACAAGTCTCGAAACCTCCAAGTTGCAAAATAGTCTAGTCTCAAAACATCCATGTCTCATAATATACATTTTTTATTTAAGTGGATTTGTAAGTGGTGTTTTTTATATTTTTGACATCGACCTTGATCCAGCAATTTCAAAAAAAAAATGGAAAGTATTTAACGCTATACTTTAACAGCGGAAGTCAGCACAAGAAGAAGACGTTATTAGTGGCCTGCAGACCACTGACATTGTAAATAAATCAGAATCAAAATAAAACATTTATGTTGGTATCAAATTGTTGGAGCTTGTAGGTAAAACACAACAGTGTTATCTAATGTTAATATTATATAGTCTGTTGTCTGTCTGTCTGTTGGTAGTGTTAATAGGGCCATGCCAGTTGGAAGTGGCTCGCATCCAGCGCGATTTTGTGGTCTACATCAGACCGTCCGTCCACCTTATGGGTGGACATCAGACGCTGCGCTTGCCAGTGCTTGGTCTCCATTCGAGAATCTTACGTCCCCATCGGTCATCAGTTTTTCGTGCTAGTGGCCCGCCCACTGCGACTTCAAATCGAAATGAAATCGCTAATGCTACAATTGCTAGTTCAATTTGATAAGGCGTTTCAAGGATCAATGTACTGTAATTTGTTGGAATTAATTGTAGTAATTTCCGCGACACGGCGTTCAGCAGTCGATTACAACAATGGCCATTGCCTGATCTTTTATCTTGAACCACGGACAGCCACCCGCAGAGAAATGTCTGGCTACCTATACGAGTCCCTAGTATACTAGTCCCTAGTATATGTACCTAGCCGTGGGGCGCCGGCTTAGAATTGCGTTCCCCCAAATCATCCCGTGGGTGTCGTAAGAGGCGACTAAGGGACAAACCGGAGGTCGGGCAGCAGCGTCCTCCGTGTACTGCACATCCTCACTGCGATCGCCAACCCGCCTGCCAAGCGTGGCGATTAAGGCAAATTACCCCCTTAATGATTGAAAGCACAGAAACCAGGCCCCCAGTCCCCGGCAGCTCCGCTATCCCTGGCGCGGGTAGCGGTCAAGGTAACGGCGGAGCAGGGGGTGCTAAGAATCTCCGGAAGAGATCCGGCTACCCACCCCCACGACGACTGGCCCTGGTAACACACAACATACGCACAATGAGGACTGACGAAAAGATCTGCGAGCTGGAAGAGGAGCTGAGCAAGTTACACTGGGACATTATAGGGTTATGCGAAGTCCGTAGAGAGGGGGAGGACACCGTAACCCTGAAGTCTGGTAACTTGCTCTACTACCGGGAGGGCGACCAACAGTCCCAAGGTGGTGTCGGGTTTCTCGTTCACAAGTCCCTCGTAAACAACATAATAACCATCGACAGTGTGTCGAGCAGGGTGGTATACCTAATACTCAGAATATCCAAAAGATATTCGCTGAAGGTCATTCAGGTATACGCACCGACCTCGTCACACTCCGATGATGAAGTGGAGACTATGTATGAGGACGTAAGTAGGGCCATACATAGTTCCAAAACCCACTTCACTGTTGTTATGGGGGACTTTAACGCAAAGTTGGGCAAGAAAAGCGGTGATGAGTTGAGAGTGGGGCAATTTGGGTATGGGCAACGGAACCCTAGGGGACAGAGGCTGGCCGACTTTCTGGAGAAAGAGGAACTCTTCATGATGAACTCTTTCTTCCAGAAGCCGCCTCACAGGAAATGGACCTGGTTGAGTCCCGATGGTTTCACGAGAAACGAGATAGACTTCTTCATGACCGACAAGAAACGGATATTCAGTGATGTCTCTGTGATCAACAGGGTAAAAACCGGTAGTGATCACCGAATCGTAAGAGGCTCTCTGAATATCAATGTTAAACTTGAGAGGTCCAGCCTGATGAAGTCTACGCTCCGACCTACTCGGTCCCATATTCAAAACCCCGAAAGCTTTCAACTCGAGCTCTCTAATCGCTTTGCTTGCCTTGAGAACTTAGTTTCAGTGGACGAGATCAACGACGGGCTAGTGGAAACTGTCCGCACGGTAGGGTCTAAGTTTTTAAGACCCTGCCGTAAAGATAGACCTCAGAAATTGACCGAGCAAACTTTAAACCTCATGGCTGAACGACGCTTGCTACAGTTGCAGTCTTCCGATGACGCGAAGTCATATAGGCAGCTCAATAGACGTATATCTAAGTCCTTGCGACACGATCTGCGTCTCTTTAATACGAATCGTGTTAAAGAGACCATACAGCGAAACCAAGGCTCCAAAGTGTTCGCAAAGGATAAGTCTATTGGGCAAAGCCAGATGACAAAGCTGAAACGGGAGGATGGCAGCATAGCGTCGACCAAAGCAGAGGTTTTAGGCGAGATCGAGAGGTTCTATGGACAGTTATACACTTCGGTCGCAAAGCCCGCTGACAGCTTGGTAGGAGATCCAAGAGCCAAGCTATCCCGACATTATACCGAAGATATCCCGGACATCAGTCTGTACGAGATTAGGATGGCCCTGAAGCAGCTTAAGAACAACAAGGCGCCGGGCGAGGACGGAATCACTTCAGAGCTTCTGAGAGCGGGTGGAACACCGGTACTTAAAGTCCTCCAGAAACTCTTTAATTCCGTCCTGTCCGAGGGCAAAACGCCTCAAACGTGGAGCAGGGGTGAGGTGGTGTTGTTCTTCAAAAAAGGTGATAACAGCCTATTGAAGAACTACAGACCCATCACGCTTCTGAGTCATGTTTATAAGCTGTTTTCAAGGGTTATCACGAACCGTCTCGAACACAGACTTGATGACTTCCAGCCTCCCGAACAAGCCGGTTTCCGAAGAGGCTATAGTACCATAGACCACATCCATACGCTGCGGCAAGTTATACAGAAGACCGAAGAGTATAACTTGCCATTATGCTTAGCGTTTGTGGACTATGAGAAAGCCTTCGATTCGGTGGAAACATGGGCGGTACTTGAGTCACTCCAGCGATGCCGTATTGACTATCGGTACATCGAGGTGTTGAAGTGTTTGTATAATAACGCCACCATGTCGGTCCGAGTACAGGAGCAGAGCACGAAGGCGATTCCATTGAGAAGAGGCGTAAGACAGGGGGGACGTTATCTCCCCGAAACTGTTTACTGCCGCAATGGAAGACGCCTTCAAACTCCTGGAATGGCAAGGACTTGGCATCAACATCAACGGCGAATACATCACTCACCTTCGGTTTGCCGACGACATCATCGTAGTCATGGCAAAGTCGATGGAGGAACTCAGCATGATGCTCGATGGCCTCGACCGAGTTTCACAACGGGTGGGCTTGAAAATGAACATGGACAAGACGAAAATTATGTCAAATGCCAATGTTGTGCCCACCCGTCTCTGTTGGAAACTCGGTACTCGAAGTTGTTGACTCATATATCTATTTAGGACAAGTAGTCCAATTAGAAGCTACGCAATGTCTTTTCGTCCGACATACCTCAGTGCCTCAAGACGAAAGTCTTCAACCAATGTGTGTTACCAGTGATGACATACGGCACCGAAACGTGGTCTTTCACTATCGGCCTCATCTCAAAGCTCAAAGTCGCTCAACGAGCTATGGAGAGGGCTATGCTCGGTGTGTCTCTACGTGATCGAATCCGAAATGAGGAGATCCGTAGACGAACTAAAGTCACCGATATAGCCCACCGGATTAGCAAGCTGAAGTGGCAATGGGCAGGCCATATTGCTCGCAGAGCAGATGGCCGATGAGGTCGAAAAGTGCTAGAGTGCTGCGGGTAGACAGGAAAGTGTTAACAGTAAAATTTGAGCTCTCTTTGTTTTTAATTAAAATAAAATAGTAAACTTAATATTAATGATATAAATTCTTACCAAGTCTACAAGTTGACTTGTCGCCACTATTTATCACCAATTATCACACTGTTTTAACCACTTCAACAACAACTATCAGAATGGATAACACTGCACTCCTTGCAAAAAGTATGGATGAGCTTGCTGAGTGGATGGATACCCGAATGACTGAGTTCGAGAAGAATCAGCAGGCGGCATCTTCAACAAGTACACCTACTGTGAAGGTTCTCTCGGCAGACTACCTCAGTTTCAAGTCTATTGTGCTGACCACCTTGTCCATGTTGAGATCGCAGCTGGAATTGTTGGTGAATGGACTGGACCGCTTGGAAACACACTCACGAAGAAAGGTCCTGCTTCTTCACGGGGTTGCAGAGGTGAACGCTGAAGATCTTCCGAAAAAAGTCCACACCATACTATGCGACCAAATGAAGATGTCGTCCTTCAGTCCTGATGCGATTGAAACAAGTCATCGTTTGGGCGTTAAAAAGGACAAAAACCGTCCTATTCTGGTCCGCTTCTCCACTGCTAAGCAACGTTCAGCCGTATGGAATGCCAAAACGAAGTTGAAGGGCTCCAAAATGTCTATATCGGAGTTCCTCACAAAGTCGCGACAAGATGTTTTCTCCGCGGCCAGAGATCATTTTGGTATGAAGAACTGCTGGTCGTCGGACGGTGTTATAGTGATTTTGCTGCCAGACAAGACACGTAAGAAGCTAGTAACGATGTCTGAGCTTCAGCAGCTAATCAAGCAATATCCAGACAAGTATGTGAAGGAAACTGGAAAGTGAAATACCTAGTGTTTTCTTGTCGGAATGTCGTTCACTAGGCTAGTACTATTTTCTTGATAAAATGTACCTAGTTCCTAT
Source organism: Agrotis exclamationis (assembly GCA_950005045.1). NCBI lineage: Eukaryota > Metazoa > Arthropoda > Insecta > Lepidoptera > Noctuidae > Agrotis > Agrotis exclamationis. The sequence goes on along the minus strand of OX465435.1, from coordinate 20,883,577 downwards.
TTGCTGTGTTCTCGTTACTTGTTTTACAATGAGGTAGGCTAGGCTCAAAATTGTGAATAATATTCGGGGTAGATAGAACTATTTCTTTTTTTTTTTTTTTTTTTCTTTTCTTCTTTGGCAATTGAGTCGTTCGACTACTCTGCCAGTGTCGTGTAGTGACGGCTGCGTAGCGAGTTGAGCCGTCGAACTTTATACTTCGTGGTAGCTTATGTTAGTAGCTGCAAGGACGAACACAGATGTTAGTACGTATTAATATTCTAAACTACAATATACAATATGTACAGAAACATATATAATAAAAATAAAAAAGATCAATACATATTAAACAAAAGTATGTACAGGTAGTCGCGCACCAATTAAAATTTTAAATTATTTTCATTTATAAAAGTAGCTAGGATATGGATAATTTTGGGGGAGAAGTGGGATAGCAGGCAATGAAAATTAGTTGGAAGAGGAATGTTATTTTTGGATATTTTACGGTAGAGGTCAAAGGAATTGGTATTTAGGGAACAGGAAAAGAATATATGGTCCAAAGTACCTTCCGCAAGACCGCACTCGCACAGGGAATTGTCCCGAACACGTATCTTGTTCAAGAATACTGGGCTACAACAATGTCCGAGTCTAAGTCTACACAAGGTCGAAATAGTTCTCTTAGACAATTTAGGGCATTTGAAAAACCAAGGTTTGCGCTGAATATCAGGCTGAATGGCTGCGTAGTAAACGCCCTTGGTCTTTGAGGAGTTGATCCAATATTTTGCCCATGAATCGTGCAACTTGGGTTTGGCACCATTTCGCAAGTCGTAGTTATGAACTGCGTAGTGCTTTTGATCAGCTGGATTCGATGTGGCATACTTTGCTAACGAATCAGCGCACTCATTGCCAACAATTCCTGAATGACCAGGGATCCAAGCTATCTCGATGTCCAAGCCGTTTTGGGAACAATCAAATAACAAGTTCTTAATTTCTGTAACAATTTTGCTATGGATTTTACTATGAAGTTGATTTTGCATTAAGGCCTGAATACTACTACGGGAATCGGAAAAAATGACAGACCTTGTTATTTGATGAGATTTGATGTAATGTATAGCTTCCAAAATGGCAATACATTCGCCTGTGAAAACTGATGATTCTGGCGGGCAACCAAAAAGTAAGGAAATTTTTGAATTTTGGAAATATGTTGCCACACCAGTACCTTCTGTTGGAGACAATTTTGACGCATCTGTATAGAATACATTCCATCCCCCCCAAAACCGCTCAAGAGCCAACCCAAAGTCGTCCTTCGCGTTTTGGGAATTCTTTGAGATACCTAGTCCCAAAACGGCTTTTGGTTCGAAATGAATCGATTCGTATGCGGCTGAGAAGACTGGAAGGATTGGATATTGACAAACAGGTGAAGAAAGGTGTTTAAGCTCTCTGTACCTGTTTATCAATAAGGGAACTGTTTTATTGTTCCAATAAGGGGAATCATTGAAAGATAGGTCTATTTGTTCTAAAATTGGGAGTAGGGGATGGGTTGAAAGGGGGAAGACTTTGGATAAGAAGCGATCTGCCAAATACTGTCTTCTTAGGTATAAGGGTGGTTCCGCACATTCTACCTGAAGTGCATTAATGGGAGAGGACTTCATAGCTCCTATAACAATTCTCAGGCTTTTGGCCTGGATGCTGTCTAATTTCTTAAGCGCCTCTTTGTTGCAGGGCTCGAGAATAAAGCAACAGTAATCGAGGACACTCCTGGTCAGCGCGTTATATACCAGTTTAAGGGTGTACGGATGAGCTCCCCACCACACCCCGGCCAGAGCCTTGAGTACTGACACGGAGCGTTCACATTTTTTGACCGTATTGTTAATGTGGTAAACACCTGACAGTCTTGAATCTAATGTTACTCCCAGGAACCTAGCCTTATCCTGGATTGGGATGTTTTGTCCGTCAATACTAATATCGACTTGAGGAACAGAACGCTTGCGGGTAAAAATGACTGCTGAACTCTTAGGCGCACTTAAGGATAACCCGTGATCGAGAAGCCATTGGTTTAATGAAGAAAGGGAGACGTTCATCGATGATGCGGCATCCTGGATGGACCTGCTAGTGACCAGTAAAGCAATATCGTCGGCATACTGAAGGATTTGACAATCAAAATTTAAGGAGGAAGGCAAGTTAGCTGTATATATGTTGTACAATGGGGGACTCAGAACAGATCCTTGAGGTAAACCTCTCCAGACTGTTCTTTGTTCTGAGTCAGACCCAGGGATTCTTAACTGAACGACACGATTGGAAAATATGTGATCGATGATACGAGATATCCTTCCCGGGATTCTCAGCTCGTGCAGCTTTTGCCTGAGAACAGGGAGGAGAACCGAATCATAAGCAGCTGATATGTCCAGAAAGACAGCAACCACCGACTCATCCCTACTGAGGGCGAGCCGGACCGCTGAGGTGAGAATACCTACACTATCAGCAGTGCCCAAGCCTTTCCTGAAGCCGAACTGAGTCGGCGGAAGCAGTCCTCTATTCTCTACCAGCCACTCTAAACGGTTTTTAACTAAATGTTCCAGCAGTTTTATTAGTATGGACGATAGAGCAATAGGTCTATATGAGCAGTGGTCGTTAGGATCTTTGCCGGGTTTTAATATCGGTATGATAACCTGAACCTTCCAGTCTGTGGGAATGTAGCCGGAAACAAAACAGAAGTTAGCCAAATCAAGGTAATACTGTTGAGTTTTTGGACCAGCTTTAGAAATAAAGGAGTAGGGGAATCCATCCACCCCAGGTGCGGAGTCTTTGACGTGAGATAACACAGTTTTGAGTTCTTCCACACTAAATGGCATGTTCATTGGATCGTTGGAGTTGTCTACATCCTCGATGCCAACACCAATCTCCTCCTTATCTGGAACATACGGTGGAGCGACTTTTGTAAAAAACTGGTACCCCAGTTCTTCTGATATGCAGCTAGGAGTGGCAGGTACTAAACTGCTCCGAAAGCGTTTAATCTTTCGCCAGACTATCGAAACCGGGGTAGATGGACTCAACGAACTGCAATATTTTGACCAACCATCTCGTTTCTTCTGTTTGAACAATTTCCTTGACTTAGCTAAAATCTGTTTGAAGGCGATGAGATTTTCCAGATTCATATTACGGTTAGCAGTCTTTTCAGCTTCATTCCTGGCTCTGATCATGTCAGTGCATTCACTATCCCACCATGGCGGAGAAGGAACTTTACCAGATGGGGTTTTTTTGAGGGGAAAGCAATCATCAGCTGTAGAGGAAACGGTGGATGAAAAAGACAAAAGACATTCCTGGGCATTATCCCTGTTAATTTTAGGGAGTGCGGATACTCTTAAGTCCAGAATTTTGGAATATAAGTCCCAATCTGGTGAGCCTAACTGGTATTTAAGAAGGGGAGGGGAAACTTTAGGAGGAATATTTTTAGAAGGGAGTTCGATCATGATGGGGTAGTGATCACTTCCATAAGTCATAGTCAAGCGGCGCCAAATGAGGAGGCTAGACATATTGGACGAACAAAACGTCAAGTCGACACAACTGTTGTTCTGTCCTGGTGAACACCTGCGCGTAGCACTGCCGTCGTTGATGACACAGAGGTTGAGGTCATCCAATATATCCAGCAAGCCTATGCCAAAGTTATCGCAAAAGTCTGATCCCCAACGATAGTGATGGCAATTAAAATCACCCATAACAAGTATTGGGCCGCTGACACTGCATAACATGTTTCTAATTGCCGAGAGATATTCGAGTTTTGGGCGCGCAATATAAAAAGAAAAAATATTTATATCCTCAGCCTTAACAGCAACAACATTGATGTTGTCACCAACGAAGGGTAGAGGAATCTGGGAGAATGATACTTTGCTATTGATGAGCAAAGCACATCCTCCGTATCCATCAGATCTATCATTACGAACACTGCCAAAACATGGCAGCCTGAAATTACTTCCAGGCAGAAGCCATGTCTCCGCAATGCCGCAGATCGATGGTTTGTATTTATTAATTAAAAAGGAAAGATCAGGCTTCCTGGGAGTAATACTCCTCACGTTCCATTGAAGGAAAGTTAGTGGATGGAACATTGTGGATAAAATTTAAAATAGTGGTCAATTTTGAGGCAACGTGGTCAGGTATTGTGTGGTTAGGGTTAACAAGTGCTGTCATTAGCATGTTTGTAATAAGGTCTAAGATATTTTTAGAGCTATCCTGTCTTGATGTCATTGGCTCAGCATCCCCAGACGGGAAGGCGCAGCCATTTTGGGAGGGGGAAAATGAATAGTTTTGGGTTAGGGCTTGATGAGTTTGTTTATTATATCCAGGTGAAAGGGGGGCTCGGGGCTTAGGAGAAAGCACAACTGTTTTACGGTAGGATTTCTGTGATGAAGGGATTGGATTGGGTTGGGACTTGATTATTGTAGCTTTGCTACGGGGTGATGATTTTGAGACATCGGCATATGATCGAGAGACAGGTGGGAAAACTTGGCTCGCCTCTGCATACGAAATCGATTTCTCCGCCATCAGAGCCTTGATGCTCTTTTGTCGGCCCAATTCTGGACAAGCACTGTCATTTGCGAAATGGTTACCTTGACAAGAAACACAAAAACCTAACTCAGGAGTGATTTCACAACCATCTGCCGGGTGATCATTGCCACACTTAAAACACCGAGGCTTGGATCTACAAACTGTACGGGTATGGCCATACCGACAACATAGGTAACATTGTATAGTTGGGAAGGTGTATCTCTCCACTGGAAGAGCTGAGTAGAAGCAGTATACACGTTTGGGTAAAACTTGTCCATCAAAGGTAACAACTATGGTTTGTGTAGGCTTCCACTCAGCTACCCCAGAAGAGGTCACCTTGCGGCTCATCCTTCTGGCTTTAATGACTGGACCGCATCCCTCAGGGACTACAATATTCTTAATAATTTCCTCCTCAGGCCATTCAATGGGGATGTCTCTTACTATACCCATCCTTGTTATATTGTATTGTGGGATGGAGGCAAGAAAATTATTTTCAACAAGTACCTTGTTAATCAGAAAACTGTTTGCATCCTGATGTGACTTAAACTCAACGGACAGGCGATTTCTACCTAAACGTTTGACCCCATCAAGGCGTACATTGTTGATGTTATTTTTCATCAAAAACATACCAAACTTAACCCGTTGTAGCTCAGTACCTGAGGTCTGGTTGTCCTTAAGGGATATATGAACAATGTACGGCGGGTTGTCTCTGGGTGTATATAACAGTCTTCCAATTACACTTTTCGCTATTTTAGCAGGAACATTAGGAGTAGTAGGCGAAAGATCAGCGGTCCTTTTACGGTTTGCGTTGTCAGTTTCCATAGCTGGGTCCTGCGTAAGTATTTGGGAGTCATGTGGAAGTGTAATAGTGAGGGTAGGAGGCAAATCAAATGGTTCAATGGGAGGACGCCCGCGATCAGGCGGTTCTGCAGGCTTTTGCGAGCTCATTTTTTGTTAAAACCGGACAAAAACAAATAAAAACTAACCTTACGGACAAACACAAACACAAGGAATACTCTCGATGAAGTTTCACACAAATTTGGTCCACTAGTAATCGAAAATATTCTTAAAACAAATACAAGCGTGTTACACCTTCACCAACTACCGACGAACTCCAACTATTTCTTTTTAGATTGTTTATTTTCTATGCAAGCTGTCAATGTCAATGATGTCAATTTTATTACGGATGTCAAATATGACATGACGTATTGTTGTTTGACAGTTTCAAATTGAGCGCGTTCCATTTCAGGTAGCTGATGTACGTTTGAGTTTAAAAAACTTAGCTTTGTTTTCTTTTTCCGGCAATTTTTAGCGATAATCTGAACGCAATAGAAATTATTTTTAACGTTCCGTTTTAAGCATTGTTTTTTTTTCTCTTCTAGTTTTAAATTGTTATTTTTTAAGTTGTTTTATTATTATTTTTTTACTGAGTTGTGTGATTTTGATAATATCTCTTTCAGTCAACTTGTAGTTGGTTTACGATACTTAAAAGGTATTTGTAATATTTTTTATCATAAGTTTTATATAGGTTTATTGTATTTATTGTAGTTTATTTATATGTTGAATGATGAATATTTGTCTTGCTCGTCCTCTGATGATGAATATCTCAGTGCTCATAGTATTTCTAGCTCTCTTTCGGATTCTGAACCTTTAGAGGAAAAACTGTCTTCTGTTTTTCATCGTAGCTCGAAATCCCTATCCTTGGTGCACATCAATGCACAGAGTGTTCCAGCTCATTACAATGATCTTCTCACATCCTTTAGTAACACGGTAGTTGATGCAATTTTAATCTCTGAAACATGGCTTAAGCCTTCTCTTCCTTCAACATCTTTCGGTCTGCCAGGTTTTTTGTGTTTTGTGTTTTATCTTCCTAATTGCAGGCCATCATTACTCGATGTTATGATCGTCTCCAAGCCGGAGGCTGTCATCACGCACGGACAAATGGTGGCCCCTTTCTCTTATCATGACTTAATATTTCTTGCGTATAAAGTGCGACCTCCTAAAATCAAGAGTAAAGTAATTTTTCATCGTAATTTTCGTAACATGGATCTGGACCGTTTGAGAGAAGATGCTGAGGGTATCGACTGGTCGCCGGTATTGACAGCTGACAACATTGATGCTAAAGTTGCTGCTTTTAATTTAATTTTATCTAGGTTGTTTGATACTCATGCACCAGTTAGGCCAGTGCGTGTAAAGCATGCTCCTGCTCCCTGGCTAACTCCTGATATTAAGAGGGCTATGGCAAGAAGGGACAAAGCTAAGTGTAAACTTAGGAAGGATCCTTCTGTCGAAAATAAAGCTGCCTATAAAAAATTGCGTAACATCTGCAACAGATTGTGTAGGGATACTAAACGTCGCTTTATTCATTCGAAATTAGAAAATCTTTCTCAGGCTCAGTCCTGGAGATTCTTAAAGTCACTGGGCGTGGGCAAGGCCATGGATGCCACTTGTGGTACCATGAATCTAAATGCGCTTAACAAATTCTTCTCTACTCCACCAGTTTCGTTAGATACTATTACTAAATCGTCATCTCTTTCTTACCTTTCCAGCCTCGACCCACCTGACTGCCCTCAATTTACGTTTCATCCGATCACTGAGGATAATGTTAAGAAGAGTATCCTTTCTATCTCAACGAAGGCTGTGGGCAGTGACGATCTCAGTCTCGACATGCTCCTGCCTGTGTTAGGAAGCATTACGCCTACTATCACACACATTATAAATTTTTCATTGTGGGCTAATGTCTTTCCTTCTGCGTGGAAAAAGGCTTTCGTTATCCCTCTTCCCAAAACCTCCAATCCAATTTCTTTTTCTCAATACCGTCCAATCTCCATCCTTCCTGTACTTTCGAAAGTTCTTGAAAATGTTGTTCACAAGCAACTCTACTCCTATCTTACTTCCAATAACCTACTCTGTCCTTTCCAGTCCGGTTTCCGTCCTTCTCATAGTACGGTTAGTGCGTTGCTGAATGTCACGGAGGATATTCGTCATGCAATGGATAACACCAAGCTGACTGTTATGACTCTGCTTGACTTCAGTAACGCATTTAATTCAGTTGATTTTGATATGCTCCTTGGTACCCTAAGCTCTCTTAACATTGCTCCTTCTGTGATCGATTGGTTCCGGTCTTATCTTCATGGTCGCCAGCAGTGTGTGAAAACCGACGACTCAAGATCGGACTGGGTGAATCTCACTGCTGGTGTACCACAAGGCGGCGTTCTTTCTCCATTGCTTTTTTCCATCTTCATAAATAATATTTCTCGTATCATTTCTTCTCCCTTCCATTTGTATGCAGATGATTTGCAAATTTACAGACATTTTTCATTAGATGAATTCCCCAAAGCGGTTGAAGCGATGAATTCGGATCTTTCAGCCATACAAACTTGGGCAGAGAACTTTGGCTTATTGGTGAATCCCACTAAGTCACAGGCTCTGATTATAGGTAGCAGTAGACTGAGGAGTAGGCTTGAAAATATTGACAAAACCAAAATTTATTTTAATGGTACCTGTATCCCATACACGGATAAAGCAAAAAATTTAGGAATAATATTTGATTGTCACTTATCCTGGTCAGCCCAGATTAGCGAGGTGAGCAGGCGCATGCACTATTCTTTTCATTCTCTCAAACGACTCCAGACCTTTCTTCCTTTCCAAACTAAAGTCATGCTTGCTCAAGCACTTCTCCTTCCTACTCTTGATTATGCTGATGTGTGTTACTTGGATGTGACTGAGGAGCTACTAAATAAACTTGAGCGTCTACAAAATCTTGCTATTCGGTTTATTTTCGGACTTCGCAAATATGACCACATTTCTGAATTTCGTGCTCAGTTAAAATGGCTCCCTATCCGACTTCGTCGTGATGTGCACATCCTATCTATTCTCCACAAAATCCTCAAAGACCCATCCACTCCTGACTATCTCCGCTCCCGCTTCCGCTTACTACCACCTAATCCACGGCCTAGGCGCGCTTGTTGCACAAAGGTACTTGAGTGTCCTAGAGCGAACACTAAATTTTTCCTCAATTCCTTTTCTTATCGAGCTACGAAACTTTGGAACAATTTACCACAAGTAATCCAAAACTCTCCCTCTGTAACATCTTTTAAACAAAAATTGAAAGAGCACTTCCTCTCGCACCAACCTTGATATTTATGTATATATTACTTTATATATGTATATATATATATATATATTTTATATATATATGTAGTTCATATATTTTATATATTAATATATGTATATTTATTGTGTGTAGGTATTTCTTGTTTTTTGTATTATTTGTATTATTAGATGGTTTTTTTTGTTTTAAACTTAATTATTTTGTGTATACAATCTTCTTGTCCCCGTACTATTTATGTCGTATATATATCAGTTTTACAGGTTGGCTGGAAGAGATCTCTTTTAAGAGATAAGCTCACCTTTGTGAACTAAATTTTAAGTAATATGCTTTTTATTGTAATTGTTTTGTACACAATAAAGAATAAGTAGAGTGGAGACCGCGGACCAGCAAGCGCAGCGTAGGACGTCCACCAACGAGGTGGACAGACGACCTTATAAAGGTCGCCGGAAGACGCTGGATGCAGGTCGCTTCCAACCGGTATATGTGGAGATCTAAAGGGGAGGCCTATGTTCAGCAGTGGACGTCCTATGGCTGAGATGATGATGATGACCTATACGAGAACTTCTGGTTGCAACCGTGACAGCAAGACTCGCTAGTTGACTTTACAAAATTTCTAGTAATAAATATTAAGTAAGTAGTAGAGATAACAAGGACTTAGTATTTATTACTAGAAATGTTGTGAAGTCAACTAGTGAGTCTTGCTGTCACGGTTGCAACCAGAAGTTCTCGTATACATTTCTCTGCGTGCATGTAGGTATCCTGATTAGCATTCTATGATCGTACCAGGGATACATCTTAAGTCATTATCAGATATATCGTGCTCTATGTAGTTTGAATTTATAGGTTTCAACCCCACCAGGCACATTACTTTGTGTTATTTTCATCACCATTGCTCTCAAAAAGGTGAAGAAAAACATCGTAAGGAAACTGGCATGTTCCAGAACCAAGATTTGAAGACATGTGACCTACCAACCCGTGCTGGGCCAACCCTGGTGAATTTCAGCCCTCTTCTTCTCACAGAGAGGAAGCCTGAGTCCCAACTGCGGGAACTTTGGAGGCTGATTATAATGCTCTATCCTACTTACTGTTAAATTTTTCTTTCCACAGAAAATCTTTAATGATTAGGTACCTATCTTATGCTATTGTGGTTTCTTATTTACCGTATAAATTCTTACCTTGGCACTGTAAATCCTGTTGATTTCAGGTACCTAGCAGCATAGGCCACAAGATGACAGCCCATGGAGTGTCCGACCAGATGCAGAGTCTTCACTGGTAGACCTCGCTTCACCAGCTTCAGTAGCGCCTTACCTACGTTCTGACCTGCCTGAAAAATAAATTATTCAACATTAATTAGGGTTCATATAAAAATACTCCAAATGGCGCAAATACATTGGCTTAACAAGTATATTCTATTTTATGTTTGTGTCGTTTGGGGTTGAAGCTCTAGGGCCATGGGGTCCGAGTGCTCACAAAGTTTTTAAAGATATCGCCAGGCGATTAGTTGACTCGATAGGTGACTGGCCTATTCCTAGGTCAACGAATCAGCATTTCCAGATCTGCAGCACAGGAAGTCACTAATCACTAATGACTTAAGACTTGCGACTTATAGCTTTCGACATTCTTCTTTCGACTTACGTCTTACTTTCGATTTTCGACTAACACCCTATCATACTACCAAAATAGCATCCTACAAAACTACCATTCTACTAAATTACCATACTACCATTCTACTAATCTACCAAAATCGCATCCTACTAAACTACCAAACTACCATCCTACCATTCTACTAATCTACTTAACTACCATCCGTCCATCCTACTAAACTACCAAACTGCCATCATACTACACTACCACCCCCCGTTCTACTAACCTACCATCATACTAAACTGCCATCCTTTCGACTTTCGACTTTTAATGATGATAATCAATCACACCGTGTTTAATAAAGTCTTATCAAATAAATAGTCTTCTCACACTTGGTAACATCTTGGCGACGATGACGTAGTTTCCAAAGGCGATGTTGGACCAGTCCAGCAGCAGCACGTTATAGCCTCCTCGCCGAAGGTACGCGGAGACCACAGTCGATATGCTCTCGTCCGTAGATAGCTCCGTGTAGCTGGAAGGTGTACGAAAAAGTACAGTTACTTTTTTTTTTTAAACTGATGCGCTGCGTATCTCGGGTTCGATTCCCGCACGGAGCATAATATTTGTATGATCTACAAGTAGTTGTTCCGGGTCTGGGTGTTTGTGTATGTGAGTTTATGTGTTTGTAAGCGCACCCACGACACAGGAGTAATTCATAGTGTAGGGCAACGTTTAAAAAAGAAAAAAAGATCCTATATGTGTATATAATAGTTCAGAGATGCCGTAGTAAAAGCACGACAGATCATGTGCGTAGCGGGTACTGGCAAGGAGGGGCCCCCTCTTAGAAGTTCGGTTGTTTGTTGGTAAACTGTAATTCTGACGAGCTTCATAGTAAGCTTGTTCTTTTTATACTTCTTTTTTCCATATTCTTGTTCATGTCAAACAGTTACTACTAGTATGTATGTATGTTAAAAACTACGGTCAAAACAATATAATCTAGGATTTTCTTTGTCACCCTGGCGCCAGATTACTACCCATGTCTCATAATGTTGTATTAACTTATGCTTTATTTTACATCAACACTATTAACTCTCAAGTTTATCAGATATTATGGAGCTGTATGGGCAAAGAGCCCATGACTATGAAAAGAAAAATAAGCTATGATGATCAGAATTTAAATAATTTATTACCCATGAGCGTAGATAACTGTAGGCCTTTTGACATCAAATTCAGGGTCAGTCAGCAAAGACTTGACGTTACCAATGCGATAAGATGATGGAGATGTGAGATTCGTCCTGGAATCAAATAAGTTGGTTAAAAAGCAAGTCTTCCTCAGTGTGGATATATAGTCTTGGTATGGATATGTGATGAAGAGTGACGAATGTGACTAAAAGAGTGACGATGTATGCAGAGGTAAAGGAAGAATGAATAAACGATAGATGAAATAATATGAAAGACAAAAGGAGTAACATGAAGATTGGTTAAGGAGAATGGAAAAAAAACCCGGTTGTGCATAACCCATGTAACATGGGAGAAGTACAGAAAGATGATGATAATATTTAAGGTAGGTTTTCTTATGTGATATGACAACAGAATGCGATTCTGCGATTTCGCAACAATTAGTTGCTGTGTGTGACCGAAGCTTCACGTACAGTGTGATATGATACTTTACAGTTATTCTAACTGTGATATCACATAATTAAATAAATATCTATTATCTTTATTTCATTGCAATAAAGATGCTATTATGTTATCTACTGCCACTGCCGCTGGGAACTCTGTCGAAATTGCGGACACTTTCTGCAGTCAAAAACAAACTTTAGAAATGTAGATGTAGATATTATTTTACTTATTATGTAAACAAGGAAGCAACGTATTACTTACATTACAACTGAGATTTTGCCAAATTATCTACTTATGTTGTTGCGAGATAGTTTCGCTTGACCAAGACAATGATCAAAATGTAATTTTGTAGATTGTTGCAAACCTACCTGTAATGCCGAATGATTATATCAGACACGACTGGAGACCTGCCCGGGGCCACTGAAATATATAATATTTCGTTACAGTTAGTTCTAATGGTTATTTTTTTGAACAAATATTGGTATGACGAACTAGTAATTGTTACGGGTCTGTGAGTTTCTTTGTAAACTCACCTACGATACAGGAGTAATTTACCTAGTGTGGGCGAACGAGGTTTTTTGTCCCAAATTTCAGAACATAGTGACATAATTATGAATCTAACACTGCGAAATAATTACCTAATGTTCATTGTAAGCGTGTTACATATAGGAAAATATTTACATAATGTTAATTAACGATGACATTTACCATATAAAAGTGTTTACAATAAATACAAAAAAAAATCTGTAAACAAAAAAAAAGTATCTGAAATAATAATTAATTAATTATCTTAAAGCAACAAAAAGTCGTGAATGTCTGATAAATGCAGGTGTCTGATATCATTACCAAAGGATAAAAATAATAATGCTATTCATTCCGCACGTAAGTACCTACCAAGTGCGACCGCAATATTAAAAAAAAATATATGTCAGAAAAATTCTGATGCTCGCCAAATGCACCCCGCATATTATGAGAAATTTTGAAAATGAATGCAGCAAGTGCCTTCCTTAGGGTGCGTCCACATCTGGCGACTCAGAGGCACGCGTGCAGATCGCGCGCGCCTTTTGCGAGCCTTGGATGAGTTGCGCTAAGGAGCGTCACGGCAATGGTTTGGTGCGCGTCTTTAGCGCAACTCATGCAAGGCTCGCAAAAGGCGCGCGCGCGGCGCGCGATCTGTACGCGTGCAGTTCGCGCGCTTACCGTTCCGTTTGCTTGTAGATGAAGCGCGCACGCCGCGCGCGCGTAGAGTGCGCGCGATCGGCGCAGGAACGACACAAGACCATAATCTCGGTTAAAATAATCGGTTAAAATGCGCGCGTGCCGCTCGCAAACGGCGCGCGAGCTGCGCATTTGCGGCGCATTCGTCAGATGTGGACACAGTTTAGAACAGTTGGGTCACTTCCTAAAAACAATCAAACAAATGTAAAATCTATATACGAGAGAATAAAGTACATTTTTACTAGCATCGGCATCGCCCACGTACTTTTATAATAGCCTAAACTTCCCATGCGCAAGCAAAAATGTACTGAATGGTTACGCGCGAAAGTTTATTTTTGTTTATCTGACGCTAACAACATTACAATGTGATTACATTGTTGCTATCCGTGAATCTCAATAGGGTTGCGACTTACGAGTTTAGGAGGCACAATAAGGTAGGTAGGTGTATTTTATGCATTTGTTAAATTACACTATCAACATAAATGTTCTTCAGGGATTTTTTTATCATCAGCCTATATCTTTTTGGTTTCGTTACTACATTCTACATACATTATCGATTGGTAGCACAGAATGTTAATACATAGTACCAACGGCACCTTACATTAGAACCTATTATTGTAATATTTTTAAACATTTCATCTTACAAAAACAAAAAAGAATATTATTTTAAAATATTTGAAATGTTAGGCTTTGTTGTTTATAGGCTTTATTAAATGTATTGGTTTACAATTACTTAGTTATTATTCTGCAACAAACACTACATAAAAATCAGTATTTATTTTGCTTTACGACACACAGATTCTAAAACAACAAACAAAAGAATTTTAATGAATGATGATGACGCAACAAGAAATGTCGGTCACAGAATACAAAAAGAAAGTCAAAGATTACAAACAAACGTTACTTTTTTTTATTAAAGAGAGGCGAAGGAATCCAAACATACAGCCATCTCGCGAGTTTTTGAATAATTAACCCTTTAACCGGCAGCACTCTTATAATATGGTTAATTAATTGTAAATACTTTTATGGTTTATAGCAAAAACTAAAATCGAATGTCGCGTTTCAAGGGTGAAGTATCGATTCACTGAATCCATTCAGTACTATATATATATAATGTTTGTTTATAATGTTGGATTCTTATTGACAATGAATAAAACGATGTGTTGCTCTGTAAACAAAGAAACGACATTTAACGTTTATTATTCACAGTGTCAATTTCTTTATCAATTCCTATAATAATCTAAACAAATTAAATAAGGTTGATCTTCATAACCTCCAAAAGTCTTTCGGTTTGACAGCACTGCTTTACCAACCGTACGCAACGTTCAGCCTCAATACCTCGCTGCTTTACTGACCGATCGAGTCGCGGCCAAATTCAAAATAAAGAAATGTTATAACTATTTCTTTACATCTCCCCCGCAAAGGAAGAAAATTTTCAGAAAAATTTTCGAGAACATCACTTGCAACTCTATTTTTCGTCTTCTTGACATCTAATTGTAGAAACTGGTATCAATTTTGTGATATGGAAAAGATTTGACTCCATTTTTTTGTGACCTGTATTTATTCTGTATATAGAATTAGAATTTTTTTCTACTATTATATAAGGTCCAATTCTTAGTTCGTCCAATTTCTTCCTATTCAGCTTATTGCCATTTTCTACATATACCATATCTCCTACACTAAATTCGTAGTTTTTTCGGTTTTTATCAAACTTTGTTTTGTTGTAATCATGCGATTTTATGGTATTTTCAAGGGCAATTTCTCTGTCTCTAATCCAATCATAGTGCGACCTTGTTTTTCTTAATTCCGTTGGTAATATTGTGACATCTGTACCATGAGATGTAGATATTTCTTTGTAGATCTTGAACCACCGAAGCCTCCAATTGTGTCTATAGACATTATTTCAAATGGCTTCTTGGCCGGACCTAGATGTGACATAAAGCCAAATTTTTCATGTCCTCTTGATTTGTTCTTAATGCATATTTCACAAGTCCTGCAAACTGTTCTTATGTTTTTTGCCAAGTTTTTGGTTGTAAATAACGGGCTCATTGTTTTCTGCATCTGTCCAATTCCGATATGACCTAAGTCTTTATGTATCGTTTTTAAAAGTTTCATGCTAAATTCTTCCGATATAACTATTTTCTCTCTTTTCTTTGCCATTTTGAAATAGATCTTGTCTTTTACAATTAACTTGCTTTTATTATTTTGAATTTCTTCATTTTTATACTGATCTGTTAGGATATCGTCCAATTTCATAAAGTTCACAACTTTGAGTTGCTCATCTGCGTTTTCATCTGACTCTAATACGGGATTCCTGCTAAGGCAGTCTGCTTCTAAATTTTGTTTTCCTGGCGCATATTTTATTTTAAATTCATATTGTGATAGATAATAGGTCAAGTCACCTAGTTCTTCATCCGTTCTTGATTTCAAGTTCATGTTTTCTAGCGGTTTATGATCCGAATAAACCGTGAATGATTTTCCTATTAACCAGTATTGCCAGTACTTGACCGCTTCTTTAATAGCTAGGCATTCCAAATAAATTGCTTTTCTTCTTTTTTGTGTTTCATTAAGTTTTTTTGAAAAGTATGCAACTGGTTTTTCCTTTCCATCAGGCTGTAATTGTTTTAAGATTGCTCCAACACCTTCTAATGAAGCATCAGTATAAATATTTATAGGTAATTCTTGGTCAAAAATCTCCAGTACTGGTTGAGTACATAGTAAGTTCTTTATGGTGTCAAATGCTTTCTGACATTCTTCTGACCAAACAAATTTTTGATTTTTGCGCAGTAAGTTATGCAATGGGTCTAATATTATTGCACTCTTAGGTATATATTCGTGGTAAAAATTGACGTTTCCTAAAAATTGTGTTGCTCTGTAAACAAAGAAACGACATTTAACGTTTATTATTCACAGTGTCAATTTCTTTATCAATTCCTATAATAATCTAAACAAATTAAATAAGGTTGATCTTCATAACCTCCAAAAGTCTTTCGGTTTGACAGCACTGCTTTACCAACCGTACGCAACGTTCAGCCTCAATACCTCGCTGCTTTACTGACCGATCGAGTCGCGGCCAAATTCAAAATAAAGAAATGTTATAACTATTTCTTTACATATAGATTAAAAAAATCTATATTTTGGCTCCAACAATCGATTCTTCGAATAATCGATCTCATATCTCCATCCCTACGTCACAGGTTCTGCGTTGCGAGTCTTTGTAAATGGTAAAAAAGTCGCGCAACCAATTACGATCGCTGACCTTGAATGCGTAGGTAGCTGCTATTTTCTGAGTTTGAACGTGGATGATATTTTCACCTTTCGACGTGACGCGGTAGTTTATAAAACGTGAGGCTCTTATCACTATTGGCGTTTAAGCAACCAAAAGCTATGCAGTATTTGCTTTTCCTTATATTTTATAACTAAAATATATACACCGTGTTCCGGACGATATACATAAACTTCGACCAGATGTTCAAACCACGGAAGTAAGCATTTTTCATTATGGACACATTAATAAATTCTTATTTTTTATTTTTTGTTAATTTTCATACAAACTAAATACCTAGACGTAAATAACCCGATATGCATGCCTCTTTATCCGAATTGGCAACGTCGTATTTTCATTCATAACATTTGGCGCGCTGAAACAAATGAAATGCAAATTATTTGATAGATTTCAAATTAAGATACTTTCTCACTGCATAGCTCAATTAAATTTCATTAAATGAAATTACAAATTTCTTTGTAACGAACCCTTTTTAAGTACTACTTCCTTTGTTGGATTTGATTTGTAAAAGCCATAGAAGTATTTGCTAAAGTTTATGGATAACGTGAAGAACACGGTGTATAAAGCAATTTTAACACAGTACCTAATTAATAATACTACTTTTTATTTTGGTTATTTTCTCTTTCACATGCGTAAACGTAACAAAAATATTAAGATACGGAACGCGTGCGAGACGGGCGGCCCGGCATACGGCACCGTGAACGGTGTGCGCGTGTGTGCCTGCCGTTTCATACCTACACCGCATAGAGACCCCTCTGTAGTACTCTGTGATGTGGACGCTCCCTTACAGTATGCGGTCGCGCTTTAGGTGCGGGCAGATTTGAAAATTTTGAAAGCTGTTTCCAAAGTTTACTCAGAATATACTCACTACTGAAACCTCGTTCTAGAGTTCGGAAGCTGGATGAAGTGAAAGGCAGGGAAGGAGGCCTCTGTCCCGCACACGACAACGCCGCTTGAAACAAACGTAGAACATAAACAAAGGACAGTACCCTGAGCACGAGTTTTCACTCTTTTACTTTACAGCGTATTTTCAGTATTTACAGCGTTTCTTGTATGAAAAACTGGAACAGCGCCTCTGATGTGCGAAGAAGGAACTAATTTTTTCCTTGAAAATTGTCAATTTGAAGTTGTCAAAGTCCCAGTTTACGTCTCAAATACTGAAAATTCGTGCTAAGGGTACTGTTAGGTTCATTTTCCCAGTTCCATTTTTCCACGATTTTAATGTTGATCCTAGCATTGCCAGGCGTCCGGATAAAACCGGACACAAACAGCTTTCTGGCCGGCCAAATTAGACTGTATCCGAAATTAGCTTTGTACCTACGGCTTTTGTTAGGGTTTTCAAATTTGATATTTTTTGTAGGTATTAGCCATGATTTGCTTTTCGCTCCACCCGGATTTAAAACCTGATGATGCATCCATCCAATAGCAGTCCACTAGCATCGGGAACAGGGTCTTGGCTGCCGGTGGTCAGGGCTCCTGAGAGAGGAACCTCCTGACAATACGCACCGTGTCCAGTTCTGTACTGCCTTCTGAATCAGGCTCCTGATCCGGCTGCCAAGCGAGAGCCTCCTCAGATAGTTGTTCGAGGCTCTTGCCAATTAAGCCACTGGCAGACACGACTATGGACTTCTGTTTTTTTGTATAAAATTATTTATTACAAGTCCACCTTGAATTATACCTTCTGCAATATACCATACCTTGGGTATTTTTTCCTGGAATCCCACAGTGCCACAGTAGCACCATCTCAACACTATAATTACGTATTAAATGATTATGTAGATATGATTATGGGTTTACATTGAAATAGCGAGTCAGGGCACTCAGGGCCGACTGCCCTCACCTACATTTTATTTTATTTCCATAAGCATTTACCTCGACGTCCTCAAACCGGCTTACTCAATTACTACGATAATAAAAAGAGGATGATGTGTTTTACAAGTGTATGAACTCTAGTTTGTATGTGTAATATAATTTTCCGGTCTACTGCGTTAAGATTCTTTAAAGGTCGTATGCTTAAAATAGCATTTGTACGCAACAATGCAACTAGTCTTTACTCACGGTTATCTCCGCGTTGGGACTGTAAACACAGCCCAACATTCTTTTTATACCAGCTATGCTATTCCCTATAAGACAACTGCAGTCTGCAACCCTGGTCTCGACAACGAGCTTATCGACAAGACACAGATCAACTGATCGATTTGACAGATAACATCGAAACTAAAATGTGAATATGAAGAACTACCAACTTGCCGTCCATTGAGAAATTCTTATTCACTGCCGTCACAGTGGTGAACGCCAGTGTCGCTGTCAGTAGCGTAGTGAATATCAAACTTTATATTAGGTTACAGCGTTGTTTGAGCGCTGCGGCCGCGCTCCAAAAAGCTTACATAAATTTTAGCATCCATTTTATCCAACATATTCCATTACTAAGGCGTGACAAAATTTTAGTCTATTTTCTCATTATTGTAACGCATTATATGTAAATAGGTATGTGCGTTTTGGCATACTACACAATAAATGAGATTTTGGTTTTTCAGTATAATATTAAGCTTCAATATTACTTTCTCATTTTTACTGCGCTTTAGACACTGGGTATCAGAAATAGCGTAATATATCAATTTTGAATGTTTTAATTTTAATTGCAAGTGAAACAATTATTTACTTTTTTTTTTTGATAATAATACATACTATATTTAAAAACTAAAATTAAAAGTAAAATATTTACAAAAATAACTAAACTAAAACTAAAATAATAATAAAAAAAAAAACAATTATAGGGCGTCAAAAAACTCATCCACATCGCTGTCAGTGGGGAAAGTGCCCAGAACGCTGGCAGCATTGCCACGTTAGATGGCAATGCTGATCCTTTGACCAAGAAATTATTTACTAATTCCAAGTAAATGGAAATACAATGGCGGTAAGTCCATTTTCACGTTTATATTTCTTAAATCCACAATTTCCTTTAAGTTTAATATTATTATCGAAACTTGTGTGCCCAAAGCTTAGGCAGAGCGCTTTTATTTAGGCGTTCATTTGGTTATCGCCTAATGTTTATGAAAATATGAATTGATTTTAAACTCAAGGAAATCCGTTAATTCTTACCAAGGCAGTCTACAGATAAAATCACCATTTGCTCACCTTAAACTTCTTCAAGGTAATTTATAAATCATAGAAGTGATACATTTGTGAAGCGAAGACCTTGATATTATAAACAATTACATTAATCAATAAATTTGGCCACTAATTTTGTATCGCTTTGGCACTTAACAAGGAAAGTTACAGCCACAATACTCGTAACAATGAATTTTGACATGTTTACGAAACGAATTTGTGTAATAACAAAAAAATGTGGTTATTATCTTTGATAAGTACTTAGCAAATGGGCTCAGAAGGTGTGACCTGCTTGAGATTGCAATATGATTGTAATGCCATAAAGACCAGAGCAGTGGCTCAGGTATAATGGCCCTGACTTTTAAGTTGTCGTGGGTTCGAAGACAAGCAATGTATACTTTACTTTGTGAAAAGTTGTTTTGTAACTACAGCCCTAATTTTTTTCGTAGAAGCGGAAAAACTGAAAAATCCATTTTTGTATACTTAAATAAAATTGTTAACGAATAAAAATAAATAAAATATTTTACTTTTATTAAAATACTTGTGTAATCCCAAGTTGTAATAACAGATCTTTCATCGCGAAGAGCTCATTAGCGCACAAGCGAATCAATGGCGAAATTACCATCCACGCTCTACATACAATTGCAATGATTTTATATTTATTTGTGTACACACAATAAACAACACAAAAAAACTCGCATAAAGTAACTTGAGCAATAAGTATGCTCAAGTTTTTAAAATAATTATCTGCCAGCAGACCCGCTATGATGTGTGTTAGCATACAGGCCAATGATACGTTACTAGATATAGGTGGTATCTTGTTATTATTCTTCACAAACTCCGAGTAGTTGCCCAACATAACTAGCTCTTAATCATATTAATAGGTGCAGGTATATGACCACCAAGTGGGACAATACAGGCTAATTTAAAAAAAAAAACTAATTGGTTATGAAACCAAGTACCTAATAACTGAATATCATTTGCCAAGGGCTTTCGGACGGGGTGCTAAGACAGGAAACCTCCACGTGCGCCCGTGGACTGGAGTTCCCTCTCGGATACGTCCGGGGGGAAGACCAGTTTTTCGGGCCGGTGCACCCTGGGATGCGGGCAAAAACTCTTCCTTAGGCACTGTGTGCCTAAGGGGTCTCTTTGCCCGTATGCGAATAGCCTGTCGTGTGGACGCTCCAACGCGTGTCTCTCTGGTTAGCAGAGGGCACAGCGGCGGAGCGGGCTTGCGGACGGTGAGTAATGGGTAGCTCGCCGTCCGACCAAGGACCAAGCCCGGGTCGGTGGCGCGTCGTGTCGTATTTCGCGCGTGCCTTCGGGGAGTTGTCAGCAAACTGACGGGGCCCCTTATGGCGCCAAATGCCTGCCGGGGTCGCGGATTTTTCTTAATCCAGGATACCGTGGCCCCGGAACGTAAAGGGCATCCGACGGAACACGGGTGGATTTTAGTCAGTAAGAGTCTGACAGTCCCTCCCGCCTCACCCAGGGCGGGAGGACTCATTTGATGATTTTACCACCTAAAAAAAAGGGCTTTCGGACGGCGAGTAGTGTAGGTATGGGGTAGTTTACTAGTTTTCTGAGTAACTATTATAACCGAACTATAAGACCTACTGTATCACCACAAAGCACACTAATAAATACTTTGACTTTAAGTAATGGGTGACTCACCGTCCGATCATGGACCATGCTAGAGTCGTCGGCACGTTGTTTTACACGCGCGCCTCAAAGAGCTGTCAGCAATATTACGCGGCCCCCCTTAGAAGGCCAAAGCCTGCCGGGGTCGCGGGACTGTCTCATGAGAGAACCGTAACCCTATAACCTAAACGACTATTGTAGAATCACCATGGATTTTAGTCAGTACAAGTCTGACAGACTGACAGTCCCCCTAAAAAAAAATGTTTGGGCCGGCTTTTAGGCTAACCGGATACATAATTGCATATTATTGTGAATACACCAATATTTTACCTCAACACTGTTATTTACTGACATTAGTACCACCCAACTTAAACCACGGAACTGAGTAGGAATTGATTCATAAACATGTTATTTTTTTTGTTTTTATGGGCAGTCTTGAAATTCAACAACTTTATGATTTAAATAGTGCATGAAAGTTTGTATGAAAGTTAGCCTTTTCAATCGCTTTGAATATAGCCATACAAAGAGGCAACACCGCCAGTCTCTTGGGCACATTACATTGAGGATGAATTTTACGATGCTTTGTAATAGTTTAGTTTTATTTTATTTTTTTATAAATTTCTATAGTTAAATTTATTTTGCGTATAGTCATTTATTTTTCAACGGTAAGAAACTTCAAACTCATCATTGTTATACATACCAATAAACACAACAACCAAACACTTCATTATTAAAATGAACTTCCACTTCCTATTCAAATTCAAATAATATAAACAAATCCTTATAATCACAGGTTTTTTTTAAAAATTCTTCACGCTCGTTGCATCGGAGCGGTGTGGCACGACTGGTAAGGTCTTGGCCAAGCGAGGTTCAACTTGCTATGTAGTTATGTATTTACATAATCCTTGCTTGTCACTTTTTGTTTACTATATTGTGTTGAATTAAGTGTTCGGAGCAAGCGCGGCGTAGGACGTCCACCAACTAGATGGACAGACGACCTTATAAAGGTCGCCGGAAGACGCTGGATGCAGGTCGCTTCCAACCGGTATATGTGGAGATCTAAAGGGGAGGCCTATGTTCAGCAGTGGACGTCCTATGGCTGAGATGATGAAGTGTTCGGAAGGATGAATTTCAAAGTTGGTACAAAAAAATGGTACGTGAGTAATGTGTTCGTTTCAATACTCAAATATTCCCAGATGTACCTATTACGAGTAAGTCCACAATCGATTGATGCTAAAATTGATTAACAGACGGGTTACGCGGATTTTCTCGGCTGCGAATGGGATCAACTACGAACGGGGCTAAATGCGAATGGGACCAACTTCAAATGAGCCAAACTGAGAATGCGACAAACTGCAAAAGGGTCCAACTGAGAATGTGTCCAGATGTGAATGGGTCCAACTGCGAATGGGACCAACTGCGAACGGGGCTAAATGCGAATGGGACCAACTTCAAATGGGCCAAACTGAGAATGCGACAAACTGCAAAAGGGTCCAACTGAGAATGGGACCAACTGCGAACTGGTCCAACTGAAAATGCGACCAACTACTATTGGGACCAAAAGGAAATGGGACCAACTGCGAACGGGCCCAACAGAGAATAGGACCAACTGCAAACGGTGCCAACTGCAAATGGAACCATAAGCAAATAGGTCTATCTGCGAATGAGACCAACTTCGAATGGGGCAAACTGCGAATGGTACCAACTGCGAGCGGGGGCCAACTGCGTATGGGTCCAACTGCGAATGGGTCCAACTGCGAATGGGTCCAACTGCGAGTGGATCCAACTGCGAATGGGACCAACAGCAAATGGGACCAAGTACGCAAAACCCCAACAGACGTCATATCAGACGACCTCGACTCGTAGCACCCTGTTCCGCCATGCGCCCTTCGTCTGTCTTTATCATGCATGCATCGATGATCGATCGGTACCCATAGTTGTGAATAAGATACCACACCAGTAATAGGAAGGTCGTGGGGCTGTCTCTTAAGGTAACCGTGACCCTGGAAAGTAAAGTGCTATAGGATCGCCGTGGATTTAAGTCAGTACAAGTCTGACAGTCAATCTCGTTCCGCCTTGGGTGTGAGGACTCATTCGATGATTTATGTATTATTTAAAATTTTAGACTGCCGTTTTTAGTACAATATGAGACTTAAAGGCGCTGAACCAGAAAGTTGGCAACGTCACAAACAGCTGTCAAATATTTCCAAGTTTTAATTAATTTGGTAAATTTACTGCATGAAAATAAGAAAAACCGGCCAAGTGCGAGTTGGACTCGCCCATGAAGGGTTCCGTAGCAGCAAGCATAGATTAGAGATATAATTATATTGAGATTAGTAAGTAATATACACAAACAATAAAAATAACTTTGTTTTTCATAGTATTTGTATGAATGGCAAAGTTATATTTGCGGTTTTTGAAAATGTACTATATCTCAAAAACTGCTAACTGTATCTCATCCAAACCAATTTTCGTTGGTAGTTTTGGTTGAGGTCTACATTATATATTTTTTTTAGTTTTATCATTCTCTTATTTTAGAAGTTACGGGGGGGGACACACACTTTTTACCACTTTGGAAGTGTCTCTCGCGCAAACTGTTCAGTTTAGAAAAAAATGATGTTAGTAACCTCAATATCATTTTTAAAGACCTATTCATAGGTACCCCACACGTATGGGTTTGGTGAAAAATTTTTTTTTGAGTTTTAATTCTAAGTATGGGGGTCACCCCCAAAATTTGTTTTGTTTTGATTTTTGTGTGAAAATCCTAATGCGGTTCACATAATACATCTTTCTACCAAGTTTCAACAGGATAGCTGTTATGCTTTCGACAAAAAGTGGCTGTGACATACACGGACAGACAGACAGACAGACAGACAGACAGACAGACAGACATGACGAATCTATAAGGGTTCCGTTTTTGCCATTTGGCTACGGAACCCTAAAAAAGGCTCTGTAGTGCACTAAAACATTGATATAGGAATGCAATTAAAACACTGAATTTGATGCTGACACCGTTTCAGGTTTAAAAAAGACTTTTTTTACATCTATAACTATTTATTCGTTGTTACGATATTACTTATTGCATTCCCTTATCAATGTTTTAGTGCACTACAGAGCCATATTTCTTATTTCCATACAGTAACATTGCTAAATTAATTAAAACTTGTTAATATTTGACAACTATTTGCGACGTTGCCAACTTTCAGAATAAGAGCTCTTAAACAGAATTGGCAAAAAATGTGATTGTCCTATGAGGAATATTTCAGACTTGGTACATGTTTAGTTGTTTTAACACTATTTACCCGACATATCGTAAAACTAGACCGAATAAATTTGGACAATCTGTTAATATTTGGCGAGCAAATGTAACTTGTCTTGTCAACCAATATTGAATCATATGTGTAAACATAGATTAGGTACACAAGCGTGTGAAAAATGGTAATTATCAAGTAATAACGATACCTACTTGAACAATTAGCTTTGCTGACAGCTGGGGGATCCATCAAATGAGTTTTTCCGGAACGGAATGGACTGTCAGACTTTTTAGTAGGCTATTGAAAGAACACCGTGGATTTTAGTCATGTCATGCACCAAGTAAGAGATATACAAGTTGATATCTAACCTCACTGTTGTTATGATAAAAGCGCTATTTTTAACAGAGTTAAAAAAAAAGGAGGTTCTCAGTTCGACCTGTATGTATGTTTGTCCGTGATTATCTCGCGTTTGGCTGAGCGGATTTTGGTGCGGTTTTCAGGAAAGTGTTCATTGCATTCTGGAGAAGGTTTTACTATATAACACTAATGGATATCCCGTGACGTTGCCCGCGTGGATCCGTTTTTGCTTACTTGGATTGTTAAGTTAACGCATAGATCCGTGTTTGTTGCTTACTAGGATTGTAGATTTTCAAATACGCCGATTATATGAAGATTTTTGTTGAATATCTAAACTAAAAATGAGAAAATACAAAACTGTTTTAAAAAAAGGGAACCAACTTCAAACCAAACACAAAAAAAGTGTAAAATAACTTTTCTTTCGGAAGTCGGTGGCCATGTTCAATGAAATAAAAAAAACAAAGCCACCGACTTTGTATTTGGTTTTGAAGTCGGTTTCCTTTTTTTTAAGTTTTATATTACTACACGTTTACAATTTCTAATGCCCATTGGTACGTATACCTCCCCACGTAAACATATATATTATTGAGGAAACTTTACTATCTACTTTTGGTTTCGGAGCGTGAGAAACCGTTAGGGTGAGTGGGGGGTGAGTCCCCACTCACCCTATTTAAAACTACACTTAACTCAGGATTTTGACTGAGGCTAAAAATGAGAACACGTACTGCCGATTTGGAGGCTACTTTATTCTGATTCTATATTCGTACAGGGCTCACTCGGTGGGCATAGACCGCTGAGTTTGCAAATGGTTTCTTATAACTAAAGTAGAGACACAACATGCGTGCTCAGCTTAATCTAGAGCAGACGGGCGAGGTGTATTCATAACTCCTCCGACCCCAAGTGCGAAATTATCGGAAGGTTCGATTTGAGAATCTTTCCGACAATTTTGCCAATATGAATAATATTTAATTTTAACCATTTAGGCGATTTTAGCCAGGTTATGTGAATTAAAACTGTAAGAAAACTAAAAATAATTAAACCTAAAGTCATATTTATACTAATTATTCACTGAAGTTAAAGTCATTCTTTTTATTCAAAACGCTTTCGATCACTTCACTATGCTTTAACGAAAAGGCCATATATTTCACTTCATGTAACTGATTTCTTTCATATCACTTGATGTTGAGACTGGCATTCACGTGCAACTGGGGTAACGTGACAATAGGATCGATAGGATCTTCTCCACAACTTCTAACTCCATGAAGATGTGACGGTGAAGGTGAATTCCATAAATTTGCAGGTCACAGGGCTCGTCCATTGTCACCAGGTAAGTATCGAATTCAAGTTTTTTACTGATCTCTCCAGGATTACTGATGCTTTGTCAGAGTTGTTCTCAATCTAAGGACTTCGTTGACTTGCTGGACCCTGACTTCCTCTATTTGAATCTCGAGTTGTTTACAGGGAGTGTGGTCATCTTCGAATTTCATTAACTGTTCTATACAGGTAAGTTCATAGTATAGAGCTTGATTATCCGCAGTGCATAAAAACTGATCTCCCGCAGAGAGTGGTCGACATGGTTTTACCAAGCGGTAAGTATTTCATTCCTTTCGCCAGAAGGAAAAGGGTATTTGGGAATGATAGCCAAGGTTATATTTTCGGATTCATGAAAAATTGGTAAGGAAATTAACTTAAAGTAATTATACGATAAATTATCCGTAAGTGAAATATCCATTATAAATGTAATCTGATTCCGGATATCTTTAATAAATGATTTTACACAAATGGTCTCCTCTATTTTCAATAAATTTGTTTCTAATGGATCAGGATACACTAAGTTTCCTGAGTTAAAAATCAATTTTTAATGATACAATAATTCTGTAGAGTTCACAATTAATTGATGTAGTATCGATAATTTACTTATCGCTAATGCTGTTTCGAGTTCGCTTAGCCTAGCAAAGATAGTACGAAAACAGCTTGTAACTACAGAAAATAATCCTGTAAGGTAAGTTAAGAAAATCCAATCAAATTGCTTAGCAGATAATTCTTTTAATAGCAGTTCTATCTTTGTCAGGCGATTATTAAAGTACACAGTATTCTGATTTATTTCAGTTACAGTAATGAAACTATCAAACATCTTGGAGATAATTGTTAATTTTTTTTTGAAGTAATTATGATTTAATTTAAAAATAAGTTCTTCATACCTAACGGCGTCATCATGATCTAGGTTACCAGTTATTAGTTTTATAATAGAACCCAATGGATTTATAAGTTCCCTTTTAGAACGTTTCTGTGGAACTAGTTGTCGATATTTTTCTATAGTTATATCGCGTATAAACTCTGTATGTACTTTTATACTTGTTAATTCTTGAGAATATGATAATACGTCATCACCAATCGATAAGTTGACACATTTGTTGGTAGTTGCTGAGTATGTAATATGAGCCATTATAGATCTTTTCTAAACTTATGAGTTTGATTAGTCAAATGATTCGCTTGATGAATATGTGCTAGACCTTCTTTTACCGGGAATATACCTGGGTTTACTTCAATATTTTGCAGACGAAGGGCCCAGCTAGGGCATTATTACCAACAGGATTCCATACCACCTGCGGAGGGCGTTTTACATTTTTAATAGGAGTTTTAGTAATTATTCCTCCTATTTGATTTGGCAAAATATTTCTTTTAGGTTAACTTTTAACTTTTGCTTGGTTTATCTTTACTTTTACGCTTGTTCAAATCCTTCGCAAAAATAATTTCACCTTCATTGAACTCTATGCTTTTCTTTAACTGTTATCATTTTATCTGTTAAGTGTGTAAACATGAACCTGATCAGTTTTGCATGATCCTTTACCATTTTCTGGAAGTATTATTTTTTCTAACTCTATGCTATAATTATGGGTTAATTGTATTAGTATGTGCGAAAACAACTTCGAATGCAGTGAGTTCAGTGACAGGGTGGATGGAATGATTATATGCCATTACCTAATATGTCATTACAGATGCCGCATCTGTACATTGTTTTTCGTACTTCGCCTATCTGTATATTTCGATTATGATGGAGTGAAATCGTTCTATTAGACCCATTGATTTGGGATTATTGAGTGTGCCAATATGAAGTTCGACTTTATGTAAGCTTAAAAAAAACTTATTTTTTGTTTAACGTATTGTTTCAAAAATCTTTTATTAATTGCGGGTTGTTTGTCGGTAAGCAATTCGTGTTCGATTGTGTTATAACGAGATTCGGTATCACTAAGTTACTAGCGTTAGCAATATGTTTGTCACTACCAATTTGTCCTTGTGACAAAACCGCACCTAGAGCTACGTTCGAAGCATCAATCGTAAGTATGAAAGGCTTTTCGTAGTCAGGATATTGTAGAAGAGGGGCGTGTGACAAGAGTTCCTTGCATTTGTTAAATGCGTCAATGTATTTCTGGTCAATTATAATTTTGTTATGCCCTTTTTTTGTTTTACAAGATATCAATGTTTGGATTTTGCGAAGTCTTTAATGAAACGTCGTCAATAGTAATTTCGTTACGTCTTTTGAAGTCAATCACCATGCTGTATTTTATTTCACCAGATGCGTCCATCTTTTTTGGCACTAGGTGTACAGGAGCATTCCAAGGGGAATGAGACTCTTGAATTACATTGTTTTTATTAATTGATCGACTTGTCTGTCGATTTCGTTTTGAAAAAATAGACCCTGTCTATATGGTTTCACGTGTATGGGGTCTTCGTTTTTAGTCCTTATGTGATGTTTTACAGAATTAGTAAATGTCAAGGGAATTTGGTTACAGTAAAATATGTCCTTGAATTCTTTGCAAGGTCTATAAATCTTTTCTTGTTCTTCTTCGTTAGTGTTGTCAAGTCTGAGATACTTAAATTATTTTCAAGTAACTATATGTGATTTTTATTTAATTTACCTAATGAGTTGTTTTCAATATTGTATTTTTTTATTATGTAATTCATTCTTTTTTTTTGTATATTTATTTTAATTGAAATTGAATGTTTGTATGATCTGAAATGGATTGAAATAAATGAAAATTTAAATTGTAACTTATCTATCTCAGTATTGTTTTGAGTAAAATTTATATCACTATCATCACTTTTATATTCCGTCACTGAAAATGGTTGTTTTATATTAAGTCGTTTTGGGTTATCGGAAGTATTCTGGGTAACTGTATATGCGCATCCATTTACGCAATTTATAATGATCTCTTGGTTGTTAATCCAACAGAAGATCTATTTGAGAATGGATGGTCGAAGATTTTATTGGTATGCCAGAAGTACTGTGAGTGTGAGATGAACTTATGAAACTGTTTCCCTTTGTATTAATCTTGTTTTATTTACGTTTTTCATATTTTAATTCTGTTTATATTGTTTGCATAATTGTGTTCAAATTACTGTAATTGGTTGTCAATTTTAATTTTAATTTTAATTTTAATTTTAATTTTAATTTTAATTTTAATTTTAATTTTAATTTTAATTTTAATTTTAATTTTAATTTTAATTTTAATTTTAATTTTAATTTTAATTTTAATTTTAATTTTAATTTTAATTTTAATTTTAATTTTAATTTTAATTTTAATTTTAATTTTAATTTTAATTTTAATTTTAATTTTAATTTTAATTTTAATTTTAATTTTAATTTTAATTTTAATTTTAATTTTAATTTTAATTTTAATTTTAATTTTAATTTTAATTTTAATTTTAATTTTAATTTTAATTTTAATTTTAATTTTAATTTTAATTTTAATTTTAATTTTAATTTTAATTTTAATTTTAATTTTAATTTTAATTTTAATTTTAATTTTAATTTTAATTTTAATTTTAATTTTAATTTTAATTTTAATTTTAATTTTAATTTTAATTTTAATTTTAATTTTAATTTTAATTTTAATTTTAATTTTAATTTTAATTTTAATTTTAATTTTAATTTTAATTTTAATTTTAATTTTAATTTTAATTTTAATTTTAATTTTAATTTTAATTTTAATTTTGATTTTAATTTTAATTTTAATTTTAATTTTAATTTTAATTTTAATTTTAATTTTAATTTTAATTTTAATTTTAATTTTAATTTTAATTTTAATTTTAATTTTAATTTTAATTTTAATTTTAATTTTAATTTTAATTTTAATTTTAATTTTAATTTTAATTTTAATTTTAATTTTAATTTTAATTTTAATTTTAATTTTAATTTTAATTTTAATTTTAGCGCAAGGCCTATGCAGACCATTTTCGAATCCTTGAAAATCAAGAATAGCAACGCCTGAATATTGATTAACAGGTAACTTTACTCGTTGTTGTGTCCGAGACGGTATATCAATTATATAATTTAAAGTATTATTAATTATTGGAATACAAGTAGTGCTAGTTGTTAATACTTGGTTCTTTAAATCAATTACTGCGTCTAATGGTAATAAGTCCGTCATATCGTGCGTCAACGTCCTACAGATAGAATTTATGCCAAACGTTAGTTGCAAAAGTAGGTATTCGAGGAATTTCCATTACTTCATCGTGTCTACTAGAAGCATGAGTACTAACAACTTGAAAAGGTTCTTTCTTAATATATTCACAGAAAAACTCATAAGCCTTCTGAGGGCTAATGAATGATCTCATGCTACCAGTGTCAATCATCATTCTTGCGTCAATTTCTTCTAATTAAATATAAGGAAGGTTTAAATTAGGATCACAATTTAGCTCTAAGATTTCTTGTCCTTCGATGAGGCCTTGTCCTAAAAATCCACATTCTGATTGTCCTTTGTTGGTTCCAATTTGTCATCACGTATGTTAGAATTCGTCGTGCCACTGACGTCATCATAGTAATAGTTAATTTCATTGAGATTGAGAAGTCAAATTCATTTGTGGGATTATAATAGTATAATTCGTCTCAATAGGGATCGTACACATATTCGTAATCGTTCATAGTGAGTTCATTTAAATTAAAACCTTGCTGCAATGGATTGTACCCGAATCGTTGCGGTGGTTTGTATCCTAACTGTAGGGGTGGTCTATAACCAAACTGCGGCAATTGCAAGCCCAATTGAGAATGATACCTGAATACGGGTTTGAATGGTTGACCTTGACCTATGATTAATTTTTGTATTTTGGGAATTTACATTAGATTTTGACTGAAAAGGTAAGGTGAGATGGCCTTGAACTTAATCCCGTTTGACTATGACTATGAATGCTGTAACGCATAATTATATTGGTCTAAGAAATTGACTTCTTCAAGAACGATGCTCAACGCAGCTTCTAAAGTTGTAGGAGCACTTAAGCCTAACAATACGCATCATATTTTCAGGAAGGTTATACAAAAATACATTTAGAGCTGTCTTGTTGTAAATAATTGTCTTAGCGCTTCTTAGTTCCACGTCATCATTTATTGTATTCACCTTTGACAATACACATTAATAGCGAGCAAACATTTTGGATTCTATTACAAAAATAAAAAAAAATCACCTGAATTATTTTTTTAACGATTCTAATTCAATATTAATACACGCTTCACTACGAGGATCTCCAAAATGTTGAATCAGCAATTCTTTAAATACGGACCATGTAACAATAATTATGTTCGCGTTCCGATAAGAGTGCAGCTGCATCCTCTTTCATCCTACTCGTTAAAACATTAAAAACATAAAGATTTTGTTCTACATTGCCCTTAAATCGATCAACCACATACTGACTTTTTCTCATATAAAGGTTTAAAACTCTCTTTTATCACCATTATACAGCGGAATTAATTGTACAATTTCATTTGGTATCGGTTCAACTGCAACTGTAGTGGGCGTCGACATGATTATAGAGTAATGAAGTGTTCAGAGGTTGCAACTCACTTTTGGACAATCCTATTAAAATTCACACACACACACATACTTAAAATATAACAAACACCCAATTAAAGTATTATAATAATCAGAGATACCGGAGAACAATGAAAAATACAATTTGAAAAACTTCTGTTTTAATAAAGAAAAGGAAACATTTTTTTAACAGTTACTTTAACTTTACCTTTTAAATGGCCTTTCAGTTAAAAAGATTGATTTATCTTAATCAATTATAATAATAATTATGTTAAACTTAACGCTAAAAATGTGAACTCTCTAACATTTACACTACTCTGTGTTATGTTCTAAGAATTGAACAGAGATAAGACCGTAAAATTTCATACAGATTTATCAGCTTAAGACTAAACACTAAACAATGTTATAATGAGCAAGTTTCGATCTCGAAAATAACATACATTTTTATGAAAAATATAGGAGGATTAGGGGAACATAGGATTGGCGAAAAGTTTTACTCACCAACCGTCCGCGACTCCCATACTCGATGATTTCTGCACTCACGCGGTTCAAAAGAATATTTATTTGGTTCGAAGGATTTCCGCATCATCGTAAAGTTTGCGCTTAGTTGTTTTTCGATCGGATTTGGACGACAGAAAAAACGCGAAACTACGAATTTCTTGGCGAAAATCCTACCGGCTGCGCCACTTTTGGTTTCGGAGCGTGAGAAACCGTTAGGGTGAGTGGGGGGTGAGTCCCCACTCACCCTATTTAAAACTACACTTAACTCAGGATTTTGACTGAGGATAGAAATGAGAACACGTACTGCCGATTTGGAGGCTACTTTATTCTGATTCTATATTCGTACAGGGCTCACTCGGTGGGCATAGACCGCTGAGTTTGCAAATGGTTTCTTATAACTAAAGTAGAGACACAACATGCGTGCTCAGCTTAATCTAGAGCAGACGGGCGAGGTGTATTCATAACTATCTACTTATTTCACATCACACTTAAGCCAATTGCTTGACGTCAATGTAACTCTATCAAAGTGAAATCCTGATAATGGTGCAGATTCATAAATCAATTAAAATAGATTATAAGGCAATATATATTTTATGATTATTATTGCGTAAATGGAGTGGAGACCGCGACTCGGCAAGCGTAGTGTGGGACGCCCGCCGGCCAGGTGGAGTGACGACCTACGAAA
This sequence comes from Agrotis exclamationis, assembly GCA_950005045.1. Classification (NCBI taxonomy): domain Eukaryota; kingdom Metazoa; phylum Arthropoda; class Insecta; order Lepidoptera; family Noctuidae; genus Agrotis; species Agrotis exclamationis. The sequence goes on along the minus strand of OX465435.1, from coordinate 20,850,882 downwards.
GGCGGCCGGCAGAGACTGGATGGGGAAAGCTCAAGACAGGGCTCAGTGGCGCACATTGGGAGAGGCCTATGTCCAGCAGTGGACGAATACGGGCTGATGATGATGATGATGATTGCGTAAATGCGCAATCGTGTGACCTGTTTAAATGTTTATTTTGAGCGTTGACTGACGACGCTTTAAGACGCGGACTGACTACGATTTTAATCGCTTATGACCGCGTAAACTATTGTCACCACTATGGAGCGTCAATAAGATTGAAAATTGAAAAAATGACATTTGTGTTGAAATGTGACGTAAGCTGCGAATGGGCATTTATTTTACTGCTTTTCTTTAGATTATTTAAAATATAGACATAAAATTAAATAATGGTTCGGTTAAAGTTTAAAAAAAATGGAAAACCTACTAAATTCTTAAAAAAAAAAACTGTTGTTATCGCTGGAAATACAGAGATCTTCGACGTCAAAGTTTATTTTTGTGCTACAACTTCCCAATTTTTATTGGGAATATCAAACTCTTATTTATTATTCTGTTCGGTTTAAATTCTTCTTTATACCCTTCTCTGTTCACTGTATTTTTCGCGTTGCTTATTTTTATTACATTACGTCATACTCGACGTTCTAAGAAACCAATTTTTGGGAATATGAGATAAGACCGCGCCTTAAGTAAGGTATCTTATTTTACTTAGGAAAACCACCACTGTCAGACTTGTACTGATTCAAATCCACGGTGATCCTTCAATAGCCCTTTACGTTCCAGGGTCACGGTTACCTGATGAGACAGTCCCGCGACCCCAGCAGGCTTTGGCCCTCTAAGGGGGGCCCCGTCATCTTGCTGACAGCCCTTTGACGCCCGCGTGGAACACAACGCACCGTTGACCTGGGCGTGGTCCATGATCGGACGGAAGTCACCCATTACTCACCCCTGGAACGTAAAGGGCTATTGAAGGATCACAGTGGATTTTAATACAAGACCCTCTCGTCCAGCCCTGGGCGTGAGGACTCATTTGATGATTTCACAGTGATAAAAAAATTATGAACCCGAAAGCTATACTCGGTATCTACGACACTTCAATCATCATCATCATCAGCCTATAAATGTTCCCACTGCTGGGACACAGGCCTCCTCTTTGTGAGAGGGAGTGGGCCGTAATCTACCACGCGGGCCCAGTGCGGATTGGTAGATGTCACATGCCCTCGAATTTTTGGTTCTAGGACATGCCGGTTTCCTCACGATGTTTTCCTTCACCGTTTTGAGAGCAGTGGTGTCGAAATAAATTACACAAAGTAATGCGCCTGACGGGGTTCGAACCCACGACCTACAACTCGTAAGTCGAGGCCGATACCACTGGACCACCACCGCTCTACACTTCAATCGGATTAGTGTTATCTGTGATGTCTAATTGTTTGTAATCATATATCCAGTAATCTATAGGTATAATTCAGATACCTAAGTAGGTACGTAATACTTATCACCAACATAATCATAGAGTTTAACTAAATGCGGTAGTCGCGTAAGATAGTATTAATTTGTACACTCAGCGATAAAAATAGCTATTGCATTAGGTTTCTGGACCTGGATTATTTTTAGTATATGCGAAACATGAATATAGTTTGTTCAGAATCAGTAAATGATTCGATTCCAATATTTTTTACACCATGTTATATTTTTTTTTCAAAAATATTTTAATTTAATTTTATTACCAGTTAATTAAAATACAATCACGGTTAGGTACCTATTGCCAAACTATTATCACGAGTGTACAACACAGGAGACGCGGTTTACGCGGGTATACCGCGAAATGAGCATGTTTTTGAACGGACAACCGGGTAATATAAAAGCTTATAACTTTGTGATTTTTTATGATACGGTTTTAAAATTTTGTACATAGATTCTTTACACAAAAATACTAGACAGGTGTATCGGCTTTCGCATAAACAAAAAATAATGTTGTATATCGGAAGGAACAGACTGTTTAAAAAAATCTGAAATCATGATCACAACTCTGCTTATCACTGTCCACTGCTGAACGTAGGCTACTCCAAAGCTGTGCCACATCACCGTGTCCTTTACCTTCCGTTTATGATTCAGCCTCGACAACCTGGGTTCGACAACCCACAGGCGATACCGCTTTTTTTTCTGAATGGCATCTCACAGGTCAACCGTTATTAAGTTCTGTTCTGCTTAACCGGACTTTCCTGTGGTTGCCATAGATTACTCTTAAGGCCTCCAGCCAGGGCTTAAAACTAAAGAAAACTACAAACTAAGTGACCACACGCTAAGGGCACCCCTGTGGGATACGAACCTCGGCTTAGGGCGTTACTGAGGACAGCGCAAGGAACAGGCTGGATCACAATCATATCATTAGTTAGGGGCTGATCTAAAACTGCTGGCTCTGCATCGCGGGCTGGCTCATGCAAGGGTCGGTGAGGGCATTGACTAGGACGTCGCAGCGGGCGTCCTCGGCGGCGAGGACGGAATGACGGAGTCGGTCTGTGCTTGTGCTTGGGAAGCGTGCTGGTTTCCCTACGGCTTTCCTGGAGGAGAGTGATGGGGTCATCGGGGGTGACGAGGGTATGACCGGGCGTCGAATGATACTAATACGCGATGGTTCGTATCGTGCGGCAGGCGATACCGCTGGTCTTGCAGGCGTATAAACGCTACGGTGAACGCTTTCAATCAGGTGTACCGTAAACTTGTTTTTCAATGAATGGTATGAAAAGGCTACAATAATTTATTCCATATAGCTTGAAGGCACATTACGCTTACAAATACACAGTCTCCCCTCGTCTCGTTTGCTTCATCTGCCATCAGTCCTTAACCCATTCGATGCCACCTTTTTTTAAAAGTGGTTGACCAGGTGCCACCAGTTTTTATTATGTTATATGGTAGGAAATGGATTACTAATGATGTATTTAGATTTAAAAAAAATAAATTTTGTTGATAAATACGAAAAAAAAACACCAAACGCATAAGGTGCGTGGGTGGCACATGGTGAAAAAAGTTTTTCGAAAGATCCGAGAACGCACTTTTGAGAGTATATAGTGGATGGTTTTATGCACGACTGGTAAACATGAACCAATAATTAAATCGTTAGGGTGTAGGGTAGGTGACAGAAATAAAAATACTCATATAAGGTCAAAGCAGTCTTTGATTCGCCTTTTTCATAATTATATTACAAGTCCGTATTTTCATAATAATTATTATAGTAAAATGAAAAATATTTAGCAAATACAGAAAATATTTATGCTAAGAGCTTCAACATAGTTATGTAAAAAAGTATCTAAAAAAAAGCTAAAAGATTAGTAATGTAGGTAGTCTAGCAGAATAGTATATCCCTTAGGATATAATGCTTGAGGAGAAAACAAAAGACCTATAAACGACAAAAATACTAGTTACTTTACACAATTCATCCCATTCAAATTTAAAAATAAAAGCGTATTTTCACAAACGGTTTTATTTTGTACCATGTAGGGTATGTAATACGAACACTGCAGTAAAATATCTCTAGTTATAAAATAACGTTATAAAGTTACAATAGCAGTAGTATGATTATTGTCGATGTGTAAGACCATCCATGAACAAAGTCATTGATAAATGCCATTGAACGCACCATTAACGTTGGTATGTTTTGGACTTCAAAATTTATCCAAAATATTATCAGTAGACTTAAAATTACGTTGTTGTAATAAGTAAATGACTAAATTTGATTAAAAAATCATATTTACCTACCTTTTAACACCTAAATCACTGTAAAAACTTGATTTATAATACTAGCAAAAATCACAAGCACAAAAACCGGCGTCAATTCAAATGTGACATTTCTTTTACTACTGTAACGGTGTTGCTATATCAGAAATATAATCTAGATTGAGGTAAATTAAAAAATGGCAACAATAATGCGACGCACAGTGAATAAATGATACTTTATTAAAACATACACTACACGCATACGGGTGCGTTGCAGGCACACAAGTAAAAAAAACTAAAACGCACGCGAGTGCGTTGCTGGCATGGAATGGGTTAAAAAAATCTGCAAGCTGTCCAGATTACTTCATGAAAATTATCTACAATTAATGTACCTTGATAGAAATCAGGCTTAGTTTTTCATATCGTTTTTTTTTGTAGCCCGTTCTAGTAACTTACAAACATGAAACACACAAACCCTCCGAACTAAACAGTAGAACAACTACTTGTAGATCTTACAAATATTTACTCCGTGTCGGGGGTTCGAACCCCGTCAAAGTTTCGTTTTGTTTTTTATGATAATTGTCCTTACGATTAAAGTATTTGTCAGTCTATTAGGTTACAATAAAGTCATAAAATGTTGAAACATTCGATTCTATAATACTTGAAACCAGACTGATAAAGTGTTTATTTTTATACATTTTACCTGTATTTCAGACTAAATTGTAAAACGTAAGAGTGGTTTAAGCTTTTCTGATATCAGCTTTGCTGTTTTAAATCTAGATAAGTAGCAGTCTCACAAAAAATCTTGTAATTTTTCTGTTCATAACATCTAATTAAATTATTTTGTAAATACTGCCTTTTCCATTTTTCTTTAGGAGCATTTTTCCACAAATTGCATGGCTATTCTCTTTAGACTTTAAACTGAGCGCGATCGCAGCGCTCACGCCACCCTGGGATAAAGTTTGCCATTAGGTGCGTCCAAACAGAGCGAGCAGCCTCGCGAGGCATTTGCTTCACGCGGCAAATGCCTCGCGAAGCTGCTTGCTCTGTTTGGACGCGCAATTAGGTGCGTCCCCACAGAGCGCGCAGCCTCGCGAGGCATTTTCCGCGCGAAGCAGCTCGGTTGGTGTGGACGTGTCTCGGGCGAGGCTAGTGACAGCGCTGTCGCGGTCGATCGACCGAGCCATCCAGTGTCGGCTTTTGTTTTGCTCGCGTATATTGTTTCGTGGCTCACAGAGTGAGCAGCCTGGCTTGTCAGTTTCCTCGCGGAAGAACACCTATTCATTAAACGACGACAGCAACACTATCCACATGGATGATCTCAAAGCTGTCTCGACGATCGCAGAGTCCAGCGTCCAGCCGTCGCACACGAGGGCTCTCTCTGTCTCCATAGAAACTGCTGGTGTGGATTTAATTACGAAGGTGACGCATGTTTTTAATAAAAATCTATTTTCTGTTGAGCCAAAATCTAGCAATGTATTTAAAAGTCTCCACTGAACTTTGAGACAAAAAAGGCGATAAAAATAAAACAAAAAAAAATTGCGATGTACAATCATTTTATTTTCAATTAAATAGGAATGTTTACATAAAGGACACATAACTCTAATGAATCTACAATACAATTTAGTGACACTTTGACACTTCGGTAACAAAAGTGTCAACTTTTTTTCTCATCAAGTGACAATTTTCTTACATTTGGGCAGGCTAGCAATATTTACAAAATGTAAGAGGGTTTGTAGGAAATAGTAATGTTTTTACGATTTTGCTTGCTTAATGAAAATAAACAAAATTTTATTATCGACCCGTCTCTGCTTAACATGTCGCCACTTATCAGGTCAAAACTTGTACATCTTTAAATCTAGAAAAAGTAATTCAAATTGTATATGTCTTTATTTTTGAGTCGTACCAACTTTAAACATTCATACCCTTATTTGCATGAATGAAACATTTCTGTTTCAAGAATCGGATCTAGACGGAAATTCAACACTTCGAAACGTTTTTTGTTTCTCTAAATTTAGAATAAATTATGGAAATAAGTAGTTAGTCTTAGCAATTTGTCAAACTGGTTTCAATGTATTATTTACAACTAAAATGCATTTAGCAGTCTAGTTTGTCTTATACGGTTGGACAGACAACACATGTCGAATTGTCTTATTTAAGTCAAATTGTCGAATTTATTTTAAAATCGTTACTTTCTTTCGTATTCATCACACGAGGATTCAGATTTCGTGAAACTATATTTATTTAATCTTGAAAGTTCATATCGAGTCAGTGTTTTGAAGCAATCATTTTACATCATCATACAAGTAATTATGTCATAACATGTAATTATGTGAACGTTTTTGGTAACGTGCGCAAGAGTTGAATTTCAAGAAGAACTGCTCATATTTATTTTTTAATAAGGTAGGTAGGTATGCATTTTAAAATTCATTGTTTTCCTTTTGATAAATTAAAAATCCGATTGTTTGACATTTCCATAAACATATTATTTTTGTATTTATAAATGATACTAGAATCGAAATCATCTATAGATGTGAAAAAGTCACTTCCATATACGTGTAAACTAAATTATTATTCTTGTGTATTTACATAATAATACAATAACTAAATAACATTGAAAAAATAAAGCAAAAACGGCTGTAGTTCAGTAGATCATGTGTCAGACATGCGATGTAAAGGTATTGGGTTATCCTATTGGTTGCACTTTAAATATTTTTGGAATATAATTCTACAAACTAAGTGTACATGAAAGTTGTAACATTAAGGGCTGATTATTCAATAGTCAGATAACTTTTATCTGAGGAATAAAAATGGCGGTTTGATAGTTTATCTATAGAAAATAATGTCAAACCGCTATTTTTATTCCTCAGATAAACGTTATCTGACTATTGAGAAATCAGCCCTAAGTAAACATAAATATATAGACATAGCTATGAAAGTTCCGTTGAAAATATTAAAACTCAATAATATTCTTAAACACAGATAATTCTCTTATATTCTGCAATCTCTTTATGAAATAATTTAGGTTCACCAAGAAAAAAAAACTTCAAAATCTTAAACTTTCACAGCTTCGTCCATAATCACAAATTAAATATCTCTATACAATATGTACAAAATACTATCATTAAGAAGAATTTGAAAAGACATCAAAATCAGGCAAGTAAATACGAAGAAAATAAACGGCAGTATGTAACGATTTGTTATGTATCATATTGGGCAGTTGTAAGATCAAGGTAATAATATAAAAAGCACTGCTCCTATAATAACCACAAAGCGGACGTTGTATTGCATATTTAAGCGAAAACAGGATTCCAAACTCAATAGCGCGTGCATATTTGGCTAATTGTAACACGTAACTAAATTGTTGAACTATGTACAATCAACATAAGAGTTAGGTATGCAGACTTATAGGTTTTAAACAGGATGTAAGCTTTATGTATGCACTCTTTGGAAAAGCGTCGAAAACTTCCTGCCTTCATACCTAACTTTTTTGTTGTCTGTATAGTGGGCTTCATTCATTGGATACCCCAATAATGAACGTTGGTACTTCCAAAACCTAACCTTTGCGATGGACGTTGACTAAACGCTTTATTGTTAAGCAAATTGAGAGACTTACATGAAAACAAAAATGAAACGCAACAATCACAGGGTTAATTTCTACAACATTATTTTTATTATATGCGAAACCTGAATATAGTTTGTTCAGAATCAGTAACTGATTCGATTCCCATAATTTTTACACCGTGTTCTATATTTTTTTTTTTTCAAAAATATTTCAATTAAATTTTATTACCATTTAATTACAATACAATCACCGTACGGTTAGATACCTATTGCTAAACTATTATCACGAGTGTATAACACAGGAGACGCCGCTTACGCGTGTGTACCGCGAAATGAGCATGCTTTTGAACGGACAACCAGGTAATATTTTGGCTTATAACTTTGTGTTTTTTATGATACGGTTTTAAAAATTTGTACATAGATTCTTTACACAAAAATACTAGACAGGTGTATCGGGTTTCGCATAAACAAAAAATAATGTTTTATAGAAACTGTTGATCCTTTAACACCCTTTTTAGATCCAGACACGTGATTATCAAGTCATATCCAGTTATATTGGAATTCAAGTCAAAAAGTAACATTTATTGCTACCAAATTATATCGCATAATCTGATTAAAATTCGGTGTAAAGCAATTTATAAGTGCAATAAATTAAAAATAATTTTGTCTTTTAATATTATGTGAATGTTTTTTTCCTGTTTGACGGTAAATCCGAAAATAATTAGCAATAATTATGCTGCGTTTTTTTAAAACGTAGGTAATTGTTGATCACTCACAAACACAATGCCAGTATGGACTCTATTTTCAGGATATTTCTTTTATTTTTGGTGAAAATCTAACAAATGAAAAATTATTACACATAAAAAGTTTTTGGTAACAGTATTTTTGCATATCTGTTTAAATGACAACAACTTTTTGGTAAAAGTTAAAAAGTTTTTTCGAAACGCAATTATACATGAACCAAAATATTTTTTTTTACCTTATATTTAAACTGAATAGTATCAAATTTCTTTTTGGATGACATCATCATTACATTTAATTATTGGTATTTATTGGACAAAATCTAGCAACACGAAGTATAGAATTAGCATTTATTATAGTCGAAGTATAGCTGAAATACATCTTATGTTAGTGCTAGATTGCATGAAACCACACTAACTAAATTTAGCACCAAAAAATTTATTAAATAAAAAAAAACAACCCATCAGTCTTACTAAAGATTAACGTGTTGCTCAGCAAGTGAATTGTGGAAGTCCAGATAGTCAGTCACTCCATGTTACTAGCATTTTGTAAGACTACTGAGGCAAGTAATGATTTAATTGCATAATCCAGAAGTGCTAAATTTATTTAGTAAGAGATCATGCAAGCCAGCGTTTAGTACTTTATTATTATTATTTATTTATAACTTGTTAACAATTTTGTAACGTAAGCTTTAGGCCTAAACTCCTATACTAAATGGGCCATGTTACTATTTTATCTATACTGTTCTATCATTTTCTAACCTGAAAGTAACAATTCGCAGTTCTTCAAAACGTCAAACGGGTACAAGACCACTTTAGCGATAGAAATCTTTCATTCTTCATCCTACAATCAAAAAAAGTTCAAATAATTATTAAAAATAGGAAAAGCTTTTAAACTTTACGAAATTAGAATTCCAATTTCCACAATGTTGGAGATTCAGAACGATAGAAATGAAAATTTTCGACTTGGTATTTATTTTTGTTCAGCTCTTCTGATCAATTTTCTCAATTACCAACTTTCATAACAATCCCTACGTAACAATCTAATCTAATCAACACATCAAAGGATTTATCTAACCTCCTTTTATCAACAGCTCATCCCTACAAAATGCCTGTCACAAACATGGCCCATTGTGTACAAGAGCGTCATCACAAGCATATACAATTACATAAGCATAGCGATGTGATGTCAATGTACCTTTACCTAATCTCTTCATAAGAATTTAATTGAGCTCCGTTGCCAACTTTGGATCGAGATAGGCCCCTTTATAGTCTATGATAAAACCAAAAGTTTATTTCGCAATAAGCAGCCTTCAAAACAGTTAAAATGATGTTACATCTTTTCATTACAAAACAAATAACTAAATAAAATGTAAAAAATAACAAAAACTTAATTTAAAAATAATATCAATTTAAATCCTTAAAGGGGCCAGTCTATATCAGTTGCGCAGCCTCATAAGTCCTTGGTCTACTCGGTCTACTCCGGTCTTCTGCCAGTAGACCGCGGTCTACTTCAGGTCTATATCGTCTCCAAGGAGATCTTCGCACTCCTTCTCCCATTGTTTGTCGTCACCAGCTTTTTCTGCTACAACTTCGTATTCTTTGAGTTCTGCTTCTAATTCTTTCTCCCATTGTTCTAAAATAAGTTAATTTTTTAGTAGTTAGTATCGTATTAAGTAGAAAATGAAGAGTTAATCCTTCGTTTTCTGATAGCCTGAGGGCCGTCATTTGCAGTTCAAAAACGTGATAAATAATTGTATACGTTTCAATCACATAGTGACAAAATGGGCTTTCAGAAAACTGAAATGGGTTGGTTATTATTTACATTTGAAATAAAAATCTAAATCCGAGGCTCAACAGTTGATTAAGTAATTGTTTTCCATCTGCACATTTCTGAACATATTATTTTCATGACAAATAAAGCCTAATAAAACAGTTTACTAACAGGCTACTTTATATTTCAGTCATGTCATCGCATCACGTTTTTGTTATTATCTATTTCTGACGTAAAGCAATGTAATCGTGACATAAGATACGTTGCAATAAAGGTGCAGTTCGGAAACACACTCCTTATCGTATCGTACCTTCTGTGTAACTAGATGAAAACGACAGAAGACGACAATATTCCTATCTATAGAAGAATTAGAATCAAAATCAGAAATATTTCTTGGTTAATCTTGGAAACTACCGTAGAGCCTTTCATATGGCGTATTTTGAGCTGATCATATTTTAATTTTATTGCCATCGTAACGTTAACAAGACAGTTGTTTTCAACGAAATCGTCGTCATTGTAATTAGGCCTGTCGCTACGTTTTGAGTATTTTGTCGGCCTCAGAACTATACCTTGTTAAGGCTGTGTTTTTTTTTAATGATAAGTGAATCAGCTCTCGACTCAATATAACTCAGCCTCAGTGCAAGTATACTTACGTACTCGGTCAATGAAACTGATGGTCCTTCAGTTCTTGAAATGTACTGTGTACATAAATATCTTATTGTGCTTCTATTTACTTTTGCATAAAATATCGACCATCTTTTATAAAGTAGGTATATCAAACTGACAGCGACATTACTATTTGGCAAATTTTCAATATACATAAATTAATCACAAGGCACTATCTACAATTAAAATCTAAAATAACAACACCAATATTATTTTAGAATAATATAATTATTTCAATTCATAATAACTAACTATAAATGCCAATTTTTCATTTTTTAACTATACGTTGTAATTTCACTAAACAATGTTTGAGTGTCGAAGAGTATAATTATATACTGTCGCTAGTTACATTTTGGTACCTACTGAAGAAGCAGACCACACGGGGCACCATAATATTAATGCCAAATCCCTTGTCCGTGCATAAAAAATGGCATTAATACTCTACAATACAGTCCCAAGGTCACCAAAGATATTCTCGAGATAGAAACTAAAATTTTGGAGAAGAGTCGCGTAGACACACAGATAGCCAAATTATTGAGTCATATTTTCGGGACTATGATTAAATGGACACCGATTTACGTTTATGATCACGACTAATTTATTGCTTAATAGTTTTTGGTTGGATTTGCTAGAGGCTTGAGGAAGAACTTAATTGGAATGTATAGAATAGATAGCTGATATCTTTTAAAATTGTATATACATAAATACATACCAAATAATATAGATACGAATTTAAATCAATAATTTGATAAATATGTCAATACTGTCACACTGTCGTATATATCTGAAGAAAACCATAATCTAGATATAAATACAGATAAAAATGCTTCTAATCTTGACCAACCTCAAACCTCTAGCAACGAAGCAAGTACTAAAAGAGTCAACAACAAAGAAATCCGGGCGACAGCATACTAGGCCTGTAGTCACAATTGATTCAACCATCAAACTCTATCATAAATGAGTCCAACTAGTTCTACACAACTTTTATAACATTGGATTATTCTCCTGATTAATATAGACCTAATGCTAATTGTAAATAATTACAAAACAAACTGGAAAGATAATGTGTTGTCAGTAAATGTTCCAAAGAGTTCGCAACACGGCAGTTTGTATGGATGTTTCATAATTGACTGTCACTCATTCGTGATATGTCGCGGCTGTGAATCTTTTTGCGTACAAACAACATATTCTTCAATAAACAGATGATCAATCTTCCAACATTCCATAAATACCTTTCTTTTCTACAAGACCTTATGTGTTTTTCTTTTAGGTCCACAGCTTAACGTTCATAATCATTTGCACGTCTATTTATTGTTAAAATCATTACAATTAGATGAAAATTTCAGACAGGCTGACAACACAAGTTTATGTACAAAAAGATTTAAAGTTTCAACATTGCTACGCGAAAACAATTCAAAGGCAGTGAGAAACAAACGCGAAGAGATAACGACCAACTTTGAGAAATATATAAGCGGATATAGATAAATAAAACACAAGACAAACAAGCAATAACAGACCATAAAGCTCAAGGGAGAGGGTTGATATACAAGTAGCAATGTCAAAACCTGAACAATATATACTTACATTTAACGCTACTGAGCCGAATTTTAATGAACTGTGTGATATTATCAGCTATATAACCTTAATCGATACTTAGACATATATAACATTTAGTAGACATTAAAATAGGTTCCATTGAGAAAATGTTATCTTGATTTTTATTCTTTTATAGATAAGTATACAATTCAACCGTAGTGGTCTTTACGTCAATAGCGAAATCATAAACAGAAGATGTTCCAATCTGTTCAGATGATGCTGCTAGCTATTGAAATACAGACCAGTGTGCTACCAGTGACATACAACAGATTATAAATAAATACATGGTTATATATACAGTTATCATAGTCCTTAAATCAAGGACAGAAAAGCTATATTGTCATATAACATTCACTTTGTTTATATATACGACACACGAGATAACAACAAGGATGAAGATATGACACAGTGATATATCTTTAAAAGTTCAAATTATAATGCAAACAGCGATAAATTCTATATAAGTAGTAACGCTTGAAATTATATTTATAACGTGTGAGAGGAATAACAGTGATGTGGGCTTGACACAATAATGCCATGACTGACTGTCAAGCTTCATCATAGGAGCGGAAACGATAATAAAATCATCGAGGTAAAAAAATCTCTTAGAAAATAAATATTTTTTAAATAGGGTACAGATAAGTATAGGTGAATATATACGGATATTTTGCAACTCATTCTAAATACCTCATAGCGAAATAGGACCTACAGTGTACAATATTAACATTTAAACCGATTTTTAGTTTTCTACAGTTACATGTGCGTACCCGCTAGCTATATCGTGATGGCATTATTTTATCAAGATTGAAACAATTGTCATGAAGATAATAGCATAGTACATTCTTTGATGCAAGCATCGTATCGACTAGATATTTACTGTTCTATACATTACTCACTCCCTAATACAAAAGGGAGTATATACAAACGGTCTACAACACTAGAATCTTCAGAAATCTATTTTCATTATAGTGATTTTCGAATCATACATGCAACGTGTTGAAAGAGGCAATATAGATGGGTACAATGCAATTTAATTTTAATCTTCAATAACAAGAATCACGGAAAATACACTAGTTTTCTTAGTACACATAGAATCTAGCTAGACCATACAATTAGAGAATAATATATAGAACAGTGGTGTTATAGTAGTGTGTGCTGCGCATGTTAAGTCGTCCTTTAAGCTGCATTCCGGGGAGAAAGAAAATATGCGTTTAGCAACAATTTTAGTATCCATTTAGTAAGAATTTCTAAATGATAATGGTTCTAATGGTTTTCGATTTTGATTTCGAGTGATTGTTTTAGGTTATTAATTTCAGTATTTTTGGGAACTCTCAAGTTCTTCTTTTTTATTGTTGAACAGGCGGTATGTTTTGGTCAAGGAGTGGTGGAGGGTTCTCAAAGTGTTTTTTTTAGTAAAGAATGGTTAATCAAAAGTGTAATAGCCAGACAATTATTTACAAATACAGAGAGCATGCAATGCAATATTATATTCCTCAAAGTTGGTTCTGATTAATAACAGTGAATAGTTTCGCGACGATTCATATTTTTATATCAGTCATAATGAAGTAACTTTTTAATGAAAATGACAAAAATATAACTAAATAATATAGCCATGTGTGTGAGAACATAAATCAAATTAATAATAAAATAAAGAGATTATTCGTTAACGTAAATAGAATAAATTATACCGATGTAGTAATGGTTGAATAAATCGTGTCTGATTTTAGCAGTCTGTGTTATAACTCCCTTATCAAACTATTAAATACTTTTATTATTAAAATAACAATACTTCTTGGTAATAATAGAAATAAGGCTGTAAATAAAAAGTCTAAAAATCATGTCTTACCATCTTCGTTTTCTCTATCAACTTTCAAAGACTTTATTAGTTTCTTGGCGTCATCGATCGACTCTTGCGACGATTTCTCATTGACTATCAGATTCTCGCTTGCCGATTTATCATCATCTAATTATGGAAGAAAATAAAAATAAAAGAAATAATAAAAATCAAAATGGTGAAGAACGAACGAATATATGATGTTACTTGGAAACCTAAATTTTATTTTGTAGCATGTCATGAATTAATTATATTTGTCAAAAATCGCATTTCATTTTTATAAGTCAATGATTTTTACACGAGAAGTTTTTCTCCCCTTAAATAAATCATTTTTATCGATGAGAATCACAAAGCTGTCCAAAATGGATACCAAGATGTTGCATCAGTGAAATGTCAAATCAGTTCTAGAAAATTGCCTTGCAAGTTTTCGATTGACGATTAATCATTTCAAGTATTGGGAGATTTAGCCGTGCGGCGGAAACAAATTAATGTTTATCGTCGTTTTATCAACGTCTAAATGGTCATTTAGATGGTAATTTTTTGGCAAAATCGACCAAAAATTCGACCCGTGTAAATGCTCCAATTCAGGTACTTTTTCATTAGCCAAAAATGTTATAAAAGTTCCAATCACAATTATAACTGTGAAAATACTTTTGAATGTAATCTAACTACTATCACTCAAGTTGAGAAATACTTCTCGAGTAAATGATAAGTCAAATCATGGTAAATGTTCTATCATGAGGATGTCAATGTGTGGTGCTCATACCCTGGGAGTCGTCGGCGCTGCTCTGACGGCCGGCTGCCGCATCCGCTTCGTTGGCCTGGCAGATGAGAGACATGCGGTAGAAGTAGTTCCGCCAGAAGTTCTCCTCCGTGATACTGGAAATAAAGTTACACAATATAATAAAAAATAATGAGAAGATATTACTATGACGGTTGAAAAAGTAGCTGGCCTAAACAGTCATACTTGTTTTCGAAAATGTGTATGAACGGGGACTTGCGAAAGGAGTATTTGAGGATCACGGATGAAAATTGAGCGATCCCCTTGGCGGTGGTAGGGTTCACCAAGACCATTTGGCTTGCTACCATCATCCTGTTTCTAGGTAAGCTCGCTCGTGCCTTGATTGAGGCGAAGAACAAAATCATCTACACTAATATTATAAAGAGGAAAGATTTGTATTTTTGTGTATGTTTGTAATGAATAAACTCAAACTAGACCGATTTTAAAATTCTTTCACCAATTGAAAGCTGCTTTGGTAACTTTACTCTAGAACTGTGCCAAGTCAAAATTTATTTCAAAAAGTTCGTCGAGTTTAATACGAAGAAGTTATATTATACTAATTGTCAAAGATTTCTTATCTTTTTATATCGTCTTTCAGCAAAATATGGAAAAAAATCCCCGAGAAATTACTTTTATTTTATCAAATTTTTCTGGTTTTAACTTCTTGTAACTGCTTGACTGCTTAAAACATTTATAACGCTCACGTGAGTGTCGATTTCGCATCTATAACGTCATGATGACTTAAATAAAACATATCAAACATATCCTTCTATAATTCGATGGTCATATTCACGATACACTATCACTGCTTCTGTCAATCCTTGTCAGATAGCTATGATAAGGTCATTCTTATAACCTTAGCCAGACTAAGGCATGGAGTTAATCAAGACTGGCTCACAGGTCAACAAACGTAGCATGACCACGGTAGAAACGAATTTTGTCAACGGAAGAATCGACAAAATGTCTGATTGTAGAAAGATTTATACCTATCGCCCTCAGCAACACTGGGTGTAGGAAATATCTTCTCAACAAAGACAATTTGTCTACATCGTATAGGGGCTCAACAATATTAGATCATCGGTTCGAATTCGAACCCAGGAAAGCGCATTATTTTGTGCGTGTAATTTATTCACATCATAATCAGGATCGTGCATATCCTTTCTTTGGGGTGGTAAATAAATCACATGACGTGTCCTCCCACAAAAATTCATCCTGTTCCCTCAATTGCCCTTTACGTTCTAAGGTCACGGTAAACTGCTGTCAGACAATCTCTTGAAAAACTTCATGTCCTGGGGGCCAATTCTCGATTTTCGCCATTTATCTCGAGTTAGAGATTGTAAGTCTATCTCTATGTCTATCAAAAATACCTCTATCTCTACCAAAAAATGTCGAATTGAGCATAATTCCGTATTCTCAGTCAAAATAGAAATAAATGTCACGGAAATGTCGAGTCGAGCGAAGATAATGTTGAAGAATCGCACGTTCCGTTTTAAGTAGCTATGAGTGAATGAATGATTTTGATTTAAAACGCTGACTAAACCTAATTATTTAAGTATAAAACGAAACGTTTAGTGTAAAAATAATCAGTTTGACAGTTGACTGTCTGTCAGTGTCTGAATTTGCGCCTTTTTGCGGTTCCTTCAAAATTTTTGTTATGTTTTCATGTACTCTGTGTTAACATCACTAGATTTGGTGCACACAAGTAATTTAGGTATTTTAGTGTGCAATTAGTATTTTTGGTGGGTAAGGTTAGTTTAGTGAACAGTTATACATGACTCTACTAAAATTATGAAGCAGACTATTATTTACCTTCGTTTTCAGGTCTATTTTCGTGGTGTCCCGAATTACAGGAGCCAATAGATCTATTAGAACCCCTCAGATCAAAGAAATAGCCAGATAGAGCGCTCAGAACACGCGAGTGTGTCGACCAAAGTTAATACAAAATCAAAGGTTAATACAAACTCGCGACAGTACCAAGCTACGCATCGTCTCGCTCACACGTCACTAGTGATTTGCCATTTTATGTCAAAACATGCCGTCTTGTGTGTTTAAACACTGCAAAAGTTGTTCACAAAAACAAAGAAAACAAGATGGAATATCTTTCCACACGTAACTCTTGTTATTTTTATTGTTTTGGTATTTATTTTCCATAAAATATTTTCGGCTCACTTGAAACACAAAACCTTAACAGTAAATCGTCTGTGTTGCTAGTTTATGACGGGTAAATTACCCTGAATTAGGGGAATGTGTGTGTGTGCTGAAACCCATCCTTAAATAGTTTATTAAACAAATTACCAAAAAGCGTTATGAAGTGTTATCTGGTCTGATATAAATTAATTAAATAGGTAGTAAGTAATTACGCATATTAACTTTTATTCCTTATTATTATTCTGTTAAATAATAAATACTACACGCTTTTGCTCTCTGGGTATAACCATAAAGCAAAATCGCGTTTCCAATTAAAAAAAATAGTAGTACAATATTTGAGAACAATTTAACTGAACAAAAATGTGGGAGTATTTCTCAATATCTAGCAAGCGTAAACGCACACAGATGCACGTGTTCGTACACGGCGCGACTTATCTGCCGCGCACACATAAATAAAAACTGCCATCACTTTGTTGTTCGCGCACGTTCTATCTGCCTATTTTTTTGATCTGAGTAGAACCTTTATTTAATCTTTATTTAGTCTGAAGTTTTTAATGACTTCTGTTTCGGTCAAGTCATAAATATCGACGGCGGGATAAGTGCGCTGTTGTCACCGAGTATGGGCCAGTTGCTCGCCACTTTCCAACAACTCCTAGATAAAAATGCTAATAAAAACTCGTCCATCTTTCAGTGGTTTCAAGTCCAATCGTGAGTACACAAATTACAGAGTCTGTTATTTGCGCGAAGGTCGTTGTTTCAAGAAAACACAATGCACAAATCAAAGAGTATAAATCTAATTTCCAGTAGGTATGAGATGACCAAGCCGTATTTTATTTAACAACTCAAGAAAAGAAAACACAGTGGACAATCCAAAACTCAACGAATTCACTCAGAAATGACGTATCTCGACAATCGACATCTCTACTGCTTAGAAGCACTCGACATGAACTCTAACGTTAGCCTTCGACAAATCGCACATGACAACATATACAGTCATAACTCAAAATTAGACATTTCGAGTAAAAGCGATTTGAAAGTTCAAAAAATCATAGAACCAAAACTATTGAAGTTACGTTAATGATTGCAAAGGAAAAAATGTTATTTAGGTAATGCTTTTATCATTTAAATAATAAAAACGTAAAATATCTGTGATTAAGTATCATTTTTCTCTTGTTAAAAAAAAAGTTCGTAGTTATGACTCTATTTCCTGCGTTTAAATGAAGAATTTCGTTTTAAATCTCTCTTTCCCGTTCAAATCCACCAATTATAGTAAATTATCGCTGTATTAAATAAAATGTTACCATATTGCGTTTCTTCTTTTTTTAAAGTTTACTAATTGCTATTGTATTATCTCAGTCAAATTGTAATTAAAAACAGCAATTTTAAAGAATAATTTCCAAAAATAATAAAGTTTTATTTTTAATGATAAACATTGTGGTTATAATTAACCATACAAATTACAATAGGTATTTTATTCTATTACAGGTTACCAATTATGAAATAGAAAATTTGTTTTTTTCTTTTCATCTACCTTCATTTTTTTTTATTTTGTGAAACTGTTTTAATTTAATTTTCGAATTGGTAGACTGATGTATATCTGATTTTGCACTATTTTTTAGTGTTTCCAACTGTATAACTTATTGTATTGCGCTTTTATTGATAGTTATTCAACACTCATTTCGCTGCCGGAACTTTTAAATTATTTTTTCTCTCACTATGTCTTATCCTATTACGTTTTTTATCGCTACTCTCCACCAAGCGCATACTAGAAACTATCAGTTTTATAACCTACAAAGAAAACCAGGTGAATATCACATTGGTTATATTGTCTAGAAACAAATTAATTACAAAGAATAAATAAAAATAATTTTAAATCGTAACTTAAATTCACTATCTACTTAATTATCTGGATTCTTATAATTTTATCATAATTATACTTAAACGCAAAATTTGATAATCATAAAATGAAACCTTCTTAAATCTAATTACAGTAAATCTTACCCTAATATACAATTTTTAACTATACCAAACCTATACTACCTTCACTACCTACCTACTTATAACTACTACACTTAACCATATCTTTTCTTTCTTGTTACTTTTGGTCTACCCCAATAGTTACAAACCTCTAATGATGGCCTACCCCATTCATTGTATTTTATTATGTATATTATAACTATCAGCCCTACACCGATGGTCATTGATCGTGGCTCTACCCCATCGATCTCTTTAGTTATGTAATACTAATGGTCTACACCATTGGTATTGCTTCTTCAGAGCAGTCGCAACTCTCTAAACAAGCCTATGCAGGAGCGCTTGGTTACTCTTTAAATAAGCCAAAACCAAAAACATAACTTGTTTAACTATCTTCTCTAATATTTCTACTATTAAATAATAGTTATGTGTAGTTAGTAATCGCTCTGTTTCGCGCTAAATATTTTAACAGCCACAGATGATCTGGGTGAGTGTTTTGTGCTCTAGATACAGAATACTCTGGTTGAAAGGAAGAGGATAGATAACTCTAATGTAGTGTCGGCTTGTGATTGAAATGTGGATGTAAGGTGATGAATGACAGATTATGGATAAAAGTCGTAAAAATGTGTATCCTAGATCAGATGTTAGCATGAGTGAAGCAGCGGATTTTCCCTAGGAAAAATCCTACGCTAAAAAGGAGGGTACTGTAACGTAGTACGTTATTTTAACTTAAAATAAACAAAAGCTACGTAAAACGAAACATAACTAGTATTTTGCAACCAAACTTCCACCCATCTTTTTGACTTGTAGGCTGGCGCTCGCGGTTTAAAACGAGGAACGCGGGGGGTGACAGCACATTACGTACTACAGCTTTGAACTACAATAGCCGTCATAATTGTCTCGCTACGAACTAATTACGGATACTTTAAACCATCGTTATTCTGTGCGAATTAAAATAAAATAAATATGAATTTAAATTAAATCAAAATTAAATTCAGTGAACCCCAGAGGGGTTTCTATGCCAGGGTTTACTATATACCTTAGGTACCCTGTACCTGGAGTCACCTGGTCTGCCACCTACAACCGAAGAGTGATCCCCTCTACCCTCAACTCATCGAGTCGGCGGTCTACCTAAGGGGTAAGGGGGGACAGAAGTTGCCTGTCCGCCTGCATCTCATCGGGCCTTCGAAGATCGAAGAAACTGAGAGTCGCCTACCCGCTTCCGTCGAATACTATCAGGATAGTGTTTTCACTCGGCAAAACTACGACTCAATACGCTCGATATTGAACTCACTCCCTGCTCACCATCTACCTTCAGTGGATGTGAATAAACATTGTAAAATTTTTAACTTGTTATTTTATTCACATACCCACGTCACAGTGTAGTTACCTCTTAGTACAATATTCATTGAGCTAAAACTTGGACAACAGAAAATCTTAAACTGTCCTAACAAAGATGATACACGTGAAAACATATTGTTTGAAAAGTGAATACAGTCATAACACGAAAGTTTTGATTGATAAACAGTCATAAAACAAATAATACAAAACGTTCCTACTAAATATGAAGAAATTAAAAAGTCAAAACAGTATTAACTCAAAATAATACACAGCTATAGATAATTTAACATCAGTCAATATAGTCATATCTCAAAAGTGTCTTTTTAGACTTTCTTACCTCGGCGAAATTCCGACTTTGGCGGCGTATTATTTGGTTTACGCGCCCGGCGGCGCGTGCGATCGAACGGCGCCGGAGCACTAACTAAGAAAGTACGTTGTTGCCTGGCGCAAGTATTGAATGCGGCGGTAGTTAATAAAGTGTTTTATGTTCGTAACTCTTACAAAAATTGACTTTTTTACATGAGTGTCTTGTCAGTATGTAGATTAAAAATTACTTGGTCCGTAGGTAATCTTAAGTCAATTCGGCCATTTTTTGAGTTAGGACTGTTTATGTTGTCATGTGCGAAATGTCGAATTCGACATCCCCAGAATAGCAACTTTTAAAATTTGTCGAATAAAATTACGTCATTAGAATTACAGTCCACTCTCTCTCACAGAGAGGAGGCCTGTGTTTCAGCGGTGGGTAGGAAATAGGCCGATGATGAAATACCTATCTGACCTCAACTCAGTGACTATGTACCCCGTAATACTCTTTGTTAGACTTACGGGTTTCTGACTACACATAACAATTATGTATTGGATAGTTGGATCCACAAATGAAAAGAGAAACCAACAGTTTTACGTGCTATCTGTGGCAATTCAGTTAAAAATAATGCAATAATACTATGAACAGAAGGAGCGTGTTAACTAAACAAAATTAACTTTCGCCGCTTGTAAACTTTATGGATTTACAATCTAAATATTATCTTCTATTATTATTAGTAAATTGCCAATGCCAAGGAAAACGCGTGAGTTTTCGGCTTATTTGTTGATTAAAACCAATTGTATACAGATAGCAATAATCCTAACATATCTTATGTCAAATCCTTACCAAATAATAGATAGCATTTGTCAATGAGAATCTATATCGAGGAAAGTCGCTTTTTGTGTGTCTGTCTGGCCGCATATATCTGCTAAACAGCGCGACGGATTTTGATGCGATCCATTCGCATTTCGATTCGGTAAGTTTGTGTGTATTTTACAGGGTAATTGGTAAATGGTTGTAGTCTTTGAAGTGGGTGATGCTAGATATTAATTAGCCCCAACAACATGGGGTCTAAGTTGAGTTGTTTTGGACATTTAGACATTTTAGTTTTTTTTTTCTAAACTATCAGTTTAAAATGCTGAACGTCGAGAATTTCCCCACAATACGCAGTTTATGCGAGACATTTTTTTTTAAATCTCAATGTTCCATACTTATAAAACAAGTCAGTTTGGACCCCATGTTGTCGAGGCTAAAGTTCTTGTAAATTAGGTCTAGTACCACCCATTTTAAAGAATGCAACCAGTTACCAAACACCCTTTAAATTGATTTTTTCTTACTTTTTTTTTTTGTAGACTTCATCATGCTAAGCATGGACGACTGTTGAGTAGTCTCGTAAAATGTTATCATTTTTGAGATAAGTGAATGCATGAACGCCCTCTTATATGAAAGTTATCTTATACATTTCATTAGTTTTCACGATACCGGTGCTGTGACTTTACTGGAAGACCGAACAGGTACCTTAATTAATTATTATGTTTATTTAAATTAAAAAAATATATGATTTATATTATTTAAAAAACTTATTGTTCAATAGGACGCCATTTATTGGTATAAAATAATCATTTCATTTAGTGTTAGTGGCATTTTAAGCAGTACTAAAATAAATGTATTAAATAAATAAGTGACTCCAAAAATTAAACGACTGTTTATGAGTATTAAATATTATGGTTTTATACGTAATAAAAATGTGATATTTGTGTGGAAGACCAAATAATGAAATTAGAAGTCAAAAAAATATTTAAAAAAAACGGTAAAACCCCTATTAATGCTGTATGCAACCACATGATTAAATCCTGTCTATACAGGAATAATTAAGTTTTGTTTTAAATACGTATTTGTTGAAACATTTAAAATAAGATCCTTATATTTTACCTTAATATAGCCTAAGGTGTGAAAACAAAAATCAGTGAAAACGATATTGAATATTACTAAATCTAACAATTTTTATCATCTAAAATGGTACATAATACTTCCTTGAGGACACTTCAATTTTCAGAATCGAGTCAAGTAGTTTCCGAGATAACCCTCCGTAATCTAAACAAACAAATAAACAGTATCGTCGCAACACTATCATCAATAATATCTAGACGTTGTTTATCTTATGTGTTCATCTATTTGTTAGAAGTTACTAAAACTAGATATACGCGTACATATGATATCTTGTCTCATAATCAGTGACAAGCAGCAATATCCAGTTATTAAGTAATGCGATACGGTGCATCCACACCGCCGGTAACATTTGTAGCTCAACGTTTCCAAATATTACTCGGTAACATCAGTCAACAAAATGTTATTTAATGTTACTAAGTGTTGACGTGTTACTGTAAGTCGAGTAACGTTGCTCAACATTCGGTAACATCCGCCAACAAAATGTTATTTAATGTTACTAAGTGTTGACGTGTTACCTACTGTAAGTCGAGTAACGTTGCTCAACATTCGGTAACAATGTTACAATGTTACCGATTTTCGAGCAACGTTACTCGACATACAGTAACACGGCAACATTTGTTGTCGGATGTTACTGCGGTGTGGATGCACGGGTAAGTAACAATCAACAAATAGTATAACAAGGAGCCACAAAAGTTACCTAATGCTACCGTGTTGCCTTTTGTTGCTCCACAAATGTTACCGGCGGTGTGGATGTGTAGCGTACATAAACCGATACACTTTGGCATGACTATTGGGTATTCATAGAACCTCCGTGGGGGTGTGAGTTGGGGACACAATTATCGGGCTGACATAATTCGGCACAGCCGGGTGGTAAAACCGAATTTATGCAGATGACTTTTTTTACGTGCAATGGCTTTGCTCTTGACCTTAGTCTAGGATAGGAGAGACTAAGACAAGGTCGAATGACTGAATCACGACCGTAGGGAGTGTTTCATGATGATTGAATCACGAGCGAAGCAAGTGATTCAAGTATTAAATCCTGAGCGACGCGAGTGATTCATGGCCCTCGATATAAATCCGTTTTATTCAAGAGTTGCATACGATACTTTATACCATGACCACGAGAAGAGATCACCATGTACAATGATCACAAGAAAAGAAAGATTTAAGCTATAAATAATTTAAAAGATATTAAAGAACAACAAAAAGGTTTTTTTTTATTATGACTGCTCCACATTATTAATAATCTCCTGTACTGTATGTGCGTTTAAAAACATCTAAATTCACATACACAAACACCCAGACCCGAAAAACATAAATGTAGATCATATGAATATTTGCTCCGTGCGGGAATCGAACCCACGACCCGCAACGCGGCAGTCACGCGCGGTGCGCTAACAAATTAACATTAAAATCGGAACAATGACTTAAATTAAGATCAATATTTTCCTAATAACACGGGGGTCGACCGCATCAATGTTCTAAATTCAAACACCAAAACAGTGAGTAAAAGAGCTTTTTACTCACTGTTTTCAGTGAGTAAAAGTAACTTTTTAAAGTGGGAATGGTATAAAATTTAATATTTGAAGATGCTGAAAAAAAATAAAAACAGAGTGTAAATCTACTTCCCGTGCGAAGTTAGGCCGGTTGCTAGTTTAAAATAATTGAAGATAGAACTGCAAAATAACCACTTTATCTTCTACCTCAAATTCTCTTTCAGGTCTGCTGGAAGTTTCTTTTAGAAATAAGCAGTGCCTTTGATTTTTTTTTTCTCTTAAAATATTTTCCTGTATATATCTGTGTGTGTTCATGAGTAAATAAATAACTTACACTTTTGGCACGAGATCGAAGCGCATCTTCTCAAGATTGGGGTCTTCTCCCATGATGGCCACGGCCACCGGGTACATCTTGTCGTAATCGAAGTCGAACTCCACGCCCGCTGGCGGAGCCCGCACGAAGTTCCGTCGGTCCTGGAACATAAATGGGTTTAGTTGTCAACATGTCTTCTTGTCTCGTCAGACGTTAATAGGTCGAAAGAGCCGGTGACTGTCTGGAGACCATGTCTATGTTACAGCATATTATGCAGCTTATAATGTTCCCACCTGCTGGGACACAAGGCCCCTTTATGTACCACGCAGACCCAGTGCAGATTGGTATATGTCACTCGATTTTTTGGTTCTCGTCAGGCTCGTCACACATTGAGCCGCAACACTGCTCTTCAATCTTAAGAAATAACCATGGATAAATACTGTGGCTAATGAATTCTCAATAACAAGAAAGCTTCAATCAAAATGTATTAAAATACTCAGTGAAACTTAAACGTCCCTGAAAGCATTTAAAGTCTAAACAATGTTGGACCATTAAATTCCGATAAGACATTTTTGTGGTACATTTTTTCGTACATGGACACAAAACTCTGGTGATGTGATATCATCGCTAAATAATCGATAGCTGGCGCTGAAAAGTGTATTTTTATTGATACAATATTTATTCCAACAAGTCGTATCGTTTCGTGAATAAAACAAGCCTGCATGAATTTGCTTTTTGCTCGTAGTCAATTTCGATAGTCGATCAAAATATTGGACTGGCCAAACATTTACATAAAAGCGAATACAAACATTTAAAAAGCCAATCCATGTTTACAAAACCGTGTATTTTTTTTGTTCTATTTTGTTCGTGTTATTACATAAATTCCAACAGTCACCAACATATACAACGTGTCCTCGTCAGAAGTTTGTACAAAGTTTCTGATGAGGATAATGTAATATTTCTGACAGAGCCTCCAGGGTACTGTCGACAGCGGTTATTATTTTAGCTGGCTTAACTTTCTTTAATTTTGGACTCAGTTTTCTGTTAACCGTATGCTGTAAGAATAAGCAGAGATTTTTGGCTTCAGCGTCTTTCCTACCACATGTAATTTAACAGTGACGGCAATTTTCCTTACGGTGCGTCCACACCGCCAGTAACATTTGTGAAGCAACAAAAGGCAACACGGTAACATTCGGTAACTTTTGTGGCTCCTTGTTACTATTTGTTGATTGTTACTTACCCGTGCATCCACACCGCAGTAACATCCGACAACAAAAAGTTACTTAGTGTTGCCGTGTTACTGTATGTCGTGTAACGTTGCTCGACAATCGGCAACATTGTTAGATAATGGGGGTAACATTGTTACCGAATGTTGAGCAACGTTACTCGACTTACAGTAACACGTCAACACTTAGTAACAATAAATAACATTTTGTTGGCGGATGTTACCGAATGTTGAGCAACGTTACTCGACTTACAGTAACACGTCAACACTTAGTAACATTAAATAACATTTTGTTGGCTGATGTTACCGAGTAACATTTGGAAAAGTTGAGCTACAAATGTTACCGGCGGTGTGGATGCACCGTTACAATTTTTTTGCTACTATCATTTTTTTTTACTTTTCCCCACATTGTGTATTGACAGACAGATTGAGGTAGATTGATGTGCTGGCCTCTGAATATGAACACCCAGACACACACCCAGAATAACTACTTGTAGATCATACAAATATTTATTCCGTGCTGGTACCGAACCCGCGACACGGTGCGCTGCACTCAATCGCTTAGTCGCTGCTCTAACCACTGCACTGCTAAGCGAGCGTTTGCTGCCATTCATGCTATACTCTACTGGTCGCTGTCTTATCCAGCTCAATTTATATAACTTCAGCCTGGCTCTAGGATGCTCTGCAATGTGTAACCCGGTCAAAACTTGTATTGAATCAGAAGTTGGATCAACAGTGATTACTCAAAAGTTTCAATCAACCAAGTGGTTCAAACTTCGTAATCTTTACTGAGAACTTTCTTAATGCTGGGGATTGAAAGATTCATCATCATCATCATCAGCCTTTAAATGTTCCCACTGCTGGGTCACAGGTCTCCTCTCTGAGAGAGGGAGTGGGCCGTAATCTACCACGCGGGCCCAGTGCGGGTTGGTAGATGTCACATGTCTTCGAATTTTTGGTTCTAGGACATGCCGGTTTCCTCACGATGTTTTCCTTCACCGTTTTGAGAGCAGTGGTGTTGAAATAAATTACACAAAGTAATGCGCCTGACGGGGTTCGAACCCACGACCTACAACTCGTAAGTCGAGGCCGATACCACTGGGCCAGCACTGCTCTATTGATTCAACTCATATGATATTTCCACCAAAAAAAAAAAGGTATCAAAACACACCACCGGAAGGCCTGTCTTTCCTCCAGAACTTATCTATCTTGTGTTTTCTATGTAGCATTCACTATCTCATATCCAGACAGTAAGATCTAAATAAATTCGAGCGAAAGACTGATATTGGCATATCGGCTGGTCCTGACCTTCTCGCATTCAAAATCTGCTCGACTCAGCAGAATTGCAAGATGAGAATCAAAGGGACCCCATGACGTGATTCGTACGATATGCAATTTCTACTAACTAAAAATGAAAATCGTCCTTGCTACTAAGATATAATGATGCAATTCGATTGACTTGACGTCGTCGTGGCGAGCGAGTTTTGTTTTTCATCTACCCGTAGACAACCGCACGTTTTATGTCATAAGTCGTAGTGGTAAGAATGATTTTCACTTGTAGTTGGAATCGGTCGCATAGCGTGATGGGGCTCCCTAAGGTAATCAACAACAATACTCACAGTAGACAAGGAGAGGCACTCCTCCTTGAGGGCTGCTTCGTTGGGGGCTCCGACCCATGGAGGCACAGCGGCGGCGCTGCCACGACCTTCCTGACCCTTGATGAAGGCATCCTGCTCACGGTTGAACTCTCCCAGGATGCTCTGTGGGACAAAGAGAAAGATCTCATTAGTATATGTTGACGGCACAGTTGTTGAGTATGTATTGGCTGCTGAAACCGTGTCGCGGGCTCAATCTCCGTATAGAACAAAAATATTTGTATAGGCTACTGGTCCAGCTCTGGTTGATTGCGTACGTTTGGATCCTGGTCCGTAAAGGGTTATTGAAGGATCAGCGATGATATTAGTCAGTCCGAGTCTGACAGGCCCCCTGTCCCGCCCTGGGTGGGAGAACTCATTTGCTCGCAAAATGTGCTAAAAAAAAACTCTGGAATAATTATTAGATGGGAGGATTTATAAACAAAACACTGCCTTCTGGTGTTGAAAAAATTGGTAGTTGATTCCAGGACAGATTAGACGTATGGTTTATGGCCTATGGCTTTCCGTTTTTCTTTTTAAAATGATTACTGGAAGAAGCTTCCTTGACAAAATTCGAAATAGAAAAAAAAGTTTTTCAAAAAAAAATGTAACCGCCTTCAAAAACAACCATAAAAAAACGGTAAAAAAACCTACAAAATAACTTTTCTTTCGGAAGTCGGTGTCTTTGTTTTCTTTATTTCATTGTCTTGTTTTTGCCACCGACTTCCGAAAGAAAAGTTATTTTGTAGGTTTTTTTACCGTTTTTTTTATGGTTGTTTTTGAAGGCGGTTACATTTTTTTTTGAAAAACTTTTTATTTTACTCTTTTTAGTTTAAATATTCAACCCGAATTCTTGTCAAATACAACATGTGCACTAGAATTTTGTAATCCATAACACCGGTAATAACATCGCTCATGTACACAATAAGCTAATAAAATTCCCTATCTCAAAAACTACTGAACCGATTTTGATGAAACTTGCAATATTCCCTAAGTTAAATGATACCTAGTACAACAAAAAAGAATTACTTAAATCGGACTTGTAGTTCCAGAGATATGCGAACTCAAACTAAATCAGTCGATGCCTACTCCTTACTATTAAGGAGTTCTACCTTCCATCATCAGCTCAGCTACATGAAATTATGATTACCATACGCAAGTACTTAAATTACTTCATAAAATTTGCGAAAAACGGTGTTTCGGCCTATAAAATTCGAGGGTTGCCCTCGATTTCTCCAGGATCCAATCATCAGATCCCAACTTGGTGACTATGGGACCACCTCAGAAGTACCTCCTTTCGAACAATAAAAGAATTTTAAAAATCGGTCCACAATTGGCGGAGTAATCGCGTAACAAATATACAAAAAAAAAAAAAAAAACATACCGTCGAATTGATAACCTCCTCCTTTTTGAAGTCGGTTAATGATAACGAATATGACATATTGATTAGTATTATCATGTTATGAAGTGAGATTGATTTGGACGATAAAATAATACTTTTTAATCTTCGAGATTAGTATTAATAATAATTGGATTAACTTAAGCATTAGGAAAGATTTCTTATGATTATTTAAAATCTCCTTCTGGATTTCTCCAGTTTTCACGAGCGAATAAAATTCTCACAAAAGTTAACATTGAAATGGAACATTAGAATACCAAAAACTATAACAACTTATCGTATAGACCGCCAAACTTATTGTAATTGACCTGAATTTGTTCCTACTAGACTACCACAATAGTTTAAGTTGTTTGAAACTATTTCTCGCCTTACAACAGACAATTATAATTAAAAAAAAAAAACTTATCTATTTTATTACAATTTACGTTCGACTAGTATTGTCTATGTATTTACTATTAGTTTATACTTATTTAGTCATACGTGTGCATTGTCGCGAGAAACACAATTTTGTGACGCTTTATACCCTTACCTAACTAAGAACAGAATCTGCCAATCTGTGAGTCAATACAATTAATTACATATCAACAAATAAATTAAAAATAAAGTATTTTGTTATCACTTTCAAATATTTTGACATCGATTTAATCAATCACTAGTCTATTGAAACAGAATTAAGTGAATTGTGCGACGGGTTCACGAGATCGTCTCTTGTAGTAACTGGAACTCAAAGGACAATTGAAGGAACTGAGTTGATTTTTAGTCAGTAAGTCTGCCAGTCTCTCATTCCGACTCATTTGATGATTTACTTCACAAACAAAAAAATACAAGAGTGAATTTATGAGTGATATACTTATGTTTAGGGGGGGACCGGAAGAAAAATACACAATACCAAATAATATATGAAAAAAAAAACAACGGGTTTGCACTCCGGGAGTGCCGGTAGAAGTGAAAACTTTTTTATTACTGTGTTATACCTACATATAAAACTGGAGTGGTACAGATACGAAATTAATGAATTTTGCTACATCTTGTTAGTGTCGTACAGGTGTCAAATCACAAATGTTTTCATATATGCTCGATAGATGGCGTTGCACGATAAAAATGCAAGCTATCGTCTGCCTCTTACTCTTACGAATTTTCATTCTACGTGGTTCACGCTAAGAGCGATAGATGGCGCTTACTTAAATGACGTCTTATGCCTTTTCGATCAGGGTCACGTGACCCTGACGCAAGTTTTACCTTTTTTATAAATTACAAAAAAAGTGTACAACGCCGCTTAAGAAGTTTTCACTTCAAAAATCAGGAAGATGACAATGAGTCTGTAATAAACTTAAGTTCGAGATCAAGAAATAGGAAGAAATCCATTTTTTTTACGTAAATAATTGACCTTCATAGATACCAGATGATAAAGTATCTTTAAAATAATCTTCTAATCTGACGGCTAGTGGTCCTCTTACTTCGTAAATCTCCGATAAGGGAAAGTAATTTGTATAAATATGTACGACACACGTAAGGTGTTATCTTCCCTGTCAAGTGAATGAATGAGCGCATTATTTTGTTTATCTGTTTGTTTTTAACCGACTTCAAAAAAAGGAGGAGGTTCTCAATTCGTCGGAATCTTTTTTTTTTTTTTTTTTTTTTATGTATGTTCCCCGATTTCTCGAAGACGCCTGGACCGATTTGGAAAATTTTTCTTTTGTTTGAAAGGGTATACTTTCCAATTGGTCCCATGATCATCAGGTCAGGATCTGATGATGGAATCCCAGGGAAACCGAGGGCAACCTTCAAATTTTATAGGCACATAGTACCATTTTCATATATTTTCTAAATCTGTTCAAGTATTTGCATCTGATAATCATCATCTCAGGTGGATGAGCTGATGATGGAAGGTACAACTCCTCAACGGCTTGGAGTAGGCATCGACTGATTTAGTTTGTGTATATCTCTGGAACTACAAGTCCGATTTAAGTAATTCTTTTTTTGTTGTACTAAGTATTGTTTAACTTACGGAATACTGCAAGTTTCATCAAAATCGGTTCAGTAGTTTTTGAGATAGGGAATTTTATTAGCATATTGTGCACTTGAGCGATGTTGTTACCGGTGCTACGGATTTCAAAATTTTAGTGCACATACATGTAAGAGAATGATTTATTTGACAAGAATTTGAGTTGAATATTTAAACTAAAAAGAATAAAATAAAAAACTTTTTCAAAAAAAATGTAACCGCCTTCAAAAACAACCACAAAAAAGGGTAAAATAACCTACAAAATAACTTTTCTTTCAGAAGTCGGTGGCAAAAAAAAACAATGAAATGAAAAAAAAATAAAGGCACCGACTTCTGAATGAAAAGTTATTTTGTAGGTTATTTTACCCTTTTTAGATATAGTTATCGAGTATTGTACCTAAATAATATTGTATTGTTTGGGTCATTCTTTACAGTTTTGTTATTATTTGGCTGCTTCGTAACGTCTCGCAGGTTCGATCCCCGTACGGAACTAATAATTGTATGACGTACAAGTTATTGTTCCGGGTCTGGAGTGTTAGAATTTTCATGTATGTGAGTTTTAATGTTTGTTTGTTGAAATTCCTAGTGTAGGCCCAAGTCTTTAAAATAACAAGTAGTAAGATTTCGAAAGAAATGAATATTTTTTGAGTTATTTGCGATATGTTAGTGTCTCACGTGTGTGCTCTCGCCTAAATTAATTAAAGCTGAGTCAATCACCTACTTTATTTTTTTTTAGATAGCAAACCAGGCTTTAAACTTATTTTTTACTTGCTCCAGATAATTAATTCCTCAGAGTGGATGAGTGGATCTAGAACATAATTTGAACCTGCGGAACTTACTTTAGCACTTAACAGAAGTCTAAGTGGAAGTCAAGTTGTTTAACCATCATAACTATTTGTTACAGTATTACCACTTTTTTATTAAACAGGAGCTTTTTATTTCGATGTCTTATTTAATTCTGGTAGATTGCTGTTACTTCGCAGTTTTTCAGTCTTTATGAAACATAGTTTTTTAGAAAGTATACACACATTGGGGTGCTAAAACAGGAAACCTCCACGTGCGTCCGTGGACTGGAGTTCCCTCTCGGATACGTCCGATGCGGGCAAAAACTCTTCCTTAGGCACTGTGTGCCTAAGGGGTCTCTTTGCCCGTATGCAAATAGCCTGTCGGGTGGACGCTCCAACGCGTGTCCCTCTGAATAGCAGAGGGCACAGCGGCGGAGCGGGCTTGCGGACGGTGAGTAATGGGTAAGCTCGCCGTCCGACCAGGTACCAAGCCCGGGTCGGTGCCCGGTGGCGCGTCGTGTTTCACGCTTCACCGACGGGGCTCCTCATGGGGCCAAATGCCTGCCGGGGTCGCGGATTTTTACTTAATCCAGGATACCGTGGCCCCGGAACGTAAAGGGCATCCGAAGGAACACGGGTGGATTTTAGTCAGTAAGAGTCTGACAAAAAAAGTATACACACATTAATGCCTTTGTCAAACTGACAGACGAACCGAATCCGTGGCGTAGCGTTTTTGTTTGTAATGAATGGAATTGTTTGAAGCCTGTCACATAGACTATCGGATCGCTTTCGCTTTTTTAACCGACTTCAAAAAGGAGGAGGTTATCAATTCGACGGTATGTTTTTTTTTTTGTATATTTGTTACGCGATTACTCCGCCAATTGTGGACCGATTTTTAATATTCTTTTTTTGTTCGAAAGGAGGTACTTCTGAGGTGGTCCCATAGTCACCAAGTTGGGATCTGATGATTGGATCCTGGAGAAATCGAGGGCAACCCTCGAATTTTATAGGCCGACACACCGTTTTTCGCAAATTTTATGAAGTAATTTAAGTACTTGCGTATGGTAATCATAATTTCATGTAGCTGAGCTGATGATGGAAGGTAGAACTCCTTAATAGTAAGGAGTAGGCATCGACTGATATAGTTTGAGTTCGCATATCTCTGGAACTACAAGTCCGATTTAAGTAATTCTTTTTTTGTTGTACTAGGTATCATTTAACTTTTTTTTTTTTTTTTAGGGTGGCAAAATCATCAAATGAGTCCTCCCGCCCTGGGTGGGGCGGCAGGGACTGTCAGACTCTTACTGACTAAAATCCACCCGTGTTCCGTCGGATGCCCTTTACGTTCCGGGGCCACGGTATCCTGGATTAAGAAAAATCCGCGACCCCGGCAGGCATTTGGCCCCATAAAGGGCCCCGTCGGTGACGCATGAAACACGACGCGCCACCGACCCG
The DNA here is from genome assembly GCA_950005045.1 of Agrotis exclamationis. Lineage (NCBI taxonomy): Eukaryota > Metazoa > Arthropoda > Insecta > Lepidoptera > Noctuidae > Agrotis > Agrotis exclamationis. The sequence continues at coordinate 20,818,211 of OX465435.1, read as the reverse complement.
GGCTTGGTCCTTGGTCGGACGGCGAGCATACCCATTACTCACCGTCCGCAAGCCCGCTCCGCCGCTGTGCCCTCTGCTGTTCAGAGGGACACGCGTTGGAGCGTCCACCCGACAGGCTATTTGCATACGGGCAAAGAAACCCCTTAGGCACACAGTGCCTAAGGAGAGTTTTTGCCCGCATCCCAGGGTGCACCGGCCCGAAAAACTGGTCTTCCCCCCGGACGTATCCGAGAGGGAACTCCAGTCCACGGACGCACGTGGAGGTTTCCTGTCTTAGCACCCCAGGTATCATTTAACTTAGGGAATATTGTAAGTTTCATCAAAATCGGTTCAGTAGTTTTTGAGATAGGGAATTTTTTGTGTACATGAGCGATGTTATTACCGGTGTTATGGATTACAAAATTCTAGTGCACATGTTGTATTTGACGAGAATTCGGGTTGAATATTTAAACTAAAAAGAGTAAAATAAAAACTTTTTCAAAAAAAAATGTAACCGCCTTCAAAAACAACCATAAAAACGGTAAAAAACCTACAAAATAACTTTTCTTTCGGAAGTCGGTGGCAAAAAAAAAAGACAATGAAATAAAGAAAACAAAGACACCGACTTCCGAAAGAAAAGTTATTTTGTAGGTTTTTTTACCGTTTTTATGGTTGTTTTTGAAGGCGGTTACATTTTTTTTTGAAAAAGTTTTTATATGACAGGATTCGGTTCGGTTCGCTATCACCTGTCTGTTTGACAAAGGCCTAATAGTGTGTATACTTTCAAAATAATAATGATGAAAACCGCACCAAAACTAGTTGCATAGTTTAGTTTAGAAGAACGTTGCCGGCACACAGACAGACATTAAAAGCTATTTACAGTCTACAGACACCCCGTCTTATTTACTTTTGTTTATGTATTAATTGACATTGCTAAAGTAGGTCGGTTATTTATCTTATTAATATTGTTTTCCCAGAATACTTTTTTCTAACATTGTAAACTGCTATTGTGCCATATTAACACACATTTCTGTTGCTTTATTAAAGGAAAAATGTAATAAATTACTATAAAGACTTTAACATTATTATATTTTATATCATAAACGTCAATAAAGTTAAGATAAAAAAAGCGCATAGTTACGTCTTTTATAGTATTAGCTAAATCTATTTATACATATAATCTAATCTGGAAATAAACTAAGCAAATTATAAAAATACTTTTTGTTTCAACTTTCCTCAATTCTAAAATAATCCTAAAGGATTCTGAATCTAAGTAATTATAAAACTTTAATTAAAAAAGTAACGAAGAACCATTTGCAACAATATGATGCTAAGATTAATCTAAAATTGAATCATAAATACTAAAATAATCGAGAGACTAAAATCTTTTAATGTACTTGGTCTATCAGCTGTTTCAGTTCGTAAATTGTTGGAGATAAGAATTTAGAGAAGAAGGCAATTTAATAGAGAACGTTAACAAGTAGTGCCCCTCAAGCAATATGGAACAAGGACAATGACTTCAGTTTTATCGAATTTGACTTTAATCTAACTACATACTTCTCTTGTTACAGTTTTGTACCCACCAAAAACTGTCTACGGATCTTCGAAGCAGGTGCATTAATCTCAAGTTTATCACTTGAGACAGTAACTATAAAAGCGTCCGTATGCAAACAATAATTTCACTCAATCTGCGACACTTGAGATAACAGTGTTAATACTGGAATAATTTCTACAGTAGGACGCATCATTCAGACAGATTATGAAGACAGTTAGGTAGTAGTGAATAAAACAAAAGAAATAAAATAAGAAATAAAAATGGACACAGAAGCAAATACAAAGACAGACACGAAGGATTTAAAGGCGGTGACTAAAGTCGAAGAACCAGATAAATTGATAAAGGCAATAGGAGAATTCGGGAAATGGCAGGTGATGCTCTGGTTGCTAATAGCATCACCGACAAAGATCTCATCGGCCTGGCATCAACTGGGAATCGTATTCATAGCTCCAGCGACCACGTACATATGCAGGGAGACGAATCTAACAGATACAATAGAAATGAACACGTGTTACAGTGATTGTGTTAGCTATGAGTTCTACACGGACTTCGAGAATACCATAATTTCGCAGTGGGAGTTGATTTGTGACAAAGCTTGGTTAGCGAACTTCACTCAAACTATTTGTATGTTTGGTGTCCTCATCGGGAGTATTGTCTTCGGTTACATAGCTGACAGGTGAGTGAATTGCTGTTTCCTTAGCTTATACTTCAAATAGTTTTTCACTGGTTTATTTGTGCTGATTCTGAGTTTCGTCTTGATTTGAACGTTTAACACATTGAATGAAAAAAATACAACTGTAATAGTATTTGCTACTGTAATAATTTATAATACATCCGCATAACTCACTTTTTATATCTTGCATTTCCGAATTAATTTAGAATGACGTGTGACCTTGAAGAAATCGAATACATTCACTTATTACGAGTTGGAAGTAGAATCTACGGCTCTACAGTAGCAATCTTTACCTTCCTAAGTTATTATATTCAGATGATGAGAACTATAACGACCCCATTGATTACAGATATGGAAGACGTCCAGCATTGCTGATAGCGTGCATGCTGCAGTTAGTAACAACCCTGGTAGAAGCCTTCTGTCCAAGCTACTGGCTGTTTACAACAGTACGGTTCTTCATTGGCGCAGCCACTGCTGGAACAATCCTAAGCTCCTTCATTCTGATGATGGAAATCATAGGACCCATGAAGAGAGAACTGATGAACTGCCTCTGCGCCCTACCCATGCCAGTTGGACAGATGCTGATGCCATTATTCGCATTCTACTTGAGATCCTGGGACAGATTCTGTTTGGGGGTGTCAATTCCTCTTATCTTGTACCTGTCGTATTTCTTTATTTTGCCTGAATCTCCGAAGTGGCTGTTGAGTGTTGGGAAATTAGAGGAGGCGAGCAAAGTGATGACTCAGGCTGCGAAATGGTAAGCACTGGGATGACAACATTGACATATTGCAATAACCCTTCTATTCCGACAAGTAAATTAAATGGACTCACGGTGTTCTCAAAAAAGTTGCGCTTTACATTTGTAAAAGTCCTACTCATCAAAAGATTCACCTCATTCTTGTAATGTTTCAGGAACAATCTCCCTTCAGACAACATGCTAGACGTAGCTAAAAGTATTGCCAGTGAAAAGGTGAACTCCAATGAGCCGATCCAGAGGGCCACCTACTTGGACCTGCTAAAGACCCGGCTCCTCAGGATCTACACCTTGTGCTCCTGCCTCATCTGGTTCGTGCTCGGCATGGCCTTCTATGGAAGCAACCAGTACATAGGACAGACCAGTTCTAACGTCTTTCTGTCTGTCGCTTTGGCTGGAGTTTTGCAGGTACTTATTTCATTGTGCGTGTATTTTACATCATTATAATATATCATCACGGTCATAATTAAGACTATCTGCAGCTATTTAATTTAAATGTTGACTTAGATCATACGCTACTCTTGATATGTCATCCGAAAAAGACGCAGTATCTGTAGATTTAACACAGTTGACTAGTTAATCAAATAGCAATATTTACTATAGTGCACGTGCAGAATTTGTTTGATAAAAATGCCGCATAACGTTGAGATTTTGCATTACATGTTTATTTGCTTACTACTAAACTTTCGGGTCAATTAGATTGTCATCATCTGCCCATCCCATCTTCCTATGCTTCTGCCCTTTATATTATATGTTAAACATTTTATGAAGTCTTTCGAATACTACTTCAGGCAAATTAGCCATTTGTTATTCAAAATATTAATTACCTACATACGTATGCATCTGCTTTCTTCTAACGACTTTTTTTATTTCCAGTTTCCTGGCATTTTCCTGAGTGGAGTATTAAGCAAATACTTTGGAAGAAGAATCACGATGATCAGCTTATTCATCGTTTGCGGAGGAAGCAATGCCTTCCTCATCGTGCCAGAAGACTGGGTTGCTGTGAGACTGACTACGGGAGCCATTGGCGTGGGCTGTGCTTCGGGAGCGTTCGCTACCATGTTAGTAATAGTTGTATTAATTCATTTGAGAATGCTCCTTTTCTACAAATACTATTTTTGTTTTGAAATATGATCATTTGTTTACATTCTTCCTCTGTTTTCCAGGTACATGTATACAACAGAACTGTTCCCGACTGTAGCCAGAAATATGGCCATGGGTGCCTCCTCCACCACATCTAGGGTCGGCTCCATGATAGCCCCCTACATAGCTGGCATGGGCATCTTCGCTGCCTGGCTACCTCCAGTGGCCTTTGCTATTGTTCCTATCCTTGGAGCCATAACCTGCTTCTTCTTGCCAGAGACAAGGGGCAAGTCCTTGTCAGATCATTTGTCATAGACAGTGTTTGTAAAGACTTTCTTTGTGTCAAAAGTTGACATGTGTTTTCTGACAGCAGCTGTCAATTTTGACGCTTGTGTTTTGTTTAAGTGGTATTTATTCTTGTTTGCTTGTTCGTTAGTTAATGGCTAGGGAAGTGATATTATTGCTAGTTTGTTATTTTATATGTTTTAATCTTTAATTGAAATAGGGTGTACAGTTTCGAATGTAATTATTTAAGTAAGCATGTTTATAAATGTTTGTTTTTCGAGAGTGACTCGTGGGCCTTTCTTCAAATTTTTCCTTTTTTTTTCTTTCATACCATTCCTTGTACGGTTAAAGCTTTTAATTGAAATCTTAAAGCTAAAAGAACACAATCATTCGGTTCAACGAGCCACAATAATCGATTAAAACAGACTAACGCGAACGTTAAACAAAATGTTCCACGTCAAATGTCAATTCTTGTTTGCTTTGTAAATAAACGACAAAATTAATGCTGTATTAATATTTAACGTGCACTCAAATATAGCGAGTATTAATTGTTTTATGGGCGGAACTGTTATTATTTCATACGCGGAACTGGTATTTTGTTTCATATAAAATACTCGTACTAACTTTTTTTTTTTATGGGTAACTACTTAGTGGCCCGTCCCAGCTTCGCACGGGTATATTAAGAACCGCTGGTACGATTTTGTGCAAACTTCACATAAAGCATCTACTAAATAGTTCGAACAAAGCCTAAACATTTGGTTTGGATAGGTGAGCCCGTTCTTGAGTTATAACATTACAACGAAAAGTGGCATTGATTTTTATATATTAGAAGATTACAGTAAAAAAATATTTGTAATTATTTGGTTATTACGAATTATAACTAACTGTTATTTTGTCATTTGAGATATCTATACAACTAGGTCTACAGTAATACTGTCAGTTTTGGGTTCATATTGGGACAGGTATTAAGCCGTAGGGCCTGTAATGGTCTCATTTTATGCGGGTACTGTTATGGACTATTAAGTTGGAAGGTAACAAGGAGACCTTTTTGTGAAAATAACGACTTATTTCTACCTGAAACTTTCATAACATAGAGATACTAACCGCTATGACCACGTAGTAGAAGTAACAAAAGATACAAACGTCTTCATTTTCAAAAGCCTATCCAATATTATTATTACCTGGTAGAAGATGGTGGAAAAAGCTGAACTAAACTACCAGTGGTGGTTCATTCGCAGGCCAGCAATGGGAAACTGGAAGCTTGCAGTATCAGTACATTACTTCATTTGCAATATCTTCTGCTAATGTTGCAATAAGCTACATAACTGATACTACATAGAACAAGGAGACTATAGAGGCCTAGCACAGCCACTTCTGCAGAATCATATAAGGACAATATTATAAATTTCGTTAAAATTCATAAAATGGTCAGTAGTCGACACTGATAATATCAACTGTGTACAATTCACGCAATTCATAAAGTAGGACCTTCAGAACGGTAATGTTTTGTTCAAATCAAACCATTTCAACGAATTTCTCGTAGTCGAAGCTTTGGTTTATTCCAGAAATCCCCACTGACATATCCCCAGGGGAATTTTGAGTAAAATCATCGACCGTGTATATTAATTCAGCATATAAAATAGTATAAATCGAAGTGAAACTTCCCAGAAATAATAATCTTACCGGGAAACCCGAACAATAGCCGTAAAACGAATTAAATTCCACATTAACACCTCAACGGGGGGTGAGCGAGAGGGGAGTTCTCGTTTGTGAGAAAACTGGGTCAACTTTGAACACAATTTATTATTGTTACGGGAACACCGAACAATAAAGTAATTAAATGAAAATGTATGAGTGCTACGATGTTATTAAAATTCATATAAATGTGATCACGAAAAATGGAAATCACAATAAAAAAATAAAAGGAAGATTTACTGCCAACTAACTATTTTAATCATGAATGTAGAGTAGACGGCTATTTTAATAAGTGTAGAAGAAGAAACGCCCTATGATAAGGCCCTTTTATATTTCCTCACTGCCTCAACACCTCAACAGGTCTTCTGCGACAGCCCTTCGGGAGAGAGGAAGCGTGAAGTTATGCTATAAACTATTGGGGATTACAAGAACAAGAGCATAGATAGATAGATACGTATTACATTGGAATAAATAGATACATTACTTAGGACACAATTGAATAAATGTACAGCGTAGAGAACTTACACGATGTTCTATCGAAAAGTAATACCCATAACTGGAATTACATTAATTGTTCAAGTAGGTACGTAGAAACGAAAATAACATTCGAATAACTGTTTTAGCCGTGGAATAAATAATTACATGATTGTTTCGGTAGTAGTGGAGTTTTTCATGAAGGCGGAGTTCAAGCGGACATATGCCTCAAAATATGACGACGTGTTTCCATAAAGAATGAGGTTTTCGGTACATATAGATGGACTCGGAGCAGGTCAAACTTGTATAAAGATAACCATAGTTTGTTATGTGCATAAGATAAGACAAGTTCCAAACTGTTTGTACCTTTATCCTGCTCCTTTATATAAAAAAGCACCCACAGACCTTTTAAAGAAAGCTGGGTTAAACTATGCGAAAGGCGGAAGACAGTGTGTCAAAATTAAGCTTGGAAAAGACAAGAGTTGGCTACTGATCGACCTACAGTGTAGGTCAACTATGCGAAAGGCGGAAGACAGTGTGTCAAAATTAAGCTTGGAAAAGACAAGAGTTGGCTACTGATCGACCTACAGTGTAGGTCGATCAGTAGCCAACTCTTGTGTATAGAGTAATAGAGTGTAGGTCCTACACTCTATTATTTCATCTGAATCATACCTTTCTGGCGATTCTTGTCTTAAGGTTAAGTTTATGGTTTCATAAATATGCTAAGATCTAGCATCAGTACTCAGTAAGCACTTGATACCAAGAGCAAACTAACTGCTCAGCAAATAACACATTAAAGCCTTTATTCCATTGAAACAAGATGAAAAGGTATGCAGTAAAATTTCATTAGACTTTTACAAAAACGCGCCGAAAAATGTACGACAAATTATGTAAAGTATTCAACTGGGCAGTTCTTTTCGAGAACAACCCCCATAAACAAAGGCAAGGCAACTTGAAGGGACTGAAATACATTTGCTTACTCTTTTATGTCTCATAAACGTCTGTCTTAATAAGGACTAAAGAACTTTAATTCCGTTGTACCTCGTAAAAAGAAAAGACCCCATAAGGCTGCGTTCACATGAACGGTTCCGTTGGTCACTGAAAATGTACACTGTACAGCCCAAAGGACAATCAGTCGACTGTTGCAATTGTTTTCTTCATACATTTGAGAAGTTAATGGTCCAATGTAATCTATTTTATCATTATTGTTAGTGTGCAGTCGTTACTGAATAGACTGTTGAGTCGTTAGAGAAACTCAGGCGGAAAAAAACATTGTAAGGAAACCAACATCTTCTAATTGAACACGTGTATCTAGCCCGCACTGGGGTCCTAAGTATAATGCCTCTGTTAGTCTGTTAGAGAGAAGACTTGAGTCCCAGAACAACATAACCACAAAATAAAAATGAATGTCACATCAAAGTGGACAAAAGTAAAAACAGATTGGATATCGTGGGCCCGAAAAGCGATAAGTAGTATGGTGTGATAAGTGGTACCTGAAGCATTTTTTTTGCCTATTTGCCCTGCAGAGGATACATCAGATTCATTAAAAATGCATAGTATCGCTATGCTTAAAATCGGGGTCCACAAAAACGCGTCAGTGTGAACAGAACCTAAGGCATGAAAGCTCATTAAAAATGTTCAACGTTTCGCGATGAGGAACAAACACGATTAATTATTATTTATGGCAATTATTGTTGCAATGAATTTCCATTTCAATGAAATGTAATTTCAGAGACAACGACTGATCGTTATTTAAATTTTTTTTGATTATGAGCAGACATTTTTACGTACACGTGGAAAAGCTTAAAATATTTAAAAGCAAAGTAAAATCGTCATCGTCCATGTTACACGTACCTATTGAAAATATTATGTAAATTCCAATGAAGATAAAATTAGGGGAATTGAAATTAAAAAGACCAGAATTATTGTGCGTTCCTGCTAGAGACACATAAAAGAACATCACCCCTGTAATCCCAAAGGGATAGACAGAGTTGTACTAATAGTACCTACGTCTCAGTTCCCATTGTGGTTAAGTCCGATGTGATAGGAGGCGAGACGATTGCCGTCAAACGGGCATTGATCTAAGCCCCATGGTTTCTAATACTGAGACATTCCTAATATAAAAACCCAATTACTGTTTCTTAGAGAAACATTCAAATAAAACACACTGGATTCAGATTAGCACTCTTTTTATCTGTCTATGCTCTCTATTAAAATCTTTTATCTCACCGGACAAAATGTCTAACGTGAATGCTTCGCAGTTATACACCCTTTTAATGGTGCTCTCTCACCACCAGCAATCCTATGTATGTAATATTTCGTCTTTGAGCATTACATTACCATACTACTAACTGACGAGCATTCGCGCGTAATGTAACGTATGCGGCCCGCTGGACACGTTTATTTACAAGTGGAACGCATTGATAAGTAATACAAGTTGTACCATTACAAGGTGCGCATTGTAGTGTTCCTCACTGATGCTCGAATCTGTAACGTTACATTACAGGCGAATGCTCCCGATGAAGGAGCACGTTTACACAAACAATTGACCACATTGAAACCTTTCAGGATAAACCTAAATATGGACAACTGAATGATGAAACCATTCAGAGTGTATCAATCGGAGTTGATTAATATCGGGTGAGATGTAATCTGTATATCTATGAGGGCGAATCAATGGGGCTTGCTATGAATTGATATCACGGTCCATTGTTCCCTAAGATAATTCATTTATGATGAAAGAGTTATCTTTTCTAAAGTAGCTGATAAGAATCAGTCGAAATGTAAATGAATATAACTTGATAGAGATCTCTCAAAGCCCAAACTACTTACCTATGCGTTTCCCCAAATGTTTAGAAGTTTAGACAACAACCCATTTCAAACATAAAATTTTGGAAAACTAGTTTTAATAAATAGAAAAATCTTACACAAAACCAAAGCTGAAAAATTGCTACCTATTCCTAAAATCAACAACCATGAGCCAGTCAGAACTGTAAATAAATATTCAATACAAACAGAAGCAGTTAATCAAATAGGAATAAAACTGCAGTGCTCTGTAACACATGTTTCGAACGTTAGTGAAAAGGTTTTGCAGCGAAACTCTGTTCCCAGAATATAAATCTATATTGATAAATGCTCTGAAACAATTCGAGAGAAACCTGTGTTTATGTGAAGAAGCGACAGCGGTTTGTATTTTCAACAATATTAAGTTTAAACTCCACCTTAACTAAATCTAGTTGTGGCATGATTTTTATTTGAGATGGGTTTACACTTGACTCTGGTCTAGTTCAGAGATGACAAAGACGAAGTCGACGATGGAGCGAGCTTACCCCAGAAGAAGCCTGTTCACTCTAACTTTGAGATTTTCCATCATAATAACAGCATTAATAAAGAAATATGGAGAAGAAGACTTACTGCTCCGACTATAATAAAGTTAAGCTAAGAGTATGAATAATGACACTAGCATTCTCATAGATAACCGCCTGGTTCTAAAAAATGGTTTTGTCGACACTCCGGTGGGTATCGACAGAACACAAGCTGCTAACGCTTTGGGCTAAACTCGCGTTTCAGAATAGTGCATGACACACTTTGATGAAATCAAACTTGTGAATTTCAAATACTTCATGAAGGTTTAAACGAGAAAAAGGGAAACCCAAGAAGTCTAAAGAAAATATTCGGTGCAAGGACCACACGAAACACGAAAAATAACAAACATTAACTACTAACTCAAACTTTGGTCTGCAGTTCAACATTTATAAGATTTCAACAAAATATTGAAGTTTCACGGAATGTTTCGCTACTGCTGAAGTTGTATTAGTTTTCAGACATTTTCAGAGTTTTGGTAGAACCTCTGTTAACTTAAACACGGGAAAGTTGCCAGAACGCAGACAAAGAAAGTATTTTTCAGAGTAAATTGTTTTGCTGTTACTGTTTTCATGTGGAAAATCGTGGAACAAAAAACTTTTGCTTTATTGTTTTTTTTTAATGATATACCTTCCAGATAATAATAATAACTAACAATGACAATGCGGCCATTTTCTTTAGAGATTATGTAGCTTGGACGGTATAAATTCACAATTTTCCCTACAAACTACGCTAGTAGTTAGTTACTAAATAGTTCTATATTATTATACAGCCTGTTCCAATGAAGAAAACTCCAATCACAATAAAAATAAGTCAATGATATGGAATATAGAAATGAATTTAAAGCTAGATGATGTCCACGAATACAGCATTTCTACTTACAGTTTTGTTTTTCTGTTATCCGAGATTAGCATGGAAAAAGTGGAAACAGAACATTTAATAAGTGCATAGACACAGACAATAGCAAGAGATAGCACACATATGGTGAATATAGACATAAATGGAACGCATATAGAGTAGATGGACACAAAAGCAGCGTATAAGGCGAAGATGGACACATAATAGAGCGTATTTGGTGAAGATGGACACATAATAGAGCGAATATGGTGAAGATGGACACAAAATAGAGCGTATCTAGTGAAGATGGACACAAAATAGAGCGTATCTGGTGAAGGTGGGCATAAAATAGAGCTCATATGGTTAAGATAGACACAATAAAGTTGAAGCACAAGAGCCATTTTATTTACAAGACTGTAGTTTACAGGATAATCAATTTAATAACTGAAATAAAAGATGGGAATGAAAAAAGATTATCACTTTCAAATGAATATCTTACTCTTGAGATAAGATAGATTCCCCGTTCAAAGGCAAAATTAATGAAACACAACTTTTCTCTTGCTGGTCTATTAATTGTTACATTTATTAACTAACTATTTCATACTCGGATTATTAAATACTCTGCACTGTCACCAATGATATTTAGACGTAGCGAAGTTTTGATCCCGCAAAAATATGATCCGTCACCAACAAATAACAAGGGATGGGATTGAAAAATTCGAGCTTACAGGTCGAGAATTCGTTGGCTTAGTTGGTAATGCGTCCGGTGTACTGAATTGGAAGATCGGAGGTCCAAGTTCTATCCACAACCGAATTAAAAAAAGAAGACTAGGCAACTGAGTGTTGCAAGGTGTCTGACTGATCACGCAGCTTGATAGCACAAGAGAGACTTTGGACCTCTAATATTTGTTTAACTTTATGCTGTGCTCGCAATGACAGCGTCCCCCAATAATGTAGTCATTGTTGGGGGACATAAGGTCTGCCAATTTTTTCCAACAAAATATTTTGATAAACATTTTCGGCTTGTTTTTCATTAGAAAATTAATGAAATCGAAAGAAGTACTAAAAAGGTTGTGGTGCATATTAAACTTGACACGTAATTCATTCCGCGGGTGCGCTCATTAGTTCACATCTCTGTCTATGAGCGAGCATGTGGAGGGCGAGTAATGGGTGACTTGCCGTCCGATCATGGACCATGCTCGGGTCGACGGCGCGTCGTGATCCACTCGCGCCTCAAAGACCTGTCAGCAATCTGACGGGAGTCCCCTTATAGAGCAAAAGCCTGCCCGGGTCGCGGGACTATCTTATCAGGTGACCGTGACCCTGGAACGTAAAGGGCAATTGAAGGACACCGTGGATTTTACTCAGTACAAGTCTGGCAGTCCCTCTTGCCCTGCCCTGGGTGGGAACACATTTGATGATTTTACCACGATAAAAAAAGTCTTGTCCGCAAAGGATTTTTTCCACAAAAAAAAGTTTTAATACTGAAGAAAACTGGACAACTGGGTGTCTGTGAGACAGGAGCCTTACCACAAGCTCTTAACGCGATTCAGTTTAGGCTGTGAGAAAGAAACAAAGCTATACAAGTCGTCTAGCGCCATCTCTTTCCCACAGCCTAAACTGGATCGCGTTAACAGTTCATGGTAGGCTACCTGTTCAAGCAACTCGATGGCACAAGAGAAATGTTATACCTCTGTTATGATCAACTAGGGATTATCTTTTTGAAGTATTTTATACTGCAACTGGCATTCAACTAAAACTGGATAAAACGCTTTGCTCGTTCGAAGTGGGACAGGTTTCCGAATGAAAAACTCCAAACGTTTCTCATATGAAATGCTACGTTTGCCTCATACAAAGTGTACCGATCTAGGTCACACGGAGGTGATATTTTCCGATTTTTCTCCGACGTTTTTATATCTGTGAACGCATTGTTTCGTGATGTGATATTCAACAGGCTTTCATATGTGATCTTCGGTTAGAATTATAGTATGGAGGAAAAGCAAGTAGGTATTTTATCACTGAAGGTAAAAACACTTGAATTTATTATAAATTGTTCAAATTCAATGTGCAAATATAATTAGTCGCCAATAGTTAAAAGTACAGTTCAACAACTGGTTGTTGAACTGTACTTTCATACACTGAACTGTCCTACCATGGGGTATAATATTACCCAGTTACTGGGTTGAGGAGGTCCGACAGGCAGTAGTTGTATCTGGTTTGACTGGAAGCCGACTCCAACATACCTACTTGGGAAAAAACAGGGCTGATGATGGAGTTTAAAGTACAGTTCAACTATAAAGCTGGGTTTATATTTGCCTGACGTGTTGTGTTGTGATGCATCAGAACGGTATCGATTTCATACATTTCTTATGGTGAGGTTTACATTTGTGTGTCGCGACGTGTTGTGATGCGCCATACTAAATGTATGAAATCGCTCCGTTCTGATGCGTCACAACACGACACGTCAGACAAGTGTAAATGCGGCTTTAGACACACAAACATTGGAACTGTAGTTCCCCATTCCCAAATCGTAGATCTATATCACCCGAAACATCCACTCTGAAACAACTCCGACGAACGTTTTTCCGCTGAACGATTCGCCGATACAACGATTCATTCATAAGCGATTCGACGACAAAATCTTTCACCGAAGAACGATTCGTCGACAAAGACATGATTTGACATTATAATACTAGTAACTAAATCCGACATCAGGGGCACCCCGAGGTTCTGTTAGTTAGGTTCCTTCAAACCCTGAATACAGAAATAGATGCCCCGCCCCGCAGCGGGGCTTCGTCTAAATGGCTTCATTTATACAATACTTCATGAAACACAATACTCATGACTTAATCGTTCTGTCGGCGAAACGTTCGTCGTGGAAAGGTTTTTTCGTTGACCCGTCCAGGAATGAATCGTTGTGTCGGCGAATCGTTCAGCGGAGAAACGTTTGTCGGAGTTATGTTTCAGAATCGAAACATCTGCTGTTAGATTTTGAGTCGATCTATTGAAAAGTGCGCTTAGCGTCGCTTATGGGTGTGTATTGACCCTTACTGAAAACAATATCACAGTTCCAGTCCCACTCAATAACCACCATATGAATGACCAAACAGGAAGTAAATCCCACAACCGAATACAAAGCCGAAGCTTCCAGTAATCCGGTCGATTGATCCGGACATCCGGTAACCGGACCGGAGGAGGGGAAAAGGGGAGGGGACAGAGTAATGAGGTTCTATTTTAAACGTACGGGGTGTGAACTGGGTTTTTTTTTTTAATTCGGCGATATTGTGGTAAATGATTTAGTTACTAGCTTTTGCCAGCGGCTTGGCTCGAATTTGACAATGAATTCGGATCGTATATGTAGAGCTAGGGCATGCGGATGGTGAGTAATGGGTGACTCGCCGTCCGATCATGGACCATGCCCGGGTCGACGGCGCGTTGTGTTCCACGCGCGCCTCAAAGAGCTGTCAGCAAAATGACGGAGCCCCCCTCTAGAGGGCCAAAGCCTGCCGGAGTCGCGGGACTGTCTCATCAGGTAACCGTGACCCTGGAACGTAAAGGGCTATTGAAGCATCATCGTGAGTTTTAGTCAGTACAAGTCTGACAGTCCCTCCCGTCCAGCCCTGGGTGGGAGGACTCATTTGATGATTTTACAACGATAAAAAAAAACAAGTAGAGCTATCTATTATTACATTTAAAAAAAACGTTGCCCCACACGAGGATTTTTTCCTGTGTCGTGGTTGCGTTTACAAAAATAGAAACTTACATACACAAACACCTAGCCCCGGGACAACTAATTGTAGGTCATATACATATTTGTTCTGTACGGGGATCGAACCCGCGACACGCTGCGCAACAGTCTAATCGCTCAGCCACTGCGCCACCCGTGTCGACCGCGCCGTGGAATAGTACTTCTTTTCGGGATGAAAGCTACGTCCGCCACTGCATGTGTACTTACAGTGATGTGAAAATTTCAGAATGACCGGTTTAGTGGTTTGGGTGTGACAAGGTTACAAAGTTACTTTCATGAAAATAAAATACATGTGGCACTCGGAGACTGCCGCGGTGAAGCTATTGCGTAACATTTATTTTTATTTTTAAAGAATAAAATCGCCTACAGCGTATATTTAACGAGAATATAATTTATTTAAAATGTTTGTGGTGCACTACTGTAACAAAGAACTTCTTTGTTGTAGGAGAATTTTATAAGTAGGTTTCATTGTGAAAACTCCTTTTGTAGCTGGCCGTTTAGAATCAGCAAGAAAAAGTAAGTAAATTGTTTTTATGACGGATATTTTTATGATTGCCGAAGTCTCCCGAACTGAAACGATGTTAGACAATGCGTCATGCGTGGTGTTAGGTATATTTTCGTTAGGTTTTTGGAAATTTTTTGATTCGGTCGCCGCGCCGCGCCTCGCTCAGAGTTCGCGATAAAAGCTATGCAATAGTTTAAAAAATCCCTGCATTTGCATTTGCATGCGGGTGGGACTGCATCCTGCATCCAAAGCTGGATTTTTGTCGCGGAATTAAAACTAAATATTTTTCATAAAATTTAATGTCATGGATTTCCGCAAGTAACGCCTGATTCTATAATTTATCAGATGACAGACGCAGGTCATTGACATGTTCATCTTTATTTTAGCACAGTACACAAATGTATATGGGAGAGGTTTGTCTGATAAATGTAGGTCAGGGTATACAATGTGGGTCAACGTGAGAAATTATGTCAAACCGTTCAATATAGGTCAACACGTAAATATGCAATACCATACGACCTTCGATTGAAAACTGCAATATTGCATTAACTAAGAAATAGTAAATTAAGCGAGGGTTACTTTAGCTGAGTCTATCAAGCGTGTGTTTCAAAAAAAAAAATTATTTGCAAGAGAAATAAAATTAATTGGGAATCTCTGATGTATCACGTGGAAAACAATTTATGTTTGGTCGATGGCAACAGTGTTAGGTACACTTATTAGGTGAAATGTGAGTGTGTCTATTGCCATAAACAAGACAAAAGTCCAGAATCCAAGGCTACTACTGAGAAATTCCTAATAATGGAAAAACCCAGTAATACTTTACCCGATCCGAAAGTTGAATCCGGGACCTCAAGCTATGCAATCGCACTTGCCACGACTAGGCCAACGAGGCAGTCGAGATTATTTTTATATCTATACTAATACAATAAATAAATAATATTATAAATATGAAGAGTTTGTTTGTTTGATAAAACGCGCTAATCTCAGGAACTACTGGCTCGAATTGCAAAATTCTTTTTGTATTGGATAGGCTATTTATCGAGGAAGGCTATAACTTATAAAACATCACGCTAAGACCAATAGGAGCTGAGCAGTGGGGGATGAAACCACGGGAAATTTTATCATAAGCATAAGATACCCTACTCACAACTGTATAATTCCTCATCCTTCACATGAAACTCTGTAAACTTCCACAAAGGTCAGAAGACTCATCTGCCCTTTTAGCAAACTTTTATCAGCCCGCTGAAACATTATTTATAACTGCTGAAAGGCCTGAAAGCCTCCTGAAAGCCACTCACTGTTTACAACTTTTACGGTGTCGGACATCAAAATGTATGTAGTTTAATCCCGGCGGAGTTGTATACTATCAAATGTAAAGTGAATTATTTGAATTCTTGAATGTATAAAAGCGTCATCATTTGGGGTCGTGGGACTGTCTCATCAGGAAACCGTGACCCTGGAACGTAAAGGGCTATTGAAGGATCGCCGTCCCGACTTGAGCGGGAGGACTAATTCAATGATTTTACCACGATAAAACGAGAGCATCATTTCACAATGGAAGTAAATGAAGATCCAGTAAATAACTCCCAAATAGAAATAAGTACACAAATAACCCGTTTACCTCAAGAATTTTCTTGAAAGGTATGCCATTTCAAAGAATTAACTTACTTTAGATAAAATGCCAGATACTTTACCTCTTTGAGACCCAAGTAAATAACTTAGTACGAAACAGAAAACAGACTTTTCTACTTAGCGACAGAAACGGTTGAATTTATGTTTATATAGTCAGACATCTGTCAGGCCACATTACAGCAATTGAATCAACGGCAGAAATATCCCCTCAACGCAAATTAAGGGAGATTTAATAAAGATACGGTATCATTTCTGTGTCGTTTACAAAATTGTTAAAAGTAACACATAATAATTTTGGGAAATGGTTGCGATAACATTGCGACGACGACGGCGACGAGGCGACGTAATTCCGCGAGGAATATAAAATTGCTTGAAGTATTGACGTGACTTCTACGCCAGGGTAAGGCCGTTTCACAGCATCGCATCCGACGATGCGATGTGCAAACTTTCCTTTCACAGCGAATACTATCTTTTAATTTATTTTTATACTTCTTATCTTAAAGAGTATTTTTGATGTTTTGTATGTTTGTTTGTAATGGATAATCTCAAAAACTATTAAAGCTAATTAATTCTATCAAAGTAAAGCTGAAAGCATTTATTTCAAGTAGGCCAGGAACTTTTGAATTGTCAAAACAGAAATAATAATGGACCTATAATCCCGTGAAGGAACTTCAACCCATTCCAAAGCGTAGATATCTATGAAGAAGAACGGGCAAGAAACTCAATGGACTCTTTCAATCAGAAAATTAACACAAGTAAATTGTTATAGGTATAACTTAGAACAACAAAGTTAGTGGCACTATACCGTCTTCGCTCAAATACGTCATTCGAGCGCATAAGTAGCTCGTGGCGTAGAGGTAATCTTGGAAAGGGGAGTGGCGCCCGAGTTACGGGAGTAAATGTGTGGTTGTGATTATTGATCGAGTGTCGGTTCGAGTCTAGACTGAGACCGTTCGTGGCGCCATGGAGTCTGAATTGTTAAAAGGATGGTCTGGTAGTTTAGTCGTATCTATTCCGCAATTCTAAGTTTAGATGTGCTGGAACTGAAACTATCTGTCATTTTGAATAGCACTTCATTTGAGCTCTATTGTTGTTTTATGCTCGTTAACTTTTATTTGCGGTTTAGATTGCGTTGCAACTTGTTAATTTATTGTTAAATTCAGTTTTATTATTAAGAAAATGAAGCCCCTTCGAAATAAAATTACGGACAAGTAATTAAATAATAACATTCGTTAAAAGTATTAATTAGTAAGAATTTTGCATGCCTTTTCTTATCATAAATTAGCCGTTTAACCAGCCAGAGCTTCGGATAGATCTGTCGAGTAAATCTTAAACGTAATGCTAGCTATAGTGAACGTCCATCTGTCTTTTTTTAGCGTGGTAAAATCTTCAAATAAGTCCTCCCGCCCAGGGAGGGACAGAAGTCACTGTCAGACTCGTACTGACTAAAATCAACGGTGTTCTTTCAATAGCCATTTACGTTCGGGGGTCACGGTTTCCTGATAAGACAGTCCCATGACGTAGGTTTTCACGAATTATCAAGGACGGATCCCGAATGAATGAGCTCAAACTCAAGAATACGACCCATTAATAAGATACTACAAGTTTATCGTCCTCTTATACAAACCCGTCCGAATCGCAAACCCTCTTCAAAGTCCTCGAGAAGTCCTCAATACCATCGAACATTAACTAGACTACTTATAACCGGACAGAAGCCGGGAGACTCTCCAGTGCTTAAGAACCGGGCAAGATGGAGAACGAATTGGGAGTTAAGTTATAAATATCGTAACAATTAATATGTATGGGTAAAGTTTTATTTCTGTTCTTGTTGTACTCGAAGTTTTTGGTACCTAAGTAATAAGTTCCTAATGATATGATTCACTTTTTGAGGCAGCTGGTGGATAACAACTTCATGTATTTAACAAAGATGTAATCGTGTACGTACTAGTCTTTCGATACATGTAAAAATGCGAATCCGGGGCGAATCACTAGTTATAGTTAAAAATAATGGCATCATCATCATTTGTTAAAAGTAGTTTGAACAAGTGATGATAGAAGACAAAAACAAGTTGTGTCGATCCAAAGTGATATGGGACAAGCATAGCGGTTTATGATGACGTGAAAATTACCAGGACAGCAGCGAAGACAGGGATGTTCTTAGCAGAAAACATAACAAGATGTATGTAGGTTATTTTGACTGTAGGAGAAAAGGCACCCCTCGAAATCATGCGGTATATTTTAACAATGTGACTTTTGCTACTCTAAAATGTACCTATAGGTATACCTAGCAAACTTGCTAAAAGGGTAAAACCCTCCCTAACCTAAAATTATCTTTTCCACTCAAAGTAAGCAGAGGTAAGCTTACCTTTTTACAACAAAAAGGCCTTAATGTAACTAATCAATAAATTCAAGAGTCGAAGAATTTCATAAAGTTGAGCCTTTTTCTTCGAACTTTTTTCATACAGATGCGCCTTTTTTTCACAAAACGGACTTTTGTGTAAATTAAATTAATGACCCAGATCTAGTCCGAGTATATTAAAAAGAATTAATGGCAAAAAAGACTGGAGACAAATTGGTTACAACGTAATTCAATTCGTTGAAAATTGAGGTGTACTTTCGTGAACATAGATTTGACGTAGTTGATATTTTTAACCGACTTCAAAAAAAGGAGGAGGTTCTCAATTCGTCGGAAATGTATGTTCCCCGATTTCTCGAAGACGCCTGGACCGATTTGGAAAATTTTTCTTTTGTTTGAAAGGGTATACTTTCCAATTGGTCCCATGATCATCAGGTCAGGATCTGATGATGGAATCCCAGGGAAATCGAGGGCAACCTTCAAATTTTATAGGCACATAGTACCATTTTCATATATTTTCTAAAGCTGTTCAAGTATTTGCATCTGATAATCATCATCTCAGGTGGATGAGCTGATGATGGAAGGTACAACTCCTCAACGGCTTGGAGTAGGCGTCGACTGATTTAGTTTGTGTTCGCATATCTCTGGAACTACAAGTCCGATTTAAGTAATTCTTTTTTTGTTGTACTAAGTATTGTTCAACTTTCGGAATACTGCAAGTTTCATCAAAATCGGTTCAGTAGTTTTTGAGATAGGGAATTTTATTAGCTTATTGTGCACTTGAGAGAGAATGATTTATTTGACAAGAATTTGAGTTGAATATTTAAACTAAAAAGAGTAAAATAAAAAACTTTTTCAAAAAAAATGTAACCGCCTTCAAAAACAACCACAAAAAAGGGTAAAATAACCTACAAAATAACTTTTCTTTCAGAAGTCGGTGGCAAAAAAATAATGAAATGAAAAAAAACAAAGGCACCGACTTGTGAAAGAAAAGTTATTTTGTAGGTTATTTTACCCTTTTTTGTGGTTGTTTTTGAAGGCGGTTACATTTTTTTTGAAAAAGTTTTTTAATTTAATTTTGTCTAGATGACACTTTCAAGCGAAGTTATTTTAATTGATAAATCTGAATCGTTCATCATCATCGACCTAGCCTTTTCCCAACCAAAATGTGGTCAACTTCAGTATATGGACTGCCTAATATGACCTCCACAACTCAGTAACCGGATTATACGAAACGAATCAATAAGAAGCATGTTACTCGATTGTGGTCCAAATCAGCTGTAGATTATAATGTCCATATTAAAATTCCCACGTTACTTTAATCAGGGTTGGAATATTACTAAATTCACCGTTGAAGAATTACACATAGACCCAAGTCCCCAATGGGGTCATAGTCGTCACAGAACTCAAGACCCACTGCGGGTACCCGATAGGACAGCTTCGAACCCTTTTGACGATTAAAAACATGTCGGTCACGTTATATTGGAACAAATTGGGTTCAGACGTGTGTAGGGCTACCATTTCTACATTTGGTAAAAAAATAAACGGAAAAAGGTTATGACAGAAAAAACTGGCCAAGTGCAAGTCGGACTCGCATTTATCTATAAAAATCATGTCTGGTGTTTGGGGCAAGACTTAAGTATTTATTTTATTCTGCTTTATAGTATTTGTTCTTAAAGCGGCAACAGAAATACATCATCTGTGAAAATTTCAACTGTCTATCACCCAAAAGCCGGATATGTATGTCCCAAAAATTCCGATTGGAGTGGAATTGGAATGAAGTAATTGGTAACCCTAGCAATGGTTCATTTATTACATCTATCAACCCCAGACGGGTGGACCCACGCACGGAAAGACATCTAGTGGCCCCGGCACGTACATAAAACGACAATTATCCCTTTTTTAAACCCTGCAATTTGAATAAAAATGGTGGAGGCGGCAGTTTGTAAATATGTTAATTTGAATTTAAACAAAAAACAGATTTTAAATAGCGTTTATATCTGTGGCCACTAGACGACATTTTCATAAAAGTGGGCTACTGGATTTTCAAACCTCAGCACAACGCTGACAGTTCAAAGTTCAGCAGTGCTTTTCAATGATAAAATGAAAAAGGGCAAAATTTAAACAAACGTTTGCAATTATGGCGAGCCACACAATCTAATCATTCTCTACGTGATCGAATCCGAAATGAGGAGATCCGTAGACGAACTAAAGTCACCGATATAGCCCACCGGATTAGCAAGCTGAAGTGGCAATGAGCAGGCCATATTGCTCGCAGAGCAGATGGCCGATGGGGTCGAAAAGTGCTAGAGTGGAGACCGCGGACTAGCAAGCGCAGCGTAGGACGTCCACCAACGAGATGGACAGACGACCTTATAAAGGTCGCCGGAAGACGCTGGATGCAGGTCGCTTCCAAACGGTATATGTGGAGATCTAAAGGGGAGGCCTATGTTCAGCAGTGGACGTCCTATGGCTGAGATGATGACACAATCGGCTACCACTTTAATCGTTTACTTTTACATATATCGTTTATAAATCTACTGTCTATGAAGACCACAATAATTCGTACACTCTATTAGTTGTAATGATATAAACAGACACAAACAATACGCCTGTAGTACTTGCAACTATACGTATCAAAATTACGTAACGTGGACGGAGTAAAAAGAGCATGTAAGAATCGTAGTTGGTGTAGTTTTAAAAGTCCTAGGTTTATGTTTGACAGCGAAGTGTCTACAGAGCCAAAAAGCCATTAACCGCACACGACATCAAATTGCGTCCAGTTGACAATTTTGGAGCGCAAACCCAATAACATGACCCGATTTGGTTCGAACCCTCATTGACCTACTTCGCCTGTAAAAAAAGCTGTTAAATTAATAAACTGACAACACCCCCAACTCCATTTACCCATTTAAATATTTAAAAAACCAGGTAGATACATTGTGCAACGTTGCAACTATTCGCGATAAAGTTACAAAGCGCTTTGTGTGCCCGCCATTTTGTAACTCGCTACCTACAAACACACGTCACTCGCTATTTTCATCCAACACAGTTTTATTTTTACATGAATACATTAAAATGTCAGCCGGTGACATTTTGTGATAAACTTTTTATAAAGGTGTAGGAGAGAAACTATTTAAAAACAGGATGGTGGGTGAGAATAGGGGGAAATCGCTAAGGAAATTGTGGTGGAACAAAACAAAGCCGATATTAATAAGGTAGTAAAGAGATGAAATACTGTTATGCAAGACAGCTGAGGATTATAAAGTTCATAAATGAAAATTCAAAAGGCGAAATTAGTAATAGTATTAGTAATTAGTAGTAATTTTTGGAAGATCTATTGAGTAATCGTAGCTAGTGACTGAATAATAATAGCTGCACATGTAGATCTTCAAGGTTAAGACGTGCATGCCAAGTATGGTCTTCGGATAGGTGACCATCTATCATAACGAGTTTCCTGCGAGTCTTGGAAAGCAGGTAAAGTGGTTGATCCCGGCTGTCATTTGTAGATCTTTGACAGGCGTTATTGTTAGTCAGAAGCCTATAAGTCTGTTAATCAGTCTTACCAAGAGGTATCGTATTACCCAGTTACTGAATTGTAGAGGTAAGACAGGCAGTCGCTCGTTTGCAACTGCATCGGGTTCGACAGCGACTGTTCCAACATAGTTGCGAAAAGGATAGGCAGATTATGGTGGTGATGATGATTCCAATAATCATAACGGCAAAGCAATAGCAAAAGCAAGTAAGATGGCTATCCGAATCACCAAATAATGACAAGAGTAATCTAGATAGCGATATGGCAAAAGCCTTTCCAACACAATTTCTGTTTTCTAAAAAATATGAGCAAAGGTGACAACGAAATAAGAAATCCAAAAGCTACAGTGAAAATAACTTCGTGTTATACAAAGAATCCTGAATATTTTGAACCTAGAAAAACCTGAATAACGAGATGATATCTACATTTCTCAATTCGGTGGAAACTGCGAATGCTCACAGGTAACAAGGTACACAATTACACATACTGCTTCTATTACATTTTCGTCAGGAAAAACTAGAATTTAGACTAACATTGAGAATGATAAGAAAATGTATGTCATAAAACATAATTCAGGGATGGGCGCTTTCACATTAGACGACAACGGTAATGACACGATATCTATGGTATGAGTAGTTTCATACATTTCTAAGGAAAATGAGCGAGAGCAGACGATATGCCAGTCGAGAACTATTTCGAAAACTATGTTCAACTTGATATCGTGGCAAATAAGATCAGCAAATTTTCAAATTCTGTCGTGCGAGCAAAGCGGAGAAAGTTTCTTTTATTTGTAAGAAACTACTTACCAACGATTTCATCGCTTGGTAATTTCGTGAAGATAAGAACAGAAACAAAGGAGGAGGGTACAAGGATGGTATCAGGTGGTATTATGTAGCAGATCACAAAACAAGATTACCAACTACCGAAACCAGTGAATCAAATACTGTAACAATCAAAGCTCCCAAACAATGCAAGGCTTTTCAGTAACACCAAATGTATTGTCAGCAAAACAGGCATGCAGGCAACAATTTTGAAACAGTTTTCCTATATACTATGTGCGTGCTATATGCTTGTATGTATGCACTTTTTGGCTGTATACTACATGTAGCTAAAGAGTTTGGTATGCAGACACATTGAAACTTATAACACAGCATTGGAAAACCGTTTGAAAATATCTGCCAGTATACTTGTTTCGCCGGCTGTACAATCAATATACACTATACGGTACCATCGGAAATCGAGGTGCAGCGGTAAACCAAACACTGCATTTGAATGAACAAATAGTACACGAACTGAATTAGATAACGTTTGAGCAAAAGGAACTTTTAGCAATAAATAAAATTGTTTGTGTTTGGTGGGAATGTATGCTTGAAAACTTCATACAATAGGGGGTAACTTCTTGGGAAGCTTGCAGTCTGATCAAGGATCAGGCCCTGGTCGACGGCTCATCGTGTTCCACGCGCGCTTAACGGAATTGTCAGCAAACTGACGAGACCCATATAGGGCTAAATTGCCAGGGTCACGGAACTGCCTTAACAGGGTACCAGGACCTTTGAATTGACAGGGCAATTGAAGGAATAGTTGAAACTGGGTAGTTTATAGTCAGTATTAGTCTGACAATCCTTTCCTTTCCACTACTAAGGCTTCATTTATAAAAGGCATTATAATTTTCGACACCAAAAAAAATGCTTTTATTATACTCTGCATCAAATTCACAACATACTTTGAATACTGATTCCCAACAGAAAAAGCCGTAGGGTAATTGGTTCATTAGAATAATAAAGAAAATATTTTACACCAAGCAGACCGAATTTTAGATAGAAGCGCAAATATTTTGAACTCTAAACTATAAAATTATACAGTTCCCAAAGGCAAAGCATTTCCTCAGTGTGAGGCGTATGCTAGGTTACATGGCCTAGCGTACAATGTCAAGAAGTCAGAGGTCATGGTTTTTGAGGCTGGGGGTAGGAGCCCGGACAAGGTACCTCCAGTTCTACTTAATGGCATGCCTTTAAGTAGAGTCCATAAGTTTAAATATCTAGGTCACATACTAACTCCCAGCCTCAACGACGATGACGACATTGAACGGGAGCGGAGAGCGTTGTCGATTAGAGCGAATATGCTGGCTCGCAGGTTTGCGCGATGCTCACTTCCTGTTAAGATAACGCTCTTTCGAGCCTACTGTACATCTTTTTACACGTGCACCCTGTGGGCTAGATATACGCAAAGATCGTACAACGCTCTCCGCGTTCAGTATAACAACGCGTTTAGGATGCTGGTGGGCCTGCCCCGCTTCTGTAGCGCATCGGGAATGTTCGCAGATGCGCATGTAGATTGTTTCTACACAACTATGCGCAAAAGGTGTGCTTCCATGGTGCGCAGGGTGTGGGGCAGCTCCAACAGCATCCTGGGCATGATTTCAAGTCGCCTAGACTGTGTTTTCGTGGGTCACTGTTGTGCCATCTCACATGGGTTGTCACCGTAGTGATCCACTATTATTTATGTATTATTTTTGTGTTTTTTGTTACTGGTGTTGTTTTTAAATGTTACTAATATAGTTTTAAGTCTTACTAATATATTGAGTCATGTTACTCGAATAAAGAAAATTCTATTCTATTCTATTTCAGAAATACAAAGAACAGTTCAAGGAAATAAGAAAAATAATATTATCGTTCTGCTTATTAAATCAATCTTAGGAGAAATAGTTCACGTAACAGGAGTGAAATTGGATGCTGAAGCTGTGAGCGGAGAGAGGAACGTGAGAAAGATGTATAAAGGAAACTAGGTGTTCATGCCAATATTATTTTTGCATTATGCTAATAGTGTAAAGATAGTATTATTGATCATAAAATTGGGGCAGAGAAAATATTTACTGGAAATATGAGGATGATTTATAACGATATCCAGCTTTATATTTCCAATATCACGTACCGTGGGAATCATCCCACGGTGCTTGATATTGTGGATGGACACGGACCAGCCCGCATCGACGCACCATGGGTATCGTCTGTGGGGTCGCAGACGCGTCATCGAAGATATAGAACGATGCGTGGCTGTCAGTAATCGCCAGCCCCCCCCCCCCCCCCCCGTCAATATCACGCACCTTGGGAATCTAGCCTAAAGACCACTTTCTTCACTTACTTGGCAGATATTTTATAACCTGTCGACCAAGACGTTCCTGCAGATAAACACTGAACTTCACGTGAGCAAAGCTACTGGCATAAATACTGCATAAATCAATAATTTTAATCCGAATTTCACGCTATATTGGTGCTACATCCCCGATATATCTAAAGATATTACTTTCCATATACGTAGTCTGTTTTCCTGTTGCCTAAATAAATATTCATGTCAGTGTTGATACACGCCTCAAGCGTAGGAGGCTGTTAGGTTAAGATGGCGTCTTCACATAATCATATCAATTTCTTATTAACTTTCCAGCGAGCGAGGGAGAAAATTTTTTAAGTGTGTTTGGTTTTCGGCGTGTGAAAAGTACCTCGGGATAAATATCATGAACTGATGACTAACCGTATGGCGAGTTTTAATCTGGGCCTTAGAGTGGCACAGATCTCTCTCGTATCGACTAAATTGACCCTAATTGGAATGAAATTACCCCACAATAAATGTTGTTAAGAAAGCGCTTTAAAATGCGTGAGCTTATTGCCAACACCAAGCTTTGGAACCGTTGGATGGTTGTAGACTTTTTGTTGAATGGAAAAAGGAATCTGGCCCCACCAAGAAAGGTCTCAGTGTGTAATGAATGCTCGCCCAACCAAAAACCGACTTCAGTAACCGTTACTTAACTTAGAATATCAATCTATATAACAGTAATCATTTAACTACGAGCTCTTCAACTCCTGGAGCAAAACCAGATTTGAAAATGTCTACCTACAGTAAATTGAGAATACACTGCATAGAAAAAAACATAAAACTTTTTAAAATCATGACTGGTACTAACACCATTATAGCACAATCAAATAATCCAACTAAAGAGCTTGCAGTACCCATAAATTACGCAACCGTCAGAGCTAGCAATTCTCCGTAATACCATCAATTACGCGGTACTAAGTGCATAATTATCACAGTACCACGGTTGATAAGGATAACCTAGTTTCTACGATATAATCATGTTAGGGTGCTTTTCCATCTAAGATGTGCTATGCTACGTTGCTATGGATGCGTTTGATATCAACCAATCATATTCCTCGGTCCACTTAGCATGGCACTGGTCGAAACCAAAATTTATGTTTCTTATCGGATCTTGGTTGAGTATGACCCTTAAAGAGAACACAAGAGCCTTTGTTAGGTGCTAGGTGTCTGATAAGCACCATGGTCTCATGGATCGACAGTGATCGTTCGGACAGCACTGTGTTTATGACTGTGGCTGTGTGCTATGGAAACATCCATGGCTCACAAGCTATGGCTGCATGCTATGGATTGTCGCGAGTGGTGTGTGCATCTGCCTCTCTTCTACCTTGAAGCGGGGCCTCTTCATAGCACATATAACTCTCTCCGCTACATAGCTTAGTAACAGTGGAAACGGTCACTTAGTTTCGTAGCTTAGCTTTTACATTTTCGCAGAAGGACTACTTAACACATCTTATGTGGAGCAGCACCCTTAAACTAACGTTAATCCATCCATCATGCTCAGTGGCAGTGGAAGCCTGCGGATGTATCTATTATCATCCTAATTAATCTGGCATTTAAAATTCTGTAATGCTAAATTTTATTTTTATTATTTTTGTTACAGAGAAAAAAGGATGTTCGTTTTTGGGTAAAATGTTAAATTCGAGTTGTGGGAGGAAAAGCTTTGAAAATTAAAGGTCAACAAACAACATTATACTTTTCTTATTATTTTAATTCGAGTAGTCATCAAATGACTTTACCCGCTCTGGGTAAAACCTACCCCGCTCCTTCAATTGCCCATTGCCAAGGCCGCAATCCTGGAACTGATGAACTGCTGGCACAACGTTTAAGTGTGCCAATTCATATAACATCATGCTTAGAATTCCCAAAGATAAATAACTGAGGATAACTCATACTCGAATGGTATTGAAAACTGCTACACCCAAATCGTGTCATATAGCAAACAAAACAAATGAATCAGAAGCAAAAAAAAGTCGCATAAATTTTAAATCCGTCTCCACAAATCCGGTTACGAAACAGAATGTATCTGAATATTTTTAACGAGGCACCTAATGTACCGTGAATCTCCTGAATCCGCTGAATGTATGTCGTTAAACTCTTCATGATCACCAAAACGTAGCACATAAATTTTAGATTCAGGAGCAGCCAACGGAAAACGGTTAAATTATCATAATACCGTTGTGTTGTTAACATCTCTATCTGCTCGTTTCTTTATAATCTTTAACGGTTTATTCTCTATCAACGTAAACTATATTTTAGTCACGGTGAAAAAGAAAACCACACATTTTTGAAGCAATCTTTCTTATTTTTGTGGCAATGTAGATCCTTTTAGTTTTATTTTATGTATATTTTGTGTTTTTGTGTTTTTTTTTATGTCTGTGTTTGTTTTATAGTAATCTTCATTTTCTATTTTTTTTTTTTTTAAACAGTTTTAGTTTATCTTTTTGTGCCTTCTAGTCACGGTTGGGATGTAATTTCGAATTGATGTATGATGTGAATGTTCTATTAAATTGTATAATATCTTGGTTCTTCTAACCGTACAGACAGATGTGTTGCTGGGGAGTTTGTTCCGCCACTTCTTCTTCCCAGCCAAAACACTAGGAAGTGTCGAAGGGGGGGCGCTTTGGGGGACTGTCTTATGTAAAAAAAAGACCTTCAAAAAGTGCTGATAAATCAGCCTAATTTGAATAAATGACTTTTGATTTGATTTGATTTGATTTAACATACATCTCTTTTATGATTATCCTTGTAGACGCTTCATGATTTCCATCATTCAGATAGTCCATACCTATATTATTCGTTCAGACAAGTAGAGAGACCGTAATTCCTTTACGGTCTTATTCAAAATATATCAGTAACTTAATAGACGTCATCATCACATCAGATCTGACTGGCCTGTTGGTCTAGTGGTTAGTGACCCTGACTGCTATGCCGGAGGTCGTGGGTTCGATTCCCACCCAGGACCAAATGTTTGTGTGATGAGCACGATCATTTGTTCTGAGTCTGGGTGTAATTTATCTATAATATGTATGTATTTAGAAATATATAAGTATGTTTATCAGTTGTCTAGTACCCATAACACAAGCTCTGCTTAGCTTGGGACTAGATGGCGTTGTGTGATAGTTGTGAAATATTATTATTATTATTATAGATTAAGTACTGCTGATTTCAGTTCTGTACTTTTTCGCATCTATATCTTCACTTATCGCAATTCTTGGTAGTCACAAAAGACTACTCCAATATTCCAATTAAGATACTCGTAACTAGGTCAATGCAATGATTGCTTTTTCGTATCTGCAATCTACTATTCCCTGGAATCGTGATTTTATTGCGCAGTAGTCGTAACGATGTTTCAGTAATTAAAAGATTCGATTAATATCTGTGTTATTCTTCTTTTCCCGTTTTAAAATAAATCATCACAGTCATAATGAAGGAACCATCACTAGAAAGATCTCTACAACGATCATCAACAAACAGAAAATAAAAGTTGCAGAGACGCATAATGGATTGGGGCATGCGGCCAATCAAAGATCCAATCCAATACTGGCTTCATATAAATAGAGTCTGGCCACTAGCTGTCCCTAGTCTATACTCATCAATTGGCTTCATGTAAATACTCGATAATACTGAGCAGACAACTATATGAAACCATATTAACCAGTACTATACTACAAATGCCTTGAAATAGCTCTTGTCGTTGTCAAATTACATATTACCCACTCCAGAGGGTTGTAGCGAAGTTCCAAGCCTACTAGACTTATATTTTAGTTTCACTTCTCGTGAAAGCTATTTTTATAATAAAACTACTGCTCTCCTAGCGAAGCGGCGAAGCCTAACTTAGATACATCCCCGAACAGAAATAGCATATTGAAAAGCCTAAGAGACGAGTTGAGCTGAATGTATAGCCGTAGAAACATCTAGAACGAAGGATTCATGGCCCATTACGACGGTATAGACGTAAGTGCAGTACGGGAGTCGTAAAAACACATCGGAGTTAGGGGAGGTCCTTGCGGGACCCTCGTTCGGTAAAGTGCACTGTAGAGGGTAGTTTTATTAGAAGTGGTGACTTCTGGTTTCTGGATGCGGATTTGTTGAAAGATTTGAAAACACTAAAAGAACTATAAATAACTTAAGAAATTAACATTAATTTACTCAGAAACGAGGTTAATATTATGAGGAATGACACATTGGAGAAAAGAGTCCACAAATAAATAGGGACAAGCACTGTGAACGAGTGATTTGTCATCAGTATTATTTCTGAGAGTATGCGTCATCACACTCTCAAAGAAAAATACTACACTACACTATAGAAAGGTTTTACCAGGAACGAATCATCATCATCACAACACCTTGTGATTCAAAAAGAAGTACGTACATATCGTAACAACATTGCTAGAGACAAAAACTCTTGTATCCTACATTCATTTATGTCATAATGATAAACAGCTGTATCTTTTCATTCAAGTACAGCTACGCCTAGAGAAAAGAACTGAAAGAAATAAAACAATTTTCTTGCTTCCTTATCTTCAGATATATTGTCTGTCATATTCTTTCTCGGAGCAACAAAGGTAGTCATTATTTGTTGGGGATTTCTTCAGGGAGATAAAATGAAAAACGACAACAGCTTTTCAATAAAATTTGCATAGATATTATTGACGTCAACTGTCAAATACATCAAACTTATAACAAAATCCGATAGCAACAACACGTAATCAATGAACTGATTGCTATAATAAAATAGTAGGCGTTTTGCGCAAACATTCCCCCGGACGTTGAAAGCCTGTCTTTCAACCAGAATAGTCAGACTCGGGGTAGATGGGTAGCGGACAAATCTTGCTAAAGGATCTGCGGAGTAGGCCACTCGAGGTTCTTACGTCTGCAACCCTGATCACGCCGTCCGGACCTGGATAGGTAGCGACAATCCGACCCATTTTCCACTTCAGAGGCGGCATGTTATCTTCTTTTAGAAGTACCAGGGAGTTCAACTTCAGAGAACCCTTACATGTACGCCATTTTGTCCTGAGTTGGAGTTCCGATATATATTCTTTGCTCCATCGTTTCCAGAAATGCTGGCGGAGCTGTTCAATTCGTTGAAATCGGGATAGAGAGCAAGTGGAATGGTTGTGGTAATCAGGCGTTGGCAAAGATGTTAACGGACGTCCAATTAAAAAATGTCCGGGTGTCAACGGAGTCAAGTCTTCAATATTCGTTGAAAGCGGCGTCAGTGGTCTTGAGTTCAGAATTGCTTCTATTTGCACTAGCGTAGTATAAAGCTCTTCGTAAGTTAAGTTACAAAGGCCCAACACCCTGACTAAATGATGCTTTGTTGACTTGACACCAGCCTCCGCAAGTCCAGCAAAATGAGGAGAGTATGCAGGGATGAAGTTAAAAGTTATTCCCTCCTTAGCCATCTCTTCAGATAACGAGTCACAATTAGCCTTAAGAAATTTTGATAGATCATTGTATGCACCAACGAACGACGTGCCATTATCGGAAAATATATTGATAGGTTTACCCCTACGCGAGATGAATCTTTTTAACGCCATGATAAAAGTGTTGCTGGTCAAATCACCGACTAATTCAAGATGTATAGATTTTGTCGTAAAACAGACAAAAATTGCAATATAAACCTTTACCAATTTACAGCCGCGACCCTGCCGAACAGCAGACTGAATTGGATCCGCGTAGTCCAAGCCAATATTTTCAAAAGGGAAACCTCCTGCTTGAAGTCGCTGCTGTGGTAAATTACCCATGATCGGTGTGACGGTTTGACCTTTGAGACGACAGCAACGTACACACTTACGGTAGCACGACCTGGCCAAGTTACGACCTCGTATGGGCCAATATGTATCCCGTATGGAAGCCAACAGCAATTGGGGACCAGGGTGAAACAACCGTTTGTGTTCATTCTCAAATAGTAATTTTGTAAAGAGATGACTAGATTGTAACAGAATTGGACATTTCTTATCGTATGGTAAATCCGAGTTTAGTAACCTGCCTCCAACGCGTAATATTTTATGGTCATCCATAAAAACATTGAATTTCAACAAAGCACTTTTCTTTGGTAATTGTTTATTATGAAGCAACAACTTGTATTCACTAAATGACTCATTTTGACATGTTCGAATGATCAAGTTTAAAGAATTTCGTAGTTCATCATTGCTAAAGGGACCATAAATATGCCGTTTTTTACAGGCAGCAATAAAACGTAACAGATATGCTACGGTACGTTGAAGCCTTAGAAAACTCGAGAATCGGTTAAAGTTGAGAAATTCATTTGATACATTCTCGCTAACAGTACCATGCAAAGAGACATTTGTCTTAATTTCCGGCAATGATTCCTCAGTAGAATGTATAAATCTAGAAGGCCAACACGATATATCATTCTTCAAAAAACTTGGACCAGACCACCAATCATCTAAAGTAGACAATAGATTAATATCTACTCCTCGAGAGACATAATCAGCGGGGTTCTGATTAGTTGAGACATGTCTCCACTCGCAGTTGCCAGTCTTCTCTAAAATTTCCGCAACTCTGTTGCGAACAAAAGGCTGTAGCCTGTTTGGCAACATTTTAAGCCATCCTAGGACGACAGTGGAGTCTGTCCAAAAAAATGTACGCGGCCTAGTGTTCAAGCGTAATGATTTAACCACTTTTTCATAAATTCGAACACCAACCAGAGCACCACAAAGCTCAAGTCTAGGAATAGTGGTTGGTTTCAGAGGGGCAACACGACTCTTTGCTAACAATAAGCGTACCAACACTTGACGATCATTGCTAACACTGCGAACGTATACGCATGCTCCGTATGCTCGTTCAGACGCATCAGTAAAAACATGAAGCTCTAAAAGTTCCATTGAATCAATTAAAACACGACGCGGAATATTAATTTCATTTAGTTTTGGTAGATTAATTACTAATTCAGTCCAAACTTTCCTAATGTCCGGCGATAGCTGTTCGTCCCATGAGAGTTTGTGTAACCATAGTTTTTGCAGTAACATCTTCATCACTATAATGCATGGAGCTAGAAGCCCCAATGGATCAAAAATTTGAGATATAATTGAGAGCATGCCACGTTTTGTATCGCCACAAACAATTGGTAGATTAATGGGAAAACAGAGTTGATCATGTTGTGATTTCCAGCCGAGACCTAAAGTTTTGGTAGACTCAGATCCGCCAATATTCAAGTCGAGTGAGGATTGGGGACAGTCAACACCATTAAGCAAACGCATATCATTAGATTTCCACTTTCTTAAGTTCATTCCCGCTGAAGCAAGAGTAGAAGTTACTATATGACGCAAATCTCTGACTTCATTGATATCATCTCCTCCTGTCAACAAATCGTCGACGTAAAAATCACGTAGAATGACCTCAGCAGCCTTTTTATCAACGCACTCTAAACCTAACTGTTTGATACACCTCGTTGCAAGGAACGGAGCGCTGGCTGTGCCGTACGTGACGGTATTAAGCTGGTACGATTGTAATTGAATGAGCGGGTCATCGCGCCAGATGATTTGTTGAAGATGTCTGTCAATGGGATGAACCACTATCTGCCGGTACATTTTCTCGACGTCGGCAGCAATAATGTATTTATGCTGTCGAAAACGTATTGAAATCGAAAGAAGATCATCCTGTACTACAGGTCCGATCATCTGTATACTATTAAAAGAAGTACCTGTAGTAGTGTTACTGCTGGCATTAAAGACCACTCTAAGTTTAGTGGTGACACTACTCTCACGCAGAACTCCGTGATGTGGGAGGTAATGAGCGGAATGTTCAATGTTTTTACATTTTGACATATGACCTAGACTTTCGTACTCTGCCATGAAATCTTTGTACATCTTAGACAGTTGTGGCTGACTTTTAAGCCTACGCTCTAAAGAAAAAAAACATTGTTTAGCTCTCAAAAGGGATTCACCTAACAAATCCGTGGAACATTTCAGTGGAATTCGAACACAAAATTGTCCGTTCTCCAAACGTGTAGTATTATTTATAAAATGCTCCTCGCATAGTTTTTCTTCTTGCGAATACAGTGATGTAGTACAGACCTCTTCTAATTTCCAGAACCTTGTGAGTAGATTATCTATGTCTATACTATTATTTAACCCATCATCGCCGTCAGAAACAATCTTTGTAAAATTACATTTTACCATTTTTGATGGCGTCGCTGTATAGCTAACTTTGGTTGGGCCTGAAACCAGCCATCCCAGTCGAGTTTCGCAAAGGATAGGTTGTCCAGCTCCTAATTTAATTCTCTGGGGTCCCAGTAAGTCCCAAAAGATGTCAGCACCTAGCAATACATCTATTGGAGCTGGAGTATAAAAGTTAGGGTCAGCCAGACAAATATTGGATGGAATTTTCAGTTTTAATAAATCTACATGTCTACTCGGAATATTATCGGTAATTGAAGGTAGGACAAAACAATTAATGTTAATGGAAAGATTGTTATCCAAAGATTTCATTAAGACCGGACACATTTTACTGATATGTGAAGATGAATTATTAATACCTATTATGGAATTGTTCACATTAGTGGCAGTTAAACCTAGTTGGTGATGTAGTCTTTCCGTCATGAGACATGACGTACTGCCGCTATCAAGAACTGCACGTTTAACGTGTTCCTGGCCGTTTTTATCTATAACCTTAATTAACGCCGTGGATAGCAATACGTCCCCACGCTCAACACTCACAGACAGAGACAAACCTGCGCTAGATGTTGATGGAGCAGGAGCATTGGTCGCATTATCACTGTTAGCGGAAGTAATAGCCAAATCTGACTTCTTCGAATGATCTGCGACATGCACCAAAGTGCTGTGCTTGCGTCGACATATTTTGCAACTTGCCTGTCTACAGTTATTAGCGTAATGTCCGGAAGACAAACAATTATAACAAATCTTATATTTTGGTAGCAATTCTAATCGTGCTTCATTACTTAAGGCCAAAAATTGAGGACAATTGCTTAATTTGTGCTCGCCGTTACATTTAACACAAATTTTAGGTTTAGAAGAACTACTATTTAACTGATTGTTCTTGTCTGTTTTAGTATTGGAATCCTGTATCACCATTGTCCTAACCTTAGAATTTCTACTAGTGTTTGAATGTTTGTCCACTGGTGAACTTGACATTTCTAACGATTCAATTAATTCAGCACGATTCTTAACAAATGTGAGGAACACAGTAAATGTAATCTTAAATTCATTGTTAAGACGACCTTTATACTCTTGCCATTCACGGTAAGTTTTATTATCCAACTTGTATCTCATAATATGTATGAGTAAAGTATCCCAGGAATTAACAGGTTCGCCAAGGGATTCTAAGGCACGCAAGTTTTTATTAATGTTATCGATTAAAGCTTTTAAACTCACCGACGACTCCTTACTGATCGTCTCAATATTTAATAATGCTGTAATATGGTGTTCAATTAATAGATGTTTATTATCAAACCGATCACAGAGTAATTTCCAAGCGACTGAATAATTAGCAGCAGAAAATTGAATTGAGTTTATCACCACAGCTGCCGAACCTTTCAGTGATGACCTCAAGTAATGAAATTTATTGATGTCGTTTATGTCATCATTAGAATGAATAAGGCTGACAAATGTATCGTGAAATTCCAACCAATTTACGTAGGAACCGCTGAATTTTGGTAATTGAATAGTCGGTAATTTAACAAACCTGTGACTATTAGAATGTGAACCCACCTCAGCATCAGGTGAATCCTTTTTCTTATAATCATCGAGCACTTTCCGAGCTTCAGCTATGGTTTTATAATAATGAGACTCAAACTCGCTTCGTTCTAACAATTGACCGTCCAAATTATCGGTGCTACATTCCAGTGCTAATTGCACCTCGTCATATTGACCATACAATGACTCGAGCCTATTCAAACGCAACTGTAACTCGCTAATCTCAGAAGAACTTATGGAAGGTTTTAATGAATTCAAATAATTCAAGAATACCGTTACTCTTCCCTTGAAACTCGCCCTTTTTCTAATGAGCTCCTTATCCTCTGGCATTGCGAAAGCTGATGCAGACAACCTGGGAATGAACACAATTCAAGTTTTAACAGCGTCCAAAATTGTAATACAATGTAATAATGAACCTAACGGATAATGTGTTTACATGAATAACTGACTCAGTAACTGTTACCTACCTAATAAAGTTATAATAATGCAGCTATCATTATACTGTAGCTACTCTTTAAGGGTAGAATAACTGTGATTAACACACTAAAGTCTGATCAATTACAACAACTTGTAAGCACTGTTAAGGTTTTGCAAATTCAAGTTTTACAATGGTTAGTTTCATAAAACCTCAGTACTAACCTGATTATCAAATGCAAATTACCACTAAATACAACCTGATAATAGAGTGTTGGGTGAAACTATAATGATTGAGATTTTCCAGATCACAAATCTTCATGAAATTCCCAATCTTCGTAATGACTCCGCAAAATGGCTATCACACAACCAACTCCGCTTGTGATTACGAGTTCTTCACCAATTCTCTTGAAATCCTTTTAATAATAGCTGATCGAAGTTTTTAAACGTAAAATCTTCTAATCCGGAACGATAGGACCATGTTGGGGATTTCTTCAGGGAGATAAAATGAAAAACGACAACAGCTTTTCAATAAAATTTGCATAGATATTATTGACGTCAACTGTCAAATACATCAAACTTATAACAAAATCCGATAGCAACAACACGTAATCAATGAACTGATTGCTATAATAAAATAGTAGGCGTTTTGCGCAAACATTATTTACTGACGAAATTACATGTGGCAGCGTATTTTCTGAATGGGGCTTATTGTTAGGCAATCAACTGTTGTGGTTTTTTTATTATAGCAGCTTTACTGGGTTTAGAAAAATGTAAGCTCAATAAATCAATGACATTACAAATATTCTGGAACGATCAATGAACGAAGTTAGCCGAAATAGGCAGAGACTATGCTTAGTTGATTGGTGACATCTATCAACCTGAACTACAGCTCTGTTCTCTAAGGGACGTAGCTCTCGCGGAGTTTAATCGTAGCCTGCTCTACCAAATTAATTTTTACTTTATCTTTGGAGTAGTAAGTTGAAAATCCACTAAAGACAGTGCTGCGGTTTCAACGGTGCGCGGCCTGCTGGGTCTGCATGATTGGTCACATGTTACTCCCTCTGTCAGATAGGAAGCATGTGCTCCTGCAGAAGGAACGTTTTAGGCTGATTAAGCTAACGTACGCAGAAGAATAATCAAGGTGATAGTCGAGTACTATAGATACCATAATACTGATGAAGCAAATAAAAATTTAAGAGATTTCGATCCTAAAGTAATATATCAAAATCCTCTACTTCAATCAGAACTCAATAGCAATAACATCTCTAAGAACGAAACCTCAGCTACCGACTGTACATCCTCATACCATCTCCTATCAAAGGTTTATAACCAGCAACACAAATACTGCTTCAGATAACCGTAGGTGTATCTGAAAGGAAGCGTTGTTTAATAGCATACAGTTTTATTGCAGCTCCTTTATCTGGTCGTTACGTGACCATTTTTATTGTCCTGCGCAGTGGTCGTAAATGGCCGACGATGGCTATTGATTTAATTGTGATGGATGGTCCAGTGCTTATGATGGAAGTGTCTTCTGTCAGGGTTGTTTGATAGGAGCTTAAGCTCTCTTCTTTATCTTTCCAATTTTCTTTAGATGTAGGATAGATGAGGCGAAATTAAGACTGACTGACACACAAAAACTAATTAATCAAGAAATTCAATCATCTTTGATCTCTTGGTGTTCTATAGTTTTTGCTTACAACCATGACGAAAAGGCATTTGTTAAACAATCAATCTACATGTTTCGGGATAACATATAAGATCTCTTTCCGTTTTTCAGAGTACCATCAAATTATATTCGGAAGTCAAACCAAAGCAAGTAAGAAACATACACGTATTTCCGCCGAGTATGTACGACGGAAAATCACTACCTTCCAACGAACCAAGAATATGTTTTCAGTGTCAACGCCCAAATTACCATAATACTGTGAATCTACTTACAACGCAGCTTCCCTATCACAACATGTCATAGTGTCGTCATGGGGAGGTACTTTTAAGTCGAGTTGATGAAGGATCACTTATGTCAGGGAAAGTTTTTGGGTTGTTGCTGGCAATTAAGTCGGCGACAAAAAGAACACTAGCGACATCTACGTTGTGAATGAAGAAGTAAAATGAAAAAATAAAAATTAAGTAACTAATCTCTAGAAGATTAGCACATAACAATACAGAAAAACCCGAAACTTTGAACCAGGGGTAATATGACGGTGTGTCGTGTTCCACGCACGCCACAAGGAGCTGTAAACAAACTGACGAGATAAGAGCTAAACGCCTGCTGCGATGGGTTCACGGGACTGTCTACGCAGGATAGCACCACCTTGGAACGCTTGGCTTATGAAAGAATAGGACGGTTATTAAGAGCCTGACAGTCCCATCTGCTGATAACTTTTTTGATGATTTTACAGCCCAAAAAAAGGGTGGTCATATTAAAAGGCAATGAGAACGTCCTTTGAGAGTATGGTAAGTGAGTTACACTGATTAATAGTGGTCCTGATAATGATACTATGAGCGATAAACATAATTTATGAGGTAATTAAACTATGCCATTATTACCGTCGGAGGCTAAGAGGTAAGGTTCAAAATAGGTTAATCAGGGTCTAAGATTAAGATTGAAATTGGCAAGATTATTAAACCCATAGTAAACGTTACGACGATGTTTAAATTACATAAAACGCTTGAACGAAGCAGAAAACTAAAATTATTATGACAAAACTATGCAAGAATTATGAATACAGCTTTCAAGAAATGAGGTTTGCATAAAATCGCTTTACGATGGCTCTAAGGTAGTTTTGTCATAAAGCTGAAAAAGTGGTATTTTAAACAAAGTACTCTACTTAAAATAATAAATTCAGTAAACTTTAAAGACTCTAAATATAAACATGAATTAAGAAAATAAAACCGAAGGTATCTATTTATTTGAACCTCATGAAAATAGTTGTAAAGTTGAAAGAAAGCAAAAAGACACCACACGCCAAAGACACCAGGTATGTTACCAACATCTACATAACCACAGCAAAACATAAATAAAACATTAAGACATCACACACTAAAGGTGCCACGTAACCATTGTCACTTCAGCGACACCAGTACACCCCAGGGGCCTAGGGGACGAAGATTCGTGTCGTGTGACGTAGACAACACGACACGCCGAGAACACAGAAGGGGAGTAATGAGTAGGTGAGGGAGATGAATAGTAAAAGTTACAAATATAACAGAAGAAGTACTTACTTCGGAAATACGAATGCGAAGTGATGATTTTAAATAAAGAATAGTACGATCGACGTGTAAGTAACCCCAACAGAGAAAGCATCGTATTACTTTATCATCGGTTCACATGTATATAAAAAACGTAGAAGTACAAAACACCAAAAACTTTGCTTTTGTGATGTTCATGCAACATTACTAGGTACTACTTTACATTTAATCTTAACATTACCTAAGGCTAATACAAAACGGTGATGAAATATTTTCAAAGGTGTGACATGAAAGCGACATAAGGGAGGTTAAAAATTCTAGCAAGTATGTCAGCTAACATTGGAACAAATAAAAAAGATTAAAATAAACTCTAGGAACATTCCAAAGGACATGTTTTCGTATTAAAAAAGGAAACGAGGACGACTAATGAGAACGCCGAGTAGAGATATGAATAGCCAACATTAGCTGCAAATAGGATGAAATATGTACGCCGTAAATGAGATGCAAATTCAAATCTCGGGCTTAACCGTGTTGTACCATTTAGTAATAATGAAATTTCGGATTTATATAATTGCAATCCGGAATTGGTTTAACTGGCCAGAGAGATATTTGTGGTCAGACAATGGAAGCTAAAAGGGAAATGCTTCGTTTCAGTTCAGACAAGGCTAGTCGACAACGCGACAAAAAATATGGTAATTCATGAGCATTTCAAGCTGAAACCAGTTCAAGTGTAGTCGATTACTATAATTACAACAGGAGACCGCATTCATAATGATGATTGGCGACTCAAATACAGCCAAATGAACAACAACTTCCACAATCAGCCGTCAAAATTACAGGGAAAACTGATGGTCAAAGCACACACATACCTATACGACATGTTTGATATGGGAAATGGGACGCACGGACGCGAGGGAGCGACGGAACCTAATGAGAGAGCCGGGCAGCGTGATGAATGCCTGGCATTAGCTTCTAATGGGATGAATCATGAACGTATACATTGTAGCCAACGCTGTAAATATTTACAAACTGAATTTTGTTTAATTTCCGGCTCACAGTTTAAGTATTGTGAATTTATAGCGTTCCTTGGTGAACAAAGGAAATTAGAGTATTCAATTCAACACTTTGTTAATCCAGCGAATTTCGAAATTCTTAGGAAAGGATTGGTTATGATTTGCTCTAATATTATTTCATTCGCAAGTATACGGATTCATATTATGCAAGACAGATTGCTCTTTGTAAGATACGATGAGAAATATACACACATCAAAAGTGTCTAGGGATCAACATATATTTTTGCAATAACTTTTCTCCTGATTGATATTAATTAAAATTTTCTTTAAGGATTCATCAAATAAAGTGTTTTCGTTTGTCACAGTAACGATAAACCAAGTCACCTTTGCATTAATAAAGAAATTTGCCATTTTCCTAATAAAGGGATTTTTGACATTTGAACCACTAACACAAAAGTTCAAAAAAAAGACTGAAATAACAGTTTTCTTTAAAATTTTATTGGGTAACTTAAACAATTAATAATCCGTGTTTCTACCGCGAATACTAACAACACAAGAACATCGGTTTGGCATACTCAAAATGAGTTCATCCAAATCACGCTGTGGAATGGCCGCCCATGTTCGTTGCAACAACAAAAAAAGGTCTTCTTGCGACTGGATACCCTCCATATTCGGCAGAGCTCTTCTCTGTAGCATATCCCATGCATGCTCAATCGGATTCAAGTCTGGCGACTGAGCAGGCCAGGGCAGGACATTGATGTTAGCTGCGGCGAGAGTCTGTCTTACAACTCTTGCGGTGTGCGGTCGTGCATTATCATGCATTAACTGAAATAAGGGACCGATTTGCACTTGTAGAGGAACGATGACGT
The DNA here is from genome assembly GCA_950005045.1 of Agrotis exclamationis. Classification (NCBI taxonomy): domain Eukaryota; kingdom Metazoa; phylum Arthropoda; class Insecta; order Lepidoptera; family Noctuidae; genus Agrotis; species Agrotis exclamationis. Next base: position 20,777,416 of record OX465435.1, on the reverse strand, counting down.
CTGATACAATCGTCTCAGCATAAATTTGAGCGTTGAGGTTGCCTTTGATCCAAATCAACTCAGTTCTTCAGCCGATCCAAATACCCGCCCATACCATGATGGTTCCACCACTATAAGGATGGACTTCCTGGCAGGATTTTAATCGCTGTTGGCGTCCAGGGGTTCTCCAGTGTCGTATACGTCTTGTATCCGGTCTCATACCGAAACGAGACTCATCAGAAAAGCACACGAAACGCCATTGTTCTTCTGCCCAATTTCTGTGTTCAAGAGCCCATTGATATCGAATCCTACGATTGTGCATTGCTATAGGTGGTACCCGTAGCGGTCTTCGGAAATGAAGGTTCACTTCATGCAAGCGGTTTCTGACTGTTTGGTCGCTAATTAAGTTCCCTGAAGAGTGATGAAGCCTCACGGCTAACATCATGGCGGTTATTGTTGGAGCTCTTCGAGTTAAGATTTGAATGTATCGGTTTTGTCTCCGTGTGGTGCAGCGATACCGTCCTCCATGGCGCTCAGCCACGGTACCAGTGCTTCGGTAACGTGTCCAAAGTCGACTGATAACACTCTGACTTGTATTCAGAGCTAAAGCCACAGTACGTTGCCGGGAACCAGCTTCTATCATTCCCACGGCTCTGAGCATTTCTTCCCTGCTTAAATGACGTCGCCGCTCCATAATAACGTTGGTTTTAATCAGTAGTAGGGAAACAGTAGCACTAATAATGTCTTCAATGCGTTGTATGTTTTTATAGGGAAAATATTGACAGCTGATTTTCATCTTTTACTCGAATTTGATTCACAGTTCCTGATTCAAATTATGAAATGCACCAAAAAGGATCCATACAAATTTATAAAATCATAAATTTATTACAAAGCCACATCTCAATCTCAAGAAATCCGCATAAAAATGCTTGATCCCTAGACACTTTTGATGTGTGTAATCCAATCCATATTACAATTTATACAGAATAATTCTTTAAGAAAAATTTTCTTTGTTTTTATTTCACTAACCATTAACATTTATCTAATTAGCACTCAAGCAGCACACGTTCTTCGCTTGCTAATAAAGATATAGCTTCTTTTCTCTAATCCCCTACAAACACCACTTTCCTTAATAGCTCTAATGCAACTTTACTGCCACTTAATCTACTAGCTACTTGTGGATTAGCACAATCATTGTTACTATAATTGTACAATCATATAGGTACGGTAAGTTGGATTATAATGTCTACGATTTAAAATTTTTATTTCACACGTCGACTTTAACATTATCAATATCAACAATCAGTTCATCCTATAATTTTAAGCTTTTAAACCCCAATTAACATCAGTAAAATCAACACTCAGTTCGGCTAGTTACCAGTAGCTTTCCAATGTAATTTTGCAATAAATATTCCACACGCTTGATCAACATCTACTATGTGATCACTAGAATTGTTAGCTTTGAAACCTTCATCTCAAATAGTGACGGTAACATTACCAACGTGATCATTCAGTTCATCCATGAATATACCAGTGGCATCCTCAATTAATTTTGCAGTAAACATTCTATACTCTTCATAAATATGAACTATGTGGGTAGTTATGACAGCGTCAGCGGTCAGAGTTAATGCAGCATTTCAAATTTCCGCCACTGCAGCGTATTTCACATACACTAAAGTCAATGCAGAGCATGCACGTGGGTAATATGTGGACGTGCATTTAATCCTCTGTTGGCATTGCATAATGAACTTGTTAGGGCTTCTACTGACATTGTTCAGCTATCCGAACGGATTCGGTATTGATCCACAGATGTCATGTACATGTTGCTTTTATTGATTCTGATGTACTAGTTGATGTAGATATCTATTTCTGTATAACATTTGATGATGAACACGCTTCTCTTTGATAGCTGGATTTTGCATCGCTTAGCTATTATGCGAATGATTGTGCTGAAATGATGCTACAATTTTCTTCATGAAAATATATCCCATATGTTTTACAAATGCACTTACATATGAAATAGTATTCTATGACTGAAAGTCTTTTCTAACGATATCATCATTATAGCAAAGTAAAACTTTGTCATACTGAAAATGGCTTATTTCCAAGTGCCGTTGCAAAATCAATAGGCAACATTCGGGAACTGTTTGGGACATCGCATGGTTTTCCAACTTTTTCTATCAAACATTGCGTGACACAAACTATACGGTTGAATAGTGTTATTGGGGGATATAAAGCACAGCCATCAAAGGCTATTTATTATATTTAGTAACATTTATGGTTTTAAAGATGTAGGTATACAGGCTTTTTCTCACAAGGATGTCACGCTAAGCAACCCTACAAATTTTGGCAACGGGAGTTCAAAATAATAAAAGATTTTTTTAGGTCAGCATATGCTTTGTAGTAGCATGAAATATGCTGAGGAAAATGTTGAGGGTGTGCTCGTATTTTACGCTTCCAAAGTAGAATTTTAATTTTCTCCAAACTTTGTTTGCGAAGACAAAAGCGAACATGAAAATAAAACTAAGTGAAGTTTTTGAACTACATTTCTTTAATGCTAAATCTTTTGTTTAGAATGCGGACTTTTTTAAAGCCTCATTTTTCACGATAACAAGAGCTCTTCCAATTTTAATAGCAAAGATAATTTTGTTTGCTAATAATAACTGACGTGCAATAATAAAAATAATATGAATTTAGATTATCTATCCAGTACATGTTAAAACATTACCTAACATAAATCACAAACACAGAGATTTGACCTATTTCACGTAGTAATAGAAGCATCATCAATTTCGCAGGGTCGTCAGTAATGCGACGAATAATTCAACAGTAATGTAATAAATGTATAACAGTGCGGAATGTAGCTAAGTAGCAGACATGCACGATGATGACGAAGATACAATGGTAGCTAATGAAGAGGAAAGGAGACTTAGAATCTGAGCTAAGCACAAAATGGCGACACAACTGAGAATATGTAAGCGTCAGCTTTATAGCAAAGTATAAGGAACATAAAAGAAAGGGGTGAGTTATAGTGCGCTTATGTCTAACGTCTGTATCAAAGGAGTGTGTTTTGAAATAGAACCGTCTAGGAAGGAAATGAAAAAAGTTAAAAAAGAAATAAATTGAAAACTAAATTAAGTTTTCAATTACATTTTACTGAAAATAACGTGCAGATAGAAGACTCAAATGAAATAAGACCTACGATAAATAACGAAGCAACAGACTTAGAGAAAAACTCGCGATATTTTTAAATGCGAGACGTTTGAGGCGAGAACTAATTAAAAACAACGAAGTATATATTGCTAGGCGAAATTAAAGACTCGCTGAACAGAGAGTAATGGAAGCAATTATTGAAGCATAAAGATAGTAAAATATAGTGAGATGAGAAATAGAAAAAAACATATAAAGGATCGTTTGTGGTATATGAACCAAGTGTTGTATGGCAATAATATATTTGTAAATTATCATCATCATATTCCTACCTTTACCCCAGCCTCCAAACGTATCTACTACTCATATCTATATGCTAATAGGTACCTATTTAGCAAGAATAGGTATATCCCCTTCCACCTATCCATTACTTACGTATACCCTACTCTGAAAGCCATCCATATTCATTAATATGTTAATAATGTCAGTCTAAGTATAATTCAAAATTTATTTCAGAAAGGTAATGGCCAATGAAATTACCTAAATCTAAATGAACTTGATAAGAATTTACAATATTTGGTACGATGTAATTAACATAGTAGACTACGTTCGTTCGGTACTAAAGGTATAAAATAAATCACAGCTAAATTGGAACTAATTTCACCAATTAAAACAATAAAAATCAAATAAATGGACGTTAGAAATCTAACTACGCAGTCAGGATTCAGTTTGAGCTTTGAAAAGGATACGAGCTCGATTAAAGTAATACAGAAAAATTAAGACATAGTCAGAGATATCTAGATGAATATATGTATAATCTGAAAGATATAAGAAAGATAAAGAACATTTCAAACGTAGCCACAACAATAACCACTTCACTAGTTAACACAACAATTATTTCAAAATCACCCTCATAACAGATAAAGCAGATAAATCCATTCTTAGTACCAAAAACATTCGCTATTAAAACGATTACTGAAACAATGAATTAATAATTACGACAGGCAAAAGCAACAACACTATACAAATAAATTCTCAGAGCATGGTAACAATAAAATTAGTTGCAAGCTATAAATTTCAAAAGGAGAAACTACCTTCGTTACTGGAAAATGACAAAGCGAATACAAAGTGCTAACAAATTGGCCTCGATCCAAATTCTGGAGTACTAGTACCGTTACATAAGGAGAAACATGAGTTTTGTCGGGTAGATATTGATTACGGTTCTCCGTGTGCTTCAAAGAGCAATTTTGGTAGTAGTAATTGAATTGTTTCGAACTGAGAAACAATAGTTTTAAGCCTGAGAAATCTTAAAAGCTCGAAAATGTGGCAACGCATGGTAATATTCTACCATGCAGATACAGTGTAGAAATTATGCCGTAATTAAATTTTCAGTTTGCATTCAAGATAGAAAATACAGTGCATTCCTCGTGTATCTGCTTACAAATATTTCTATTCAATTAAACCCGCAGCCTCCATTCAGACAGAAACTCGAAAAGATACTCCTCCTACGTAATAAGTTCGGCGAAACTTTATATCACGACCTTTCACTTCGGCTAACTTACTTTCGTGGAGAAGTTAATAAGTTTAATGTTTATCTTTTCCACCCAAATCAACAAGGAGGAAAACCCCATAAAATTCTACAAACAAAACAACGTTATCTAAACAAAAATTGAGTGAATATTCAGATCTTTCAAAGAGTGTGGCAAATAAAATGTCTAGAAATATTTCTGAGAAAAGCAAGAAGGGTGGGTTTATGGCAGATGAAATAATAATCATTTATAATAACCGGCTGTACAAAAGCCTAATAAAATGTTGAGGTTACTTGGGCCACAATATCTGGTTTTACGAGTCCTTAAAATGCCTCAACTCGTAATTACAAGTCGTATCTTGGCTACTGAGATGGTTGACTATGAGGAGTGAATACAAATGTAAGTGTTTCTTACTTTAATTTGTACTTACCGTTACCAAAAGGGCTCTTGGTGAAACCAATCTTTAATCATTTCGTAGTGACTATTAGGAAGTATACCACTTAGTAAACTTCTGAGATCCAGAAATGGACTGGTATAAATCGGGAAAAATAATTTAATCAAAGAAGACTAAATTAATGTTCTCTGAATACTAAGACAGACTTATATAGAAACCTCTACACGTAGGAAACTTCGCCTATAATCTAGCTAGGACAAATCGTAAGTCAACTAAGTAAAACGGATTACGTGAGCATTTTAGAGGCTGCCCCTATAATCCGTTTCCTCGGCTAACATAGTTTTCGTTTCACTTTCTATTAAGGAAACAAGAAACTAAGATGAACTTGAAAGAACTTCTATCATCGACGAAAAGTTAACACAACATCATCCAAGTACGCCAATGGCAATACTAGCTGATGATAACCCGGACCTAACTTCACCGAGAATTCTCAACCTTTAGAATCTAATTTAAAAATATCTACTTCGTTACGTAGTCCGCACCACCACTTCGTCCCGGCTTATGGAAAGTTGCGAACTTAAAGCGGATTGGCTACTTCTCTTGGCGAGAAAATTTCTACGTAAATAAACTTTAATGTAACTAGATCGTACGCTACTTAGGTACGAAACTACATCTTTATTAGTTTTCTTCTTCTACCCCTTTTTATTGTGCAACAAGGAAAAAGGATGATTGTAATGTTCCAATATAGAAATGAGGTTTTTAATTAAGCACAACAACATAGTACAAGAGCTTCCGTTCTAGTTTTTCTATTATTTAAGGGTTTACAACTACTTTTAATTTATAGTTTATCCGGTGTAGCAAAATATAGAACACTCATTTAAACAATGGCGTAGGAAACTAACCTGAAGACGTGTAACTAGTAAACTCGTAAATCTTAACTGAATAATGATACCAGAATTTTAATTACTAAAACTGTTTTATTTTATGAAATATCGTCACCGCCATGTAAATTTCAATATGAAACGATTTCAATATACTTTCACAATATACGTCAAATCTATAAGCCGCCATGTCATCCACAAGCAATAGCGCCACAAGCCACAAATGCGTCAAACACAAAAGACTTAATTAACTGTCTGCCGTAACTCCAACAGTAGCAAATATTCCAACATAGCTACCAACATCTATAAAGGCTTAACAAAGCTTCGCAATTTCTGGCTACCAGCAAGGTTGATAGAACAAACGTGGGAAGTTTCTCACACCGGGAAGCGACTAAATTGCATTCACGTCTAGTAACGTGTGTTATAATTTACTCCTGCTGCGTTCAAATTTAATAAAGTTACAGCAGTCCGGTAACAGTTTCCAACTAGGTGGTATAATGGTAGAACGATGTTGAGTGTTTAGTATTTTAGATTAAAGCGCTGCTATAATTTTCCCTTTAATGGAATTTATAGTGGTAATTAATTTTGAAATACTTTGAAGACTTAAATCTAAAACGTAAATACCTTTCGCACTGAATATGCTTGATCGTTTAATCCTATCTACGTCTGCATTTGCTCTAGGATCTCGTTTAAATGTGTCTACTGTAATAAATGCCGCACTCTAAGTCTCGCACAGCATTTGCATTTAATTCTAGATCCTTTTAACATACTAATTCATTCTAGACACGTAATGTGATGCGATAACTTTAACTGTGTAAAACACACGCACTACAAGGAAACTAGCAGGTCATCTATGTAAACTTTTAGGACGTGCCTGCACAAAAACAAGAGAATACTATCCAGCAAGACAATAACATGGCAGCAACTGTCAACATTAGTCTCGTAGTTGAAATTGAAACATTAAGCGCCTGTAATGTGCAGGCGGTGCCAACGACACTTATAATTTCGGAAAATCTTACGTAGCTGGTCGTATCCTTTGGCAACATCCGAGCGAACATAGTTATGAGAATCGTTTCTCCGTACGGAATATAAATGTTATACAATTTAATATCGCTGTCATTGTTTTGAATAATAATCCTTTATTACTTTGGAAGTTGTAAAGTTGAACAGTAGTTTGTAATGCAAATATTCCAGTGTTCAGTTAATTTAGCGCTCACGTTGCCATTTCAATTAACAAGAAAAATATAATCAGAGCGGAGGTTTTCATTACGAGAGTGCTCCACTATTTATTCGAGCACTAGTACACTCCTCTGAGAAAATAAAAACCGGGGAAAGCTCACTTTGCTTTTACGAGTACGAAATTTCTGTAATTAAATTAAAAGTTATCTCGCACTAAAAGTGTGGATGGGGCATAGTTCAGAACAAAATGGCGGTGCTAATAGAAGAGACAAGGAGATCTATTTAGTGACAGAAACTTGAATCACATTACCGTTCAAATATAGCCTTTGAACTCAACAAATTATCAAGTCCACTAAGTTAGCTAGCCACTTTGATTACATCCCAACTTCATCAATTGCTTACGCAACCCATTACAGAATGCGGAGAGGGACAGATTAGGTTACAACTGGATGAATTGGCGTCTGCCTACATAGAACAGTTATTTACGTCCGTTTATTGTCTCGCGTGTTTATTGGTCTCCCGTCTGCCGTCGGAAATTATCTCGACGGCTGCTGATAACATCAGACGTCTTTTATGGAAGGAAAATAAAACATATTTCAAGGATAGAAGTTGACGTAATCATTCTAAGTTAGAAATTGTTTACAAAACGTCCTTCGCGCTTACTAGTAGTTATATCTAAAATGAAGATACAGTTTCGAAATGCAACTGTGAAACCTCGTTCTTATCACTAGCAATACATTCAAATCCAATTCGACTTGGAGCATGCAGCCAAACAATTCCTAATAAAACCAATACGAATCCAGTTATCTATGCAGCAGAATCTGTTTACTCAAATCCTTCTATTCCGTACACGTATCGACTTATCAATTTATAAACTTTACCTATTATTTTATAATGTGTGTTTTCTACCATTGCTTTAAATGTACATACTTATTGTAAGATCAAGATTTATGCCACCATCAAAACAAAGTTAAAGTTCAGTTTAGCACGAAATACTTTGCAAAACATCATCTAAGCAGTTCTGGTCTTCAAAACTCCCATCAGAGACCCCGGCAAACAACACTTGAGATGTTTAGAGCGTCGTCACAGGCAGCCGTAATTGGCTCCGCGGTGTCAGGGCTGAGCATATCTCTGAAGTAGAAGCTAAACTGCCTTTACGACATAAGAGCCTGTGGTGTACCTACCGTGGTGTGACATTATGTAGTGATGATGAAGATGTTGGACAGTGTTTAGACTTACCTGTAACAAGAAAAATATTTGTTAGCACATAAAAAAGTAAAGTGACTTGATAGAAAATCAGATAAACAAATTTTGTTCCCATACAATTTTTCGTTTAAACGCAGAAACCCCTCAGTAATTAGCTTTGTATAGATCCCACCCACCTCCATGAGTTTATGTAATTATGTCATTACTAAATTATTCCAATCAATGCATAAAGCGCCATTCAGTCTTAAAGCAAAAAATAACAAAGGCTGAAAGTAATTATGAAGCACAACAATAAAGTAAATTAACGAACCGTGTCACGACCTAGAAATACACTTGAAAGAAAAAAGTAATTCTCCCCCATTTCCATAAATAGAAGTGAGTGTTACACAGGCAAATACATTAAGTCAGGGTGATTATATGGATACTGTTGCAATAAAAATGAATCATTTTGAGCTTAATGGGTCTCTTCTAGTGCCTGCGTAAGAGATTTTTTTAAATGAGAATTCTAAACGCGCTTTCGACTTAGTTTATGTAAATAGCCATGTAATATTTCAAAGTCGAAGCTCATTCTGAAAGGTCGATCTCAACATGTAAAACACCAACTTCAAAATAGATATAAAATATATTGGAAAGAAGATAGCATTTGGAAGTCCTAAATATGAATTCGAACCGAAAAGGACGGCCATTAAAATAAATTATAAAGATGAAATAAAAAATACAGGTAGGTACCGAAAAAGCTTAATCAAAAAGAACGTCGGTCAGACCCCAAGTATCAACTGGGGCGCGGTTTCAGACGTAGAAAGATCTAAATTCTGATTAAATGTACGAGAAATCGGTTAAATTACTTTGGGACCGATATCTAAATTGTATTGGGACCGTGAGATCTTTACTGGCAAATGCGATCAATTCTGTTTTGGTCTGACCTGTCACAACCCTCGATCAAGATGAACACACGTGTGACCACGTAATTTAGAAGTAGTTCTGTTTACATTTTGGAGAAAATAACACTTACAAAGGTTCTAGAGAAGGTCTTATAGGTGGAGCTTGCCGCATGTATATTGAAAAAGGATGAATAGAATAGAAAATATACTTTATTGGACACCAAAATGAATAAATACAAACTTCTAAAGGTACGGTTATCTTATCGCTAATAGCGATATCTTCCCGACAAAATCAAATAATGACAAAATATTGCTTCTACTAATGGGTCAATTTTCAATATCTGAGACATCCGTTGAGGATAATGACGCCCGATCTTTTACTACTAGTGCAACCATCCACTGACAAAAAACCAAAATATAAATTGTTTTAATTTCATTTAAGTTAGATGTAATTAAAATAATTTATATTTTTATTTTTTGTCAGTGGATGGTTGCACTAATAGTAAAAGATCGGGCGTCATTATCCTCAACGGATGTCTCAGATATTGAAAATTGACCCTAATGCTTCATTTTTAAATGACACACATAAAAAATGAGGTATTATATATATATATTTTAAAAATGAAATACGAGACCGAACCTGACCACCCAGCCGTATCAGATACAACTTATGAATGACCAAAATAAATCATAGTCAATTACGTATTTTTTGCACCAAAATATTAAAGATATAATGCAGGACACGGTGGCAGGACATTAATACTCTGGTATTCAACATGGAGGTCCAATTGTCATTAATCTTCATTACACCGACGTTGATAGGAGCAAAAAATATATAAAAGCCTCTTTTGTAGCCGTGTAAGGGTAATTTGGAGTTAACATTGATCCAGGTTTTGTTAGCAGCTAGGACACTGTCAGTTTTGTTCTTTATTGCTATTCTATTTAGTGTATTTATAAAGACTTTAGCGTTAGTGATTTTATCAAAAATTGCCACACTCTTCGCTTTATATTTTCATCACCTTCTAAACCTTTTCCAAACTATGTTGAAAGCCGTCTGGCTTTGAATCCCACGATAATTGACTTACTAGCTTTAATAGAATCAATTTACCTATACAGTAACGTAAACGAGTATTCTCAGATTACTTTAACTTAATACTGTGAAGCTCCAACAAGTTAATTTTAACAATAAAATGGGACACTCCATTTCAAGGATACTATTTCTGCCTTTGAACCTACGCAAGGAGCTAACAAATCCGATAGTCCCAATAAACAATACAAAGTCACAAGATTAAACGATATATTCTATAACAAAGAGGATAAATCCAGATTTATAAACTCCAAGGTCCTATTCTATTATTCAAGATTTCTATCAGCTCTCGAAGACGGACATTTGAATACTGCGGAGTTAAGCCTCTGAACGAGCATGATCGCGCATTTTTCAAAGGGTAGCGTTTTCATAGAATAATTTTCCGCTATTGAGGATTTTGTGGAGTTTTCATAGTGTTGGTATAGCAGAGGTTGTTTTGTTTAATATAAATCTGATAAGCTCGGTTAATTTGTTATTATCATACAAAATAATGAAAGACGTAGGTCTTTCATTATTTTGTATGATAATCTATTCCCTCGTTCCTTTAATTATGTGTTCACTAATAAAAGATTATGTGAATAATTACATGTCGTCTGCCTCCAGCTTGATTAATATGTCAAAGACAAATCTGATCCCAAACAAAATAATTATCATTCAAAATAGGTTTCTATTCAAAGACATCATCATCTTCGTGTTGCGAAATCGTATTTCTCAACAAAATACGTAGAGATTGAGAATTTAATTTGATGCCTCTTAAAGAATGATTTGACACTCGATATCTTCACGTTCTGTAAAATGCATGTTCCAATCGTCAGATGCGGATGTTTATCGCAGGTCGCACAATTAGGTTTAATAATTGATATGATAGGGTTGTTCGCGGTCGTAAATTGTGCGTTATAGCTACCCTCAAAGCTACGTAAATAATGGATCTAGCAGCTTTGGTTTCCCGTGAGTCTAATTTTGAAAGGGTTTAATTACAGACAACCCTATTGTGATTACTAAAACAATAACTTTGTTAGAAATGGGGATTTGATGCTAATTGAAGCAGAAAATCTCGTAACAGCAGTATTTCTTAAAATTAACAATGGAAGACAAAAATTAAATTTCGTAATTTTAACAAACAATTCGAAATACCAGTTATACAAATTCTGCCTGCAAAATCCTCTAATTTGAATCTTTCCAACAAAGTTGGTATTAGAAAATTCCCTCAACTAATTCTGAAAAGCTACGTTGTAAACTGATCGTCGTCGCCGGAAACGCAGCTCCCTAAACTTGTGTCGGATGTATGAAGGAATGGCGCCGAGAGCCTGAGGAATATTCGTGCACGAAAATATCCTCTACGAGCTTCTGAATAGGTTAGATAATAGCATGAAAAGGTGTTGTCTGTTATGGCGGCTACTGCCTCGGTTACGTAACGCGTCTCGTATTGATCGCAACCCCCACTCCGCGCACTCGCGCACGACGCCAGCCGACCAATCACAGCGCTTGGTTTAATTTTAATTTGATAGCCGTTCGGCGCGAGGCGGCCTCTGATTTGTCAGCTTGTTACGCGTCAAGACGATGCGCTATAAGGTATTTTTGAAAACGCACGTGCTTTCTGTCGTTTGACATCGCACTTATGTTATTTGAGAGGGTCCAAAATATTTTCCAAGAAAATGTTTTTCTTGGAGTTTTACGAACATCGTCTTCAGCTATCATCTCTCTGCTTTTGTCACATGTTACACGGCTTTTCTCTTCAATTCTCTCTCGCTAACCTTCATACCATTTACTCGTTTTTCTTCTACATCTTCCGTATTATAAAAATAACATTTCAGCGGTTTCCTCAAAGCTGTAGTTAGATAATAAATTGTCCTCGGGTAGAAACGTGTGGGTTAAAGGCAATTTATTCGAAAATAACCTATGAGTAATGAGGGAGTGCTACGTGTCTTATTCAGACGCCCACGCGTTACTTATTCGTAACAATTGTGTTAACCTTTTTCTTAGGTCTTTTTAAACGTTCACTATCTACTATTTCAAATCGCTCCGCAAGCCTTAGCTAACTTGCCTATTCCTTTACACATATTCTATCATCATTATTACTACCATCAGCCAGTAACTTTTATGCTTTATAACGAAACTTTTGGTTTATTACTTTCAGCCGTTAGTGTATCTAAGTATTAAGTTTTTTTTTCATCGAGAACTTTTCACGAGGCGAGATAATTTACGACTATTAGCCACACGCCCACTGACGCCTACTCGAAAGTTTTATGACTTCATACCATGTAAAGAAGTCTACAGGTTTTTGGAAGAAATGTATCCTTATTAAAAGCTTGAAGTCTGCTCGCGTATCGAATCGAATCAGATCAAAAGTTTTCAAAGAAACTGGAACTCATTTACATAAAATTGTATATAATTTGCCATAGTTCCAAAAAAAGAACTAGCTTCTATGAAAATTGGAGGGAATTGGGTTGAACTTGGCAAAACAGGAAAACAATTACATGGATAAAAAGAATACTGTTTATCCTACAGAAAGAATTTTCCCTAGGATGCGAGTAAAACCGCAGACACAACAAGTTAAAGCTTCGAGCTTTGGGTGTAAAAGAATCTTACATAAATAAGGATCGAATGTGATTTAGAATAGACGTCTTCGGCTTTCTTGAACAGGGTTTGGGGGTTTCCTTTCTATTTTTAGCGCTATCCATTTCAGATTTAAATATTCATTAGTTTTGAGACTTCCATCGAGCTTTTGACCTTAATACGAGGTCTGCATCAGCTATCGTCTCATTTATGTATATTTATAGACTATGGAAATGTAGACAGTCTTCTTAAAGGTGTGTTTGGCAAAAAATCATAGTTGAAACTGATTTAGTCATCATTCTATAAGTTTCTGATTGTCTTTAGACAAAGAGACAACATTTTAGTGTAGATTTACTAATTTAGCTTTCGGGAATAACAGATGGAAATGTTGTGTTTATGTTATGAAGGACAGCACTACAACTTAGCCACACAAACATAATCTAGCAAAAGAAGTAGTAGACAAAAGTCTTATTTAAAAACTCTTGAAGAATTTCTAGAAATAATAAAAAGCTTAAAGTAAAAAGATATGACAAGTTTCATAATTAATCGTAGATTGTTATTCGTTTATACATCTTTTCTAAATAATATTGTTACATTTTTAAATATTTTTACTATTTAAAAGATAAAAACATTTAAACATTTTCAAAAATGATTTTACGTTACTAAGGAAATAAAAGGCTTACATAAACAAATAAATATTAAAATTTACATAGCATTAATTATAAGTAACTCACAAACTTATGAATAATAATAGATCATTGAGGACTTCAAAGTAACGAATCGGTAACTAGTAATAATCAAACTTTGTGGTCAACTGGGACCTTTCATTAAGTATTCATAAACTTCACCCCAAGTTTAATAAACGAAACCCTACCACTAAATTACTTGATTTATTTAATAACATTGGCAGCGAAGTCAAATATATAAAGCTGGAGATGTATAATTTATACACAAACGAACAGAATCAGAATCAAAACAGTTCACTTCTAAATATAGAGTGAGTTGTATGTATTGGCATTGTATGAGAAAATACATATTCATCAATTAACCACTTTCAACTTCACACATTCTTCAACAAGTCTTTACACGAAACAAAGTTGAATGGCATTTAAAAAATCAATTTCACTAAATTTACAATTTAAGAAACACGCTTGCTATGCCAAAATTGTTTGGACCAAAAAAGAGCTACAGTTTTGCGGTATCTCTTATGGATACCTCCATTATAAATATCCACTTAAAAGTATCACTCTGAATAGATTTCAGAAAGGAGAGACAAATCGTGAAAAAAACAGTGTTCCAACTACGCTTGGTAAAGGGATCAATCATTGATATTTGTGGGTTTAGGAAAAAAGGGTAATGATGTTGATCCTTCGCAAATAAAAACCGTCTAACACTCCACAAGGACACATATAGGAAAAACAAAGGCGACCTTTTTTCAACCGATATCCTCGCGACACAACAAGCCTCGCCAAAAAAAAATTTGCAAGAAACCTTCATTTATAACAGCTTCAAAAATCAAAAACCCATCTCTACCTATCAATTGCCATTAAAGAAGAAATTAATCGACGTCGATTCATATCACCGCTTCCCCTTAAGTATCGAAATTCTCGAGGCGAGACGAGCCGACGTCAAATACCGACATTCAATATCAGAAACTTAATGTTCCAGCGAAGAATTAATATCACGAGGTCGCCAGCGATCGGGGATCAATAGGGATCAGTGTCGTGTGAACGGGCACTGAGGGAGGAGGAGAGAGAGACAGAAGTCGAACTAACTCACGAAGACGTAGACAGTGAACAAAAGGAAAGTATTGAACAATTTGTAGTAGTAGAAGTTAGTTTAGAATTCCGATTTATCTTCACAGCAGCGACGATTTATCTAGAAGCCGTACCTCTATTCTCGCACTGGATTTTACAGTATCTTTCTGTTTGTTGTGCTGGTCGATATTCGCTTTGGCGTAGCGCTTGGCCGTGCGACGGGCAGTTTGTAATTAGTGCATTAACGATCGGGTTCGATTTAGCGAGAGTTTTTATCGGCATCGGGCCGGTCTATTTTACGCTTTTTACTTTCACTTTAAACTATTGATTAATAAACAGTTCATGGTGAAGAACTTTAAACGATGAATGACCATCAAACAATCCAGAGAATGATTTGTAGTGTTATCATCATCTTTAACTACCTCCATCGCTACATGAAAATCACAGAAAGTTCCAACTCATGACATATTATTTCCTACCCTTACTACATTTCTATAAGTTCTCCACATTTTACAAAAGCCAGTCAGCCATCCGTGTGACGTATGCCATCGTAAGTCACCGCAGCTCATTGTGTGTGAAACCAGTGCACAGATTCAGGTCACAGACTTACGTATTTATATAGGCGACGACTGTATTAGGGGCTGACGTTACGTAATGTGGAGATCAAGTATTCACATATTTCTGATATTTTATTACGAGATCTACTAGCTATAGCAGTCGTAATTCTGTTTTCGTATTCATAAGTCTGTGTATGGCATAAAAACTTTGCCTATAAATCTATGCTAAAGCTTTACTTTGGTTAATTGTGTTCCTACATTTTTGTATTAGGTAAAACAATACACATTTCTAGCTATTACATTAATTAAATCTGTGATAAGTTTATAGTTACTACTCTTTGAAATCAATTATTTTGTTTAAGCTTTTACCACTTCCTTAAAACACCTCGTGTTGTATATTTTCTGCAGCAATCCTTGAATTTGATTTTCTACTTTAAAAATGTCTGTCAATTTAGTGTCTTTCCTACGTGGATAGTTATAAACCAAGCTAACACCATTTTCTTCCAAAAATGCAATTCCTTACTTATTACCTTAATATCTCTTCTCTTCAATTTCTCATCTCCGTTTCTACCAAACTCTGATTCCAAATTCCAATTCCCATCAATTCCCTGTTACCATAAACTTCTACATAGCTAGGAACAGTTCCCAGTCGACTGTAGTAATATCCTATTGACTTTACGGAACGTTCTAGAACTCTGACAGTTTAGTCCCGCATCGCTTCCTAGGGTCGATCGTTATATTGCATTCGCTATCTCCAGTGTCCGGGACAACTGTTATTGCTTCTGTATTCTTGGCAATGGTATTCTTTAATATATCGTTTGCACGTTTGTATTCGATCGGGTTCAAAGATTATTATTTGAGAGTTGTTTTACTGAAGTGTGAGCTAGCAAGAATCGGTGTATTTACCCTAGGTAGACACTTATTTTATCCGTACGAACAGTGTTATGCAGTCAGTTTTATGAGTAAAAGTATTCTCGTTTTCATGACATTAATTCGCGAACAGCGTGCAGGACAAACTTGTTACTTGAAGACGTATGAACGTCAACGAACTAAAAGGCATATGTAAACGCCGCTGAAGACCATAAGAAGTTTCGCTTACTGCCATAAAATAAAGGAAAAAAAATATGTAAGTGCTTGTGAAGTAAAAATAGAGATCGAAAAACAGCAACACGTAATACCAAGTAAAAACTCGTTCATTTATTTTACAAAAAAAAAAGATTCAAGTGAAGCTACAAAATTAAAGGTTAAAGCTAACATACGAATCAACACAAGAATTCGCAACAAAAGCCAATTCCTACAGTAACGTGTAGAAGATAGAGAAATAACACGCGAGGATGCGATTTGGCGAAATACTCCGCTTAATTGAATGGCTGATAACAATATAGCCTTCTACGAACATTTGGCACTGTAATGTAGCTATTTTATTGAGCATTGCCTACCGTCTTTAATAGGTCAAGGAAATGTACGTAGCATTGCGACAGCGAGTTAATCAAAGATGTACATTAATTGAGACAGTTATGATTTAGTCTCATGTAATGAGGGGCGAGTGTATTGCCACCAATCAAACACAAATACAGAATCCATGGCTACTACTGATAAATTCTTGAAACAAAATCCCAATAGAACTCAGGAGCTTAGCATTAGCACTTGGGACTACTCGACCAACGCAGTAAAAGAAATTTCAACGAATATTATTTCGGATAAAGTAAACCCTATCGACGATGAGTACATATATTGCGTTATTTTATACGCTTCTATCTAAGAACCCGATCTAGGAGAGTGCCTGAAAATGGACACCTACGTGCGAAATAACGACGAAAGTTTCGAGAAAATCGGATCAGACGAACTGGCGAAGTATCTTGAATGACATGGTAACTATCTAATAGGTTATTTATTAGAATTGACTTGAAGGTGAATGGGAAGAGGTTGCTAATGGAAAAACACAACAACAACCGAACTGAGATCCCAGAACTTCAAGTTCAACAGTGGCGCATACGACGACTATACCAACGAGGCAATAAACACCAAAAATCAAAATGCATCACTATTAATCCAGCATAATACCATAACAGATCCTGAGACAAAGCAAGGTATTACGCATGTAAATCTAGCTATCAAACACAATCAAGTCTAGATAGGAACCGTGTAATTGCTTTGTGAGAACCTCGGAATATTGAGGCTTTGGGCAATATAGCAAGTGTTGATGAGCTTGATATAACTAGCGATGCGAATAATAACTTTGAAACTGATGCGAAGTAAGTAGATGAGAAATGCACATTGAGTGAGGTTCAAATCCCTAATAAAGAGGCAAACAATAACTTCCTTTTCTTTTGAAGTCGGTAAAAATTGAAGAAATTTACTTATAATAAGAAATACAGCTGTGCTTTTAAACGACAATGCAAGCTTGGCTAGGGTAAAACATTCTACTGCAGAAACACATTTGTTCTAGTCTTGATAAACGCAGTACAATCACAGACGTGGGTGCTTCTGAGAAAATGTATAATGGATTCCTTATGAATTAATTATACATCGTCATTTAAAAAGAAGAAAGCTAGAATCTGTAAACGAGGAGTTCAACTTAACTAAACTCATAAGATTCTTAACAGAAAATGCAGATTAAAACGAGAGACGGAAACAAAAATACTAAAGCACTTTCAAGAAACGAGAAAAACTGTTTCCTTTAGCTTGAAGTAACTTAGTATGCTTGAGAACTACTGTACTGATAAATCTTAGACGCTCATCTTCCAAGGAGAATTCCTTTTGTTCATTTCAGGTTTCTTCAAGAGAATTGCATTTGCTTGTAGAAGTGCGCATGTTCTGTTTGCTAACTGTTTCTTGCCTCGCGTTCTGTTTGGAGTTGACATCAAACATGGTGGGTTAGCACACAAGATTTTGATGCACTAACTGATTGCTTTGCGTAGAAACTGTATGTTTTTTGGATAAAGGTGTGTGAGCTGTTAGAATGGTGACATCTGCAAGATTATTTATCAGTTGAAAGTGTTTATTGTCTAGGCGATGTGTGGTAGAAATATTTTTTCTTACATTGTTTTAATATATTTTTTTAATAAATAGACCCATACTATCACTTTAGCAACCAAAAGCAATCTGTCAGTCATACTTAGTCTTGTCTTCGATCATAGCTTTAGCTACGGACTGAGTACCTTTGTAATATGTACTTGTAGGTGTGCTAATGACAATCTAAATTGAGATAGTTCACAGTTTGGATTCGTCCTTCACCGCTGTTAAATACATTTCAGAACCAAATTTCTCAATTCTAAGTACTACAAATTCATATTCCATACAATGTACCTACCTATACGGATTCAATCTCCCACTAATTACGTCATTAACAAAGACGCCCCGTTAAATAAGGTATAATATGTCTGTACAAACGCCGCGCCGGAGAGATTTGGGTTAAGTCCACACTAAGTTGGTGACAACTCCTCTGACTTTGATGAAGGTTATTAACCGTAACCTAGACACAACGCGGTTTTAAGTCTACAATGAAACATCAAACATAATGAATTATATTTTGGAAACTAAGGTTAGGAAACTTATGGCTTACTACTAAACAATGCTATGGATTTTATTGCAGGAGAGCTAGAGGAGTAATGGAAGAAAAAGAACGTACAATGGCGACCCCAAATAACACAGGACAAGGACGGAAAGATAATTATTTAAGAAAGTTTACATGTAGCATTCGTACACGTAAATAAACTACTCAATGAACCTCGATGTTTAGTTAAGTAAGAAAAACCGTGCAAAACAGGAATTAGTGGTTAATATATAAGACAGTACCTACATCCTTTTATGAACACTTTTGAAAGAAAAAAGAATCGGAAACGTGCGAACTGAATTGAAAAAAAGATATGGTAGAAACTTTTATAATTCTGGCAACTTTTGGAAATAAAAACTCCCATTAAAAGACCGATTCTTTCAGCAGAGGCCTTTGCATTCATAAACTGAGTAGACTTAATTTTTTAAAGCTGTGGGCGATATTTAACTAGGTAGAAGGCTTACTGAATAATATAGCAATTAGCATATGAGAAAAGGAAATCTAATTACGTAAGCCTCGTGTTTCGAGTTTCAGAAAAATCTAGGCCAAATTATCACACACGCTACGATTTCTTTCGCTTCATTTGTGTTCCTACATCTGTTCATACCAGATTAATAATTATAAAAGATAAATATTCTTTTTCAATTCAATTCATACACCCACGTCGTATTACCGGTACTTCATACCTGACCTTTCTAAATATCGTCTCCAATCAATGTCAAGTTTCAAGAACGTCTCCTTCCGACAGTTCCACGAACATGCTTTGAATAACTCAAATAAAAACCAACCTAATAATAGTACAGAAAAATACAAGACAGAAAAATAATCTCAGAACAAAGGGACAAAATATATTTCCACTTCAAAGGGAATCTTCAAACTCTCGAACCTTCAGAACGTCTGATCCAATATATTCAATGCTGCTTCAACAATTCTCTAAGGTAACTCTAAACACTGCCACGAAGGAACTCTGGACCTTATTGCGGACAAAGTTCGGTAACAAGCCATCCAAGAATACTCAAGTTTCAAAACTAGAATATTTATATGCAAATATTTGTAAGAAAATTTTCAAACTTCCTTCTGGTTTCAAGACAAATGTGACTTTTAACTTCACTACTGTGGAGAATTCTGCAAACCACTTTGTATTATATAGAACAGCTATATATTAAGAAGGATTCACATTAATAAAACTTCGGGATGGCTCCGCAAATAGCCTTTTCTGTCTTCGCACGGAATTAATGATGTATGCTAAAATAGGAACGTAATTCTCGAAATTTTTATGTCTTAGTAAAAGACTTTACTATAAATGAAAATATTCGGCCTTATCATAATAAAACTTATCTTGGAGAAGTTAATTAATAATCTGGAAGCGAAACGAAATATCTCTTCAATAGATTTCACCCGCGAGACTTATCGGAAACAAAACAAGAACAGGCCCTGTAGCCATGTTACAAACGATAAACGCAAACGCTGAGTAGGCTTCAATAGATTTTCAACTTTATATGCTTGGGTATAACGTTGAAGATCTAGTGAAGATTGCTTATCGTTTTTGATCTTTCCTGTCGCTAACGCTCAGAAATCTTAATTAGATTTTCAACTTTAGGTTCTAGACTGTAAAGTTAAAAATCTATTGGGGAGTACCAAGCGTTTACGATTATCGTTTGCGACTTGTTGTGACTTGGCTAGGGGGGCAGAACAGACAGATATAATATTCCTTTGAACAAAATTAAATAACGGTGTCTTGTTTCATTAACGTGGGTTTAATTAAAAAGGGCTAAGAGCCTTTTTTTTGCGTGGTTAAATCATCAAATGAGTCCTCCCACCCCGGGCAGGGCGGGAGGGACTGTCAGACTCGTACTGACTAAAATCCACGGTGTCCTTCAATAGCCCTTTGTCTTACGGGGTCACGGTAATGAGATAAGTCCCGCGACCCCGGCAGGCTTTGGCCCTCTAGAGGGGGGCCCCGTCATCATGCTGACACTCTTTGAGGCGCGCGTGGAACACAACGCGCCGTCGACCCGGGCATGGTCCATGGTCGGGTGGCGAGTTCCCCTTTACTCGCCGCCCGCATGCCCGCGCCTACGGTGGCCGGAGATCATCTGCCGACGTCCGACGCCATGGGCGTCTACCACTGCGGCTGGGGTGGAGGGAGGACGCTGTACTCTCCCTCACGCGGCCCGCCTCCTCCTTCACGAGCATGACTGCTTCGCAGAAGGAGGCGACCGCTTCCCACTACGTCTCGCCCCGCAGCATGGCCTCGACCAATGCCGGGCGCGAGAGGTCTCCGCCTATCGCCGCCGAGAGGACACGGCGGTGCTCTGCCCAAGCGGGGCAGTCCTGCACCGTATGCTCCACCGTGTACTCCGGGCGATCTTCGCAGTGATGACACCCAGGCGTTTCTTCCCTTCCTATCAGACACAGGAACCTCCCGGACGCCGTGACGCCTTTCCAGCCACTCCTCAAAGAGGGGTCTTACCGCCGCGACTGCGGCGTGCCCGGACCTCGGTTGCGACAGTCGTCCCCTCCATACTGCCCTGAGATCGCACCGGACCTCTTCCCGCCGCGCCTCGACTTCTCGGGGCAGCGGGGTTACACTCCGGCGCCACGCCTTCACGCCCACTCATAGACGCGCTGGAGGGCAGTCGCCTCCAGATCCCAGGGCAGCAATCCGGCAAGGAGGCTAAGAGGCTTAGCCTAAGACTGATAGGCTCCAACACAATAAATCCTATCAAAGCAGAAGTAATTACAATCAGCCGGCAAAAGTCTAGCCTCACAAATTAAATGACGAAGGTCTTGCCCAAATCAATCATATAAATAATTGGAATTTTCTGCTCCCAGCAATATCAGACATTTCTAGATATTGGAGTCGAGCCAACATTAGTTATCGACGGATCGGCCCCTGGGATTAATACCATTACCAACCAACTGAAAATTATCAAAATTGTGGCTATAGGGAATTGCCTGGACCGAAATATTAAATAAAAATAAGGGCAAGGCTTGCTCGAGTGCTTACTCGTAGTTAGGGGTATTTTACCTACGGTTAGTAACTTCACTTATATTAATAAGTTCAACGTAGACTAGAACTCTCTCATCATCCATTAACCTTAACAATATTCTACTGTTGGGTGAAATCTATCCAAAAGCACCATTCAGCTTGATCTCGGCTACTCATATGTTGTTTCTATTAGTCATTCTGCGAACAGTGAAAACCATAGGCTCGTCAAGCATGATGGAATTCTACCTTACGTATCGTCCTAAAAATATGCTTATTGTCATAGTTTCACATTCAAAACACATATTTAAAAGGCAAAAGCACGTTATATTGAAAACATAAAGTCGAAATTCTCTGAAAAGTTTTCTAAAGGTCGTTTTAATTAACCGTTTCCAGAAGTTCTCGTTATCTGTCCTACACAATGATAATATTCAGTACACGTGGGATGTGCTCAATATTATTGTATAAAGGTATATAGGCACAAATTCGTATAACGTGGGATGGGGGCCTGTGACAAACAGAATTACTCCCTACGTGTTTAACACGCCTTTCAACTTATGCCTAGCAGAATATAAATTAGGACGATCCCAAATTCGGTTTTCAGAAGTACTAAGAATTCGGAAGCAAACGCTAATTAAATTTCTTATTTGACTTTTCAAGTTATGATGAGTTTTGGTAACAAAGGGCTTGGAAAACATGTTTCATGTTAAAGGATTTGATATTTGTACTTCCGAGAAAGCTTATACCTAAATTCATCTCCAATACTTTACACTTTCATTTTTACATTATCTTATAGAGTTCTCTTACAATTTAATTGAATATTAAAGTATATTGTCATAATCTGCAGCTAAAACCAACACCACGTTATTACAACTTTGCCGACAACTTTACCGCCATTTCCACGGCAGCCATCTTTATTTGGTCTGTAATGGCGGCGTCGCTATCAAAGACAAATGTCAACCGTTATTTCAAACACAGAACATTTACTCTTAGTACCCTTTTTCGTTGCAGTTCAAGATATACTGGTTGGAAAGAGTAAAGAACATTGTTCGCGTCATTAATCAAAGTTTCTGAACTCAATCAGCGCTGCAAAGAGGTTTTGTATCGTTTAAATAGATTTTTGGGTCTCGTTAGTGGGACCTAATTGTCCGGAGACTGCGATGAACGTTACAATGCTCTTTTGTAACTTTCGAACGAGTATGGACTTATAACACTTTCATTATTTTTTGTGGGAAAGTATTCAACAATAAATGAAAATTTTGCAATGTGTATTATAACAACAAAACTTAAGAAAAATTAAAATTATTATGGCCAAAAAAATGTGACAAATGTGATGTAAACGTCTGATGAATATTAACAGAGCACTATGGCTTTCAGAAGGATGACGAAACACAGAGCTTCCGCCGAAGTACTCACATCACACCATAATAGGAAAGTTACAGGTAAGTTACCAAAGGTACAAAAGGAAATCCGTACAATTACTCATCATAAACTTGGAAGGAAGTTGATTTGTAACTTCTAACAAGCACCTTCCCGACCCAAAAGGTCCTGACATCAATTTGACAGTGTCAAACAAAAGGTTAGTGACCCCGAATGCCTGCCCTTAGAAATGAGGAATGTTAAAGAAAAACAAGGGCAGATAAATTTTTTGTTGTCACACTATTTTAGCTTTATATCGTCTCCCTCGAAATTTTTGTAGATATAGAATATGGGATTGGGGTCTAACAAGGCAACTGACTTGAACGAAGAAAACATTTTTATTTGAGATGGGTGTGCTCTAAGTCTAGGTCACAGATGACAGGGGAATGTCGACAATGGAGTGAGCCTACCCACAAGATGCCTGGTCACTCTATCTTAAAAAAACATTCGATTGTACACTAATGAGAGGGAAAAAAGTAAAATGGATACTAGAAACATTTTATTTGTATGCGAAACGATATGAGGTAATAAAGCCCAAAGGCTTATCATGTTTGCTTCGTGTAATCAGAGCTTACATTCAAGAAGAGTCGAATAAAATTAAGGACGCATAAAAATAAGACTACGACTATCTTATTCCTTAAAATGTTATTCAAGAAAAACTCGACATCCACAAAAACGCTGACAATTAACTTTACCAAATTTGCACAGTGGCGAAGACACCAAAAATATATTTAAGATAAGAGACTATAAATCTTTCACACCATGGCAAACAAATTGGAGAGACTCCGAAAACAAACAAGTTGGGGCAAGCACTCACATTCACGGAGATTCGGGCGCAGATCCATTACAGTCAGGAGTGATAAAAATGTGAGTAAAACTGAGAGAACTTTCGAAAAAGGGTCCTTGCGTGTCTCGGTCGGTGAACATGCTAGCTACAGTAATAAGTAAGAAATAGATACAAATAAAGGAAATACGATGCAATATACTGCAAAAGCGTCTGTATAGACAAAACTAGACG
The DNA here is from genome assembly GCA_950005045.1 of Agrotis exclamationis. Lineage (NCBI taxonomy): Eukaryota > Metazoa > Arthropoda > Insecta > Lepidoptera > Noctuidae > Agrotis > Agrotis exclamationis. The sequence continues at coordinate 20,753,278 of OX465435.1, read as the reverse complement.
CTGATGACTTTCTTTAATTTTACACCAAAGAAAAGAGGAACAAACTAAGTTTTGGAACGGAAACTAAATTATAATTTATTGAATAAGCAATTAAGCACAAACCCACATCATTTGAATAATAACGTAACCTGGTTTTTGACAGTGAACATTTCTCAAATTAAGAATAAAAAAGTATTGCATCTTCAAATACTTATCTGCAAATTCCTGAACGCCGACAACCTATTTCCTAGTACAGCGCTTTCTTCACCAAAAATATCAAGGCGACACAGTAACACTATTCAATTCTATTACTAGTAATTCGTGACAAGGGTACAATAACGCGATAAAAGCACTGCCTGTACCAATAACCAAAATTAACGACCAAACATTTTGACACAAGCATTCGCGGCCATTTTGTGTCGTTATACTTTCCTTGGTCTATGTTCACACGGGCGCTGTCTTGACGGTTTTCTTCACACACCAATTTTTCTCACCTTAGCGATAAAAGTTAAAAAGGCAACAGTACATCTTTTGAGCGGGTCCTTTGAATGATCGGTAAAATAATGAAAGTGGAATAACCAGGATCACCACCGTAACCTTGAAGTTGAAGGTAACAAGTTACCTGGGGTCGGACCAGCTCATTTTTTTTATTTTATTCTCCCCTGTCAACATTCACGATATCATTGACTGCGAACAAACGCGCCCGTGCAAACTTGTGCTAACACAGGCCGATAGTCTAGGGACAGTTTAATACGATCCCTCTGAAAGTCAAAGTAACGACGTTTATTTCTGCCGACGGCAGACGAAGGGCGATAATTGACTAAGTTAGTCCTCCGACCCTCCCTTATGGAGGTACTTTGTGAGCTCAACTGACCGGAGTGATGAAATCAATTTGGTCCTCATTAATCCGATTTTTGTTCTGGCGATGGCGATTTCTTCTTTGTAGGTTAAAGGTAACTTTTTGGTTTTCTTAATTTAGGTTAGGTTAGGTTTTCTTTTTCCATGAAGATAGATAGAAAGCGTTGGAGTGGAGACCACAGACGATCTTTATTCAAGTGAAACTGAACTAATTAATGAGAAACTGGTTAGCGACGATACAAAAACTACCAAAAGTGGAGCGATTTCGAAGAGACCTACACTCAGCATTGGGTGTCAAAGGTTAAAGAAGAAGGTAGACACTACAGAGAGCCACCTGTCTGCTTGATACCACAACTATTGTGCTTCGTCCAAATTCATACGTCTGAACATACACGCTCGATGATTACGCACCTGACCTTCCTTCCTATCAATACTACTAAGATCAGCGTTTGTCTCGTTATAAGAGTTCATTGCTATAATTGCCATGCTTTCAAAACGAAAAGGATTCTGTTCCCATATTCAGAAGCAGTGATGTCGTGACGTGTCTTCGGTTCATCGGTTCGGCAATATATTACCCAAATTATCTTAGCTGACTGAGCAATTGTGTAGCAGATGCTATGACTAAGTTAGGGAGAATTCACTAATGAAACTGAACGCGATCAGCACATCTAGTCTGCTTTCAAGAACTATCAATTTCATTTCTATTAGTCTTCTTTTTAGAGTATCGATGGCAAAAAGCTCATTATTGTGTGTTTGATATTGCCTGCTCACTGATGTAGTCAATACATTATCAAGTGGGTAGGTGACAGGTCTATGCGGTGCAAGATGGAAGTCGCGTCAATTTCTGTGGAGCTTCTCTGAACTACTCTTGAATGACGCTTAGACCGTAAGCTTCATTGAGATAGTCAAATCTGCTCTTAGACATCCATTCTAAAAGTAACTATAAAAATAAAACATTCCTGAAAATTATCAGAGGTCGTCCAAAAACAGCAAAAAAATTCTTGTTTCAAACACAATTAATAAAAAATTCAAACGCGAGGATGGAAGTTATATTTTCATATCGTTATTGCCAAGTTGGAGTGTTCCGCCCACACCTCCAATTTCGAATAAAGAGTCGGTTTAATTTCGCTCCGAGTGACGGCGTTATTACCCGAATAATCGATAAAGTCAGTTATCGAAACGATCGGGAATTTTCGCGCGAATCGATTCCAGCGCCAAAGGGCCGAACTCGTAAGTGTAATGATTTTCCATTACTTATTCATGATTATGCCTAACGAACGGGTGAACGGAGAACTTTTTCGATGTTTAATTTGTTGCGGAATTACCTATTAAGTTTTACCTTGAATAATTTCTCTATACTATACTTATTATATTTCTTTACACATAAATTACAATCACAGTTTAATTTATTGTACGAAAACATTATTAGCTAACGAGTAAGAATTAGATTCGTCCCATTGATAAGGGTTGGGTATTGATGCTAGATTATGTAATACATCCCTGTAAAACAGTTACCAAAAAAAACTTTAACATAAGTCAAGAAACGGAGAAGAAAATACGAATAATTCAACCAACATTTAAGAATAGTACAAAAATCATTATTTTGATGAAATCTTGCTAAAAGCCCATTGATGTTTCTACTGATAACCAGAAGAAAAAAGGTTCCAGTTTTAGACAGCAATATCTCAACGAGGCATAACTAAAACTGCTATAAATACGCCACGTTTCTTAAAGCAACTGCAATATATTCCACTTTGGTTGCCCATCCAACATCATTCCGATCATATTTCACGGAGAAACTCCAACTTATAACATTTTAAAAGCCGAACTTCCACAATTTATATAACTCAGTAGCATTGAATATTCCAAGGAAAGAGGGTAGTCGGGAAAACCTAGCATCTAAACTAGGTAGAATTGAACACCTGGGGTTGGCAACATTTTACCTGGCTAGGTTCGTAATAGAATGTATTATCGTGCAAGCCGCAGAGCCTGCTAAGACTTTAAGCCGTTTAGCCGAGACATTGAAATGAATGGGCTTAACATTGGGATAGATTTAGAATTTATTGAATTGGCGCCCAACGTGGGACCGTTAAGTCTACCCAGGAATCTTTCAACGAAATGGTAAAATTTTGTCTTGGGGGTTAATGGAAGTTGGATTTATATCAAATATTAAATTTAAGTTTGTTACAGGACTAGGTAAAGATGATGGTGAGGTGAATGAAGAGTAAAGAAAGCGGGAGGATACCTAGAGTGACTTATACTAACATATTGATGATGTTCTTCAGAAGATTAGGTTTGTAATACTAGCAACCAGAGTGCATTTATAACTAAATTTAAACATGGATGAATCAACAAGGGCATGCAAGGAATAGCAGCCGTTCTGTTGTTTGTCTGTCCATAGGTAAATGAATCGATTGTTCGTAAGGACATCCTAAATTTTGTATATTCCCTTGAGTTTCAAAACCAAAAAATCAAGAATATATTATTTATTCAATTAAATTATAGTACAGCAAATATATCTGAAACTCTCAACGAATATTTTATGTAATACAAGCCCCTCCTACATGTTATCTACCCCAGGGAAATCTTTGTTCAACGACAAAACAGCAATATTAAAAATTCAACTCGAGGAAACCTCGTACTTTTTGAGAGTATTAAAAACTTAATGAAGCCAATTGAAAAAGAGGCCTCAAATAACGAGGAAACACAATAATGTTGTTTCCGAGAACAACTACAATCCTTTATGTGTTATCAAGTAATGATTTGTAAATATTTTTTTGGACGGAAGATTATTAGAAAATTTATTGCTTTAGGCATTGGAAAGGAAGCAGTAGGGGTTACAGTTACTGTAGTTTGAGCATATACCATTCTATCCAATTAAACAATGTCCAGTTTTGGTCTGTACAAACTTAAAGAGGCGGTAACTTCCTCAGTGCTGTCAATAAAGTTGTACTACATAGGGGGTCTCAACCTAACCCCCACTGGATGGTGGCCACTGGATAGTGGTATATGTATAAGTGTTACGTTCCCGAATTGCTTTCCATACATTATATTATTTTTAGGGAGCAGTAATTATTTGGTAATCACTCGTAAAACGATATCAAACACAAATACAGAGTGAGGTGAAGGAGAGAAGGTGACAAAAAACTGAAAACAGTAGTCAGTCCTACGTCCATCTTTAATTTAAAGAAACATACTAAGGAGAAACTGAAGGTAATGCGTGTCTGGAGTTTAATACATTTACGTGAAATGATGAAAGACAAACACGTTTATGTGGCATGTTTTATAACAATTAATACGCACCACAAAATAGGACAAAGAAAAATTTAGATATAACACTCGTTAGTGATGACGAGTTAAGCTCAATTGTAAGAATACACTCGTTTTACAAAATAACTGCTGAAACAACCCATCAAAATAATTTTCAGAAAAAATCGTGAACAATTTATTTGTTCAAATGTGAACAATTTTCTATTTATACTAGATAAATTTTGCAAAAGACAATTTTATGACGGATGCCAAGGATCTAAAAATGATATCCGGGACCAACGGCTTAACGTGTCTGTGAATGAATGGGCCCATCAACATGTCGACTTTGGCAATCGCTGCTTAACTTTGAGGATCAACCAAACGATTTTATTAAACATTTTTGTGAATCCATATCTGAAACCAAATTCAATGCGATCTCGAAAATGATGAAAATAGATACATTTCCAAAATGTGGAAATGGAAATGGTATCTATTTTCATCATTCCACCCCTTTCATCCTGATTACAGTTTGCACTCCCAATTCCCACACACGTTAGTACGGCATGACAACACATTAACAAAGCCGATAATAGTTGGCAACGAGAGGAGACTCGAACAATTTCAATAAGAGCTGTTCAAAAGTCAGTGTCGAATAAATATTGAGAATTTATAACCCAGAGGAGGGATGAAAAGTGCACGAAAGTTTGCTAATTAAATTTTCTGTTAAAAGCAACGGTATATTTGGAATGGAATTGCTGAAAGCTTTGTCGAGGAAGAACGCTGAGTAGTTTTCGTGAGCCAAAATCATCCTGAATGAAAACTTAAATATCGATGCAATGAACACTTAACGCCATTTATGTGGAACTTACTTGTCAAAATGTATACCCATTGAGTAAGGAAATATTTTACATCGTGAGATTACGAGTATCATTTCAATACTGAAAAGTCCCCCGAAAGCCGATTATTTTTATAAAATACTCTACAAACCGTTATTTGCTGAAAATATTTGCAACCGAAAACTGCAAAAATAAACGAGCCAATTCAACCCCAAAAATAATAACATTCAAAAACCATCGCTGGAACTGGAAAAACATGCACCTGTTCCATTTAGCGGCCACAAAAATAAAACTAGACGCCTTTTAGGTGCTCCAGAAAAATCGATTCTCTCTCCATTCCGTGCATTATGTATTTAGGTCGTATATTCTCTAAATCTACTCCCCCTCTTAGAGCACTCTCCACCCGACTTAGGTCCATTTAAAAACAAGGTCGGAACTAAATCGGGCGACTAAAAGCTATTCGTTCTGTCGCGTTATGAAAGCCTGGTACAAAGGCTTGGTGCAATGGTGCGAGATGGACCGAAAAATTAAATAAATATTCATCGAGATATGATTCAATTTGTGAATTTGGAACAGCAAAAGGCAGAGGTCGAAACGCTGTAGTTTCAAATTGTGTGTGAATTTTTTTTGGTGTAGCAATAATGTAGTGTAGTGTTTTTAATGGATATAATTGACGGTGGAATATGATGATGCTTTGACGTCTAACAGGGGGAAAATTAAAGAAGAAAACGTGTTGCGCCGACCCCAAGGGCATGAAGATAACGAATTGACGATGAAAACTTTTTAGCAATCAATCTTATCTTCATTCTTGGCATTGCAATTATAATAAACAGTTAAGGTAATTTATTTCAAACGTACTGTTCTACACACACGAATCCAACTTAAGCGGGCTGAGCGGTTGGTCTACAAATTCCATCTACATTTTATTTTTTGAATAGTGTTTCTTTTCTCAAAAAAAAAAGACAGCAGGTTTAATCAAAAAATAACTTGACTAAAAGCAGCTCATTTATCATTTTTGATATTTCTGAGACGTAATTCCCTGAATCAATAGGCCTATAGGCTCTAGAGAGTCGTACATTTCCTTGTCTCCGGTCCTAAGGCCCGCAATGCGGCAGTCCACACCTGATCCATCATCCAGCCTCTAATCCGAGGAGATCGATCGGTTGACTTGTAATCTATTCTGTCATAGATCTCTGGGCGTTCACTTATCTAGATGATATGATTGTATTTACAGTCGACTCAATCTTAGTCAATTCTATCAATCAGGGGCATAGCTACCGCCGTATCTGCCGTATCAATTATACGGGGCCCCCGGGCCACAGGGGCCCCCAACGTGTGTAAACAACACAGAAAAAATATTAAAAACTTTAATATATCTATGGTAAACAAAAGTAATAAAAAATAATGATTTATTAAATAAAAAGTTATTTACTTTTACACAATTTATTTGTCTAATCTATCTCTGGTGTTTTTATTATTATTATTTGTAAGTAATACTGTTTTAAGCACGAGATTGTCTATTTGAAATCCCGGGAAGATCCGTATTTCGATGCAAGTATTAAAATAACTCTACCTAATTAATAGATAAGCTGGAATTGCTCGGAATAAGAGGCATGCAACTTGAGCTATTTAAAAGCTACCTCTCTGGGCGATCACAATGTGTACGAGTGGGTCAATATAAGAGTACGTACCTTCCAGTGACTCACGGGGTACCGCAGGGCAGTGTGCTTGGTCCTACACTTTTTCTCGTATACATAAACGAACTCACAAAACTGAAGCTCACCCAAGGCGAAATCATTTCCTTCGCTGATGATACAGCTCTAGTATTTTCCGCCAGTACTTGGGATGAGGTCTTCGACGCTGCTCAGCGGGGCTTTAATACCGTTAGAGTATGGCTTCAGCATAACATTCTAACATTAAATGTAGACAAGACGAAGTATATTTGCTTCAGTATAAGACATGACACTAAACTCAGCAAAAGTCTCAAAATCGTACCGCATGAGTGTGTAACGGAAGATAGTTGTAATTGCCCATCACTAGAACGAGCGAACTCAATAAAGTACCTGGGTATTACAATTGACCATAACCTTAACTTTAAAGAACACCTAAAGCACACGTGTGGTAGAGTTCGAAAACTTATCTACATTTTTAAAAAGCTTAGGCACATTGCTGAACCAAAACTAATGAAGCAAATATATATCGCGTTGTGTCAGTCATTGCTTACCTATTGCATTACGACTTGGGGAGGAATTGCAAAAACTTCAATGAAGTCCATTGAGGTTGCTCAACGTGCTGTACTCAAAGTTGCCATTTCAAAGCCCACCTACTTTCCAACTGCAACTCTTTATCAAATCTGCGAAGTCCTGACAGTGAGGCAATTATTTATATTAAATATCATCCTTTTACAACATAGTAGATTAACTTACAATCCACAGTTACTAAATAGACGACGAAAATATATGGTTTGTAATACCCCGACACTTCGGAAAACTCAATTCATCTCCAGATTTGCTGACTTCATCGGACCTCATTTGTATAACAAAATTAATAAGTTATTGAACATTTATCCACTAACAAAGACAGAATGTAAGGCAAAAGTAATTAAATACCTGAAAAAACTTAATTATGAAGAAACTGAATTGCTTCTCTGTAAAATCCAGTAACTGAATAATAAACTCAAAAATGCATAACTGCTTACCCATATTCATGCATCACACTACAGACATACAAGCACTCACACACCCATACACACTCACACACATACATATATACACTTTTACACACAAATACACTCATTGGTCAAAAACAGATTATTTTTATTAACAACTTATTAAATTAACATTAGCAGACTAATAATTGAAATCTCATACATTCATACGCTAGGCCTAAAACGCTAACTGGATCAAATTGTAAGGGATTGGGCACTGATAGTCGAAATACAGGCAATGCCTAGTTCGGCTACAGAAGCTTAAATCATCTGCTTACGTAAACATTGTACCTAGCTTAAGTTATTAATGTACTACATATATACTAAGTTTATATGAAAAATAAAGATTATTATTATTATTATTATAATTCCGACCTTTTTAGGGTTCCGTAGCCAAATGGCAAAAACGGAACCCTTATAGATTCGTCATGTCTGTCTGTCTGTCCGTGTATGTCACAGCCACTTTTTGTCCAAAGTATATGAGCTATCCTGTTGAAACTTGGTAAGTAGATGTATTATGTAAACCGCATTAGGATTTTCGCACAAAAATAAAAACAAAACAAATTTTGGGGGTGCCCCCCATACTTGGAATTGAAACTCAAAATTTTTTTTTTCTCCATACACATACGTGTGGGGTATCTATGGATAGGTCTTCAAAAATGATATTGAGGTTACTAATATCATTTTTTTCTAAACTGAACAGTTTGCGCGAGAGACACTTCCAAAGTGGTAAAAAGTTGGTCCCCCCCCCCGTAACTTCTAAAATAAGAGAATGATAAAACTAAAAAAAATATATAATGTAGACCTCAACAAAAACTTCCAACGAAAATTGGTTTGGATGAGATACAGTTAGCAGTTTTTGAGATATAGTACATTTTAAAAAACCGCAAATATAACTTTGCCATTCATACAAACACTATGAAAAACAATGTTATTTTTGTTGTTTGTGTATATTACTTACTAATCTCAAAATAATTATATCCCTAATCTATGCTTGCTACTACGGAACCCTTCATGGGCGAGTCCAACTCGCACTTGGCCGGTTTTTTTGGTTACCTTTGTCCAATTTTTTGTTTATATTTCGGCGTAGCTACAGAGAAACGCATTTTTTTCTTGAGTGATAAATCTTTACCCTACCTAAGGGGCCCCCAAACAATTTTTATACGGGGCCCCGCCAAGGCACGCTACGCCACTGCTATCAATTATAATTTTAGGTTGTCCGTCTACGAGAAATCTGGATAATTTGGTCTTTATCACAAAAGATAAAATGTCTAGATTGACTGAAATTACATTGTTTTTGGTTGTGTTTGTTAAATTGTGTTTTATGAATTTCAAAAAGTCATTCTAAGGGCTGATAAAATTCAAGGTCGTTGGCGAATACATTTATAAAGAAAATGAATACAGGGATTTTTCAACTACTATAAAAGGAAACCAAATAACTTTGACTTTGAATTTAATAAAAAAACACATACTTCATCCAAAAACTACAATGTTCCATCGTATTTCCAAGTAAGACAATAAGATAGCCTTCTAATAAATAAAAGGGAATATCGTAACAAAGTTAAAACGTTAAAGCTTCGAAGCTAGATAAGGCGTGAAGTAAAGATTTATAAGTAATTGTTGGAATGGCTTTCTCTTCTTTACTTTCGTAACCCTAACGACACGACCCTTTATAGGTGGCGCATTGCGTACAACAGAAATAATTCACAAAACTTTGGAATTTGGAGGTATCTGAATACGACGCGCCTGTGTGGAGCTCATATTCGTAATATCTTACATTTAAATATTATGTATATTTTATTAATGGTGATGAGCAGTGGTGGCCCAGTGGTATCGGCCTCGACTTACGAGTTGTAGGTCGTGGGTTCGAACCCCGTCAGGCGCATTACTTTTTTTTTTTTTTTTTGCGTTGTAAAATCATCAAATGAGTCCTCCCACCCCGGGCAGGGCGGGAGGGACTGTCAGACTTGTACTGACTAAAATCCATGGTGTCCTTCAATAGCCCTTTATGTTCCGGGGTCACGGTAATGAGATAAGTCCCGCGACCCCGGCAGGCTTTGGCCCTCTACAGAGGGGGCCCCGTCATTATGCTGACGCTCTTTGAGGCGCGCGTGGAACACAACGCGCCGTCGACCCGGGCATGGTCCATGATGGCCGGGCGGCGAGTTGCCCTTTACTCGCCGCCCGCATGCCCGCGCCTACGGTGGCCGGAGATCGTCTTGCGACGTCCGTCGCCGTGGGCGTCCACCACCGCGGGTGGGGCGGAGGGAGGACACTGTCCTCTCTCTCACGCGGCCCGCCTCCTCCTTCGCGAGCATGACTGCTTCGCAGAAGGAGGCGACAGCTTCCCACTCCGTCTCGCCCCGCAGCATGGCCGCGACCAATGCCGGGCGCGAGAGGTCTCCGCCTATCGCCGCCGTGAGGACACGTCGGTGCTCTGCCCAAGCTGGGCAGTCTTGCACCGTATGCTCTACTGTGTCCCTCCGGGCGATCTTCGCAGTGGTGACACCCAGGCGTTTCCTCCTTTCTCCTTAGACACAGGTACCTCCCGAACAGGCGCATTACTTTGTGTAATTTCAACACCACTGCTCTCAAAACGGTGAAGGAAAACATCGTGAGGAAACCGGCATGTCCTAGAACCAAAAATTCGAAGACATGTGACATCTACCAATCCGCACTGGGCCCGCGTGGTAGATTACGGCCCACTCCCTCTCACAGAGAGGAGGCCTGTGTCCCAGCAGTGGGAACATTTATAGGCTGATGATGATGATGATGATGATTTTATTAATATTATAAATTCGAATGACTCAATCACGCTAGAACAGCTGAACGGAACTGCGGGTCTTAAACAGCTATTTAGCAATATTCCTACTGATTCACTTCATGGATGAATTATAGAAGAATAACCAGTGACATTGCTGAAAATTCGTGAAGTGAATCATTGCTGGATGCAATTGGACACATAGATACATAGTTTAAACCCGATTTAAAACAGGTTAGTATACATTTTATCCCCGTAGTTCGAAATCCTGTAACTATCGTACTTAACAAGGGCAAAACCGTAAGCAAAAACAAGTATCTTTCTAAGATAACCTTACAATTGACTTATCAATCTGATTGGTCAAAACATTCACGAACTCATTCTTTGATTGACTTCGAATAAAGGTAAAAACTAAATGCGAATAAATCCGGAAAACCACAAATAAAAGAAAGGACTTATTTCAACCTACCTTTGTATTTATTCCGCAAGTGAACTTTGAGATTTCACGGTCGAGATCAAAGGTTGAAACCGGTCCTAATCTCAAAAATAACATTTGGAAGTTCAAAGGGACTGCCTCAAAAGTAGTGAGCCCTATTGGAACATTCTAATATCACGTGTTTTTCTACGTAGTCTTAACATAATCCTGAAGTTACGTGAAAAAAGAAAGAGGAAACCTATTTTCGAATCTTTCAGATTAATCACGTTTATTTTGTTATGATAAGTCGAGTACTTACTCCATTTCGAGTCTCTTAATTTTATCGAAATCAAAAGCCGTTTATTCAAATTAGGTTATTCTTTTTTCAAAAGTTACGATGTTTCTTTTATCGCACCTCCTTTGAAAAAAAAGTATTTCTGACAGAATTGTAGCAGATGGTGTTTTGTAGTTTCTTCCTCTCTTTCGGGAAGTTTGTGTAATTTACAACAATGTCCAAAATACTATTCTGCATTTTCTAGTATTTAGTAAATTACAGGTGGACGCAATTAATTAAATAAGTCGCTTAAACTAGAAGAACTGACACGGCTAAGTCCCCAGCAACACATCTCTTAAGTTAAAAAATGATAACAGTTCAGAAGCAACTTTAGCTACAAAATAGCCATTTTGGAAACAAAATGGCCGTCCCCACCCCAAGTAAGGACGACAACATCCATTAAACAGCGGTTAACTTCCCCAGCTGAAGCGAAAAGTCAAAGTGCAGGTAAAATATACCTTTCGGACCAAAAAGGCTATAAAAAAACGATATGCGGTTCCTGACAAGGGTTAAAAAAGGCCGTGAGATACCGGCAAGGGGTAGCAACGATAAATATATTGATTTTGATTCATTGGACGCTTACCGGTATCTAATATAGAGGTAAAGAGTTTCTCCTGTAAATCAAAACCAATTTTGGAGAATCGGTAGTATAATTTGTAGATCGGTTCTGGTAAATCGGTTTTTTCACGATAAAATACTTCTTAACAGGCTACACACGGCCATGGATTAACGGCATGCATCCGATGCTAATTAACGTTTTTTTTTCCCGTAAATGTGTGCGGGGTATTAAAAACTTACGTAGACAACAAAACAGGTACAGAAGCCAGCACATCAAGCTACCATAATCTGTCAAATTTCTTTAATAGATTTTCAACCTTATCACAATAGTAGGTTAATGTTCGATTGGTAGAATTTGACAGATTCGGGTAGGTTGCCTGCCTGCTAGCGACTGTACATAGGCGGACTGAATGCCTGAGACATTCTCTAATGACTAATCAAGAATAGTGGATAGACAAAATGCCAGGTACTTGTATTCCGCATCCAAATGGAATCTTCTTGGAAATGAATGGAAATTATCTTTAAGGTAGGTTAGGTTTAGTAGGTTCAGCATAATTTAAAGGAAATTACATGATTCATATCGAACGTAAAGCCATTTATCCGACCTGGTTGAAGACAAAAACCGATCCACATGATAAATTATGCCGAGTCTTATTGTTAGCAAAATCACAGAAAATAACGACATCATACCAAGGTTCCTTAATAAAGAAAGCATTATTAATCGAAAACTATTATTTAGAATATTCATCGGTACCAGGGCACGTTGATATTCTGTTCAAGACAGTTAGTGCTTGACGGTTCATTCAGGAGTATTGAACTTTTTCAGACTTTCAATAGTAACTTGTTCTATCTAGACATGACATCACATCACATCTTTAATCCGCGAATAGTTAGGCAGAGGTGTAACTAACCTAATACACCAACATTAGGCCAGTTATACTTTTAAGTGCCATGCGATAGGTCGGTCTACTACCATCAATCAACAATCTCCGTGGCTGCTACTGAGAAATTGCCGGGAACATCAGACTCGAATTAAATCGTATTTTAACTGTAAGGTTCTCAAATGGAGACCACGAACCGGCAAGCGCAGCGTGAGACGTCCACCTGCAAAGTGGAAGCTGTTAAATATATTGAGAATGGTATTCCCAACATTTATACCTAAATATAGCAACTTTGCTCTCTATGTCATGTTTTTGATGATTGATATAGTCTGTGGTCACTTCCTTTGAATATCCATAAGGATACGTGTGCTTTGTAAGGTTACAAAGCACACGTAACCTCTCACTATAATAATCTGCTATAGTCTTTCTTTTGTGATCAGTTTATCTAATCTAAATTAATCCCAATAATCCTAAGTCATTACAACTATAAGAAATTGTATTTGTGTGCCATATTATGAAATATAGTATTTCAAATTGAACCACCGTTGTGTAATTTGCTTCCCACTGCTGGTACCATTAGGCAGTACTCTGCTACAGAAGCCGCTTCCAACAGGTCCTATTGGAAATCTATGAGCGAGGCCTAGGTTCATGAGTGGACGTCCTGCGACTGATATGATGATGATGATAACTCGAATAGAGGACCAAAAGACCGTATTTAACTAACTTCTAATAAAAAAACTATCCTTTCATTTCCATCGTACCGGGCACAAATCCATACTATGAATTCCAAGTACGAAATTCACTTCTCTTCCATAATATTAAAGGGAATTCGAAAACAATAATGCAATGACATCTAAACACCGCTGAATCTGACAGCAATCCAATAATTCCTGCATTCAACACCCTTTCATTAACAAAATCTATTAATCCAAGCTTCCCTTGCAGCAATTCTATTTCCTAGGAACAGCATCTTTTAAAACAAGAACCATGACGTCATAGACGCCATCTTAGGTACGTCAATTGTTTCACGGTCTAAAAATCACGAACATTCGCGAACCTTCTAGACGTTTCCCGATATTTCTACATAGTAAGGAATGTATTAGAAGTCGCTGGGGAGTGTAGGAATATGTTACATGAGGCATTGTGAGTATGTAAAATTGTACTCGAAGACGCACGATATTTTAGAGGAAAGCCTTTTGTATTGTAAATATAAATGGAGAATTTTATATTCCATATTTTATGGTAAAGACTTCAAGATTTCTTTGTATTCGTTGTGTTGTTGCTTGAAAGCTTTCTTGCTGGCGTTTCCAGTTACGTAGTCAGCGCGATCAAGCTGAGTATATTTTAACTTTATATCGCAATTCAATATACAATACAAGCTATGAAATAACATAATCTCTTACATTACTTATTATGAATGCGAAAATTTAGATGTGTGGATGTTTATTATCCCGTCACATAATTCCGCTGGTCCTTATTAAGCTCCCAATTATCAAATATAATATTTTTTTATTTAAAGATTTTTAAAAACAAAAACTTAACCTGAACGAACTCACGGGCTACAACCCATCACAACGGCTGCACGGATTTGTGTTAAAGTTTGCAAAGAGGTAGGTTTTAGAACTGCATTAACACCTAGGACTTTTAATCCTGGGAATATAATCCACTAGGTCAATTACCGGTTGCTGCTGGCGGCGCTGGCAACAGTTACTTTCATAATGGGGATGGCAACTGGGGAACTAATGGCGCTAGCATAGCTTGTTCCAAGCATCGTCATTTGCTCAAATCTTATAGGTACTTCAAAATAGTACTACCCCATTGGTCGGATTAGGACTTACCTATGGTGGCGCCATCTAAAATTAGCTTTGACCGGCCTTCCCCATTATAACGTCACGCCTGTTATCCCCGAAGATAAAGCCGAAAGTGTCACACAATTAACCAGTTGTATTTAAGTCTGAGAGCAGCGATGGCCCCGTGGTATCGCCTCCCGACTTACGAGCTGTAAGTCGTGGGTTCGAACCCAGCCAAGCACATTACTTTTGTAATTTACTTCATCACTATTTCTATCAAAATGGTGAAGGAAAACATTAAGAGGAAACCGGCATGTTTTCCTCACCTTACCTAAAGATGGATGAGTTTTTCATATGTTGTTTTTTTTTTTTAATAAATAGACTTAATATGGAATAAATAACCCTTCGAGAAGTTTCCGTGCTTTATGCGGATACCTGATCAACTTAAATAGAGTACCCATTACTGTGAATGTCTCTACTGAGAGTACTTTAGTTTCTTGTCGCGTTTTTTTAGCGACGTGGGTAATAATGTGACCCCGAGGAGTTGAGGGTTAAATAGTGTAAGGAATAGGCATATGTCCGAATTGTGGTCAGATTTTTTGGGTTGGAAAACACTAACCCCCTTATTAATAAACGTGGACTAAAGTTACGCCAAGGTTAATCTTCAACCAAGGCCAAGGTGAATTAACCTTGGCGTAACTTTAATCCACTTTTATTAATAAGGGGGTTAAAGAATTTATATTTACTAGCGGCACCAATGTTACTCAGGGTGAAAGTAGCCTTCAAATGGTGAAAATTTTTTGAAACTGTCACAGTAATTTTTGAGTTTATTCATTACAAACACACACACACAAAATACAAATCTTTCCTCTTTACAATATTTTTTTTTACTATACTTTATTACTGTACATTTCATGTTTTTCAGAGTAAGTACCTACTAATTATACACATTAACGAATTTTTTACGTGGTAAAGTGATCCAATGAGTCCTCCCACCCTGTATGAAGCTGAAGGGACTGTCAGACTCGTACCTACTGTCTAAAATCCACGGTGGTCTTTCAATAGCCGTTTACGTGCCAGGGTCACGGTAACCTGATAAGACAGTCCCGCGACCCTAGGAACGCATTAACGCATGTGTTGCGATTTTTAAAGATTTTCTGTGGACCAAACGAGCCACTAAGGTCTAATGATTAATGGTAATAAAATAAACTGGCTGTTTGTGTGGTCCAACAAATAAAAAAATGTTCGAAACCCAGCCAAGTGGACACGGGTCAGCTAGTTCAATATAAAAATCTCAATACTAAAATAAGAATAATCCATTTTCAGATCTTTTAGAAAAGGTCTTAGAAACAGCAACTCGCAGAGTTCCAAGTTTAATCCAATCAAACGGATAGCCTTTCTGAGAAGGACGATACCTTTACCTTTTATACTTTTTATTTATACAATAGATATTTATGAAAATGAAACAATATTATTTTAACTAAAATTCTCAATTTTATATTCAAATGCTTTTTCATATATCATTTCCACTCGAAGAAATTCCAACTTTATTCTTCATTTTCACTTAAATATAAACATTATCCTCGTATAAATAAAGTTACTTTCAAAGCAGCCAATAGAAATATCCAGGTGGTACTTTTAAGAACTAAATTGTGAACGCAGATAAAAGCAGATAGATAAAGTTTAACAGACTCTGCGGTGACGTCATTCGGTATTATGTATTCATTGAAGATTTTATTTAGCTTTACGAAATGGCCTAATTTTAGTGCTTGGATAAAATTGGTATTGTCTAAAAGACGAGACTCAAATGTAGTAACTAGTGACTCAGATTCTTAAAAGCCTATCGATTGCATTCTAAAGGATTCTCAAGATTTTTCTAAAACCATAACTTTGCATGATGATGCTGAATTGTCAAAATGCTATTTCTACTTCTTTGTTACAAAACACCCCGCTGATAAGTAAACACAATGATTGCCTAAGTTATATCAACATAAAAACTATTTGACGAGAAAGCTCAACTGCCTACGAATTACTTTTCCAATCCATTATTGACTCCTAAAAAAAACTCGGGAGGATCTGAACACGAGCAAACAGTAACCATACAAACAGGACACAAAAGCCGGTAAAATTCAACAATCGTTCCAATATTTAACGAGTAACCTTTTGTCCGCCATCTTTGTCTATCTGTCAAAGAGCCAGGGGGTACAAAGACCCTTGCGTCATACCCGCATTATGCCTCGCCCTAATTCTCCTAGACCTGGCTTCACGCCAAATAACACACTCATGGTTTTCCAACTGCTCGGGAATTCACACTGTCTAAGGCCCGTATTACAGAACGAATTGTTTCCGTAAACCGTATTGATCTCTGATCGCGCAAGTGTGGTCGACACCGCGCTTGAGCAGAGATTTCCTTGTCAGTTTGGCAGATTATTTTGTTGTCGAATCGAAGTTTAAATAAAAATACAAAAAAGAAATTGATATTTTCGAAGAAACCGATTATTACGATAACATATTTAACGATGAGTCCAACAGGAGGTTGAATGGACAACTCGCTGTTCGACCATGGACCATGCCCGGGTCGAAGGCGCGTTGTGTTCCACGTGCGCCTCAAAGAGCGTCAGCAAGATGACGGGGCCCCCTCTCTAAAGGGCCAAAGCCTGCCGGGGTCGCGGGACTTATCTCACTACCTTGACCCCGGAACATAAAGGGCTATTGAAGGACACCGTGGATTTTAGTCAGTACAAGTCTGACAGTCCCTCCCGCCCTGCCCGGGGTGTGAGGACTCATTTGATGATTTTACCACGCAAAAAAAAAATTACAAGGGAACAAAATTTTCACTATACAAAAACCGTAATAACTTAAAAACTACTGGACCGATCTTCATGAAACAACTTGTAAACATGTTTTTACAATGAAACACAATCCTTTTTAATACTTTAATCAACGGACATACATAAACAAAAAAGTGAGTTTTCAAGTTACGTAATTTATAAAGTACACTTTAAACTTTTTACAATTTATAAGATGAAACTTAACTAAATAGATTTGAACAGACACAAGCAAGATAATCTAATAAAAATCCACTATTTACACAACACAATTACCGGATTCTAATTAGAAAACACTGTCTTATAAAATCACCTTACAACTACACTGTTCAACGGTAAAGGTCCTCCCACTACTTGCACCCCTTGACCCTGCGTGGGTCTCGTCCGACAGCTGGATATCATCGCATCAAATAAGTAAAGGGCCTTTAACCAGCAGTGAGACAATATTAGCATCAGGGCAAGGACCACCACCGCCACTGGTCATCCGATGTTGTCGCTATCTCCTTGGTGGGTCTTCAAATTTTGCCAAAGGCGCCTTAATTGTTCTTCTGATGCGTGTAAGATTCAGATATAATACATTTTCAATGACCGGTATTGGATAGAAGATTACAAATTGCAAATTAATATAAATACTTCAAACTCACTGACTGACTAACTGTCACCACCACAGATACACTGGGGAAACACTCCGTTCTACGAACACGCTTGTCTTTATATTTTTCGACATTACATCCGACTGTCATATCTTTCAACATACTTTCATTGCGCAAAATTAGCATTTTAAAATAAAACCTACACCTAAAAAGCTTACCTATGCATTCTTGAAATCATAATTTCATGACTAATTTGGTTCGAAACTAAATTATTATTTTGCGTAAGTTGAAACAGAAATGGAGAAGAAAATAAAATGTAAACGAAAACAGGCTGATGCCACAGACAAGACGTATTCTCTGCTTGAGGCGCGATTTGAATCTCGATTCAGCTGAGTGTAGTTTGATTATTGTTCTGAAATAAGAATAATGCTCAAGTGCAGATTCTATATTTAAACTATGATCAGGTGATTTAAGATCAAACTAGACTTGTGTAGCGTTCTGTAATACGGACCTAAGGCCCGTATTACAGAACGAAACTCAGGCACTGATCTCTGTTTAATACTAGTTTTGAGTTGAGATTTCATTTTAGAATACTCCTCAAGCATAGATTCGTTGATCATAGTTCAGCCGAGTGTAGGTTTATTCTAGATCATTGCTCAGTTGTTGATTATAGTTTAAGTAAAGATTTGATCTCTGATCACGCAAGTGTGGTCGACACCGCGCTTGAGTAGAGATTTCCTTGTCAGTTTGGCAGATTATTGTGTTGTCGAATCGAAGTTTAAATAAAAATACAAAAAATGGATATTTTCGAAGAAACTGATTATTACGATAACATTTATTTAACGAGGAGTCCAACAGGAGGTTGAACGGGCAACTCGCTGTCCGACCATGGACCATGCCCGGGTCGAAGGCGCGTTGTGTTCCACGCGCGCCTCAAAGAGCGTCAGCAAGATGACGGAGCCCCCCTCTAGAGGGCCAAAGACTGCCGGGGTCGCGGGACTTATCTCATTACCGTGACCCCGGAACATAAAGGGCTATTGAAGGACACCGTGGATTTTAGTCAGTACAAGTCTGACAGTCCCTCCCGCCCTGCCCCGGGTGGGAGGACTCATTTGATGATTTTACCACGCAAAAAAAAAAGTTACCAGGGAACAAAATTTTCACTATACAAAAACCGTAATAATTTAAAAACTACTGGACCGATCTTCATGAAACAACTTGTAAACATGTTTTTACAATGAAACACAACCCTTTTTAATACTTTAATCAACGGACATACATAAACAAAAAAGTGAGTTTTCAAGTTACGTAATTTATAATGTACACTTTAAACTTTTTACAATTTTCTAAGATGAAACTTAACTAAATAGATTTTAACAGACACAAGCAAGATAATCTAATAAAAATCCACTATTTACACAACACAATTACCGGATTCTAATTAGAAAACACTGTCTTATAAAATCACCTTACAAACTACACTGTTCAACGGCAAAGGTCCTCCCACTACTTGCACCCCTTGTCCCTTCGTGGGTCACGTCGCCGACAGCTGGACTAATATCATCGCATCAAATAAGTAGAGGGCCTTTAACCAGCAGTGAGACAATATTAGCATCAGGGCAGGGACCACCACCGCCACTGGTCATCCGATGTTGTCGCTCCCTTGTGAGGGCATCTCTTTGGTGGGTCTTCAAATTTTGCCAAAGGCGCCTTAATTGTTCTTCTGATGCGTGTAAGATTCAGATATAATACATTTTCAATGACCGGTATTGGATAGAAGAATAAGAATTGCAAATTAATATAAATACTTCAAACTCACTGACTGACTAACTGTCACCCCACAGATACACTAGGGAAACACTCCGTTCTACGAACACGCTTGTCTTTATATTTTTCGACATTACATCCGACTGTCATATCTTTCAACATACTTTCATTGCGCAAAATTAGCATTTTAAAATAAAACCTACACCTAAAAAGCTTATGCATTCTTGAAATCATAATTTCATGACTAATTCGTTTCGAAACTAAATTCTTATTTTGCGTAAGTTGAAACAGAAATGGAGAAGAAAATAAAATGTAAACGAAAACAGGCTGATGCCACAGACAAGACGTATTCTTTGCTTGAGGCGCGATTTGAATCTCGATTCAGCTGAGTGTAGTTTGATTATTGTTCTGAAATAAGAATAATGCTCAAGTGCAGATTCTGTATTTAAACTATGATCAGGTGATTTAAGATCAAACTAGACTTGTGTAGCGTTCTGTAATACGGACCTAAGTCTCCATTTCTGGGAGATCGAACACTGTGTTTTGTAGTGTCTGATATTTCGATGAAAACAGCACTTGGTTTCAGGAAATGCATTAAGTTAATAGGTTGGAGTTTTTCCATTTATTCTGAACTAAAGCTGTTTGGAAGTGACTTGAATATTTACGAGTCTGGATAGTTTTCGTCGATTAAGTTTAGCTTTATCGACCGCTATAGTTTCGTTTCGAAATTAGCCTTTCGACTGCGACGTTTGAGTCGAAATTACAGCAACGCCAATTCACCCTGCAGTACCTAATGGAAAAAGCTTGTACTGTAGTTAGTCCTTTTTATCGAGACGTCATGGGGGCTTACATTATAAAGATTATTCTATCCTTTTTTTTTTATTTGCTGACCTGGTCATTCGGACCATTAAGTCGACTTGACTTATTTAATATTCTATCCTATACATGTACTAGTACCGACGCTACATAATGCACATCGACCTTACAAAACTCGACTAATTTCGGTTTCATAGTGTTATCTCCGTCACACACTACCTATGTGGCATTTGACTCTGGTTCGTACTTCTTTGGTTGGTTAGTGTCTCGCTCGAGTGACAAAGACAACGAAGATAAAACCAGCCGATAACATCTTTCTCTCACTGCATGACTTATTTTCAACGATAACAGGAAAAAGTCCTATCTATGAAATATGGCTGTAACTGTACATGCCTTCAGGGATAACGGACCTGATGTTATGTTATCATGTTTTTTCTGTGTTTCAGTTAATTGTAACACATGTTTCTTTATCGTTATGAGTAGAATGGTATTGGTAAAACTTTATCAGGAAAATCACTCGTAAACATCCTTGACTAGCAGTAAGAACTATGGAAATGGAAAACTTGATAAAATTTAAATGACGACCACTTCTGGAACTACCTACTCAATTTAGATTGCCATTGACACTCTAGAAGATTTTTTAGCAAAATTCTGAGGATTATTTCCAGACTCTCTAAAAGTACTCCAAAACAATTTTTCCCGTTACAAGGAATTATAAAAAACCCCAGCGAATAGATGTCCGATAACTAAATTCTTTGCCAGAAGTAATTCCAAAGTTTTTATCTGGCGACGCACTCATCTGTGCACAGCTTCAGTTTTGTTCCCGTTAATGACTTTCTTATCAAGTTAATTAATGGACGGTCTTTCGGCAAGTTCCGTTAACTCTTCTAGTTTGTGTTACCAAACTTTGTTAATGTTTAGGAAGTTAGGGGTATTGTTATAATTAACTATAATGTCCTCTCATATCTAAGTATAATCTGAGGGGCAAGGTATCATTTAATCCGATTACCGAACTCTTCAGAGTTTGGTAAGTAGGTATGTGATACCTTTTATTTACAAAATAAATCCAAATATAGAAGGCCAATAATACTATTTGATCCTGCGCCATTCAATCAAACTGAGAGTGAGTGAAGAAAGTGAGCCGATAAAATAAGGGATGAAAAAATGCCGATGAATATGAAGAAAGAAAGAATGACGATGAAAATGAGAAATTAAAGTACGAGGAATGAAGAACGGGTGTCGATGAAAGTGATAGAAGAAAGAGTGCCGATGGCAACAGTTTGTATCAGGCAGATGATGATTATCAAGCTAACATTGCACAAGGACTACAATCTGAAGAATGTAGACAGTGAAGAAAATAACACGAACACAAGTTAAGCAAATACGATTTTGTGACTGAACAAGTGCAGAATAATTTCACGTCATTGCAGCTACAGTTGCAACTATTACACAATGTTCGCTTGCGTCCATAGTGTTACTCGACTTGTTTTGTATAAAGAAATCTTTAATTTTATTAACTCACAAGGCAATGTAATGACGAGTTCAACCAGTAGTGCAAATGTGGTACTTCTTCACTTAAAATAGAACAGCCGACCTCGTTTTCCTAAAAACCTTTACGAAAGAGGAATTGATGGACGCTTGTGAAATCACCAACGTTTTAGATAAATTATAAAGGAAAAGACAGTACAAAGGCTCTTTTCATACTGCACTACAAGACAAACACCTTCCTTCTCGTAATATCACTGTACTACAATAACCCCTCCTCTTCTTCTTTAAAAGAATCAGCATTAATCACCAATGCCATATACTACATACCTACTAATTCCAATTCAGTCAGTCCTAGGTCTATGAAACCAGAGCAGTCCATTACTTAGTCATGCCTAACATCGTCATGTCGCTAATCCCCAATGACGTAATCAAGGCTAATGGTTAGTGCTCAAAGCACTACACTGTAGATGTAACTAAATATAGTTATTCAAGGCAATTTCATACATAACTAAATTACGGTAGGTAGTTCAATTGACGTTCCAAAAAGAGGACGATCAAGTTTTTGGAAAATTAACTTTACTGCTTACGTTTAAGGTTTAGTTAGCAATACAAAAATTTCAATAGAACGTATCTAATGTTGAAAATCTTAAAATATGGTGGTTAAACTTAAGTTGCCAATAGCCCAATTCATTGGCATAAGTAATTGCCATACAGGAGCCTGCCAAAATTCTTGTCCGAACAAGTTGCCAAATGTTTGTAACTTGGCTACTTACACGACATAAATAAGAATTATCTGTCTGTTCCAAAAAGGCCCAGAATAAGCAATTTGCATTAATATTAAAAGCTAAAATAGCTTTGTCTATTAATCTTGTCAGGCTGTGTTTGGTCTACAAAACGGCTGAACAAATGTTAATAATTATGTTGCGCAGTGAGCCAAGACTGGCTGTAATGAAATTATTAAACTACTTTTTATTCATAACTAGCATTTCGCCCGCGACTTCGTACGCGCAAATTTCGAACTTTGTTTCTGAATTTTTACTCCCGGCCACCCTCTTTATGGGATATTTTTGGAAAATCTCAATCAATATCCATCAAAAATTCTGTCAACTCCAAAACAATCCCTTGGTGATTGAATTTCGCAAAATGCCGTCTTATTGAGCACCTACGTCCTAAAAAGCAAAATTCGAAACTCTTACCTACTATTTCATACAAACTATCAACTCCAAAAACAACCCCTTAGGGATCGAATTTCGCAAAATCCCGTTTTAGTACGTACCTACGTCCCAAAAAGAAATCCCTATGAAAAATTAGAGACTCCTAAATATCAACCCCAAAAACAACCCCTTGGGGGTCGAAATTCGCAACATCCCGTCTTAAAGAGCACCAACAGACCTAAAAAGAACCACCACGTTAAATTTCAAACTCCTAGCACTCGTAGTAATGTACTTACATACAAACTATCAACCCCAAAAACAACCCCTTTGTGTTTGAATTTTCAACATCCCGTCTTAGTGAGCACCTACGTCCTAAACTGAACGCCCTTGCTAAATTACAAACTCCTAGCACTTGTAGTAATGTACTTTCATACAAATTGTCAACCCCAAAAACAACCCCTTAGGGATTGAATTTCGCAACATCCCGTCTTAATGGGCACCAAAATCCCCAAAAAGAACGCCCATGCTAAATTACAGACTCCTAGCACTTGTAGTGCGAAGTTTCATACAAACTATTAACACAAAAAAACAACCCCTTAGGGGTCGAATTTCGCAACATCCCGTCTTAGTGAGCTCCTACGTCCTTAAAGGAACCCCCATGCAAAGTTTGAGACCTTTATCTATCAACCCCAATAACAACCCCTTATGGGTCGAATTTCACAATATCCCGTCTTAGTGAGCATCTACGTCCTAAAACAAACCCCCATGCAAAATTTGGGACTCCTAGCACTCGTAGTAACGAAGTTTCATACAGACTATAAACACAAAAAACAACCCCTTAGGGGTCGAATTTCGCAACATCCCGTCTTAGTGAGCTCCAACGTTCTTTAAAGGGACCCCCATGCAAAGTTTGAGACCTTTATCTATCAACCCCAAAAACAACCCCTTAGGGGTTGAATTTCACAATATTCCGTCTTATTGAGCGTCTACGTCCTAAAACGAACCCCCATGCAAAATTTGAGACTCCCAGCACTTATAATAACGAAGTTTCAAACAAACTATCAACACCAAAAACAACCCCTTAGGGGTCGAATTTCGAAAAACCCCTTTCGTAAGTAGCACCTACTTCCTAAAAAGAATCCGTATGCAAAATTTAAAACTCCTAGTACTTGTAGCAACAAAGTTTCATACCAACTGTCAACCCCAAAAACAACCCCTTAGGGGTGGAGTTTCGCAAAATCCCGTCTTAGCGAGCGCCTACGTCCTAAAAAGAAACCCTATGCAAAATTTTGAACCCCTACCACTGGTAGTTTCCGAGATTTCGTGTCCTATGAGTGAGTGACCTTTCGCTTTTATATATATAGATTAGGTTTCTTTGAATAAAATAAAAAGGCGTGTAATTTGCTTTTGTTTTTCGGATTCAAAAACCATAAATATTTTATCTTGAAATAACTTTGTTTCTGTCCATGACAGTATTGACACATTGATCTTCAAAACTACCCAACGGATTCTCGTGTGGTTCTCGTCAGCAGAACTTGATACGTTTTTATAATAAAGAATTTTCCACTCCTAGTAAAGTCGTGAAGATCATACGCATATCATAGCAGATTGTGGTGTCCCTAGTTATAAAATAATTTGCGAGGGACACACATAATTATTTCATAAAACTGGAGTATGTTGGTCTCATAGCACTTTTAGGGTTCGCAAATAAAATACAACCACCACTTATCTGAGGGACCATTTGGCCAAAGCCTCGAATAAAATGGAACGCTCTCAATGAGCCGGCCTCAATGGCAACATTAGCGGACGCGTAGCAACACGCCAGCCCTGTAATCTATCGAGATCAGAGCAATCAACCCGCTTTACTTAACCAAACAAGCCATGGGCCTATAATCGCACCCTGGGGGACCCCATTGCGGATTTTCATACATTCTAAGTAAATAATTTAGTTTGTTTTAGGGACATGAGGAAAATTTTCACAGTACATTGGCTGTTTTGGTTTGGACAATAACTGTCAATTGTAGTAGTATAAAATCGATGTTTAGATCGTAAACACAAATGACTACTTTGATATGGAATTGTTGCAGACAATGTGTATTTAATCGATTAATTAAATTGTTTGAACAATGTGCGCTGTATTTACCTGCTAGAAAAACACAGTATTCAACGCTAACAATTTTGACCAAACATGCAAAGTATAAATCGACCTAGGTATACATAAATACGTTTTTTATTATTTTTTGACTTGACAAAGGCCTTTGATTTTCTGAATGATATTGTAACTGTTGATCCAGATTACACTTAAAAAAATCTTAGTAGCGCAAATTCAAAAAATCTCAATCATTAAGAACAAAAGTTACTAAGACATTTAAACCCACAATTCGTTAAAATATAACTTCAGTTCGTCGAGTTACACGGTCGTTAACATATGAAGCAGCTGATATTAAAGAGTTTATCAATTAGTCAATTTTGAGATGAATCCTACTGGTCCTTATATTCTAGTTACTCACGTTTTCCTCGACGGTCTTCTTGATCTTGGCGCTAGCCTCGCTGACCTTGGCACCGGCCTTGTTTACGGCGGAGTAGAGGAAGTTACCCAGGGACTTGGCTCCGGCAACCGCCTTGGTCGTCACTGTAGAATTAATGAATATTTTAACAAGTTTGGAAATTAAGGGCTGAAGGTAATAGAAATGACACGTGGAGTGGTCCAGATTCTATGGTAGGTGTCCAACCAGATGTTCATGACGAATGGGGACAACGTTATATGACTATGCTTGGCCTATGTCAAGCAATAGACTGTGATAATCAATGTTG
The DNA here is from genome assembly GCA_950005045.1 of Agrotis exclamationis. Lineage (NCBI taxonomy): Eukaryota > Metazoa > Arthropoda > Insecta > Lepidoptera > Noctuidae > Agrotis > Agrotis exclamationis. The sequence goes on along the minus strand of OX465435.1, from coordinate 20,727,450 downwards.
TTGATAATTTTGTATGTCTAGATTTTATGTCGCCCTAATATGAGTACTGGTTTCCCACTGCTGTAACAAAGCCTCGTCTTCCAGCAAGAGAGCAACAATACATGCCGTGATTACAGCCCAGGTAAGTGGGGTGTAACATATCGCCTTACTTTGAAAATTAAAATATCAAGAATTCACGAACGTATGCAAACTTGGAACCTAGAATAGTAATAAGTCTGGTACAGTATTTAGAGCTCCTTTCTGAGAGCTACATTTCTCAGTAGAACCGTTTCTTGAAGTAGGAAAAGGGGATTCAAGATAGTGTTGACTTCTAATGGCTCTGCAAACATCTCTTTGAGAAGACGAGAGGCAATTTAAAGACACTCCAATGACGATGAATTTAATTTGGCATTCGTATAAGAGAGACTTACTCGTAATAAGTGCTACGGATAGTTGCTTTCACAAATCTATGAATAAAAGTCATAAATCAAAATATAAAAGTTATTTAAAAGTTTGAAATAAAACTAGTTTTTATCGTCGCACCAAACCACACCTGCTTAAAATATTTCAAAAATGGAAACCGACCACAATAGGCCTAAACCGCACGAACAATTTTTCAGCTTTGCATTTTTGTATTGTTTAATTTCGAGCCAAAAAATGTTTCACAGATTTTTCAGCACGAAAAACATAATCTGTATTCTGTACCCGCTAAAGTGATTTGGCCGTCAGTAAAACCAGTTTCATTTTATTAAAAATAAAAGAAAATAAAAACAAAAAATACATTACTAACACTCTTGCATATCAGGTACTTCAATAGCATCAACTGTGAACAGTTTTCTACTCTCGCTACCTGGAAATGTGTGAAATAAAAAATAGAATAAAAAAAAACTAGCGAAACTAGTAAATAATAGCAACAAAAAAGGTTACATCACAATATTTTGGAGCAAGGGAGCGGAGAATAAAAAATACAATAATGTTTTTGACATTTCCTGGAGACGCCCAATTGACTTCTAATCAAAATCTGCCAAGGGGTACAGCAGTCCCCATTATGAGTATTTCCGGTTCTGAATATACGCAGTTACATAATAACTGGGTCCACCGAAGGTCTTAGTGAAAGGGACTTCAAATCGCTCCAATAATACTGGACTATTCAAGTCATTCAGCCATTCATTTTGCTCCAGATATCTTTGCGATTCCTTAAAAACATAATATCTGTTATTTCTCAAAGTAGAGAGAAAACAATTTCAGATGTTTTTTTTTTACTAAAAAGGTTTAGTCTAAAACTGATAACAGATGGTCTTTTTTATATTTTGCCTTTGATTCCGCATTTTTCACGCCAAACGTTACGTACGTTTGAACATAAAATAAATGAACGAGATTCATGTAAAATATATCCTTTAGAGAACCGATCCGATTTCATGTTGGATGTCGCCAGTCGTCCAGTCAGTTGCCTACAGAATTATTTTAAAATAAATGTAAGTAGCAGAATGATTGCTCATTCCATTCGTCAATTTCATCGGAAAAATGAAATCTCCCAAATAAAGCATCTGAAGACGACGCCAGAAATATTCAGAGAGGCTTTGTTTTAAAAGAAACTAACAACCTAGCACAATTACTTTGCTTCTTCTGGACATATCAACTGTACTTCTTTTAACTTTACATATCTAGCAAATAACACATAATTATCTAAAACTAAATACATACCGTTTCCAACTCCACCTGGCTGCTCCTCAGTAGGCGTGCCCCCAGTGGACGCCGGCCTGCTGTCTGCCCCACCAGTGGCGCTGCGTCCAAGTATACAAGTTTAGTTAACCCTCGAGTCTGAAGCAACCCTGGGCGTAAGGGTCTTTGGGAGACATTCAAGGGAAGGGAAGAGAAGCCTATAGTGTAGTGTTGGAGAATGCTAAGTTGTTTTGTTGGTCTTTCGATACGCATAATTTTGCGGATCACTCTTTTCGAATTTTACTAAGAATAGGAACTGTTGGAAATGTAGACGCTCCTGTTCCTAAACCTATCTAGGTAGCTACCTAAATATTATCTAAGAGGATAATTTCACTATTATGCTTATAATTTTCAAAATCTCTACTTTATATCTAATATGTAGAATAGGTAAGGTCAGTAAATCAGTCTTCTCTACTGATCTACTCCAAAAGAAAAGTTAACTGCCTGAATATTTTATATAGATCATTTTACATTACTCTAGATTTCTAGGACCTCATATAATTATATAGCTGTTCATAGCTCTGCTAATCATTAAGAAATTCCTAAAAAGCTGTATAATCTAAGTAGTTCGTCAGGATTACCAAAAATATTTGTGACCAGTATTTATTCCCTTGTTGCGTAAATAAGAGGAGATACGCTTTTTAAATTCACAATAGTTACGTCACGCTGTGGTTTAATGTTCTCTTCTATTCCCAAGCTTATAGTGCTGCGTTTTATCTCTGTCAATACTCGTTGATTAATAGAAGTGTGTCCATTATTATCAACACTTACTGAAGGGCTGACTAGATTTACATTTATTGATTCGGTCGACTGGCCTATTACCCTGAATGACGACCTGCTTTGAAAATCGATAGCACTTATATATTCACAGGTCCTCCCTTTATATACATATTTGCGACCTCGATCTGGCAAGCCAAGCACAAACTTGAAGCGAATGATCCGTTTATTGCTCCCTGGCCCCTGAACTATTACGTAATGTACCTCCCTGGCAGAGAGGTCGATGGTTTTACGTGATTCACCGAAACACGCTTCTATAGCTACCAAACATGAACCTTGTGAAATTTTGGCGTTCATATTGGGATTAATTACTTAATTTTCTTTAATAAATATAATTATCATTTTCTAGTCTGACCTTATCCCCATTTATTTGGGAACTCCTCAACGTATTTTCTTTCATAAAATAATAAGTCTTCAATTTTCTTGAAAGATAATTTATTTTAACCCGAAAACTAATCCTAATTTGGTACCACGAAAACCTAAAGAAATTATGATTATTTTATTCAGCCCTTTTTGCTGCGCCGTTGAACAAACGCTTTTCCCTGAATTTCCACCCTTCGCTGTGTTACTCGTATTATCATGAAATATAAAGAAGATCCTTTTTCGAATGGAAAAAGGAACTGCTCAAATTCCTCATAATAAGAAATCATTTTCCTAGCTGCCTAGTTATCAACTGATTCAACCACACTTTTAATTTGAAATGGTGACGCAGATAGTTGCGTCATATACACGCGTTTTCATAGTTTTACGGCGAAGGAAACTACACAAACGACTTAACTAATGCAGCTAAAGCTTTACTAACATTATTATCTGGAACTATGGAGATTGGGTTCATTGTCTATCCTTTGACAATTTTGAAAGAGCTAACTGCTATTGTTTTAACGTCCGATATTTTTTCGTGGGCGAAACAGCCAAAATGCACATAGGCATTAGGCAAGAGCCCGATTACCACTCGACAAATACTCTATGTATGTTAACGCCTATGTATGATCTATGTTCGATGTAATTCCTAAATACAGGTATTATTGCATTGTTGGATGTTGAACAACTATCGTGCATTAGGGCGTTACATTTAGGTAGCTTAAAATGAAAAAGACCATAAGTTATGTAAAGTAAGATGTATAAAAGAGAACACTACCTAAGTAATAACTTGGCTAAAATCCAAGAATATAACTGGACCAAAAAACATAGGTTTTATCAAAAAACAGTAGGTACACTAAGAGAATGCACAACAATGAGAAATCAAAAATGGGGTTTGAGCAGAATAAATGAGTTTGTATAGTTTGCATGTGCATCTAGAAAAATATTTGTCTAAACTGTGTGATTTTTCTCTAATTTGTCCAAAAATGTTTCAGTTGTTTTATGAATTAAGTAATTTCCCTACAATGTTATGTAATAATTCTGCTGAAAACTTAAAACTTGATGTAAATGTTTCTAATTTCTGCAGAAAGTGTAAATCTCAAGAATCTAAATGGTAAAACTTCATGTAAAGAATATTTGATGAAAAAATTATGAAATATTTCGAGAAATAAATATTGTTAAAGTGCTCGATAATTTCAAAGTGGAATGTGCCAAAAAGCTGTGAAAATAAATTAGTGATTAAAATAAGCAAAGCGAATTTGTTTATAATACAATTTTGATGTGCCATATCAAAAGCATCCTTGTGTCGCAGAAGGCAATAATTCATGAGCATAAAAATTTTGTGTTGCAATAACTTATCAAATTATAATAATCAATATAATATTATGAGGTTGGTGTATTGTTACTGACAGTCATGGAACAAAAAGTTATTTTTATCGCAACGATTTTTTATGCACTGCGCGAATAGTTGAAAATCGCGTTCAAATCGCGTAAAAGTTTGATGCCTTTTTCTTTGATGCCTCTATTTTGCACTTGAAAGCTAATGTGCGATAAAAAAAATCGTTTCGTCAGAAAATCGTCTATACAAACGAAGTTTAACTGATTAAAGCAATTTTAATCAAGATATCTTTTGTGTTATCTTATCATTCTACCAACTGGCTTTGCTTCCATAAGGCATTTTGATAATGGTTATAATTAACTAACGGATGACAGCTACTGCATCTAATATCCGTTTTCTAATCAATTTCAAAAACTGGAAGTAGCAAACATATTTTACTGCCATTTTTTTTTAGTTTTTTAACATAAAAATTGCAAAAATATGGTTACCTAAGAAATTGGAAAATGGAATTTCGAAGATAATTCATTTACCAAATGTGAAAATTGTCCACCATCATCAGAAACAACACACCAACCGAGAGAACCGAAACAGAACAAGCGTAACAAAACTCCGATCCAACTCATTACATCCGCCAACCCCTCGTACCTAATATACCTAGAATTATCATCATCATCTTTGCCCTCCGCCCTTGGTTCCGCAACCTCTGCTGGTTCCACTGGCACAGCTTCTGGTTCTGCTGGGGCAGGCTCATTTTTCCTTAGACCAGGGATAGGGATTCCAGAACCAAGCCATCCAGTCATCTGGGATTTGACATTGGTGATGAGGTCCAGTTTGCTGCCACCTTTTGTTGGACTGTGAAAAATAAAGCATGAATGTTTAAATATGGAATTAAGAAAATTTGGTGTCTATGGTAGATGAAAACTGAAAATTAAAAAAAATACTTTTTAATTTAAATATTTTACTGTTATGTAAGTTTAGTCCTAGGTTTCCTTTACATCCTATTGCATAAGTTCCCATTGGAATTTTGCTAGCCAGACTTTTATAATTAGATAATTCCTAATGTTACATCATTCAGGCCAATTCAATCTCAGTTCAACCTTTTTCAACATAATGCCAGATGTTGTAAAATATCTAGTACTTTTTATAATTGCCCATGCAATAAATCCTTTTTATAAAACAGAGAAAATTTGCAATAAATCCATTTCAAAAGAACTAAAAGAGTTAAATGAATGTGTTCCCATTCCATTCCAAATGAAATGCAATGACAAAAGTACTTGACCCAGATTATAACTCATTGTATCTGAAAATCAATAATTTATGAAAGCTTTGTTACATACGGTTTAAATTCTCTTCATTAAAAACTACGCAATATGGTATAACCACGTAAGAACCTAACACTTGCAATGTAACGAGAAATCTCGATTATTAGGTACTTATAACAAAAATAAAGTAGAATTTATGCTCAATGTCCATTTGAATAAAGAATACGCCTAATAAAACAGTATCACCGGATACCAGCCAGATAATACCGAGCTAAGAAGAATGTAAACAATCAAATTCCATTACCTCAGCTTTTCACCCTCCGCCACAGCCGCTGCTGCTTCGCCAGTCGGTTCCTTCGTTGGGGTTGGGACTTCCTCATCTTGGGGTTCGCCCTTCGCAGCCCCCATCCACGAGCTAACCTGATTCGTAAGTCCTGAAAACATTTTCACTGGCACTAGCTACTCAAACAACTACACAACACAATCACTCAGCGATATTCACTACGCTGCGACAGTTTCGCACATGACCCACGACACGGATGGTCTGCTATGCGGCTGTAGAAAGCGTGATCAGCTGAAAAACTAAATGGAAAACCACGATCGACCAGGGAAATTGAGGAAGAAACCACTGCGCATGAAAACTTGCGCTCCTGCGCTATTTGCGTTTTGTACTGTTTCCACACACAAAGCAACGAAACCGTCAATGCCAATCTAGTTCTTCGTCACTTAATATAAGGGTCAAAGTAGCGTGTAAATTTCCAGCATATAGTAGTGACTTGAGGGATGTAGTATTCTTTACGTCAAAAATATGTCATAGCACAGATAGTCTTAGCCTTAGCCTATAATTTCGTTTAGTTACTGTCCAAGCAAAACAACACTCAAATTACTTTAAATAAGCTTACAATAAATCTGATTAGTCTTATTTCAGCCAGAATATACCAAATGTTCTGTTTGTTACACATTACTCTAGCTTCTCCTAATCCCAGGCCATCTGTAACTATTTTAAACAAAAGAATCAAAAAGTAATTAGTGGATTTATGGGTATTATTTCTTCTTGCTATTGTGAAATTGATACGATAACTTTGCTTTAGATCAACACATCTTTATGGACATTTAAGTGATTTAAGTTCATACATATTAATAACATCTTAGATGTGTTCGTATTGGTATGTGCTTACTTACCTAAGCCACCTAAGCCGAAGAGTTTTTGTAACCAATGGGGATGGCAACATTGGCAACTCAAAGCTATTCGTAGATGACGCTGCGATCGTTTGTCCCATAAGTCAGATCCCACCAAAAACATTAAATGTAAAAAAATGCCAAGTCTCTCGATGCAGTCTTTCCATCGTAAAAAGTTTTGAGATCTCATAGAAGCCAAGTCCTATTCAAATTATTTTGTAGTTATAAATCAACTTCATCAAATCAATCAAGGTTTGCCAACGTGCAATGGAGCGCAGTATTCTAGGCGTCAAACTATTAGACCGCGTACGCAACACCACACTGCGCTCCAAAACACAAATTGCTGACGTTGGTCAAAAGGCCGCTGCACTGAAATGGGCTTGGGCCGGCCACGTCTGCCGCATGCCTAATGAGCTGTGGGCCAAAATAACCACTTTGTGGAGCCCTGATACAGCCAGAAGGCGTCGCGGCAGACCTCGTAGAAGATGGCGAGACGAACTTGATAAAACCAATGACCAGTGGTCCACTTTGGCCCTGAATCGTGAAAATTGGAAGTCATGGGGAGAGGCCTTTGCCCAGCAGTGGGATGATGTAGGCTAGCAGTATCAGTATCAGTATAAATCAACATTTAGTAATTGTATCAATAGTTTTCTTTATATTATAATTATAGTGACTTGGCAATGAGCACAAATTAAAAGCTGCTTGCTGCCTGGAATTATGTGCAAATGTTACTGACGAGACCTGTGATCAGATTATTTGTTATGTGTGAATCATGATGGTCACTACCGACTACAATACAATAATTAAGAATACCTTACGGGCCATCGCTTTATGAAAGTAAATGAACCGAGAGTACACTAACACTAGTGTTTGCGTACACACTTGTGCACTATAATTTATGTCCTGCGCAGTTTACTAATCTTGGATGAGACTGACTGCCGTTGCCGAAATTCGGTTGAGACGACACGGATAAACCAAAAGAAAATTAATTTTGTTATATTAATGTTTACGCATGCGGTGTGTGACTTTCAACTCCTCCAAATATGCCGTTTTATTTGTTTCTTCTTGTGCTCATTGCCAAGTCACTATAATTATAAAGAGAAAACTATTGATACAATTAAAGTTATATTTTTATACGCAATAACGCCTACGTCGCGTCTTCGCAAAGATATTTTTAAAGAAACGAAAAAACAAGGGAACGAGAAATTCAGCTTTGTGAGTAGTGGTTGCGATGGCCGAGTGGTTAAGGCGTCTGGAGTACCTATTCAGAAGACGCAGGATCGAACCCTGCTCGCAACTGAATTTTTCGTTTCTTTAAAAATATCTTATTGATACAATTACTAAATGTTGATTTATAACTACAAATTAATTTGAATAGGACTTGGCTTCTATGAGATCTCAAAACTTTTTACGATGGAAAGACTGCATCGAGAGACTTGGCATTTTTTTACATTTAATGTTTTTGGTGGGATCTCATTTATTTTTTGTAAGTGTATGTCTTTCTTTTTTTTTTACCTCATAATTTCTTGGACTTCAGCTACTGTTTTGCTACGAAGCCATTCTCTATCTCTATCTCTTTTGTTTCTTCTCTGAGGTTTCGTTACTTCTAGGGTAGACAAGTCTGGGCGATATATACTTCGGAGTCGATTATATTCAGCTATTGCTGTCTCCTGAGCTTTGATACTACTAAAATTCACATTTATTAAATACTAGCTTCTGCCCGCGACTTCGTACGCGGATCCTGTTGCTTATGCCAGCGACAACGGGGTCGTCAAAATCGAAGATCTGAAACTGGTCTGATGTCCAATACCAAGAGCCCGGGTAAAAATATAAATGGGAGTTTGGGCTAGTAGAGTCAGATTTATAATGATATAGGTACTATCGTCATCGAAAATCAGTCCTAAAGTCTTACCGCCTTCACCGCGTGGAGGTACTCTCAGCTTATGTTTTTTTTATAAAATTATACAGTGAAATTAGCGGTAGCTTTAATTTCCACATCAGACGTTTCTGATCTTCGATTTTTATAAGTCAACAGTAAATGCCCATCAGACCGAGCAACTTTTGCTAAGACGTTATTCCTGTATGTGTTATGGTGTACCTGGGCTCTTGGAGTTCCACAACAGGTGTTCCAGATCTTCGATTTTTATAAGTTAACAGAGAGTGCACATCAGATTGAACAACTTTTGCTGAAACGTCATTCCTACATATGTTATAGGGCTGAACAACTCATGCTAAGACGTCATTCCTTTATATGTTATAGGTAATGTAGCTGGGCTCTTTTTTTTTTTTTTTTTTTTTTAGGGTGGCAAAATCAAAATCAAATCATTTATTTCAAATAAGCCAGTTACAGGCACTTTTGAATTGTCAAAAGTAAAATAAAATAGTTTAAAAAATAGTTACGGTGCTACAGTCCCAGTCACAAGACATAAAAACTGTGAAAGTACTGTAGGTGCCCATTCCAAAGCGTAGATCTCATGGAGAAGAAAGGGCAAGAAACTCCATGGACACTCTTTTTCAATCGCCAAAATGATTACAGAACCTTTGTTACATCATTCAACTTGAGATGGTACATTATGTGAGAACGATGTAGCAAGTAAAAAGTGTCCATAGGAAATATAAAAAAGACAATTCAAAGACAAAATTATTGATAATTAAAATAAACCATGGCAGCTAAGAGATGACCAGTCTCAACTGACAGCGCCCGTTCACGAACATGACGCATGATATCAGCACCATTCAGCTCAACCATTTTGAAGGGAACTAAATGATCCGACACACGCGCCACCATCAGCGAGACATTTAAGTGAGCATGACATACTCCCAACTGCCAGAGCACATTCATGTCAAAAAAATAATAATTAAGAAGTAGGTATCTGGTGAATAGCTTTGTGCACATAGAACTCACACAATATAATGCAGCTATATAATTCAAAGAAATATGAATTTATACAATGCAATTATAGTTTTACAATCTTCTGCAGCTCCGAAAATAGTACCTATTAAATACGCTATCAATGAATATATCCCTGTCCTATGGAGCAGGACCAGCATGGAGCCAAGCATTATTATCAGCGATATAGTCGCCCAATTTGTAATATGCCTGCTTACATAGTGTGCGTTTAATGCATGATTTAAATTTTGTCTCATTTAGTTCAAGAATACTTTGTGGAATTTTATTATAGCATTTTAAACAGTACCCCATAAAAGATGAGTCTACTTTAGCGAGTCTGAAGCCCGGCTGAACTAATTGGTCCCTACTTCTAGTATTATAATTGTGTCTGTCACCTCTTTTACCAAAAAGATGCAGATTCTTTCTAACGTACATTATGTTTTCATAGATATATTGACAAGCTACCGTCATGATGTTAATATCCTTAAACAGTTCTCTTAGAGAGTCGCGTCTTCGGAGATTGTATATAGCTCGGATGGCTCTCTTTTGCAGAATAAAAATAGATTCGATGTCTGCAGCCCGTCCCCACAATAAAATTCCATATGACATTATACTGTGAAAGTAACTAAAATATACAAGTCTCGCAGTATCTACGTCAGTATACTGATGAATCTTTCTGACGGCATATGCTGCTGAGCTTAAGCGCCCTGCTAGAGATGTTAAATGAGGACCCCATTGTAACCTTGAGTCAAGCGTAATCCCTAAGAAAACCGTTTTATCGACGTATTCTAGTGTCTCATTATTCAATACTATGACATTATTAGTACTTTTGACATTTGGAATCGTATACATTTAGTCTTTTTTTCATTCAATACCAAGTTATTTGCTGTAAACCAGTTGTGGATCTGACATAAGGTTTTATTTAGGTCATCTAGATTTTGAGCCCGTCTATTAATCTTAAAAATTAAGGAAGTATCATCCGCAAATAACACCATTTTGTGAGGTTGGTTATCCAATAGATAGGGTAGGTCATTAATATATACCAAAAAGAGGAAAGGACCTAATATTGAGCCTTGCGGAACCCCGATGTTGACCATTGAGCTCTGTGAATTTACGCCGTTTATTTGAACTTGCTGTTGCCTATTGCACAAATATGACTTTACCAAACTAAGTGCAAGTTTACCTAGTCCGTAATGCTCTAGTTTCAAAAGTAATGTATCATGGTTTACGCAATCAAATGCTTTGGAGAGGTCACAAAATATTCCTATCGCGTCTTGAGCCTCTTCCCAAGCAGTAAATATGTGCTTTAATAAGGTGACACCGGCGTCAGTTGTACAACGTCCCTTGGTGAAACCATACTGCTGATCGTGTAAGATTCTGTTGGTGTTAAAGTGATTGAGCATCTGATTTAGCATTACTTTTTCAAATACCTTGCTAAAGACAGGCAACACGGATACTGGTCTATAATTGTTAGTATCTTTAGAGTCCCCAGATTTAAAAAGAGGCACGACTTTACTGAACTTCATCAAATCCGGGAAAACTCCTTGATCTACACACATATTAAAAATTAGAGCTAGGTAAGGTGCTACAGTCTCCACTATGGATGTACAAACTTTAACAGACATTCCCCATAAATCTTCTGTCTGTTTAATTTTGATTTCCCGGAATGCTTTGATAACTGTCGCCGGGCTTATGTGTTTAAATTTAAAATCAGCCGGGCAGCCAGATACGTTCGCCTTTAAAAAAGCAATTGATTTATCGGGTGAGGAATTTAGAGTCTCCGTAGTCTTAAACGGTATATCTGTAAAGAAATTTACAAATTCTTGAGCTACTTCTAGATTAGAACTTATAGTACCACAAACTGTATCTAACGTATAGTTACTGCTACGCATTGTTTTTCTGCCAGTCTCGTTATTTATGACTTTCCAAACTGTCTTTATTTTATTTTCAGCTGTTTTTATCTTGTTACTAATGTGCATGGCTTTAGCAGCCTTGCAAGTATTTCTGAAAATTTTAGAATAAGTGGCGACATACTTGCTAAAAGTTACAGTATTAATGTAAGGCTTAAGGCCATAAAGTTCAAAAAGTCTTTCCCTACTTTTCCTAATACCTCTAGTTGCCCAGTCACTAAATATAAATTTCGGGCAAATATTCTTTATTTTCTTTTCAAAATGTTTATTGAATTCACTATGAACTATTGAAAAGAAATGTTCATAGAATTGATTGGCATTCATTTCGTCTATATTAGGACTCATTACACTTAACATGTTGTCTAAGGAACTATTAAATTTATTTAATTTATTTGTCGTTATAGGTCTAAATTTAATCTGAACTTGTTGTTCAATTGTACTACACCTAAAAGTTACCGTCTGTCCACTGTGATCAGACGGCAGACAACTAACTATGGCTTTTTCAAAATAATCACAATTGCAGAAAATATTATCAATACAAGTAGCAGATGTTGGAGTTACTCTAGTAGGTTCTGCAAATATGTTGGTTAAATCAAAAGATTTAAAAAGATTTAATAACCTACTGCTATTACAATTTTCTTCCAAAATATTGATATTGAAATCACCACAAATAATTGCTGTTTTATTGCTTTCTGAAAGCTTTGCCAGAACATCTTCCATTATTGATTCAAATAAGGAAAAATTTTGATAGTTAGGGGGTCTATAAACACACACTATTACATGCTTATCCAGCTCAACACAGGACAGTTCGACGCAATGTTCAACCGAGAGACCTACTATGTCATTACGTTGATTACATTTTAAACAATTTCTTATTAGTATTAGGGAACCTCCACGCAGCATAGTTTTGCGATTAAAACAACTAACAACACTGTAATTTTCATAATTAATGAGCATTTGATAGTCCTTCAACCAGTGTTCAGTAAAACAGATAACATCAAACATTGTTTTTTCAAGAAACATTTCGACTTCTAATAATTTTGAAGCAATACCTTGAATATTTTGATGGAATAATCTCAAGGTATTCTGCTGAGGCCCTTTTTTAAAACTAATTAAATGATTGCTAGAAGATACATTGTTACTTGTGGATGTTAAATTGCGAATGGTACCTTCTGTTGTCCTACTGACTAGTTTAAATGACTATTATCCGGAGTGAGCCCCATGCCATCACCAGGCAAAAATAACCTACTACTAGTAGTCTCACCTTGCGATTGAGAATCCTCCATAGTGATACATGGATCCTCCTTCGTACTACTAATACTACACTTAACACTACATTTACTACTACTATAAATATGTACACAAGACGAAGACATATTACTTATGTCCGAGTAAATATGAAAACTTAATAGACTAGCTATTATATGTCTATATCTAATAGGCAGATAAACCGAATTCTGGGTCGACCTAAGCTTATCAACAAAGGTGTTGATGTCTAAACATAAAAGTTTATCGCTATAGTGACTTGCCAAGAAATGTACATGCTTATTCAGCATGTGTATGTAACTGTTTTTTCGATCAGACAATTTTTCAAAATATGGAAAAGCACACAAAATAATTTTATTACAATCTAATTTCAACAACTCTGATATACAGTCAGTGATGTCTTGTTTACTAATCTTGGAACTATTACCAATAAATATAGTTATGGTAGAATTGGGACAATATACAGTTTTAGTGACTGATGCCATTATCTGTTTGTAATTTGAACCGGGCATACAATAATTTTGAGTACAATAACTCATTTTATTACTAATTAGACTACCTAACCCTTTACCTATACTATCAGAAAACATAACTGACTGACACTCATCACGATTAGAGATAAAACTATTACTATTAATCTCAGGCTGTATGTTAATGTTTTGTACAATGACAGGTATTACTTCCTGGCTGGTGATACAGTCCTGAGCCCTAACAGCTTGGGACGGGTCCTCCGTTGCCTCAAGCTGAAGGGAAAGTGGACTGGGTTCCCTCTGACAGGAACACCGAGTGTTGCTGAGAGTCAGCAAGTCCACTTTGTCCACCAACTCATTTGTAGCAAGAATATGCTCTTTGATTTGATTTTTAGAGCTTTCATATTTACTAGTTATAGATTTAAGTGAGAGATTCAATACCTGTATTTCAGACTGTAAGCGCTGAGTATCCATTTCATAAATTTTAATACTATCTTCCAATTTTATTTGATAGTTATTTAACTTACTGACAAGAGAAACACGCTCCTTCCTTAATTGAATATTTTTTGAAAAGAAGTTTTGTTGTTTCTTGTATTTTTTACATTTTTTAATTATTTTATTTAGTCTTGCATATTTCTTAATTTTATTTTGACTAATTTTGTGACAGTAGTTATGTTTTAGTAAAGAGTCCTCTGTAAGGTCTATTGTTACAATGGGGTGAAGATTACAGGATGTATTTAATAATTCATTGTACAAATGGTTCGTTTCCTTAATCTGAGTGCGTTCCTTTTGCTGTTCCAAAGATGTAATTAGAATATTAGCATGGATTAACTCATCCTCTAGGTCCCTAACTTTGCACAAAGCCTCCTCATATAAATTGCTACAAGAGTTGAATTCATCTGTGACTTCCCTCAGACGATCCCGTTCATCAACAACAGATATGTATTGGTGATGAAGGTCAACTAGCTCCCGTTTTAAGCTCGAGTTCTTGTTATTAATGTTATTGACTTCCTCCTCACTCTCTTCTATCTCCTTAAGCAGTTGTTGACATTGGAGTTTTGAGTCTTTAAGTTCTTGGAGGGCCGTTCTCAATTTTAGCTCCAAATCCTGAGCAGTAGCCTTACGGGTCATCACAGGCATGGTTTCAAGATAAATTACTGAAAATTATAAAAAGAAAAAGTGAGTACTAATAGAATAAACTAATAGAGAAAAGTTACAGGTACTGGGAGAAAGAAAAAAAAAAAAAAAAGAGAATAAAATTAGTAATGAACAGGGGAAAGTTAGCTATATGTATAAATGCTCTAAATAAATGAGGTAGACTGCTTATTTTGCTACAAAAGTTTGTTATTAACTAATACAAATATTTAAACTTATTTTATTGGTTTAGAGTTTTACTTATTCCTATGTGGGTAGGAGGGCTGCCCACCAGAGTAAAGAGAAAAACAACAAAAAAGGCTATTGAAATATTACTATTAAACAACAAAAATGCAACCTTCGTTAAATTAATTACTTAATATTGTGAAGATCGAACGGGAAACAGAATCTTTTATGAGATCTTCACAAAGTTTTACTTTGAAACATTCATTTGTCATCAAAGCAAAAATCAATTTTAAATCACAAAATATACTAGGATATTGGCATGTTCGAATGACAGAGTTGTTGTTAAATATTATGAGGATTGTGTGCTAAGATAAAATTAAAGCAAACAAATACTTCCCCGTAATTATCCTTTGACCATTGACTTATACAGTATGGACAGGCCCTGCCGAACAACGAAAATGGCACCAGTTATTTGGCCCGCCGTGTACAGTCTGTCTATGAGATCATGAAAATCGATGAGAGCGCTGCGGTTGTTTTCCACTCGTTATCTAATAGACAGACTGTAACTGGGCCCGCAGCCAATCACGGAGCTGTCGTTCCGGGCTGAAGCAACTCTCGTAGTAACGACGTAACTTTGTACGAACGTCATTTTTAGTTTGTAAAAAAGAGTATGTATTACAGACTTACTACAAGTCTTTTTGAATATAATTCTTTATTATAAGGGTGAGAGTGTTTGGCAATTGACTGCATTCCTTGAAATGGATGACACTAGACCTAATTTACAACAATTTTAGCCCCGACAATATAAACCCGTTACATCTATCTAGGATTTTTGTGTAAAGAATCTATGCACAAAATTTCAAAACTGTATCATGAAAAATCACAAAGTTATAAGCGTGCTATGACAGGGCGATTCCACCGTAGTAGCCCGCGAAATTAAAATTTTCATGTTTTTTTTTTGCAATTTGCATATCAGTGACAAGTTGTGACTACTTGTGACTTGATGATAATATGGTTCGCGACAATAACAAGTATAACTTTAAATATAAGAATGATCAAAACATTCGCTCCATTCTCAGAAAATTTGAATTTCGCGGGCTACTACGTAGGAATCACCGATAAACTGGTTGTCTGTTTAAATCAGTGTTCAAAACGTACGAACGAATTATAGCAATAAGTTGTTGAAATTCATTTATTTTACTCTTACGTTTTTTTACAACATTCTTAATTCCGATTAAAAATCATGTACGCTCTTACAAGATCACGTCGTCAATTTATGCAAAGCTACCTGAACGTAGTTCGTATGGGTTATCACAGATGGCGCTACTTTTTGTCGTATTGAAGAATCTTGTGTCAATTTTATTATGTTCTGAAGGGCGTATCCTTCCTTTTGAAATCATTGCCTTTGACAGAACGTCAGCTGTTGATTTTAGGTTACCGGTAACGATATATTTCCGAAAACTGTATGAATTATCCGGATAACAATTCTGTAGCGTATTTACACATTAATAATCCGTTTGCATTTATAATTACACCTTATTATAACATAATTCCTAATTAAATTAAATATTAAATTACGGAGCAAAATTTTGACATGTCACTAGAGCAGTGTTGCCAGCTCGCAAAATCATCAAATGAGTCCTCCCGCCCTGGGTGGGCTCTTGGTGTTCCACATCAAGTGTTCCAGATCTTCAATTTTTATACGTCAACAGAGAGTGCTCATCAGGCTGAATAACTCTTGCTAAGTCGTCATTCCTATGAATGTTATGGTTTAGCTGGGCTCTTGGAGTTCCACATCAGGTGTTCCAGATCTTCAATTTTTATACGTCAACAGAGAGTGCTCATCAGGCTGAACAACTCTTGCTAAGACATCATTCCTTTATTCCTTTATATGTTATAATGTAGCTGGGATCTTGGTGTTCCACATCAGGTGTTCCAGATCTTCAATTTTTATACGTCAACAGAGAGTGCTCATTAGGCGGAATAACTCTTACTAAGATGTCATTCCTATAAATGTTATAGTTTAGCTGGGCTCTTGGGGTACCACATCAGGTGTTCCAGATCTTCCATTTTTATACGTCAACAGAGAGTGCTCATCAGGCTGAACAACTCTTGCTAAGACGTCATTCCTTTATATGTTATAGTTAAGCTGGGCTCTTGGAGTTCCACACCAGGTGTTCCAGATCTTCAAATTTATCCTCTCAGCAGAAAATGCTCATCTCGTGGAACAATTTTTGCTATGGCACCATTTTTGAATCTCTTATAGTTTAGCAGGTCTGTTGCGGTTCTGCATCAGGTGTTCAAGTCTCCAGGATAAATTATAGCCTATATGTTAATCGGACTTAATACCTATACAACAAAAAAAATCATTCAAATCCGTCCAGTAGTTCCGAAGATTAGCGTGCACAAACACACAGACAAACAGACAGACAGACAAACAGACAAAAAAAATTTAATTACAGTTGCGGGTTCGGCATCGATAAAATAACAACCCCTGCTACTTTTTTTTTATATATTTACATTGTACAGACACCACTTTTCTACTTTATTATATGTATTGATAACCCAAACTAGTCACTCTTGAAAGGGCCACAGTTTCGAAATGGTTTTTCATAGATAGATGGCGCTATCAAATGAAAATTATCGAATTATTTTAAAGTACGACTGCGCTCTGTAACGAAACCATAGCGCGATTCAGACAGGTACAACGCCATCTATCGAGCGCGCATACAATATTTATCGCAATACAATGGAGTTTTAGCTTTATTAATTTAATGAATTATGAACTTTATGTATTAATTATAGTCTATGTATTACATTCATATTATTCTTTTCTATTCTATGTATTTATTCATCCAATTGAATACTTAAACAATGAACAAAGTTAACAATGCAGTCAAAATCCATACACAATGTTCTTGCCAAACCGCAAATATAAAATTGTTTTCTATGGTATATTATTTTTTAATGTTTTTATAATTTTTCCTTTATATGAGGCTAATGACCTATCTTGGTGCAAAATTTGAAGTTTCTAAGTCTGCTAGAAGTACCTTAGATTTTTGATGATCGGTCAGTGAGTCAGTGAATGACAAAAAGGTGTAAGTTTGATCGACCGTAACTTCTAAACTATTAATTCAATTGGCATGTAATTTCGAACTTAAGCTTGTTCTAATGCCTACTATTATTCACCGAAAACCTACAGTGGGTTGCCAAATTAATAGGGACACTCACGTTTTTAGGGTTCCGTAGCCAAATGGCAAAAACGGAACTCTTATAGATTCGTCATGTCTGTCTGTCTGTCTGTCTGTCTGTCCGTGTATGTCACAGCCACTTTTTGTCGAAAGTATAAGAGCTATCCTGTTGTAACTTGGTAGAAAGATGTATTATGTGAACCGCATTAGGATTTTCACACAAAAATCAAAACAAAACAAATTTTGGGGGTGCCCCCCATACTTAGAATCGAAACTCAAAAAAAAATTTTTCACCAAACCCATACGTGTGGGGTATCTATGAATAGGTCTTTAAAAATGATATTGAGGTTACTAACATCATTTTTTTCTAAACTGAACAGTTTGCGCGAGAGACACTTCTAAAGTGGTAAAAAGTGTGTCCCCCCCCCCGTAACTTCTAAAATAAGAGAATGATAAAACTAAAAAAAAAATATAATGTAGACCTCAACCAAAACTACCAACGAAAATTGGTTTGGATGAGATACAGTTAGCAGTTTTTGAGATATAGTACATTTTCAAAAACCGCAAATATAACTTTGCCATTCATACAAATACTATGAAAAACAAAGTTATTTTTATTGTTTGTGTATTTTACTTACTAATTTCAATATAATTATATCTCTAATCTATGCTTGCTGCTACGGAACCCTTCATGGGCGAGTCCAACTCGCACTTGGCCGGTTTTTTTTTTATCAATTTCTTACTTTGGATGCACTTGACTGCAGTTTTAAGTGGTGTTAGTGATGCAGGAATATTTTATTTATGTTTGCCTGTTGTTTATGACTTATTTCATAAGTGGTTTTGTGGAGTTAGATGGTAAGATTATTTTCTACAAATTTTTAAGTTAAGTGAGTGTTACAGTTTGCTGAAGACGCGTGTTAGTGGAAGTTGAATTTTAATATTCTAAACAAAGTTATTTTGGTATTTAGTGCCTCAAATTAATTGTAAATGTAAGTATTATTATATTATGTCTATAAAATTTATTTTTAGTGCTTATTATTGCAATAATACAATTTTTAATTATTTTTTTTGGGTTTCATCATGGGTAGAGGTTGTGATTTGACCCCAAAAAAGAAAAGCGAAATTAAAACACTGCTACAACACACCAGTCATTCCCAAAGGCAGATAGCAGATATTGCTGGTGTTTCTAAGTCAGCAGTTAACAAAATAAAAATTTCTTTGGACCTGGATCAGCCAATAACTCCTCAAAGAAAAGGTCATTGCGGACGAAAACGCATCACAACCCCACGTACAGACCGAAAAATACGGGATATCTGTTTAGAAAATAGAAAGAAAAGTGCTGGATTGTTAACCCAGATGGTTCAGGAGTCAGGAATTATGATATCCAAAAGAACTGTACAGCGTAGGTTGGCAGAAGAAGGCCTGACAGGACATCATCCCGCAAAAAAACCATGGCTAACAGAGGCAATGAAAAAAAAAACGTCTTGCCTGGGCTCGTGAACACCGCCATAAGACTGTTGAGGACTGGAGTAAGGTCAGATTGTATTAATATATTGATATTTTCTACAATTTAAAATACCTAAATCCAAAAATATAAGCAACTTTTCATTTTTTACAGGTGTGTTTCTCAGATGAATCGTCATTCGAAATTTTAGCCGACAAGAGCAGCTTTGTCAGACGACGCCCAGGTGAAAAATACCACCCTGACTGCATTGTAGAGAGGGTAAAACACCCTGTTAAAGTAATGGTGTGGTCAGTTATAAGCGCCAAAGGGGTTGGGCGCCTCTACATCGTCCAGGGAACTATGAAACAAGACCAGTACAGGCAAGTTTTAGAAAATCGCTTATTGCCGACACTTGAAGAATGGTTTCCGGACGGTGAAGAATTCGTGTTTATGCACGATTCAGCACCGTGCCATAAAGCCAGGAGCGTAACCAAGTTCCTGGCAGACCACAACATCCCAGTTCTACCTTGGCCTGGCAATTCTCCTGACATGAACCCCATAGAAAATCTATGGGAGATCACCAAGGCAGAAATAGCCAAGGAGAAGATAACCACCAAAGTAAGACTCATTGAAAAACTGATTAATGTGTGGCACCATAACCCTAACATAAAAGAAAGTGCAAAAAAGTGCATAGAAAGTATGCCCAGGCGTATAGCAGCCCTGATTGAGGCAAAGGGAAATGTCACGAAATACTGATTTATTTGTCTGCATGTTTATTTATTTTTTGACATTTTATTGTAGAATTATTATTTTATAATTCTTAAATAGTTGTATTATCATATTAAAGCTTTTACCATATAAAAAAATGTGTTTTTATAATTAATTTAATTCAAATATTTTAGCAATACCGTGTTTTTGCAACTGTCCCTAATAATTTGGCAACCCACTGTAAACTCCTAGCTTTGTCCACGTCGAAGATATAGGGGGGGGGGGGGGTGAAACAGCCGCGAATCGCTTCGAGAAAAGATGGTTTGCTCGAGACTTGGCTGGGGCACTGCCGTGCCCCCAGATGCTTGCAATGAAGCGTTCTCGTTAGATCACATATTTTTAAATTGCCCTTTGAATAATGTTTCCTCTTTTGATCAAGTTATTACAAAATTGAACATCCAAAAACCCACTAATGTCAGTCACCTCCTCTCATTTTTCCCTAAACCCCAAATTATACGTGCTTTTATTAATATCCAATAACAATATTAAACTATAATAATCAGACATAGTCTAATTATATAAGTTTTTAGACTGACATGGTCACTAGAACTATTGTTTAGATTTAAAACGGGATATTTACCATGTTTATTATAACATGGTAAATATCCCGTTTTAAATCTAAACAATAGTCTAATTAATAATATATTGTTTAGACGTATATATTTTATGTTATTAACTATTACTAACTCCTAGGTTTTGTGTTTATTTCAGGGCTAAAAGAATTGCCACAAATTCTCTTAGTCACTTCGTTGCCAACCCTGCCTGTCGTCACTACACTACAATGACACTGGCACGCAGATTGCCATTAAAAAAAAAACGAAGCGTTTTCGTTCGTTTTGTTTTTTTGGCAAATAAAAAAAATCTTGACATTTTCTGATTTGATTCACAATTTTTGTTTGCAGTGAATTTTTAAACAATCTCTGTGTTTTATCTAACAAATGTAGGATTCCGTAGTCCCGGAGACTTTAAATTGCGGTAATACCTCAAATAAGACGTAAGGGTGTGCAAAATTTCAACATGACAGAAACACGAAAAATACAGCTTCACCTTGGAAAATGTATAGAGGATTTGGACCAATTACACAATGTACCAGATTTGAAGTCGAAAAGGGCTACTCTGTAAGTATTTTCAGCATTTTGTAGCAAAAAACTCTTTTGTGGATGAAAAATCGAAGACATAATGTTATTGTTGTAGGTTATGCAAAACTGCCCAAAAATTATTCGAAAGTGCAGAAGAGGCTCGTGAGAAGGGAGACGAGGAGTACTCTTATGTTTACTACATGAAATACCTCCGCGTGATAGCTTATATCAGTAAAGACAAGGATTATTTGAAGGACAAGTCATATTTCAACAACATGTTGGGAGCTAAGAATCCGAATAAGGCAATAGATTATGCTGAAAAGCTGAAAAACAGTCTCATAGACAGGTAAGAAGTTAAAAATATTGTTTATGATTACAGTTGTTATGGCTGTGGAAGTATGGACATATTTACTTTGAATTTGCATATTATGTTGTTATCAACTGGTGATAAACTGAATGTGTGCGTCATTATGTAAATAAAGTTAGTAGTTTTTGTCAGAAAATTCTGGTGATGTTTTTATTTCTTTTTAATAAACATTGTAAGTCAAAATGGCTAACTGTATATTCAGATATACCTAGAACACACTTAGCTGGAAAAGTCGGAGTATATCTTCCATTGAATACAATGTTCTAAAATGCAACTAAGTTGAATGACACAGTAGTAACAAAGTATTTTATTAAACAATTATCCTGTTGTTTTGATTAAATAGTTTATTTTATTTTTAGTGTTGTGCGAAACCTACTAAACCATGCCAATTTTACTGAATCCTATCAGAATCTGAAAATACCTCCTGAGTAGACATATAATAATAAAATTACCCATTCTGCACATAATGTAACAAAACACCATACCTGCGTCACGCATAACGGACCACCTATGAGTCCAAATGCGGAAAAGGGAGCCCCTTAACAATACCATACCTGCACTGTTAATGCACCATAACAAATCGCAAAGACAATAGTTATTAGTACCATTCCTAATGCCAATCATATAAAAATATTCAGTCTATATAATGATTCGCCAATCATATAAAACAAGGCTGTAATACACAATGTGGATTCAAAAGAGATTTTATTTATTCTGATAATTTCATGACAAAATGGCTTCCAAAAAGACTAGAAGAAAATCACTTGTATAAATTACTGCATGTATTTGTTTTACACTCTCCAGCAAAATAGCAAAGATTCCTGTCTAATTTCCGGTGAAAAATTGAGTTAAGTTACATACAAATATGCTAGTTGGTGTTATTCTCATCATCTCATATCATCATTAGCCTTCGATGTTCCCACTGTTGGGACACAGGCCTCCTCTCTGTGAGAGGGAGTAGGCCATAATCCACCACGCGGGCCCAGTGCGGGTTGGTAGATCACATGTCTTCGAATTTGATGATACTAGGATATGCTGGTTTCCTCACGATGTTTTCCTTCACCGTTTTGAGAGCAGTGGTGATGAAATAAATTACACAAAGTAATGCCCCAGGCTGGGTTCGAACCCATGACCTACAACTCGGTAGGTCGGGCCCGATACCACAGGGCCACCACTGTTTGGTGTTATTCTAGTTTCAT
The DNA here is from genome assembly GCA_950005045.1 of Agrotis exclamationis. Lineage (NCBI taxonomy): Eukaryota > Metazoa > Arthropoda > Insecta > Lepidoptera > Noctuidae > Agrotis > Agrotis exclamationis. The sequence goes on along the minus strand of OX465435.1, from coordinate 20,704,928 downwards.
ATAATTTTATTTCTTTACTATCCTTGGAGTTCTGCAGGCCACTGTACATCCACTTTCAGCCAGTTGTCTTTATGCCCCATGTAATAGGGGACAAATTGATAATTTAAAAATTATGATACTAATGTTTTGTGACAAATTGTTACCTATTTCCAAAAATTCACAAACAAATGCATGTACCAAATAGACTGTCTACTATTTAATCTAATTTAATTAATTTATGGTAGGAGAAAATCATTTGTCAATTTTCTGTATGTTTTCCTAAACTATAGAATTAAATTAGCGTTAACCACTTCGGGTTATATTATAATTTGGTTAAGGATATCTCTTCACTACACTGTACCAATACTGTACATCATCAATGTCTGCCTAATCTTACACCAGCATTTTATATTAAAAAATAACTTAGTTGCTCTATAAAATCCAGGTAATTATGTGATACCAATGTAAATTACCCTTCAAAAAATAATTATTGGATTGTCAACATTCCAGATACCAGAAAGAACAGAAGACAAAGCGATTGACTGACATTAAAGAGAATGAACTGATCAAACAGAAGATTGATGAGAACCGGAAAAAGATCACCGAGACGACACCAGTCATTGAAGCACCACAGCCTCTTGGATTACCAGGTACGATTTAATAACTATATTATTAATGTAAACGGGTACAGCACGGTATGAGCAGTGGTGGCCCCGACTTACGAGTTGTAGATCGTGGGTTCGAATCCCGCCAGGCGCATTACTTTGCGTAATTTATTTCGTCACCACTGCTCTTAAAACAGTGAAGGAAACGGCATCTCCTAGAACCAAAAATTCGGAGACATGTGACATTTACCAACCCGCACTGAGCCCACTTGGTTGATTATGGCCCACTCCCTCTCACAGAGAGGAGGCCTGTGTCCCAGCAGTGGGAACATTATAGGCTGATATATGATTATAGCACAGTACTGCGGCACGGGGAACAAGAAATGAGAAATAAGGGAGGACTTGTTCAAGCAGTTGGACTATACCTATTCTTGTCCTACAACAGGGTAATGGCTTATTATACTTCCACTTATCCAGTACTGTTTCTGGTCACATTTAAGGTAACAGTTGAGATTAAAATCAAAGCATTTGTTCTAAGTAGCCAAATTATAGTAAAAAATACTATAATAATATGGTGCTGCAATCCTAGTCACAAGACATAATAAGTGAAAGTACTGTAAATGCCCATCCCAAGAGATCATTGCAATATCTCTTTCTGAGTCTGAGCTTGCAGTTGCCGTTTGCTGCTGTTACTTAACTTGATGTGTAGTTACTTCACCATATACCCTACATAACTAAATCTAAAAATAAGCCTCAATAGACCTAGATAGACAAAATGTGGAAAGAGAGGAGGGGGAGGCAATCATGCTGCAGTGGAAAAATACAGTTCAAATTAGTTTAGAATCAATATTTACTTTAATACACACACTACAATTATAACTTTACTTCGGAAGTCGGTGGCCATAGTCAATGAAATTAAAAACAAAGCCACCGACTTTCGAAAGTAAAGTTATTTTACAGTTTTTTTTGTGTTTGGTTTTGAAGTCGGTTCCCTTTTTTTCAAAAAGTTTTTTATTTTTCCCTTTTTAGTTTAGATATTCAACAAAAATCTTCATAAATCGGCGTCTTTGAAAATCTACAATCCTAGTAAACAACAAAAACGGATCTATGCGGGCAACTTCACGAGATATCCATTATTGTTATATACTAAAACCTTCTCCAGAATGTAATGAACACTTTCCTGATCACCTTCCGCATCAAAATCCGTTCAGCCTAACGCGAGATAATCGCGGACAAATATACATACATACAGGTCGAACTGAAAACCTACTTTTTTTTTGAAGTCGGTTAAAAATGAGAGCAAAATCAAATAAAGATGGCTACACTTTGATATTGAAACTTGAGGAAACTCTGGGGGCCCCGACAGATTGCTGACAGCTCTTTGAGGCGCGCATGGCACACGACGCCGACGCGCCGTCGACGCCAGTCCATGATCGGACCGCGAGTCACTAGGTGTCCTAAAGTCGCCTCGCGACGTCTGATGCCGTGGGCGTCTCCCGCGGTGCCTAAGGTGGATAAAACAATTTTGCCTATTTCACAGTCTACCTTATTTCAACAGCCTCTTTGGTTCCAGGTCCTGATGAGGTGACTATCAAGAGTGAACAGCTGTACACCATTTTGAAGAGTGGTAAGCTGAAGGTGATGATTTTAGATGCAAGGCCCGGGAAGGACTATGTGGAGTCTCATATCAACTGTCCTGCTTGTATCAGTGTGCCTGAAGAGTGTATTTCTCCTGGGTAAGTGAAAATTTATTTGTTTGGAAGTGTATTGATACAATATCTTGGGTCCTGATATTCGTAATGTGACTTCGGTAGGTATGTGAAATATTAGAACATATTAGCAATATTAGAACATATTAGCAGCTGATCTTCTAAAAGAATCAAAACAATATTCCGACTTATCCACAAACAGTTTAGGTGGTAATCTAGTCTATTTAATCGTAGAAATCATTGCTGGGTAAAGGTATCTCCTTTCTTCTTCCAAATCTCTCTATTTTACGCGATTTCTGATCATGTTTGACCCGCGAACATGTATCACACCACTGCACCTCTAAATGGCGAAGGCAATGTCCTCCCGCAAACGTCCAGTGAGTGTCTATCTTTGGGCAGATCTCGAGGTGCATTCGTGCGATGTGGCCACTTTAATTTGACTGTTTTTAACATTCAGCCAATCAAGTAATGGAGATATCTTTTGCAATCTTTATTGAGTCGCCAAGAATTTCTTTGAGTTTGACGCTTTCAGTAAGTAGCGTCCATCAACTCCTGTTGTCGTTTATGCAATTATCATACGTTCTACTAGAATAGTGATTTTAAATTTCAGACGTTTTAGTAGTAGGTCTTTGTACTTTAACGTCATTTTATCCTACAAGGGCATTTTACTAGACTGTCCTTCTGATACGGAGGGGTATTGTTCGTTGCGAGAATGGAACCCGCGACATGCAGCACAATAGCCAATAGATCTGCCATATACCACAACATTTTGCACTCCATGCTAGAATCATTTTGTACTGTACCACTAAACTTGTTAATGATTGCTATCTCCAATCCACAGACAATCAGCAAACGTGCTAGAACAGAACCTTCCAGCCGCCTCCCGGCCCGTGTGGGCAGACCGCGCCACCATGGAGCTGATCATCATGCTGGACTGGAACAGTACCGCCGTCATACCCGGCAAGACACTGCATCTGCTCAAGACTATACTCCTCAAGGTATAACTTCCTAGCATGTAGAAACACACCCACGATGCAGGAGAAATTCCTGGTGTGGGTATGTTTTTTTGACGTGACGTCTTATGATTCGATGGAGCCGGCTGCACGCACGAAGAAACATCACGTCATTTGGCGTTACCTCGCTCTGAGGCGTTCCAATTTTCAATTGTTTATAGCAATGTAAGTGCAGTACTTTCTTATGACGTTGTCACGTTCAACTATCGTCAGTAAACCGACTTTACAGACTGATTTTTTTCTTTTTAGGGTTCCGTACGTCCGAATACAAAAACGGAACCCTTAAAGAATCACTCGTGTGTCCGTCTGTCTGTCGCTTACAGTCAATGAAATTTCAACTAAATCGGTCTAGTAGATTATTCACGGAGATAGTGAATAATCTACTAGACAGATTTAGTTGAAATTTGGTACACATATCAATTCCTGTGACCCAAGCACAGAAGTGTGACGTGAATAGATGAAATCTATATGTGGGAGGTAATTTTTGGGGGGAAGGGGAAAATTAAAAAACAAAGTTTTGAAAACTGCATCGTGTGACATATCAAATGAAAGGTCTTGTTGAGAAGATCTTAAATGTATTTTTTTTTTGTAATTTTAAAATAAACAGTTTCCAAGTTATTCAAGAAAATAGACGAAAATTGACCATCCCCCCCCCCTTATCTCCAAAACTAATGAACCTAAAATTTTGAAAAAAAATACAGAAATTACTTTTCTACTTATAGATTGTAGGAAAACCTATAAGAAGTCCAATATATTAAAATAACATGGTTAATCACTCAATATCGTGCGTACCAATCTTCAATTATTCGTAAATTTCAATTCAACTATTATTTGCGGTTAGAATTATAGGTAGGCAAAAAATAAATCGTACGGAACCCTCTTCACGCGAGTCCAACTCGCACTTGGCCGGTTTTTTAGATTAACCTGACATATCACCTGTGTAGTATTATCCAAACAATGTTAGTTTTAGCTACCTATCCAACCGAATTGGGCACGCCGCAATTGATGCGGTAAGACCCGTCTTTGTGGAGTGGCTGGAGGGGCGACACGTCGACCTCTTGCGCCTGACGCAGGTCCTCACCGGACACAGATGTTTTGGAAAGCACCTGTGTCTGATTTGAAAGGAAGTAACGCCTGTAATAGGACACGGTGGAGCATAAAGTTTAAGTGTGCCCCCCTTTGGCTTGGGCGGAGCATCAAGACATAAACTTTGATGAATCGATCTGGGCAGTGTGGTCTTATTTAGTCACGAGTCCTTTCCTAGATGTAATGTAAATTATATTTATTTTTAAGTTGTTTTTTAGGGTTCCGTAGCCAAATGGCAAAAACGGAACCCTTATAGATTCGTCATGTCTGTCTGTCTGTCTGTCCGTGTATGTCACAGCCACTTTTTGTCGAAAGTATAAGAGCTATCCCGTTGAAACTTGGTAGAAAGATGTATTATGTGAACCGCATTAGGATTTTCACACAAAAATCAAAACAAAACAAATTTTGGGGGTGCCCCCCATACTTAGAATTGAAACTCAAAAAAATTTTTTTCACCAAACCCATACGTGTGGGGTATCTATGAATAGGTCTTTAAAAATGATATTGAGGTTACTAACATCATTTTTTTCTAAACTGAACAGTTTGCGCGAGAGACACTTCCAAAGTGGTAAAAAGTGTCCCCCCCCCCCCGTAACTTCTAAAATAAGAGAATGATAAAACTAAAAAAAAATATATAATGTAGACTTCAACCAAAACTACCAACGAAAATTGGTTTGGATGAGATACAGTTAGCAGTTTTTGAGATATAGTACATTTTCAAAAACCGCAAATATAACTTTGCCATTCATACAAATACTATGAAAAACAAAGTTATTTTTATTGTTTGTGTATATTACTTACTAATCTCAATATAATTATATCTCTAATCTATGCTTGCTGCTACGGAACCCTTCATGGGCGAGTCCAACTCGCACTTGGCCGGTTTTTTTTTTAATTTAAAGATAGGTTCGCGTTTGACCACTATCTCGCCTGATGGTAAGCGAAGATGTGGTTATAAAAAAAACCCCTTTTACACGTTACAACCAGTATTTTAAAGTTGGATGAAACCGGTGTTTCGTACCTGACTACTCTGAGAAGAAACAGGTTAAACAAACCCAGAGCTTGGTCTCTTTTAAAGTCCAGACATTGTTTTGCTCAGGTCATACGAGGTCCATGCGGCTGTCTGAGATGGTTTTTTGGGGAAAGAATCACCCAGATTTGAGTATACCTATCCTTTCCAGCATTTGTCGGTTATCGTGTAGCTCGGCTGACATATAATGACTGTTTGTTATTCCAGTGGGACGTGAAAGTCCAGTACTCGCGCCAGCCACTGGCGCTGTACGGCGGCTACGAGGACTGGCTGCTGAAGTACCCCGCCTTCACCACCAACCCGCAGGCCGTGCCGCCCCGCCAGGACGACTTCATGGACGATATGCTGGGTAAGACATCACAAGATGGCTCTGCAGTTGTGCTATTCTGTAACGAATTATTAAAGAAATTCTCTAAAAATCACGGCCGAAATTCGAACTCGGTGTCTCGTTTAGAATCCAAGATGATAATAATAATCCAATCAAAGGAGTGGACGGGCACGCCGCACTCGCGGCGGTAAGACTCCTCTTTGAGGAGTGGCTGGATAGGAGTCACGGCGTCCTGACCTACCGCATGACGCAGGTCCTCACCGGACACGGAAGTTTCGGGAGGTACCTGTGTCGGATAGGGAGGGAAGAAACGCCTGGGTGTCACCATTGCGAAGATCGCCCGGAGGACACGGTGGAGCATACGGTGCAGGACTGCCCCGCTTGGGCAGAGCACCGCCGTGTCCTCACGGCGGCGATAGGCGATGCTGCGGGGCGAAACGGAGTGGGAAGCGGTCGCCTCCTTCTGCGAAGGAGTCATGCTCGCGAAGGAGAAGGCGGGCCGTGAGAGAGAGAGGACAGTGTCCATGTCCAAAAAACGAGGGAGTGGAACTCTCTGCTTAGATGCAAGCAGTGTTCCCGAATTCATACAACTTTAATCTCTTCAAAGTTAGAGTGAATTCTTATTCCAGTGAGTGAACGAGATGGCGCTAGACGACTTGTACAGCTCTGTCACTTTCATTCGCCGGAACAAGGCTGGTTTTAAGACGTTGTAATACCCCCCCCCCCCCCCCAGGCTTCTTCTGGGTAAGCTCGCTCCATCCTCGACCTTGTCGTAGTCACTCCTGATCTAGAATAAGGTCAAGAGCAAACCCAAGGTACTTAAAAAAAAAATGAGATTGTTTTTACAAAAATATTTCGATTGTGCGCTGAATCGGTTGAAGTGAGCCCGTAAACGTTACAGAATAGCACTACACTCTACAGGACAGATATTGAAAGGTAACAAATAATTTGGTTTTGGGAATTATTTGACAATTGCCAGCAGTTCACCTGCGCGATTTTCGAAGATTATTCCTCGGTAATGCAAAACTGGGATAGAAGGTCATCCCATAGGAAATCCCTTTGCCAATTTTATTCAAGATCCATCTAGCCGTTCTGGCGTAATTGAGTTATAAACATCCTTCCATCCAAACTTTTGCATATAAAATATTAATAAATTTAAACTAATTTTTTTCAATTATTTATACGCAATAACGCCTACGTCGCGTTTCCTTGAAGTATAAAATTTTGCTGCGTTTGGGACTCGAACCCGCGTAGTTGGTAAGGCGTCTGGAGTACTGACCCAGAAGACGCGGGTTCGAGTCCCACTCGCAGCTGGAATTATTTTTCCTCAAAAAAAAATTAGACTAGTCATTAAATTGTATTTGCTTATTCCAGGTGAGATCGACTACCCGAACTGGTCAGACCTGAGTCCATCCGCAGCCGCCGCGCCGCCAGTGTCACGAGGAAAACCTGGAGAGCCTGTCGTAGACAGGAGTAGTAAGGTAACAGGTTCCATTTATACGACCACTCTATGTGTGTTTTATGGTCAAATATCTTTGGATTTGTACAACCAGCTTGTGTAAAAAATAATTATTTGCTATGGGGTTGGCTTTCAGTTGAATCGGATACCTTCATAAGCTAATAACCGGGTAATACGACAATCCTTGGTAAGACTGGTAATCGGACCTCGAGCTTCTGACTAACAGTAACGACTCTCAAAGATCGACAAATGACAGATCGCTTAAAACAGTACAAAAAATGATTACTCAGGCTTTGATCGTGAAACTAAATGGTGAACTATTAATATGACGCTTTCTGAGGTCGTCACGACGATGAATGTAATAGGCTATTTGACTAAAAAATTCTAATTAATCCGTCAGTTAGATTATCAAATAATATTTGACCCGTATTTTTTCTTTATTTACGCAAACCAAAATTGACGGAGATATGATGCTTTCAAAATTGCCAATACGTCACAATTTAGTACATTTTTTACTGAATTCTGACGTCACGAGCCCCCACTCTCGAGTCTTTTTTGTGTCCGTTATTTTTCTAAACTCTAAATAACGGACTTATTAGATTTATAATTTATTGATACTGTCAAATAGCCTATTTATGCGGATCTATGGGAGACCAGATGCATAGGCCAACATCAACCACTTTTTGGGGCAGCCGTAGGACATCCACTAAATCCTGATTTCCAATTAGAACGGTTGGCAGTGACTTGCATCCAGAGGTCCTGTGGTCTTCATCAGATCCTCTCTCCACCTAGTAGGTGGACGTGGCACGCTACGTCCTGTGGTCTTCATCAGATCCTCTCTCCACCTAGTGGGTGGACGTGGCACGCTACGTCCTGTGGTCTTCATCAGATCCTCTCTCCACCTAGTGGGTGGACGTGGCACGCTACGTCCTGTGGTCTTCATCAGATCCTCTCTCCACCTAGTGGGTGGACGTGGCACGCTACGTCCTGTGGTCTTCATCAGATCCTCTCTCCACCTAGTGGGTGGACGTGGCACGCTACGTCCTGTGGTCTTCATCAGATCCTCTCTCCACCTAGTGGGTGGACGTGGCACGCTACGTCCTGTGGTCTTCATCAGATCCTCTCTCCACCTAGTGGGTGGACGTGCCACGCTACGTCCTGTGGTCTTCATCAGATCCTCTCTCCACCTAGTGGGTGGACGTGCCACGCTACGTCCTGTGGTCTTCATCAGATCCTCTCTCCACCTAGTGGGTGGACGTGCCACGCTACGTCCTGTGGTCTTCATCAGATCCTCTCTCCACCTAGTGGGTGGACGTGCCACGCTACGTCCTGTGGTCTTCATCAGATCCTCTCTCCACCTAGTGGGTGGACGTGCCACGCTACGTCCTGTGGTCTTCATCAGATCCTCTCTCCACCTAGTGGGTGGACGTGCCACGCTACGTCCTGTGGTCTTCATCAGATCCTCTCTCCACCTAGTGGGTGGACGTGCCACGCTACGTCCTGTGGTCTTCATCAGATCCTCTCTCCACCTAGTGGGTGGACGTGCCACGCTACGCTTGCCGGTGCGTGGTCTCCATTCGAGAAACTTACTTTATCCCATCTCCCATCAGTTCTGCGTACTATGTGGTTTGCGCACTACCACTTCAACATCCTAATTCCCTAGACTATGTCGCTAGGGGTGCTAAGACAGGAAAACTCCACGTGCGCCCGTGGACTGGAGTTCCCTCTCGGATACGTCCGGGGGGAAGACCAGTTGTTCGGGCCGGTGCACCCTGGGATGCGAGCAAAAACTCTCCTTAGGCACTGTGTGCCTAAGGGGTTTCTTTGCCCGTATGCAAATAGCCTGTCGGGTGGACGCTCCAACGCGTGTCCCTCTGAACAGCAGAGGGCACAGCGGCGGAGCGGGCTTGCGGACGGTGAGTAATGGGTAAGCTCGCCGTCCGACCAGGTACCAAGCCCGGGTCGGTGGCGCGTCGTGTTTCACGCGTCACCGACGGGGCCCCTTATGGGGCCAAATGCCTGCCGGGGTCGCGGATTTTTCTTAATCCAGGATACCGTGGCCCCGGAACGTAAAGGGCATCCGACGGAACACGGGTGGATTTTAGTCAGTAAGAGTCTGACAGTCCCTCCCGCCCCACCCAGGGCGGGAGGACTCATTTGATGATTTTGCCACCCTAAAAAAAAAAAAAAAAAAAAAAAGACTATGTCGCTAACTTTGCTTCTTCTACGAATCCTCGTCATTGATAAATTTTCTGTGAAAATTAGGAGACAAACGGTTCTTAGGTATTCTTCAAATTCTACTTAATTATGTCTCGATCTCTGACCCGTCCCCTTGTTGCAGGCTGCCGCGGTCCAGGTGTACTCTGAGCGCGCTCGCAACATGCAGCTGATCCTGGAACAACAAGAGCGGATCGCTGACACCTCGCTCACGCTAGAGATGCAGCGGATAGAGGCCGAACAGGTAACTCAATAAAAACCCATCCGTAAAATAACATCTCTATGGTAATATTATACTGAATGTTTGATATACTTTTGTAGGATCATCGTCTGTTTAGCCTTTTCTCAACTGTGTTGGAATCGACTTCCAGTCTAACCGTGCATCCACACCGCAGTTAACTTTTGTGGAACAAAATGCAACACGGTCACATTTGTATGTTAAGACTGGTTGTCAGACTTCCGAGCTTCTGTCTAATAGTAACGACTGTCAAAGATTCACAAATGGGGCTAGCGATTTTACGTGCTTTCTGAGGCAGAGAGGAATCTTGCAACAAGAAATGGTCACCCATCCACAGACCAACCTTGACAGAGGAAAAATAGCTTGATATTAATACGTTTTTCTGCTTCTCAGGATTGGGAAAAAGTACGGGAACAGCGAGAAGGCGAGGAGCAGGACGAGCTGAGAGCCATGTACAAACTGAGGGAACAAGAAATTATCTCACAGCTCATGCAGCTTGAGAATAAACAGTATGATATGGTGAGTTCCTACATTACAATAGGCTATTTTATTTAGAGCAGTGGTGACCCAGTGGTCGTGGTTTCGAACCCCGCCAGCCGCATTACTTTGTGTAATTTATTTCATCACCACTGCTCTCAAAACGGTCAAGGAAAACATCATGTCCTAGAACCAAAAATTCGAAGATACGAGTATGTGACATCTACCAATCCGTTAATCCTGTTAAAATAAAATAAACTACGATATTTCTAGATAATTTGACTTTCTGTCTATTAAAAACACCCAAAATCCTTGCCAAGGTAAGCCAGCCTTTACAGAAAAAAGTACCTACATAAGAATGTTATATTCAGGAACAAGAAAACCAAAGTCTGCGCGAGCAATTAGAAGAATACCAGAGGAGAGAGCGCGAGGAAGCTGAGAAACTGGCTGAGACCATCAGCGGAGTCACTGAGGAGACTGAAGTGGTCGATGTTGAAGGTACTTAGTTACTCGTAGTTTAAATAGGTGATGGGTAAAAGTAAGTCCTCCCACCCAGGGCAGGACGGGAAGGACTATCAGATTTGTACTGACTAAAATCCGCGGTGTTCTTCAATTAAATAGCCACGGTTACCTGATAGCCCGCGACCCTGGCAGGCTTTGACTTTCTAAGGGGGCTCCGTCATCTTGCTAACAGTTCTTTAAGGCGCGAATACGACTCGCCGTCGACCCGGGTATGGTTCATGATCGAACAGAGAGTCGTCCATTACTCGCCGTCCGCATGCCCGCGCCTACGGTGGCCCTAAATCGCCCCGCGACGTCCATTGCCGTGGGCGTCTCCCGAGGCGGCTAGGTCGTGAGGGGGACTCTGTCCTCCCTCGCGTCCCGCCTCCTCCTTCGCTAGCATGACTGCTTCGCAGAAGGAGGCAACAGCTTCCCCTATCGACGTCGCTGTCGTCGAATTGTTGTCGAGTTGTAATATTTGTGACTGATTTAGAGCTTCTTCACACTAGCGTTTGAAGCGTTAGCGTATGCGTTCGATAAACGTATGTGTAGCGCAGACGACGCGACAACGCGGCGCTGGCGTCGGAATTGACTTCAGAGGAAACGCCGCTCTTGGACAAACGCTACCGTGAAGGCGGTCTTAGTCATTTTGTGGTTGAGTTTTTTTTTTAGGTGGTAAAATCATCAAATGAGTCCTCCCGCCCTGGGTGGGGCGGAAGGGACTGTCAGACTCTTACTGACTAAAATCCACCCGTATTCCTTCGGATGCCCTTTACGTTCCGGGGCCACGGTATCCTCGAATAAGAAAAATCCGCGACCCCGGCAGGCATTTGGCCCCATAAGGGGCCCCGTCGGTGACGCGTGAAACACGACGCGCCACCGACCCGGGCTTGGTCCTTGGTCGGACGGCGAGCATACCCATTACTCACCGTCCGCAAGCCCGCTCCGCCGCTGTGCCCTCTGCTGTTCAGAGGGACACGCGTTGGAGCGTCCACCCGACAGGCTATTTGCATACGGGCAAAGAGACCCCTTAGGCACACAGTGCCTAAGGAGAGTTTTTGCCCGCATCCCAGGGTGCACCGGCCCGAAAAACTGGTCTTCCCCCCGGACGTATCCGAGAGGGAACTCCAGTCCACGGGCGCACGTGGAGGTTTCCTGTCTTAGCATCCCTTGTGGTTGAGTTAGTAATTTTATGGCTCGATTTATTATAACCCATAATGAACATTTGTCCCTCACCATAGAACGCCAACGTTTTCTCTCCGAGCAAGCAGCAGCAGCTCGAGAACAAGCAGCAGCTCGCGCTCGCATCGCAGCAGTACGACAGCAGCGCGACCAGCTGGACAGGACCAGGGAACTGCTGGAGGCAGAGAGGAAGAGGAAGCTGCAGCACGCCAGGGACAACAGGAAACCAGACCTGGATAAACCACAGCTTGGGGTACGTAGCTCTTGTTGATGAGGTGCCTGTCTGATTGGTTATGGGGAAGCGATTAGATTTAGGCAGTTTTGTTAATTCAATAAATCATATTCTGATAAAACGAAGTGTGAAATCCGAAGCCCGCCTATTGACCTGATCTTTGAGCGATTGTACTTTCACTTTAAGATATTTATCCGAAGTCACTACCCATGCCATTGATATGACTAAATTCAAATTATATCAAGACCAACTTTTTTTTTGTGAATCGTCAACTCGATGAAGAAAAAGTTCAGATTACCAGCACCAGTCATCTTTAAATTACCATAATTATTCAGTATAATAAATTTTACCAGACTTTCTCTACTATTTTTTCCACAGTAACTAGAGCTAATCAGAAGCTAGACTTTTCAGGTTTTTTACTGGAACTATAACGTTAATTTGAGGGAATATTTTTTTCATTTTCCATACAATAAACGCCGTAAATATTTCAAGTATGCTGTTAGTAAAATACGGGAACATGTGACGAGCCCTCACACATTATATACTACTAAACTGCTTCTCAAAGCTATCCCTACTACATAGTTGCTAGTTCTATTCGCTTCCCGCTAATCGTCACGACAGTTGCCTTAGGTGTGGTTTTTACTTCTATGTGCTTCGAATGGGGAATTTTACAATGGAAAATATAGTATGCATGTTTGTTTGCATCCTTTGTTAAAATGTCCATCTATCCATTAAGGTGCTCCCTAGCCGGGAACATTCGCCTGTAATGTAACGTTACAGAACAAAGCATTACATCAGTGAGGGATTCGTGTTACCCAGTTACGGGTTGTAGAGGTCCGATAATTAAATATTAATTAATAAATATTCAGCTGCGTCTGGTTCGATTGGAAGCCGACCCCAATATAGTTGAGAAAAGGCTAAGCAGATGATGATCAGTGAGGGAGGAAAACCGAGCGTATGCGCATCTTGTAATGATACAATGTGTATTACCTTGATACAACTTATAACTAAATGTGTTCGACAGACTGCATACATTACATTACCCTCTAATGCTCGAAATCGAATCTGTAATGTTACATTGTAAAGAAGCACCTTTTTACATGTTTTCACTACATTTACACAAAACAAATAACTCGCACAATAGAAATCACTGGACTAAGAAAAAGTACACAAGCCATTCCTAACAGTGTGACCATAAAACAGCCAAAAAATTAACTGTTTTTGTGTAATAAACATATTTCGAATCAATAAACCTAATATTTAGTACATCACACTTGTAGTTGGAATCGCGTCGAATCGTGCCATGGATAACGTCCCTTACTGTTACTGTCAGCCTGTGTCAGCCCACTGCTGGACAAAGGCCTCTCCCCATGACTTCCAACTAGTTCTATCTTGGGCTAATTTGAGCCCCTGATAATATTAATTAATTGCTATCACTAATTTTTACAGTTAACTAGCTGACCCGGCAAACGTTTTTTTGCCATCTAAATTATTTCTATGTAATTTCTAAATAACAATAACTATTAAAAAAAAACTCGGAGTGACTTTACTCGGTACTCGAAGTTGTTGACTCATATATCTACTTAGGACAAGTAGTCCAATTAGGTAGGTCCAACTTCGAGAAAGAGGTCAGCCGCCGAATCCAACTCGGTTGGGCAGCGTTCGGGAAACTGCGCAATGTCTTTTCGTCCGACATACCTCAGTGCCTCAAGACGAAAGTCTTCAACCAATGTGTGTTACCACTGATGACATACGGCACCGAAACGTGGTCTTTCACTATCGGCCTCATCTCAAAGCTCAAAGTCGCTCAGCGAGCTATGGAGAGGGCTATGCTCGGTGTTTCTCTACTTGATCGAATCCGAAATGAGGAGATCCGTAGACGAACTAAAGTCACCGATATAGCCCACCGGATTAGCAAGCTGAAGTGGCAATGGGCAGGCCATATTGCTCGCAGAGCAGATGGCCGATGGGGTCGAAAAGTGCTAGAGTGGAGACCGCGGACTAGCAAGCGCAGCGTAGGACGTCCACCAACGAGGTGGACAGACGACCTTATAAAGGTCGCCGGAAGACGCTGGATGCAGGTCGCTTCCAACCGGTATATGTGGAGATCTAAAGGGGAGGCCTATGTTCAGCAGTGGACGTCCTATGGCTGAGAAAATGATGATGATGATTAAAAAAAAATAAGGGTTGGTAACAGAAGCGAGAAAATTTACGGTTGTATTGTATTTTATAATGCCACATCACAAAAAAAAGTTAGGGTTGGATAACCCTTATCACTTAGCCTACGTCCGCACAGGCAGGTGGCTTGCTTAGCGCCTAGAGCCTAGCGAGTTACCTAGCGAGTATCTTGGTATAACGAACGTACTAGCATGTTTGCGAACGGCCGCATTGCGCGCTTGACGCTTAGTTAGTCGCTTAGCATGTATCCAGGTAAACAAACGTGTTGGTTTTTTGCCACTAGGCGCGAGGCATTTTAGAAGAAACAAATGGATGAAATATTAATTACATCAGTTTTTAAAAGAGAACCTCTGTTCATACCACCTCTCAGTGCGGCCACCGTGTATCCTAGCATGTAGCCAGATTGCAAGCCACTAAGCTCTAGGCGCTAAGCAAGCCACCTGTCAGTGCGGACGTAGCCTTAGCCTATGTCCGCACAGGCAGATGGCTTGCTTAGCGCCTAGAGCCTAGCGAGTCACCAGCGAGTAGCTTAGTATAACGAACGTTTGAAAATGTTCGTGAACGGCCGCACTGCGCACTTTACGCCTAGTTTTTAAAAGGGACCCTCTGTGGAATCATGCTAAAGAATTCCATAAAAATGCGGTTGTCCTAAAGAAACTAAGGGATATGCTTTTTAACCGACTTCAAAAAGGAGGAGGTTATCAATTCGACTGTATTTTTTTTTTTATGTTTGTTACCTCATAACTTGCGACTGGGTGAACCGATTTTGATGATTCTTTTTTTATTTGAAAGCTGGTGCTTCCCGTGTGGTCCCATTGTCACCATTTCAATATCTGATGATTGGATCCTGGAGAAATCGAGGGAAACCCTCAAATTTTATAGGCCCACACATCGTTTTTCGCAAATATTATTAAGTAATTTAAGTACTTGCGTATAGTAATCATCATCTTATGTAGCTGAGCTGATGATGGAAGGTTCAACAACTCCTTAACAGTAAGGAGTAGGCGTCGACTGATTTAGTAAATTATTATTTTTTCATTAAGTATTTCAAAGCACTACAATTTAATAAAGGTCTGGAGTATATCTGATGATGGAGCCGAGAGACAGTCGAGGGAACTCCTCAACGATTCACAGCAGCTACCTTGTGTTTGAGCTTGATTTATTTGTATTGATAAGAACTTTACACCTAGATGAGTTGTAACTGTTATTAGGGGTCTGATGACGAAGACGAAGGACAGTTCAGGGAATTCCTCAACGGTTTATAGTAGCTACCTTGTGTTTGGACTTCATTCATTTATATTGATGAGAACTTTACACCTAGATGGGTTGTAACTGTCATTAGGGTTCTGATGATGAAGACGAAGAACAGTTCAGGGAACTCCTCAAAGGTTTACAGCAGCTATCTTGTATTTGAACTTAATTCATTTATACTAATGACCCATATGGGTTATTGTTCGATGCAGGATACCTGCCATTTGGTTCCAAAAAAAAATCATTTATTTTTGTTTTTTTGCTTATTGTGTACATGGGCGATGTTATAACCAGTGCTAAGGATAATAAAAATCTAGTGCATAAGTAAGAAAATTATGTTTTAGACAAGAATTTCGGTTGAATATTTAAACTAAAAAGGGTAAAATAAAAAAGTTTTTTAAAAAAAATGTAACCGACTTCTAAAAAAAACAACCACTAAAAAGGGTAAAATAACCTACCAAAAAACTTTTTTTCGGAAGTCGGTGGCAAAAAAATCAATGAAATAAAAAAGCAAAGCCACCGACTTCCGAAAAAAAGTCTTTTGGTAGGTTATTTTACCCTTTTTAGTGGTTGTTTTTTTTAGAAGTCGGTTACATTTTTTTTTAAACTTTTTTTTTAGGGTTCCGTAGCCAAATGGCAAAAACGGAACCCTTATAGATTCGTCATGTCTATCTGTCTGTCCGTCCGTATCTCTCACAGCCACTTTTTGTCGAAAGTTTAAGAGCTATCCTGTTGAAACTTGGTAGGTAGATTTATTATGTGAACCGCATTAGGATTTTCACACAAAAATAAAATAAAACAAAGGATGATGCCAGGGTTTCTATGAAATCTGGTACCACCCTTCAATAGCAACATGTAATACGTCGTTGGATAGGTATTTTTAAGCTGAACAAAAAATACTATGGCACCAAGTCTGAAATATTAGTCCGTTCTGAGATATGTTTGATTTAATATGGCAGTTTAAGATATAACCAAATAATGTTTTTTTCGTAACATATTACATTTTGGTGCAGAGGAGGAGGAGGAGAAGCTCGTTTCTAAATAATGACAGCCGCACAGGTCGATCTTCCATGTCAAGCCGCGCTTGCCGAGGTTGGTTTACAATCTATCCGAGTTTTCTCCGTGCCTGAGAAAGCACTTAAAAGCAGTTGATTACGGCTGTCATTTGTAGATCTTTGACAGTCGGTACCTACTATAGAAGCTCGCTTTGCCGTTAACCACCTCCACTACGGAGATGGTTAACGGCAGGTTGAAGAGCGATTTAAAGCCTATACACATAAGAGCTAGAAGGTTTTTTTACATGGCAAAATCATCGAATGAGTCCCATTACTGTCAGACATGGACCAACTAAAATCCACGGTGTCCTTCAATTGCCCTTTACGTTCCGAGGCCACGGTTACTCGTTAGTCTCGCGACCCCGGCAGACTTTGGCTGTCTAAGGGGGGCCTTTTTTACATTTACAAATGAGTCCTCTTTCCCAGTGTGGAGCAGAAGGAACTGCCAGACACGCACTGACAGAAATCCACGGTGTCCCTTCAATAGCTCTTTACGTTCTAGGGTCACAGTGACTTGTTTAGACAGTCTCGCGACCTCGGCAGGCGTTTGATTCCCGTCAGATTGCTGACAACTCTTTGAAGCTCGCGTGCAGCAAGCGCAGTTGACCCGAGCATGGTCCATGACGGCGAGTCATCCTTTACTCGCCGTCCGCATGCCCTCGACTACTGTGGTTCTAAAATCGCCTCGCGACGTCCAATACCGTAGGCATCTCCCGCAGCGGTAGTGTCGTGAGATGGAGGCTGTCCTCTCCTTCACGTATTCCGCCTTCTCCTTCGCTAGCATCACTGCTTAGGAGGAGCAGGAGGAGGTGATCGGCATACCTATTTCTTACCGCACAATTCGACACACAGGAACCTCCCGAAACATCCGGTGTGGACCTGCGTCAGACACTCCTCAAAGAAGGGTTTTACCGCCGCGGTTGGTTGCGGCGTTGCCAAACCTCGGTTGCGACAGTCGTACCCTCCATACCCCATGAGATTACGCCGGATCTCTTCCCGCAGCGCCTCGACTTGTCAGAGGTAGCGGAGATCCGCCCCGGCATTGTGCCTCCGCTCCACACGCTACTTATAGTGCTGGATGGCTTTCGCCTCTAGATCACATGACATACGGTATGGCATCTGACCCTAGGTACCAAAGAATTGACACAAATGATGCGCACAGGTGCCTTCAGAAGAACGTCGGGTCTTGCAGGTACAATAGTTTTGAATACCATAGTTGGTGTGAAATAGTAAGTACCTTAGTAATTGTACCTACCAGCTCTTGTATGATTTTACCATGTAAAAAAAAACCTAGCTCATATGTGTAGTGACTGAATGCGACAAGACATTGACGCATTGTTGAAATATAATTATTTGGAGTAACAGCTTTAAATCGCTCTTCAACCTGCCGTTAACCATCCCCGTAGTGGAGGTGGTTTACGGCAAAGCGAGCTTCTATAGTAGGTACCGACTAGCGACTGTCAAAGATCTACAAATGACAGCCGTAATCAACGGCTTTTAAGTTCTTTCTCAGGCACGGAGAAAACTCGGATAGATCGTCACCCATCCATAAACCAACCTCGGCAAGCGCGGCTTGACATGGAAGATCGACCTGTGCGGCTGTCATTATTTAGAAACGAGCTTCTCCTCCTCCTCCTCTGCACCAAAATGTAATATGTTACGAAAAAAACATTATTTGGCTATATCTTAAACTGCCATATTAAATCAAACATATCTCAGAACGGACTAATATTTCAGACTTGGTGCCATAGTATTTTTTGTTCAGCTTAAAAATACCTATCCAACGACGTATTACATGTTGCTATTGGAGGGTGGGCCCAAAAATTGCATCATCCTTTTGGGTGTGCCCCCCATACTTAGAATTGAAACTCAAAAAATATATTTTCACCACACCTATACGTGTGGGGTATCTATGGATAGGTCTTTAAAAATTATGTTGAGGTTACTTATATAATTTTTTTCTTAACTGAACAGTTTGCACGAGAGACACTTCCAAAGTGGTAAAATGTGCCCCCCCCCTGTAACTTCTAAAATAAGAGAATGATAAAACAAAAAAAAATGTAATGTAGACCTCAACAAAAACTTCCAACGAAAATTGGTTTGGATGAGATACAGTTAGTAGTTTTTGAGATATAGTACATTTTCAAAAACCGCAAATATAACTTTGCCTTTCATACAAACACTATGAAAAACAAAGTTATTTTTATTGTTTGTGTATATTACTTACTAATCACAATATAATTATATCCCTAACCTATGCTTGCTACTACGGAACCGTTCATGGGCGAGTCCAACTCGCACTTGGCCGGTTTTCTAAATTGTTAATTTTCCTTTAATCTTATAGAGAAGTAGATTAAATGTTTCTCTGGTCGCATGTACACGGTACGCAGATATTCGTAAAAAAATCATAAAAAATACGCAATTGTTTAGACAGAATATTAAACTCCCAATGACTTGACTGTGACTTAATTATTTATGTCGTGAACCCAACATGACGGAGGATAAGGTCGTGAAATACTTTAAAAAATGAATTGTGTAAGTAGCAGTTTAAGAGCTATTTTTGAAAGTGACATTTCGTCAACGTGCCGACAGTAAAATGCTCAAGGCTCCTAGCAACCCACCACGCAAACCACCTCTCAGTGCGGCCACCGTGTATCCTAGCATGTAGCCAGATTGCAAGCCACTACGCTCTAGGCGCTAAGCAAGCCACCTGCCTGTGCGGACGTAGCCTTAGGGGTATGAAAAATAGATAGTAGCCGATTCCCAGACCTACTGAATCATCATCACCATCATCATCATATCAGCCGTAAGACGTCCACTGCTGAACATAGGCCTCCCCTTTAGACTTCCAATAGGACCGGTTGTAAGCGGCCTGCAGCCAGCGTGATCTTGTGGCCTTCATAAGATCGTCTGCCCACCTAGTGGGTGGACGTCCTACGCTGCGCTTGCCGGTGCGTGGTCTCCATTCTCCAACCTTACGGCCCCATCGACCATCAGTTCTGCGTGCTATATGGCCTGCCCACTGCCATGTGACCTAATGAATGTGCATATAAAATTGTATAAAAATCGGTCAAGCCGTTTCAGAGGAGTATGGTAACTAACACTGTGACACGAGAATTTCATATATTAGATTCTTGCATTTATTTTGAACTGACACAAGTACCCTCCATAACAAAGTCATACATGTGACAGGACGAGGACGGCGACAGTTACATGATGTCCCCGGACAGTCCGGGCCCCGCTGGACTCAATAGGTCTCACTCCTCGCCTCATATCGCCAAGGTAACCCATTACTACACTTCCATTACTTACGTCCAGAGGTCGGAATTAGGTAGAGTTATTTTAGTACTTGCATCGAAATGTTGATATTAATATGGATCTTCCCGGGATTCTAATAGACAATCTCGTGTCGAAAACAGTACTACAAACAAATAACAAAAATAAGAAAAAAATCAGAGATAGGTTACACAAATATTTTTATATTTAATAAATCACGGGACTTATCTTTTCTTTAAAAGTAATTCCGGAATTTGGGGCACATCCACTTTATTCTTTCGCTGTATGAAATCGATGTAAGTACATGAATAACTCTACCTAATTCCGACCAATGCTTATGTCGTAGCTTGTGTGTCTGCATGGGTTTATTCTAACTATAATATCATAAATACGAAAGTGAGTCTCCCAGTCTTTCACGCCTAAACTGCTGGACCAATTTTGATGGATGGTTCAAAGACGGTTATATGATATTTGTGAGGTGGGGTGAGCGAAGCCGCGGGCTTCTGAGCGATAGCGAACGAAACAAACGAAAACAATCTGTCTTTAATATATTTTCAACTTTATGTGCGGTGGTATACAGTTGAAAATTTGAAAATGTATTAGCGACTGCTGAGCATTAACGATTATCGCTTGCCGTTTAGCTATATGCAGTGATGCGTCGGAGATAAGATACGCCTAATCCATCTCTATGAAGGATGGTTGTATGGTTTTTCACTAGAATCGAAAAACCATACAAATAAACCACTAGACTTTTTAAGAAGTAAACTGCTTTGTACTGGGTACATAACATAACGAGATGGCGCTAGACGACTTGTATAGCTCTGTCTCTTTCCCACGCTTTCAGGCCACCTGGTCTTCCGTCACTAATTCGTGTCCGGTTCCTCAGGTGTCTTCAGATGAGGAGGAGCCCTGCGTGCCTCAGTTCGACCGCAGCACCAAGCCCCAAAAAGTGGCGCCCTCTAGTGACCTGCATCAGAGAGACTTCCAGCCAGTTTGGGGTGAAGTGGTACGTGTAAGTTATTATCTATGTTGATATATTTAAAGAACCTAGATACACAGTGTTACAAGAATGTTGGAAAAACATAACCCTCCTTTCTGGGGCAGTCGAGTTAGACTAGAGTGCACTGTTTTGAAATGTGCAGACGTTAAAAGTTAGTATCGCGTTGTCTATTTTGTTAGAAACGTAATTTAAAGTGTGTTGCTAGCATTATCGACTTAATGAAGTCGGTTTAAGTTATAATATGTGTTAAATCAGAAGTTGAGATTATCAATTTTAATTTATGAAATACACTTTTGTGTCTAGGGGTTTTTTATATATCAATAATTATCTGATAGTTTTTAAGAGTGCTGCACACTTGTAAATCATGCAATTTGTAATTTTTTACCAAAAATCCGACTCAAGACTATTTTTCCGCAAATTCAGCATTAATTCTGTACGTGCCGGTCGAGAAACTTCTTGCAGCGTCTACCATGTTGATAGGATCAGGTCGGCACAGTTCAAGCTAAGCTCCGAACATAAAATTACCCGACAACGAATGATTTAGCAGTCTATTGTGACTGTTCCAGAATTACCCTAGACTGATAGAATGTTCGTATTTCTTAAATCACGTTAATATTGGTAATAGAAATGGTGCCTCATAAAAGGTAGAGGTGAGCCCCTCTCCGCCCACATCCATGATGCGCGTGCCATTGACAGTTCGCATCTCTACCAGGGAAAAGGGAGGACAGAATTCTTAACTAGAGACTTTCCCATTCCGACTTTAGCTATTTTTACTGAAGCTAGTAGGTTTTATTTATAATTTCGTTGCTCGTCATTGGCTCCCATCAGCAATTGAACGGGTTGTTATTTGATATACGAGAAACAAACGATTAAATTAAAAAGTATTCGCGTCTAGCCTCTGCCTTTTATATTTATTTCTTGAACAGTCCATCACGTAATTACTCCGTAGTGCTGGTAAATAGCACGTACTGTTGCGAAGTTAATATAAACGCCAAATCTTAACCATATACGTGTCGAACTCAACTTTCAAGATCAAGTGAATTTCTTCAAATGGGCAAATATACTGTTTTTTTTTTTAACAATTAAGTCATATTTTGTATAATTAATAGCTTGCTTATTGCTTTAAGACATTTTTGAAATACCTTAACCACTGATACGTCATAGAAAACCTGATTAATATCAATACAAAACATACAAATCGTTTTGAAAATATTTGGGTGTTCAGTTAAAAAGAGGAATTCCTCACGAGTCAGTTTCCTGATAGCTATACCCTTGGGGTCTTCAAGTCAAGAGTGAACAGGTTACTTCTAGACAAGTGCTTCACCGTCGACCACATCTTCACTTACCATCAAGCGAGATAGTGGTCAAACGTAAGCACATCGTTTAATATAAAAAAAAAATCCCGGAAACCAATTTGGGCACCTGGCACCTGATAAATTTTTTTTAGGAGCCGTATGTGGAATAGTTAAGGTGCCATTAACTCATGTGCCATTTCAGCGGGTCATCATCATCATCATTATCAGCCGGAAGACGTCCACTGCTGAACATAGGCCTCCCCCTTAGACCGCCACGCCGAACGACAATTCGCCACTTGCAGCGCACGGTTGCCCGCGACCCTAAAGATGTCGTCGGTCCACCTAGTGGTCGCCTGCCTAAGCTGCGTCTTCCGGTCCGTGGTCGCCATGAGAGAACTTTTCTTACCCATTGGTTGTCAGTTCTACGAGCGATATGGCCTGCCCATTGCCACTTCAACTTGCAAATTTTATGACCTATGTCGGAGACTCTGGTTCTTCGCCGAATATTCATGTTCCGGATTTTATCCCGCAAAGAATCTCCAAGCATAGCTCTTTCCATTGCTCGTTGATTGACTCTTAATCTCTCTAAAAGGTCAGCAGTCAAAGACCACGTTTCAGACCTATATGCAACAGCGTGTGCCCAATGAGAAATACCTAAAAAAATCTTGTATTTATTTAGTAATGCTATAATTAAAAGCATACATACAACAAACTAGGTGCATTTTGATACGCTAAGCCGTTGGACGCACGCACTTTAATATGTGACTCATTACAACGTCAGTGTATTGTTTGTGCGACACAGTTGCGGTGTTTACAGTAGGGACATTTTATTTTTTCTGCCAAAACCTATCGAGTGGGTAACAGGACTGATATGGACAGTGGACAGACATGGACAAATACGGCGTTGAGGTGGCTGGCCATGACGTCTTAGAGCGGTACTTCTGCGTCATGGTAACCCTGCAGCTCGTAAAATGTATCTTCAGACTGCTCTGATCTTTGAGTTTGACTTTTGTCTAAACTTTTATATTATGAAGAGGTAGTTTGTGAGTTTGTCTGCAGAAAGTAATTTCTAAAACGACTGAAACGATTTTCAAAATTCTTTCAACAGTAGATAGCTACATGATTCCTGAGTAAGGAATCATGTAATCAAAAAAAATATAGGCTATGCATTTTTTTTAACCCGCGCTTGTGTTCTAATCTATACTTTTTAACCGACTTCAAAAAAAGGAGGAGGTTCTCAATTCGTCGGAATCTTTTTTTTTTTTTATTTATGTTCCCCGATTTCTCGAAGACGCCTGGACCGATTTGGAAAATTTTTCTTTTGTTTGAAAGGGTATACTTCCCAAGTGGTCCCATGATCATCAGGTCAGGATCTGATGATGGGATCCCAGGGAAATCGAGGGCAACCTTCAAATTTTATAGGCACATAGTACCATTTTCATATATTTTCTAAAGCTGTTCAAGTATTTGCATCTGATAATCATCATCTCAGGTGGATGAGCTGATGATGGAAGGTACAACTCCTCAAAGGCTTGGAGTAGGCATCGACTGATTTAGTTTGTGTTCGCATATCTCCGGAACTACAAGTCCGATTTAAGTAATTCTTTTTTTGTTGTACTAAGTATTGTTTAACTTACGGAATACTGCAAGTTTCATCAAAATCGGTTCAGTAGTTTTTGAGATAGGGAATTTTATTAGCTTATTGTGCACTTGAGAGAGAATGATTTATTTGACAAGAATTTGAGTTGAATATTTAAAAAGAGTAAAATAAAAAACTTTTTCAAAAAAAATGTAACCGCCTTCAAAAACAACCACAAAAAAGGGTAAAATAACCTACAAAATAACTTTTCTTTCAGAAGTCGGTGGCAAAAAAGACAATGAAATGAAAAAAAATAAAGGCACCGACTTCTGAAAGAAAAGTTATTTTGTAGGTTATTTTACCCTTTTTTGTGGTTGTTTTTGAAGGCGGTTACATTTTTTTTGAAAAAGTTTTTTATAATAAATCTGTAGAGAGGTCAATTCTGTACATGAAATATATTTCCAAAATAACTATCAGGGTGTGATTAGGGATCGATACTGATGCCAAAAATGCAATCAGTAAAATTTCTGTCTGTCTGTATAACCATTATAGAAACAAAAACTACTCGACGGATTTTAACGAAACTTGGTACAATTATTTTTCATACTCCTGAGCTGGTTATAGTATACTTTTCATCACGCTACAATCAATAGGAGCAGAGCAGTGAAGGGATTCCGATTAGTCTTCAATAAACGCAGTTGAGTTTTTTTTTTAATGTCGTTTGCTGCTACACTATCACAATTCTTTGCAATGTTGTCATACTGCACTTAATGCACTGTTCCGCGTGGGCGATGTATCTACATCGCAGTCAAGGCAAGGAATCCCACCGCATGCGCTAATCCGGCTAACTAGCGCAAACGTGCCCACATTACACGCTCATCAAATAAACATGGAACGGTGGAACACTCATTTGCATTTTATAATAAATAGTCAAATGATCCTCCCCGGCTTTGTACAGGTGCAATTTGAAAATCAAATAAAGCGTATGTCACTAAAGATGAATGTAGCTTTCTACTGGTGAAAGAATTTTCAAAATCAGTTCAGTAGTAGGTACAAAAATTAGTTCCTAACAACAAACTCACAAACAGGCATGCCTATTGTAGTGTATGCGCGGGCGCATTGGCGTTGTCAGTCGAGCACCAACCGTGAGCGAGAGCGGTCGTGCGCTAGACGCATATACTACTTCACCTACGAGATCTATCAAAGTGTGTTTTATTAACGCAGTGAACATTACAAGTGGCGACGAGGATAAAAGCAAGTACATGACACATTAAAAATAAAATGAAGGAAGGAATATAAGTAATTGTTTATTGCTTATCAGTTGTTTGCGGGTAGATTCGTTCCAAATAGCCTATTACAAATTATTTGTTATTATATTAGAGAAAATACTAGCAAATTAACACTCATTTTACATTGAGTTATGAGCTAAATCAAAATCACATATGAATCGAGCCAATACGTAAGCAATTGTTACTGATAAACAGTTTCATATCACTATTCTTCATTGTAAATGGCCATGCATCGTATTAGATGGAAAATAAGGCCACGCAAGGATACTACAAAAATATAATATTGTGCAAGTATGCGACCTAAAGGTAACTACCCACAATTAGTTTAAAAGTTAAACCAAACGTAATTATCGACATAATGAGATTTATGATCGAGATAATAAGAAATACTTACCTAACTGTTCACAACACTGTAGAAAGGATAGGTAATTAGTTATTTCAGCTCGCTTAAAGATATTATTACTTACAGAATTAATTTTGTTTATGGATCTGATATACTCATTAGTAAAAACCTATTATAATATAGCTTTAGATAATGTCATTTTAATAATAGACTTATTGTGTTTGGAAGTATTGATAGCAAAAGTATGTGTGTTGTGTTTATGTTTGTACTGTGCTACTGTACATGTTCTGCTTTTGCTTAAAACAGTAAAGGTGGAGTATGTATGGTGGTATAGTGTAAACAATTTGAAGAACAATTACATCACAATAGTTAAATTAGTGGGTTCTTCTACCTATCTATTGTTATGCTTGCACAATTTATACATATTTGGAAAATAGTTATAATAAAAGTACACTTAAAGGCCACGCAATGAGTAAATAACAAAGGGCCACGCCGATTAAATAAGTACCTAACAAAAGGCCACGCAATGAGTAAATAACAAAGGGCCACGCCGATTAAATAAGTACCTAACAAAAGGCCACGCAATGAGTAAATAACAAAGGGCCACGCCGATTAAATAAGTAACAATTTTAAAGGACTGTATATTATTAAAAAAAAAAAAAAACAAATATATTTACAAAAATATAATGAAGTCCACGTAATGAGTACTTAGGTACAACAAAAAATAGGGCTATAGAATAGAAATCTTTAATTCAAGCTCAGAGCTCATAAATGGTTAGTAACAATTTTCTTAAACAGCTAGTGTTAGTAAAACATAATTATTTTGATTATCAATTACAATTAATTACATTTAGGTATACAATTTCAATCATAACAAATTAAATAAATGATACAAAATTTGCATAAAATTGAAATAAAATTGAAATAAAATTGAAATAAAATTGAAATAAAATTGAAATAAAATTGAAATAAAATTGAAATAAAATTGAAATAAAATTGAAATAAAATTGAAATAAAATTGAAATAAAATTGAAATAAAATTGAAATAAAATTGAAATAAAATTGAAATAAAATTGAAATAAAATTGAAATAAAATTGAAATAATAAGTAAATTTGTAATACTGTTACAGATTTTCAGTAAAAAGCCACGCAAGATACAACAAAAAATAGGGCTATGCAGTTGTAATACTGTTACTGATTTTCAGTAAAAAGCCACGCAAAAATAAAAGTCAATATTAACCTAACTTAAAGGCCTGTACATTATATATATAAAAAAAAAAAAAAAACTTAT
Organism: Agrotis exclamationis; assembly: GCA_950005045.1. Lineage (NCBI taxonomy): Eukaryota > Metazoa > Arthropoda > Insecta > Lepidoptera > Noctuidae > Agrotis > Agrotis exclamationis. The sequence goes on along the minus strand of OX465435.1, from coordinate 20,678,315 downwards.
TTACAAAAATATAATTAAGTCCTGCAATGAGTACTTACAACAAAAAATAGGGCTATGCAGCTGTTGTAATATTGTTACTGATTTTCAGTAAAAAGCCACGCAAAAATAAGAGTCAATATTTTATTGCTACCCAAAATGACTCATGCTTCATCCACACTTCCCAACTTAGACCATTTGGATTGCGAAGGCGATCCGACATCTGTCGGCACTCGCTGGAAGAAATGGAAGAGGGCACTTGAAATTTATTTACTGGCTGCCTACATCGACACTTCCGTAAAAAAAAAAGAGCTACTCTTCTCCACGTTGGGGGAAAAGCACTTCAAGAAGTGTATTAAAACCTTCCTGGAGCTCATGCTGAAGAAGGCGAAGGTGTCGATGATTATGCAATAGCTCTATAGTTGTTTGTGCAACGAGAGAGCAAAGTCGTTTTTGCTGCGAGTGCTGATTTTGAATCCTGAGTGTGGCAAGGGATTCAGGGGCACGAGATGCAGGAAGCTTTGCTCTCGTGTAACACACATAACTTTTCACTTCAGCGGCGAGAACACTTGAGATAAAATAATAAACAGGAATAGATTTAAATAACTATTAACTTATTCAACTCTTTAAGCCAGCCACGAAATTTTATTCCCACTCTTTTATTTAAACTAAGGCGTGTTCGGAAATTATAGCACCCATGATATTTTATTATTGAAAATATTTATGTAACATTGTTGAAACTAGAAATGGGTATTTACAGGTTAAATATCAGTTTTATTTGCAGTAAATACTTATTTTCGTTTAAATACTACGTATACATATAAGTTTAAAATTCAATAAATTACACTAAGACATAATTATCTTTTTGCAAAATTTCTTTAGTTAGTACAAACCGAGCGTGTTTGTCTATGAGGTCGAATTCAAAATCGGAATTTCGAAAAGGCTGGTCTTTATCCCTCTCTCTTTCTAATAGCAGGAAAGAGAAGGAGTGTAAATGTTTCGAATTGTATGATTAACCCAAGGCTGAATAAGATATTCAGGGCTTTCTGAAAACAAAAATTAAAAAGTTACTTTGTCTCACTCAGTGAGCAAAATCGCAATTTGCTCACTGATTTCAGGCAGCAAAACCTACATGTTTGAGCTACTGAAGTGAAAAATAAATTAGACTATTTCAAACAATCAAAAATTTTCCTTGTAGTGGCTTATAATGCCAAAAATAATGTTCTTATAGCAGCCGTATTATCGCTAATAAAGGTGCGTTTGGGCACAACTTATAAGGGCAAAACCCTTATACTCCTGTTATAGTTGCTGTATAGTTTGCAAATTAAACTTATAATGGCAAGAAAAGTGCCCCAATAAAGCCAATACCCTTGTGAGAATCATATGGAGAGCGTTGATAAGGGCGATCACCCTTATACATATTTTGTTATGGTCCGATACAAGGTTATTTAAACTTATTGTAGCAAATTAAAGGCTCATAAAAATCCGACGGCCCTTATAGCCGTCTGCAATAAGTCTTTTTCTCAGTGATTTACATTATTTTGTGCAACAGTTTGGCAAATAAAGAAAAACGCCAACCATATTATTGAAAATAGTGAGGTTCATTAACAATAGTAACTTAACGCCTTACAAAATTGTTAGGACACTCAAAATTGTCCGCAGTACCGAGCAAGTAGGAAAAAGATGGCGTTCTGCGCTGGTCATAATGTAATGAAAATAAATTAAGAAAACTTGAACATTCGTGTAACTGGCGGAAAATTAATTGCAAAGAGAAAAGATCAAATAATAAGTCACTTAAAGCGATATGGGAAATGTTGAATTTCACTACCCATTCTCTTATATCACTACGAATATCAATATTCTCCGACTCTTGATAGCAATATCTATATGTCCTTATCACTATCACTACCGCTACAATTATGTTCTTCCTCACTGGTTTCCTTTTCAATCTCATTTTCTATAAAATAATCCTCTGCGGAACCACTAGCTGATTTGTGAGTATCGGCTTGGTCATTTTGTAGTACCATAAGAGTAGAGGTGGTGTGTGTAAACATCATATAACATGCTAGAATTCATTTGTTGGATAGACGTCTTATAAAATGCTCCTATAAGTTTAAAAGCATCATAGTTACCTTGTGCATTACTTTCCTAAGAATAATTGACCATACTAAAAGCCTTTATATGACTTTGAATATTATGTGGCTAAAAAGCAATGTAACTAGCCTCTATAAGAAAAACAATTTCGAGCCCTTATTGTAGCCGTATAAATTGGATTTATTATCTTTTACCCAGCCAAAATATAAAATTAAAGGTAATTTAAGCCAAATCTTCTAATAATGTGCCACTAAAAGTAATATTGGCATAATGAATGCTCTTTTATAATCAGTTTAAGGGTTTAGACCTTATAAACTTAATGTTATGAGCTTAGTTTGTTTGTTGGGTTACTTTGCTCCAAAACAAAGTCGGATTTATGAAAGATACCTTTTCCGACTCACGAAACAGGAGGAAGGAGAACAATTTGAAAGATTTTTATTAAGGTTGAGAAACCATGCCGATAAATCAATTCCATAGTAAAGAAGAGCATATTATCGATCAAATCACGGAAAAGTGTCGATTAATCGAAAAAAAAAAAAGAATACTGGGATACAATATGTTTAGACGAAATCATCAGTAAAGCAAATGCTTTAGAAGTTGTAGCCAGGCGATTAGAACAATTTAAAACTGTAAATACAAACGATGCGAATAATTACACTGCATGGTTCCCATATAATTTGAACAATAGGAAATTGTCTGGACTTTAAAAGAGACTGTGACCTCTGAGTTTGTTTCGGATGTTTCTTCTCAGAGTAGTCAGGTACGAAACACCGGCCTCATCTAGTGTAAAAGAGTTTGCCAAAACCAATTTACTGAATAAATAATTATAATTTATCATTTATTACAACAAAGCAAAAATAAATGAAATAGATAAGAAAAAAAAATCAACAAACCGTTCAGACAACGATCATCGAACACAAAATGTAGTAGATGTGGAAACTCCACACACAAGACACAAAATGCCCCGCAAAAGACAAACGATGTTTAAAATGTGGATTCATTGGTCTTTTCCGAGAATATTGCAGGACTCGACAGAAAAGACAATTTTCCAACAACAGGCCAGACAACAGGACTGTAAAAAAAAAAAAAAAAAAAAAAAAAAACTGTAATTGACTATATTTTCCACCTGGATGACGGCGAAACTATGAAATGCAAAATTAAGGGAGTCACCGTTGATATGCTAATAGATTCAAGAAGTAGATGTAATATTATTACAGACAGAATATAACAATTTCTAATAGTCAATAATGTGGAAAGCGTTTTCAAAGGAGTGACTGTCCAGATCCCAAAAGGCCGAACAGTAAAACCAGTCACTCAACCATATACAACATTGTTTTTGGTATATGCGAAACCTGAATATAGTTTGTTCAGAATCAGTAACTGATTCGATTCCATTGCACATAGATTCTTTACACAAAAATACTAGACAGGTGAATCGGGTTTTGGCATAGGCCAAAAATAATTTTGTAGAAGAGTTCCCATTCCCTTAGAAGAAAAGTTTGCCAAAAAACTAGAGGAACTGAAGGATGCGGATATTATCGAGGAAGTAAATGGACCCTCTCCGTGGGTGTCGCCAATAGTTCCCGATCTTAAAGAATACAAGAAGAGGCAAATCTCCCTCAGAGTTGTTTTATAAAAGACAGTTTAGAGACAAGATCCGGGCAGCACCAGACATGGAATACAAATCAATAGAAGAAGAAGTGAGAAAGAGATCTGCAAATGAAGGAAAAAGGGAAGGAGCATGGGGATCTCAAAAGTAAAGCGACAGGCTTGGAAATAGGAGAAAAAGTATTGGTGGAAAATTTAATCAAAGATAATAAGTTGACCCCCAATTTCAATCCTGCGCATACAGTAACGGACGTGAGAGGTTGCGATGTTATCGGAATGATGAAACCGGGAAAGAATATCGTCATAATGTAAAATCAAAATAGTGGTAATAGTGATTTAAGAGAAAATGATGAACTAGCGTAAATAGTAAATAATTTTGTTAATTTTGTACTATAATATTGTTATTTACTGTTATCAACTATGTCTTTAAGATTTGTTACACAGATTTAAAATTAAGTAAATCATTGCTGTTCTGTAAAACCTTGCGGTAAATCTGAAATAATTATATTTAAAACATTTGATTAGTTATCCACCAATTATAGGTGTTTAGGTCGGAATATTAAAACCTAATCTAATATTGTAATTTTGAAACATTTCAATTCAATTAAAATAAAGAAGGGATGTAGTGTATGCGCGGGCGCATTGGCGTTGTCAGTCGAGCACCAACCGTGAGCGAGAGCGGTCGTGCGCTAGACGCATATACTACTTCACCTACGAGATCTATCAAAGTGTGTTTTATTAACGCAGTGAACATTACACCTATAAACAACTTTTCTCTTAAAAGTATAATTACTTTGTGCTACCTCTTGGCATTATGCTGAGCTGAGCAAAGGGCCTCCCCTTTGGCATTAAAAGATTAGTTTTGTTTTTTACTTAGTTTTAAGTTTTGATGCTAATAAACTCAATTTTCTTTCTTTCTTTCTAAAAAATATGTTGCCCCACACTATGAATTTCTCCTATAGTGCGGCGTTTACAAACATTGACATTCACATACACAAATATCCAGACCCGGAACAACTACTTGTCCACTTAATACATCATACACATTTTTTCCGTGCTGGAATCGAACCCGCGACACACAGCCTACCAGTCTATCGCTCAGGTATTACGGCAACCGTGCAATCGTTATCAAGAGCAAGCTATGCAACCCATTCGACTAATATGAAAGTACCGCCATCGAAGTAGCTATACAAATCTTCCAAATATCAGCAACTTTTTTTTTTAATAAAAAGATCAAATCATCAAATGAGTCCTTCCGCCCAGGGCAGGGCGGAAGGAACTGTCACACTTGTACTGACTAAAATCCACGGAGTCCTTCAATAGCCTTTATGTTCCGGGGTCACGGTATTCGTTGCTTTCCATACCTGGGGAAAGATATTATTGCTCAGGACGCCATTAAAGATTGCGGACATTAAATCACGACCGATAGTTGACATTAAATCACGACTGGTAGTTCACATTTTCTCCACGATTCTACCGACATCGCCCCATTGAAGACGTCAGATCATTGGTTCTTCATGATTCTAACAGTGTTACCTATTAGGATATGATTTAGGATAAGAAATTTAGTCGCCAAAGCACGTACAAAATCGTGTCCTATTTGGATGCTACTCATCCTAAATGTGATTACACATTCCTGAATTCAGGACGTCCTGAATATCGGATCCTGAAATCGGACAATGTAAAAGGTCAAATCATCAAATGAGTCACCTTGTACTGACTAAAATCCACGGAGTCCTTCAATAGCCCTTTACGTTCCGGGGTCACGGTCATTCGTTAGTCCCGCGACCCATCAGCTACAACTTACATGTATAGCAACGCTTTGATGTTAATAAAGCCGTTGCTAACCCCTAGCCGTCAAATCTGGAAGTCACGCTGAACACGGCAAGACAAACGTGACTAATGTCGTGACCTGTTAATCCGACCAAAACGCCGCACATGGCTGGTCGCATAAATACTGGTTTCAGGTGCAACAGGCACATGAGACATTATATTGAAATCTTTACTAATATTATAAACGTGAAAGTTTGCGTGAATATTTGTTACTCGTTCACGCAAAAACTACCGAATGGATTTGGATGAAATACACAATAGTTAGAAACTCAGATAGATTAAAATTTAAAACCTTTTTTTAACTTGGTAAAGTCCGAAAAGCATTTGACACTGTCATTTGGACACACCTCTGGAAGATACTTGCGGAAATGGGTGTGCCGCCCCATCTAATGCTTTTGAGGCGACTGTATATGGACGGTACTGCAGCGTGGTCCGAGTGGAAGATACTCTCTCTGGGTACTTTAAGACGGGAACACCCAAATACTCCGAAATATTTTATTCCGAATTTCGGTATTCCGATTTTCAAAACTCCGAATATCATAATACCTAAAAATTACAATATCTATTATTAAGAATCACGAAATTTATTTAACCGAAAGTCGTATGTCCGATTTCTTAGTTTTCCGGTTTTCACATATTCGAAAAATGTAATGCTCGATGAGTTCTCATTCCGAAAAACGAAATTCCGATTTTCAATATTCCGAATAAACTGATTTTTTCGGAATATTGAAAATCGGAATTTCGTTTCTCATTCTACAAAGTCAGTGCCAGAAACGAATTGCTGCAAAACCGGCTCCACGTAGTTTTGTCTACCGTACTCTTAGAGAGTTATTTAAGCCTGTGTAGGTGCGGAGTGGTGAGGCGTATCCTCTCGAGACTTTGACTGTTTGCCTTCAGGATTGTTATTGTTATTAGGAGAACTTAGGATCCATGAGCGAGCGAAGCGAGCTCGGGACTTGGGGCACCCCGACTCGGACAGGTTAGGTTACTTTAAACCTTGCTCACAGAAATAGGAGCCCCGCAAAGCGGGGCTCCGTCGATCTACCTTGGTGGTAATCAACAAATTGATCAAGGATGTAAGAGCGAGCGAAGCGAGCTCGGGATTGGGGACACCCCGACTCGGACAGGTTAGGTTCGAGTTAGGTTAAGCTAACGGAAATAGGAGCCCCGCAAAGCGGGGCTCCGTTGAACCACCTTAGTGGTAATATAACTCAGGAATTCAGGATGCGATAGCGAGCAAATTGTGTCTTGGGGCACCCCGACTCTGACAGCTTTCGTTCTTCTCACAGGGATTTTTTGTAATATTATGAATGAAAATACTAACTCAAAAATAAATTATTTTAATTACTCAAAAAAAAATTATAAAAGAAATTATTATCATTGAAAAGAAAATATTCTTATTCAAAAGAAATTCTTTTATTGAAAAGTTAAGAGGCATTTTGACAAGGCGTTTTAAAAGCATACTTTTCTCTGATAAGCGATTAAATTTTCGGAATTCTAATTATTCGGAATTTTAATAATCGGAATTTTTTCGGAAAATTATTAATTCGGAATTTTTGATATTCGGTCTATTGAAACTCGGTATTTTGAAAATAGTAATTATAAATGTTAGGAATATTGAAATTTCGGAATTATGAAAATAGGAATAATGATCAATCGGAGTTGTTATATTAGGAATTTTGAACCATTCGGAATTATGAAAATCGGTATTTTGAAATTCGTATTTATGAATTTCGGAATAAAGTTTTTCGTATTATCGTAGTGTACCCCTTTAAGACCGAGGCCGGGGTACGGCAAGGGTGTATCTTATCGCCGTTACTGTTCAACCTCTACACAGAATACGTCATGCACATTGTGTTGGAAGAATGGGATAAAGGTATATCAGTTGGTGGTCACGTGATAAATAACCTTAGATATGCTGATGACACAACCCTTCTCGCACAGTCTAGAGATGATATGGAACAACTTTTGACTCGTCTCGAAACCACCAGCCTCGATTTCGGACTTGCTATCAACCGAGACAAGACGGAAATAATGATAGTAAGCCGGGATGAGCCAAGTACAGCTAACGTCCAGAACATAGCTAACTGCGAGGTTGTACACAGCTATGTCTACCTCGGCTCTACTATCTCCGATACTGGAGGATGTGGCGACGAGATAAAACGACGGTGCGCCATCACCAGGTCGGCAGTGGAGCGGCTGAGAAAGATTTGGGGGGACAGGAGGATTACCAAGAATACAAAGGTCAGACTAGTGAAATGCCTTGTCTTTCCGATCTTTCTCTATGGAGCCGAAACACCAAGTTTCGGCTCTGCGTTTACAAGATCGCCGTAAAATCGATGCATTGGAGATCTGGTGCTGGAGACGCCTCCTAAAGATCCCGTAGACAGCGTTTCGCACGAATGAATCCATCCTCAAAGAGCTTCATATTAAAAACCGGCTTTCTTCTACTGTGCAACTACTTATATTGAAGTTCTTCGGTCACATCTCTAGGAATGAAAATTCTATGGAAAGACTGGTTGTTCAGGGCCAAATGGAAGGCAAGAGGTTACGAGGCCGATCACCAACTCGCTGGTCTGACCTAATAAAAAGGGCTACTGAGTCTACCATGGTCCAATGTACTCGGAACGTCTCCAACCGACAAAAATGGAAGCACATCGCTGAAAGAGCAGTCCTCGGGGAAATCAACGACCCACCGAACATCCCTCCATGTACCTCGTCTGCGCAACCACGACCACTCTGACAAGAGTGTTACGACTAAGAAGAAGAGCGACACCGGCAGGCTTTAGCCCTCTAAGGTCCCCCGTCAGATTGCTGACAGCTCTTTGAGGACACGACGCACCGTCGACCCGGGTGTGGTCCATGATCGGACAGCGAGTCACCCAATACTCGCCGTCCGCATGCACAGATAGTTTATAACCTGGAGGAAACACTTCGGATAGTTTTTATCCCCATTTTATGTTCCTGTAGGATAATTTTCGAGTCACACGGACTGAGTGGCTAATAACAGGTTGTGTCAAAAAAAGAAAGTAGTAGAAAAAAGTTTTCAGTTTTGCCTCTGAAATAATAAGATACATTCTCTGAATGTGGATATACATACGGCAATATGCAGCGTTAAACTCTTACCACCTTCGCGTCGCGTGCTTGATTTACCGCGAAACATCCTCTACCTGCATTTCTACCAATGCCTTTGACGTGGGAGAGTTTTGATTCAAAAATCTAATTTAACGACAATACACGAGGAAGAAGAACATTTTCCTTCTGAAGGACGGGCACTGTCCTAACTCAGCACGTCAAAATAAACGTGACACAAGTCGTGACCCACTAATCCTGCCAAAGCACCGAACATACGATGTTCTCACATTACTTGAATGTCGTACATGTAGGAACTTGTGGAAATGTGACAAGATGTCGCGCCAAAACGCCACAAAACAGAAGCTCTCACATTTTCTAGTCGCATGATTGTGTGTGTTAGAGCTCGTATGAAGACGTAGCTCGCCGTCCGATCAAGGACCAGGCCCAGGTCGAAGGCGCGTCACGTTCTACGCGCGCCATAAGGAACTGACGGGTCCCAAATAGAACGAAACGCCTGCATAAAGCAAAAAATAAAATAAATAAGAAATTGCACTGAAATATTGCCTAACTTGCTGCTGCTTTTAGTTTTGCACATTGAGAGAAAATACACAATTATAGTCTTCAGTCGGCGGTGACCACTATCGTGTGGTTGATTACCACAACAAACTCATTTCCTTACCAACTAGGATTATTGCTTGTCTTCCAAGCAAGACTAATTTGGGCAAATAAAGCTTTCTCTGGATCTACTGAAGTGGCGTTATCCACTTCAAATCCAGTGTATCGCCTATTTAATTGCCACGGCATACACGTTCCTATACCCTTGCCTTCCTTCCAAGCTATGAGCACCAACCATGGCAAATCTCTACGTAACAGCACGTCTTGACAAACGTGACAAGCCATTGTAAAGCCCGCCAAAACACCGCACATTCGATGGTCTCACATTGTCGGTCGCGTGCATATGAGCGCCTTTAAGGCTTCCGAGCAACTCTAAATATTTACAGGTGGACTTCACATGTTTGTGAACCTGATACTAATTGTGATTAGACAAGGGGTGATGTGGTATTTGGTTTCCTTGTTCAAAGAACTATTATAGTTGTATAACGCTTGTATGAGTGCAATCTACTTGAAGGCACGGTTGCGCAGTGGCTGAACTATCTGAGAGTGTCGCGGGTCCGATCCCCGCACGGAACAAATATTTGTATGACCTCCAAGTAATTGTTTCGAGTCTAGGAGTTTTTTATGTTTGTAAACGCACCCACGACACAGGAAGAAAATACTCATGAGGGGTAACCTTTAAAAAACCGGCCAAGTGCGAGTTGGACTCGCCCATGAAGGGTTCCGTAGTAGCAAGCATAGATTAGGGATATAATTATTTTGAGATTAGTAAGTAATATACACAAACTATAAAAATAACTTTGTTTTTCATAGTGTTTGTATGAATGGGAAAGTTACATTTGCGGTTTTTGAAAATGTACTATATCTCAAAAACTGTAACTGTATCTCATCCAAACCAATTTTATTTTCTTTGGAAGTTTTTGTTGAGTCTACATTATACATATATTTTTTTTAGTTTTATCATTCTCTTTATTTTAGAAGTTACAGAGGGGGGGGGGGGGGACACATTTTACCACTTTAGAAGTGTCTTTCGTGCAAACTGTTCAGTTTAGAAAAAAAATTATATTAGTAACCTCAATATCATTTTTAAAGACCTATCTATAGATACCCCACACGTAAGGGTTTGGTGAAAAAAAAATTTTTGAGTTTCAATTCTAAGTATAGGGGGGCACCCCCAAAATTTGTTTTGATTTTATTTTTCTGTGAAAATCCTAATGCGGTTCACATAATACATCTACCTACCAAGTTTCAACAGGATAGCTCTTATACTTTTGACAAAAAGTGGCTGTGACATACGGACGGACAGACAGACAGACATGACGAATCTATAAGGGTTCCGTTTTTGCCATTTGGCTACGGAACCCTAAAAAAAGGAATGAAATAGATCAGATTTTTTATCGGGTAGTTTAACTGGTCAAGTATGTACTGATCTGATTACCATTGACCTGACAGAGTATTGTTGTTTTTTTTCATCAGAAAAATCCCAGTAACCGTTCTGATTCTGGATAGGTACTTGGCTACTGACAATGGGGTCGTGCCATATCAAATGAGAGTAATAATAATGTGGATTAAGGGGATGATTTATTAATATTTCGCGGCACGGTTGGTGCAGTGGGTGAGCGATCGACTGCTACGCTGCGTGTCGCGGGTTCGATTCCCGCAAGGAATAAATAATTGTATGTGAGTTTCTATGTTTGTAAACGCATACACAAAATAATCATAGTAAGAGTATTTTGAGATAACATGAAAAAAAAATGTATTCAACACCTACTATGCCGAGGGTCACCAGCATGATTATCATGTTCTATTTTAAAAGCCTAACTAAATGCTAACTTCTACTTATATTTCCAGTTAAAATGTTAAATACAAGCCGTCTCAATAATACGGCACCTATTAAATGTGACGTCATAACCACAATACACGTGCAATGTATTAAAAACTGTTTCCTTAGCGTATACTTGAACTTGTAACCTTTACAGGCAGCTCACAGTTTGTGATAAAAATCCTTTTTAAACTTCAATTATGATCAAATGAAATAAAACAATGATCCTTCTAGCCAGTTTAGCGCGCTACAACTCGATATTATCCCTCGGGAAAGATAAATTAGGATAAAAAATATCCTATGTATTAATGAGGGTTATAAACTATCTGTATACCAAAATTTTATTCAAAATCGTTCTGTAGTTTTTGCGGGAAAGGGTACATCCAACAAACTTTCGCATTTATAATTAGTAAGATAGTAAGGAATCCTTTCAATTAAAATCACATGAAATAAAACAACGACTTATTGTGCATTGTGTTGGTTAGGTAATTGGCTAATTTAATAAGGTAATTAGGTAATAATACTTCACATTATCTATACGTACCTAAGTATCTGCGTCGAATTATCGGTTGCGATGACAACTCGTCTCATTAGCTATTTCGTCTCTTTCCCTATTACGTCACATTCACTAATACGTCACCTTGTGCATCTGGTCATTTTTATTAACTCGTCTCATGCTCTATTTCGTCTCTTCCCCAACTCATCCGACGCAAAAGTACAGACGCCAGCATATCAATCTACCCCAATGTGTCAAACTTTTTACTGCCCTGGGATCTGGAGGCGACTGCCCTCCAGCGCGTCTATGAGTGGCGCGTGGAGGCGCAGCGCCGGGGTGTATCGCCGCTGCCTCGAGAAGAGGTCCGGCACGATCTCAGGGCAGTATGGAGGGAACGACTGTCGCAACCGAGGTTCGGGCACCTCGCAATCGCGGCGCTAAGACCCCTCTTTGAGGAGTGGCTGGATAGACGTCACGGCGTCCTGACCTTCCCCTCGACGCAGGTCCTCGCCGGACACGGATGTTTCGGGTACCTGTGTCTGATGAGGAAGGAAGAAACCTGGGTGTCACCACTGCGAGGATCGCCTGGAGGACACGGTAGAGCATACGGTGCAGGGCTGCCCCGCTTGGGCAGAGCACCGCCGTGTCCTCACGGCGGCGATAGGCGGAGACCTCTCGCGCCCGGCATTGGTCGAGGCCATGCTGCGGGGCGAGACGGAGTGGGAAGCGGTCGCCTCCTTCTGCGAAGCAGTCATGCTCGCGAAGGAGGAGGCGGGCCGCGAGAAGGAGAGGACAGCGTCCAGGACCGCGCAGTGACGCGCGGTTTAAGATCTACACTCCTGTATCGACCTGTTCAGTTGACCGGCGCGGTTTGAGGCGGACGGACGCAAGGAGCGACGAAAAAAATGGAGGACGGCATATCAATGGATTTACTAATAGACGAAATTGAAAAAAGAGATGCGATTTGGAATCTTAGTGTGGGATATTAAGTCACAAACAGGCTTAAAGAAAGTCTTTGACTTAAAATAGGGTGCACCCAGTATCGTCTTTGCTTTCGACGGCGATGTCGCAGTTTGCGGTATAAAACCCACAAGCAAATTGCCTCCTCCACATCCATTTTCACTGAATGTTCACGCTAGACTGTCGCGCGCAAGCCGCCGCCATCTGAACAGGTGAATAGCGCGGCAGCGCGCGTCGTCGCGCGTTCATCTGAACTTAGCCTAATGCTCACGTAAATGGCTACACCGTACATCAGCGATACCACGTGTAACTCGTTTCGCTCTTCCAGTCGCATCACAAACCGCTGTCTAATGTCTAGCCTCAGCCTAAATCGTGTCTCAATAGCGGCGCACCTCGACTTGCACAGGTTCAAATTTTCCTACCCGAAGGATTTCCCGTAACTTTTTTTACTATAGGTAAAAAAACTTGGAAGTGAGAATAGCGAACACAATAAAAAGTAATTATTGAAAGTTTTTTTTTTGGGTTAAAAGAAAGTCACCAAATTAGACGTCCCGTCCCCTGGGCGTAAGGAATGGACTCTTACTGAATAAAAGTTGACCCTGTTCCTTTTGTTGCCTTTTACGTTCCAGGGCAAGGGTCCTTTTAAGATGGTCCCGTGATCCAAAACAACGTAATTGCGAAAGGCATTTGCTCAACAGTCAGTTGACGCAGCCAAACAGCACCATCAAATAATTCCCCCTCGATCCATAATTAAAACTTAATTACTAACTTCGACTAATTAGTCCGTCTAGCGAGCCCCTAGGTGAAACAATAAACAGTCACCATGATTAATGTTTCTACAGCGGCAGCGCCGCAATATGTATGCGATTTAAATAATAGTATTGACCTCGACTTTGTTAGAAATTCGTTTATTATACGTATTATAAACGATGCAGGAATGGGGCAGTTAAAGTTAACTGTTATACGTTCTGGCAAAGGTTAAGGCTTACTTACCCCGGTTATCGTAAAGTTATAAATATTTATGTGGGTGAAATTCTTTCATTTGCTGACCCAAAATCTATCTAACCAACTTATAATTGTTTATAAAAGTAAATGTATGTTTAGGCAAGTTATAATACCGTTACGAGTAACCCTTAGCGTAATAAACACATTAATTAAAATTCGTTTCTCTGTGTGTGCAACTGTGAACCATATATGATCCATCATGTGGGCCAAGTTGCCCATTTGGACCACCCCACAGAAAATGCCGTAAAACACAGCTTGCTAAATGTGGTCTTAGTTATTTCTTCTACTGCCTAAAAAGTAAGCCGTTATTTCCTGTGCGTAAAATTCAATTTAAAAAAATGCATCACTCTTATGAATGATTCCTGTAACATGGGAGCTTTTACAAGCTTTGAAACTCATACAAAACAGACTGACCCGGAACAACACCATTTGCGTCCGAAATCATTCATTCAATCCTTAATGCAAATTCCATTCCTTTGTTTTTGACGGCTAGTTCTGATTGGATGTCTTTACAGACTCGGATAGGAAATTCCATTTTGATCTGTTTGTAATAATCGAAGATAGCAAACGAGATAGATTATTAATTTCGGAAAGTCAAAGGATAGTCCGTGCGCAAATCGAACGCGCGACAACGCAGTAGTCAACATTCTCTATTCTCATTAAAATTTGCTGATGATCGACATCACATCGCGTGCTAGCCTGACGCGCGTGTTCTGCACGATATAATCCCTTCTGCGATAGCCACGTGCGCAAACAAAGAGCACAGCGCATTAGCTGCTAACTTATTAAGTAGAGACGTCATTATTGAATTGCCTTCACTTTCTAAGGCAATGTTTTATAATTAACTAGCGACTGGCCCTAGCTGGAAATAAAATACAACCTATGTCACTTACTTTTCTACACATCATCATCATCATATCAGTCGTAGGACAGTCCAAAGCTGAACATAGGCCTCGCTCATAGATTTCCAATAGGACCTGTTGGAAGCCGTTTGCATCCAGTGCGATTCGGTGATGTTCATCAGATTGTCTGTGCACCTTGCAAGCGCGGATGCCCTACGCTGCGCTTGCCGGTGCGTGGTCTCCATTCGAGAACGGCCCCATCTGCCATTAGTTCTGTGTGCCATGTGGTTTGTCCACTGCCATTTCAACTTGCTAATTCACTGGCCTATGTAGGCAACTTTTGGTTCGTCTACGAATCTCCTCATTTCTGATTCGATCACTCAGAGAAACTCCAAACACACAGCTAAGGAGTTTTATTGTTAATAGCTACAATCTTGATTTTAAGAGTGAATAGGTTACTTCTAGGCAAGCGTGGTTCACCGTTGATTACATCTTATCTTCAGGCCAAATTGTGGTCCAACGCGAGCTTAAAGAACTATTAGTAGTTTCAGACATTACTAGAGATTACAAACAAACTTGCAAACACAATTTTTACCTATTTATTACTATTATAGTAGATAGATAAGCTTTTGCTTAGCTACGCTCCCAGTCTCCCCGTCTAATTTTTCACCCGTCAAGTTTATGCATAAAGTTACCTATAACCGTCTCCAGGGTGCCATCCGTCTCTATTAAAGGTTCAGCAGTTTAGGTTTGAAAGCGCAACGAATAAATGAAAGAGGTCGATATTCAAGGTTATGTACCGATGGTTGAGGTCAGTCTGTGGATAGGTAACCATCGATTAAATGCTGACAGGCCTTTTTTTGCGATATTCCTGATGACCACAATTTCGGTTGATGGTAAGCGATGGTGTGATCGACGGTGAAGAAAACTTGCCTAGATGTAACTTATTCAATATTCACTCCTTGCTTTAAAAGATTTAAACGGTTTCTGTTTTTTGGCGCTAATACATTATCTTCACGGTTTAAAAAAAAAAAGTTCGAGCTGTCAATACAAATGGACAATTAAAAGCCAAAGTTAATGACTTAGGGTGTTGTTTCTGAATTGCAATACAATATCCACTCCTTCGATAACTTAAACTATGGATATCCCATGAATCGACTTATATTTTTCTAGTCGAAAACATTCCAAAAAGGTTTGTTGTCCTCCGGTCGTGCCCTTTGCACACATACCCCATCAATCATGCCAATGCTTTGTTAACCAAACAGTGTACACTTTTCTTATGCATGAAAGAAAGAAATGTGGCCACTAAAGGAAATTCGTTGGTAAAAGAAGGTGTATTTTCTTGTCACGAAACACGTACCTATGTGGTTCTGATATCCATATTTTATAAAACTTTTACTGCTGAAGTGTGCTCGCCTGAGTGATCGGTCTAAGATGTACAATTTACAACAGGGATAATCTCTCATTTAATGTTAGATTTTACCTGAATTCAGAACACAATCGTCTTTCTGCCTAAACGCATACAGAACAAGCTTAATTTTGTGTGCAATACAAAGAAACTTGCAGTAATAAATAAATGTTAATATTATTTAAAATTCAAAGACATTGCACTAAATGTTAAAATGCCAGGCTGCTTTTGAACAGTTTTGACAACTTAATTACGATTTTATGTGTGTAGAATCGAAAATAATTACTTCTATTCTATCCTAATTTAATAATCCAATATAAATTACCCTAATCATTAAAACTATCTTAAGATGTCTATTTGTACATTACAGTAGCAATGAAACACATCAACATTCCTCCACTATTACATTTACCAATCACAATCTTATAATCCCCAACCAATCTAAGAATAAAGACAGCTATACATTTACAAAACAAACCATATAAGATACAAACATACATACTAGAAGTAATAAAGTCTGAAGACTAAGCCACCCCCACACCCCATCCCCTGCTTACGACTGAAACTGAACACGTGAATTCAGTTCGAACTTGACTCTGCTCATGAACACACGTTTGCAGAAAAAAAAATATACAAAAAGTTAGTAGACAAAAGTGTCTGTATGTAATGCTCCCTACAATTTTATCAACGTTATTCATGTTCTACTTACTAGTGTTATTAATTCTAGTGTTCCCTATGTCTAGGTATACTAGATCTAATCTCTTGTTTGGTTATGATAATTGAGTGTTTTCTTTAATTGTTCTGAAGTTCAGTGACTTGGCGAAGTTTGCTAGTTTTTTTGTGGTTCTATTGTTTTGTTTTTTTGTGACTGTGAAGAATTGTTTGGTTGTTCTCGCCGAATTGTTGTGTTGACTGAAATATTTTTATCAGCGCGTACTATGGACTTTAAAAACATTGTGTAAAATTAAATAAACATTCAAAAATTAACTGTAATATCAGCTGTATTTTAAGCTAAAAATCAATAAACCAAAAATAAAATTGAGAGAAATCCTCAAAACAGTGTTGAAATATTATCATTTAAACCGTAAACACTAAAAAGGACTGACAGCTTATAGACATAAAGTTCAAAACCCAACTCAAAAAGAAAAAGACTTGCAATAAACTAACAGAAAAACAACACGTCAAGACATCTTCAACTTTAAGCCAACAAGTCTATAAGCTCTAAAATACCGTGCAAGAAGGAAGACCGCGCTGCGATAGCGGTCGCGAAGGGCGGTACGATCTTCAAGATTCTGCGGTACGAACGGCGATGCATCCCGCTGGACACAGCCAACATGGTGCTCAAAGTGAAAGTCCGGCTAAAGTACTCGCAGAACCATATTGTTTGGCTGTTTAGACGTGTAAGTTATGTCTATACACTATTCTTGTAGGTATAACTTACTTGATTGGCTAGTGAAACTCCAAAGTTTGACAAAAGAATACTGTTTTTTTTTTTGTTTTGGTTCATTTAAAAATCGATGATGCACAGTACGTGTGCGGAGTTTCGCTAGCTGAATTTATTTTAGCCTAAGGCATTTAGCTCTGTCCTTTTTAATATGGACGGAACCAATTGTCATAGCAACCCCGTATCAGTTCAACATTAGCGCCTGCAGCTTAGACATACGAGATAATTTCCTAATATTAAGGCACCCAGGGAATCGAACTGAATTTGCTAATTTTATAACCGAAACACAAGACTCCTAGCAACTGCGCTTTGCATACTATGAGACGGCACATATTATAAGTTAAAAATCTCAAGTGTTATTTTGTACTAAGAAACATGCGTCGCAAATCGCAATAAAATATCAATAGTTAGGACACTGCCTTTTCCAAAATCCAATAATGACTAAATTAAAATTATGACCTTTGAAAACAGTTCTCTTCTATACTTTCAATTTTCACCCTACAGTCCCATCTGGAAACTACGTTTCCATTTATGAAGGTAGAATTCAGGTAAAACATATCACTCTAATCTCTAATATATAAAAATCAATTGCTGTTCGTTAGTCTCGCTAAAACTCGAGAACGGCTGGACCGATTTGGCTAATTTTGGTCTTGAATTATTTCTGGAAGTCCAGTGTAGGTTTAAAAGGTGAGGCGGTACGAAGTTTGCCCGGTCAGCTAGTCTCTATTGTATAAAAATCAATTGCTGTTCGCTAGTCTCGCTAAAACTCGAGAACGGCTGGACCGATTTGGCTAATTTTGGTCTTGAATTACTTCTGGAAGTCCAGGGAAGGTTTAAAAGGTGAGGCAGTACGAAGTTTGCCCGATCAGCTAGTAAATAATAAATATAACCCGCCATGAAACTAGTAATACGTCATAAAGAAATTGCAGCGACCTTTTCAAATATTCACGACTACTACCAATCAAGTTGTCGGTCTATATTAGGACGGCTCACACACCCACTCTTGTAGGGTGACCATAACCTTAGTGTTAGGTTGGATAGGTACAGATATTTTTGCCTATCGTGTAATCTATTCGAATAGGATAGTAATATTGAGACGTGGGGACACCATTGAACCTTTATTGTCCCAATGCTGGGCAAAAGTCACAGACTCGCGCTGTTCTGGTTTTAATCTAACCAATTTTAGAGAATTTGGGACTTCAACATAATTGGCTAAATGTACTGCTTATGCTGTGCCGTTCATTTGAGCTAAGCAACAATATCCAGTGATATTGTTGTTTACATTGTCAATAAGAAGAAAAATGCAAACAAATTCATGAATCAGGAATTTTCTTAAATATCAATGTGAATGTTATAATTAGTAGATAGTTTGTAAAACAATTGTTGTTGAGATTTCCATCAAGAATTTTTAGCAATAAATTCACTTTCCATTAGGGCTGAAACAGAACTGGTGAAATTTCGATAGGTATAGGTATACTTACTTCTTCTACCTGTTTCGCGAAATACAATATAGGTTAAAAATAATAAAAAATATACATTTTTTTTTTCAATTAACCTATGCTGTGTTATCACTGGACAAAATCCTCCCCTAATACCTTCTAGGATGTGTCCTTGTCCCATGTGGAAAATTAAGTAAAAAAAATATATGTTATTCCTGCAAAATCGCGACTTCGCTATGGTGACACTACACCCAGTAAATTAAAGTGAGTTTGAAAACTACAGCGTGGTGCGGTTTCGCCGTGAACTTGCCCTTGAAGGGCGCCCTCTGACCTTACGGACTCGCGACGATAGCCATCGGTCTCGCCGTAAGCGCTGTAATGTGTCTTTATTTATATGGCGGGGAATAGAAAAGGGTAATTAAGCTGATGGAATATTGTAGCATCTTGAACATAAACTCACGGCTTTTTCCCGAGGGGGTAGGCAGACGTAACTGCGGAAAGCTTCATGCTATCCTTACATATGCCTTTCGCCTCGTCCGCTTTCATACATTTGGTCATACAAGCACGCTGGTTGCGTCCACCTGAGCTTTCTGAATCTTTTGTATGTAGGTATGGCTGTTTTGTAATTTTGAAGATACGCACAGAGGGAAGTCCATAAACGCTGGTTCTAATTAAGAACCGTTCAAACGTCATAAAATTTTAAGCAGGCTTATACATTCATCCCAGGCGGGTGGGTCGATATCTGGATAAACATTTTTGTACAATCCAGCATCTTCAGACTCCTTGAAAACTTTATTAAATTTATCTGTGTTAGCTTGGTTGGTCTTCTACCAAGCTTGTTAGCTTGGTTGGTCTTCTACCAAGCTCATAAAAAGGTTTACATTACTGTTTTTTGGCTTATGCCAAAGCGGATGTAAACACATTAGTCTTTTATCGGTAACCTGAGTATTTCGCTCGATTGAGTTATACTCGAACAAAATATCTTAGTGTGCAAACTTTTTGCTAGACCTGAACTTTTCAACAAAATCAGTGGGTCCTAATAAGCAGAATCTTGTTTGTTTCGCTTTTAAAACGAATTTAGTAACCTTTTTTTAAGGACATAGATAAAAGTTTAGCGTTTCTCACATGCATCGGTCCGATTATTATTTTTAAACTTATTACTTAAGGGAACTACTGTGCAGTACTACGTCATTCGGGAAAAGCTGATAGACTTAACTTGAACAGTGCCGAGCCTATTAAAACATAATTCAGACGCTAGAAGCTGAACGTAGTTTACCAATCGGCAGAAGCAGAATAGTCTAATGAAGTTAGACGACGAAAATACTTCATGCTTCTGATCTTTCCTAAGTGGAGGATCCGTATAACTAACCAGCATTATTACATCCAGGGTCGCGGCCTGACGGGTTTGAAGAACCTGGGCAACACATGCTATATGAACTCCATCATCCAGTGCCTCAACAACACCGCCATACTCGTCACCTACTTCTGCAACGGACAGTATCTGGAACATGTCAACAGGTATGGTTCCTTCTATGTTCGTGGAAGCCACTATATGTTTTATTTACTAATGACAAAATAAAGTTTATTGTTTGAGTAAGCAAGCTGAAGTGGGACTGGGCTGTTCAGTAGTAGACTGCGATAGGCTGAATTTATTCAAAATAAATGTTAGCGGAGCAGTATGTAGTTAGTAAGAGTCTGACAGTCCCTTCCGCGTTCTACTCAGGGCGGGAGGAACTATTTGATGATTCTACATTTCAAAAAAGCGGTATGACGGAGATCTTGTCATATTGTAAACTATTATTGAAACGTTTTTATGCTGACTAGTATTTGCATTTCAAACTACATACCTATTTTGACATGGGTGAGGCCTTCCATACTTTTAGATTACATTCAGAGGCTAGAATGTTGTGGAAAAGCAGTAAATTTATTTCTGCTTTTTTTCTTTCTTAAATCAAAACTGATGATGATGCCAATTACCCGATTTCGGCCACAGTGACTGCATAGTGCATTAGTGACTTTATAGAGTAGCTTTGTTGATAGCTTTGACGTCTATTCAATAGACTTTTGGACGAAAAAACATGCCATGCATAATGCTGACGTGTAGCTTCTAAGATTACCTTGAGATATAAAATAAGTAAGTTTACCCTGCAGGTCCCACAGCACTCGTGGCGCGATAGCAGAAGAGCTGGCGGCGGTGGTGCGCGCGCTATGGTCCGGACAGTACCGGTTCATAGCCACCAGGGACCTCCGGGTAAGGAACCTCACACCACACACCCTTATCATCATCATCTTCAGAAGAGCTGGCGGCGGTGGTGCGCGCGCTATGGTCCGGACAGTACCGGTTCATAGCCACCAGGGACCTCCGGGTAAGGAACCTCACACCACACACCCTTATCATCATCATCTTCAGAAGAGCTGGCGGCGGTGGTGCGCGCGCTATGGTCCGGACAGTACCGGTTCATAGCCACCAGGGACCTCCGGGTAAGGAACCTCACACCACACACCCTTATCATCATCATCTTCAGAAGAGCTGGCGGCGGTGGTGCGCGCGCTATGGTCCGGACAGTACCGGTTCATAGCCACCAGGGACCTCCGGGTAAGGAACCTCACACCACACACCCTTATCATCATCATCTTCAGAAGAGCTGGCGGCGGTGGTGCGCGCGCTATGGTCCGGACAGTACCGGTTCATAGCCACCAGGGACCTCCGGGTAAGGAACCTCACACCACACACCCTTATCATCATCATCTTCAGAAGAGCTGGCGGCGGTGGTGCGCGCGCTATGGTCCGGACAGTACCGGTTCATAGCCACCAGGGACCTCCGGGTAAGGAACCTCACACCACACACCCTTATCATCATCATCTTCAGAAGAGCTGGCGGCGGTGGTGCGCGCGCTATGGTCCGGACAGTACCGGTTCATAGCCACCAGGGACCTCCGGGTAAGGAACCTCACACCACACACCCTTATCATCATCATCTTCAGAAGAGCTGGCGGCGGTGGTGCGCGTGTTAGAAACAGGATGTTTGTGTAATATTTATTGATATTAATATAGACTTTATTGTCAAGTTCAGATATCAGGATGGTTAATGTTATTTATTTACTGTATGTAAAGTATCTCTAAGGACTTTCTTACAGCAATGGGTTTATAAATAAAAGCACAAAATCAAGACTAGGTATTTTATTATCAAGCTACCTCCGTTCGCAAACTCTAGGTCTTCGTGGAGAAGAACGGAGAAAGAAACTCCACGGCAACATATTTTATATTTTATCAGATATACACTTCATAAAAATACATAATTAACAGCAATATTCTTATCATAATAAATATCAATTAACTTACATTTTCATTGTAGTACATTAGGACACCAATTATAACTTTCAGCATCACACACTTGTATTCTCTATTATTATATCACATTAAATAAACCGTTCACTACTTTGGACACGTCTTAACTCTTTGAACACTTGCAGCGTAATGACTACCGATGTGACGGTACATCTATTTTTATAAACTTAGTATCGTACCACTTCCATCAAATATTACCGCCATCATTAACCAATCACAGATCGTCAAACACTGTATTTAAATAATTAATAAAATAGGCAATAATAAACAAATCATGTACAGTAGAACCATTTTAAACTTAATTAGATAATTTAGAAATTCAGTAAGTATTTATTTGCAGCCTTAATTTAATTCGATAAATATTTGAACGTCAATTGATTTCGTTCGGAAATCAGTTGATCGTTGTTCTAAATATCTTACTGTTATTAATTACATATTATAAATTATTATCAATTACATATTATAAACTATTATTAATTACGTATTATTTACTTATTATTATTTTTAGATAAATCTAACACGGCCATACTGACAAGTACTTCGCTCTCGAAGTACCTAATTAATTATATTCAAGAAGTGTCTGGCCTTGACATATTAGTTCTATTATTTGCTGCACATGAGTTTCAGACTAATATCAGGGCAATGACCGACCAGCAGTTCATAATTTTAATAGTCAGTTCATAATTACAATATTCAGTTCATAATTACATTACTCAGTTCATAATTACAATAATCAATTCATAATTACAATAACCAATTCATAATTACAATATTCAGTTCATAATTATAATATTCAGTTCATAATTACAATATTCAGTTCATAATTACAATAATCAGTCATAATGTCGAATAATCAGTCCATAATGTCAATAATCAGTCCATAATATCAATAATCAGTCCATAATGTCAATAATCAGTTTATAATGTCAATAATCAGTTTATAATGTCAATAATCAGTTTATAATGTCAATAATCAGTTTATATTGTCAATAATTAGTTTATAATGTCAATAATCAGTTCATAATGTCATTAAAAAGTTCATAATGTCAATAATCAATTCATAATGTCAATAATCAGTTCATAATGTCAATAATCAGTTCATAATGTCAATAGTCAGTTCATAATCGTCATAATATCAGTAATCGTTTCATAATCATCATATTATCAGTAATCGTTTCATAATCATCATAACAGTCATCGTTTCATAATCATCATAAACATCAGTAATCGTTTCATAATCATCATAACATCAGTAATCGTTTCATAATCATCATAACATCAGTAATCGTTTCATAATCATCATAACATCAGTAATCGTTTCATAATCATCGACCTTACTGGGCAGACCAAACACCCGCAGTCAGTGAAGCTCAATCACCCGCAGCCAGTGAATGTCATACCACAGTTAAGGTTTTAATTGATCCATAATACAATAATGACTTAAAACTAATCATAATAAACCTTTACCAATATAAAATACTATTCATAAACGGTAGCAAAATAACACTTATTTCACTTAATCTCTAGATTCATCTTAGCTTGATTTTTTTTTATTTACAAAGTGTACGTATATCAAAGACATTATTATGACTTCTATCACTTGTTCATTTTTAATTTTCTTTTGCATATTATTGTGTATTTATGCCTTGTACCTGTACTAATAAAATGTTATTTCCTTCTTTTTTTTTTTTTTGCTACATGAATCAAAGGGATTTGCATTTTATTTTCGAAAGGAATTTACGAAATGTGTTTAATTTTATATTTCAATATAAAAGTCACCAGCTCGGTTATTCTGACAATTATTATTATCTTTGCAAATAGTGTTGTCTAGTAGAGACCTTGAGAGAGATTTTTTAACCGATTTACTTAGCTATACTTTTAATTTGAAGACCAAGATTCAAATCGTATTTCGGTTCCTTTGATCAAATAATAATAGTTTTCACATTATACAAGTCGAGTTTTGTTCCATTCCATCATATGTATTTAAGTTTGTAAAGACGTCAACTTTTTGAACAAAGCCATACTTTAAAGCACCTTTTTATTTTATGAGACAAACAGTAAACTGATGTTAAAACCACATACCCATAGCAAAATCAAAAAGATTATTCTTCTTTTTTTAACAAATATAAACTGAATCGTATCTAATGAAAATGACCTCCCGATTAAATTGGTCATTGAACACAAGATCTACATCTACTCTGGCTCTATTTAATATCAAAGCTAATAAGCCAGTCAAAATAATACATCAAATGACCATCAATTTGTATTTAAAAAAAATTAAAAATAGTTGATAAAAGAGTGTCCAAATTGTTTTAAAGAAGTGTTTTTTTTTTTTTGTTTTGTTAGGCCACTATTTGTAATTCATTCGAGCTTTATGTTTCATTTCTAGACTAGATCATATTGTTTTTTTTGACTCGAAATAATATATTATAATTTACAAAAATGATCAATAGGTAAACATTTATTTGTAAGCTGCGTAATCTTTTCTAGTAGTATCGGATTTAATGTCGATTTTTTACACTGGGTTGGCATAGGGACTTTTCTAGCGGGGCCAGCGGGGCCTATGAACTATGAATTTTGTTCTATGAATAGGGGAAACACCAACATGTATATTTTTAAAAAATGAAGGGAATAACCACTAATCCATTGAATAACTTTCTTTTGACAGTCGAAATTAGGAACCACAATTTTTGATTTGATAATAACCAATGTTGTTTATCAATTCACATTGTTACAACTTTGATTGTTTTGAACTTGAAATTATCATATACTTATGTTTCAAAAATAGGTGTTATCTTGTACCAAACAAATCCTGGTACTGAGGCATTATATTGAATAATTTACTAATCACAACAAACAAAAAATAATGGTCAAAAATATAATATAGCAACAGCATTGACTCGAATAGGTTTTATGTAAAGTAAGCTATTTATACCCCTAAATATTAATTTATTTTCGTTTAGTATCTAGTCATTTGTTATAAAAGGGATTTTTTAAGCTTAATACAATGTTTTACACTCGTTTAATCTTTGTATTTAAACGTGTGAGAAAAAAAAAACACTGTTTTCAATTCAAACCAATTTCAACTTGTGTTTCGAAAGAACTTGTTTTAATCATGCCAACACTGGCATTTGGAAAATGAGAGATAGATTAAAAAAAACAAAAATGTCAATAGTTAACTCTCATAAATTTTTCGGATCAAAAGATATTTTGTCTCGTTTACCCTTTTTACTTTCTCAAGCAACAACTATTATTATTATTTTTTGTTTCGCGAAAATAATACTTTTATGCCAAAGGAAACCTGATGTGTAAATGAATTTTTTTCTTTGCTGTTTTACTGTTTGTTGGCCCTAGTATATTTAAAATTTGATTAACCAATTTGAGTAACCAATTTCTTATTAATCGACTCGTTTTTTTCAAATACTTAATTATTTAAAGGTGGTAATTATGCAACAGGTATTGCAATTTCATCAACCAATTATTTTAAAACAGTCATTTTTATAAATATAATGTAAATAGTCTTTTTTTATACAACTGCCCGACATCACTTTCTTTTGATGTATTTTCCTTTTCTTTTTAAATTTCGTTAAAATTTTAATAAAGCCAAACCCTACAACACAATTTCAAAAAAAAAAACTATTCATATTTAGGACCTTTTCAATTCACTTTTGGATTAAAACATTAAATAAATATTAAAGCAGAGCCTCTGGAGGCCTTACCGACATTTGCCCATGATTCATATTGTGGTGCAGAAGTTCTCGTTACGTTATCCTCGGCATGGCTTCGATCCTTTTCAGCAGCATCGCAGTCCAGCGGCTGTTCAAGATTGTAGCAAGTTTTCATCGCCCTTCTAAATCCCGATTCATCCACCCGATGACGTCTCAGCTTTCAACAGGGATGTGCCGATTGATAGCTCCAACGTTGATTATGAAATGTAAAAAGGAAGTTCATTAGAATTAATAAATAGGTTAGGGCACTTATCCCACTTCTGATGTTAGAAACAGGATGTTTGTGTAATATTTATTGATATTAATATAGACTTTATTGTCAAGTTCAGATATCAGGATGGTTAATGTTATTTATTTACTGTATGTAAAGTATCTCTAAGGACTTTCTTACAGCAATGGGTTTATAAATAAAAGCACAAAATCAAGACTAGGTATTTTATTATCAAGCTACCTCCGTTCGCAAACTCTAGGTCTTCGTGGAGAAGAACGGAGAAAGAAACTCCACGGCAACATATTTTATATTTTATCAGATATACACTTCATAAAAATACATAATTAACAGCAATATTCTTATCATAATAAATATCAATTAACTTACATTTTCATTGTAGTACATTAGGACACCAATTATAACTTTCAGCATCACACACTTGTATTCTCTATTATTATATCACATTAAATAAACCGTTCACTACTTTGGACACGTCTTAACTCTTTGAACACTTGCAGCGTAATGACTACCGATGTGACGGTACATCTATTTTTATAAACTTAGTATCGTACCACTTCCATCAAATATTACCGCCATCATTAACCAATCACAGATCGTCAAACACTGTATTTAAATAATTAATAAAATAGGCAATAATAAACAAATCATGTACAGTAGAACCATTTTAAACTTAATTAGATAATTTAGAAATTCAGTAAGTATTTATTTGCAGCCTTAATTTAATTCGATAAATATTTGAACGTCAATTGATTTCGTTCGGAAATCAGTTGATCGTTGTTCTAAATATCTTACTGTTATTAATTACATATTATAAATTATTATCAATTACATATTATAAACTATTATTAATTACGTATTATTTACTTATTATTATTTTTAGATAAATCTAACACGCGCGCTATGGTCCGGACAGTACCGGTTCATAGCCACCAGGGACCTCCGGGTAAGGAACCTCACACCACACACCCTTATCATCATCATCTTCAGAAGAGCTGGCGGCGGTGGTGCGCGCGCTATGGTCCGGACAGTACCGGTTCATAGCCACCAGGGACCTCCGGGTAAGGAACCTCACACCATACACCCTTATCATCATCATCTTCAGAAGAGCTGGCGGCGGTGGTGCGCGCGCTATGGTCCGGACAGTACCGGTTCATAGCCACCAGGGACCTCCGGGTAAGGAACCTCACACCACACACCCTTATCATCATCATCTTCAGAAGAGCTGGCGGCGGTGGTGCGCGCGCTATGGTCCGGACAGTACCGGTTCATAGCCACCAGGGACCTCCGGGTAAGGAACCTCACACCACACACCCTTATCATCATCATCTTCAGAAGAGCTGGCGGCGGTGGTGCGCGCGCTATGGTCCGGACAGTACCGGTTCATAGCCACCAGGGACCTCCGGGTAAGGAACCTCACACCACACACCCTTATCATCATCATCTTCAGAAGAGCTGGCGGCGGTGGTGCGCGCGCTATGGTCCGGACAGTACCGGTTCATAGCCACCAGGGACCTCCGGGTAAGGAACCTCACACCACACACCCTTATCATCATCATCTTCAGAAGAGCTGGCGGCGGTGGTGCGCGCGCTATGGTCCGGACAGTACCGGTTCATAGCCACCAGGGACCTCCGGGTAAGGAACCTCACACCACACACCCTTATCATCATCATCTTCAGAAGAGCTGGCGGCGGTGGTGCGCGCGCTATGGTCCGGACAGTACCGGTTCATAGCCACCAGGGACCTCCGGGTAAGGAACCTCACACCACACACCCTTATCATCATCATCTTCAGAAGAGCTGGCGGCGGTGGTGCGCGCGCTATGGTCCGGACAGTACCGGTTCATAGCCACCAGGGACCTCCGGGTAAGGAACCTCACACCACACACCCTTATCATCATCATCTTCAGAAGAGCTGGCGGCGGTGGTGCGCGCGCTATGGTCCGGACAGTACCGGTTCATAGCCACCAGGGACCTCCGGGTAAGGAACCTCACACCACACACCCTTATCATCATCATCTTCAGAAGAGCTGGCGGCGGTGGTGCGCGCGCTATGGTCCGGACAGTACCGGTTCATAGCCACCAGGGACCTCCGGGTAAGGAACCTCACACCACACACCCTTGTCATCATCATCTTCAGAAGAGCTGGCGGCGGTGGTGCGCGCGCTATGGTCCGGACAGTACCGGTTCATAGCCACCAGGGACCTCCGGGTAAGGAACCTCACACCACACACCCTTGTCATCTTCGTCCTAACGCCTTGACTGTGAATTTCAGTATTTTACAAGGAGCGACTCCCTATCTGGGTAAATACGTGTAATAAAAGGGGTTATTACACGTATTTACCCCTCAGGAAACTCACTATGATAAATGTTCTCCCATCTGCAAACCACACTCGGCAAGCGCTGCTAAACCGATCTGTGCGCTTAAAAATATAAAAACTTTTTCAAAAAAAAAATGTAACAGCCTTCAAAAACAACCACAAAAATGGCAAAAGTGCCTTTGTTTTTTTTTATTTCATTGTCTTTTTTTGCCACCGACTTCCGAAAGAAAAGTTATTTTGTAGGTTATTTTAACCATATTTGTGGATGTTTTTGAAGGCGGTTACATTTTTTTTAAGTTTTTATTTTACTCTTTTTAGTTTAAACAATGATATTCTAATAAACAGATAAGTTATACACTTACAAAACAGCAGAAAAACTGTTCCGCGCCGAGCGGCAGCACACATACACACTTTTTTATTCACACATTACATTTCACTACAAGTAAAAAGGATAGCTTGATAAAACCAATAAGAAAAGAAGTGACAGCTAGATGTTGTCAATTGCGCGTGAATGTAAACAAACATTATTCAAGCCACCAATCATCGCACGTTGGCATCACGACAGAGATAGATAGAGAGAGAGATAGAACAAATATAATATTACGAAAATAATTGAAATATATTAATAAATCGAAGTATTGTACGTACTTACGTGTGTTATGAGATCCTTTGTGTTTTATTAGCTTTGGTATCATAATTGGTACACTTTCTAAATACACACAATGGCATTTTGGATGGTAATTACGTAGCAGCGCGCAACGTGTCACTCGTAGTCGTGCGAGAAACAGACTAAAAGCAATACGTCCCAATTAGGACGTTTTCTAGTCTTCACGTTTTGCGCGCTCATAACATATCTGTTTACTAAAATATAATTGAGTTTAAAAATTCAGCCCGAATTATTGTCAAATACATCATTATCTTACATGTGCACTAGAATTTTGTAATCCGTAGCACCGGTAATAACATCGCTCATGTACACAATAAGCTAATAAAATTCCCATCTCAAAAACTACTGAACCGATTTTGATGAAACTTGCATTATTCCCTAAGTTAAATGATACCTAGTACAACAAAAAAAAATAACTTAAATCGGATTTGTAGTTCCGGAGATATACGAACTCAAACTAAATCAGTCGATGCCTAATCCTTACTGTTAAGGAGTTGTACCTTCCATCATCAGCTCAGCTACATGAGATGATGATTACCATACGCAAGTACTTAAATTACTTCATAAGTTTGCGAAAAACTATATGTGGGCCTATAAAATTCGAGGGCTGCCCTCGATTTCTCCAGGGTCCAATCATCAGATCCTGACTTGGTGACAATGGTCCCATTGTCACCTAGTCAGGATCAGAAGTAACTCCTTTCGAACAAAGAAAGAATTTTGAAAATCGGTCCACAATTGGCGGAGTAAACGCGTAACAAACATACAAAAAAAAAACATACCGTCGAATTGATAACCTCCTTCTTTTTGAAGTCGGTTAAAAATATATCCTAATTTATTGCAGAACACAATTGCAATCTTAGAAGGAGAATTGTGTTCTGAAACGAGAGTATTCAAATTTACCTCTCGTATAGCGGTTTCTTTCGATATGAATATTTATATAATTTAAAAAGTTATCACACTTATAGACTTGAAATTTTACATCTATCTTAAGTCTCTGTTATAACATACCATTTCTACCTTTACAATATTGTAATAATTACCTTGTTCTTGTTTTGATTGTCTGAGTTGATCGAGAAAACAACTCTAATTGTTCCTTTTATGTAGTTTTCCATCGATCTAAAGTTACATTGACACTTTGTTCCTCTCCAGAACGAGGTGGGCAAGCACCAGCGCGCGTTCCGCGGCTGCGAGCAGCAGGACTCGCACGAGTTCCTCACCATCCTGATGGACTGGCTGCACCTGGACCTGCAGTTCAGCATTAACGTTCCGCCGCACAAGGTACACCACTCCTAACTATAAAGTGCGCTCGGATAGCAGGACGAATTTCGTACATTGACCCTGTCACTCCCGCGTAAATGTAATGAGTTTCGCTTGCACAGATGCAATAGCCGCCATCTATGCAAGCGAGATTCATTATACAAGGTGTTGATTTGCATCCTACTCAAATTCAAGGACGTAATTATGCTGATGATTCTCGACCCACAACAACAATAAAATAGGTAGGTATTTTTTTATTATTTTTTTCCTGTTTACTGAAATCCGTAAGTATGAACCAGCCGTATTTAAAGGCGGCGCGTCTGTTACTAGCCCTATAACTGCGCTTTCACACACAAACAAACTCAAACATTCATATACAACGCATACGCAACAATCATTCACTACATCAATCCCACCCCAACCAACCACGGCGCGGGCGCTCTCCCGCGCACGCGCCTTGCCACGCTCCCGCGGCTACATTTAACTAGCAAATCTTTAAAAAACATTTTTATACTTAGTAGGTACCTAGATCGGGGTAGGTATTATTGCCGGTCCTAAACCCGTTAAGAAGGAAGGAAAATTTCAAATCAACCAATATAATCCACAAATAAAAACAAAATCACTACGAAAAGTTTAGGCTAAACGATAGCACTAAAGCAAAACTTAAATTTTATTAATCATCTGATAGCAGGTCAGTGAAATTTTTATGGCGTCTAGTATTACTGTCATTAGTAAGATTCCGTATTATACTGATGCTTAAAATGAGTTAAATGACAATAATGTGGGTGATTTTCGAAATAAAATTAGGTAAAATTATTACTACCGGTCGCTAAGGTCATTTCTCGGTCGCACACGCTTGAATTTAGTAAAGACGTAGAAATTCACGCACACAGATGTTTGTCGATGTGTGCGTAGACTACGTAGGCTGCGTAGTCGGGTGATTCTCTTTAATTTGTATTGAATTAAGGGTTTAATTCTGAAATACTGTTAAATTTCAACAACAAAAAAATGCAGCGCTTATTAGTTAGGGCCCGGTACTGTACTTTCAATTGATTATTTATGTCTTTTACGACAACCCCCTGAAAGGACAATGTCCAGAATGGCCCTATGCAACAAAATGTATTGGTATACACGATAATTAACTGTCTATTTTATTATATTAGTTGCAAATACTTTTGTAACACGGACTAGCTGTATGCCAAAATGAACAATAAAAAGTATTTTACGAGACTAATAACATTAATGGCCGCCATCTTCACCAAACGTCATGTCGTGTCGATAAAGAATAGTGATGGCCAATTGATTGTAATCGATCTACTGAATTTTTAATTTCCTTAAAGTATAATTTAAATCGATTCGAATCGTAAGCCAATGTATCGACTTACAAAAAAATCGTGGTCTAAAAGATCGGTTTCTAAAAAAATCGATTTTATTTTTCAAGTTTACATTTATACTTAATAAAAACATTATCCATTTCATGAAAAACAAGAAAGATCATTTACTGATCAAGATGATCAGTAAATCAGATTTTTTCGATAAAAAAAAAATCGATCTATTGAACCTGAAAAATCGTTTCTTCGATTAATCGATTTCAGATCGTCTTCCCTAGTCACTTGTCACTGTCAGTCTACTGATGATTACAATAGCGTCGCTTGCTGTTTGTAATTGTTTGTATCGGTGTGTTTTGGTGACTTTTAAACTGCATAGGTACCTACCCAATTATCTAGGGAGGTTCTTAAAATAGCCAAATATATTATGATATTACTTTTCAGTTTCTAAAAATCACTAAGCTATGAAAAACTATGCCTAATATTCGTTGTTATGGTTCGATTATAACCTCAAAATCTGATTCTTTTTTTGGAATATGTCTCTTCTGCAGCTAGTCCGCTATAAAAATAAGATCATATAGGAGTTTACTAATGATCGACAACACAAAATATAATTTTCCGATGCTCTTGGCTCCAGGGCGAACAATGTATGGGCGCAGAGCAATCTCCTTTGACGAGGATGCAAAACAACACCTTGTATTTACGTGGAGTGACAGGGTCAATGTACGAAATTCTTCCTGCTTTCCGACCGAACTTTAGCTAATATAGACCTATGCACGAAAAGAACTCCTAATTTCAATGCAACGTACATCAATTATGTGTTATTTATACACCGTGACTTTTTAGTCGTCTTACAAAAGCAGCCCAGTTCATGTATCCAATGACTAGAACACGTTTATAATAAAAAAATATGTATTTAAGAGATTTGAAAAATTTAATTATAAAACTTTAATTGGTTATTATGACACAAGGCGTAGTTAGAAACGCACGAAAATGGAAATGGAATGATCTACCCGACTATTGCGCTGGGTAGGTATACTCTACAGATTGATACGTAAACATTTTAACATGGTGTTTCATATTTCTAATGTACCTATTTAATAAAAATAAAAATTATTATTAACGATTTAAAAAAAAATAAACTCGCCTAGAGGTATTTTAGGTCGGATACATTAAGTGGACGACTTTTGTAAGACGACTAAAAAGTCACGGTGTATAGCGATAGTCTCGCGTTTGACCAGTAGCTCGCCTGGTGGTGAGCGAAGGTCGACGCTGAAGCACGCTCGCCTAGAAGTAACCTATTTACTCTTGACTTGAACACCCCAACGTTATAGTTGCATATTTATCTTTCTCTTTCGCACATCCTCGATTTCTCACCAGGTGGCGCTGCCAAGTGCATAGCCATGGCAGCGCATCGCTGATCATTGGCGTCTTTTTCCGCTTAGAAGAAGGTTGTCGAGACAACCTCTAGTAAATTATTATTATATCTACAATATAAAAATAAGTCGGATTTTCCTTCCTGACGCTATAACTCCAGAACGCGCGAACCGATTTCCACGGTTTTGCACTCGTTGGAAAGGTCTCGGGCTCCGTGAGGTTTATAGCAAAGAAAATTCGGGGAAAAAAAAAATTGGTCGAATTACGCTACGAATTGCTGCCCCATCCACCGTATTCTCCAGATTTGGCCCCTTGTGACTTCTTTCTGTTTCCTAATCTGAAAAAATCACTCGCCGGGAATAGATATGGATCGAATGAGGAGGTCATCGCCGCCACGGAGGCCTATTTTGCAGAGTTTGACAAAAACTATTTTTCGGACGGGTTAAAAAAGTTGGAGCATCGCTGGGCTAAGTGTATCGAACTAAAAGGAGACTATGTTGAAAAATAAATTGCCACTTTTCCAAAATTTTCGTTTACTTTTTGTAGGCTAAGTATTTATTGAATGACCCTCGTACAAGCTAGAATGGCTAATCTTTTATCTTGGGCACGTCGTGTTCAAGGTAGTATAACAACCGTTCAGTTGCATAATAAAATCTCTGAAGTATTCGCGGACGGTAAATATTATAAAGTGTCCTCAAATATGATTCAACTTATTTGTGGTCATCGTGCAGAAATAATGCAAACGCAAAGAGATCGGATATAATAAATAATGTTCGTGATCTTCTTGTTCAGTCAGTGTTGCGCAAAATTCCAATCAGTTGGTTTTTAGTCCTGAGATGCTGTCATTTACGTTGGAAAAGAATGGAGGTGTTAAGACTTTCTTGCCCCCAAATAAATCCAGTGGCTTCAAACCTACTTCGCAAGCAGGATATAAGAAGATAACTCGCTACCCCCCGCAGGGGTCAGCTTATTATAGGGCACCCTCCAGGGTGCCCGCCAAGTGTGCTGCACTGCGCCATGCTTCCAGCCCTCGCAGGGCTGTGGACACAACCACACCTCACAGAGGTCGGGTCATGGCCATCTCTCGCAGGGAAACGGCAATAACAATAAAGGAACAAACACGTGGGCCTAGCTAGAACTATTATGGGCCCTTTCGTTCACGAGGAGTTCACCAGCAACCAGCAGGCTAACAAGTAGGAGACTACCAGAAATAACAGAAAACGAGCTTCTGCCACCGAATATCCCACGGAGGATAAGCAGATTTTGGCAATCAGAGCAGGCCAGTTAACGTTCTATGTCGATCGTTGGAATTCGAAAGAGAAAAAAACCCTTCTTCGCATAATAAAAGGTTATCACATTCCTTTCATCAAAAAACCGCCTCTAATGACACCCAATCCAAAAAGCCTATTTCAAACAAAGGTGACCGAGGCAATGTCAACTATCATATCTCAATTGATAACGCAAGAGGTGCTAGAAGAAGTTTCACACTCCGAGTTTCTTGTCCTCAATGTTTCTGGTCCCCAAAGCCGATGGTACCAGCCGGCTTATTTTGAACCTAAAACATTTGAACGATTTTGTTAACACGGAGCCATTCAGGCTCATAAATGTGTCACGCACGACTGGCTGTGCAAAGTCGACCTGTCCCAGGCTTACTTCAATTTGCCAATACACCAGTCAGACAGACGCTTTCTACGTCTCAGTTACAGAGGAAAATTACTACAAATGACCTGCCTTCCTTTTGGGCTCAGCACAGCCCCCAAAGTCTTCGCGACCTTAACAAACTAGGTAGCGCGGTCACTAAGGAGGGTGCTATAATACCAGGACCAGCAGGTCCTGCGAGTGCACACCCAAATAGTGCTAGATCGTCTACACTACCTGGGGTGGCAGACGAATTGTCAAATATCTGTTACAACTCCGTGCAAAAGCCTCGTATTTGTAGGTGTTCAATGGAACCCTTGGACAAACGAGAGATCATTGCCACACAAAAAGATAACGAAAATGTCAAGAAGGGTGCTGGATATGTTACACAATCACACCACAACGTTGAAACAAGTTGTTTCTAAACAAAAACTAAAAGAAAATTGTATCAGTGTAGTTTTACCTATGGAAGTAAAGGAGAAACTAAATTGGTGGCTACTAAATTGTCATCGGGCCTCTCTGACTGACCCACCACTATCCCATTTCCTGACCACAGATGCGTCTGAGCTAGCATGGGAAGCGCAGCTCGATGGGTACGCACTGTCAGGACCGTGAACAGACCAAGAGCAACAGCTCCATTGCAATCTCAATACTAAAAGCCATAAAAAAAGCGAGATCCACACATGATGTCCCTTTGGACATCATGTGTGGATCTCGCTTTTTCTACCGCTCTAGTTCAGTGCGACAGCAAGACTGTTGTAGCCTTTTTGAGAAACGAGGGGGGGGGTCCAGGGCTCCTCCACTACTAAAACTCACGAAGGAGATTGTTCAAATATCATAGATCAATACCAACTAAAACTCACGAAGGAGATTGTTCAAATATCATAGATCAATACCAAATCAACCTGAAAGTCCAGCACATTCCGGGAAAATACAACTGTCACGCAGACCATCTTTCTCGTTATCGGCTCGATTTTGAAACATAACTCCGACAAACTTTTCTCCGCTGAACGATTCGCCGACACAACGATTCATTCCTGGACGGTTCGACGACAGAACCTTTCCACGACGAACGTTTCGCCGACAGAACGATTAAGTCATGAGTATTGTGTTTCATGAAGTATTGTATAAATGAAGCCATTTAGACGAAGCCCCGCTGCGCGGGGCTTCTATTTCTGTGTTCAGGGTTTAAAAGAACCTAACTAACCGAACCTCTGGGTGCCCCTGATGTCGGATTTAGTTACTAGTATTATAATGTCAAAGAGAGTCTTTTGGAGAGCGGGTCTAGAAGCCCGTACATTAGCCTACATTCACAATTGAAACTGCCGAAACTGCATTCACAACTGATAGACACGGTGACAGGCCTTCCACCTCCAAGAGTCCGGGAGATGACGTTAGAAGTATGGAAATGTTGGGGTGGGCCCCGATCCTAATTTAATGGAATGAAGCTCAGTTATAGCTCTTAAAATCTCTTTGGCGGCCATCAACCAAAAAGACTTACCAAGTAGCTTGGAATAGACGGCACGAATGGACAAAAAAGCATAAATTAAGCCTCTTCCAGTCAACAGGTCAGATTTTGGCCCACTTTCTTGCAGATTTAAGTATCGTAGAGGGTTTGGCTTATAAAACTATTTTTTTACATAAATCTGCGGTCTGCACGCTAAGCAACCCTGAACAGTCTGCCAAATTAAGTTCCCACGTTTTTAGTTACTCTTATATTAAAGTCTTTTGCTTTAAAAAAACCAGTAGCTCAAAAGTCTTAGTCTGGAACGTTGATCAATTAGCAGAATTTATGGGAAGCTATTCTGTAGACACGAATAATGTATTTGCTACTTGTAGACATACGGTAACTTTGTTCCGGCAGAAGAGTTCATGATCTGATTCTATTAGCTGTAGACTCAAAACACCTGTCAGAAAGTAATGATGAAATGAAAATGAAAAATGAAAAATTATTTATTAGTTTATACATAGCATAAGTACATCATAATTGTGATTGGAGCCTCCTGTTAAGCAAAAAAAAGCCTGTAGTAGGAAGCTCCGCTCTTCCATATCATTAAATTCTTAAAGAATCATATAATAATGTAGGTACTTGTTTTAAACAAACATGTACAAGAAAATTAGTAAATGCTGTAACAGTGAATGACAAAAAAAAAAGAAAAATGAAAAGTTTTATAATTAGGTTTGTTAGTGAGTGTGTGTGTGTGTGTGAGTTGATTTTGAAATGTGTGTATAGGGTTTGAGTGTGTGTTGTGTATGTGTGGGAGTGTGAGTGTAGGTAAATACATGTCAGTGGGTACCGTGGCCGTGTGTTGTGTGCATAAGTGTGCAAGTGTTATGTACATAGCAGTGCCTCTGTGTCTTCGTAGGTAAGTGGTTTTATCCAACTAGTTACTATTTGTTTACATTCTTGAAGCTGTTTTTTGTATATGTAAGTATTTCTGTTTAGTTGATTGTACAGCTGTGCTGATCGTTTTTTATATTGCCTGCTGGCAAATTTGGTTTTAGTATAAGGAACTTCAGCTATAATGTCTTTCCTTCTCTTGAGAGTTAAGTTGGGTTCGTATGGTAGAGTTTTATGTATTTTTAATATAGTTTTGATAACATACAACTTCCTAACAGACAGTAAGTCACTATCGAGGAAGAGAGATTGTGTGGGATACCTAATATTTTTGTAGTACATGACTTTAATCAATGCCCGTTGTCCTCGCTCAAGATCAATAAATTTGGACTTGGCCGCACCTCCCCAAATTGGGATGCAGTACATCAAGACAGACTGCACCAAAGCAATGTATATTTCATTGAGGAGGTTTCTAGATTTATTGTTTGTGTCTAATTTTTTTGGGACATCATGTCTTAGTGTTTTAAATATCCAAGTTAACTTTCTGATCCTGGTAGTCACCTGTTCTAAGTGAGGGTACCAGGACAGTCTTTGATCAACAACCACTCCTAAATATTTGGTTTGTGATACATTATCTAAAGTCGGGCATGAACATATATTAGAACCGTCACATGTATGAACTTTTATTTTAAAATTTAAGTTTGGATGAGTGCGATTTGAAATTGCGAAACATATATACACACATCAAAAGTGTCTAGGGATCAAGCATTTTTATGCGGATTTCTTGAGATTGAGATGTGGCTTTGTAATAAATTTATGATTTTATAAATTTATATGGATCCTTTTTGGTGCATTTCATAATTTGAATCAGGAACTGTGAATCAAATTCGAGTAAAAGATGAAAATCAATATTTTCCCTATAAAAACATACAACGCATTGAAGACATTATTAGTGCTACTGTTTCCCTACTACTGATTAAAACCAACGTTATTATGGAGCGGCGACGTCATTTAAGCAGGGAAGAAATGCTCAGAGCCGTGGGAATGATAGAAGCTGGTTCCCGGCAACGTACTGTGGCTTTAGCTCTGAATACAAGTCAGAGTGTTCAGTCGACTTTGGACACGTTACCGAAGCACTGGTACCGTGGCTGAGCGCCATGGAGGACGGTATCGCTGCACCACACGGAGACAAGACCGATACATTCAAATCTTAACTCGAAGAGCTCCAAAAATAACCGCCATGATGTTAGCCGTGAGGCTTCATCACTCTTCAGGGAACTTAATTAGCGACCAAACAGTCAGAAACCGCTTGCATGAAGTGAACCTTCATTCCCGAAGACCGCTACGGGTACCACCTATAGCAATGCACAATCGTAGGATTCGATATCAATGGGCTCTTGAACACAGAAATTGGGCAGAAGAACAATGGCGTTTCGTGTGCTTTTCTGATGAGTCTCGTTTCGGTATGAGACCGGATACAAGACGTATACGACACTGGAGAACCCCTGGACGCCAACAGCGATTAAAATCCTGCCAGGAAGTCCATCCTTATAGTGGTGGAACCATCATGGTATGGGCGGGTATTTGGATCGGCGGAAGAACTGAGTTAATTTGGATCAGAGGCAACCTCAACGCTCAAATTTATGCTGAGACGACTGTATCAGACGTCATCGTTCCTCTACAAGTGCAAATCGGTCCCTTATTTCAGTTAATGCATGATAATGCACGACCGCACACCGCAAGAGTTGTAAGACAGACTCTCGCCGCAGCTAACATCAATGTCCTGCCCTGGCCTGCTCAGTCGCCAGACTTGAATCCGATTGAGCATGCATGGGATATGCTACAGAGAAGAGCTCTGCCGAATATGGAGGGTATCCAGTCGCAAGAAGACCTTTTTTTGTTGTTGCAACGAACATGGGCGGCCATTCCACAGCGTGATTTGGATGAACTCATTTTGAGTATGCTAAACCGATGTTCTTGTGTTGTTAGTGTTCGCGGTAGAAACACGGATTATTAATTGTTTAAGTTACCCAATAAAATTTTAAAGAAAACTGTTATTTCAGTCTTTTTTTCGAACTTTTGTGTTAGTGGTTCAAATGTCAAAAATCCCTTTATTAGGAAAATGGCAAATTTCTTTATTAATGCAAAGGTGACTTGGTTTATCGTTACTGTGACAAACGAAAACACTTTATTTGATGAATCCTTAAAGAAAATTTTAATTAATATCAATCAGGAGAAAAGTTATTGCAAAAATATATGTTGATCCCTAGACACTTTTGATGTGTGTAGTTTGTTTTTGCCGTGTTGAGAGTAAGCAGATTATTTTTGAGCCATTTTGCTATTTTCGTCATGCCCGCTTCAGCACTGAGAGCAACTTCACTCCAGGAATTCCCAGTGAAGACGACCGCAGTATCATCAGCATAAGAAAACACGTTTGCATTACTAATTTTGATGCCACTGAGATCATTTATGTAGAGAAGGAATAACGTGGGGCCCAAGACACTTCCCTGTGGGACTCCGAAAGTGACATTAACTTCGTCACTGACATGTTCTCCCACTTTGACCCTTTGTTTTCTATTAGATAGGTAGTCAATAAAAAGTTTCAATGGGATTCCTCTGACACCTACAGACTCTAATTTGTTAATGATGGTCTGATCCTATAGCCAATGTTTGGATCTAAAACAAATACTGCCGATTATAGACAGTCTGTGGTTGGAGACTATACCTCAATCCTACTAACGAGAATTTAGACCCTGTACTTTGGGTGAAACGAACTATAACCATACTAAAAGATAAACACCAGTCGGCGTGTCTCAATAATCTGTTTCTTAATGTTAGAGGAAACCAAGGGTCGCTTCTCGTACAGTCATAGCGGGATGGGTCAAATCTCTGTTGTTAGAAGCAGGAGTAAAGGCTTCTCCTGGCAGTATTAGGTCCGCTGTAGCCTCTAAAACCGGGTTAACAACTACTCCTTAGATGAAATACTCTCTAGAGGAAATTGGAAGTCTCAGAATACCTTCACCCGTTATTACTGTAGAGAAGTGATGCCCTGTATACACACCAGTTCTGGCTGTAATGTATCTAGGATGTTTAATCCTGTTACCTAATTAAATTGATAGAGGTGAATTTTTCTCTTTATTTATTTTTTGTATTATTGTAAGTCTTCTCAGGAAGTACTCAAAATGTTTAAAATTATTAAATATTATTCAAGAAACAAATTAAGGTAGCTGTTGTGCAGTCTATCTATATGTATGATTATATCTTTTAAAAATTATGGAGATATTTAGATCATTTTAAGTTATTGAAAATGATTAAAGTTAATTCGCGTAGTAAATGATATTTTCCTTGTATGCGTTAAATAATTTATTCAATAAATGTATTTTTCTCGATGCGCATCTATTTTTATTATTTACCATTCTTCGTTCACATTGGCGGCATTCATTAATTTCCCACCAGGTGATAACAAACACGTCTCAATGAATTATTCCCAATAGTCCCCTCTAGCCCTGTCCCCCGGGGTGACAGCTGGGAATTGTCTTCCCAGTTGTCACCGTGTGACAATTCGTGCCGACTGTTCCCTTTGAAAACTGACTAGAGGGGACAAATGGGAAGTTTTTTTCTCAGTTGTCACCGGGGGGGTGACATTTGCTACGATTCCTAAACCTTAATATGTACTCCCAAAATTTTAATTGTGGCTGAATATATTTGTTAACGATACTTAAAGCCAAAAAAGAGAAATGAAATGTCAAAGTTGTTATGTCAAACTGTCTTCAAAGAAAAGCTGTATTTTTCCTAAATGTTATTGAGCACCTGCACAATATGGTTTAAACTGACGATACACACACTTTATTTCAATATTTTTTTGCAATTTTATTTTTTTCTAATATTTTTCAATAGTTCTCTATGATAAAATCTACGTTGATTTAAACTGTAGGTTAGTAAGTTGGATATTTATTTAAACTGTAATAACATTGTTTGAGATGTAGGAATGTGATCCGTATTGTTTCTCAAATTCGAAATTAACGCAAGCGAAGCCGCGGACAAAAGCTAGTTGTAAATATTAGGGAATAATAAAATAATTAGGTTTAGGAATCGTAGCAAATGTCACCCCCCGGTGACAACTGAGAAACAAACTTCCCATTTGTCCCCTCTAGTCAGTTTTCAAAGGGAACAGTCGGCACAAATTGTCACCCCGGTGACAACTGGGAAGAAAATTCCCAGCTGTCACCCCGGAGGACAGGCCTAGAGGGGACTATTGGGAATAATTCGTCTCAATCTAGTAAGCTTCAAATAACGGTCAAGTGTTAGTAGCAGTGTTTTACCTAAAAATGAAACACATATTAAATATTTACCTTATTTGAAGCTTACGTTTAATTTCTACCTGGTGAAGATTTTTGACATAATGATCAGCGATGCGCTGCCATGGCTATGCCCACCTGGTGAGAAATCGAGGATGTGCGAAAGAGAAAGATATATGCAATTAAAGTAAAGAGCAAAAGAGAGGGAAGTATAGCGGAAACCAGTGGTGCCACTCTCAATCTAGTAAGCTTCAAATAAGGTAAGTATTTAATATGTGTTTTATTTTTAGGTAAAACACTGCTATTATTCGATGACCAGTCAGCAGCAACCCTC
Organism: Agrotis exclamationis; assembly: GCA_950005045.1. Classification (NCBI taxonomy): domain Eukaryota; kingdom Metazoa; phylum Arthropoda; class Insecta; order Lepidoptera; family Noctuidae; genus Agrotis; species Agrotis exclamationis. Next base: position 20,636,834 of record OX465435.1, on the reverse strand, counting down.
CCAAGGGGTTAAAGTATAGAACTGCCCCCATTACGTTTATGGAAGTCCATCGTGGAACTCTACGCGCCGTCGTATCGGGTCCAGTTTGATGGGGTTTTCTGGACCTGTTTCAGAGGTCCGGAATAGAGTGTCTTTCTGCTGACGCCACATATATCCGCTGCGGGATGGATGGAAGCTAGTCGACTCTCTTTGCCTTTCCGCAGCTTTCTACTGCGACATTACATACCGTTCACGACTTTTGGTCTAAGCGGTACTCATACGTTTGTACTTTGTCTCCGCCGCTCCGAACATCACCGCTGTAGCGATTCGTTCAGAGTAAAATGCGCGCGGCCTCGTGGCGTGCTTCAAACAATACATTTGATATTTTCATCGCTCACAGCGGCAAGGTCGTGAACGGCCCGTTACTAATTCGTAGAAGTTTAAACTAACCAAACCTCCTTTGTCTTTCCAGGACAGCTTAGCGCCGTCAGAGAAGGCTTGGCACGAGTACACGAAGGCCAAGGAGAGCCTCATTTTGAGGCTCTTCTATGGACAAATCAAGTCCACCGTGCGCTGCACCGTATGCGGCAAGCAGAGCGTGACCTATGACTCTTTTTCGAACCTGTCGCTCGAGTTGCCCGCCAATGCTAACAGATGTACATTGAGTGTGAGTACACCTACATTACTACACCTACATTACTACACCAAGTCCAAGGAGAGCCTGATCCTGCGGCTGTTCTACGGACAGAGCGTCACCTACGAGACCTTCTCCAACCTGTCGCTCGAGCTGCCCGCCAACGCCAACCGCTGTACATTGAGTGTAAGTAGTAGACTGCATGCATACACATCAGTCACGTCACGTCACCGACAACGGATCGGTGACGGTTTGTGTACGTATCCACAAACGCCTGTCACCGTCACGTCGTTCGTCAGTCTCGTCGCCGTTTTGACTGAATCATTGAACAATAACATCAGTCGTCGTCGACGTGACGATCCCGGGTGTGTGGGGATAAAAGTTTGAAACTTGTATGAAAATATTATTTGACGTGCCTGACCGATGACGTCACTGACTGACGTGTGGGAACAAAGTCATACTAGGAGTATACAAACATTTGTTTTTAATACCGGGCCGGTGACGTGACTTAACGGTGACTGATGTGTGTGAATCACCTTTAAAGCATCCCTTTGATAATGCAGCTTTTTTTCACGATGATAGATGATCCTAGTCCTGAAATGGTGTCGCGACGCTTCAAAGATAATATTGCAACTGTAGTGACGTGATGTACAGCGAGACGCGTGATGCACGTCCGCCGTTAGTTCAGTACTGGCTCTGCGAGCAAGTCCTTTATTACACACGAGCGTGCGGTAGATTACAACACAACGTAGGCCAGACATACTGATGAAAGAAAACCGTTGTTTTCTTTCGTCACTGTTGTATCGCGTTCGGTACAAGCTAATAAAAAAATGAAAAATATAGGAATCCCCTAAAAACAACCGACAAAAACATTTTATTATTAAGTTTGGGATTGATCCCTCAGCGAAATAACGGGCCACGCAGGTTGAAGTTTCGGCGACGAAATTTGACGATTGTATTGTTGTAAATCTTTATGCATTTTGAAAATATAATAAAACGAGTTTTCCCAGATATGGGAACAAGCTAGATCGCTTTTTCACCCCCGCAAACCTCTATACAGCAAATTCAAACTAACTCCTTGAACAGTTTTCGAGAACGCAAAAATTTACATTATAAAATATATTTAGACAATTATGTATTGTTCGTTTAATATATAAGGATAAAAAGTAAGTAACAGTATAGTATAAGACAAAGAAAACAAAATATAAATGCAAGAACTCACCAAACTTATCGTCTAAGCTTATCACGATTTTCATTGTTAATTCAACAAAGATTCGACGACTATTTCAGACGATCCGCATGTTTTTATAAGTTGAGTTGTCATATTTCCGGGTTATTCTAGCTCCAATCTTATCACAAAAACGAAAACCTCGAATATTTACTGCTTATATCTTCGAAAACAGACATTATTACCACCGTTTGAACACATACATAAACAAAACACTTAACCTCACTAAACGCTCGTGCAAAAACAAACCATTAACTGATATATTCACACTACTTTAGTTGCAAAAACTTTTAGCGATCTTTTCGTACGACTTGTATTGTAAACAAACATAAGGGCTTCCAAAATAAAATATCTACTAATCTGCCGGGTTATTACTGACAAGTGACATGACAGTACGGTTTTGGGTTGCCAGGACATAATTATTTTCTTGATTCCCAAAAAATAAGAGCGAACTTTCAAATAATTCAAATAGAAATAAATCCTTGGGTAAATAATAAAGTAAAAAAGACATGCAGTTTTTATTTAAATTTTTGGTTAATTAAACTTTTTTGGCTGGTGCAAAAATTACAATATCACCCTGGTTTTTTTTTACCATTAAAATAAAAGAAAGGGAATTTTCAACAAATTGCCAACCTGGCATTCATTCATACTTTTTTAGCCAGCCAATGGCACGTTTGGGCAAGTTTTAGGCCTGGCCTAAACCCCGCCCATATTTTACGCTCATCTTTACATGTGTGCATTTCATATACACGGCCGCGCACCAAAAGTCACGTGATTTATCAATGGACTGTAGGCAATCGTTCTACGAACGGAGCAGCGGAGTAGAGAGTAAAATTCTCGTCTGTGAAAGTTGCTATGAACTTTTTATTAGGAGTTTTCACTTTTTTAATGTTTTTGTATTGTTTTATTACATAGTTGCAATAAATGCGTTTTGTTTTTATATGTGCGTTGTTATGGTAAGGTAGGCCGTGCCTAAATGCCTCTATGAAGGGCCCGCGCCTGTTATTACATAGGACATAAGTATAGCGAAATAAAAGTATACTACTAGGTTCTTGCTACCCACAGTTCTTTACCTTTTACCTTACTTCTATGTAGTATTTTCTTTTATAAACGAGACATTAATATTTATATTTATCTGGCTGTGCATTACTTCCAGCCAATGGTTTGGTGGAGTTTCGTTTCACATAAATTTTACTTTAATATTGAGAAATCATCTGTGAAGTGAAATTGCTTTTTTTTCTCCCTTTTTTTCACTTGCATGTCTTTGTGTAAAAACAAACTATGGATTCGTATAACCACAAAGAACATGACCGGAATTTGTATAGAGCGATGCCCTGACAAAAATATTAATGTAGGTACATTGACAAACAGTACCTCATATTAAAGCTACCAGGTACTTATTTATGGTAGTTTAAGTTTTATGAACAGAGAAGAAGCGAGAGATGCTACAAATAGGATTTAAAAAATGTGCCTGTTCATTTTGAATAGCAATGATTCCGAGGCGAAACAATAGAAGAATTAGTATTTTCAGTAGATAGAGGCCGTTTCTTCACTAGGCGCGTATTCGATTTGTCTCTTCATTCAGACTGGTCGATTTCGTATGGCTAATGCTCATTTATCTATTTTTGTTAGACTTTTCAAAAGTTTCGCGTCGTCAAAGCAGGACACGGTAGCGATGAAAACTTCGTTACCTACAGATATTTCTGAATATTGTGCTTTCCTAGAACGAGATAACAAAAAAAGAAACAGACAATAAAACACATTAGAAAATTAAATTTATATTTCAGGCGCGGGGTGGTTTTCGTCTATAACTCCGATGGGCGTCCTCAGCACCTCAAATCTATACATATAATAAATCTGTAGAAGGGTCAATTCTGTACATTGAAAATATTGAAAAAATAAATAGCGGGGGGTGTTGCTGGATCGATACCAAACCCAAATATGTGATTAAAAAAATTTTTGTCTGTCTGTCTGTATGTGCAGGCATCACGTGAAAACTAACGGTTCGATTTCGATGAAACTTGGTATAATTATACCTTATTATCCTGGGCATAAAATAGGATACTTTTTATCCTGGAAAAATACGTAGAAAAAAAATCTTATTTTTCAGTTTTATTCAAAGACGTTGTTCTGTAGAACCGCGAACACACGTTGCATTACCCGCAGTGGATTCAGCGCCGTAACCTGTAGCGCCGAAAGTCGGATTTGGCTTGAACCGTTTGCGGCACACGCGGGCCACGCCTCCCCGACTCCTATATAAGGAGCCGCGTTCCGGGCCGCGCGATGCATATACTCGTAAATTCTGAATTTTGATGCGAGCGGACGTGTCCAGTGTGGCGAGCTGTCGTCCGTGGAATTAATATTGTATGCGTGTCATTTTAAACCGTGCTTTTCAGCGCGACCTTTTTGATTACTGTTCCGATCAGTTATTTGTAAATACAAGGTCGGAATTACTATGAAAAAAATACTTACTACAGAACGCGAGCTCAACAGCAGTAGCTCAATAGATCTCCTTAATTATTATAGGCTTAGCCGTATTTGGGTCCAATAGCTATTTATAAGATGTCATTGTCAGAGTTACTCAAAATGGAGAAATAAACCATCCACGCGAAGACCGACATCCGCGCGGACGGAGTCGCGGGCGGAAGCTAGTGTCAAAATAAAACTACACTCGGTTCCAAAAATAACGGGTCAGTCACATAAACCCGAATATCTCCCGAACTACGTATGCCATCCTAATGAAACGAAGACTGTTCAATTGAGAATTTAATTATACAGACAAAAAATAAAATAAAACTTAGTTGCACCCACAATATCAATCTCTAAATAAAAAAAAACTAAAGTAGTCATATTTTTCTTAAGATTACATTTTTTATGATTGTTTTTTTTGCTGTTTTTCATCACTTTCTTCATTTAATACTTTGTATTGCCTCCACGAGCTCTTCTGACAGCTTCCAGGCGATTAGGCATGCTGTACACCAAATTTCGGAGCCGGTGCTGAGGAATACCTTCCCATTCCTCCACCAGTGCTTGTTTGAGCTCGGGAAGCGTGATTGGTGGGGGGTTTCGACCTTTCACGCATCTCTGAAGCTCGTCCCAGGCGTGCTCGATGAGGTTTAAGTCCGGGCTTCGCGCTGGCCACTGCATGAGTTCGATACCGACCTCTTCAAGGTAGTCATGTACAATTCTGGCGGTATGGGGACGCGCGTTATCATGCATTAATATGCCATGCCGGTCCATCCTGGCCATGAAAGGACCTACATGTTCATTGAGGATCTCTTCCACGTACCTCTCTGCATTTAGAGTTCCATTTTGAATGAGTACCAGCTCGGTGCGGGCTCCAGCAGAAATCCCAGCCCAAACTTGTACGGAGCCTCCACCGTACGCCACTTTTTCCTCCACACACGCTTGATGGAAGCGCTCCCTTGGTCTTCTGTACACCAACTGCCTACCATCATGCTTATAAAGCATGAATTTAGACTGGTCCGTGAACATTACCCTAGACCAATCGTCTAGTGTCCAGTTTAGGTGCTCGCGCACGTATCTCTGTCTTGCAATTCGATGTCCCCGTTCCAGTTTGGGGCCATTTGCGGGCCTCAATGGTTTCAAATTTGCTTCAGCAAGACGTCTTCTTACTGTTTGAGCGCTTAAATTGCCACCTCCAAAGCGAATAAAGTGAGTTTTTAGACCAACAGCAGTTTGAAAACGATTTCGGAGCATTGTAGCCACCAGTTGTCTGTCTTCCCTGGCCGTTGTGCATCTTGGTCTGCCATTTCCTGGTCTTCTAAGGTGTGATCCGGTCTCTTGGTACCGCTGGACTACCCGCTGTACAGTCGACAAAGATACACCAATGTTTCTGGCTGTTTCACGCTGGCTCCGCCCAAGTTCCAAAAAAGTTAGGATTCTGGTACATTCCTCTAGCGTAACCGCCATGCTTCACTTCACGGAATAATAATTATGCACGTGGAAGACGTTCACGATATTTTTTTTTTGTGACAGAATAGAAATGGAAAGCATCCATAATGGAAAGCATCAACGTGAAACAAAAATGTTGTTTTTAAAAATAGTCATTTTTTTTAATTTTATTTTTCTATTTCAAATTCATTTATTTGCGTAAACACGTGTAGATAATATACATAGTAAAATGCATAATATAGGTGTTACAGGATATTCTTTGTATCAACATGTTTGACCATGGCTGGTGTACAAATTAGTTCGAAAGAACATAACATTTCAAATAGAATTACATAAGAATAGTGATTTAATAAAACAACAATAAAAAAATCAATTAAATAAAAAAAAATTAAAGAAAATAAACATGCAAATTAAATAGGATAATTATGCATTCAGCGAAACTAAAGCGATTTGTCAGTTAAAAATTCATTGACATCATAATAGGCTTTTTCTGTCAGTATATTTTTTAGTGTTTTCTTCAACTGGTCTGTATTTAAATCTTTTATCTACTCTCATATCGTTAAATTCAAAATACAAAACTCAAAACGAGTTTATAATGACGTACTTTACACACAGTACCTATATCGAAATGAAATTAAAAAATTAAATTATGACACTATTTCTCTAACAAAATAATGTTATAATAATTTTTTTTTTCATTACGATACAGATTACAGATCATAGATACATCCATTTGATTTTTTATCTGTGGCTGCGCGCGCTGTGGCCTATGCGCGGTGAAAACGGGAATTTTGGCGGCATAATACTGTGTCAATCTTTATCTTTTATTTGATAAATTCGTGTTCAATGAGTATTTTTATAAATAAATCAAAGGTTGTTAAATCCTGGAAAACGCCCTTAGGCGTTTTCAGCACCTAGAAAGGATTTCGCAATTTTTTTTATAGTTAAAAATCCGGAAACTGTGAGCAGTACTTTGTGCATTTAAATAAATATAGCACCTATTGCAAAATTTTACTTTTTATGGCTGGTTTTTGCCAAGATATATGGCGTAAACACTGTTTTAAACTTTCACGGTTTGTCTCTAAATTTAAAATGTCACTTATGGCGTACTCCGCACCTGAATATGAAATAAAAAAACGCCGTTGGGCGTCTGCCGCAGCGAATGGGTTAATAGGTGAAAAATGCACTATAATAACAAACATAATTTCTTCTTTTGTATAGACTCACGTAGCATGAATTTATTTACTACTACTCAGCAATCTGTGCATAATGGTGTTGGTTGTACAACAAGTGTATTTTGATTTAAACTCAAATTAATATAATTATCGTTGTACTTCTGTTTATTATCACAAAAAATACAAAGCTCGCCTTGTGCATGTAAAAAAAAGGCCACCGGCTAAGGACTAGGCAAATCCTAGTCCTTAGCTGACTACCAGTACTTTAATTAAACCGACTGTATAAGCAATTTTTTTTAATTATTTGTTCTTTCCGGATTAATTATTCATTTTCAAATGAAGCGCGACTGAGCGAAGAGCCTAAGTTCGCCCTATAAATGCGGGCTGTAGCTCATATAAAACTACCACCACTGATTCCATATACCTACCTAGACTAGAAAATACTAACCACTTACATTTCCTCCACAGGACTGCCTAAAGCTCTATCTGAATGGAGAAACGATACCCGGCTGGAACTGTCCAAACTGTAAGGAGAAAAGAGACGCGGTCAAAAAACTCGACATATCCCGCCTACCTCCAGTCTTAGTCATCCATTTCAAGAGGTTTTACGTTGATCCCAAGGAGTATATGTGTAACGCATATAGAAAGAAGCAGACTTACATAGATTTTCCCCTAGAAGACTTAGATATGAGGCAGTTTGCCCTAAACTGTCAGAGCAATCATTCATATAACCTGTATGCGGTATCAAATCATTACGGCTCCATGGAGGGCGGACATTATACAGCTTATTGTAAGAGCAGTGTTTATGGGAAGTGAGTATTACCTTCTATTTTCATTGTTTTATAGATTATAGACGAATCTTTTAGACTCAGCCATGCAAGAAAGTAATGAATGAATGAAAAAAAATTTCTTTGTAACCGCATCGAGCTAAATACGACATTGTGGTGATGTCATGATCAGGTCAAGACAATTCCACGTTGGCAAGTTTGGTTACTTTCAAAGAAATGTATGGTGCGCCTTCTTCGCGTTAACCCTTTGACGCATTTGAAGAAGTATTATTCTGGAAGCAATTCTCGGTTTTAGAGATGGTGTCGAACTCGACAAAAAATTCTAATGACGTCATTTTTTCGACAAATTTTAAAAGTTGCTATTCTGGGGATGTCGAATTCGACATTTGTCGAAGGCTAACGGAGTTCATGTCGAGTGCTTCTGAGCAGTAGAGATGTCATGTCGATTGTAGAGATACGTCATTTCAGAGTGAATTCGTTAAGTTTTGGATTGTACACTGTTTTCTTATCTTTAGTTTTTAAATAAAACACGGCTTGGCATCTCATACCTACTGGAAATTCGATTTATACTCTTTGATTTGTGCATTGTGTTTTCTTGAAACGACGACCTTCGCGCAAATAACAGACTCTGTAATTTGTGTACTCACGATTGGACTTGAAACCACTGAAAGATGGACGAGTTTATTAGCATTTTTATCTCGGAGTTGTTGGAAAGTGGCGAGCAACTGGCCAATACACGGCGACAACAGCGCACCTATCCCGCCGTCGATATTTACGACTTGAGCGAAACAGAAGTCATTAAAAACTTCAGACTAAGTAAAGATTTATTAAGGGTTCTAATAGATCTGGAGGCGACTGCCCTCCAGCGCGTTTATGAGTGGCGCGTGGAGGCGCAGCGCCGGGGAGAATTCCCGCTGCCTCGAGAAGTTGAGGGGCGGCGGGAAGAGGTCCGGCGGGATCTCAGGGCAGTATGGAGGGGACGATTGTCGCAACCGACGGCCGGGCACGCCGCAATCGCGGCGGTAAGACCCCTCTTTGAGGAGTGGCTGGATAGGAGTCACGGCGTCCTAACCTACCGCATGACGCAGGTCCTCACCGGACACGGAAGTGAGGGAGGTACCTGTGTCTAAGGAGAAAGGAGGAAACGCCTGGGTGTCACCACTGCGAAGATCGCCCGGAGGACACAGTAGAGCATACGGTGCAAGACTGCCCCGCTTGGGCAGAGCACCGACGTGTCCTCACGGCGGTGATAGGCGGAGACCTCTCGCGCCCGGCATTGGTCGCGGCCATGCTGCGGGGCGAGACGGAGTGGGAAGCGGTCGCCTCCTTCTGCGAAGCAGTCATGCTCGCGAAGGAGGAAGCGGGCCGCGTGAGGGAGAGGACAATGTCCTCCCTCCGCCCTACCCGCAGTGGTGGACACCCACGGCGACGGACGTCGCAAGACGATCTCCGGCCACCGTAGGCGCGGGCATGCGGACGGCGAGTAAAGGGCAACTCGCTGCCCGACCATGGACCATGCCCGGGTCGACGGCGCGTTGTGTTCCACGCGCGCCTCAAAGAGCGTCAGCAAGATGGCGGGGCCCCCCCTCTAGAGGGCCAAAGCCTGCCGGGGTCGCGGGACTTACCTCATTACCGTGACCCCGGAATATAAAGGGCTATTGAAGGACACCGTGGATTTTAGTCAGTACAAGTCTGACAGTAAGGGGTGGGAGGACTCATTTGATGATTTTACCACGCAAAAAAAAAACCACGAAAATAGACCTGAAAACGAAGGTAAATAATTGTCTACTTCATAAATTAGAGTCATGTATAACTGTTCACTAAACTAACCATACCCACCAAAAATGATGTAAACACAGAGTACATGAAAACACTCAGAACAATAACTAAAGCATAGAAGGCGCACTACGACATTTGAAGCGTACGCTGTCATAGACAAAAGAGTATTAGCTAGTGATGTGACTATGCATTAAATAAATACCGATATCGACTTCTTAGTTTATGGTATCGCTCCATTGGTCGCGGGACTTATCTCATTACCTTGACCCCGGAACACAAAGAGCTATTGAAGGACACCGTGGATTTTAGTCAGTACGAGTCTGACAGTCCTTCCCGCCCTGCCCGGGGTGGGAGGACTCATTTGATGATTTTACCAGGCTAAAAAAAAAAAGGTATCGCTCCATGGCAATAAATCTAAATATGCTAAGGTGAAATAAAGAACTCACTTCTGTCTGACCAACATATTTATTTATAAACAGCATAAATTATTAAAAAATTGAAATTACCAAGAAAACGCTTAAATAATATTAAAAGAGCGATTGGCCCTGAACGATTCCCAGTTGTTACGTGCAATAGCGTTGATCCATTTTTGCCTCATATCAACATCGGACGGAAATCTGAAAGTGAAAAAAAAATATAGCCACACATGAATTTAAATTATTACACCATGAGCCACACGGATTTTTGACACTATCATTTCATTACTCATACGTACGATTCGCTCACAAGACCGTAGGTTTTTATTTAACTCTTAAATATTTAATACTTCCCAAAACTACGTGTAAAGAAAAATAATGTAATAATTTAGATGACGCTAGTAATTTATCGATATTGTATCGATAGTTTGTTTTTGCAAGCACTATTGCAAAAATTTATATGCCGATTTAAAATTTATAATTTCCATATAATCGAACTATTTAATTGCATAAAATATTGATTTCAAAACACTACCGTGTACACTTAGCTCAAATAATTTGAAATAATGCCAAAATAACATAAAATGAGAATGAAAAACTGACAAAATGACCATATTTGATTACTTACCGATGGGAGCTTATGATTTCCGCAACATTTTCTTTGCGGGATGAATGAGATTTACATCCCACTATAATGCTGGACATTATTTAATCTTTAAGCTTTGCGATTTACACTAAATCACTGTTATTTTTGTACTATTTTACAAAAATACGTAAAACCAACGAATCACTTCAACTGGCATGCGCCCATAAGCATTATACGAAAAAATGCGATGAACAAAGTCATAGATAAAAACCTGAGACGTTAAGTAGCTTTTAAACTTAGTACTATAAAGGTAGCCAAGGTATCCAAATTGACGTTTACTTTGTGACGATTTGCATTTTGAGCAACGTACATCTATCTCTCTCTAATGCTGTTATGAGTGTATAAGAAAACAAAGACGACTATATTAGTTAAATTTAGCTTCCTTCTATGCTTTAGTTATTGTTCTGAGTGAAAACATTTCAGAAACTGACAGACAGTCAACTGTCAAACTGATTATTTTTACACAAAACGTTTCGTTTTATACTTAAATAATTAGGTTTAGTCAGCGTTTAAAAACAAAATCATTCATTCACTCATAGCTACTTAAAACGGAACGTGCGATTCTTCAACATTATCTTCACTCGACTCGACATTTTCGTGACATTTATTTCTATTTTGACTGAGAATACGGAATTATGCTCAATTCGACATTTTTTGGTAGAGATACAGATATTTTTGATAGACATAGAGATAGACTTACAATCTCGAACTCGAGATAAATGGCGAAAATCGAGAATTGGCCCCCTGATTTGAACAACATAAATCAAATATTATTATATTGGCATCTTCTTAGGATATCGATGGTCGACCAAGTACTGGGCTTTAGTGAACTCAAGTGTCGCATCAGCTCCTGTAATGAACATAGCTTTATTTATTTTCACTTGTTCTGTTGTCTGTCAAATTCTGAACGGCACGGTTAGTGCAGGGTCTGAGCGATTGGACTGCTGTGCTGCGTGTTGCGGGTTCGATTCCCGAGCAAATATTTGTATGATCTGCAAATTGGGCGTTTGTGTATGTGAGTTTTTATGTTTGTAAACGCACCCACGACTCAGGAGAAATTACTAGTGCGAGGCAGTTTTTTTTAAAAAAAAATTACATTAAAAAAAAAAAAACGTTTTATTTACATGATTACATTAAAATTTTACATACTTCACGGTTTACAACTGAGCCAAAATATTGTTAAGACTTACCTTTAACGAATACTTAACATCCCCAGATGGTACAAATACGACGACCACGTCGTGACAGAGATCCCGTCCTCAGAGGTGAAGTCCAGCGCGGCGTACATTCTGTTCTATACGTCGCATGCCTCGTGATGCGCGCCGTCGCTGCACAAGCGCAAGTACTCCGACACCACCCAATACTTCTGTGCTTGACTGTACCTAGGGTAGAAAGTCACTTTGACTAAGAAATTCTCAAGTGCGGTGTGTGGTGAACGTTTCTAAACTACAGTGATTGACATAGATTGTAACTATAATTGTCATATTTGGCGAGATTCCCTGCATCTGCAAAGTTGACGACAATGTAATGACATGGATTGTTGCGTTGTAACAATATTTTTACTAAAGTAATATTTGGCAATAGGCTCACTCCTCGGGATGAAACCATAGAATCAGATAATGGACTGAGTATTCCCTAACCGATAAAATAAAAAAAACCGGCCAAGTGCGAGTTGGACTCGCGTGAAGAGGGTTCCGTACGATGTTACCTATCACGTTTTTTTTTTTTAAATCTGACCCAAATTGGTACGCACAATATTGAGTGATTTACCATGTTATTTTAATATCATGGACTTCTTATAGGTTTTCCAATAATCTATAAGTAGAAAACTAATTTCTGAATTTTAAAAAAAAATAAGGTTCAGTAGTTTCGGAGATAAGGGGGGAGGGGGGGAATTGTCAAATTTCATCTATTTTCTTGAACAACTTGGAAACTATTTATTTCAAAATTACAAAAAAAAATATATTTAAGATTGTCTCAACAACACCTTTCATTTGATATGTCACACGATGCAGTTTTCAAATTTTTTTTTTTAATTTTCCCCTTCCCCCCAAAAATTACCTCCCATATACAGATATGGACTTCTTAAAGGTTATCCTATAATCTATAAGTAGAAAACTAATTTCTGTATTTTTTTCAAAATTTTAGGTTCAGTAGTTTCGGAGATAAGGGGGGGGGAATGGTCAAATTTCGTCTATTTTCTTGAATAACTTGGAAACTATTTATTTTAAAATTACAATAAAAATATATTTAAGATTGTCTCAACAAGACCTTTCATTTGGTATGTCACACGATGCAGTTTTCAAATATTTTTTTTTAATTTTCCCCTACCCCCCAAAAATTACCTCCCACATACAGATTTCATCTATTCACGTCACACTTCTGTGCTTGGGTCACAGGAATTGATATGTGTACCAAATTTCAACCCAATCGGTCTAGTAGATTCGGAGATAATTGACTATAAGCGACAGACAGACGGACACACGAGTGATCCTATAAGGTTCCGTTTTTGTATTCGAACGTACGGAACCCTAAAAAAGACAAAGATGTCGAAGATACGAAGTAATTGAGTCGCCAGTAGTTGTTTTTGAATACTATACGGTCACGTTTTAGATTTTTCTAAGGAGTGATCAAATTCATGCAGGTATTGCTCTATGGATAAAACTGGGTCTATGTACTGTACATAATTATGACTAGCCAATTATCCGGGATATATTTATATTGCAATATAATCCACTAATGTTAGATGAATAGATGTCGGATTTAGACAGAATTGGATATCGATTGGTAAAAGACATCTGCATATTTGTTGTATGTTTATAGTAATGTAAAAGACAAAAATGGTGACATTTATGTAAAGGAATTGTGTTGAGAATCCACTGCAAGCGATGTAAACCAAAGTTTTATTAGTCAACGCTAAAAAGGGCTGAACGGATTTGAATGAAATTTGGTACAGTAGAAATAATTTAATCGGCGCACCAATTGCTTCAGGCATAGTTGGAAACATGGAATACAGAAATAGATTTTGAACTATTATAGTACTCGGTTACAGTGGATTCCGAACCAAGAATCTTATCAGAACCATTTATATGTGCAGTTACCAATCTTAAATATGGTATCAACTTTTTTTTTAAAAGGCCCCTGTAATGGACTGTCAAAAGTCTAATGGATCATATTTAGACTTGGTACTGCATTATTTTAATATATAACTATATAAAAATCTACACGTATGTCCTTTCAATACTGTCTACCTATAAACAATGAAGATTTCATTAAAAAATAATATATCACAATGATAATAATAATTATGGTTTTTGAAAAAGCCACGAAGCAAGCTTATAGATGTATTAATATAATTGATGTATAAACTATGCCTTGTACAAATAGCTTTTCCATGTTGCAATTACATAGGGTTAATATTTCATTAATTTATTATAATATTTTTAGTTTTTCTCTTTATTTTTAGTGTCGCAGTTATTTTTTAAAGAATCTATTTGTGAAATATCAAGAAAAACTCATTTTTAGCTTGATTGACTTCCTTTGACCTTTTAAAAGTGGTATGGTATCTTTGAGACACAGACTATTATACAGGGTGTCCCAAAACTCAACGATAATCTGAGACCGCATGAAAGGCCAAGTTATAACAGTTCTGGGAAAAATAAAAAAAAATTCCATATCACTCAGACATTTAAAAAAATAGTTGAAATTCGACACCCTTGGTCGCATTTTCAAGTCCTGTGATCACCAATGTCACAATTTCGCTGTGATTTTTTTAATTTCGTGATCTTCATTAACGATGCTATTAATCGCAACTACAAATTAATGCAAAAAACATTGTTAATTTAATACAATAAGTTTAGTTTTAGTGAGTCATGGTTCACAAAAATATTGTTATAGTTTGATTATTAATTCGAGTCAGTAAAATGACAAGTGCAACTGTCACTGATACATACAAAATGAAACAAACCAGGAACATTGGAAAATGTCATTTTACTGACTCGAATTAATAATCGTATTTTAGTTAACTTTGACACTTCATTTTGAAAAAAAAATGTACTACACTACCCTTGGCAAGTTATTTCAAAAGATGGCGCATTTAATCAAGATTTCAAAATGGTGCAACACTTGCCACTTTTCTTGCCATTAAAAATTTTATTTCTTATTTTTTTCAAATTGAGCTCATTTTGAACAACTCAACATTAGGAATTTTTGTTACTAAAATTTGTTATTTTTTTGTATCTGGTCTGAAATAAAGTTATTATTTTTAGTAAAGAGGTAATTGAGTCAGTTAATAACCGATTTTTATTATAAAAAAAAACATAATAATAATAATTAAAAAAACAATGAACGAACCATCGTAAAACTTTTTATTTAATTATTCTCCTTATACTTACTAAAGTAAATGTTCGAATTGTTTTCCTCCGGCACGAATACAGGCTCTGCAACGCCTTACAAAAGACCTTTTCACCAGTCGTGCAAAATTCCTTGCATTTCTTCTGACGCTGCATCAATTTTCTGGCGAAGTTCTGATAGATTTTGTATTGGTTTCGAATAGACTTTTTCTTTTATGCATCCCCAGTAAAAAAAATCAACTGGATTTAGATCGGGGGAACGAGGAGGCCATAAAATTGAACCACTGCGTCCGATCCATCTATCAGGATATTCTTCGTTCAAATAATCTCTTACAGCCCGAGCATAGTGCGCGGGACAACCATCTTGCTGAAACCACATTTCTCTGTAGATACTGTGTGTGTAGCTCAAATGCTCCAATTATTCGTCCGTTTAAAATTCCAGTCCACATGTTCACTTTGAATTGGTATTGGGATCGGTCTTCACGCATTAAATGCGGATTTTCGACGTGCCATTCATGAAGATTGTGTAAGTTTAAATACCCGTCTCTTTTAAATGTTGATTCGTCGGTCCATAAAATTTTATTTAGGAATTCCGGATCTTCACGAATTTTCGCTAACATTGTCCTGCAGAAATCAATTCTAGGTGCGTAATCTCGTGGTAACAAATTCTGGACGCGTTGCACATGATACGGATGAAATTCGTATCGTTTTAAAATTCGATGAGCGTTACTTTTCGGTACTCCCGTTGCTATTTCAATCGCACGAACTGAAGTGCTGGGGTCATTTTGAATTTCATTCAAAACTACGTCGTCGTAGTCTCTTTGCGGTCTTCCACCGGACGTACGAACACTGGGCAATCGTCCTTCCGAGTATGACGCATGCACATTTTGAAATACACGATAATCTGGGTGACGCTGCACATTTGGGTATCTCTCGCGATACAATCTGGCTTCGGCAAAGGCATTACAACGGCATCCACCGTAGATAAGATGCATATTTGCATATTCTTCTGCTGTGTACAGATCCGGCATGTTTTTCACACACTATTTTCACAGCACAAAATCCAGAAAAGCAAAGCCAATGTCGTCAGTACGAATGCAGTATCAAGTCCAAAGTAACACAAGCCAAAGTCGTCAGTACGGATGCAGTATCAAGTCCAAAGTAACACAAGCCAAAGTCGTTAGTACGGACGACCCCCCAAGCGTCACTATCCGTCTCACTCTAGAGTGAGACAAATTGTCAGCGTCACTATCTATCTCATTCTATCACTTTTGTTCACTACACACACTCGAGACCCCGATCTGTTAATACAAAAAAGTATCGATAACTATTTTAGAAATGCGCTCAATTTGAAAAAAATAAGAAATATTTTTTTTAATGGCAAGAAAAGTGGCAAGTGTTGCACCATTTTGAAATCTTGATTAAATGCGCCATCTTTTGAAATAACTTGCCAAGGGTAGGGTAGTGTACATTTTTTTTTCAAAATGAAGTGTCAAAGTTAACTAACAATATTTTTGTGAACCATGACTCACTAATGTAGTAGAGATTAATAACAGCGAAATTGTGACATTGGTGATCACAGGACTTGAAAATGCGAGCAAGGGTGTCGAATTTCAACTTTTTTTTAATGTCTATTATCGCTGAACTGAGTGATATGGATTTTTTTTTTATTTTTCCCGGAACTGTTATAACTTGGCCTTTCATCCGGTCTTAGATTATCGTTGAGTTTTGGGACACCCTGTACCTATATTCTTTACCTACAACTGTTTTGCCTGACTATGGCAAAGCAAAGGTAATATTTTTACTAATATCTTTCCGCTTTCAAATATCTAATCTAAATGCCCTTTAAAAGATAACTGCGACATTTTTTCGCGGCTAAATTACATTGTACAGTCAGCAAAAAAACACTGAACACCAGGAAAATTACCTGGAATTTAGTCTAACTGTACATGTCAATAATGACGTTGAAAGACGTCAGTTGTCGCCGCTAGAGTGAATGATATTCGTGAGTGAACACTTATGAATGAAAGACTGAACATGATTGGTAATGTACCTATAGATGTATTTCATTAATGTATTGCATATGGCTTGTAATGAATTTACTAGTAATTGAGTTGTGCAATTAGTAATTGTCTTAATTTTAACTATTTGACAGGATTTCACGCTATTTTCTTACATACTTTAGAGATTGGAGATGATTTTATAGTGTCTTCTCTGGCTAAAGCAGGTGATCAACCAATTTTTACCTCTTTTCAGTGAAAAGGTTGAAATGTGGCTAGACAATAACTGGCAAGACATCAGCCCTTACAAAGTCTCTATTTACTGGAATTTGTTCTATTGACTTTTATCAAGGGTTGACCGATCTTACTCCTCACCTATATGTATGTTTGTAAATGCTTATTTTATTATCTGACAATATTATTGGTCTTCTACTTTTCTTAAACATGATCTTCAACTAATTGCATAGCTAACTTATCAGTAGGTTTTTTAGGCAATGTACGCATTATGCGACGTATACAGTGTGTCCGGACACGAGTTAGCGATATTTGAAGGGAATATTATAGACTCATTTTCATCGACAAAATTGCTTTTAAAAAAATTCTTACTCCAACACCTCGCGAATGGCGGCCATTTTAATTTTTGGATTTGTCGAACTTGGGTATGTACAATAAAATGCAAATATCTTTGAATCCAAGAGACCTACATACATGCAAATGACTTTATTGCAAAGTTAAATGTTTAGGCTTTTCAAAAACTTGCGAAAGTTTTCTAAATAATATGTAAAAAGAACCAAAAAACATGGGCAAACACGAAATTGTACACAAAAATTACTGAATATTTTCACATTTTATACTCTAGCACGAAAAGTACCCCTGTATTTTGCTTAGGTTTTTGCATTAAATTAAAAGTATTTGAGTCAGGCTATAAAATTACATCAAAATTATCACTCTACGTTAAGTATTTTAGGAGTTATTCTCACTTGAACATAACCCTTCCTTAGCGCATATACCACCAATGTTACAGAAGCTGCATTCTTTGGGCGAGCTAAACCCTTTCAATATAAATTTATGAGCTGGCCTTATTAACCACCATGTAAATGATCCCAACGAATCACCATTAAACTGAAATATTTTTTTTTTTTACTTTATGAAATCGGTTTCTTTGAATACATTTAAAAAACGGGCCATTTCAGTTTATGGGTGATAAGTTGGGATCATTTACATGGTGGTTAATAATGCCAGCTCATAAATTTACTCTGAAACGATTTAGCTCGCCCAAAGAATGCGACACCTGTAATATTGGGGTACATTCGCTAAGGAAGGGTTATGTTCAGGTAAGAATAACTCCTAAAGTACTTGACATAGAGAAATAATGTTGATACCATTTTGTAGCCTAACTCAAATACTTTTAATTTAATGCAAAAACCTAAGCAAAATACAGGGGTACTTTTCGTGCTAGAGTATAAAATGTGAAAATATTCAGTAATTTTTGTGTACAATTTTGTGTTTGCCCACGTTTTTTGGTTCTTTTTACATATTATTTAGAAAACTTTCGCAAGTTTTTGAAAAGCCTTAACATTTAACTTTGCAATAAAGTCATTGGCATGTTTGTAGGTCTCTTGGATTTAAAGATATTTGCCATACCACAGTTTGAAAAATCAAAAAACTAAAATGGCCGCCATTCGCGAGGTGTTGGAGTAAGAATTTTTTTAAAAGCAGTTTTGTCGATGAAAATTAATCTATAATATCCCCTTCAAGTATCGCTAACTCGTGTCCGGACACACTGTATAATTTCCATTTTAAAATGATAACTGTGTTTTAGCAATTTCACTGCAATGTGGTTCTTACTTTGAGCCTTCGATCATTAATAACAACTAGATACACAATCCCGTACAAAAACGAACTAAAAACTGTCCTCAAGTAGGTCGAACTGGCCAACATATTTTACCAAAAGAAATTAAACCTTATTCAAATGAGTTAAAGTCGGCTTTAGAACGGTCATAAAAACATATTAAATTTTACGATCGCGACTCGAAACAACACGTCATGTTACCCGACTAAGGGCTGATTTTTCAATAGCCTGAATCTATAGAAAATATGTCAAACCGCTACTTTTATTCCTTAGATAAAAGTTATCAGACTATTGAAAAATCAGCCCTAAATCAAGTAGCCATGCGACACTATGAACTGTACATTTAGTAAAAGTCTTTTCAATTTAGGTGCTTTATAAACCCGGCTTAATTTCGTCAATATTAAAATAAATGTTTTACGGCGATTTCTTAATGAAATATCAGTATTTATAGTACAGTGATAGTTATTATACACCGTGTTCTTCACGTTATCCATAAACTTTAGCAAATGAAGTAGTACTTAAAAAGGCTTCGTTACAAAGATATTTGTAATTTCATTTAATGAAATTTAATTGAGCTATGCAGTGAGAAAGTATCTTAATTTGAAATCTATCAAATACTATTTGCATTTCATTTGTTTCAGCCCGCCAAATGTTATGAATGACGTTGCCAATTCGGATAAAGAGGCATGCATATCGGGTTATTTACGTCTAGGTATTTAGTTTGTATGAAAATTAACAAAAAATAAAAAATAAGAATTTTTTAATGTGTCCATAGTGAAAAATGCTTACTTCCGTGGTTTGAACATCTGGTCGAAGTTTATGTATATCGTCCGGAACACGGTGTATATTGGTAATGTTAGTACTTACTGAAAAAATGAAATATCATCCTTTTTTTCGGTCCTGAAAGAGTGATTTTTGCACTTTTTAAACGAGCACGGAAGCATGTTTACGTACGGAGCGTTAAAACAGTACTAAACCAAAAGGATGGCCGATCTCTGATTTGGTAATTCTTTTGGTGAGGATATTTTTTGTCGCTGATTGTGTATCTAGTTGTTATAAATGATCGAAGCTTTGAGCTTATAAAAGCTGCGATAATCGCATAATGTGTACATTAAACATGGATTTGAACAGACACAGCTGTGATCATATCATTTTATTATTTTAACTTATCAAGAATATCGAATAGCAGTGCCTAAATTATAAACTCTCCCTTACCGGACGAATGTGCCATTCGCATGGTTTCCATTAAATAACACCATTTGGTCTCGAAAACATATTTTTTGTTATAAACTGTTGTATGAACATTTGTATATAGCATACATTAATGGTTTATTGTATGTAAAGGTAAATGTAAGACAAACTTTATTAAATTCTTTGTTAATATACATGTTTTCTTTTTATTTCTCTAGCTAAGTATCAACCTTACCTGTGTTGGAAATTAAAACCAAAAATTTGACCAATAAATTAATAAGGACAAAATAATAAAAAAACTTTATTTATTGGATTTTTTAGAAAGGAAAAAGCTATCTTTGTTTATTCAATGTTTTAATCTTAACCTTTCTTACTTATTTGCACAGTTACATCTAAATTAATTATTTACTTAGAGCCAGCCTTATTCTAAAACGAGGCGGATGCTCTCAGTCGTTCGTGAAACCTGCCGTGAAATAGACGTAGAAGCTGCTGCTGCAATACTTCGTTTGCTGAATTTACTTAGTAGGGATATGATTAAAACTGTCTTTTAATTATATAAAACTAACACAAAAAAATACCTATCCGCTTAACTGTGGCGGCCATTTTTCGCAATTCGCGAAATCTGTGGGGGCCACTTCTGGGTGGTCCGCGGGAAATTGGCGCGTTTGCATAAATAGGTTATTTTGGGGGCCATGCAATAAAAGTGAAAAACTCATTCGCTTTGGCACGGAAATCTCTTTAACACCGCATCAATTTAAGTTCGACACGTGGTGATTCGTGATCAGTCAGGTCAAGACGATTCCACGTTTGGAAGTGTAATAATTCCCAAAATAAAAGTCTGGTGTGTAAATCTATATCTATTCTATATACATATAATAAAACAGTAAAAAAACTGTGTCTGTACATTGAATATATTAAAAAAATAATAATTGAGGGGGGTTAAGAAACAGTAATAGAGCACGAATCCAAAAAAAAATTCTGTCTGTTTGTTTGTACACGCTAATCTTCGGAACTACTGGACGGATTTAAATGATTTCTTTTTGTTGTATAGAAATTAAGTCTGGCCAACATATAGGCTATAACTTATCTTGGAATCTTGAACACCTGATGCAGAACCGCAACAAACCAGCTAAACTATAAGGGATACAAAAATGGTGCCTAAGCAAATATTGTTCCACGTGATGAGCATTTTCTGCTGAGAGAATAAATTTGAAGATCTGAAACACCTGATGTGGAACTCCAAGAGCCCAGCTAAACTATAACATGTACAGGAATGACACCTTAGCAAAAGTTATTCAGCCCGATGAGCACTCTCTGTTGACGTATAAAAAATGAAGATCTGGAACACGTGATGTGGAACTACAAGAGTCCAGCTTAACTATAACATATAAGGAATAACGTCGTAGCAAGAGTTGTTCAGCCTGATGAGCACTCTCTGTTGACGTATAAAAATTGAAGATCTGGAACACCTGATGTGGAACTCCAAGAGCCCAGCTAAACTATAACATGTACAGGAATGACGCCTTAGCAAAAGTTATTCAGCCTGATGAGCACTCTCTGCTGACGTATAAAAATTGAAGATCTGGAACACCTGATGTGGAACTCCAAGAGCCCAGCTAAACTATAACATGTACAGGAATGACGCCTTAGCCAAAGTTATTCAGCCCGATGAACACTCTGTGTTGACGTATAAAAATTGAAGATACATAACGGGCTATTGAAGGACACCGTGGATTTTAGTCAGTACAAGTCTGACAGTCCCTCCCGCCCTGCCCGGGGAGGGAGGACTCATTTGATGATTTTACCACGATAAAAAAAAAGCAGAAAGGATTGGACCACCTTGACCACGCGACGGGGAGCGTCAGAGGTGGCTAGTTTGTAAATTAGCCCTTCGTGCCACACACGGTCGAAGGCCTTCTCCATGTCGAGGAATACTGCAACCGCATACTCCCTCTTGATGGTGGTGGCTGTCAGGTGGTGCAGTACCCTCGACAGCTGAAGCGTCGTGCTGTGTTCCGACCTGAAACCGAATTGTTCGGGGCGTGGCGTGATGTGCGGCTGGAGGTGTCGCAGCAGGAGGCACTCGAACACCTTGGAGATGGTGGGCAGCTGAGTGATGGGCCGGTAGCTTTCTGGCTTCAGAATGTTTTTCCCCGCCTTGGGCAGCATGATAACACGCCCCTCCTTCCACGCGGCGGGAAAGGTCCCGGTGCGCAGTATCGCGGTGTACAGGCGCGCTAGGGCCGCGTTCATACGGGGCGGCAGGTGGCGCAGCACTGTGTTTGTTATGAGGGCCGCGTTCATACGGGGCGGCAGGTGGCGCATCACTGTGTTTGTTATGCCGTCAGCACCGGGGGCCTTTCTAGGCCGCGTCAGTATTTTGATGCGATGATAGTAATAATGTACAAATGACAGCCGGGACCAACATCTTTTACGTCCTTTCCGAGGCACGGAGGAAACTCTGTAACGTTGTGAATTATCAACGTTATCCTTTGACCTATAATCAATTCATTAATCAACGTATAACAAAATAGTTACAATGGAATGCAAGGAATGTCTACATATTCCTTTTGGTGTTATAGTCATACGCAATGTTCTACGTCAACCGACAAAAAAAAGACTCGTACTTGAGGGTATCGTAAAATGTTTAATTTCGCGTCGAGACTAAAAGTCATGTATAGGCGGGTAGTTCTGAATTTTTACAGAGTTTTGGTGTTGTAGTCGGAAGACATGTTGTTCAACGTTAACCGGCGGATAATTAAAGTGAAGTACCTAATGTGCTCATGAGTATAAATAAGCTCGCACAGGAGACAACGGGGCTCATTCACCAGTAGTCTTTATCGTCTGTTACACGCTCGTTCTCTCTTTATTAGAATCTTGCGACCAGAGGCGTCTTTACCTATAGTGCAGGGTGTGCGGCGCACACGGGCGCCGGGTCTAAGGGGGCTCAGGCGCAAAATGTCGCTTTCGGAAAATGTCTCCAGGTACCCTGGTAGTAAAATGTCTCTTTCGCAAAATGTCGCTTTATCATAATAACATCGCTTTCGCAGAATGACTCCTTATCAAAAGGTCGCTTTTGTCACAATGCCTCTTTCGCAGAAAATCTCTTTCGCAAAATGTCGCGTTAGTAACTTAGAAAAAAGTTAGCCAGGTTTAAAAGAAAGGTTGTTTTTTTTTCGATTTCTTAATCTTGGTTGATTCTGTTCTGGTTTTTGTTGATATTGTATGGCAACGCGGCAACGTTATAAATTCGATTTTTCCAGTAAAATCAAAAATTCCAAAAATATCTTTTATTATGAGCCCTTTACAAGATCTGCTGTAGTGGTATTATTTTTTTAATATTATTATATTCAATGTACAGACACAGTTTTTTTACTGTTTTATTATATGTAGGTATATGTCGCAGGTTTTTCATCAAATTATTTTTTTGATCAAACAACGGATGATGTTAAAATATCAACACGATTTTACCATTTCCCTAAACAAATCTAGTGATTTGATCAAATCCCTGAATTGGTTCAGTGAAATGACAAAAAATTCAGAAAATGTCGACGGAGCACCGCTTCGCGGTGCTGCTACTTTTGGGTGGTTTAAAAAAAATAACCACAAAAAAATACCCACAGTTTTTTTACTGTTTTATAAGTATAGATGTTTCACATAAGTACTATACCTACCACAATACGGACTACACCAGATTTTGTAAAGAACTCATAATAAATGTATTTTTTTGTTTTACTCGAAAAATTAAATTTACAACGTTGCCATACAATATTAACAAAGACCAGAACAGAACAAACCAAGAATAAGAAATTGAAAAAAAACGACCTTTCTTTTAAACCTGGCTAACTTTTTTCTAAGTTACTAACACGACATTTTGCGAAAGAGATATTCTACGAAAGAGGCATTTTGAGAAAGCGACCTTTTAACAAGGAGTCATTCTGTAAAAGCGACATTATGAGAAAGCGACATTTTACGAAAAAGACGTTTTACTACCAGAAGACATTTTGCGAAAGAGGCTACTTAAAAATTGCACCATTTGCATCCGAATTTCCGTTTGAAAATATAACTGATAGTATTCCATTTTGACCCCGCTCCTACCAGACTAGAGGGCGCCAGGGTACTGGTTGCACACGGGCGCCACAAGGGCTAGAGACGCCTCTGCTTGCGACATTGTACAGACAGACGATTTACAAATATTTTTTTAATAATTTAAAAAAAGGAAATATATTTAAGTAAATAAACTTAAGTAATTTGTGTAGTGTTCGCCCCGGTTTAGGGTAAGTGCCAAAGCAAACCAATCAATTATTATAACTGCTAGCTCATGTGTTGTTTTTTTATATTGAGTAGGTACCTTCCGACTCAATTATTGTGTGTTCATATTCTTTTTCTTTGTCTGTTGGTTTTATTTTTTTAAGCCTCGAGTATTTGATACGCTCGTAGGTCTTACAATGATTTTGTGTGTTAATGCTTCACGCTAATAGAACTATTGTTCCTGCCTTGTAAACTCCGATCTGATGACGACCAATAATCACAAACACCCTTAGTGCCGTACGTCCTAGTTTTCGCCTATGCTGTAAGGTCATCATCAGAGAGGATTAGCAGAGGACTTTTAGTTACGAGTGAAACTCCCGGGACCGAAAATTGCGTGGCATCAATGAAATCGGTACTAAAAAACATATTATAATGTTCTCACATTTTTTTCCGGTTAGGTGAAATAGTTATCTATGTGTAGCACTAAATATTTTATTTTATTTTTAGTCATTTTTAGTCATTTATTCAAGAACAATAAATATATTGGATTAATGGATACTCCAAAAAAATAAATTAAACCTTGTAATCTTTCATTGCCGTGTTTGTCCACACTTCACCTTGTTGTGTATTATTTCTCATTGATAAAAATCTATTTGTTATAAATATTAAAACCTAGTTTTACTCGATACATGAATAGTTAAAGTATTGTTACGGAATAAATTTATTCAAATATTTAAACAATACAACGAATGGTTAATAAAAAATCATTTGTCCTAGAACTACCGTTCATCGCCGTGTCCAAATCATGTTCAAGGATATTGTTTTACCTACTACTTGCGTCCCCCCTCCCGATATGCTAAACGTTGCATATTAGTGCTGACTGCTGCCTAAGTGCTCAACGTGGAAGGACGTACACACGTGCCTGCGTTTTCGCGCCATAAATGTAAGTATTCAATTTTTACGTCACTGGACATTTTTTCTTTCATCGCCGTGGATAGGTATAACTATACCTACTACTCAAAACAAAATAAGGGCCACCTGGTTTTTATTATTTATTAAATAATGTTTAAATATTACTAGTTACAATGACTGAATCTGATTAATATTAATGGTTTTAGATGGAAATACACAAAAATTAAATATGTATTCCAATAAATCGTTAAAATAAACCAAATTGAATGAAAAGTGAGGAATTTTAGGAATGTATCAAGTTACATAAAACATAAAAAAATTGAAAAAAAAAGTGTTCTTTTAAGCTTCTCTTTTAACTCTGTTCTCTCTGTTCTGCTCATTTTATGGGAGGTGGAATGGTCTGGATTAAATACCGAACATTTTCTTTTGGGATACTCTACCAGCAAGTTTTCCGACAATTTATGAGATCCAGCTGCGTGTAGATGGGAATTTTACTTTCTTTTTCACTCTTCTTTAACTCATCTCTTAAATGCTCAATAGAACTTAGGTAAAAATCCTGAGTGTCCACTGTAACATCGTAATTCGAGCGTAAGGGAATGTGTGCACTGTTGCTCGCGTCGTGTTCGCTCGAGCATTATCCTGCTTCAAGAAGAACTCAGGTATTCCTTGCTGTGCGAATGGGATAATGTGGAGTTGCACCACATTCTCTACGTAATTTTGAGGAGTTACATCAGCCTCGTTAAGAAGTGCGAGCTCAGTTTTGCGTGATAGAGATAACCGCCCCAGAGCATAACTCAGGACTCGCCAGAACAGTCTGTTTTAAGAGTGCAAGGATCTGAAACCTGTTGTTTAGATCTTCTGTACACTCTTATGAATCAGTTTTTATTGAAAAAAAATAACCCACCAGTCATCAATAAAAAGCAATGAAGCCCAGTCAAAACAGTTCAATAAATTTTCTCTTTCGCAAATGTTTCACGATTTGCACCATACGCTGCAGTTAGCTGGAGGCGAACCAAGCATCTTCTTGAGTATTGTTAGTCTTTATGGACTCGATTCGGAATAGTGTAGTCAATTATAGGGGTGCCTGTAGCTCGACGCAATGGAGTTTGTACGGTCCGCGCAGTAGATTTTCGCTCTATTTGCGCGGTTAAACAAACTTAATGGTCTTCTTGGGCTTTACTTACTTACTTTCTTCCTTGATCACGGCGTCTGGTGATATTACCCGTCTTTTAAGACCAGTTTCAAGCATTTTGAACCACTCGTTGGGAATATTCCACCATTAAACCTACCTCTGGGAATATTCCACCATTAAACCTACCTCTTCTGGCTACGGGCCCCCTGGATTAAGGTGACACCCCAAGTGGCTGTTTTTGCGTCCATATGTCTCCGAATAAATGACATTATGAGATTGAAAGGTCATTGTAGTCAGCTTGCTATATTAGTCGAAGAAAACTCTGTTAGAAGTTTGAAAATTAAAAAAAACCGGCCAAGTGCGAGTTGGACTCGCCCATGAAGGGTTCCGTAGCAGCAAGCATAGATTAGAGATATAATTATATTGAGATTAGTAAGTAATATACACAAACAATAAAAATAACTTTGTTTTTCATAGTATTTGTATGAATGGCAAAGTTATATTTGCGGTTTTTGAAAATGTACTATATCTCAAAAACTGCTAACTGTATCTCATCCAAACCAATTTTCGTTGGTAGTTTTGGTTGAGGTCTACATTATATTTTTTTTTAGTTTTATCATTCTGACATTTCATTTGACTGGCCTGTTGGTCTAGTGGTTAGTGACCCTGACTGCTATGCCGGAGGTCGTGGGTTCGATTCCCACCCAGGACAAATGTTGTGTGATGAGCACGATCATTTGTTCTGTGTCTGGGTGTAATTTATCTATAACTAGCTGGCCCGGCGAACTTTGTTCCGCCTTAGAGGCAATAAATGAGCAGATTTTCGATTTTTTATTAGGATATCAAAAATAATTTAAAAAATCTAGTCAAAAATCAATAATTTATTCTTTATTAGCCATGTATTTTGGTGCATTACAGTACAGTGAAGCACGTTCTGATAGACAACATTTTTTTATTATTATCACGCGCAAGAACAAATAACGCAGATGGTCATCCGACTCGTGAACATGCCACATATACACCTAACTGACCATGTGAAAAACATGGATTTTCTATATTCAGACCACAAACTTTCAAGCATTGGCCTTGTGATTTGTTAATGGTCATGGCGAATGCAAGACGGATCGGAAATTGAGGTCGTTTAAACTCAAACGGCAAACCTATCATAAGGGATCCTCGAAATGAGAACTTCCTCAACTTCGAATTTTCCTTTGAGTATCGTCGTGTAAATCACATTGTTCATCAATTTACTTACCACCAAACGCGTTCTGTTGCACAGTTTTGGTTGGTTTATGTTTCGAAGCATGACTATTACGAAGCCAACCTTTATTTGTAAATTGTGCGGTGGTAAGTCAGGCATATCCAAGGATTCAATTGGAAAGGCAATTCAATTGGAAAGTTGGTGGCTAAATGCAACGGACCTTTTTTTCGCGTGGTAAAATAATCATGTGAGTCTCCCACCCAGGGCAGAGCGGGAAGGACTGTCAGACTCGTACTGACTAAAATCCACGGTGTCCTTCAATAGCCCTTTACGTTCCGGGGCACGGTAAATCGTAAGTCGGTTTTGGCCCTCTAAAGGGGGGCCCCGTCATAATGCTGACACTCTTTGCATAACCGGGAAAGGTTCAACGTCGGACAGCGAGTCACCCATTACTCGCCGCCTGCCGACGTCCGACGCCGTGGGCGTCTACCACTGTGGCTGGGGTGGAGGGAAGACGCTATCCTCTCCTTCACGCGGCCCGCCTCCTCCTTCGCGAGCTTGACTGCTTCGCAGAAGGAGGCGACCGGTTCCCACTCCGTCTCGCCCCGCAGCATGGCCTCGACCAATGCCGAGCGCGAGAGGGAGGGTTTGTAGTCTACTATAAAGTTAACATGTGTACTTACTTACTCGAAAGCGAAAATTTGTGTCCAAAATTTAGACTTCTGCGTTAAGCGGTTTTGGCTCAGGAGAGGCAGGACAGAGGCGGGGTATTCAAGTTTAAGGGAAGGACTTTAAGGCGTCTGGCAGAATGATTGGCCCATCGGATTGGTCTGGCAGCTTACAAAAGGTCTTGAAATAGTACCATAAGTAACATCATGTAAAATGTAGGCTTGCTAAAATGACGTAGTTGATTTTATCCACCATCAGGTCGCGCTACCTGTGGAAGGGCGGCTTTCAAGATAGTAAGTACGCATACCGGTACTGTCTTAACTTTATAGTTGACTAAAATCAAAATTTCAGCTTTGCTAAAATGACGTAGGTCTGGGGGCTCTGGGATCTCACTCTATAGTACTTTTTGTTCAGATCCCTTATTCAATTTCGGCACCAACACCTTCTTCGTGATCATGTTACTACGTTTTATGTCACGTGTCACGGAAACAGGATAAAAATTTGATCATCTTGGTGGCGGCATAGCATTAATAATTATGATAATATCGGCACAATAAGCTTAGAAACTCAATACAAACACATCGACCGGTCAATTGATGTTTTGACACAGGTTTTGATTGATAAATTTTTCGTTTTGCTGTCACTCCATGTCAGTTGCGTTTTATTATACCACGTTTTATGTCACGTCCCACAGAAACGGGATAAAACAAAACAAAATAAAAAAAGGTAAAAAGTATCCTATATGTTATTCCTGGTTCTAAGCTACCTCCCCACCAATTTTCAGCCAAATCGGTTCAGCCGTTCTTGAGTTATAAATAGTGTAACTAACACGACTTTCTTTTATATATATAGATATGTATGTATTTAGAAATATATAAGTATGTTTATCAGTTGTCTAGTACCCATAACACAAGCTCTGCTTAGCTTGGGACTAGATGGCGATGTGTGATAGTTGTGGAATATTATTATTATTATTATATTATTCTCTTATTTTAGAAGTTACGGGGGGGGGACACACTTTTTACCACTTTGGAAGTGTCTCTCGCGCAAACTGTTCAGTTTAGAAAAAAATGATGTTAGTAACCTCAATATCATTTTTAAAGACCTATTCATAGATACCGTATACGTATGGGTTCGGTGAAAAATTTTTTTTTGCGTTTCAATTCTAAGTATGGGGGGCACCCCCAAAATTTGTTTTGTTTTGATTTTTGTGTGAAAATCCTAATGCGGTTCATATAATACATCTTTCTACCAAGTTTCAACAGGATAGCTCTTATACTTTCGACAAAAAGTGGCTGTGACATACACGGACAGACAGACAGACAGACATGACGAATCTATAAGGGTTCTGTTTTTGCCATTTGGCTACGGAACCCTAAAAACACCATATCGTAAATTCTGAGTAATCTCAAATATCGAATTAAAAAAAGTTATGAATTTCCAATTATGCAGTAGAAACAATATTAATACTTGAAAGAAACCATAGCAAGATATTTAGTATTTATTATGTACCCAGAATAAGAGCAATACTTGTTTAAAGTGCAATTTAAAAAGTGGCCCTTATTTTGTTTTGACGAGTATATATCAAGAATAAGTTTGTCTTCATGAGTAAGCATTCTATAGATCACCATTTAACATATGTTAATTTGTGAAGTGTTTATTTCTTCGAATAGTTAATAGATTTTTTGTTATTTATGTTTTTTGCCTTGATTTTCATCGCCGTGCTTTCATTGCCATGGTTTTCGTGGCCGAAATTTGCTATGGCAATGAAAAAAAAGACACGGCAATGAAAAAAATTTCATTGCCATGCCTTGTAAAACAATTTAGTTTCATTGCCGTGGCTAGGAATTTCATTTCCGTGACTTGTGTTTTCATCGCCATGGTATGATCAGGCAAAGAAAACATCTTTTGTCACCTGTAATACAGGTATAATACCAATTACTGACAGTACAAAACTCGTCAAGATAACTCTACGACTTGATGAGTTTTTTACTGTACAGTCAACTACAAAAAGATGTTTTCATGTTTGCCTTACAAAATGATGTAACATTTGGTAATATATCACACGTATATACACTCACACACACGCAAGCACCCTCACATACTACAGTCTGATTTTAGTAATAGATTGTTTATTTTTAGGATGCCAAGATGCCTAAACCAAAATTATCTGAAGAGGAGAGAAAGGAGAGGAAAAGATTGGCTGAACAAAAGCGACGTCAAAAATTAAGAAGCGACCCTGTATTAAAAGAGGAGTAGCTAAGAAAAGAAAGAGAACGATATCTTAAAAAGAAGGCTGCAGGAGTAGTTGTTCTTCGAAGTGCAATGACTTCGCAAACGCTTCGGAATCTTCGCAAGGGGTTTGCCTTTCGCTCTCTTTACTTACACTAATCTTTTTACAGTATGTATAAAGATTAGTGTAAGTTAGCTGTAAGTTAAACTTAAAAGGCTGAATTTCCTAGTGCCATATACATCATTAACTGTGGCCATTTTTTTAACAATTGTTTTGACAATTGAAAGCCGACCAATTGGTCGCCTCCACATTACACCAGATACTCACATTGTGTTCTTAGGTTAATAAGCAGTAATCGGAATAGGGTGAGTATATTTACCTACAGTGTGTAGAACAGAGACAAAAATCGGAGACTTCCTTACAACAAAAAATTTTTTACCGGTAAATTTACTAGAACTTTAATTACGTGAATTTATAAGTCTTACTAATTTAATAAAAACGTTTATTGCGTAAATATTCTTCTTTAGATTTTTTTTCACGTGATTCTATATTTTTAAAGACTTAAAAAAGAAAGCTTTCAATTAAACTATTTTTTGTATGTTTGTTACGCGGTTTTTCTGGATCTTGCGGACCAATGATTATTTTATATTGAGAAAGTCATGCTTTAGAAGTAACCCCGTAGTGATTTTTGAACAGCTACGCTAAGTTACTTAAAGCCTTACGTAAGTTTACCATGGTAACAGAAAAAAAAAACGAATAAACATATTTTTATTTTGTTATGTGATTTCTCAGGAATT
This sequence comes from Agrotis exclamationis, assembly GCA_950005045.1. Lineage (NCBI taxonomy): Eukaryota > Metazoa > Arthropoda > Insecta > Lepidoptera > Noctuidae > Agrotis > Agrotis exclamationis. The sequence goes on along the minus strand of OX465435.1, from coordinate 20,605,684 downwards.
CTTTGACTAATATTGAACATTTTTCAATAACGATTTTTCACAAGGGACACTAACTAAAGTAACAACAGGTTTGTTTTACCAAGATCCTGTTGCTGTTGTGATTTTTACGGAATATACGAACGACGTGTTTTTCAACTGCAAATAGTCTTGGTAATCATTGCTAAACCTGTTTGGGATTTTTGATATTACCCCCCGCGCGTACGCATGTAACACTCACTCAACCCCCACCGGGCCCCGCCCCTTCCCTATCACTCGTTCCTTGACTTTTGTCTTGCGCACCCTTTTGACTTGGCTCAGTTTTCTGGTATTCCGATTTGAAAGTGTATTTATTGGTTGCTACTGTTTGACTACCAGGGTTGGAAAAAAAAGTTATTTTTTAATTTTATAAAACAAACTGTTCAAATTGTTCTAAACAAGTGTTTTATTTTAGTTTCGGTCAGTTTTTCAATTTAGTTCGACAATTTATTCATAGGTTAAGACTATGGGTCGACGGACCCATAGTCTTAACCTATGAATTAATTGTATGTTTCATTTCTAAACTAGATATTATCAAATTCGCTGTTTGTAATGAAATATTTGCAAAAAAATATCGATGAAAAAAAAACATCTACTGTTTTTTTTTCTAATGTTTTGAAGTATTATTTCATTACAAGGCCTATAAAAGTAAAAAAAAATGTGACATAGCAAGGGCATACACTCAAATTATTTAATGTCAAGCTATTAAGACTCCTGAATATTAATTTATTTTCATTTTACATGCATTCATCCGCCATAAAAAGTAGTTAGAACGTGTAATAAAACTGCTTAATTTTCAGTTTTAAACACTGTTTAAAACAGGTGTTTAAAAACACCTTGTTTTAAACATGCCAACCCTGTTGACTACGGATCTATTTATTTTAAAATTACAAAAAAAATACATTTAAGATATTCCCAACACAACAACCATTTATATCTAGACTCCTAATCACAGGCGACCGATGTCTGTCAACACAGTAGGCAAAAGTCTTAAGTTCGTATTAGTTTCGACCACTCCTGTGAGTCCCCTCGTCGCACTGACCTTGAGTTAGCCAATCAGAACGCAGTACCCCGTCCCCCTCGCTTACGTCGTACCTCAGCGACCTGGCAGAAAATTTTCGATATTCAGATCGTGCATGAGGCGTCTAGATATAAATGGTCGTTGTCTCAACAAGACCTTTCATTTGATATGTCACACGATGCAGTTTTCAATTTATTTTTTAATTTTCGCCTTCCCCCCCAAAAATTACCTCCCGTATACAGATTTCATCTATTGACGTCACACCTCTGTGCTTAGGTCACAGGAATTGATATGTGTAAACTTAAGCGGTCTAGTAGATTCGGAGATAATTGACTGTAAGCGACAGACAGAGACACGAGTGATCCTATAAGGGTTCCGTTTTTGTATTCGGACGTACGGAACCCTAATAATGTTGAATATTAGTCTACGAATTCCTGTGAAATCATATAACAAAATAAAAATATGTTTATTCGTTTTTTTTCTGTTACCATGATAAACTTACGTAAGGCTTTAAGTAACTTAGCGTAGCTGTTCAAAAATCACTACGGGGTTACTTTTAAAGCATGACTTTCTCAATAAAAATAATCATTGGTCCGCAAGATCCAGAAAAACCGCGTAGCAAACATACAAAAACAGTTTAATTGAAAGCTTTCTTTTTTAAGTGGTTAAAAATGTAGAACCACGTGAAAAAAATTGTAAGGAAGAATATTTACGCAATAAACGTTTTTATTAAATTAATAAGACTTATAAATTCATGTAATTAAAGTTCTAGTAAATTTACCGGTAAAAAAAATTTTAGTTGTAAGGAAGTCTCCGATTTTTGTCTCTGTTCTACAAACTTTAGGTAAATCAAAATCAAAATATTTTATTTTACATGGGCCACAATGGGCACTTATAAAACGTCGAGGGAAAAAAAAAAAATGGCACGGTTCGGGTTTGTCGCTTCCATGGAGAAGAACCGGCAAGAAACTCCATGGTTACTCTTTTAAAATATTTGCTTTTACAATGTTATTGTTACAGATTGGTATACATAAATACGAGAGAACATCGTAGGCACGATAAGAAGAGGCTCTTACCAAAATCTAAACAAAAAATAATAATAATAAAATAAAAAAGTATATAATAATATATACGTAATAAACTAGACGAAAAAGATAAAATGGGCATCGGGGAATTTACACAACCAACAATGTTCTCGCATTCACAATTCTCAATATAGGTACTCACCCTATTCCGATCACTGTTAATAAGAGATAAGATTATACCTGAAAGGTTTTAAGAGTATCTAGATTGTTTAGATGATTGTGTTTTTAGTACTTGTTATTTTGAAAATGCATCTTACTTGCTACAGATCACAATATACGTTTTCCGAAGAAGCTGTTTTGTTAAGTGCAAAAATATATCTGATCTTGCCTGTCTCCGACAGGGAAAGGCAAACCCAGACAGATTGTGTATGGGAGTAAGATTTGGATAGATATTACAAAGGAGGAATGGGAGTATGTATAAGAAAAGAAAGACTGTATTAAAGTCTCTAAATAGTGTTGCGAGTGTAATTCAACAGTCTTTGTTTACTTATTGTACTCTCATTCTTTTTTTGTAATTATCCTTACCCAAATTTTACTCTCATACAAGTGTTGATTTGATAAAAATGACTGTTTATAAGACCTCTTATATGTAATATTCTCAATAAAACACAATGTAGTTTTTAAATGCAATCCTTTTGTATTCTCACTTCTTCATATTAATCTTTTGACAATGTTCCACGACTCGTTACAAAAGCGCCAATGGCTTCCCTCTCTTTACCCACGAGTGTCACAGTCGTTTTAATCCGGCTGTACCCAACCCACGCCTCAATGCATAGACATAGTTTAGGTTATGATGTAATGACAGTTTTACCACAGTCTGTACTTGATTCGCGTTTTGTTCACATTGACAAGTGTTGTATGTGTGCGTTTAGTTTTCGTTTATACTATATATTACATCATACCCCTTTCGTTAAAAAAAAATACAAAAAAAAAAAGTTACACTCATTGCCTTTTTGAAAGAGAAAAAAAAATATATACTTAAACGTTATTATGACTCTTATTATTCATATACAATTAACTCTTGAATGTTACACAGTAGGTATTTATGAAATAAAGCAAAACCTTAAGTTTTAATAGGTACCTACTATTAACTAAAACATACTTAAATTAACATAAGAAATGAAGCATAACCTTAAGTTTTAATACGTACATGCTATAAATAAACTAAGACGTATTAAAATTAACAAGAAATAAAGCAAAACCTTAAGCTTTAATAGGTACTATAAACTAAGACATACGTAAATTAACATAATGCTGCATTGAACCACACACCCAAGTTCATCAAATTATTGAGATCTTATATGATAAGATGTTCTTGTATAGACACAACCCTCAGTGTCTTTTATATCATAAGACCTGTTATTATTAACTTTTATAATTTTACCCAAATACCATTTACATTTTGTTGGGTCTTTTAAGAACCACACCCCCTGGTTAACACAAAAGTTACCCTTTGTTTTCGCTTTCTTATTATAGTTATGTATATTTCTATGTATTACTTTACTAAATTCCATTTTTACATTATTATTTAACTTAGGTTCTAAATATCTATGAGTGGATGGTAACTTAGTTTTTAGGTTTCTATTCATAATTAATTGAGCTGGTGAGAATTGTGTACCTGAAACTGGTGATGACCTATATTGTAATAATGCTAGTCTGTAGTCTGTTTTGTCTTCATGACATTTTGTTAACAATTTCTTAGCAATTTGAACACCTCGCTCTGCCATACCATTAGATTGTGGGTAACGTGGACTTGAATAAGTAAATTTAAAACCCCAGTCACTTGCAAATTTCTTACACTGTAAAGAGTCAAATGGCACATGATCTGTTACTACTTCTGATGGTACACCAAAGCAACTAAAAATATCAATTAGTGCATTTATTACTGATTGTGCAGACTTGCTAGTTAATTTTCTTATATCTAACCACTTTGACATGTAATCATATATAACAAGATAACTGTTATTTCTGAAATCCATAATATCTGCCCCAAGTTTTGAGAAAGGCAAATCCGGTACTTCATGTGACAACAAAGGTTCTTTGATGTTATTATTTTGGTAGGTCTGACAAATATAACATTTACTTACTATTCCTTCTATTTGTGAATCAATGTATGGCCAATAATATAAACCTCTAGCTAATTGTTTCATTTTAGTTATACCTAAATGTCCTTCATGTAATTTATTCAAGAACTTAACCCTTAAGGATTGTGGAACTATTAATCTGTCATTCATAAAAATTAGTTGTTTATCAATTGTTATATTTTCCCTGAATTTGTAATAATTTTTTAGATTTACTGATAGGTTTTTTATATTAATTGGCCATCCATTCAAAGTAAAATTCGACAATTGAAGTAATTCTTCATCTTTGTTTGTTTCTCTTACTAGCTCTTGTTTTTGCTCAACTGTACACTGCAAATGTGTTGCCAAACCAATACAATGCACTACTTCAAACATATAGGACTGATCTTCATCAACTTCATGCAAGTATGAGCGGGATAACAGATCTGCAATGTGCATTAACCGTCCTTTCTGATATTTAAAATCAATATCATACTTTAATAACTTTAATTTTAGTCTTTGTAGTCGAGCTGAAGGAATTTCATGTATTCCTTTTTTTAACAATGTTTCTAAAGGTTTATGATCATTTAGAACATTACATTTTTTTCCATATATGTAATAATGAAACTTTTTTGTGGCCCAGACTACACTTAACAATTCTTTTTCAATTTGTGAAAAATTTTTCTCTGCACTTGTTAGGCTTCTAGAAGCATAACTGACAGGTTTGCCATTTTGCATTAAACAACAACCAAGTCCATCCTTAGAAGCATCACATTGAATCGTATTTGGTAATTTATCATTATAATTTTGTAAAACAGGTGCTGAACTTATACATCTTTTAATATTATTAAATGTCTTTTCATGAATTTTTGTCCATAACCAAGTTGTATTTCTTTTTAATAACATTTGTAAAGGAGAAACTAACTCTGCTAAATTACAAATAAAATTTCTTAAATAGTTTATCATTCCCAAAAATACCTGTAATTCTTTTTTATTACTTGGACTTTTAATATTTAATATAGCTTTTACCCTATCACCATCAATTCTCATTCCCTCCCTGGAAAAAATTTGTCCAAAATATTTAACTTCCTTTAGTTTATACTGGAATTTTCTTTTATTAAATTTTACATTGTTCTCCTTAGCTCTTTTAAGTACTTGTTTTAGTATTTTATCATGTTCAGCTTCATTTTCTGCACATATTAACAGATCATCACAATAAATTACCACACCTGGTATATCACCGAATGCTTTCTCAGTGTATTTTTGGAAAATCTCAGGAGCCACTGATAACCCAAATGGCAATCTAAGAAATTTATAACATCCAAATGGGGTACTGAATGTACATAGATCTGATGATTTCTCTGTTAATTTTATATTATAAAACCCATCTGACAAATCAAGTACTGAGAACACAGTTTTATTGCTTAATTTGCTTACTATTTCTTGCAAGGTCGGAATGAGATGATATTGTCTTACTAATACTTTATTTAAGTGTTGTGGATCTAAACAAATTCTTAAGTTTCCATCACTTTTTTCAATTATAACAAGATTACTTACAAAAGATTTTGGGTGTTCAACTTTCTCAATAATTTGATGTTCTTGCAAACTTTTTAATTTGTCCGCCAGCCTTTTCATCAATGCCTGAGGGACTCTACGTGGTGGTTTGACTACTGGCTGGGCATCAACCTGGGTGTGCAGTTCCAGCGGAGTGTGGAATTCACCTATTCCCTGGAAAAGTTCAGAAAACTGATTAATAATATTGTTTTTGTCTACACTTATGCTATTAATATTATAATTCTTTAGTAATTCCAAATCTATAAGGGAGTTAAAACCCAATATAGGATGCACATCATTTTTAATAATAACAAACTCTACTTGAAGGGTTTTATTGTTCATTTTATGAACATTTAAAATTGTTTTACCCAATGGTTTTATCTTATGTCCCCCAAATGCTTCAAGTAAAATTGATGTCTCAGACCATTTAGGATTTTCATCACCGACAATCAATTTAAAATCTTTTAACGACAAAACATTTACTTGTGCTCCTGTGTCACATTTTAATACAACTTTTTTATTTTCAATATTTAATGTTGTTAACCATTCCTGTACATTCTTACTATTATTACCAATGGAATGACACATCTTGACTAGTCACAAATCATGAACTAAATTATCATTATCTGGCTTTTCTGTTTCTTGAACTAAATTCACTGATTTACTTTTACAACCTACTGCAAAATGGTTCAACTTTTGGCATTTAGCACAGACTTTGCCAAAAGCGGGGCACTGTCTTGGCCCATGCTGTCTATTACATTTTAAACATTGATAAAGATAAAACCCACTATTTTTATTGTTTACTTTGATTTTATTATATGTGTTCTTGGTATACTTAGCTTCTGGCTTATTCTGGGAGTCCTTCAGATTTGTGTTCTGAACCACATCGACTGCCACAGTATCCTCTTGTTTTTTCATCGCTCTCACATGTTCTTTAGCCAACTCGGTGGATCTGCATTTGTCGACTGCTTTTTCAAGTGTTAGTCCGCTATCTTCCAAAAGCCTTTGCTGTACTTTCTTGTCATACACTCCCATAACAATCCTGTCTCTCAACATTCTTGCATCATCTTTAAAGTTGCAATTTTTAACCAGCCTTCTTAATTCACTGTAGAAGTTATCGAAAGTTTCACCTTCTTGCTGGTCACGTTTAAAGAAATTATAGGTACTGATGAGTTCATTCTGCTTGGGTTCAAAATACTGATCAAACAATAAAAGCAACTCTTCAAACTTATGAGTATCTTCATTACCTTTAAGAACATTAAAGTAAAGGTCTTGACCTTCCTGCCCTATGCAGTTGAGTAAGATTGAAGCTTTCCTTGCTTCTGTAACTTTTTCCAAACCCGCCGCAGATATGAAAACTTTCAGCTGTTGTTTAAAACTTTTCCACCTGGGCAACATTTCTTCGATTGAATCTAGTTTAAGTGGTGATGGCATTCTGTATTCTATAGGTGACCCCATGTCCATGTCTTCAAATAGTTTTTCTTCTTTACCCATCAATATTTTCTTCTTGGTTCGGTTTTCGGCTGCGCCATGTAATATTCTCAATAAAACACAATGTAGTTTTTAAATGCAATCCTTTTGTATTCTCACTTCTTCATATTAATCTTTTGACAATGTTCCACGACTCGTTACAAAAGCGCCAATGGCTTCCCTCTCTTTACCCACGAGTGTCACAGTCGTTTTAATCCGGCTGTACCCAACCCACGCCTCAATGCATAGACATAGTTTAGGTTATGATGTAATGACAGTTTTACCACAGTCTGTACTTGATTCGCGTTTTGTTCACATTGACAAGTGTTGTATGTGTGCGTTTAGTTTTCGTTTATACTATATTACAATAAACAGTCATTTTTATTCTATCTGTCTATCTCATTCAATAAAATATTTTTAATTTCCGTGGATTGATTCTTTCATTGCCATGGCACAGTTCTTTCATTGCCGTGGACGCTTGTTTCATTGCCGTGCACGCATGTTTCATCGCCGTGCCACGAAATTTTTAAGCCTGATATGTCGTTAGTTTTTTAAGTTATCTGCTAGACATTAAGCAAGAATATATACATTATCAAAAACTTTAATAAAGGGTTTGTTTTTTTTGAAAAAACCTAAGTTGAAAAAAAACACGGAAATGAAGATTTTATAGGACCTGTTGAAATTCACTCTTACCGCTGGACGTTGATTCCAGGGAACAAGATTGGGAGTTAAATAACTCCGTCTTCAACGTTCGTGAGTCCAGCTCTGACTCATTACCGAACGTCTGAGGCCTGCGCACACGGCTGACCTGCCGCACACACCTAGCAGCGCACAGCCGACCTGCCGGCGCATACACCACCTCGTACCTGCGGTCACTCTCACCTCAGGGTCAACTCCACGGCGTCGCGTCGCTCCGCTTACGCGATAGCCAGGGCAGTACTAGTGCGCCTACTTCACGGAACAATAAGAATTTCCAAGTGACGGCTGTGAACCACGACCTAAATAAATTTGTCTTGATAACGTTGGTGAGTTTTTTTTTTTTATAATCTCACCCTCATACGTTTCACTCACTATGATAAATGGTCCCCGATCTACAGACCAACTTTGGGAAGCGCTGCTAAACTGATGTGCACTCACAAATATAAAACGTATCGTAATATATTGCAGAACACAATTGCAATCTTAGAAGGAGAAAACCTCTCATTTCAGCAAAATACATTTCTATTTTTAGGGTTCCGTACGTCCGAATACAAAAACGGAACCCTAGGATCACTCGTGTGTCCGTCTGTCTGTCGCTTACAGTCAATTATCTCCGAATCTACTAGACCGATTGGGTTGTAATTTGGTACACATATCAATTCCTGTGACCCAAGCACAGAGGTGTGACGTGAATAGATGAAATCTGTATGTGGGAGGTAATTTTTGGGGGGAAGGGGAAAATGAAAAAAAAAGTTTTGAAAACTGCATCGTGTGACATATCAAATGAAATGTCTTGTTGAGGCAATCTTAAATGTATTTTTTTTGTAATTTTAAAATAAATAGTTTCCAAGTTATTCAAGAAAATAGACGAAATTTGACCATTCCCCCTCCCCTCTTATCTCCGAAACTACTGAACCTAAAATTTTGAAAAAAATACAGTAATTAGTTTTCTGCTAATAGATTATAGGAAAACCTATAAGAAGTCCATATCTGTATATGGGAGGTAATTTTTGGGGGGGAAGGGGAAAATTAAAAAAAAATATTGAAAACTGCATCGTGTGACATATGAAATGAAAGGTCTTGTTGAGACAATCTTAAATATATTTTTTTGTATTTTTAAAATAAATAATTTCCAAGTTATTCAAGAAAATAGACGAAATTTGACCATTCCCCCCCCTTATCTCCGAAACTACTACTGAACCTATTTTTTTTAAATACAGAAATTAGTTTTCTACTTATAGATTTAGGAAAACCTATAAGAAGTCCATGATATTAAAATAACATGGTAAATCACTCAATATTGTGCGTACCAATTTGGGTCAGATTTAAAAAAAAACGTGAAAGGTAACATCGTACGGAACCCTCTTCACGCGAGTCCAACTCGCACTTGGCCGGTTTTTCTTTTGATATGAAGATTCTACAAAGAAATCACACTAACGGACGCAGAATCTCGTGTCCCCAAACGATATACAATACGATAAGTCCCCGTTATAACATACCATCTGTATCTTTACAATGAGTGAGTTCATGACAAAATTCCGTTGTTCTTTCTTCCGTTGTTCCTGTTTTCATAGTCTTGAGTTAATCGAGATAAAAGCTCTACTTAATTATTATAAAACTCCACCGAATTTTCACTAATGTTCACAATTTGTTCCTCTCCAGAACGAGGTGGGCAAGCACCAGCGCGCGTTCCGCGGCTGCGAGCAGCATGTTCAATGTTACCTTTGGACATTGACTCAGCACTCGGGCTGGCTTACGCGCGGCCCAGTTAAAAGAATGATTTGGTTGCATCTTACACGCATAGGGCACATTGACTTTGGTATATAAGCAGAACATTTTGTAAATAAATCAGATTAGAATTTTATATTCTTGTCTCATTACCCCTCACTGTGGCCAAGACACCTTTAGCCATCTCTGATCAGTCTCGTGAGTCTGCGGGACTGGCAGTGAGTGTACCCTTCCCGAACCTGTACCCTTAGCACGAGTTTTCACTCTTTTACTTTACAGCGTTTTTTCAGTATTTACAGCGTTTCTTGTATGAAAAATCTAAAAACCCAAGTTTTTAAATGTCCTAAAAATAAGAAAATGGGTTATTTTCTTATTTTTACGGGGCTGAGAGACAGGCCACTCAAAACGTGGGGGCGTATATTATTTAAGGAATTATTTATGGGATATATTTTCATGACGTGTATAGATCGTGGGTGTAACTTGCAAAGATACGCCCCCACGTTTTGAGTGGCCCCTCTCTCAGCCCCGTAGGGTTATTTTCTTATTTTTAGGACATTTAAAAACGTGGGTTTTTAGATTTTTTAAATCTATTAATCTAAATATATAAAACTCAAAGGCGACTGATATAGTGATCTATCAACGCACAGCCCAAACCACTGGACGGATCGGTCTGAAATTTGGCATGCAGGTAGATGTTATGACTTAGGCATCCGCTAAGAAAGAGTTTTGATCAATTCTACCCCCAAGGGGATAAAATAGGGGACGAAAGTTTGTATGAAACTTTGTCAATTTTCAACCGATCGGACTGATACTTTACATGCATAAAGTTAATATGACATAGGCATCCGCTAAGAAAGGATTTTGATCAATTTCACCCCTAAGGGGATAAAATAGGGGATGAAAGTTTGTATGAAACTTTGTCAATTTTAAACCGATAAGGCTGAGACTTTGTACGCACAGAGCTTATATGACGTAGGCATTCTCTAAGAAAGGATTTTGATGAATTCTACCCCTAAGGGGATAAAATAGGTGATGAAAGTTTGTATAAATCTTCTTAGATTTTGGACGGATCGGGCTGAAATTTGGCATACAGGTAGATGTTGTGAGTAAGCATCTGCTAACAAAGGATTTTGATTAATTCTACCCCAAGGGGATAAAATAAGGGATGAATGTTTGTATGAAACTTTATCAATTTTAAACCGATCAGACTGAGACTTTGTATGCACAAAGCTACTATGACGTAAGCATCCCCTAAGAAAGGATTTTGATAAATTCCACCCCTAAGGGGAAAAAAAGGAGATGAAAGTTTGTATAATCGTCTTAGATTTTGGACGGATCGGGCTTTCTTATCCGCCATTTTAATTTTATTTTCAAAACGGCGGTCACGAATGAAACTTTCATAAATCGATAGATCACATCAATACAAACTAAAATGTACGCGGCAAAATCTCGTAAAGCGTCACGTTTCCGAGTTATGAACTGTCAAACATGTGCAAATAGTGACACATTTTTTCTTATTTTTTTAATATTTTGTTGTTTACTGATCAAAAAGGATACTTCCGCAATAAACTAATTGAATATTAGGTTTTCCACGCATTTCAAAAGCTTTTAGATAGGATTATTTATTTTAAAATGCGTGAAACGAGACGAGGTCAAGAAACTGGACATATCCCGCCTGCGTAATGCCAAACTGTATAGGTACTGACCCAGACACCCATAGTCTGTACTGAACTACGTCGTGCTCGTTGAAATCACAAACAAATTGGAGCAAAGTACATACGAGCTCAGAGCATTCTGAGATAGTATGCAGTTTGCTCGCTTTTATGTAAAGCAAACTGTGACACGCGAATATCGCGAGTATCGATTGATTATTATTTTTTACGGCCCCGGAAAAATATTTTTCGAGACATTAGTAAAGAAAAATGGCTCGACTGAGACCTGCTTTGCGGGGCCGCCACCTTGATAAGTAGTAATTAGTTATTTGTCCTAGGAATGCAAGAGCGAGCGAAGCGAGCTCGGGACTTTGGGGCACCCCGACACGGAAAGGTTAGGTTAGAAGGGGATGGCGGGGTCTCAGACCCCGCCATCCCCTTCGTGGTTATTTTTTTTTAAACCACCCAGAAGTAGGAGCCCCGCGAAGCCACCTTGATAAGTAGTAATCAGTTATTTGACCTAGGAATACAAGAGCGAGCGAAGCGAGCTCGGGACTTTAGGGCACCCCGACACGGACACGTTAGGTTAGAAGGGGATGGCGGGGACTGCCAGACCCCGCTATCCCCTTCGTGACTGCTGCTGGACGTCTGGACTCGTATGTATTTTGCTCTAGTATTTTAAAGCAAAATGTATTTTGATTCAGACACTCTCTGAATAGGTATACAGTTTGCTCTTCAACTACTAAGGCAAACTGCGATCGAACTCAGAGCAACCCCGGTCTGGGTCAGTATACAGTTTGGCAATACGCATCCCGCCTACCCCCGGTATTAGTAATCCACTTCAAGCGGTTTTCCTTCGATATGGAGACCAATGTGTTCGATATGGAGACCAATGTGTTCGATAATTCGATTTGCCCAAAAAAAGTGACATTCGCTTTTTATTGAAGATTTATACTAAATAGGTATATCATTCCAATTGCAAGAGTAGAACACCCAGTAGTCTATCTTGGCCGCTGGCTAAGGACTAGGCAAATCCTAGTCCTTAGCTGACTACCTTTTTTAAATTATTTGTTCTTTCCGGATTAATTATTCATTTTCAAATGAAGCGCGACTGATCGAAGAGCCCAAGCCTAAGTTCGCCCTATAAATGCGGGCTGTAGCTCATATAAAACTACCACCACTGATTCCATATACCTACCTAGACTAGAAAATACTAACCACTTACATTTCCTCCACAGGACTGCCTAAAGCTCTATCTGAATGGAGAAACGATACCCGGCTGGAACTGTCCAAACTGTAAGGAGAAAAGAGACGCGGTCAAAAAACTCGACATATCCCGCCTACCTCCAGTCTTAGTCATCCATTTCAAGAGGTTTTACGTTGATCCCAAGGAGTATATGTGTAACGCATATAGAAAGAAGCAGACTTACATAGATTTCCCGCTAGAGCAGTGTTTATGGGAAGTGAGTATTACCTTCTATTTTCATTGTTTTATATATTATAGACGAATCTTATAGACTTGGTGTGCCTTTTTCGCGTTAACCCTTTGACGCATTTGAAGAAGTATTATTCTGATTTGAACAACGTAAAATAAACATAGTATATTGACATCTTCTTAGGATGTCGATGGTCGACCAAGTACTGGGCTTTAGTGAACTCAAGTGTCGCATCAGCTCCTGTAATGAACATAGCTTTATTTATTTTCACTTGTTCTGTTGTCTGTCAAATTCTGAACGGCACGGTTAGTGCAGGGTCTGAGCGATTGGACTGCTGTGCTGCGTGTTGCGGGTTCGATTCCCGAGCAAATATTTGTATGATCTGCAAGTTGGGCGTTTGTGTATGTGAGTTTCTATGTTTGTAAACGCACCCACGACTCAGGAGAAATTCCTAGTTTGGGGCAACGTTTTTTTAACCGACTTCAAAAAAGGAGGAGGTTATCAATTCGACTGTATTATGTATAACGATTTTTTTTTAAACTTAAAAAAAAAGATTCTGACGAATTGAGAACCTCCTCCTTTTTTTGAAGTCGGTTAAAAAAAAACAAATCTTACAATTTATTATACAGTGTGTCCGGACACGAGTTAGCGATACTTGAAGGGGATATTATAGATTCATTTTCATCGACAAAACTGCTTTAAAAAAAATTCTTACTCCAACACCTCGCGAATGGCGGCCATTTAAGTTTTTTGATTTATCAAACTGGGGTATGTACAATAAAGTGCAAATATCTTAAATCCAAGAGACCTACATACATGCAAATGACTTTATTGCAAAGTTAAATGGGCTTTTCAAAAACTTGCGAAAGTTTTCTAAATAATATGTAAAAAGAACCAAAAAACGTGGGCAAACACGAAATTGTACACAAAAATTACTGAATATTTTCACATTTTATAATCTAGCACGAAAAGTACACCTGTATTTTGCTTAGATGTTTGCATTAAAGTCATGATTCAAAAACGTTGACCAAAGAGAGAAATTTTTCTATTTTAAATGCTTCCAAGAAGTGAAAGAAAGTGAAAATTACGACGAAGTAATTCAACAGATAGCTAAAAATAATTATGGTCACATTGTGCTTAGCAGAATTTTCTGAGAAGGGAAATAGGTAAGTAGCGAAGAAGCCTAATCAAAGATTTAAAAAATAATGACTTGTTTTTATTTGTCACGCTCTTCTGACATTGATATGTTGGCCGAGGTTTGCGAACTACCGTAAAACCATGCAACTTTGCCCATAAATTGAAAAACTAAATGCTTAATTAAAGATATTTTGGAAAATTTTAATAAATTGATTATTGTTTCGGTGCCACATAATACTATATGCTCATGTCTCGATACACAAAACTAAAAATAGTAAAAAAAAAGCATATTTATTAGTGAAAATAACAATTATAGGTGTTGGGCAAAAAATCTTATACATTTGGTAACTTTGCCCACATTACTGATCTCCGTTACTATGAACTTTATCACTATTCGAAAAGGACTGAATGAAAAATACTGAGCAATGCAATAATGTATTAAATTATACGCCAAATATTCACATTCCTTGACCCTTAAAAATGAGTGGGCAAAGTCAAAAAGCCTTCTAGAACATTTTTCGTACAAAATGGCGATTGTTCAAGGGTTGTCACCATTGACAATACTTAACTATTTAATATTTTTAGTGTGGAATATTATTTTTTACCGACTTCAAAAAAAAGGAGGTTATCAATTCGACCCGTATGTATGTAATGTTGTCAGAACTGCCCAGTTTTCATATATGTTAGTCTATATCAGCGTCTGAACAAATGTACCAAATTTCACAAGTGTATGTATGTATGTATGTTTTTATGTTTGTGCACGCATATCTCCGGAACTACAAGTTCGATTTAAGTAATTCGTTTTTTGTTGTACTAGATATTGTCCAACTTAGGGTACACTGCAAAATTCATCAAAATCGGTTTAGTAGTTTTTGAGATAGGGAGTTTTTTGCCTACTTGGGTTGTATATTTTCAAAGTCGATTGTATGTTTGGTCGCGATTATCACGCGTTTCGCTCAACCGATTTTGATGCGGTTTTCACAAAAGTATTTGTTACATTGTATTCTATGGAAGGTTTTAGTATATAACAATCATGAATATCTCGTGACGTTGACTGCATAGATCCGTTTTTTTTGCTGTCTTGGATTAAATATTTCTAAAGACGCCGATTATACGAAGATTTTTGTTGAATATCTGAACGAATAAAAAGGGTAAAATGAAAACTATTTTTAAAAAAGTTTTATGAATTTTATCGCGGTAGCGGTAAAAAAAGAGTACCTAGGTAGTTTGATTTCGATGTAAATACATATAGTTTTTAAGAACCTAAAACCCATCAACAAGAAACTTGAAAACACAGTCAGGATTTGGAAGATACGAGCCCTCGTATCTTCTAAATCCCGACTGTGTTTTTAAACTTTATATGTTTACCAACATTACTAACTGTTCATCAAATCCGAACCTTCCTTTTTTTACTCGGTTAAAAAATGTCCCTCAGGTGACAACCCTAGTGAAAAAGAAACGTTGGGCAATGTTGTCAACGATATCAAAAAAATATGCTTGCGACTTTGCCCACCGTTATATTTTATGATTATATGACGCATTTAGCGAAGAAAACTAGTCTATATTATTCATTTCCAATGTAATAACGGATGTATAAAAATTACTTACCTGCGATAACTCCAAGTAGCACTTCTCGAAAAAGTTTTTTCAAACGTTTTTGCCCGCAAAAAAACACTCTCACTTCAACGACGTCTGACAGACAACTGAAGCAACATCTGTGACAGTGCGTCACACAGTGTTGCCAGAAAAATGATGAATTTTTTACCATAGACAAAATGTTCTTACTAACTATAGACAAATTTGGTATGTATTAAGTTTTTTGAAAAATACACAACTGGGCAAAGTCATATGTCGAGGGCAAAGTTGCCATGTTTTACGGTATCCTAAAAAAAACACCGTGACCGTGGAACGCAAAGTTCAAATGAAAAAACACGACGAATTACAAAAAATCCAGCAATGTAAGTTATGGAAATGTGTTCTATTACAAAAAAAAACAACACAGGAAAAAACATCCGTACTACATAAAAAATAATGTTACCGGCCAAACCCGATTTCAAGATAAACGAGCCTTTCACAGGAAAAACTAGTTCAGCCTAGGCCAAACTAGTTTGTCCTGAAATCGGGTTTGGCCGGTAATATAAATACCTGCCTACATTTAATAATAACATCTGCAAAATACATCAAGATCCTTATATTTCTGAACTCAAAAAGAAACTATACGTAAATAGATGAGCAAATGCTCTGCCTAAGAAAACGAATGCCAGTGCCGATTAGAAACACAATACCTTCAAATCAATAGATGCCAAAAAAATAATTAAACAATCCTAAGTTTTTGTGGTGAAAAGACCGATTTTTATTACAATGTAATTATTTGGATGTAAACAATGTCTGGTTTTCGTTGAACAGTTGTCGATAGTTAAGGCGCTGACAATAGCTAATGTCACCTCTCGCTCGCACGTTTCGACATTTTGAAAGATATAAAATCACTGATCCCATTTTTGAAAAATCGCAATCAACTATGTTTTGTGCAATCACATTGCACAGTTTAGTAAAAAAAAAAAAACATTTTAATCGATACAAGTTTACCTACTCAAAAATTTGCTTAAGTACTAAAACTAGTAAAGCAAATTTTTGAGTAGGTAAACTTGTATCGATTAAAATGTTTTTTTTTTTTTACTAAACTGTGCAATGTGATTGAACAAAACATAGTTGATTGCGATTTTTCAAAAATGGGATCAGTGATTTTATATCTTTCAAAATGTCGAAACGTGGTAGCGAGAGGTACATTAGCTCTTGTCATCGCCTTAATCAAAAGTTTTTATCAGAAGGAAGACATTTGATACAAAACAAACATGAAATCCATCGTACTCAATTACCCATTGTATTTACCCGACACTAAGCTTCGTGGAGCTGATAGGTCGCAAGATTCAATTGGCGTATTCCAACAATGCGGTGTGTCAACACTGCGTACCGCTTCTATAAAATGTATTGAGAATTTATAGCGACACTGTGTAGAAATTGGACAGCGGCGGTTAAGGCGCGGTCTTATCTCATATTCCCAAAAATTGGTTTCTTAGAACGTCGAGTATGACGTAATGTAATAAAAATAAGCAACGCGAAAAATACAGTGAACAGAGAAGGGTATAAAGAAGAATTTAAACCGAACAGAATAATAAATAAGAGTTTGATATTCCCAATAAAAATTGGGAAGTTGTAGCACAAAAATAAACTTTGACGTCGAAGATCTCTGTATTTCCAGCGATAACAACAGTTTTTTTTTAAGAATTTAGTAGGTTTTCTATTTTTTTAAAACTTTAACCGAACCATTATTTAATTTTATGTCTACATTTTAAATAATCTAAAGAAAAGCAGTAAAATAAATGCCCATTCGCAGCTTACGTCACATTTCAACACAAAAGTCATTTTTTCAATTTTCAATCTTATTGACGCTCTATAGTGGTGACAATAGTTTACGCGGTCATAAGCGATTAAAATCGTAGTCAGTCCGCGTCTTAAAGCTAAATTACAAATACCATAGTGCCACAATAGAATTTCACAAACGCAGCAGAGATCTGAATGCAATTGGTAAGCAATTGGAAAGTCACGCGTAATGGAAAAGCTTATAGGTATTTTTTTTTCTTTTTAGGTAAAATCTGCTAAATGTACAATTTAAGGAAATCTGTTTGTTCGTAAGTTGGGGGTACACCAGTGGAAATCTGCATTGGTTGGTAAATGACATTAGGCTATATGAGAGGGGACGAGTGGGCAAAGCCGCTGGTAAAACCTATTATTAAAAAAATACTAGGATGGCCAATAATTAACCACAGACATCAAAGCTATTTTGTTTTAAAGAAAACTCATACAGATACCGGCATGGATCTTGAGCGCTGACCTTCACCTGCGCAGAAGTGAATTATTGGGTCCCTTTGATAGATGAAGTGAGGAACGGGGGCGGGGAAAGTGTAGTGATTGTCCCGCGTAGCGTGCCGTAGCGCATCGCGTCATAGCCGCCACTCGGGATTCGTTGTTTTGTACGTTTTATTTGTTTTATTGTGCGTTTCATTTGTCGATAAGTGTACGATGCGCAAAGCGATCCTTACTCTTACGCCGAGCGCTCAAGAACCGTGCCGGTATTTGTACCTACCTAGATATCGCAACACATAGGGAGTCATATGAAATTTCGAATGATGTTATTTCGACTCAAGCTGTTTCGAAAAGTTACTTACATCAGAAACTAAATATTCGCATCACCTCCACGGTAGCGAAACGGCGAAGATTATACTCCATTTACACATTCGCCTCGCTACTCGCCTCGTCATTCGCCGAAATATTCGTCGAATCATTCGTGCACGAATGCCGTCGCGAACTGCTGTTCACACATTCGCGGGGTAATTCATTTTAACATTCGCACACGAACATGGAGGACGTGAAATCTATGAATTCATACAATTATTTGAATTCCAAATACTTTTTTTAAAAAAGCCTGTACGGCCCTAGTTTTTTTCCTATACTGTGGGTGCGTTTACAAAAATATAAGGGTCAGGACCAAATTTTTGACGGAATCGCACAACGGAAATCACAACGGAATGTGTCACAATGGAAAATAAATATATCACAATAAAATTGTTAGGGTATGTGTAAAATATTCGTAAGATCTTAGGTAGGACAAAAAAGCAATTTAAAATCTTACGACTATTTTACACACACCGTAATCGGAGAACATGTTATTCAACTGCAAATGTAAGTTTGTCAACTTTATTTTTACAGCTATAATAGGTGGGTATGTTTTGGGGATAGATAGGTTTTTATTGTCAACTATTTTTAACTAACTTCAAAAAAAGGACGAGGTTCTCAATTCGTCGTAATCTTTTTTTTTAATGTATTTTCCCCGATTTCTCAAAGACGCCTGGACCGATTTTGAAAATTCTTCTTTTGATTGAAAGAGTACACCTTCCAATTGGTCCCATGATCATCAAGTCAGGATCTGATGATGGAATCCTGGAGAAATCGTGGGAACTCTTTAAATATTAAATCATTCTTGAAGCGATGTTACGGTAGGCTACACATCAAGCTATACAAAACCAGTTTGTCTTGGCCTCGCTTTGTATGGTCTTTTCACACAATTAAAGGTCAGCTTATACTGGTTTTGCATAGCTTGATGTGTAGCCGTGTGTACCTATTCGAATTATTACGTAACGCTGGTTTTAAATCTTTGTTACAGCCGCTTCCCTCTACACGCGGTGGTACTCAAATAGACAACATCTTTTCCAACTTTACCTGTGAAGTTGGTTTTTATAAGTAACTCCTACAGTTACCATCGTTCTCTGTGGGCCCGTTTTTAGACGTTATGAATGAGTTGGCTACTAAATCACTTAGGTACATAATTAATGTTAATGTATGTAAATTAAATTAAAATTAAATTCAGCGAATCAGTTTAGTTAGTTCGCATAAGTATTTTGATGGGCAACTACGGTTTTTTATTAAAAAGTTTTTGCGACGTCCTCTTGAGTCGGATGCTAGCGGTCAACTGAATGCACGCAAATGTGTGAACGGTAAGTTCGTGTCGCTATTCGTGCCCTTTGACTCGCGTCCAAAAAACCGCTCCCGACGCGAACGGGTCAATCTCCAAGAAACGATTATTTTTGTTTGAATTTTGTGGATTCTTGAAAACCTGCGTGCATCGCTCATATTTTTTAACAGTAATAACGGGCATGTTCAGATAACAATTTTTATATTAGTGTCCTAGCAGATAAGCAAGAATTTAAAGAGATAATCATATTTTTTTTTAAACTGTTGTTGAGGATAATGATTTAATGTGAGAAAAATGATTTTCAAGCTCAGGAAAATGACGATATGTTGAGAACAATGATAAGGCTCATGAATTTAGTTTTGTACTTAAAAACAATGAAGTTAATTAAGTATCTAAATTATATTTTTATTTGGTTTAATGTATCAGTTTAGATAGATTATGTAAATTATAAGTATCTATCAAAATTCAAATATCAAAATATTAAAAGTTAATCGCCGTATGATCTTAAAAATCATTGGTGAACTAACGGTTTTTAAGATCATACGGCAATTAAAACAACTACGACTATAACAAAACTATAGTCTCACGGTTTTCACAATCATAAGGTAACTGAATTATACAAGTCTAACAAAAAACAGACCCAGTAGAAAATTGGTTTACCACAGGACAAGTAATTTCGATTCCCAAAAATGAAAACATTATTGAACCACTAAACTGGCGCCCCATTGCATGTTTGCCGACTATGTATAAACTGTTTACTTCCATACTATCCAACGAACTGTACAAACACCGTGTAATTAACGATATTATTGATCCAGAACAGAGAGGATGCAGGCGACGCGCCAGGGGCTGTAAAGATCACCTCATGATTAACAAAGCCATACTAGAAGACGCACATCAGTGTCAGAAGAACTTCAGTATGGGATGAGTAGACTATCTGAAGGCCTTTGATAGCATCTGACACGAATGGCTTCTTCGGGTGTTGAGGTTATACAAGTGCTCGGGTGCTATCATGGGCTTTCTAGAAATGGTCATGCCTACATGGAATGTTTTCATGACGGCTCGTAGCGCGAACGCTGGTGTAACCACTGATCCCATAGTTATAAGCCAAGGAATATTCCAAGGAGATTCATTATCACCACTACTGTTTTGTTTAGGAATAAACCCAATTTCAACCATACAAATAAATACATTTTAAAAGGTTATAAACTCAAGAGTAACTTATCAGTGAACCACTTCATATACATGGACGATTTAAAAAATTATGCAAATAATAAAAATAGTTTAAAGATTTTACTCGATAGAACTGAAATATTTACTAGAGACAGGAATGCAGTTTGGATTAAGAAAGTGCAATGTTCTACATGTGACAGCCGGTAGAGTTAGCGAACAGCAGGGAAAAGGATTGAAATTTGAACATTAGCCCTCTACTGCATGAATTATGAAAAACATGAAAAACAAAATATTTGATGGTTGTTTAGGCTTTATTTGGGGATAAAAAATATGACAAAAATGAAAATTAAAAAAATTTAATTACATAAACTGAAAAAAATAAGGAGGTCATATATGGGTTCGTATGAAGAATAAAGGAACAAACCAGTGTTTAATATAAAATAAAAAGTACAGCAATTTTAATCATGAAACGCGGATAAACAGTTTCGTTTGTCATTATAACACAAGAGTACCATGCATTTTTACACTTTGTGTAAGTTTTTTGGCCACAAAATTGACATTTTTGACGGTTTTTCATTCATTCAGGCATATGGTCTACTTTGTCAGTTCTCACGGAGTTTAAAGGTACATCTTTATGTCTGGTAGGTACTTTCCTTATTTTCTTTGGTATATTTGGTGTGCCTGGATTGGATAAAGCAGGACTTCCGTGCCTAGAATCAGGCGTTCCATCTCTTACGTGATTTGCAAGACGCCCTCTTTTTCTTGCCATTACGGTTTTACCAGATTTGCGTAAGTGTTCTGAAACAGCTTGCTTGAAGTCAAAGAGAGAAATTTAAACTTCTGGATTGTTTCTGCGCCAAAGTATCCAAGCATTTTCAACACACATGTCTACCATATGAAAAAATATGCGTTTGTACCATTTCTTGGATCTCAAATGAATTCTATACAATCCAAGTATAGAGTCCAGTAAGTCAACGCCCCCCATGTGCCGGTTATACACTTCAACTGCTTGAGGGCAAAGAAAAAAAGCAAAGAAAAAAAATGAGCAAAAAATTAATAGCGCATACGAAACCATATATGGTACCGCGGATAAATGGTTAAGTTTGTTTAGAATGCATACGAAACCATATATGGTTTCATCAAAAAAGCCCCCCAATATGAGTGAAATATGCAAAAAAGTAAACATTCAATCACAATTATATAAAATAGAACAATAACAGCACTATATTTCGTTTTTTTTTAAACAAAACTTACCTTTACAACGTAGAAAATGTTTTTTGAAAAATGTGTTTACAGACACCGAGTTGAACTTCACACAAGCGCTAAGTAAAGTGACATTATAACCAAAATGATCTTAGATCACAGACAACAAAATATTTTTTCGTATTGCCAACATAATAATGAAAATGTCCACTATGCGTTTATTTTTTGCTTGTGCAATATAAAGTGAAAAAAAAATTTGAATATGGTAAACCATATATGGGTTTATATGCAGTACTTAGAGGGTTAGAAAAAGGCGAGACGTTCAAATATTTAGATATAAATGAGGTGGGCAAAATAGATCATAACAGAATAAGAGACCAACTACAGAAAGAATACTTTGGCAGGATAAAATCAATAGCGAACACACAATTAAATGCTAGGAATCAGGCAAAAGCTATCAATACTTACGCGGTACCGGTTCTACTCTACTCGTTTGGTATAATTAATTAGCAACTATACAAAAAGCTATAGAGAAATGGAGGGCCAAGCCAGTACATGGGCCGTATTGTAAAGCAGTACTAGAAAAAGCAAACATAGATACACAATATCCTTTCAATTTGCTAAAAAAACAACCGGTATCATCTTTATTAGAGTTTTCAATATTTGCCATACAAGATCAAGCTATAATGACTATAAGCAGTTCGAGAGAGACTTTTAAAAAGGCTTGTTGATATTAAGTGCCGGTTTTGTCTAACGAAAGATGAGACCACACAACACATCATCTCTGGGTGTGAAAAACTAGCTGGCACTTAAGAAACCTTAACTCAACCACAAATAAAAGAAAATGAGGCTGCAAAACTAATGTGAGAAATTTCAGTCTAGTTAGATATCACAGTAACAGATAATAGTCCGGATATAATTTATGTATCCGAATTAAACAGAAAATAAAACTTATTTAATAGAGATTTCCGCAAAATTTCTAGTGTGAGTTTACCGGCGTTCCTGTCCTCTGTCCACAGCACTGAAACCTTAACCAGAAAGATTTTAAATCTTTCCCTGGTTGATTTTGAAGTGTCGTGCTTGATCGACGCGGAGAACGCCTGGAAAATGATTTGCCCGGATTCAGATCGGCCCGTGAACCCGTCTTCCCAGAGGCAGTGGGATGAGCCACTTTGCAAGTTGGTACGGTACAATCTAGTTAATACGTCAATCAATTCTGTAGAGCGTGCTGGCCTGCTGGCTGTGGGCGAATGGGAGTCGGGTCTATGGCTTCAGGCACTACCGTCACTCAACATAGGTACCATGCTGAGTGACACTACTTTCCGGATCGCTACATGTCTCCGTTTGGGCGCTCCTTGCGGGACTCCACATCGCTGTCAATGTGGCGAAGCAGTCGACTGTCTCGGGCAGCAAGAGTGCAGGTCGGTTAGAACGGCACGCCAGCTTTAGGCTAAGTTCAGATGAACGCGCGACGACGCGTGGTTGGCTCGGCGCGCGGTTTAAGATTGTAACAAATCAATGTTGTTGTGTATATGACCGCGCGTCACCGCGCGCGCCCGCGCGCACCGCCATGCACCGCGCGCTAGATGTTGAGCCGCGCGCTAGATGTTGAGCCGCGCGCCACCGCGCGGTGACGCGCGGTTTAAGACCTACACTCCTGTATCGACCTGTTCAGTTGACCGGCGCGGTTTGAGGCGGACGGACGCAAGGAGCGACGAAAAAAAATGGAGGACGATATATCAATGGATTTACTAATAGACGAAATGAAAAAAGAGATGCGATTTGGAATCTTAACTCGAAGGACTATTCAAATAGAATAATAAAAAGAAGGTCTTGGGAAGAATTAGCAATTATACAAAAAGTCAAAGGATGCAATCGTCATCCTAAAATAAAGTTATAGACATTACAATACCATCAGATTATAACATAGTTCCTAAAGAGTTAGACAAATTGAGAAAATACCACTTACTTAAAACAAAAATAACACAATTATGGGAAACACCTACAAAAGTCATACCGGTAGTAATAGGAGCAACAGGAATACTAGCCAAAAGCATACATTTGTTTTTTTTAAGCGTGGTAAAAAATCATCAAATGAGTCCCACCCAGGGCAGAGCGGGAGGGACTGCCATACAGATATTGTGATAAATTAGATGCAAACACACACATACGTGTATAATACAAAAAAACAAGCAGCTATTCATACAGTTGTCATCTTAGCAAAGAACTAAAGGACACAGTATTTGTAACTTCTTAGCAGGGGATCCGAACCTCCTTTTCTCTGACGATCTCATTGCAGGAGCAAAGAAAAACCACCGGGAGAAAACCCGAGTAGAAAAACTTTTTCAAAATCTAATTAAATTATAATTGAATAGTAATAATAATGTATAAAATAAGTGTCAAAATGAATAAAGAAAATAAAAACGTCATTCTCCTCAACGTGCGTCATTTAATAATCGCTCAGGCTCAAAATGTCCACTTCCCAAAATGTCCACCGGTTGCAAAACGTCCATTTCCCAAAATGTCCACTTCCCATAATGTCCACTTCCCAGAATGTCCATTTCCCAAAATGTCCATTTCCCAAAATGTCCACTTCCCAAAATGTCCACTTCCCAAAATGTCCACTTCCCAAAATGTCCATTTCCCAAAATGTCCACTTCCCAGAATGTCCATTTCCCAAAATGTCCACTTCCCAGAATGTCCATTTCCCAAAATGTCCACTTTTCTACGACAGCGCCTTCTAACTGCTACTACTTTAAACTGGGAATATGAGTACCTATTAAATATTAACTCTTTTTTTTGTAAATTATTTTTTTTAAGTTTTTTTTTTAAGTTTTTTTTTAAAGTTTTTTTTTTGAATTTCGCTCAGGCCACAGAGTACTACAGAGGGGTCTCTATACAGTGTAGGTATGAAACGGCACGCACACACGCGCACACCGTTCACGGTGCCGCATGCCGGGCCGCCCGTCTCGCACGCGTTCCGTATCTTAATATTTTTGTTACGTTTACGTATGTGAAAGAGAAAATAACCAAAATAAAAAGTAGTATTATTAATTAGGTACTGTGTGAAATAACTTTATATATATTTTAGTTATAAAATATAAGGAAAAGCAAATACTGCATAGCTTTTGGTTGCTTAAACGACAATAGTGATAAGAGCCTCACGTTTCATAAACTACCGCGTCACGTCGAAAGGTGAAAATATCGACCACGTTCAAACTCAGAAAATAGCAGCTACGCAATTAAGGTCAGCGATCGTAATTGGTTGCGCGACTTTTTACCATTTACAAAGACTCGCAACGCAGGGCCTGTGACGTAGGGATGGAGATCTGAGATCGATTAATCGAAGAATCGATTGTTGGAGCCAAAATATCGTTTTTTTTAATCTATATAATTATAGTGCTGAATGGATTCAGTGAATCGATACTTCACCCTTGAAACGCGACATTCGATTTTAGTTTTTGCTATAAGTAAACCATAAAAGTATTTACAATTAATTGAATGTACCCATATTATAAGAGTACTGCCGGTTAAAGGGTTAATTATTCAAAAACTCGCGAGATGGCTGTATGTTTGGATTCCTTCGCCTCTCTTTAATAAAAAAAAAGTAACGTTTGTTTGTAATCTTTGACTTTCTCATCATCATTCATTAAAATTCATTTGTTTGTTGTTTTAGAATCTGTGTGTCGTAAAACGAAATAAATAAGTAGTGTTTGTTGCAGAATAATAACTAAGTAATTATCAACTAATACATTTAATAAAGCATATAAACAACAAAGCCTAACATTTCAAATATGTATTTTTAAATAATATTCTTTTTTGTTTTGGTAAGATGAAATGTTTAAAAATATTACAATAATACTTAGGTAGAAATGATAATAATATATTATTTCTAATGTAAGGTGCCGTTGGTACTATGTATTAACATTCTGTGCTACCAATCGATAATGTATGTAGAATGTAGTAACAAAACCAAAAAGATATAGGCTGATGATAAAAAAAAACCCTAAAGAATATTTATGTTAATACTGTAATTTAACAAATGCATAAAATACACCTACCTACCTAATTGTGCCTCCTAAACTCGTAAATCGCAACCCTATTGAGATTCGCGGATAGCAACATTGTAATCACATTGTAATGTCGTTAGCGTCAGATAAACAAAAATAAACTCTCGCGCGTAACCATTCAGTACATTTTTGCTTGCGCATGGGAAGTTTAGGCTATTATAAAAGTACGTGGGCGATGCCGATGCTAGTAAAAATGTACTTTATTTTCTCGAGCATAGATTTTACATTTGTTTGATTGTTTTTGGGTAGTGACCCAACTGTAGTAAACTGTGCTCAGGCTCAAAATGTAATGTACTTTTCTACGACAGCTCCTTCTAACTGCTACTACTTTAAACTGGGAATATGAGTACCTACTAAATATTAACTCTTTTTTTTTTTAATTATTTTTTTTTTATTTTTTTTTAAGTTTTTTTTTTTAAGTTTTTTTTTAATATCGCTCAGGCTCAAAATGTAATGTACTTATCTTTTTTTTAGTTTTTTTTTTAAGTTTTTTTGAAAAAAAAATTTTAAGTTTTTTTTTAAGTTTTTTTTTTTAATATCGCTCAGGCTCAAAATGTAATGTACTTTTCTACGACAGCTCCTTCTAACTGCTACTACTTTAAACTGGGAATATGAGTACCTACTAAATATTAACTCTTTTTTTTAATTATTTTTTTTTTATTTTTTTTTAAGTTTTTTTAAAAGTTTTTTTAAGTTTTTTTTTTAAGTTTTTTTTTGAATATCGCTCAGGCTCAAAATGTAATGTACTTATTTTTTTTTTAGTTTTTTATTAAGTTTTTTTTTTTATTTTAAGTTTTTTTTGAATTTTTTTTTTTAAGTTTTTTTTAAGTTTTTTTTTAAGTTTTTTTTTTAAGTTTTTTTTTTTTAAGTTTTTTTTTTTAATATCGCTCAGGCTCAAAATGTAATGTACTTTTCTACGACAGCTCCTTCTAACTGCTACTACTTTAAACTGGGAATATGAGTACCTACTAAATATTAACTCTTTTTTTTTAATTTTTTTTTTATTTTTTTTTAAGTTTTTTTTTTAAGTTTTTTTTTTGAATATCGCTCAGGCTCAAAATGTAATGTACTTATTTTTTTTAGTTTTTTTTTAAGTTTTTTTTTTGAATATCGCTCAGGCTCAAAATGTAATGTACTTATTTTTTTTTTAGTTTTTTTTAAGTTTTTTTTTAAAGTTTTTTTAAGTTTTTTTTTAAATTTTTTTTTTCATCTCGCTCAGGCTCAAAATGTAATGTACTTTTCTACGACAGCTCCTTCTAACTGCTACTACTTTAAACTGGGAATATGAGTACCTACTAAATATTAACTCTTTTTTTTTAATTATTTTTTTTAAGTTTTTTTTTTAAGTTTTTTTTTTAAGTTTTTTTTTTTTTCGTCGGTTAAAAAAAACATACCATCTTATTTGGATGCGTTTAAATATTTTCCAAAACTATTCAATAAGGAAGACAGGAGTGGTAGTATCACATAAAAGAAGCAAGCACCATCTAAGGTAGAAAGAATAAACCTGTATTAGAATGTCTTTATACAGGGTGCTCCAAGCCAGATGGATAAAAACATTTTTTTAGGTAGTCGGCTTAGAGACCTATTGGTTACCCGCCAGGAAAAACATCGTTTGTCAACCGCTTACAAAATATGTTTTTTTTTTTAACTTTAGAATTATCAACACTTTTAATGTTTTCAGGATTTTTATTTACCTTTAAAATGAAAAATTATATGTATACATATGTTTTATTTTAGGTGCTTACTTAGACATTGCAATCTTCTCTCAGAAAAAAAAATTCAGACTGATCTGCTTTGAAGTGCATTTAATTTCATATCAATGCAAGAATAATTACTTTCCTTGAAATTGACAATTTTTCATAAACCCCAATTAAAAATACCAAAAAAATCAGGATTACTTTAATTTTTAAGGTATTAGTATGTTTACTTTATGAGTCATAAAGTCGTTCAAAAAACTAAAAAAAATATTTAAAATTTTCAAAAAAAACAGTTAATATTTAGGTGCTTACTTGGACATTGCAATCCTCTCTCAGAAAAAAAATTCAGACTGATCTGCTTTGAAGTGCATTTAATTTCATATCAATGCAAGAATAATTACTTTGGGTCATAAAGTCGCTCAAAAAAAAAAACTAAAAAAAAAATATAATTTTCAAAAAAAAGAGTTAATATTTAGGTGCTTACTTGGACATTGCAATCCTCTCTCAGAAAAAAAAATTCAGACTGATCTGCTTTGAAGTGCATTTAATTTCATATCAATGCAAGAATGATTACTTTGGGTAATAAAGTCGCTCAAAAGAAAAAAAAAAAACTAAAATTTTCAAAAAAAGAGTTAATATTTAGTAGGTGTTAGGTCTAATGCATTTAATTTCATATTAATGCAAGAACTTTCCTTGAAATTGACAAATTTTCATAAACCCCAATTAAAAACCAAAAAAATCAGGATTACTTTAATTTTTAAGGTATTAGTATGTTTACTTTATGAGTCATAAAGTCGCTCAAAAAAAAAAAACTTAAAAAAAAAACAAAAAAAAAACTTAAAAAAAAATAATTTTCAAAAAAAACTTAAAATAAAAAAAAAACTTAAAAAAAAACTAAAAAAAAAATAAGTACATTACATTTTGAGCCTGAGCGAAAACTTAAAAAAAAACTTTAAAAAAAAATTAAAAAAAAATAATTAAAAAAAAGAGTTAATATTTAGTAGGTACTCATATTCCCAGTTTAAAGTAGTAGCAGTTAGAAGGAGCTGTCGTAGAAAAGTACATTACATTTTGAGCCTGAGCGATATTAAAAAAAAAACTTAAAAAAAAACTTAAAAAAAAAACTTAAAAAAAAAACTTAAAAAAAAAAACTTAAAAAAAAATAAAAAAAAAATAATTAAAAAAAAAAGAGTTAATATTTAGTAGGTACTCATATTCCCAGTTTAAAGTAGTAGCAGTTAGAAGGAGCTGTCGTACAAAAGTACATTACATTTTGAGCCTGAGCGAAATTCAAAAAAAAAACTTTAAAAAAAAACTTAAAAAAAAAACTTAAAAAAAAAAACTTAAAAAAAAATAATTTACAAAAAAAAGAGTTAATATTTAATAGGTACTCATATTCCCAGTTTAAAGTAGTAGCAGTTAGAAGGCGCTGTCGTAGAAAAGTGGACATTTTGGGAAATGGACATTCTGGGAAGTGGACATTTTGGGAAATGGACATTTTGGGAAATGGACATTCTGGGAAATGGACATTCTGGGAAGTGGACATTATGGGAAGTGGACATTTTGGGAAATGGACGTTTTGCAACCGGTGGACATTTTGGGAAGTGGACATTTTGAGCCTGAGCGTTAATAATGTCCATAATGTCATTTTTCTCAACGTGCGTCATTATCCTGGCAGTACTAATTCAGGACAATGATGTTGAGAAAAATGATAAATCGGAAAAAAACAATTGGTTTAACCTGTTTTGCACACGTGGTATTTAAAAAAACGTTTTAAAATTGCGTATGTACACAAAACCTTCATACTTTTTTGATAGATGAATAGAATAAAAAAAATATTTGACGGATAAATAAATGAAAATGTAAATGACGTTTGTAGTGACAATTTGAGGACAACGAATTTCAAAGTCTTAACGAGCGCCTGTATCTTCAGCAAAGCTCGTCGCCCGGCTGTGGTGCGGGGAGGTCTGTTCGCATAGCCACCAGTTTCCCTCCCTCCTGTCTCTTAATCGACTTAATATTGAAAACAAACATAGCGCAGGACAATGACGCACATTTTTTGACCATGAGTTTTCTATTTATTTACTTAGCGAGTATTGCCCATGTTGTCAAGAATATGAAGATTGATTAGGTATGTATAATTACGGCCATCAACATCAAACTAAATGAAGTCAACATTTTTTTATATCATCAAAATATAGACCGCGTGTGCCGTGGCGACACATGAAAAAATGGCAATTTTATGTTGTTTTTTTTTTCATATCTTTTTTTTAATAGATTTTTTACGATGATGGTTTAAAGCGCCATTTTTGTTGACTATTTAACTATTCAGAGCAACACTTAAAAAAAATACATACACACGTTCTCGAGAAATTGCCGAGGACATTAATTTTGAGCCTTTTGGAGATTGACCCGAACTCACGAAAGCGAGGCGAATAACGAACTTACCATTCACACATTTCGTGTTCGTTATTCGCCTCGTCATTCGCCTCGCTTTTCGTGCGAATGTGTAAACGCACCACATTGATATGTAGAATTTGTGAAATTAGGGTCGGTAGAGTTAGGCCGTGTAGATTCAGAAGCTTGGTTCTACATGAGATCTGATACCTTTTTCCACAAGGCAAACCTTAAAGTGGTCGTCTTGGCAACATTTTACATGAAATGTTTTTGGTGGGATACATAATTACACAAACCATTTGGAGCCACTTTTTAACGCCTCATAACTCAAAAGAAAAATACGATGTGCACTACTGACTTTATCAGAACTGTAGTTTTTAATACTAGTACATTTATTGAATTTGAATTTTCCACTTTGTCATCAATATGACAGTATTGCTATTTTTGGTAGTATACCTACCACCATACTACCACCTATAATTTTGATTTGTTGACTTCTTTGTTGATACTTATTGGAAATAAAAAGTTAACTTAAAAAAATAGGTACTTCTCATAGCTCTTGTTTCCCAAACCCAATACAAAGATAAGGCTTTATCGGGGTTGCGAGTTCGATCCCCAGACTACTTGACGCAGCACTCACTCGGATATGTAATGTGAGATTTTTTCGAACAACAACACTGCTTTTATTTTACAATACAATTTAAACCTATGAACGACAAAACATACGAACAATGAACAAAAAAGCATGAAATACCTAGTTATTTTTTCACCAACAACTCACCTCACCAAATCTCTTCTAATAACAATAAATATTGTTACCTACATGTAAGTGAACGGCTTATTGTCACATGAATCAGACCATTTTAATTATAAATTGAAAAATTTTATGTTATAAATATATAATAAATAGTTATAAATAAAGGGCTCGACCAATCTGACCGTTCTTTTGTGTTGTGCCCATAATAATTGATAAGATATTTTTGGGATAACACCAGAAAAATCTATACACCAAATAAATACATTTTAAGAACAAAAACAACAAACATTATCGACATTTCCACAAAACTAACCGACAATGATGAAATCCGATAAGAACGAAAAAAAGCATCAATTAGATTTAGCTTTGTTCGAAAACATTGTTGAAATAAGGAGAACTGGATACTCCAGCAAATTTGTCCGACATACGTGCCAATTTTATCAAACGAAGAAGCTCAGAAAAGCAATAGGCAGGAAGTTGAATTTTGCTGGAAAATTCATCGGCTAACGAAAAAGCACAAATTCAAGGACAAATCTTTAACGACATACACACTTTTACCTTTTACACTAGATCTAACATAGATTTTAACACTTTTGAATGAATAAAATAAAAAGATATGGCGAGAAACGGCAATAACACACCGTTTCAAACGCAAATCTGTGACAGAACACGCCATACAATTCAAATTTGGAACAACCTAAAACAAAATAGCGACGGCTTGTAGGGTGCATGCACATGAGTAAATGTTTATTTACTCATGTGGTGCATGTAACAGTTATCGGTTTCGTTTAAAATGCATCTTCAAAAATTATTTTCCATAAGACAAATAAATATACAGTGTGTCCGGACACGAGTTAGCGATACTTGAAGGGAATATTATAGATTCATTTTCATCGACAAAACTGCTTTTAAAAAAATTCTTACTCCAACACCTCACGAATGGCGGCCATTTTAGTTTTTTGATTTCTCAAACTGGGGTATGTACAACAAAATGCAAATATCTATAAATCCAAGAGACCTACATACATGCAAATGACTTTATTGCAAAATTAAATGTTAAGGCTTTTCAAAAACTTCCGAAAGTTTTCTAAATAATATGTAAAAAGAACCAAAAAACGTGGGCAAACACGAAATTGTACACAAAAATTACTGAATATTTTCACATGTTATACTCTAGCACGAAAAGTATCCCTGTATTTTCCTTAGGTTTTTGCATTAAATTAAAAGTATTTGAGTTAGGCTATAAAATGGTTTTAAAATTATTTCTCTATGTCAAGTACTTTAGGAGTTATTCTTACTTGAACATAACCCTTCCTTAGCGAATGTACCCCAATATTACAAGTGTCGTATTCTTTGGGCGAGCTAAATCGTTTCAGTGTAAATTTATGAGCTGGCATTATTAACCACCATGTAATTATGATCCTAACGAATCACCCATAAACTGAAATGGCCCATTTTTTTAATTTATTCAAAGAAACCGATTTCATAAAGTAAAAAAAATTGTATTATTTCAGTTTAATGGTGATTCGTTGGGATCATTTACATGGTGGTTAATAAGGCCAGCTCATAAATTTACGTTGAAACGGTTTAGCTCGCCCAAAAAAGAATGCAGCTCCTGTAACATTGGTGGTACATGCGCTAAGGAAGGGTTATGTTCAAGTGAGAATAACTCCTAAAATACTTACCGTATAGTGATAATTTTGATATAATTTTATAGCCTGACTCAAATACTTTTAGTTTAATGCAAAAACATAAGCAAAATACAGGGGTACTTTTCGAGCTAGAGTAAAAAATGTGAAAATATTCACATATTTTTGTGTACAATTTCGTGTTTGCCCACGTTTTTTGGTCCTTTCTACATATTATTTAGAAAACTTTTGCAAGTTTTTGAAAAGCCTTAACATTGCAATAAAATCATTTGCATGTATGTAGGTCTCTTGGATTCAAAGATATTTGCATTTTATTGTACATACCCCAATTCGACAAATCAAAAAACTAAAATGGCCGCCATTCGCGAAGTGTTGGAGTAAGAATTTTTTTTAAAGCAGTTTTGTCGATGAAAATGAGTCTATAATATTCCCTTCAAGTATCGCTAACTCGTGTCCGGACACACTGTATATTAATTAAACTTTAGAAATATAAAAATACTACAAAAATTAAAATAAAACTAAACTATTATAGAGCATCGAAAAAATTTATTAAAATTGTTTATACATGGATTCATTAATTGCTGAAATACGGCTTCCTGTGTCAACTTCACACCGAATTCTAAAATTATCAATTAGGTAACAGTTCAAGAAAATAAGGTTCATTACTCGTAGACTCCACCTTACTTGACAAATTGAACAAATCCTCTTCGCAATCACTCACGTAATTCTGCCTGGTGCCAGTTTCACGTTCACGCACATTTTTGCACATTACTTTTAAATGCCCTTTTTTATTGCACTCATCACATGTCATGTGATGAGTGTGTCAACAAAAACGGATCTATGCGGGCAACTTCACGATATATCCATTATTGTTATATACTAAAACCTTGCCCAGAATGCAATGAACACTTTCCAGAAAACCGCATCAAAATCCGTTCAGCCAAACGCGAGATAATCGCGGACAAACATACATACATACAGGTCGAACTGAGAACCTACTTTTTTTTGAAGTCGGTTAAAAATAAATATTGAAGCCGGTAATTGTGTGCTCACACCCTACTCTTTTTTAAATCCTTTTTTATCTTTGTGTTCATTAATTGCTGCCAGTAATATTTTTATTCAGTAAAAATTGTAAAAAGGTTTAATATAAAAAATATTATACAAAATTAAAATGGAGATTAGCATTTTGTCCGTAGCTATTTCGGGGTGGCGCCACTGTCATTAGTTGTGTCGAGTTTAGTTCTGAATAATTTGAATTTTGTTACCGGCTTCTTTCGAATGATAAACTAAACACCAGCAAAGATTATACGAAGATTGAGATTAGGTACGATAGTCGTTTTTCTAAAGACAGAACATGACATTGCCTATAATCCCCGAAAGGTAAGGCAGAGGTGTACGGTCAGCCAAGAAAGTGGTGTACCAGTTTTGATTTAGTTTCCCGGTCATCGAAAATTACAACAAGGTTCGTTATAAAAAGATATTACTGAAAGAGACAACATTATCATGACGTAAACCTATGTATTTAGTATTCATACGTCATAATATGTCACATACAGGGTGATTTGTTATTCCATGCAGTCCTTGAAATGGGTGATACTAGACCTTATTTGCAACAATTTTAACCCCGACAATATGGGGTCTAAACTGACTGGTTTTAGAGATATCGAACTTTAAAGATTTTTCGAAAAATTTCTACCTCTCCCTCATTAAGTGCTTATTGTTAGAAAGTAACGATAGTCACCACTTAGAATATATGCTTTTCTGATAGAATATGAACGACTAAATCTTGTGAATACAAGTTTGTTGTAAAAATAATCATATCTTGGGAAATTAAGTGTCATAAAGTTTCTGTTTTGAAGATTTCTGAAAACTTTCCTTGTCTTTCAAAGCATATTTTTCAAAATAAATGTATGACACTTGGTGTACAAATTACAGAAAAAACTTCCTTGTCTCATTACCTTTCTAAAATGGTGCCACAGTATCCACTTTTAGTTAGTGTCTTACCAGAAAATTAGGGTTGTTACTAACAAAGTGGTAAATCAAAGAAAATCGGTTATAATGTTTTTTCGACCCAACATTTTTTTTCTGTGGTTTTTGTCCAAAATGCTATCTGATATTAGCTTTTTGAGTTAATGCGCTTAATTTTGGTCGATCGCATCAAGCAAAATCGGTCTTTATCTGGAGTATTTTTACCTATGGACCAGATAGTCAAACCATCAATTTTCTTTCATTTGAAACAGCTACTTGAAACAAATGTACAATGACGGAATGTTTAAAAGCTCTGTACCCTTAGCACGAGTTTTCACTATTTTACTTTACAGCGTTTTTCCAGTATTTACAGCGTTTCTTGTATGGAAAAATGGAACAGCGCCTCTGGTGTGCGAAGAAGGAACTAATGTTTTCCTTGAAAATTGTCAATTTGAAATTGTCAAAGTTCCAGTTTACTTTACGTCTCAAATACTGAAAACTCGTGCTAAGGGTACTGGTTTCGCAAAAAAAAAAAGATTAACTGGCGTGCATAAAAGTTGGGTCACCCTACTTGTAGGACAGGTAAAAATACTCCAGATTAAGACCGATTTTGCTTGATGTGATCGACCAAAATTAAGCGCATTGAATCAAAAAGCTAATATCAGACAGCAGTTTGGACCAACACCACAGAAAAAAAATGTTGGGTCGAAAAAACATTAGAACCGATTTTCTTTGATTTACTACTTTGTTAGTAACAACCCTAATTTTCTGGTAACATACTAACTAAAAGTGGATACTGTGACACCATTTTAGAAAGCTGATGAGACAAGGAAGTTTTTTCTGTAATTTGTACACCAAGTGTCATACATTTATTTTGAAAAATATGCTTTGAAAGACAAGGAAAGTTTTCAGAAATCTTCAAAACAGAAACTTTATGACACTTAATTTCCCAAGATATGATTATTTTTATAACAAACTTGTATTCACTAGATTCAGTCGTTCATATTCTATCAGAAAAGCATAAATTCTAAGTGGTGACTATCGTTAATTTCTAACAATAAGCACTTAATGAGGGAGAGGTGGAAATTTTTCGAAAAATCTTTAAAGTTCGATATCTCTAAAACCAGTCAGTTTAGACCCCATATTGTCGGGGTTAATATTGTTGCAAATAAGGTCTAGTATCACCCATTTCAAGGACCGCATCGAATTACAAATCACCCTGTATAAGTACATGACATTTTAACCTTTAGTATAAATGAAAAGGACATTAGTTTCTACAAAGCAATTGAAATGTTTCCAAACAAAAGTAATAAAAACTATTTAAATAGACAACCGAATTCCATTTGAAAAAGAAAACTGACAATTGACATTTTGTCAAATATATGCAAAAAATCGATATATTTTCCGTGTTATTTTTCAATCAACTGCATATAAAATCATCTCAATGCCTGCCAACTTGACCACTGCCGAAAGAGCACAAATAATTGCCCAATTTAATGAGGGAAGCAGTATCAGTGCGATATCCCGGAATTTGAATATATCGCGGCGTTCTGTCCGCTTTTGGATTCGTCGTGAAGGAGAGGAGGGAAGTTTGTTGGATCACAGAAGAAGTGGTCGCCGGCCTGCACTCCAATAACGATAGAGAATTCATGAGACGGGAATATGAAATCAATGGTTTTAAGCCCACAAAACATTTTGCGGAGATGTTCGATGTGAGTGCCCAAACAATAAGGAATCATCTACATTACATGGGGTTGCACCACAGGCATTACGCCAAGAAAATATATTTGACGGATGCTCACCGACTTGCTCGCCTGAACTTCGCTAGAGAGCACTTAGAGTTTGATTGGTCTAATACAGTGTTTTGTGATGAAAAAACGTTTAAATCCAGTCAGCATGGACGTCTTCACCTTTGGCGATATAATTCAACACGGTATAAAGATGATCATGTCATCCCAAATAGAGAATCAGGTCGAATTTCCGTAAATATTTGGGGCTGGATGAGTGCGGATGGTGTAGGAGAATTGTGTTCTCTACCTCCTCGAGCGACGGCTGTAAATTATATCGACGTGCTTCAGAATGCAATGCTACCGACAGTCCGTAATGTTTACCCGGAGAACGAAGTGCCACAATTTGATTTTGTTCAAGATAATTGTTCAATTCATAATGCGAGGATCGTAAGAGCCTGGTTTCGTTCACACACTGACGTAAGGGTAATTCAGTGGCCCTCAAGATCGCCGGACCTCAACCCGATAGAAAATCTTTGGGGCCTTATGGTCCAACGATGGTCGCATCAAAATGAAAGAACCAAACAAGCTCTTATTAGTCACTGTAATTATATTTGGGAGGAAATGCGGGGAACCGATATTTGCTCACGGCTTGTTGGTTCAATGAGGTCTCGTCTTTTAGAGGTTATAGAGGCCAACGGCGGTTACACCCGTTTCTAATTTTTTAAAATTTTCAATATCTTCTAAATATTACTATATATGCTATGTTTTTGTTTGTTATAAGTATTTTAAAATTGATTGTAGAAATTTAATAAAAGGATAAATCTATTTTTAGCTTGTTTTTTATTGATATTGTAATTACTTACAAGTTTACAGAAATTGTAGGTTTGTGGATTCGCCTTGTGCCTTTACAATTTTATGTAACTTGTTGATTACAATTCTGAATTTGTAGATACAATTTTGTCATCAAAATCTACAGCCCCCCGCCGTTGATTTTACGACGTCATTGGTTCCATCAAGTTCAAACTAAGAACAGCTGTCACGTTACAAACAGTAATAGTCGTTATCAATAATCAGTTAAAGACAGCAATAGAAGTTGTCAGATCGATCTGCAAGCGAAACTAATCTTTATCACCTATGAATCTGCAAGCGATATTCAACCTTAGGGTGGTACACCACTTTCTTGGCCGACTGTACCTAACACAACGCACTCACGTTTCACCAGTTATGTTTTCTTTGAAGTCCCGTCCGTGCAAGGCAACCTTAGAGGCGTAGAAATGCAACATCCAATACAACCCTTTTCCTAGGGATGTTCCTCGTTTTTTATCCTGCATTCCTGTGATTCTCTTGAATTTCTGATGGCTGAGCGATCCCACAGGCGTGTTACAAAGTGCTATGTGTGGAAGCTGTTCGCACGTGGTGGCAGCCAGGTGTAGTCGGAGATGAAAATAAAAGATGGTCTTCTCAGTCTTTAATATTTGCACGTTTATTATTATAAAATAAACAATAACAAGCAAACTGAACGTCGTGGAAATACATATAATAATCATTAATTAATTTGGTCCTAAACCCGGACATTTATTACGGAACGAATGGAACGATAACAGAACCATAGAGAGAAAAAAAAGACAGCTCATTCAGGAAACGGAACCACACAATTTAGTGTTGTCAGATCTGCATAAAGTGATGTCATGTTGTGATATAGTTATTTGTGCAACAAGAGAGCAAAGTCGTTTTTTGCTACGAGTGCTGATTATGAATCCTGAGCAAGCGAAGGATTCAACGATTGAATCACGAGCGTAGCGAGTGATTCTAAATTTGAATCCTGAGTGTGGCGAGGGATTCAATTCAAAGGCACGAGATTCAAAAAACTTTGCTCTCGTGTAACACACATAACTTTTCACTTCAGCAGCGAGAACACTTTAGGAGATAAAATAATAAACAGGAATAGATTTAAATAACACTATTAACTTATTCAACTCTTTACGCCAGCCACGAAATTTTATTCCCGCTCTTTTATTTAAATTAAGGCGTGTTCGGAAATTATAGCACCCATGATATTTTATTATTAAAAATATTTACGTAACATTATTGAAACTTGAAATAAATATTTACAGGTTAAATATCAGTTTTATTTGCAGTAAATACTTATTTTCGTTTAAATACTACGTAAACATATAAGTTAAAAATTCAATAAATTACACTAAGACATAATTATCTTTTTGCAAAATTTCTTTAGTTAGTACAAACCGAGCGTGTTTGTCTTTGAGGTTGAATTCAAAATCGGAATTTCGAAAGGGCTGGACTTTGTCCCTCTCTCTTTCTAATAGCGGGAAAGAGATGGAGTGTAAATGTTTCGAATCGTATGATTAACCCACTCAAGGCTGAATAAGATAATCCCGGCTTTCTGAAAACAAAAATTAAAAAGTTACTTTGTCTCACTCAGTGAGCAAAATCGCATTTTGCTCACTGATTTCAGGCAGCAAAACCTATACATGTTTGAGCTACTGAAGTGAAAAAAATATTATTCTAACATGCTCTCCTTTTTACTCAACATGACAAGTCAACAGTTAAAAACATTTCAACATTTCAAATCACAATTGCACAGCGTTCTTACCTATTTAACATTCATTATCTTATTTATAAAATCCTTCCCCCTTACTTATAAAAACTTGTGTTGCTTAGCTACCGATTAAATATCACCTGTCCTTGTCATTTCTGTTTTAATGAATAGAGATGGCAAGTGACTTAAGAGCTATTTAAGATAAGTAACGTCTAATCAATGTTTATAAGTAAGGCCCCTTATGTTTAGTGGAACATAATGCCTTTGTCAATACATCAGCAATCATATTATGAGTTGACATATACTATACATTAGCAAACTTATGTTGTATCAGATCTTTAATATAGTGATATCTTAAGTCTATATGTTTGGTTTTCTTATGACAGTATTCTTTGGCTTGTAACAATTCGAGGGCACTTTGATTATCATTGAATAACATTATGTCTATTTGAACATTTACAATTTCTGCCAAAAAATTCGTTTTTTTTTTTCATTTATTACACATAAGGAAAAAATCATATTCCATAAATTAACATCTCAAAAACCTCAATAGGTTTGTCCGGATGTTGAAACACTAAGCAGTCTTAATACATACTAACTAAGGGTCAGTTCAGACCGAGACGCGAAGCGACGCGACGATGCGTGAAGAGGCCTGTCATTTCACGCTGCGGCGCGCTACGCCTCGCGGCGCCGCGATGCGCCTCGCTGCGCCGCGAGACGCATCGCAACGTTGCGAGGCGCATCCAGAAGCCGCGCGGTGCAGCAGAACGTGTCTAGATTTTCCACGTGCTGCCGCCCCGCCCCGCGTCCTCCCGCAGTCCCATTTGCAAATGGCGAATTCATAAACATAATATTATTATGCGCTTTATCTGTCCGCAAAAAGCTGTGATCCGATTTTTCTATAAATTATTACGGAAGTAATCATTAAAATGATTTTAAATCATGTACTCAATACATTCCGTTTACGATTAAGAGAAGAGGGCGAAAAAAAATGAACCAAAAAATTGACCGGCAAGTTCTACATTGTTATTCTTTGACCTTTTCTTAACTTAAATCCTCTTAAATCGGTTGGCGAAATTCTTTACTCACAATTATGCATACTTTAGTCACCTTTAGCTCCCGGTCTTCACCTCGCATCGTGGAGCGGCCGCGAGCGGCGTCAAGCGGCGCCGCGCTGCGTCGTGAGGCCTTGAGAGGCGCAGCGCGGCACCGCTGCTTAGAGATGCATCGCGCTGCGCCGCGAGGCGTCGCGCGGCGCAACGCTGCGCATCTCAACGTATTCTAAATTCTCACAACGAAATGTGTATCTTTTGGTGTAGAAAATAAAGTCGTATTTTGAATGGCTCTTAAAAGTGTGCGCGCATCGTCGCGTCGCTTCGCGTCTCGGTCTGAACTGGCTTAATACACATATTTTACAGCATATTAATTTCTAAAAAGAAAAAAGAAAAAATGTGAGGTACTTTAAAAATAAAAAGTAAAACTATTACAAAAACAACGAGAGTGCGGGTCAGGCAGCCCGTCGATGATTTACTAATTGAATGAAATTTAAACAGGATGATGCATTTTCAAAGAGAATTAAAGAATGTTTTGTATTTATATTTATAATTAGTGTTTGTTATCTCCGATTGAATTTTTGTTGGAATATCATTGACAGAGGCGTAGCGTGCCTTGGCGGGGCCCCATATAAAAATTTGTTTGGGGGCCCTTAGGTAGGGTAAAGATTTAACACTCAAGAGAAAAAAATGCATTTCTCTGTATCTACGCTGAAATATAAACAAAAAATTGGACATACACACATAAAAAAAATTCAAGGTGCGACTGATCAGTCCAGAGGTCGGAATTAGGTAGAGTTTTTTTAATACTTTCATCGAAATGTTGATATTAATATGGATCTTCCCGGGATTTCTAATAGACAATCTCGTGCTTAAAACAGTATTACATATAAATAATAATAATAAAAACACCAAAGATAGATTAGACAAATAAATTGTGTAAAAGTAAATAACTAAGTATTTTATTTAATAAATCATTAAAGAACAAGGTCCAAAATTGTATGGACACCGTCCCCACCTTGTAGCACCTTAAAACCTATGTTAATCGAAGGGCCATAGTCATCTTATCATTTTATTGTACTACGGCGAAACTGAAATGTGCATCCGAAAAAAGTTATATCGACATGAAGGAACCGGAATCGGTCACAATATTATGTTCCCGATCACGATGGTTTTCTTCTTTAATTATTACCGTGGAATGATTTTGTTCGTTTGTGGCTATTTGAAGAGCTCGTGGCTAAATAATTACAGCCGCACAGGCCGATCATTCGGATTAAGCCGCGCTTGCTGAGGTCGGTCTGTGGATGGGTAACAATCTGTCATAGCGAGTTTCCTCCGTGCCTCGGAAAGCACGTAAAGACGTTGGTCCCGGCCATCATTTGTAGATATTTGACAGTCGTTACTGTTAGTCAGAAGCTCTAAAGTCTGACCACCAGTCTTACCATGAGGTATCGTATTGCCCAGTTACTGGGTTGTGGAGGTCCGATAGGCAGTCGCTCTATGTAAAATACTGATATCCAGTTGCATCTGGTTCGACTGGAAGCCGATCCCAATATAGTTGGGAAAAAGCTAGGAAGGTGGTGGATAATTTCGTTCGGAGTTTTCAAACAACTCTTGGAACTAAATAGTGACTTCCGCATGGGAACAACTCACAGGGCAGGAAAAAGTTCAATGAAGAATTCTGTTGAATATCGTTATTGTGAAGTAACCATTGACGGGTTTTTAGGAG
This sequence comes from Agrotis exclamationis, assembly GCA_950005045.1. Lineage (NCBI taxonomy): Eukaryota > Metazoa > Arthropoda > Insecta > Lepidoptera > Noctuidae > Agrotis > Agrotis exclamationis. The sequence goes on along the minus strand of OX465435.1, from coordinate 20,564,312 downwards.
TTTTCAAATAAAAACATATTCTTAATTACAAATAAAACCGTTTTACTTTTTATCACAACAAATACATAACGAAATTATCTAAATGCCTTCCAACCCCAGAATACCACACGATACTGATGGCATGCGCGCAGGCACCAACTGTCGAAAACCGGTTCCTCAGGAAAGTCACGGGAGCCCCGTATTATGTCCGTAACGATAGTCTCCATTTAGATTTTAAAATCCCCACAATTCTTCAGTTCATGAAACGCCTTTCCCCTTTCCAAGCATTTTTTGAATCTGGTGATAAGCATCGCATCGGCCGATACGATCCATCGCGTATTAGTACAATTCGCCGCCCCCGGCATACCCTCATCACTCCGGGAACGCCGCAATCGCGGCGGTAAGGCCCCTCTTTGAGGAGTGGGTGGAGATGCGCCACAGGCGGCACCCTCACCTTCCGCTTGACGCAGGTCGTCACCGGCCACGGAAGTTTCGGGTGGTTCCTGTGTCTGATAGGGAGGGAAGAAACACCTGGGTGTCACAACTGCGAGGGTCGACCTGAGGACACGGTGGAGCATACGGTGCAGGACTGCCCCGCTTGGGCAGAGCACCACCGTGTCCTTACGACGGCGATAGGCGGAGACCTTTCGCGCCCGTCGAGGCCATACTGCGGGGCGAGACGGAGTGGGAAGCGGTCGCCTCCTTCTGCGAAGCAGTCATGCTCACGCTATTCAAGCATATTACTGCTCATGTTTGACGGATATGAGGACAGTTGGTGCCTGCGCACATGTTGTCAGTATCGTGTGGTTCTATGGAGTTGGAAGGCATTTAGAGAATTTCGTTGGACCAGCCAGTGCCTGGGACAATATTGTAATCATCATCATCATCTACAGCCCGTCTTCACCCACTGCTGGGTATAGGCCTATCTTTGTTTGTGCCAAGCTCCACGGTCTTGCGCCAGCCTCATCCAGGACACTCCCGCAATAGCAACAATGTCGTCTGCCCATCTCGCCGCCGGACGACCAACACTTCTTTTTCCATTCCTTGGACGCCACTCTGTCACAGCTTTACTCCACCTGCCGTCACCGCGCCTTGCCAGGTGTCCTGCCCAACTCCATTTGAGTTCCATAACTCGATTACCAATATCGGAAACCTTCGTTCGTCTCCGGATTTCAACGTTTGAAACTCGGTCTATTAATTTTATGCCGAGCATGGAACGCTCCATGGCTCTCTGTGCTACTCTGAGTCTGTACACAGCCTCCAGTGAGAGCCTCCTGTGAGTAATAGACACTGAAAACACCGAATAATGTAATTAAAAAGTTATTTTTCATTTTTAAAACTTCACAATAACGATATTCAACAGAATTCTTCATTGAACTTTTTCTGTCCTGTGAGTTGTTCCCGTGCGGAAGTCACTAGTTCCAAAGAGTTGTTTGAAAACTCCGAACAAAGTCATCCACCACCTTCCTAGCTCTTTCCCAACTATATTGGGAACGGCTTCCAGTCGAACCAGATGCAGCTGGATATCAGTATTTTACATAGAGCGACTGCCTATCGGACCTCCACAACCCAGTAACTGGGTAATACGATACCTCATGGTAAGACTGGTGGTCAGACTTTAGAGCTTCTGACTAACAGTAACGACTGTCAAATATCTACAAATGATGGCCGGGACCAACGTCTTTACGTGCTTTCCGAGGCACGGAGGAAACTCGCTATGACAGATTGTTACCCATCCACAGACCGACCTCGGCAAGCGCGGCTTAACCCGAATGATCGGCCTGTGCGGCTGTAATTATTTAGCCACGAGCTCCTCAATTAGCCACAAACAAACAAAATCATTCCACGGTAATAATTAAAGAAGAAAACCATCGTGATCGGGAACATAATATTGTGACTGATTCCGGTTCCTTCATGTCGATATAACTTTTTTCGGATGCACATTTCAGTTTCGCCGTAGTACAATAAAATGATAAGATGGTTATGGCCCTTCGATTAATATAGGTTTTAAGATGCTACAAGGGTGGGGACGTTTTGGGTATTGTTCTATTTTTGTTGACGCACGTTGGGGGGCCCTGTGGCCCGGGGGCCCCGTATAATTGATACGGCAGATACGGCGGTAGCTACGCCCCTGATCATTGATTAGAGTAGGTATCAAATAAGCGTTCGTACGTTTCCCGTAATAGTTTTTATACCTCGGAACTACCAATTTCGATTGTGCCGCCGATCTTGTTGCTATACGAGGAACGAATTTAATTTGCAACTCTTTGTTGGTGAACTGTTCTATCAAAAACAACATTTGTACTTTAATGTGTATTGGCAAGACTTTGCAATATTTAAAGAAACCTGTTACGTCATCACCATCATAAAGTGTTTTTTTAATTTTATTTGGTATTATTATTTTTAATAGACGAAGTTGTAGGTTGTATATTTTGTCTAGCATACCATAGGAAATTATTGACTCCGCGAGTGCATTATAAACGTTAAGCAATATTTTAAAAGGTACCTACTTTGTATGGCTAGCATTGCTCGCAGTTTGTCGCAAATTGAGTCAATGTGATATCTCCAGTTAAAACTTTCATCAACGATTAAACCCAATGATACAAAAACTATAGATACGTTGTCCGCACTCTAAAATGGCAACAAAAAATTAAGCTAATTGGCCACATTGCGCGTAGTTGCGTCTCCCTCCCGCCGCACGGTGTCATATTTTCTTTCTCTTTCTTCACGCGTATAAGTAGTTCTAGTATTTTCGCCGTTTTTAAGCGCCGCGATATCTGTTCATGGCGTGTCTATACACCGTGTTCTTCACGTTATCCATAAACTTTAGCAAATACTTCTATGGCTTTTACAAATCAAATCCAGCAAAGGAAGTAGTACTTAAAAAGGCTTCGTTACAAAGATATTTGTAATTTCATTTAATGAAATTTAATTGAGCTATGCAGTGAGAAAGTATCTTAATTTGAAATCTATCAAATACTATTTGCATTTCATTTGTTTCAGCCCGCCAAATGTTATGAATGACGTTGCCAATTCGGATAAAGAGGCATGCATATCGGGTTATTTACGTCTAGGTATTTAGTTTGTATGAAAATTAACAAAAAATAAAAAATAAGAATTTATTAATGTGTCCATAATGAAAAATGCTTACTTCCGTGGTTTGAACATCTGGTCGAAGTTTATGTATATCGTCCGGAACACGGTGTATATGTATAATACGTCATTGATTAAACCCAAATATTTGTAATTGGTAACTTGCTTCAACGATTCACATTTACAACCAAGGCTAGATAATCGCACATCATGCAAACATTGGTGAGTGTGCGCAATTACTTTAATGGGCTTGTCCGAGTTGATTAAATGATTGGATCGAACGTGGATAGTTTTAGTTTTACCAGCATTAAGTACCAATCCAGCATCATGAGCCCATTTACACACATTATCAGAATCATTTTGAATCGCCTGTTCAGCCTTTTTTTTTTTTTTTTTTTTTTTTTTGCGTGGTAAAATCATCAAATGAGTCCTCCCACCCCGGGCAGGGCGGGAGGGACTGTCAGACTTGTACTGACTAAAATCCACGGTGTCCTTCAATAGCCCTTTATGTTCCGGGGTCACGGTAATGGTATAAGTCCCGCGACCCCGGCAGGCTTTGGCCCTCTAGAGAGGGGGCCCCGTCATTATGCTGACGCTCTTTGAGGCGCGCGTGGAACACAACGCGCCGTCGACCCGGGCATGGTCCATGGTCGGGCAGCGAGTTGCCCTTTACTCGCCGCCCGCATGCCCGCGCCTACGGTGGCCGGAGATCGTCTGGCGACGTCCGTCGCCGTGGGCGTCCACCACTGCGGGTGGGGCGGAGGGAGGACACTGTCCTCTCTCTCACGCGGCCCGCCTCCTCCTTCGCGAGCATGACTGCTTCGCAGAAGGAGGCGACCGCTTCCCACTCCGTCTCGCCCCGCAGCATGGCCGCGACCAATGCCGGGCGCGAGAGGTCTCCGCCGCCTGTTCAGCCTTAGATATGTCTTTATCAGCTGCTACGAGACAGGTGTCGTCCGCGTACTGATAGACTGAGCAATCTCTTATAACATTCTCCATGTCATTGACGTACGCTAAATAATGCAAGGGACCCAAAACTGTACCCTGTGCTGTTCCCGTAGCTACTACAACCTCATCACTGAGTTCGTTACGTATTTTTACACGGCTAGTTCTATTTCTTAAATAATCTTTGCACCATCTTAATATTGGGCCTCGAACTCCTGTATTCTCAAGTTTGTTTAGAAGTGTGTCATGCTTGAGGGTGTCAAAAGCTTTGCTAAAATCAATAAATAACAGTATGACATGTCTTTTATCGTTTAGGTGATGGTTTATTTCATCTGTAAATTTAGAAAGCAGTATTGAAGTTGATTTATTGGGTTGAAAGCCAAACTGGGAACCCGACAGGACGTCGTTTTTTTATAAAAATTCTGTATTTGTTCACACACGTATTTTTCTATAATTTTATCAATGACTGGTAAAATTGTAATGGGCCTGTAGCTGTCGTAGTCACTATGAGATCCATTCTTATAAATTGGTCGCACGATGCCAGACTTTAATTCTTTAGGATATTTTCCAACTTGTATACTAGCGTTTATTAACTTAACTATGACTTTAACTATCTTATCACCTAAAACTTTCACGTCTATACATCGAATACCATCTATACCAGGTGATTTATTGATATTAAGCTGTTTTATAATAGTTGATATATTACGTACAGTTGGTTTTTTAAATAACATGGACTTGTTAGTTGGAAATATGTATTCAGATTCAGGGATTAGTTTTATATTGCATTTAGGTAGAATTTTGATCACATTTTCGCTAAATTCCTTACTAAAGTTGTTGGCAATTTTACTAATAGTTAAATCATTTTTGTTGAATGCTTTGATTATTGCTTCGTCAACGGATTTACAAATCCGACCAGATAGTGTGTTTAATATGTCCCACAATTTCTTTTTATTCATTTTATTTTCATTGATAAGGTTAAAGTAATATTGGTTTCTAGATTTGTCTATCAATTTTTAGTCATATTTCTTTGTTTATTATAATGTAATCTAAGTATTTTATTGTTTGTATCCTGTTTCCACTGACTGAATAGAAGATCTCTTTTAAGACACATATTATTAATTTTATTGGTTATCCACAATTCTTTATTTCTTTTGCTATTGGTTTTAATTATTTTTGAATACTTTGACTGCGCATAGCAACATTCAAAGCTATTTTTAATATAGTTATATATATCTATAGGGCATTGCATGCTATCAACCATATTCCAATCTATGGCGTCCAATTTTGATTTTAATTTATTATGATCAATTAATTCTTTTACGTTAGCAACATCCTGTATAGCGTCTTTAGCTCCACTTCCAACACAACACAATACTATCATGCGATGGTCTGCCATAACCACACCGAGTGCCGCCGAGTAAAGGTCTAACGAGCGCGATCTCACAAAAATGTGATCAATGCAACTTTGAGTGACAATATCATTTCTTTTTTCGATTCTCGTGTAATCTGAAATCGCGCTCGTTAAACCACACTCAGCTAAACAACTCATATAATAGTCTCGTATCTTGTCATTCAATTTCAAATCAATGTTGATATCCCCCAACAAGTATAGATCTGTGTGTTTGAAGGTGTCCTTACATAACAGCTCTTTCAATTCTTTGATAAACAAGTGTTTACTGTTGTTGGGAGGTCTGTACACTGCGCAGATTGATGTCGTGTAGTGATATGATGTGGTTAGTTGTCCTATTATGTACTCGCAGTGGTTTAGTGACACATTATTTATGATTTGAAAGTTGTTGGTGCGTTTAACATACATCACAATGCCACCACCCTTACGTTGCTCCCGCAATGTATGAAACATTTCGTAGCCGTTTATATTGAAGAATTGAATGAGATTATCTGCTTTTCGAAATACCTACCTCTGTTAAGATAATAACGTCAACATTAATTTTTGAAGAATCGGTGAATTGTAGAAGCAAAGAGAAATTTTTGATAATCGAGCGAATATTAATATGCACAATACTTAGTTTTTGTTTATTATTTGGAAGGTGATTACTAAACTCGTTGATGGTTGAACATTCAAGGAATTCTGATATTTGCGGTGAAGAAAGTGCTGTGATCACTGAGTCTAACTATTATCGATAATTATTTTTCGGCAACACCATTTTATCAATATCACTAATGTTCCTTATGACAATCGGTTTGTCGTTTTCACTTTTACGAACCAGTATTCTGCCATTCTGGAACCAGATGTACTTGCAAATATCCTTCAATGTTTGTTTAGCTTGCCACAGTAGTGATTTATTTGCTTTGGTAAGTGCATATCGAAACAAAACTTTTGACTTGGCTAAATTAGGACTGACCTCAGGGAATACATCTTGAACAACAATGATTTCCTTCCGCGCTGTACGTATCCACTGTTCCACCTGCTCCTCTTGTTGTAGCTTTACTTGAATAACTCCTTCTTTATCATTCCTGCCTTTCAATCTTTTGACCATTGTAACTTGGCGTTTCTCAATGTTCAGCTTCGAAGCTATTTTAGTTGAGAGTATGTTCAGCACGCGTAGCATGGCGATTCTATCTCTATTCTACGAAGAAAAGACAAAGTTATTTTTAAACAAATCGACTGTTTTTTTGCACAAATATGACACCATTCGTACACTATTGAAGAATAGAACGTTTATTTTCTATATTTTTTATATTACCATGTTTAAAACGCTAAAATTATTTCTACGTTCTGTCATTTTGTCTATTCTTCCGTCGACAAAACCCCTTTCTACGGCGCCATGCTACGCCTGCTGGTCCTCGTTCTCATTATCAGGAATGCCTGTGATCTCCAGTACATTGGCTAGTTGTTCTTGCTCAACGTTTCTGATGTGTTGTTCTAATGCATCAATTTTTAATTCCAAGTGAGTGTTTTGATTCGTAAGGTATGTGTTTTTCTTTTCCATGTCTTTTACTTTTTCCGTGAGAATTTCCAGTGTGGAATTTATGGCATTCATTCTAATGCAACAAGTACTAAGAGACTCATTCACAGATGCCAGTTCCTTCTTCACAGCTTTCTTGACTTCTACTGAAATATCACGTAGTAATTTATTTACTGCAGCACTGTTCCCATCCAATCACTAACATTATCATCCTCATCTTCTGGGATTACGAAGGACTTGCGATGTGGGGACTCTTTGTGACATTCTTCGCACGTCTATTCCAGGTTCTCTGCGTTCCGTCTGTGCATAATCGATTGGCGTGGACTATTTTGCTGCATTTGTTACATTCAAGCCCAGGTGTTTTTTTTGTAATAGTTTTCTCACAGTTATCGCATTTACTTAGGCATTTTTCGTTCGGAATATTTGCGTTGGGGGTAGATATGTAAATAATAGACTTGACTACTCCGTGTAACTGAATGTGTTAATATACCTACATGTTAATTTTATTTCTCTAGCTAAGTATTTACCTATCGGGCACGCCGCAATCGCGGCGGTAAGACCCGTTTTGGAGAAGTGGCTGGACAGGCGTCACGGCGTCCTGCCTACCTCCTGAACCTACAGCCTGACGCAGGTCCTCACCGGACACGGAAGTTTCGGGAGGTACCTGTGGAAGAAACGCCTGGGTGTCACCACTGCGAGGATCACCCGGAGGACACGGTGGAGCATACGGTGCAAGACTGCCCCGCTTGGGCAGACCTCTCGCGCCCGACTTTGGTGGAGGCCATGCTGCGGGGCGAGACAGAGTGGGAAGCGGTCGCCTCCTGCGAAGCAGTCATGCTCGCGAAGAAGGCTGGCCGCATGAGGGAGAGGACAGCATCCTCCCTTCACCCCAGCCGCAGTGGTACACGGACGTCGCTAGACGATCTGCGGCCACCGTAGGCGCGGGCATGCGGCTGGCGAGTAATGGGCGACTCGTTGTCCGGCCATGGACCATGCCCAGGTAGACGGCGCGTTGTGTTCCACGCGCGCTCAGAGTGTCAGCACTATAACGGGGCCCCCTTTAGAGGACCAAAGGCTGCTGGGGTTGCGGGACTCACGAATTACCGTGACCCCGGAACGTTAAGGGCTATTTAAAGACACCGTGGATTTTAGTCAGTACGAGTCTAGACAGTCCCTTCCGCTCTGCACTTGGGGGGAGGACCCGTTTGATGATTTTACCATGCTAAAAAAAGTATTTACCTGTTGTAACATTGCCTGTGTTGGAAATTAAAACCAAAATTTTGACCAATGAAGGACAAAATATAAAATCCTTGGGATCCTTGGGAAAAAAACTTGGGATTTTTTAGAAAGAAAAAGCTATCTTTGTTTATTCAATGTTTTAATCTTAACCTTATTTATTTGTACAGTTACACCTAAATTAATATCAAAATTTACTTAGAGTCAGCCTTATATTCTAAAACTAGCACTCCGCCCGCGACTTCGTCTGCGCGTGTTTCTAACTTCGAACTCAATGAATTTGATGCCCGGTCACCCTCCTTATAGGATACTTTTGGAAAATCTAAAAATGGTCTAGTAGTTTCGGAGCTCATTCAATACAAACAAACAATCAAATCTTTCCTCTTTAAAATATTAATGTAGACATACCGATTTTCTCCTTTATTCGATTTAGAGATAATTTATGGCCAGTTTTGAGTTTATCGAAGCAAGCAGTAAAATGCTTCCGTTAAAACTTAATCACCCCTTTTCACCAATTCAGAGGGTGATTTTTGAAAAACCCAAAAACACGTGTTTGATTATTTTTGATCTTATTTCTATAAACTGAGTTTCAAATTTATCGGTTAGTGCGTTATGATTTTCCCATACAAACACCCCTTTTCACCCCCTTATAGGTGGATTTTCGGAAAATCCCTTCTTAGTGCTCACCTACATAATAAATTGCAACTACTGACCAAAATTCAAGTTATACGTTTAGCGGTTAAAGATCCTCCCCTTTAAACTTGAATACCCCTTTTCACTAACTTGAGGGGTGATTTTCGAAAAATCCAAAAACACGTGTTTAATTATTTCTGATCTAGTATATAAATACCGAATTTCACATTAATTAACTCACGCGTTATGATTTTCCCATACAAACTTTAACAACGCCTAGATTACCAATGGAGGGTAGTTTAAAAAAAATAATAGAGCCAATCTTTTTTATTTACTTGTGTTCTCATTCGTGGCAAGTTTCAAATTTATAAACCCAAGGAATAAGATTTTTCATACAAACGTTTTCACCCCTTTTCACCCCCTTAGAGGAGGATTTTCGCAAAATCCCGTCTTATTGCTTCCCTACACGGTAGACTGCAACTGCTGTCCAAAATTCAAGTTACTGCGTTTAGCGGTTTCGGCTGTAGTCGAGTCTTAATAAAAAACCCTGTTCTTTTATATATATAGATGATGACGAGTTTCAGACTAATGTGAACTGTGGAAGCCCATTGCGCGCGTCTATTGCAATAAAGCAAAATTTATAACTTGGCCATGCGACTTACGACAGTGAAATGCGCATGCCCCACTTTGTTTCTTTCGCGTGAATACCATCGCATTGTGGAATGCTCTGAACTTTTCACACTTAATTTATCCAAAGTAGCCGTAGACATAGGTAGTATCATCTCTAGGCAGACTTCTCTGTTCTTAAAAGCTTTTTTTTCTATGAACAAGGCTTGGAATTCATCAACATGCTCATTTCTATGAGCAAGGCTTGGAATTCATCAACATGTTCATTTCTTTGGGCAAGGCTTGGAGTTCATCAACATGTTCATTTCTTTGGGCAAGGCTTGGAATTCATCAACATGTTCATTTCTTTGGGCAAGGCTTGGAGTTCATCAACATGTTCATTTCTTTGGGCAAGGCTTGGAGTTCATCAACATGTTCATTTCTATGAGCAAGGCTTGGAATTCATCAACATGTTCATTTCTATCTCCATATCATCTTCCTCCAATCCATTGTCCAAATCTTCCTCATCTTCTTCCATGTCAAATCCATTTAATTGTTGATTGGCTGAAATTGTTAATTTGCAGCATTTATGAAATTGATCCATAACAGAGAATGTATTTATTTGTTGATCCATGAATTTAACCTTTAGAATTAAGACTTTCTATGAATGGTGTGTGAAATTTTGAATTTCTAGTGTATTAACAATAGAATCGGTCTTTTTGATTTGATTCTCTAATCACAAAAAAGTCATCACCAAAAGCTAACTTATTGATAATCCATCTTGTGCTCTTGTAACGCTTGCAAGAAGTAGTCAATACAAAATTTTAAAAATGGTGACAATTAAAAACCTTATCTTGATCAACAACATTTTTTTTATTTATTTAAAGATAGGTTTGCATTAACATAACTAATAATATAACTGGAAACAAACAGACAAAATACTTACTAAACACAGAATTGGTTACAGACAGGTTGAGCTGTTCAGTATTGATCATCTCATCATCAATACCAACCACGGGCACATCAAACTGGGATAAACTCGTAACTATTTTATTTTCTTCAGGTGGAACTTCCTTTTGAGAAGCCTCTATAGGTGGTGGACGAAGACTTGTAGCTTCAGAGGGGACTAGAGGACTCTCTGTAGAGACCGGTTTTATCACTCCTTCATAGAGTACAGATCTTCGAAGATTATCTAGGTGAAATCTCTCGATCTGGAATTTGATGTCTCTTGTAAACAATTGGTTAAAGCACATTGGACCTGGGTCCAAACAAACTAATTGTGACAAATAGAGGTCTAATGATGGCCTCTTGCAGTTAAGTAATAGATAATTAAAGCTAACGTTACCGAAAACACATGACACACAAACTCTTGCACAAACTACACGCCATAAACGCTGATTTGAGGACATGAACACAATATGAAAAGGAAAGCTACGAGTGAACTTTTTCTACACTCTTAGGGGTGTTTACCAACATCTGGGAGTATAAAAAAGATTATAAACCCGGTTTTACATCCATACACTAACCTGCAAACTATTTCTTTGTTGTTTTATTTTTTTCAAAGCATCTATAATCCATTTCTCCTCAGCTAGAAGCTGTGACTCTTGTGCAATTCGCTGGCTCAGACGAGCGTTAATCTTGTGCATCTTAGTTATTATTACAATTTACAGCTTTTTGTTTTGAATAAATTAAATAAAGCGTAAAGCGATGGGTAGCAGATTTGAGATTTCCCAAATCCAAATCATTTCTATCCTCTATCATTATTTTTTTGACATTGACAATCATAGACTATACCTAGCTTAGGGGTGCGTTTAAGTACGCCGGCGAAATTTTCGCCGGATAAAAATTAAACTAGCGAGGGTTCGCTGAACGGAGTCATAGGTTTCTGTCAATGTTAGCTGTCAAATTCAATTGACAGCTCAGTTTATCAAACAAGTAACAATTCAATTCAACTTAACAGTCCGAATATTATATTGTAATCTCTGTAAAATTAGGATTTAACTTGTGATCTCGATATTATTAGACAGTAAAAATGAACCGGAACATGAAAAATCAATTTGCCGGTGTAATATTAATTATATCCATGATCCACAAATAATATTCACCGAGACGATGAATTAGGTACTCTCTAAAATAAAAATATTCGTTTTTACGGCGCGAATCGAGCATTAACAACAAAACTCAATGTCAATCAATGTCAATCTGACAGCAGGATAAAATTTAGCGAGGTAAAAAGGTCGCTAAAATTTATCCTAGTCAGGCGAAAACATAAACCAGCGGACGACCGTGAACGGGGCAGATTAAATTTTAGTCAGTTTAATTTTTCACCTCGCGGGGTGCTTGAACGGGGTGTTTGACGTTTAGTCAGTATAAATTTTAACCTGGATATTCGACTTAAACGCACCCTAGATAAAGGAACCCTAGATTGTTGTTTGGCGTAGCCACATGAGATAGAGAATGTTGACGTCACAAATGGGGAGTGTTGTCATACTGCAAACTTTTTACCCGACTAGGGGGTACATTATTATCACGCGTGATCGGTAATGGTCGATATGGGCAATAATATGTCAAAAGGATAACCTGTTCATCAGAATCTGCCTAATTAAGTACAGAGAAGAATTTAATGGCGTCAGTTTGTGAAACCTGCTAAGCCATACTAAGTCAACATTATGCAAGGTGGAGTATGATGTGACCCCAACCCTTGAATGTTACGAATATATCAGGGTTGAAAAAAAAAACAGTTTTTTATTATTTTAAACAGTGTTTTTTGTTCTTTTTAGTTCGAATTAAATTGAAATAATGCCCTCACATTATTTCAAATTGTTTCGACCTAATATTTCATTTACAGACTAGATCTTTTTAAAATGGCCATTGTAAACTCTATTCAATACTCTTGTAGTAATATCAGTAATGGGGAAGGCCGGTCAAAGCTAATTGTAGATGGCGCCACCATAGCTAAGTCCTAAACCGACCAATGAGGTAGTACTATTTTGAAGTACCTATAAGATTTGAGCCAATGACGATGCTTGGAACAAGCTATACTAGCGCCAGTAGTTCCCCAGTTGTCATCTCCATTCTAATGTTGATTTTTATATTGAGCGATATAGGGACTTTCCTATCGGGTCCGTCGATCGAGGAATTACCTACACATGTAGAGTGTTTGTTAAAAAATAATTATCAATTTTCATATATTATCGTACAGACCGAATTGTACGGGAAATATATTGCTCGAATCTGGTATCCCTAAAATCCGCGAAATGTTGTGTCTAGCCTTGAAAAAACAGGCTACGCGCTGAGAGATGGCGATAGCAATGCTGTCCCTTTTCTTCTTATGCGATTTGTCGATTTGTTTTTCTTTCTTGAGGGTTTGCCGGTAATGTGGGTGCGTGAGTGATTGTTGACAGAAGGGGCGGCAAAATGATATGCGTGTTCTCGGTTTGAAGTTTATTGGACGACTGTGACAAATGTCTGACTCCAGTGAATTTATACAGTAACTAATGTGCCTTAGACTAACTAACTATATTATGCCTACGCTACAGTCCTCCCCCCTTAGTTGAAGCTAAATTTTATTGTTGAACCCCAATACTAAATTATAACTAGAAGTACAATATATTTATATCTACGAAGATAAAAGTACTTAAACGCTACGGTTGTCGGACACTATTAGCGCGCACTTTTCGCCTCACTATATGCTGTTTAGGGTTGACGCACGGGTGATGGTTTGTCTGCATGATGGGCGGTGCTATATTGCTGGCGTGCTGTGTGATGGTACGGCTGATTCTTGTCTCTATGGCGGTTTAGACGCGACGTTTGCAGTATCGCCACCCCACGTAGAGTACGCAGAGGTTTACGCCTGTGCTGATTAAGACGACTACGGCCAAGGGCATCTTGAAGCTGTTGCTGGAGTTCTCAACCTTGGCTTTGCTGCTCGCAGCTGCGCTGTTTTGTGTCATTTTGCTGGCTGGTTGGCCCATTATAGAGTCGAGGTGTTTTTTCAGACTTGGGTGATGCGTGCTTGTTGTCGTGTGGCAGTGAAGTACTGATGTGGGCTGTGGTTGACGACGAAGTGATGGTTCACATGTTGAATCTCACGGTCTTCTTAACGATGCGACCTGATCTTGTAACTTGCTGTGAATCGGGATTTGCGGTGTCGGGTGACGTCGTATCGCTTGGCGGCTGTGGAACGGTCTTGAGTGGCGTCTTATCGCTCGGCGGGTGTGAAGTGTTGTTATGAGTGGTCGCTGTGCTCTCCGGGCGTGGGACCAACACGTCGTCACCCCTTAATAAATAGGCTGGTTTCAAGCGATCAAGTGACACCGTGATTTGTTTACCTTTACATTCCAACTTAAAGAATTTATTATGCCGCGATAAGACTTTGAATGGGCCCTCATACGGTGGTACTAAAGCTCGCCTTGCCTCGTTTCTAATAAATACATGAGAGCAAGCTGATAAATCTTCGTGAATGAATACATTATTGTTTGTGTTGCTATGTGAGCTTGAAATGCTAAGATTTGGGACTGATGATAAAGATTGCGTTAATTGTTTTATAAATTCGCGATCGTTAATATTGGATGAAGGTTTAGATTGGAATAGGTCGCCTGGAAGTCTTATACTACTACCATACAAAAATTGTGATGGGCTGTATCCTAAATCTATTTTAATCGCTGTACGTAAACCTAAGAGTATTATAGGCAATTCATGTACCCATACTTTGCTGTCTGAGCATTTTGCCATAATAGCGGCTTTTAAAGTACGATGTAGTCGTTCGACCATACCGTTCGCCTTTGGGTTGTACGCTGTTGTACGGATGCGTTCGATACCGAGTATTTTCAATAATTGTCGAAACAAATCGGATTCGAATTGACGACCTTGGTCTGAAGTTATTCTTACTGGACAACCGAAACGAGCGATCCAATGTTCGACGAACACCCTAGCAACTGTTTCAGCTGTTATTTCTTTTACTGGTATAACTTCAGGCCATTTCGTAACTCTATCTATAATGGTGACGCAATATTTGAAATCCTCAACAGGTGGTAAGGGTCCTATAATGTCTATGTGTACGTGTTCAAAACGGTTTCCAGTGTTAAATTCGCCTAATGGAGTTATTGTGTGGCGTTGAATTTTACTTTTTTGACATGGAATACACGTTTTAACGAAGTTTTTGACATCGGTGTTCATATCACTCCAAAAGTATCTAGATTTAACTAAACGTTTCGTAGTGGCGACGCCGGGGTGACTCACGTTGTGCAATGTTTTGATTGCGAGTTCCCGGAATTGTTTAGGTAGATAAGGACGTATATCGTTCGTAGATGTTTCGCATGCTATTTTTATCTCGGTGTTAGGCATAGTAATTAATTTAAATTGAAGATTGTTACGTTTGCGTAGACTTTCTAATTCAGAATCGGTTTTTTGTAATTCAGATAATTTTTGGTAATCGAATAAAGATGGCATGGTGATCTCTTCAATTCTAGATAAGGCGTCGGCTACTGTATTCTTATCGCCTTCTATATATTTAATATTATCGCAAAATTGAGAGATGAAATCTAATTGCCTCAAACGCCTTGGTGAATCTGATGGTGAAACTTTCTTTGTTAGTGCGAAAGTCAATGGTTTGTGATCCGTTAACACGGTTAGTTCTCTACCTTCTATCATATGACGGAAATGTTTTATTGACATGTATATAGCAAGAAGTTCCCTGTCGTAGGTACTATATCTTGTTTGGGTATCCGTAAGCTTTTTTGAATAAAATCCGAGGGATTGTAATTTTCCGTCAACACTTTGATTTAAAGCTGCGCCTACACAACTACCAGAAGCGTCTGTCATTAATACTAAGGGTGCGGTTGCGTCTGGGTGGGCTAGCATGACTGCATTGTTTATGAGTTGTTTACATTGACTGAACGCTTTTAGTGCGCTTTCGTTCCATGTTATCTCAGTTTTGTCGCGTTTTTTTGAGTTATGCAGGTACGCGTTAAGTGGTGCTTGAATCTCTGCAGCTTTTGGAATGCTTTGCCTGTAGAAATTCATCATGCCGAGAAAACGTCGAAGTTCCTCAATTGTTTTCGGTTGTGGATAGTCATTAATAAGTTGTGTTTTTTTTGCACTCGGTTTTACGCCCTGTGAATCAATATGGTAACCGAGAAAATCTAATTCGGATTTACCAAATTCGCACTTATTTGTGTTAATTGTTAAGCCATAGTTATTTAAACGATTTAATATGGTTTCTAGATGTTCTAAATGCTTAGGTTTTGATTCCGATCCGATAATAATGTCATCTAGATATGGGAATGCGAAATCTAGACCTTCCAGTGCTTTATTGATTAATCTTTGGAAGTCTTGTGCTGCGTTACGTAATCCAAAGTTCATTCTTGTAAATTCGAATAAACCGAATGGAGTTATGACTGCAGTCTTGGGAATATCTTCGGGTGCCATGCGAATATTAAAATAGGCTTTTCGCACGTCAATTTTAGAAAATATGGTTTTGCCTCTGAGTAGATAAGTGAAATCAAGTAGTCGCGGTAATGGGTAACGGTCGGGTATAGTTTGTGCGTTGAGTCTACGATAATCTCCGCATGCTCTTATTTCACCGTCTTTTTTAGTAACACACACAAGTGGGTTAGCCCAAGGACTATTTGAAGGCCTACAAATACCTAATTGCATCATTCGTTCGAATTCAGCTTTCGCTATTTTGTATTTCTTCGGATTGAGTGGACGTACTTTTTCATGAACCGGGGGACCGGTGGTATAAATGTGGTGTTGTACGTCATGTTTGGGGTCTGTCATAAAATTTTCTAGTTTGGTGATGCTAGGAAACTTTTGTAAGATAAGATGGTATTCGTCATTGACATCTATTGTACGAATACTCGGTTCGTTGGAGGATATTACGTTTGTGGTGCGCGATAACAATGTGACTTTGTCGACTAATTTTCTACCATGTAGGTCTACCAAAAGTTTGTTTGCGGCTAGGAAATCGGCACCTATTATCGAACTACGTACGTCGGCTAATACAAATTTCCATCTAAATGTACGGCGTAGCCCTAGATTGACCGTAATGACTTTTTCACCGAATGTCTTTATTTTTGTGCCGTTTGCTGCATATAACACATAGTCTGACGTCCTACAGGAGTTTTGCTTTTTTGCGGCTAATACGGAGACGTCGGCACCTGTGTCGATTAAATATCGCACACCTGTTGTAGTGTCTGTTACGCACAAACGATATGAATGTTCGACACCGGCGACATTATTTATTCGTGCCGGTGTCTGAATTAGTTTTCCGAATTTTGTGTAGGGTGTTTGCGGCAATTAACGAGATCTCCGCATTTGCGCGCATTATTGCCGTAGACGTAGTGATAAAAACACAGAAAATTTGAATCGCCAGGTTTCGCGGACTGGTTCAAAAACTTTTCTCGATTTTTTTGTGAATTTTCGCGACTTTTGGAACGCGGTCGAGACGGGCCCGGATTATGTCGGTTTCGTTCTCGCGGTTCATGATGACTCTTTCTATTGTTTTCGCCTAGTTTGTTATTTAATGTTGCAATTTCCATTTTCATTTTGTTTAATTCATTTAATATTTCGGAAGTATTATTTTCTAAATTTTGAGAAGGCTTCGAAACAGAAGCTATCTCAGACGGTTTGGTATTCTCTATAATTTTATCAGCGATTTTGGCTAGACTATCTAATTTTACTTCACCTGAATCACATGCCGTTAAGACGGCTCTAACGGAATGTGGTAGGCGCCCGGTCCACAATAATTTTAAGGTTTCATCTGGGACTCGGTTTTTTCCTAGATTTTGCATTCGTCTAAGTAGCTGTGACGGCTTTTGATCCCCGAGCTCTATCTCGTTTAAGAGTTGGTTTAATTGTTTTGTTTCCGACTCCTCGTAAACGGAAATTAGCCTGTTTTTCAGCGTTTCGAATTTATTTGATTCGGGCATGTTTTCTAAAATATCACTAATGTCACTTAATTCGCTTTGTTTTAGCCTAGCTATTAAAAGTTGACTTTTGTGGAGGTCACTTGCCTTTTGAGGGTCTACGATGGCGCTGAATTGGTGGAACCAGAGTCTCGGCCGGTCTCGCCAGAAGTCCGGTATTCTTGGTGTGATGGTAACTGCCGTCATCTGCTGTGGCTGCTCCGAGGTCGGTAGTGCAGTTGTAGACATGGCTGCAGGCTGTGGTTGAGCAGCGGCTTGATATCACGGGTCGTTTATCGCGCGCGGTTAAATTATGCGAGAGTTATAAGAGGCGCGCGTACACGTCGGGTCACCACTTTGCCGGTAATGTGGGTGCGTGAGTGATTGTTGACAGAAGGGGCGGCAAAATGATATGCGTGTTCTCGGTTTGAAGTTTATTGGACGACTGTGACAAATGTCTGACTCCAGTGAATTTATACAGTAACTAATGTGCCTTAGACTAACTAACTATATTATGCCTACGCTACAAGGGAAAGAGAAGGAATTATCCCAAGTTCTATACTTTTTCTCTTTCTACGTTTACAGCCTTTGACAACGTAGAAAGAGAAAAAGTATAGAACTCTTATCCGAAAAAAACGCATGGGAATGCATTATTTTGTTCTATTCAGCACCTTTTCACTCGTGCCTTTACCTTTATGGCAGATTTACATTGAGTCAGTAACTGACGCCAGTCCACTGACGTGTCAGTGCTGACCTGGCACTGCCATAGTGTAAATTGATTTCAAGTCAGTACAGTACTGTCGCGTCAGTACTGACTTCAATATTCGCGGCTACTGACCGCGTATAAATTGTATGCGTCAGTTTTCGGCGCCAGCACTGGCGTGGCACTGGCGACAGTCACTGACTCAATGTAAATCTGCCATTACCGTCGAAATCGAATGTCGATATCACTCCCAATCACTCCGTCACTCTTGTCTATGCAATGTCTATGGTTAAAAAAATCCGGGAATACCTTCATTTCGGTGCTTTGTTTATTGAATTTTATATTTATTTTATTTAATTTATTTAATTCGGTGCCGGTCGTCAACGCGACTAGTCGTTTCATAAAACAAAACTCCGGCCTCAGTTTTTCTTTGATCAGTATTCCAATCGCTGCATAACAGTTTGCAAATTGA
The DNA here is from genome assembly GCA_950005045.1 of Agrotis exclamationis. Classification (NCBI taxonomy): domain Eukaryota; kingdom Metazoa; phylum Arthropoda; class Insecta; order Lepidoptera; family Noctuidae; genus Agrotis; species Agrotis exclamationis. The sequence continues at coordinate 20,545,808 of OX465435.1, read as the reverse complement.
GATTTCTATCGTGTGCTCCTGTGTAAAAATAGCAATAAAATGAGTGACTACGAGTCCGATTCCGACACCGGGTACGAGCAGGTGTGCACCCGCGGAACTTCCTGTAATAGGAACACCGCTGGTGCTGCTTTGCCCTTCGACCCTGCGTCTATCGAGAATATAATCCTGTCTATTAGTGATTTATTCGACTTTCGCGTGATTATGAGCGATCAGAGGGCGAAGGGGGCCTTGCTTGTGACGACGGGACTTGCCCTAGCCGGGGGCCTCATCGGTAAACATTATGGCGGGAAAATGGGAGCCGCACTCGGTGGGGCTGTCGGTGGCGCGTGCGGGCTTGGCATAGTTGGTAAGTTTGATTACATTACATTATTTAATATCAAGGCTATTGGTTTTCATCATGCGTTTATTACATGATTAAACAGATCGATTTTCTGACTGTAGGGTAAACTGTATAGAACTTATTTTCCTGTAAAAAAAAACAGTAATCTTCAAACGGATTATAAACAAAGACTCAAAGAAATAATGTACTCAATACCATTTACCAATTAATTAGTTACAACAGTTAACCAGTTACCTAACAAATGAAAGTGGGGTGCTTCATGTTTTACCAACTAGCTTTGTAATTGCATCACTAACTTTGTATATTTATTATTATTACCCCTGAAGCATTACTGTTTTTTATTTATGAAATGTTCTGAAATTCTTTTGTTATAAAAAAAAAAACTTCATTTTTTGATACTGTATAGATCTGAAGTAAACATAATTATAGATATTGTATTACTCAGTTATGTCTATTGAAAACACAAAAAAAAATACAAGTACCCTCATAAAATTTCTGAAAAATTTCTCTATTTGTTTTAGCGGTGTCCATGAGAAGTATCTGGGAAGATATCAAGAACAAACTATCAGAGTTGTTCGACATAGTTTACGACTACCTAGCTGGCATGGGTCTGGAGGACTACCAGCGAGCAGCCATGTTCCTTACCCAGCCCGGTGACACTTCCCAGCTTGCTATGATCATCCTGAACACTGCTTCTGGTATCCTTGGCAAGAAGATTTTATCAAACCTTACTGCTGCATAATTATCACAATTTAAATATTAATGTTATAAATCTTAATATATTATCTTGAAGCAATAACATTTTTAAAGTGTCAGCCATTTTTATAAAAATATTTTCATTTAAATGAAGACAGAGTATTTTGAATAATTTTGACTTTTAATATAATGTAGAGTATATTTTTATATCAACTTATTGTTATTTTTGTGACATTGGAAAATAAATCGTGACTCACTATTAAAATGCTACAAAGACCAAGTTGATATTGTCATGTTGATTTTGACAATAATAATAATATTCTAGTTTGACTTGTTAGGAATTAAGTAGGTACATATGATGAATGCATAATATAATAGCTGGTCAATTATATAGGTAATAAAGTTTTTTTAACATAATGATGAATGTTTTATTTATAGGTAAGGTAGACTAAATTTTTGTATGAACATTGTATTTTGTAAACAATTTATAATTATTAAAAATAAATAGATTTCATAAGTGTATGTATAATTTAATTATGAAACATTATATTATATAAAGATAATAAAGCATGTAATATTGACAATAATGTTTGTTTTCATCTAAACACAAAGTAAGTTTTAACGCAATTTTGATGAGACCTTTGACCTTTACTACAACTGAAGAAACTAAGAACAGAACATAATGCAACATAAACATTGTTCTTTAGTTTCGTGTGAGGAATGAGACCACCTCAGTTTTTAGGTCTTCCCTGGAGACCCCACAGGCCTTTGACAACGATTACATAACATCAAAGCTGAACCACTAAAGGACTAGGAAGAAAACCTACAGCACAGTCATCTTGATCCTGCCCTCATCCCCATTTTACTTGGGGGCGCAACACATTTTTTTCTTCCATTCTCCCCTATCTCAGACTTCAGTTTCGTTTACTCCTTTTTCTTTCATATCAATCCGTCCATCTTTTCTTTGGCCTTTCCATCCATCTATCAACATTCAAACTCATCACTCTCTTAGTCACGTGCCATCCCTCCTCATCACATGTCGGTGTATTCCCATCCAATACCAAGAGCTAATACCATTTGGTATTAGTTTATTTCCGAATTTGTTTTCAATTTTTTTATTTTAAAAAAATGTGGTACGCGTTGGGAATAGAAACAAAAGTCGGAAATAAACTTATACCAAATGGTATTAGGTCTTGGTATTGGATAGGAATAGATCCACATGTCCATATCAAGATAAATGTTCCCTTTCATTTTTACAAAAACTCACCACGCCCGACGTTGTAGCCCACACAAATATTATTGTTCCGTGCATGCACGGGCATCAAACCCGCGACTCCCGACGCATCAGTCGATCAATGGGACACTATCTTATATTTTTTTTTTATATTTATAACGCCTACCATAAGCCATCAGGATGAGGAAGAGATCCTGAGTTTGATTCTGCGCAATAAATTGGTGCCTATAATTAATGGCCATAGGTAGGGATGCTATCCGTCCGGGTTTTCCCGGATTTGTCCTAGTTTAGAGGGCCTCTCTGGAGAGCGTCCGGGGGGCTTCATTTTCCCCCACACTTTATTAGGATTCCGTAGCCAAATGGCAAAAACGGAACCCTTATAGATTCGTCATGTCTGTCTGTCTGTCCGTCCGTATGTCACAGCCACTTTTTGTCAAAAGTATAAGAGCTATGGTGAATGTGGCTAAGAAGAGCAGTGGTGGCCCAGTGGTATCGGCCTCGACTTACGAGTAGTAGGTCGTGGGTTCGAACCCCGTCAGGCGCATTACTTTGTGTAATTTATTTCAACACCACTGCTCTTAAAACGGTGAAGGAAAACATCGTGAGGAAACCGGCATGTCCTAGAACCAAAAATTCGAAGACATGTGACATCTACCAATCCGCACTGGGCCCGCGTGGTAGATTATGGCCCACTCCCTCTCACAAAGAGGAGGCCTGTGTCCCAGCTGTGGGAACATTTATAGGCTGATGATGATGATAAGAGCTATCCTGTTGAAACTTGGTAGGTAGATGTATTATGTGAACCGCATTAGGATTTTCTCACAAAAATAAAAACAAAACCAATTTTGGGGGTGTCCCCCATACTTAGAATTGAAACTCAAAATTTTTTTTTCACCTAACCCATACCGGTATCTATGGATAGGTCTTTAAAAATGATGTTGAGGTTACTGATATCATTTTTTTCTAAACTGTACAGTTTGCACGAGAGACTATATATAATGTAGACCTCAACAAAAACTTCCAACGAAAATTGGTTTGGATGAGATACGGTTAGCAGTTTTTGAGATATAGTACATTTTTAAAAACCGCAAATATAACTTTGCCATTCATACAAATACTATGAAAAACAAAGTTATTTTTATTGTTTGTGTATATTACTTACTAATCTCAATATAATTATATCCCTAATCTATGCTTGCTACTACGGAACCCTTCATGGGCGAGTCCAACTCGCACTTGGCTGGTTTTAATTTATTCTCACCTCTCGACGCAGTTGCCACGGTGCGCACTTCGACTCATGCCCGGGTTTCTGTAACTACTACGAATAGCCATAGGCTCACCACTATTTCATGATTAAATGGCTAACAACTGATGATGACATCAGTCTTTAGGGTCAGTTCAGACCGAGACGCGAAGCGACGCGACGATGCGTGTAGAGGCCTGTCATTTCACGCTGCGTCGCGCTACACTTCGCGGCGCCGCGATGCGCCTCGTTGCGCCGCGGGACGCATCGCAACGTCGCGAGGCGCAACCAGACGCCGCGCGGTGCAGCAGAACGTGTCTAAATTTTCCACGTGCTGCCGCCCCGCCCCGCGTCCTCCCGCAGTCCCATTTGCAAATAGCGGCCTCAGCTACATAGTCTAGGGGCTAGAGGTAGTTGAGTATGCAAAATCCGAGTGACGGCAACTATGACCGAATTCATAAACATAATATTATTATGCGCTTTATCTGTCCCGCAAAAAGCTGTGATCTGATTTTTCTATAAATTATTACGGAAGTAATCATTAAAATGATTTTAAATCATGTACTCAATACATTCCGTTTACGATTAAGAGAAGAGGGCGAAAAAAAATTAACCAAAAAATTGACCGGCAAGTTCTACATTGTTATTCTTTGACCTTTTCTTAACTGAAATCGGTTGGCGAAATTCGTTACTCACAATTATGCATACTTAGTCACGTCTAGCTCTCCCGGTCTCCCGGTCTTCACCTCGCATCGTGGAGCGGCCGCGAGCGGCGTCAAGCGGCGACGCGCTGCGCCGGGATGCCTTGAGAGGCGCATCGCTGCGCATCTCAACGTATTCTAAATTCTCACAACGAAATGTGTATCTTTTAGTGTAGAAAATAAAGTCGTATTTTGAATGGCTCTTAAAAGTGTGCGCTCATCGTCGCGTCGCTTCGCGTCTCGGTCTGAACTGACCCTTAGTCACTACTCCACTCCTGACTGATCCCGTCTTGAGTTTTTCTTGTCTTTAGTGTCTCTCAGCATGGTGTGCAGTCATTCAAGAGCAATGAAAATTAAATATTTTACGATATTTAAAAGCAATTTTGCTCGTGAAATAAGGGTTTCTACTTCGAAATTAAAGAATATTTACCTACTCAAAAAATGGTTCGTGGCTGTTCCTTACCCAAACCCCTGATCAAGATAACTGCCGAGATGCAAGTATCATTGATGGGAGCTTTGGATCTATAGCATAGCAATGTAGGAAATATCTATACCTACTGTTACAAATTTTCGAGTAAATTATGTATAAAGTTATAAAGTCGCAACGTGGACCACATACACAGTAATTACAGATATAACCGTGGATATAACATTAAGTACCTACCTACCTCAACAAAGCGTTTAGCGTCATCTTTTAAAAGGAGTTTATACCTATTTGTACTTGGTGGTTGTGGTTTACTGATAAAATATGGCAGGAAAACCGAAATAATTTTATTGAATCAATTCTTATTGGTAGACTAACTTGGGACATCAGAAAACGGGTATCTGACGCTGTGAAGTGCATCCATGCATGTAATAAATACATGTGATAATAAAGACAAATAAATTAAGTAGGTACGTAATTGTACTTATAGGTACGAGTAGGTAGGTATATACGAGTAGCATACAAACAAGCCTTCATCTCTAGATAATTGAAAATATGTATGTAAGTAGGTACATAGTTAATCGACTCGGTAGATTTAAATTAGACTGCATTGATAACATTATCAATCATGCATGAATCATCAATCAGACATCAAGGGGACTCCTCCAAAAAAAAACCTCGGAGTAATCGGTGTACATACCTACATAAAAAAAAAAAAACATACCGACCGAATTGAGAACCTCCTCCTTTTTTTGAAGTCGGTTAATAAAAATGTTATCAAAGTAATAGCGGGAATACCCTCTTAGTACCAAAATACTCAATCATATCAAAACCGGAATAAGGTGCAATAACCTTCTTGGTAGGTATTAAAGTATTGTTAGTATACAAGTATTATGTTCTGTGATTACAAGGGACATCCCCAGACCTACTACATGGTTGCCATTTTGGAAAAAAATATACCAAAAAAGACAACAGCAAACAGAGACAGTACGAGGGTTTTTTCAATGTAGTTAATATTGTAGAACTTAAAGCTTTCAGCAGAGCAAGCTGCCCTAACTGAAATCCTACAGGTAGTTATTGAATAAAGTAAAGTACCATTGACCCATTGTTGTAATTATTAAAAAACAGATAGTATTTTACGAAAGTCTATAACGTTTTACTCCACAGCTACGAGTAAATCAGCACAGCATGATAAATTAATAAATACTGTTGTTTACTTCCATGTTAGTAATGAAAGTGAGTCACACAGCCTAGAGAAGAGCAGTAGTTATTTTAGATTCGTTTGGAGACATGCCAAGTCCTACGGGGCAAGTTCGAAAAACTTTTGTTTTTAATAATAAATTATAATACCAAACGACATAATTATCATTACATTAAATTAATTACCTAAGTAATTAGCATTAGGTTGCTAGGGCTAGGGCCGTCATGTCACCTTTTGTCAAATTAATGCTTTCTTTTCATGTTAATTTTAATTTTTATTTCTAATGAGTTCTGAATAAAGGATATATCTCTCTAAGTTTTAATAAAATAGGTAATGTGTTACGTCATGACTTGATAAAATTACAAAGTATTGGCCTTCAAGCCAGTCGGATTCCAAGTTTCGTTCTGTCTAGGTCTACCACATTATCACATCGAAACGTAAATTATTTGTACTCTGTTCTAGTTACGTCACGTTACGTCAAAATAAAAAAAAACCTGGTGACGTTTGAACTCATTTTGAACTAGACATAATCCATAGACATTGTAATCCTATGGACTGGAAATACCTACACCAAAAACGTGGATACCTACAAGTTCGCCGTGGCACATAAAATGGCGGCCAATGCTAGGGTTGTGCCAATCAAGAAACATAGTGTTACTGTAACGAGTATGGATACCCACTTGTACGCCACTGGGAAGTTTTCTTCCCGCAAACCTGTCATTAGTGTCAAATAACGGAAACGCCGCCGGGAAGATTTCTTCCCAGTGGAGGTTAAGAAAAAAAAAACTCATAATCGAGAATATCATCTTATGGTTGCCCCGGTTGCCCTATGGGAAGTCTATGGGAAGTTACTCTACTATTTAGGCTATGGTCAGCCACGTCAATCAAGTGAAACGTCAAAAAAAAATTCATTCGTTCAATTTTATTCATTCACTTTGACAAGACAGACATTTGACAGGTTTGACATTATTGGATGTTTGGCGTACAAGTGGATACTAGTATCCCTAGTACTTTTAGGATAACATAATAGTATTACGACTAGATACCATGATTGAATTATAATCCATGTAGTTACGTAAAAAAATATATAAATTTTCACATTTGCGCTATTGCTTGTAATTAAATATTATACATATATTTATGTGTTAGCGTTAATTTAAAATTTGACGATTAATTCGGATTGTACAGGTAAACCTTTGGACTTGTTAATTTGTCTTTTTAAAAAGTCTTTTGTTCCCGCCAAGTCTTCTATCACAACAGCCTTCAAATCGGCAATTTTTTTTCCTTCGTATTCTTTCATTGAGGCGTTTAATTGTTTTCTGTTGCTTGACATATTTTTCTTTAAAGGCTTTAATCTTCCAGTTTGTAAAACCTGTAAAAGAAAAGATAAATAGTTAAATCAAATCAAATTTATTTCAACTTGGCCAATGATTACAGGCACTTTTGAATGGTCAAAAGACATAAAAATAAATCAGTACAAAATTGTGGTGCTACAGTTGTAGTCACAAGACATAATAACTGTGAAAGTACCGTAGGTGCCCATTCCAGAGCGAAGATCTCTATGGAAAAGAACGGACAAGAAACTCCATGGACACTCTTTTTACACTCAACGTAGCAAGTTAAGTGTACAGTTAATATTAAAAAAAAATTAATGAAAAATTAAAATAGACCGTGGCAGCTAAGAGATGACCAGTCCCATCTGACAGCGCCTTTTCACGAACATACCAAATGTATCAGCACTATTAACCAATAACTTAATTATGCACTGTTAAAAAATAATTTGCATATTGCATTTTATTGCTAAAAGTTATTTTCAAGTGACAGTTAACAAGTCTTTGACAATTGCGGCGCTTGATGTGCTGCCGTCTGTTTGTCAGAAAACGGTTAAAAATTCAACATTTACATACCTCTTTGTGCACTGTTCCCACAAAGTGATGGGTCAACTGCAATGGTGCCTCCATTACACTAGATGGTTCATCTATTACGGTAGATGGTTCCTTTATTACAATAGATGTACAGTCGAGTTCAATAATATGTTGGCAGTGTCAATGATTCAAAATATTGTGAGCGTTGGTAAGCTCAATAAATTCTACAGAATCTGTAGATCAAAAATATATCCTCATGTGAACGGTTCAATAATATATAATTTGCATTAGGCAATAATATGTGATCACCTTTTAAAAAAATATATCTATACTACAATAGCTTTAATAATATCTGAGCAGGGTAAGCTTCATAATTATCTCCACAATCATAGAAAAGTATATTATTTGCTCGAATAAATAAGATCCTGTTTACATTGTTATAGAAATTACAGTATTTCAATTGTTTTCGACGCGAATGCTCTTTAGGTCTTTTGAAATGAGTTTATTTCAATGCCACACGTTTTCGTATAATTTTGTATGAATGACATGTGCGTCAGTTTATTCTTTTTTAAAAAAAAAACGTCTTTTGAAGGAAAACTAGCCAGTGATACCTAAATAATGTTGCAAACTCCTTGACCATGCAGTTTTAAGATTGCTAGTAAAATATCTTTATGACGTAGTAATAAGGTTGAAAAAGAATTACATTTACTTGTTTAGATATTTTTGTATTCATGTGTGCTTACATAATTGTGAATCTTACACTGTTCACATAATTATGATCTTAAAGTTGTTCATATAATAATGTCCCTTTGGCTGTATACATGTTACTGAAAAAAAGTAGTTACATATTAATGAATTATAATCTTGATCACAATTTAATGATGCTTTTAGGTGTCACAATATTCTGAATTATTTTGATGTTCATATATTTTTGAAGTCTAGACATGCCAACATGTTAATGAACGCGACTGTACAAGAAACATCAGATTCTCGAGTGTTGCTTGTTTCACAGAATACAAATGACTCTGGAAGTAGTTTTTTGTTGGATGTCTGAAAAAAAAATGAAATATGCATTACTCTCCATATAACTTAGGCTAAAAAACCAGGCTGTTATTTAACAATCATTTTAATACACACTTACCGAAAATATTGTAGGTACAGAGTTCTCATGTAACCTAATAACATCAAGTGTTCTGTTAAAACATTTTTCTTCAAAGTGAAGTGAACACATAAGCCAGTCTTTACTTCGAGGACAAAGTTTTTCGTCACCGATAGAGTCTAACCATTTTTTCTTCAATCTTTCATTTTTGGGAAACCTATAAATGATTAGTATTTTTTTTTATCAATATATCATTTGGTAACAGTTTCAGTGTAACGAAGGACTAGTATCGGGAACTATTACAGTAACGGTACAACACTATTATTATTGTAAACAAACGAACGAAAATAAGAAATGAAAAATATTGTCTGTAGGACGGAAATAAACCCAAATATGAATACTCTAACCATGAAAACAAGGTCACATAGCGATTTCTTTACCGAAATTGTTCTATTTCATGTAGTTTTGCATGAAAACTTGTTACTAACCTGTACAAAGTCAATTCAGGCTGATTTTTCTTTTTTCTGGCATGACAAGACACAATGGAACATCCAGGCATGTTGAATTACTGTTTCTTAATGGTAACACGCACTTTTAAAAGAAAACACTCCGTAATTTACTCAAAAATCTAAATTCAACAAAAAGTAAACAACTGTTTGACAGCAGAACTACCACGAAACTTGGCACATAAAATGGCGAAATGGGCACGTTTCTGTAACTGCGGGAAATATCCCAACTAAATATTCCATTTTGAGCAACAACCGAAATATTGTTGTCTCTTTTGTCAAATATGATTACTGCATTGGAAAGAAAGAGACAAACCAATATTTCACTCTCTGTCTCATGTTTGACTCATATTTGTATAAGCAAAATGTATGTATAGAACATCGGGGCATCTCCATATAACTTCATCTCAATGACATAATCGCACAGAGTACTATAATATAAAAGGAAAAGAGTGCCCTCTATCGTGACTTTTATCCAAGACATGTTTGAAGCGCCATCTGCATTTCTGAACAAGAACTACTGAGCAATCTCACACACACACGCACACGTTTACCTACACACACTAATGTTATTGATAATAGATTTATGAGCCTTGTATTTCCCAGTACCGAACTATTTTGTTCAAATTTTCTTGCGGAATATTTTTTTTATATCAAATATTCACATCAAGAAAATAAGAACAAAGTTCGGTACGGGGAAATACTGGCTAAATCACAGCTAAATGCAAAAATTGGGTTTTAATAAAACAACTAAGTACTTTAAGTTCATTTTCTTTATTTTCTATTTTTATAATTTTTGTGCTTATTATAATAATTAACAGCAGCTAATTTTATTTCATCATCGCCTTCATATTTTATTTTCCCGGACAAAATCCGATTGACAGACCGACACCAACTGTAAATAATTATATTTAATGTTGTGTCGGTAAACATTTTATAAAGTTCGTCTTTGTGATTGGGACATTTAAATAAATTTGTGATTAGCAAGTCTGCTAACGAAGTGATATTTGTTTTTAAAAACAATTTGGGTACATTTCTTTTCAGAAAAGAAATGGCCATGCTTTGTATTTCTTTAAAGAAATATTCGGTTTTCCCACTGGGATAGCAAAGCCATTTCTTTTTTTGGTACTCTTTGGCTGTAATAAAAGAATTGTTTTTATTTGAAGTGTTGTCTAATAATTCACTCTTACAATTTTTGCAACCTTTGACAACTTTTTTAAGACATTTAGTCAAGACCCAACCACAGACATAGTTGCTTTGACCAGCATCATTTTCATGTTGCTGATCAAAGCAAACTTCATTGTTGAAATGAATTGTGTTTTTTTCTTCGGAAACATTAGGAGTTACATTTTTCTCTTTTAAAAAGAAATCTAAATTTTGAAGGCATTCATTAAAATCCTCCTCGCAATTACCTCTCCCCGAGTGAGGAGAGCTATAATTATTTAAAAGAAGCGCTTTAAATGCCCCCTCGAAACTTAGTGTATTAGGCGCTATATTTCTTACACCATAACTCCTAATGTTTCCAAAGAAATTTTCTAAAGGGTCTTGATTAAAGTTCCTGGTCATCATAGCATCGAGTCTATAATTACAAGACAACACTTGCCAAAGGAGTTCCATACCCTCTATCGTTTTAATCAAATTCGTAACAGACGGCACCACTTTCTCAACCAATCGGACTTTGTTCCCAACAGTAACTTTTTTAACAAATTTAATGGTCCTTAGAACTATTTTGGCTTTTTTCCACAGCTCATGATGAGGCGTGTTACGTTTTACAGGTCCTTTAAAAACTTTGCCATTCGGTATGGAGAAACTGTTTACATTCAAAGAGTCGAACAAATCGTCGATTAGAAGGGTCAAGTCAACTAGTTGTCGGCATTCTATAGGCAGATCGCCCCTTGCAGTCAAATGTTCAGTCACAACAGCGACACTGTGACTGAACAATTGTGTTGCCGACTTAACCCTCATTTTTTTTTATTTTTTCGGGATTAATATGCTCTTCTGTGAGCTTATGCAAAAGTCTCAGCTCTCCATACGATTTATCGGCATCATACACCATTTTGAAGTAGTCCCACTTTATGATTTTCTCCTCATTATTGGTAACATATCTTAGATCCTTTGTTATTAAATTGTTTCTAATGCCTTTTATTAGATGAGGAATGTCATAAAGTGGGACTACGACGTGACCTTTAAAACGCATCACTTCATGACGCCATTCTTTACCTTCGCGTAAATAATTTGCTTTGGTTTCCTGAACCAATTCTGTTATAGCACTGACATTAACAGGACTTTGGTCACAAACAGTGTTTAATACTATAAGACCACATTTAAAACATTGTTCGATTACCGACTTTAATTTAGTTTTTAACTCGAATTTGCTTAAGCAATTCGTAAAATAATATGCAATTGGCTGCTTAAAATTATTTTTCACTCCCTTCACCATGAAAACCAGTACATGGTCAGCGAATACTTCCTTAGAGTCCGAAGTAAAACCTTCTAATTTATCTTTTTGAGCTGAATAAAAAATTTGCGGCGTGATTGACATTTCATCAAAAATGAGACTACACAGCCTATCTGGGATCTGTTTTTTGAGCAAAGTTTTATTTATTTTTTCAAAAATTATATTATTAATGCCAGGTGCTAATTTTATTTGGCTCAGTAATCTTTTCATAGCTTTGCATGAAGGGAGAGCAAAATATTTATATAATAGCCTGTAGCACTTAGGGCTTTTTTTGTACAAAGATAAACTTAGGATTTTCTCCTCAGTTGTAAAACGTCTTCCTTTTGGTTTATATTTGGCTTGTTGCTGCATATGAACAAACAATTGAGCTGGTTTAGTCATATGTTGTATGACTTGTTTAAATATGATATTTTGTGACAACTTCTGTGCATTACTCAGTCGTTCCTTATACAGCTGGCCCCTTTTGCGCAAAACACTTATCTCCGTTTGCAGATACTTAATTTTCTTCTGGAATGGTCGTAGAAAATTCGATCTGGTGTGGAAGGATATTCCAGAAGCAACTGAAAATAGAGAAATGAACACAATTACCAAATATGGTTCTCAATATTTTGTACACCAAAGTATTATTATAATTACGATTGGTTCTGAAGTGATTACTAGCCTTACTGATTACATTTTACTAAAAAAAAATGCATGAATTTAGTTGTTATTTAAACCAAAGCAAATGATCAAATTAAGTTGAAGTCAGTAAGTATCATAATTATGCATATAAATTAAAAGCTTACCATTAGCAGGTCTTTTCGATCTGTTTTCTCTTAATGCACAGTAGTTATGTTCTGCTAACACATGACATACAGCCACACTGTTATTTCCACCTGGAAAATATAAAATTGCACAATTTTAATACATTTGTTCCCACAACCAAGCCAACAATCTATCCATCTGTTACAAAACAGTTCATGTATAACTATTGTAATAAAATTACATACCTAATACATTAGTAGAAGTTTGAGTAGCAGTAGGCTGTGTAGCATTAGGCTGATCATCATCAGTAGTCTCCATCGGAAGACTTCCAGATACCTCTGAAATATAAATATCAATATTATAATAACTCTGTTGTGGCACTAGCTATAATAGAATAGTTATATTTTTATTTTCAAATTAAGTAGTAGAGTCTCCATTCAACCAAGTAAACAATTTATCCATCTGTTATAAAACAGTTCATCTATAACTGTTGTAATAAAATTACATACCTAATACATTAGTAGAAGGTTGAGTAGCAGTAGGCTGATCTTCATCAGTAGTCTCCATCGGAAGACTTCCAGATACCTCTGAAATATAAATATTAATATTATAATAATTTTGTTTTGGTACCATAATAGAATAGATAAATTTATTTACAAATTAAGTACTAGAATCACCATGAAAATCTAGATATTATAATGTGCTTAATTATAATCCATAAAAAATTACATAAAAAACAAGAGGACTGCATTATACATATACATTCAGCCTTAGTGGAGGTATTTATCAAAATCTTGTTTATGATTATAATGTTATAAATATTGCATATATATTTATAATAGAATAGATTGTAATAAGACATTTCATTAAAAAAAATATTTTATACCTAAACCAACAGGAATCGGCAGGAAAGCAGCGGGTTGACCATCACTGGTAACAACAGGCTGTTGAATTCTAGATGTGCCTATAACAAAATAAAGATATTTATTAATGTACACTGATATTATTACTATGAAGAGCAAAGATTTGTTTTTTTTTTTTGTTGTTGGTCAAAAAGTTACTCAAAAACAACTACTAATTTTAAAAAATCCTTCATTAATACCTATTAGTATTGAAGGTTCAATTTTAGACATTCGTAAATGAGAATGCAAATGTTGACTTTCAAAAAATAAAAAATATAGGAAAAATAAATCATTGAAACCAAACATACAAAACATTGGTTAAATTTTAATTTTTAAGATTTTATTAATAAATCTTTAATTTTTTACCATGGAAAAAACCTTATATGTATAGGTGGGTATAGGTTTATTCCTTTTTAGTTGTCAAAATATATATATATATATAGACAAATTAAGCCTCTTTTTAAAAACATTCGCATTGATTCTTGCGAATGTGAATGCCAAAACATAATATATGTTGATGTATGTAACATCACTATTACCCATAAAATTATATTTTCAGCCCAGGTTATAAAACATAGCAGTAATCACTACAAGAATATTGAGAAAATGCAAACAAAGGCAAACAGGAATATTATGAAAATATAATGAATACACATGGGTACTTTATTATGTAACAATTACTCAAACTCAAACAACAATTACACCAGCGAAGATGGAAAGACGAGGGAACTCACCTGGTAAATGAAGACTTGGTATTGCCAACGCATTTAGGCGTTTAAAGCGATTTTTATGATCAGTCGAAAAATGGATGTCACATAACCGCTGCTTCTTATAAAATTCATAGTCAGATGGTGCTTCAAGCTTTCCTCCAACAAGATTCACCCAAGTTTTAAAACGATCAGGAAACTTGTTTGGATTTGGAAAGATATGCAATGGCACATCTGAAACAAACAAAATTTTTCATTTATATTTATATATAATTATAAAAATGGATCGCTAAATGTGTTGCTAAGCGCAAAACTTGAAAACGGCTGGATCCATTCCGATAATTCTTTTTTTATAATATTCCTTGAAGTACATGGATGGTCCTTACGGAGAGAAAAAAAAATTGGTAAAAGAATTAAGTGACGTTAGTACTAGGCGGTACGAAGTGTGCCGGGCCAGCTAGTGAAAAATAAATAGATTAGGTATCTTAAAACTTTGATAAATTCGAACTATGTACCTTAGTAAAATTATGATGACAGATGGGACTAACAGACAATAAAGAGATACATAACGTACCGTACCATAAAATCGAGAAATATGAAATTGTTTTGGAAGGTGGAATTTAATAACGTATATACACTAGGTACTAAACAAAAATAATGTTGAAAAATGAAATGATGTTTATTTAAACAAGAAAGACTGCCGGTTTTTAACTTATATAGATATGAATTTACCTGTGCTTTTACACCCGAGTGTACATCGGTGCGGCATTGTAGCAATGATGAACAGATGAACATTCACTGCAGCAGTCACAACACAACACAACACAACACAAAATAGCGTCTCTAGCGCGAAGTAAAACACAGTTTCTGGATGATTATCTTGGTACCGAAACGGAGGAGTAAACTCGACTCGACGTTTATAACGAAGATATTATCACAAAAACTAGGATATACACATAAAACAATCGCAAGATATAGTCAAGCGTGTGCGCAGGCTACGGCGACCATTTTACGTGTCATTTGTCATTGACATTAAAATCAGATGTTGACAAGTGAAGTGAATATAAGAGCAGTGTTGCTACTATTAGTTTAAAAATAAAACATGCGGTTTTTAGAATTTTATTACAGAGACATCTATTGCTGACTAGACAAAACTAAACATATGTTTCAGTGTTCAGCAATGAAGATGGCGCTGCTTCATTTATCGCTTAGCCTGATGTAGGCAACTGTCCCCCCCCTGCATAATCGTTTGAAACATTTTTGTTTACATGCCAAGAAATTGTATTTTATTTCAGTTCATTTGATTCATTTCGCATTAAATATCATTATTTTCACGCGACAAATAATCAATTTTAAAACAAAATGGATATGCAAATGCAAGCTTATACCGAACGGGAACTGAGATTTGACCGAGTGTGGATAGAACAAATAATTTTGCAAATTGGTGAGTAAAAAGTTATTTTAATTTATATAAACACTAAGTTTACCGTCATATTTATCGAAGGTTATACGGTCATCGAGTTTGAATACATTGCTTTTGATGTCGAAATCATAAACATTCAAATATTAAATAGGTAACGAATAACCTTTTAACAAGTTTTTCACATAAAGTACATTAAACCGTTTATAACATTGAGGTTTGATAACTCATGATAACTTACGGAAAGGAGTAAAGGAGACAAAGCTCGTTATGTATTTACTAAATGTTATGAAGTAAGATACCTTTTAATAATACTTCAATTGTTCATCATTTTTTAGTCAATAGCTTATT
The DNA here is from genome assembly GCA_950005045.1 of Agrotis exclamationis. NCBI lineage: Eukaryota > Metazoa > Arthropoda > Insecta > Lepidoptera > Noctuidae > Agrotis > Agrotis exclamationis. The sequence continues at coordinate 20,529,917 of OX465435.1, read as the reverse complement.
GTTGATAATGTTATCTTACCATTTGGGCAACGGGGACTGAACATAATGTCGGCAACTTAAGTTGCCAGAAATAAAATGACATGATAAGAAACTTAATTTTTTTATGATAAGAAACTTAGTAAAAATAAATATGTGTGTGAATGAATATAATATATAATAGAATTATAATATATATAATAATTTAGAATATAATATATTATGTTGCAATCAGCTACTGCATTTGATCTAGCAGTAGCTAACACCTGGTTCCAAAAAGCCGATGGACACCTAGTAACATATAAGAGTGGAGCACATAGTACACAAATAGATTACTTCCTTGTTAGACGCAACAACATAAAGCACATCAAGGACTGCAAAGTGCTACCGGGAGAAGATTTGGTCTCACAACATCAACTCCTGGTTCCATAACCAGGAGTTGAGGACTACTTATGGAAGTAGCCTTATTTGTAAGACTACTTCCATAAGTAGTCTAACAAATAAGGCTTCTAAAACATAAAGAGCATCCCTCTTCTAAAATAAAATGGCATATGCTAGAGAAGAATGATTATGCTGGAGAATTAAGAGAGCGAGTTTTTTTTTTTTTTTTTTTGTTTTCTCTTTATATCTGCCATCGGCTTTATAGCCATAATCAGATGAGGTCTTAGTTCGAGATAGTTTTTGTGATGATCCATCGAGCATTCACATTATATGGTTTGTTGTTGTGATTTTAAGTTTTCATAGTCTCTGATCCAAGTTCAGGATTTGCCATCTCTTTAAGCGGACTGTATCCCCTTGTCTATTCAGAAGGTTCTTGGCTAAGACATTACTGTGTTTCTTCAGTCTTTCTTTATATGATTTGCATTTTTTACATATTTCTTCTTTCACTGTTGGTATATTTAGGTGCTCGTGAATTTCTGTGTTTCTGACGAACCAGGGAGCACTAGAGATTGTTCTAAGTGATACATTTTGGAACCGTTGCAAAATTTCTATGTTGGAGTTGCTGGCAGATCCCCAGAGTTCTATTCCGTAAGTCCAGATTGGTTTTACTATTACTATGTAGACAAGTAATTTGTTGCGGAGTGATAATTTTGAATTTCGCCCTAGAAGCCAAGATAAACTTTTCATTTCAAAGGTAGCTGCTTTTTTTTTGGCCCTAATGTGATTGGCCCAGGTTAGTCTTTTGTCTAGGTGTAGTCCAAGGTATTTTACTGTGTTACTGGTTGGCAGTGGTTTACTTTCCATGTAGACTGGGGCACAATCACCCATTCGAAGACTGAAAGTCACTTGTACTGACTTAGTTACGTTAGGGCGTATTCTCCATTTTTTCAGCCAAAGTTCAATCTTATTCAACTGGACTTGTAATTTTTGTGATGCCTGCGTTGGATCTTGGTCACTCGTAAGACATGCAGTGTCATCTGCGTAGGTCGCTGTAGTCACACCATCAGTATTGGGCAAATCTGCAGTATAGATAGAGTAGAGCATGGGTCCTAGCACCGAGCCTTGTGGGACTGATGCTTTCATTTCGTATAGATTAGATAGTTCTTCTTCATACTTAACTTGGAATTTTCTCTGGTCTAAATAAGATTTCAGTATCATATAAAAGGAGTTGGGTAGTAAAGATTTGATTTTATACAAAAGACCCTTGTGCCAGACTCTGTCGAACGCCTGTTGGATGTCCAGGAACACCGCAGAACAATATTCTTTGTTTTCTAACGACTGTCTGATTTTGTGGACCACTCTATGTACTTGTTCTACAGTTGCGTGTTTTTCACGGAATCCAAATTGGTGGTCTGGTATTATACCATTTTCGACCAGAGCTGGTTTCAGTCTACGTGAAAATATTTTCTCAAAGACCTTCGAAATTATTGGAAGAAGACTTATCGGTCTGTAAGAGCTTGGTTCGGTTGGTGGTTTTCCCGCCTTAGGTATCATACATATTTGTGATATCTTCCACATTTTTGGGTAGTAATGGACTCTAAAGACAGCATTAAACAGCATTGTAAGAAACACTATAATTTTTCTGGGTACATGCTTGAGTATTTCACCTGTGATGAGATCATATCCAGGACTTTTATTGTTCTCCAGATTTCTTATCGTTCGTATCAGTTCTCTCGGTGTGACCAGTTTAAGCAGAGGTGATAGTTGTTGGTCACTATTAAGATATTGGTCAACTTCTGCTTCAAAGTCCGCCATCGACGACTCATTTGGAGTGAAAACCGCAGAGAGATGTTGTGCAAAAAGTTCGGCCTTCTCACTTGCTTTTCTGGCCCAAGATCCGGATGGTTGCTTAAGTGGAGGTATGAAATTGTGTGGTCTTTTGAAGTTTTTGGTAATCTTCCACAAGGAATAGTTATCCTGTTTGTGAGCAGATAGATTAGAGAGTTTTTCTTGAAACATTGTGTTTTGGTTTTCATGGATAAGTTCTTTCAGTTCTCTTGCTGCTTTATTAAACTGTTTTCTGGCTTCTTCAGTTCTGGTCAAATGAAGCTGTCTCCGCAATCTTCGTTTGGACTCAAGTTTATGTCTTATTTCTAGTGGTACATTATTTTTACTCACTAAAGTGTTCAGCGTTGGGGTAGCGCGCCAAGCTGCTGTTTGGATAAGGTTGGTAATGTAGAATGTGGCAGAATCTATGTCTTCTTCAGTTTTAAGTTTTATTTTTAAATCAACTTCTTCTTCTAGGTAGTCCGCAAAGGAATCCCAATCAGTTTTTATATTACAAAGTGTTGGTTTTGACTCTCTCCGAATTGCCGAAACGCTAAACGTAGCAATAACTGGAGAATGATCAGAAAGTGTGTCAAATGACGACTCCACACTAAAGTAGATATCTGACATTCCCTTGACTATAAAAAAGTCAAGCAGATCGGGTGTTCTATTGGTGTCAGTTGGCCAGTAAGTTGGTTCGCCAGTAGACAATAGGTTTTGCCTGTGGGTGTCGACACTCTTTTTCAGCTCACGTCCTCTGGTTGTGATGAGTCTAGATCCCCAACAGGTATGTTTGCAATTCCAGTCTCCGCCAGTTATGTACCTGTGGCCCAAGGTGTTGAAATATCTGTCAAACATATCAAATTTGACTTTGTGGTTTGGTGGACAGTATACCGCACTTACGTTTAAAGGGCCAATTCTCTCGTCTATGGTGACTGTTGTTGCTTGAAGCCAATTTTCTTTGAACTCGGAGTGTAGGTGGTGTTTTATGTTGTTCTTTATAATAACAGCAGTCCCACCATGAGAAGTATTATCAGGGTGGTTGGTGCAGTATACACAATAGTTATTCATATTAAATTGTTTACGATCATTGAGGTGAGTTTCGGATATTAAGGCAATGTCCACTTTATTAATTTTTAAGAGTACTTCTAGTTCTGTCTTGTTTGGTGCTAAGCCGTTTATGTTCCAGGTGGCTATACGTAGAGAGGTCATGGTTGTTGTTTACTTATGAGTGTCATGATCAGGTTCATCATTGTGCTCATTTGAGATATCAGTTGGTCTATCCTCTCAGTCTGTTTAATAATGAGGTCTATCAAGCTATGGTTTTCTTCAATACAGATGTTGTCTTTTTCCTTTTTGTTGGAAAGTGTTCTCTGTGACCCTGTGCGGTCACTGTTGTTTAGACTTTTTCGAGTGTTACCTCCTGAAGTCTGAGCGCTTTTAACAGCTTCGCTGTATAATTTGTTGTCTATGTTGGGATATTGGTTTACATTATCTTGATTCCAATTAGGGTTAGGTTTTTCTAGGTCTACCTCTTCACATGTCTCTTTATTTGATGTGACTTTTGTTAGTGATTTCTTTTGTTTTTGTCTATTTCCCCATTTTCGTGCAGCAATTTCTTTGTAGACTTGGCACCCTTTATAGCTAGCAGGATGGCTTCCTGAGCACAAAGTACATACCGCAGGAGTATTTCTGTCCATAGTACATACAGTCGTTTTGTGTTCGCCTGCACACTTGACACATCTGTAGGGTCGCATACAATTATTTTTAGTATGTCCGTACTGTTGACATCGCGTGCATTGTACAACAGTGTTTTTTCTTTTCGGGTCTTCTATTGTGATTTTTTGATGATATATATATTTGATCTCTTTAACCTTTCTGTTGTTTTCGTGAGGAAACAGATTGACAAAGAACGTGTTTAATGGCTCTTTTGTCCCATTTGCACGTGCAGTCACTATTTCGCCTTTAACTTTATTGCCAGTTTCTTCTATTGCTCGTACTATAGCATCTTTGGGAGTGCTGAAGTGCAGGTGTTTAATGACAATTCTCATGCACTTTTCGTCTTTTTGGGTGAAAGTGTGACCAATGAGACCTTTTGCTCTAATATGTTCTATCAGTTGTTTATAAGTTTCAACAGAGCTTGTCGAGATAATTAACTGATTTTTAGTAACCACTTTGTATGTGTAGTCAGTTTTTTTAACCACTTCTTCAAGGAAATCTGTTAATTTCTCTAGGTCATCAATGCCATAGAGCATGATTGGTGGAGGTTTGGATGATTTTCGAGTTTTGTTGGACTCAGTGGGAATCTGGGTCGGTTCGTCCACATTTAACAATGAGAAACTGTTGCTCGTGTTTAAATCTGGTGAAGCAGGTTCTTGAATGTTTTTAGTGTTTATTCCTCTATGTTTATTCAGTTCTTGCTCTCTTGACTGAATTCTTTTAGCAGAGATTTTATTTGGTTCAGTCTCATCGGGTGATCGATTTCTTTTTAACACGCTTATTTGTTTCTGTATGGGTACTCTTTGCCAGGGCACTGATGGGTTACGTGGGGTACTTGGTATCTCTTTGCTGGTACTAGCCAGACAACTAGATGCCGTGGTATGAGTTTGGTTAAGATTCGCTAGTTCAGTTCCATTGAAAGGATTGGGATTGTCAGTCTTTTGTCTGTCGGTGCTGCTTTCCGACATAGAAGATCTTGTTCTAATAAACAGTCCGGGATGGAATACTTGCTGTGTGAGATTTTTATTTGGACTCATAATGGTGGAGATTTAAATTATTATTATGGCAACACTTTTCCAAACGTCAGATGACATTTCAACAAATATGAAAAAATTGTGGGTGGATGAAAAAAACTTAAAAGGGAATTGTCCAATTTCTATGGGACTTTGGCCACTCTTAAACAAACAGTTCAGCTAATAATATGTTATTGATTTATTAGCTCAAATCAGTAAGAATGAGGATCTACAGCTAGTTTTGTATCAAGATTTTTATTTAGTTATTTTTTTAACATTTAATTGAAACAGGTTATGTATGAAATAAAACTTGTTTTTTTTTTTAATTATGTTTATTTATTAGTCGGATTCATAAGTTATGAGTCGGATAATATGTTCCTGATATCTTGTCCAACTTAAAAACCAAATAATTGTCATAATATGTGCACAGCAACCTACTGTTTTACCGCCCACCATACAGTTGCAGCAATAATGTTTTATTGCTGACCTCCGTTCAGTGTTATTTTCATATAATATATACACGAAATATGTTTTTCTACTAATATGTCTGCTCTGTATTTTCATCATCATCAGCCTATAAATGTTCCCACTGCTGGGACACAGGCCTCCTCTGAGAGAGGGAGTGGCCCGTAATCCACCACGCGGGCCCAGTGCGGGTTTTTTTTTACCACATTTTACCACGCAATAAACTGCAGTTGAACGAAGGGAGTGGTTGTGAGACTGTGTCTCCTGCTTTGAAATAAATCGCTTCCACAATTCACACATCGCTGCGTTGACACTTCATCCGTCATCAGATCACCGGAAGGTAACACGGGATCCATGTCCACATTCAAGCCGGGGTTATCGTTAGGGCGAGGTTCGGTGTCCGTAAGTATGCCAAGTTCGACGTAAATACAAGGTTCGGGGTCCATAGAAGTGTCGGGGTCGTCATGAAGGGAAGAATCGGAAACCATTACAAAAAAAAAAAACTAGTGTTCTTTATAAAACTCACAAAAACAACACTCACGATGCAAATAAACAAAGCGAATGACAACTGTCATTTTGAATTCGACACAACATTTTTTAAGCATCGTGTTGCCATATAAAAAAAAAACAATTAAATATCGATTCATTTGAAATCGATTATACTGCTATGATTTCTCCAGAAAAATAATGCATAAAACCTCAGTTTTATAATTTTTGAAGTCCTATTAATTATATCGTTTATTAGAATTTTTTTTATTGTGTTATTTAATGAAAACTATATTCAATATAGTGGAGAGATTGCATTGTATTTTAAATCGATTTGATTTTGTTGGTTTATGGAGTTTTGATTTGACAACACTGAAACCAAATCCGTAGCCGGTTCATGTGTAGCATCAAATCAAATACTAAAATAAAAGTTTTTTTTTACAATGCCAATTGATACAAAGTTATTTGCACCAGATGTTTACTAAAATAGAATGTAAAATATTGGTAAATTATTTTTTTGTATAGCATCGCGTACAAAAATGGCCAAGTTTGGACAATTCCCTTTTTGATGATTGTTTCGTATTTTGTTCACTGATTTTTGTTTGAATCACTAATTATTTTAGTCCACAAACAGTTTTACACAGTTTTCACACTATAAAGTTCAATTTCACTATGTTTCTGAGCATTATACTTAAAGTTTAACGCACAAAATCGCTAATTAACTAACAGCGTATCTACGCGTGTTGACAGCTGACAGCTAACTGTGAAGAGAGCGAGTGGTAAATAAAATGATTGAGATGGGTGATTTGAATGACAAGGGCATAATGAATGTTGGAATGAGATGGCTCAGTGTATTAGGAGTGCAGCAAAAGATATTTTGGGAGAGGCAAAAGGAAGGGGCACGATAGATAGGGATACATGGTGGTGATCGACAGAGGTACAGAATGCTTTGAGGCAAAAAAAGAAGAAATTTAAGGAATGGCAGAGCATTGGAAATGAGCATGTTAGTTTGAAAGCTGAAAGAAAGGGTGAGTATGATGCTCTTAAGAAAAAAGCCAAAAGAGCTGTGGCTATAGCGAAAGCAAATGCCCAAAAAAAGCTCTATGTCACCTTGGATACTCCAGCAGGCCAAAAACATAGACAAAAAACTTTACAGGCTTGTGTTAAATAAGACACGACCTTCGGTGACCAAGCTATTTATTGCACTGATTTCAACTACCTCTCGCGACTCGCAGGACTCGTACCTATAACTACTTATAACTAACGTAACATCGCTCCACCTTATATCTAGAACCTAAAATTACATAATTAAAAGTATTTGCGGTAGTCGCTGCGTGGTATGTTCCTTAATTTTGGGTGAGCTTCCGAATCACCTCTGAGATCACACCTAGAAGCTTCAGGCTCCCTAGCTGCGCCAAATCCTGGCTCCTTGTGTACGTCTCGGCGCTCAACGTTTGCCTCATTGCCCTCTTCTCCTTCCCCCTGCGGCCCTTGCCGCTGCAGGTCTGATGATTCAGGTTCGCTTAAGCATTGCGACAATCTTTGTTCTTCGCCTGCTCCGGAATCAAAGAGGGCCCAGTCATAATTGTTTTCTTTTTGAAACGTGTGTGGTTTTAATTTATATAATTGATTCTTATGTTTTTTTATTATTAAGTTTTTCTCTGGAAGTGGTCCCATGATCATCAGGTCAGGATCTGATGATTAGATCTTGGAGAAATCGAGGGCAACCCTCAAATTTTATAGGCCCACATATCGTTTTTCGCAAATCTTATGAAGTAATTTAAGTACTTGCGTATGATAATCATCATCTGTTGTAGCTAAGCTGATGATGGAAGGTACAACTCCTTAACAGTAAGGATTAGGCATCGACTGATTTAGTTTGTGTTCGCATATCTCCAGAACTACAAGTCCGATTTAAGTAATTCTTTTTTTGTTCTACTAGGTATTGTTTAACTTACGGAATACTGCAAGTTTCATCAAAATCGGTTTAGTAGTTTTTGAGATAGGGAATTTTATTAGCTTATTGTGTACATGAGCGATGTTATTACCGGTGCTACGGATTACAAAATTCTAGTGCTCATGTAAGATAATGATGTATTTGACAAGAATTCGGGTTGAATATTTAAACTAAAAAGAGTAAAATAAAAAAACTTTAAAAGAAAAATATAACCGCCTTCAAAAACAACCACAAAATAGGGTAAAATAACCTACAAAATAACTTTTCTTTCAGAAGTCGGTGACAAAAAAGACAATGAAATGAAAAAAAACACAGGCACCGACTTCCGAAAGAAAAGTTATTTTGTTCAAACATTTTTTTCAAATGTCCCTTCACCCCACATTTTTTACATTTATATGAAGAAAAACGACACTTGTCCGCTGTATGGTTGTTATACACGCACACACTGCACTTTGTGGAGGATTTCGGTCCTCCCGCTATCTTGAACACCTCCGTCCCAGCAGCCGTCGATGCTGGTGTAGAAGTTGACTGACGCGCTGCACGTTTTGCGCTGTTTATGGCCACTGCAACTTCCAGCGCCGTGGCCAATGTCGTTGAAGCTTTTTCATCTATGAACAGCTTGTCCCGTTCTGCTCCCGGCAGCATCTCAATGATGAAACGATCACGCAGCATTTCGTCCATAGCCGAACCGAAATTGCAGTCTACGGCCAGCACAGCAGTGGTGGCCCAGTGGTATCGTCCTCGACTTACGAGTAGTAGGTCGTGGGTTCGAACCCCGTCAGGCGCATTACTTTGTGTAATTTATTTCAACACCACTGCTCTCAAAACGGTGAAGGAAAACATCGTGAGAAAACCGGCATGTCCTAGAACCAAAAAATCGAAGACATGTGACATCTACCTATCCGCACTGGGCCCGCGTGGTAGATTACGGCCCACTCCCTCTCACAGAGAGGAGGCCTGTGTCCCAGCAGTGGGAACATTTATAGGCTGATGATGATGATGGAATACCTGTTGAAGTGTGGAAAATATTGCGGATGGATGGTTGGACGTGGTTAGCTTTATTCTTCAATAAACTATTGCTGGAAAAAGCCATACCTGACGAATGGTGTAATAGTTCGCTAGTGCCCATTTTTAAAAACAAAGGTGATGTGCTGGAATGCAATAATTATAGAGGAATAAAGCTAATATCACACAGTATGAAAGTTTGGGAGAAAGTTATTGAAAGGCGACTGAGAGAGGAGAGCGAAATTTCACAGAACCCATTCGGTTTTATGCCTGGTCTGGGTACGACGGATGGCATTTTCGCTATCCGCCAACTGTGCGAGAAATACAGAGGTGCGCATAAAAATTTGCACATGGTGTTCGTTATCCTGGAAAAGGCATACGACCGGGTGCCCCGTGAGGTTCTGTGGTGGGCGCTTAAGGAGAAAAGTGTGCCTGGGAAGTATGTACAGTTGATCTGATGAGATGGGTGCTCTGACGTCGGACAACCAGGAAGAGGCCCCCTGGTGCATGCTGATTGCCGAGAGCGGCCTAGAGGTCCAGAGCAGCTTGGAGGTGTGGTGGCAAAGACTGGAGAACGTTGGCCTGAAATTAAGCAGAACCAAAACAGAATATCTGTTTTGCGATTTTGGCGGCCTCTCTAGTCCTGTGCCCATTACTCTTGCAGGAACAGCCATGCCAGTCTGTTCCGACTTTCGGTACCTCGGGTCGCTTGTCCAAGGAGACGGCGATGAAGACCGGGACATAACACACCGGATCAACTCGGGATGGATGAAATGGCGACAGGTCACTGGAATAACTTGCGACCCACGGATGCCCCTCGAGTTAAAGGGGAAAATATACAAATCCGTGATTAGACCTGTCGTATTGTTTGGATCGGAATGCTGGGCTGTGAAAAAGATGGATGAGAAACAATTGCATGTAGCGTAGATGAGGATGTTGAGATGGATGTGTGGAGTGACAAGAATGGATAAAGTAAGGAATGCGCTTATAAGGGGAAGTTTGAAAGTGGCGCCTGTTACAGACAAAATGAAAGGGAATCGTCTATCTTGTTATGGACATGTGATGAGGAGGGATGACACGTGACTAAGAGAGTGATGAGTATGAATGTTGATGGATGGAGAGGAAGAGGAAGGCCAAAGAAAAGATGGATGGATTGTCTAAGGAATGATATGAAAGAAAAAGGAGTAAATGATACTGTAATGTCTGAGGGGAGAATGGAAGAAGAAAACGTGTTGCGCCGACCCCAAGTAGAATGGGATAAAGGTAGGAAGAAGAAGAAGTGAATGAATATGTTTGTTACCATTTTTATGTCTTATATACAAACCTTGTATAATTATAGTGTATAAGAAAAGCATCATTATTTGTCTATATTCAGAAAAATTATCTTATGTTAGCAGTCGTAAGTCGTTGGAAGGACTGGACGTGCCATGGTCAGAGTCCCAAATAACGGTGGGAGGGGTTCGCATCGGCGTCGGGGGGACGATGAAGTACCTGGGACTCGTCCTCAGCAGCCGGTGGAACTTCAAGGAGCACTTCCTGCGTTTGGCCCCAAAGCTGAACCAATCAGAACCCCTCTCACCATTTTCACCCGCCGGAAATTATGTTTTTGAAACTTAACCTCAAAACTAATTATAGTCACACTAGCACTCCGCCCGCGACTTCGTCTGCGTGTGTTTCTAACTTCGACCTCAGTGAAATTAATGCCCGGGAATAATAATATAATAATAATAATAAATTTATTCAAAAAACATAAGGTATACGTTAAATACATTTTTTCTTAAATCTATGTACAGTTCAGAAATGATCTATGCCTGAACTAGGTATTCCTGTGTTTCAGGCGAAGAGAGGTAACATTAATTTATTAAATAATCACATAATAAGCATAATAATTTATAGATTATACAATATAAGATGTTTAAAATTATGGTGCTTAGCTTATGTGGCTTAGCTAACTAATTATAAATATAATAAATTACAATAATTTTAACAGTCTTTACTTAAGAACAAGTAATAACTTCTCTGTATCTTCATAGGACATTGATTGTAAAGCTTCCTTAAGGATTTTCTTGGAAATCTAAAAATGGTCTGGTAGTCCAATGTTCACCCCGCTAGGGGTTGATTTTTGAAATATAAATAAATACGCATCCTTTATACGATTGAGAGATTATTTATGACCATCAGTTTTGAGTTTATCGAAGCAAGCAGTAAAATCCCTCCCTTAAAAGTTAATTACCCCTTTTCACCAATTTAGAGGGTGATTTTCGAAACACCCAAAAACACGTGTTTGATTATTTTTGATCTTATTTCTATAAACTGAGTTTCAAAGGAGGTGTTTTTTTTCTCGGCCCAAACATGTACCGAGGTACAAATTACTATTAAAATTCCTTCCAATAATTAGTATTTTTAGCAGTATTTAAAATCCTTCAATACTAGATAGAAAAAGAAATAAAAGTATATGAAAAAAACACTACCTCGCAACGTAACTGCGTTCAAAGAAACGTATATGACAGCATTTACGGCTGTCAATCTGTTTCATCTGTCAAAATCATAGGTCAAAATCACGTCAAAATATGGCATCGGTGTTTCAATATTTGACAGTACTATGACAAATGGTTAGCAACAACAATAGAAAAAAAAGCTATCGGCCTAGGTCGGGAGCCCTGGCTTTTGGCCTGTAGATAACCAAACGCAAAAAATAATACGAAATGTGAAATAAATGTATTTTTTTAATTCTTGTTCCCATGATTATTCGCAAAAAATACTAAAATGATTATCGCAAAAAATTACTAGAAATATTTTCCCATGATTATCTTATATATTATTTTCCCAGAATTTCCCATGATTATTCGCAAAAAATTACTAGAAATAAAAACTTATCTGTAATACATATATAAATTCTATAAATTACATTTTTGGATTTTCACACGTATATAAAATGAAGTAACGAAACGCATCATCGGAGACGTAAATCATGACATTGCCAGATTAAAATTCTTGGGTTGCAAGTTTTAACATCTTTGATCGACGATGGTGGTACAAATGCGCGAATAAATTCAACATATTTTTATTCAAAATCTACGATTTTTTTCCTATAATTTCGTACTTTTGTCCTTGAGGTACACGGTTGGGCCATTATTGTAGGAAAAAATAAACATCTCCTTTATCGGTTAGTGCGTTATGATTTTCCCATACAAACACCCCTTTTCACCCCCTTATAGGTGTATTTTCGCAAAATCCCTTCTTAGTGCTCACCTACATAATAAATTGCAACTACTGACCAAAATTCAAGTTATACGTTTAGCAGTTAAAGATCCTCCCCTTTAAACTTGAATACCCCTTTTCAGTAACTTGAGGGGTGATTTTCGAAAAATCCAAAAACACGTGTTTAATTATTTCTGATCTTGTATATAAATACCGATTTTCACATTAATCAACTCACGCGTTATGATTTTCCCATACAAACTTTAACAACGCCTAGATTACCAATGGAGGGTAGTTTTTAAAAAATAATAGAGCCAATCTTTTTTATTTACTTGTGTTCTCATTTGTGGCAAGTTTCAAATTTATAAACCCAAGGAATAAGATTTTTCATACAAACGTTTTCACCCCTTTTCACCCCCTTAGAGGAGGATTTTCGCAAAATCCTGTCTTATTGCTTCCCTACACGGTAGACTGCAACTGCTGTCCAAAATTCAAGTTACTGCGTTTAGCGGTTTCGGCTGTAGTCTAGTCTTAATAAAAAACCCTGTTCTTTTATATATATAGACTAGCACTCTGCCCGCGACTTCGTCTGCGCGTGTTTCTATTTTCGAACCCAGTGAATTTAAATGCCCGGTCACCCTTATTGGATACTTTTGATCTAAAAATGTACCTATCCAACTAACATTGTAACTTTAAAAAAAACTTTGACATTGAAGAAACCCTCTGTACCATTGTGACTTCATTTGATAAAGGTTTTCATAATTAAGCCCAATAACCCTTCTACAACACTTTTAGGAGAAAATTAATTATTTTATAACTTATATGAATTACTAAAAGAGAAACAGTTTTGGTTTGGCTTTAAGATTCTAACTAAACAGAACAAATACAATCGGAAAAAAGTTACATACAAACTGATCTTCCGATTTTCACCCCGCTAGGGGTTGATTTTTGAAATATAAATAAATACGCATCCTTTATTCGATTGAGAGATAATTTATGCCCAGTTTTGAGTTTATAGAAGCAAGCAGTAAAATCCTTCCTTTAAAACTTAATCACCCCTTTTCACCAATTAAGGGGGTGTTTTTCTAAAAATCCAAAAACACGTTTTTCATTATTTATGATCTAATTTCTATAAACTGAGTTTCAAATTTATCGGTTAGCGCGTTATGATTTTCCCATACAAACTTTAACATCGTCTAGATTACCATTATTGAGGGTAGTTTTAAAAAACTAATAATGCCCATCTTTTTTATTTACTTACACTCATATTCGTACCAAGTTTCAAGTTTATAAACCTAAGGGATAAGATTTTACATCCAAAGGTTTTCACCCCCTTATAGGTGGATTTTCGCAAAATTCCTTCTTAGTGCTCACTTACATAATAAATTGCAACTATCGATCAAAATTCAGGTTATACGTTTAGCGGCTAAAGATCCTCCCCTACCTTTAAACTCGAATACCCCTTTTCACAAACTTAGGGGGTGATTTTCGAAAAACCCAAAAACACGTGTTTGATTATTTTGGATCTAATTTCTATAAACTGAGTTTCAAATTTATCGGTTAGCGCGTTATGATTTTCCCATACAAACTTTAACAACGCCTAGATTACCAATGGAGGGTAGTTTTGAAAAAATAGTATAGCCAATCTTTTCTATTTACTTGTGTTCTTATTCGTGGCAAGTTTCAAATTTATAAACCCAAGGAATAAGATTTTCCATACAAACGTTTTCATCCCTTTTCACCCCCTTAGAGGAAGATTTTCGCAAAATCCCGTCTTATTGCCACCCTACATGGTAGACTGCAACTTCTGTCCAAAATTCAAGTTTCTGCGTTTAGCGGTTTCGGCTGTAGTCGAGTCTTAATAAAAAATCCTGTTCTTTTATACAGGGTGATTTGTTATTCGATGCGGTCCTTGAAATGGGTGATACTAGACCTTATTTGCAACAATTTTAACCCCGACAACATGGGGTCTAAACTGACTGGTTTTGGAGATATCGAACTTTAAAGGTTTTTCGAAAAATTTCTACCTCTCCATCATTAAGTGCTTATTGTTAGAAAGTAACGATAGTCACCACTTAGAATTTATACTTTTCTGATAGAATATGAACGACTGAATCTAGTGAATACAAGTTTGTTATAAAACTAATCATATCTTGGGAAATTAAGTGTCATAAAGTTTCTGTTTTGAAGTTTTCTGAAAACTTCCCTTGTGTTTCAAAGCATATTTAAAAAAATAAATGTATGACACTTGGTTTACAAATTACAGGAAAAACTTTCTTGTCTCCTTACCTTTCTAAAATGGTGCCACAGTACCTACTTTTAGTTAGTGTCTGACCAGAAAATTAGGGTTGTTACTGACAAGGTAGTAAATCAACGAAAATCGGTTGCAATGTTTTTTCGACCGAACTTGTTCTTTCAGTGGTTTTTGTCCAAACTGCTATCTAATATTAGTTTTTTGAGTCAATGCGCTTATTCCTGGCCGTAATTACATAATCATATCAGGCAAAGTCGGTTTTTATTTGGAGTATTTTACCTATGGACCAGATAGACAAACCATCAATTTTCTTCCATTTAAAACAGCTACTTGAAACATAAGTACAATAACGGAATGTTTGTAAACTCTGGTTTCATAAAAAAACTAATCTGGCGTGCATAAAAGTTAGGTCACCCTACTGGTAGGACAGGTAAAAATACTCCAGATAAAGCGCGATTTTGCCTGATGTCATCGACAAAGATTTAGCGCATTGACTCAAAAAGCTAATATCAGATAACAGTTTGGACAAAAACCACAGAAAAAAAATGTTGGGTCGAAAAAACTTTACAACCAATTTTCGTTGATTTACTACCTTGTCAGTAACAACCCTAATTTTCGGGTCAGACACTAACTAAAAGTGGGTACTGTGGCATTTTAGAAAGGTAATGAGACAAGAAAGTTTTTCCTGTAATTTGTAAACCAAGTGTCATACATTTATTTTTTTAAATATGCTTTGAAACACAAGGGAAGTTTTCAGAAAACTTCAAAACAGAAACTTTATGACACTTAATTTCCCAAGATATGATTAGTTTTATAACAAACTTGTATTCACTAGATTCAGTCGTTCATATTCTATCAGAAAAGTATAAATTCTAAGTGGTGACTATCGTTACTTTCTAACAATAAGCACTTAATGATGGAGAGGTAGAAATTTTTCGAAAAACCTTTAAAGTTCGATATCTCCAAAACCAGTCAGTTTCGACCCCATGTTGTCGGGTTAAAATTGTTGCAAATAAGGTCTAGTATCACCCATTTCAAGGACCGCATCGAATAACAAATCATCCTGTATATACACCGTGTTCTTCACGTTATCCATAAACTTTAGCAAATACTTCTATGGCTTTTACAAATCAAATCCAACAAAGGAAGTAGTACTTAAAAAGGCTTCGTTACAAAGATATTTGTAATTTCATTTAATGAAATTTAATTGAGCTATGCAGTGAGAAAGTATCTTAATTTGAAATCTATCAAATACTATTTGCATTTCATTTGTTTCAGCCCGCCAAATGTTATGAATGACGTTGCCAATTCGGATAAAGAGGCATGCATATCGGGTTATTTACGTCTAGGTATTTAGTTTGTATGAAAATTAACAAAAAATAAAAAATAAGAATTTATTAATGTGTCCATAATGAAAAATGCTTACTTCCGTGGTTTGAACATCTGGTCGAAGTTTATGTATATCGTCCGGAACACGGTGTATAGATAAAAAGCGTATTCCAAAAACTTGATATCGTTTACTCGTAGCATAAGGAGGGAGGTGTCCCCTGTGTCCTGGCAATACTCTCATGTAAAGGCAGCGCCCAGACCCCGCCATGCCCTTCGAATCTAACCTGTCCGTGTCGGGGTGCTCCAAGTCCCGCTCGCTCTTGCATCCTAGGTCAAAAAACTGATTACTACCTACTAAGGTGGCTCAACGGGGCTCCTACTTCTGGTTTCATGGTTAAAAGTAACCTAATACGAAGGGGACGGCGGGGTCTCTCGGACCCCGCCATCCCCTGTAGTGGGGCACCCCAAAGTCCCTAGGTCAAATAACTGATTACTACTTATCAAGGTGTGTTTTTTCAAAAATATTTAAACGCAACTGATCCCCAAGATACAGACAAACGTCTAGTTTGGGGATCACCGTTTAACCAGATCTGTGTAAGCGTACTTGATTATCAATAAATTATCAATTATCAAATTATCAACTCCGGCAGCCTTAATTACTTTGGGGGGATTAAGACCTCCTTTAAGCCCCCTACACCACCAATACCCTCAAATTCAGGCGACTCGTTTTAAAATCCGACCCCGGTCGCCTCCTTCTGCGAAGCAGTCATGCTCGCGAAGGAGGAGGCGGGCCGCAAGAGGGAGAGGACAGCGTCCTCCCTCCGCCCCAGCCGCAGTGGTAGGCGCCCACGGCGACGGACGTCGCAAGATGATCTCCGGCCACCGTAGGCGCGGGCATGCGGGCGGCGAGTAATGGGCAACTCGCCGCTCGACCATGGACCATGCCCGGGTCGACGGCGTGTTGTGTTCCATGCGTGCCTCAATGAGCGTCAGCAAGATGATGGGGCCCCGCTCTAGAGGGCCAAACCCTGCCGGGGTCGCGGGACTTATTCCATTACCCTGGAACGTAAAGGGCTAATGAAGGACACTGTGGATTTTAGTGAGTACAAGTCTGACAGTCCCTCCCGCCCTGCCTTGGGTGGGAGCACTCATTTGATGATTTTACCACGCTAAAAAAAAATGTTAGCAAGCACTTCTAGTGAATGTGACGTCTCGGGTTCAATTTCCTGTCAGTGTTTTTGAGTTTCACCTTATTGCTCAGTAGCAGACTGGAGCCTCTATACTTTTGCCAACTTGCTCCCTAACTAAAATTATATTAGACATTTGCATAACTATCCAAAGTCCTGATGTTTATTAAAAATTGTTGTATTATTTTCATATAATCTTTTTCTTCCATGTAGCCGATGCATTTGAGATCCGCATTGTTTGGGACAACAATGCGGCATTACTGACAACAGCGCTGGCACTCGCTGGCGGAGTGGTGGGTGGGTACGCAGGAGGCAGGCTCGGGGCAGCGGTCGGTGCCGGGATCGGTGGAGTCACAGGATATGGAGTATCAAGTGAGTCTCAAGTTTGTTTACTTAAACTTAATTTATTTTTACTTTTGTTGTAAAACCCAGTATAAGTTGGATTCACATACTATTGTAACTCCATTTTACACTTCTTCCTGCCCATATCCCATTCTACTTGGAGTCTCCATTTTACACTATGTTAACTCAAATTGTTAACAGTTAAATACTGTGGGCAATAATATACTTTTAATAATGAAAACAGGGAATTAGCTATATGACGGCCCCCCTCCCCCCCTAAATGACGAGGATGACCCCCTAGAGGGCCAAAGCCTGTCGGGGTCGCGGGATTATCAAATACCGTGACGCCGGAACATTAAGGGCTATTGAAGGACAACGTGGATTTTAGTCAGTACGTCTGACAGTCCCTCCTGCCTTGCCCTGGGTGGGCGGATCATTTGATGATTTTACCACGCAAAAAAAAGGAATCTGGAACATATTTAAACGGTTCCGTATCAAAATAACTACGTTCATTTAAACTACTGTCGATATAATATAGCTACGGTTGACTCACATAAGTTCAAGACACTAAAGGTTGGGACAAACTGAACCCACGTACGCAACGTATGCAACGTGTTATTAAATCTAAACGGTTGAATTTGTATGCCTAGAAACACACTGATCATACGCAATACTGTCACTGATGTGTGTTTCTAGGCATACGGTAGGAGTGTATGTAACGGGGCACTGAGAAAAAAAATGTCTAAAAAACGACTTGGGGCACCCCGACACGGACAGGTTAGGTTAGAAGGGGATGGAATTATAGACGGGATGGTAGGAGCACCGCTAAGCGGTGCTCCGTCGACGTTTGTATGTTATACACTTTTTTTGTAATAAAAATTTCATTAAGATATTCAACTAATTATATTGTTACAGCTGTAATATCACTCCGCGAACTTTGGGATACTGTCAAAGAAAAACTAAATGAGTTACTCTACATAGTATTCAACTTCCTCCGAAGACTGGACCCGGTAGACTATGTGAGAGCCTTCCAAATCCTGATGGGGTGCATGTCAAGTCGCAGGGAGCTGGTGTTCACGATCTTAGAGTTTATTGCACAGAAGCTGAGCAAAGAAGTGTTGTCCAATGTTACATATCAATGAAATGGTTTGAATCTTAGATTTGTTTGAAGTTTTAGTTACTTGGTCACAATTGTTTGGTCATTTGTAATCACTTCTAGATACAGTCATCTGCACCCTTCGTTATGTTTCTTTGACCTTGACCTTTCCCAAACTATGTTTCTTTGATCTGTCCTAAACTCTATGTTTCATTGACCTTTCCAAAACATGTTTCTTTAATCTGTCCTAAAGCAAAGTTTGGGAATGGTCAAAGAAACATATTAGAAGTTTCTTTGACCATTCCCAAACTTTGCTTCTTTGCTTTTTCCCAAACTTTGTTTCCTTGACTTCCCCTAATAGCTGGCTCTGCTTCAGACAAACTGATTTAGCACGTGGAAGCTATGTGCTCAAACTGTAACCACGATTGTACTGTAACTAATAACTGATTATTTTGTTATAGTTACAAATGATGGCTCCCAAATTAGTTTAAAAAGGCTCCCATCATTGCTTTGTTAACCAGTATTTTTTATTAGGAAAAAGAAAAGAAAAAGAAAGAATTTAATTTTTAATGTTTAAAGAAAAGAATTCCTTTTCTGTGAATTGAATGGTAAAGATCTCATCTAGTACCCATTTTGGGAGAGCCAAATATCTATACCCGCTCAAATTCTTTTTCCATTTTTTTTTTTTGCATAAAGAACAAATGCACAAAGTAAAGGAATAAGGCTCGAATTATAATAATATTTTAGTGTTTATTTTACTTAGTGACCAAATCATATAATTTCGTGATAGTTTTGTTTCATAATAACATAGGTAGTTTTAAAAGTTATTTGCAAAATAGTTGCTCAATATGCTCGTCACAAATGACAATTAAAGTTAGCTAGACATAGTATTAATATGTATTATTACATATTATCAATATGTATGTATTCTGATTTTGGTACATAAAATGGGGCCTTACTGAAACTCGGTAGATAAGATTGTTTTAAGTAGGGTAACATAAATTATTATAATATCGTCGTGATAAATGTGATAAAATTAATCTGAAATATAATTCTGGGTTGCCTTGTTATGGCAGGAAAATGTCCTTTACAAAAATACTATATATGTATAGCTTAATTTATAGGTATTATACATATATAAAACGGCCATCCTATAAATGCAGAAGACAAGTTTCACTGTACTTAGGACATATGTGATAATCTTGTTATCATAATTATTTTCCTATTCAGTGTTCAGACTTGCTAAATATGTTAAACACATTAGTTTTTCTAGTCAACTGAGATTTTTTTATGTTTAGTAATTCAGTGGATTAGATCAGTGTTCACTTGCAAAATAATGTTGATTTAAATCATTGTTAAACTCAATATAAAAAGTTCCTGTTAAATGTTAATTACTAACAATGTATAGCACTGTGATTGATTTTTAACTACCGACAATATAATAGCTAATTATAATGTTTAATTGTCACATTAATAATTATATAAAATACATTTACATAATTGTTTTTTTTTTTCAATTGGTTGAAAACAATTTTAACTAAAGTGATGTCACATTATTTAGACCGATGCCCCGACTTAAGGGCTCCCACACATAAACACGATACGACGTCGCGTCGTGGAAATCTACGATACGACGTTGTGCTTGTGACTCACGATGCAATCCTGCGCAGTTGTTTTTCGAAATTCAAAGATGACGGATGGTATTGAAGTCGATTTTTCGGAATGAACTAAAACACCACCCCACTGTAACGATGCTCATCGTAGATTTCTACGACGCGATGTCGTATCGTGAAACGTCGCCGCATCGTTGTACGGCGCGACGTCGTATCGTGTTTATGTGTGGGAGCCCTAAGAGTTGTAGGTCGTGGGTTCGAACCCCGCCAGGCGCATTACTTTGTGTAATTTATTTAATCATCAATGCTCCCAGCGCCAAGATGGGATCGATGATTTGAAGAATGTGACTGGAGGCGAAAGCCAAACTCATGTTATTTATTATTTTATTTGTGGACTGATTTCTCGTTACATGAAACTCACTAGAACAATACCTACTTATCTCATTTTTTTTTCTAACATCATTTGTCCCAGTCTTGGGGCAAAGGCATCATAATTATCTAATTATTCGTTTTTAATAATTTTCTGTATATTTGTACGAGTAGGTATGTATGTTAGTTCAATATGTTCTCAAGAATATCTTTCCAATTATGATATTACTACAGCTTGGCCAGAACGTCTTGAAACGGAACTAATAGTTTTATTTGCTGACAACGTTTTAAAATATTTGATATTTGATGTAAACAAAGACGCAGGTTTGTAAGATTTACTATTGTGCCATGAAAGTAACGTAATAAGTGAAAATAAAATCATTCAAAGTGCTGGTAGCGAGAAGACAGTGGCGACTTCTGGTTTTCTACTGTTTTTTGCCAAGCTGTACTTTATTTTTCCCCAGTCGTAATTTGAGGATATTCTAGTGTTTAGATTAAGTTTGATGCACCGGTTTTTTATTTCTTTAATTTGTAGTGAATATTTTGTACAAAATGGTGTTGGAAAATAAAATACTACTTTTTTATAAAGGTTTTTCATTTGTTTGTTTTTACTAGATTGTTTTAGTGAACGCAAACAGGAACACAGATTGGTCATCTTTGTATCTACAGGTTGTAATTAGACACATCACATAGCCGTTAACTACGCATACTGTACATCTAACTAAGTAGCTTTACGCTAAAATTATCGCTGGGAACCGACTTTTATTTTTAGGTATCAAAAAAAATAAATAATTTTATTGCGCGCAATGTAAAGCAAACAGGTTTCGTGTCGTTGTGTGCGTAGGCGGGCGGCTTGACGCTCACAACGCGCCTATGCTGGAACGCGCTGTGATAAGAACGTATCGACGTGCGTGCGTATTTTTTTTAGAAAAATCGAAAATTCAGGTAATGTTTGTTTGGAAAAAAGTTTTGTAATAATACTTAGAATTCGATTTCGTAAAAAAAGTTAAAAAAAAATGCAACTTTGACCTTCAATATCTCGAGAACCCTTGGAGTCCCAGGTATGGTCTAAAGGAAAAAAATGATCCAAATAATGGGTAGAATACGTGGCTTTCGGCTTCGTTAAGTGTCTTCTTACACCCTGTATACATAAAAGGCGAGAGCCAGGGGAAATACCTAGTTTTTAGTTTCTTGTTCCCTTAACCCTCCACGTAAAAAGGGGATTATTGGATTTTCAAATAAAACAAGAAAATTCATTGAATATTTATATTGAGTGCTCATTTTACAAATCCAGGAACAATTGTATGTAAGCTATCACATCTAGTAAGATAAGGCAACTGATTACGATCATCTGGGCAACAATTTATTAACACTGACAATAATAAAAGTTTTTAATTATCAAAATAACATAATTATATCAACTTCGTGTAATAAAAGGAACAACTTGCACAAGATAATAAATAATACCTTTTTATTATTAAATAAATAGCAAGATTCAACATAATATACTGTCATGAAAACAAATATATTATGGCAATATTATTTTGAATGTACAGTTGTATTCTGAGAATATCAACCGCAATCTGCAAGGGCTTGCAACTTCAAACTCTAAATTCTATGCAACTATAAAAACTGAAATATCGCAGGTGAGCCTAAAAAGCTACTTATCAGAATCACAATAGGAAATTAATATTAATTGCTATAAAAAATAGCGTGAAATTAACGATTACATTTTATTTATAGTAACTTTTCCCGAACATGATTGAACTAAGTAACTTTTTAGGGTTCCCAGATTTCTTCAGAATTATACCTTAATATGACAGCAAGAGACTTATACATACGCAGTATATGGTCTTTACTTGACTGCCCTTAGTATTGAAATTTAATTGCAGTGATCTCAATTACTTTAAGAATTTAATTAACAATACTGAGATTTAAATGCACATTTGTAACTACACTAAAATTGTTGAACATAACCCCGTACCCTAACCAAAGCGAATGTTTGAACATCGCGCTTCTGTGTCACTCTTTGAAACAACGCCCTCTGTCGGCATGATCACGAGTTGGCTTAAGTTAGGATGAGGCTGAACTGTAGAATACTGCTCATTTATCGCAAATCGTAACAAAAAAAAAGCAGCTTTGAAATAGGTATACCTAATTAAAGTTGCTGCGTGTTACAAATGCTTGTCCTACAAAAACTGTCACTTGTGCCGAAGTAAATTTTTGTTTTTTTTTTTCGATATTAAGCAAGGGAAATTGCATTTGATCAATTTATTACTTTAAAACTTAATATTTTGTGTTATGACTGTTTTCTAGAGGAAATATGATATTTTTAACAAATTCAATATTTTATTATATTTGTACACGCTGCAAAAGTAAATACATTTTCGACACAAAGAATACATTACAATAAATAAATAAATTACATTATGTGTTAAGAGGTCATTACTACGAAATAACGTCATGAAAATAGGTCAAAATAAATTAAATATAAAACTATTTGCCGTTAAACAAAACGGCGTATGTAATAAAGCTCATTTAGCCCTATTTCCTTTCCTCAGATGCGCCTACGCAGTCTTAACTATAAATCATTACAATAATTTCACAATAAATGTCAGTATTAATAAAAACCAGCCACACACTCACAATATGAATATCTCTACATTCTAATAAAGTTTAATCGACAGATTATTCCATCTCTTTCACATATACATGACAGATAAGGACGGCACACAATCTGAATCGATTAAAATCACGAAGGATCGCACCAAATAGTATTTTGTTTATTTTTCTTCTTCCTGCCCTTATCCCATTCTACTTGTGGTCGGCGCAACACGTTTTCTTCTTCCATTCTCCCCTATCAGACGTCACAGTATCATTCACTCCTTTTTCTTTCATATCATTCCTTAGACAATCCATCCATCTTTTCTTTGGCCTTCCTCGTCCTCTCCATCCATCAACATTCATACTCATCACTTTCTTAGTCACATGGGTGTCATCCCTCCTCATCACATGTCCATAACAAGATAGACGATTCCCTTTCATTTTTTCTGTAACAGGCGCCACTTTCAAACTTCCCCTTATAAACTCATTCCTTACTTTATCCATTCTTGTCACTCCACACATCCATCTCAACATCCTCATCTCCGCTACATGCAATCGTTTCTCATCCATCTTTTTCACAGCCCAGCATTCCGATCCATACAATACGACAGGTCTAATCACGGATTTGTATATTTTCCCCTTTAACTTGAGGGGCATCCGTGGGTCGCAAGTTGTTCCGGTGACCTGTCGCCATTTCATCCATCCCGAGTTGATCCGGTGTGTTATGTCCCGGTCTACATCGCCGTCTCCTTGGACAAGCGACCCGAGGTACCGAAAGTCGGAACAGACTGGTATGGGCGTTTATTTTTATTGGGGATTTATCTTTACAAGTGATTTTATCGAAATACACTTGTATGATATAGCCTAAAATATTATAATAGTGTTTTTAAACTACTACCTACGTTATTGTCTACCCTGCAGGTGCTAAGCTTGAAGATGTGTTAATGTTTCGGTACAATCCATCGTTCACAAAGTTATGTTTATAGTTAAAATCTACAGGAATGTCTAAAATAGGTGCGCTAAAGAAGGAATGCAAGGGAAATACAGTTCTTCAGGTTTGACGGTTTGACTTATGGTTTCGTTACAAAAAGGAAAATGTGTTTTTCAATCCGTACTGGGTCCACTTGGTTATCACTTTCTCTTGCAGAGCTATTTACGTCCCAGCAGTGGGAACGTTCCCGACTGATATGTGATGTCATGTAAGCCAAAATAACTATTTTTGGTCGAAATAGAAAAAAAACCTTCCTTTTAGTAATAAAGAACATTAAATCTTATAAACTAATGCATCCACTTACTCTTAGGTACCTAGTTTATCTATGACTAATATTAGTTTCAAATAAATTATGTAAAACTAACACTTGAACAAACATATTAATCCCGTGTACTAACCAAAGCGATTTTTTCGTGAAGGCGCTCTCTGTTGGCGAGATAATGAACAAAATTAATGTGAGGTTCGCGTGACGATCGTTTTGGTTAAGACACGGCCCTATTGTAAAACTAATTAATAAAGATTGTTTTGAAAGAGCTTTCGTTAAAATTAAATGAATTTAAAGAAGCAAGATTTAATTGAAAATAAAAAAAAATGTCATGACATATATGAGATTTCTTCTAATTCACCGTAATATTATTTTTATTCAATAAATTATATTAATTTATATGTCATGATTTCACTGCAGTTTTGATTAATTATTTTTCACACATTTAATATAAAATGTGTTTTTGTACTCTACAATTAAGTACCTACGTTTTGTACCTTTTAAAATATTTGTATTTTTTCAAGTGCATAATAATTTAATTATTATTTTGTTGCGACATTATATTATTATAATACAATTATATTTATTTAGGATCAAATTGTGATGCCAAAGTTATATAATTAGCGTTAAAGTTAGTAAATTAAGTAAATAATTTATTACTGGAACAATATTTCTAAAGCATTTTTCTGTCTTCATAAGTGCTTAAGACAAGCATTATCATAAGATTAACAAAAAACGAAAAATATTTTTTTAATGTTAGCAACCCCAAAAGTGCAATATTATTTGAATATAAATTAACTCAGCTAGTTAAGTATAATTTTAATATTAAGTAAGATTTTGTACTACTCGTTAATATTAAACTTTAAAGGATAAGTACTTATAGTACCGCCCTGAAATATGCTAGAAGGAGGAACATACACTTGAATAATCACTTATATTTTGTATTTCACTGATTAATTAACTCAGGAACACGACACCGTTTGATAAGGCTGGTCTGCCCGTAGCAAGGCTACGACAGCAATTAGCGGTCACCCATCTATGGGCCGACCTCGGCATAAGATGTTTTACATTACAGCTCGACCTGTGCGTCTGTCACTGCTTAATCATGAGTTATGACGATAAAATACAAAATTAAGTGAACTGAGTAAACTATTCTCTAAATAAAATGACTATTTTCATTATAAGTACATTTGTTTGTTCACTAGCTTTAGCGGAATTAAGTTATATCACTATAGTTTCAACTATTTTACAGCCAAAAACGAACTACCACTAACAAATTTTGATAAAACTATTGTGTGGCCAATGTTGCCATTGCAAAAATAAAAACCATGCTGGCAACATTGTTAATGTTTTAGCTTGTAAATAAATAAGTTACATAAAGTTACTAAGTTGTAAGGACAGACCAACGTACACTTTCGCGAATCTCAAGGAATATGTAAAGGGGAGCGCACATTTGATCGCGTTGCAAAAATTCTTACATCACTTATACACATTTTGTATGAAGCAATGCGTCTAGAGCTCAAATATGCGCTAGACCTTTATCTATTTAAAATGGCCTATTTTATAAATATTGTCAACCATTTCACACTGAATTCTTTGACAGAACTCTACATTTATTATTTTTATAACTTGAGATCGCGAAGACTTAACCCAAGCCCGGGTTGGGTCTAGTATTCGGTAGCAGGCGGAGGGGGGGGGGGGTGAGGGGTGTGAGGGGGAGGGGGAGGGAGTCCCCTACCCCCCAGTACCACTCCCATGTTAAGGTCATGCACCGTTCTGGAGAAAAACCAATTTTTGTAACCTAACCTTAAAACTTGTTGTAGTCACATAATAGGCGTATTCCAAAAACTTGGTATAGTTTAGCATAAGGAGGGAGGTGCCCCCTGTGTCCTGGCACCACTCTCCTGTAAAGGCAGCGCCCAGAACCCGCCATCTTTTCAAATCTAACCTGTCCGTGTCGGGGTGCCCCAAGTCCCGGGCTCTAAGAAAGACTTGCAATTGGTAAGGTATAAGTCCCCGATTGTAATGCTACCACATTTTTCACAAGATAATGTATTTTTCGAGAAATTAAAGAAAACCAATTTTTCTAACCTCAAATCAGATAAAATCGAAAACGAAACTTAAAAACGGGCGATTGACATATACACCACGTATTGTCTATGGTGCAAAATCAGTTGAAAAAATAATCAATGCAGTTTTTCGACCTAGGATGCAAGAGCGAGCGAAGCGAGCTCGGGACTTTGGGGCACCCCGACACGGACAGGTTAGGTTAGAAGGGGATGGCGGGGTCTGAAAGACCCCGCCATCCCCTTCGTGGTTATTTTTTTTAAACCACCCAGAAGTAGGAGACCCGCGAAGCGGGGCTCCGTCGAGCCACCTTGGTAGGTAGTAATCAATGACCTAGTTGACCTAGGATGCAAGAGCGAGCTCGGGACACCCCGACACGGACAGGTTAGATTTGAAAAGATGGCGGGTTCTGGGCGCTGCCTTTACAGGAGAGTGGTGCCAGGACACAGGGGGCACCTCCCTCCTTATGCTAAACTATACCAAGTTTTTGGAATACGCCTATTATGTGACTACAACAAGTTTTAAGGTTAGGTTACAAAAATTGGTTTTTCTCAAGAACGGTGCATGACCTTAACATGGGAGTGGTACCGGGGGGTAGGGGACTCCCCCCTTCCCCCTCATCCCCCTCACTCCCCCCTCCGCCTGCTACCGAATACTAGACTTTACCCCCAAGCCCTATTCAAAACGATCAGTCGTTCGAATACGCAAACGTGGCGTTCAATTTTTTTATAAAATGAACGCAAGACCACGTGTACAGTCACGAGCAATAGTATGTATACACTAAGCAGTATTCAAAAGCGATGTTCTGCTACCATAATTTATTGATTAAACTTTTGCCTTTTTATTAAACTTCTATTTTGGAAGCCATACTATTACGAAATAGGTCTTATTTCAAAACGGAAACCAGTATTTCACGAGTTAATTGGGTTTGAATTTTGTTACAGCTTGGCCAGAACGTCTTGAAACAGAACTAATCTTTTTATTTGCTGACAACGTTTTTTTTTTTTTTTTTTTTTATGTGTAATGGGTTTGCTCTTGACCTTAGTCTAGGGCAAGAGTGACTAAGACAAGGTCGACGATGGAGCGAGCTTACCCAGAAGAAGCCTGTTTACTCCAACGGTTTTAAAATATTTAATATTTGATGTGAACAAAGACGCAGGTTTGTTAGATTTATTATTGTGCCATAAAACTAACGTAATAAGTGAAAACAAATAAAATAAAATCATTCAAAGTGCTGGTAGCGTGAAGACAGTGGCGACTTCCGGTTTTCTACTGTTTTTTGCCAAGCTGTAATTGTATATATATGTTATTGCTCGAGACTGTACGCAGGACGATCGTTTACGTTAGGACAGGGCCTCAACACTTTTCCATTGGCATGAAAGGCAATAAATAAATAATGCTAATTATAGTAAGCTGTTGTTAGGTCCTCACTTGTCTTCCATCGCGTTTTTCAACTCCATGGCTAATTTGTAACCGAGCTCCGGCCGTCGGTCACGACCTTCCACCATTGCTTGGACCTGCAATTATTACAAGAATATTTTTCTCCTAGATTACACATCCCACCCAAAATTGTGGTGCATAATTTTTTTTTTACTTCACTTTACTCAACGACCCTATATCTAGACTCCTAATCACAGGCGACCGATGTCTGTCAACACATTAGGCAAAAAAGTCTTAAGTTCGTATTAGTTTCGACCACTCCTGTGAGTCCCCTCGTCGCACTGACCTTGAGTTAGCCAATCAGAACGCAGTACCCCGTCCCCCTCGCTTACGTCGTACCTCAGCGACTTGGCAGAAAATTGTCGTTAGTCAGATCGTGCATGAGGCGGTTAGATATAAATGGTCGTTGACTTTACTCCACTGCCACACTAGGTATTTCTCTTGTGTTGTGGGTGCGTTTACAAATATACACTCGGTTCCAAAAATTACGGGTCAGTCACAAAAATTGAAATACCTCCAGAACTGTAAAAGTTAGATCAATGAAATAAAAAACAGAATAAAGACTTTTTAGTTGCGCTTCTAATAGCATATTATTTAAACGGGTTGATGAAAAAACCTTCATTAGAAAAACAAAATTAAAAAAAAATGACTATTTTTAAAAACAATATTTTTGTTTCACGTTGATGCTTTCCATTATGGATGCTTTCCATTTCTATTCTGTCACAAAAAAAAATATCGTGAACGTCTTCCACGTGCATAATTATTATTCTGTGAAGTGAAGCATGGCGGTCACGCTAGAGGAATGTACCAGAATCCTAACTTTTTTGGAACTTGGGCGGAGCCAGCGTGAACCAGCCAGAAACATTGGTGTATCTTTGTCGACTGTACAGCGGGTAGTCCAGCGGTACCAAGAGACCGGATCACACCTTAGAAGACCAGGAAATGGCAGACCAAGATGCACAACGGCCAGGGAAGACAGACAACTGGTGGCTACAATGCTCCGAAATCGTTTTCAAACTGCTGTTGGTCTAAAAACTCACTTTATTCGCTTTGGAGGTGGCAATTTAAGCGCTCAAACAGTAAGAAGACTCTTGCTGAAGCAAATTTGAAACCATTGAGGCCCGCAAATGGCACCAAACTGGAACGGGGACATCGAATTGCAAGACAGAGATACGTGCGCGAGCACCTAAACTGGACACTAGACGATTGGTCTAGGGTAATGTTCACGGACGAGTCTAAATTCATGCTTTATAAGCATGATGGTAGGCAGTTGGTGTACAGAAGACCAGGGGAGCGCTTCCATCAAGCGTGTGTGGAGGAAAAAGTGGCGTACGGTGGAGGCTCCGTACAAGTTTGGGCTGGGATTTCTGCTGGAGCCCGCACCGAGCTGGTACTCATTCAAAATGGAACTCTAAATCCAGAGAGGTACGTGGAAGAGATCCTCAATGAACATGTAGGTCCTTTCATGGCCAGGATGGACCGGCATGGCATATTAATGCATGATAATGCGCGTCCCCATACCGCCAGAATTGTACATGACTACCTTGAAGAGGTCGGTATCGAACTCATGCAGTGGCCAGCGCGAAGCCCGGACTTAAACCTCATCGAGCACGCCTGGGACGAGCTTCAGAGATGCGAGAAAGGTCGAAACCCTCCACCAATCACGCTTCCCGAGCTCAAACAAGCACTGGTGGAGGAATGGGAAGGTATTCCTCAGCACCGGCTCCGAAATTTGGTGTACAGCATGCCTAATCGCCTGGAAGCTGTCAGAAGAGCTCGTGGAGGCAATACAAAGTATTAAATGAAGAAAGTGATGAAAAACAGCAAAAAAAACAATCATAAAAAATGTAATCTTAAGAAAAATGACGACTTTAGTTTTTTTTTAATTTAGAGATTGATATTGTGGGTGCAACTAAGTTTTATTTTATTTTTTATCTGTATAATTAAATTCTCAATTGAACAGTCTTCGTTTCATTAGGATGGCATACGTAGTTCGGGAGATATTCGGGTTTATGTGACTGACCCGTTATTTTTGGAACCGAGTGTAGAAAGTCACATACAGTAACACCCAGACCTGGAACAACTATTTGTACATACAAATATAAGTTCCGTGCGGGAATCGAACCCGCGACACGCTGCACAGAGTCGATCGCTCAACCACTGCGCTAACCGTCAAAACAACTAAACGCTGCGTGATGACGGCGCCTCGTACTTACAAAGTTATTGGGCACCATCAGATCTGCCAATTCTTCCAACTAGATATTTTTTTAAACATTTTCGTCTTGTTTTTCATTTTAAATCTAATAATAAGGTATACTATAAGTTTGAATCCTGCAATAGGTCACTTAAGATTTCTTTTTTAATTTTTTTTATAATTCAATACATATTTATGCTCAAATTCAGAATCATTTACGATCTATTACCAGTTATTTATCTACTCTAACATTCGTTAATCAAAGTTGAATTTGAGTGACCATTCCATAAGGCCTGTAATAAATTATAGTTGCAATTTAAAGAAGACCCGACGTTAAAACTTCGGGTCATCTTTGACTTTGGGTTCAAACCCAGTATACCAACATGTTCGTACTGTGCTCACCTCATCCGAGTTAACAATGACGCCATTATTGTTGACGATGGTGGACTTGGTCTTCTCGATGTCCTCGAGGTCCACTCCGCGCGACGCGTCTTCTATCAGAATGGAGCGGTAGCCGATGGCGAGCGCGTCCGCTATTGTGGCTCCTGGATAACAACCAATATAACATTACTGATGTTATATATTTATACGCAACTAGTTGACCCGGTAAACTTCGTACCGCCTCAGAAATAATAAAAAAAAACCTTAAGAGGTTTTTTTTTATTATTGCCTGGACTTCCCAAAATAATTCAAAACCAAAATGAGCCAAATCGGTCCAGCCGTTCTCGAGTTCTAGCGAGACTAACGAACAACAATTGATTTTTATATAATAGAGAAGACAACGCCTGCGTCGTTTCTTCGCAAAGATATTTTGAGAAACGAATTTAACAAGGGAATGAGAAATTCTATTTCGAGATTAGTGGTTGCGATAGCGTAACTGGGGAACTAATGGCGCTAGCATAGCTAAGCATCGTCATTGGCTCAAATCTAATAGGTACTTCAAAATAGTACTACCTCATTGGTCGGATTAGGACTTAGCTATGGTGGCGCCATCTACAATTAGCTTTGACCGGCCTTCCCCATTGGTAAGGCGTCTAGAGTACTTATCCAAAAGACGCAGGTGCGAATCCTGCTCGCAGCTGAATTTTTCTTTCCCCAAAATAATAATACTGATAGTGCTATCATCCCACTGCTGGGCAAAGGTCTCTCCCCATGATCTCCAGTTCTCGCGATCCAGGGCCAAAGTGGACCATTGATCGTTGGATTTATCCAGTTCATCTCGCCATCTTCTACGAGGTCTGCCGCGACGCTTTCTGGCTGTGTCAATATAAATATTATGTATTTTAATAGGCTATTTGACTAAAAAATCTAATTAATCCGTCAGTTAAATTATCAAATAATATTTGACCCGTATTTTTTCTTTATTTACGCAAACCAAAATTGACGGAGATATGATGCTTTCAAAATTGCAAATACGTCACAATTTAGTACATTTTTTACTGAATTCTGACGTCACGAGCCCCCACTCTCGAGTCTTGATGTGTTATATCTTGGTAAATATTCATTGATTTTACATAAGAAAAAATATGAGTCCGTTATTTTGTTCAAAACTCTAAATAACGGACTAATTAGATTTATAATTTATTGATACTGTCAAATAGCCTATTATGATAATGGCCAGGGGTATCAGAGCTACAGCGTAGCGAAGCTAAAAAAAAAACTTTCTTAATTAATTTCTGTTTGATACAAAAAGATTTATGTGCTTGAGTGGAGCTCGTGGCTAAATAATTACAGCCGCACAGACCGATCTTCCGGGTTAAGCCGCGCTTGCCAGGTTGGTCTGTCGATGGGTGACCATCTGTCATAGCGAGTTTCCTCCGTGCCTCGGAAACACGTTAAGCCGTTGGTTCCGGCTGTCATTTGTATATCTTTGACAGTCGTTACTGTTAGTCAGAAGCTCTAAAACTTTGACAAAAAGTGTTTTCAGGGGTATCGTCTTGCCCAGTTACTGGGTTGTGGAGGTCCAATAGGCAGTCGCTCCATATAAAATACTGATATCCAGCTGCATCTGGAAAGGAAGCCGATCCCAATACAGTTGGGAAAAGGGGCAGATGATGATGAAAGAAAGATCTGTATGTAAAGTTTCTTCTCTGGAACCATGCTTCAGTAGCTTTTTTTTAGCGTGGTAAAATCATCAAATGAGTCCTCCCACCCAGGGCAGAGCGGGAGGGACTGTCACACTTGTACTGACTAAAATTCACGGTGTCCTTCAATAGCACTTTACGTTTCAGGGTCACGGTAATTTGGTTAGTCCCGCGACCCTATTTGGCCCTCTAAAGGCCGTCATTACGCTGACACTCTTTGAGGCGCGCGTGGAACACAACGCGCCGTCGACCCAGGCATGGTCCGTGGTCGGACAGCGAGTAGCCCATTACTCGCCGCCCGCATCAGTAGCTCGGATCCCTTTCCGGTGAGGTACGTACCCACACAGACGTCATACGCCAGCCCACAGATGTAGATATCGGTGGCTCCTCGCAGACGCAGCTGGTTCGACAAACTGGTGTCTGTCAACTTCTTGTTGTCCCAGAAAACGGAGTATGAGTCCACATCAGGGTTTGTTCCCTTGTAGATCTTTACTGCGCCTTCCATTATCTGAAATAAAGATTTTTTTTCATGAAGATGATAAAGATGGAAACCTCAAAAAAAATCCTGAAAGTTGAAGTTGGTGAAGGGAACCTCGGCTATCACGCACTAGGCTTGTATGGTCGATTACAAATACCGGCATGGATCTTGAGCGCTGACCTTCACCTGCGCAGAAGTGAGTTATTAGGTCCCTTTGGTAGATGAAGTGAGGAACGGGGGCGGGGAAAGTGTAGTGATTGGTCCGCGTAGCGTGCCATAGCGCATCGCGTCATAAGCCGCCACTCGGGATTCGTTGTTTTGTGCGTTTTATTGTGCTTTTCATTTGTCGATAAGTGTACGATGCGCAAGGCGATCCCCACTCTTACGCCGAGCGCTCAAGAACCGTGCCGGTAACTGTACAGTTCATTTCCTCCCATGCAGGAATGTGGGAAGATTATAGGCTGATTACGCAATGGTTATGCTAACTACATGCAAATAGATTGTGTTCATAAGATTTTTTGGGATGCTGAAATCATCATTCTAAGTATTCCTACCCTGGGTCATCGCGCCCCGGGTCCTCACACGAGGTTACCTCACGCCCTATTAGTCCTTCCACCCTGGTGTTAATCAGTTTGATTTCGTTTTGGCATTGATAAGATGGATATGCTTTATAGAAGCACAAAAGCGGCCTAATTGCTTAACTGTGTTCTGAACTGAACTGACCATCAGTTAGTCACCCATTTAGGACTGAAAGCCGATTATAAGACTACCCTCATCCATAGCCGGTAGAGAAAGTCCTTGTCGGTCCTGGGGGTCTAATCTCTAAGCTCGAAACCCGTGGTTTCGGCCAAGTTGCGGGCGTTTCTAAGCTCCGTGACATCGAGCCCGCACTAAGAATGAATAATTTGACAGATCCTTTTAGACCGCGCCACCATTCAATTACCTGCAGAAAATTCGTGGTACTACATTTTTTTTATACAATTTGATGGAATGACGTAGACATTATAGCGCCGCGTTAAAAGGACTTCAGTCGTGACGCGGTCTTTAAGTATTGTCCGTCCGTAAATTTGATTTTGACGTTAGTTACGTTCGTACATCCGTATCCGTACCCGTGTCTTCGTTAATGGACTTAACCCGGTTCAGGAGTCTACTTAAAAGTAGACTCCTGAACCGGGTGTTCGGGTTTTACCGGGTCTTACCTTCAAGTCCTTATGCAGCTCAGCGCCCCAGGTGTCCTGCACGCAGTGTCGCGGCCACAGACGCTGCTTCATGGGCGGCGGGCCTGCGAACACCACTGTGTCGTATGCCTGAGCTTTGTCGGCTGAGACCTGCAAGAAAAGCAGTACAGAAAATATTACTAACAAGAGCAGCAAGTTGAAGTAGGATATTGTCCATTCGTTCATCATCTGCATAGCCTTTACCCAACTACATTAAGATCGGCTTCCAGTCGAACCAGATGCAGCTGAATATCAGTATTTTACATGGAGCGACTGCCTATAGGACCTCCACAACCCAGTTACTGCGTAATTCGATACCCTATGGTATTAGAACTGGTTATCAGACTTTTACGGCTTCTGACTAATAGTAACGACTGTCAAAGATCTACAAACGACAGCCGAGACCAACGGCTTTACGTGCTTTCCGAGGCATGGAGGAAACTCGCTATGACAGATGGTCACCCATTCACAGACCAACGTCGGCAAGCGCGGCTTAACCCGGAAGATCGACCTGTGCGGCTGTTATTATTTAGCCACGAGGTCCTCGATTATCGATTCGTTGATTATATGAAAAAAGTTGGGGGCGGAATATCACCACATGAGTCAAGTGTGAAATGAGTGAACAGCCGAAATGATAACCTTTTTTGAAGTCTGTTAAGACATTGTTAATTTATTTTAGTAGCAGACATTCAAGTGTTTCTGTTAATTACTTCCAAGAAACTTTAAAGTTATTTAGGAGTTTCGTCAAACCCTTTTCAGGCTGAAAACTTTTGAAACTTGTAGTTTCAAACTTCAAAAACAACAAATATCGAATCAAAAACTGTCAGAACAACGACTCTTAAAAGTGTTTGAAGGTCATTAAGAGACAGAAGCTCGAAAGTCTGACAACTAGGCTTATCAAGAAAAGGTTAGGCCTTCGTTCATGCACAACCTTGGGATTGAAAGACAGAAAAATTGCTGAGGAATTTAGTCCGCCCTATCATCCTCAGTTAAAAAACTAGGAAGGAGAATGGTGGACGTTTTCTCCGTCTGTATTAAGTAATTCCTGGCATCCAAATAGTTCTTATTTATAGCTTATCTAAAGTAGATAAGTTTGAGTAAAATGTGAGTAGTCATTCAATATTGTTTGATAGTACCTGAAGTCTTCTTTTGTTGAAATTTTCATAGGTCCAGCCACATCTGAGTGTATTAGTTCTTTTTATCACACTGGTATGCCATATGTCCTTCTTTCCCGCATTTATAACAATAAATGCGGGAAAGAAGGACATATCTATCTATATCTTATCTATATCTGAATAAATGTTTTTTGCTTTTGATTTGATCTTAAAACATTACAATATTCATATAAAATTGTGAAAATATTAATCATTCGACATTTTCAATAGAAAACGACCATTCTACTAGAGACAAGCGTAAAATCCCTAATTAAAATACCCCCAAAGCTGTAACAAGTCGTGTCACTCGCACCGAAGTATTTCTATTAATAGCAGTCACTAATCGAGTACCATTGACAGTGATTCGCGAGGGATATCGATTGGTGACGATTGACTAACAAAGGGATGCGTGGATGCCGCGGGCTCGTGCACGCACAGCTGACGTACTTATGGCAATGTAGCTTAGGGTTGCCTGGTATTAGAAAAATAGAATTAAACTAGAATTATTGCTAGAGCCTTCCCTAGCGTGACACTCGGCGTAACTGAGCTAATGATTAAAGCTCTATAGATTTGGGCCTCAGTAATAAAGAAGATTTGGGAAACAATTTTCGGAATCAGATCAGTTATGCTCTATAAGAAATTTCATCGCTGGACTCTACGATGGATTCTTGGATGAGGCGTGAGCGCTGTGGCGACAAAGCTGAATTTATTATTTATACAGAATAGCTACCTATATACAGGGTGTCCAGTAAAGAATGGATAACCTTGGAATGGCTCATAGTAGAACAAAAGGCGATTCAGAAAAAAATACAAAAAAAAATCAATACCAAGTATTTCCTAAGATATGTCACTTTTAAGAATATTGATAATTTTTGGTACCCTACTTTACATTCTTGCACACGGCGACCACAAATTGATGAAATCCACCATTTTTTTACCGTTAAAATAATCTACATTAACTGAGCTGATAGATGAGCAATAAATAGTAACACTGTTAATACACGGCTTTTCAAAAAATTAACTCGAATTAGAGCTTTAGTGAAAAAAATGAGAAAAAATTTCGTTGTGACAAAGTTTAAGCAACCATAGCACGAAAAAAACGTATGACAACACACGTGACCAATAATTTTAAAATAATCTGCACTTAATGCAGATTTTGAAATGATATTGCTTATCATTGTACGTAATGTAAATAATGAATTATTGCTAATTGTGTTTGAAAGGAGAGAAAATTGCTGTTGAGAAAAGTTTGAAACATTTAGGTATTCCAGGTAAACCACATACATTTTAAGAATTTCACCGAAGTAAAAAAAAGTCTCATCTTCTAGATGCTTCGAATGACACCTATATCAAATCTGTTGGATACATTCACCCAGGTTAGGTTAGCAAATTTCTCTCCTTTCAAACAAAAATAGCAATTATTCATTATCTTCAATAAGTACAACGACGAAAAAAACGTATGGCAACCCAGGTGACCAATAATTTTAAAATGAAATGCACTTAATGCAGATTTCAAAATGGTATTATTCATCATTGTACCTATTGAAAATAATGAATAATTGCTATTTGTGTTTGAAAGGAGAGAAATTGGCTTACCTAACCTAACCTGGGTGAAGGTGGGTGAAGGTATCCAACAGATTTAAAATAGGTGTCATTCGAAGCGTCTAGAATATGAGACTTTTTTTTTCTTCTGTGAAATTCTTAAAATGTGTGGGGTTTACCTGGAATACCTGAATATTTCAAACTTTTCTCAGCAGCAATTTTCTCTCCTTTCAAACTCAATTAGCAATAATTTATCAATTACATTAGGTACAATTATAAGTAATAACTTTTTGAAATCTGCATTACGTGTATATTATTTTAAAATTATTGGTCACCTGTGTCGCCACACGTTTTTTTCATGCTATGGTTGCTTAAACTTTGTCTCAATGAAAATTTTTCTCAATTTTTTCACTAAAGTACTAATTCGAGTTCATTTTTTAAAAAGCTGTTTAGTAGCAGTGTTACTATTTACTGCTCATCTATTAGCACAGTTAATGCAGATTATTTTATCAATAAAAAAATGATGAAATTCATCAATTTGTGGTCGTGGTGTGCAAGAATGTAAAGTAGGGTACCAAAAATTATCAATATTCTTAAAAGTGACATATCTTAGGAAATACTTGGTATTGATTTTTTTTTGTATTTTTTTCTGAATCGCCTTTAGTTCTACTATGACCCATTTCAAGGTTATCCATTCATTACTGGACACCCTGTATAGCACGTCCAAACTTTGCCCCTTTATAATCCTGAACGGCAGGTGTTGGGAAATCATCAAATGACTTCTCCCGGTTGAGAAGTTCTAAAAGCGTAGTGATCCAAAACCTTTCCGACTTCCATCCCTTATTTTTTTTTTTTAAGTCTGCTTCCGAGGCAGCCCTTCAAATGAAATCGAGGTCAAGTTTGAATTGAATCGGGTGTCCTCAAAAAGTTTGTACCATTCAATTTTATTGAAATATTTACGAGGATTCAGTTGAGGGTACAATTTACCACTCCAGTCTTTTGTCGTTTGGGAATGTAATCCAAATTCAATGATTTTGTAAAGAGGATTTATTAATAATTTGTAACCGGTTTTGATTAGACAGGATGATATTTCTTTAAAAAATCTAAAGGCCATCTTACTGTCAGAATTATGATATTGATCAAAGAAGTTAAACTAACCTCATTGATCACTAATAAAGAGACAAATAAGCTTTAATTTATGAATTTTTATGCGTGAATAAAAATTCATAAATTAAAGCTTATTTTACATGACAAAAGGGTCTTACTAACTTTTACAGATCCGATTGACTTGAATGTTGATTTACTGTTACTTCAAGACATGCTAACCTTGAGACATTATCGTACCGTTTTTTTTTTGTGCGTCTCGTTTTATTTCTTTTATTTAATTGTTCCGCTCTGGTGTTATGGCTAAATCTGGCTGTAAGATATGCCGGTTAAACATGCAACCTCTTTGCTTAAAATATGACTGTCTTACTACAAAAAGGTAAATATGTTGTTGGTGTTTAACTTTTTCTAGTAAAACGGTAAATGTTCAAGAAACAACCAACTTGGATATGAATGAAAGCAATATTCATATTCACTAATCATGGAGCTAAGTTAAAAATACTTTCTAATATCAAAACGGTTCTACGGTAGTTCGTGCTTGAGGTCAAAGTCACAACTAAACTAACCAGTTATATACAAAATTAAATAAAACAATTTAGTCCTGCTTTATTAGTAAAATAGTTTCACCAAATTGAGTTCAAAGAATGAAATTACTAGTTAACTAGTACCGTTAATATTTTAATTTGCATGGCATTGAATTAATTAGTCTAAGAATTGACTTATTAGCCTGGATATTGACGTCATAGGAGCATCTGCTAATCTGCGTGCCTTAAACAGTTATGGACATGACATAATAATTGTTAAATGAATATAATTTAGCATGTTTCGCACACAGGGTTAAATAAGTTGAATCTTTCTTTTTTTTTCAATCTAGTTTTAGCTTCACAAATATAAACAAAAAATCTGGAGTGTTAACACTATCAAGTATTATCACTATCCAGTACTTTACTAAGCACACCACCCACCACTGCACCCTGTGGCACACCGATTTCAACAATTTTCTATTCTGACTAGTATCCATTGACGACAATTTTCTGAGTTCTATAAAATATGTACGACACAGACCACCCAAGCCAATTCCTTCTAGTACCGTTAAAGGCAATTTTCTCCAATAACAGTTTAGGGTCTACTTTGTCAAAAGCTTTTCGAAAATCCGTATAATCCCCTAAAACGCAACTTCGATCTTTCCTAGTGAACTGGTGATCTAGCTGAGAAGAAGTGGTAGAACATCGGGAAAGAAGAGTCAGCCGACCAGGATAGCCGTAATTCAATTTTAAAGGCATTCCGGTGAATTTATACATCAAAGGATTTCAGATTTGTCTTCGGAGTTAGGTAACGCTTACCAGTTAGTGAGCAATCAACTTGCTAGCAATTCAAAACATAGAAGTAGGAATAGACTATAATGACTTACCGGGCTAGAAGGATGCAGCTCCCTCATGTGCACGTTGTCTATGAACGAGACGTGATCGGGTGGGTGCCAATCCAGCGAGTAGAACAACGCGTCAAACGGCACGGTTTCCAGAAGACGGTTGATTGGGTCTACCACCTGTAATAAAATGAGGCTTTAAGTATATTATATTACACCTTGATGGGCCAGACTTTAACACCTCACCTCTTATGCACGAGGTGTTTGAGTTACAAAGACGGGCAAGTACCAATGTGTCTTTTTAAATACAGATTCTTTCAGACTTTTTAAAACAGAGATTTAAGATGGCTGGGCAAAATCGAACACTAGTGGAACATTTTGGCCCTGGATCGTGAAAACTGGAAGTCATGATGAAAAAGGGGAGCAGTGACTTCATACGGGCTAGCAGTATCAGTAATTCCTGCCAGACCCATACTATTGCAACTTCTGAAAGCCCGAATCAATGGTGGTGATTGACGAAAAAATTGACTGTGAAGGGCGGACAGAAAGACACACGAGTGATCTTATAAGGGTTCCGTTTTTTCATTCGGACGTATGAAACCTTAAAAAGCGCTTTATAAATAGTTTAATTTTATAAGTCGTAAATTCACGATAAGCATGTCTACCTCCTTACGTAAGATAATGGCATGCTGGAACCAATTTGCCGTCGTATGTCCTAAGACCTAACCTTCTAAGTTAATAGGCCGTTTATTTAGACCTAGAATTTACCATAATTCAAACAATTTCCATAACATTTTAAACAATTTTCATACCATACTAATGTTTTAATCTATAATTTAATTTTGGGACTTAACAGATCTTCTTATCTGTCAATTGTTGGTTATTAGATATTTGATAAACATTTTCGGTTACTATCAAATTAAAAATTATGTAAAACCTAAAAAGTACTTAAAAAGGATGTGATGCATATTAGCTTGACACACGTCGCTTCCGACGACAGTCCCGTGTTATTTCACATCTCTGTCATTTGGTGCGCTGTCCTCGATTTGTCAGTTCCCACTATCGACTTTGCACATAACCTAGAGTCTGTAACTGCTATATTTTATTTCGATGTTGTACCTATGCAAAGTCAGCGCGGGTAGCTAGTAGAAGACAATGTGGCCATAGCCTTATACGCTTTATAAAAAAATGATATGTAAATTGATTATCCGGAGTCGGTACGGAAGGTTTAATACTCTAATGTATGACAATGTAGACTGGAATATAGCCTGTAAAACAGGCAACGATATTGGCTAATATAGCCTGTAAAACAAGTAACGATATAGGCTATAACATAGGCTGTAGGTTGGCATTGAAACGAATATAAATAGGAAATTGTATGAAGATGTTTCGACGTCAAACTATAAAGTTTGCCTGGATTACGTAGTTTCGTTAATGGTCTTAGTATGTTTTGCTTTTTCTTTTCGTGTATTGAAAGGTTTAGGAAGAATTTCACGTAGGTTGGTGTACAGACGCCAGCAGCTCAACCTAACCCAATCTGACAAATTTTATCAATCGAATATTAACCTTCCACTTTTGTGATAAGGATGAAAATCTATAATAGAACTACAGATTGAGGTAGTTCGATGTGCTGTCGTCTGTACTACATATGGTAACCCGCATTTGAATAATGTTTGAGTCCCCATATAATGAAGAATACATAAGTAACGTAAAAATCGACAGAGCCATCTAACTACTAAATCAACTACCCAAACTTAGCGTGCCTCAAACAAAAATATTACCTAAAGCAAAAATACGAATGACAAAATTAATCACATCGGCATTAGGCCGAGGACATTCATTTACAAACTATTATTTATACAAGACTGGATCCAAATATGACCTTAAAGATAAGGACATGGTCCCATTGAGAGCTGTTATTGTTAAGCATACTATCTTCTTCTCCTTCTTAGCTTATCGACGCGACGGCAAAAACTTCATTCGCGCACAGCTAAGGAGTGGAAGTTCCTGCCAGAGAGTCTATGTTTCCTTCGGGGTCTTCTAGGCAAGCGTGCTTCAGCGACGAAAACATCATTGTTTACCATCAGGCGAGATGTTGGCCAGAAGCGAGCCTATTTTAAATAATGAAAAAAAAAAACACACATTTATACTTCTATGTCAGAGAGTGGAGGTCACTGGTAAACCAAAAATCTTCTGACTTTGAGACTCTTCGGCTTTCAAAATTAGATACCAGCAGCGAAGCTGCCTAACATGCCGATTCCTATCGGCTTGCCTTTCGAAATATAGCAAATACTAATATCTTTTATTTCATTTATCATAAACAAATTGATTATTTAATAAGTTACATTGCATGTATGTATAACATTTGCTTATGAAAAAAACAAAGAAATAAATAAACGTCTACAATTTTATCCGCGCAATTTCAACTAACGCTAAACATACAATGTTAGTTTGTAAGCCGCAAGTCGAATCAGGAATCCATCTGCTATAGCGAGCGTGACCCCGCGGCCGCTTAACACCGCTAGTTTAAGGACGGTGGGAAGCCCAATATTATCGGCTTACGATAAGGACAGAAATATGAAATGCGTACGCCAGAACGAGATAGAATTATACTGGACTTCGTAATTCGTTGAGATAATATTATTTGGATGTCAGTTTCACATTAGTTTTAATTTGCGCTCATTTTTAGTGTTGTTTATTGTTTTCATCTGTTTAATTTTAGATATTTGCGTATTATTGTTTAAATTGATAAGTTTTGCGTAGTGAGTGCAGTAAAAACCAAGTTCAATTGTATTGTTTGGTAAATGTTCACCGAAAAACAGTGTCATGTTAGTTTTGAAGTTTTAACTAGATGGCGTTGTGCAATTACGTCACGATCCTGAATCGCGGTGTTAAGATCAGCTGTAGGCGATTAGTATAAGGTTTTGTGAACATGAAAGTTTGCTAGTCCGGTACACAATGTTACTTTTGTTCTTTTTTCGCGGAATAACAGAATAACTTCGTCGTTAATGGACCGATTTTGACGATTCTTTTTTTGTTGGAAAAAATATATTTTGAAAGTGGTCCCATGATAAGGAAATCAGGGTTTGATGATTGAAGACTAGAGAAATCGAGTGGATCTTTCAAAAATCGTAGGGGCGACTAGTGTGTTTGTTATTTCATCAAGTATTTCAAAGAACTTCAATTTGATAAAGGTCTGGAGTATAATATCTGATGATGGAGCCGAGAGACAGATGAGAGGACTCAACGATGCACAGCAGCTACCTTGTGTTTGAGCTTGATTAATTTGTATTAATAAGAACTTTTCACCTAGATTGGTTGCAACTGTCATGAAGGGTCTGATGACGAAGATTTAGAACAGGTCTGGGAACTCATCGACGGTTTATAGCAGCTATCTTGTATTTGGACTTAAATCATTTATATTGATGAGAACTTAGCACCCATATGGGTTATATTATTCGAT
This sequence comes from Agrotis exclamationis, assembly GCA_950005045.1. Taxonomy (NCBI): domain Eukaryota; kingdom Metazoa; phylum Arthropoda; class Insecta; order Lepidoptera; family Noctuidae; genus Agrotis; species Agrotis exclamationis. Next base: position 20,487,728 of record OX465435.1, on the reverse strand, counting down.
GCTGTATACCTGCCATTTAGTCCTATAAAAATCATTTAGTTTGGTTCAGTAGTTTTTATTTTATGAGCATTTTTAGCTTATTGTGTACATGGGCGATGTTATAACAGGTGCTACGGATAATAAAATTCTAGTGCATAGGTATGTAAGAAAGATATATCATTGACAAGAATTTGGGTATTTTTAAACTAAAAATTCTAATAAAAGGCCAAAGCTTCAGTTACTGGAATTTACGTTTTGGTCCGGCTTCACTTTCAAGAATATTTACCCTGCGCCACTGTTAGATACTAAGTGTGACGAACTAAAAGCCCGACCACCAGCGGCAATCAATTACAATTATGTTAATGGTGCTCTCACGTGTCCACTCTGCGCAAGAATCTTTGTAAACAAAGGCGGTTTTTCTAGCCACATGAGAGCCCATGATAGACGCCAGTAGGTTAGTAATGAAACGGTCGCCGTAGCCGAAAACGGCATGGAAGGATTATCATTATTAAGTATTTGTCGCAGTAGCTATGCTAGATTTCGGGAGCAGACATTGGACAAATGGACACTTTTGTGTCTTGTGTCAGATAGAAGCTACCGATGAATATATTATTTGTATAGAACCAGAATGAAATCATCCAGTCCCTGAGCAAACGTAAACAGCACCCCTAAAATCATCTGCATAGCTTTTATATCAACTTTGTTACCAGGTTCCAATGTAATCGGACTCAGCAGAATACGAGAATTTTGAATTGGGCGACTGCCTAAATTAACTATGTATTATAATGCCATTACTGTCGAACATTGTTACTAAATGATAGTTTAGCTTTTCATGAACTACAAAATCGCTAATAGCTATCAATGGTACCTTGTCCTTACATAAAGACTGGATTGGAATATGACCTTACAGTTCAAACCTATTAGTTACAACAAAGCCGCCATCATTCATGGCCATTGATGCCAACCATCGTGGCACCACCATTGTTGATCGTATTTGCGGTTTCAAAAGCAGCTTTTCAATAGGATTAACAAAATTAATCAGTATTTATAAATGTGGTTAAATTAAGGCGTAGGCCGGAAACGTTTTCGAAGCGATTATAACCAGCAGAAGGAAAATTTCGCGACTAATTCGGCAAATTGTGTTTGGGGAACCGCTCCCTTATAATTATGGCGATTGGAGTATCGTTTTCATAAAGAAAACAAGCTATTTCTTGATCGACCCTCGTTTTGTATTGCTAAGAATGTCAATACAGTGTATATTTACAAAAAAGTAGGAGAAATCATATCTCACCCGTACATCCCCGAAGGATTACAGAGACTTATCCGATAAATGGTATAATAATATAATTTATTCATGCTGAATCATAATAACTTAATCTTTGTACCTGATGGCAGAATGGTACGTGCACAAGTGCACTGCAAATTAAATTATATCTTTTGATAAACCATGTTTATCAAAAGAGTATGTCATGGTTTCAAACCCGCCTGGCTGGGGCAATGCTTTGTGTAATTTATTTCATCAACACTGCTCTCAAAACGGTGAAGGAACATCGTGTGGAAACCGGCAAGTCCTAAAACCAAAAATTAAAAGACATATGACTTCTACCAACTTGCACTGGGCCCGCGTGGTGCATTATGGTCCACTCCCTTTCACAGAGAGGAGGCCTGTGTCCCAGCGGTGAGAATATGAATATTGTAGTTTGATGATGATGAGAAGCGGCAAATCGTGCTCGAATACATAGAAAAGGACATTATGTTGATTTTTATTATCAAGGTAATTAGTCGTTTGAAGTGATAATTATCCCTGATTTAGTCTGACTGCCGAAATGTTTTACCACCGGTATATAAGGTACTAGCTGATCCTCTCGGGTTTACCCTCTACAGCTTTTGGTGACGATTTAATTAGCTTATAGCATTCCTCGATAAATGGATGATCTAACACAAAAATAATTTTCCAATTCGAACGAGTAGTTCCTGCGCTTTCAATCAAACAAACTCTTCAGCTTATAAAAATTAAGTATAGATTGCTAAAATAAATAAGTCTGTGAGATTTTAAAACATTTTAAATACACCTACATGATTGATTAAAAAAAAGCTTTTACAATTAAAACTGTAAAACCGTAATTGATTGAAAATGCGCAGAATACAACAATGGTTTGAGGCAGTCTATTGAAGCGTTTGTCCTTGAGTCCAGTGATGAGAATTATTAAGTCAAGGAAGGCAAAGAAGGATTAATCTATCAGTGAAGGCTATTGATTAAATATGGTTAAATAAAGATTGTCTTTCATATGAATTGGACTTGATTTCGCGACAGGAACCCCCAAATAATATAGAAAGAGGAAGAAACAAAGAACAAGTTTTATTTGACGTCAGTTCATGTATCAAACAGAATATTAAAAAAAATGACGGAGCATAATAAAGATAAACAAAGAAATTGTAAGGCAGATCTAGAATCTAGACAAAAGTGTATCCATAGCTTGTCCACATTTTGCCAAGCACGATGTATTAGCTCCGACAAGATGGACCGATGACCTGAAGAAGGTAGCTGGCAGTGGCTGGCTGAAAAAAGTTGGAGATCGTGCGCTGTGGCGCTCCCTGGGAGAGGCCTATGTCGAACAGTGGACTGCAATAGGCTGAAATGATGATGATGTAGTAGGGAGCATAGTAGTCTTGGGCATTCTAGTTCACTACTGAGAGCGCTCAATTTAGTTCTCCGCTCTTAAACGAACTAGTTCGTTCTTCTAGTCCGTTAGTTCCTAGCTCGTATTAGAGACCGACCGATCAAGAGCGATCAAATCGTTCACTCGCAAAGAGATTTCAGATTTGTTCGCTCGTTTTATTACGGTTCCTGCTGCATGCGACAATTTGTGTAAAGTGAACGAAATGAGATGCGCGCATGATCGGTGAGCGAACGGGAGTATTATAGTGAAGTGCTGTCCCGCTCCCGTGCAACGATCATAGTTCAGTCGATCTCGTTCATTCTGTCACGAACTACTGAACTACGGAGCGGGAAATGTGGGATCTAGTTCTTGTAGTTCATCTGTGGGAGCAGTTCTTTCGAACTAGTTCGTTCGCGAACTACACAAGACTAGAGCATAGACAGTAGTCAAGACTAAATAGGCTACTTCTAGGTAAGCGTGCTTCATCGTCAATGTCATCACCGCTTACCATCAGAATTATGGTGATACGCGAGACTATCAAAATCAAATCTAGACTTCTGAATTCAATTGAATTGAAATCTGAAAATGAATGGCGTAGTACCGATGTAATTACAAAGGACATGGTCCCAAATAATTATATGGACCAAAAATCCAAAATTTAAGTGCAACCGATACAATTAAAATGTGTGCAGAATGATTCGCTAGAACTATCTTAATATTCTTACCTTTCAATATCCTAATCCATGGGATATCGGAGTTATGGGCTGTCGAAATTTCAGAAATTTCATTTAAATCTAGTACGAAACATTTGTGTAAATTCCTGTCTTATAATTTCTTTAAACTTTAACAAGTCGTGTCACCTGACTACTGCCGTAACACCCGGTAACTATAACGCGAACCATTTAGAATAGTTTACGAAGCTTCGTAACCGCACATTATTTACGCATTATCACCTTCGAAAATTGCTATTAAAGGTGTGAATTTTCTTCGAAGTTTAAGACTATTATCAGTGTGTTTTGGCAGAAAAAAACCTTTCTACGACCGTTTTGTGAGTGAAAACCTTTTAGAAAGACATTTTCTTGTATACCAATGCAAGAAGTTTCTTTGTAGAAAGGACTCGCTTTTTGAAATATGATTTTATTACAATGCAAGACATTCGTATGACCTACAAGTACTTGTTCCGGTTCTGGGTGTTTGTGCTTGTGAGCCTAAATATTTTTAAAGGCACCCACGACACAGGAGAAATGCCTAGTATAGAGCAACATTAAAAAAGAAAGAGAAATTAATAGAAGTAAGATAATTTCGACTACCTACAATAAATGAATCTGAAGAGATATAGGTATGTATCTGTAGCGTAGAGTTAAACGGTTTACCCTTGTTTGGTAGAACGTTTCGTCGAAAATCACTCCGGCTAATTTTGGTTACAGTAAAGTCGTTTCGTAGAATTATTCATTTCACCGAATAATTAATTGGTAAATTTTTATTTAGCATATTTATTTCTTTGAAATAATTTCATTTGACCGAATTTTCAAATGCTCTAATTTTATTTAAACTAATGTTTCACTTGACTAATAATGATTTAGTCGAAACATCGCGCATCGTATCGAATATTCAGTTAATTAATAATTCGTTTCCTTTCATTGTCTATAAAAAAAACGGGGCTCCGTCGATCTACCTTGGTAGGTGGTAATCAGCAATTTAACTAAGGATGCAAAAGCGAGCGAAACGAGCTCGGGCCTTGGGGCACCCCGACTCGGACAGGTTAGGTTCGAAGGGGATGGCGAGGTCTGACCCCGCCATCAACTTCGTGTTAGGTTACTTTAAACCTTGCAAACAGAAATAGGAAGCCCCGCGAAGCGGGGCTCCGTCGAGCTACCTATTGATAGGTAGTAATCGGCAATTGCTGATTACCACTTACCAAGGTAGATCGACGGAACAAATATTTACAATGTTTTCTTTTTTGCATTACAATTACATTACACCAATCGAATATTCGATAAACTAAATGTTATACCACCTGAACATTACATCAAATGAACATTATACCTTTTGATCAATAGCGCAAATGTTGTTATCGCAAATAAATATTCGATGAAATGAAAATTATTTTAACCGATATTATACAAACTGATTATTCTCTCAAACGTTGTTTGAATTAGTAAAATTATATCAAAAGTTGTTCTACCAAACAAGAGTGAACCGAGTTAAACATCTGTTATATATGTATAGGAGTAGGTAACTAATAAACAACCAACGATTGAAGTCCCGCTGAACTAAAAGCAAACCCCCTTACTTGCAAGCATAAGCAAAGCATAACAGCTAAAATATTCCCACTGCAAATGGGACACAGGATTCCTCTGTGAGAGGAAGTGGGCCTTCTTATCTTCCGAAATGGTCAATTCGGATTTGCAGATGTCACTTGTCTTTAGATTCAAGGCATATCAGTTTCTTCAACGATATTCTTCTAGGGGCAAATCTCACCACACTATTCCCAAACTACTGCAACTCCTGAAAGCCAGAATCTACAGTGGCGACCACCAGAACAGCGCCGAGACAATGAAACTCGACGTGTCCCGAAGAAAAAATCGTTCTCTTGGGGCGGGGAAGCAAAACGCACGAATATTTTTGGAGTTGATAAACTGTAACTTCCGTAGCCAGGAATCGCAGCGTGAGACGTCCACCTGCAAGGGTCCACCTTGCAGGTGGACGTCCTGACGATCTGATGAAAATCACAGTAGTGTTGGATGCCGCTTCTAACCGGTCCTATTAGAAATCTATGGGGGAGGCCTATGTTCAGCAGTGGACGTCCTACGACGGATATGATGAAGTTATAAATAAACTATCGCTGTCACCACGGAGCCCTGTCCCTATTGATTTCAGGCCCTTTAACTCCAAGGAAGCAAGTCTTAACTTCCGCAAGCCAAAAAAACTATGTTCGCCAACAAAACTTCCACAATTAATCAATGTAGGTACGTTTCTTCCGTACCAGATGGTGCATTTACATCAAATTTCCTTTTCCTGCAGTGACCTTCGCCTGACAGTGCAGTTCTAAAGACACGAGGTATGCCATGAATCGATCGATTTCCTTAGACTTGACTTACTTTAGAGTTTTTTACGTGGATTTGGCAGTGTGCCTAAGCCTATTGCTTTTATAAGGCCTTGTCGGAACTGGAAGGATGTTTCATTTAATGGGAGGTGGTTCCGTAAGTTTTCTGAAGATTTAATTTTTATTATGGATTTTCTTCTGATAAGAAAATGAAAAATGTTGCACCGACTACTAGTTAAGGATAAGATGATGATGTTTTCAGAAGAATTGTTGGCATTCTATTCTAGCTTTGGAAACCGGTTGTAATCTTTTTGGTCAAGCTTTTGTAATAATATTTTCTACTATACACGATTTAGATAGTATTATGAAACGGAATGTCAACTAGACTATATTTAATCGACGAAACCTAAAATAAACTATAAACGAATAAAGATTTTCAGAAAAAAAAGTGGGATTCGGAATTCCGGATCAACAACCCACCGATTTGAATAAAAACGGGGGTCTAAAAAGGTCTAAATTTTAGTTAAAACCTTTAAACAGGCCCAATAAAGTCAATAACCAACCCTCATTCAGGCCCCACAAAAATACAAGTCAAAAAACCAATTTAAAAGAACCCAATTTTCAACATTAACCCTTCCAATGCGGTACCATGGTACCAGGCACAGGGCTGTACAACCGATAGCCTAATTGCGATGCTACGATAGGTGTGAACTTCAAGCGGGCCCGAATTAATCTTTACAACATTATTTTTGGGTTTGAGCTTCGAATTTGACAGGCAATTTAACAGCTCTGATGGAGTTTCGGTGTGAAACTTGGTGCAAGAATTACGTGGTTTTACACGGAGAGCGGTTAAAGGGTTGATCGATTTTTAATTGAGTTAAGTAAGTTGAAGAGGTTAACTTGTAAGTAGGTAGAGTGTTTTAATTAGGTTTGTAAGTAAACCGTAATTTTTGATGGTAAGTGGTAATCGACCTCTTGTATTTATACACATTACTTATATTAGGAAATCGAAGCTTGTGTGCAGTGGTGGCTCAGTGGTATCGGCCCCGACTTACGAGTTGTAGGTCGTGGGTTCGAATCCAGCCAGGCACATTACTTTGTGTAATTTATTTCATCACCACTGCTCTCAAAACGGTGAAGGAAAACATCGTGAGGAAACCGGCATGTCCTAGAACCAAAAATTCGAAGACATGTGACATCCACCAACCCGCACTGGGCCCGCGTGGTGGATTATGGCCCACTCCCTCTCTCAGAGAGGCCTGTGTCCCAGCAGTGGGAACATTTATAGGCTGATGATGATGATGTGCAAGACTACATTTCGGTTGGTAAGAGGGATCGCACTGAATTGGAAGGTCGTAGGTTCAATTCAAAACCTGATCCCAGCCAAGTATTGAATTCCACAAAAAAGTTTTATTATGATTACTTAATCAAAACGCCTACGTAAGTTGTAGATCCTCCAAAACATTTGTTCGGTGCGAGAATCTAACCCGGGACACTCAGCGCAACAGTCAGCATACAAAACGTATTGTTTCACGTTAGAGAACACTAATAACGCAGGAGATAATAAAATATAATAGTCTTCACAATCTAAAGTTGCAATAACCATAGATTGTATTCAGATAAAGCTGAAGTGTTGGACATTAATAATAATAATAATATTCCACAACTATCACACAACGCCATCTAGTCCCAAGCTAAACAGAGCTTGTGTTATGGGTACTAGACAACTGATAAACATATTTCTAAATACATACATATTATAGATAAATTACACCCAGACACAGAACAAATGATCGTGCTCATCACACAAACATTTGTCCTGGTTGGGAATCGAACCCACGACCTCCGGCATAGCAGTAAGGGTCACTAACCACTAGACCAACAGGCCAGTCCTTTTGTTTCAAAATTCATTTAAATACACAACATACACAACCACTATGGCAGTTTAAGTACATACATTACGCCTGTAAGCCCCGAAAGGTTACTGTCTAAACACATTATGCCGAAGTTACGCGACCGAAGTTCGGCACAATTACGCCTGCAATGCTATTTGAATTACTGACGACACACTATGCCGAAATTACGTCGCGTCATAGCGTACAGCGTAACTTCGGTCGGGCCTAAGTTCAGCGGCAACTTATTCTGTGACCACACATTATACGCGACCGAAGTTCGGTTCGATTACCGATGAAGATCCGGGGGCGGGGAGTAGCAGGGAGCCGCCCGCGCCGAATTGCTGCCGCGTAAGTTCGGCACTTATGGTGTGTCATATCAGCCAAATAAGTCGGAACGTGAAATCAGCCGCCGAACTTCGGTCGCGTAACTTCGGCATAGTGTGTTTAGACACTTAGGCAGAAGTGTACCTAGTAGTACACACACACATTTTGTCAGTTATGATCAAGTGCTATATAAGGGGAAATGTCCAAACGAGAAACCGGGACCCTGGAACGTGAAGGCTTAATGAAGGAACCTGATGGATTTTAGTCAGTACGACTGTTTTAAACTTTCACGGTTTGTCTCTAAATTTAAAATGTCACTTACGGGATATCTTCCGTGATTATATTTTTGTTTGAGTTCCCGATATTTCGACGCTGTTGCAAGCGCCATGATCGCGGGTTGACTGGAGATTGCGGGTGGATGAAAATAAAATTGTTAGGAGCAGACAAATCTGTCTACCCTCTTTCTTTGTCTCTTGCTACGCGCACTACTGGAACTCGACACTAAGTCACGGCAGAACACACTCACAGTATCAACAAGTTTTTTGGAGTCTTTATTACGATGCCGGCTGCCACTTAGGAGCATGTTTACAACTGGATTCTACGTACTCGACAATTTGAATATCGGGAACGCAAACAAAAATATAATCACGGAAGATATCCCGTAAGTGACATTTTAAATTTAGTCAGTACGAGTCTCACAGTCCCTTCAGGAAGACTCATTCGAAGATTTTATTTTAATTAAAAATGGGGTGAGCCTGCCAGGCACAATGTCAACTTCCGTGGCTACTATTACTGAGGAATTCCTGGATGGAATAACCCAATAACACTGGAAATCGAACGCCAGACAGGTAGTTGAAGTACTTTTGAATAAGTGGAACTCACAATTTTTTTTAGGGGATGTTATATTCTGAATTTGCGAAACATGCATGAATTTGTGAAACTTTAGTAAAATCGCAATTTAAAAATAATATGAATTCCTAGCGATAAAATTCGTATAAAACTGTAATAGATTGATATAATTCATAAAATGAAATGTGTTCGCGTTTTGAAAAATGGTAAAAGTAATCGCAAAAAAAAACACCAAGAAACTATTTTTAAATCAACAAAAAAAGTTGGCATCATCTATTTTCGTGCAAAGTTGCGAAGTTGTCTATCATTTGATTGCAGGCAAACCTACCCTGTAGGTACCCGCCGACATGCAACCGTGAGTTACGACTCTATTCCACTAATGTGCCGATTGGACTTCTAAAAGTGTTAAATTGCTGCATTCACGCGATGTTTTTGGTCCGATAATATCTAGAAGTATGATGAAACGTTTATGAGCTATAAATGACGTTTCGTGCTTTTCTCTCATTTTTTATCTGTAATCTGCAGTCGCCATGTTGTTTTATAGTCTTGGCGCCAAAAAAATTATGACAGAAGTGCAATGGCATCATTTAACAAAAAAAAAAAACAAATGACGATGGCTAAAAATAAGTTAGTAGGGGGATATTCACAAAAGCATATGCTTAAGAAAATAGTCAAATTGCGAGTGAATTTCGCTGATTAAACTGAATTAAAAATGTGCTGCATTCCAATCTCGTTCAGGAACCGTCAGTGTCATCATTGTGCTGTTGTGCAAAAAAAAAAACACGAGAAAAGTCAACATTATAATGTGTACCTGCATATTTTTTTACAGGAATTTATTAAAATTTTAATGACAATAAACATTTGCATCATACTCGTACATTCTCGTCTTGATGAACCATGTCAATATGACGCACCTCGTGGGACACTCCCGCGCAGATTCATAGTATGTAGATCATAATGACGATGCGCATGAGTTGCTCTAGGTAATAGCTGCTGTGTATACTATGCATTGTGTTTGGCTATTGTGTAGTTGGTTCCATTATGTATGTACGAATGTTTGTATGAATTATGTATGGTTGATGTAGGCATATACATGTAATATCTGCTTGAAATAAAAGAAAGAAGTAGCTTATAGCCGAGGCGTCGCCTGTGTGTAGTTCAGTGATGGTGATAAATGTAGCAAAGACTTAAAATTTATCAAAATCTGTTCAGCTGTTTGGGCGTGGAAGCTTGACAAAGTCACATTCGCATTTATAACATTAGTTACCTAGTTAGAATTTAGTGCGTCGCGTCGCGTCGTACACTTTCTTTAAGTTTTTAATAACTTTATCCCCTTAATTTTTGATAAAAAATTAAATCTAACGTCTAAACTTAGTATCATATCCTACAATAAATTTTAATATCGTAATAACCTCCTTTTTTTTGAAGTCGGTAACAACTATGATTCAACGTTGCATGCTTAAAGGAAATATTTTTGATATTTTTTGTAACAAACTACATCGAAGCAGTTACTGTCATATTATATATTTATTGAATAAAACTACGACTCCTAATAAAAACTACGATGACCTATGTAATATTGAATCGTTAGAAATTAGTTGAATTCAACGCTAATATTTTAACCTGCACCTGTTTTTCGACGTTTTGGGCCTATGTGAAATAAAAAACGAGCGTGCCTGCCATACACACAACCGTGTATGGGAACAGACATGTGCAGATTATTTTGTGTGTAACTTTTTTATCTTGGTAAAATCACCAAATGACCAAGTCTGTCAGTCCCTCCCGCCCTGCCCTGGGCGGGAGGGACTGACAGACTTGTACTGACTAAAATCCACGGTGTCCTTCATTAGCACTTTACGTTCCAATGTCACGGTAATGGTATAAGTCCCGCGACCCCGGCAGGCTTTGGCTCTCTAGAAGGCCTCTTCATCTTGCTGACGCTCTTTGAGGCGTGCGTGGAACACAACGCGCCGTCGACCCGGGCATGGTCCATGGTCGAGCGGCGAGTTACCCATTACTCGCCGAGAAAATTCTGTTTGGTATTATATTTTTAGATTTCTTTTATACAAGGAACCTGAATGTAGTTCGAGTCTAGATTAGGTATAATAAATAAATTAACACATTTTCCTTGAGACTAACCCAAGTTTACATACAACTGCATATCAAGAGTTGCTAGTGAAGAATATTTTGAGGTCAAAATTAGTCCTAATTCGACCTCTTTCAATTGCAAGCTTCAGTTATATCAGTTTTAACTATCTAAACTAGTTAATACTAATAAAAAATCTATAATTTCATCATCTCTCCACGGTAATCCTATCGACCTAACAGCGGCCATTGATTAGCCGCGATTGGTGCGATACGCGACCGTGTGTTGCACACGTCACGACATGCGCCACTGATGCTTGAGGACCCCGCTAATCAATGTTCGAAGACTTCCAATTGCGTTTGTATTGTCATGGTTACCACGCTTTGTTGGGGCCCTTTGTTTAGTGATGATTGTTTTGCCAAGGCCGGGGAGAGCTTCCTTACTTACGCTACTTTGTACCTTTTTGGGTTGTAAAGCCATCAAATGACGGGCACGCCGCAATCGCGGCGGTAAGACCCCTCTTTGAGGAGTGGCTGGAGAGGCGTCACGGCGTCCTCACCTTCCGCCTGACGCAGGTCCTCACCGGACACGGATGTTTCGGGAGGTTCCTGTGTCGTATAGGCAAGGAAGAAACGTCTGGGTGTCACCACTGCGAGGATCGCCCGGAGGACACGGTGGAGCATACGGTGCAGGACTGCCCCGCTTGGGCAGAGCACCGCCGTGTTCTCACGGAGGCTATAGGCGGCGACCTCTCGCGCCCAGCATTGGTCGAGGCCATGCTGCGGGGCGAGACGGAATGGGAAGCGGTCACCTCCTTCTGCGAAGCAGTAATGCTAGCAAAGGAGGAGGCGGAACGCGTGAGGGAGAGGACAGCGTCCACCTCACGACCCAGCCGCCGCGGGAGACGCCCACGGCAACGGACGTCGCAAGACGATCTCCGGCCACCGTAGGCGCGGGCATGCGGGCGGCGAGTAATGGGTGACTCGCCGTCCGATCATGGACCATGCCCGGGTCGACGGCGCGTTGTGTTCCACGCGCGCCTCAAAGAGCTGTCAGCAAACTGACGGGGCCCCCTAAGAGGGCCGGAGCCTGCCGGGGTCGCGGGATTGTCTCACTCGGTAACCGTGACCCTGGTACATAAAGGGCTATTGAAGGAACATCGTGGATTTTAGTCAGTACAAGTCTGACAGTCCCTCCCGCCCCGCCCTGGGCGGGAGGACTCATTTGATGATTTTACCACGCAAAAAAAAAAAAAAAGCCATCAAATGAGTCCTCTCAGCCCTGAGTGAAAATAAAGGTACTGACAGACTCTTATTGATTAAAAGTCCACCCTTTTCCTTCTGTTGTCCATTGCCTTCCAGGCCATTAACCAGTAGCGTGACCCTAGACCAGTCCTATATAACCCCTTGGACTATGTAGTATGTCAGTCTCTTACTAGAAAACTTTGCTTAATGTATTTAAGAGTACCTTTAGTTTTGAGGTTTAAGCAGTAAGCCTACTAATCATCTTAATTTATGTTTCCCCTCCATTTTTATGATCTTCAATGCATTTAAATATAGTGTTTAAAAGATTGCTTATAGCAGTTAGATCTTCCATAGCATCAACACGATGCATCTATTAATTTATATGGTACAGATAATTAAGAATTATTATTTTCCCCTAAATCTATTCTTCCCACCTACAATTTGGACTAAAATAAGCCGTATGATGTAATAATTTTATACTCATCTTTGGACTTCGACGTAATCGTTACGAGAATGTGTGACGTCAGGAGCTAACTCAGTATAATACTTGGCTCAGAATGAGTCAGTTCTATCACGCATCGTTGGCGGAAGTAAACATGATACGGGGATTCGGATTTGGGTGAATTTGAAGACTTGATTGGAAAGGTCCAGAAGAAATAGATTTTTTTTTAAAGAAAGTAGGAAATGCCTGTAACATTTTCCAGTATCAAACATACCGAATAGGGAATAGGATCTTTAGCTAAAAGCATTAGGAAAAATTTTACTTAAACATAGCAAAATATCGCCTGTTCTACGTAACTTTCAGTTATGTTTCAGGAAGTAGAATATTGCGATAATTTATACAAATGTTCGACACACATAGCCACAGTAGACGTCATCCATATCTCTTCGTAGTAGGTAACTCGACATAGGGTGGTATTCCGTGGTATCGGTATCTGTGGGATCGACTGAAGTGTTCGCCTGTAATTTGATAACATCTGACTGTGAAAACTTATTTTACTTTTAGGTAGTTGGGGGCCGCGAGCAATAACTGAGGTAAAAAATACACGGCTGCTGTTGCGAAATTCCTAATAGAAATAGAAAAACCCAATTTGCCCGACCTAGGAAGCGTACTAGGGTCTAGGGACCCCATGTTCAGCAGTTCACGACCGCCACTGGACTAACGAGGAGTGTGTGGGCCATAATCTACCACGCGGGCCAAGTATTGCTGGATCACACTTCGATCTTCGATTTTTTGTTTCTAGGACATGTCAGTTTCCTCATAATGTTCACCGTCTTACTTTGTAAACAAATATCATTTTTTCCAATACAAACAATGATTTACTCCGCAATTCTGCCATATTAAGGCCTCACGCTAGACGAGTAGATGTAGGCAGCGTTCGTGCTAGTGCCCCATATCGGCCGCATTACCATACCGCGTACATGACTTACGGAAATAATACTTTGACGTATTAGTGCGGTACGAAAAAATTACGGAAATTCACCCTTATAAATATACTTATTGTATTGTTCAGAAAATCGTGACGAAATGAAGTTTTTTTTTATTTAAGTTACCCCCTTTTTGAAATTCTTCCTGTATCGTGGGTGCGTTTACAAAAACACGCTTACCTGGAGGAGTAAAAAAGGCCACATTTAGGCTGCGTTTCCGCCAGAGATGTGCGATGGAAATGTGTCGTGCGAGGACGTCTATTGTGCTGTGAAAATGTGTGGGGTTTCCACCAAAGCTGTGCGCTGAAAATATGCCTACGAGGACGTGTAGCGAAGCTGTGAAAATGCGCATTAATGTGTGGTGCGAGGATGCGTTGCGAAACTGTGAAATGTGTCGACGAGGGTGCGGTACTACACCGCACCCACGAAGACACATTTCGGGAGCGGAGACACAACACATCCCTCGCACAAATCCCTCTCTTGTTTTGTATGCGCAAAAATGTAGCTCTGCTGAGCCGTTTCCACCAGAGCTGTGCTGACCGAGGCGAAGTAAATGAAGCGATTCTATTGGTTCTTTACAAACACATCTCTCGCTACACATCCTCGCACATCTCTGGTGGAAACGCAGCCTTACAGAAAAAAGTAAAAATAACTTCATTTGAATATTCGCGCCAAAACGCTTGCGTGTGTCATCTGTCGACTGTCATGGCGTATACTCCTGACGTCACTTCTATGATTGTCTATGTCAACAATTTGTAAATATTATGTGCTCACGAAATTATTTTGATATTTTATTACTAAAAATATGAATTCTAAAGTGTATAAGTCATGTGCAGTTCCTCTGTGCAAGAATACAACAAAGAAAACTCCAAATAAGTTATTTGTTTACGTTCCAAACAACAAGAGAATGCGTTTTAAATGGCTTAAAATTGCAAAGCGAGATCCTACAGCTTTTTCAATAAATTCCCCAATATATTTCTGTGAAGATCATTTTGATGTAAGTTTTTGCTTTAGTTTTATAGATTTTAAAATGTTTTTTATGTGTACTCTGATTTTTCTTGATAATTAAACTCAGTAGGTAACATTAAAAATCCGAGGTTTTGTACCCTGGATGTTTACTGTTTATCTGAATAAGTATTTTTTTTTCAGTTACCAGTTGATATGGCCAACTATATGGAGTATCATGTGATGGGTAAAGTTTCACAAGTCCGTATGAACCCAGGATGTATTCCAACTAAATTTGAATGCCAGCCTGATAGAAGAAAATGGACACCCAACACTATAACAAGACCACTTATTCTCAAGAAAAAAAGAAAAGTATTAATTGAAGAATGTGACGACCAATCACCACATGGAGATTCCACATCACCAACAATGTCTCAGAAATCTACATCAGACTGCAGTGAATTACTTGATTATGATAGAAATATAGAGTCAACAAATTTTCTAGAGCATACATTGCAAACAATTGCAAAAAAGCCAAATTTTTATATTGGTATACCTCAAAATTGTTTTTTTCTTCTGGATTTAATTGAAGAAAATACAAAAATACCGCGCAATCATTTACTTTTGTGTTTAAAAAAAATTAAGTTAAATAATACATTCAGAGAGCTTGCTAATGATTTTTCTTTAACCCCAACTTGTGCTAAGAAAATATTTTTAAAAAATGTACCTGTAATAGCTAGAGTGATGCGTTCATTTATTGTAAAGTTAGATAAAAAAATAACAAGACACAATTTAGCCAAGACTTACAGGTATAAGTATTGTAATGTCACTTGTATAATAGATTGTTTTGAAATTGAAATAGAAAAGCCTGTGACAGTTTTGAATCAATCTCACTCGTGGTCTAAATACAAAAAAAGAAACACAATAAAATATCTAATTTCCTGTACACCAACTGGATTAGTGAACTATATTTCACCAGGGTTTGGAGGAAGAATAACTGATACATGCTTAGTTGAATCGTGTGATTTTAAAGAACATTTGCAAACAGGTATGTATGTTATGGCCGATACGGGTTTCAGAAATGTTGAAAAATATTTATGGAAGCAGGGAGTGCAGCTAGTGTGCCCTCCAAGTGGCTCAACTGCTGCTGAGTTTTCAAAAAGTGAAGTGATGGAAATGAAAGAAATTGTCCGTCTGAGAATTCATATTGACAGAGTGATTAGACGTCTAAGAGAATTCAATATGTTAAGGCCTTCTGCATGTGTCAATCACAATTTAGTTAAAGTTTTGGATGATGTTATTACGATTGCCTCTGGTTTAATAAATTTGCAAAATAGTGTCATTAAATAAAATATTAACTTTAATTAGTAATAAATAAAAGTATCACTGCACAGCTATTTCTTTTTTTTTATCAAGCTGCAATGTAATTTGGTCAGAATCCTATAAAAATGTACTGACTGGGACTGTGGCAAAGTTTTTGTTTTGTAATCATTTGCCTAGGCACGTATAGTACTATTAATTATTCTGTGCCTAGGCCAACCTAATTTGAAAAAAAATGATTTGATTTGACTTTAAAATAAGGGGTATAATCCAATCTTTCTTAGAGCTAGTGATATATGTAGATGAATTAATTACCTAAACCCACTGGGTAAATAAATTATAAAACACAGTCCTCCCGCCGCGTCTATTTGTCTGAACGCGTTTAACTCGGGAAATACCGAACAGATTTCCGTTTCCATAGAGATGAAGTCATGAATCATTTTTATGAGGAACGTTAACGTTTTGTGTAAATTGGCTGAAATATGACGAAACCTGTCAAAGATGTCGGGAAAAAAATTGATCGCTACTAGCTGTGTATTGTACATTTTGGGTACCTACTATTTAAAGCGACTTCTATTGAATAACATTTTTGTCCACTAAAAAAATATATTGGCCACAAAATAACTAAGTCTACTAATGTCTTATGTCTAAAAAATAGGCCAACTTAAGGCGTAGTTGACGGAGCCCCGCTGCGCGGGTCTCCTATTTCTGTCTGCAGTGTTTGAAAAAAAAGGAACTTAAGCAAATCGAACCTCAGGGTGCACACCAGAACTAAAAATGTTGCTGAGTTCGCTGAGTTAGTACTTTTGTGGCTCGATTTATTATTTCCTTAATATTTTTATGATGTAGACTTCTATGTTTACAATGAATTGACAGTATTAATTTCCGGTATTCCAATAACATAGATAAGGACTTTTTCGACAAATAGAGTAATTACATTAATCATAATAATCCAGTAATCACTTCTGTAAATTTTTATCTCAAGAGTAATTGAACACTATCGATGAATGAAATATATATTTTTTATCACTTATCACAAATATTTGACATACATATTTAAATTGATAAAGATGACTATGACGATGATTTTTGTTTAGATATTGAAGAAGTGCTCGTCACTTGTTTACTTTCTGTGTTATTTAGACGAACTGAAAACGTATTTTTTTTTCTGAAATCCTTATGATCAGGATCTTAAATAACTATCATTTCCAGTCTTTGATGTCATTATGCATAGTTTGTAGCCCGAAAGTCTATAAACCAATCCTACCTTTTAATATAATAGCAGAAATTTTACTTTACTTATTTGCGGATGCTATACGCTAGTCATTTTCATAAAAGTCATTCTATAGGTATTACTACGCATTTTACGATAAAACACCCATTTTTTTACCATAATGGTGACAAACAAATATAGGGCCGGCCTAGTGGTGTGCGGTCACCGTAGAATATGATCCCGAAAGCGTTGCCGACCCTGCAACTTCCCTCCCTACGCACTTTTCGAGGGTACAAAGAAAGTAGGAAGGAGTGTGGTTCCGAGAATAAAAATTAAAATACTTGTAAAGCCCAAAACAGACTCACGGCGAGAAACCCCGGAAACATCCGAGAAACGTGAATGTGAAAGGTTTCTCTACATCTCTTTTACCTCACTTGGCTACATAAGCATATTTGGAAACGAAACCGAGATTTTGGTACGATTTGCTCATCGAGGTTTTCTTTATCCACTTCGTCCTATATACATGAATCTGGATCAGAGCAACACACCGATGCTCCTTAGATCCTGTAACAATGTAAAGACACTGACCTCACTGCCATCCTGCTGTGCGTTGCATTTGCTGATGTTGAGGGTGCCCGAGATGAAGTCATTCTGCACGTCCACTATCAGGAAGGCGCTCACTGGACGCACGATCTACGATAGAAAAGATCTCGTCAAATATTTGTGGACCAATCAATCTTTGGATTTCTCAATAGGTACTTTTTAGTCGCTAAGATTTTCGGGTATGTCTCCACACCATAAAAGTCTGGAGATGGATGGCGCCGTTAAGGCTGACCCAGAAAAAACTGGCGTGACGACATGCACATATACTATGAGGGCCCGGCTGGTTCGAGGTAGCGAACAAAACGGCTCTTAAAAAAAAATTAGGGAGGTCTTTGCCCAGCCGAGGGACAGGGTGGACTAGGCAAAAAAAAAAGCCTTTCGGCCATCGACCTGGTCTTGATTACTAATGATAAATGATATTTATTTTGTAAGTTGGTTATAAAAAACACTTTTACACGTCACAACCAATATTTTTTTTAAACTAGATGAGGTCGGTGTTTCGTACCTGACTACTCTGAGAAGAAACAGCCGAAACAAACTCAGAGGTCACAGTCTCTTTTAAAGTCCAGACATTGTTTTGTTCAGGTCATACGAGGACCATGCGGGTGTCTGAAATGGTCTTTTGAGGAAAGAACCACACAGATTTGAGTGGACCTGTCCAGTCAGTGCAAGCATTTGTCGGTGATCGTGTAGCTCGACTCAGACCTCAAGGAGCTCAACGACACGACGAACAATACAAAAGAAAGGACATTTTGGTAGGCCGCTTAAAGTACTCAAATTGTCAGACAATTATTATAAATCAAAAGCAAAAGCAAAAAATTACTGCAGTAAGTTTCGGTTTTCATTTGAATATTCTACCCATAAATGGAGTCTAGTAACTGCTCTAAACCCAACAACTTAAACTCACCACTTTGATCCAATGGTTCCAGCAGAAGGTGAACTCCTCTTTGTCGATGAAGCCATCTCCATTCTTGTCGAACACCTGGAAAATGTGGCGCGCTCTCTCCTCGGACAGAGGGTAGATGTGGCCCTTGTCGTTGCGAAACAGGGCCTTGCAGATCACGCGGAACTCGTCCAGGTTCAATTTCCCGTCCCTGTGGGAGCGGGGATTGGTTAATTTGGGGTTGCCAAAAAGCCAATTTCTCGCTTCATACATATACACACATTCTGCTCTCATTCGGCTCATGGCAATCGGCAAACTGTGATAAGTACCTATCTACGATCACTGAATCATGTTAGGGGGAGGGGTTTTTTTTAGCGTGGTAATATCATCAAATGAGTTCTCCCGCCCAGGGCAGGGCGGGAGGGACTGTCACGACTGGTACTGACTAAAATCCACGGTGTCCTTCATTAGCCCTTTACGTTCCAGGGTCACGGTCATGGTATAAGTCCCGCGACCCCAGCAGGCTTTTGCCCTCTAGAGGGGGGCCCCGTCATCTTGCTGACGCTCTTTGAGGCGCGCATGGAACATAACGCGCCGCGCCGTCGACCCGGGCATGGTCCATGGTCGGGCGACGAGTTGCCCATTACTCGCCGCCCGCATGCCCTAGGGGGAGGGTTGGGCAAAATTCAAGAATGCTTTACAAAGCCGCTTTTTCTCGAGCTTACCTAAATCTCTTTTTCTCGAACTTCCCTAAATGATGTATGTGATTTAGATTCATTTATGTATGTTTTTCTATATTATGTAGTTCAAGAAAAAGTTGCTTTGTAGCTTGAATTTTACCACCTAGTTACGCTGTGCTCAACGCGTTGTCCAGTTTGATTCTTACTACATTATAATTTTGTATGAATTGCATAAGTTAGTTATTATTATTGTCCTTCCCTCTCGCAGTAACAGAGTGATATTTTGTAAGATTTCACGTATTAATTTCATGTTTGGAACATAGTAAGGTTTATTAGGGTTTAGTTGGCAAATTATTCGAGTTTTGCTATCATCAAGCAACAGTTAACATTGGCAGGTAAATTTAATCCCGTTTAGCAAGTCGATGAACAAATTAAGGAATGCTGGTAGGTATTGCCTCGTTTAATGAAATAAATACTAGTACATTTTATACAGAGCCAACGTAGAATTATCTGGCAAAATGTATATGGATAAAATAAACGTGAGTTTCTAGAGGCAGGCTCGTGTTCATTATTTTGTAAAGCATGAGAATCACGGCGGTAAGACCCCTCTTTGAGGAGTGGCTGGATAGGAGTCACGGCGTCCTAACCTACCGCATGACGCAGGTCCTCACCGGACACGGAAGTTTCGGGAGGTACCTGTGTCTGAGGAGAAAGGAGGAAACGCCTGGGTGTCACCACTGCGAAGATCGCCCGGAGGACACAGTAGAGCATACGGTGCAAGACTGTCCCGCTTGGGCAGAGCACCGACGTGTCCTCACGGCGGCGATAGGCGGAGACCTCTCGCGCCCGGCATTGGTCGCGGCCATGCTGCGGGGCGAGACGGAGTGGGAAGCGGTCGCCTCCTTCTGCGAAGCAGTCATGCTCGCGAAGGAGGAGGCGGGCCGCGTGAGAGAAAGGACAGTGTCCTCCCTCCGCCCCACCCGCAGTGGTGGACGCCCACGGCGACGGACGTCGCCAGACGATCTCCGGCCACCGTAGGCGCGGGCATGCGGGCGGCGAGTAAAGGGCAACTCGCTGCCCGACCATGGACCATGCCCGGGTCGACGGCGCGTTGTGTTCCACGCGCGCCTCAAAGAGCGTCAGCATAATGACGGGGCCCCCTCTCTAGAGGGCCAAAGCCTGCCGGGGTCGCGGGACTTATACCATTACCGTGACCCCGGAACATAAAGGGCTATTGAAGGACACCGTGGATTTTAGTCAGTACAAGTCTGACAGTCCCTCCCGCCCTGCCCGGGGTGGGAGGACTCATTTGATGATTTTACCACGATAAAAAAAAAGCATGAGAATCAACCTATCAAAAACAGAAAAACACTATAAAGGGACTGGTCCTTAATTCACCACGAGGACCGGAGGAAAGGGTCGCGGAACTGTCTAAGCAGGCTGTCGTGACCTTGGAACGTAAAGGGAAATTGTAGTCAGATAAAAGTCTGACAGTCCCTTTCAGTTCTGCTCCACCAAGGCGGCAAGGGAGACGACACACCTAAAAAAAGGGACCGAGTAAACCTTTACAAGTGACAATGCGACATTAAGTTAAAACAACGCTATAAAGATATTGTATGTAAACAATAGATACGCGATAACAAGTTCACTCGACGCCGAACTTGTCGAAAATATCGACAAAGCGCGCGTAATCCGTCGCGTACGCGTCACATCGGTGCAACGTTTTTGTGTGACATCATTATAGGTAGGGTTGTTCGAAACCAAGACAAAACGCGTGAAAACCCCGAATTTTAAAGTCCAGAACCCGGACATGAGTCGAAGTGCGCACCGTGGCAACTGCGTCTGGAGGGGTTGGGGGACGGTGAAGTGTGCGTGTGTCGCGGGCGGCCCAACACTAAATTTTTAACCCGGGCTACAAATGAAGTCCCCCCGGAAGCTCTCTTGATGCCCTCTAAACTAGGCAACCCTAGCGATAACAAGTTCACTCGACGCTGAACTGTTTTTTTTTTTGTTTGGGTGGCAAAATCATCAAATGAGTCCTCCCGCCCTGGGTGGGGCGGAAGGGACTGTCAGACTCTTACTGACTAAAATCCACCCGTGTTCCTTCGGATGCCCTTTACGTTCCGGGGCCACGGTATCCTGGATTAAGGAAAAATCCGCGACCCCGGCAGGCATTTGGCCCCATAAGGGGCCCCGTCGGTGACGCGTGAAACACGACGCGCCACCGACCCTGGCTTGGTACCTGGTCGGACGGCGAGCTTACCCATTACTCACCGTCCGCAAGCCCGCTCCGCCGCTGTGCCCTCTGCTATTCAGAGGGACACGCGTTGGAGCGTCCACCCGACAGGCTATTTGCATACGGGCAAAGAGACCCCTTAGGCACAGTGCCTAAGGAAGAGTTTTTGCCCGCATCCCAGGGTGCACCGGCCCGAAAAACTGGTCTTCCCCCGGACGTATCCGAGAGGAACTCCAGTCCACGGACGCACGTGGAGGTTTCCTGTCTTAGCACCCCTCGACGCCGAATTTGTCGAAAATATCGACAAAGCGCGCGTAATCCGTCGCGTACGCGTCACATTGGTGCAACGATTTTGTGAAAGGCCTTGGCACACAGATTTTTTATGTTTGATGCGCTTCTACAGCGCGTTTATAGCGTCAGCACGTTTATAACGACGCAAATGCGCTCTCTGCGTCTTGCGTTTTCTGAGCTTCCTCACTGTCACTGCATCTTATGAACGTCGGCAGCGCATAAAATGAGTAAAGGCTCTTATGTAGGTATGACTTTTTCTTTCGAGGGAGCTGTTGGTTAGATCTTCTCCTTGAAGAAAAAATAGATACCTAGTCAGCGGAAGCTGATCAAAAGCAAAATATTTTTCACTCAATTTGTCTTGAAGAAGAAACTTATGTCTTTTTCATGCAGAATTCAGTTTTGAGTCAGACTTGAAAGTTAGAGTAGTCGAGTCACAAAACAAACACCGACTTGTTCCGAACATGTGCACTGTACCTATATATATATATATATATAGGTACGGTTTAGCACGTTACGCACGCTCGCGGGCGGACATGTTCAAACTTGTTTGTTTCGTGCACCGGGAATCCCGCACGCGAAGCGATAAGCAATACCAAGCTTTAAAAAAGCGGGAAATACGTAGCTCAGAGAACGTCCCTAGTCCCTATGCAAACAATACTATGGGGTCCAAAATTATGTTTAATAATGACCCAGTAGATGCTAAGATGCTAAGAGCAGCTGATGTTATGAGAAGTAAAGCCTCCTGCAGACACACGCGATTAATCGCGCTGCGACAACGAGCCAAGCTAATTTCCACTCTAAATGTACTGCGAATGGACCGCGACATGTCGCCCCGCGCGATTAATCGCGTGTGTCTGCAGGAGGCTTAAGTTAGACTTTAATTTTACAATAAGAGGTGACTTTTTTTAATAATAGTAACTTTCTCAGTTACAACAAGGTTGTATGCACTGAGTTTATTAAGTTATTTAGTATGAAATGAAGAATTATTTAAACCAAGTAAAATCATCAAATGAGTCCTCCCACCCCGGGCAGGGCAGGAGGGACTGTCAGACTTGTACTGACTAAAATCCACGGTGTCCTTTAATAGCCCTTTATGTTCCGGGGTCACGGTAATGAGATAAGTCCCGCGACCCCGGCAGGCTTCGGCCCTCTAGAGGGGGCCCCGTCATCTTGCTGACGCTCTTTGAGGCGCGCGTGGAACACAACGCGCCGTCGACCCGGGCATGGTCCATGGTCGGGCAGCGAGTTGCCCTTTACTCGCCGCCCGCATGCCCGCGCCTACGGTGGCCGGAGATCGTCTTGCGACGTCCGTCGCCGTGGGTGTAAACCACTGCGGGTGGGGCGGAGGGAGGACATTGTCCTCTCCCTCACGCGGCCCGCCTCCTCCTTCGCGAGCATGACTGCTTCGCAGAAGGAGGCGACCGCTTCCCACTCCGTCTCGCCCCGCAGCATGGCCGCAACCAGTGCCGGGCGCGAGAGGTCTCCGCCTATCGCCGCCGTGAGGACACGTCGGTGCTCTGCCCAAGCTGGGCAGTCTTGCACCGTATGCTCTACTGTGTCCTCCGGGCGATCTTCGCAGTGGTGACACCCAGGCGTTTCCTCCTTTCTCCTTAGACACAGGTACCTCCCGAAACTTCCGTGTCCGGTGAGGACCTGCGTCATGCGGTAGGTCAGGACGCCGTGACTCCTATCCAGCCACTCCTCAAAGAGGGGTCTTACCGCCGCGATTGCGGCGTGCCCGGAAACCAAGCTTACCTTGGGAATTACTTACATTCCATTGTTTTTTTTTGGGATTGATGAATGACTAACATAATTTTGTAACTAGCAATATATGGACAAAATAAGTCTGAATTAAATAAATAAAATTACCAATATTGGTGAATAAAAACAATGTGAGGAAACTTCTGACTTTATTAATCAATGTAGAGCTGAAATTGTCAACCATTTTTGAGCAAACATGAGGATCAATGCTCATACCTTTTCTGTATCAGAAAAAGCCTTTGCCCACAGTGGGATACTAATGGACTGGTATTTTATGAAATAATATTCTCAGAATTATTACATTATTTGTGTGAAATAGTACCAAAGTGATATTTGTTTATAACACCACACTAGGTACTTGTAGAAGAAATTAAATTCTTAATTTTTATGACTGAATACATTGAAATATTGTATATATTGTCATGGTAATTTAATTTAAACTTAGTACTCTTTCAGTCTTTTATTTGCATTACTAATGAATTCAAATTATACCAACTCGTGGAAAAAGAACGTAAATCAAGTTTTTATATTGAAAAAAAAAATGTTAAAACAATATAAAAGCAGGACATAATACCACTTTCATTCATCAATGATGATTTTAAGTACACAAAGTGACAAGAATAAACAAATACAGCCTAAACTTTCACTGAAAAAATCAAAATAAAGTTTCCACAATTTCTTCTATGAGAAAAGCTTGTAAAAACTTTATTTTATTGAGTGCACGGCCCTAGGAATAACGGTGCCTTCTAAGACGGGTTTTCAATCTATTTATCGTGCAAATAATTATGAAAATGGTATTAAAACATACCCATCTTTATCAAATGTTTCATAGCAGGCGTCCATGTCGCTACAATCGAACTGGTCGACTGCCGTCTCGTTGCTGTCTTCCAGCATTGGTGGTTGGATCGAACTGAGTCGCCAGTCCTCGCGACAACCGCTTATAAGCACCCCCGGCATGACTTCCTAACTCTGCGTAACCTTTTGTGACCTATAGTATAAACAACACTTAGTTACGCGTAAATTTACACAAAACTACCACTTTGAGTAGAGTATCCTTCGTTATAGTAAAGCTCACGTACCTTAAAGTGTATCTAAAGCACTTTTGATTCACGAAAATATTGTGAAATAATGTAATTTCGAAATCAAATTGCTCGCCGAAACTCGATCGAAAGTGCAAGTACGATTGACGTAATGAATGGCATGGATGGATGTCATCATGCATGTCACTGTCAATATGTCAATGTCAAAAAACGTTTGCAACGTTCCTTTTTTCAATTAAATACTATTAAATATATTAAATACTAGTAAATATTTTTATTAAAAATAATTAACTTCACATTTTGCTGTAGACAGTAGTGGTAGTAGTCATTAATTCATTATTCATTCAGTCTGTGAGCTCGAGATAATTCGCGTGTTCCGGTGGTCGAGGTCGAATCCTCAATAGGGTTGTAGAAATAGAGAAAATGTATCGATTTTACATCGAGGCTTTGATCGATATATCATTTTTTTTTCAAAGAAAGTGGGGTAAGATAATAGTTTTTTTTAGTTCAGGCCAGACTCTCAGAGATCATTCAGCATTTAAATCAATATTTTTGGACGGCGAGCGGTAGGCGGTAGCTGAGCGGGCTTGCGGACGGTGAGTAATGGGTACATTACTTACCGTCCGCAAGCCCGCTCCGCCGCTGTGCCCTCTGCTAATCAGAGGGACACGCGTTGGAGCGTCCACCCGACAGGCTATTCGCATACGGGCAAAGAGACCCCTTAGGCACACAGTGCCTAAGGAAGAGTTTTTGCCTGCATCCCAGGATGCACCGGCCCGAAAAACTGGTCTTCCCCACGGACGTATCCGAGAGGGAACTCCAGTCCACGGGCGCACGTGGAGGTTTCCTGTCTTAGCATCCCCAAGCATCTTCATTGGTTCAAATATGGTTCAAATCTTATACGTACTCTATTAAGTATTCTGTGATGTACTTCAAAATAGTACTACCTCATTGGTCGGATTAGGACTTAGCTATGGTCACGCCATCTACGTTTTCTTTGACTGGCCTTCCCCATTCATTAATCTAGTGTGATCAAAATATCCAAAACGGTAAATCGTTTTAAACAAAACTGTTTTTTTTTCATTCTTTTCTATCACACTAATATCTTCGGGTCAACAATAATCTCGACATGACGGACGAACTAAATAAATTAATAAATCGATATTTTGTAAACTGTAGTTCTCGAGATCTCGGCTCGCGCTCGCGCATGCACACTAGACACTGTCAGACTTGACAGTCTTAAAAAAACCTGATTCTTTACTTAACCTTTGCGTTCTAGGGCCACTATGACACTGCCTGCCACAGAGGTAAAGTCTGTCTCACGCGTCCCGCGGCAATAATGGGGAAGGCAAGTGTCAAAGTGAAAAGTGACATTTGTGCCCCAAAAGAACTGTCAAATCAAAGGAATTTTCTGAAAAAAAGCGTAATATTAATGTAAAATGACTAGATGTTGTGTAAAAGGCTGTAATAATGACGGAACATACAAATTTCCGACAGTTCACACTATCAAGAAATAATGGGTAGCTGCTATGACTGCTGTGAGAACAAAAATTGTATTATCAATAAGGAAAAGCTATATAATAAACAAATATCTACCCTTGCGAAGCCGGGACAGGCCGTTAGTTGAATTTATTAATGAAATTCTATGATTATACCATAACTAAACAATCGAATACACCTTTCAAAATAATATCTACTTTTCTATAGGAGGTATTGTTGGAGGTTAAGTATTGCATCGCTCTTTATATCATGAAATGGTTCGTCTGGTGGAAGAATCATCACCGGGACCGAGATTTGTGATAGTGGTGGTGTTAGGAAGTAAAAATTCTTATCATATTGCTCCAATCTATAAAATAGATGTAAAATTAGATGAAGAAGACAAACACAAAACTTGATGTCATTTTTCTCAATATCAAATGTCAGAAGCAGTACTATATTCTTTGTACAGGCTTGCACATGTAATGGGTACACTACGATAATACGAAAAACTTTATTCCGAAATTCATAAATACGGATTTCAAAATACCGATTTTCATAATTCCGAATGGTTCAAAATTCCTAATACAACAACTTCGATTGATCATTATTCCTATTTTCATAATTCCGAAATTTCAATTTTCCTAACATTTACAATTACTATTTTCAAAATATTAAAAATTCCGAATTAATAATTTTCCGAAACATCAAAAACACGAGTTCCGATGGTTGAAATTCCGATTATTAAAATTCCGAATAATTAGAATTCCGAAAATTTAATCGCTTATCAGAGAAAAGTATGCTTTTAAAACGCCTTGTCAAAATGCCTCAACTTTTCAATAAGAATTTCTTTTGAATAAGAATATTTTCTTTTCAATGATAATAATTTCTTTTATAATTTTTTTTTGAGTAATTAAAATAATTTATTTTTGAGTTACGTATTTTCATTCATAATATTACAAAAAATCCCTGTGAGAAGAACGAAAGCTGTCAGAGTCGGGGTGCCCCAAGACACAATTTGCTCGCTATCGCATCCTGAATTCCTGAGTTATATTACCACTAAGGTGGTTCAACGGAGCCCCGCTTTGCGGGGCTCCTATTTCCGTTAGCTTAACCTAACTCGAACCTAACCTGTCCGAGTCGGGGTGTCCCCAATCCCGAGCTCGCTTCGCTCGCTCTTACATCCTTGATCAATTTGTTGATTACCACCAAGGTAGATCGACGGAGCCCCGCTTCGCGGGGCTCCTATTTATGTGAGCAAGGTTCAAAGTAACCTAACACGAAGGGGATGGCGGGGTCCTTCAGACCCCGCCATCCCCTTCTAACCTAACCTGTCCGAGTCGGGGTACCCCCAGTCACGAGCTCGCTTCGCTCGCTCTTGCATCCTTGGTCAATTTGTTGATTACCACCTACCAAGGTAGATCGACGGAGCCCCGCTTCGCGGGGCTCCTATTTCTGTGAGCAAGGTTTAAAGTAACCTAACACGAAGGGGATGGCGGGGTCTTTCAGACCCCGCCATCCCCTTCTAACCTAACCTGTCCGAGTCGGGGTGCCCCCAGTCGCGAGCTCGCTTCGCTCGCTCTTGCATCCTTGGTCAATTTGTTGATTACCACCTACCAAGGTAGATCGACGGAGCCCCGCTTCGCGGGGCTCCTATTTCTGTGAGCAAGGTTTAAAGTAACCTAACACGAAGGGGATGGCGGGGTCTTTCAGACCCCGCCATCCCCTTCTAACCTAACCTGTCCGAGTCGGGGTGCCCCCAGTCGCGAGCTCGCTTCGCTCGCTCTTGCATCCTTGGTCAATTTGTTGATTACCACCTACCAAAGTAGATCGCCGGTTTTGCAGCAATTCGTTTCTGGCACTGACTTTTTAGAATGAGAAACGAAATTCCGATTTTCATTATTCCGAAAAAATCATTTTATTCGGAATATTGAAAATCGGAATTTCGTTTTTCGGAATGAGAACTCATCGAGCATTACATTTTTCGAATATGTGAAAATCGGAAAACTAAGAAATCGGATATACGACTTTCGGTTTAATAAATTTCGTGATTCTTAATAATATTGTAATTTTTAGGTATTATGATATTCGGAGTTTTGAAAATCGGAATACCGAAATTCGGAATAAAATATTTCGGAGTATTTGGGTGTTCCCACATGTAATACCTACTTAAAAATTACAATTTTAAATCGCAACTACAAGTAAATGTATGTTTAATGTAGTAGAATCAAATTTCTAGCCTCTCAACTAAATCACTTTTTTTTCCTCTTGTAGATGCACCGCGGCGTCTTAGTTCTGGTTTTAGTATATGCACTTGCATTGGCGAATAATTTCCCATTTTTGTTTTTTAGAATAAACTCAACATTTATAACAAAATACGTGTTTGTTTTTTGTACAAGCACACACATCACACATGACATCTACGAATAGCTTTGAGTTGCCATCCCCATTGGAACTTTGATTTTCTATTTTAACCAAGGTATATATAGATTTAAACCAAGGTATATTAATCGCTTTAATTAAAACAAAATGACTGTAATACTCAATAACGAAAATTTTCGTTAAGTACTGACGAAGTTCCCCGCGCTCTTCCTCGGGGACTTCAACGCCAAAAATGTGGCCTGGGGTTCCCGGTTTACGGACGTTGTGCGGGGCACAAGGCTCGAGCACTGGGCCCTGGCGCAGGGCCTGGTCATCGAAAACCGGGGTTCTGTCCCCACGTGCGTGCGGTGGACGGGCGAGTCGGTGGTGGACGGGGTTATGGGACATCTCGCCCACGAAAAAACTGGCCCACCGGCCAGATGTCCCCTTTTTTAAATTTGCATGGGTAGATTCGCCCGGACCATTTTAGTGGAACGGGCCAGATGTCTCCTATTAAAAAGTGAAGGGATATTTCGCCAAAATCTCAAATATTAGCAAATGATGATTATTAAAAAAAAAACATTATTATAATACACACTTGTAGTTGATGAAATATGGCACCTTCAGGTTTCCTGAAAAATGATGTATACCACAGCATACATTGCCAATTCCTGTACAAATCAAAATAATAATAGAAAAAGGTCTTAATGCTTAGAAATTGCCAAACACGTAGAATATGATAGTCTAGTTGGCAATTCTTAGGACTTTTACAAGTGATGAAACACAGATAAACCTGGTATTTCATGCATAACACAGACGTTAGCATGAAACTCAGTCTAAATCGACCTTGAAAAACCATTGTCAGAAAATGGCCAACAATATCATAACGGGATGAACGAGAACGGGCCGGAAACAGCTTTTTCTATAGATAGCTCATAGTGAACTTTGTGATTTGTCTAGGTTAGGGAAAATCAGAAACAATGCAACATTGCTTTCTTTTATTTCTGGGACGTGACTGGGAAGAAGTTAATGCCCTCATGCGAGCTGCAGCTAGGCCAGGGTTAAAAAAGCACTTGCATTCGGTTCATGTGGGGTAGAGGGTGCAGGTGTGCTGGGTTTCGTGGAGTTGGAGGACTAGTGGGAGTTACCGGAGGTGACAAAATGTCACTCAGTACTGGCACCATCTTACAATTCGGTTTAGGGAAGGGCTGGAAAGTTTTGAAAATTGGTACGTGTCGAACATTTTGGTTCTTTATCATTGCCTAAAATATTCAACCTGTCCGTAGGACTTCTTTGGAAGGAGCAGAAGAATACCGTTTGTTCCCACTAGTTCTACTGACCAGTTTTATGGTAGAACTAATGGGATTATTTTTTCACTAGTTCTAAGATATTAGTAACAAAATAGTAGAACTATTGGGATTTTCTATTCCCACTTGTTGTACTGAACTAAATCTAGTAAAAGTGTCAGAAAGCGTCGACGCAGCACCATTTCGCGGTGTTCCTACTTCTGGGTGGTTTAACAAAAAATAACCACGAAGGGGATGGCTGGGTCTTCCAGACCCCGCCGTCCCCTTCTAACCTAACCTGTCCGAGTTGGAGTGCCCCCAGTCGTTTTTACGACATTGTTTTTTCTCAGTGCACCGTAGAACTAGAACTGTTCTACTGTTCAGTAGAACAAGTGGGAATAGAGAATCCCAATAGTTTTACTATTTTGTTCTACCATATAATATCGTAGAACTAGTGGGAAAAAAATCCCATTCCTTGTACCATAAAACTGGTCAGTAGAACTAGTGGGAACAAACGGTATTCTTCTGCTCCTTCCAAAGAAGTCCTACGGACAGGTTGAATATTTTAGGCAATGATAAAGAACCAAAATGTTCGACACGTACCAATTTTCAAAACTTTCCAGCCCTTCCCTAAACCGAATTGTAAGATGGTGCCAGTACTGAGTGACATTTTGTCACCTCCGGTAACTCTCACTAGTCCTCCAACTCCACGAAACCCAGCACACCTGCACCCTCTACCCCACATGAACCGAATGCAAGTGCTTTTTTAACCCTGGCCTAGCTGCAGCTCGCATAAGGGCATTAACTTCCCAGTCACGTCCCAGAAATAAAAGAAAGCAATGTTGCATTGTTTCTGATATTCCCTAACCTAGACAAATCACAAAGTTCACTATGAGCTATCTATAGAAAAAGCTGTTTCCGGCCCGTTCTCGTTCATCCCGTTATGATGTTGTTGGCCATTTTCTGACAATGGTCTTTCAAGGTCGATTTAGACTGAGTTTCATGCTAACGTCTGTGTTATGCATGAAATACCAGGTTTATCTGTGTTTCATCACTTGTAAAAGTCCTAAGAATTGCCAACTAGACTATCATATTCTACGTGTTTGGCAATTTCTAAGCAATAAGACCTTTTTCTATTATTATTTTGATTTGTACAGGAATTGGCAATGTATGCTGTGGTACATCATTTTTCAGGAAACCTGAAGGTGCCATATTTCATCAACTACAAGTGTGTATTATAATTATGTTTCTTTTTTTTAATAATCATCATTTGCTAATATTTGAGATTTTGGCGAAATATCCCTTCACTTTTTAATAGGAGACATCTGGCCCGTTCCACTAAACTGGTCCGGGCGAATCTACCCATGCAAATTTAAAAAAGGGGACATCTGGCCTGTGGGCCAGTTTTTTCGTGGGCGAGATGTCCCATAACCCGGTGGACGTTACGTTCGCCACCTCAGACCTGTCGCCGCGCGTCACCGGCTGGCGCGTTGTGGAGGAGGTGGAGACCTATTCCGATCACCGGTATATCCGGTTTGTCGTCTCCGGACCTCAGACGCGCCGGTCCCAAGTGGACGGAACCCTAGTGGTCCGCGATGGGCGCTGAAGCAGCTGGACCGGGAGGTATTCCTGGAAGCCTCGATCGTGCAGGCCTGGGTGTCACCACCGGATAGGCCTGCCGACATCAACGACTGGGCGGAGTGGTTCCGGGAGGCCATGTCGGATATCTGCGGCGTGGCCATGCCCCGGGTCCGGCAAGGACGCGCCCGGCGTCAGCTGTACTGGTGGTCGAACGAGCTGGCAGCGCTGCGCGAGGCGTGCGTTGCAGCGCGACGCCGGTACACCAGGTTCCGCAGGCGCCGCACCCGACCTCCGGATGCGGCGACTGTAGAGGCGGAGCTGCGCGAAGGCTACAGGGCAGCGAAGACCGTCCTCCGTGACGAGATCTGGCGGGCCAAGGAATTGGCCCGCAAGGAGATGGTGGAGTCTCTGAACGAGGACCCATGGGGCCGGCCCAATAAGTGGGGCTGGGCTCCCCCGTTGATGCGGAGTCTCCGGCCTCAGTTCGTGGAGGAAGTGATGAGCGCCCTGTTCCCATCGCGAGGGAAGCATACTCCCCCGCCTATGGCTCCGTCTCCGAAGGAACCTGACGGTGAAGCTGGCGCAAACGCGGACCACAGCGACGACGACGTCTACGACGCTCCGGAGGTGACCGAGGTAGACCTGAGAGTGGCGGTGCTACGGCTCAAGGTCAAAAATATCGCCCCAGGACCCGACGGCCTGCCAGGAAAAGCCTGGGTCCTGGCCTCCGGGACTCTCGGGCCTCGACTGGGGGGGCTCTTCAGCGCGTGCCTGGAGAGGGGCCAGTTCCCGCTTCGTTGGAAGACGGGGAAACTGGTCCTCATCCAGAAGCACGGGTGCCCTGCGGACTCTCCGTCCGCATTCCGGCCCATCGTGCTGCTCGACGAGGTGGGCAAGCTCTTTGAAAGAGTAATTGCAAACCGCCTCGTCGGGCACCTGAATCGGGTGGGTCCGGACCTTGCGGAGAGCCAGTTTGGCTTCCGCAGGGGGCGCTCGACGGTGGATGCCATCATGCGCTTGAGAGCCGTCACGACGGGGGATGCAGTGGCCCGGGGCAGGGTCGTCGTGGCGGTGTCTTTGGACATCACCAACGCCTTCAACATCCTGCCCTGGAGTTGCATCAGGGAGGCACTCCGGTATCACCGGGTGCCGACCTACCTCCGTCTTATAGTCGAGGACTACCTGACGGACAGAGCCGTCAACTACCCCGGTCACCGGGGAAAATGGAACCGGCGAGAGGTGTCGTGCGGTGTTCCACAGGGATCGGTCTTGGAGTTCTTTCCCTAATCTTCTTCAGAGTTTCGGTCATATTTGAGTAATCACTAATTTTACTTGGTGCTTCGTTCGTACAATCACAAGACTGATCACCACTGGTGGTACATTTTCTGAATTTGTTTGCAACGGCACTCGTTTAGAAGGTGAGTTAGTTTCTTTCATTTCTGTTCGAATTATTTCCAGGCACTTGAAGCATTTTATTAAATGTTTATGCATCCTGTTTACGTTTCCTATAATTCACACTCGTAAGTATCAATTTGTTGTAGTTAAACAAACACGCGCGTGTGCTCTTTATGACGAAAATCTATGCACTGCTAGGACATGCGGCGCAGGGGGATAGAGAGCAAGACAAACAAAAGAGACAAAAGAAACGGGACAAAAAGAGAGCGGGATAGGGCGCAGTGAGAGCCACGATGCTTGCGCGCTGCTTTGTCTTGACATTGGAACTAATAATAATGTTATATTGTTGTGTTTTGGAAAGCCTTATTGACATTACTAGTCATTTTGAATGGAAAAAAAAACACCCAATACGCAATAAATATAAATATCCACCATTTTGAGTAAATATCCGATAAAAACGGATGAATACGAGTATTTATCCATTTCGGATAAATACTCGAGTATTTATCCTCTGAGTATTTATCCTCTGCCCATCACTATGTGCCACAGATTAATTAATTTTTACCATTTTACGGAGCGCGCGAGCGTCATTGAAAAATTTTCATTTTGCAGTTTGCAGTTTGCTTGTCCCATCTAAATATTTGGATCAAATTACGCTGAAACACGAACTATTTCAACAGGAATGGCGATTGTGGTTCATTAGTGCAATTTATCATTAGATTTTCTGTGACTGTTGAGGTTATTTCTGTTTTGCTAACATCAACAGATAAAAAGATGGTGATAGAAAAAGTCCACGGTCTTGAATCTACGGGAATGAGTCTCAACGACAGGTTTTCGATGCTAGCAGAAGCGGCACCGGGTCGTGTTGCTATGCAGAGGAAAAGAAGAAACTCTGCGAGCTCCATTATAAGCCAAAATTACAACTACAGTGACAAGTTGATCGAGCAGGTCGCACGCCGGTTGGAGAAACGGGTAAATAACACGACTTCTATGTATTTAAAGAAACATATGGCTAAACAAACGTATTTTCTTTCGAACTCATGAACTTTTGGTAACTCGGTTTGTATAAGTTGATAATGTTCAATGTAAAATCAGATATTTTGCTTTCTTTGACCTTGACTCCATAATTTCTTTAACCTGTTGTTGACGGTACAATCGAATGTAATGTTTTGATATACCTAGTATTTCAGCTTTGCGCACTTGCTTCTCGACTTAAATCTAGAACTACTGAGCTGCTGAGCACTATTATCCCAAAACAATTCTTATTTTCACATGCTGCAATTATAAAATGCAATGCATTTAAATCTACACAGATTCGAACTATACTACTAAGGCGATTGTAGTATCCTGGTCCTAGTTAATCATAAGACGACCCACTGACCGAATGCCGTAAAACACTAGTCTGATTTCCACCAAATTCTTCACCTCTTCGCACTGCTAAACTTGCTTGATCATGGAGCTTGCTGAAACTGGATCATTATGTGTATTATGGGGTTTTGGCTGTTCATAGTGACAATTAAAAAGTAATAGTGCTTATAAAAAAAAAAAACAAATTTGTGAGCACTTTAAAGTTTGAAATTGCAGAACATTGAACATTCCATAGTTATTTTGCTTGGGCAGAAATGGCGATAATAACATTTTATGGCAATGGGAGTTAGAGCATTTATAACTCATTTTCAACCAAATTATTGTGTACTTCGTCTATCTCAATAAGACAAGTCTTTAATTGTAATTAAATGTATTTCTTTGGAAGATATAATGGTGCCAAATCAAAGAGAAACATAGATACAATTTAACAAAAAGGGATGTAACATGGCTGGTAGAGTTCGATTCAAACTTAATGGCGGTTCGGAAGTTAGCTGCGAGTGCAGTTGCGCGCAGGTACAGTCAAGTTGACAACAAACATATACCGCGTCGCGCGAGTGCGAGTGAGACAGAGGGTGCGCGGGATGTGCCCCGCCCGTCTTCACCCCGCTGATACCCAAAATTGCGTTTTGCGCATCGGAACGCACGATGTTCCGAGCCGCCATTAAGTTTGAATCGTACTATAGCTGACCAGCAAGTGGACAATGATAGTTCATTTGTGTGATTGCCATTACTTCTGGCATGGTGTTAAAGCCTGATCAATGACAAAGTGTTATCATAAAGACAATCAATTTCCATAGGAAACAAGCAATGTAATTTTGAGATAAGATCTATGTAACTACATATAATAATTTATGTTTGCATATTATTATCAAAAAATCAGCCTATAACCTATAATGTTCTCACTGCTGGTACACAAGCCTCCTCTAGAGGATTTGTTCATGTACCCATATCATTATTATACAATCAACCCCCGAGTCCCTTTTTAACCCCCAATGGAAAAAGAGGAGTGTTATAAGTTTGATGTGTCTGTCTGTCTGTGGCACCGTAGAGCCCGAATGGATGAAGGGATTTCAATTTAGTTTTTTTTTTTGTATTAAAGGTAATTTACATGCGAGTGTTCTTAGACATGTTTGATAAAAATTGGTTGAGCCGTTTGAAAGTTATGGGGATGAAAGTGGGGAAGGGTAACCGAAGGTTTGTAAATAAATCAAGTGGGGTTTCAAATGAAAGCGCACTGAAAAGGAAAATTGACGACTTAATCGAGAGTGTTCTTAGCATCGTTTGATGAGAAAATTGGTGCTGGGAAAATTGGGAAATGGAAATCCGATTGTCAAGTGAGAGTGTCAATTGACAATCGGATTCAAAGTTTCCTTTAAAAAGTAATAAATAATAAACACAAATAACAAAAATACCTCGCCTTGGGGGACCGGAAAAATGATTTATTATCTACGATTTTTCAGGTATGGGGTTTTTTAAATTTTTAATTTAATTTTTTAATGCAAATGAATGAATCAGTTTTCTTTCCCTATACTTGCAGCAAGGAATGAAGCAGCGTCTAGGTTTCCCGCAGGGTGGCGGCCTGCGCCGTTTCGGCAGCGAAAGCAGCCTGCCGGGGCTTGTTAGATCCAACAGTTTTGGCAACCTGAGCCAACGCAGTGTCAAGAGTAGAGTGAGCTGGAAGCAGTCCAATAATAACCTCAGGTTTGTACTGTATAACAGACCTAAACATCATGCCTTTACTTCCCATGGACTAAGGCAGAGGTGTAATAATTATATTGTGCCTGTTATTTAGTACCATGTAGTATGACGCGAGCAACAGCCAACCAACACAAATCCAGACTCCATGGTTGATACTGAGGAATTCCTGAAGGATGAACCTCTTACCATAAAGACAGCACTTCCAAGATTGAATCTTTGCTTATAAAACTACTTGTTTGGGGTGGGTGTGATCTTCCTCCTAGCAGTCAACACCGAAGGCAGAGGAAAAGCACCACAGGTTATCTGTATCCTGCGATGAGCGGTCCTACAGGCGATGGTAGGCCTTACAAAGGCTGCTTGCGAGCTGATCAGTATCCTGTCGGAATTCGGCGCCAAAAGGTTTTTATTATCTTCTGTCAGTGCGCCAAGGATTTCTGTTCCTTTTAAATGAGCTAGCTCCATCTTAGGTGTCATCTTTGCTTCTGCGCTCGTAGAACAAAAGTGCAGGAAGAGTTGCTCAGAGAGGGTCAGGAGGTGGACCATGGGTAAGGACGAAGCTCCGCATTCATAGCCTGCTTCATCTTGTATCCCACCGAACTAAGCTGGATCTGTAACTGGTTTATTCCAGAAATCGCCACTGACTGAGCTCCGTCGCCGAGGCTCCTATTTTCCTATTTAATTTTATAATAACTGCTGGCGGGGAAAATTTTCACCAGGCTTAATTACTTGAATAGTGGGGATTTCTGGTTTCAAGTCACCACTGTTGGGGATTTGTCAATGGGGATTTCTGAAATAATCACTGTTACTGCATTCAAACTGATTGTTCCTATTTTCTTGTAGTCGATCAGCATCAGTCAGTAACCTGTACCGCACATGGCGCGAGAAGTCACAGCGGCGCGGGTTCCGTATGCGGGGAAGAGGTCAGCGAGCACAACGCGGCCGATTCACACGGTATTTAACATTAACTCTGGTTTCGCTTTACTTTGGTCAGCAGTTATCCCAAGGGATCGTTTAAAAACAAGAGTGTCTTTCAGTTGTCTCACGATGTGTTACATCTGACGTCACACCTTGGTAATAAAAACATTTTTTTTAATTTTTTAAAGAAGCTAGTAGATACGTGAGATACGGCCATTTTAGTTTTTTAATTAGCCCACAGACCAAGTAGAGGCTCAGACGGCAATCTTCGAACAAAAAATTACGCCAATAGGAAAGCGCAAGAATAGAGATTGACAAGCACAGATTATACAGAAATTCTTGAACAGGTCAAATGAAACGACTTTTTAAAAATCATTATTACGATTTTAGATACAGGCCTTTTGTCTTTTCCGTATTTGGACCTCAGGCTTTTGTCACAGATATTTTGTTTTAATCATTGCACTGTTAGTCAACCATATGTCAGAGCAATCATTACTTGAACTATTATGTAATGATTGTTCTGACATACGGTTGACTGTAGATTATAAGGTAAAACAGGTCTAAATAAAATAAAGAAATATACATCAAGTTTTTATTTTTCTAATTATTGTTTTCAAAAGACATAAGATTAAACTATGCTACTTATACTAAAAAGACAGCAGTAAAAATATTACAAATTACTGGAACAAGTTAGAGGCGAACCTAAATTCAATAAAATCAAAAGAAAATCCAACACAAAAAGCTTCTACTCGGTGGCAGAAGACTTAAAATAAAATATTGATTAAAATAATAAGATACTTAGATAAATTTCATAACCACAGAAATAATACTTACTCAAGGAAGCACATATACATACACTTACACATAACATAACAAATTATAACAGAATATATAAAATACAATACATAAAATAACACCTATGCTATGTATGTACACATGAATGCAATAAAGAATTTGAATTTGAGTATCTCACAAGCTTAAATATCCTTTGAATATTTAAAAACATTTCGGTTTTTAAAACCTTATAGCAGTTTTCATTTTCGTTTTTCATGGAAGCTGCCATCTAAACTATCTTCATTCTTATAATTTGGTGAGCCTCGGTATCTGAAATAATAATAAAAAATTGTATGTACATTTTTGAATTTGCTTTCTTTAACATTACTTTTGCTGAGCAAAAAGTACTGTACTTGCTACTAATATTATAAATGTGTTTGTTAGGATGGATGGTTGTTTGTTACTCTTTCACACAAAAATGACTGGACGGAGATTTGAAAGAAATTTGGTACACAAATATTTTATAACCTGGATTAATACATAGGATAGTTTCCATCCTAATTTTATGTTCCCATAGAGAGATGTACAAAAACTCTTCTTCCTGCCTTTATCCCATTTTAGTTGGGGTTACTGCAACACATTCTTTTCTTCCATTCTCCCCTATCAGATGTCACAGTATCATTTACTCCTTTTTCGTTCATATCACTCCTTAGACAATCCATCCATCTTTTCTTTGGCCTTCCTCTTCTTCTCCATCCATCAACATTGTGATGTATAAAAACATT
The DNA here is from genome assembly GCA_950005045.1 of Agrotis exclamationis. Classification (NCBI taxonomy): domain Eukaryota; kingdom Metazoa; phylum Arthropoda; class Insecta; order Lepidoptera; family Noctuidae; genus Agrotis; species Agrotis exclamationis. The sequence continues at coordinate 20,449,606 of OX465435.1, read as the reverse complement.
ATAAAATAATAAATACAAGAGGCAGTAAGTACTATGATCCTTACCAGTTATCAGATGGAACCAACTCTTGATATGTTATTGGTTACAGGAATTGAAACTGAATCTTACGACCGAGACCACTCTATTCAGTTTAATTCCATTTATTTCAGGTTGCCAGCCGCAATGACAGAGTTAGGGTTTCCTGAAATGAATTGTGATAATGATATTAGGAAAAAAATATAGTTATCAATAATATTATGGTTTAGTGACTCTTACAACTGACAGGTTTCCAACAATATGCATTATTTAAGTGTGCGAGTAGAAATTATCGATGAATTACTTTCAGATTATATTTTATGAGCTTTGGTTATCTTGCTTGATGAGAAAAAGTGCAATGGGCAGAAGGACAAACAGAATAAGCAATACTATGTATGTGCTAACATGCGAGTGCATATAATGGGCAGTATTCATTGATATTCAGAAGATGTAAACAAATTTAAAACTTACTTTTTTTATATCAGGCGTATTGGGTAGTGCAGTAGCAATCTCTTCAGCCGTGAATAGAGTTGGATATGCTATTATCCGTGGAAGAGACTTGGTTCTGTGAAATTTATTGTTTCTCAAAATGTTTCAAAGTTTGAGAAGTTCATATAAACTATGTCGTTGTGTGCAAGGGATATTGATTTGACATATTTCTGGCTACTGTTACAATTCACAACACAAATCATTATTATAGTTCAATCTTGAGAGGATAATTTAACAAAAAAATCAAAATAAAACTTCACTTGACAGTAATGGCGACTGTGATGGCGGCGTGTTTGATTTTGTAGTCTTTGTTTGATTGGCTGAGCCTACTTAGTCTCTGATTGGCTGTTTTGACAATATGGCGTCTGGAACTAGGGCAAGCTGAGGGGAAAGCGCGGGGAAAGGGAGAGAGGTAGCTGTCAGTTTCTAGTATTGCAACCATAGACATAATGTTCATAGATTTTCCTTGAAGATTGCTCCCCGTGAATTAGCCTTGGTAATAAGCAAAACGACTTGTACGAATTTGTCTTTGATATATCCACAGGTAGACCTCAGCAAGGGTTTTTGGTGGACCATCCTATGAAATATTGTGCTATTTGACTTCCGTTTACTTTCACAGAAGCGATATAGAAAACCAAACAGAATTACTTTTTTTAGGAGAGGGGTACCACGTCAAAACGGCCTGCAACAAAGAAACCAAAATGGCTTCCAGCAACGAAGGGGGGTGCAGCAACGAAGGGGAGTCCAACAACGCAGAGGCGTGCAACAGCGCAGGGGAGCCCAGCAACGTAGGGGGGGGCAACAGCGTAGAGGGGGGCAACAGCGGAGGGGGGTGACACGGAACAATCAACAACAGAATAATGGCCAACAACAGGAGACCGGGGCTCAACTGAAACAAAGGCCTCAGGTGGCTCGACGTGGAGCGGCTAGAGGTCGGGGCAGAGGTACATATACTTCATTATTTATGTCAAAAACGAGCACAGGCCAATCTTCCAGGTTAAGCCGGGCTTCTTTAGGTTGGTCTGTGGATAGGTTCACATCAACATCTGTCATATCGAGTTTCCTCCGTGTCTCGGAAAGCACGTAAAGCCGTTGATCCCGGCTGTCATTTGTAGATCTTTGCAGTCGTTACTGTTAGGGACTTTACTCATGGCGCGACGCGATATCGAATTGCATCGATTGACGATATCGGTCAGATATCACACAAGCGTCCGCCCGAAGAAAATGTATGGACAATCGCTAGTGTTTGCTAATGAAGTCGCATGGATTGACGATATCGCTCACAGATCTCCTCGATATCGAATTGCATACAATGTACGTCCTAATGACAATGCATATGATTCTGTGTTCGAAATTCGATTGCGCAACTACTCGTCACTGGCGACATCTTTTGTCTTTTGTTTGCAGCGCCTTTATGTCGTAGTAGTAAGGTGGATTATCGTAGTTTACGGACGAATTGCATCGGATCGCTCCATTAGTAAATACGTGCGACTTAAATCGGCAATCGACTCGATACCGCACGAATCGCGTCGCGTCGCATCGCGCCATGAATAAAGTCCCTTAGTCAGAAGCTCATAAGTCTGACAACCACTCATACGATGGGGTATCGTATTGCCCAGTTACTGGGTTGTGGAGGTCTGGGGGGGTATTACAATGTCCTAAAACCAGGCTTATTCCTGCGAGTGAAAGTGACAGAGCTATACAAGTCGTCTAGCGCCATCTCGTTCACTCACAGGAGTAAGCCTGGTTTTAAGACGTTGTAATACCCCCCTGATAGGCAGTCGTTCAGTGTAAAATACTGATATCCAACTGCATCTGGTTCGACTGGAAGCCGACCTCAATATAGTTGGGAAAAGGCTCGGCAGGTGATGTTCATGTTAAAAAAGAGGCGGATGTTAAAATAAGTATAGTTCTTGACTCTGCAAAGTTGAAGACATTATGTATGAATGTTGATAGCTTAAAAAGTGCCTCTAAAAAATTATCAGGTAACATGCTGTTTCTGTTAGTCTCGTCTAGTTTCTGCCTACCTCCATGGAGACGAGACGTATGACTTAATAACTACATTATTATAAAACACGGTTCTAGCGTTTGTCTGAATGTTTCCGATGAACCCAAAAACGTATCGTCTAATCGTCTATCCCGTAACGACGCATTGTATGTCAGTGGCGATGTCGGGGCCGTTTGTTACGAAACTTGCGCACAGCTAAGGAGTGGGATCCCCGACAGGAAATTCCACTCCTTAGCTGTATTTCCTGACAACCACAACCCTGGGGTCTTCAAGTCAAGAGAATAGATTACTTGTCTAGGCAAGCGTGCTTCACTTCACAAATAAATAAATAAAAAACTTACCTGAAAATGCTTGTTATGCCACTTTTTTTTTTCTTTTTTTTTACGTGGTAAAATCATCAAATGAGTCCTCCCACCCAGGGCAGGGCGGGAGGGACTGTCAGACTTGTACTGACTAAAATCCACGGTGTCCTTCATTAGCCCTTTACGTTCCAGGGTCACGGTAATGGTAGGTATAAGTCCCGCGACACTTTGGACTTAGTACCTATTCCTCGAATATCACTTTGTCTCACTGCTTCAAAATTGTTCCCCAGGCCCCGTCACTCGCAGCCAAGCGCAAGCCAAGCTGCAGCTCACCAAGGAAGAGCTGGATGCTCAACTGGACCAGTACATGTCCTGCACCAAGGCAGCACTCGATGCGCAACTTGACGACTATATGAAGAATGCCATGGACTTAGTGGATTGAAAGGACCTGGCGCTGTCTAGAGCAGTGTGTGTTTGTGTATGTGAACAGCGGCCATATGATGAACATTTATATGACTGTGTCACAGGAAAACACAATAATTACTTTGTAAAATTCGCAGGAAAATTGGAAAAATTGTTTTTTTTTTTCTGTTTTTGTGAATAACTCCCCTTTACAAGTCTAGTAGGAATTTTCTTTAAAATACGAGCTTAAGTCAGGATTAGAGATCGAAATAAATGTCAGTTTCCAATATTCCTGCTTGTAAATACTTTTAGGTTACACTAGCGTCTGTGGCCGCGTTTATGGGCGCGTCGCTTCGGGCGGAGCAAATCAAACGCGTGTAAATCCGCTTCTGCTTGAACGCTCTGTACATCGCCGTGTGTTTGTGTTTCTGTTACGGGCGGCTCGCTCCGCCCGACGCGACGCGCAGCGCGTCCTTGAACGAAGTCCTAACCCTGAAGACTAAACTTTATGGCTTTTTTTTGTTGTGGTTCTGCGACTGCTTCTGGTATCAAAATTACTTACCTCTGAAATGATTTACACTTACACTATAAGTCCAGCCCCCCTAGCCAAGTCACAAGTCGCAAACGATAATCGTAAACGCTTGTTACTCCCCAATAGATTTTCAACTTTATAGCCTCGAGCCTAAAGTTGAAAATCTATTTAAGATTTCTGAGCGTTAGCGACAGGAATGATCGAAAACGATAAGCAATCTTCACTAGATCTTCAACGTTATAGCCAAGAACATAAAGTTGAAATCTATTAAAGCCTACTCAGCGTTTTGCGTTTATCGTTTGTAACATGGCTACAGGGCCAGGTTTCGTCATAATGTTCTCTTCCTATGTCAGTGATGTCCAAGTTAAACTTAGGTGTGTAATACATTAGTATTTGCCCAGAGCTGCTAGCATGAATATATCTGGTTACTTAAAGATTCACGGTGACTAGCGAATTGGTCAAACGCGCAGTGCGGCCGAATGCTATAATAATCATTAACCGTCGTGTGATATTTATGCTTCATTTTTAGCCTTCGATCAATAATAGCTCTAGATTAAGGATCACGAACAAAAAAGAGTTGCAAAAGTGGCCACAATTGCACAGACGTAAACATCTACATTTCTTAGAAAAATGTTCAATAGTATGAACAACCTCAATTTATTATAAACCTTAACACTCAAAAATAAAGTTTCATTACCATTGCAAAATGTGTTTATTTAAGTTCTTTCATCCGACAAAGGTTTAACGCTCACAATTTAAAAATGTTTCTTGGAGATAAAATGTCATCAGTACAAAAGTAGTCATTCTAAAATGATACTTAAATTCTAAACAATAAGGATTCGAAATACCGTCACAAAACCGTTTGTGGCGGTATTTTTTGGGCCGTTTTTGAAGCGTTCATCGGGAATCTAGTACTATTATTGATCGAAGTTTTTAGCAATAATTTGTTTGCATTTGTATCTTCAATCGTTAGGTTAGTGAGAGCACCCCATTTATTTTACACACGTACTTATAAAAGTCGACATAAAACTTTGAAAAATGTGTAGTTTAAATAAAAGTAAATAGTTTGAACATTTTTTGCGAGCTTATTTTGTAAGGAAAAGATATTCTAGGGTTAAAGCCAAAGGGCACTAAAAGTACCCGAAACTACCAAGCAGCCAAATTCAATCAAAATTGGTTTGGTAGTTTATGAGTTGATCTGTATCAAACGGATAAACAGTGGAATCATATTCACTACATTTTATTTTTATAGTAAAAAGATATTAACTATTACTAATATTAATAATTCAAAAAGTAGGATTCAAACTGACTACCTCATCCTAACAAGTTTGGTATGCTTACCGCTGAACTATTATGACTAAAAACAAGTTATTTTTTTTATTATGAATAAGATGCATTTACTTTTCTCTTTGCTATTTGGCGTGTATGGCTGATGTATGAATGTTGATGGAGCAGAAAGGGCATGTATGGAAATGGACAGATCTATTAAGTTTTTTAGTTTTTGCCTTACCCTCATGGGAAAAAGGCGTGTTAATGTACAGTAGGGATCAAAATTCAGTCCATTGCTTTGAGAAATTGCTAATAGATTTATGAACCTGACTGTACATAAGTGTCTTAGGGTCAATTTTCAATATCTGTGACATCCGTTGAGGATAATGACGCCCGATCTTTTACTACTAGTGCAACCATCCACTGACAAAAAATAAAAATATAAATTATTTTAATTACATCTAACTTAAATGAAATTAAAACAATTTATATTTTGGTTTTTTGTCAGTGGATGGTTGCACTAGTAGTAAAAGATCGGGCGTCATTATCCTCAACGGATGTCACAGATATTGAAAATTGACCCCTTATCATAGTCTTAATATTTGAAATGGAAGATTTACTATGCTTATCGTTGTAAATGCAAATTTTTTTATACCTATCCCTCCTTTAGAAATTTCTCGTGTATTGTGGGTGCGTTTACTAACATATAAACTAACAAACACCCAGACCCGGAACAACTATTTGCAGATCATACAAATATTTGTTCCGTGCGAGGATCGAACCCGCGACAAGCTGCGCAGGAGTCGATCACTCAGCCATTGCGCCAACCGTGCCGTCATTTATTTTATTCTGTTTTTTTTTTTTATTTGTTGTTATTGCCGCAACAGAAATACATCATTTGTGGAAATTTCAACTGTCTTAACTATCACCGTTCATAGAAATAGCGTGGTGACGGACAGACAGACAGACAGACGAATAGCGGAGTCTTAGTATTTTGACAACTAAATTTTCGGACCTCATTCAACAGTGGCGCCAACTGGTGCAATGAACGAAAATCGTAGCCCTCAGTGAGCCATTGCACTAATATTTTCGTTTTAAAACTACTGCTGTCATCAATTTTTTTTTCATTCAAAAAGTTCCCTTTTTCATGACGCCTCTGATAAACGCAACAAAATTAGAATAAGGAATAGGCTAATATTAATTACTGGTAAAGTTTTTATATGATTGTAAATAATTTATATCAATACTGAAACTCTTATAAAAACTAGGCTTGAAACGTATCGCCAAGTGTTTTTGACCAACTAGAAAAAATAAAATGGTCGTGCGTATATTTTTACGTTCCAAACTACAAATACTTGGCGAAATCTTGTTAAATACACTACAGCCAACCCTATGAGGGAATATAAGGCTGCCTGTCCACTGAAGCGGAGCGAAGCTGCGGAGCGGAGAAACGGAGAAATATTCACCAATTCAAATAAGATTGCACCTTTGAAGAGGAGCGGAGATTTAGTGCAATCCTATTGGTTAATATTTCCTCGTTTCTCCGCTCCGCCAGCTCGCTCCGCACCAATGGACAGGTAGCCTTAGTATGATGTTATTTATGAAGCAGCTTTTTCAAATACTATTATGTCTTAAGGAGTTTATCCACAACACCATATAAGTTTATTTGGCAAGCCTTAGGCACAAAATTACACTGAAAATTACGACAATACAATGGTAAAGGAAGAACACGAAAGTAGGTACTGTGTGCCAAATAGGCTCAGTTCAGTTTTTTTTTTTTAAAGACACCGTGGATTTTAGTCAGTACAAGTCTGAAGTCTGACAGTCCCTACCGTCCTGCCCTGGGTGGGAGGACTCATTTGATGATTTTTCTTATGTCCGTAAGGATTGAGGATTCACTTTTCATATCTTAATTTGGTAGTGACATCTCTGTGCCTGTAGCATGTGCAATTTTCTATAGAAAATCTGATTGATACGTTCCTAGCATGGTCATGGTATGATACGGTGTAGTTTGCAAAACTATGACCATAACTTAGTCTATTAAAAATGTCCAAAATAATGTGAAGTAGAATATATTCTAAGAGTTCTGACTAACGTATAATATTCATAAGTTTCTGTAAATAAGAACAATATTTTGGTACATTTGAGGTACTTTTCTGACAACAACCGTAGTGCAGCACTAAAGTCGCTCAATTGCTAACCGAAAAATATAGTGGAACTTCAAAACCAGATGTATCCACCTGTTTTTGAGGTTCCGTAGTTAAAGGAAGGAATTTCTCCTGGATTGTGGGTGCGTAAACATTTGTACTCGCAGCAGCGCAGTTGTCATATTTGTTTGTCTGTCCGTCTGTTGGCACCACACAGTTGAAAATTATAGGGTAGGTGTATCTAGACTCCTAATCACAGGCGACCGATGTCTGTCAACACATTAGGCAAAAAAGTCTTAAGTTCGTATTAGTTTCGACCACTCCTGTGAGTCCCCTCGTCGCACTGACCTTGAGTTAGCCAATTAGAACGCAGTACCCCGTCCCCCTCGCTTGCGTCGTACCTCAGCGACTTTGCAGAAAATTTTCGTTAGTCAGATCGTGCATGAGGCGTCTAGATATAAATGGTCGTTGGGTAGGTGTCTTCTATACACGGTGAATTTTCCAACTGGTCGTGGATGATATCCGAAACTTTGTTAATCTTTGTAAGCGACACAAACGAATAGCGTTAAAAATAGGGTGTGATTTTTTTTCCAAAATCTGTGGGTTAGATTCTTGGCTAGGATTATTGATTTTTTTAAAATCCAATGATGAAGTTTTAGTTTTCGTCAAAATCGGCCTCGAGAGTCCTTTCAGTATTTTTCGATATTCCTCATAGTTTCGGAATATTCATCTACTCCCAATTGGAATATTCACCCTGTATACCGAACCTCAGTTTATGGTCACATTCAAAATGGTACCTCTAACTTAAAACCCATGCATACATTTAATTAAATTGCTGTAAAACTATGTATTTTTTTTTCAAAACTAGTCTTAGCTATTCATTCATCCAAAACTTTAGAAATTTAATGTAAATTCACATATTCTTCTTGGCAGCCTATCTAATATGATTGTTCCTGTAAAGTCGTTTTAACAATGAGGTATGTGTTTTCCTTCCTTGCCTTACCACGCCTTGTTGGTCGATTCCTAGATGCAGGAAGTCCTCTGTGCTTCAATTTGGGCTAAAGCTTCAACGTGGGGTTACGGGGAAGTCTTTAAGGATTACCGCGGCTCTTAAACACTAAGGTTATTTAAATAACAGAGCGGGTTTTAGTGGTATAAGTCTGACAGTCTCTTCCAAGAGAGGGAGGAGTCATTTGATGGTTTGACTGAAAAGAAATGCTTCAACTAACATTTTACGTCCATCTTTGTTTTGTTTATATCATCTATAAAATATACCATCATCAAAAATGCTGGGGCATCCAATATTGCCCCAACTAAAGTTCATAATTATTGTTCATAAAGTTGATAAGTGAATACCCTTATAGTAGGGATTTATTTCTCAAAGATGGGGAAGGTAATTGAACTAATTAAACTAATGGCGCTAGTATATCTCGTTCTACACATCGTCATTGGTTGATATCTGTCAATGTCATTTTATATTTCTAAACAGTCTCATTGGGTGCGTTTATCCGATACAAAATCTGGACAGTCAGAGAGAATATGCTGAACAGTCAGCTATGCTGACTATTATCGGCTGAAACCATGCTGAGGTCAGACGAGAGTGAAGTTAGCAATTAGAGCTTGAATATTCCGTCATTTTACTTTTTGAGTTTGTCAATGTCAAACTACCGGATAGTTGTAAGTGTTAACCGGCTATAGGGCTACACACGGCTTGCCATACAATTCAATGGACCATCACCCACGACGAAGATGGAATATATTTCATATTTTCGTATCTTAAGATAGAGAGCGATATAAGAATTTATCATCGTAAGATAACATCTTAAAATAAAATGTTATAGTATCTTAACCGTGTGTAGCGCCCTTTATAATACCACGTATCTATCCAATCTGAATATAGCCACTTATCATTTCTCAGCCTCCTCAGACTATGATGTTAAGCAGTCGCCATTTTTCTTTTAGTGCTAACAAGATTTTGTATCGGCTAAACGCACCCATTGATTAGATTAGGACAGCTATGGTAGCGCCATCTACGATGAGCTTTAACAAGCCTCCCCTACAACTTATTTGTAGTGCATAGATTGTTTTTTTGTCGAGGTTTTTATTATTTAGTTTTGACAAAATGTTATCCTGATTTTTGAGATGAAAACTCATATTTTAGGATATAAAATCAAGCATCAATTATTATCACTTAGAAATTACGATGCTTTGGTTGGTTAAATCGACTAAAAATCATTTATAAAATGATTTGTATGTATGAAATTAAGATTTATCTGTTAAGTTACATACATCTTACTTACCATAGACTTAAGTAGTGGCCTCTGACATTAAGCCATCGACAATAGTTTTTTTTTTGTGTGCGTGTCCTTTTTTAAATTACTTTACAGAGCTGGATGATAAATAACAACTGCATTGTCAGATGTAAAATAATCTAAGTGCCAGTTTATTTTTGCCTTTATGAAAATAAGTAAAACCAATTAAGTTTCCTTTTCCGCCGCGTCCTAACGAAAGCGATCTGTTGTCCGGATGCCTTTGCATTCATGGAATATGTACTCACTTGGTCGGAGAACAGCGGGCTTATTCGCTAATTTTGACAGATGAAAGTGATCAACACTGAAGCGAGCTCAGTGACCAACCGAACATTCCGGTGTTTTGGTATTCAGTAACGCTTCTATGTCACGTGATCGTTCAGTGAATAACTAAAACTAGCGGTGCTTATTGACTTGAAATTGTTCTTGCACTAGTTATTACCCGACTTTAGGGAAGTTAGGGAATACGAAATGTCAGTTTTGACAGTTGGAAACTATACTCGGTGATCATCATTCTCAACTGTCATTAGAGATAGCGAATAAGCCCGCTGATAGGTGGGTGTTAGATTTCGTCCAACAATATAGGTGCGACGACGATCGCTTTAGTTAGGACGCGGCCTAAATGTTTTTCTTCACAGAAATATACTTTTGTCACCACATTTTTTTTTGTACTCATTTAGTGACATTGTTGTAATAAGTGATACCAATGAAAATGTAAAAAGAAGAAAATAGTCGTAAGATGTGATTGTGCATAATAAAGACTTAGAAAAACTATTGTTTTGTTTTACATACATTAAAACCTCGTGCCTTTTACCATGTGGGTAGGTAGAAAATACAGAACGGCACTTGCCACGATCTATACCCCCCTTAAATACTTTGTTTCTTTCATTATTATTATATTTTATTTAAAGATAGTTTCACGTTTGTCCACTATCTCGCCTGATGGTAAGTGAAGATGTGATCGACGGTGCAGCACGCTTGACTAGAAGTAACCTGTTCGCTCTTGACTTAAAGACCAGGGGCGTAGCTACCGCCGTATCAATAATATGGGGCCCCTGGCCCTAACCCAACCAGGGGCGGATTTGCAGTTCTAGCCGCTCTAGGCCCCACACATTGTGCCGCCCCTTTCTCAGCAACCATCATAATATAGACCGTGAGCCCTTCTTTTTTTTCTGTCACACTTGTTCTGAGTAAAATGCACCTGCACAGTATCCTTCAATAGCTCTTAACGTTCCGGGGTCATGGTAGCTCTTTAGTCCCGTGACCCCTGCAGGCTTTGGGGGCCCCGTCATCGTGCTGACAGCTCTTTGAGTCTACGCGCAGAACAGAACGCGCCTTCGACCTAGGCATGGTCCATGATCGGACAGCGAGTCGCTCATTACTCGCCGCCCGCATGCCGTCACGTCCGTCGCCGTGGGCGTCTACCACTGCGGCTGCGTCGTGAGGTGGATGCTGTTCTCTCCCTAACGCGTCCCGCCTCTTCCTTCGCTAACATGACTGCTTCGCAGGAGGCGTCCGCTTCCCACTCAGTCTTGCCCCGCAGCATGACCTCGAACAATGCCGGGCGTGAGAGGTCACCGCTTATCGCCATCGCAAGGACACGAAGGTGTTCTGCCGCGCGCGGGGCAGTCTTGCACCGTATGCTCCACCGTGTCCTCCGGGCGATCCTCGCAGTGGTGACACCCAGGCGTTTCTTCCTTCCTCATTTGACACAGGTACCAGGTGTCCGGTGAAGACCTGCATTAGGCGGTCGGTGAAGACGCCGTAACGCGTATCCAGCCACTCCTCAAAGAGGGGTCTTACCGCCGCGATTGCGGCGTGCCTGGACCTCGGTTGCGACACTCGCTCCCTCCATACGGCCCTGAAATCGCGCCGGAGCTGTTCCCGCCACGCTTCTACTAGTCGAGGCAGCGGGGATTCGCCCCGGCGTTGCGCCTCCACGCGCCACTCATAGGGACACACGCTGGAGGGCTTTCACCTCCAGAGATCGCGAGCCTTAAGATACTTATAATTATTAAGATACTTTGCATTTGAGTTATTTCTTTGTACATTGTTACCATCAGTGATTTTTTTACCACTCCTAATATCCGGCCGCCCCTTATATCCGCCCCTGCCCCCAACGTGCGTAAACAAAAATTAATAAAATGTTAATGATTTATTAAATAAAATAGTTATTTACTTTTACACAATTTATTTGTCTAATCTATCTCTGGTGTTTTTATTATTATTATTAAATATAATACCTACTGTTATAAGCGCGAGATTGTCTATTTGAAGTCCCGGGAAGATCCATACTGTTATCAACATTTCGATGCAAGTATTAAAATAACTCTGCCTAATTCCGACCTCTGGACTGATCAGTCGCATCTTGAATTTTTTTGATGACCTTTGTCCAATTTTTTGTTTATATTTCGGCGTAGATACAGAGAAATGCATTTTTTTCTTGAGTGATTAAGGGCCCTTCCTAAGGGCCCCAAACAAATTTTTATACGGGGCCCCGCCATGGCACGCTACGCCTCTGTTGCAGACCCCAAGGTTATATCAAAACGCTTTATGTACGTGAGGGATGTCCAACATACTCGTAAATAGGGTGTTAAAAAATCAACTGCAGGAATTTCGTGTGTGTACTCGGTATCAAAAACCAAGTAAATTCCAAAAAAAAATTTTGTATTTCGAGCATTTAAAAAAAAAAAAAAACAATTTCTTTTTCAAAATTACTTTTTTTTTCAAGCATTTTTCTTTTGGCCGATTTTTATGGCCAATAAAATAAGTTATTTGTAAGTATTTCGATAAATTGCCAATCCAAAGTCTGCAAAATGTGATGGGAAAGTTGGAATCAGCTGTGAACGCTACACACGGGTAAACGACCTCAAAGAGCAATCAAATTCATTAACATGGTAAAAAAAAATGTATGAAAAAAAATTTTTTTTTGAAAAAAATGCTCGAAAAAAAAATTTTTTTTGGAATGTATTTACTTTTTAATACCAAGTGCGCGCACGAAATTCCTGCAGTTGATTTTTTAACACCTTGTATATCGATGGCGCTTTGCCGTACGTCTAGTAGTCCGATGATGGAAAGGGCCAGGTGGAATAAAATTAAATTGTGCAGTTCCATCGTACACTCCGAAATGTTATTAATTATTGATTGATTCTCGCTCTGTGCTCTTGCGTGCTTACGACTTCTGGCCGTATTGGTCCAAATTGCACTACGCGTTGAAATCTTTTGTATGGACGCGTTTAAATAACAATGTGAGAAAAACAATTCAATGTAGAAATCTCACTTAGATCCAAAAGTAAGTTTAAGTTTTACAACTTCTACACTATTCCCGGGACTGTCTTAAAAGGTCACCGCCTGGAACGCATGGGGCATGAAGGAACGGAATGGAATTTAGAAAGTCTGACAGTCCCTTTCGCTCCAAACCACCCAAAAATAGTGTGAGGTTGACGTCTGTACATATACAGACGTCAAATTTCTTTAAATTTTCAACCGTATCACAATAGTGGAAGCAGGTTCATGTTCGATTGGTAGGATTTTACAGATTCGGGTAGGTTGACCTGCCGGCGTCAATAGTAGCTGAATCCGCATTTGGAAAAATATGGCTCTCGGAAAAAAGTCAAGCAAATCGTTGTGTATCAAAGGGGATGGCAACTGGGGAACTAATGGCGCTAGTATAGCTTGTTCCAAGCATCGTCATTGGCTCAAATCTTATAGGTACTTTAAAATAGTACTACCACATTGGTCGGATTAGGACTTAGCTATGGTGGCGCCATCTACAATTAGCTTTGACTGGCCTTCCCCAATGTCTCACACCTAACACACTCATATTTCATTCTCATATCAAAACACAACCGAAAAGCGATGATACTTTTATTTTATTGTACATATTATTTGTAACGGTACTTCAGGACGATCCAACTGTAAAATCCGTGTGCCATTTATAAAGTTATATTTAAAATGTGATGTTAGCCACAAAGTATTGAAATTATATCAATGCGTGCACGCATGCATGCGCGGACGCACCACGGGCGGGGGGAGGGGGGGGGCATGCGTGGGACGGTGGGGGCTACCGATCAAAGAGTTGAGCCGTAATGTTGTTGATATCAGTGAAGGGGCAAAAAGTCGGGTGGCAGACACCAGACACGTAATTTTTGTTAGGATTTAATTTAAATCTTTAGAGAACTATTGGCGCAGTGGCTGAGTGGTTGGAATGCTGCGCAGCGTGACGCGGGTACGATTCCCGCACGTAACAAATATTTGTATGACCTACAAAGAGCCCATCCCATGTCTGATTAGCCACTTTTTAGGGTTCCGTAGCCAAATGGCAAAAACGGAACCCTTATAGATTCGTCATGTCTGTCTTGTCACAGCCACTTTTTGTCGAAAGTATAAGAGCTATCCTGTTGAAACTTGGTAGGTAGATGTACTTATTATGTGAACCGCATTAGGATTTTCACACAAATATAAAAACAAAACAAATTTTGGGGGTGCCCCCCATACTTAGAATTGAAACTCAATTTTTTTTTCACCAAACCCATGAAATACATTAAAAATGATATTAAGGTTACTAATATCATTTTTTTCTAAACCGAACAGTTTGCGCGAGAGACACTTCCAAAGTGGTAAAATGTGACCCCCCCCCCCTGTAACTTCTAAAATAAGAGAATGATAAAACTAAAAAAAATGTATAATGTAGACCTCAACAAAAACTTCCAACGAAAATTGGTTTGGATGAGATACAGTTAGCAGTTTTTGAAATATAGTACATTTTCAAAAACCGCAAATATAACTTTGCCATTCACACAAACACTATGAAAAACAAAGTTATTTTTATTGTTTGTGTATATTACTTACTAATCTCAATATAATTATATCCCTAATCTATGCTTGCTACTACGGAACCCTTCATGGGCGAGTCCAACTCGCACTTGGTTAGTTTTTTTATTCTTTCCGTGCGTACTAGCGGTAAACGGTTGCGGTGCAGTGGTTGCCGTTTGACTGCTGCGTTGCATGTTGAAGGTTCGATTCAAGCACGCAACAATATCGTTACTTGTATAGGTGTATTTTATGATCTACACGCGTTTGGTTGTTTGTGAATGTCATGTTTACAAAAGCACCACGTTTTCGGCAAACGCTCCTAGTGATAATCAATGTATTTTATGTTTATTCTATATTTGATATTAATTATCTAGTATTCATGTCACAATCGCGTCTCAAGGCATCATCGCGAGGCCCCCAATCCGATGGCAACAACGTCGTCGGCCTACTGTGCCCTTTCTACCACATAATCTATGCCGGCCACTTCGTCTGCCAAGTCCCGTTACCCCGGTGGGAGTCCACAAGGCCGCAAATTAACGATCCGTCGTGTTTTGACTCAGCTGCGCCGGCGCATGCCGATATCCTCTGCCTTAAGAGATTAATGGCCGCCTCGCTTGTAAGTATAAACACTCGTGATCCTTTTATTGGTCAATGAAATCTTGAAATATGGCGACGGGTTTTGATTTTTAAAATGTATTTATTGTTTGGTTGTTTGTTTTTGAGATATTACTCATGTCATCAACACATTAATGTTAATGATTGAATGTTGGAGTGTTTATGCATGTATCGAGATTATCATAATTACTATTTAGTCAGTTAAATAGTCGGAAGCACGACTGCAGATCACGAGGTCCACGGTTTGATTGTCCCTTAGGAATTTCTGAGTAGCAGTTATAGAGTCTAGATTTGTGCCCTTCATAGTCTACTCTACATAGTCTCAGTAATCTGTGAGTACCACTGCACTCAAAATCAGCCAGTTTAAAGAGCAATCTATACATATAATAAATCTGTAGAAGGGTCAATTCTGTACATTGAAAATATTGAAAAAATAAATACCGGGGGTGTTGCTGGATCGATACCAAACCCAAATATGTGATTAAAAAAATTTTGTCTGTCTGTCTGTCTGTATATGCAGGCATCACGTGAAAACTAACGGTTCGATTTCGATGAAACTTGGTATAATTATACCTTATTATCCTGGGCATAAAATGGGATACTTTTTATCCTGGAAAAATACGTAGAAAAAAATCTTATTTTTCAGTTTTATTCATAGACGTTGTTCTGTAGAACCGCGAACACACGTTGCATTACCCGCAGTGGATTCAGCACCGTAACCTGTAGCGCCGAAAGTCGGATTTGGCTTGAACCGTTTGCGGCACACGCGGGCCACGCCTCCCCGACTCCTATATAAAGAGCCGCGTTCCGCGCCGCGCGATGCATGTAAATTCTGAATTTTGATGCGAGCGGACGTGTCCAGTGTAGCGAGTGGTCGTCTGTGGAATTAATATTGTATGTGTTTAATTTTAAACCGTGCTTTTCAGCGCGACCTGTTTTATTACTGTTCCGATCAGTTATTTGTAAATACAAGGTCGGAATTACTATGAAAAAAATACTTACTACAGGACGCGAGCTCAACAGCAGTAGCTCAATAGAGGGATCTCCTTAATTATTATAGGCTTAGCCGTATTTGGGTCCAATAGATATTTATAAGATGTCATTGTCAGAGTTACTCAAAATGGAGAAATAAACCATCCACGCGAAGACCGACATCCGCGCGGACGGAGTCGCGGGCGGAAGCTAGTCTAATATATAAAAATCAATGCCACTTTTCGTTGTAATGTTATAACTCAAGAACGGGCTCACCTATCCAAACCAAATGTTAAGTCTTTGTTCGAACTATTTAGAAATGCTTTATGTGAAGTTTGCACAAAATCGGACGAGCGGTTCTTAATATACCCGTGCGAAGCTGGGATGGGCCACTTGTATGAAGACTTGTATGAAGAAACACATTTGTTCTAAAATCAATAATGGTTAATTATATTTGAATTTTTTTATAACTCTAGCTGTTGATGAAAAAGACAGTCCATCCTCAGCCTCTGAGGGGTCTTAAAAGACACTTAATCAGAAAATTATAATATAAATTGCGAAACATTTCGTATATAAATATTTCACCCTACCTAATACTTTAATTGATAGTTAATTATCTAGAGTAGATAATTGATAAATAATACTTTTTTTGCATTACGAATCATGATGTAGTTAGTGGCCTTTTTGGTCAAAGTGAACATCAACAAACTCGGTAAAAGCCTATACCTAGTTTTAAAGATTACGTAGTAAGGCAAATACTTCTAAAGTCGTCAGCTGACTGTCTCAGACAACGAACTAAATGTATGATGTTCAACAAACTTTCTCTTCTACAACTAGCCGTCACTAGTTTTAGACTACAGTTCTAAACAGGTCTGCCCGGAGTCGAACCCACTGCCCGCTAGCTAATATGTACCGTAATGTCCACATAATTATGCTTATTGAGTGAATGATTTTTATTCTGTGAACTAAGATTTATCTTGTCTACGTTCATTAATTAATTACATACCATTTTATGCATTAGCAGTATGTTTGGGATCGGAACCAAGTTTGTCATTCATTCAAATGCGACACAATTTAAACTACTGACTTTGCGCTGATTTTGTAGTTGGAAAAACGTATAAATGTATATAATAAAGAGGAAGACACACGTTCCAGAGTCACGGTAATGGTATAAGTCCCGCGACCCCGGCAGGCTTTGGCCCTCTAGAGGGGGGCCCCGTCATCTTGCTGACGCTCTTTGAGGCGCGCGTGGAACACAATGCGCCGTCGACCCGGGCATGGTCCATGGTCGAGCGGCGAGTTGCCCATTTCTCGCCGCCCGACCATGAGATCAGAGGAAGAAGACATAATTATGGTTTCATAACTAAATTTTAAGCACCGTTCCTGAATAAAATCACAAACAAATTCCTAAAGCAGCGTTACCTCGATACTGGCTGTTCCGAGCTAAATTCCAGGACACTGCGATTATCTAAAGACGCATCATAACATTAAGCTGTTGCATTAGGTTGAAGTGAGGCCATCGCCCCACTAGTGGCACTATAAATTGACGCTAGACCAAGGAAGGACATGGCTACTATAACGTGATTTTATATTATACGCGTCTATTTATATTTTTATACTGTTGTGATTAGAATAACCTGTGTTCTATGCAATCCGTTCATAGGTAGAGTTAAGAAAACATTTCGTATCTTCTGTATCTAACCTTTCGCACACTTACCATCGTCTAGGGAACATAAATACTATCCTAAATTAGTTCTGTCCATTGTGGTTTGTAGGCGATATGTATGTCTGTACGTCCACCAGTCGTGAAAAGTTCTTTGACAGATCTGTCAATTTAGAGAAAGAGAGAGAAAGAGAGTGCCTAGTTTCTCTATTTCAGCATAATTATTATTCACCTGCCCTTATCCCTATTATATAATAATACAATCCATCCATGGTTTCATTGCTCTTACACAGCCACATTTTTGGACACAACTTTTGAGTCACCGGCGACACTTTCAGACTTCCTCTTTTACTGATATTTTTTATTTATTAAGCGTTAGGTACTCCAAAATAATGAGCATTCTCTGAGCCACTTGTAATATGTAGGATAAAGATTTCGAAGTACATACACAGATTTGTCAAAATTGTGAATACCAGTCTTATTAAGAGGTATTACTGTACCTATTACCTAGTAATAACAGGTCAGATAAAAAAAGAACAGAACGACTCACAGTCGGGGCCCCTTGGGAAGATTTGATTGGTAAAATTTGAATGGGCCCCGACTGTGAGTCGTTCTGTTCTGCTTCTTCCTGCTGTTCTGTTGGGCTTGTTTCTTTCTTTTTAGTTTTTATTTGAGTTAACTTTTTCACGTATTTGTCAAAATTAGTTTTTACGCAGTCGGGTTTTTTGTTTTTCTTTAAATTATTTTTTTTATTTAACACTTTTTAGTTACGATTCATTGTTCTCTTTTTATTTTTGTTTGTATATCGTTTATACTTGAAATAAAAAAAAAAACTTAAATCAACAAGTAAGAAAATTTGCGAGAATGATTGTTTTGTTAAACAACTTTAAATCGTTATATATCCTAAACTATTACTTAAAATGATAAAAGAAACCTAAAGATGATTTTAAAATACCTATTCAACGACACCCCACTTCACATAGTTCATCGACTTTTATTTTTTTCATTTTGACAATATGGCGTCTGGTTGTCGCTGTGGTGAATTTTGATTACTGTCATGCCTTTAGTGACACTCGCAAGGTTAAGACGAATCGATTGACGTGTGAATTATCAAAATCGGCCTACGCGTTTGGTCTCTAGAACGCCACATAGAAACAAACATACATACATACATACATACATAGACTGATAAACACATTACCCTCCTTTGAGTCGCGCAGTCGGGTAAAAAGGCAGTCATTCCATTTATAGTACTGATATTCAGCTTTTTCCGGTTCTTACAGAAACCAACTGCAACATAGCTGTGAAAAGGGTAGTCGGATGATGTACTAGGATGAGGATCTGACTGCCCTGCCCAAAGACCATATATCTAGACGCCTCATGCACGATCTGACTAACGAAAATTATTCTGCCAAGTCGCTGAGGTACGACGTAAGCGAGAGGGACGGGGTACTGCGTTCTGATTGGCTAACTCAAGGTCAGTGCGACGAGGGGACTCACAGGAGTGGTCGAAACTAATACGAACTTAAGACTTTTTTGCCTAATGTGTTGACAGACATCGGTCGCCTGTGATTAGAAGTCTAGATATAAATGGTCGTTGGCCCTGCCCTACTCAAACGTTTGTCATCTCACATGGAGAGCACAATCTCTCCTAATAGGTGCGAATTAAAGCCGCGGCTGTGTCATGACACCACAAATATTGCCCAACGTTACACTCACTTTAAAAGTAAAAGTTGGTGATGTAGTGTAGTTAGTCGCTGTTGAATAAATTGTAATACATTATAATACGGTCTTTTGTCAAAATTGCAGACACATTTATCTTTTGTGTAAAAATTAGGAGACGGTATGATAGTATACTGTGGTCGTAAATGTATTATGAACTCGAAATCGAAATGAGGTCATTCGGCAGTTTCATTTTTGATACAGAAAAAATCTTACAGAAACCTGGGAAAAGTTTAGAAAAAGGTTATACCCAACTCTTTTTTTTTTTTTTTGTAGATGTGCCTGTCAGGTAGCGCTCGTAGTGTCTGCTTACCCACCTTGGAAAAAAGCTATAGTTTACGAAGTCATGCTCCCTAAAAGTCAGGTCTGGGCTTAGTTTAGGCACCAGTCTCTCACAAATAAAGTATCTTTTCTGTACCTTTATCACAAACTAAGCTGTAACCTATGGTGGCCCAGTGGTATCGGCCTCGACTTACGAGTTGTTGGTCGTGGGTTCGAACATAGTCAGGCGCATTACTTTGTGTAATTTATTTCAACACCACCTGCTCTCAAAACGGTGATGGAAAACATCGTGAGGAAACTGGCATGTCCTAGAACCAAAAATTCGAAGACATGTGACATCTACCAATCCGCACTGGGCCCGCGTGGTAGATTACGGCCCACTCCCTCTCACAGAGAGGAGGCCTGTGTCCCAGACTCCCAGCAGTGGGAACATTTAAAAGCTGATGATGAAGCTGTAACCAATTGTTTTTATTTGTGGAAAGGAAATAAATAAATACTTTTTCTTTATATTTATTTAGAGGAGGAAATAAATTATTTTCAGCATAAACATTAACAAGAATAGAGAATAGATTGATCAACGTGAAGAGCTATAAACGTGTGTATCTATTGATCTTTGAATTAAATCAAGTGCTGAGTTCCCGCGAAAGTAGTCGGTGACAGCTATGGGGGCAGGGGACAGGTCTGAAGCCCCCCAGGCCCCGGGGTAAACGACCCGACGCTAGGCTCTGCGTAGACGCACCTAGCTTGAGTATCTAGACGTAATTGAAGTGTTTATTTACCTACCTTGATACTGGTGTAGGAATCTTTATAATTTAACTTCATGTTTTTCCAGAAATGTCCAGTTAAGGCGCGGTCGATCTCATATTCCCAAAATTGGTTTCTTAGAACGTCGAGTATGACGTAATGTAATAAAAATAAGCAACGCGAAAAATACAGTGAACAGAGAAGGGTATAAAGAAGAATTTAAACCGAACAGAATAATAAATAAGAGTTTGATATTCCCAATAAAAATTGGGAAGTTGTAGCACAAAAATAAACTTTGACGTCGAAGATCTCTGTATTTCCAGCGATAACAACAGTTTTTTTTTAAGAATTTAGTAGGTTTTCCATTTTTTTAAACTTTTACCGAACCATTATTTAATTTTATGTCTATATTTTAAATAATCTAAAGAAAAGCAGTAAAATAAATGCCCATTCGCAGCTTACGTCACATTTCAACACAAATGTCATTTTTTCAATTTTCAATCTTATTGACGCTCCATAGTGGTGACAATAGTTTACGCGGTCATAAGCGATTAAAATCGTAGTCAGTCCGCGTCTTAAGTCTCATAAAATAATGGGTGAGCATCATATATCATTAACTCCACAATTTTATTTTGTTATTGTCAGTGATCTTGTCATAATAGGGTATGATTTTATTTGGCCTTTCCGGGTATTTTTTTTTGTGGTAAAAAAACTTCGATTTAAAAAAAAAAAAACTTTGCCCAATCGGTAATTTTTCCTCTATCCTGGGTGCGTCAAGAAAATTTAAAATCACATAAGAAAAACCCACACCCCGAAAAAACTACTTGTAGATCTATTGGTCTTCAAGAGTAAAGGTAAAAACAGTGTCATTTCTGGAAGTAAAGAACACCTTTTCATAGACACTCTATATTGCATGGTACTACGTGGTCATTCATGGTCCACACATAGCCATTCATGGACCATCATGTGTCCACGTCGATGGCTTTGCTTGCAATAATATCGATCCGCAGTAACCAGCATTTGCCGTTAAATGATGCTAATTTGAACACAGAATAAGTGTGTAGATGTGACAAGTAACTTAGAAGCATTTCTGCCTACGCCTACAGAAATAAATAATTGGGTGTGAGCTTGTGTTTTTTTTTATTAACCTGCACTGTAAGAGCACTGCTGACGCGGTTGGAACCTTGGAACAATGGTTGAGTGATAAAACAACGTTGTCCCACTCCAGGGTTTACTGTATACATATAGTGGGTGCACTTAGAAACATTTAAAACCCACATACTTAAACAGTGGGTGCACTTAGAAACATTTAAAACCCACATACTTAAACACCCAGACCCGGAGTAACTGTCAGTATAGGACATATAAATATTTTTTTCGGTGCGGGAATTGAACGCGTAACACGTAGGAGTTTCTTGGCCATTCTCTCCATACAAACCTTTAGAATGAGTGAAGAATCAATCCCATCCCATCTCATTTTCTGTAATTTTAATATTCTACGAAAGCCTCTTTTGATGGCCTAATTGAAATGATTTGACTTTGACTGTAGCGCAGCAGTTAACTGCGCCAATCTTGCAGTCGAAAGAAAGTCGCTTCCAAAACCTCAAACTATCGCATCTGTAGAACTTGCTCACTGAGCTGCTCTTACGCACCCAAACACGTTAGTAGAGGAGGAAGCCAGTGCGCGCGCGCGCGAGTCGGGCAGTGGACGCGCCATGCGAGACAGTGGACATAGCGCCATCTGACAGTGCTACCAGTGACCATGACAGTGACGCGCGTGGCCTTTCTGGCCCTCGTGGCCACCGCGGCCCTGGTGCCTCGCACCCACGCCCAGGAATCCTTCGCCAGCTCCCTGCTCTCCGGTGAGACTTCCATTAAATAGGTCGCGGTTTTGGGTCAGTGTGCTACGGAATTAACAGAACTATCTGATTTGTGATACTAACTCTCATTAGTTCTCTCGGTGCTTTATTAAAACATCGATATATCTAGGTATATTAACAGAAAAAATGACGTGTAAAAGTGTGTTAAACAATTTACAGAACAAACATAATTTATAATTTATTTGTGCTAATTTTCCGACTGTCTCAACCTCACGCAGTCGAAGTAGAAACAATTTCTAATTTCCAACGTCGCTATATTCTATCAGCTTTATCACATATGAAATGTTTGTAATACTTACTGTGTGTTCGTTTAAATAGAGAGATGTTATAAAAATGTGTTACCAACAAAATAACGGTGCCCTGAGTATTGAGACTTTCCAAAAATTATATGACGGACGCACGTTAATGAAAATATCAAGTAACAGGTTTTTGATCTAAAAATTAACTGTTCTATGCGTAGAGTTGATTAAATTGAGAAGAACATTCAGAAAAGATACTAAAAACATATTTTTTGATAGTGTTAGCGTTGAACTTTTATACTAGTCTTGCTTTCGAGTAACATAAAGTGTGACGCTAGGTCAGTAACAAGGTAGACATAAAGATATCATCGTATCTGCGACGGCCACGCTTCTTAGACATTGTTTTAAGTCCAACTGCTAACTTTCTTGGTCCACATCCGTCATCCGGGGTGCGTTCGAGCTATTAGAAAAGGAAACAGAGCATTAAATTAAGAAATTCGGAAGTTCTTACTTAATATAAACACAAATACTTGTACTGGAGTAAATGCTTAGCGTATTTATATAGTTCTTTGAGAGAGTCCGGGCCGTGAGCCGTTTTAAACACCGTTCCGGTTTTAAAGTTACCGGTGTAATAGCTTGAAAATTTACATCAACATACACAGCTGTTGGCAGCAAACTAGAGGTCGTAAGCAATCTTCTACGATAAGATTCTAATAAATGCAAGCCACCCAAAGTTAAAGTATTTCCGCCTGGAAATCTATAGCATCCGTTTGTCTTGTTATTCTAGTAATTAATTTGTACTCAATTTTTAACCCAAACGTCTATCGCTATGGAGTTTGATAGAGTTTGCAGAAACTCACGAAATAACAGAACGAAATTTTGTTTTTATGTCCACAAAAGTGATCAATGTTCGATCAATTTAGTGCACAACATCGCTAGGAGCTGGATCACACTTTAAAATCGCGGTTGCCAAAATCATCAAGTGACGTAAATTAAAACTAAGTGGACACTATATCCTGAAGCCGTTTGGCATTGAAACTCTTGGCCCGTGCGATCCGGGTGCTCCATAGAATTAAAATTTCCTGCTTCCTTTTTAGGGGTTGCCATTCAACGAGGCAACACCGCCAGTCTCTTGGACTGATTACCAACCAACAGCGTTGAGGAGTATTTTTAAAGTTTATTGTCCATTAAATTTACTTGATAAGCATGTTCTTGGTTAACTTCTAACTGGCACAGTTCACATGGCACGCCCCTACATGTATTGTTTTCTTGTAGGTTTTAAGAAATGGCAACGTAAAATTAAAATGTCGTGGTCCACTTAGTTTAACGTACAGATATGCTTATGAATGTGACTTTATTTGACCTGGATAAAAAAAAAATGTTTGTTTCCATAGAAATTCGCTTGCAATACATACTGGAATCTTAACAGGTTTTAGGACGATATGATAACGGTAGACAACACTAATACGATACTTTAAGCCTTTTTAGTGATAAATTCCTCACGAAAACCCTTAGACTGGGGTTTGTGGATTCGAGAGTTACGTCAGACTCAAATTGACTCAAACCCACTGTCCCTACCTATTAATACTGCTAGCTGAGTCATGCCACTGCTGGCTCCTTCCCAGAATTTCCAGTTTCTTCGATCCAAAGCCGCAATGGACCACTGGTCGTTGGTTGATTCCAGCTCATCCGGCCATCTTCTTTCGAGGTCTTCCGTTTAAATAGTTGGTTGAAAACCGTCTTCATTCATGATGTGTTAGTGAATATTCCTTACTCTTTAAATGTTTCTTCTTTTTTCTCTTTGTGTAATTAATAACTGATGCGTTATTTGGCTCGACGATAGAGCGCATTCGTCATTGCTACACAAACCGGCGATAATATTTATATTAGTCATCGCCCTTTGGAAAGAGATAATTAGATAGTTTCGGATTCGTAGGGGAAATGCTTTTATTGATGAATGCATCAGCCCATAATGTTCCCACTGCTGGGACACAGGCCTCCTCTCTGTGAGAAGGAGTGGGCGATAATCCAGCATGCGGGCCTAGTGCGGTTTGGTTGATGTCACTTATGTGTCCTCCCGCCCGGGGTATAGTAGCGAAAGGGACTGTCAGACTCAAATTGACTTATACCCACCGTGTTCCTTCCATAGCCCCTTACGTTCCAGGGTCACGGTAGTTTACTCGCACAATGTCCTGACTCCCTAATTCATTCTTCCCTCAAAAGGCACTCTGTTAAATCGATGTCATTCAACTTACTAAATACCTATGTAAAACGATGAATTAACACCCACTCGTTTAATTTAATATTCAAACATTATGAAATTGGTTAAAAATATACATTCGTTTTCTCACGAACACGATTAGATGAGGTTTCGGGGAAATTATTTACTTTTTATTAATTTCGGAGAAAAAGGAATTGTTTCCTTACATGTTTTGAAGTCTCTTAACATAAGAGAAATACAGGGTTATTTGTAAAACTTTAACAACCTTTCATGCGCTGAAAGTACGTACGGTTATTAAAAATATTTTACTTCGAAGCTAGCCCTGAAAGATTAAAAAAATATTCAGGTTTTTCATATACATACTCGTATAGTCAAAGAAAAATACCTCCATTGTGTCAAACATCTGATTTTTTTAGTACTAGCACATTTTCTGCGTTCTTTCGCCAGAATTTCGTATTTTCCCTTGAGATTTGAATTAGCCCTTTTGGAGTATTTTCCAAAAATCTTGAAACATGTGTTTTTGAATTTGTGAGGCATTGTAAGCTTCAAGTAAATCTAATGAAATTTAGATTCATTATTTCATACAACTTTTCATCCTAGTTAAGACCTCCTGAGGGGATTTTCCTTAAATTCGTTCTTTAGTGAACACCTACGTCATTTAAGGAACGTTTTGCAATCATGTATGCTTCTAGATCCAGCAATTTTAGTTGTGCGTTACACTTACATAAATTCAATTAATTTTTCAATTCTAACAATTGGTTCTTGAGATTAGCTCGTTCAATAGATACAACAGAAAATTCTTCATTTCCTATAAGTTTTCATAGAATTTCATGCACCTTGCTACAGTTACAAAATAACTTCCGCCTTTTGTTGGAACGGAAACAGAAAGTAAAACTAATTGATTGTACGGAACCATCTTGTGTTACGTTCGTTGTCTTTCGTGCGCTTTGTTTTTTGACTATCTCCTTGGTGGCAAGCTCGACTGCCTGAGCAAGAGTTTCTGGGTTTGATTCCCAGATCAGGTAAAGTGTTATTGGGTTTTCCGTCATAAATTCCACAGCAGGAGCCATGGACTCTTGATTTATGCCCGGGAAGTAAACATAAGTGACAAAATTTCAGAGTTCTATTGGGTACTCGATACTTATTTTAGAACTAGTAGTAAGAATTTTCTTTCAGTTGTTTTAAAACTAGAAATCGTACTTATCTGCAAAAATATTAATAAACAAAGTTTCTGAGAATGGATTGTGGATGGATGTCATGTTTCTTATTCTTTTACGCAAAAATAACTGAACTAATTCAGATACAATTTAGATTGATTAAATTCTGAAACTACTCATCGGATATATCTTTTATCCCGGTATTACATTTACATTGGTATAATTTTCCAGTTACACACGCGTAAAGCCATTGGCAACTACTAATATTTTGATAATTATTATTATGTGAATGAGCATTCAAGATATTATAATGTAATAATTTGTTTACTAAGAATTTATTTGACAGGTAGCAAAGCCACTGTCCAAAACGAGTAATATATTTGTAACTTTTTTTATTTAGACATTAATATCCCACTG
Source organism: Agrotis exclamationis (assembly GCA_950005045.1). Lineage (NCBI taxonomy): Eukaryota > Metazoa > Arthropoda > Insecta > Lepidoptera > Noctuidae > Agrotis > Agrotis exclamationis. The sequence continues at coordinate 20,423,406 of OX465435.1, read as the reverse complement.
TTGGGCATATCCCTCCCCCCACACACTACATAGTGTTAGATCGTTCGATAAAATAAAGTCCACAATAGTTATTATTACAATTTTATACACTTCTACGACTCCAACAATTTTATTCGAGACAACCATGGATTAATTCGACCTTCTCGGCTCGAAGCACAAACTAGACTGCCTGTCGGACCTAAAATTCACAATTAGCTCAACTTTGACAATAATCAAATGTAATGAGGGTAACGTAAAAAAATCATATTAAGATCGAATTAATCCTTTTGAATCAATATTGTCTCAACCAAAATGTTAAAACACTTTTAAAATAAACCTTTAATTATTCCATAATTCGTTTTAATAATTATGGTTACAAAAACAAACGATAAAAACTAACATTAATGTTACCATAAACAAAAAATATGCCAATCTAAAACTCAATTTAAGTACCTACGCCATATTTAATTATTTTGTAGTATGGTAACACCGTTCTAACAATAGACACTCTTCCTCCATATCTTTTCAAATGATTTATTTGAGGACTACCTCAGAGCAGCCATCAATAAAATGAAAACATGCTACTATCACAGCGCGATAGTAGCTAAGTATGGCCGCTCGTGGTATATGGGGCGCGCGTAACGGTGCGATGTGCGAGCGCCGTTAACATGCGCTAGCGCAACTACGCACCTTATCACTGATACTGATGTACGCAGCTGTGTGGATTGGAAAACTATTACTATAGGAAATATATTTCTTTTTCAACGATTCGTCAACATGAAACATTTTTTCTTAAAAAGGTAGTTTGCTGCATAAATAAATTTTATTGACAATGTGTTTAGTTCACCAGCTAAAGTATCGAAAAAAAAGGCTTCGAAATTCGGGAGTGGGGGGTGGGACTTGGTGACGTCATAACGCCTGTAAAGCGATACTGACAGAATGTCGTTTTGTGATTTTTCGAAGCTTACGATGTCCGTCAATTTTGCTTTAACATAAAAATAACCCTCCTTTTTGTTTCGCCGTAGTCGGGTAAAAATATGGGGTTTTATAAGATTTTAGTAGGCTTAATTTTGTAGTGATTTGGCTACTACGGGCCTATCACGACTTCACGTTTTTGTGACGCAAAGTAAACGGTTCGTAAACTAGAGGCGCTTCTTAATTTTCCATACATTAAACGCTGTAAATACTTCAAGTACGCTGTAGGTGAAATGAGGAAATCTTGTGCTTAGGCCTCAGTCTCGAACAAATAATTACAATGGATGCCACAATGTTACTAGGTTTATAGCATTGTTGTGCCAATTCCATGTGAACTGTACGCGCGTATTAAAGACATCAACGCGTTCATAAGGTCCAATTAAAATGATTATGTTGATAGTTTTGGATTTGACAGTTAAGTTTTTTTACAACTTTAGTTAAACAAATAGCTGTTTGTCCCAGTGGGTCGACCCATTACCGGGTCCACGGGTAATTTAAATTACCCGTGGACCCGTGAAACATAACCAAACCGAACCTCGGGGTGCCTTAATAGTTGTTGGTGCCTTTGAAAGTAGACGTCAGTGGCACCCCGAAGTTCGGTTTGGTTAGGTTCCTTTAAACCTTGCACACGTTATTTTTCTTTTGAACCTATTTAGAGTCCGGTCGAAATAGACATTTCAATTAAAAAAACTCTGGAACAGCTGTTTTTGGTAGAGACCGAAAAATAACGTGCTAAAAGTCCTCATCGATCCCATGTGTGCTAAAAAAGTAAGTCAAGTAAATGAAATTTTGGATTTTTCTCGGAAACAATTCTCATACTAAAATTGTACATCACAAAGTTATGTTTATTTTATTTTACGTGGTAAAATCATTCAACGAGTCCTACCACCCAGGGCAGGACGGGAGGGACTGTCAGACTTATAGTACTGCCTAAAACCCACGATGTCCTTCAATAGCCCTTTACGTTGCGGTGCCACGGTTACCTGATAAGACAGTCCCGCGACCCCGGATCATAAAGGTATCCATGAAATAGAAGTCATACTTTTTCCTATTATTTTTATTACTAATCTTACAAAAATTTGGGTCAAATTATACGGAAATAGCAACACAACTCACCATCTTACTCATACGTCCGCAAATATATAACTTCTGAAAATCCGAGTCACCCATCTATGTCGTAACCGCGGCAAGCGACAGACGAAAAAGAAAGCCTCTTCGCTGCCCAGTTAATTAATCAGCGTACGTTTGACACGCCGACATGCGCGGACGCATGATTCATGCGATGTCGTGGTGACATTTCACTCTGATTTAGTGGTTAGTAGCATAGATATAATTAGAATACGGTTATTTATTGACTTAATTAGAACTTGACTTTATTAGAAATCGCTGGTTTAGTTATCGGAAGTGCGAGTGCTGTGGTCAGCACTGGGTTCGATTCCCGAATTTATTTGTAGCAGTCACGGAGTCTGGATTTGTGATTTTGATGACAACGGACTTGCCCTCTATGACATGGGACTTAAAATATAACCTTACGTCTTTTTGTGTGTAATTATCTAATTGCCCTTTGTTAATTAAGGCACCTGTTTGCAACTTGTGGATCTATATTTTTGAAATGTAGGCATTTCAAAGTGATTCTTGAGGCTTAAGTTAACAATAAAAATATCTTAAAACAGGGAACAATGCCAATGTTTAATAAATGTATTATTTATACTCTGTAAAAACAATGATTGAGGTAAATAATTGACACGTAGGCAAACAAAATTAAATGAATTGAACAGCGGTACCGCACCATATCAAACATACGAGTCAAACTGAAAAAAACGAATACTGTCTTATACAAAAACAAATAATCCAACCTCTCAAGTCTTACAGCAAAACAAACAACTCAAACAGATTACATGATCACCTTTCAGCTGCATACAAAAAACAACAAAATCAACCACAAGCAGAACCATCATTGATAAAAAGAGTATTAAAAAACCACGACTACAGACGCTGCAATATAACAGATTATTCAACCTCTATCACATTCAATGTCGCGTAATCTTGTAGCTCTGGAGGGGAAGAGAGGGGTGGGTAATGAGGAAGGACGGGAGGGGAGGTCTGAGAGAAAGTCCTTCAGACTCTACGACGCCGAGCTTCGATGGTGATCAGCGCTCCCACGGTCGATTACTAATGAGATTGACGATCTGGTTTTGTTGTTTTGTGTTTTGAGTAAGGGTATCAGTCTTTTGGGGGTATCGTTAATTGATGACATGGTGGTAGATGCATTTAATGAAAGTCAACAATCAACTTATTTATTTGTATTATACCACCCACGGCACACATTTTGAGGTAATGTTTTATCATATCTGCCCGCGACGTTCTCGTGAAGCAAGATATGATAATGGATTTACAGCCTCATTCCTATAGCATTCCGGAATAATATATCTTCTTACCAGAATTTATTTTTAGGATTGGATCGTTAGTTTCAGAGATTATCCTTTACATTCAAACGTTACTTGTTTATAAATAATAGTGTGCCATTCCGTGAGTCGAAAAGCACGTTAAGCCATTGGTCCTGTCTCTGATCTCTCTCCGGTCGCATCATTGGACTCTGAGAGTAAAGGTACAGAGAGTGAACCTGTGCCAGCGCAAACACTTGATTAAACTCCGCTGAGATTGGCCGCCGTAGTCGAAATGGATCAAAACGACTATTATTATAAAAGTGTAGACAAAACAAAAACTTTCTCTAGCTCAAAAGTACTAAAATAAAACATCTACATATGTAATATGATAAACACATTGCATCACAATCTTTCTAACAACAAAGCAATAAAATGTCTCACTAAACAACATAATCTAAGATAACTACAAGTATATTGAACATCTTCATTAAAATAATAGCCGTATAAAAACTGAAATAGCAGCGTATCTCGCGCATGTTGTTACTCTGACATGTAATTATGTAGTATTTGTTCTGAAACTTGGTGAAAACCTCACGCGACCAGCTGAAAGTGAATTAATATGTAAAACATGGCTGACAGCCTACATAATGTAATGTACTGGTATTTAGTTATGTGCTCAGGTGCTGTACTGTGTATCGTTTGCGGTTCCGGAATGTTCTAGCTTATTGTTTTATTTTACGGCTAGTTTTGAGATAATTAAAAAAAATGTTGTTATTTTAAATGTATGTGGGTCATGTATTTTTTTTGTGGCAGTATGTACTATTAATAAAAAGAAGCCCAATTATCAGAGGAAAGTAATTAAAATAAGGAACTATTTCCAAAAAAACTTGAACTTGTAATTTTTGTTTACATATCAATCAAGTTGCTTTAATTGTAAATAACAGCAACGCGTTGATGTCTTTTGTTCCCAGACTCAAGCAAACTGTAAACTTTTTTCTTAAAATATTGTAAATTAGTTTATTTTCTTTGTAAAAAAGGCTGTAAATCGTGAAATTGCGAGGTATCGTCACATGGAGTCTCTGCGCAGTTGTATCATAGCAGCGGCAGCGACTTTCGCGCGGTCATCGACCTCGTAGAAAGCACCCGTTTGCTGATCTATTGATTATTAAATAGTTATCGGCTACAGTTTGTCTATCCGTAGTTAATAATAACTTTGAAAATAATTATTAAGTGTACTCATCATTGTATTTATCAATTTTGGTTTTCTGGTTGCCTCTTGTAACGTTTTGTACCTAACTTTCCTTAAATTGTCGTCAGTTTTTTTTCTAAATTTGTGAGTACTTTTTAGTAAACTGTTGTAAAAGCTTCATTTTATGCACAACCTAGTTTCTAGTAATAATAACCAAACAGTAAACACAAATGCGTCACAACATCGTAAAATATCTAAAATAAAAATATGAGATGAGAATTTCATAATTTTGGATACAATATCATTCGTGACTAAATTGGCAGGTTGCCTACTTGTTTGAGATGCAGTTGTGTTAGTAACGGACGATTGATTTTGATATAAGTCTGTTCCTCTACGTTCTTTGAAAAATATTATTATCATTTTGCTAATGGAATGTACTTTTTTTACGTTTTAAAATCATCCAATGAGTCCTCCCACTAGCTGGAGCGGAAGGTACAGTCAGTACAATTGACTAAAATCCACGGTGTTCCTGCCACAGCCTTTTACGTTCTAGGACGTTACCTGTTAAGACAGTTCCGCGACCCCCGCAAGCATTGGGTCTCTATGGGGGCTTCGTAAGATGGCTCACAGTTCTTTAATGCGCGCGTGAAACACGAATGAAATTTACTGGGATAGGATTTTATCCTCACTTCTATTTTATTCGTCGTCTTAGTTATTATCCCCTTTCCAGCCTTAACATAGAAAAATCAAAATATAATATACATATAATATCAGGAATATCACGGCATTTTTGTTGTTCTTCCACATGATACGGTTATCTACCATCCATACTTATTTATCATTCCACCAATTCGCACTAAGCGCTTTCCATCTGTTTTCGTAACGCGCATAGTGAAAGAGTGGAACGCGCTTCCTGCGTCGGTATTCCCAAACGCATACAACCCGAATCTCTTCAAAGTTAGAGTGAACAGGCTTCTCCTGGGTAAGCTCGCTCCATCGAAGGCTTTTGACCTGGACTAGAGTTAACAACAAACCTATCTAAAATAAAATAAATTAAAAACATGGCCATACCATGACAACTGAATACCATATACTTAGGTAACTTTGTCATTTGCCATTTTCGGATAAGACTTTCTTAATTTGTAACATAGGTATCAAAGACTAAATTGATTCTCTCCAAGTTTTCTCTGCCTTGTAAATATTATTTCGAACTTTATCTTACCTTTTTAAGGCATAAACGTGACTTTACTATATATCAGTATTCTTATTTCTCCTCAAACCGTATCACTGTACTCGATCGATGCCAAGTCATTGACCTTAAGTAAATACGCAGAAAAACACACATGAGATAAATATAACAGCACTATGTTAATAATAACATGTCTTTTTTGGAAAAATAGAGTAACAACGGATTATCATTCTCGTAAGAAACGGTGTCACTGTCTTTATTTAATAGATTTTTAACCTTCTCACAAAAACCCAAGGTTTCATATTCAACTAGGTTTAAAAGAATGACAAATTTTGTCAAATTTTCCTACATTGACATTTCAATTTGACAGAATGGGGTAGGTTGATGTGCTGGTATCTTCACAATTATGTACTTTAAACGGCACATAACAAACAAATTATGGGATAAGCTGACTATTATTTAGGTTCTTTATTTTCAAGTGCTGTGGAATAATTTTGGTATTTATAATTTTTAAAACAATCAAATCAAAAGCATTTATTTCAAGTAGACCAGTTATGGTACTTTTGAATTGTCAAAGACATAAATAAAATTAAATACTAAAAAATTAAGGTGCTACAGTCCCAGTCACAAGACATAAAAACTGTGAAAGTACTGTAGATGCCCATTCCAAGAAGTAGATCTCTATGGAGAAGAACGGGCAAGAAACTCCATGGACATTCTTTGTAGATCGCCAAAATTATTACAAAACCTTTCATTTTAAGATGGTACATTATGTGAGAACGATGTAGCAAGTTAAAAGTGTCCAAAGTAAAAATTACAAAAAAAAAAGACAATTCAGAAATAAAAGAAACAATAATTAAAATAAAAACGTTCGTTCACGAACATGACACACGTATCAATCTAAGCAATAAAAGCTTGGAGCTCAGTGGAATAACCCACTGACACTGAGAACAGCTGATAATGTCTGTTTTTTTCTGACTGTTTCTTTCATCTCTCGGCAAAAACCCAACCACAACATAATATATTTAAATTCAAAAGAAACATCACACAAATTGTATAAATGGTTTTCAATTCGTCTACGTATAGATAGACAGATAGACGTCAAGTTATATATATCTAAGTATGATGAACTCTGAATTAAAAAAATGTGTCAATCAATAGTAATATTATTAAATCCATACTGATTGATTTGTGGTTTTGGTAAATCGTATTGCAAATACTATAATGATCAAATGATTTTGTGGTTTCGAATAAAAAGTGTGAATTGACAGAGATCGCTTGTTCTTTTTCTGAAGAGGATAAAACAAAGCAAATCATTAAAAAAGAATGCAAGTCTTTTTTTTTTTTGCGTGGTAAACTTCATCAAATGAGTCCTCCCACCCCGGGCAGGGCGGGAGGGACTGTCAGACTTGTACTGACTAAAATCCACGGTGTCCTTCAATAGCCCTTCACGTTCCGGGGTCACGGTAATGGTATAAGTCCCGCGACCCCGGCAGGCTTTGGCCCTCTAGAGAGGGGGCCCCGTCATTATGCTGACGCTCTTTGAGGCGCGCGTGGAACACAACGCGCCGTCGACCCGGGCATGGTCCATGGTCGGGCAGCGAGTTGCCCTTTACTGGCCGCCCGCATGCCTGCGCCTACGGTGGCCGGAGATCGTCTTGCGACGTCCGTCGCCGTGGGCGTCCACCACCGCGGGTGGGGCGGAGGGAGGACATTGTCCTCTCTCACGCGGCCCGCCTCCTCCTTCGCGAGCATGATTGCTTCGCAGAAGGAGGCGACCGCTTCCCACTCCGTCTCGGCTTTCCACTCCGTCTCGAAGATTGCAAGTCTTGGCAAAAGTTTATATTAGCCTTTGGTCTCTGGTCATTACCATTTTCTCTTTTATTTCTTTTTTTTTTTAACTTTTCTCCAATACAGTAGGAATTTCTCCTGTGTCGTGGGACTCGTGGGTGCAGTTACAAACATTTAAACTCCCATACATAAACACCCAGACACGAAACAATCATCATCATCATCATCATCATCAGCCGGAAGACGTCCACTGCTGAACATAGGCCTCCCCCTTAGACCGCCATGCCGAACGACAATTCACCACTTGCATCCATCGGTTGCCCGCGACCCTCACGATGTCGTCGGTCCACCTAGTGGTCGCCTGCCTAAGCTGCGTCTTCCGGTCCGTGGTCGCCACTCGAGAACTTTTCTTCCCCATCGGTTGTCAGTTCTACGAGCGATGTGGCCTGCCCATTGCCACTTCAACTTGCAAATTTTATGAGCTGTGTCGGTGATTCTGGTTCTTCGCCGAATATCCATGTTCCGGATTTTATCCCGCAAAGAAACTCTGAGCATAGCTGACACGAAAGAATATCATTAACCATCTCTTACCTTTCGTCGTCTTTCGTCGCGAGCATGCGGATGGCCTATAATGGGTGACTTGCCGTCCGATCATGAACATGCCCGGATGCACGCGCGCCTCAAAGAGCAGTCCGCAATATGACAGCAATATGACCCCGGCAGTCTTTGGCCTTCTAAGGGGGGCCCCCCTTAGAGGGCCAAAGACGGCCGGGGTCACGAGACTGTCTCATTAGATAACCGTGACCCTGGAACGTAAAGGGCTATTGCAAGACACCGTGGATTTTAGTCAGTATAAGTCTGACAGTCCCTCCCGTCTCACCCTGGATGGTAGGACTCATTTGATGATTTTACCATGATGATAAAAACATAATATTTATATATCTGTCTTCTTCAAATTCGCAGTGACTTAATCAAAACCCGACCATCTTCTACCTATCGAGATAATATCTGTCTTGTTGTCATAGAATTAGCGGTGACCTTACCATGCAGACCTGACAAGTAATAGCAGCTCAGCGCTCGATCATCACGGTAATCCGACCGGTGTGTGTGGGATCATTTATAACATTCCAAGTTTCCTCCGCGCCTCGGAAAGCAGCCGTTATCTGGGAAGTTATGTTATTTGCACATCCTTGACAGCTGTTGCAGCTAATCTTACCAAAGGGAATAACCCAATAACTGGGTTGAGGAGACCATGTTAAGATTATCGGTCAAGCAACAGGTCAGCTGTTTCCGATTAAAATGAAAACCAACATCAAAATTATAATGATACAACTAAAGGTGTAAAATAGGCGATAAAAGTTTAAATAATAATAATAATATTCCACAACTATCACACAATGCCATCTAGTCCCAAGCTAAGCAGAGCTTGTGTTATGGGTACTAGACAACTGATAAACATACTTATATTTTCTAAATACATACATATTATAGATAAATTACACCCAGACACAGAACAAATGATCGTGCTCATCACACAAACATTTGTCCTGGGTGGGAATCGAACCCACGACCTCCGGCATAGCAGTCAGGGTCACTAACCACTAGACCAACAGGCCAGTCAAATGAAAGTTTATAATTCTCCCAATGGGAAACCGTATCGGTTGCCATACAGCTTGTCTCTCAATATCTGTGTAATACCACAATACGTCACTGTTAGTGCTTGGTGCTCTTAAACAAAATGATAGTTAATTATAAGAACTGATGGTTGGAACTGCCGGGCAACAAAAACGCAGCCCAGTTTCGTATTAATTGCCCTCGACACTGAGAGAAGATATACTCGTATCATTAGTTTGTTTTGTATATCCAAATGTTGTCTGGAAGATATCGCCATCACTGATAAGGCTAATGCTCATAGAATTAGCCTTTTCCCACTATGTTGTGGTCGGCTTCCAGAGCGAATGCCTGTCGGACTTCCACAACCCAGTAACTGGGTAATACGATACCCCATGGTAAGACTGGTTGTCAGACTTTAGAGCTTCTGACTAATAAATAAATAGTAACGACAACGGCTTTACGTGCTTTCCGAGGCACGGAGGTAACTCGCTATGACAGATGGTCACTCAGACCAACCTCGGCAAGCACGGCTTAACCCGGAAGATCGGCCTGTGCGGCTGTAATTATTTAGCCACGAGCTCTTCTCTCGCTTATAAAATTAGCACTTAATTAGTTGTAAAATAGCTATGTAATGTATCGTTCGTGTGTTGTATCTTTCTTCTTCGTTCTTCTCCATCGTTAGTGGCGCTACCTGCCGCCCTTTCAGCGGAGCTAGCGTCGTCCGCCGTGCGCGCACGCATGGACTTTCGTTTTCGGCGCTTGTGGTCGATTTCACCGGCCGCCGCGCATTAGGTCATCGGGTAACGGTTTGCCACCAGAAAGAGGCGTAATTCATAAGAGAAAGACAATATAAACAGCGGAATTACGAATGGAACCTTTTGCTTCTTGCTGTATAGAACTTGTTGAAACAAAAAGAAATTAAGATTATGATTTGGGATGGTTGTAGACTTCATACATAGGTTATTTAATACAGATTATTTATAAAACTTAAATAGTAAAAAAGTTGACGGCAATACTTTTTCTGTAATCGTTTCTCGTTGGGCTTTATAATCTTTGGCGGTGACCTGGAGGTCAATATTGAAAATTAGTTTTCACACAGTATTTTTTGTTAAACGTAATTTTCAAGTGATAGTTGACAGATAGGTAAGGGTCATTCACATGTTTACAATTATTGTTGTCGCATAATGAGGAGGGTGAACTATTAACTCATCATCCATCACATATTATGAAGTTTATTTTTTGTGGATTGCAGACACTATATAAAGCTTGGAACAACCGAAAACTACAGCGTAAGACCCGCTACCGCTTATCAACGAGGTCGTCGTCTGTTTTCCTTTCATTTGGCTCCGACTAATTCTGTGTCAGTGGCGTGAGGTCGCTGGGCGTCGCAGGCGCAGCGGGGAAGGAGGGGGGGGGGGGGGGTGACGGACACCCATCCATCGACCGGGAGGAGCTAACGGCACCGCGTTGTAGAGCACCATGGGAGTTGAGGAATGTTGCCGCACGGGTTTAGTGATGTTACGAGATTAGATCTGAAGATGTTCCGTTGATTTGTTGCTTTTTGAAAAATGGATTGATGGGATGGGAGCTTAGTCATACCTATTACTTTTCTGATTAATGTTGGGCAGCAACTTAATCTGCCTTTTTTTAATAAATCAAGAAGTAAAGTTACGCAAAGTTAATCCTTAAAAAATGTATGGTTAGTCTGAAGATTATCCTGGTTGTAACTTTAGTTCACGTTTAATTAATAAGGGTGTATTAGTTTTGAGTATAAAGATCAATGAACTTACTATGCACCTCAACTTTGAAAGAAGGTGTCAATGACCACCATCTGTCAACAGTGACATGAAAATGACGTTTACCAATAAAAACTTTGCGCGAATTATTTTTTGGTAACGAGAACTATAGGTATTATCTTGTTAGAGTTATTTTCATGTGATAATGGTTTATTTCAAAGCATGCAAGGGACGCTTTTTAACGTGTGATGTCACAATATGGTTTAAGCGAACCTTCTTTCTTAATTGAACGGTATAGTAAGTAGGTATCTTAATTTGCATTTATGAATGATGGAAACTATCGCTGGGCTCTTTGAAGCATACACTCTGAGATGACGAGAAATAGGGAATTATGGAAGAAGGATTCATGCTGCTTACCCAAGAATTGGGACAAAAGAATGATGAATTAAAAATGACCATTCTTATGTCTGTATGTGGACATCTACGTAATCCAAAATAGAAAATGCTGGTGGATATTAAATTATATATAAATATAAAAAACTGGTCTTTAAGTAAAGAAAAATGCGTTATATGTAGGAAGAGCTGTTAAAGCTCAATTATTACCTATTTTATTTTTAAATTTTCAAGCTTCATTAATTTTCCTGATTTTTACTTTTAGCGCTTCACCCAACTGAGCCCTTATCACGATTTTTCACTCTTTTACTTTACAGCGTCTTTCCAGTATTTACAGCGTTTCTTGTATGGAAAAATGGAACAGCGCCTCTGGTGTACGAAGAAGGAACTATTTACTTCTTGAAATTTGTCAATTGAAAATGTCAAAGTTCCAGTTTACTTTACGTCACAATAACTGAAAACTCATGATAAGGCCTGTGAGCCCACAATCGAACTCATTTGTTTTAAAGTAAAGGTGAAACCGCACTAGGCGGAACTGCACTGCAGCGGAACTGCGCGACACGACGTGTCAAAGTATTCTTTATATGAAATTATACGAGACAACATGCACTAAGCGGCAACGGAACTACACTGCAACCGAACTGTGTGGCAAAGAAAAGCGTCGTCGTGTCGCGCAGTTCCGCTGCAATGCAGTTCCGCCTAGTGTGGTTTCACCTTAAATCATCACAGATTTATGAACCACATAATCAAGTTCGAAATTCAAAGGATAGGCCTGTTGGTCTAGTGGTTAGTGACCCTGATTGCTATGCCGGAGGTCGTGGATTCGATTCCCACCCAGGACAAAAATGTTTGTGTAATGAGCACGATCATTTGTTCTGTGTCTGGGTGTAATTTATCTATAATATTTATGTATTTAGAATAAATATATAAGTATGTTTATCAGTTGTCTAGTACCCATAACACAAGCTCTGCTTAGCTTGGGACTAGATGGCGTACTGTGAACAAAAAAGGCTATCTCGTTGAGAACCGCTGATGATTTACTTCTAAACAAACGAGTTTGATGGTGCGCTCACTCGGGCGAAGTGAGTTTGTGAACGTTACAGTAACCCCTGATAACAGCACATAGTCACTTTGCTTCATACAGTACACATTCTTACCGTACAGCGGCTAGGCTGCGCGTGCACAGAATGCGGACGATACTAACGGACACGGCGCCTGCCATTTTTGTAAACGGCGGCAAAATACGCAGAAATTAGGCCTCGGAGTAATTAAGGACGATGTCCCAGTTAGATTAGTGGGCGAGGTATAGTTTAGGACCTTGTGCCTATTTACAATAGGAAAATGGACCCTGATTGAGATTGAAAATGATATCGCAGTACGAGGTACTAGAACTGGCTACGCTTTAATTCGTTGATTCCATTGAGCATAGAACAAATATTTGTATTATCTCCATGTACTTATTTATTTCGGGTCTGGGGCTGCAGTATCGGCATAGATAGCGATAGCTTTTCGTCAAAAATCGGTCGCTAAGTCTTAATGATCCGATTGTAACGATTTTTGGTAGTCTCTACTTTTTTTTTTAGCGTGGTAAAATCATCAAATGAGTCCTCCCACTCAGGGCAGGGCGGGATGGACTGTCAGACTTGTACTGACTAAAATCCACGGTGTCCTTCATTAGCCCTTCACGTTCCGGGGTTACGGTAATGGTATAAGTCCCGCGACCCCGGCAGGCTATGGCCCTCTAGAGGGGGCTCCGTCATCTTGCTGACGCTCTTTGAGGCGCGCGTGGAACACAACGCGCCGTCGACCCGGGCATGGTCCATGGTCGGGCGGCGAGTTGCCCATTACTCGCCGCCCGCATGACCGCGCCTACGGTGGCCGAAGATCGTCTTGCGGGTAGTCTCTACTGCTAATACTATGGAGTGTCTTAACAAACTTTGCGAATATTTTCGCTAAGATAACGATTTACCGTAGTGTCATCGATTTTCCTTGCGACCGTTTTTGACAGCCCGCTAATAGCTACGATCGATACCATTGCTTTATTTGTGTATCTAACTTTACGAAATATTGAATAAACAGTATTAAAATAATAATGGCTGTAGAATACTTAGCATGGGACTGAGTTGTGCTCGAGCATAGTCGTTATGTGCTAATGCAAATAGCACGAAACAGGCGAGAAAACAAAAATCCCAAGTTTCTTAACTTGTATAGAATATCAAAGGACATGTATTTTACGAGATTCTTAGTGAACTACGGTTAAATCTTTCCAAAGAAGACGGCCTTCGGTATGTGTCTCGGTGTTGGTATACTTATGTGAGCTTAAATAGTTGTAAATGCATCTACGACAAAAGATAAATTCTTACCGTCTTACTACAAAAGTTAAACACCTGTTGAAAACTATTGTCAAGTAAACTAGTCACTTGTATATTAAACAAATAATTGCTACATTTCCAGGTCTACTTGACACGTTGGACACGCAGATGGAGTCTAAGAACTGCCCGGGCACCTGCATGCACACGCTCGCGGCCCTGCTCTGCAACGAGGTGCTGGAGGAGGTGGAGTGTCCCAGCCCTTCCATGAAGTGCTGTGCTGATGAGAGTAATAGTAAGTTGGATTGATGTTATTTTATAAATTTTCCAGCGATTTACATCTTTTTTCGAATCAAATAATTTGTAATAATTAATTTGTCTGTTTGGAGGAACTTCTTCGGCCTTATTACAAAAACTAAATAAACCTTGGTTTAAACCTGGTCTATTAATTAAGTCCAGGCTTATCTGCAGTCATGGTTAAATTTGTCCGTATTACAAAACTAAGATAAAACGTCGACTTTAGAACCGTCATTTGAACGATTATCTAAACAATGAAATCCATCATGTGTAATAAGTTAATAACAATTAAATCTACCTTGTTTAAATACATTTTGGGTTAAAATAACACAAAAACAACAACACAATGAAAAAGTTGCTGTGAGAAACTTTGACACACCTTTGACAGCTGCTTCTGTTAGACCATGGTTTTCGCAAAACCACGATTTGTAATAACGTTTGTGTAAACCGAGTTTTACAAGATTTAATCCTGGGTTTTTAGTTAAACCCCTTTTTGTAATAAGGCGGATTAGGTTTAGTAGTACCGCTCTACCCAGTGTAGGAACGTTATGGTAATCTTAAAAAAAAGGATGTAGCCGAGAAAGTTTATTTTTCCACGGACACCCTTTGTTTGAAAAAAAGTCTATTTAACTTCTATCGCCTAAAGGTTTTGTTCTTGGCCTCAAGCTTACACAGAAGGAACTGGAACTTCTGCGCAAAGACAAACGCAGTAAAAACAGTTTACCGCCAGAATCCGACAGGATGGCGGTCGCGCGATGGCGTACTACCGCCATTTGGATCGCTCAGCCCTGAGTAGACGTTGGGAGATGGAAAACACCCACCCCAAAAACTCAAACTCATATCAAACTCGTAAAAATCCCGTTTTAAGTTGTGATTACCTAATCTTCCAGATAACGAGACAATGATAACGACTCAGCGTCCGCGGCCGACGCGGTACACGACGGTCTCCGAAGAGGATTACGATGAACCCACCACGCAGCCGCCGCAAGACAAATACAAAAACAGTGGTAATTATTAGGTACACCCTATTAACTATTAGGATTAGCTTAATCAGCTTCTAATGGTCTCACTGCTGGGACTGGGACACAAGCTTTGACACAAGAAGGAATGGGCCATTATCCACAAAACGGAGCCATTGCGAGTTGGATGCTATAATGTTTATATACGAATTTTATGTCTGTTTCCTCTTGATGTTCCCTTAAGCTGTTTCATCATCATCATCATCTCAGCCATAGGACGTCCACTGCTGAACATAGGCCTCCCCTTTAGATCTCCACATATACCGGTTGGAAGCGACCTGCTTCCAGCGTCTTCCGGCGACCTTTATAAGGTCGTCTGTCCATCTTGTTGGTGGACATCCTACGCTGCGCTTGCTAGTCCGCGGTCTCCACTCTAGCACTTTTCGACCCCATCGGCCATCTGCTCTGCGAGCAATATAATGGCAATGGGCAGGCCACCCATTGCCACTTCAGCTTGCTAATCCGGTGGGCTATATCGGTGACTTTAGTTCGTCTACGGATCTCCTCATTTCGGATTTGATCACGTAGAGAAAAGTTAAGCTGTTTAGGGCAATGAAATGGTCCCATTGCTTGGACTGAGACCTCAAGTTTTTTTTTTTTGCGTGGTAAAATCATCAAAGAGTCCTCCCACCCTGGGCAGGGCGGGAGGGACTGTCAGACTTGTACTGACTAAAATCCACGGTGTCCTTCAATTGCTCTTTATGTTCCGGAGTTACGGTAATGAGATAAGTCCCGCGACCACAGACCTCAAGTTTTGAGAAAGAACGAGATGGATGCCATATGTTTACAAATTTCATGGTTTCCTTACGATGTTTCTATACACCGTGTTCCGGACGATATACATAAACTTCGACCAGATGTTCAAACCACGGAAGTAAGCATTTTTCATTATGGACACATTAATAAATTCTTATTTTTTATTTTTTGTTAATTTTCATACAAACTAAATACCTAGACGTAAATAACCCGATATGCATGCCTCTTTATCCGAATTGGCAACGTCATTCATAACATTTGGCGGGCTGAAACAAATGAAATGCAAATAGTATTTGATAGATTTCAAATTAAGATACTTTCTCACTGCATAGCTCAATTAAATTTCATTAAATGAAATTACAAATATCTTTGTAACGAAGCCTTTTTAAGTACTACTTCCTTTGTTGGATTTGATTTGTAAAAGCCATAGAAGTATTTGCTAAAGTTTATGGATAACGTGAAGAACACGGTGTATACTGTATTGAGAGCAATGAAATAATTAACCTTTCATAAATTAGTGTCATCCTTGTAAGAACTTATACGACCTCGTAAGTCAGCGCGGATTCCACTGGATCTGTTAGTACACACATCAAAAGTGTCTAGGGATCAACATATATTTTTGCAATAACTTTTCTCCTGATTGATATTAATTAAAATTTTCTTTAAGGATTCATCAAATAAAGTGTTTTCGTTTGTCACAGTAACGATAAACCAAGTCACCTTTGCATTAATAAAGAAATTTGCCATTTTCCTATTGATCCCATTTGAACCACTAACACAAAAGTTCGAAAAAAAGACTGAAATAACAGTTTTCTTTAAAATTTTATTGGGTAACTTAAACAATTAATAATCCGTGTTTCTACCGCGAACACTAACAACACAAGAACATCGGTTTGGCATACTCAAAATGAGTTCATCCAAATCACGCTGTGGAATGGCCGCCCATGTTCGTTGCAACAACAAAAAAAGGTCTTCTTGCGACTGGATACCCTCCATATTCGGCAGAGCTCTTCTCTGTAGCATATCCCATGCATGCTCAATCGGATTCAAGTCTGGCGACTGAGCAGGCCAGGGCAGGACATTGATGTTAGCTGCGGCGAGAGTCTGTCTTACAACTCTTGCGGTGTGCGGTCGTGCATTATCATGCATTAACTGAAATAAGGGACCGATTTGCACTTGTAGAGGAACGATGACGTCTGATACAATCGTCTCAGCATAAATTTGAGCGTTGAGGTTGCCTCTGATCCAAATCAACTCAGTTCTTCCGCCGATCCAAATACCCGCCCATACCATGATGGTTCCACCACTATAAGGATGGACTTCCTGGCAGGATTTTAATCGCTGTTGGCGTCCAGGGGTTCTCCAGTGTCGTATACGTCTTGTATCCGGTCTCATACCGAAACGAGACTCATCAGAAAAGCACACGAAACGCCATTGTTCTTCTGCCCAATTTCTGTGTTCAAGAGCCCATTGATATCGAATCCTACGATTGTGCATTGCTATAGGTGGTACCCGTAGCGGTCTTCGGGAATGAAGGTTCACTTCATGCAAGCGGTTTCTGACTGTTTGGTCGCTAATTAAGTTCCCTGAAGAGTGATGAAGCCTCACGGCTAACATCATGGCGGTTATTGTTGGAGCTCTTCGAGTTAAGATTTGAATGTATCGGTCTTGTCTCCGTGTGGTGCAGCGATACCGTCCTCCATAGCGCTCAGCCACGGTACCAGTGCTTCGGTAACGTGTCCAAAGTCGACTGATAACACTCTGACTTGTATTCAGAGCTAAAGCCACAGTACGTTGCCGGGAACCAGCTTCTATCATTCCCACGGCTCTGAGCATTTCTTCCCTGCTTAAATGACGTCACCGCTCCATAATAACGTTGGTTTTAATCAGTAGTAGGGAAACAGCAGCACTAATAATGTCTTCAATGCGTTGTATGTTTTTATAGGGAAAATATTGACAGCTGATTTTCATCTTTTACTCGAATTTGATTCACAGTTCCTGATTCAAATTATGAAATGCACCAAAAAGGATCCATATAAATTTATAAAATCATAAATTTATTACAAAGCCACATCTCAATCTCAAGAAATCCGCATAAAAATGCTTGATCCCTAGACACTTTTGATGTGTGTATTATTCAATACAATAATCTAGAAAATTCTTACACACTTAAACCAGACTCATTTGCTACCACCTTATATTCTCCATTTGTTTATCTATAAAACATTTATTAAACTGACGCTAAAAAGATTCCTTCACATTACAGGTAACATCGCTTGCCCGGGAGTGTGCGTAGAGGCTCGCCTGTCTCAATACTGTGAAGCCTACCTAAACTCCCCGGACCTGTGCGTCAAGGGCCGGCTCTGCTGCGTTTCCAAGGATAATTATGGGGACAGACCTCCCCCGGACCTCGTCGTGCCCAACGAGAAGAAGTATTCAACCAAGAGGCCGACTACTGCGGTAAGTTTTCACTTCATCATCATCATCAGCCGGAAGACGTCCACTGCTGAACATAGGCCTGCCTTTTAGACCGCCACAACGAACGACAATTCAAGTGGGAGGCTTGCCTATGCTGCGTCTTCCGGTCCGTGGTCGCCACTCGAGAACTTTTCTTCCCCATCGGTTATCAGTTCTACGTAGTCTAGTTTTCACTTCAGCTCGAAGGTATTATATGGATTTTTTGATAAAAAAAAATCATATTATAGGGGTCTTCAAGTCAAGAGTGAACAGGTTACTTCTAGACAAGTGTGCTTCACCGTCGACCACATCTTCACTTACCATCAGACGAGATAGTGGTCAAACGTGAACCTATCTTTAAATGAAGCAGGGGGTCGCGAGACTGTCTCATCAAGTAACCGTGGCCCTGAAACGTAAAGGACTATTGAAGGACACCGTGAATTTTAGTCAGTGCGAGTCTGACAGTCCCCCTCGTCCCGCGTGGGAGGACACATTTGATGATTTCACAATGATAGAAAAAAATTGTTAAATAAATATAAAAAATGCTTAACAGCTATTTAAACTTGTTGGTATTAATTTATAACAGGAGGAGGATTTATTCACCATCTTCCTGGTCTTTTCACAATCATGTTGGAGTTGGTTTACACTCTGACCGGAAATCTACCTATCGACCTGCAAAGATTTCTATTTTTTTTAGGAATCAAACGAGTCCTCTCCTAGGCAGAGCTAAAGGGACTGTTAGACTCGTACTGACTAAAATTCACTGTGTTCCTTCAATGGCCCTTTACGTTCCAGGGTCACAGCTACCTGTTTAGACAGTCCGCGAGCCCGGCAGGCGTTTGGTCCTCTATGGGGGCCCCGTCAGATTCAAATAATACTCCTCAATCGATCTGAACGGGATAAACAACATAAATAACTTCGTTTCCACAGCTAACGACTACACCAGCTCCAAAAAGACCAGGTCACAAGTGCCGCGGTGAGTGCATCTCAGGACTGTTCTCCTTGCTCTGTGACAACGTGGATGAGGACGCGGTGTGCCCCAATGAGGGGGTCTGCTGCATCAACGAGAACAAAGCGGTAGAGACCACCACACGAAGACCCACGACTCATAGACCGACTAAGCCGGTAAGGGTTCGTAAGGTTCGTGTTTTAGCGGAGATTATTTGTTCATCATCATCATTTTCATCATCATCGTAGCTGAAAGACGTTCATTGCTGGATTTATCCCAAAACACCATCATGTCTTGTGCCTCTTGCAATTCACAGCCTGGTGGAGGTTGTAACTTAGCCAGATGATATCACTTTGGAAGCTTTCAGTCTCATCAGCGCTTTCTGCGACCGTTCTGTTACCAATTTTACTGCTACTAATGTAGCCTAAAAACAGCAAAAATTTATGGCCTTGCTTTAGTTTCCAGTCTTAGCAGAAAATCAGTATTAAACATGAAGTGATTGCCTATCTAACCTTTACAACACAATTGGTTGCTTGGTGGGTTTCAACCCACTCTCTCTCACAGAAGGGAAGCCTGTTTCCCAACAGTGGAAACACTTGAGGCTAATACATGTTCTATTCATCTCCTAAAAAAATAACAAACACTAAAAGTTCTTCCTAATGTTTTGTACCTATGTTTCCAGCCACCTCTGCCACGATGCCCAGGCCACTGCATGCACAACATAATGGCAGCCTTCTGCAATCCTCCGGCAGTCATCCTGCAGCGAACTGAATGCAGCACTGAGGGATACATCTGCTGTGACAATACTAGGTATGTATTCCCTCCAGGGAAGTGACGGTAGGATAGTGCTCAAGTGCTGTCGTGCACAGTGAGGGTCAGGGAAGCCTTTTTTAAACTCTCTCAGGGATGTGCTCTAACAGGCATTGTAGAGAAGGTCTCTGGAGCTGGTCTATTATAAGAGGCTCCTTTTCATAAGCTGATGGTGACCACCGGGGTGGTTTAAGTGATATAAAAATCCCGCACACCCCGGTCTTTTCCCCGAAGGTTTCGTCCCGACAGTAAAAAAAGGCATGCAAATATCCCTCAACATATTTTTTTAACCAATATTAATGATGATTTTTGAGGAAAGAAAAATTCAGTTGCAAGTGGGAATTCGAACCCGCGTCTTCTGAATAAGTACTCCAGACGCCTTACCAACTAGGCAATTGCAACCCACACCTGCAAGCTGAAATTCTCTATTCCTCGTTTGAACGCTTTGCGGTAGCGGCTTTACGGTTCTTTCCTCAAAAATCATCTTTAAAATGCGCGTCGCATGCGTTAATGCGTTTAAAAATAATTAATAATATTAATGATGTCCAAGAACATCATATGCATTGAAAGACACATTTTACACTGCCCTGGTGTGTATTTGGTACTCATACAGCCTCGTGCTTAAGAAGCGAGATGTAACATTTGGGCCCTCACGATATTACTGGTTGCTGGTTCTTATTATAACTCATTCGTTTAACCCCCAGAGTACCACCGCGCACCACGCGCCGTCCGACCACCACTACCACTACCACCACCACGACTCCAGCGCCAGCAGACCCTCGACCCGACTGTCCTGGATCCTGCATCGTGTCGCTACTCTCCTTCACATGTTTCCGTGAGTATTGTGCTATTAAACAAATAAACAGTTATTGTAGCACCTTCATATCATTATACTACAAAACCAAATGTTTTTATTTCACATAGGCCTATGGGGCACTAAAACGTCGACAACATGTGCTCGGAACGGGGTGGTCGTTTCCATGGAGAAGAACCGTCAAAAAACTCCATGGTTACTCTTTTAATTATGATACAAGAAGTATGAATTACTCTTTTTAAAACCTCTTTTTGTTGCAACCAGCAGCATTAATTGGTGACATCTACCAACCCGCATTGAGCACGAGTGGTGGACAGCACTCTCCTAGAAGTATCCTCTCATAGAGAGAAGGCCTGTGTACCAGCAGTGGAAACATAAACTGAAAATGCATATGCTAAAATCGAATCTTAGATTTTTATATTACAGACGAATGCCCCCTCACCGAGAACATTTTTACATTTCAGGCTCCGGTGACGTAGTGCCCTAAGATCGACCTTTCTCAATTTCTTCTTTTCGCAGGTAACGCGGAGATGACAGACGTATTCAAATGCAAGAAGGCAGGCACCCAATGCTGTGCCCCCAAGTCCAAGGTTCTGGAGGTGGTGGGAGGCCGACCAGCCAATGATACGGCGCCACTGCCGCTGCCGCAGCCCTCCACCAATTACCAGCATTACACCACGCTCGCAAACACGTACACTACGCCTATTGGTGAATCTCAAAATAACGTTCTATTAAGTCAAATTGAATGTAGGTATTTGTTTTTGGTGGTAGTGGTTTTAATTGCTTGATTTTTACTATTTTATTTCTGCATGATAATGCTTATTTCTTGGTGTGAATTTGGCAACGAGGAATCGGCGTGAGCTGGTATGAAATTGCTTTGTCTGTCTACAAATTGCAAATGGATAAAATTTGAATTGGATTCATCTCGTATCCGCTTTTGACCGTCTCAAGCCGATTCTGCGTTGATAATTGTGGTTACTCCCTAAAGCAAATCAAATCAAATTTTCGTTTATTTATAAAAAGGAACACATTTACAACAAAAATGTCTTAAAAATTAGAAGAGAGCACAGTTGCACATTTGCCTGAACTAGGTTAAACCTGTGTCTCAGGCTAGACAGTTCATAAATTATTCTTATCATAGTTATAAATAAATTAACAGTCTAAAGTACTAAAATTAAAACCTACGTAGCATGAAAGTAATAACAGCGTTGTTGCGGATTATTTGCTGACTAGGTAAATGTTTATTATCGGTATGCATTAGGCAATTCCGCGCAAAAATATAATTATTACGGTTGCTTTTATAATTAAAATAATTCATTTTAAAGACGCTTAGTTTTCTATTTAGCCTATATTATCATACATTCTAAATCTAATTAACAACAATCAATTACGTCTAAGCTACTCGTATAAACTAATAAATATGTCACACTCTTAGGCGCCTTCATAGTCTACCGAGTTTATATATCTATATTCAGCAGCTATTTTGCCTGGACACACTGCGTCTCCCGTCTTGTGGTTAGCTGGTTTCTTAAAATGTGAACATGTGGCACATTTTGGGTCAGCGGCTGTCTTTGGGCAGTCTTTGTTTGCGTGTCCTACTTCTCCGCAATGTCCACACGTAGGAGTAGCGACCTTGCATGTCTTGGCTACATGACCGTACTGGTGACAATTGTAACATCTTGATACCAGTGTGAAGTCTCGTATCGGGCAGGACGTCCAATTGATAAATAATCGTTCCTGAGTGATGAGGGCTTTGCGTATAACGGCTGTAACTTCTATAATGTAATTGCAGTGTTCAGCATCTTTCCTCCCAGATTTATGGCTTAGTTTTAATGAAGTCATAAATGTTTCTAGGGACATAGAGGGCAGTTTGTCGGCTACATTTTGCTCATAGATACATTTAAAAACCTCATTTTCGGCCATTGATGTGGGCACTCCAATAACTATGATGCGAGGTTTGCGCTTTCGCGGTTCGTCGACGGTCAGCACTGACGAAGCAGTTTGCACTGTTTGCTTGAGTTTTTCTAGGTCGTTTTTAGTTTCAGTGCTGATTATTAGACCTCCCTTTCCGATTTTGCGTACGCCTCGCACTTTCAGCTTCATGTCACCAGGGCAGATAATGTTTTGGACCATGTTCTTGGTTTCCTCACTGGTCTTTGAGTTGTCGCAGGGGAAAATCGCAACGGAGCTAATTTTGTTCGGACGAACAAAACTGCTGGACCCCTTTTTCACCATATCGGCAAAAGATGTAGTACTAGCTTCCTGTTTTGCAGAGGACTCCTGAATGGTGCGGTTCATCTCTGTAAGACAGTCCGCTAGGTCTCGAGCTTCGGTCATGGTTTTTAAGGCAGTATGGGTTTGTATGGCTCTTGATTTTAGCGACTGGTATTGAACAGCCAGTTGCGAAACTCCGTGGCCAACTTTCCGGCAAAGATTGCTAATTCTTAGCTTCTGCTCAGAATTAAGTTTTCCATCAGAAGAAATAGCACAGACCTCATTCAAATACTGCTCAATAGATCCCAACCAGTTCTGAATCTCCGGAGTGCTGACTGCTTCAACGCCTTCTTCTTGATTCTGCTTGGGTTGTTGAGGTGGTCTTGTTGTAGACGGAGGGCTGCGCGGCGTCTCCATGCTCCGATTAAAGGCTAAAAAGCCTTCCATATTTCAGTTAACACTTCTAATTAATTTTATCTAGTCAGTCCATTATTTTACATAACACTCTGATTCACGATAAAACTAGGTCAGTATTTTTGCTCACGTTAATTTATTTATTTTTAATAATGCATTGATGTGCACGTCCGAATGCGTTAAGCGCCTCTACGATTCCACAATAGCACTTCGAAGACCTCTTAAGAAGATATCTTAATTTAATACCCACAAATGCTTCACCTGTTAGTAATTAGCTTTACTTACGTTTTTCTTTGAATTTCAGCCCCGTACGAGCCGAACTATGGCACGACGCTGTCGTCCACCGAGAAATATAACAAATACGTGTGCGGAGTTAAAGGTAACGCATCATAACTGCTTTTAATCTTTTTCAGCGAAAATACCAACAAACTTAGCATAATATTGCTGGAACTTGAACTGCCGCGTCAATTGGTCACAAGCATGACACCGCTCTCCGTACCGATCGAACTGTTTCGTAGCGTCGCACTCATTTGTTTATCTTTTGTTCCGGCCGCTCCTTACACCGCGCGTCGCTGTACCGATTCGGATAAAACAGCGCGCGTTTTCGCTATGGGCGGCGCATCGTGGCGTGTTACAAACATTTCGTCTTACTGCTGACCGCCCCGCGTTGTGCCACTGCTCACAGTGGCAAAGTTATGAACGGGCAGTAGAGCCTAAAAAGGCAAGTTGCGGATGTTTTAGGCCTAAGTCTAGAATCTGCAACCTCATTTCCCTATTCCCCATTTCCAGGCACAACATCCCGAACAGCGCGGCGCATGGGTCGGGTGATGGGCGGCGAGGACGGCGAGCGAGGCGAGTGGTGCTGGCAGGTGGCGCTCATCAACTCGCTCAACCAGTACCTCTGCGGCGCCGCGCTCATCGGCACGCAGTGGGTGCTCACTGCCGCGCACTGTGTTACCAAGTAAGTCACTAGTACAGCGAGCAGGCGAGTGGTGCTGGCAGGTGGCGCTCATCAACTCGCTCAACCAGTACCTCTGCGGCGCCGCGCTCATCGGCACGCAGTGGGTGCTCACTGCCGCGCACTGTGTTACCAAGTAAGTCACTAGTACAGCGAGCAGGCGAGTGGTGCTGGCAGGTGGCGCTCATCAACTCGCTCAACCAGTACCTCTGCGGCGCCGCGCTCATCGGCACGCAGTGGGTGCTCACTGCCGCGCACTGTGTTACCAAGTAAGTCACTAGTACAGCGAGCAGGCGAGTGGTGCTGGCAGGTGGCGCTCATCAACTCGCTCAACCAGTACCTCTGCGGCGCCGCGCTCATCGGCACGCAGTGGGTGCTCACTGCCGCGCACTGTGTTACCAAGTAAGTCACTAGTACAGCGAGCAGGCGAGTGGTGCTGGCAGGTGGCGCTCATCAACTCGCTCAACCAGTACCTCTGCGGCGCCGCGCTCATCGGCACGCAGTGGGTGCTCACTGCCGCGCACTGTGTTACCAAGTAAGTCACTAGTACAGCGAGCAGGCGAGTGGTGCTGGCAGGTGGCGCTCATCAACTCGCTCAACCAGTACCTCTGCGGCGCCGCGCTCATCGGCACGCAGTGGGTGCTCACTGCCGCGCACTGTGTTACCAAGTAAGTCACTAGTACAGCGAGCAGGCGAGTGGTGCTGGCAGGTGGCGCTCATCAACTCGCTCAACCAGTACCTCTGCGGCGCCGCGCTCATCGGCACGCAGTGGGTGCTCACTGCCGCGCACTGTGTTACCAAGTAAGTCACTAGTACAGCGAGCAGGCGAGTGGTGCTGGCAGGTGGCGCTCATCAACTCGCTCAACCAGTACCTCTGCGGCGCCGCGCTCATCGGCACGCAGTGGGTGCTCACTGCCGCGCACTGTGTTACCAAGTAAGTCACTAGTACAGCGAGCAGGCGAGTGGTGCCAAGTTAGAATTACTGGTATAACACCTACGTACTTACCAGAGAGATATATAGGTATGCCTGAAATATTGTTCAACCACTGCAATTTCAGAAGCCGGAAATAATAGCGACCAATCAGTAGTTGCAACCACTGATAAAACCCGACAGTATTGCGCTGGATGCAAGCCAATTCCAACCGGTCCTATTGGAAGTCTATAGGCGAGACGCAGCGTAGGCAAGCCTCCCACTAGGTGGACCAACGACATCATGAGGGTCGCGGGCAACCGATGGATGCAAGTGGCGAATTGTCGTTCGTCGTGGCGGTCTAAGGGGGAGGCCTATGTTCAGTAGTGAACGTCTTCCGACTGATTATGATGATGATGAGGCGAGGCGTTTGTTAAGCAGTGGGCATCCCACGGCTGAAATGATGATGATGACTAGAAAAGCACCAAGGCAATAACACAACATCACGACTTTTTCCTTCTACTGGGAACCTAGATTGAAGAAGCACTTTTAGAACTTAACAGTGACGGATTTGATAACACTGTCCCCCTCAAAATACGCGCTTTATACCACTTCCACATATTCTTCCTCGATACTTATTCTTTAAAAAATTCACAGCATCGTCCGCTCAGGCGACGCGATCTACGTCCGTGTCGGCGACCACGACCTGACCCGCAAGTACGGGTCCCCAGGCGCGCAGACCCTGAGGGTGGCCACCACGTACATCCACCACAACCACAACAGCCAGACCCTGGACAACGACATAGCGTTACTGAAGCTACACGGCAAGGCTGAGCTCAAAGAAGGTGGGTAGTACCTACTTTTTTTTCGTGGTAAAATCATCGAATTTGTCCTCCCACCCAGGTCAAGGCGGTAGGGACTATCGGACTTGTACTGACTGAAATCCACGGTGTCCATCAATAGCCCTTTACGATCCGGGCCATGGTTACTTGTTAGTCCCACGACCCCGGCAGGCTTTGGCCCTCTAAGAGGGCCCCGTCATTTAGCTGATAGCTCTTTGAGGCGCGCGTGGAATACGACGCGACGTCGACCCGGGAAGGTGGGTACTTCGGTTCGGTCATAAGACAGAGCTGGTAGAGGCAGCTGTATCTGATTGGTCCATTATGTAATCTAGAATAATAAAATGCTGGTCGCATTGCCCGTTTGGACCTAGGTTACCCTGGAATGCAAAGGGCAACTGAGAAAACAGTGTTGATTGAGTCTGACAGTCCCTTCACCTCAACCTAGGGCAGGAAGACACATTTGTTGACTTTACCACGAAAAAGGCCATTAAAGGCAGCTGTACCTGGTTACTGATTAGTTCATTAATAAACCACCGTATACCCTGGAGCTTCGTTTTGATCGCGATTCTCAGCATTTAGGAAACATCAAAGAATGATAACGTCGATGTTAAATCTTATCTCTTACCACTAACCTTTCAATTAAATAAAGAATCTTAATTATAACATTGTTTTACAGGAGTATGTCTGGTGTGCCTGCCGGCGAGAGGAGTGAGTCACGCAGCCGGCAAGCGATGCACGGTCACCGGCTACGGGTACATGGGAGAAAGTAAGTGCACCATTTTATACAATATACTGGGTGGAATTTTGTAATGCCACCTGGAGGGAAAGTACTCTTAATACTGCAGATAGAAAATTTTACTCAAAGGTAACATTCGTTTATTTTTGAATAGAAAGCAAACTGCATTCAAAGATTTTTAACCGACTTCAAAAAAGGAGGAGGTTCTCAATTCGGCCAGTATGTTTTTTTCGAAAATTCTCTTCTTCCACACCCGGGAATCGAACCGGCTAAAATCTGAAAAAATTATACATATACCCTGTACTTTCGTTACTAGAAATGAATTCTTTAAAAGAATAAATTTGTGTATCCAAGAGAATGGAGCCCATTTCGAGCAATTAATTAGTTAGTTTACCATTTTTTGTAAATAATTAAATTAATTTAAGATTTCCTGGTTTTCCTTTCATTTAATTTATCATGTTTGTTAGAGAGATTTCACCCTTATAATTGACCCTAACGATCGATGCAATAAAAGTACAGGGTATAATTTTTTCAGATTTTAGCCGGTTCGATTCCCGGGTGTGGGAGAAGAGAATTTTCGAAAATCTTTGAATGCAGTTTGCTTTCTATTCAAAAATAAAGGAATGTTTCCTTTGAGTAAAATTTTCTATCTGCAGTATTAAGAGTACTTTCCCTCCAGGTGGCATTACAAAATTCCACCCTGTATGTAAAGACAAAGACTCCATAGTACAGACATCCCAGATCAGTCGAAAAATCTACAATCCACATGGCCACAACACAAACTGCCTTTTGCTTATTAATCTTCTCTCTCTCTCTCTGTAAGTAGTCGGTCTCTCATGTCTGAGGATCGTGGTCAGCTTAAGAGTTGCATCTAGAGTGATGATCCGCCTCCACCGGTTTCTGACCAACACATGAGGGCGATGATTCCTTCACCTGATCGGCCCATCAAGTTAATGACTGCGGGATCGCTTCTAAATCCTATTTTAGCCATAATAAACGCTTCTGTGCATTTGCCCCGAAGGACTAGATAACTTTTTTAATTTTGTATCAATGGAAACATGTTGTGGGCACGCGGCGGTAAGACCCCTCTTTGAGGAGTGGCTGGATAGGCGTCACGGCGTCCTGACCTTCCGCATGACGCAGGTCCTCACCGGACACGGAAGTTTCGGGAGGTTCCTGTGTCTGATATGGGAGGGAAGAAACGCCTGGGTGTCACCACTGCGAAGATCGCCCGGAGGACACGGTGGAGCATACGGTGCAAGACTGTCCCGCTTGAGCAGAGCACCGACGTGTCCTCACGGCAACGATAGGCGGAGACCTCTCGCGCCCGGCATTGGTCGAGGCCATGCTGCGGTGAGACGGAGTGGGAAGCGGTCGCCTCCTTCTGCGAAGCAGTTATGCTCGCGAAGGAGGAGGCGACCCGCGAGAGAGAGAGGACAGCGTCCTCCCTCCGCCGCAGCCGCAGTGGTAGACGCCCACGGCGTCGGACGTCGCGGGGCGATCTCCGGCCACCGTAGGCGCGGGCATGCGGGCGGCGAGTAATGGGCAACTCGCCACCCGACCATGGACCATGCCCGGGTCGACGGCGCGTTGTGTTCCACACGCGCCTTAAAGAGTGTCAGCATGATGACGGGGCCCCCCTCTAGAGGGCCAAAGCCTGCCGGGGTTGCGGGACTTATCTCATTACAGTGACCCCGGAACACAAAGGGCTATTGAAGGACACCGTGGATTTTAGTCAGTACGAGTCTGACAGTCCCTCCCGCCCTGCCGTGGGTGGGAGGACTCACTTGATGACATTACCACGCTAAAAAAAAATGGAAACATGTCTCACACACATATGTATGTATGTTGACAAAATAAATTGCCATTTTGTTTTATTTGAAATGTAACTAATCCTCAATTCCCAGCGGGCCCCATCCCCTTACGCGTCCGTGAAGCAGAGCTGCCCATAGTGAGCGACGCCGAGTGCATTCGCAAGGTTAACGCGGTCACGGAGAAGATCTTTATCCTGCCCGCCAGCTCCTTTTGTGCCGGTGGGGAGCCCGGGAACGATGCCTGCCAGGTAAGTACCAGAAAAGCCTTTCAAGATTGGATCTATAGCCGTGAACAAACTTTATGCCTACTTATATTATCTTTAAACGGTATCATCCCTTTTCTGAGCTTCGTTCTCGTATCCATCACCTTGCTGATGGTTTAGTCTTCGCAATTAGTTGTAGGACTTAGTACCCAAGGTGCATCTAGGGTTTAAATCTGTGATAGAGGTCTTGGGTTCGTTTCCCAGGTTGGGCAAAGAGTTTTTGCAGTAGCGCAGTTGTAACCACAGAATCAGAGCCTCTACCATGAGTTGTCATTACGATATTCGATCATATACACATCGACCGCGTTTGGCGCTCTCATTGGTTGAGAGTTCATACAACCTTGGAGCGGGCCAATGAGAGCGCCAAACGCGGTCGATATCGATGATCGAGTATCGTAATGACAACTCATGGTATGGGTACTGGTTTAGTGCCCTGTCTATGGCAAAAGGCTTGTCTCATACTACTTGGCGCTTAAACATAAATGACGAAATGTTTGTGTCCCTATTATAATCTTTCGGTAAGTAGAGGCGTGATGATGTGATTTTATGTCTGTTCAAATTGCTAACCCTGCCATTTTTTTCAGGGTGACGGCGGAGGTCCACTCGTATGCCAAGACGATGGCTTCTACGAGCTGGTGGGTCTAGTCTCATGGGGCTTCGGCTGCGGCCGGCAAGACGTGCCAGGAGTCTACGTGAAGGTATCCTCATTCATCGGCTGGATCAACCAAATCATATCCGTGAACAATCTATAGTACAGCGAGTCAATCTAGGTTTTCTAAAGTGAGGTTTCAGATACTGGCATTTTGGCAAAAAAGGCCGGAGTTGCCAGTGTGTTTAGGCCTTTATAATAAAAAAAAAACATGAGATTTTTTGATGTAGTTGGTGTATGTAAAATTATGTGTTCAATTTAGGTGGGATTAAAAATACATTTCTCACCTTGTAGACATGTAACAAGAAAAGAAAATGTGGGACATGTGAATATTTAGTATGGCAATTCAGTCATGCCATTTATATATGACTTATTTGAAAGTTATAAGGAAGTTCTCCCAGCTAATATGTAAACTAAAGTCTCAGTTTTATCAGAAAAATGGGCTTTGTATTGTGCGCCCAAAACTTACTAGGTATCCTGTATGTCCTCATGCAAAATTCAACTTTATTAATTTATCCGAGAGCTTATTTCCTTCGAAAGCACATTTTAGGACTTCCTCTTAGCTTTATTTTCTTTTAAAGCACATTTTAGGTTTTTTTTTTCTATCATATCAAAAAGTCCTCATAGAAGAATAAGGACTTATAATTAATAAAAAATGACTGTTTATCTGCATTTAAATAATATTTATTTTAAATTATTACTTTTAAACATAGTATTCGAGCAAATGTCGGGTATGATGCGATGTAAATATTTAGAAAACAACTTTTTTTAGTTTTAAGTTACTTATTTGTTAAGTTATTTATTTTTGTCGTCATTTAGACATTCTCCCACCATCTTCACAGTCAAGGTAAAGTCGAATTTATTTCTTTCCGAATTTTACCGTTGCTCAGCATTTCTTAATTGTTATAAAAATGCTCAAACTCAAGTCTTGCTTTCTATTTTTGACATAATTAGCATTCATTCATTTTTTTTTGCAAAATTAAACTAGGTAATAAAAAAATCAAGAGAGTGCACTGAATATATATAATGCTATGTCCTTACTTTTATAAGACTCTATTTGTCATTTTTCCTTATTTATTTGGCATCTTGTGCAATACAGCATTATGGTTGAACATAGAAAGCTTCCTTTAATATATAATTCCCTAAACATGCATTAAAAATAATTTATTTTAGTTATAAACAGGTAATCTTAGTTGTAGTACGAAAAACCAAACAATAACTATTATTTATATTATTTATTACATACACAATTAGTATTTCTAGTTATTTATACTGGCTGAGTTTTGCCAAAATGAGCCAAACCACAAATAAAAAATTAAAGTAATGCAACAAGAGGAAATCTGGACTATTCATAATTAACGTTCCTAATAAGGGCCATTCGAATCAGGGGTATACTAAAGCGCTACTATCCGAACACGAAACCTGTAGTTTCGGCCGTTTCTACTCTTTACTTATGGACATAAGATTGGTTATTGGCCCTCGACCTCGGCCATGCTATACGCCAACAGTGGCGACAATCGCTTGTGGTTCCGAGCAGTAAGTTTGAGTTCAGAATGACGGGGCATTTTGTCAACTAGGTATTACCTAGTTTTACTCTAGTGTGCAAATCAATACAATAGAAGTTTAACTATTTAAAACATGAGAAACTTGTTTTTTTTTTTTTTGCGTGGTAAAATCATCAAATGAGTCCTCCCACCTCGGGCAGGGCGGGAGGGACTGTCAGACTTGTACTGACTAAAATCCACGGTGTCCTTCAATAGCCCGTTATGTCCCGGGGTCACGGTAATGAGATAAGTCCCGCGACCATGAGAAACTTGAATGTGGTTTGGTATATTTTGGCACAACTGAACTTTACATACTTCATGGATTAATCTGTCTGTACTTCTGTAGATTTAAAAAATAAAGGAAAAAGCGTTTTTGTATTACCAAAACAGCTTATTACTTTAGACTTTTAGGCGAGTTTAAAAATTAAATCACAAGTTTTCCAATAGAAAAGGCAGAATATATCAGATTATATTTATTTCATACATGGCTATGCTGTTAAAAACACACAATCAATGTGTTTTTCGTAGTGTATTCAGCCATAATTATCAGATTATAAAATAAGCTATTTATTTTTAGTTTATGCCTGATTCCACCATTGTAAGATGATACTTATTGTGAACAGGTTCAACATTCTAAAATGTGGTCTAAATTCATGCCTAGATAAGGGTGAATTTGGTTTGTTCAGCTATGCTATTCTCTATAAGAAATCTGAACACTAGACTCTACGATGTGCTATTCGAGGGAGAGGCTTTGAGATCGTCTGATCGTGCAGCACGAGCGGTGGGCGCGCGACACTATCGCTGTCAGTAGTTTAGCGAAAAGCATACTTTGGTACCAGCGTTGCGTGAGCGCTGCATTATAGAGAATATCACTGCAGTTTTAAATTAACGCTTCGATCCTGCGTTCATGTGAATTGACCCTTACATATTACCTAGCAACGGTGCATCCACACCGTCGGTAACATTTGTGGAGCAACAAAAGGCAACACGGCTACATTCGGTAACTTTCGTGGCTCCTTGTTACTATTTGTTGATTGTTACTTACCCGTGCATCCACACCGCAGTAACATCCGACAACAAAAAGTTACTAAGTGTTGCCGTGCTACTGTAAATCGAGTAACGTTGGTCGACAATCGGTAACATTTAGATAATGGGGGTAACATTGTTACCGAATGTTGAGCAACGTTACTCGACTTACAGTTACACGTCAATACTTAGTAACATTAAATAACATTTTGTTGGCTGATGTTACCGAGTAACATTTGGAAACGTTGAGCTACAAATGTTACCGGCGGTGTGGATGCACCGTAACTGGGTTATGGAGGCAGTCGCTCCATGTAAAATGTTCAGGTGCATTTGGTTCTATTGGAAGTCGACCCCAATATAGTTGGGAAAAGTCTAGGCAGATGAAGATATTACTTAGTTTTAAAGTATATTTTTGAGATAAGCACAGATAATTTCTATAACAAAATTCTGGTGGAATCTGGTCTCTCCTTGTGAGGTTGTAAATATTATTTATTGAGCAAATGAGTCAGGCTGATTTGATATGTCGTGAAATGTGAATTTCCTAGGTACACTTCTGTTTGACCTTTTTGGGATTAAAGGCGTGATGGTTATAGTTATTATCTAAATATTAATAAAGTGAAGCAAAAACTGTATGCCTTTTAAATATTACGCGTTCGGAAAAGTTTGAAAGGCAAAGTTGATGTAAGTGCAGAAAGTAAAATTTCTAACCATTTTTACAGAATTATGTATGAATTACGATCACTAGTTCAAAAAATTAAAAACAGGTAGGTAATATAAGATGCATTGTGTTCAAAATCATACAAACTTCGCGCGATATAATTCAGCCTAGTCTTAGTTCAATTACTTGTAAATGTAGGTACTCTGTATGCTAATAAATATGATAAAAAATATCTATATGTTTTATTTTTCACTTGATACTATTCCGTTGACATAATTTATTAGGGTTTTTCATCAGAAATACTACTAATAAAATAAATGAGAAAGTGTGTATGAGTATGTATGGTCACGTATCGTTTTCACAGTCAAAAAAGCTTGACAGTGTCTAAACACACTATGCCGAAGTTACGCGACCGAAGTTCGGCGGCTGATTTCACATTCCGACGTATTTGGCTGATATGACACACCATAAGTGCCGAAATTACGGCGGCTCCCTGCTGCTCCCTGCCCCCGGATCTTCGTCGGTAATCGAACCGAACTTCGGTCGCGTATAATGTGTGGTCACAGAACAAGTAGCCGCTGAACTTACGCCCGACCGAAGTTACGCTGTACGCTATGACGCGACGTAATTTTGGCATAGTGTGTCGTCAGTAATTCAAATAGCATTGCAGGCGTAATTGTGCAGAACTTCGGTCGCGTAACTACGGCATAGTGTGTTTAGACACTTACAGAGATAGATGGGACCCTAGCGTCGGTCAAAGGCTATTCAGGCGGGGGTATGTGACCACGCGTATGTATGCCGCGATATAGCCGCGCGCGGCAGTTAGTATCTCAATATAGTAAAAAGCTCGTCCCTCGCCGACTTAAAAAATAATAATTGGCGAAATGTGGATGTAGTGTAAAGACACTTGAAGAGAAGGTACCTCAAACCAGACGGGTGTTCCGTGTTGGTGGGCTTCCTGCCCGGTCATCATTGGCAAAGTTTTCTGTGTGTTCTAAACTTGTGCGATGTAAGATTTTTGTTTCTCTATTGCTCTGCTGTGCCTAACCTTTCGTGGACTACAGGCGTGAAGTTATAATATAATGTTTAAATAAAACAACAGTGTTATATTAGTCTATTATATTTTATTCAGAGCATACACTCACGTGAATACAGAAAAGCGTTGTAAACTAATTTCGTATTAAATATATCAAATATTTGCTTCATTTTATACATTAATGAGCTTGTATCTCGCACACAGAAGCAAAACGAGCAGGAATAATGGTACTATAGTGTGACTGCAAGTAGTTGTACCGGTGATAAACTGTGGACACTTTTAACTTGCTACATCATATGTGCCATCTCAAAACGAATGATGTAACAAAAGTTTTGTAATAATTTCGGCGATCTAAAAAGAGTGTCCATGGAGTTTCTTGTCCGTTCGTCCCCATAGAGATCTACTCCTTGGAATGGGCATCTACGGTACTTTCACAGTTTTTATGTCTTTTGAATGGGAGTGTAGCACCATAATTAATCGATATCAGCTTCAGAAGCATTAAGTTCTAAGGAGCGGTATGAAACTTATAGTCACACTATAGTAGTATACGGAATGAAAGCTTTTATTTTGTAATGGAATTGTACAGACGCCAGCACATCAAGCTACCACAATCTGCCAAATTTCTTTAATAGATTTTCAACCTTATCACAATAGTGGAAGGTTAATGTTCGATTGGTAAAATTTGACAGATTGGGGTAGGTTGACCTGCTGGCGTCCGTACTTGAAATTAATATTTTAATTGAACTTTATGTCGACTGTGTAACATACAATTTCCTTATAATAACTTCCATTTCTTTGCATGGCAGTGTCTTAAAGTTTTGAGTACTAATAGAATATATTTTCATATTGATGTGTATTGTGTAGCCTAAAATTGAAGCCAATTTTGGTCTCTTTTCAGAGTTATAAATACTTTTAAACATGGTTATTATATCGTCTAACTATTCGATATTAATATCGATAAACATTTGATATGTGGCTTACTAAACAATAATAATTATCTAAAATAATAATATAGCGAATATTATAAATCTTAACGTAATAATAATATACCGGGTGAATTTGAATAAATGCGACAAAATGAAACGGGAGCTTCAGTTATAGTAACATAGTAATTATAAACTCTTTTTTCTACAATTTAAATCGTTAAAAAAATTATTTGCGGAATATGGATTTGAGGAATGCGCGCGCGACCGTGACCTACAAACGTTTTAGAACGAATAATGAACGAAGGAAGGGTGGTAGGCAGCGGGCCGGTCGACGGGAAGGGACGTCAGCGCTGGCGCTCATGGGAGGTTTGGCAACGTCGCACGATATTTAAATTAGAAAATAGACAAAATAATCGCGTATTTTTTTTTTAACGATTTAGAATAAGATTGTAGAAAAAACAGTTTAAATTACTATGTTACTGTAACTGAAGCTCCCATTTCATTTTGTCGCATTTATTCAAATTCACCCTGTATAGTGACATTAAAATTAAAACTTTTTTACAAAATTTCAAATTGAATCAATAAAGATGAAGGTATGTAATTAAAAAAAAATACTTTTGAATAATATTGTTCTGAAATATCAAGGAAATATTATCATAAGCAATAAAAATCTACGTTTTAATGTTGACAGTTGACAAGATTTTGATATTGTTTCAGAATATTTCAGAATTAGACGTCCAAAGCAAAAAATAAAGAAAATTATAAGTTACTTCTTTTCCACAAGCTAAAAGTTGAGAGGTTTTTCGCAAGTCTAAAAATAAAGCATATTTTGGAAAATACATAATTTTTTATCTTCGTCAATTCACTACAATTTACAGTTTGTCAACTGTCCTATAATATAACTAACTATGAATACATATCGATAAACAAAAGCATAGACACACTGAATACATACTTACTTCTTATAAAAAAACATATTTCTATTCAAATCCGTAAATTATATCAAATCGGTGAGATTTTTCAAAGAAAATAGTCACATATTTATTAAAATTTGATGATTCAACACTATTAAAACTATTTCAAGCGCGAAAAACTATTTTAATAGTACAAAGAAGGATCTACTTCAAAGCTCAATCGATACTGGCGCCTCTAGCGACGAAAATACGCAACTGACTTCACAATGAACACAATATCTTCACGTCATCATAAGTTAAGGTACTGGACAGTACACCGGTATGTTGAGTGTCGTCAGTTGGCGTTTCTTTCCACGAGAGGTTTCTTGTGAGATGAGGGCGCTGGGAGCTTGGAGGGCTTCTTGCCTGAAATGGAACGGTCTGCGTTCTCTTTGGCGTTTTCTTGTTGCTGTGAAGGAAAGAGAAGATTTTATTTAAATAGTGCTGGTGACTCCAAAAGTAACACTGTTTTCTAGTTAAAAGAAAATCTAAAATAGTAAAAAAGAACAAAAATAAATAAACCGGCCTTCTTGAAAAAAAAATTCTTTAATTTTAATATAGGAATGTGGAGTCTGGTACAAACCATAGGCAAAAGTTAATTTTATTGTTAATGAAAAATTAGCCCCAATGTGGTCACTAGGGGGCGCTGTTATCGCGCACATAGCGTATACATATACAACATTATTTTTAGTATAAGTGAAACCTGTATATGTGTTGTTCAGAATTAGTAACTGATTTGATTCCAATAATTTCTACACCTTGTTATATTTTGTCCCAAAAATATTTCAATTTAATTTTATCACCATTTAATTACAATACAATCACTGCATGGCTAGATACCTATTGCCAAACTATTATCAATGAGTGTACGAAACAGGAGACGCGTGTTGCGCGGGGATACCGCGAAATGAGCATGTTTTTGAACGAACAATAACATAACAAGCACCATGACACGGTTTTGAAATTATGTATAACCTGGAGCATTGAAGAAAGGATTCTAAAATGGCGGCGCTTATCGTGTTCTCTCGCTCGCGCACTAGTGCCGTCTATACTCACTCACGCGCGTAGCGTAGGCAGAAAAAAAAATTGTCTTGATGTCTTGACGCGCTCAGTGATCCTTTTTACGAATATTTGCTCTAGTTTTTCTGTTATTTTTTTCGTTGTTACCTGTTTGTTATTGTTGTTGACTTTTTTTTTTGTTAGGTTAAGTTTGAGAAATGATTGTGACCCAGTCTTGTTTTTATTATTTTTAATTTGAAAAAAACTTTAACTTGAAATCTTTTATGCTGACTATACTATCTGTCAACGCAAGTACAAGCCGCCATTTTAGAATCCTTTCTTCATTGCTCCGGTTTATACATACTTAGTTTCTTTATACAAAAATACTAGATAGGTATATCGGATTTTGCATGAACAAAAAATTATGTTGTAATAGGTTGGGGAAAAAGTTTCTTCGCATTTTTTAAGAAAATTCAAAACTTTTTTTAACAAAGTTTATTTACATTTAACTAAAGTATGTACGTACCATTTTATTCGATAACTTTTTGCCATCTTGTAGGTAGGGACATGATCCCATTGCTATAGACATTTTGGGACTTCTGGTCAAAATACCGCGACAAGTGGTTTTGGCAGTCCTCTCGTGATGTTAACCTGACACTGCCTAAAGAATTCTGAAGAGACCGAAACAGGTGGAAATCTGAAGGTGCAAGGTCAGGACTATACGGCGGATGCATTAACACCTCCCAGCCAAACTCTCTTATTTTTTGTTGGGTGGCTAAAGATGTGTGAGGTCTAGCGTTATCATGATGAAAAACCACACCCCTTCTGTTGATTAATTCCGGCCGCTTTCTTTCAACTTCTTGCTTTAATCTCATCAGTTGTTCGCAGTAGAGTTCAGAATCGATGGTCCTGCCTGGTGGTAACAGCTCATAATGAATAATGCCCTTCCAATCCCACCACACACACAGCATCACCTTGTTGCGAGTTAACCCGGGTTTCGCCACAGTCTGTGAAGCCTGACCGGCCTTTGACCACGACCTTTTTCGCACGTTCTTGTCATACGTGATCCACTTTTCATCACCAGTTATCAGCTTCTTCAAAAATGGTTCGGTTTCATTACGTCGTAATAAAGAATCACAAATGAGTACACGGTTCATTAGGTTTCTTTCAGTGAGCTCGTGAGGTACCCAAATGTCGAGCTTTTTTGTGTACCCAGTTTTTTTCAAATGCGCCAAAACTGTCTTGTGCTCAATTTCCAGTTCTTCAGCTACGTCGTAACTACTGGTATGCCGATCTTGCTCCACTTTTTCAAAAATGGCATCCATTTTATCCGTAATAGGGCGACCAGAGCGACGTGCATCTTTGACATCAAAATTTCCGGATTGAAAACGCTTAAACCAAATTTGTGCTACTCTCACAGACACTACACTAGGTCCATAAACATCGCAAATTTTTTTCGCGGCTTGCGTTACATTTTTACCTTTTTTGTAGTAAAATTTTAAGATGTATCGAATTTCTTCATTAGATTCACTCAACTTGATGGTACGAAAAACAAATGAAAATCACACATTTTCCTAATTTGAATTTGGAATTATGTTCTTTAAAATTTAAACTTTCAATGATACCAAAACCAGCCAGATACAAATAGTATAAGCCAAAGAGATTTTATTACAAGTTCATACATACTATAATGCGAAAAGACTTTTTCCCCAACCTAATATGTGGCATTGGAACGTGGTTACTATACATATTAGAAACACTTACCTTCTTCATAGTATACAGTATGTCAGTCTCAGAGGTGCTCTTGACGATGTGTTTGTTCCTGCGAGGTACAATGTCGGGCGGTGAGGGGGCCGCGAACACTGCGGAGTCCTCCGACGTGGAGCACTCCGAGTCACTCACCGCGGGGACTTCCGCGTCTGACTCTACCACTATGCAGTCCTGTACATAGAAGGTAGGGAATGCATTACTTAAGTGTATTATTTATCCTAGATACGAGTATGTAGAGTTTATTTGCCGATACTTCCATTAAAAAAATACATATATATTTTGGGCGATATTTTTTTCACATAAAAATTGATTTTCAAGTGCGGCTGTTAAAGGTTATAGGTTGGTTATGTGGGGGCCACACTAACGAAAAATGCCGTTAAATATTGCGATAATTAACGGCATTTCCCGTTAGTAGTGTGGTGTATACACTAATCCTAGATCCAATTTATTATAAATTCTGCAAAGTGGCAGAGATATAAGTTCAAAGTCGTAAAGCGCCATCCTTGTGAAAAGCTAAACAAATTGTCTACTTCAAAGGTACCAACAAATCTTGGGCTCCCCGAGGTTCGATTTGGTTAACTTCCTTTAAATGCGGAAATAAGAGCCCTGTGCGGGATTCCTTTTTTCACGTCCACTGTTCAGGGTTGGCATGTTTAAAACAAGTTGTTTTAAAACACCTGTTTTAAACAGTGTTTAAAACAGTTTGAAATTAAACAGTGTTTTTTATTACACGTTTTAACTACTTTTCATGGCGGATGCATGCATGTAAAATGAAAATAAATTTAGTATTCTGGGGTCTTAATAGCTTGACATTAAATAATTTGAGTGTATGCCCATGCTATGTAACATTTTTTAACTTTTATGTGCATTGTAATGAAATAATACAATGCACATAAATATTTTTTTGTAAATATTTCATTACAAACAGCGAATTTGAAAAGATCTAGTCTAGAAATGAAACATAATTTTTATATAAGTTAAGACGTCGACCCATGGTCGAATTAATTTGAAAAATGACCGAAACTAAAAAAAAAAAAACAAAAAGAAAACACTTTTTTAAAACAATTTGAACAGTTTGTTTTATAAAATTTAAAAAAAAACTGTTTTTTTTCAACCCTGCCACTGTTACATGTAAAATATTTTTTTTATAAATACATTTCCTAAATAGCTTTGGCATTGTATACATTTCCTATCAATTGTATAAAATTATTCAACGTTTAGGGTCGGAACCCATCCCCTACTGAATGATATTAATTTTCGTGGTCGCACTTTAAATAAAATGACTTACATCGTCACTGTTCTGTCTCATGGCACGGAACCTGGCCAGCAGTCGCTCGTGTGGTGAGGTGGCTGCCAGTTGGCGAGGGTAGCGGTATTCTGTACGGGACGGGGTCACTCCTGGAACAGATAGGGTCATCATAAGATAAACATATTTGAGTCGAGCTACACGATAACTGGTGACTGGACAGGTCATCTCAAATCTATGTGCTTTTTTCCTCAAAAGACCACCTCAGACACCTGCATGGTTCTCATATAACTTTTCACCTCACACGCTCGGAAAGATTCTATTTCTCATTCAAAATCTGAGCGTAAAACTCCATTTTGTGCTCTAGCGTGCAAGTGTTTTCAAAATTCGAACACGTCTTGGAGAACTTGTATTCAATTCTTTTCTACACTGACAGGTGAGCTGGCCTCACTGCATGTCCTCGTTGTGTGAGGTGAAGAGTTATAATAATTATATTCCACAACTATCACACAACGCCATCTAGTCCCAAGCTAAGCAGAGCTTGTGTTATGGGTACTAGACAACTGATAAACATACTTATATATTTCTAAATACATACATATTATAGATAAATTACACCCAGACCCAGAACAAATGATCATGCTTATCACACAAACATTTGTCCTGGGTGGGAATCGACCCACGACCTCCGGCATAGCATTCAGGGTCACTAACCACTAGACCAACAGGCCTGTCAAAAAAGTTGTGTGTTGTATGAGACAGCAAAGTTATTCTGCGTCTCGTACCTTTGAAAACTGAGCGTCGTGTGTTCGAACTCAGTTTGGTGCATTTCTTTGTGCAATTTAATCACTGGGCCCGCGTGGTGGATTATGGCCCACTCCCTCTCACAGGGAGGAGGCCTGTGTCTCAGCTGTGGGAACATTATAGGCTGATGATGAATGGTCACCCATCCACAGACCTACCTAAACAAGCGTGATAATAAACAAATATGAAACTTACCTGTAGGCTCATACACCTTATACTCCTCACTGAGGTACCGTCCCTCCAGCTGGTCATGTCTCACCAGCGCCTCACTCATGTGCGACTGTAGACTGTCCACCTGCGCACGCGCATGTAGCACTGTGTCGTACTGTGCAGTGCGGTGTGAGACACACTGCGAGATCAGGGAGGAGGTGGAGTCGCTGAGAGAGGTCAGTTGGGAGACTGCTGCACTGGTGTTTGACTGGAAAAGTAAATCAAAGATAGTTTTTAACACGTTCGATGCCGCCAACACGCCTAGCGTGTTTTAGCGAATTTCTATAACGCCTTGAACACGCCAGGCGTGTTGCTCAGCGAATGGCGAAGTATCTAATACTCATTGCTAAACCGAAAAAAAGAGACAGATTTAGAATTTAACTCTATCGAGGTGCCACACCTAGCGTGTCTATGTTTAACAAGATGCAGTGCCTGTGGCTTTATAGGGCGGAATCGCTATGAACTTCAAATTAATTGTGGTGGCGGTGAATGTGTTAAACAATCCCGCCTTATCCAAAAGAGGAATACAATTATTTCAGTTGAATTACCAAATTAGATAAAGAACATAAGTTTAACCACTAATCCCCTTATTAATAAACGTGGACTAAAGTTACGCCAAGATTAATCTTCGGATTAACCATACAGTTTTTAAGGATTAACCTTGGCGTAACTTTAGTCCACGTTTATTAATAAGGGGGTTAATGTTGTTGAAATGTAAAAACACGATCACTAGCGGCATTACTTTTTAATCATCAATTATTTGTTTATGTCGTATTAACCCAGAAGCCAGAGGAATGCCGTTTCCTACGTACTTTCGAGGAATTTCTAAAGATCCGTTTTTCCTGTTACCAGTTTTCTCAATTCACATATTGAAAAACTCCTTAGTCAAAACAACATCGAACGGCATAAAAACATGATCTACTTTACCCATTTTTGTAAACTCACATATCAAAAAAAGTAATATTATTATAATACTCTTGTCTCTTTCAGTATAGGTATCTACTTTATGTGACATTTTTCGCTGATTCATCGTTCTTTGAGATTAAAGTGTTTCGTGTAACACAGATAACGCACTACGAAGCCGAAACTAGCCGACTATCTCTTTCTTTCTCTACACACAACATTTCCCGCCGGTCCATTCACTTACCTCCAACTTAGTAAAAAGTTTATCAGTGATCTGCTTGGTGGTGTCCACTATAGTGTTTCGTTGTGTTTGGTTAAATTTTGTGCAACACAGACCACACTACGAAGCCAAAACTAGCCGACTATCTCTTTCTCTCTCGACACACATTTCCACCGGCCGGCGCCAGTCCATTTTTTTTGTCTTTGACAATTCAAAAGTGCCTGTAACTGGCCTACTTGAAATAAATGAATTGATTTTCATATCTTACCTCAACCTTGGTCACCAGTTGGTCAGTGATCTGTTTGGTAGTTTCCACTATGTCGGCCAGTGTGTTATCTACCGCTTGTACGAACTGCTGGCATGTCACCTCGTCTGTTGATATCACGTTTGAAACTTGTTGCTGTAACGGAGACGGAAACATATATTAAAGTTTGCTCTTGGTACACGTCTTGGTATCTAGAATTTGGCAGAACTCAACTATAGGCTATTTGACAAAAAAAAAAACTTTATTCCGTCAGTAAGATTATCAAAAATATTCGCCTCGTATTTTTTCTTTTTGTACGACTGCCAAAATTGAAGGAGATACAACGCTTTCAAAATTGGCAATACGTCACAATTTAGTACAATTTCTACTGAATTCTGACGTCACCAGCCCCCACTCTCGAGTTTCGATGCGTTATATCTTGGTAAATGTTCATTGAATTTACAAAAGAAAAAATACGTGTCCAATATTTCTCAAAACTCTAAATGCCGGACTAATTAGATTTGTGATATATTAATACTGTCAAATAGACTATTATTTTGATGTGAATCTTTCCTTTCTTTTGTGGGAATCATCACCTGCCTAGCCTTTTCCCAACTATATTGTGGTCGGCTTCCA
Source organism: Agrotis exclamationis (assembly GCA_950005045.1). Lineage (NCBI taxonomy): Eukaryota > Metazoa > Arthropoda > Insecta > Lepidoptera > Noctuidae > Agrotis > Agrotis exclamationis. The sequence goes on along the minus strand of OX465435.1, from coordinate 20,380,767 downwards.
GTCGAACCAGATGCAGCTGAATATCAGTATTTTACATGGAGCGACTGTCTATTAGACCTTCACAACCCAGTAACTGGGCAAACTTATGAGCTTCTGCCTAACATTAACGACTGTCAAAGATCTACAAATGACAGCCGGGACCAACGGCTTTACGTGCTTTCAGAGCCACGGAGGAAACTCGCTATGACAGATAGCCAACCCATCCACAGACCAACCTCGGCAAGCGCGGCTTTACCAGGAAGATCAGCCTGTGCGGCTGTAATTATTTAGCAACAAGCTCGTTTCTTTTGTGGGAAATGGGAATGATACCGTTAAATGCAACGGAAGTAGTACAATACTCAAATAGCTTTATTTGTCCAATGAGCGCGCGCGGTGATAGAGTAAGCCTTCGGATAGTAGCAACTCTAGCTGACCTGGAATTCTATTAACAGACTCCGTACACAGGTAGGTCGAAGCAAAGAAAATCTGCTCAGGTGGAAATGTATAAGGAGTGGAGTGTAAAGCGCGGGCCATATAGAAAATACGTAAGACGAGGACGCGTCGCGGACGTGCGAAAATGTATGAGAGTCGCACCCGCGCCCTGTCTCTTCTGTGTGTTTAACGTCGCGACGCTTCTATACATTTTGTATGAAAGAGACGTCGAAGAGACATATGTCTCCACCCTGTCTGCGACCTACGTCTTTTCTATGTGGCCCGCGCCTTAGTGTGGTGCTGCTCCACAAACGATGAGGAACTTAATAAATGCCCTGCCAACTGTTCGTTACAGGAGCTGATGGACGTTTCGGAGAGCGCTAAACTCGTGGCCCAATTCTGGACAGAGTCAATTTAGATAGTCATCGACACGATAAGAATTAGTAGCAACTCTTGCCAAGGTCTGTCTTCAACGACCATTTATATCTATACGCCTCATGCACGATCTGACTAACGAAAATTTTCTGCCAAGTCGCTGAGGTACGACGTAAGCGAGGGGGACGGGGTACTGCGTTCTGATTGGCTAACTCAAGGTCAGTGCGACGAGGGGACTCACAAGAGTGGTCGAAACTAATACGAACTTAAGACTTTTTTGCCTAATGTGTTGACAGACATCGGTCGCCTGTGATTAGGAGTCTAGATATAAATGGTCGTTGTCTGTCTTTGTATAAGTCATCTTACTTATTACCATGTTAAGATGTCAGATGTTACACATCTTAGGGACTTTACTCATGGCGCGATGCGACGCGACGCGATTCGTGCGGTATCGAGTCGATTGCCGATTTAAGTCGCACGTATTTACTAATGGAGCGATGCGATGCAATTTGACCGTAAACTACGATAATCCACCTTACTACTACGACATACAGGCGCTGCAAACAAAAGACAAAAGATGTCGCCAGTGACGAGTAGTTGCGCAATCGAATTTCGAACACAGAATCATATGTATTGTCATTAAGACGTGCATGCAATTCTATATCGAGCAGATCTGTGAGCGATATCGTCAATCCATGCGACTCCATTAGCAAACACTAGCGATTGTCCATATGTGTGATATCTGACCGATATCGTCAATCGATGCAATTCGATATCGCGTCCCTTATGCGAATACTGTAAGACTTGCTCATTTTTCATTTACTTATTTTGGTTAGCTCTTGACTCTAATGTAGGTTGTCGTGGCTAGAGGCCAGAAACAGAGGACAGAAACAAAGTCGACGAGTCATTTTCATAAAATTACTAGCCGCCGTACAGAAGTGATTTATTCGGAAAAAGCAAAGCCTCTGATCGGTTAGTCATACCTCAACTTGTGTCCTGGTCTGCTCCAGTACCCTGAGCATCTCATTGTTGATGTGTTCCACGACCTCCACCACGTTCTTACTGAATATCTCCATGTCCACATTGATCGCATTTGTACCTGCACAACACAAAACAACACATTGTTCACACAATGTACAGTATTTAATATTTATATATTTTAAACTGACCGTCGTACCACAATTTAAAAATCTGTTGAACTCTGGTCTAAATTATTGTAACTGCAAAACGACCCTTATGGCAACGTCAAATGCCGTGTTCAACAGATAAGTATTCAACTTTTTTTTGTAGTAAGACGATAAACGTTTCCAGCGTCCTTGGACAAGTAGCAAGCGATAAATCATAACGCTCATTTATTGCTTGCCGATTGTCGAAGCCCTCTGCGGTCCATTTATCTCTGTAAAGTAATATTATAAATGCAAATTGCAAAACCTTTCTTTTTTAACGTTTTCACACTTAAATCGCTAATGAATTTTAGCTGTTTTGTTGTGTTTAGACTTTGTTATAAAAACAAGCATTAAAAAAACATACCTTCTTCAAACTCCTTGCCAAACTTCTTAATATCTTGAGTGCACTCCTCCGTCATGTTCTCATTCTCCTGCAAGTCTCCCTCTGCCATCTCCAATTCTTCTCTATCTGCCTCCGCTTGTATCTGTTGCCACTCTTTGTAGTGCTCCATTCGTTCTTCTAGCATCTTCTTCTGTTCTTCTATTTCTGTGACCTTCTTTGCCAGTCTGTCTTCTAAGGCCTGTTTCTCTGAGGCCACGTGTCTTGCTAGTTCTTCTTCTAGAAGTCTTCTTTTCTCTTCCATCCACTCTTGGAGTCTATTCTCTGTTTGCTGTCGTTCTGTTTCGATGTCGGAAAGTTGTTTTGTTAAGAGATTTTCGAGGCGTGAAGATTCTTCTTCCATTTTCTGTGAAATAAAAAAAAATGTATATTTGATTGAATTATTAATTACTTTGTGTGCTCTTGTAATATAATGATGGACGCACTCGAGGCTACATAATAATTACTGCACAAATCGATCCTGTGGGTTAAGTTACGCTAGTTGAAGTTGGTCTGTGGATGGGTGACCATCTCATTTCTCATAGCGAGTTTCCTTCGTGTCTCGGAAAGCACGTAAAACCGTTGGTTCCGACTGTTATTTGTAGATCTTTGTCAGTCGTTACTATTAGTCAAAACTTAAAAACTTAACTGGAGTAAATAAATAAATTAAATCCTCTTATGAATAAACGTGGACTAAAGTTACTCCAAGATTAATCTTCGGATTAACCATACATTTTTTAAGGATTAACCTTGGCGTAACTTTAGTCCACGTTTATTAATAAGGGGCAAAAGTTTGACAACCAGTAGTACTAAGGGTGTATTACTTAGTTACTGAGTTATGGAGGACAGGTAGGCAGTTGCTTTTTGTAAAATCCTGATATTCTTATTTTTATGCGGTAAAATCATCAAACTGGTCTTCTCGCTTTCGGTCAGACTTGTCCTGACTAAAATATACAGTGTTTCTTTAATATTCCAGGGTTAGACAGTACTGCGACCCCAGAAAATTCTGATATTCAGTTGCATCCAGCTCGACTGGAAGCCGACTCCATAACATCGCTGGGTAAAAGGCTAAGCAAATGATGAGTTTGATATAAGACGTGACTGACCTTGAGACATGCCTGTGCCTTGTCAGCTCGTCGTGTGACCTGTGTACGTCTGGTGTCTCTCTGTCTCCTGGCGGCCTCCTCCCGTCTCTGCCTGCAGGAGTGTGCGCGGGAGGAGAAGGAGGCGTGTGCGCGCTGCAGGGAGGAGACGCGCGCGGCTGCACCCGTGTACTACGGAACAGAAATACAGTAAACAAATTACAAACAATCTAGTTTAAAATAATACATTGCACATTTGTGTAAATTTAGATGTATAATTATGTGTGTAAATTAACTAATGTTGAGACTCTGCTCTATAGAGTAAATCACCCATAGAATATTAAGGCCTATTCAAACCCAAGCAGTATTTTCTAACATAGACGGTAGAGAATACTGCTTTGGTTTGAACAGGCCAAACCGAGGGGGTATGCAGTCATATTAGGCAATCGTTCTAGACCCTCTCGAACGATAACACAAAAATTATAGAGATTGGGACAGATATAAAACAATCACTTCAGATTTTGTTATACCATTTATATTTTATTATTCCATTTAGCACGCAAAATACGCGCATATGACGTGGAGTTGCGGATACCAGCCCGTTATACAATACAATACAATACAATTATTCCATTTATTTCTGTTCACACCAACGGATTTCGTTATTCTTGTGGGTAGAATAACATGAATTTTCTGCGCACAGCGGCAATGAATACCGCTCAGATCGCTTTAACCACGGAACTTAATGCCTGAGCAAAACCTACGCGGTATATATCTACCCACAGCGGCAACGAATACCACTTAAGTTTGCAAAAACCTAGTATACTTAACTATTAAATAAGTAAAATTGCGAACTCACCCACTGCTGCACGAAGTTAGCAACATTCCCCTTGACATCAGTATCACGCGCGAGCTGTAGTGACGTCACGAAGCTCTGCAGGAACTCCGCCAGCGTGGCCTGCACCGCGCTGCAGTGTGACGTCACGGACGACTGCAGAACACCGCCCAATGACTGACGAGACTGCACCAGGCTGTTGTGACTCTCTGATGTCGCAGATTTTATCTGGAAACAAGAAATAAAACTAGCTTTAAAATAAGGTCACGTCTATAATTCCCGTTTAACTAATTAGTACACCAACATTTAGCCAGATAAGTTAGTGTCATTTAAAAGAAGGCGAGTTCATCAGGTCTCTGCCTAAAATAAAATCCTCCCAGATTCATGGGAAAAAGAATGAAATTCCTCATGGAAAATCTCAATAAAGCTTTTTTTGACCCGGCAACTAAACTCGGGACCTCATGCTCAGCGGTTGCATTTGCAACTAGATCAACGAGACGATCATAACGAGGAGATAAAATAACTTACCTCAGTAATAGTATTCATGAAAGTCTGCACCAAGTTTTCAAGTTGTTGTTTGTTTTGTTCCTGTGTCTGAGTACTAGAACTTGTGTATGTATCTGTAATAATTAATATTACACAATAATTATTCTCTTGTAGCATAAAACATGAAAGGAGAAAATGGAAGGGGTGTAATGTGTATTTGCTTTAGACATAAAGCAAATTGGCCGAAATACGAACACAAGATCATACCGGAAGAAAAATTATCCTATGAGTTAATCCAACCTGGATTAACTTTTTTTTTTAGCGTGGTGAAATCATCAAATGAGTCCTCCCACCCAGGGCAGGGCGGGAGAGACTGTCAGACTTGTACTGTTAAAATCTACGGTGTCTTTCATTAGCCCTTTATTTTCCAGGGTTAAGGTAAGAATAAGTCCCGCGACCCCGTCAGGCTTTGGTCCTCTAGAGGGGGGCCCCGTCATCTTGATGACGCTCATTGAGGCGCGCGTGGAACACAACGCGCCGTCGACCCGGGCATGGTCCATGGTCGGACAGCGAGTTGCCCATTACTTGCCGCCTGCGTGGGCATCTACCAGTGCGGCTGGGGCGGAGGGAGGACGCCGTTCCCTCTCTCTCTCACGGCCCGCCTTCTCCTTCTCGAGCATGACTGCTTCGCAGAAGGAAGCGACCGCTTCCCAATCCGTCTCGCCCCGCAGCATGGTCTCGACCAATGAACCTGAATTAACTTAGGATACTTTTTCCGGTATATAAATTGTGTACCAAATTTTATCGAAATCTATTGAAAAGTTTTTGTGTGAAAGAGTAACAAACAAACATACATCCATCCTTCTATCCTCTAAAACTTTCTCCTTACAATTTATAATATTAGTAAGTCGTATAATATTGTTAAGATAATACCTAGAGCAGTCTGTAGTTGATCGAGTGCGATATTGATGGTGTCAGCGAACTGCCTGACACCTGAACTGATGAGGCCGCGCTGCTGGGAGGACTCGGAGCGGAATGTGCGAGTGATCTCCAGGTTGGTGGACTCCACAGTCCTAGGAAACACGAACAGTTTTGTAAATTAATGTTGAAGTCATCGCCAATGACTGCTAAGGTCCAGTACCCTTAGCACGAGTTTTCACTCTTTTACTTTACAGCGTCTTTTCAGTATTTACAGCGTTTCTTGTATGAAAAAGGGAACAGCGCCTCTGGTGTGCGAAGAAGGAACTAATTTTTTCTTTGAAAATTGTCAATTTGAAATTGTCAAAGTTCCAGTTTACGTCTCAAATACTGAAAACTCGTGCTCAGGGTACTGGTTCCAGGTTGAGTCAAGGATTTCGTTTGTTTTGTATAATGATGCAGCATAATTTATAGAGCATGATGATTTTAACATTTTTTTTAAATGTGTTTTTAGTATACACTGACTAAAAATGAATAAAAGAATTTAAGAGGACATTTATTCTGAAAGTTGGCAACGTCGCAAATAACTGTCAAATATTAACAAGTTCTAATTAATTTAGCAATGTTGCTGTATGAAAACAAGAAATATTGCTCTGTAGTGCACTAAAAAATTGATAAGGGAATGCAATAAGTAATATCGTAACACCGAATATATAGTTTTAGATGAAAAAAAGTATTTGGAAACCTTCCAAATGTCTTTTTTACACCTGAAACGGTGACAACATCAAATGCAGTGTTTTAATTACATTCCTATATCAACTTTGTAGTGCACTACAGAGCCATATTTCTTATTTTCATACAGTAAATTTACCAAATTAATTAAAACTTGTAAATATTTGACAGCTATTTGCGACATTGCCAACTTTCTGGTTATGCGCCCTTAAGTTGGAACATATTTTTATATTGTAATGATGTTACCCGCGATTTCATCTGCATTATATTAGGCGTTTGGCTTTATAGAGTTCCCATCTGTTTCCTTGGGAAACGCGTGAAACACGACACGCGAATTTGCCCCACGATGTTCGATGCCATGGGCGTTTTCAGTGGTGTTCCGATACGACAAAATTGACGGAGCCCCTCTGCGGGACTCCTATTTCTGTTTGCTGGATTTCAAGACCTTCTGTCCAGATGTGTTGTAGCACTTACTTCCTCTTGTCTACCGTGTCGTGCAGCCGTGCCACATGCGTGGTAGCCACGTCAGCAGTAGCCAGCAGCGCCCTCGCCTGCCCCGCCAGCTGCAGCTCCGTGCTGCAGTGAGCTGACACCAGCACCTGCTGCTCCTCACACTGTAACACTTACTTCCTCTTGTCTACCGTGTCGTGCAGCCGTGCCACATGCGTGGTAGCCACGTCAGCAGTAGCCAGCAGCGCCCTCGCCTGCCCCGCCAGCTGCAGCTCCGTGCTGCAGTGAGCTGACACCAGCACCTGCTGCTCCTCACACTGTAACACTTACTTCCTCTTGTCTACCGTGTCGTGCAGCCGTGCCACATGCGTGGTAGCCACGTCAGCAGTAGCCAGCAGCGCCCTCGCCTGCCCCGCCAGCTGCAGCTCCGTGCTGCAGTGAGCTGACACCAGCACCTGCTGCTCCTCACACTGTAACACTTACTTCCTCTTGTCTACCGTGTCGTGCAGCCGTGCCACATGCGTGGTAGCCACGTCAGCAGTAGCCAGCAGCGCCCTCGCCTGCCCCGCCAGCTGCAGCTCCGTGCTGCAGTGAGCTGACACCAGCACCTGCTGCTCCTCACACTGTAACACTTACTTCCTCTTGTCTACCGTGTCGTGCAGCCGTGCCACATGCGTGGTAGCCACGTCAGCAGTAGCCAGCAGCGCCCTCGCCTGCCCCGCCAGCTGCAGCTCCGTGCTGCAGTGAGCTGACACCAGCACCTGCTGCTCCTCACACTGTAACACTTACTTCCTCTTGTCTACCGTGTCGTGCAGCCGTGCCACATGCGTGGTAGCCACGTCAGCAGTAGCCAGCAGCGCCCTCGCCTGCCCCGCCAGCTGCAGCTCCGTGCTGCAGTGAGCTGACACCAGCACCTGCTGCTCCTCACACGCTTGTTGAGTACGGACCAGTTTCTGGGAACAAAATAAATATTGCCTCAGTAACAGAACGGTCACGGGTTTGGTCCAAGCGATGCTTGCGTGGCGGGTGGAATGGCGGAACGTGATCCACGCCACGTAGCAGTTTGCAGCAGATGCGGAACTCCCTACTCCCTCACCGCTCGTGGTGTCGCAATCATACGAGAATGTAAAAGGCTGAACTACGAAATCATGTGACCATTTCCATTGATGCTAAGCTATGTAGCGGTGCGAGTAAAATGTGCTATGTAGATCGCCGCCGCAAATTAGCTGTACGAAGATGTGCAGCTCGAGCTATGCGTTGTATCGATAGTAGGGAAGACGATCCATAGCACACATCCATAGTTATTATGATTAGTGGACTCCCCGCCAAATAAGTCTGGAATAAAATTCGTTGACCCCCGTGTACCAATGTATTCCAATATTTACAAACGATAGGAAAAAATGTAAAGGAAGTGTCGTAACACGATCAAAACAAACGTATCTTTGTAAGAGGCAACCTTGACCTTCTATTAATTTTATTTTGAAATTCGAACGCTGGTATTATGAAATTCGAACGATGCATTATTAGGATCAATGACTTTTATTCCAGACTTATCTGGCGGGGACTATAACTAACATACTTTCGCAGGTACTCCTAAAGAATCGATATTTAAACATTTCCGTGTACTGAAGAGTGTACTCACATGGCTGGTAGTCGCCAACTCCTTCTTCGTGCCCTCAAGCTGTGTCACAGTAGTAGCCAACTCACTACTCTTCACCTCGAGGGTCTGGTTCAACTCCTGGAACACCGCTTCCATGCGATCCCTCTCCTCCTCCATGGCCCTCTTCTTGAGGAGCAGCTCTTGGATCTCCTTGCGTTGTTCCTCTTCTTTTAACGTCATTTCGGCGTATGTCTCGCTGGCTAGGTATACGCCTGGATGGACGGTATAAAGGTGTTCGACGGTATAAAAGGCAAAATGATAATGTATTAAGACCTAAGCTTAGCGATGTTTAAAATGTCGAAAAAAAGTGTACTTTGCTCGCCACGAGGATTAGAGTACCTACCTACGCGTAGATGACTCAGAAGAAAGGTGTTTGTCGACGGTATAAAAGGCAAAATGATAATGTATTAAGACTTCTATATTGTCCTAAGCTTAGCGATGTTTAAAATGTCGAAAAAAATTGTTCTATTCTTCAGTTGTCTATGTGTCGTGACATAATGCAAAAAAAAACCGGCCAAATGCGAGTTGGACTCGCGTGAAGAGGGTTCCGTACGATGTTACCTATCACGATTTTTTAAATCTGACCCAAATTGGTACGCACAATATTGCGTGATTTACCATGTTATTTAAATATCATGGACTTCTTATAGGTTTTCCTTTATTCTATAAGTAAAAAACAAATTCCAAAAAAAATACATTTAAGATTGTCTCAACAAGACCTTTCATTTGATATGTCACACGATGCAGTTTTCAATTATTATTTTTTTAATTTTCCCTCTTCCCCCCCAAAAAATTACCTCCCACATACAGATTTCATCTATTCACGTCATACCTCTATGCTTGGGTCACAGGAATTGATATGTGTACCAAATTTCAACTCAATCGGTCTAGAAGATTCGGAGATAATTGACTGTAAGCAACAGGCAGACGGACACACAAGTGATCCTATAAGGGTTCCGTTTTTGTATTCGGACGTACGGAACCCTAAAAATATATTTTATAGCATTAACTTTGTCTTTTCTTGGTAGAATAGAGACAGTCAAACTACGTGTGCAAGCTAATTTAATACATTAATTTTTATTCTTACCATTCCTATCCCTCGTAGCTTGCAAGTCTCTCTTCAGTCTATCAATCTCCTCCGCATACTCCTTCAAAATAGCCTTCTTCGTCATCTTCTGATTAACTTCGGGCTTGTTCTGTATATTCTTGGCGCGATGGGCGTACTCCAGGGTGCTCATGGTTTCCTCCAGGTCCTTATGTCCGGGGGAGATGGTCGCTATGATCGAGGTCTTGGTGCGACCGCCTAAGGACTCTTGGAGGATACGGGTCAATTTGGATTCCCTGTGAACATAAGATAGATAGTGTTTTGTAGTAGCGAGATGGGCCGACGATTTGTTTCTATAGCGGAAGATTAGGCCCCAGGCCCACCGCATCGCATCCCATCGCTCGCTATTAAATTTTCCGACTTTCTAGACAAAAATAGAGTTAAATCGGAAAAATATAACACTTAGGAATATGGGGACAGGGGACATCATTGCCCATATAACAGCACTTCTGTTGTAATATGGACTAAATCAGGGGTTGCGAACCTTTATGGATTCGCACACATTTTTGTAAATAAATGTTAAATAAGGGTCAGCTCACAGCTCGAGACGTGACGCGGCGCGACGCAACGATATTGCAAATGTGTATCTTTTCGTGTAGTAAATAAAGTTAGATTTTGGGTCGCTATTTCAACACAGCGCGGCGCCGCGTTGCGTTGCGATATGTGTCCCTTTTCGTGTAGTAAATAGAGTTAGATTTTGAGTAGCTCTATTGAAATGTGCGCGCAGCAACGCGTCTCAGTGTTTCTTGACCCTAAGGCCACAGATGTATGTCCTTTTGTTACATTTCATAGTGTGTTATGTAATTTGTCATAAAATATTTTGCCACGTGCCATCAAAAATGGTTCGGCATCCATGAGCTAAATAAACCTACCTGTAAGGTATATGCGGATGCCTCTCAACAAGCGCAGTGATGACCCTTCCGAGCGTCAACAACGACTGGTTGATATTAACACATTCCCTCGCTCGTTCCTTCTTCGCGGGGTTGTCGGAGCCTGCCTTGCTGATGTTCTCCGAGCCGGCGAGATCCACCAGGTTCAGTTTTCCTATCTTCATCAGCTCCTCACCCTCGGGGCTGTTCTCTTTCATGTGAACTACGATCGTGAAGACTGTGTGGGAACGGCTGGGGATGAAGACAAGGTTTATGTGAAGTAATTATTGTATGTGTGTGTCTATAGCGAATGCGCGATGGCCTAGGTCAGTGGCGGGTGCGATGGTCCATAGTGCCGAGCAAGCAATTGTTTTATTTGCAGCGACTTCAGGTGTTGAACTGAGGGTACCCAGTAGTTTCTATAAGTCTTGTTTACACCTCCCATTCGCCTGTTGAATAGCTTGTTGCCTAGCAATGCGCTTTGCTTGTGGTCTCGCTCAGACCCACAGCTCTAGGCTCCCGCCTTAGTCACTTCAGTATGGCCACGAGGGGCGATTTCATATGTTTGATATTTACGCACTCGTCACAGCCACCACGCGATGCTTGCACCGTGTTTGAGCGCTATGAATGATACACAAGTGTGTGCTTTTGAAGATAGTGATGAAGACGATGATTATGATGGGCTTTTTGGTGAAATAAAATTACTTCAGTATTTCTCAAACCACAGATATTTTTTTCTAGATTCCGTATAGAAGCCAACCTATGCGCGCCACACTTCATCGCATTTGCCATTACCTACTTACGTTGATGTTTGTTCATGATCCTCTCAGTGTTGATCAGACACTAAAGCTGTGGTGCAGCTCGCAGTTTCTGGAAAACTACTTTAGACTTGAACTTGGCTTGAGAATAAAAACTTATTTCATAGAAGATGTTCTATACACCGTGTTCCGGACGATATACATAAACTTCGACCAGATGTTCAAACCACGGAAGTAAGCATTTTTCATTATGGACACATTAATAAATTCTTATTTTTTATTTTTTGTTAATTTTCATACAAACTAAATACCTAGACGTAAATAACCCGATATGCATGCCTCTTTATCCGAATTGGCAACGTCATTCATAACATTTGGCGGGCTGAAACAAATGAAATGCAAATAGTATTTGATAGATTTCAAATTAAGATACTTTCTCACTGCATAGCTCAATTAAATTTCATTAAATGAAATTACAAATATCTTTGTAACGAAGCCTTTTTAAGTACTACTTCCTTTGTTGGATTTGATTTGTAAAAGCCATAGAAGTATTTGCTAAAGTTTATGGATAACGTGAAGAACACGGTGTATAGATATTAGAAGACCTTAAGTAATGGCAAATGCACTGACTGTAGCGCGTAGGTTATCTTATATGTATAGGTTACTTTCTATGCGGAATCTAGAAGTGGTAATATGTGTCTCAAACTAAGGAGAAACTATTTGAATCTACTTACTAGCTGCAAATTACCTATATTGTTTGCTATCATTATACATTTTTTACGATAGCAAATTACCTATGTATGACTAAAGTCGAGGCTGAATGATAGAAAGAAAATGTTATGGATAATGCAAGAATACCTACTTAACTACATTAGCTATACAATTCATTATGTTTGATCATGCTTCCTCAGCATATGCAGTAACCGACCCAATGAACAAAACAATCAACAAGATACATTTCAAATTAAAATTTAAATAAATAAATGAAGAAGCATAAACAAACCGTTAAACTTTATTGTTGTCAAGGACTTACAACATATTATGAGTTTTGCCATTGGGAAGGCTGCTGCTGTGTCAAAATAATTTACATTTAATATATTGAAATAGTGAAAGTAATAAAAAAAGAACATCATAATATTGCAGTGTACATCTTGTAGTTTTTCAAGAACATAGCTCAGTACTCAAGCATTACTTAAAAATCGATCCAAGTCATTTGATTAGCAGACGATCTCCGGCCACCGTAGGCGCGGGCATGCGGGCGGCGAGTAATGGGTGACTCGCTGTCCGACCATGCACCATGCCCGGGTCGACGGCGCGTTGTGTTCCACGCGCGCCTCAAGGAGTGTCAGCAAGATGACGGGGTCCCCCTCTAGAGGGCCAAAGCCTGCCGGGGTCGCGGGACTTATCTCATTACCGTGACCCCGGAACATAAAGGGCTATCGAAGGACACTGTGGATTTTAGTCAGCACTAGTCTGACAGTCCCTCCCGCCCTGCCCTGGGTGGGAGGACTCATTTGATGATTTTACCATGAAAAAAAAAAGTCATTTGATTGGTTGATACTAGTTTTACAGGCCTGTAATTATGTATTTTTACGATGCACTCGACCTTTCTGAAAAACCTCACCAAGAAGGTCTTCCTAGTCTCCTAGGAGCGTGTGCGTACTACTCGTAATCGCCGTGAGTATGACCAAATGTATGAATGTGGATGTTAAGGGTGTTTGCAGGGCCGTCTTTACCAGGGGGTGCAAGGGGTGCGGTGCACCCGGGCGCGGAGCGCTCGGGGGCGCCTGTCAAGCGCTGAATTTTTGGATATTTCATTGAAAATTGAGAATAATGTATGTTATGTATGTACGTTTCACATGTTGCCGCCCGGTCGCCCGCACTTGAAGCAAAATGATCTCTAAGTCAATAGAGTGTAAGTTCATTTGAAATGGGCGCGCGGCGCGGCAGTTAATGAGGCACTAGCACGAATTCTACGTATTAGACCGTACTTCCTACTTGAATCAGTGCGTCTGTCATAGGCGAGCAATTGCGCCCTTTGACATTGTCACCCGGACGCCCGCACTTGAAGTAAAACGATCTCTAAGTCAATAAAGTGTATCGAGGTTCGGGCACGCCGCAATCGCGGCGGTAAGACCCCTCTTTGAGGAGTGGCTGGATAGGAGTCACGGCGTCCTGACCTACCGCATGACGCAGGTCCTCACCGGACACGGAAGTTTCGAGAGATACCTGTGTCGGATAGGGAGGGAAGACACGCCTGAGTGTCACCACTGCGTAGATCGCCCGGAGGACACAGTAGAGCATACGGTGCAGGACTGCCCTGTGTTACGGCAGCGATAGGCGGAGACCTCTTGCGCCCGGCATTGGTCGAGGCCATGCTGCGGGGCGAGACGGAGTGGAAAGCCGTTGCCTCCTGCGAAGCAGTCATGCTCGCGAAGGAGGAGGCGGGCCGCCAGAGGGAGAGGACAGAGTCTTCCCTCCGCCCCAACCGCACCATAGGCGCGGACATGCGGGCGGCGAGTAATGGGCAACTCGCCGCTCGACTATGGACCATGCCGAGTAATTGAATTCGTTAGCTCATTTCATTGTAAAAAAATTAAGGGCGCTGGCTGAGTCCCGCACCCCGGCGCAGAATATATTTAAGACGGTCCTGGGTGTTTGTAATATAATAATAAAAAAAATAATAATATTCAACTACTATCACACAACGCCATCTAGTCCAAAGCTAAGCATGGGTACTAGACAACTGATAAACATACTTATAATTTTTAAATACGTAAATATTATAGATAAATTACACCCAGACACAGAACAAATGATCGTGCTCATCATACATACATTTGTCCTGGGTGGGAATCGAACCCACGACCTCCGGCATAGCAGTCAGGGTCACTAACCACTAGACCAATAGGCCTAGTGTAAGATTTTTGAGTCGAAGATTTTCGTCTTTATTGCAAGGAGTTAAAGTTACTACTTATGCTCGTATCTTCCGATTTTGTGACCACACATGGTAGTTCGCATATTCGCTTAAATCCCGAAATGTAGTACCAATAATAAGCACTACAAGTCCTAAATTTATTAAAAAATGTGTTAACATACCTTGATTGAGCATTCATAAGTGTGGAGGCAACTCTTTTCCTCTCTTGTCCTTGTGCCATGATCTTGTACACCTCGTTTTTGTTGTATACCTGTCACAATAAAAATAATGTATGAGTTTGTTTTTTTATCATGGTAATATCAAATGAGTCCTCCCACCCAGGGCGGGACTAAAATCAACGGTGATCCTTCAATAGCCCTTTACGTTCCAGGGTCACGGTTACCTGATGACAGTCCCGCGAAATATTATTATGATGAGTGTGGTTAAAGTAACACTAATGGACAGTTTCTTCATCAACAGTTATCAATAATAGTTATTTATGATACTAGTGCGGTAAGTTGGTTTTTACAAACGAGTAGACGATTGTAAGCCCGAGATGAAGTCGAGGGCTTACCACAGTCACGAGTTTGTAAATACCAATTTCCGCACGTGTGTCATACAATGTTTTTCAACACATTTGCGAGAAAACAGTACAATATGTAATTAAACAAACTTTATTTAGAAGTTTATAATATGAAAATGGCGCGAATTTGCAAATGGCGCCACATGCACGTGGTGAAAAATAGAACTACATCTTTCGTCTCATTTACTCTTTAGTATTAAAATGAGACAACGTATTGAGCAATTAAAAGCGCTTCCAAGGAGGTTCGATCACTTCGATCAGTCAGTTTGTTTATTCTCATAATGTGAAACTCTTTGGTGAAGTTCTTATTTTTTTTTAATGGAAATTAAAAAAAAACCGTAAAGAAAACGCACGGTGCTATACAACGGGGCGTGCCGTAAAATAGGTACTTAGGTGAGAGTACCTATTTTACCGCACGTTCCGTTGTATGGTGCGTAATTTTTAACTTTCGAACAATGTATACAGGCTTCGTAAACGCATTTTTCG
This sequence comes from Agrotis exclamationis, assembly GCA_950005045.1. Lineage (NCBI taxonomy): Eukaryota > Metazoa > Arthropoda > Insecta > Lepidoptera > Noctuidae > Agrotis > Agrotis exclamationis. Next base: position 20,365,555 of record OX465435.1, on the reverse strand, counting down.
AGCAAATGTGTTGAAAAAGTATTAACTTTCCCTTGACCATTATTACTACAAAATATCACTTTTAATCAGAATCACTTAGACTTGTTGAAGTCTATTGAATACCAGCAGTAAAGCCCAAACACTACACCACAAGATATTATGAACTCATCAGATTGATTGCAAACACCAAACAGAGAAAAAAACCTTTGATGAAGAAACTGGCCAGTTGTAAGATATATGCGTTACCGTAATCTCCTCCAATCCATTAACAATATTGGAGCCTTTCCTGGTCACATCCTCATAGATTCTGAGCTTGGAGTTGTCCTCAGAGCTGGAGAGTAGATCAAACAACTCTTCATTGTACAGCTCCAAGTAGGACACTCGTACTGTGTACTCTGTGTTTGTGAGACGTAGCTCATCAAATAGCTGGGATAATGCGCGGGGAATTATGCCGGCTAGCGGGTCCTGTGGACAAATGAGAGATACTTGATGTTTTCTAGCTAGAATATAATAAATTCTTATCTACAGGTATATATTTTACTTAAAATTATAGCAATCTGAAAAAATACATCAATGTTTGAAAGAGATAACTGGTCAAATAGATTTCACTGTTCAGTTGCTGCACAAAACTTCCAGTACCTTTTGGGTGAGCTCACTTTATCCTGTGCTTTATCTTAGGCTTCAACTTGCTTCAGGTTTAGATTGAGACCAAGATCACATCATCAGCCTATAGATGTTTATTGGCCATAATCCACCATGCGAGCCCAGTGCGGTTTGGTGGATTTCACATGTCAACGAATTTTTGGTTCTAGGTTCTAGGACATGCAGGTTTCCTCACGATGTTTTCCTTCACCATTTCAAGAGCAGTGGTGAAGAAATAAATTACACAAAGTAAAGCGCCTGGCTGGGTTTGAACCCAAGACATACAACTCGTAAGTCGGGGTCAACACTTCTCCAAAACAAGAGCTATCCCATGTTAAAAAAAATGTGATGAGGTAATGCAGCCAAAACTGACTTTATATCTCTTTTGAACAGCCAATGTCAAATATTTAGCAGTGGTACAGTCAGCATCAAAAGTTGCTGACCACATTCAGATTTTCAAAATCGCTATACACCGTAATAATACATAATAATATGGTATACATCGATTTTGAAAATCTAAATGTGGTCAGCAACTTTTGATGCTGACTGTACCTGCATTCTTGAGGAGTTTGAATATAGCTACTATTACAATTTCTAGAAACAAGTCTTCATAATACTCACATTTTGCCAATGTGTATCACTTCCGGTGTGCTCCCCAACCATGGTATGTGTCTTGCCCGTCCCGGTCTGTCCATAGGCAAACACTGTGCAATTGTAGCCATTGAGAACCTCCTCTATGAGAGGACTCACCACTTCTTGATATACTTGGAGCTGAGAACAAAAATCAAGGTGTCATCATTATTTTCTTGCCCTATTCCCATAAATTAGGGGTATCTGTAATAATTACGGTTGCCATCTCTAAAAATTTGGAAACCAGGACAAGACGCGTGAAAACCCCGGATTTTAGAGTCTAGAACCCGAACATGAGTCGAAGAGCGCATCGTGGCAACTGCGTCGGGAGGGGTGCGGGAGACGATGAAGTGTGCGTGTGTCGCGGGCAGCCCTAAACTATTTTTTTAACTGAGAGCCTATATACTATACCTGCAGCATTTCTAGAGCTGTGAGTGCACCAGCATACCAGTCTGCTATGCTGCCATAGTGTGAAAAGGCGAGTAGGATATAGAGGATATCATATTTTTCATACCTGACTAGCATTAGGCCCAAAAGCCCTGTCAAAGGTGAACTTCTTAGTGTGTGAGGACTGCTGTGACTGTCGCACCACCACTTCACGGTTATTCACCACTTCTATCACTCCAAGTGACTTGATATCTTTCTCACGCTGGTTGAGAGGTCTGTAAAAATGAAAGTTAATGGTTTTATTGTGTACTAATGTTAAGTAATGTTATGAAGCTGAAACTTTTATTTGGTTCATCATCATCATCAGCCTATAATTGTTCCCACTGCTGGGACACAGGCCTCCTCTCTGTGAGAGGGAGTGGGTGAGTTTATTTGGTTAAGTGCTAATCTCAGGAAAGGTTTGAATTGCAAAATCTTTTTATGTTAGATCAGTCCATTTATTGAGGAAGGCTAATCACATCTTGCTATGAGCAATAGGAGATGATTAGCGGGTTAAACTGCACGGAAAAGCTAGTATTAAATAATTAGAAGTAAAATATTCTCTCTTGCAAATTAAATTGAAGTAATTGAGAAGAGAGAGAGAGAGAAGCTTGAGTCTAGATTTATGTCACGTTAGCAACAGACTCCACCCATTTTCTTGACTGGACTTAAACGTAACTGGCGAAATGTGGGTGTACACACGGCTACGCATCAAGCTATACAAAACCAGTTTGTCATGGTCTCGCTCTGTATGGTCTTTCCGCATTTTCAATGATCAGCTTATACTGGTTTTGTATAGCTTGATGTGTAGCCGTGTATACTATAAATAGAATGCTGACTAGCCCACAGGGGAATAGAGGTGTGATGATAAATAAGTATATTTTTAATGTAATTATGTATGTGAAAACACAAAGAATCGGACAGGATAACCAATATTTAAATATTAAGGGAATGATCATACTCGTAAATTAACCAGTTGGCTTGTGTGATATCAGCATTGTAAGAATGTGGAGTCATCATGTTAATGACCTAAATAATTTTAGGCCACACCTAAAGATTTCATTTTGTAAGCTAATTTACTTATTATTTTCAAAAGAATAGACTGAACCTTAATAATTACTTTGCATTAAGTACTTGTATAACATTCCTGAGCAGTCACATTGGATCCATTGATGAATGGAATTTATTTCAAGATTATGGGGACTGTTTGTTTACATTCAATTTGAAGTGATCTTCTAATAACTGTTGTCTCCCAGTAAAAAAGATATGGGAAACAGGCACAGCAGAAAGATGATGCTAGTTTACTCATGTGCATTGAGATCCTATAATTTTGACTTCCTCATTCCACCATGATTACAGAATTAATCAAGTATACAATTACAGCCATGATAAACAGCACAAATGAGGAGTTTAAACAGAAATTATGAAGAAATACAACGAGAAATCCAGTGAGTCATGCCGTTAACGAAAATTAGTTCAACAGTTCAAGTTTTACTTGGTTTAATTTACCTCAAACGTATGGAAACCTGAATATTCTGGTTCTTGTCCTTCCGAATCTTATCGGTCGTCATCTTGACACAATACACATGCAATATTCTCTAATAAACACTCCACTACAATTATTTTCTGAATAAATTCACTAAAACTCGTCACTTTATTTGAAATTGTCAGAAAATCCGTTGAACGTTGCTCGGCTTCAAACAAATTCAAATTTGATGTTGAATTCCAAATCTGGGTACTGGTCTTTTTAGATCTGTCAAAAATTTCATTTAGATGTTCAACAAAACACTTTTGATTTTATAAATTTTATTTATTTCACGAAAAAAGTCCACTGTTTGTAATTATTAGACACACATAAACACTTTTTTTAAAAAAAGGTAACCGACTTCAAAAACAACCACAAAAATGGGTAAAATAACGAAAATAACCTACAAAACTTTTCTTTCGGAAGTTGGTGGCTTTTTTTAATTATTAATTTCACTTTTTTGCCACAGACTTCCGAACGAAAAGTTTTGTAGGTTATTTTACCCTTTTTTAGGGTTCCGTAGTCAACAAGGAACCCTTATAGTTTCGCCATGTCCGTCCGTCCGTCCGTCTGTCCGCAGCTTAGCTCAGAGACGCCCAGCACTAGAAAGCTGTAAATTGGTGTAAATATACGGATTTGTTGCGTCAAAAAAGTGGTAAAATAAAATCTCGTAAAATATTTTTTTTAGGGTACCTCCTGTACACGTAAAGCGGGGATGTTTTTTTTTTTTCTCGCGTACCCCTTAGTGTGGGGTATCATTAAATAGGCCTTTAAAAAATATTGGTAGTTTCCATCAACAATTTTTTGATAAAAAGATTCGTTTGTGAAATATTAAGCTTTAAAGTGCTAATTTTTGCCCTACTCGAGTGTCCCCCCCCCTCTGCCAGCTAAACGGTTATGTTTGGGGGTGTGAAAATATTTACAATAGTAGTATAGATAACGAAGTTTAAAAGAAAATTATCATGACTAAGTGGGCTTTACAAGTTTACGAGTAATAGTTGACCAACTTATAAAACGTACTGGGATAACATTTTCCTAAACAAAATGTATCGGAGAACAACTGCAAATGTAAGTTTGTCAACTTCATTTTTACAGCTATAATAGGTAGTGGAGTGGAGTGGAGTGCAGTGGAGTGGAGTGCAGTGCAGTGGAGTGGAGTGGAGTGGAGTGGAGTGGAGTGGAGTGGAGTGGAGTGGAGCGGAGTGGAGTGGAGTGGAGTGGAGCGGAGTGGAGTGGAGTGGAGCGGAGTGGAGTGGAGTGGAGCGGAGTGGAGTGGAGTGGAGCGGAGTGGAGTGGAGTGGAGCGGAGCGGAGTGGAGTGGAAGGAGTGGAGCGGAGTGGAGTAGAGCGGAGTGGAGCGGAGTGGAGCGAAGTGGAGCGGAGTGGAGTGGGGTAGTGTGGGGTGGAGGGTCGAAAATCGCTTGAACCTTTTTAACAGGTTCATAGCGATTTTCGACGTGCCTTGACACCTCTCAAGTTTTTTTTTTTAATACGTCATAAATCGTAAACCTTTCAAAGTTGGAACCAACTACAAGAACTTTTATAGTATGTTATTACTTGCTGCTACGGAACCCTTTATGGGCGAGTCCGACTCGCTCTTGGCCGGTTTTTGAGGTTGTTTTTGAAGGCGGTTTCATTTTTTTGAACAAGTTTTTGTTTAACTCTTTTTAGTTTAAATATTCAACCCAAATTCTTGTCTAAGTAAGAAAGTAAAGTAAGTAAGAAAAAAACAGGAGGACAAGATTTAATTGCCCCACCTGTTTCTTTCCAAACATAGTAGGTAAATGGTAAATAACAGAAAAAGACAATGCAACCAACTTGTTTACTTATCATTCCCCCACTCCTGCCCGCTTCTAGTTGACTTTTGTCTGAGGAACGTACAGTCCATGCTCTATATCTATGTACTTCCTCGCTTCCTGTGGCGCTACCCCATACTGTAAGTTCTATCAGAAAAATTCTGATGCTCATCGGAAAGCACTCGCTGCTTACATTTTTTATTAGATACCGCATACAAAAAATATTTCAGATGGATCGTCCGCTTCTAACGCTAGCCAGACGGCACTCGGTGTATTGCAGCAAGTATCAGAATTTTTCTGAAAAGTAGCGCTATTTTTTCTATGTCTATGTTTTTGTCACGTTTCATTACGTACACTGGCAATAACAGTACAGTTACAGTATGAGTAGGTACTGTACATAATGCCCATGAAGTCAATGTTGAGATCTCAAAATGGTAAAGGTTCCTAGTGAAGCATATCTACGACTAATTGCTAATGGATTTCTTACAGGCGTTTTTGACCGTTGACCGATGCACGTTTCGAATTATCACTATGTCAACTACACACATGCACATATACATATATTTAAACGTTGCCCCACACTAGAAATTTCTCCTATGTCGTGGGTGCGTTTACAAACATATAAACTCACATACACAAACGTCCAGACCCGAAACAACTACTTGTAGGTCATACAAATATTTGCTCCGTGCGGGAATCGAACCCGCGACACGCAGCGCAGCAGACCAATCGCTCAGCCACCATTTGAACAAACAACTACTTACACTTTCTAAACATTGGCTTCATTTTGGTATATTAGTTTCAATATATCAATCACTTGACGCCAACACTTTGACAAAAAGCAATGCTTATCCAGCTTCTATCATTGTAGTTCACCATAAAAAAGAATAATAAAAGAAAAAAGATAAGATACTGCTATCACCATACAGTAAACTCACAAAATTTTCAACTTTCCCAAAAATGTAGTTCATGTTCGATTGGGATTTTTATCAATTCGACGGTATGTTTTTTTTTTTTTTTTTTTTTTTGTATATTTGTTACGCGATTACTCCGCCAATTATGGACCGATTTTTAAAATTCTTTTTTTGTTCGAAAGGAGGTACTTCTGAGGTGGTCCCATAGTCACCAAGTTGGGATCTGATGATTGGATCTTGGAGAAATCGAGGGCAACCCTCGAATTTTATAGGCCGACACACCGTTTTTCGCAAATTTTATGAAGTAATTTAAGTACTTGCGTATGGTAATCATAATGTCATGTAGCTGAGCTGATGATGGAAGGTAGGTAGGCATCGACTGATTTAGTTTGAGTTCACATATCTCTGGAACTACAAGTCCGATTTAAGTCATTCTTTTTTTGTTGTACTAGGTATCATTTAACTTAGGGAATATTGCAAGTTTCATCAAAATCGGTTCAGTAGTTTTTGAGATAGGGAATTTTATTAGCTTATTGTGTACATGAGCGATGTTATTACCGGTGTTATGGATTACAAAATTTTAGTGCACATGTTGTATTTGACAAGAATTCGGGTTGAATATTTAAACTAAAAAGAGTAAAATAAAAACTTTTTCAAAAAAAAATGTAACCGCCTTCAAAAACAACCATAAATAAAAAACGATAAAAAAACCTACAAAATAACTTTTCTTTCGGAAGTCGGTGGCAAAAAAAAAGACAATGAAATAAAGAAAACAAAGACACCGACTTCCGAAAGAAAAGTTATTTTGTAGGTTTTTTTATCGTTTTTTATTTATGGTTGTTTTTGAAGGCGGTTACATTTTTTTTTGAAAAAGTTTTTTACTAAACTATATTGGAAAGTTTGGGGTGCTGGAGTCTGTACGTAAGGTGTTTCCATGTTATTACAACGTGATAAACTAAGTGCATAAAAAAAACAAATACTATGTCATTTAACTAGATATATCAATTAGTCTACATCAGGGGTTCCCAAACTTTTTTAGCATGCTTAGAATTTTTTCTCGGCGCCCGAGCTAGTTGATAGCCAGGTGAATAATAAAACAATAGTACATGGTTCCGAACTCCACGACATCAGAGAACGTGATTCTGGGTTTGTTGCTGCAAAAGAGATGAATGAGGCTATCCTCTTCTTTCTGATGGATATTTTATACATATAGAATTAGAATCTTTGGTCCACGCAATATCAATCCGGAGAATGGTCGACCCTCGCGTCTCACGGCGCTCCTCTGTACTCTCTACGACGCACCAGGGCGTCGCGACGCACAGTTTGGGAACCCCTGAATTACGTCATCAAATGACCTGACTGCTTAAAGACGGAAATTAGATGAAAGCAAGATTTTTTTAGATGACCAGTTATTCAAATCTTAAAAAATATTCCGAGCAGTCGGGGATACCGCCAAATATCCCCCGACTGCTCGGATATTTGGCGGTAGTGGCTGAGGCGATTACCTGCAGCTGTGCTATGTATCGTAGGTTTGATTTCTGCACGGAATAAAAAATTTTATGACATATAAGTAAGTAGTTGCTCCTGGTCTGGGCGTTGTATAGGTGAGTTTAGGTATTTGTAAAAGCACCCACGATACAGGAGAATGAGGTACAGCGCACAACGTTTAAAAAAAACTGGTTACTGGTAGACTGGTAACATTAATCTTGAGGGCTGTATACCTGTGATATTAATTATACATATATTATTTAATTTTAGCCGAACTATCACAATAATGACGTTTGGGAAGCTACGTGATATCTTCTCATCGAGAATCCCACAGTGTCTCAAGACAAGGGTGTTTAACCAGTGTGTGTTTGCCAGTGATGACATATGGCTCTGAAACGTGGTCTCTGACTGCTGGCCTTTTAGAGAGACTAAGAGTCACTCAACGAGCAATGGAAGCTATGCTCGGAGTTTCTTTGCGGGATAAAATCCGGAACATGGATATTCGGCGAAGAACCAGAGTCACCGACATAGCTCATAAAATTTGCAAGTTGAAGTGGCAATGGGCAGGCCACATCGCTCGTAGAACTGACAACCGATGGGGAAAAAAATTCTCTCATGGCGACCACGGACCGGAAGACGCAGCTTAGGCAGGCCTCCCACTAGGTGGACCGACGACATCGTCGCGGGCAACCGATGGATGCAAGTGGCGAATTGTCGTTCGGCGTGGCGGTCTAAGGGGGAGGCCTATGTTCAGCCGTGGACGTCTTCCGGCTGATGATGATGATGATGATGATCACAATAATTGTCAGGCAAGTCGGAAAAACTAAAAGGTGCGATGGAATACGAAATTGTGGGTCGGGGCCAAAGTAAGCCATCGAATTTACGGGCTCTTAAAGTACCTAGTAGTAACATACATTTTAAAAACTAAACTTATTTTCCATAACCCGTAACCTACATACAGTAAAAATAAGCAGATGTCCTCACATAAGTTTACTCTCCATTATGTAAATTTTTCGACAAGAAAAAGCATTACCTACTTATTTGATGCCCATGTAAATTCTTGAAAACTTTTTTGAATAGATCATTGTAAGTAGAGAGCTAAGTATGGTAAGTAGATGGATCCCATTCCTACTCCACTAGTTTTCCCGTTTTTACGTTACATTACGTAAACTGCCTCTTTAGTCAAAAGTGTGACTGCCGAGTGTGAAGCACCGGGTTTGGTTTCCAGGTCGGGCCGTTATTGGGACATCTCTGTCTGACCTTTCGAGAACAACAGACGTGATACTACGTGCTGTTAATTGCAAAGCACAGAGGACCAGAGGCTCAGAGGTTAACACCTCGCCTTTCATGCACGTGGTTGTGAGGTTAAATCTGGGTAAGTACCAAATTTAAAATACGACTCGACGAATCTCGACTACTTACCATTAATCTGTTTTTACCAATGAAATAGCTAGACGCGTATTACGTAGACACTGCACATATGCACATGTATTGCTCCCTTATTATTATTATATTCAGGCATGTAAAGCCGCATTGCATGCAAAATTATATTCTAAAAAACAAATAAGACCACGCATCCACCACAAATGATTACTTACATACAATCTGTTCCCATTAGAAATGGACGACCATTAAATGCTCCAGTTTCTTATTAGATCTAACATTCTTCAATCGTGTCTAATAGGAATGAGGCTTTTAAAACATTCCTACATTCACTTTTTACATATGAACCAACAAGAACAGAAAAATAAACTGGATAAATGAGCTACGTCATTATACAGATAGTTTTTGCGTCTGGCAACACTCATTACCTACACCATTTCCTCCCGCGCTTTCTTGAAGAAAATTAAAGAGTCGCCGCATTAATTCTATCCGTATGTCGCAACGTTTTTGCGTCGGTTAGCAGCGTTATGGCGGCCCTCGTTTGCTTTTTGCCCGCGACGAGAGTTGCCGCCGAGCGCTTCCCAGACTCCGCAACGCGCAAAAAGTCGCCTCGTCGCCACCACTGGAATCTACACAAAAACATTAACCCCGCTCAATAACTGGCGACGTCGATGAAATACTATGAGTTCCTTTCAGTTTTTACCGCTCGCGAGCTTTTTCCGCGCACAATTTGCATCGGACGCACGCCGTCGGCCATTTTATAGTTTTTCCCGCGCAAACGATTCGAAATGATGGTCGCGTTCCGAAAATTGCGGCCTGGTAAAAAGTTACCGATGAAATTCTTGTTTGGAGAATGGGCGTTTATGTATAATGATATTTTTTATGTTTGCTTTAACCCTAATATTATAAATATTTCATTTTGTATTAATTTTGACGAGGCGTGTAAAAAGTATAAAGTGCCCAGTTAATTCAAGCTGTTGGCTGTTACATACATGTTACAGTATTTTTTTAAGTAGTTAGTAGTGTAAAGTATCTTACTAATGGATGAATTGAATTCCTATCACATCAGTCACATTACTGCCACGCATGCCTTCCAATGATATGTCAAGTCACATCGCTTAATTAACTTTGCGGGAAGTTTCAGTCAAATAAATCGTCTCAAATAGTAAAGTTGTCTTCATCTTTTGGTCAATATCCACCACAGAAGCTGAAGAAAAATGGGCAAAAATTATTTAGTAAAAACTTAGGTACTACCCTGTGGTACTACTTACCTAGCTGCCTACTAGAGACCTAGAGTGCTACCTAGCTGCCTATTAGAGACCTAGAATTAGCACTGAAATACTTTTACTCACTTTTAAATCTTCAAATCAAGTTGTTGACCAAAAATTTCATTGCCAGTGTAAGTACTTCCATTGTTGGGCAAAGACAAACTGTCATCATTCATTCTCTATGACCAGAGCTCCCGCCAGTTTCTTTTTCAAATTATGAATTTCGTATCGTTACTTTTTCTCGACATTTCCCTCGCATTTTACGTCATAATCCTCTCACGATCACAAGTCAAGACGACATTATACCTACCTACCTTCACCTATCTTGTCTAGAAAGCTCAAGTTGATCCTCGAATCTTTGCCTAACATATGAAAATGTTCGGTGAGCAATGTGAAGAATTAACAGCTAGTATGTAGAGAAGCGAGAGGCCGGTCACCGTGAGAAAATACTCATTCGAGAGTGTCTTTACTGTACACGCGGGCTAGAGAAACAGCGGGGCGTTGAGCGGAGCGGGTTGCAGGTTTTACAGTTGAGATTGATGCTGTCCAAGTGCTATAAGAAAGTAGTTATTCTAGAGCTTTACAGAATGTAAAAACAAATGATATTATGCTGCCAGGGCTGCAGGAATGTAAAGGACAATTCTCAAACGTAAAGGACAAGGAACAGGATGGGTTTCAGTTGTAATAGTCTGACATACTCTACTCCGCTCTACCTAGAGCGAAAGAAGTTATAATTTAATAAGATTTTTAACTAATAAAAGAAAAAACATACTGTCGTACCACAAAAACTTTTAAACATCTGTTGAACACTTGTCTAAAAAACTTTTTTAAATAAAAAAAGAACCGACTTCAAAACCAAACACAAAAAAGTGTAAAATAACTTTTCTTTCGGAAGTCGGTGGCTTTGTTTTTTATTTCATTGACTATGGCCACCGACTTCCGAAAGAAAAGTTATTTTACACTTTTTTGTGTTTGGTTTTGAAGTCGGTTCTTTTTTTTAAAAAGTTTTTATTTTACCCTTTTTAGTTCAGATATTCAACAAAGATCTCCGTATAATCGGGACTTTAGAAATCTATAATCCAAGTGAGCAACAAAAACGGATCTATGCGGGCAACGTCACGAAATATTCATTACTGTTATATACTAAAACCTTCCCCAGAATGTAACAAACACTTTTCTAAAAACCGCATCAAAATCGGTTCAGCCAAACGCGAGATAATTGCGAGCAAACATTCAATCGACTTAGAAAATCCACAATCCAAGTAAGCAAAAAAATCCATATCTCTAAAACTACTGAACCGATTTTGATGAAACTTGCAGTGTACCCTAAGTTGAACAATACGTAGTTCAACAAAAAAAGAATTACGTAAATCGAACTTGTAGTTCCGGAGATATGCGTGCACAAACATAAAAACATACATACATACATACATACATACACTTATGAAATTCGGCACATTTGTTCAGACGCTGATATAGATTAACATATACGAAAACTGGGCAGTTCTGGAAATATTACATACATACGGGTCGAATTGATAACCTCCTTTTTTTTGAAGTCGGTAAAAAATGACAGATTATGACGTTGAAATAAGGTCCGTTTTGCAGTCACACTTTTTTTAGACAAGTGTTCAACAGATGTTTAAGTTTTTGTAGTAAGGCTGTTTGACTTTTGCAAGTCTACAGGGTGATTTGTTATTCGATGCGGTCCTTGAAATGGGTGATACTAGACCTTATTTACAACAATATTAACCCCGACAAAATGGGGTCTAAACTGACTGGTTTTAGAGATATCAAACTTTAAAGATTTTTCGAAAAATTTCCACCTCTCCCTCATTAAGTGCTTATTGTTAGAAATTAACGATAGTTACCACTTAGAATTTATGCTTTTCTGATAGAATATGAACGACTGAACCTAGTGAATACAAGTTTGTTATAAAAATAAACATATCTTGGGAAATTAAGTATCATAAAGTTTCTGTTTTGAAGATTTCTGAAAACTTTCCTTGTCTTTCAAAGCATATTTTTCAAAATAAATGTATGACACTTGGTGTACAAATTACAGAAAAAACTTCCTTGTCTCATCAGCTTTCTAAAATGGTGTCACAGTATCCACTTTTAGTTAGTGTGTTACCAGAAAATTAGGGTTGTTACTAACAAAGTAGTAAATCAAAGAAAATCGGTTCTAATGTTTTTTCGACCCAACATTTTTTTTCTGTGGTTTTGGTCCAAACTGCTGTCTGATATTGGCTTTTTGAGTCAATGCGCTTAATTTTGGTCGATCGCATCAAGCAAAATCGGTCTTTATCTGGAGTATTTTTACCTGTCCTACAAGTAGGGTGACCCAACTTTTATGCACGCCAGTTTAGTTTTTTTTGCGAAACCAGAGCTTTTAAACATTTCGTCATTGTACATTTGTTTCAAGTAGCTGTTTCAAATGAAAGAAAATTGATGGTTTGACTATCTGGTCCATAGGTAAAAATACTCCAGATAAAGACCGATTTTGCTTGATGCGATCGACCAAAATTAAGCGCATTAACTCAAAAAGCTAATATCAGATAGCAGTTTGGATTTTTGTCCAAACTGCTATCTGATATTAGCTTTTTGAGTTAAAAAGTTCTAAAATGGTGCCACAGAAAAAAAATGTTGGGTCGAAAAAACATTATAACCGATTTTCTTTGATTTACTACTTTGTTAGTAACAACCCTAATTTTCTGGTAAGACACTAACTAAAAGTGGATACTGTGGCACCATTTTAGAAAGGTAATGAGACAAGGAAGTTTTTTCTGTAATTTGTACACCAAGTGTCATACATTTATTTTGAAAAATATGCTTTGAAAGACAAGGAAAGTTTTCAGAAATCTTCAAAACAGAAACTTTATGACACTTAATTTACCAAGATATGATTATTTTTGCAACAAACCTGTATTCACTAGATTCAGTCGTTCATATTCTATCAGAAAAGCATATATTCTAAGTGGTGACTATCGTTACTTTCTAACAATAAGCACTTAATGAGGGAGAGGTAGAAATTTTTCGAAAAATCTTTAAAGTTCGATATCTCTAAAACCAGTCAGTTTAGACCCCATATTGTCGGGGTTAAAATTGTTGCAAATAAGGTCTAGTATCACCCATTTCAAGGACTGCATCGAATAACAAATCACCCTGTATACATATATTAAATCTGTAGAAGGGTCAATTCTGTACATTGAAAATATTGAAAAAATAAATAGCGGGGGGTGATGCTGGATCGATACCAAACCCAAATATGTGATTAAAAAAAATTTTGTCTGTCTGTCTGTCTGTCTGTCTGTCTGTCTGTATGTGCAGGCATCACGTGAAAACTAACGGTTCGATTTCGATGAAACTTAGTATAATTATACCTTATTATCCTGGGCATAAAATAGGATACTTTTTATCCTGGAAAAATACGTAGAAAAAAAAATCTGTATCAAACCTTATTATGGAACCACTGGCGACACCTATTATCAAAGTAGAACATTACGCCACGCCTGCCTCCATTGATTTCTAAAAAGGTTCCACCACTCACCACTAGATGGCGTTGTGCCTAATTATTATTACGGCTTAGCCGTATTTGGGTCCAATGGATATTTATAAGATGTCATTGTCAGAGTTACTCAAAATGGAGAAATGAACCATCCACGCGAAGACCAACATCCGCGCGGACGGAGTCGCGGGCGGAAGCTAGTTTATAATAATTGTTTGTTAATTTTTTGTCGATCCATTTGATTCGACTTGGTTTAAGTGGATTCTTATTGGACAACGTAATTATTTTGGATCTTCAGCTCAATCTAGAAAAATACATTCCAATAATCTGTACTGTTTTCTTTTAGATTCTAGTATTCATGCTGAAACATTTACCGTATGTTTGAAAAATAAATATTATTATCTTCTGACAGATTTTAATTATTAATACTCTGTTTTACTTCATTTTAGAACGTGTAAATAGGCAACTTAATTGCCTGATCAACTAGCTTTTTCGAAAACAAAAAATAATGGAATTGATTTCGTAAGTTACCCGCTGTTTTCCTGGCCTCACTTTTTCTGTAAATAATATCCAACCGACTCTTAAGGCAGTGTAGGTTTTTCCTTGAGCCGGTGAAAGGTTGTCGCAACACTAGATAGCTAGAAATATGTCGATATGATGATAAACTAACGGCAGCACTGTGGGAAAACTATGGTGCCACCTTTTTGTAGACTCAATGTGAAAAAGGCTGAAACACGACTTCCTAGAGTAACGAGAAAACTTGCCTTTTTTGTCTATGTCTCTTTTATTTGACCAAGTAGGTCAGGTTGATAGAGCTTATCTTTAATTAATATTTAATTATGATAATAAATTATTTATTTTCTTAACAAGTTATTAATCTACAAATACTCATAATTTATTTGGTGTTACTGTCCGGTAAAACTGTAAAAGCATTCGTTTGATCTCAGCAAAAGCGTGCGACGTAATGAGATCTTGGTCGAAATACAGAAAAAAAAACACGAAGACACAAACAAAATTATACAGTCGGCCCATAAGCTCACAAGAAAATTATATTAACCCATATACCAAAGGCCTGTTAACCCGAAATATAGGATTTTTTGCAACATCGTCCGTATACCGTTGTTGGGTCTGCAGTTTTATGTATTTTTTACGATTTCCGAGAATGGCCCGCTTTCGTATCTCAGTCGAATTAAGCTTTTGTAAGCTGATTATCATTTTTAATTTGATACCGACACGAAACATTCTGTTTTAGTTTTTCTCGGCAGATAGAAGTTTGCTGAAGGGTTTAGACTTTATCTACCTGATTTTTTGTGGTCCATAGCTTAGGCTTAGAATACTGTGATGTTTCGTGCCCATAATACATTGTATCAAAGTTAAGGTCAAAATAATGCCATAGTTTACACCCCGTCAGTCACAAAAATCTTAGAGCTGCCTCTGTACTCATAATTTATTTTCGGCTGTTATTTGCATATCAATATTTTTGATTTTCAGAGAGAACTCATTTCAAGGGTGACACAATAGGCAGCCTTATTGAAGATAACGGTCATATCGGCTACAGTATGACAGTAGTTATAGGTCAACTAGTCTTTCCAATGGGCTATATTAGCCAGTAACTGGATTGTGGAGATCAGATGTCAATCAATAAATAGGTACTGATATTCAGCTGCATTTTGAAGGAGCTCGTGGCTAAATAATTACAGCCGCACAGGCCGATCTTCCGGGTTAAGCCGTGCTTGCCGAGGTTGGTCTGTGGATAGGTGTCCATCTGTCGTATGGAGTTTCCTCTGTGCCTCGGAAAGCAAGTAAAACCGTTGGTCCCGGCTGTCATTTGTAGATCTTTGGCAGTCGTTAATAGGTATAATTCAGAAGCTTTTTGACTACCTAAAATGGGGTATTACCGAGGAGAAATTTTTGGAAAAACACTTTGCCCGATCTGGAAAACGAACCAGGACAACAGTATAGATCTAGACCAACGAAGCTGGATTTAAGGATAGTTACTATGTAAGTTCCCAACATAATACCTTCACTTCACTCGCTCGAGGTATTTGATCAGATGATCACTGTTGATAGGCAAAACTCTCCCTTGGCATTCAAGTCCTTTTACTATTATATTATTTTCTGGGTCTAAATGTATTTGCATATTGTGAACTCCGTTATCGTTGAATCGTTCCCTTATGTATTATTATTTCTTTTCAAGAAGAACAACGCTAATTGTATCTCTGTATGCAGTTTTTTTATTTTTTAGATTCAGTTTCTCGAATGTGATTTTCAGACTTAAAGTAATCCTCTTGCGTCTAAATAGCTTTGAAGAGATGTTATTTATTAAATACTAGTCTCTAGTTCATTATCTGCCTATGTATTACGGTCAGGTTCCGGTCGAACCAGATGCAGCTGAATATCAGTATTTTACAAGGAGCGACTGCCTATCGGACCTCCACAATACAGTAACTGGTCAATACCATACCATATGGCAAGACTGGTTATCAGACTTTAGAGCTTCTGACTAAAAGTAACGAATTTCAAAGATCAACAAATGACGAGGCAAGGAGGAAACTCGCTATGACAGATAGTCACCCATCGACAGATCAACTTCGGAAAACACGGCTTAACCCAGAAGATCGGCCTTTGCGGCTGTAATTATTTAGTCTCTAGTTGTGAGGTGTTTATGTCCATAGCATGACCTGGGTCAAAACAACAGTCAGTTTGACTTGCTCAAGGAAGAAGGTTATCAATCCGACTGTTTTTTTTTTTCTTTTAATGCCCTTGCACTTGATTTGTGTTTAGGAAAACATTTTTAGAGAACTGCTAGGTTGTATTCCAGTTAATTTTAAGGAATGTAATGAGTAAAATTACCTAATAAGTATAACCATTTTACACAATCTCCATAATTTTATTGAGACAAACTTGCAAGGTCCCACAGATAAGGAGTTTTGTCGGTAACATCTTTCTCTCAACGCGCCGTCTTCAAAATTCTTGGTCTCAATTAGCGCTGGACCTTAATGAGGCCCATTTTGTCGCATTTAAGTCAAAAACCAACAGTTTGCGAGTGAAGCCGTCGTATTATGTCCAAACTGAGCATTTTACAAATAACTCGTTTCCGTCGTCCGTTGATTTAGTCCCACAGCTTGCGGAGGGCGTTGTGCCCTCAGATATTATGTGGCTGGCTTTTTTAGGGTTTTTATATAACCGTCACGGGTTAGGGCCTAACCCTTTCACCAAATGTGGGAGTTTTTAGCCTAGGGTAACACATCAATAAGCGACGGAAAAATTCGTGCTTTTTGCGATCAAAATTCGAATAGGATCGTTCATTTGCAGTTCGATGATCTCTAAAGAAAGTTTAAAAAATTCTTATGCCTTTTTATAATAAATCTGCATTAGTAAGTCGAACTATAATTCAATATCAGACTGAGATTTCCTCCATATATGGTACCTATAAAATCCACCTTATTCAGTCTTGAAATTCAGAATTGCCAAAATCTACTCTTAATCTAATTTAATCTAATCTAAGTAATACAATTTTAGTTTTGGATAGAGTTGGTTCATCATCATCAGTATACTGAATTAATGGTATCTCTGTTTGCGGAGTTTCTAGAACATTTTTCTTTTTTTTTCAATGACTGTTTAACATAATGACACTGTTCTCTTCCATTCCATGACATTCTTAGAAATCCTGACACAGCGGTGGCAATGTCGGCACTTCTAAAATCTTCGTCTCTCTCTAAATTCTTGAAATATCTCTCGTAATTTATCCTCCCGTAGAAGGCTTCATCTTATACGGCTAATCTATCTAATTGATATCTAATTTGTAGCAAACTAATCTTCTTCGTTTTCTTCACCAGAAATGGTAGTTAACTTGTTTTAATCACAGTAGTCTTACCATGACCGAAAATTAAATTTAAACTTGCACGATCGATAAGAACAAGACTGATTAAAAAAAACACAATAATGATCACCCGTCGACCCTCAAGTCGTACCCTTTCGGCCCCTTCCAAGCACACTAGTACAGACAAACTTAACGCACACATTCACCCAATTTAAGGCCTTTATGTTTTTTTACATAAGCCGAGGGCAAGGAAAGCGTGGGGCCACGTGGAGGGGTCGCGTGGGGTGCTGGGCGGGGCGATGCAGCTGCACTAGGGCTCCGCCGGCGGCCGGCAGTCGAGGCGCGCGCGTCATCACGACACGTCACGGCTACCCTTCAAACTTTACCGCCAAAATCGGGGTTCGTCACGCCATTGTTCCAAAAATCATATTATTTTTCTTATTATTCGAACTGTGATATCGGGCTTTTTATCCTTGAAATGTAATTTTTTTTTCGTAAAAAGTTGCCAATATTTTTGTGAAGTTTTCGAATTGGCGGGTGTCGGGTTGATGTGTGCGAGCGAGAGGTGTGATATGGAAAGCCCGGGTGAGGAAACGGGACGGGTGGTGCCCCCCGCGCCGCACACCCCCGCCGGCCCGCAGCCGAATGGCTCCAATAAGATCATCGGACGAAATGTGAATGGGACCAGTAAGTCACGCAGTGCAATTAATTTGTTAATGTTTTATATTTTTTTGCTCAATTTTAAATGCTGTCGGCTCGTTTCATCGTATTTACGGGCTTGTGTGATGTTGACGGAATTTTATATGACGTTTACTAAATTGCCAGTAATTTACAACACGAATTAAAAAGTTTGCGTCAACAGCACTTCAAGTTTTGCAATAAGACGTAGAGTACTATCTACCTGATCTAGAGCACAAATTGTTATACCTACACCCTGTATGTAGAGAATTCATGAAAGATTACAATTACAACGTAAAATCAAGAACCTAAAACCCAAAATCGAATAACTATTCGAAGAAGAAAAAATATTATGTATTAGATTTCAATATTGTGTGTGTGAGTTGGGTGCTACATAGATCTATTTTTTTCAGATTTTAAAGTAGTTCACGCCACATTTTGGCATACTACCCGCCGTATCTATAGTCAAGTGAAAGTAATTACTTTAGCTTAAACAATTACTTATGCAATTTTTTTTATGCAATAGACATAAATTTAAACGAAGTAGGAACCGTCAAACAAAGCAAAGGCAAGAATTCTATATTTTTACAGTTCAAACTTCAAGCAATTATTAAACTACATAATAAAAATCGTCTCTTAAATAGGTAATGACATTTACTCAAGCAAGTAGAACCTTTGACTTGTTTAAAGATACGGGGGTAAGGTGTATGTCCATATTACTCTAGCTTCGCGTGACATTTATTGTAACACAAACACCCTCTATCATTCAAATTACATCATCTAACTGGTGGCTTAATTTCTTCCCTAGGACTTTCAGCAGCTGCTTCAGTCAAAATTATGGCTTAATTTATTTCTAAAAGTATAGTGCAAGGTTGTACTTTACCAAATAATCGGGGTCAAATAAGTATGGAGTTCAAAAAGGAAGAGGTTCTTAGTAAACGCCTGCTGATCGGCTCCTATTAATCGTAGCTTGCTGTTTTATAGCCTATAGCCTTCTTCGATAAATTAACTATCCAACACAAAAATATTTTTTCTATTCCAACCAGTGGGTTCTGAGATAAGCGCGTTCATAAAACTCAGGTTTAAGCATACCTAGATTTTGTCTCTGACGAGTGAGATTCCTTTATCGTACGGGATTCCAGACTACTAAAAAAACATCTAGGTAGAAACGTACGCGTTTACAAATGTCTTTTCAGCAGTCGCATCACTTCTATACTAGCACTTCTTTCGCTGTAAATAATTTCAGTAGGCAGTACCTATTTATATGTCTACCAAGAAACTCAGGAAAACCAAGTATTATTATTATTATTATAAGCCCGTGTCGTCCCACTGCAGGGCAAAGGCCTCCCTTCCCTCCTTCCACTTTTCGCGATCTAGTGCGATTGTAGGCCAATCCCTTAAAAATGAGTCGAGCTCATCCCGCCATCTCCTTCTGGGCCTGCCGCGTTGTCTTTTACCGCCATTTGGGATCCACTGAGTAGTTATTTTTGCCCAATGCTCATCCGACATATATGACCAGCCCAGTTCCACTTCAACCTTGCAGCTGTTAGGCCAACATTGGCTATTTGTGTTTTGGAGCGAAGTATGGAGTTTCTAATGCGGTCCGTAAGTTTGACACCCAGTATACTTCGAAAACCAAGTACTGGGTACTTACATAATATTTGTGGCAAAAAATTAAAGTAAAAAAAACTTTTTCAAAAAAAAATGTAACCGCCTTCAAAAACTACCATAAAAAACGGTAAAAAAACCTACAAAATAACTTTTCTTTCGGAAGTCGGTGTCTTTGTTTTCTTTACTTCATTGTCTTTTTTTTGCCACCGACTTCCGAAAGAAAAGTTATTTTGTAGGTTTTTTTACCGTTTTTTATGGTAGTTTTTGAAGGCGGTTACATTTTTTTTTGAAAAAGTTTTTATTTCACTCTTTTTAGTTTAAATATTCAACCCGAATTCTTGTCAAATACAACATGTGCACTAGAATTTTGTAATCCATAACACCGGTAATAACATCGCTCATGTACACAATAAGCTAATAAAATTCCCTATCTCAAAAACTACTGAACCGATTTTGATGAAACTTGCAATATTCCCTTAGTTAAATGATACCTAGTACAACAAAAAAAGAATTACTTAAATCGGACTTGAAGTTCCAGAGATATGCGAACTCAAACTAAATCATTCGATGCCTACTCCTTACTATTAAGGAGTTCTACCTTCCATCATCAGCTCAGCTACATGAAATTATGATTATCATACGCAAGCACTTAAATTACTTCATAAAATTTGCGAAAAACGGTGTGTCGGCCTATAAAATTCGAAGATTGCCATCGATTTCTCCAGGATCCAATCATCAGATCCCAACTTGGTGACTATGGGACCACCTCAGAAGTACCTCCTTTCGAACAAAAAAAGAATTTTAAAAATCGGTCCACAATTGGCGGAGTAATCGCGTAACAAATATACAAAAAAAAAAAAAAACATACCGTCGAATTGATAACCTCCTCCTTTTTGAAGTCGGTTAAAAAGAACATCTAATCGTCTCGGGTCTCCTAATTAAAACAAGACATAAGTACAGTAAGAACAATCGTTCACAGCAGTGCCAGTTTTTCTCGTCTCTCAGTGTGAGCGTACTTTTTTCGTCGTTTCCACGGTTTTTCCGACATCCATACAACTAGACGTTTTTGTGAACTGACTCTACATGTGCGGATTTATATGTCTTGATACTTGTGAATTTGATAGACGTTTTTTGTAGACTATATTTTGAAACATTTTAAAAAAGGAAGTACGGAGTTTCTTGCTTATTCTTCTCTATAGGTATCAAACGAAACTTTCTTTGTAAATGGCTCATACTTTTAATGCTATTACTTTCACTGTTTACATTTAAAAAAAAGTGTGCAATGTTAATTTAGAAAATGTCTTAATAATATAACACTGAGTAGGTATTATTTTCAGGACCAAACAAAATCGTCTAATTCACATAAAAAACGTTTTGAAATTCTCTTCTTTAATAAGTTTTTTCGTAGGTTTTACCCTATGTTTAAACAATATGTATGCCAAAATGTACTAAAAATATTGTAGAACAGGAAATATAACAGTTACTTCTTTTTCTTAAAACTCAATGAATAGCATTACTACGTGGAATGTAACAAGAATGCTAATCACTAAATTCTTCATGAAAAATAACATTATTTTACGCTCCCAATTTCAGACACAAGAATGTTTAGAAAATGTGAGGGGGGAAAATAAGCAACTAATGTAACAAGAATGCTAATCACTAAATTCTTTATGAAAAATAACATTATTTTACGCTCCCAATTTCAGACACAAGAATGTTTAGAAAATGTGAGGGGGGAAAATAAGCAACTAATGTAACAAGAATGCTAATCACTAAATTCTTTATGAAAAATAACATTATTTTACGCTCCCAATTTCAGACACAAGAATGTTTAGAAAATGTGAGGGGGGAAAATAAGCAACTTCTTGTTATTTAGACGCTGTCAATATCTGAACTACAAGCTACGAAAACTAAGCGGTTCGGTCGAATCTATGACCAGAGGGCACTTTTTCCTTTGGCAGCGTGCGACGTTGACAGTTTTTTGACGCTTGTTATTCTTTTGCCATTTTGATACTTTTACATAAATATTACTTATTTTTGTTTAATATTTTTATTTTCCACAATTCAACTGTATTTTTAACACTTACAATCTAAATAATTCTAAAAGTCTAGATTTTTGTTTAATCTTTAGAAAGTAAAGATCAAACAAGAAATAAAAAATAAACTCTGAATAACTTTTCAAGAATGTAGATTCACCAATCGTTGCTTTGCTTCCCTTAATAAGTTTTCCTTCAATGAGAGCAAGTATCAAAACTACGTAACCGCGCTATACCCATCAAGAAGCGAGGCAAAGATAAAAACGTTCATCCCAAGACAAACCGACGCCAGGCCTGCCACAGAAAAACGCAAATTACGCGACACAACGGGTTCGATTCCCATCGCGTGTATCTTTGAATATCATACGTTTTTGTCACATTCTCATTGGAAATGTTGTTTAAAAAACGCATTTATTATTGTGTTGAGTAGTTTTGATATTTAATGTATTTATGTTCTTTGTTTTTGTTTTACATTATTTATAATATAATCGGCGTCTTTGAAAATCTACAATCCTAGTAAGCAACAAAAACGGATCTATGCGGGCAATTTCACGAGATATCCATTATTGTTATTACTAAAACCTTCCCCAGAATGTAAGAAACTCTTTTCTGAAAACCGCATCAAAATTATGTGTTATTATGTGGCGTTCATTTCTTCGGTCCACGGCACTGAAAAATTAGTCAGGAATATCCTGGCTTCCACACTGACTGATTTTGATGTGCCGTGCTTCTCTGAGGCTATGGACGCTTGGAAAATCGCTTGCCCGAATACCGCTGCTGCTGGCTGTGGGTAAGTGGGAGGCGGGTCTTTGGCTTCACGCACTGCCGTCGTCGAGCATCGGCACCTTACTCGACGACACCACCTTCCGGCTCGCTGTTTCCCTCCGGTTAGGTTACCCACTCTGTTCTCCTCATCGCTGTTACTGTGGGGAAGCTGTCAACAGCCTCGGACATCATGGCCTGTCCTGCAGCCGTAGTGCGGGCCGTTTTGCG
Organism: Agrotis exclamationis; assembly: GCA_950005045.1. Lineage (NCBI taxonomy): Eukaryota > Metazoa > Arthropoda > Insecta > Lepidoptera > Noctuidae > Agrotis > Agrotis exclamationis. The sequence continues at coordinate 20,342,856 of OX465435.1, read as the reverse complement.
CGTCACGCCAACATAAACGACATTATTCGACGAGCTCTTGTTACCGTCGGCGTTCCAGCTGTTTTAGAACCCAACGGCTTGGCACGCGACGATGGCAAAAGACCGGACGGTATGTCTATTGTTTCCTTGGAAGATGGGTAGGCCTCTAGTGTGGGACGCAACCTGTGTCGATACTCTTGCGCCATCCCATCTTCGAAGGTCATCGTGCTCTGCTGGCGCAGCTGCTGCGGTTTCTGAAAACCTCAAGCGGCGTAAATATAGTAACCTAAGTAGTAACTATATTTTTGAGCCGTTTGGGGTTGAAACTATAGGGCCATGGGGTCCGAGTGCTCACAGCCTCTTCAGAGACATTTCGAAAAGACTTGTTAACGCTTCCCGTGACCCAAGATCTGGCTTTTACCTTGGTCAGAGGCTAAGTATAGCCATACAAAGAGGCAACGCCGCCAGTCTCTTGGGCACATTACCAGCTGACAGCGTTGAGGATGAGTTTTTCGATGCTCTGTAATAGTTTAATTTACTGAATTGGTTTTATGTTATGGTTTTTTATTTGGTAAATATTTAGGTTCAATTAATGTATTATTGTATTATTTTTAAGTTAGATGTAATTCAAGTAAATAGATAAAAAAAAAAATAATAATAATTAATAATGTCCAAAATTATGTGTTTATTATTTAGGTCGCACTTAGTTAATTATTTATCAGACACATGGTCTTGTAGTTTTATAAACGATAAGTATATGAGAATTAAATTGTTAGAAGTGCAATGAACTTATCAGTTAAGGATTTAGTTTGGAGATTAAATTTTTGGAATACATCCATTTAAAAATATACCCGCAAAGGAAAACAAACACTGCCTAATTTTCTCTACAAAAGTATCAAGAAGTGTCAAAATTATTTTTCTCTTTAAAACGAAAGTAATAAGTAAAAAATGGAACATTATGCAAAATGGTTCCGTAAAAATGCAAGTTAATAAAAACAAATCTTGACTGAATTTAATCCGTTCGTAATAAAGTATAACTACGTCTGCCGTGCGCCTGAAAAACTAAGCGAAATGAAACAAAATGGTCGGTTCGAAAAAAATGCGAGAATTGGGTTTTAAGATGTGGGTTCCGTAGGTCCGCAGTGTCTATTGTAGTTGTTGGATAATAAACTGATTACAAATACTGACTTCTTTATCGAAGTCATAGTGGGGCATTAAACCTTAAGCATTATCATGAAATACCATTACCATAAAATCAAAATTTCAGGAATATGTCACTGAAAACTTTATACCGATATGGGTTTTTTTTCATTAAGGTATGATACGATAGATAAGGAATGTCTAGGGTTTCAAAAATAATATTTAATTAAAAGAAACAATCCAAAGTGACACATCGTTGAAGTGAAAAATCGGAAAAAATAATTGTTCTTGAAATTCACCAGTCACTAAACCTTTATTTAAAAATAAAAATCTAAAATAAGAATTTTTATTAGACATTACAATTATACCTTTGTTTCCTTAATATAATTTTGATTTTAATATAAAGATAACAGTAATTAAACCTACAAATAAACACTACTAAAAACAATACATTAATTAAACCAAATTTTACCAAATAAAAAACTATAACCTAAAACCAATTAAGTAAAATACACTATTACAGAGCATCGAAAACTCATCCTCAACGCTGTCAGCTGGTAATGTGCCCAAGAGACTGGCGGCGTTGCCTCTTTGTATGGCTACACTTAGCCTCTGACCAAGGTAAAAGCCAGCTCTTGGGTCACGGGAAGCGTCAACAAGTCTTTTCGAAATGTCTCTGAAGAGTCTGTGAGCACTCGGACCCCATGGCTCTATAGTTTCAACCCCAAACGGCACAAAAATATAGTTACTACTAAGGTTACTATATTTACGCCGCTTGAGGTTTTCAGCAACCGCAGCAGCAGCGCCAGCAGAGCACGATGAACTTAGAAGATGGGATGGCGCAAGAGTATCGACACAGGTTGCGTCCCACACTAGAGGCCTACCCATCTTCCAAGGAAACAAAGACATACCATATACCCAATATTTTGATTTAATCAAATTATTTTACTCCGTATCTTTAATTCAAGAAAAACTTAATATCGAGAAAAATCGAGAAACTAATCGTATAAGAACCTACATAATAATCCCTGAGTAATTTTCTCCGTGTCCGCGGAACCCTATTAAGGCGCGGTGCAATACTTTTATTTTTAGCGAAGTTTTTTCCGCGAGCAGACGGGACGGAGCCGGGCCTTGCCTTACCTCGCTAACTAATGTTTCTTAAGGGGATGTTCTGCACGTTCTTACTGAACACTAGGGCCATAGGGTCCAAGTTTTTAAAGAACTTACTAAACGTATAGTCGACTCTTCGCGTTACCAGGGTTGGCCTATTTCTTGGTCAAAGAATTTTTGATGCTCTTTGCTAGGTACTACATACCTTTATTCATTTTTTGACTTATTCGTCAGCGTAACATTTTTGAATATTTATACAAAAAAGAAATAAAAAATATTTAAAATATAATTGAATAAGGTTAGTTAATTAAGTATTTAAATAAATGTAAATTACGTTCTTCCTACAAATAGATCCATAATTATTAGCTAAAATTCTTTAAACTTTTTCGTTTGAAGAAGTTTGAAGATATCAACTTTGGCCAATTGAAATTGGATCATGCTCTTACTATTCTATTTAACAACTCGTGAACCGTCCCGGCGTTGTTGCTAAATGTTGTATTTTTTTACTATAGACGTTTTCTTTTTTGTTAAATTAAGAAAGAAAGAACACAAGAGTTTTTTAATTCGAAATAGTAGTTCCTGAGATACTCGTAAGCTCGTTCCACAAACAATAGTATGGATAATAAAATTAGTCTTTGGGTTTCTCAGTTTCCAAATAGCAGATAATGTGGGTATATAATATCTGAACATTTTAAGACTAAAAAAAAAAGTTCTGAGATATTTCGGAGACCTCTCGCGCCCGGCATTGGTCGAGGCCATGCTGCGGGGCGAGACGGAGTGGGAAGCGGTCGCCTCCTTCTGCGAAGCAGTCATGCTCGCGAAGGAGGATGCGGGCGGCGAGTAAAGGGCAACTCGCTGCCCGACCATGGACCATGCCCGGGTCGACGGCGCGTTGTGTTCCACGCGCGCCTCAAAGAGCGTCAGCATAATGACGGGGCCCCCTCTCTAGAGGGCCAAAGCCTGCCAGGGTCGCGGGACTTATCTCATTACCGTGACCCTGGAACGTAAAGGGCTAATGAGGACACCGTGGATTTTAGTCAGTACAAGTCTGACGGTCCCTCCCGCCCTGCCCTGGGCGGGAGTAGGTACTCATTTGATGATTTTACCACGATAAAAAAAAAAGTTCTGAGATATTTATAAAAGAGCCTACCTTTAAGTGAGCACAACAAAATCTGCATATTATGTAGATGCGAGCCAATTTTTACGAAACTCTAGCATGATATCATACATAATATTTTAAAACATACAAATGTATGCGCCGCGTTACTTACGCTTCCTTTCTTGAAATAAAAACTTTTATTTTAACTTTATTCAGATGAAAAATGTACCGGATAACCTGTCACATTTTTCCATTTGAATAGAATATGTAATACATGGCTTTTTTTCCGTTCTTATTTTGTCGGCATAATTGGCTCAGTGGCTGAACGATCGACTGTTGCGCTGCGTGTCATGGGTTCGATTCCAATTCGGAACAAATATTTGTACTTATGATCTACAAGTAGTTGTTCCGCGCCTGGCTACGATTGTGTATATAGTTTAAATGTTTGTAAAGGCATCCTCAATACAAAAAAAAAAGAAAACTTACCACTTTTGGTAGTGACATCACTACTAAAGGGGGTGAGATTTCTCTGAAGCTGACCGTAAAAGTTGCCGGTTCAAAATTTCTGATATTACCAGAGGTCGGAATTAGGTAGAGTTATTTTGACAGGCCTGATGGTCTAGTGGTTAGTGACTCTGACTGCTATGCCCGAGGTCGTGGGTTCAATTTCCCACCCAGGACAAATGTTTGTGTGATGAGCACGATCATTTGTTCTGTATCTGGGTGTAATTTATCTATAAAATGTATGTATTTAGAAATATATAAGTATGTTTATCAGTTGTCTAGTACCCATAACACAAGCTCTGCTAAGCTTGGGACTGGATGGCGTTGTGTGATAGTTGTGAAATATTATTATTATTTATTATTTTAGTACTTGCTTCGAAATGTTGATATTAATATGGATCTTCCCAGGCCGACAAATAAATAATAGATAAGTAATAATAAATACATCAGAGGCACTTAGAATAGCCAAATAAATTGTGTAAAAGTAAATAACTTTTTATTTCCAGGATTTGGGGCATATCCACTTTATTCTTTCGCTGTATGAAATCAGTATAACGCACCCCCAGGCCAATAAAGGCGTAAGTGGAAATCACTAACTTTACAGGGGAGCAAAAAAACTGTTTAACCAGGTGTATCTTTTTAGTTTTTGACTCTATGATCTTTTGTTATATATCAAAAAATAGTAAAAAAATTAACCTTTTTTTTTGTTTATATTCGAAACACCTTAAATTATCGTGGTAGCCAATATTTAATGTTAAATGTTTTACAGACGTTTTCCTTATTTATTTAAGACCAATACTCAAACGTAATGATTTTTATTCCAATCTTTGCTTTCTAAATATTTTTTAATCTGTAACTACTCATGCTTACGTCTGTTACGAAGTTCTATACTATGATAAAATACAGGAGCTAAGTACTGTTTAAGCCCTTTTTGCCTTAATTTTATTTTACATATCGAATTGTATGACGCTTTTACAGCTTTTTTTGTTAAAACATAAAACTAAAATTTGGTATTAAGTATAAATACGGGCTTTTTTCACAGTATGTTTAATTGAACTATAACTGTAAGTAATATTACGTTTCTAGGTAAAATATATTTCAGTGGTGTAATAAAAAGGTTTTTTTATAAAATTGCACTTTATTATAATAATATTCATAACAGAACCTGATAAGAGATAATAAAATTAACAGTGAATTATAATCTTTCTGATAAGTTTAACCAAGAACGGTTTCTAAATACAAATTCTTAGAAAAACCTCAAAATCTGGCATCAACAAAAATCTTACATTATTTATTAAATATACCAATTACTAAACATCATCATCAGTCGGAAGACATCCTTTGCTGAACATAGGCCTCCCCCTTAGACCGCCACGCCGAACGACAATTCGCCACTTGCATCCATCGGTTGCCCGCGACCCTCACGATGTCGTCGGTCCACCTAGTAGGCAGGCCTCCCGCCTGCCTACGCTGCGTCTTCCGGTCCGTGGTCGCCACTCGAGAACTTTTCTTCCCCATCGGTTGTCAGTTCTACGAGGACTACACTGGGATTGTCGATGAAATGGTATCACGTAGCTTCCCAAACGCTGCCCATCCAAGTTGGATTCTACGGGTGACCTCTTTGTCGAAGTTGGACCTACCTAACTGAACAATCTGTCCAAGGTAAGTGTAAATATCTACAACTTCGAGATTATCATTCCCAACAACAATAGGTACGGGTGCCACATGGACATTCGACATGATTTTCGTCTTGTCCATGTTCATTTTAAGGTCCACCTGTAGGGAAACGATACTTAGGTCGCTGAGCATAGCATTGAGGTGCTCCAACGATTCTGACATGATGAGTCTATCGTCGGCAAATCGAAATTGACTGATGTATTCACCATTGATATTGATGCCGAGTCCGTTCCATTCCAAGAGCTTGAAAACGTCCCCCAACGCGTTCGGGAACAATTTCGGAGAAATCACGTCTCCCTGATGTCTCACGCCTTTCTGCAATTGAATTGGTTTCGTGCTCTATTCCTGAAGTCGGATAGACATGGTGGCATTTCTATACAAGCACTTCAACACTTCGATAAACCTATAGTCTATATCACATCGTTGGAGGGACTGCCATACTGACCAGGTTTCGATTAATCGAAGGCTTTTTCATAGTCCACAAATGCTAGACATAATGGTCGATTGTACTCCTCTGTCTTCTAAATAATCTGGCAGAGCATGTGTATGTGGTCTATGGTACTAAAACCTTTTCGGAAACTGGCTTGTTCGGAAGGCTGGAAGTCATCAAACATACGTTTGAGACGGTTCGTAATGACTCTTGAGAACAGCTTGTATACATACATGGCTCAGAAGTGAGATTGGCCTGTAGTGCAAGATGTTATCACCCTTTTTGAAGAAAAGAACAAACACACTCCTGTACGATGCTTCTGGCGTAGTGCTGATGTCCGGGATATCCTCAGTGTAGTGTCGAGTCAGTTTAGCTCTTGCGTCTCGACCTGCACAGACATTGGGTTGTCATGTTGATGTGTATAACTGTCCGTATAACCTCTCAAGCTCTCTCAGTATTTATGGTTTCGTCGAAATGATGCTGCCGTCGCTAATCTTCAGCTTTGTTATTTGGCTTTGCCTAATAAACAAATTCTTTGCGAAGGCTTAAAAATCTTCGCAAAGAATTTGTTTTGAGCCCTGGTTCGGCTCGATTGCCTCTTTGATCCGTGCCGCACTATTGGCACGAAGGTCACGTCGCATTGATTTAGAAATATCAGCTGAAGATTGCAGTCTCATCTCGGTCTGGGTTAGATCAACTTGATGGCGCAGGGACAGTTTCCACCAACCCATTGTTAATCTCGTCCATAGTTTCGCATTCGGTTAGGCATTGGAAGCGATTGTGTAGTTCCAGTTGGAAGTCTTCGGGGTTCTAGATGTGGGCAGGACCAAATCGTAGCGTGGACTTCACCAGAAGAGACCTTTCAAGCTTCAAATTGAATATTTAATGTGCCTGTGACGATTTGGTGATCGCTACCGGTTTTTACCTTGGCGGTCACAGAGATATCACTGAATATTCTCTTTGATGGCCACTTCTGGAAATAGGAGTTCATTAAATGGATTTCTTCTTTTTCCATGAAGGCGACCAGCCGCTGCCTCCTAGGTTTCGCTGCCAATACTTACATGGCTCCACTCTCAACTCATCGCCATTCCGTGCGCCCACCTTCGCGTTGAAGTCCCACCCATAGACCCAAAACAATGGTGAAGTATATTTCGAGGTATGTATGGCCTCGGATATCTCCTCATACAATGCCTCTGCTTCATCATCAGAATGTGTCGAGGTCGGTGCTTAAACCTGTATGACCTTCAGCGAATACCGGATGGTAATTCTGAGTATAAGGTATGCTACCCTACTCGACACACTGTCGACTGTCTTAACGTTGTTGATGAGGGACCTGTGGACGAGATATCCAACACCACCCTGGGATTTACGCTCTCCTTCCCGCTAGAAGAGCATGTTGCCCGAATTTAGAACTATTGTATCCTGACCCTCTCTTCGGAGGTTAGATAATCCCAAGATATTCAAGTGTATTTTGCTCAATTCTTCCTCCAGCTCCATGCATTATAAAGGTAAATACCCAGACCTTTCGAATTGTTTATGAGACGAGTGCGTGATTACTTCCGTCCAAGTAGATCAAATCGTGAATGGAAAAAAGGCGTAAAAATGATTATTTCGAAAATGTGTGCGAGTGCACCCGTAAATAAGAAAATACGGCTCTTTTTGTTTGATTATTTTTATTTGTGATGGGATGTAATCGGTTTTATTTTCAGAAAATCATTTTTTTATTAGGCATTAAAAAGCATAATATGAGATACAATTATGACATTGTTGCTTTATATAATGAAACAAAAACTTAAGCAGGATTAGGTGTATTTTAGTGAAACTTTACGTTCTTATGTTGGTTTATCGACTTTATTAATTGACAAAATATTGAACTTAATCGACGCCAAAAAAATTTTTTTTGGGATAGAAGCCTCATTTTGACTCAAAATGTCACGGAAAAAATTGAGCGCATGTATCTTCACTTATACTATCCAAAACTGCAAAAAAAAAAAATTGACGTAATCGCACTTACGTCTTTGTTGATCTGGGGGTGCGATAAGTGCATGAATAACTTTACCAATTCCGACCTGTGGTTAATAGGTGTGGTGCATCCGGTAAGCATCAGAATTTTATTAATCCGACAGTTACTGTGGTAACTCCTCTCCTGAAGGTTCCTGTTCGAATACTATAATGTCTACGTGTTTTCTTAATAAGACTCCTATCATTACTTTTATTGACTCCATATAAGGTAATATAGCGAATGGCCACCTTTAATCGACATACTACAAATTCTTTTTTTTTTTTTTGGCGTGTCTGACGTGTGTGAAATATCACGCCACTTAAGCGGATGACATGAATTGCGTTTTTTTTTTTAAACTGGACAGTGTTAAAAGGTCATTTTAATTTATTTTTTTCTAATTTTAAACACTGGCAACATTACGAGGATTCGTAATTCAGTTTGGTATTAAAGAACAATGCTACAGATGTCACTACAAGTTGTGTTAAAAAGTACTTTAGGCACTATTATAGAATTCTTTTTTATATTTATATTTTATATTTAAACGTTTTTAAATATACTGTGACCCTGGAACGTAAAGGGCTATTGAAGGATCACCGTGGATTTTAGTCAGTACGAGTCTGACATTCATTCATGACTTTACCCCGATAAAAAGTTAAAAATAAGTATCAAGTAACAGTGCAGTTTGCCTCTTTTTACTTTCAAGGAACAACATAGATACTTAATTATTTTTATCTGCGAAAGGACCAGAAGAAATGTTCTGATGTGAGATTTTTGATTACACGGTAGCAAAATAATATGATTGTGCATTAGTAAAATAAAAAGCACTGCAATTAATAAATATAAAATATTTTAAGGGGTTATGAATGATTGAGATATGGGCATAAATTATTGTGCGTCGTGCGAGTGCTTTTTTCTGCTTCTGTTAGCTCACCCCCGCGCAAACAATACCTTTTCAGTCATACAATTCAAATAAAGAACTCGGTTACGCAAAGATGCGTTCGAAAACAGCAAAACGTATTTGAAAAAAAAGCCTCTTTTTTCTTACTCCTTTCATTCGTTGAATCAGCTTATTTAACAATACCGCTGTGTGAATATGCAAATCGTATAATTGTCTTGGCGTTTTTATTATTTTTTGTTCGCCACGCTACTGTCCGTTGACTTAAGTTGGAATGACGCATCTGTCATTTGTGATATTATAACGCACCGCTTGCCACATACGTAAAACGGAACATTATAATGACTCTGGTTTTTTGTCGCATAAAAATAAACGTGCAACTGCAGCGATGATGTATTTTTTAGTCTAAGATGTGATGAAATATCTCGAAGGAATGAGGTCCGATGTTTTTCAGGGCCACTCGCTCGGATAATGCGTCGCTGAATTTTCATGAGTAGCAATATTTATCGTGTTTGACGCCATTACGGCCGCAGTCGGTGACTGGCGTAGCGCCCGCAGTACCCTTTATTTATATTACAAAAACTGTTCGCGACAACGCCTATATACTTTTATCGAATCGTGTATTTTTTTACCGTTGTTAATTCCGCAGATAATGGTCAGAGTCAAATGACCGGGCGGCGGTAAGAAACGGCGGGAATTTCAGCGATGCTCGCGCACTCTTTTAAGCGTGTTTTTTGTTTGGGACGGGTTCGGGCGGCGGCTCACGTTATTTTTTGCAAGTCCACCGATGAAAACCGTAATGGCATTTTATCGTGCATAAGAGCGGACGGAATCATTAATTATTTATAATAAGTGGCTAGCGCCGAATCGCGCCGTCCATGTTTATTTTAGTCCGGAAAGTTGTGCATCTGTTTTTTTGGCGCGCTGCGGCTATTTTCGCGCGCTTTGGTTCGCGACCACAGATTATAATCATCAAAGGCTTCGGCTTATACATTCCGACTCGATGTAAAAATGTTAAATGTTAATAACTTTATTAAGATAAATAATAACGACTATAGAAGAACTATAAAAAAGGTGAAATAAAATACAGAAATGAAAGTAGGTAACACTGTGTACACATACATCATTCAATCAAGAGCTTTCCAAGTTCAAATGTTTGGATGTTTCCCTCCTTCCAATCCATTCATATCACTTCACCACGGGGAATAGGCAAGTACTGTAGAACGCTACCTGCTACGAATTGACCTACGAACAGTGCTTGGCAATATTAGGGTGGATCTCCAAAACGGGCGTATTCGTGTGATCGCTCTGGTGCTTTTCAGATATTGATATTTAATGGTAATCATGTATCTCATAAAAAAGTATGATATTCAAATAGTATATTTTTACTATTGGCCTTCAATTTACACTAACAGTTATGGAAATATTTAAGTTCAAAAAATTTCGCTACCAGAGCAATCATAATTGGCGCCAGAGCGATCATAAATGGTCAAATCAATTAAACAAAAAAATGAATATTGATAAAAATATTATTTGTTTTGCCGTTTTTAGTCATAGGTATTCAGTATGTACGTGTAACAAGATTATATGTATATGTAACAGAAATGTATTATTTTAGAAAAAGGTCAAGGCATATTATCAGTAATACATAAATAGGTATCAAAAATACGTTATAATTTCAAACTATTGTTATAATTTAAAAGTAACAAAATAACATAATTATAAAAATCAACTTTTGGCTTAGTTTCATTTATTTAGATTTAGACTATATTATCCAAACTTAGCCTACTTTTCTTCCTAAGAACCTTTTGCTGGGTTGCTCGTAAGACGTTTTTCTTCAATTGATAATTTATTTCGAGGCATGATTTCAATCTGCAAAGATAGTTGACATTAAATTTTAGAGAAGAAGTGGTTATGGTTAGCTTTAAATGCCAATTTAATAATATCATCAAGGTAAAATACGTCAAAATCTGTTTATGGGTTTAGGTTACCCAAAAAAACCCAGGAAAGGTTATAAATTACAGGTTATATAGATAGTTCATCGTTTGTCATTGTTACAGTCTGGTACTACTACTTAAAATAGATTTATAACGTACAATTAATGCAAAATATCATTGCTCTGGTCTTTTTGGACAGAGCAATCACATCCATATCGATCAGAAAAAGTCACAAAATCATGAATATAGCCGAATTTAAAAGTAGTAGAAAATTGTCATTACCAAATCCAGAGCAATCATAAACTTGCCTTCGTAAACTTACCTTCGCGGATAAGTGGCACATAGGTATCCTCCTCAACGGTTAGACCACTGCTGGTGTTGCCCAGCGGGAGTGGAATAGAGTGTCTATAACGCGTAACTAGGGATGAGCGCGATGTTTTACCTCAGCGCAGAGCGATGAGATAAAATGCCCGGACACGATTTTAAATTCAAATTGTGGCAAAAGTATTCTTAATATAACTAAAAGTATTTTATAACAATGAAGATTAACTATTTGTTATGTAATCTAAATAAGTTGTATCATATGTAGCTTCTCATTAAAAAATTAAAGCATATTTTTTTCATTCAATCGGGAGTTGGGACAACCCAGAGCGATCAGGATTTTAGGGTCTAAGATTTTTTTTTAAATATTTTAAATAAACTTATTCATAATATTAGCCTTGTACCATGTAGATTAGACACCGAACTGTATATAAAAAAATATTTTGAAAACTTTTTTCGATTTGAAAATGGGTTTATCCAGCCCGACACGAAAAAAAATGCCTCTGGAGATCGACCCATTATAGGTCCATAGTATTTCATTGCTGTCATTAACTGATCACACTAGACAGTCTTTAGGGTCTGTCCTAGTTCGCCATAATACTGACCTACGGAACCTCAGAATAAAACAGCAACATTTATAAGCTATCAATTTATAATCTTCCATAATGTTCACATTAAATCGGCTGCAATTGCCCGATGTTTTTGTCGCGAGTTGCCATACATAAGAGACCGATTGTTAGTTTTTTTACCAGTTTGAAAGTAGGTTACTCGTGTGCTTAAGATCGTTAACGATACTGTGCCAATCACAGCTGTTGCGGTTTTGTGCGTATTCATGGCTTTTTCTTAACATATTGACAGACTTTCGATTTTAGATTCAATTCTAGCTCTAGTTTTGTTCCAATAATATCACTCGGGGTTTTGTACCCCTTTTTTCCTTTAACTTGGCTTAATTTCATTGGGCAACCCGTTCGAAATGGCCATAGATATTGAGGGTAGACTCAGTAAATGCCTAAAGTTGCTGTAATTCTTTTTTTTTGTCGTGGTAATATCATCAAATGAGTCCTCCTTCCTAGGGCAGGGCGGGAGGAACTGTCAGACTTGTACTGAGTAAAATCCACGGTGTCCTTCAAAAGCCCTTTAAGTTCCAGGGTCACGTTACCTGATGAGATAGCCCCACGACCCCTTGCTATATATCTTCCTCATCTATGACATCTGTCCCGATCATATGTATATTTAATACGCCTGTAATACAGGTTTATCCTAGTACATGCATACAAAGTGAGACCTAGGTATATCGTTAAATTAAGATTCATTTTGTATGTACCAGCTTTCATTGTAATAGAAAGATTTTATTTATTTATTTAATCTTTCCTGTAGGTATTTTTTTTGTGTCTTTGTGATCATGGTCACCCTCTGGTATCAGACTTAATATAGGTAATATGAATACAAAAATAATATTTTAGTTTTAAGTTAGACTGTCACATAGTCTTATTCTAGAGCTGGCAAAAATCTTCCGTCGCTTTTCTATCTGGTAACTATCTTCGCAAAATTGAATACACGATTTGCTCGAGCATGCAAATGGCTGACGAAAGGACTGAGAAAGTCTAGCGATAATAGAAGGAAATTGAGATTTTCATATTATAAATATAAAACTAAAGAGACCCACGATAAATATAATAATTATGAAAAAAATCTTAAAAAATGCATAGTATGGTCAAAAAAAAACATTAATAAAAAATTAATCAATCAAGCTAGTAACAAAGGTAAAGCTACTTGGAACGTAATAAAAAATAGAAATGATAGTATTAGGACAATAAATAGTATAACTTCGCTGCAAAACAATGGGGTAATTATTCAAGACCCTTACAAAATTGCATCAACATTTAATAATTTTTTCATAAATATTGCCAATGATAAAAATGCAACTTTACCACGTACGCAATGCCAATTTCAAACACATAGTAACGATCAATCAATTTTCCTGACACCATCCACGGAACAAGAAATTATCAAGGTAATAAAATCTTTAAACGATACCAAAGCAGTAGGATACGACTCTATCTCCACACGTGTTATTAAGGCTAGTGCTGTCGTCATAGCCCCTGTTCTCAATCATTTAGTAAACAATTCACTAGAACAAGGAATATTTCCAGAGAATTTGAAGCAATCCATAGTTAAACCGTTATTCAAAAAAGGAGATCGAAAAGACCCAAATAATTATCGCCCCATTACCCTTGTTCCGGTACTATCTAAAATCTATGAAAAAATATTTCACAGTCGGTTAATAGGTTTTCTTAATAAGCATAACATTCTAAAACAAGAACAAAACGGATTTCAGCATAACAAGTCCACTTCTTTAGCAGCATTCACTCTAGTTAAAAAGATAACGGAATACATAGACGAAAAGATTCCGGTAGCGGTTGTATTCTTCGATATGAGTAAAGCTTTTGATTTTGTGGATCATAGGATACTGCTAAATAAATGTGAAAAATATGGAATTCGAGGCATCGCATTAGATTGGATAAGAAGTTTTTTAACAGGCCGTCAACAATGTGTTGAAGTTACAAAATTAAGTGATAATCTAGAATCCACTAACTTTAGATCTTCTACTTCATTAAATAAGTATGGTGTACCGCAAGGGAGCGTCTTGGGTCCCTTGTTATTCTTGCTGTATATTAATGATTTACCCGATTCGATAAACTACGATTGTATCTTATTCGCCGATGATATTTCCGTCATAGTACCCAAAAAAATTAAAAATTCAACACATGAATTTAAAATAAGCGAAGCGGTACAGTCTGTCATAAATTGGCTTGAATCTAATAACCTATGTGTAAATATATCGAAAACAAAATTTACGAAATTTAGTACATACAAAAGTAAAAGCAGTGATTTTATTAACATTAAAATAAAAGATAATATTATAGAAGAAACGGATAGTATTAAGTTTTTAGGTATAACTTTAGACAATTTTTGTAATTGGAAGCCACATATTCACAACGTATGCAGTAAACTAAATAGATTTGTATATGCCTTAAGGAAACTTCGTATAGTATCAGACGAAAAGACTGCTCGCATTGCTTATAGCGGATACGTTGAATCGATTTTAAGATATGGTTTAATAATGTGGGGCAACTCAACTGACTACGACAAAGCATTTGTTGTACAAAAAAAGTGTGTTCGGGCTATTTGCGGTGTAGGTCCACTTGAATCCTGCCGACCTTTATTCAAAAAACTTAAATTATTAACACTAACTGGTATGTATTTGTTTGAGGTATCGGTATTTGTAAGGAAACATAATGAATTCTTTAGATTCAAAGGTGACAATTATACTAAGCAAAGGCCGAGAGATCCAACCAAGATTTTAGTATCATTTTGTAATACCACTTTAAGTAAAAAAAATGTATATCATATGTGCATTACAATTTTTAATAAGTTACCCAAAAACTTAAGGGAACTACCTTTTAAATATTTTAAAAATAAACTTCGCATCTGGTTGACAGAAAATTGTTTCTATAGTGTACAGGAATTTTTACAACACCGAATTTAACTAAGTATCATACTTTTATAAAAATTGTCAACATTAGCTTAAGAACGCTTTATAAATTGTATATTAAACTCACTTTAAAACATTATGTACCCTATAATGTAATGTAAAAATATTTGCATGCCCTAAACAGGCAAAATATGGTTTGTGCCTAAACCACCACTTGTAACAACCGGTAGTACCTATATTTTACGCAAATAAATTATTCTTTCTTTCTTTCTTTCTTTCATGATCGAGCATCAAATTTGGGCGTGTATTCAATTTTTCGAAGTATGATAATAATCATAAGATATTTTTTTCAATAATCTCAGAAAATGCTCGGCTCTGCTCTTGGTGTGCGCTGACCCTAAGGTGTTAGATTTCCACAAGGAACAAATATTTGTAATATGACCTACAAGTAAGTGTTGTTGTGGATTTGACTGAGTTTATGTTTGTAAACGCACTCACGACACGACACAGGAGTATTTTCTAGTAAAGAATAACTTTTTTATATATATATTATACAGTATTTAAAAAAAAATAACACCGTGGATTTTAGTCAGTACAAGTCTGACAGTTCCTCCCGCCCGTCCTGCCCTGGGTGGGAGGACTAATTTGAAGATTTTACCACCATAAAGTTCTACAGTATTTTCTAATGGTTACAGAACTAAAGATGACCTTTGTGAACAAATCTTAATGGCCGTGAATATGGATCACTACGAAATTTTAAAACCCTATAGGTAAAAAGAAGTAACTTAAATATAAATAAATATGTACTTGCATGTTTTATATTTTATACGTCATGAATAATGTCAACATGTAAACTTATTGTAAACACTCAGTAAACATAATTAATGCGTTATCTTGCATTCATTACGTGGCAAAAGTGTTCAGAAGCTCTTTTAATTTATTTTTCATCAATTTATGGAAGGGTATTTTAAAAGCTGTAGAGCTTTATGGTACCCATATTGACGTTACAATAGCATTGGTAGAGACGTCGCGTTCTATTTTTGTTAATGGCATAATAGCATTATTGTGCATAATTTCTATAATCTATCTATACGATTGAAAATTGTTGCGGATGCTGACAATTCTGCTAATGTCACATAAAAAAAAAGTAAGGATAATCATAAAATTATCACAGGATATTACAGTTAAAATTAAAAATAAAGACTGAAAAATGAAGCATATTTTTAACCGACTTCCAAAAAAAAAAAGTAGGTTCTCAGTTCGACCTGTATGTATGTATGTATGTATGTTTGTCCGCGATTATCTCGCGTTTGGCTGAACCGATTTTGATGCGGTTTTCAGGAAAGTGTTCACTACATTCTGGAGAAGGTTTTAGTATAATAGGTTGGGGAAAAAGTTTCTTCGCATTTTTTTAGAAAATTCAAAACATTTTTTAATAAAGTTTATTTACATTTAACTAAAGTATGTAGGTACCATTTTGTTCGATAACTTTTTGCCATCTTGTAGGTAGGGACATGATCCCATTGCTATAGAAATTTTGGGACTTCTGGTCAAAATACCGCGACAAGTGGTTTTGGCAGTCCTCTCGTGATGTTAACCTGACACTGCCTAAAGAATTCTGAAGAGACCGAAACAGGTGGAAATCTGAAGGTGCAAGGTCAGGACTATACGGCGGATGCATTAACACCTCCCAGCCAAACTCTCTTAATTTTTGTTGGGTGGCTAAAGATGTGTGAGGTCTAGCGTTATCATGATGAAAAAACCACACCCCTTCTGTTGATTAATTCCGGCCGCTTTCTTTCAACTTCTTGCTTTAATCTCATCAGTTGTTCGCAGTAGAGTTCACAATCGATGGTCCTGCCTGGTGGTAACAGCTCATAATGAATAATGCCCTTCCAATCCTACCACACACACAGCATCACCTTGTTGCGAGTTAACCCGGGTTTCGCCACAGTCTGTGAAGCCTGACCGGCCTTTGACCACGACCTTTTTCGCACGTTCTTGTCATACGTGATCCACTTTTCATCACCAGTTATCAGCTTCTTCAAAAATGGTTCGGTTTCATTACGTCATAATAAAGAATCACAAATGAGTACACGGTTCATTAGGTTTCTTTCAGTGAGCTCGTGAGGTACCCAAATGTCGAGCTTTTTTGTGTACCCAGTTTTTTTCAAATGCGCCAAAACTGTTTTGTGGTCAATTTCCAGTTCTTCAGCTACGTCGTAACTACTGGTATGCCGATCTTGCTCCACTTTTTTAAAAATGGCATCCATTTTATCCGTAATAGGGCGACCAGCGCGACGTGCATCTTTGACATCAAAATTTCCGGATTGAAAACGCTTAAACCAAATTTGTGCTACTCTCACAGACACTACACTAGGTCCATAAACATCGCAAATTTTTTTCGCGGCTTGCTTTGCATTTTTACCTTTTTTGTAGTAAAATTTTAAAATGTATCGAATTTCTTCATTAGATTCACTCATCTTGATGGTACGAAAAACAAATGAAAATCACACATTTTCCTAATTTGAATTTGGAATTATGTTCTTTAAAATTTAAACTTTCAATGATACCAAAACCAGCCAGATACAAATAGTATAGCCAAAGAGATTTTATTACAAGTTCATACATACTATAATGCGAAAAGATTTTTTCCCCAACCTAATATAACACTAATGGATATCCCGTGACGTTGCCCGCGTGGATCCGTTTTGCTTACTTGAATTGTAGATTTTCAGTGACCATTGCATGTTTGTCCGCGATTATCTCGCGTTCGGCTGAACCGATTTTGATGCGGTTTTCAGAAAAGTATTTGTAACATTCTGAGGAAGGTTTTAGTATATAACAATAATAGATATCTTGTGAAGTTGCCCGCATAGATTCGTTTTTGTTGCTTACTAGGATTGTAGATTTTCAAAGACGCCGATTATTATGAAGGTTTTTGTTGAATATCTAAACTAAAAAGGGTAAAATAAAAAACTTTTTGAAAAAAAGGGAACCGACTTCAAAACCAAGCACAAAAAAGTATAAAATAACTTTTCTTTCGGAAGTCGGTGGCCTGCATAGTCAGTGAAATAAAAAACAAAGCCACCGACTTCCGAAAGAAAAGTTATTTTACACTTTTTTGTGCTTGGTTTTGAAGTCGTTCCCTTTTTTTCAAAAAGTTTTTTTTATTTTCTTGAAACATAATCTTATAAGCTTCTAATCTCAAATCTAACCTAATCTTTAATCAAGCCGTTGATATTCTTTTTTTAAATTCGAAGCTAACCCTTCGCTTGCCGTGCGTTGATTTTTACCGGACAGGTCCGATATGATCGGCAGATGTGGGGCAGATGTTACCGCCTCGGACAATTGTAGCAGAGTGTTGGATGTAAGGCGGATATCCGAACGGATAATTGAAATAATTTAATTTCTTGATTTTGTTTCTTGTTTTTAAGATAGTTTTTCTTCATAAATAAAGCAATTTCTACATGCCTGCGATTAAATCACTCAACATATTGTAATGGGCAATAGTGTATCACACATCTCCATTTTTAATAAATCTGTTGAGTTTTTTTTTCGTTTATTACCTACAATATTTGTGAAAATGCGAGAGTGTTCAAACTTGGACAGTATTACTATTGTAGGTACATTAGTTATACTGTGCAGGTACAAAAATAAGTTTACATTTCTATTTAAAAGTGAAATACATCTCCAACTTTTTACTTTTTTGCAAAGACCACGGCTAAAGTCAAGTTCTACAATTGAAAATAAACCTTGACATTGTGTATTAACTTTTTTTTGGTCCTTTTGTACGAGAAAGGTCAAAGACCTCACCCAAATGTTTGTATTGGTACAATTATTTATTTCTGTATCGACAGGTGTTGAAGAGATGTCTGACACATTGTTGTGACTTTTAATATTGAAAATGAAGTACACGTATTTTATTTAAATATCCATGTTAAAATGTTTAGTTAAATGTAGTACTTATTCCTTAATTTTCTTGATAATTTATTTTAAATATTATCGAAAGTCGTAATCGTAACCCTTAAATGCTGCCTATTCATTCAATACCTATCTTTTCGATGTTCACTCCATTTTTCTATCAAGAGTTGAGCCGGTTATAAAGTCGGTCACACTATTGTAACATTTTATCAAACCGCAATTATTAATAAACCGCGACCACAAAATAGGAAAACTTATTTATTATATTATTAGCTTGCTAGTCACTTCACAAGTATTACTAGAAACAGAAAAAAATCAAAGCCAACTGTCGTTTGACCCAAATGACATGGCGGTACTTTATCTATAAAATAGTTCTCATATTAAAGTATACGATTGTCAACCTTATTACAAAGCTTGTAAGGTGATGAACGTCAGACAATGTGCATTAATGATTGTAATTATTGTAATGACAGGATATGAGACGCGAAACGTTTTGTTTGTTTTGAGAAAAATGGTTTTTAAGGGATATATTTTTTGAAAAGACATTTTTGTGGGATTATGATTTATATGTCTTGATTTGTTTCTGTCTTATTTTTAACACAACTAAAACACCTATCTAACAATGTTAATGTCAAACCAGGAGTGTGTTACCAGATCACTAATTTTATTTTGTGTTAGGACTACTTTATTTTAAATACTGATAGATTCAGAAAAACATATATCAGTGATAATAATCGGCCCAGATCAGCATATTGACTGCAGCTTTTCCTTTTATTGATTACTCACCCAATCAGAATTGGGAACATATTTGGCTCCTATTTCATTGTCATATTAGGGATAGTTCAGGAGTTTTCTAGTTAATCGTTTCCTCAGTTGACCTCCAGACGTAACACGGGATGTCAAACAGCTGACTCACTCACTTTTTCCTCCTTTCTCATAACCCAATAGACACAGATTTATTTTTTACAAGCATGTCTGTGGCCTGACTCAAACAGCCTGGCTGTCAAAAAAATTATCACACCTACAGAGTAATAAATTGCATCCTTCATTGCCCATTCGATTTCAATTTGACTAGAAAAAATTAACGCCCGCGGCAAAGGGGTAACTTTCAATTTCTCCAGTAATTAATTAACGTACCTAACACATGTTTAGACATACTATTTGTTACGCTTTCTCTGTAGGCATTACATCACTAACCCTTTGCCACCTGTTGATAAAAAAAAATGACAACAGTTGCTTCCCGCCAGGATTTGTTTTATTTCTTTTTAATTGTCGATCTGAGACATTGGTTTCTCGGATTCATTTTAGGGTTAACTGATTTTAATGGCCGACGCATCGGAAGTGACATGTGTCGATGTGTTCGTCATTATATTTAATTTTTATTGCTCGCTTCCAGTTTTTTTCGGTCAGTAGAGTCGAGATGTAGACAGACGGACAAATTGTATTCGCATTCTAATTCATATTCTTATTTATTTTTCTGTGATCTTATATGTCCATGTTATGCATTAATGTATAAATCAATAATATTTTAATCTCACTGTTGACACCTTTTCAAAGATGTGTTTATTTTCTTACCCAGTGCTTTTTAATAGGAAATTATTTTGGTCTATAAATACGACTACAGACTTCAAGAGCATAAATGATTGGTGACTTTTTATGATCAACAATAATTCACAACATTTTATTTATGCGGTACTTAGGCAAGAACAAAAACTAGGTTGGCACTTGGTTTTTCAACATTAGAGCGTTCAGGTTAGTTAACGAGCAAAACAAACAAATAAAACCAACGTTAGGTAGGTAGGTAATTAATATTTCATGTCCCGTTAAAGATTTCTTATTCCCATACCAACATAATTATGAGTTCAATATGCTTATAGTAACCATCCCTATTCATCATTAAACCAAAACAATTAAAACTTCAATTGAAAAAGTTTTGATATAAAAAAACGCGGGAACTCATACTGACGAACAGTCTATGGTTAATGATTTTTTTCTAACGACACCTGTAGGCGAGGGAGGAGTGCCTGACTGCCTGAGGATGAGAGCCAAAAAAACTATAATAAAAAACTTAATGAAACGAACGTGAGAATTAATGTTTGATATTAAAGAATGGCGGTTTGTTTTGATAAGATAGGCAGCTAGAGGATAAATAATGTGAAGTAATTTGTTTTTGGACTAGTTTGATAGTGTATAGAATGTATAGTTAAAGAACCAAATTTAGTGCAGGCTAAGACATCAACCGAAAATAGTGGGCCCAAATTTAATTCAGCACTAATACACACATCAAAAGTGTCTAGGGATCAACATATACTTTTGCAATAACTTTTCTCCTGATTGATATTAATTAAAATTTTCTTTAAGGATTCATCAAATAAAGTGTTTTCGTTTGTCACAGTAACGATAAACCAAGTCACCTTTGCATTAATAAAGAAATTTGCCATTTTCCTAATAAAGGGATTTTTGACATTTGAACCACTAACACAAAAGTTCGAAAAAAAGACTGAAATAACAGTTTTCTTTAAAATTTTATTGGGTAACTTAAACAATTAATAATCCGTGTTTCTACCGCGAACACTAACAACACAAGAACATCGGTTTGGCATACTCAAAATGAGTTCATCCAAATCACGCTGTGGAATGGCCGCCCATGTTCGTTGCAACAACAAAAAAAGGTCTTCTTGCGACTGGATACCCTCCATATTCGGCAGAGCTCTTCTCTGTAGCATATCCCATGCATGCTCAATCGGATTCAAGTCTGGCGACTGAGCAGGCCAGGGCAGGACATTGATGTTAGCTGCGGCGAGAGTCTGTCTTACAACTCTTGCGGTGTGCGGTCGTGCATTATCATGCATTAACTGAAATAAGGGACCGATTTGCACTTGTAGAGGAACGATGACGTCTGATACAATCGTCTCAGCATAAATTTGAGCGTTGAGGTTGCCTCTGATCCAAATCAACTCAGTTCCATTCAAATTCCAATTCCATTCCATTCAATTCCGCCGATCCAAATACCCGCCCATACCATGATGGTTCCACCACTATAAGGATGGACTTCCTGGCAGGATTTTAATCGCTGTTGGCGTCCAGGGGTTCTCCAGTGTCGTATACGTCTTGTATCCGGTCTCATACCGAAACGAGACTCATCAGAAAAGCACACGAAACGCCATTGTTCTTCTGCCCAATTTCTGTGTTCAAGAGCCCATTGATATCGAATCCTACGATTGTGCATTGCTATAGGTGGTACCCGTAGCGGTCTTCGGGAATGAAGGTTCACTTCATGCAAGCGGTTTCTGACTGTTTGGTCGCTAATTAAGTTCCCTGAAGAGTGATGAAGCCTCACGGCTAACATCATGGCGGTTATTGTTGGAGCTCTTCGAGTTAAGATTTGAATGTATCGGTCTTGTCTCCGTGTGGTGTAGCGATACCGTCCTCCATGGCGCTCAGCCACGGTACCAGTGCTTCGGTAACGTGTCCAAAGTCGACTGATAACACTCTGACTTATATTCAGAGCTAAAGCCACAGTACGTTGCCGGGAACCAGCTTCTATCATTCCCACGGCTCTGAGCATTTCTTCCCTGCTTAAATGACGTCGCCGCTCCATAATAACGTTGGTTTTAATCAGTAGTAGGGAAACAGTAGCACTAATAATGTCTTCAATGCGTTGTATGTTTTTATAGGGAAAATATTGACAGCTGATTTTCATCTTTTACTCGAATTTGATTCACAGTTCCTGATTCAAATTATGAAATGCACCAAAAAGGATCCATATAAATTTATAAAATCATAAATTTATTACAAAGCCACATCTCAATCTCAAGAAATCCGCATAAAAATGCTTGATCCCTAGACACTTTTGATGTGTGTAGTAAAGTGTTCCGCAAATTCCTAGTTTAAAAAATCTGCTAGTAGGTAGTATAAAAATAACTAATGTTTACGTTAGCTTGTAGCAACAAAATAACTGAGGCTAATAAAATATGAAGTTATTAGCAATCATAAAACCCTTAACAGATAGAATTAACTATTTACACATCATTTAAATCGAATACGTCCATCATTAAAACGCAACATCAAAGTCACCTTTAAATTTTTAAATCAGATAATACGCCATCAAACCTATTTATTATTCATTTCTAAGCAAGAGGGTTTTTATAAGACAACTGTCCACTCGCCCCCATTTCATTTTTTACACGCACTTTTTCTCTATGGTCATGTTTGACGTTCTCACGGAAGAGGCTGAATGGACTGGTGTTCCTCGGACTTAAAAAAACACGGAAGGGTTGCTAGTATTAAAAATTATTAGTTTGTTTTTCGTGTATGTAAGGTGCTGTTGGTGGGAATAAGTGACCCTCGGAATTAACATCCGGGAAGATGTTTTGAGGTTTAATGAGAGGATATGGACAGATAAAAAGTTCAATATTGGGTGGACCGAGAGTGTTTGGTTACGTAATGTTTCGAAGGGGTGAAAAAGGGGTTCTATTGTTGAGCGGATCTCATGGTCAAGATTGTGTGCATGGGGTGCTTAGTGTGTACCAAATGGAAGTCTACGCGATGAATACTTCTTGCTACATTAACGGCTTCTTTGCTAATGCATTCGTATCTTTCTTGAGGTCATTGGTGTCACTCGTTCGTGATAATGATTAGTCTTTGCTCATATCTTTGAAACAGAGGATTCTATTAGCTTTAGTAAATAAAAAAACCCTTGTATTATGACTTTAAAGAGTAGCAACTTTCTTACCATATATTGGTATTTCTTCTTCTTCTTCCTGCCCTTATCCCATTCTACTTGGGGTCAGCGCAACACGTTCCATTCTCCCTTATCAGACGTCACAGTATTATTTACTCCTTTTTCTTTCATATCATTCCTTAGACAATCCATCCATCTTTTCTTTGGCCTTCCTCTTCCTCTCCATCCATCAATATTCATACTCATCACTCTCTTAAGTCACATGGGTGTCATCCCTCCTCATCACATGTCCATACCAAGATAGACGATTCCCTTTCATTTTTTCTGTAACAGGCACCACTTTCAAACTTCCTCTTATAAACTCATTCCTTACTTTATCCATTCTTGTCACTCCAGACATCCATCTCAAGACTTTAAGCCTTCAACATTTTCAAAAATACCTAGTTTTCTTTAACAATACATGAATAATATTATTAAAAAAAAAAGAAAATTCAATAACTGCGTCCCGTTTCTATGTCAAAAGTCAATGATAATGATTACTCTACTTAATAGAAAATATAATAAACAACGAAAAATAACAATCAACAGGCAATGCACTTCATTTAACACTAAAACGTATAAATTAGTAGACCGTGTCAGTAGTACCCAGTGTAAACACGGTCGCCGTTGAAGGGTTAACCCGCGCCTGTCACTCACTGACAGATGGCTAGCCACGACACGGATAGGGTTGCCAGACATTATATTTTTTTGTTACATTTCGATAGCGATGCGGAAGTGAATTTTTGTGTTCTTATTTTTATTTTGACCTAATAAATGTTTTTTTTTGGGTTGTGGTTTGGAATATCAGTGAAATAATAACACTTTCTGGATTTGAGGTATTGGAGTTAAGTAAAAAAGTATGAGGAGAAAAGTAAATTGTAATAATGTTTTAAAAACCAAGATTCAAAAGAAATTTCAATTGATTATTAAAACAATTCAATGAAAAAAAAATAACTTGAATCCACTCGTATACTTTTTATTATTATCGGATTACTTCCTTCCTTGTCCAGCAGTGGGAGATTACGGTCTAAAATAAACAAAGCTTATATTCAATCATTCATCTCACAGTAACTGAAGAAAGCCAAAGCCATATAGACACTAGACAGCCCTAACACCTTTCATAAATTCAACCCTACCTTAGCCAATGGTGAAAAAGAACGTTCATTTTTGAAAACACACTTTTTACAAAAAAAGAAAAATAATAAAAAAAGGTTTTAACCGTAGAGGTGCTAAATACGAAACCCCTGAGGCCTAGGGTATCAATTAGACGGCCGGGGAAACAAAGAAACATGTGTAAAAGTTCTAAGTGGCGCTTGGGGGTAAGAACTTTTTTGTGGCCGAACAATTTATTGCGTTTTGAAGTTAGAACAAAGGAAGAGTGTTGAATTGATTCTTACTAAGACGTGGTGATAACACAGTAAAAAAAAGAAAAGTTGTGGTTCTGTGTGTCTGGAAGTTGCGTAGAATAGTGTTTTGAATATTAAAACTCATAGGGAAAAAAATACATGTAGTTTTCATACTAGATCCAGAGTAATGTCCCGATATGGCCAAATGCCTATTTCGCGGTCTGTCAATCGATGTGTAGAAGTAAGGTAATGTAGAAGTGAGATATGTAGAATCAATCTCATCCCATTTCCTTTAATATTAAATATTCGACGTTCAAAAGTGCCTCTTCAATGGCTTAATTGAAATAAATGATTCACACTGAGATGTGACGCAGCCCGCACAACGGTGTATAAACTATTATATCGGGTTTCGCATAAACAAAAAATAATGTTGTATATTTTCGTTTTTCCTTGGCAGGGCCGCGCCGACCCCTTGCAGCGCCTGTGTGCAAAACCTATGAAGCGCCTGTGTGCAAAACCTTTGAAGCGCCTTTTATGTAGTCTTTCTTTTTTTCATAAATTCAAATTTTTGCTGAAATTATTTCATCAGTTTTATCAATTTATCAGTTTTCCGCCAGTACGCGCCGTACCCGCGACTCCACTAGCGAATACCCATTTCGATAAAATGTTTGTAATTGTTGTGGGGCATCCCCGTCGGTTCGCATCGGGTTACGTTTATAAACTAATCCACGGCACAGCCTTTGTAATAAAATACATAGATTAATATACTAATAATAATAGTCGGCTATCATAACAAATGTGGCGCGGCCGGCGGTTCTTTTGATTTTAAAGCAGAGCTCGTAATTCATGTATACAAAACAAAACTCAAAAAATATAAACAGTGGGTCAATTCAAATAGTTTTGATAAGTATTGTCTTGGGAGACTTGTATCTACTTACTTATCGATACACAAGTATTAATATATGTTGTAATGTGACAAAAATAATTTCAACAACTGGCACTGGTCATCCGGCGCCTCCGTAGCCCTGGCGCCTGTGTGCGCCGCACACTTCGCACATAGGGGCGGCGCGGCCCTGTTCCTTGGTAGTTTTCCTTCTGTATAATTTTGTTTGTTCTATCATGTGTGAGTGTCAATAAATCCCTTTTCTTTCTTTCTATTAGAGTCGAATTGATCTAAGTAAAATAACCCACAACGCATATTAACCTCTTGACATAGTTGCGTAATAATTACGAAGTTCTAATGTTACACCACTTCTTCCCACTGTTCCCTTTAACAGAAGAATGTTCGATAAAAACTACGAGTAGTTCAATGACGCACTGGGTCACTTCACAATTTACTTAGGGCTCCACTCAAACCTGTTTTTTGTTATGCGTGTACCCAGGATGAGAGCATGGTTTAGAATTAGGGCTGTCTCGTGTATAAGTAATCGATTATTAGTATTTATCTACACTTAATAATATAAAGAGGAAAGATTTCTATTTTTGTGTGTTTGTAATAAATAAACTCAAAGACTCCAGTGCCGATTTCAAAAAAAATTTCACCATCAGAAAGCTACATTCATCCTGAGTAACATAGGGCATATTATATTCCCGTGCGAAGCCGGGACGGGCCGCTAGTTAATTTTAATATTTTTGGGTAATAAATGACTAAAATTTAAATAAGGATTTGATGTTGGCTACGGCGTAGCGCGGCGTAGACAGCGTACTACGTGACCTACGCCGTAGTCGTTTTTAATTTTTATGATTTTTACATATTTTTTAGATTTTTTTAAGTACTTATAAAATGCTACCCTTTACGAACCAAAATTGTAATTGATGTTATGTTTTATAGTAAAAATAAAAAAATTCAGCGTAAAAATGCGGCGCAAAAATGGAGTATTCACATTTTATTTTTCAAATCACTAAAATAAATAAAGAAAAATCCAAAGCGTACGAGTATATTATAATAACGTAATGTTATTCGAGGAATGCAAAATAAAGGTATTAGTTAGTCAATTACCAAATCCGAATATAAAACTTCGCAAATTTTAAATACTTGATCTTATTTATTCACATTACCCTGTGACGATTCATGTCAGTTCTGATTCTCGTGAAAGCCCTACCATACGAACACAAAAAACAGGGTCGAATCTACATAAAAACTCTTGGGCTGGCGATTTATAGTTAATCTCGAGCGGTCACTGCGATAGAGTGAAACATTTCCACGATACACCATTGATAAACTTGTTAACATACGAGAAATTAGATTTATTGGCTTCTTTCAGATAAGTCTGGATAAGAAAATACTTACATTGTCACCTGGCTTAGAGATGCGAGAGAATTTTCGATGGAATAGATTTGTTATACGTAGTTTTTAAATTGATATTGTCACTAGTCCGCGATGAATTAAATTTTAGATAAATAATTATCATTTTTATATTTTTTTTACTAAGGTTTGTTTAATAGTTAATACCTTCAAATTGAATGAACTACAAATGATTTCACCCACATGAAAATATACTTTGGCCATATTTTTGAATTATTATTTTTTGCTATTTTTACCTTCGACTTTAAATTACAAAAGCAAGGAGATTTGCAAAAGATAATGAAAAAAAAATGTTTTTGGGAATGGTATTATAAGTTTAACTAATTCCAACAGTTATTCTATTAGTTGGAGGTTCAAATTCTACTTACTATCTGTTAAAAAGATACTTATTACATCTTGGTAGTACCAATCTCTTTTTTTAAGACAAAAATACTCATAATTATTACTTAGAAATAATTACTACAACATTAAGTCTAAGCGGCTAATTTAAACTGCATACCAAGAGAAACACATGCCGATCAAACTAATTTCTTTATTATATTTGATTAACCCTTCAAATGCGGCTGGTGGGTCATAATTACCCAACAGATGCAACACTGATTAATTACTAGAAAAAGTGTTTGGGTCAGTGCCACCTGCCCGAAAAATCTCACTTTCAATCGGTGGAAAAAGATGTAAAAAAATCTGATGAGTTGGATGAGACATACTCTAATTTCGATGGTTCTGTACCTATTTCTAAATTGAATAATAGTCAAAACGGAAAACGTGTGACGAAAGAAGGAAAAATAATTAAATAGAAAAATCAAAAGTCAATTAGTGAAACTAGGCTGATAAATCAGCACTGTCTGAGCATTAAATAAAAAAAAAAACTTTCGCCATTTTATAGTATCTTATCGAAGGAAGAAGTGGTGAAACAAATTCCTCCGCAATGGTTTAAAACATTATATGATACCACTTCGGATGTAAATAAAGTATTTTTGGCTATCTGGAATTCTGGATGTAGTTACTGGCATTCGTAGAAAAAAGTAAGCTTACACCACACGCTGTAGTTTTTCTTTGAACAATTAGGTAAATAGATATTTCATTTCTTTATAACAAAGACACCTTTATATACTTAGGTATGATGGTTTAATAAGTATAATAGCAGTCATAGTTCCTGCTTACTTATTAACTTTACACTTTCATTAAAGTATACGGTCTATTGCTTACGAAGAACAAAGGGTAATCAGCTGACGTCGAATTTAACTTTCATAGAATCGCCCTCAGTGGTAACTCCAACCAAGATACGTTTTAATCTTTTTTGTGTGGAACCCCAAAGCGTATGAAGAAAGTTTTTTAGCTCTAATCTCGTATGTAAATCGACCAGTCATTGTCTTTAGTCGGTTTTTTCTTAACCCTACATCAGCGGAAGTCATGTGGGATTAGATTTTTTTGATCGAGACTTTTTTGTGAACGTCATTAGTTTTATTTTTACAATGATTTTTCTTAGTTTAAATGTCGGTATAGATAGGTAATGCAGTTTTATGAGTTTGATAAGGATTTATAAGTAGATCGAAGGGCTTATTTATTAATATACTACCTAACTTCAATCATGAAGACCATGATCATAATTTGCTGCTGATCTTAAAACGAAGATAGGTAGGTATTTTTTCATAGCTCCCGAGGGCCGTATCAAAGGTATCGCTTTTGCAATTGATTACATACACAGTAGCTAAAATATTATGCCAGCAACATAGGATCTTACTGAGAACTAATCAGAGTTCATCTTTGGTTACATAGCAGCAAAAACCTAACATTAGGGGCACCTCTACATACTTCTTCGAATACCTATTTGTAAATACTTACTCACAGATTGAGACACTACACAGCCTCACCAATGCACCATTACTTAACTGTAATTAGTTTACTTCAATTAATCAAATTAAGAGAAACGATTAAAACCAGGCATTTCGTTTTTAGGTATTTCAATTTAGGCTTAAACCGTGAACATTTTGGCTGGCGATTAGGCAATTAAAAATATTGATTCGCTATGTTTATAATTCGTACCGAATTGATTCACACGTTCATTGCATACTTATTCAATATTAGCTATTAAACAACAAAAAAAACACGCCTAATAAACTTGTAATAAGATGCACAGACAGACACAGACATAAAATTCGCACGGAAGTATGACAACAGAAAAAAATAAGAAAAACAAACCAAAAAGAAAAAAAGACACCTCGTGAACCCAACCTGTACAATACCGCATAAATATTCATAAATCGGCACAATATTACGCATATCAATCACTATGCAAGTGCTAAAAAGGATCTAATGGCATGCGCAAGCACACCCCGCCATTTTGTCTTCTACTGTCATTAGCGCCTTTTCATAGCGGATCTCTTTTTGTGTGGCTTATTCAAATTCTTGACAATGGACTGTTTTTGTTTATCCGTTAATCTTACGCATCATGATGTGAAGACGATTTAGAAGATATTTGAGCTTTGGAAATCGTTTTTATCACGTTTTGTTTGAGCTCATAGCAACTAATAGGACGCCTAATGGACGTAAATAAATGAATTGGGTCTGAGAGATAAGAGAACTTAAACATTAATACTTTTTAATCAGTTGTTGTTCTTTCCTTTCTCTATTCTAATAATGATTAATTTTCATACCTAGTTAATTCTTTTTTCAACACACTTTTTTTTTTTTTTTTAGTGTGGCAAAATCATCAAATGAGTCCTCCCGCCCTGGGTGGGGCGGAAGGGACTGTCAGACTCTTACTGACTAAAATCCACCCGTGTTCCTTCGGATGCCCTTTACGTTCCGGGGCCACGGTATCCTGGATTAAGAAAAAATCCGCGACCCCGGCAGGCATTTGGCCCCATAAGGGGCCCCGTCGGCGAAGCGCGAAACACGACGCGCCACCGACCCGGGCTTGGTACCTGGTCGGACGGCGAGCTTACCCATTACTCACCGTCCGCAAGCCCGCTCCGCCGCTGTGCCCTCTGCTATTCAGAGGGACACGCGTTGGAGCGTCCACCCGACAGGCTATTTGCATACGGGCAAAGAGACCCCTTAGGCACACAGTGCCTAAGGAAGAGTTTTTGCCCGCATCCCAGGGTGCACCGGCCCGAAAACCTGGTCTTCCCCCCGGACGTATCCGAGAGGGAACTCCAGTCCACGGACGCACGTGGAGGTTTCCTGTCTTAGCACCCCTTTTCAACACACTTGCTCAAAAAATGGCTCTAATTTCACCGCAATTAGGCACATAATGACACCTGTTATCAAACTGTGACTTTTTCTTTACTATTATTCACAAGTGAGTTATAGGTTTCTTTTTTAATTGGTTGAGTTGCTTTGTTTTTAAAAAAGTTTCGAAACAAAAAAGATCGTGTTCAATAGTACAAATAAATTAATGTAAGTACCTACCTATTGGCACCGTGCACGACTTTAGCGCCACCTAGCGTTTGCACTGTAGACGGCTCTGACCGTTCTAATTGAAATCAGATTTCTTTACAAAACACGTGGTTTTGGATTCCTTGGCGATCCATCAGCTCTGAATAAAATTAAATAAACATAGGCAAAATGTATTCTATAAGAAAAATGTCAAATACAGGATTAAAATGAGGATTATGATTTATTTACTTTTTTCTCTTCCCGGCAGCTAACCATCTCCTGCATTGCTCATCTTTCCAAGAACCGCTTGGGAATCAATAAAATTTACATTTACTATTTCTGCTAGTATTCTTGCAGTTTACAACACAACAACTGCTGTGACCTATGTTTTTCTGGCGGAATAACGCGATTATAAAAATTACGTACAGATATGTCTGACAAATTGATTCGAAATTGACAGATGACAGAGTTCAATGAACTCTGAGACAGAGCCGTCGTACTCCGACTGCTCCCCATCACCTGCCGTTGAAGAAACTACGATATCTCGTCAGATATTCATTGAAATCAAATGATGTCAAGGGAAATTTTGTTCAAAATTAAATGTTTGTAATGATTAACGTATTTATTTGGGTAAGGATTAATATTATGTTCATAAAAATACCGTCGCAAGTAATGTATTATTTTAAAACCAATTTGATTTCCATAAAAAAGGTTATAGTGAGTTAACCTTAAAAGATAGATATATGCTGTCGCGGACTTTATTTTAGAACGTTTCATGAGGAAAAATTCCGTCATACATAATTTTTGCGTAATGTAAACCGTTTACGCAGCGCACGCAATGGAAGCTCTCAATAAGAATTTCCCGATTTGACGACATGTTTCACTGCTGCTCTGCTCCTATTGGTCATAGCGTGATGTTATATAGCCTATAGCCTTCCTCGATAAATGGTCTATCCAACACAAAAAGAATTATTCAAATCGAACCAGAATTTCCTGAGATTAGCGCGTTTTTAATAGTTGGCATAGGTGAATGTGCTCTTGGACAATCCCACATTAGTTTTACTTTTCGCCACCATGGGCGCTGCAATCGAATAGTACTACCCCCACCTAGTACTTCGCACCCAGCGAATTGCTTGCTAGTTTCATGCAACTTCGTATTTAAATACCTAGATAAATTTCAACTTGTACGTTTTTAATAAATACAACTTTCACTCAAATATAACTTTTGTTTTTTCTGTGATAAAGAAAACTTTGAATTACCCATTTTGTACGTGGCTAAAACGCTATCCGAGAAAAGCCAAAAAAAAAAATAAACCTCATTCTTTTAGTCTATGGCCGATCTGTTAGATGCGCGCGCATAGGAAAACTTATTTATTTTTCCCGCCATTGCGAAAAAAATTTCACAACTCGTTTTCACTGTTGAAATTATAGTTATTTTCTTCACAAGTGTGTTGAAAAACGTCGTATGATACACGTGTGTATTGATGATTATCGTCCTCGGCTCTCTTAAGATCAATGACGCCTCAGCGGTAATCACCAACATTACACACTTGTACCATAATGTACTATTAGATTGGTGCATTTAATTTATTTATTAACTTATATAAAAACTTGTGTTGCTTAGCTACCGATTAAATATCACCTGTCCTTGTCATTTCTATTTTAATGAATAGAGATGGCAAGTGACTTAAGAGCTATTTAAGATAAGTAACGTCTAATCAATGTTTATAAGTAAGGCCCTTAATGATTTTCTTGCCACATTTTGATTTTAAATACAATGTTTAAATTGGTCAATAAAAACATTGTTGGCGCCAAACAACCAGAGACGTTTTTTTTTTTGGTTTTCTACCAGAGACGATCATCCCGCCAAAATAAAGATGCGTTCAAATTATGCGCGAACACACCATAGAATAAAGGATCAAGTTTTTTTTTTCAATTCCTTTCGATTTAACCCTTACAAGCTAATTACCGTATTCAGGAATTAGTTGTTATTTTCGCACGGTACAAAATGCACGTGGATGTTGCGGTAACCGAGTAGGTAATTAGATAGGAAGTTGTTTGTTATGCTAATTATTTATTTGTGTTTCTTTGCGGGAATTAGCTTACTATCCAGTTATTATGTCATTTGATATTAATTTAGATTCTTGTGGGATTTTGTCTCTTAAAAAAGAGGATTTCAATTGATGTTGTTTTACTAGGTTTGATTATATTCTAGTTTTATTTATTGTTTTCTGGCTTTTTGTCCATTTCTTTTATCTAAAGAGTATGATTATTTAAACAAAAATTTCACAAATGGCAGGAAAATGTCTTCCTCCCCGATTTGGGGTGATTATATCCTATGGCCAGACAGGTGTTGTATCCAGTGGCTTATTGCCCGACAGTTAAATTGACCAGTTTTGGTGCTAATTCGATAACTCACGAATAATTTTGATTATTTGATACAGAACTTTTATTGTGCCAACTGCCAGGTAAAAATCTTGTGATAAAAACCTTGTATTTCTAGGTACAAACGCCAGCACATCAACTTGCCTCAAACTGTCAAGTTTATAGATTTTCAACTTTATCACAATAGTGGAAGGTTAATATTCGATTGCTGAAATTTGACAGACTGAGGTAGGTTGACCTGCTGGCGTCTGTACACTGTAAACATACTAGAAATGGCTAGGATCTATAGCAAAAAGCGCTATATTTAAATAGAGCACCAACTTTCCTCAGTTGTGCCTATTCTGAACCACCTCTTCCTCTACCCGATCCTATTGCATTATCTTAATGATCAACGATTTTATAAAAATTACCGACCCGTTACCATTTCAGTACGTATGCTAATTTACAGCCTGCGTCGACATGCCTTGACGTTTTTGTTACATTTCCTGATACCAGAATGTTTCAATTAAACGAGAGCAGAACTAATTAAATTAAAATAACTTTGTCCATAAAATTGTTATCAAGATCTTTTATCCTAAATGATACGTTAATGTCGTGTTGACATATTTTCCAGTTGAATTCTCGAAATTGTTACGAATAAATTAATGCATACCAAATCTAGTATGGTCTTAAAAATAATACAAAAAAGTCATAAAAAAACAATTAAATGTATAAGCATTAAATACAAGGAATCTAAAAAAGTACTTTCCATATCTTCTCACGAATGAGTACTGCACACTAATTAAACAAAGGTGCACTAACAAACTGGTGACAAGAAAAAAACCTTTTACTAATAAGCAAAAAACACCAAGACATCGTGAGAGATGCATAAAATTAACTTGTAATACATACATGTATGCAAATGCCTACGTGACCACTTTTTAAAGAGAAAAAAAAAGACAAAAGTACGTTCTGTGGCCGATGCTACCCCTTCGCTGAATCAAATTTAAATTTGCATACTACCACCACTGTGGCGATTTTTTTACTCAAAAAGATTATGTTAATGTGTTTTTTGGACATCGGATGAGTGAGAAATACTTTTTTTGGTGCTAAAAAAGTGCGTCGGAAGAGATAGGGTTAAGTTTTGAAGAAATGAGTTCTCATACTTTTGATGTGAACTTTTTTTTTGTTTTGGGTAGAAATGAAGGAAAGGTTTTGTGAATCTCGTTGTTTTTTTTTTGTTTTGTATAATTTGATTTATTTTGTTTTATTACTTACAATAATTGGTTTTATTTTGTATTATATCAAGGGTTGTAAAATAAAGGCTTTGGATAGCTGTGATACTGATACTGACTACAATTAAATTACTTAATTATAAAATGTGATAATTATTTTATATAATGTCAGTGTTTTGCAAATAGAGCAGTGGTAGCCCAGTGGTATCGGCCTTGACTTACCGACTAGTAGGTCGTGGGTTCGAACCCCGTCAGGCGCACTACTTTGTGTAATTTATTTCAATACCACTGCTCTCAAAACGGTGAAGGAAAACATCGTGAGGAAACCGGCATGTCTTAGAACCAAAAATTCGAAGACATGTGACATCTACCAATCCGCACTGGGCCCGCGTGGTAGATTACGGCCCACTCCCTCTCACAGAGACAGGAGGCCTGTGTCCCAGCAGTGGGAACATTTATAGGCTGATGATGAAGTGAAACATCTTTAAATAGGTGCTTTAGAACGTAGATTTGGACTTATTTAATTACTAAATAAGTTTTTATATAAAAATACAAGTAAACCAGTTAGGCATAATTTAATCATGACATAAAAATAAATAATGGTAAAACTAAAAACAAAACTGAAATTAAAATATCTACCTAACACGCAATGTAAAGTTACATAATACATAAAAGTTATCCTTACATTAACAAATACATAGATAAACCTATTAAACGACAACCCAAAAATTTTTTCAACCATTTTTTTGATAGCACATAATTTTTTTTTACCTGCGTCATGGGGTGGAGTCAAACCTCCCCACATTTTTTTTTAAACACAAAACCCAATAGTGCACTCGCAGGGGTGTCAACATTTTTTTCCTAGCAACCCTGATCGATATATTTCCCGCGCACACATTGCATTGGTTAACCCGTCTGCTAACAAAGGAGTCTTTATGTAAAACTTATTCATTTATTTTTATTCTGCTAACGGTCGTTCGCTCTCTATTCTTTTCGGTAATGGCAGGGGTTGTATTAAAAGGGGTTATTTTTTATATGCGCGTCTCCTCACGCGATTTCTGACTGTTCAAATTGTTTGGGGCACGCAAACGATCGGGCTTCATTTTCTAGAACATTTTTGGTTTTGTTTGGCGTGTTTTATATCGGTTTTGAGACGAAATAGGTTCTGGATTTGAAATTTTATATTTGTTTTATACATATATCGCTCCTTTACTTATTCTTTTACGACCATTTAATGAGACTTTTATCAAGGTTTTAATTCTACTAATATTATAAAAAATGAAGTTTGTTTGGATGGATAGATATCTAGTCTTTCACGTAAAAAATACTGAACTGATTTGGATGTAATTTGGTACACAGATAGTTTATAACCTGGGTTAACATACTTATAGGATAGTTTTATCCCGATTTTATGTTTCCGTGGGATAATTTTTTGTGGCAACAGCTAGTTATGTAAATACTCCAAAGGTGTTGCAACTTTTGGTCCTCTCAAAAATATATCTTTTGCAACTGGAATTATCACTTACAAACACCGTCATAATATTTAAAGGAAATCGCACATTGTGATTGCCTCTGACTGTACAGCCATAAAATACTTATTTGTACAAGTCAATTGCCATTTAGAAACTAAGTACATAAATATTCAAACAGAAGACTTCCAATATTGTCTATGACTCATCGTCTGCCTAGCCTTATTACAACTATATTAGAACCGGCTTTCAGTCTAACCGTATGCAGCTGAATTTTGTATTTTACATGGAGCGGCTGCCTATCTGACCTACGCTACGCAACGAAATTAGTACTAATACAATACCACTTTTTTTTTATCGTGGTAAAACCTTCAAATGAGTCCTCCTACCCAGGGCAGGGCAGTAGGGACTGTCAGACTTGTACTGACTAAAACCCACGGTGTTCCTCAATAGCCCTTTACGTTCCGGGGTCACGGTATCACGTTAGTCCCGTAACCAGTAGCAATACGCCATAAGACTATGCAACGACTGTCATGGATCTACTAATGATAGCCGGACTCTCCGAATAACGGAAATGAGTAATAGATGGTCATTAACTTCAGAGATCACGAGATCCGCAGGCTTCAATTCAATTCATTTATTCAATAACGATTTTTACATCGTGTCTGAATTCGACAACACGGTTGGCGCGGCGCAGTGGCCCACTGATCGACTGTTGCACATCGAGTTGCGGGTTCTATGCCCGCACGGAACAAATATTTGTATGATCTGCAAGTAGCTGTTTTGGATCTGAGTGTTTGTGTATGTGAGTGTCTATGTTTGTAAACACACCCACGATACAGGAAGAAATTCCAAGTGTGGGGCAAGGTCTTCATTAAAACAAAAGTTTTTTTTTTTTAATGTAACCGACTTCTAAAAAAAAACAACCACTAAAAAGGGTAAAATAACGTACCAAAAAACTTTTTTTTCGGAAGTCGGTGGCTTTGCTTTTTTATT
The DNA here is from genome assembly GCA_950005045.1 of Agrotis exclamationis. Lineage (NCBI taxonomy): Eukaryota > Metazoa > Arthropoda > Insecta > Lepidoptera > Noctuidae > Agrotis > Agrotis exclamationis. The sequence continues at coordinate 20,306,523 of OX465435.1, read as the reverse complement.
TCATTGATTTTTTTGCCACCGACTTCCGAAAAAAGTTTTTTCAAAAAGAATTTGAATCTGAATTAAGAATCATGAAAATCGGTTCACCCAGTCGCAAGTTATGAGGTAATAAACATAAAAAAAAACGAATTGATAACCTCCTCCTTTAAGAAGTCGATTAAAAAATCTTCAAACTGGATGTGTTCCCAAAAGTTCCTCAAATGTTATCTATGTCTAAAAGTCTATGTTGTCTATTCCAGTGGTGGTGACGTCAGCCCCGGCCAACGAGGCAGAGCTGCAGTTATACAGGGTGATGCAGCGAGCCAGCTTACTGGCTTACTACGATACTCTGCTAGAAATGGGTTGGTATTCATTATTTAGCATTAAAACAATAAGAAATTGTAAAAAACATGATAAACGAAGACTATCAGGCGATCTATGATTGAATACGATTATGAAAGTAATTATAATAAATGAAAAACAATAATGGGCTCACAAATAATACAAAACCCGAAAATCAAATAAAAAAATGCTATCAAAAAGATAATAATATTATTATGTCCCTCCTTACAAAACACAAGATCATAGGAACACAAGAAAAAACACTTTCTCATAACGAAATAAAGAAAAAAACGTAAAAAAAACTCAACAGAATCTCCATATTGCTAAAAAACGCGCGCTCAGCGTCGACATGCAAATTACTTTTTTAATCTTTTACTTTTTAATACCGCCGATTACTCGAGCTAAGGAAGGGTTTGGCCAGTCAGCCTTATCCTTTTGTTTTTTTTCTCGGCGCCCCTTCGCAAAATGGTCACGTAGGTATTTGCATATTTGCCTAAATTAAAAGTGGTGTGTGAGCTCTTATTTTTTTACGGTATCTCACGTTTTTGTTACGAACAATCATAGCGAAATGAACTGGTACCACAACTCCGCAAGAAAGTCTTGCATATTAATGTTTATGGGACTAATCTATCTGTTTGCAACAATGGTCCAGTTTTTTGTCATGTGAACGTAAAGAAATGATTATCGCGGTCCGTTTTTTTGGACTCTGAGAAATAATTATTCTCGTGCTTTCTTGGATCGAGTTTTTACATAATGACTTGCTGAGTTCCTTTTGTTTGCTTATGAATCATATGCAAAGCTACATTCATGACTAATGCATTTGTTGGTTTACGGAAACGCTTGTTTTAAAGCTTCCAATTTGCTGTTTCAGGTGGAGACGATGTTCAGCAGCTATGCGACGCTGGCGAGGAAGAATTCCTTGAAATAATGGCCCTAGTGGGCATGGCTTCCAAGCCTCTCCACGTCAGACGTCTTCAGAAAGCCCTCCAAGAATGGGTTAACAACCCCGCTCTTTTCCAAATACCAATCGTTCCCAATCTCTGTCCCACCGAAAACCCGTTCATTCAATGTAACCAAAGACTCCTCAACATGCCTCCGTCGATCCCTAACGTTTTACCAAGGACAGTTGCTTCTCCGGAAAGCTCTAGGCCAATGTATAGTCCGTCTCCAGGTGCCCCTGATAACAGTTGTGGCTCAACTGCCTCCGCTCCCAACGCCAGTCCTGTTCACCAAGCTAATACATTCACTAAAATAGTCTTACCATCGTCCCCTGCTCCTGCGGCCCCTGTAACATCTACTTCTTCTAGATCTTTCTCTCCACAAAGTGCCTGTCCTCCTGCGTCCTCTGGTTCCAGTCCGAGTTCTGTCACATCACCAGTTCAGTTGACACCTGTACTCTTGGATGTTCATGTACAAAAGTTGGCGGCAGCAGCTGAGAAGTTGAGCAAGCATTTGCCCCAGCTGGAGCCGAAGCCGCAGAACACTAAGAAGAAGATGTGCAAGGATCTAGAGCTGGTGATGATGATGCCGGAGTCGGATCCCAGAAGGATGGAGGAGATCAGAAAGTATGCGGCGATATATGGGAGGTTTGACTGTAAGAGGAAGCCTGAAAAACCGTTGACGCTACATGAGGTTGGTGACTCTATTGATCGATTATACTCGTGTATACCTACATAAAATATTTTATTAGACAGAGGCCATTTATTTTTATTATATCTTTAAGCTGCACATGTGGTAATGGGTGCTAACTTTATAGGTTGTTTATTTGCAGTTATTATTGAAACGTAAAACGTGGCACAACATTTTATTTTAAGGCCAACATCGATCAAACTTTAAAAACAGTTTGCGACTGGAGTATTGTCCTACCATAACAATTTAATGTAGGACTCTTGCATGATAATAGGAAATAAAAATATTAAGGTCGTCTCTCCTTAATCCTCAGGTGATGGTAAACGAAGCAGCAGCCCAGATCTGCCGCTGCGTGCCGGCACTCCTGACGAGGAGGGACGAGCTGTTCCCGCTAGCCAGGCAGCTGGTCAGGAGGGCTGGCCTGCACTACTCTAAACACGGGTGAGTCTATTCTTACACTCCGAGAATTATAACTTATAAGACAGTGAGAGAGAGTATACTTAAATGTAGTGTGTTTTATAAAAAATATATTAGAACTTAAAATGGGATACATTTACAATGTTCATGTTTTGAGTTTCTGATATTTCGGCACTGTTTCAAATCTCCAAGTGATCAGGGATGAACTTACTTTTTATGAATCACAAAACCTTCTTCTTCCGATTTCGGAAACTCAGTGATCATGTTTTGTTTTATCTCATACTTTGCAATTTCGATTAAATAAGAGGTGATAAAAAAGATGATCAGATAGATTTATTAAGTATTGAAATGTTTGGATTTGGACGGATGAGTAACCAAGTTGTAAGTAGCGGTGTTGAATGAATATAATATTTTATAATGCAACAGCCGAAGCGAATCTTATACAACCTACGTCTATCTGTGGTTTTCCTTAAGTGTTGAAGAATTTGTCATTGATGAGATTCTACAATGGGAACGTGTACAACATTTTGATCAATTCTATTTTAATGTGTCTGCGACTAGTTTCATTATCAGTATAGGATCAAAATAATGATGACCTACATAAGCTAGTCATTCTTTTAAATTTAAATACAAACCAGTGTCTAGCGCGTGATGATGATGAAGAACTTAAAGATGGAACACGTGAGATAATTGTATAAATACATTCTGGTCTGACTGTGACGATTAGTATCTCCACAAGAGAACACTAACGTGTTAAGAGAACAATTAAAAACATATTAAATAAGTCATGTTCTTGCTTCGTAAAATAAATAATAGTCATCAAGTTGGTACTACATACTCAATTACGTTTTTTTCCTCTTCTTGTTCGTGTAGCTGTGGATTCACATTTAAACGCACCTCCAAGATTGTCTTAAGTTATATTCTAAAACCTGCAATAATTTAAATCAAACGTAACAGGTTTTATTACACCTTTGTTGTTTCGAAAGTTAGTACACCTAATAATCTTGGAATCCCGAAACAGATATTAAAGCCATCAAAATTTGGTATGTGTTCAAACTAATGCGTATTTTAAAGATTGGAATTTGTTGTGTTATAGTGTACTTACCCCATATTTTATTTTATTTGTTAGGGATAAAAAACAGTTACATGCCAAGCTTAACTAGAGATTCTTAAATTAGCATAATACATTTTTTTATAACACAATCAATACCATATATGTATATCTAAATATACATGCAAGTGCAACCCACACTATTGTCCACACGAATTCACTCATCATATTTGTGAAAATTTTAGGAAGAGTAATTACAAACCTAGTGTTTGGTTATTAAATACGATTATTTCTTTTCTTTTCCAGCCTCCCACCAACAGCGTCAACGGGAGAGGAGCGGGAGCGTGACGAGGATGAGACGCCTCCGAAGCGACCGCGACAGGTGGCGCCCCCTACTGTAGACCTCACCGACTAACACTAGGGGTTACGGCCAACGACTAGCACTAACTCTAGGAGATATAGCACGAATATTACTATCAATTAGTTCTAACAAAGAGGATATATGTCGATGATTCGAAAGGACCTGGATTGTGGAATCTTTGAGACAAGATAGTCATAGGATTCTGTATCTTTGCACAATGCGAAAAGAACATAATTCCAATTGAAATGAAGAAATCGCTGAATTTTGTAATTATAAAATCTTTCATACAATCAAATACCTATGCTCAAAATTTCTGGGTTGGTTTTGAAAATATACGTATAAGTTATTATGACAATAAGGTGCAATGAACTATTTCGATTTCCATACTCAATCAAAAGAGAACCAAAGATTCCAAAATTCACGGTATAAATTCACAATAACATCACATAAAAGGGAAACTGTTACTAACAAGAATTTCCAGTTCTAGGACTAAACTTGATTCTGATTAGAATAAGATGATTCGCCTAGAGTTATCTGATTCATAAAAAAATTCAGGACCAAACTTACCTCCCTTGAGTACCCCGACAATTTTCAAGGGTTTTAAGTGAAGGTGCTTGTAATGGACTAGATTTCTTGGTATTATTAATATTTTTTGGTACATTCCAATTATTCAAAATGCTATTCGTACTTGTGTATTTACTTTTTCTTTGCATTCTTATAGATAAAGGTAAGCATGACTTAATCAAACGCCTGTTACAATTCTATTAATTTGGTATGCACTGTAGTACATTTTGTTTTTAGAATGGTTATGGCAAAATACTGATCCGGTGAGTAGAAAATTCAATATTTCACATTTAAAGTTTGCATGATTTACTAAAATTATTTTGTTGCTTCTTATTTTGTTTTGAGTACTCATCAGCATTGATTGTTACTAAACAGTCACAAACATGAAATAAAAACATAATAATTATTGTAACATAATAATAATTGAAAATATTTGTTTATTAAACCTTAAATGTAATAAAAAAAACGGCAGTTCTAAAAAGGTCACTTTAGCAACATCACAATATGTATACAATAAAATTATAATTACGGTAAAATTAAATATTTTATTATTTTGCTCAAGCAATAGATTATATGCATGATAAAGAATAATTGAGTCGCAATTCTATTAGCAACATTGCCAAAGTGGCGTTTTTCGATAGTGGCTATCCCCAGTACTTTATAACGATACAATTTGGTATGACTGACGATATAACAGTGTTATACATAACGTAACAAATAATAAATTGTTTTTATGTTACATCCAGGAAGCTGAGGAAGGCAACGGTGTTCGAGCAAGTCCTGATGCCGCCAGAAGCAATTCCAATAGGTTAGTCTTCCTATTTCTATTTAGAATTGTTGTATGAGATACTCTTTCTATTCTAATATCAATTAAGGTTTTAAAATTCCAATAAGACTCGATTTGTATTATCGCTTGTAGTATCTTGTCTTTTAGCATCTTCATAATTATTATCACCATACTTAATTCGACATTAGTATGGTTCTTAAGGGATTACGTGTCTCTATTCTTGTTGCACTATTCATGTTGGTATCGAGCTTCTGTAGAGTTGTTAATCAATAAAATATTATTTATTAATTTATTTCCAGCTGGTGGGGCGTGAAGGCTGAGAGTGACGACGCCGACTCCAGGTGTTCATATTCTAGTACCAGTACTCCACCACCGGTGAGTACCATTTTTGATGATTCTGGGTCCCTTTCTTTCTTCCTTTTTCATGCTAGAGTGTGGCAACATCTCCTCTGATTTCAGAGTTAGACAAGCAACCTCTTGCGAACCCGCCGCGTCTCTCAATTGGTTCTAGATTTTCTATTGATTTATATAAAGTTTTCCTCCTCCTCTCCTTATGGGTTTTTCTGATAGATTACAGACAAACATTATAGGGGTTATGATAATACATATTCTCTATCTCCAGGATGCAGAAGAATCCCGCCCTCAAGTAGTGGCCGCGCGGGGGGACAGTATCATCGCGGTGGCCAACCCAGCGCTGCACCCCCCTCACCCGCACCCGCACCCTGCGCACCCGGCGCACGCGCACCTGCCCCCGCACCCCGCCAGGAACCACTCCAACTGATCATCAGCACCTACGGTGATAGAAGATGTCAAAATAACCTTACAGCAAAACATAAGTTTTGATATCTAAGAAAATAAAAGATGAAGAAAATGAGAATTTACAACGGGATATTTAGTATGTCTAATAATGTGCACCAACTCACTGTATACTCTTGTGAGTGATTTTCTTATGTCAGGAACAGACTGGTGATGTGATACAAGTGACAGGTAGTATCATCGACTAAATGAAGAAGAGGGTAGACCATTTTCTCTACTTGTAAACCGCCATCCGCAATAACTTTAATTGATCCGTGAGCACTTATTACAGTACCGAATAGCAACAACTCAAAACTACTTAATAATAAACATGGTAAATATCTCATTTCAAATTCTAATGATAGCCTTAGAGTACCTATTTATAAGGTGACTGGCGTCTAAGAAAACCAAACATGAAGAAGATAGATGACCGAAAGTGAAAGTAAAAATAATTATGTAACCCAAATTAATTGACTTAAGATAAATGTTTTGTCATCATAAAACACTACTGAAAGAGCAACAGCATGGGGAGTAAAACGAACAAGTTACTTATTAGCCTGACATTATTATTTGTCAGGCCAATAAGTAACTTGTAAAATAATTGGGTTTAAAAAGTGTCTAGTAAATTCCAGTCATTGCTGAAAACCATGCGCAATGTTTCGAAACCAGCAGCTGCGAAATTACTGAGTTATTAACAAAAAGATTTCCAATACTTTAATTGGGGAATAAAACACAGATCAAGTATTTAAGTATACCTATAACACACTAAGATCTTAATTGATCTGTTTTACAAGAATATTTTAAAAACAAGAAATTAATATAGACTCTTCATAGTGTTTTTAAGACCTGCCAGTGCAGGTCTTAAAAACACTATGAACTACTGTAACTAGTGTGAGACTCTAGTTTACAGTTAAACTAGAGTCTCACAATAGTTACAGTAGTTACACTAGCAGTTCTTAAAAACAATCCTTATGAAGAATGAAATAAATTCTTCGTTCCTCAAATGGAACGAAACAAAACTGACACAGAGTGTACAAAATACATTCCACCAAATATAAAAACTTATTTATATAATTTTGTAAATAGTTAGTGTAGTATTTAAGAATAAATAAAGCCATAATATGCCTTGTAGTCATTACATCTATCAATTTTTGTAGTGGGTTGCACTAACAGATCATATTGTTCGAAATAAAAAAATGTTTTTTCTTTTATTTATTTTTTTGTACATATTACTAGTTAGTTTTTAATTAATTGTTTGTTCATAATTTGATTGATTAAATAGCTGATTAGTAGAGAAAAAAAAGAATCTTATAACATGGATATATAGTCTGGTTTTCATCAAGTACCCGCTAATCACTTGGAATGAGTACTATATCTTTATGTAAGTACATAATGGTTCTCGTACATAAACCTTACTTGGTTTGGCTTGTTAAAACGTCTTTAAAAGATTTATAGTATTCCTGAGGTGGTTTATAAATCAAATAAATACCTTGTCTATTTAGATGATATGCTATTTTACATCGATGATCAAAAGCATGTCAATTTAAATTTAACACCCTTGATAGTGAAAACTGGTTTTTATTAATTCATCATCATCATCATCAGCCTATAAGTTCCCACTGCTGGGACACAGGCCTCCTCTCTGTGAGAGGGAGTGGGCCATAATCCACCACGCGGGCCCAGTGCGGGTCGGTTTTATTAATTATACTGACTGAATACCGACCAAATTATGTGTTTTGTCTCGCATATCGATTAATTAATATTCTATCAAACAAATGTTTATGCCTTTATTATTCAAATACTTAAGTTATGTTTATGTAAATATTATATTTTCATTAGCACGCCACTGATTGCACAACAAATCAATTTGCATTAAACGATAATATTTTATTATTATTTATTAATTGCCTTCAAACGTGTCGCTTTATTAATTAAATAAAATGATCTCTGGTGCAACCCACTTCTTGTGAAGTCTTCAAAGGTGTTTATTTTTGTATAGTTGTTTACGCTTTATGACATTGAAAATAATTAGGAAAAACTAATCCCCAGTGCGAGGAAATCATATAGTGATATCCCTGAACCAAAGACCATTTATATCTAGACGCCTCATGCACGATCTGACTAACGAAAATTATTCTGTCAAGTCGCTGAGGTACGACGTAAGCGAGGGGGACGGGGTACTGCGTTCTGATTGGCTAACTCAAGGTCAGTGCGACGAGGGGACTCACAGGAGTGGTCGAGTCACGACGGTTATAAGACTTTTTTACCTAATGTGTTGACAGACATCGGTCGCCTGTGATTAGGAGTCTAGATATAAATGGTCGTTGCCCTGAACAAATCCCACATTAAACAATTATACAGGGTGTAAGAGACATCGACGCACAAACGGATACCATGGGATGGGTCCAGGTCATGATTCTGGACCCCCCCGTGTTGGAATTTTTCGTCGGATTTTTCCTAATTTTCAAATTTTTTAAACATTTTTTGGAGTTTTTTTTTTACTTTAGACTGTTCATAATCGTTATTCTTACCTAACCCAATGAGATTTTTAATAAAAAAGTAATTAATTCACTACTTTCACTAAAAGTAGCAATGTAAATAAAACTAGAAATGGTGTCTTCTTAGATGTTTATAATGAAAGGTCATCGTATATCTAAATATTGTGCCCAGTACCACAGTACCTGTAGTACTTTAAATGCGGCTCACTATTAAAAAAAAACAAACTTATAAAAAAAAATTGGAATAAAAGGTCGAAAAATTCCAACACGGGGGAAGTCCAGAATCATGTCCTGGACCCATGGTATCCGTTTGTGCGTCGATGTCTCTTACACCCTGTATATAAATGAAATAAAAATAAGGGCATTTGATCATGTTATGCATCATGAGATGGACCTTAGTCTTCTTCGAAATAACTATTACGTATATTTCAGTCGATGCCTAATCCACAAAGACAAGGTAAACCATTCATATCCGTCAAGAAGTCATAAAACGTGAACACAATACAAAAACTATGTGTACCATGTAAATGTGTAAATAATATATAAACGTTTGACTTGAAGTAAATGACCATTGCGAGCCATAACTTGTTTGAATAGTTAGATTGTAAGGAAATAAATACTATGTTTATACCATACTGTGTTTTATTGAAGATTTGAAGGTTAGGTAGGTACGCCGAAAACTTGCAGATTCTTGTCTCGTAAAAGAATTACTTGGAAATTGTTTTTCCTTTTAGGTAAAGTTTTGTCTTGCATGATAAGTCTCAAGTAATGACGGCTTTTTAAGCACCTATGTATGCTCTTTTAGTAATATTTCTTCATAACGATGACAACAATGAGCGTTTACGGGGATCCTACAATTTACCATGTTTGAGAGAGAAGCCATCAACGAATGTCCACTTAGAATGGTAAAGAGCTTTCAACACACCCTGAGCCTTTTATGAATTCGAAGAGTAGTACTTTAGCTTGTTTGGAGAAATTAGAGTGTGTGGTATTACATTATTTCTGTCATCAAAGAGTCGTCTGAAATAAAAATTGCACTATACACCTAGCTCAGTGAGAGACAGGGTAAGTAAGTAAAAATTCCTTTTAAATAGTTTTGTTCTACAATGACCATACATATTATTAATTTTCACTAATAAAAATTGATGATGAAATGAAACTATTTTTGTGTAATGTTACGCATTTTACCAAGAAGACAACTATAATTTATATATCAGAAGCAAAACATTCTTAATTAATAATTTCATGCAAATCGTTAGAGCCATTTCCGCAATACGTTTAATAAATGAAATGAAATAGATAAATACAATCATCATCAATCTATATGAACCTTGGGGGTATTACGTCGATCCTTAACAAATATACCAGCATTTCTTAAGAGGCAATTCTGAAAGTTGGCAACGTCGCAAATAGTTGTTAAATATTAACAAGTTTTAATTAATTTAGCAATGTTACTGTATGAAAATAAGAAATATGGCTCTGTAGTGCACTAAAACATTGTTATAGGAATGCAATTAAAACACTGAATTTGATGTTGTACCGCAGGTATAAAAAAAGGTTTTGGAAGGTTTCCAAATACGTTTTTTACATCTAAAACTATATATTCGGTGTTACGATATTAATTATTGCATTGCAGACAGGCCTGTTGGTCTCGTGGTTAGTGACCCTGACTGCTATGCCGGAGGTCGTGGGTTCGATTCCCACCCAGGGGAAATGTTTGTGTGATGAGCACGATCATTTGTTCTGTGTCTGGGTGTAATTTATCTATAATATTTATGTATTTAGAAATATATAAGTATGTTTATCAGTTGTCTAGTACCCATAACACAAGCTCTGCTTAGCTTGGGACTAGATGGCTTTGTGTGATAGTTGTGGAATATTATTATTATTATTATTATTATTATTCCGTTATCAATGTTTTAGTGCACTACAGAGCAATATTTCCTATTTACATACAGTAAATTTGCCAAATTAATTAAAACTTGTAAATATTTGACAGCCATTTGCGACGTTGCCAACTTTCTGGTTATGCGGCCTTAATATCACTACCACTATTACTTACATCAGACGGAGGTGTTACCTTGGGAACGTGAAGATTCTCGCTAACATAGCAAGAGCGAGGTTAGATTGTATAATACTTTCAAATAAGTTCCGGTACATTCAAGATCAAAGTCAAAGTACTCGTATATCAATGATTATAATTATCTGAAATTATCTGAAGGTAAACAGAGGTTTAATTAACAGTAGTAACTTATAAATGTTACCAGTTATGTTATATGGAACAGGGTGATTAGGTGGACGACATTGTGATAGTCGCGGGCAACCCATGGATGCAAGTGGCGAATTGCCGTTCAGCGTGGCGGTCTAAGGGGGATGCCTATGTTTAGCAGTGGACGTCTTCCAGCTGATGATTATGATGATGGTGAACAGGGTGAGAGCCTATTGTCAAAATCCAGGCACAAACTCAGACACCATGACTACTACTGAGAAATTACTTATGGGTAAACTCAATAACACTATAAATATTTTTACATTGTCTAAGATTTGATGAAAAAAACTGATGTAAATACCGTTTACGGACCATCATCATCTTCCTGCCCTTATCCCATTTTACTTGGGGTCGGCGCAACACGTTTTTTTCTTCCATTCTCCCCTATCATAAGTAACAGTATCATTTACTCCTTTTTCGTTCATATCATTCCTTAGACAATCCATCAATATTTTCTTTGGCCTTCCTCTTCCTCTCCATTTTTCAACATTACAGTATACGAACCAATACTACATTATTATGTATATGTACAAAAAAAATCAAAAATCAAAGCGTTTATTTCAAGTAGGCCAGTTACAGGCACTTTTGAATTGTCATAGACAAAAATATAATTAAACACTAAAAAGTTATGGTGCTACAGTCCCAGTCACAAGACATAAAAACTGTGAAAGTACCGTAGATGCCCATTCCAAGAAGTAGATCTCTATGGAGAAGAACGGGCAAGAAACTCCATGGACACTCTTTTTAAATCGCCAAAATGATTACAAAACCTTTGTTACATCATTCATTTTGAGATGATACATTATGTGAGAACGATGTAGCAAGTTAAAAGTGTCCATAGTAGAAAATTAAAACAAAGACAATTCAGAAACAAACAAAATGAAAATATTAGGCAGATGTAAAGACATTCAAAATTAAAGTTATTTGGATTGCAACTGTATTGCACCATAAAATAAAGGCAAAGCGAGAAAAGTCAGCTTTTGAATCAACAGAGAATGCTACCATGTTTGAACTATGATCTGGTTCATGGCAAGATTTTGTAATACCTAGCTGTTGAAAACCACCGATCGATTCATTCGTCATTTGACCATCGTTCCTTGGAATTTCCTTACTTGGAATTATTTGGAATGAGCCTAATTTATCCGAAATCAAAATCGATTTAACGGATAAACTACATTGAACAAGGCTTAGGGAAAAACCAGTAGTTTACGCAGCTTTTTATTTACTTTAAATATTTCTAATATTATAATGCGAAAGTTTGATTTTTGTATGGATGTTTGTTAACTACTCAATCAATCACGTCAGAATTACTGAAATAAATACTTTTATTAGCAAAGGTTTGCACTTGGCCTCAATAGCCTTATTTACTCAAAAAATAATTAGCCCGAAAGACATATTATCAAAAAATATTCAGGCCGTGTTTTTTCTGTTTTTACGCAAACTAAAATCAACGAAGATACAACGCTTCTAAAATCACAAAACGTCACAAGGTCGGTATAATTTTAAAGACGTTATGACGTCACAAGCCCCCACTCCCGAATTTCGAAACGTTTTATCTTTGTCAATTCATTAGGTGCGTCCCCACAGAGCGCGCAGCCTCGCGAGGCATTTTCCGCGCGAAGCAGCTCGGTTGGTGTGGACGTGTCTCGGGCGAGGCAAGTGACAGCGCTGCCATGGTCGAGCGACCGAGCGCCCGAGCCATCCAGTGTCGGCTTTTGTTTTGCTCGCGTAAATTGTTTCGTGGCTCGGTCGCAATAAAAAGACGCGTCTACACAGAGTGAGCAGCCTCACTTGTCAGTTTCCTCGCGCAGCAAATGCCTCGCGAGGCTGCGCGCTCTGTGTGGACGCACCTATTGATTAAAAAAAAAACAAGGATTTACAATTTATTTATGCAGTAAAGTACCCTATTTAGCAAATAGAATTGGGATAAAATTGCTCCTAAACCTAACACTGGTAGAACTGGCGATCACTGTTTTGTATACTTTCGAACCAAGACAGATAACTCATTTAGCTCAGAAGCAAAGACCTATGATGAAGCGAGCTGACCCAGAGTGACCTGGAACTGCTGCGCACATCAGAACACATCAAATACTATTTGGTGCTGAAAACTGTTTGCCCTGGTAGTCAGAGAATCAAGATTCACCCATGACTTTTCCCGTTTTTGTGATGTAAACTGGAACTTTGACGTTAATTTGAAGGATTAATTAGTTCTACGTTCGTACGTTTTTTCACTTTTCCATACAATAAACACAGTAAATACTTCAAGTACCAGCTTCAGGCATTCTGTGGCCTCATGGCCTGGCTTTTTGCTGAACTGAGCCTAAATGGCACAGCCGTGAGGCACACGGTACCTACTTTTGTGTTCTTCCTTTTCCATTGTATTCTTGTGATAAAACTGTGTACCTAAGGCTTGTCAAATAAACTAATTTTATTTCTACCGCAGAAAAAGCTAGTCGTTTAAATATTTAACATGCGAGTCAGATTGTGAGCGGTCATCTGGTCAAACCCTGACCTCATTGCAAGCCACTTGAATCACAAATATGGCCACTAAGTGATCAATATACGTGTTATGAATTCACAAGCTGATATAAATTGTTGATAAGGCCGTCATTTCCCAAATGACTTCATTTTTTATTACCGTCATCATCTTCTCTTTTGTTAGAATTCCAGAACTAATGTGATCTTTTTTTGAGATCACAGGAACATTTACGGACATTAATTTTATTTAAGTAGGTGACTAAGAGACGTGACTAAAAGAGTGATGAGCATGAATGTTGATGGATGGAGAGGAAGAGGAAGGCCAAAGAAAAGATGGATGGATTGTCTAAGGAATGATATGAAAGAAAAAGGAGTAAATGATACTGTGACGTCTGATAGGGGAGAATGGAAGAAGAAAACGTGTTGCGCCGACCACAAGTAGAATGGGATAAGGGCAGGAAGAAGAAGAATTTTATTAAAGTAGGAACCTAATTTTAGCGAGAGTTCAATTTCAAAAGGTCATTCATAATATTATTGCCTTACTGATAATTTAATAATAAACGTTAATACTTGCGATCAGAAAGCCCTTTCACGAAGTTTGCTATCGATGCTGATGACGATGAAATCTTTAACGATGGTCATTACCAATGTTTCTGGTTATCAGGAGTTGCAGTAAATTGAGAAGAGCAGTGGTGGCCTAGTGGTATCGGCCGTGACTTACGAGTTGTAGGAGAAAAGTGTATATGTCGGGGACACGAGGTATGATGGGAAATCACACACCTAAGGCAAACTTAACACAAAACTAACGTAGCAAGAGCGCCAACAAGACGCCATTTGCGTCTGGCCGCTTGCAAATGATGTCCTGATGGCGCTTGCTCTACGTTAGTGTTGTGTTAAGTATGCCTATAGAGTGTATGTCCCCATTATACCTCGCGATTATTAACGTCCCCGTCTTATACACTGTTCCCCTAGGTCGTGGATTCGAACCCAGCCAGGCGCAGTACTTTGTGTAATTTATTTCATCACCACTGCTCTCAAAACGGTGAAGGAAAACATTGTGAGGAAACCGGCATGTCCTAGAACCAAAAATTCGAAGACATGTGACATCCACTAACCCGCATTGGGCCCGCGTGGTGGATTATGGCCCACTCCCTCTCTCAGAGAGGAGGCCTGTGTCCCAGCAGTGGGTACATTTATAGGCTGATCATGATGATGATGAGAAGAGAGTGGTGGGATTGTCCTAAAAAGGGCCCTAACCTAACCTTTATTCCACCCATTATTGAAAACTTCCTCTTCCCAGTTGCAACATGCTGAAGTCTCAGTTATTTTTTTTTGTTCTGCTTAGTCATCACATGAGTCATTTCACCCTGGGTGGGGTGGAATGGATTATTACTGTCCGACTCTTACTAATTTCTGTTGTTCCTCTTTGCGTTCCACGGTAATAATAATTATCTTTACAGGTTGTCTCACAAACCCCTGCAGCCTTATCTTAAATCTATTAAGAAAGTTCTTCTTCTTCCTACCCTTATCCCATTCTACTTGTGGTCGGCGCAACACGTTTTCTTCTTCCATTCTCCCCTATCAGACGTCATAGTATCATTTAGGTACTCCTTTTTCTTTCATATCATTCCTTAGACAATCCATCCATCTTTTCTTTGGCCTTCCTCTTCCTCTCCATCCATCAACATTCATACTCATCACTCTCTTAGTCACATGGGTGTCATCCCTCCTCATCACATGTCCATACCAAGATAGACGATTCCCTTTCATTTTTTCTGTAACAGCGCCACTTTCAAACTTCCCCTTATAAACTCATTCCTTACTTTATCCATTCTTGTCACTCCACACATCCATCTGTTTAATTTTTATATTAAATCTGTTAAGAAAGTTAATTTCTTAATTCCCTAGCAACATCATGAACAGACTTCCAATAAAAACATAAAACCTGTTGCGTAAACTAATACCGAAACCAGTTGTTTGACTTCATAATCATCGTATAATCGTAAAGGATACAATAATTTTACTAAAAACAAGTTATTTCAAAATCCCCAAAAACTTGTTTTGTAATGACACTCGATTGTGATAAATTCTAGACAAATTACTGTGGTATGATAGCAAAGCACACTTTTTCTTTTGAATTTAAAAATCTGTCATATGGACCTTCCGCTCAACGTGGATAGAGCGGGGGGGACATCTATAGATACCAAACACCTTGTATACACCGTGACTTTTTAGTCGTCTTACAAAAGCAGCCCAGTTCATGTATCCAATGACTAGAACACGTTTATAATAAAAAAAATATGTATTTAAGAGATTTGAAAAAATTAATAATAAAACTTTAATTGGTTATTATGACACAATGCGTAGTTAGAAACGCCCTTGTCTCATAGAAAATGGAAATTGAATGATCTACCCGACTATTGCGCTGGGTAGGTATACTCTACAAATTGATACGTTTAATAAACATTTTAACAGGGTGTTTCATATTTCTAATGTACCTATTTATTAATAATTTTATTAACGATTTAAAAAAAAAATAAACTCGCCTAGAGGTATTTTAGGTCGGATACATTAAGTGGACGACTTTGTAAGACGACTAAAGAGTCACGGTGTATAAAACCGACTTAATTGCGAACCTCTTCCTTTTTGAAGTCGGTTAAAAAGCAGGAAAATATGGTAATTTCTCAAGGCGTGAGGTATACACTTACTCATTTATTATGCCTAGTAATTATGATTATGATATAGAATTAAGGTCAACTATCAAGGAAACGACCCAGACCTTGTGATAGATTTCGAGTTTCTGGGTTTTTAGCTCTGATGACGGAAACCTCAAGAAACGCAAGTGATGCAGTGACCCCGACTTACAAGTCGTTGGTCGTGATTTTCAACGCAAGCAGACGATATAGCATTTTGTATTACCAAATAATTCGAAGATATATAAATATAGCATAGAGTACCTTAGCGTTAGCCGCGAGTAGGAATGAGATCTCAAAATCTACTTAAATACTAATATTTAAAAGAGTTTTTTTGAGGAAGTAATCTCTGAAATTAGTGAAGCGATTTCGAAAATTCTTTCACCAGTAGAAAGCTTCATTATTGTTGAGTGTCATAATTATGTTATACGTAAGTAATTACGTAAATAATTCTATTTCAGAAATGCGCCTGTGCAAAGGACGGATCACTAGATTCGCTAGTTAGAAAAAAAAAAACACGGACCGGGTTTTCTTCTATGCAAACATCCGGTTTTCCGGACTGTCAAATGAGCTAACTTTTTAAAGAAATTAATGACTCAATGGTTTCGTGATTTTTCAATGTCAAAATGGTGGCCAGGAATGTCTCTTGACGTCATGAAGTGACAAACTTATTAACACCTTGCTTTTGAACGATAATTTACCTATTGACTACCGCGCATCTAAAATGTACAATGAATAATGTCTATAATATTTAATAGCGTAGGGCAATTGTAAGGTTTAAATTCCTGTCATGTTTATGCCTTTTTTAGGGTTCCGTACCCAAAGGGACTAAAACCCAAGAGGTAACCCAAACAGGACTCTATTACTAAGACTCCACTGACCTTTTGTCTGCCGTCTGTTTGTCTGTCCGTCTTTCACCAGGTTGTATCTGATCAACAGTGATAGTTATACAGTTGAAATTTTCACAGACGGCAGAATAAAATAAATATTTTCGAGGGCTTCCATGCAACAGACATGTTTTGCCGTTTTTAAAGAAGACTAGCTGACCTGTGCCCACTTCGTTGGGCGGTAAAATATGCATGATATCTTTATAATTTATAGCACTAGCACTCTCGAATAATGTAGCTTTCTACCAGTAAAACAATTTTTAAAATTGGAAATTTACTTCCGGAGATTACCCCCTACATACAAACTTACAAACTTTTATCTCTTTATAATATTAGTACTTATAGATAATATTACGGAACCTTTTGTGCGCCAGTCCGACTCGCACTTGGCCGGTTTTAAACCCAAGGTTTTTGCAATAACACGCAATACTTCGCAAATATCTTCAAGATGTCATTACACAGAGCCTTATGTACATAAAATACCGGTTGCCTCGTGTAGGCGTCGTCCTAGCTACTCATTAATGGTCAATTTTAATTACCATATTAACACGGTGCGTCATAGGGCAGTTATTTTTGAGTTATTTCATTCTTAGAAAGGTCTGTGAGTGTTTTACCGTCATAATGACGACTTTTCCTACAGTCATGTGTGAAGTGGAAACATGTTTTTCCTACTCCTCCACTATTCTTTTCTGATTAATTTCGTGCAGGATCCAAGACAGGTAAATTCATTCTCCGGGACACGTCGAGCTTCATTGTCTCGGCGTTTTTCTGGTGGTTGCCATTGTTGATTCTGGCTCTCAGGAGTTGCAGTGGTTTGGGAATATTGTGGTGGGTTTGTCCCAATTAAAAAAAAAAGTCATGTTGGAAAATCTGTGTGACATTTGATAAGTATTTATTTTATGGTTACTGCTCTTATCCATCTGATCGTCATCGTCCAGGTCCAATTGAAAACCACGAGCCCTAGCTGATCGGCAATTTGCTGAACTGGACCTATATAATGTAGCCGTGGGACACACAATGTTTGTTATTTCGTTATTGTTTTGAACTAGTAATTTATTTCTTTATTATCATGTTTTTTTTTAATTTGTTTGTTAAAATTGTGTGTACTGTACCTACCTACCGGTCTACCCAATTAATAAACGTTTTTTCTTTCTTTCTTTTCTTTCTTTCATCTGCCTCGTTGGTCAAGTGGTAATAGTTCTTTACGTATGAAACCTTGGTTTCATTTTCTAGTTCGAGTAGTTTTTAGGTTTAGCCTGAAGGGATTTCTTAGTAAAAGCCGAATATTATAATACCCGAGTTTGGTCAGTGAAAGGAACAAGCATACTTTAGCATTGGCTAAAGATCAAGTCCCATTCATTAAGGAATTGCCTATGCAAATAGATTACAATAAAGAAACAAATGTATACAAAGATAATTAAATTTAATTAAATTTAATTATCTCACTCTATCGTCTTTGTCTGACCTAGTCAGGGGTAACAGAGAAAGCCTAGGTCACTGGCTAAAGTCAACAGCAAACCCATCTCAAATAAAAAAATGCACAAGTATAGGTAAACTTGTTTTTACTGACGACATAACAAAAGGGCTAAGACCATTCCCTTTCACTTACATCAATCGATGACGGGTATTTTCCTTATAGAAGTGTGCCCTATGGGTTTCCCCATTGGCACAAAATAATGAAATCTCAGGCCAATGTAGAATGCCAACCTTTTCTCCCGCTTTACCTAGAAGCGTGGAAGTTTCTTGCGACCCGCGCGCCTTGTTTTAATAAAATGATGATAATGTTTATAATATATAGAAAATAAAATGATATTTTTTATATTTTGACTGGCCTGTTGGTCTAGTGGTTAGTGACCCTGACTGCTATGCCGGAGGTCCACCCAGGACAAATGTTTTTGTGATGAGCACGATCATTTGTTCTGTGTCTGGGTGTAATTTATCTATAATAATATGTATGTATATAGAAATATATAAGTATGTTTATCAGTTGTCTAGTACCCATAACACAAGCTCTGCTTAGCTTGGGACTAGATGGCGTTGTGTTATAGTTGTGGAATATTATTATTATTTATTATTTACTTTATCAAAGTCTCGAACAAACAATAAGTATCGTATATCAAAAGTCATAAAAAAATTACGAAGCAAGAAAATCCCCACTAAAATGACCGACTTTAACACGGGCAACGCAACAAGCTTAATAAGCTAGTTATTAAAAATTTTCATTGCCCGTAGACAATTAAAATACGGTTCATAGCTGGTAAATCACTCTAGGACTTAGGAAGTCGAAACGTTAATTGTCGGTACCTGCACTTATTAATTCACTTGTTACTTTATACAGAACAACTTTGAGTCACCACAAATGTCCAAGATTGTCACCAACGTCAAACCTTCAGCCGGGAAAGGGCGACCGGACATTAGTGGACTATAAATCAAAAAGTAAAACTCGTCAGAATGTGAATCAACTGCACTGACCTTGTTTTATTCAAGCTAAAAAATATTACAAGAAAATAAGACAGGTAGGCACTAGGCACACGTGTGTATCTTGTGACCTATGAAATATTTTTTTTCTCTTGGGGTTAGCTTTTTTAGTTTTAATGTGAATTTCAACAAATGAGTCCCACTCTTAATATTGTACTCACACCATCAGATTTTAAAAAACATTCAAGTTCTCAACCAATTTAAATATAATTCGGATCACAGACCAATCCGTGCAACTCTATTTTATGATTTAAAACTGTACAGAAAACGATTATTTACAACTGCAATAAAACGCTTATCCAAAGAATCTCTTTTAGGCAATAAGCAACAATTTAATTTAGAATTAAAAAATAGCTTCACTACTTTAGATTTAAAAACCGAAGAGGTACAAGAACAATTTGAAAATATTATCAATAGTGTTAAAACAGCAAGCAGAAAAATCAAGGCATTACCAAATAGAATCAAAAAACTATCACCAGACACCATAATTCTTATAGATGAAAGACAGGCCCTAAGCGCAAATAAGAGAAACCCCGACTACAAAAATAAAAACAAAGAAGTCAAACGCAGCATCAGGAAGGATATTAGGTCTTATAACACCAAACTAATCCAAATAGCTTTAGAAAAGAATCGTTCCTTGAAAATAGCCAAACAAGGCATCAGTAAGGGTAAAATGTGGATTAATAGTCTGAAAGACAACAACGGCCAAAAACATCAAAACAGAGACAAAATTTTACAAATCTGCACAAGTTTCTATAAATCGTTATATTCGAATCCAAACTGTCATCCCTCAGAACCCAGCGTACAGTATTCTTGTCCAGACACCATTTCCCCCATTACTGGTTATGAAGTACACGTCGCACTTTGTAAAATGAAATACAACAGAGTACCCGGCGAAGACGGAATAAGCACCGAAATTTTGAAAATAGGCGAACCTACACTTCTCCCAGTAATAACCAACTTGTTTAATAGTATCCTTAAAACAGGCAAATTCCCGGATGGTTTTTGTCATTCCAATATAACTCTGTTACATAAAAAGGGTGATAAATCAGAACTCAACAACTATCGACCAATCAGTCTTATATCCCATTTGTATAAGGCTTTTATTAAAGTAATAGACAACCGTATCTCACCCCAACTAGAAAAACACCAACCTCCTCAACAAGCTGGATTTCGGTCAGGCCTCTCCACTACCGATCACCTACATGCCATAAATCAATTAATTGAAAAATATAATGAGTTTAACATGCCGATATATCTTGCCTTCATTGATTATTCAAAAGCCTTCGACAGTTTGTCACACAAAGCCATATTTGATGCTCTGGTTAACCAGGAAATTGAACCCACCTACATCAACCTACTCCGTAAAATCTATCTCAACAGCACAGCTTCAATCAAACTACAAAATGCCGGACCATCGTTTTCCATAGAAAAAGGCGTAAAGCAAGGAGACCCGCTTTCACCCAAGCTTTTTAACAGCGCCCTTGAAGAGATCTTCAGAAAGCTAACGGCTTGTTGGGAGAGAAGCGGCATTGAAATCGGTGGGGTGCGGTTAACAAACCTTCGCTTCGCAGACGACATTGTCGTATTCTCTTCCACAGCGACAGAACTAGAGCTAATGTTGAATCAACTCAGCAATGCAAGCCTTGAGGTTGGACTGGCGATGAATATGTCGAAGACCAAACTGATGTCAAACACCACTAAGCATAGGATCAGAGTAAATGGTGAAGAATTGCAATATGTCCAGGAATACATCTACTTGGGCCAGATAGTCTCTTTCCAGTCCAGACAAGATGCGGAAGTCACAAGACGAACCGAAAATGCCTGGAAGAGCTACTGGTCCATGAAAGAGCTTATGAAAGGAAGTCTTCCTTTGACACTCAAGCGAAAAATCATGGACATGTGCATTCTTCCCATTTTGACCTATGGATCCCAGACTTGGTCTTTGACAAATATTCAAAAGTCCAAACTCAAGGTTTGCCAACGTGCAATGGAGCGCAGTATTCTAGGCGTCAAACTATTAGACCGCGTACGCAACACCACACTGCGCTCCAAAACACAAATTGCTGACGTTGGTCAAAAGGCCGCTGCACTGAAATGGGCTTGGGCTGGCCACGTCTGCCGCATGCCTAATGAGCTGTGGGCCAAAATAACCACTTTGTGGAGCCCTGATACAGCCAGAAGGCGTCGCGGCAGACCTCGTAGAAGATGGCGAGACGAACTTGATAAAACCAATGACCAGTGGTCCACTTTGGCCCTGAATCGTGAAAATTGGAAGTCATGGGGAGAGGCCTTTGCCCAGCAGTGGGATGATGTAGGCTAGCAGTATCAGTATCAGTATCAGAGTCCCACTCTGGGTGAAGCGGAAAGTATTGACAATCTATATATATAAAAGAAAGTCGTGTTAGTTACACTATTTATAACTCAAGAACGGCTGAACCGATTTGGCTGAAAATTGGTGGGGAGGTAGCTTAGAACCAGGAGTAACATATAGGATACTTTTTACCTTTTTTTATTTTGTTTTGTTTTATCCCGTTTCTGTGGGACGTGACATAAAACGTGGTAAAATAAAACGCAACTGACATGGAGTGACAGCAAAACGAAAAATTTATCAATCAAAACCTGTGTCAAAACATCAATTGACCGGTCGATGTGTTTGTATTGAGTTTCTAAGCTAATTGTGCCGATATTATCATAATTATTAATGCTATGCCGCCACCAAGATGATCAAATTTTTATCCTGTTTCCGTGAGACGTGACATAAAACGTAGTAACATGATCGCGAAGAAGGTGTTGGTGCCGGAATTGAATAAGGGATCTGAACAAAAAGTACTATAGAGTGAGATCCCAGAGCCCCCAGACCTATGTCATTTTAGCAAAGCTGAAATTTTAATTGTAGTCAACTATAAATTTAAGACAGTACCGGTATGCGTACTTACTATCTTGAAAGCGGGGCCCTTCGACAGGTAGCGCGACCTGAAGGTGGATAAAATCAACTACGTTATTTTAGCAAGCCTACATTTTACATGATGTTACTTATGGTACTATTTCAAGACCTTTTGTAAGCTGCCAGACCAATCCGATGGGCCAATCATTCTGCCAGATGCCTTAAAGTCCTTCCCTTAAACTTGAATACCCCGCCTCTGTCCTGCCTCTCCTGAGCCAAAACCGCTTAACACAGACACAAATTTTCGCTTTCGAGTAAGTAAGTACACATGTTAACTTTATAGTAGACTACAAACCCTCCCTCTCGCGCTCGGCATTGGTCGAGGCCATGCTGCGGGGCGAGACGGAGTGGGAACCGGTCGCCTCCTTCTGCGAAGCAGTCATGCTCGCGAAGGAGGAGGCGGGCCGCGTGAGGGAGAGAATAGCGTCTTCCCTCCACCCCAGCCACAGTGGTAGACGCCCACGGCGTCGGACGTCGGCAAACGATCTCCGGCCACCGTAGGCGCGGGCATGCGGGCGACGAGTAATGGGCGACTCGCTGTCCGACCATGGACCATGCCTGGGTCGACGGCGCGTTATGTTCCACGCGCGCCTCAAGGAGTGTCAGCATGATGACGGCGACCCCCTCTAAAGAGCCAAAGCCTGCCGGGGTCGCGGGACTTATCTCATTACCGTGACCCCGGAACATAAAGGGCTATTAGGGCGGACTCATATGATGTTTAACCACGAAAAAAAAAAGACTACAAACCCACAAAGAGGCGACCTTACGCGCCCGGCATTTGTCGAGGCCATGCTGCGGGGCGAGATGGAGAGGAAAGCGGTCACCTCCTTCTGCGAAGCAGTTATGCAGGCGATGGAGGAGGCTGGAAGCGTGAGGGAGAGGACAGCGTCCACCTCACAGCCCAGCTGCAGTGGTAGACGCCCACGGCGACAGACGTTGCAAGTCGATCTCCGGCCACCGTAGGCGCGGGCATGCGGGCGGCGAGTAATGGGTGACTCGCTGTCCGACGTTGAACCTTGCCCGGTTATGCAAAGAGTGTCAGCATTATGACGGGGCCCCCCTTTAGAGGGCCAAAACCGACTTACGATTTACCGTAACCCCGGAACGTAAAGGGCTATTGAAGGACACCGTGGATTTTAGTCAGTACGAGTCTGACAGTCCTTCCCGCTCTGCCCTGGGTGGGAGACTCACATGATTATTTTACCACGCTAAAAAAAATGTCAGTTGCATTTAGCCACCAACTTTCCAATTGAATTAAAACTCCTTGGATATGCCTGACTTACCACCGCACATTTTACAAATAAAGGTTGGCTTCGTAATAGTCATGCTTCGAAACATAAACCAACCAAAACTGTGCAACAGAACGCGTTTGGTGGTAAGTAAATTGATGAACAATGTGATTTACGCGACGATACTCAAAGGAAAATTCGAAGTTGAGGAAGTTCTCATTTCGAGGATCCCATATGATAGGTTTGCCGTTTGAGTTTAAACGACCTCAATTTCCGATCCGTCTTGCATTCGCCATGACCATTAACAAATCACAAGGCCAATGCTTGAAAGTTTGTGGTCTGAATATAGAAAATCCATGTTTTTCACAGGGTCCGTTAGGTATACACCGTGTTCTTCACGTTATCCATAAACTTTAGCAAATACTTCTATGGCTTTTACAAATCAAATCCAACAAAGGAAGTAGTACTTAAAAAGGCTTCGTTACAAAGATATTTGTAATTTCATTTAATGAAATTTAATTGAGCTATGCAGTGAGAAAGTATCTTAATTTGGCCTATGTTGCCGCTTAGTGCAATTAAAATGATAAATCTATCAAATACTATTTGCATTTCATTTGTTTCAGCCCGCCAAATGTTATGAATGAAAATACGACGTTGCCAATTCGGATAAAGAGGCATGCATATCGGGTTATTTACGTCTAGGTATTTAGTTTGTATGAAAATTAACAAAAAATAAAAACTAAGAATTTATTAATGTGTCCATAATGAAAAATGCTTACTTCCGCGGTTTGAACATCTGGTCGAAGTTTATGTATATCGTCCGGAACACGGTGTATATGTGGCATGTTCACGAGTCGGATGACCATCTGCGTTATTTGTTCTTGCGCGTGATAATAATAAAAAAATGTCGTCTATCAGAACGTGCTTCACTGTACAGTGCAACCCATGCACCAAAATACATGGCTAATAAAAAATAAATTATTGATTTTTGACTTGAATTTTAAATTATTTTTGATATCCTAATAAAAAATCGAAAATCTGCTCATTTATTGCCTCTAAGGCGGAACAAAGTTCGCCGGGCCAGCTAGTAGGTAATTGACTAAAAATTCATCCTGTGCCTTCGGTTAAGTCGCGCCGTCGACTCGGGGCCTAGTCCTTGATCGGACGGCGAGAAAAGGGCAGCTCACCGACAAAAAAAAGACAAATTATAGAATCAGGCGTTACATTGCGGAAATCCATGACATTAAATATTATGAAATATATCTAGTTTTAATTCCGCGACAAAAATCCAGGCTTGATGCAGGGTCCTTTGCTGCATGTGCAATGCATGAGGGCGGGAGGGTGGGATTGCATCCTGCATCAAGTCTGGATTTGTGTTCGTAAAATCATTTTTTTATTTTAACATAAAAGAAAAAACGCTGTGTACCATGCCCATGCAATTTAGGAGCCGAGGAAACGCTGTCGAAAGAGCAGTTGAAGCCTGAATAAGAGGACCCCATGACAGGAGACGAAAGAAAATTATAGCAGTAGTCAGTAGAGTAGCGTTTACGACTGTCGAATCTTTTTACACTATGTCACCTGATTATAAGCTATGATGTGGTAGATGCTAAATCACGATATTTTAGAAGTAATCTCTTTTGACTTCAAGACCCTACAGTTGTACCTAGCTATATTCGAACAAGGAGATATATAACACACAGAATAATAAACTAAACAAATCGCATACTTCCAAGAAATCACTATAATACGCACAAAAAACTTAACAATAATGTTTTCATCACGAGTTTTTTTTTCCTTTACAACTGGTTAATAATACTTACAGAGATTTTTTAACTAAACTCCAGCAAGGTCAATATATTGTTGACTCAGCAACTCTTGAATTTTTGGTGAAGTATTGTTGACTGTGAGAACCTCTGGCTAAATATCAACCGCACGGTCTTCAAGACAAAGACATTTATTCGTAGAATATGGTATATAGGTTTAATAAATAATAATAATAATATTCCACAACTATCACACAACGCCATCTAGTCCCAATCTAAGCAGAGCTTGTGTTATGGGTACTAGACAACTGATAAACATACTTATATATTTCTAAATACATACGTTATAATAAAAGTAAAGGTAAGTTAGGTTAGGTTAGGTTAGAGCAGTGGTGACCCAGTGGTATCGGCCTCGACTTACGAGTTGTAGGTCATGGGTTCGAAACCCGTCAGGCGCATTACTTTGTGTAATTTATTCCAACACCACTGCTCTCAAAACGGTGAAGGAAGACATCGTGAGGAAACCGGCATGTCCTAGAACCAAACTTCGAAGACATGTGACATCTACCAATCCGCACGGGTCCCGCGTGGTAGATTACGGCCCACTCCCTCTCACAGAGAGGAGGCCTGTGTCTCAGCAGTGGGAACATTTATAGGCTGATGATGATGATGAAGCCAGGAAAGTTAAGCTACGTTTGCCAGTGTCAGACTATGGATGGGTGAGCATTCGTTGCAGAGCTACTGAATTTGACTAACACCCAGACCCGCAACAATTACTTGTAGTTCATACAAATATTTGTTCCGTGCGGGGATCGAACTCGCGACACGCTATGCGGCAGTCCAATTGCTCAGCAACCACGCTAACCATGCCGTCGTAATTGATAATAATAATATTTTTTTTTAAATTCTTGTTTTTGTAAAAATATTTAAAAATGTATATAGTAAGGTGAAAAAATGAATAAATGAAAATAATAATAATATTCCACAACTATCACACAACGCCATCTAGTCCCAAGCTAAGCAGAGCTTGTGTTATGGGTACTAGACAACTGATAAACATACTTATATATTTCTAAATCTATACATATAATAAATCTGTAGAAGGGTCAATTCTGTACATTGAAAATATTGAAAAAATAAATAGCGGGGGGTGTTGCTGGATCGATACCAAACCCAAATATGTGATTAAAAAAATTTTTGTCTGTCTGTCTGTCTGTCTGTCTGTATGTGCAGGCATCACGTGAAAACTAACGGATCGATTTCGATGAAACTTGGTATAATTATACCTTATTATCCTGGGCATAAAATAGGATACTTTTTATCCTGGAAAAATACGTAGAAAAAAAATCTTATTTTTCAGTTTTATTCATAGACGTTGTTCTGTAGAACCGCGAACACACGTTGCATTACCCGCAGTGGATTCAGCGCCGTAACCTGTAGCGCCGAAAGTCGGATTTGGCTTGAACAGTTTGCGGCACACGCGGGCCACGCCTCCCCGACTCCTATATAAGGAGCCGCGTTCCGCGCCGCGCGATGCATATAAATTCTGAATTTTGATGCGAGCGGACGTGTCCAGTGTGGCGAGCGGTCGTCCGTGGAATTAATATTGTATGCGTGTCATTTTTTAAACCGTGCTTTTCAGCGCGACCTTTTTGATTACTGTTCCGATCAGTTATTTTTAAATACAAGGTCGGAATTACTATGAAAAAAATACTTACTACAGAACGCGAGCTCAACAGCAGTAGCTCAATAGAGGGATCTCCTTAATTATTAGGTATATGCTTAGCCGTATTTGGGTCCAATAGATATTTATAAGATGTCAGAGTTACTCAAAATGGAGAAATAAACCATCCACGCGAAGACCGACATCCGCGCGGACGGAGTCGCGGGCGGAAGCTAGTACTTATATATTATAGATAAATTACATCCAGACACAGAACAAATGATCGTGCTCATCACACAAACATTTGTCCTGAGTGGGAATCGAACCCACGACCTCCGGCATAGCAGTCAGGGTCACTAACCACTAGACCAACAGGCCAGTCATTGATAATAGCATTTATAGTAATTTCTAAGAACTCGACGAGATTTTCATAATAAAATCTAATTTACCTTGTCTAAATCCTTGATACGAGAAAAAACTAACCACAAGAAAAACCTGAATAAGTCACTCAAATCCTAGTTCCGCCGACTCACACGCATGTTCAAAGAATCTTACAAATGTCAGATAAATTGAAACGGAATTCCGTGGGACTAGAATTTCCATTTTCATTAAGTTTCCAGCTAATGTCAGAGTAATATAAATCAGTTAAGATTATTGTTTGCTTTTTTTTTTATCGTGGTAAAATCATCAAATGAGTCCTCCCACCCCGGGCAGGGCGGGAGGGACTGTCAGACTTTTACTGACTAAAATCCAGGGTGTCCTTCAATAGCCCTTTATGTTCCGGGGTCACGGTAATGAGATAAGTCCCGCGACCCCGGCAGGCTTTGGCCCTCTAGAGAGGGGGCCCCGTCATTATGCTGACGCTCTTTGAGGCGCGCGTGGAACACAACGCGCCGTCGACCCGGGCATGGTCCATGGTCGGGCTGCGAGTTGCCCTTTACTCGCCGCCCGCATGCCCGATATTATTGTTTGCTTAGCTGACTAATCCGTGGTAACATTGTTAATATTATGAAAGTTGCTGTTTGTTTGTTACTTTTCACGATTTACGGCCAATTTCTACAGACTTTCAGAAATTGCACAGGAATTCTCCTGTGTCAACACAATACCCAGACTCGGAACAAATATGGCTTGCAGGTGGCCATAAAATATTTGATCCGTGCGGAGATCGAAGCCGCGGCACGCTGCGCAGTTCACTGCGCCAAACAAGCTGTCTTTTAAGTGACAGCTTATATAAACGTTTTAGTATTTAAAATGTCCGCTCTGTGTGGCGCGTAAGAAACCGCCAGATTAAGGACTATTCCTTCAGTTGCCTTTGCGTTCCAGGCCCGTGGTGTCCTGATAAGACAGTCAATAAATTAGACCGTTATAGGTACTACACTAGGAATAAGTAGCGTGGATGCTTTGACCAGTAGTGGAACCCAAAATAGTCAGAAAATCAAAATTAACTCCCTTGCTTAATTGACTTAGGTGTCAACTGATCCGCAAAATATTTCATCCGAGGATGAAATGTCACCCTTCAAAAAATAGAAGGTCGATTCATCCGTAAGTTCGGAATCCTCGCATAGTTAAAATTGATATGGTCATTTCATCCGAATAGACATAGGTTCTACAAAAAATTGTGAAAATTACAGAAAATGAGAACACGATGTGGCGTCCGAACAGAAAGTACTAGGAGAACAGGATCATGAAGAAGGTGTTGGTGTTTCCTTCACAACGCGTGCGAAACCGGAGGCAAAAGTTAGCTACAATATAATTTAATACTACTCAGAGACTGTGTGATAATACCAGGACATTAGCCAGAAATGGTATCACTTGAAAGTGCAGTGCAATAAACAAAATTGTCTCCTTTAGCCTTGATGTCTGACAATGACGGATTTATTTCCGTTCCGCGACAATTGAATATCTAACTTTTACATCCATTGACGGATTGATAAAAAACTTGGTTTATGCCTTGAGTACTTAAGTTATGGATATTGAAATAAACTTTTTGTTATTGTGTAGGTCAAAGCTGACTTTGAAATTAGGTATTTGAAGAATTTGGTAGGTATACCTACTTCCCATTTCTATTTTTGCGGGTCTTGTTGAGCTTTATCTTTTAGCACAATGCCGCCATATTATCCATTTTCCAAACCACTGCAACTGGCATCGAAACAATGAAGCTCAACAAAGTTCCGGTGAATTCCTTTAACTGACTCGGATTCCATACTTAATCAACAAAAGAATGTAGAAGAATAGCCAGTTACCTATAATCATCATCCCAATTCCCAAATGTGCCCAGCCTTATTCCAACTATTGTGGTTGATTTCCATTCTAACCAGATGCAGCTAATTATAAGTATTTTGTATGGAGCGAATATTACGTATTGATTTAGGAATCAGTGTTAATAATCACATGTGGAAATTGTAGGTTATTAACTCAAATAGTATTAACGATTATTGTACATCAGTGTTACCTAGTTTGTTTATGAAAATCACCAGACATTTAAATTAATATTACATCATAACAAATTGAACTAGAAAGCAGCCTCGTTATTTCTGGAAACTCCTGATCATATCGATATCAAAAAAGCAGCCATTACATTGCACTAGTACAATACCCGAATACAATAACAAATACTTTTAAAAATATAATTTAGGAGCAACTGATGCATATCCTTACTCAATACACAAAACAGTTTTACGAAATTTAAACTACTGATTGAATGATAACCCAATTTTTGACGAAATCACAGAAAAATCTCAGCTTTCTGATCAGTTTTATTCGACATTTCAACAGTTATACACCATGACTGTCAAAGAAGGAACTATTTGTAGTTTAATTCAGTCTTTTCCTGTGTTTTTGATACTGGCCCAAAATACCCAAAGGTGTCTTAAAACTCCTTTAGTATACAAGCCACCAAGTCCTACTCATTCGCCGGAATATTACGAGGCATTGGACGCCTTATTTCAAAGCTTGTACGGCCACGGTTATCAAGGAAACCATGGGCATGAACATAGTTATCCTGTGTATCAAACTCCTAGTGTCTCTCATTGTCAGTATGCGTCATATAGTTACGGAAAAAAATGGCCCAGTTCGTCATATCCCGGATCAAAACCTTGCTACCAATATGTGTATACTACGGGCAATAATTACCATTCTTACGGTTCCGGCATACAAGGCTACCCGAGTTATGGGGCTTATGGATTGAAGAAAGGCAATATTTACTCGTTGAATGGTAATGTTAGTGCCACGGGATACGCACCAACTCAAGTTTATAATACCAAGAATCGGTACCAAGTTGTGGTGAAGAAAACCAGAGTTGGAGGCAGGAAGAAGAAGGGGAAAATTATTCATGGAGGTAAGATTTTTCTAAATGTTAATTTTCGTTAAAACTGTGTTCTAATAAAAAAAAACAAATAACTCTTTGCAGAGTTTTTTGTTTTATTTTTTTTCCATAAGCGACTTTTTGAATTACTTTTTTAAATGCTCTTTTTAGACAAGTGTTCATCAGATGTTTTACTTTTTGTGGTACGACGGAAAGTTATACGAGTAAGTAACCTTTAGGTACAGCTATACGCATATTCTTCACAGCAAACAATAAAATGTCACGGGATCTTTTATTTAATTTTCCTACAGTTTAAAAATAAAACACGTGTTATTTATATTGCAAAATAATAATAATTTATGCATAGTGCCTGTAATATCTGACGGATGACCGCAATTATAATAATTTAGCTATTTATCTTACGGATAAACACTTGATTTTATACTATAAGTTATCTGACATTATTATTTATTTTAACACTTAGAGGCGTGTCATTACGTAACTATACCTCCTCAAGCTTGAGAAAAATCTGATCTACGTATTCCTTTCTGTGAAAGTTACTTTTTTTACGCCGATTGCGATTGCCGTGAACCGATTTTGATGTTTATTGGTACACAGATAGATAGATTCCTGGAGACAATATTTTATTTGTTTTTGCATAAAATTGTAGGCGTTGAAAAGGGAGCTGTGCGAAGCCACGGGCAAAGCTAGTGTTTCGTAAATTAATAAAGAATGTATGTAATAGAATACTTTGTGTATGTATAATATATAATTTACATCTCAAACCCATCTGTATTATTTACATGGTAAGGTGTTTATCTTTTTAATTTATGTTATTGAATAGTAATGAATGTTTAACTGAAACACGGCAGAAATTATTGGTCAATGTTTAAGCCTCCTGCAGACACACGCGATTAATGGCGCTGCGACAACGAGCCAAGCTAATTTCCACTCTAAAAATACTGCGAATGGACCGCGACATGTCGCCCCGCGCGATTAATCGCGTGTGTCTGCAGGAGGCTTTACTGCTGAAATTAAATGATATATTATTTACGTAGACAAGTAAGTTTTAAAATCACTTTTTAGAAGTTTTTTTACAAGCTAGATGAAGTTAGTGTATACAAGACATTAACTTCATCTAGTTTGAAAAAAACTTCTACACAATTTGATCGAACCGGAACTAAACTTATTAATTATTTTGTAAAATATCTCAAAAAAAAATGGTACTAGGTCTGACCAATAGATTTTTGTTTTATTTGACTTGTGATCGAGATAATGCTCACATGATCATGATCGATCAATTTGGCGTCTTCTGTAAATGCAGGCCTACTCGCCGTAGCTACTGTCCCGGTAAGATTGCGCAGCTCCTAATTTCTAGAAAGATAGCATATTATTATCTTGTATGTACAGACGCCAGCACATCAAGCTTCCACAATCTGTCTTTCTGTAATAGATTTTCAACTTTAATACGAAAAAGGATAGTTCACGTTCGATTGGGAAAATTGAACAGATTCGGGTAGGTTGCAGCTGCCGTCTGTACATTATCTTCACGTACATTAAGCACACGTTCATAAATTAATTTAGGATTTGTTCGAAAACCAATTAGGTGTTACAACAACACGTACTAGATGCTAGGCGATTTTTTTTTTACATCAAGGCAGGTAGATTTATGATTTTGGCGCCCCCAGAAGATGGCGCCCGAGGCATGTGCCGTGATGTGCCCCGCCTGCCCCGCCCTAGATCCGGCACTGCTCTGAGAAAAATAAAAAAAAACAGAAGATGTTGTCTGTTTTAAAATCCAGTCAACTTTTTGTGTCATTTGACTGGCCTGTTGGTCTAGTGGTTAGTGACCCTGACTGCTATGCCGGAGGTTGTGGGTTCGATTCCCACCCAGGACAAAAGTTTGTGTGATGAGCACGATCATTTGTTCTGTGTCTGGGTGTAATTTATCTATAATATGTATGTATTTAGAAATATATAAGTATGTTTATCAGTTGTCTAGTACCCATAACACAAGCTCTGCTTAGCTTGGGACTAGATGGCGTTGTGTGATAGTTGTGGAATATTATATTATATATTATATTATATTTATTTATTTAGTTAGGGAAGAATAGCGGAGGAGTTAGAAAGTCGTCAAAAGATGACTGTTGCTCAGTTTTTACTTAGTGAAATCATGAAATGGCAGTGTTCCATGATATTCCATTAATTGAAAACGCATGCACACAACACATATTACACACAAATTACACGCTAATGAAATAACATAACGTTCAATTTTGTGCTTAGGGTGTCTCACGTGCTCAATTTTCACAGTCACTCATTTTATTACAAGTTAATTTAATGCGCTAACGGTGAAGAACACCATTGTGTGATATCCTGATATCATAACCATGCAGTCAGCAAGCTTCAATAATTGAAGAAAAAAATAATAACACACTTGCCGAGGTCACTCTGTGGATGGGTGACCATCTATCATAGCGAGTTTCCTCAGTGTCTCGGGAAGCACGTAAAGCCGTTGGTCCCGGCTGTCATTTGTAGATCTTTGACAGTCGTTACTAATAATGTTGTAAATAGTTGTAATGTCCCTTTGTGCCTATTGGCCTTGCTTTGTTCTGTCTCCTGCTTGCATGGAGGGAAGTGGAAACATATTTTTCCTACTCCTCCACTATTCTTTTCTGATTAATTTCGTGCAGGATCCAAGACCGGTAAATTCATTCTCCGGGACACGTCGAGCTTCATTGTCTCGGCGCTTTTCTGGTGGTTGCCACTGTTGATTCTGGCTCTCAGGAGTTGCAGTGGTTTGGGAGTAGTGTGGTGGGTTTGTCCCAAACAAAAAAAAAGGGCAGGTAAGTTTTTATTAAGTCAAAATCTCCTCCAATTGTAAGCTTGAGACCCACGACAAAGTCAAACCATTTCGTCAATAAAAGATTGAAGGCATTGGATCATTAATAACATGCTAACATTTAATAACATAAATCATAGACCTTGACGACCCGTTAAGCATTAAATTGTCACCATAAATGCATCCCCAATTCCGGATAGCGTATCAAAAATACCCGTATGTACTCATTCTATATGAATTTCCCGATCACAGTGACGTAAGCAGTCATGAAGC
This sequence comes from Agrotis exclamationis, assembly GCA_950005045.1. Lineage (NCBI taxonomy): Eukaryota > Metazoa > Arthropoda > Insecta > Lepidoptera > Noctuidae > Agrotis > Agrotis exclamationis. The sequence continues at coordinate 20,273,274 of OX465435.1, read as the reverse complement.
TTATATCACAATTAAACCGGCCATTGATGATCAGTCTTCGTGGATTGTCGGCTACCATCGGTCGTTGCCGAAGTGTTATTCAAGTCCGAGTGATCGTGGAAACACGACGCATGTGAAGTGATGATGGCTAAAAGTTTAAGTGTTTTTCTGTGTGTCTGTTTGTGTGTGCAAATTGTAGTGTGTCAATTTAGTGAGTATTTTTCATTTTTGTAAAAAAAAAATACATTTTTTTTTAAATGTTTGTTTGTAAATAACACGTTTCCTATCTCTGTGTATTAACATATAAATATAAATAACCTTACATTAAACTGCAAGGTTTTATCAGTAACATCAAGATCTAGTAATTAGTACGAAGAAAAAAATCTTAATTACCCGTAACTTTGATTCGACTTGCTATAATAACCATCATCAATTCATTATTCTGCTGTTTTCATTTCAATAGCAAGGCAATTTTTTTTCACAGTTTTGTTTTTTTTTTTATTTGAATATACATAGAATACGTGACCAAAAAGTTTATGCCATATTAAAAACTCTATTGGCAGATCTGAGAAAATACGTTTACCAATTTACTAGTTTAAAAACCTGAGTTAGATTTTTATGACCTGTTAAAATTATTAGATTTGATGCCACAAAAACTAAGCATTCAGTATACAACATAAATAAAACGTAGGTACACGAATAATTGTGTCTGTTGATAATGGACTGCGGACAAAAAATGGAGGGAAAAAATCTTGGCGGTAAAAATGTAAGATTGACGCTTGGCATCATTATTGTTTATGATACGTGCTATCGTAAGATCAAAGGGTCAATGGTATTGATGCGATTGAGGAAGGGTTTCCCCTTTCCTTCAATTTATGATAAATATTAACCTCTCTTATGTAACTAAGTACTCTTAATAGAACTTAAGACGTTTTTTTTTTGCGTGGTAAAATCTTTAAATGAGTCTGGACTGTCAGACTTGTACTGTCTAGCCTTTTACGTACCAGGGCCATGGTTACCAGGTGAGACAGTCCCGCGATCACGGTTCATGAGATTCACTCTGGTGACAGACGGACAGACAGATAGGCAGCGGAGTATCCTAAAAATATAGATCGAATTGAAAACCTTTTTAAAGTCGGTTAAAAATAATTGAACTAACACAAAGTTACACTTTATAATTATGGTCAAAATAAACCTGATTGACAGGTACGTACCTAATTGTTGTAGTTTAATTATTCAATTGTATTGGATACAACTTTTTGCATTATTGGTCACGTTTTCAGAGATCGTTAGGTTTTTTTGCTTAAAATACAAATTATTTTTGGCCTGTTAAACATTTCTGTTTAAATTAAAGTATTTACATAGGTAATATCGTGATGAACAATTTAATTAATTCTTCTTCTAGTTTTAGAGTGAGTCCCCTTCAAAGAATATTAGCAAAGACTGTCATATTTTATCGGCTGAGGTTATCATAGACTTCATAAGTACATCACGCCTGTAATCTCCGAAGGGTTAGGCAGAGATTTAACTACTTAGTAGTAACCCCATTCACCAGTTAGTTCCATGCGATAGGAAACCCTTTTTCCTTCAACTGGGCAATATCCAGACTCCATCGCTACTACTAAGATGTCCCTAAAGGAAAAACCCTATAACACTTACTCCGTCTTGGAATCGAACCCAGGATCACGTACTCTGCAGTCGAGTTTACGACCACAAAATCAAAGAAATCAGTCAGCTATCACAGACTGTCATTATTTAATTAATGACTAGTTGTACCCCGCGGTTTCACTCGGTTGCTATTGGTCTTAGCGTGATGTTATATAGCCTATAGCCTTCCTAAATAAATGAGCTATATTATCAAACACAAAAAGATTTATTCAATTCTAAACAGTAGTTCCTGAGATTAGAACTCTTCAACTTTATGATATTAGTATTGATGGACTATGTCGAATAAACCATAGACCAAGGCATAGACACATAGAAGACCTTGACCTCTGTAGATCGAGCTATGAACCGTGATTTATTAAACTTAATAATGGCAACACTATCAATGGACACGGAACTGTGCAAATTATCTTAGTACGCTCATTGTATACCGCCATTTTCCTCGTGATGTTAAAAAAACTGCATCATGTAGTTAGCACCTTTTGAGTTCTACATCCGGCAGTTTTTTATTTACCTAGTAATATATGAGCATGAATATAATGATCTAATACTGATTTTGTGTAAATATAGTGAAAACAAACATTATACGTACGCGAATAACTGTCGTCTGTCGAACAATTTAACTAAATTGGACAATTAATCATTTACTTTATTGTAGTGTTTGGAAATGTTTAGGAAAAAAAAAAAAATTGAAAAGTCATTATTCTGATAGGAGAGCAGTGAAACTTCAGAAATATTACGAGAATTGACAGAACTGAATGTTAATTACTAGTATTGGTCGCGGGACTAACGAATTATCGTGACCCCGGAACGTAAAGGGCTATTGAAGGACACCGTGGATTTTAGTCAGTACAAGTTTGGCAGTCCCTCCCGCTCTGCCCTGGGTGGGAGGACTCATTTGATGATATTACCACAATAAAAAAAACTTACCAATTTTATCATTTATATCCCAAAAAAAAGGGAAAATAGTCTCATTTCCTTGTCTTCATTACTACTTAAACTTTACTAAAAAAAAAACACTGAAATTGCCGGGAGGACAGCTAGTGATGCACAATTTAATTGCCCTGATTTGATATGAAAACCCCAAGTGTTGTCTGCTTGTGATTTCCCCTTGATCGTTACGGTTGAGTTCTTCCAAAATACTGGAATTGTGTACAATTGGCTCGTCATTATTAGCCAAGGGTAAATGGCCACAACTGACTTTGATGAATCATATAATTTTAAACTTATAGTTATGATTAATGACACTTATACGTTATTCGTCTGAAATTCTGAATGTCTGACTATAATAATGTTGGCTGACTAGAGCGCTGCCAAATATTCGCACCTAGATATTATTTTCAATAGCTTAATCAAGAATAGGTTTTATTCATTATTGTCCCTTTTTCTCAGATATAGATTTTTATTTTGAAAATAAGTCTTTCTAATAAATTGATCTCCTTAATTTTTGCCTCAAACGGCTTTTCTTTTGATTTAACTTACCCGAATTCAAACACAGTTACATTTCAAATTTTTTATTCTGATCAAGTGAAATGTTAAAAAATAAACTTAACAAAAATGCTTTTAATTGAGAATGTTTGTTGATTACATAATTATAACATTTTACAACGAGCATAAGCGGCAAATCGCGTTTAAATACACGTGAAGTCACTTTTATAATGTCGTCTTTTATTATCAAAACAATTATCGTTTCAAATCCTGCTTTAAAGGCTATAAAAGATGCTAATTGACACTGAACATAACGACTTATTACCTATGTGAGCGAAAAAAAAAAACAATATAAACAATAGGTATACATGTGGAAATACTTCATCATAAATGGTAAAACCATAGCTTAATATCGTAAACTGTCAACGAGGCAACTCGCCGCCCGACTATGGACCATGCCCGGGTCGACGGCGTTTTGATAAACACATGGGCATTACTTGCTTAATACTTAAGGTGGATGCTCCAGGGTAGACCGCGAAATTCAAAATTTCTTGCGTTTTTTTGCAATTTGCAGGCCCGTGTTAGGTTGTATGTTGATTAAAATATTGATCGCGACTGTAAGACGTATGTAGTTACAGAATTATTATCAACAAAATCACCAATACAACTTTCTAAGTTCATAAAGCTGCAGGAATGACTTTTTATGTTATTTTTTTATGTATGCAGCTTTATGAACTTAGAAAGTTGTATTGGTGATTTTGATGATAATAATTCTGTAACTACATACGTCTTACAGTCGCGATCAATATTTTAATCAACATACAACCTAGCACTGGCTTGCAAATTGCAAAAAACGTAAGAAAATATGAATTTCGCGGGCTACTCAGGAGCATCCACCTTAAGAACGCGTATTCTGAAAGTTGGCAACGTCGTTGATAGTTGTCAAATATTAATAAATTTTAAATAATTTAGCAATGTTACTGTATGGAAATAAGAAATATGGCTCAGTGGTGCACTAAAACATTGATAAGGGAATGCAATAAGTAATATCGTAATAACGAATAAATAGTTTTAGATGTTAAAAAATAGTATTTGGAAACCTTCCAAATGCCTTTTTTACACCTGAAACGGTGACAACATCAAATTCAGTGTTTTAATTGTCTTCCTATAACAATGTTTTAGTTTACTACAGAGCCTTATTTCTTATTTTCATACAGTAAAGCCAAATTAATTGAAATTTGTAAATATTTGACAGTTATTTGCGACGTTGCCAACTTTCTGGTTATGCGCCCTTAAATTAAATTTTTTTTTCAGTTGTTCGGAAGATAGTCTAGGTATACAAAAACAATATATTATCAGAACTTAAATGACTATAATAATCCTCATTAATTACTATCCAACAAAGACCATAATGTAAGGATACTGGTTTTTTTATATGACGCTAAAAGTGAACCTGCCAAACCTGCATTATCAAAACGTTATTGAAAAGTATTATACGGAATTAATGCATAAATTTAAGCAGGAAATTACTGGATTTTTATAATACATAGCTGAAGACAAGTCTGAGAGGAGTTCGTGATTAAGTAATAACAGCCACATGGGTTGATTTTAAGACGAAGTCGCGCTTGTTTGACTGACACAATTTGCATTTTAGGAATGTCTCCTACATAGTGGGTGCGTTTTATAACATTTAAACTCATAAACACATACATAAGCACCCAGACCCGGTACAACAACTTGATGTGAAATCTTCCAAATATTTGTTCTTTGCGGGTATCGAGCACGCAAGACACCGAACAGCAGTCAATCACTTGGCGACTGCGCCAACCGTGTATTTCCCACTGACAAATCCCCACCAAATTCAGAGCCGCTGGTTCCGACTTTCAGTTGTAGCTCTTTGGCAGTCGTTACAGGTCCAGGTAGTTAGTGATCTGAAAGTCAAAACCAGGTTATGAAGACCATATAGGCAGTCGCTCCACATAAAATACTGATAAACAGCGTCTTCAGATTAAACTGGAAGCCGACCCCAATATAGTTGGGGAAAGGCTAGGCAGACAATAAGTTGAGGATAAGTATCTATAACATTATAACTGTTTTAGCCTATTACAGAGAAATGCGTAATTGTCACTTTATAATTGGTGAATCTGGTCTATCGGTGGTATGACTTTATCTTTTTAACCGACTTCCAAAAGGAGGAGGTTCTCAATTCGAATGTTTATTTTGACAAAAAGTCAATGAAATAAAAAAGAAAGTCACCGACTTTCGAAAGAAAATTTTTTTGTAGGTTATTTAGAACTTTTTTGTGGGAAGTCGGTTACATTTTTTTTGAAAAAGTTTTTTTTTTCCTTCCATAGTCCTTTCGAACCTATTTTACCTCTGGTAGTAGTAACTAAAAGCACCTTTATTGAAACGAGAATAAAACTCATTTTTAATTTGAGACTTATACTACAAAAAAGTTAAACATCTGTTGAACACTTGTCTAAAAACACTGACAACGTCAAAACGGCATTTCTCGTTGATATAAGGGTCGTTTTGCAGTTACACTGTTTTTAGACAAGTGTTCAACAGGTGTTTAACTTTTTGTGGTACGACAGTCAGAACCAGTGGTGAAGTAATTTTGAAAGAACTGTTTTATAGCTTTATCTGCCTTTCCACCACTTATGTTATTACTAGGTGGTATGTGGTGTCTTCCAAGGTGTTTGGTTTTTATAGCTTAACTTTGGTTCTGGTGGAAAAGAGTTCAACGCAAGATTTTTACATGTTACTCTTTTGACTGCACGGTTTTTTGGAAACCGATCCAACGTCACACTAGCTGGTGTTGCCTATGCCTACACCCATCTTACCAAGCTGTGAAGATGAGATACTTCTAATGCTTCCCCGCCTCCGCCCGACCGCCTTACATACTACGCTATTTCACTTAGTTCTAGTGGAAATCGACACGGAAGTTACTAGCTCAGCTTCTACTTTTATCTATATGGTACATTCCTGGTGGAAGGGCCTCCTTAAAGCATTTCATTGATCCAATATTTTGCAAAACAGTGATCCTGGCTCCCAAAGATACCAATGTTTCAGTCGAATTAGATCCCGTGTCACTGATTTCTTAAATACTAGATCAATGAAAATCTATTCTTACAAAAGAAAAGCTTGCCCCCCGTACTAAATTCAAACAAATTACCTAATTCCAGTTGTCTTCAACAGGTTTCTTCCCACAAAGAGACAACCGTAACAATGGCTTCCTAGGAAACAGGAGATTCAGAGACAGACTATCAGGCTTCTTCAACCCGCAGGCAAATAGACCCGCAGTTATCAACCCCAACAACCAACAAGACACCATTTACGTCGTTGAAGTTCCTGAAGGAAACCCACAGGACGACTATAATAACTATAACAATGGACAGAACTTCGGAAGACCGATATCTTTTCCTAATAATAATCCAGTTTATACTGAGAATGGACAGTACAATGGGAATGTTAACTTCCAAAATAACCCAAACAATGGGAACTTCCAACCGAACTATGGAAGTGGTGAAGTCAATCCACCATCAGACAATGGAGAATATCAGAATGCAAACAATCAGGAAAACAATGTGAGACCTAATGAAGGTAATCTACGTTTTCTTGTACTTTCGTTTTTATAGTTAAGATATTTTGCTGTTTGCTGAGACTCTGTCCCTGTTACTGTTTCTTAGCTGCTGAACAAAGGCCTTCCAGCTATTCCAATCCAAGTTCATTTTTGTATATGTGGATTTAACATTTTATATACAGTATCTAAAATGGGTAAATGTAATGTCTTTCTCCTGGTTCAAGGTTTACTATCTTTTTTCATTAAGATCGGCTCAATGTTTTAGAAAATGTTAGTAACATATTAGTCAGCCATTTTGAATCTGTGTTTGTAGTGCATTTTAAAATTAGATGCTTTTCTTCTTCAATTAAGACGATAAAGCAAGAGTTTTACATGGACAAGCTGTTCAAAAAATATTTCATTACGAGATTTATAGTTTTCTTTAGGGTTATTGGCACGCGTTTGAGGTTATAATATAACCTTTTTGATGTTACGTCAGTTACATCAAGTCATTGACCGTTACGTGCCTACATTTTATCACCTTTTTATTACACGCCTTTTAACTCGAAAAAACTGTTTATTTGGCACTTATTATAAAATGTATGAAAGACCTTGTCCGGGGAACCACCTAATGTTCATAAAATTTTAAAAGCAACAGGTTTTTAAGATATTTTTTAAGTTTTAAAACCAGATTCAAAATAATGTATTTTTATTCAAATTAAATTCATAGGTTACTAATTAGTTTTGCAGATTTTTTTAAATTCATAGATTTTTGCTCAGGTCACGTAAGCAGGTTTCTTCTATTTAGCTTGAATTCAATTCGATTATTATTTAAATTAAAACAAGTTTTAAAAACTAAGCATACCGAAAAGCCTCATTTCTACCATCACTCCAGCATCATTCAAATCTTGGCACAGAGTCTTCAAATTGCTTCACTAAGTGCTCAATCACACTAATTCGACAAGACGATTCGTGTTTTTTGACGAATCAAAAAACCTTCCGTTTTAAATCACGAATCGTTATGACCCAGTGTGAAAGAGCCGTTATGGCAGTCAATAATATTTATTACTCATTTTGTCCAAAGCTTTCATAAATAAAAAAAACCTTGCTTAATTTTTATAACACTCACAACAGATACCGGAGTTCCGGCAGAGAATGACGCAGTAAACTTTGATGATACTCCTCAAGAGGGAACTACGTTACCACCTCTGACACCGGTACCACAAGAGGTTACAACGTTACCACCTCTGACACCAGTGCCACAAGAGGCTACCACGTTACAACCCCTCGCGCCAGTACAGCCATCAACAACCTACGAGTCAAGAAATAACTTCAATTTCGATCAAAACACATCGCCGTTCAGTAAGTTATTAATAACAAATACATGTGTGTTTAACCAAAAGACGGTATCTTTTATTCAACCCATTACTAACTTCATGTAAATAACCCACTAAACTCACTTGGAACTTTGAAGGAGTCCTTCAAGGCATTTTCGATTTCACTGAGGCTTTTGACACAGTTGATCACAAGAAATGGTGGGTAAATGTGTTGCGGGTTTATGTTAATTTTTTTTTTCTGCAAAGTATTACGAAGTATTAACCTGACCATGTATTAGCACTTGATACCTGTTTTGTCTCATTTGTTACGCTAAAAAAGGCACTAAAACATAATTGACACTGATTTTAATACTCTCACTCCTTTACTGTTTGCATATTTGCTAATCACAATACTCTCATTTATTTATCATTGATGTTATCACGTGTCCATCGTGACCTTTCCTTATTGACACTTTATGTTGTCGGCCATCACTTAATGCTATGTTAATATGACGTGAATCACAGTATAACCTTCCATTTTTACCTGTAGGGTCAACCACAGGTCTATGGTAATAACTTGACAACAACAGGTTCTTTGTCACGTAACATTGTGGTAGGTTTGGAGATCAAGTTTTACTACTAAAGATTGGCCCAATACACACGCCTACACATCAATAAACATCCAGGTTAAGCTGATTCTTAAACGATCGGAAAAATCTTAAAAAGCTTACCTAAATAAACTGGTTTTGCATGTGTAGCTGTCTGTACCAGATAAAATCAGCCAGATAGAGAATTTTCAGAAGAGAATCGAGTTTGATGATTTTACCACCTAAAAAATCTTTTAAGTACTTTTAATGAGCGTACTGACCGTTCAAGTTCTTGTTATTTCATCTTTAACGTTTAAATTCCCGTTCAGTGTGTCACGGCTATCGGGACTGGACGCTCCACCTTGTACTGCTGACCTGACAACCTTCGCTGATAAGCGAATATTATTTTGCTTCATCATTATGAGCTTTTATTTAGCATACCCTGGCTGTTGATTTTCTTTTTATTGAATAATTTTGCCCAAAATCGAATTTAATGTTTTTCTTAAGAGTCGTCATTACCCAAAGCAGTAGTTTCATTCTGTAGATCCATTATGGGTGTTCTAGGATTTTTTCTACCAATAGTTCCACGGAACTAGAACATTTTTTTCACTTACTCCCATATAGTACCTTTTATTTGTAATTCAATTAGGTAACTGTACATTAAAAAACTTAATTAACAAACCTAAAAATAATTACTAAAACTAACAAAGAGCATCAAAAAATTCATCCACATCGCTGTCAACGGGATAAGTGCCCAGAACGCTGGCAGCATTGCCACGTTGGATGGCAATGCTAATTCTTTGACCAAGAAATAGGCCAGCCTTCTGGTCACGCGAAGAGTCGACTATTCGTTTAGCAAGCTCTTTAAAAACTTGGTGAGCACTCGGACCCCATGGCCCTAGTGTTTCAACCCCAAACGGCTCAAATACATAGCTGCTAGTCAAGCCATTGTATTTACGCCGTTTGAGGTTTTCAGCACTTGCAGCAGCCGCACCAGCACAGCACGCCGTACCGCGAAGATGGGATGGCGCAAGGGTGTCGACACATGTTGCATCCCACACCAAAGGTCTACCCAACTTCCATGGCATTATAGTCATCCCATCTAGTCTCTTCCCATCGTCGCGTGCCAAGCCATTGGGTTCTAAAACAGCTGGCACCCCGGCGATGACAAGAGCACGACGGATAATGTCATTTAAGCTGGCGTGCCGTGCTAACCGACCCGCACTTTTGCTGCAGGAAAGACCATGGTGCCCGAGGCAGTCGACTGCTTCGCCACACTGACAGCGATGTGGAGCACCGCAAGGAGCGCCCAAACGCAGACATGTAGCGATCCGGAAAGTAGTGTCACTCAGCATGGTACCTATGTTGAGTGACGGTAGTGCCTGAAGCCATAGACCCGACTCCCATTCGCCCACAGCCAGCAGGCGGGCACGCTCTACAGAATTGGTTGACGTATTAACAAGATTGTACCGTACCAACCTGCAGAGCGGCTCATCCCACTGCCTCTGGGAAGATGGGTTCACGGGTCGATCTGAATCCGGGCAAGTCATTTTCCAGGCGTTCTCCGCATCGGTCAAGCACGGCACTTCAGAGTCAACCAGGGAGAGACTTAATATCTTCCTGGTTAAGGTTTCAGTGCTGTGGACAGAGGACAGGAACGCCGGTAAACTCACACTAGAAATTTTGACACTTAACACTTACTCCCATTAGTTCCATTAACTATAGTAACAACAATAGGCTTACTGAAGAACACTGCAATTTTGCCTGAATTTAGGCGTTTTTCGATCATATTTCTGAACGTATTTTTTTTCATCGTTCATTTTCTACACATTTTGCCGTCGGCTTCACTCTAACAGTGACACTCGGGGATGGCCTACTTACCCTAGTTGAGAGAAAAGTCCCTTACACAGCAGTCAGTGGGCCAGTAATAGAATAGTATTATTTGTTGTTTTACTAGCTTAAGCTAGCGTCTGGGCTCGGGTGGAGTTCGTAATTGTTACCGAGTGTAGATTATAATCTACCCCTGTGCCATTCTCTTCATCAAAATCCGTTGAGTCGTCATCCATACATCCATCCTTCTAATCATCCGTGAGCATAATCTAAACTTACAATAAAAAAAGCGTACCCAGTTAGTAATGACACGGATATACGCGATAAGTGTTCATATCAAATAGTTAATAGGGCAATTTGCATATTGTGTTTTTTCATCTTCAAATTAAAGTGTTAGCATTCAACTATCTGTCTTCGTGTTCGTTACTACAAGGTCAGTGAGTGACCAGTTCGGGTCAGTTTTTGTAAATATCTGGCCTATTGTGATGCCGAAATGTTTCCTATTCTTTGGTATAAAAACAAGGCTCGAAGTGATAATTATTATCATCTTCTTTCTTTTTTTTTGACTCCCACAGCTGGGCAAAGGCGATACAATTCATTTTCAATGTTGCATTCAACGTTCACGGCTGTATGCCACCTCCTTCCAATTGAGTATTTGCATCACCAACCAATTTACATATTTTTATGAGCTGTCACAAAACAAAGCTATTTTTCCATGATGATGATGATGATTATCTAGCTCATTTCATCCACAGCGACTGCAATCGAGTCGTTGAGAGCTTTGATATATGCTGGCCTTTCATGTGCTCTCCAGTGACTCGCATATCCAACTTTTGCCGTAAAACTCCGAGCACAAAGCGGACATGTAAGAACACCATTGATGACATTATAAGTTATATTTGCAGGTGGTCTAGCTTTTAGGTCGTAACGCTTCTTGTCCAATTGTAATCTCCTTGTCTCTTCAAAGGTGTAAATCGCTCCTGTACATAAAGTCTCCACTTGGGCCGATTTTGTGTCTGTTTCTCGCATGCTTGAAGGGTCAATTTCGATCGATTGTGATTTTTCCATAGATTTTGTATGGGAAAGCAAACTGTGAGGTCACATATAAATTAACTCAATGATCTTACTATTTATTGATTTCAGAGCTAGAAAAAATCTAAGTCAATAGTTTTTTTGAAACAATTAAAGTGTGTTTTATAGAAATTATTGGTCAAGAGATTCAAATATCTAATTCCCAAGGAAGACACCAGTACTTTCCGCCATCGCTAGATCTTGAAGTTTTGCGGGCCCACATCTCATTCGGCATGCGATAGACATGTCCTGTCCATTTGAGTTTGGCAGCCTTTAAGAGCTTTCTGAGACTTTCGACTTCCTCAGAAAACGATGCCTCAGATGAGAGATGCGAACTGTGGAGAGTAAGTAACCCCACCCCTCCTAACTTCCTTAATCCAGCAGAGCACCTCCCTCCTGGTTCTGAATTGCAGTGGCCGATCTGGAAATCGCTCAATCGATTGCGAGCCCAGGTTGGTCGCTGTAAAAATAATCTGGTCAAATGGGGTATACTAAACTCATCCCAAACACAATGCCAGTGCGGAGCCTCTGTACAGGATATGTCCCACCTCCTTTCGTGCCCATCCTGCCCAACCACCTGCACCTTCCAGGATTTGAACGAGGCAAATGACAGAGCTGTGCGGGTAGCCACGTATTGGTCGGATGTAGTTTGAGTACATCGACACGCAAAGAAGAAGAAGAATGATATATGTTTTGGAGCGCAGTGTAGTGTTTCGAACGTGATCTGTTAATTTAACACCTAGATACTGCGCTTCATAGCCGTTGGCAAACCTTGACTTTGGACTTTTGGAATTTTGTCAAAGACCAAGTTTGTGCGCCGTAGGTCAAGATTTATTACTTCAATAGCAATTTATCAGTAAAACAATAACTCTACTATCACACACTATCTAAAAATAAAAATTGATTTATCTAAACAAATATCTATAATTAAGAAACAACATTGAATGTTTTGTGTGTTTGCTTGTTTTAAAACTTATCAAAAGATTTGTCACGTTATTCCCCCACGGAACCCTTCATTGTGTGTGCACACACTTAGCCAATTTTGCTAAAGGTAGAGTTTACGACTGTCACGGTTCCATTGTGATGGAAGTTTCCTTAATCTACCTTCCTTACACCTTACTTTTTGCCATTACCAATTTTTATCTGAAAAATCAGTATTGGGTGCAATTGGATGTATTGTTTATTATTCTCAATGCAAACATCAATGGCATTGGCAATAGCCCCTGATGTCCTATGATAAGAATGAGGAGCTTTTTGCAGCCTACTAGTCGGTTAGTCGGCTAATTCAACACATCTCTAGACTAATGAAACACCAGTTACCACTTACTCGTATACTATGACAGCAAATACGCAGAAACCGGTTTTCAACGTTAATTTACATACGTCGTTATGTATTTTATATTATTTACATCCAAACGGACCTGTTGAGGTTGTTTTTATATATTCTATTTAAATTATAAATCATTACATAATAATATGTATATTTTTAAACAAAATCCCCCGCCGAGTGTATTATTTGTCTGTCTACGGGTATAATAAAGGCATCTTTAGGCCCAGCGCACACCGCTGGGGACGCGGCGGAAAACAATTTCATATAAACCTTATCTACCTTGATATTCATATAGGAATGCAACTAAAACACTGAATTTGATGTTGTAACCGTTTCAGGTGTAAAAAAGGCATTTGAAAAGTTTCCAAATGTTTTTTTTTACAACTAAAACTATATAATCGGTGTTACGATATTAATTATTGCATTCCCTTATCAATTTTTTAGTGCACTACAGAGCCATATCCATATTTCTTATTTCCATACAGTAACATTGCCAAATTAACCCATTCCCTGTCCCATGAATCACATGTGGTTCAGGACTATTGTTCAGTTATTGTGTCTGCTGCGCGAACAGTGAAACTGTTAATTAATACTTGTTAATATTTGACAACTATTTGCGACAGACGTTGCCAACTTTCAGAATACGCGCCCTTAAGGATGTGACATCATCGAGTCTCGTATGATAATAATTATTGTCTATCTTAACATTATTTATCTGCGCATTTTCCTTAACTGCTTAATACTTGTGAACTCGAGACGTGTTGAGCAAATACTTCTAATTGAAAGGGAAACAGTGGCTTCAAATAATGCCTACATGTTTTATTTTATTCTTTTATTGACGACTTTTTAGCAAACATTTACGAAATTCAAATTAATTTTTGTTATCGCCTTTAAATACCATTAATTTTTAGAGTTCCGTAGCTGAATGGCAAAAAAGAAACTCTTATAGATATCCCGCATATCTGTCAAGCTGTATCTTTAACTATTACGACTACACTAGTCTAGTTGTAACTAGATACGTAGATGTATTGTGTTAACCGCTTTTGTCAATTTTTATACAAAATAAAGTTAAAGGGAGAAATCGACCATTTTATAATTAATTTTAACTTATAGGTAGGTACCCAGTGTCACTCTCACAATTATGAAGCTGTGTGCTGTATGGCGACAGAGCGTGACCAGGAAATATAAGCACATACTTGAAAAGAACTGGCAATTAGGAATTTGAATTTAGATTTTTTTTTATTTAATTAGTAAGTCCACCACAAATAAGAAAATTTATAAGAGAGGGAGAAAAAAAATTAATTCTTTTTTGATAATTAATTATGACCAATTTAAAACTGAAAAAAATTGAACAAAATCGACGTGAACACAAACGTGCCCCAATTGCTCGGCTCGGTTGTGACTTCACTATGACAAAGAATTTCCTTAGCACTGTGTCAACTGGCTTCTACAATAACAATGGCAAAGTTGGAACACGAACTACTATCGATGTATAGAAATTGTCATAATGACGTCATCACCGCCCCGTCGGCGTCGCGCGCGTCGGGCACTGTCGACGTGTTTTCGGCTCGGAGTTCAATTATGATTTTGCATTTAATATAACTTCTTAATTAGAGCAAATAAATAAAACTAAAAGCAGTTTGTTAGGAAATAATTGAAAGGACCAATTGGGTAAAAAAGAATAAACTACAATACATATAACATTTCCTATGGTCCAATACGGCTACAATTATTATGTTACTAATTATGTAGATAATTAGTAACAATCTTCCAGATCAAATGTTACAGACAAAGTCTACCTTCACCTTCTACCCCAATCTAACAATGCCTTATCTTCACAGGGGAGACTTGCCAGACAGTGGATGGAGGCGTCGGCACCTGTATCACCTTGTTGAGTTGCCAGCCATACCTGGCCGTGCTCCAGGAGTCCAGGTCCAACCCCAATGCTGTGCAGCTGTTGAGGAGAGCCCATTGCGGTTTTGAGGGAACTGCTCCTAAGGTAAGACGTTAATAATATCACACTGTTACTAGGGGGTGGACCCGTGACCACCTAGTTTCGAAAACTGGGTGGAGGGAGCATAGAGAAAATCAATTTGGATTAGGGTCCCGTGCTCCAACTGATGTCGTTATTGTACAGTGAAACAAAAACACGGGAACCAATCTTTTGCGTGCTCCACCCAGGAAAGGAAATGCCTGTTCTTATTCAGAGTAAACACGAGTAATGAACATTCTTCTTAGTCACCAAACTCTTGGCAGAGTGGTCGTGATCGACACATCAGGGGCGGTAGCCATAATGAGCCGCCATTCCTTTCGCACCGCTGCTGCCTTCCTGTTACATTCATGTAGGGGCCATTCAATGCAGCCTTGATCTGGTCTGTCCAATGCATAGGTGATCTGCCTCGAGCTCTTGTACCATCAACTTTGCATTACTGAGCATTATGGTGGAGAGTGTGTTCTTTTTGGTAGTTCCAAAAAAAAACACCCCGTTGTTCTTTCATCTTATGCTCTATGCGTTCCGGTACCCTGTTAAGTGCAGTTCCACAACTCCAGATTTAAGTATGACATACGGCTAAAAGTGGAGATGCTTTTGACCGCATGTTGACCAAGGTGCAGCTATAGAAACCAAGTGCCGTCGAAAAGCGAGTTGGGTTGACGATATTGCCAAAATCGCGGGAAACAGATGGATGAGGGATTGAGGGATGCACAGATTTGAGAAATATGGCAGAAAATGGGGCATAGAGAATATAACCACTTTGAAATGGGGGAAGGCCAACAGTGTAAGATCTCAGTCAAATGAATGATGAAAGCTTTATTGTAACCTGTTCTTCTTGCCTTCAGGTATGCTGCCCCCTCCCAGGTATACCAGCCACTCCTGCGCCGACGCCCGCCCCCACGCCAGCCCCCACACCAGCCCCGACCCCAGCCCCAACGCCAGCCCCAACGCCAGCCCCGACCGCAGCCCCCAAGACCAGTGATGGAGACTTCGTGGCCCAGCTCCCTGACCCTCCCGTCTGCGGAGTCAGCAATGCTACCTTCAGCAGGGTCGTGGGAGGAGTGCCTGCTAAGCTAGGTAAAACTTGAGGATTTTTTCTTCTTCTTTGGCAATTGAGTTAATGTCGACTATTCTGCCAAGTTTGTAAGGTGAAAGCTGGACTATTGATTGAACTGATAGTTTATCGACAGTTGCGTGCCAGCGACATTTAAAATGCTAAAGCATAGCACGCTCCTTTTTAGCCGTAATCTGATAGCGTAGGCCCAAAACTGGGTCACCAGTTTTCAGTATAATGCTAACTTCCCAAGACGACATCGAATAGAAACACCTTTTTTTTTGTTTTTATTGCGATATCATCAAATGATGAATGAAATCGTCTATTCCAATTTGTCCCCACTGGCTTTGTCACCACTGGTAACACCTGCGGACAAACAGGAAGAAAAATTCCCATTTGTTGCCACCGTTATATTACTATCATGTAACTTTACTTCCAAGCAACTAGTGTTTTGTGTTTCAAGTTACGTGAACTGGACCCAAACCAATCCTATAATTACCTTTTGCGTTCCAGAGCCTCTGAGCTCTTGAAAATTCCTGCAACCCTGGCAGACATAGTCCTATCGAACCTCGTCAGTAATACTTACAGCTATTTAACAGCTGGAAAACCTCTTTCATTATATTAGATTATTAACAAATCCACCTCCAGGTGACTTCCCCTGGATGGCCCTCCTGGGATACAAGAGCAAGAGGACTGGCACCACTAACTGGCTCTGCGGGGGCTCACTCGTCAGCTCCAAACACGTGCTGACTGCTGCTCACTGCATCCACAACCACGAGGAAGACCTGTAAGTATTTATACATATTTTTGTTTTCGATGCTGATTTTTTTTTGGACGGAGGAGTTTGTGGCTAAATAATTACAGCCGCACAGGCCTACCTTCCGAGTTAAGCCGCGCTTGCCGACGTTGGTCTGTGGATGAGTGACCATCTGTCATAGCGAGTTTCCTCCGTGCCTCGGAAAGCACGTAAAGCCGTTAGTCCCAGCTGTCATTTGTAGATCTTTGACAGTCGTTACTGTTAGTCAGAAGCTCATAAGTCTGCAAACAGTCTTACCATGGGGTATCGTGTTACCCAGTTACTGGATTGTGGAGGTCCGATAGGCAGTCGTTCCATGTAAAATACTGATATTCAGCTGCATCTGGTTCGACTGGAAGCTCACCTCAATGTAGACAGATGATGATTCTGAATTTCATTATTTTTGAGTAATGTTTCTTCAAGTAGCAGTCGTTTTATAGTACTCTTAATCATAAGATTCGACCCACTTCTGTCGCCTAGATATTTTTCTTCACATACAATGAAATGATCCTTACCTAAAATTAGAGTCGAAAGGCATTCCAAAATTATGAACATCATAAAAGCTTTAAGGAAGAGAGAAAAAGTTTCCTAAGGAAGTTTTTTCATAAAGGCCTCCCCCCCCAAGTTAATAAGTACGGTTGTATGTTCATAAAATATTTTTTAAATAATATGTATTTACGCTTCTTTCGACTTATTCCATGTTGGATTGAAATCG
Organism: Agrotis exclamationis; assembly: GCA_950005045.1. Taxonomy (NCBI): domain Eukaryota; kingdom Metazoa; phylum Arthropoda; class Insecta; order Lepidoptera; family Noctuidae; genus Agrotis; species Agrotis exclamationis. The sequence continues at coordinate 20,255,948 of OX465435.1, read as the reverse complement.
AGATATACTCGTAATTGACACAACTAGTAACACTGGCGATACTTCTGCGAGGTTATATATAAACATAATGATGCGCACATTACGCGAAATTGTTAAATAAATACAATCCACAACTATGTACCTATATGGTAATCATACGGAATTCCCGAGGAATTATTGACTATTTTGCACAATTTTCACAGTAACTATTGATGAAAATTTCCGCCGTAGGTTTTCCTATTATATTTTTACACCTCTGAGAACATGGGGCGCAGGACTGTCATATCAAGTAACCGTGGACCTGAAACGTAAAGAGCTATTGCAAGGACATGTGGATTTTAGTCAGAATGTGTGGGTGGGAGGACTCATTTCATGATTTTACGATGATAAAGATAAAAAGCTCTGAGAACACCACATGCGTCAAAATCGGTTTAGCAGTGTAGGCGTGGGCATACGGGCGGCGAGTAATGGGCGACTCGCTGTCCGACCATGGACCATGCCCGGGTCGACGGCGCGTTGTGTTCCACGCGCGCCTCAAAGAGCGTCAGCATAATGACGCTCTTTGCGGGACACACGTATACCGCGACCCCGGTATACAAAGGGCTACTGAAGGACACCGTGGATTTTAGTCAGTACAAGTCTGACAGTCCCTCCCGCCCTGCCATGGTTGGGAGGACTCATTTGATGATTTTACCACGATAAAAAAAAAGCAGTGTAGGCGTGAAAGTGTAATAAAAACACTCAATTTCATATTTAAATTTATTTCACCCTGTTTGAAGAGTACAGACAAGCATGATAATGTTGTGTGATTGCGTATACAATGCATGGATAGCAGATAGCAAATCGATAACAGAAAAATAACGGTTAATTTACTGTCATATTTTGAAGAGTTCCCTCAATTTCTCTAGGATTATATCGTCAGAACCTTATCTAATAATCATGTGACCACCTGGAAAGGATACCTTGCCAAACAAGAAAAAAAGAATTTTGCAAATCTGTCCAGGATTCATTGAACCGGGCCTCCTTCTTTTTTTGGAGTCGGTTAAAAGAACATAGAGTCTTCAATCACACTACAGTGTCTAGAATCCAGTTGAGTATTTGTCTATGTCTAGAACGAGGTGCTAAAACAATACGTCAATGTAGTTTGTGGTTACTACGTCAAGGTTTATGCATTTAACTAGTTTGCACTACAGTGTAAATTCCCCGATGCCCATTTTATCTTTTTCGTCTAGTTTATTACGTATATATTATTATATACTTTTTTATTTTATTATTATTATTTTTTGTTTAGATTTTGGTAAGAGCCTCTTCTTATCGTGCCTACGATGTTCTCTCGTGTTTATGTATACCAATCTGTAACAATAACATTGTAAAAGCAAATATTTTAAAAGAGTAACCATGGAGTTTCTTGCCGGTTCTTCTCCATGGAAGCGACCAACCCGAACCGTGCCAATTTTTTTTTTCCCTCGACGTTTTATAAGTGCCCATTGTGGCCCATGTAAAATAAAATATTTTGATTTTGATTTTTGATTTTGAGTGCAATAATAATTGACGGGGCCAAACGCCTGCCACGGTCGCGTTACTGTCTCAGCAGGATTTTTATTTTTATTGTGGTAAAATCATCAAATGAGTCCTCTTATCCACAGGTCAGGGCAGGAGGGACTGTCAGACTTGTACTGACTAAAATCCACAGTGTCCTTCAATAGTCCTTTACGATCCGGGATCACGGTAGCTCGTTAGTCCCACAAACTCGGCAGGTAGCAGGATACCTTGGGAACGCAAAGGGCAACTGAATGAACAGGTTGGAATTTTAGACAGTAAGACCCATAGTAAGACCCGTATTACAGAACGTCACTCAATACTCAAACATTACTTAAAACTAGATTTAAGCCATTTGATTTTTTTCCCCGCTCTATCCAGGGCAGGAGGACTCATTTGATTATTTTAGCAGCCAAAAGCGCGACTGCCGACATTAGGTCCCGGGTTTGATTCCCAGGTTGGGCAAAGTGTTCATTTTTTCCTATTTGGACTTTCCGGTTGCACGCACACACTAAAATGCCTCGACCCTCGACCTTATGTGTGACCTAAACATAATTGACGAAATGTGGGTGTAACTACTATTAGAGATAAAGATATCATATTTATTTTGTAAAACATGAGTGGGCGTATAAAATACAGTGATACAACTCTTAAAATTAAAATAATGTAGGTAGCTACAATGTTTTGCCATCTAAGCCTCCTGCAGACACACGCGATTAATCGCGCGGGGCGACATGTCGCGGTCCATTCGCAGTATTTTTAGAGTGGAAATTAGCTTGGCTCGGTGTCGCAGCGCGATTAATCGCGTGTGTCTGCAGGAGGCTTAAGTATGGCATACAAAAAATGTTTCACTATTTTTTAAACAGTCGCCTAAGTAATATAATAAAAATTACAATTTAAAATAATTAAAATTTCAAGAAATGTCGCAATTGCCGATGCAATAGTTGTACATTTTTCATTTCATTAAACATACCCCTCTGCATTACCCGCTGGATTCTCGGCGTGGTGATATTAACAAACACTACTCCATGACATCGATAACAGCATGCAATAATTATGAATGGGTTGATGCAAACACAGAGAATGTTACAACGTCATCGTATTTTTCCCACGCCTTGTAAGTTGTGCCTTAATAAATATTTGTAACAATACAATGGTAATACAGTGATAGTGTCAGATCATTGTTGTTTGGTATTCACGACAAATCACCATGAACGCCTTTGATTTTGCGCCTGACGTAATATTAGCCAGTCAGTTAGATTTGGCTTGCCCAGATTTTAACTCTGGACCATCCTAACAATGCATTCTAAAGTTAGAAATATTTTTTATTATGACAACTTATAGATCCGATCTAAGCCTGTAGGATTCCCAAGGAAACGCCTGGGTGTCACCACTGCGAAGATCGCCCGGAGGACACAGTAGAGCATACGGTGCAAGACTGCCCCGCTTGGGCAGAGCACCGACGTGTCCTCACGGCAGCGATAGGCGGAGACCTCTCGCGCCCGGCATTGGTCGAGGCCATGCTGCGGGGCGAGGCGGAGTGCGAAGCGGTCGCCTCCTTCTGCGAAGCAGTCATGCTCGCGAAGGAGGAAGCGGGCCGCGTGAGAGAGAGGACAATGTCCTCCCTCCGCCCCACCCGTGGTGTCTGTGAATGACGGGGCCCCCTTTCTAGAGGGCCAAAGCCTACCGGGGTCGCGGGACTTATCTCATTACCGTGACCCCGGAACATAAAGGGTTATCGAAGGACACCGTGGATTTTAGTCAGTACAAGTCTGACAGTCCCTCCCGCCCTGCCCGGGGTAATTAATTTAAGTCTTATACCAGCGGTGCACATTTTAACGCATTGTGCTCATTAATGTATCGCGATTTTTAAAGATTTTTCTGTGGAAAGAAAAAACTCAAATTGCCAGCGGGATTTGAACATGTGACCTCCGGATTAAGTACATCCGACGCTTTTACCAACGTAACCGAGTCAGAGGTAAGAGCGTCGAATGTCGAGTCGCGGTGCGATTATTCTTTCCACAGAAAATCTTTAACCTAGTTTTCCTTAAGGCGATGACAACGAGCTAATGTCACCTCTCGCTCGCACGTTTCGACATTTTGAAAGATATAAAATCACTGATCCCATTTTTGAAAAATCGCAATCAACTATTTTTTGTGCAATCACATTGCACAGTTTAGTAAAAAAAAAAACATTTTAATCGATACAAGTTTACCTACTCAAAAATTTGCTTAAGTACTAAAACTAGTTAAGCAAATTTTTCAGTAGGTAAACTTGTATCGATTAAAATGTTTTTTTTTTTCATAAACTGTGCAATGTGATTGCACAAAAAATAGTTGATTGCGATTTTTCAAAAATGGGATCAGTGATTTTATATCTTTCAAAATGTCGAAACGTGCGAGCGAGAGGTGACATTTATAGCTCTTGTCATCGCCTTAACAAGTTATTTCTAAACCAGTTGTCAAACAGGCGTTATACATACGACTTCCGATTTCCGATCCATGTGAAGTAAACAGGTTTATATAAAAAGATATCGGTAGTGATCGAGCGTCAAGTTCAGACTTACTTCATTACTACACCAGAGGCCAACCGGTTGTTTGTAATCGAATTGAGTAAGATGCGCATGCGACGACATGGTGATGTAAGTGCATGTAGGGTCGTATAATCTTAAAGTATCAGAAATCGTTTATTTGTATTTCAAAGATTTTCTTTGAAAAGATAAATTCGAACCGCAAACAGGATACAGAACATCTGATTTGATTTATGGTTATTAAATAATAAAGATATTTTATATGAATAGTTAATCTAATATATAAAATTCTCGTGTCACAGTTTTCGTTGCCATACTCCTCCGAAACGGCTTGACCGATTTTGATGAAATTTTTTGTGCTTATCCGGTATCTATGAGAATCGGCCGACATCTATTTTTCATCCCCCTAAATGTTAGGGGTAGTCCCTAATTTTTTTTTTATTATTTTTTAGACAAAATTTTTAATTTTTATTTTTTATGGCAAAACAACGTTTGCCGGGTCAGCTAGTTTTTAATAAAAACCTGTTATTAGAATGAGTTGTAATGAGAACAAAAAAAAATATGTAATGCATTTAATTTAATTAATTAATTCTATTAACACTGTTTACAAATGATATATTTTAAATGCATCCCTAATTTGTATACCATTATTATCATGTGTATTGTGTGAAAGATGAAATCTTGACTTCTAAATATATAAAACTCAAAGGTGACTGATATAGTGATCTATCAACGCACAGCCCAAACCACTGGACGGATCGGGCTGAAATTTGGCATGCAGGTAGATGTTACGACGTAGGCATCCGCTAAGAAAGGATTTTGATCAATTCTACCCCCAAGGGGATAAAATAGGGGATGAAAGTTTGTATGAAACTTTGTCAATTTTAAACCGATCGGGCTGAGACTTTGCATGCATAAAGCTACTATGACTTAGGCATTCCCTAAGAAAGGATTTTGATCAATTCCACCCCTAAGGGGATAAATAGGGGATGAAAGTTTGTATGAAACTTTGTCAATTTTAAACTGATCGGGCTGAGACTTTGCACGCATAAAGCTACTATGACTTAGGCATCCCCTAAGAAAGTATTTTAATCAATTCTACCCCAAGGGGATAAAATAGGGGATGAAAGTTTGTATGAAACTTTTTTTAATTTAAAACCTATCAGACTGAGACTTTACATGCATAAAGCTACTATGAAGTGGGCATCTCCTAAGAAAGGATTTTGATAAATTCCACCCCTAAGGGGATAAAATAGGGGATGAAAGTTTGTAGAAATCTTATTAGATTTTGGACGGATCGAGCTGAAATTTGGCATGCAGGTAGATGTTATGACTTAGACATTCGCTAAGAAAGGATTTCGATCAATTCTAACCCCAAGGGGATTAAATAGGGGATGAAAGTTTGTATGAAACTTTGTCAATTTTAAATCGATCAGGCTGAGACTGCATGCATAAAGCTACTATGACGTAGGCATCCCCTAAGAAAGGAATTTGATAAAACCACCCCTAAGGGGATAAAATAGGGGATGAATGTTTGTATGAAACTTTTTGTCAATTTTAAACCGATTGGGATGAGACTGCATGCATAAAGCTGCTATGACGTAGGCATCCCCTAAGAAAGGAATTTGATAAATTCCGCCCCTAAGGGGATAAAATAGGGGTTGAAAGTTTGTATGAAACTTTGTCAATTTTAAATCGATCGGGCTGAGACTTTGCAGGCACAAAGCTACTACTGCATTGGCATCCCGGAAAAAAATAATTTTGATAAAATCCACCCCTAAGGGGATAAATAGGGGATGAAAGTTTGTATGAAACTTTGTCAATTTTAAACCGATCGGGCTGAGACTTTGCATGCATAAAGCTACTATGACGTAGGCATCCCCTAAGAAAGGAATTTGATAAAACCACCCCTAAGGGGATAAAATAGGGGATGAATGTTTGTATGAAACTTTTTGTCAATTTTAAACCGATTGGGTTGAGACTGCATGCATAAAGCTACTATGACGTAGGCATCCCCTAAGAAAGGAATTTGATAAATTCCGCCCCTAAGGGGATAAAATAGGGGTTGAAAGTTTGTATGAAACTTTGTCAATTTTAAATCGATCGGGCTGAGACTTTGCAGGCACAAAGCTACTACCGCATTGGCATCCCGGAAAAAAATAATTTTGATAAAATCCACCCCTAAGGGGATAAAATGGGGCATGAAAGTTTGTAGGTATTAATCTGCTTAGATTTTCGACTGATTACGCGAGCGAAGCCGCGGGCAAAAGCTAGTAGACTATATAACGACGTCACGACGATTAGAAACCGAGCAGTAGGTTACCAGCGGTTCCATAGCAGCTAGTTTAAAAAAAAATGGTTTAACGATATCCATTTTTTATCTAAACTATTTCAGCTACGTCGTCCGTCTGGGTGAACTGGACCTGGCTCGAGAAGACGAGGGAGCTACTCCGCTGGACGTCCTGATCAAGCAGAAGATCAAACATGAGAAGTACAGCGCCACCGCCTTCACTGATGACATCGGGATTCTGGTGCTCCAAAATGATGTTACGTTCACTGGTAAGTTTTTTTTAATTTAAACCTTGCCCCATACTATTTCTCCTGCATCGTGGGTGCGTTTACAAATACTCGTATATACAAAACAATGTATAAAGTCACAATACAAAAGAGCCTAAGCTTTTAAAAGTCGTAAGGAGTTTTTTCTTCTCGATAGGAAATGGGTTCAATTCTAGGTCGGGTAGTGTTTTTTTGTCTTTTTATCGTGGTAAAATCATCAAATGAGTCCTCCCACCCAGGGCAGGGCGGGAGGGACTGTCAGAATTGTACTGACTAAAACCCACGGTGTCCTTCAGTAGCCCTTTGTGTGCCGAGGTCGCGGTATACGTGTGTCCCGCGACCCCGGCAGGTCTTGGCCCTTTTAAGGGGGGGCCCCATCATTATGCTGACGCTTTTTGAGGCGCGCGTGGGACACAACGCGCCGTCGACTCGGGCATGGTCCATGGTCGGACAGCGAGTCGCCTATTACTCGCCGCCCCCATGCCCGCGCCTACGGTGGCCGGAGATCGTCTTGCGACGTCTGTCGTCATGGGCGTCTACCACTGCGGCGTGGGTGAGGAGTGGACGCTGTCCTCTCCTCCTTTGCGAGCATGACTGCTTCGCAGAAGTCGCTTCGACCGCTTCCCACTCCGTCTCGCCCCGCAGCATGGCCGCAACCAATGCCGAGCGCGAGAGATCGTCACCTATCGCCTGCGTGAGGACACGGCGGTGTTCTGCCCAAGCGGGGCATTCCTGCACCGTATGCTCCACCGTGTCCTCCGGGCGATCGGGTAGTGTTAAATAGTTTTTCCACTACAAATTTCTCGTAAGCAGAGCAGCCACAGAGTCTTTGTGGGGGAAATACCAAGATCAAGAGCAAGCCCATTGCACAAAAAAGCCGGGAGGACTGTATGGAGCGGGAGGGACAAATTTACCCTGATCCTTCAGTTGCCTTTGCGTTAGCCCCGCAACCCTAAACCACAGTGTCTAAATTTGTACTCGGTTGTTGGCATAAGGCTCGCCCCTTTCACATGGGACTAAAACAGAACTGCTGAAATATTGAATTAAAATGTACACTTCTGCTTAAGCTTTTGGGAACTACAGGCGCGTTGTACTGTTGTTAATGATACACTACAATACGCTGTGTTATATTAAAGTACAGCCACTCCAAAGTTTTCTTTCCATGTTTCAGACCTGATCAGGCCGATTTGCATCCCGAAAGATAGTCAGCTGAGAGCCACCACGTTCGAGAATTACAACCCTATGATCGCTGGATGGGGACACACTGAATTCCGTAAGTTATTACTTCATCTTGCAAGTCGATCGTCCATTACTATGTAAAGTGTGAAGACAGAGGTTTGGCAGTCATGCCCTTAAGGCATGCCTCGAGTTGAGAACATGCCGACCGGCATGGTCTCAACTCGAGCCGTTGAGAGTTTTTTAAGCATAAATTCCTCTTAGACTCGAATTATTGTTCAGCTGATGTTTGTCCCGTATTGTTGGGTTCATATTTTAGTGAGAAACAGCAGAACACAATTTATTTTCCGACGCGCAACCGACATGACCTCAACGTAACAAGAATTCAAGCTTTACGCCGATATCGGTTGCAAACATTGGTCGCGCTACGAAAATTCAATGTGTTCGATATAACACCATATTGTGACACTGACGTCCGTGGCGTGTCCGTTGATATGTGTTTCTCGTTGAAGTACCATAAGAGACCGATATCAGTATGACAGGAATTCAGGCCTAAGAATCTCCAAATTCCTGAAATCCACACTTATAGCACCGTGCAAAGAGATAATTTCGGCTGGTTCTTCTGTATCAAACAACGTTTACTCCGTCCATCCATCCAAGCCTCATCTATAAGCAATAAGACTTCATTTCCATCCTTTGCCTGGAGTCCATACATTCAAGACACCACCGGACGGTTAAGCAGCACATAACCTCCTCTAGGTTGACTTGCAAGAAGCCATACTCAATAAAAATCTCATTTTCATTTCCAGGTGGTCCCGCAGCCACACACCTACAAGTGCTGCAGCTGCCGGTGGTCACTAACGACTACTGCGTGCAGGCGTACAGCGCATACAAGGCGCAGAAGATAGACGAGCGCGTGCTGTGCGCAGGGTTCAAGAAGGGAGGGAAGGACGCCTGCCAGGGAGACAGTGGGGGGCCTCTCATGCAGCCTATTGTGAGTATTCATCATCATCATCAGCCGGAAGTCGTCCACTGCTGAACATAGGCCTCCCCCTTAGACCGCCACGCCGAACGACAATTCGCCACTTGCATCGCACGGTTACCCGCGACCCTCACGATGTCGTCGGTCCACCTAGTGGGAGGTCCGCCTATTGCGAGTATTGCTACTAATCAATACAGCAACGGTATACCGTGTGTTATTCCAGACTGTAGGTATATATCTTTCTCTGAAACACCGAATAACACGTCCCCGTGAGTTTACCAATACGAAACACATCACAACGAATGTATGCTACCTCGAAAAACTTCTTTAGGCGATCTTGAATAACCAAACCTTTATTTCATGAGAGGTTAGTGTTTGACCACTCGCCATCTCGCCTGATTAAGTGAATATGACATGTGATTTAGAGATTTGATTATTCAAGGTCGGTGGCGACAGCGCGTCAAGTTTTTAGAGGAGGAAAGATCTGAAATGCGTCCGATGGGTAAATTCGTGCTTGTATGGATGGCTAATCAGTAACACACTCACAGATCTATCCAATCAAACATCCAATCCTTCGAATTTATAACAGTTAGATAATATTCGGACGACGAGTAATGGGCGACTCGCTGTCATGGACCATGCCCAGATCGACGGCGCGTTGTGTTCTACGCGCGCCTCAAAGACCTGTCAGCAATATGACGGGGCCCCCTTAGAGGGCCAAAGCCTGCCGAGGTCGCGGGACTATCGGGTAACCGTGGCCCCGGAACGTAAAGGGCTATTGAAAGATACCGTGGATTTTAATCAGTACAAGTCTGACAGTCCCTCCCGCCCTGCTCTGGGTGGGAGAACTCATTTGTTGATTTTATCATTTAAAAAAAAAGTTAGCTGTACAGGAAGACTTTTTTACCACCGTCCAAAATTTTTCTAGGCATTAGGTATCAATGACTAACCCCATTTTTGAAAAAAAAATCGATACGTATTTTCATATTAAATCATTTTCTCATAAAAATTATCCGCTCTGTGTGGTCACCAAGCTAAACGTTAATAATACTACACTTGCCGGTGCATGAAACGGGCAGAGCGCACCTCGCTTACCCCCCGCCCCGCCCCGCTACACCTGAGCGACACATCACAGCGCGGTGTCCAGATTCATCAACTTTTTATAGATAACTTTGTGACGTGATATCTCAATATTTTTGGATTGAGTGATACAAAAAGAAAAAAAACACGTATTCAATGATTTTCGCCAAAGATTAATATATCAAAATTTGGACGGTGACTAAAAAATCATCCTGTATATTAGTGACACCTGATTTATCTTAAATCTTCTTTTCCAGTGGAATCAAGACACGCTACAGACATACTTCTACCAGATAGGAGTGGTCTCCTACGGCAAGAAGTGCGCGGAAGCCAACTTCCCCGGAGTCTACTCCAGGGTCACGCACTTCGTACCCTGGATTGAGGAGAAGGTGATAGGATACTCGACGTAACTGTGATCTAGTATTTTGTGTGGACTAATTTAAGGCTGTGTATTTTGAAGGTTGATATGTCGCAAATTGTATGAAAATATACAAACCTAGGTACATAAATACATATAGGTAGTTGAAACACAAAAGATTTATATTGCACTTAAATGATGATATTGAAAGGCAATAATCAATTGAAATATTTAATGTAACAATTTTAAGTGCTGAAAATCATTCGGAACTTAAATAAAATTAAAAAATATAATTACCTTTCTGCACTCCTTCTTAAGGCTCGAACAGACACACGCGATTAATCGCTCTGCGACAACGAGCCAAGCTAATTTCCACTCTAAATGTACTGCGAATGGACCGCAACAAGTCGCCCCGCGCGCTTAATCGCGTATGTCTGTTCGAGGCTTTATAATCTAGAATTGCGCCAAATCTCACACTCCTCCGTATACGTAGATAATTTTCATAAAAGTGATATAGTCCGCGTCACGATGTAGTTACGCTAATTGGCAACATATACATCCATTACTGGGGTAACCAATTGATGAAGCCCACCGCACAACTTTTTGTTGCTTCACGTATTATTAAAAAAAAAAAACTGAAAAATATTGCGAAACCATTTGCGACCTTGGCAACCCTCAGTATGCACCCTCTTAATTTAAGAATTTAATTTTAAACAGTTTTATACACTTCTGACGAGGCTGCTTCGATATTTAAGCAGCTCAATTTTAGCCTTAATTACTTCCACTAAAAAAAAAGCAAAAAAGGCTTCTCCATGTCTTTCAATTGTTTGATTATTTTCTCCTGTCTTTAATAAAATTCCTTTGTGTCATAAAACTGTATTTAGTATTCTTAGTGTTTTTATCTTTATTTTTCTTATTCTGTCATATTTTATTTTTGTGTTTTTCATTTACAGTAAAAATTATTACATAACTTTCTATTGACCGAATATAATTTTCATGCAAGTTTACGCCTAAACTAAGAGCGAGCAACTTAAACGTCCTATTGTATAATTATAAAGGTGACCTTTAAAAAATGCGTTTTAATAATAAAAGATCTGATACTTACCACCAAACTGATAATTTCTGTGTACGTATCCGAGATTTTGCGTCAATTCGACGCAGCTTCGTCTAAGTGCCTAAACACACTATGCCGAAGTTACGCGACGGAAGTTCGGCGCAATTACGCCTGCAATGCTATTTGAATTACTGACGACACACTATGCCGAAATTACGTCGCGTCATAGCTTACAGCGTAACTTCGGTCGGGCGTAAGTTCGGCGGGAACTTATTCTGTGAGCACACATTATACGCGACCGAAGTTCGGTTCGATTACCGACGAAGATCCGGGGGCGGGGAGCAGCAGGGAGCCACCCGCGCCGAATTTCTGCCGCGTAAGTTCGGCACTTATGGTGTGTAATATCAGCCGAATACGTCGGAACGTGAAATCAGCCGCCGAACTTCCGTCGCGTAACTTCGGCATAGTGTGTTTAGGCACTAAGTGAATTTTGACGTCACAAAAATAAATCTCAATACAGCTCTCACTTACTGTTTTAAGACTTGTTTTAATTTACTAAGTATTGACTACTGTTGTATAATTAATTTTTATAGATGTAATTGAATTTATAAGCGTAGTTCTTGTCAGTAAAGATATTTTTGTACTCTGAAGACGCAACCAAGTGATTTTAATAATTTAAATAAAAGCTTACGTTGAATTTTTTGAATTTGAATTTTGACTTTTTTGCCCGACCATATAATTGGCCAAAGGCCTTATCATAAGATTTCCATATTTTTCTTACAGTATACACACGTTCCAGAGACGTGAGACAAAAAACCGGCCAAGTGCGAGTTGGACTCGCCCATGAAGGGTTCCGTAGTAGCAAGCATAGATTAGGGATATAATTATATTGAGATTAGTTAGTAATATACACAAACAATAAAAATAACTTTGTTTTTCATAGTGTTTGTATGAATGGCAAAGTTATATTTGCGGTTTCTGAAAATGTACTATTTCTCAAAAACTGCTAACTACATATATCTCATCCAAACCAATTTTCGTTGGAAGTTTTTGTTGAGGTCTACATTATATATTTTTTTTAGTTTTATCATTCTCTTTTTAGAAGTTACAGAGGGGGGGGGGGACATTTTACCACTTTGGAAGTGTCTCCCGCGCAAACTGTTTAGTTTAGAAAAAATGATATTAGTAACCTCCATATCATTTTTAAAGACCTATTCATAGATACCCCACACGTATGAGTTTGATGAAAAAAAAATTGAGATTCATTTCTAAGTATGGGGGGCACCCCCAAAATTGGTTTTGATTTTATTTTTGTGTGAAAATCCTAATGCGGTTTACATAATACATCTCCTTACCAAGTTTCAACAGGATAGCTCTCATACTTTCGAAGAAAAGTGGCTGTGACATACGGACGGACAGACAGACATGACGAATCTATAAGGGTTCCGTTTTTGCCATTTTGCTATGGAACCCTAAAAATAGGGCGTCAAAAAATTCATCCACATCGCTGTCAATGGGGAAAGTGCCCAGAACGCTGGCAGCATTGCCACGTTGAATGGCAATGCTGATCCTTTGACCGAGAAATAGGCCAGCCCTCTGGTCACGAGAGGCGTCGACTATACGTTTGGCGATGTCTTTGAAGACTCGGTGGGCACTCGGACCCCATGGCCCTAGTGTTTCAACCCCAAACGGCTCAAATACATAGCTAGAAGTCAAGCCATTGTATTTGCGCCGTTTGAGGTTTTCGGCACTTGCAGCAGCCGCACCAGCACAGCATGCAGTACCAGGAAGATGGGATGGCGCAAGGGTGTCGACACATGTTACATCCCACACCAAAGGCCTACCCAGCTTCCATGGCATTATGTAGGTATTAGTTGGTTAGAGCAGTGGTGGCCCAGTGGTATCGGCCTCGATTTACGAGTTGTAGGTCGTGGGTTCGAATCCCGTCAGGCGTATTACTTTGTGTAATTTATTTCAACACCACTGCTCTCAAAACGGTGAAGGAAAACATCGTGAGGAAACCGGCATGTCCTAGAACCAAAAATTCGAAGACATGTGACATCTACCAATCCGCACTGGGCCCGCGTGGTAGATTACCGCCCACTCCCTCTCACAGAGAGGAGGCCTGTGTCCCAGCAGTGGGAACATTTATAGGCTGATGATGATGATGGTTAAAGCAAGCGAGGACGCGGGACCAAGATTAATAGTTACAAATGTCGTTCTATCTATTCCGGCATTTGACGTCATTTATCCGTGTTATCATCCCAAAGTTATAATTCAATACATCGCGATTGGTGACAGATAAGAAATATTTGTTTTACTGATAACAGTACCTAGTCAATTGAGATATCTTGCGTGGGACACGCGCACTTTTACTTTTTAGATTTAACAATTTTTTTTTTGTTTTTGTTTTTTTTTTTTTGTCACAACTACCTCAATTAATAAAGTTAAGGGGAATAGTTTAAAGACTTTTTCATTGTTTTTTATACAAGTTTTGCTTTTCTTTTATAAATTATGATGATTATTGAAACAAATTATGTGGGTAAATATTCTGAACTAATTCTTTTAGAAATGTTGTTGTGAATATGAAGTTGTAATACTAAGCATAGAGTGTAAATAATTTAAATACTTGTTCCTGATCAAAATGCTGATGTCAGAAGGAAAAACAGGTAAGTCTTATTTGTGGTTTCCATTCCATTCCATTATTTGGTTCCCATAATAATATCCAAAATGACGCTCGGATAACGGCTTAACGTGTTTTCCATTTTCCTTTACTTTTTTAATCCGGGCATTTTTAATAACATTTAGATGAATTTAATATAAAATATAATTTAAAAAAATATAATGATGACTAAGAGCCTCGATGAACATCTTTCATGGCTCTCCCTAGAGGGTTGCATCAAGGGCCTGATGATTATGAGGAGGTTCCTGTCTCTGGAGCCCTAACCACCGGTACCTTGGACCCTCTCTCCAATTTTTCTTATATATTTTTGTTTTTAAGAAATATTTAAAATAAGTATAACATAATAAATGTTAGGAGTTGAATAAAGTAAATAATAATAAAAAAATATAGGTATGTGATTACCTAGTAACGGACACGTGCTTAGATTGTTTTATCTCTAAATAAATACTACTGGAATTTATTTACTTATCAAAATTATCGCTGTAGATAAGAGATGAGTAATTAATGCTAATTATTTATTAATCCGTTATAAGGCGATTTCAAGAAATGAGATTGGGTTTCGTACTGGTTAAACTTCCTTGGAGCATAAGCAGGATCATGATGGTTCAGTGGTTAAGTCAATGACTTCTGCGCTTCATGTCGCGGGTTCGATTCCCGCACGGGACAAAAATTTGTACGACCTAACCGGGTCTGGGTGTTTGTGTATGTGAGTTTCTATGTTTGTAAACGCACCAGGAGAAATCGCTAGTATGTATTCGTTGCCCACGTTTAAAAAAAAAATCTACGTTGTCCTGCAATAGCCCTTTACGTTTTAGGATCGCGTCTATCTGTTTTGTGAGAACCCCAACCCCGGCAGGCGTTTGGCCCTCTAAGGCGCGGGCCACATAGAAAAAACATAAGACGCAGACGGGGCGGAGACATATGTCTCTTCGGCGTGTCTTTCATACAAAATGTATAGAAGCGTCGCGAACGTGAACACACAGAAGAGACTGCGCGGGCGCATTCTCATACATTTTCGCCAGTCCGCGACGCGTCCTCGTCTTCGACGTTTCTATGTGGCCCGCGCCTAAGGGGCCTAGTCAAATAGCTGACAGATCTTTGAGGTGCGCGTGAAACACCAGACGCGTCGTCGACCCAGACATGGTCCATGATCAGACGGCGAGACACCCATTACTTGCCGTCCGAATGACCACGGTGTGAATTGACCCTACTAACCTTTGAGTAGGATCAATTCACAACAGAATCTTATGCGAGATTCTGCAATAGTTTTCAACGGAACCATACTTTTTTAGTATACAAGTCACAATCGGATTTAAAAGATAAATTCTATCAGCTGTCATCAATTTTAATCAGCTCTGCCCCCTAGGCTACATAAGAAGTCGCGGGACATACGTATACCGCGACTCCGGTACGCAAAAGGGCTACCGAAGGACACCGTGGATTTTAGTCAGTACAAGTCTGACATGTGACATCTACCAACCTGCACTGGCCCGCGTGGTAGATTACGGCCCACTCCCTCACAGAGAGGAGGCCTGTGTCTCAGCAGTGGGAACATTTATAGGCTGATGATGATGATGATGATCATAAAATTAAAAAAAAAAACAACCCTGCCTGTTGGTAAGACTGGTTGACAAACTTTCGAGCAAAACTTTCAAACTGGGGCAAGCGCGACTTGGTCGCGGGACTTATCTCATTACCGTGACCCCGGAACATAAAGGGCTATTGAAGGACACCGTGGATTTTAGTCAGTACGAGTCTGACAGTCCCTCCCGCTCTGCCCTGTGTGGGAGGACTCATTCGATGATTTTACCACGTATAAAAAAAAAGGGCAAGACAGACTTGCCCCTTAAAATCAACCTGTGGAGCTTCTTCAGAAAACAGCATAGCTGGTCATTTAAAATCCTTAATTTCTTATGTAGACTTTTTTTTTTTTTTTCGTGGTAAAATCATCAAATGAGTCCTCCCAGCCCCGGGCAGGGCGGGAGGGACTGTCAGACTCGTACTGACTAAAATCCACGGTGTCCTTCAATAGCCCTTTGCGTTCCGGGGTCACGGTAATGAGATAAGTCCCGCGACCCCGGCAGGCTTTGGCCCTCTAGAGGGGAGCCCCGTCATCATGTTGAGACTCCTTGAGGCGCGCGTGGAACACAACGCGCCGTCGACCCGGGCATGGTCCATGATCGGGTGGCGAGTTGCCCTTTACTCGCCGCCCGCATGCCCGCGGGAACTGACAGCTGGGGGCCAAATAACAAGTGTGTAGTTTCGTTGTTTATTGGGCCTGTCCTTACGATATAAGTCAATGATCGGTTTTTATATTCGTGTTATGTCCTCAGTGTTTCACAAGCTATGGTACTTCTTGAGGACCTACGTGCTGATGCTGAAGACCTTCGATCTATTCCTTCAAGGCTCCTTCCTCATCGTCATCTTGCTGGAGAGCAACGTCTTCTTGCTGTTGAGGAGAGATGCTAATGAGGGATACTTCTCCGCACTTGTTGAAGGTAAACTGTTCATCATCATTTCTTACTTAAAGTAATGTTAATTTTGGTACTTAAATAGATGGGACAGCTGAATATGAAGTCCTGCCTTCGATTCCCAGGTCGGGGATCATTGTAATAGGGTTTTCTGTAAAGAACTTCTCAATAGCAGCGACGGGGTCTGGATTTGTGCCCGACAATGGGCACGCATCATCACAGTCACAAAGGTTTCGTTAGTAAACAGTAGATCTTATTAGACATAAGATCTACTGTTTACTAACGAAACCTTTGCCGATCTACCAATTTCATACTTCTTGACATCTTAAATGAAACAGCGTAGTTTAGTACACAATCATGTAGTATTTTTTTGACCAGTCTTAGGAGTTCCTTTTCAAATCACAGTTAGATTGTTTCCTTAAATTGATTGTTTATGCGAATAGAGGATAAATTCTGTGACAGACCAGAGATTGAAAAATGATACAAGATGATGCTGCAGTAGTTGGTAATTACGTTGCGCAGTCTGGTCTATAACTTATTTATATTTTTTGCCTTGCCACGATCGACTTGACTAATAGTCGCGATCGACCGGTCGATCGCGATCGACCTGTTGGCCATTCCTGGCCTATAGCCTTCCTGCAGGCGTAGCATGGCGCCGTAGAAAGGGGTTTTGTCTACGGAAGAATAGACAAAATGACAGAACGTAGAAATAATTTTAGCGTTTTAAGCATGGTAATGTAAAAAATATAGAAAATAAACGTTCTATTCTTCAATAGTGTACGAATGGTGTCATATTTGTGCAAAAAAACAGTCGATTTGTTTAGAAATAACGATGAAATAACTTTGTCTTTTCTTCGTAGAATAGAGATAGAATCGCCATGCTACGCGTGCTGAATAAATGAACTACCCGACACAAAAATAATTTTTCAATTTGAACAAGTAGTTTTAGAGATAAGCACGTTCAACCAAATCAACTCTACAGCTTTTGATGGAATGATGATACTTTACAGACTATGTGATGCTGGGAGCAGCAGGGGCGGAGTTCCTCCTGGGTGCTGCGGTGGCGTGGTGGGGGCGAGGTCGCAGGCAGCTGGCCCTCTCTGGGTGGCTAGCAGCCACGTCGGGCGCAGGGCTGATGGTGCTCGCTTTCCCCTTCGCCAAGTCTAACCCTGCCAGTGTCGGTAAGTTGGTAAATTCCTCTAATTTTTAAATCTCGACGAGGTTCTCAATTCGTCTGTATGTTTTCTTTTGTATGTTTATAACTCGATTTCTCAGAGACGTCTTTCGAAGTGGTTTCGTGATCAACTCGAATATTTTTTGGAACGAAGTTCCTTATCGTGCGTTGCGAAAGGGGGCTAGACGGAAAAAATTAAGACGAAAAGTTGTAACGACACTTTTTGCTATAGTAAGCTATTGTTAGCCGTGCGGCGTGCGCATGTTTCTCTGTCTGTCTCTCTCTCTCTCTTATAGAAAGCAAGCCAGATATTTCCGTTTCGTCTTTCTATTTCGCATTGAACAGTGTGGTGTCGCGATTTTTTTTTTGTTGAATGTATACAGTAACTTCGTTCCATCCGGGTGTCCCTTGACACCTCTCAAGTTTTTTTTTTGTTTGATTTACACGATTTCTCAGAGACGCCTTTTATGTCTGAAAGGGTATACTGTCGAGGCAGTCCCATGATCATCAGGGCAGGATCTGATGATGGCGCATGTAGAAATCGATGAAACTCTTCAAAAAATTACAGCTCATAAGTTCTGGTCAAATCGTTCTATCGCTCAATAGTCTAATTTGTGTCCAACCTATCGAACTATCGCATGTCGCAGCCAACATAAAATCGCGCTTGTATCTACAAAAAATGGAAAAACACTACATTTTTTACGTTAACCTATTAAAATCTCTTCCAGAGTTATGTGGCGAGCGATCAGCCATCGACGTCACAACTGATAACCTCGTAGCAGCAAGAACAACCTTCCTAGTCCTCACTGCGGTGTTGTGTGCCCTCACCAGGCTCAGCATCTGGGCACATGGCCTGACGTACTTGGATGACCACGATCCTCAGAATGGACCGTACTTTTACGGTAAGTTTGTTTTTTTACTATTTGTTGCCGCGGTTTTAACCTCTCTGCCCAGTTCCTTTTGGTAGTAGCATGATGTTATATAATCTTTATAATTGAAAAAAAGCTTTTCTATGGAAAGAATCTAACCGCGAACAGGATTTGAACCTGCGACCTCCGGATTCAGTACATCCGACACTCTTTCCAAACGAGCTATCGAGGTTCACGCCTACCAATAGATAACTTTCCTCGATTAATGGATTTTCCAACGCAAAACTGTTTATTAATTTCAACTTCATGTAAGTACAAACAGTGATACATAAATATATATATCATAGGCATTCTCTAGCAGTCAACCTTTGGTTTAAATAAAGTTGAAAACCAGGGTTGAGCACTAGCTGCTCTACATTTTGCTGAACTGGGCCTATTTGGGGCAGCCATGGGACACCCATCGAGTCTTTGTTTTTTTTTTACTTTTCTCTTTTATTTTTTGTTTATGCTCAAGTTTCCATTTTTCTGTTGTTTGTGTTTATTTTATTTTGTGGTGTGTTTGTCGTGGTTTTGTGCCAAATAAATATTATTTCGACAGGCCTGTTGGTCTAGTGGTTAGTGACCCTGACTGCTATGCCGGAGGTCGTGGGTTCGATTCCCACCCAGGACAAATGTTTGTGTGATGAGCACGATCATTTGTTCTGTGTCTGGGTGTAATTTATCTATAATATTTATGTATTTATAAATATATAAGTATGTTTATCAGTTGTCTAGTACCCATAACACAAGCTCTGCTTAGCTTGGGACTAGATGGCGTTGTGTGATAGTTGTGGAATATTATTATTATTATAATTATTATTTCTTTATAATATTTTGGAAGGGTACAAAAAAAAATCAGAAACTAGCAAACAAAAAAATACAAAAGGTACACTATACTTACACTCATTCTTAAGCAGATAATACTCGTGTTCCATACTCTATTTCTATTCTCTTACCAACTCTTCCAGGAATCCTGATCTCAATTCGCCTGTCGCTGGGTCTGAGCGGCACCAACTGGCTGCGAGCCAGCTCCGAAAGCGAGGACTGGTGGCAGGCCCACCTGTCCGTCTGTATGTTGACCTGCATGTTCGCTATCCTCTTCCTTCTCTTCCCCACCAGGATGTTCTCCTTCAAAGGCCTGGAGACGAGGGATTCTGATGGTAAGATTGAGAGCTTTTTTAATTTTTTTAATATTTCTTTTAACGTTTCTAAAGGTCATTTGAACGCAAAGCAGCGAAAGAGGTTGCGAAAAACCTTCATCTTCATTTATGAAACATTAGGTAACACAAACAGATGACTAAAATAAAATTGAGAAATAAATCAGCAGCTTACTGCAATCAAATGCACAATTCAATTACTGGTATTGCCATAACACATAAAACATACTGGGCTTGCAACACTGGCAGCTAAAAACGTTGCCCCACAGTATGAATCTCTCCTGTAACGTGAGTTCGTTTACAAACATATAAACTCACATATACAAACACCCAGACCCGGAAAAACTACCTCGAATATCATAAAAATATTTGTTCCGTGCGGGAATCGAACCAGCGACACGCAGCACAGCAAATAGAATTATTACATTGAGTTCCAAAGCTTATTCAGCTCGCCGCACACATTATTATTTGGTCTCGGCACCCCAGCTAATCGATAAAGAAATTCCTAATTATAAATCTTTATGATACTTTGCCCGACCTAGGAATATAGCCTGTGACCTCATGAATCGTCATTTCATAACCACTGTTCTCAAAAGCAAAAACGGTGAAGAAAGACATGATAAGTAAACTGGCATGTCCTAGAAGCAAAAATTCGACATTATACCAAACCATATGGCGCAATTTCATTAGTCGTTAACTCCCTCGGTATACCTTCAGCATACGGGGAGTCCTTGCAGGCGAGACATAAACCAATGAAAGTTACAAATCGATACGAGTTCGTTACACCGTCTGCAGTCATAATTTCCCAGCTCGCTATATACCGATCGTTATATCGACCAATGAAATCCATCGGTCGATATACAGCTTACGGGTCTGCCACTCTTGTTAATGGAGGTTCTCCTACACCCTGCACGCTATCGACTGATGAAAACGGTTCCCGGAATGCGGGCCCTGTGACGTACATTCCAGAAATCTCGTCATTATCTCTCCTCTTTTTCGCTGACGGAGATGAGTGCTGGGTCACAGCAATGGGAACATTATAGACTGATTCTTATGTTAAACAAACTTTCTTCAGGATTGTGGTCATCACTGAGGCGGCTGGTGCGCAACAAGGCGCTGGTGACGCAGACCCTGGCTCTCTCCTGCCTGAGCTCCGCCGTGTTGGTCTACGTGTACTACGATAGGGCTTATGTTCAGGTAATACAGTACAGACGCCACCAGGCCTGGGTCTAATAAATATAGATTTTCAAGTTTATTCTTTAGAGCATTAGAGTTTAAAATCTATTAAAGATTACAGAGTGATCTCGTTCGTTCGTGTCGTAGTCTTTGATAGATTTTGCAACTTAATGCTCTTTAGAAATAAAGTCAATATGTATTAAATACTGTAAAGAGCGTTATCGCTTATCGTTTGCCAGTTTTCCACCTGGGATATTTTCCATTTAATTTTGACTCCGTTCCGCTCCGTGGATCGAACCCGTGACACAGAGCCTCTATATTGTCTTTTTTTATTGGGACAAACCCACCACACTATTCCCAAACCACTGCAACTCCTGAGAGCCAGAATCAACAGTGGCAACCACCAGAAAAGCGCCGAGACAATGGAGCTCGACGTGTCCCGGAGAATAATTAATTTACCTGTCTTGGATCCCGCAACGAAATTAATCAGATAAGAATACTGGAGGAGTAGGAAAAATCACGCAGTTTCCACATATTCCAACGTATTGCCTTCTTATCACATCTGATTTATCTGTTGTTTCCAGGCGAGATACCGCGTAGAGTCCATTCGGCAAGACCCTCGGACTTCACGAGCTCTCTCCGACATATTCCGAGCTCTCGTTATCATTTTCTTCGTCATGGTAAGGGTATCAACATTTCTATCATTCTTATTAGAGCGGCTATATTGTCCCACTGCTGGGCAAGACCGGCAGTAGGAGGAATATAAGTACAAGTAAATGAGTATACGCCACGAAAACAGAGCAGTACGGACCGCTGTCGCTGCCGTGTCGCAGGATGGTATGCGTTCGGAAATACAGACGTAAGCAGAGAGTTCCACTCCTTCGCTGTCCGCATTTTAAAAGACGTTTGGAAACGCTTAGTGCGAATTAGTGGAATAGCAATAAGGTAAGGATGATAATTAGCTGTGCGTCTAGATGTGCGATGATAGAAGGGGGTTGGCGGTATGAGGTCGTGGAGCACGCTCTCCGAAGTATAATCTGTAGAAGACCGACAGGCACGCAATTTATTTTTTATGAGTCAAGCTATGAAGCTTGGCATTCACCAATTTTACGTCACCAATTATGAGCCTCTTAGTTCTGTCATTGTCATATCGACGGCATAATTATGTGGTTTGGGTGATACGCTTGCGCCTGAGGCATGTAGCTAGTATTTACTATACTGATCTTCCATCCAGATCTTCCGCGTCCGTTTCTCGGCGCGCCGCCCGGATGGTGTGAAGGCCAACACGGCGTCTCGTGTCGCCGGAGTGATCGCCTTCTTTGTGGCCATCTTCTTCATCGTGATGGCTTCCCTGGGCTGTGACACGGGCAATATCAGTGGGCTGCAGTCTGGTACCTATCATCAGCCTTCTTGCAGTAATAGCTGCGGGTGAGTAAACGAGGGAAAGGTTACTCACTCATAGGACACGAAATCTCAGAAACTACAAGTGCTAGGAGCTTCAAATTTTGCATGGGTTTTTTTAGGGCGTAAGTGCTCACTAAGACAAGATTTTGCGAAATTACACCCCTAAGGGGTTGTTTTTGGTAAATTTAGACATAGTATGATTAAACTTTGCCACACGGACGAAGTCACGGGCATCAAGTAGTAGGTATATTTTCACAAGGATATTGCCGGAAAGCTACAGAACGCCACCTGCTAAGATACCAGATCTTTCGTCTCGTCTACGTAATCTACGTTCATATATTGGTCTACAAAGGATTAGGCAGAGGCACAGTTATTCAAAGGCAGAGGTGTACCTAACAGTAAACGAACATTTCATTTATATCTAGACGCCTCATGCACGATCTGACTAACGAAAATTTTCTGCCAAGTCGCTGAGGTACGACGTAAGCGAGGGGGACGGGGTACTGCGTTCTGATTGGCTAACTCAAGGTAGTGCGACAAGGGGACTCACAGGAGTGGTCGAAACTAATACGAACTTAAGAATTTTTTGCCTAATGTGTTGACAGACATCGGTCGCCTGTGATTAGGAGTCTAGATATAAATGGTCGTTGATTTCACCAGTCATGTTAAAGTTCCAGCGATAGGGGGCGAACCTATTGCCACGAACCAACCACAAATCTAGACTCTTTGGCTGCTACAGAGGAATTCTGATAGAAGAAAACAACAGTGTCCCCATCTTGGGTATTGAAAAAACGCCTCTTTCTCAGCAGTCGCGCTATTGTAACCACTAGTGACTAGATGATTCTTTATACCTTTCAACTCAAAAAAGTAATATGTAACTTTCATATTAATAATAGATGGCATCATTATGTTGCCGAATTAATTGTCAAATTCGCGGATGGACATTGAAGTTGCGAGCTAAAGCTAGACTAAGATAAACTTTTTGAGAGTTAAGAAGTTAAAAGAGAGACATTTTACATCCCAGGGTTTGACCTGACGACCTCGTGCATGAGACCCGAGGAGATAACCAACTAATACCGTTGCAGGTGCAACTCAGAGCGTTACGGCTATAGTCCTGTGTGTTCCCTGGATACTGGCGTCACCTACTTCTCACCGTGCCACGCCGGCTGTTTGTCTTACGAAGACCTTAACGGATTCCAGTAAGTCTTCTACTTAAGCTTTTTTGTATTGAAGATTTTTTGCTCTTGACTCTAATCTAGGTCAGGAGTGGCGATGAAGCAAGCATACCTAGATGAAACCTTGTTCACTTCGGTCCGCATTATAAAAGACGTTTGAAAACGTTTAGTGCGAATTGGTGCAATGGCAACAACTTGCCACGCGTCTACAGCTTGGCAAAAAACAGTAGAAAACCGGAAGTCGCCACTGTCCTCTCGCTACCAGCACTTTGAATGGGGAACCGATCAATTTACCGAATTTTGTTTGTTCGAATTTCATTACACCGAAAACTATTGACCGACATCTCTTTTGCTATATGCATTGTTTGACATATTTTCAGTTCATCGAAGTATCATTAGCCATAAGTATTATTTTACCGCAGTATGTTCCGCCGATTAACAAAATAACTTTTTACTATTGACCGAAGCCTCTTTTAAACTTTTTTCAATTGCCAAATGATTTATTTGCCATATTTTCACAATACCGAAATAACATTTTACCGAAAAATTAAATTACTGTCATAAAAATTCAATATATTGTGCTATAAAACTTTGTGGCGGAAACGAAATGCTGCAAAGCCGACTTTACGTAGTCTTGTCTGCACTACCCCTAGAGTGTAATTTAAAATCGCGTAGGCGCGGAGGGGTGGGGTGGCCCGCGAGCTGAGGAGCAGGTGGTTGGAACGGCCGCCGCCGCGGCTGAGGCTGGCCGGCGAAGCCGGCCAGTAAACCGAAGCTGCGGTGGTGAGCGTTCAAATCATATGCGACGATAAGCTCGCGTGGGGCCACCCAAAACCCTGCAGCGCCGGAGCCATGACAGAAACAATGCTTGTTGCATGTTGCATGCTTGCTTGAATGCTGCGTGTTTGCTGAATGTTGCATGCTGCGTGCTTGCTGCATGTTGCATGCTGCATGCTTGCTTGCACGCTGCAAGCTTGCTTGCATGCTACATGCTTGCTTGCATGCTGCATGCTTGCTTGCATGCTGCATGCTTGCTTGCATGCTGCATGCTTGCTTGATGCTTGCTTAAATACTGCATGCTTGCTTGCATGCAGCATGCTTGCTTGCATGTTTTTGTGGTGCTTGTCTGCATGTTGCATATCTGTTTTTATGCTGTATGCAAGTGTATCACAATACAAACCTTTTAACAAACACAGGAACAACACAATAATAAAAGAGCCAGAACACCCCTAAAGGTGAAACCGCACTAGACGGAACTGCACTGCAGCGTAACTGCGCGTCACGACGCGTCAAAATATTTTTTATAATATAATTATAAAATTCTACGAGACATCACGCACTAAGCGGCAACGGAACTACACTGCAACCCAACTGCGTGGCAAAGAAAAGCGTCGTGTTGCGAAGTACCGCTGCAGTGCAGTTACTCGTACGCCTAGTGCGGTTTCACCTTTATAGTCCAACTATGTAATTAACAGCAAACATTAATGATGTTACAATACCCGTCAGAGTTATATTATCGTATATGACTTTTGTACAATTTTTTTGTATTGTCTACATACATTTCAATGGCGCCTGCTAAAAATGTAACAGCAATAATTAGTGTGCACAAATTTCTAGGTGTTTGGTGAAATGAAAATATGGCAATTAAAACAGTGGTATAATGAATGTTTGGAAACATAATACTTCGATTAACCGTCATTTCGAGTAACTGTAACATCGGTAAAAAGTTTTTCGGCCAAATGAAGTGTAGGAGTAACGAAAAAAAACGAATAGATAATAGGTTAACTGAAACAGTGGCAAACGTGACTTCGATGAAGTAAAAAAAAACCAAACGATAATAGTTGAAAAGTTTTAGGTCAAATGAAATTCGGTCAAACATTTTTCGATCTTATGATAGGTAACCCTTTGAATGATTTTATTTTATTTATATTTTCACTTATTACGTTAGTTTTATGGCACAATAATAAATCTAGCAAACCTGCGTCTTTGTTTACATCAAATATTTTAAAACGTTGTCAGCAAATAAAAAGATTAGTTCCGTTTCAAGACGTTCTGGCCAAGCTGTAGATGTTCGATTAAAGCGATAGGGGGCTGGCGGGATGAGGTCGTGGAGTTCTTGGGCACATTCACCGGAGTACAATCTGTAGAAGACCGCGAAGCAGACAACCCTGTGGCGATGACGCTAGTTTTATAATGATGAACATGAAAAATACTGGCTGTATAGCTGGACGACCACATAAATAAAAACAAAATAAACGGGAAAGCGACAATCCGATCAACACTCATTTTTTCTGTAGCTAATAATTTATGTTCTTGTTTTAACTTTCCTCGTATTGATAATGAAAAGTACAGTGTTTACTTCGGGTAAATTACTTATTTAGTCCCTCGAACTATTTTTGGTTTCCCGTCATAAGTAACTTTTACCCCTTGGATAACAATGTACCTACTATTCTTTCGGAAGACCGTGGCAAAAAAGACTAGGAAATCAGAAACGAAGCCACCGACTTCCGAAAGAAGTGTTATTTTTATTTCTTTTCTCTTTTAAAGTTTTCTATCTCGAAGCCAATCAGAACGTTTTCGACACCCACGTTTATTTGCATAAAGCTGAATTTTCTACAGGTTATTCCAGGAGTGCGGTTGTGGCTTGGGCACGCGGCGTGCAGTGCGCGGCTCGTGCACGCTCAGCTCATGCATGGTGGCCTACTCCGCCTATCAAGTAGTGTACACCGTCATGCTTGCTGTTTCTGGTGAGTCTTCTTTTTTTTTGTAGCATCTCGCAGTTCAACCTAGAGAAGGTTGTGAGCTGCTTAACCGGACTTTTCTGTGGATGTGGATTTTTCGTGGTAAAATCATCAAATGTGTCCTCCTAGGGCAAGGCAGGATGGACTATCAGACTTGTCCTGGCCTTTGCGTTCCGGGGTCACGGTTATTCGTTAGTCCCGCGACCCCGGCATGCTTTGGCCCTCTAAAGGGGGGCCATCATTGTGCTGACCCGTCCAGGTCGGACAGCAAGTCGCCCATTACTCGCCGCCCGCCCCGTGAAGTTATGGGCTAGGTACTTTACCGGACTTTTCTGTGGATGCCTAAAATGACTCTAAGGCTTCCAGGCAGGGGCTTACAACTAAAATACTGCAAACTAAGTGACCACACGCTAAGGGCACCCCCTGTGGGGTACGAACCTCGCCTTAGGGCGTCACTGAGGGAGGACAGCAAGGCACAGGCTGGATCTGAATGATTGCTGAGTCTTCAATTATGCAAATGGATTTATTGACTCCACTGTTGGCGAACGGACAGCGATTGATCCACAGTGATCCTTCAATAGACCTTTACGTTCCAGGGTTACGGTTATCTAATGAGAACACTCTTCACCCTGAAATAGGTTTTTTTAGCTGTTTTGCATACATGACACACACCTTTTTTAGCGTGGTAAAATCATCAAATGAGTCCTGGGCATGGCGGGAGGGACTGTCAGACTCGTACTGACTAAAATCCATGGTGTCCTTCAATAGCCCTTTGTGTTCCGGGGTCCCGGTAATGATATAAGTCCCGCAACCCCGGCAGGCTTTGGCCCTCTAGAGGGGGTCCCCGTCATCATGACACACACCTATGTTTAAGATTTTGTAAATATGTTTTGGAAATCATTTATCTCCTCTGTAAAATTGTTTTACCTATATTCCCTTGTATGTCCTAATAGTACTTTTCTTTCTTCTCAGCGTCGAGTTTCCTGATGCAAGGTATGGCGGTGATCCGCGCGGTGCGGCCGGGAGACAAGGTGGTAGCCGTGGGGAGTTCCCTGGCTGTGGTGGCGCTACTGTCCTTTGTGATCGGACACCTTATCTACATGCTCATTAGCAGTAAGTGAAAATCGATCGAGGGCAAAAAACATTTATGAATAAAATGAGCTTTAAAATGAGTTTACGCGCAAATAAGCGCAGTGGTTGAGCGTTTGGACTGCTGCGCTGCGTGTTGCGGGTTCGATTCCCGCACGGAACAAATATTTGTATGATCTACAAGTAGTTGCTTCGGGTTTGGGGGTGTTTGGGTATGTGAGTTTCTATGTTTGTAAACGCACCCACAATATAGAAGAAATATCTAGTGTGGGCAACGATTTTTAAAAAAAATGGTCTGTAACTGGGCATAAAACTGGGTGTGTGTAGCTACCGGTGACTCATGCGTTAAGGCAATGGCCTGGGTGCGTCTCATTTCATATAAAGTTATTTGATATATTTTCATTTCAATAACGTTCACATGATATAATCAACGTGAGAAATACCCAACGATTGATATAATTTCTTTACACATAATGTTTGTGTTACTCTAAAACTCATTTCATATAATTTTATTTGATATAACGTTTATTTAAGCGAAAATCATTATGATAACGTTTGAAACATATAATTTAACGTTTAAACCATTTTCTTTGATGACTTTGGCTTATCCTTTGGACTTTGATTGTTTGTCTTCACGAATGCTATTGTTATTAGAAAAATTTATAATCCAAGAGCGAGCGAAGCGAGCTCTGGACTTGGGGCACCCCGACACGGACAGGTTAGGTTCGAAGGGGATGGCGGGGTCTGAAAGACCCCGCCATCCCCTTCGTGTTAGGTTACTTTAAACCTTGTACGCAGAAATAGGAGCCCCGCGAAGCGGGGCTCCGTCGAGCCAGCATGACAGGTAGTAATCAGTTATTTAACCTAGGATGCAAGAGCGAGTGAAGCGAGCTCGGGACTTGGGGCACCCCGACACGGACAGGATAGGTTCGAAGGGGATGGCGGGGTCTGAAAGACCCCGCCATCCCCTTCGTGTTAGGTTACTTTAAACCTTGTACGCAGAAATAGGAGCCCCGCGAAGCGGGGCTCCGTCGAGCCAGCATGACAGGTAGTACCTAATCAGTTATTTAACCTAGGATGCAAGAGCGAGTGAAGCGAGCTCGGGACTTGGGGCACCCCGACACGGACAGGTTAGGTTAGGTTACTTTAAACCTTGCACGCAGAAATAGGAGCCCCGCGAAGCGGGGCTCCGTCGAGCCAGCATGACAGGTAGTAATCAGTTATTTGACCTAGGATGCAAGAGCGAGCGAAGCGAGCTCGGGACTTGGGGCACCCCGACACGGACAGGTTAGGTTCGAAAGGGATGGCGGGGTCTTTCAGACCCCGCCATCCCCTTCGTGTTAGGTTACTTTAAACCTTGTACGCAGAAATAGGAGCCCCGCGAAGCGGGGCTCCGTCGAGCCAGCATGACAGGTAGTAATCAGTTATTTAACCTAGGATGCAAGAGCGAGTGAAGCGAGCTCGGGACTTGGGGCACCCCGACACGGACAGGTTAGGTTAGGTTACTTTAAACCTTGCACGCAGAAATAGGAGCCCCGCAAAGCGGGGCTCCGTCGAGCCAGCATGACAGGTAGTAATCAGTTATTTGACCTAGGATGCAAGAGCGAGCGAAGCGAGCTCGGGACTTGGGGCACCCCGACACGGACAGGTTAGGTTCGAAGGGGATGGCGGGGTCTGAAAGACCCCGCCATCCCCTTCTTGTTAGGTTACTTTAAACCTTGCACGCAGAAGTAGGAGCCCCGCGAAGCGGGGCTCCGTCGAGCATTCATGGTAGGTGGTACTATTACTAGGTACATCAGAGTTAGATTACATACCAGGAAAAAAAAAAATTAGACTAAATAAGTTTTATGTCTTTTGAGTGGTATACAAAACGATTTTATATTCATTGATTGTTATGATTATAGAAATTAGTCATTATAAAATTATGTCAATCGTTTATTATATTAAGAGTTTGTTATATCAAATAAAATTATATATTCAGTTGTTATCTCTTGTAAATATTAGAGATTTTGTAGTTATATCATATATTACTTACCCCAATGGCCTCGTCTATTGTGAAGTGTTCGAACTGTAATGTGGTGATCAACGAACTTTTAGCGTTTCTCTCGAACGTGCTTGATTACATGGATGAAGACAGCATACATCAACTAGTAACATCATCTTACAACGTAGAAAGCATTTCACAGGCAAAATGTTTGCTTTTTGAATCTGTTCCTAATGCAAGAAAAATGCCGGTGAGGCGTAAAGATGGGAAGAAGAGAATGTCTCGAGACTTAGATGATATAATATGTCTCATGAAAGGAATGGATGCCGAAGTCTTCCCTGTGTTCGTGGCTAAAGACTTACATAAAGTACCAAATGTGAGTTTCGATCATATTGATTGCACCCGTCTGCTAAAGGACATAGCAAGGCTTCGAAATGAAGTCAGTTTGTTACGAGAAAATGTCGTTACAAAAGAGATGCTAGATGTGTTTAAAAAAGACCTGAGAAACGCGTCGATTATTGTTGACAACTATCCATCTCAAGAACAATTTGTCAATAGAAAGAAGGAGCGTGTCTGCAAGAGAGCTATTATGAATTATGCAGCGGTCCTGTTGGGCGTTTTTTTCCATTTTCTTTATATTTTTAGGGCATAAATGCATCTCTAATCGTAAGGTCAGTCAGTTAAGCTGCCTACCCAAAGTAACCTCCAGAAAAGTAACATAAAAGTAACTCTACCACTTCCATTCTAAATGTAAACACACTCTGCCTCATAAGTGTTTGCAAGAGCAACTGCAGCTGAGCATAAGGTCCTGGGTTCGATTCCTAGCTTGGGTAACCCAGTTGTAGGGTTTTTCTATAGGTATGGAATTCTGAAAAAAAAAAGTTGATCATTAATTTGTTTGAATGCCTGCATAAATAGGTATACAATTTTCTTTCTTTTTTTTACCGACTTCAAAAACAAGGAGGTTATCAATTCGACCCGTATGTATGTAATATTTCCAGAACTGCCCAGTTTTCATATAATTATGTTAGTCTATATCAGCGTGTGCACAAATGTGCCAAAAGTTTATGTAGGTATGTATGTATGTTTTTATGTTTGTGTTCGCATATCTCCGGAACTTTAAGTCCGATTTAAGTAATTCTTTGTTGTATTAGGTATTGTCCAACTTAGGGTACACTGCAAGTTTCATCAAAATCGGTTCAGTAGTTTTTGAGATAGGGAGTTTTTTTGGGTTGTAGATTTTGGCTGAACCGATTTTGATGCGGTTTTCACAGTATTTCTTGAATTCTAGGGAAGGTTTTAGTATATAACAATCCCCAATCAATCAAATATATATAACAATGACCGCATAGATCCGTTTTTGTTGCTGACTTGGATTAAAAATTTCTAAAGACGCCGATTATACGAAGATTTTTGTTGAATATCTGAACTAAAAAGGGTAAAATAAAAACTTTTTTGTGTTTGATTTGAAGTCGGTTCTTTTTTTTTTAAGTTTTTAATTGTAGCACAGTTGTAAGGTTTTTCTGTTCGGAATTTTCAAATTAAAAAAAAATTGATCATTTTCTCTTTTTTTTTTAATTTAATTATCCTTTATCTTTCCAGATCAGACGTGCGCATACTCATCAAACGGTGCGTGTCTACTGCACGCCCCCTCGCTGTGGATCGCATGCGCAACCAGTGCCCTCCTCGCAGTAATGGCGGCCGTCGGCAGCCTCGTAGCCAGCCGAATGCCGGCGGACATTTACGAACCCACCACGGAGTTATGATGACTCATTCTGTTTGTATATCGTACACGTCGATAGACAGACAGACATGACGAATGTATAAATCCCTTAAAATTGTAAGAATTCTAAAATAAAGTACAAAAAATGCAATAAAAATTAATGTGCCAATTTTTATTCTGATGCAGGGGTGGCAAGAAAAAAATAATCATCCCTACTTTACATGTATAGAAGGTACCCTAAAAATAGTATTACTACCACTTTGTCGGCGTAACTTGTGTATTCATGCCGAATTACAGCTTTCTTGTACAGACGCCAGCACGTAAATCTACCCGAATTTGTAAATTTTTGCCAATCGAACATGCACCTTCTTGTTTTGTGATATAGTTGAAAATCTGCAACAGAAATTTGACAGATTGTGGTAGCTTGATGTGCTGGCGTCTGTACCAAGGGCCTCTGAGCTAAGCTGCGGACAGACGGAAAGATATGGCGAAACTATAACCGTCTTACCACAAGAAAGATTTATCTTTCTGACGTAGACAAGTGTTCAACAGATGTAAACATCTGTTGAACACTTGTCTAAAAAACTGTCAACGTCATTTCACGTTAATATAAGTATTTTTGGAGTTACATTTTATTTCGACAAGAGTTCAACACGTGTTTTTTTTATTTGCGGTAACGCGGTAAAGATTCCTTGTTGAACACGAAACTCTAAAATTATTTATATTATGATTTAGGTATGCCGTTGTCATGCGGTCCATGGCCCTCTACGGGGCTCCCGTGCATGCGGACGCGACCGGAAAAACTGGCTGCGTGCCAGAGGGTCATAGCCATTTGAATGATCCGGGTATACCACACGATCGCCGGCGAATCGGCCAACCTAATTGCCGGATTGCCACCTTGGCATCTGCAGGCGAAGGTTCTCAGGCGCAACGCCGGGCGGATCTCCGCTGCCTCGACAAATCGAGGCACTGCGAGAAGAGCTCCGGCGTGATCTCAGGGCAGTATTGAGGGACCGACTGTCGCAACCGAGGTTCGGGCACGCCGCAATCGCGGTGGTAAGACCCCTCTTTGAGAAGTGACTGGAGAAGCGCCACGGCGTCCTCACCTTCCGATTGACGCAGGTCCTCACCGAACACAGGAGTTTCAGGAGGTTACTGTGTCTCTGTGTCTGATAGGGAAAGAAGAAACGTCTGGGTGTCACTACTGCGAGAATCGCTCGGAGGACACGATAAAACGGCGCAGGACTGCCCCTCTTGGGCGGAGTACCGCCCTGTCCTCAAGGAAGCGATAGGTGGCGACATTTCGCGCCCGGCATTATTGCGAGGCGAGACTGAATGGGAAGCGGTCGTCTTCGTCTTCGAAGCAGTTATGCTAGCAAAGGAGGAGGCGGGCACCGTGAGGGGGAGCGCAGCCTCAATCTCACAACCCAGCCGGACGGCGGGATCGGAAGTAGCGAAGCGACTTTCGGCCACCGTACAACAGCGGACGGCGAGTAATGCGCGACTCGCCGTCCGATCATGGACCATGCCCGGGTCGATGGCGAGTCTTGTTCCACGCGCGCCTCAAAGAGCTGTCAGCAATCTGACGGGGCCCCCCTCAGAGGGCCAAAGCCTTTTGGAGTCGTAGGACCGTCTTATCAGGTAACTGTGGCCCCGGAACGTAAAGGGCTATTGAAGGACACCATGGATTTTAGTCAGTATAAGTCTGACAGTCCCTCTCGTTCTGCTCGGGTGGGAGGACTCATTGGTTGATTTTACAACGTAAAAAAATCGAGAGCCAAGCGCCTGTCGGGACCACGGAACTGCCCTGCGCTGGGTGGATTTTAGTACGAGTCTGACAATCCTTTCCGCTTCAGCCATAAAGAAAGAACTCATTTTTTTATAACTTCAACACGAAAAACAAAACTTTTAGAAATAAAATATAGTTATTATTGGAGGTCGGTGACAAAAAGTCGAGAAAATAAGAAACAAGTCACCAGTCAGTTCCAATAATAACTTGTCCATACAAAAGTTATTTTAGGTTGTTTTACCCTTTTTTTTTAGAAGTTTCATATTTTTTCAAAAAGCTTTTTTTTTATTTTAGCCTTTTTAGTGGGCACAGACATCTTTTTTTAGCGTGATAAAATCATCAAATGGGACTCATTTCCCACCCAGCACTGGGCGGGAGGGACTAGAAGACTCCTACTAACTAAAATCCACGGTCCTCCTTCAATTGTCCTTTATGTTCCGGGGTCACGGTAATGAGATAAGTCTCGCGACCCCGGCAGGCTTTGGCCCTCTAGAGGGGGGGCCCGTTATCATGTTGACACTTTTTGAGGCGCGCGTGGAACACAACGTGCCGTCGACCCAGGCATGATCCATGGTCGGACAGCGAGTCGCCCATTACTCGCCGCCCGCATGCCCGCGCCTTCGGTGGCCGGCAATCGTCTTGCAACGTTCGTCGCCGTGGTGGGCGTCTACCACTGCGACTGGGGTGGAGGGAGGACGCTGTCCTCTCCCTCACACGGCGTGCCTCCTTCGCGAGCATTACTGCTTCGCAGAGGCGACCGCTTCCCACTCCGTTTCGCCCCGCAGCATGGCCTCGACCAATGCCAGGCGCGAGAGGTCTCCGCCTATCGCTTCCCTGAGGACACGGCGCTGCTCTGCCAAAGCGGGGCAGTCCTGCACCGTATGCTCCACCGTGTCCTCCGGGTGATCCTCGCAGTGCAGCAGTGGTGACACCCAGACGTTTCGTCCTTTCTTCTAAGAAACAGGTACCTCCCGAAACAGCCGTGTCCGGTGAGGACCTGCGTCGGGCTGAAGGTTAGGACGCCGTGACGCCTATCCAGCCACTCCTCAAAGAGGGGTCTTGCCGCCGCGAGTGCGGCGTGCCCGGACCTCGGTTGCGACAGTCGTCCGCTCCATACTGCTCTGATATCGCGCCGGAGCTCTTCCCGCCGAGTAGGTACAAACAAAGTATATTTTTTTCAGATTGCGTAAATAATGCTTAGATATTCGTTGATTTGCTGTAATTTTTATAGAGAGTTCCCTAGGTTTCTTCAACATCCCGTCATGATATCCTGACTTGATTACCATGGGATCAACTGTGATGTAAATGTTTTTAAACAAAAGAAGAATTTTCCAAATGTGTCTAGGCGTCATCGAAAAATCGGGGAACATAAATAACAAAAGGTTACAACGAATTGGGAAACCCCTCCTTTTTTTCGAAGTCGGTTGAGAAACAAAAACCAAGTGTATTGGAAATCGGTGACTTTGTTTCTTATTTCCTTGATTTTTTTTGCCGCCGACTTCCGAAAGAAGAGTTATTTTACATTTATTTAGTATTGTTTTTAGTTTCCAGATATATTTTGCTCTTTTTAGTAGGTACAGGTGCTGCCATTTATTGAAGAGGTCCCATGATTTTGTCCAAGATCGGGTCACGACATCCTGACCAAGTAAACATGGGACGTTACTGAAGAGATTCCTCGTTTTCTCCAAGATTCCGTCATGACCTAGTAACCATGGGACCATCTGTTAAGATACCCTTTCAAACAAAAGAAGAATTACCCAAATCGCTCGAGGCGTCATTGAGAAATCTGGGAACATACATGAAAAAAATGTTCCTACGAATTGTGAACCTCCTACTTTTCTGAAGTCGGTTAAAAGATAAGATCTTCTTAACATATTATATATTATAAACAAACCAATCAGTATTCCTCGTTAACCTACTAGTATTACAAATACGAAATTAAGTCTATAAGTCTGTTCCGTTTTTACGTCAAAACGGCTGAACCGATGTTGATGAATTTTGATACAGAGATAGCTGGGTCTCTAGACAAGGTTATGGGCTATTCATAAAGGCGGTTGGGGTGGGCAAAGCCGCGGGCAAAAGCTGGTACGTCAAAAAATCTATGGATTCCTACAAAAATAACTCCAGATTAGAACAAAATACAAACCGCTATATCTCTGGTTGGTTACGGTTTAGAATTTTTTTATTATTTTTTACGGACTTCTTAGATTGTGGTCTACTAATGACCAAAATTTCATTACTGGCGAAAGAAAAAAAAAATGATGCCAAGGTCCGTACTAAAAGTTGCAAACCCCTTTACAAAACCCTCATCAAAATTATTTTTATTTTTTAATTTACAAATCCCTATTTATATTCAAAATTATATTTTACATACTTAAGAAAGAGAAGTATAATTTATTTTTAAATTATTATTTAAATGATAAATAAAAATGGCCTTTACTAAGCAAAAAAAAAACTAAGAATTCTATAAAAAAAATACTAAGAAATAAATCTTAGTTATAATTCCATTAGTTGTGATATATTATTCATTTTTATGTATAAGAAATATTTAGACCCTATAAAATTGAGCTATTTAGGTACAAAAATAAAATAAGAATAAATAGCATAATTTAAAGAAAATTATTTATTACAATGAGAGGTTTCACGCAAAGCTTCGGCTCAGATGGCGCTACTAGTATGATTATCTTGACATACACTACACCACAGATAATAATATTATCATTATAATAATTTTCTGTTTCTTGTTTTTATTTTATTTTGTTGTGTGTTTGTCG
Source organism: Agrotis exclamationis (assembly GCA_950005045.1). Lineage (NCBI taxonomy): Eukaryota > Metazoa > Arthropoda > Insecta > Lepidoptera > Noctuidae > Agrotis > Agrotis exclamationis. The sequence goes on along the minus strand of OX465435.1, from coordinate 20,220,445 downwards.
TGGTTTAGTGCCAAATAAATATTTTTTCTTTCTTTCTTAATATAACTACACACTCGAAGCTACACTTGACCGTTGTCTACGTTATGCGCTTGTAGCGCCACTGACGGCTAAAACTCGCTGTGAAACCCCCTTATGAACGTAATTCTATCAAAATGAGCTAACCCACATTCGATTTTTCAGTTATTTACATAATAAATTCAACATTCACAATATGGTAGTTGTTACAAGTATTCAGTGAAATCAGTAATAATTATATGCATTCAAAACTGATGGTGATGAAAAATCAGCTTTTCTATTTGATAAAATCATAAAATGAAATAGCAGAAAAATGTGAATAAGTACATTTTGATGAATAAAGCTCAATCTAAAATGTATAGTTTTTTATTAAAATATATACATCATTTAGCTCATTACTCATTTCGCGATACGAATCAATTTGATTAGGTGCGTCCCCACAGAGCGCGCAGCCTCGCGAGCCATTTTCCGCGCGAAGCAGCTCGGTTGGTGTGGACGTGTCTCGGGCGAGGCAAGTGACAGCGCTGTCGCGGTCGAGCGACCGAACGCCCGAGCCATCCAGCGTCGGCTTTTGTTTTGCTCGCGTATATTGTTTCATGCCTCGGTTTCCTCGCGCAGCAAATGCCGCGCGAGGCTGCGCGCTCTGTATGGGCGCACCTATTGATTAGGGTATTTGAGTTTATAAAAAAATGGAATCGTTTTTTTCTTCTGTTACACCAAATTGTAGTGAAGTGTAAACCGAATTTGACGAAGATACCACACTTTAAAAATTGCCAATACGTCACAAGCAAGTACAGTTTTTACTTGCTTCTGACGTCATCCCTCTATTCCTCTCAAATTTTGATGCTTTATATCTTTGTAAATATGCATTGATTTAGCAAAAGAAATCGCATCGGGCCATGAGTATGGAGCCTAACTTACTTCTTCAACTATACCTAAACAAAACTTATGTAATTAAGTTTTCAACTTTATTAAGACCAAAAGTAATTAATAATGTTCCGTAGTTTAATAGAGATGGAGCTAGACTTTTTGTATAGCTGCATCTCCTTCCCTCACTCCAGTGTAACTGCTATAAGGGTAGTTTCACACGAACCACACCACGTAGGCGGGCGTATATTTTGTATTGAAAATAAATAGTAAAATACACACAGACCACATTTTGCCGCTATTATCGACTGCGTGTGTTATATTGACCACATTGCAGCCACAATTTAACCATCAATGATTGCAGCCGGCCACATCGCAAGAATAATAACAACCACATCATTATTTCCAAAACGCAACTACAGAAAGCTGCAGCAACACTACTGACTATCCACTTTTCTTTTATATCGTACACCATATAAATTACCAACGACCATTTATATCTAGACTCCTAATCACAGGCGACCGATGTCTGTCAACACATTAGGTAAAAAAGTCTTATAACCGTCGTGACTCGACCACTCCTGTGAGTCCCCTCGTCGCACTGACCTTGAGTTAGCCAATCAGAACGCAGTACCCCGTCCCCCTCGCTTACGTCGTACCTCAGCGACTTGGCAGAATAATTTTCGTTAGTCAGATCGTGCATGAGGCGTCTAGATATAAATGGTCGTTGTAAATTACCATCTAAAAAGAGACCACCTTGAACTCAAGCCAGCCTAGTACAAAAGTACTAGGCTGGCTTGAGTTCAAGGTGGTCTCTTTTGGAAACTGAAAGAATGTTACTAACCAGCAAAAGCTGGTTAGTAACATTCTTTCAGTTTCCAAGAGTTTAGCTGGAAATCACTGCCTTAAAAACGAATTGACCCATACAATACAAACGTGGTAACGTGTGTCATAACAAATAGACATAGCTATCGTGGTGAAATCATCAAATGAGTCCTGGCGGCTGGGTCGTGAGGTAAACGCTGTCCTCTCCCTCATGTGGCCCGCCTCCTTCTTTCGCTGACTGCTTCGCAGAAGAAGGCGACCGCATCCCACTCCGTCTCGCCCCGCAGCATGGCCTCGACCAATGCAGGGCGCGAGGTCGCCGCCTATGCTGCGATGTGGTGCGGTTGTGGTCCGTGTGAATTAAGCCTAAGATTTGGTATAGGCCTATATATTTTACTTATAATTTACTGTAGAAGCTGTAAATTGATTTAGTGGTCCAGGATACGAAGATTTCCGGAAACTATCTTGTTCTCTAGGAGCGCTCCCGATGGTATGTCGATTCGGTCTCCGTGGTTGGCTATTATGATGACTGTGCCCTGTTTTAACAAAAAAATATAATCATTATTATTTATTTTACCAATCTAGCTACTACTGAAGAGATCGTAGCTGAACAACAACAGCCACAAAGGTCGACTTTCAAGGTTAAGCCGCGCCAGCCGATATTGACTTGTGGATGGGTAACCATCCTTCAAAGCAAGTTTCCTCTTTGCCTTCGGAAAGCACGTAAAGCCGTTGGTACCGGCTGTCATTTGTAGAACTTTGACAGTCGTTACTGTTATAAGCTTGAAAGTCAGACAACCAGTCTTACCACGGGGTTTTGTCATCATCATCATCATCAGCCTTCAATGTTCCCACTGTTGGGACACAGGCCTCCTCTCTGTGAGAGGGAGTGGGCCATAATCCACCACGCGGGCCCAGGGCGGGGTATCGTAATACCAAGTTACTGGGTTGTGGAGGTAAAATGGGCAGTTGTTCCAAGCAAAATACAGATATTCGACTATCGTGACGACTATATCTGTTAATCTACAAGTAATACAGCCGAGACTAACGGCTTTCCGAGGCACGGAGAAAACTGACACATCCACAGAACGACTTAGGGAGTTTATCCACGACTCGATGCGACGGAATTTGACCGATTCCAACTACAAGTGAAAATCATCCTTAACACTACGACATAATAGACATAAAACATTGCAAGTCAATCGATTTGCATCATTATATCATAGTAACAAGGACGATTTTCAATTTTAGTTAGAAGATATTGCAAATCCCACGAATCGCGTCATACGGAAGCTCCCTTAGTCAAGCATGGCTCGACCTAAGCAGCTATTATCATTAAGCCATGAACTTTTCTATTCGTACTAACCTTCAACGAGACCCCTCTGCCGAATGTAACATCTCCGGACACCGTGAGATGATCCAACTCAATCAGATCCGGTATCGTCGCGAACCTGTTCAGGAACTCCTTGACTTTGGCAAAGTGGTTGTCACCCAGCTTCACGAGCGGAGTGGACGGGAACATCCGCTGCGGGGACATCACTAGCGAGCCGTGGGACAAGCTGTATAGATTGGACATCACTAGCAATAAATCCGATGTCTTTTTAACGGGTAAGAACCGAGATCTTGGGACATTGACGCCGATTCCTCCGTCGAAGCATTTCATGGCTGCGCCTACGGCTGTCTCTAGTTGGATCACGTTCAAGCCATCAGCCAAATGCTTATTATTCACAATGATCTCCATATTCAAAGATCCCTGTTCTACCACTCGCTGAACAGCGTCCAATTTCGCCCATAAATTGTTTGTGTTGAAGAATTTGAACTGACTAACTGATTTGAAATCATCTACGTGTTCTTTGGGTACTTGGGCGATTTCCAACAACCTTAGTTTATCCTCATACTGTATTAAGGTACCTCCTTTAACGTCAGCCCTGGTCTTGTCAGTGACTTCCATAACAAATTCTGAAACTGTCTTTTGAGGGTCTGGGTTGAGGAGGAGGTTCAAGATGTTGAGGTCGACGGTGGCTCCAAGGTTGTCGATGTTGCTTATGAAGCAGTAAGTTCTTCCTTCCTTGATGAATTTTTGGAGAAGACCTGAGTTGTAGAAGGACTCGTAGAAGTCGCCGTGGCCAGGGGGATACCATCTGGAAAAGATTTGAGTTGCATTATTATTTGGAAAGAAAACAAAAGAGCTGGCAGGGAAAATGTACCGATAAGTCATCCACAAAATATCAGTGAACCGATTTTGATAAATGATGGAACCTTGGAGACGGCCATAAGGGACGTTGGGGTGGTAGTAAGGTCATTTAGTACATTCCCGCCACACTATTCGCAAACCACTACAACTCCTTTGCGCCAGACTCAACAGTAACGACCACCAGAAAAGCGCCGAGACAATGAAGCTCGACGAGGTCCCGGAGAATTAATTTAACAACAAAACAACAACAAGAAATAGTGGTGGAGAAGAAAAAAAATATTTCCACTTTCTTCCATATATATCAAGTAAGAGATAGAACATACATTTTTTTTTTTTTTTCGTGGTAAAATCATCAAATGAGTCCTCCCACCCCGGGCAGGGCGGGAGGGACTGTCAGACTTGTACTGACTAAAATCCACGGTGTCCTTCAATAGCCCTTTGTGTTCCGGGGTCACGGTAATGAGATAAGTCCCGCGACCCCGGCAGGCTTTGGCCCTCTTGGGCGGGGCCCCGTCATCGTGCTGACGCTCTTTGAGGCGCGCGTGGAACACAACGCGCCGTCGACCCGGGCATGGTCCATGGTCGGGCGGCGAGTTGCCCTTTACTCGCCGCCCGCATGCCCGCGCCTACGGTGGCCGGAGATCGTCTTGCGACGTCCGTCGCCGTGGGCGCCAACCACCGCGGGTGGGGCGGAGGGAGGACTCTGTCCTCTCTCTCTCGTGGCGCGCCTCCTCCTTCGAAGAGATAGAACATACATGGCCAAAATGTAGATCAGCAGTCAGACACTGGACTAAATGATGCTATCAAGTAATACCCACGATTCAATGTCAGCATGTACGTCCGCGTGCCTGGGCACCGGCAGCAGCGACTCGCGGTTGACCCTGGGGTGGCACGACTGGTTGAAGGTGTGGATCTCCAGCTTCAGACCCTGGTACTTGCGGATAACCTTCTGCGTGTCCTCGTCGGTGTTGAAAGAGTTCATCAGAACCAGGGGCACGTTACATTTGTAGGTTTTGTTTAAATGCTGAAAGGGTAGTAATTGTTTTATTACTTTTTTTTAATTTAGGCTAGAAGCGGAAGTGTTGTGTAATAGCACCCGTAGATATAAAAAAGTAATTATTATTGCATCCTGCATCAAGCCTTGATTTTTGTCGCGGAATTAAAACTAGATATTTTTCATAACATTTAATCCTTACTTTAGTTGTTAATGTTGTATATAAGTTAATGCTAAAGTCAATTAATTAGTTGTTGGTATGGTTGATGTATGGTTTCACGTCTAAACTATAAGACCTATTTAGCAGTGGCGGTACCTTCATATAAGCCCAAAAGCCCGGCATGCCTTAATTAAAATGCTCGATAGAGATTCAATATCAAACCCGAACTATTTAAAAGTTCGCGCGCTTAATTCTTATCAAAATAACACAAAATATCTACCTAGTACCTATGCCACACGCACTGTCACGCACACTACTACACATCGCGTCGCCATCGTCTACATATAGCTATCTCGCTTACACGTACCGGCTTATACCGGGCTTTCAAATACTATCTCTGTCTCTTTCGCACCTAAAGCGATGTGCCGTATAACGAGTTAGAACCTTGTGCGTCTACAAATCGATCAGTATGGAACATTTAAGCCAGGCTTGATGCGTCTGAAGTTGGACGCGTATGCTGTTGTTGTTTATAAAATTCGCCAAAAGGCAGGCAAAGGAACAAAGCCATACAGCCTAGTCTTGTTTAAGGACGCGTATGCGTGACCTTGTGTCGCCTTTTTTTTTAATTTATTAACGGCAATGGATACAGGTCCTTATGCCTCTTGTGTCGCCTTGCCAACGCAGTGTTGCTGTTTTATAGCGACGTTGCGAGATCTTGGAAATTTTTAACGTGTTTGGAAACTTTTTTTAAGATTTAGCAACAATAAAAACTAGCGACTTTTTAAAATAACGAAATTAAATATTCAAGCAATGTAATAATCGTAATTTATCTCAAAAACATGTTTACACTTTGAACAATGAACACAGAAAATAATATTTTTGTGGGTAATTTAACATTGTTCGGGTAATATTAAAAATTGAGGAACTGTACAATACAATAAAATATCTTAAAAATAAAAAAAAATTGCGACATCTATCTAGAATTTTCATATACCTGGCGACTTTTTTTTGCCTAAATGACAACACTGCAACTCTGCGTACTGTGCAACTAACTTCAGTCTCATTTGCTTGATGGGGAAAAGTTTTGGTGTTAAAGTTTTTTAAGAGTTTTATTAGATTATCTCAGTGATACAATTGTTTTGGTGACTTACCTACAACAATGGAGGTAATTGTACCTTGTGAGGATTTAAAATGCGTTCAAGTTTTGATTGGCGAAGATAAGGTAAAATCTTTAAACTTTTCTCAGAAAAAACAGTTAATTTCTTCATTAAAACCGACGCCTAATCTATGTATTTCTCAGAATAGTAAATCGCATAAACGAAAATTTAATAGATCAGTGTATTTGTATATAAAAATCGGTTGAAATTTTATTGGGCTTGCCTTATTTTGAAACTCTAGGCACGCCACTGCTATTTAGATAAATTTCGGTACAGAGAAATTTAGGATTCTGGATACAGCTATAGAATATACTATGGGGAGAGCAAAACCATGAGCCAGAGCTAGTTAGCTAATAAAGGTGTTAAACTCACCTCGATCTGCTGTACAGTAAGATCCAAGAACGTCAGCTCATTTCTGACTTGTATAACAGACTTCGGACCCTTGCAACCCATGGACGTGCCCAGACCACCATTGAGTTTGACCACCACCAGCTTGTCCAGCATGTGGTGCACATTGTCCGTGGTGGGGGTGGGGAGAGACGAGTAGTCGATCACAGCACCTTCTGGAAGCTTCTGGATCTTGTCCCATGAAAGACCCTCATGTGGACCCTCTGTAAAAAGAAAACTTGGAGTGATTTCACTGCGGGATTCAAGACAGTAAAAGTCATTCTCCTGGACTTTTTTGGCTTCATTGCTTCGGTGTTTTTCTGGTGATCGTCACTTGATTCTGGCGAAATGGAGTTGCAGTAGTTTGGGAAAAGTATGGTGTATTGTTTCAAGAAAAAAATGGAGATTATCAGTGCCGTAACTAGCCTTTGCCACCCCTCTATTTACCTCACTGTCTAACCTAACCCTTCAAAAGGCCAAACTTAGCTGTGCCTGATGAAAACCTATATTTCGAGATAATAAACCTATATTCCCATGTAAAAGAGAAAGGTATATGATGCTGTGACGACCGAAGCGCTGCAGCCTCGCTTCCTCCAAGGCAAATTTGAAGGCACCCTTAGCTCCCTTGAAATAAGGTCTACGTTACTTTAAAAACCGAAAATGATAGCAAAACGTACTGTCGTTACCAGCCATGGTGATGGAATGAGTGAATTACAGCTAGTTCAGAGTCAAAAATGCCCATAGCTCCTGACAATCTAGTGCAAGTTTTCAGAAATAATACAATACTATTTATTGTGCGTTATCAAACAGCAACTTTTATCTCGGCATAACCGGAACGGGTGTTTAGTCTATCGTGCCCAAATTAAAACAAGGATGCTGGTAACTTCGCAACTACTAGAAGGCTATTTTTAAACGAGACAACTACTATTTGCGCGGACGTACAGCAAGTAATGGGTGACTCGCCGTCCGATCATGGACCTTCGACGGCGCGTCCAGTTCTACGAGCGTCTCAAAGAGCTCAGAGACGCTCGTGAAAGTGCTCCATCAGATTACAGAGAGCTGTCAGCAATCTGACAGACCCAAAAGCCTGCCGGGGTCGCGGAACTGTCCAAACAGGAAACTGTGATCCTGGAACGTAAAGGGCTATTGAAAGAACACGGTAGATTTGAGTTAGTTTCTTCTGCCCCACCCGGGATGGGAAGACTCATATTTGACGATTTTTCCAGCCAAAAAAAATGGTGTAAAAACAGACAGATAGCGTAAGTTTAATAATGAGGTAACACCTTTATTTCACCTGTAGCACCTTTTGTGAACTTAAACAAAATCAAAAGTACTTTTTTATTAAAAACAGGCTGATTTATCAGCACTTTTGAAAGGTCAATTTTTACATAAGATAGATCCCCCACAGCGCCCTCTTTTAGCACTTCCTAATGTTTTGGCTAGGAAGAAAAGAAGTGACGGATCAAACTGCCCATGAACGCATCTATCTGTTTAGAAGAACCAGGATTTTATAAAATTAAATAAAACACTGTTTTAAGCTTTCACGGTTTGTCTCTAAATTTAAAATGTCACTTACGGGATATCTTCCGTGATAACATATTTGTTTGAGTTCCCGATATTTCGACGCAGCATGTTGCAAGCGCCATGATCGCGGGTTGGGTAGGAATTTGAAATTACATCCCAGTTATAACGAATGCACAAAATGATAAACTAGGACCATCATAGCAAATAACAATAGAAAGAAATACTAGAATCCACTCACGTTCAGCTAAAAACCTGGCGAAGAGGTTCTTGAACCCTCTAAATTCCTTCTCGACATGGGGGCGCCTGGTCTCGTGGACCGTGGCCAGGAGGCGCTCCAAGTCCCCCTCCAAGCGAGTGAGGGCATCTCGCTTTGTGGCTTCCTTGAAGTCTCGAGACCCTGACGGGGTTCTTTGGTGGCTGCGGATCTGAAATGCAGAGGAATTAAGGGTTTAATGGAGAATTTTAGGGAAATTCATCATCATCAGCCTATAAATGTGTGCTGGAACACAGGCCTCCTCTCAGTGAGAGTGAGCGGGCCATAATCCACCACGCGGGCCCAGTGCGAATTGGTGGATGTCACATGTCTTCGAATTTTTGGTTCTAGTACTTGCCGGTTTCCTCGCGATGTTTTCCTTCACCGTTTTGAGAGCAGTGGTGATGAAATGTTACGGAAATTAATGGGAGGAAAATAAATAAAAAAATAATAAATTCCCAAGTAGATTACAAAAGGAAAAAAGGTTAGCAACATAAAATGTTTCGGTGTTTGTTACAATTTTTGAAAGTTATTTATTAATAAGTTCTTAGTAGAAGTACGTAGGTATATTAATAAATTCATAGTAAATTAAGTTCTTAGTAGAAGTTTAATTTCGTAAATATTACGTGTTTTTTTTTCATGTTTTGTTTTTAGTAGTTTAGAGTACTTATATTAATTTAACTGCAAGGACTCCTCTACAGGTGAAGGCCTATTCCAAAGATAGTTAGATAGGGAGGAAAATAAATAATTAAAAAAACTTTTTTTTTAAAAAGTACCGACTTCAAAACAAATACAAAAAAGTTTAAAATAACTTTTCTTTCGGAAGTCGGTGGCAATAGTCAATGACACAACAAAACAAAGCCACCGACTTCCGAAAGAAAAGTTATTTTAAACTTTTTTGTATTTGTTTTGAAGTCGGTACTTCTTTTAAAAAAAGTTTTTATTTTACCCTTTTTAGTTTATTTATTACATATTCAACCCAAATTCTTGTAAAATACAAAATTTTCTTACATAATTATGCACTAATCTTGTAATCCGTCACAACATAAAAAATCCATATCTCTAAAACTACTGAACCGATTTTGATGAAACTTACAGTGTACCCTAAGTTGAACAATACCTAGTACAACAAAAAAATTACTTAAATCGAACTTACATATAGTTCATTAGTTCCGGAGATATGCGTGCACAAACATAAAAACATACATACATACATACATATATACACTTATGAAATTTGGCACATTTGTTCAGACGCTGATATAGACTAACATATATGAAAACTGGGCAGTTCTGATAATATTACATACATACGGGTCGAATTGATAACCTCCTTTTTTTTGAAGTCGGTAAAAATGGGACGGATTGGAGATAGCACGGAACAAGAAATTGGTTTGTGAAGTTTTCTAAATAGAACTACTTTTCTACTTCGTACATTTTATAAATTAATCGCAACAAAATCTACTTTTTAGGAAAGCATGAACGTGCTTATGTTTCTTTCGTCTGAAGCAGAAAAATAATAAATAAAAAACCCATGTCTTCGAAATAGTCCAGTTTCATAGTTGTATGGGTTATCATAACGTGAGCAATGAAGTAACCCTGTAATAAAGCGACAGTTTCAGACGAACAATCTTAATAATACCAGTACCAATTTTTTTTTCTTCTCGACGTTTTATAAGTGCCCATTGAGGCCCATGTAAAATAAAAGATTTTGAATATTTTTGATTTTGTGTTATCCTACTAATTAACCCTGCTTCCTAACCTACTAATATTCTAAGCGTGAAAGTTTTTTTGGATGAATCTTTGTAATTCTTTCACACAAAAATTACTGAACGGATTTGGATGAAATTTGATATACAGATAAATATTAGCTGGATTAACACATAGGATAGTTTTTATCTCGACTTTGTTTTGCCGTGGGAGAATTTTAGTTCTAGCAGCCGCCGGCAGCAGCTAGTACCCGTATTAGACATCATCCATTCCGAGGTCGCGGGACTTACCGAATCACCGTGACCCTAGAACGTAAAGGGCTATTGAAGGACACCGTGGATATTAGTCAGTACAAGTCTGACAGTCCCTCCCGCTCTGCCCTGGGTGGGAGGACTCATTGGACGATTTAACGACGTAAGTGAAAAAAAAACGGACACCATCAATTTTTTTTTCATTAGAGCATCCATTAGACCTTCGACCTTACTTTGTTTTCCTAATAATCATTACAATGCCATTGAAGTGTTTATTTTAAATATTGACTCGATTAATTGCTTTGCGTGATTGGAGACTAACACGTATTTTCACGTGTTTGTGACGTAAAGTGAACGGGAACTTTGACGTTTCTTTGATAGTTAAAATTAGTTTCTCAGTCGACGGGAACTTTGACGTTCATTTTTGATGGTTAAAATAAAAGTCGTACAGTAGAGGCGCTTTTTCATACAACAAACGCCGTAGGTACTAATAATCGAAAATCCGAAACTGGAATCCCAACCCTACGCAGCGTGGAACATCCCTAGAGGAGCGGCGGGCAGACAGAAGGCGAATGACAGTGACGTTTGGGTGCATCAGCTCGGTGGCTTGGTGTTTGAATATTTTCGTGTCTTATGTTATGTTTTGTCGAATAATAAATTAGATTTAGAGTTATCCGTTTATCTATTTAACAGTACCTACATACGATGATGTATGTACACTGTTTTTTTTATGTGGTAATATCATCAAATGAGTCCTGGAACCCAGGGCGGGACGGGAGGGACTCTCAGACTTGTACTGACTAAAATCCACGGTGTCCTTCAATAGCCCTTTATGTTCCGGGGTCACGATAACCTGTTTCAGACAAACCCATGCCCCCTACGTCTCAATTACGTAAAAGCCACTCTGCAGCTTACTGTTAATCACTAAAATTATTCGTTATCTATGTTCTGTTTAGATTTAATCTTATCTCAGATACACGTACCTACATAATTATCTTCCTATTTACTTTCATAGATTACCTATAGTTAACATGGGCATGCGATCGGCGACTAATGGGCAACTCGCCGTTCGACCATGGACCATGCCCGGGTCGACGGCGCGTTGTGTTCCACGCGCGCTTCAAAGAGCGTCAGCATGATGACGGGGCCCCCCTCTAGAGGCCATAAGCCAGCCGGGGTCGCGGATTTATACCATTACCGTGACCCTGGAACGTAAAGGGCTAATGAAGGACACGGTGGATTTTAGTCAGTACAAGTGTGACAGTCCCTCCTGTCCTGCCCTGGGTGGGAGGACTCATTTGATGATTTTACCACTAAAAAAAAAACCTATAGTTAACAGGGTTTATTATTATCTATCAATAATGTCGTACTGTTAGGTAGATCGTTTCCGGGGATTAACATCATCTGCTTAGCCTTTTCCCAACTATATTGGGGTCGGCTTCCAGTCGAACCATATATGCATAATTATAATCATAAGATTAGTTAGTGGTCAACAGATGCAGCTGAATGATTCTGCAACCATTCACCGACGACCGGTTCATCATTGGAAGTTTCGCCGACAGGACGATTCATTTATGGCCGTTTCACCGATAGACTCTTTCACCTTTGGACTTTTCGCCGATAGGACGATTCGTTTATATCCGTCTCATCAATACTTAGACTCTTTCAACAAAGGACCTTTTGCTGACACGATGGTTATATCAATATTTTACATGGAGCAACTGCCTATCGGTCCTCCACAACCCAGTAACTGGGTAATACGATTACCCCATGGAAATATTGGTTGTCAGACTTTCGAGCTTCTGACGACGACTGTCAAAGATCTACAAATGACAGCCGGGACTAACGGCTTTACGTGCTTTCCGAGGCATGGAGGAAACTCGCTATGACAGATGGTCACCCATCCACAGACCAACCTCGGCAAGCGCGGCTTAACCTTAGAGATCGACCTGTGCGGCTGTAATTATTTAGCCACGAGATCGTTTCCGGGGATATGAACGAAGAATTTTTATGACACACTATTTGTACTTTGCGGTTTGATGTTAAATAGCTTACTAGTGGCCAATCCCAGCTTCGCACGGGTATATTAAGAACCACTCACATAAAGCATCTACTAAATAGTTCGAACAAAGCCTAAACATTTGGTTTGGATAGGTGAGCCCGTTCTTGAGTTATAAATAACATTACAACGAAAAGTGGCATTGATTTTTATATATTAGATAGATAGCGTTCCTCAATAAATGGATTATTCAAAATAAAAATATTTTTTGAATTCGAACCAGTAGTTCCTGAGATTAGCTATATCCTTCAGCTTTATGATATTTTGTTTTGTATAACTCTGCCTCGTTGTTATAGTGGCAAGCGTGATTACTGAGCAAGAAGTCCTGGGTTTGTTTCTCAGCTTCGACAAATGTCCCAAGAGGCAACTGCCTTGGCGACTTATTTTTGCATAAAACGTAAAGGGACCTCCCCTTTACGTTTTATGCAAAAATTGGGACAGTTCACAGTAATTAATTTTAAAAAATCTGAATAGAAAGAATACATAATTAATAGCGATGCATCCGATACCGATACCGATACCGATATATCGGCGATACTTCGGGTTAGCCGATATATCGGTATCGACGATATTTTACGACCGATTCAACGATACTTTTTAACTTAAAAATGTAGTGTAAACGAGCGTGTTGTCTCGTCTATTTCGTTATAAACGAGACACGAACTATGCCCGGGGAAACCCAGTAGGTACTGCAACTACGTATATAAGTTTTGAGATGCCTACGACTGGCGGGCTTTGGAGTGTTTGTGGGAAGATGAGCCCTGTCTACTCTGAGCTGTAATTCTCTCAAAGAAAAAGTCTAGAGATACCTAAGGACTCCCAATATCGGGCACACCGCAATCGCGGCGGTAAGACCCCTCTTTGAGGAGTGGCTGGAGAGGCGTCACGGCGTCCTCAACTTCCGCTTGACGCAGGTCCTCACCGGGCATGGACAGGCCTGTCTCACTCCGCGGTGTAGGCATAAAACTGCAAGTAGTTGCGGGGCCATTATGTCGTGGCCCATTCACTACGGCTGCCACGCGCCACCCGTTACGCACGCGCTCCGTCTCCTTAATATTTTTGTTACGTTACGTGTAGTTACGCACAAGTTTCTTGCTTTAGGTGCTTTTGGTAAATTAATAACACAATATTATTATGAAGAAAAAAAAAATATAGTACATATTTAGTAATGATCAACAAAATTATCTCCCTGCTTGTGAAGTATGGGCTTAACTGATCATGATACCTAATCATGAGGTTACAAGTTTGGAAATGAGGCGAGATACTAATTGGGGGGGGGGGGTGAGCCTACTGGACGACCAAGATAAAAAGACGACACTCTCACTCACCTTAAGCTGAGTACTAAGAATTAAGATCGGTAGAAAGTAGAAAGATGTTTGCGTTGTTGTTTAAAAGTTCTAACTCAGAAAACGGCCACACTACGCATTCAAGGTCAGCGGTCGTAATTCGCTGCGCCACTTTTTTACCTACCTACAAAGACACGCAACGCGGGGCCTGTGACAGTATGCGATAGTAATTGGTCGGTTACTAGGTTGAGTGCAAAATAATAAGGACTGACTATTTTGCCATAGACGATAAAAATCTTTTAAATATTATTCTTTTTTTTTTTTTGTAAGATAAATGTTCAAAAATATAACAACAGGTAGAAAAGATAATATTATTATAAATAGTATTCCTCACGTAAGGTGCCGTAGGTACCTACTATTATCATTCTGTGCTAACAATCAATAATGTATGTAGTAATCGATGACGAAACCAAAAAGATATAGGCTGATGATAAAAACAAAATTCCTTGAGGAACATAGGTATTTATGGTAATAATGTAATTTAGCAAATGCATAAAATACGCATAGGTACCTACCTATTTGTGCCTAAACTCGCAAGTCGCAACCCTATTGAGCTTGACCCATAGTAACCTTTTAATGTCGTTGGCGTCAGATAAACCAAAATAAACTCTCGGGCGTAACCATTCAGTACATTTTTGCTTGCGCACGGGAAGTTTAGGCTATTATACAAGTAGGTGGGCGGTACGGCTGCCAGTTAAAATGTACTTTATTCTCTCGTGTATAGATTTTACATTTGTTTGATTTTTTTTTTTGGAGTAGTCCTTCTGTACGTATAGTACTATTAATTTTTCTGTGGCATGGATGTTTCGGGAGGTTCCTGAGTCGTATGGGCAAGGAAGAAACGCCTAGGTGTCACCACTGCGAGGATCGCCCGGAGGACACGGTGGAGCATACGGTGCAGGACTGCCCCGCTTGGGCACCGCCCGCCGTGTCTTCATGCAGGCGATAGGCGGTGACCTCTCGCGCCCGGCATTGGTCGAGGCCATGCTGCGGGGCGAGACGGAATGGGAAGCGGTCGCCTCCTTCTGCGAAGCAGTAATGCTAGCAAAGGAGGAGCCGGAACGCGTGAGGGAGAGGACAGTGGCCACCTCACGACCTAGCCGCCACGGGAGACGCCCACGGCAACGGACGTCGCAAGACGATCTCCGGCCACCGTAGGCGCGGGACTGCGGGCGGCGAGTAATGGGTGACTCGCCGTCCGATCATGGACCATGCCCGGGTCGACGGCGCGTTGTGTACCACGCGCGCCTCAAAGAGCTGTCAGCAATCTGACGGGGCCCCCTAAGAGGGCCAGAGCCTGCCGGAGTCGCGGGATTGTCTCACTCGATAACCGTGACCTTGGTACATAAAGGTCTATTGAAGGAACACCGTGGATTTTAGTCAGTACAAGTCTGACAGTCCCTCCTGTCCCGCCCTGGGTGGGAGGACTCATTTGATGATTTTACCACGCAAAAAAAAAGGTATCCCAATATATCGAGAGATGCAGATCCATTCGTTTTCTGGCGAAATGACGTCATATAACTTGAAAAAAAATGAGCAGAAGTAGGTACTTTAGATTCCAAGTGAGTTCTGACGCATCTGAGAGACTATTTTCCAGCGCAGGTTGTTTTCAAATAGACTAGCAAAAGCACCTTTCTCCGAAAAAAATAAGAATAATTTGTTTTTTAAACAAAAATCTTATTAATGTTAATTTTAATTCCAAAAATTCATATATCTAATATCAACATATGTCACTACTTTTTTATATTAATAAAAAAAATTGACTCGTGATTTATTTAGTATATCTTAATTTTTTAATTTATAATAAGCGTATCGGTATCGGTATCGGTATCGCCGATATTTTTATAAGAATATCGGTATCGGTATCGTATCGGCGAAATGGCGTATCGATGCATCCCTAATAATTAATAAATCATGGCAATGAAATATTCATTAAGTATGAAAACTTCGGGCACGCCGCAATCGCGGCGGTAAGACCCCTCTTTGAGGAGTGGCTGGAAAGACGTCACGGCGTCCTGACTTACCGCATGACGCAGGTCCTCACCGGACACGGAAGTTTCGGGAGGTTCCTGTGTCTGATAAGGAGGGAAGAGACGCCCGGGTGTCACCACTGCGAAGATCGCCCGGAGGACACGGTGGAGCATACGGTGCAGGACTGCCCCGCTTGGGCAGAGCACCGCCGTGTCCTCTCGGCGGCGATAGGCGGAGACCTCTCGCGCCCGGCATTGGTCGAGGCCATGCTGCGGGGCGAGACGGAGTGGGAAGCGGTCGCCTCCTTCTGCGAAGCAGTTATGCTCGTGAAGGAGGAGGCGAGCCGCGAGAGAGAGAGGACAGCGTCCTCCCTCCGCCCCAGCCGCAGTGGTAGACGCCCACGGCGTCGGACGTCGCGGGACGATCTCCGGCCACCGTAGGCGCGGGCATGCGGGCGGCGAGTAAAGGGCAACTCGCCACCCGACCATGGACCATGCCCGGGTCGACGGCGCGTTGTGTTCCACGCGCGCCTCAAGGAGTGTCAGCATGATGACGGGGCCCCCCTCTAGAGGGCCAAAGCCTGCCGGGGTCGCGGGACTTATCTCATTACCGTGACCCCGGGACATAACGGGCTATTGAAGGACACCGTGGATTTTAGTCAGTACAAGTCTGACAGTCCCTCCCGCCCTGCCCGGGGTGGGAGGACTCATTTGATGATTTTACCACGCTAAAAAAAAAAAAAAAAAAAAAAAAAGTATGAAAACTTGTACTGAAATAAGTTCGTCGCAATTACATATTTAATTTACTACTTAGGTATCGCAAATTCTTCCCACCTAAACAAATACAATTTAAAATACAACGCAAATAATAGAGATCTACATATTATTTTGTCGGGTCAGAGCCCATTCGTCCACTGACATTCGCACCCTGTGCCCACTCGTCCCCTGGAACTTTTGAGGGGCCCATTCGTCCCCTGAAGAATATTTATTTTTATTCATTCTTCTAATATAAGTACATGTATATGTGTATACTGCAGCTTGGTAGTCCTGGTACAGTCGCGCAGAAAAGGGTAAAATAAAAAATTAATGTTAGCAAAACGGAATTAATATTAGAACGTTCATTATTTTTGTACATTAAAAAAACTTTTTGTAAAAAAAGGGAACCGAATTCAAAACCAAACACAAAAAAAAACTGTAAAATAGATTTAAAAAATCTAAAAACCCACGTTTTTAAATGTCCTAAAAAGAAGAAAATAACCCTACGGGGCTGAGAGAGGGGCCACTCAAAACGTGGGGGCGTATATTATTTAAGGGATTATTTATGGGATATATTTACATGACGTGAGATCGTAGGTGTAACTTGCAAAGATACGCCCCCACGTTTTGAGTGGCCCCTCTCTCAGCCCCGTAGGGTTATTTTCTTCTTTTTAGGACATTTAAAAACGTGGGTTTTTAGATTTTTTAAATCTATTAATTATTTTATTATTTTTATCATTGTTCATCGGGTTTGAAGCTACCCTGAAAATTTCAGCCTGCTAGCTTATCGGGAAGTGCCTCAAAGCCTGTCCGCCATCTTGGACGTCCGCCATATTGGATTAATAGCCTAGCCTACCATAAGCCACATGACATTTTTTTTCGTATTCCTGACAGCAAACCCTTTCATTTGATACCCATATCACGGGGGTGGATTTCAAACAGCCAGTCTACCATCTTGGACGTCCGCCATATTGGATTTAAGTCACGTGACTATTTTTTTCGTACTCCTGATAGCAAACCCTTTCATTTGATATCCATATCACAGGGGTGCATTTCAAATAGCCTGTCTGCCATCTTGGACGTCCGCCATATTAGATTTAAGTCCCGTGACTATTTTTTTCGTATTCCTGACAGCAAACCCTTTCATTTGATACCCATATCATGGGGGTGGGTTTCAAACAGCCAGTCCGCCATCTTGGGGAGGCCGCCATATTGGATTTGTTATGACGTTTCTTAGCTAGTCATGTATTGTCATCAGAACTCAAAGCGTGTACAAAATTTCAGCCTGCTAGCTTATCGGGAAGTGCCTCAAAATTGAGTTGCAAAAGTCCAACCGGAACGACAAACAAACAAGAAAAGTGAGTGTATAAAAACGTGGTAATAAAATAACTTTTCTTTCGGAAGTCGGTGGCTTTGTTTTTTATTTCATTGACTATGGCCACCGACTTCCGAAAGAAAAGTTATTTTACAGTTTCTTTGTGTTTGGTTTTGAAGTCGGTTCCCTTTTTTTCAAAAAAGTTTTTTATTTTTCCCTTTTTAGTTTAGATATTCAACAAAAATGTCCTTATAATCGTCGACTTTGAAAATCTACAATCCTAGTAAGCAAAAACGAATCCACGCGGGCAACGTCACGGGATATCTATTAGTGTTTTATACTAAAACCTTCTCCAGAATGTAATGAACACTTTGCTGAAAACCGCAACAAAATCCGTTCAGCCAAACAAACATACATACAGGTCGAACTGAGAACCTACTTTTTTTTTGAAGTCGGTTAACCCTCAATTCACCAGGTGAAAGAAACTAACGTAAAGTCCCACTTTGAGTCCCAGGGACTCACATATATTGTTTTATTTTTTCTATAAATAAAATAACTATCATTTCAAATGCTTTTTTTATTAACTTATTAACCATTTATTTAGTAATAAAATGAACACAATAAACTTAGCAAAACTCTTGAGATCATCTTAGAAATTATAGGAATTAAATTTATCAGCCTAAATGAAAATTCTTTTTTTTAAAGTCTCTTAAAACTGTCAAAAACTTCTGAAAAACAGTAGTAACTATCTTTTATATTTGCATAATAGACTAAAAAATAAAATAAAAATAACAAAAAAATATGCTTCTATATAAAAATAAAAATTGTGCAACGGGTTTTGAACAATACCTAAGAGCAGCGTTGACAAATATTTTTAGAGCAAGACAAACATATTGGCTTCATACATTTGCAGCAACAGTAAGCAGTCTTTGTTCTCTTTTTATAATGGCACAAATAGCAGTGTATCATCATCATCATCATCATCTAACATCTTCTTTGTTGTCACACCCAATTTCATCGTCGAGTTCTTGTTGAAGCCAATTGTGTGCCATTTTGTGATTCTACATCAATAAAAACATTGTGAGATTAATTAATTATCAATAATAAATAAAATCAAGTAATAATGGGCAAGAAATAAAGGCGGTGAAAACATAAATTACAAATAAAAATTATAACATAAAATACCAGCATGAATCCCAGGGACTCACTTGGCGTAATAACTCACCATATAAGAGCCGTACACGCACGTACGCTCCACCCCGCGTCGCCCGCGACGCTTCAGGAAGGTACTGTGATGGGAGGCAATGAAGTCGCGAAAACGAACGAAATATGGAGTTATGAAATTTGAATGTGAGTCCCTGGGACTCAGGTGGTGAATTAAGGGTTAAAAAGGGTGACAACGACTCCACATTGAGCTAAAATGAAACAGAATACAAGAACAAAATAACATCCATTAATATGATAAAATAATAATTGCGGATAAAAAATTGCTATACATATTTAGGAGTTAATAATTTAGTTTTGACTTTTTAGTCAAAATGTGACTGTAGTATTTCATCATTTTTTAATATAGTCATTTTTGTAAATATTTTACTACTAATTTTAGTTTTTAAATGTAGTATAGTAGTATATATAGGTTCTTTTTTTATTATAATTATATATAGGTAATACAATATCGTTAATTTGAAAAAAAAATATAAAAGTGTGAACCATAAAGTGAATTACCATCAATAATAATACTAATCATATTCCAGGATTCAAATGAGATAATTCGATTCAATTATATGTCAAAAATATTATTATTATAATATTAATAGTATTGTTTATTTCGTTAGGCGAACTTCATTTAATAAAAGACCAAAGACACATTGAACAGTCTCGTATTCGCAGTCACTTTCAAGAACCAATATGTCACCACCACCACCATAACATACAAACAAGACACCTTATCTATTATTTTTGTAACCCGTTTTTTTAACAAGCCATTCGGAAAGAGACAATTTTACATCGTAAGCCTATCGACAGTTTATATTATTATCATGACGGATTATCATTCATCATAGCTCTTTTTTCAATGATCTGTTATGATTTATTAAATTAATTCCGTTAATAAACTGTTCACAAGTGTACTATGTTAACCGTTTCTTATGTAAAATATAGCTAATTTTATCTCAGGGGACCAATAGGCACCTGAATAGGTGCCGAATCTTTAACTTATATTGTATATATATTAGAGGGGACGAATGGGTACCTTAAAAATAATATTTTTTATTAAAATATTAATTGGTCCCCTACCAGGAGACCAATGGGCACCTATATAGGGGCCGAATCCACAACTTTTATGCTGGGGTACGAATTTTAGTGGACGAATGGGCTCTGACCCATTTTGTCTATGGTCAACGTCTAAAGAGGCCACTAATTAAACATGGTACTTTACAATCAGTTGAAACTCTTAGATAAGTATTATGATTTTACATCATTCGATATCGTTATTCCACCGATTTTCTTTTTTTTTTGTTTGATTATCAGACTTAATTGACTAAAAACCACTTTTAAGCCTTATCATAGGATTTCCCAAGAATTTCTGTATTTTATTTACAGCATCCTTGCAGTATTTACAGCGTTTATTTTATGGAAAAATGAATAAGCGCTACTAGAGGCGCGTGAACGAGGAATTATTTTTTCCATCAAATTATTATCAAAGTTCCAGCTTACTTTACGTCACAAAAATAAGTCATGCTAGGGCTTGTTCCAGAGCCGCGGTGACATCTTAAGATACCCCAGCAGACATTAGGCCCTATCCGACCCCATACTGATTGACATCAAGCCAAAATTCACTGATTCTTCACCAAAATCATCTGTGATTATCATGTTTTTGTTTCACTACTTTTCTTGAGCTGTCCAATAGCTATAAGGGTCAAAATCGCGTACTCTTATCCTCCTGGGTAGGCCTTGAATTGGAACGTCCTTTGCTCGTTAAACTATTTGACAATGGCAATCGAAACAGCCCACTCATCCAAACTTCCACAATCATATTAAAAAAAATATGACATAATTCAACATACCCAAGACCGACACAGTTCTACCTCATCCATGCTTTAATTCACAAAACTTCACGAAGTTTTTAATTCACAAAACAAACATAACATGAGGTTCGTTACGCACGTCCGCTCGTGCCCAATTATTTCTGTTGACTGATAAAATTCGGGCTTATCGCGCTTGCGCATGTTCTAGGATAGTTTAAAAACGTATTAAACTATGACATTGTCAAATCACGGGTTTAACTTTTGGGCCAGTTCATTTTCTGTTTTTTTTTTACGTGATAAAATCGTCGAGTCCTCCCACCCACGGCAGGGCGGAGGGGACTGTCGGACTTATACTGACTAAAATCCACGGTGTCCTTCAATAGCCCTTTACGATCCGAGGCCATGGGTTACTCTCCGCGACCCCGGCAGGCTTTGGCCCTCTAAGGGGCCCCCAGGGGCCCCGTCATTTTGCTGACAGCAGATTAAAAAAATAGTAGACGTTAAAATCTAGCACACATTTTTTTTAAATGAACTAGGAAAATCCGCCTTAGATTTGTGTCGCCTATTACACTTGATCGATTAAGTTGTCGCTGAATATCAATAAACCATGTGACGACACTTTGAGTATGTTGAATGTAGATAAGAGTAAACATTAATTAAGTAAACCTGTTAATTTTAACATGTTTTTTTTTATTATTATCGACTTGTCGTTGTTTTGGAACAGTGACGCAGCCTAGTCTTACTCAATCTCGTTAAAGGAAATTTAATTTTCTATGGAATAATTATTTCCATTCGATGAAGAAACTAATATTTCCATCTGGAGTTGGAGTTCATGGAGTTTCTTGCCCATTATTCTCCATAGAGATCTACTCGTTGGAATGGGCACCTACAGTACCTACTTTCACAGTTTTTATATCTTGTGACTGGGACTGTAACACCATAACTATTTTTAAACTATTTTATTTTACTTTTGTCTTTTTACAATTCAAAATTGCCTTGAAATAAATGATTTGATTTTTTTCTTTACTGTAGGTATTTTACAAAAAAAAATATTTTAGTTTCTGCCTCATTAGTCTCGTGATCGCAAGCGCAGCTGCTGATCGCGTAATAACTAGTGTAGATTCGATTCCCGGTTTATTTCAATCAGATTTTTGACAATAGGCTCGCAGTTTACATCGGACTACTTAACTGACACATGAGTTTATTATTAGGTACACTTCTGGCTAACCCTTCGGATATTACAGGTGTGATGTCCTACTAATATTATAAATGCGAAAGTTTGTGAGGATGGATGTATGTTTGTTCCTCTTTCACGTAAAAACTACTGAATGGATTTGGTTGAAATTCGGTACATAGATAGTTTATAACCTGGATTAACACATAGGCACAGTATAATTATCTTACAGTACTCCAACTTCATATAAACGGACGAAACGCGAGCTATACCTACGCGCCTCGATGTCGCGGTGCGCTCGGGGCGCAGACAGTCACGGCTGTACCGCAGTGACGAACGGACGGTGTGTTGTTTTTTTAACAATAACCGCGCGATTTTTTACTAAAAATCAGTTCAAGGACTTATTTAATATGACGAGTAGGAAATATTGTGCTGTTTTTGGTTGTATGAATTAGTCAGTAACGCATCCAGACACATTTTTTTTTAAATTACCTGGAATCTCTAAAAGGTAAGACTATAAAATAATTTTTCATTACTCATACTCTGAAAGTAGGTCATTACATGTCTGATTAGCCGTTTGAAAGTTATCCATTGCCGCCCTAGGGAAAATCGCTTTCAACTGACAGCTGCCATATTTAAGAAAAAAAAACTAGTTCTATTTTGACATTTCTATTGAACCATGTTCAAAATTTTTATACAGCCACGAAATTAAAGAGCAAAAAAAATTATATAACATAAAGTTAAGTATTAAGAATATAAATAATAACTTTAAAATAATTTAGTTTCAACTATTTCTCTAAAATATCACAGTTTTCGACAAAATCTTTGCCATTTTTTAAATAATGAACATGAAAAATCCTGGCTGTATAGCTGGACGACCACAGTGACCACAGCACAAAAATTAAAAAAAAAAACAAGCAGCAAAGTGACAATCCGATCTACACTCATTTTTTCTTTAGCTAAAATTTATGTTGTTAATTTTACTTTTTTTCCTCGTATTCGTAATGAAAAGCACAGTGTTTACCTCGGGTAAATTACTTATTTAGTCCCTCGAACTATTAGCGCCCTCACTACGTTCGGGCGCCAAACCCCGTCTCGGGACGTAAATAAGTAATTTTCACGCCTTGGATAACAATGTACTATTACTTACTAGTAGGTAGGTACATAATGTGTGTCTTTTCAATGGATAAGTACTCGTATTTCGTTATATCTCACGAAAAAAAAAGGTGTTTGGATTAATAAATAAAGTGAATAGAGTAAAGTTATTGAGACGAGTGAAATAGGTAGATATAGGCGGTTCTGAATGAATCATGATACGGTAGGTACTTACGCTTGTGTTAAAACTTCGATGCATGTGTATTTTGTTAGTTTGTGTAGGTAAAGAAAAGACGTGGTGTAACGGTGGGGTGGGATTGTCGGCGGGCACGGAAATGAAGCTCACTGGTAAGTGGTACGATGTACTATCAACGTATATCCAGTGTACTACACAAACTAACATCACATGAATATTAATCTAGGAACTTAGATTACAGTATATTATTATCTAGGGCTCGCGTGTTCTCCACCTTGTTCCATGTTCCCCAAAACAATTTTTAATTAAGCTTTATATTAGAATGCGGATTTATTATACATTAAAATTTAATAATAAAGCATTTCGTACGACTCAGTCGAGGCACAAATATTTTTCAGTCGCTTTATAAGCCCGATTTGTTTTTCAAACAAAAACATGTTTTTTAAAATTAAATCTACCAATAAAAAAAAACACCCATTTTTATTGAACACTTCCTATACAAAGTACTTATTTGCGGGCATGCGGGCGGCGAGTAAAGGACAACTCGCTGTCTGACCATGGACCATGCCCGGGTCGACGGCGCGTTGTGTTCCACGCGCGCCTCAAAGAGCGTCAGCATAATGACGGGGCCCCCCTCTAAAGGGCCAAAGCCTGCCGGGGTCGCGGGACTTATCTCGTTACCGTGACCCCGGAACATAAAGGGCTTTTTAAAGACACCGTGGATTTTAGTCAGTACAAGTCTGCCAGTCCCTCCCGCCCTGCCCGGGGTGGGAGGACTCATTTGATGATTTTACCACGCTAAAAAAAGTATTTTATTTGTTTATATGTATAAAAAAAGTATATTTATAATCACAAAACTAAATAGAAACAGAAAGTAGGCAAATGTAATTATAACGCTGGAGACGGGCAGCCCTAACGCATGTTTACGTACCGCGCGGCTGTAGGTATTTAATCCTATCATGCGGCTCAGTTAAGCGCATCACACACGGCTAAGATACGATAATATTTTATCTTAAGATGTTATATTAATATATCTTAGGCCATCACAGACGACGAAGATACGATACTGTAATATTTTATCTTAAGATGTTATCTTACGATATATTTTCTATCGTAAGATGGTATCTTACGATATATTTTCTATCTTAAGATGGTATCTTACGATATTCGTCGCGATCGCACGGTCGTGTCCTTTGTTGAACGAATAAATACAGGGTGTTTTAACTATGTCTCATGCTTGCCTGCTAGATTTACTGGATAGCTCTACGGATGACGATTCCGATTTTGAATTCGATTTGCACATGGTTCTGGCACACTCCAGAAGAAGATCAATTTGGGTCGAAACTCACATTAAAAATAGGAAAGATCGTGGGCAATTCAACATTTTTGACGATCTTTCAGAAAAAAAGTTCCATGAGTATTTTAAAATGTCAAGAGAAGAGTTCGACGCACTTCACAGTTTAGTTCAAAGAGATTTTGAGAAACAAAATACAAACATGCGACAATGTAAAATCAATTATAGACAGTCCTAAGCCTGAAAAGTATGAAGGAAAGTTCATTGGTTTTTTAGGGTTCCGTAGCCAAATGGCAAAAACGGAACCCTTATAGATTCGTCATGTCTGTCTGTCCGTCCGTATGTCACAGCCACTTTTTGTCGAAAGTAAGAGCTATCCTGTTGAAACTTGGTAGGTAGATGTATTATGTGAACCGCATTAGGATTTTCACACAAAAATAAAAAAAAACCGGCCAAGTGCGAGTTGGACTCGCCCATGAAGGTTTCCGTAGTAGCAAGCATAGATTAAGGTTATAATTATATTGAGATAAGTAAGTAATATATATGTTATAGTCAAAGTCCGATACACAGTCTCTTCGCGGAAGGACTGGTTTATCCTAGGTTTGGCCAAAGCCATCAGGCAATCCCCGAAATACATTTCAATTTCGCCCTTTGCCTGAAGTATTTTTAGTCAAACCCAGGAGCTCCTAACTTTTCAGTCAAACGTCGAAAGTAAATTATTCTGTTTCGGTTTTGGCCTAGTCAATCCTAGAAGCGACTGCAAAACTCGGTCAAACGTTGATCTGAACATGTTTAAACAGGTTCATAATGTCTCTCGCGGTGTTCCGACCGATTGTTTTGTCATTTCATGTTCGTTCATTGAGCGTGCGGGCGTGTAATTGTGTAAAATTGAAGATGAGTGAATCAAACGGTGTTGTTGTTACTAAAAACGTGGATAAAGAAGCTTTAAAAGTAAAGTTTAAAGAGAAAAATTCTAATTTGAATAAAAATAAGTGTTCATTTCACATAAAAAACAAACAGTTGTATGAGCAGATTATCAGTGAGGTAGAATCCGCTAAAGTAGCTGAAAAGAAAACGTCTTTGCAGTATCGCCGTCTCAAACGCTACGACGTTGTTTGTTTTGGGGACGAAAAAAAATTGATTAAGCCATTGTCAGATACAAAAAATATACAATACTACGTTACGGATGACGAGTTATTCGATGTGATTGAATGTGCTCATCAGGAATGTGGTCATGGTGGTAGAGATCTCACATTGAAAGCTTTAAATAAAAAGTATGCAAATGTCACAAAAGAGTGCGTAAACTATTACTTGTAAACTGTAACCTTACCTATTCCCAGCTTTGACAGAGCCAAAGGAGATGCTCGAAATGTTTTGGGTATCATACAAGATAAAACAGATGATGGTTTATACAGAGTAGGCACGAAACACGGGACAATAAACACACTTTTTTCGAGGAATCAAATAAAAGAATGCAAAGAAAAATTTCTTAAGATCGAAGATGTGCCTGACATTCGGCTGTCTCTTAGAGAAATCAGTGCAAAGGATTCAAAATTTGGTGGCCAAGGCTTTATAAAATGCCACTGCAATAAAAAATGCTCTTCAAAATTATGCAAATGTAAAAGATCTAATGTATTGTGCAATTCTAAATGTCATAATGCCTCACCATGCCAGAATAAAGATTAATTTTTCATTTTAATTACCTAACAAATTATTAAAACAATAAACATCAAAATTTTAAAAATGTTATTTTTTTATACCTAATCTTACAAACTAACCTCCGTATATTCCAAAGCATTTATTTATTTATTTTATACTTTATTGCACATCGTACAAAAGGCGGGCCTAATGCCACACGGCATTCTCTCAAAGCATCTCAAATATAAAAGTGAAAATCACGTAAGCTGACCAATCAGGTGTCAGAACTGGCAGAGTTAAGCGGTTCTTAAGACTTGAAAGCTGCTTAAATGATAAAATGCTTCCAAATATACGAAGATAAGACACCTATATCGGAGTTTGACTCGTCAAACCCCGATTTAATAAAATTGTGTTTTGACGTTTGCCTGACCAAATTAGTCTCTCCCAGGTTTGACGAAAATTGTTTAGTCAAAGGCCGAAAATTTACATTTGTTTGGGCTTTGACTAAGTCATTCAGTCTGACCTGAGGATTGACCAGTCCAACCTAGGAGCGCCGGAGCTTCGGAGTTTGCCTATAACATATACAAACAATAAAAATAACTTTGTTTTTCATAGTGTTTGTATGAATGGCAAAGTTATATTTGCGGTTTTTGAAAATGTACTATATCTCAAAAACTGCTAACTGCATCTTATCCAAACCAATTTTCGTTGGAAGTTTTTGTTGAGATCTACATTACATATTTTTTTTTAGTTTTATCATTCTCATGCTGCCCCCCATACTTAGAATTGAAACTCAACATTTTTTTTTCACCAAACCCATACGTGTGTTATCTATGGATAGATCTTTAAAATTATATTGAGGTTACTAATATCATTTTCTTCTAAACTGAACAGTGTGCACGAGAGACACTTCCAAAGTGGTAAAATGTGTGTCTTCCCTCCCCCTGTAACTTCTAAAATAACAAAATGATAAAACTAAAAAAAATATATAATGTAGACCTCAACAAAAACTTCCAACGAAAATTGGTTTGGATGAGATACAGTTAGCAGTTTTTAAGATATAGTACATTTTCAAAAACCGCAAATATAACTTTGCCATTCATACAAGCACTATGAAAAACAAAGTTATTTTTATTGTTTGTGTATATCACTTACTAATCTCAATATAATTATATCCCTAATCTATGCTTGCTACTACGGAACCCTTCATGGGCGAGTCCAACTCGCACTTGGCCGGTTTTTTTACTGCTCCATTTTATCGTAATGAATTCATAAACGCGATGTAATATTCTTAATTTCTTGGACCTATAGCATGCAACTACAGCAAACAGTTACTGCGCTTGCTTTATTCGCACCTACCTAGTGAACCTACGCATATAAAATAGCATGCTATAAAATAGCAAGTAAAATGTCATTTAGCAAGTTATTGCCATATAGCAACTTTGAACACTACTATTTCGTACCAACGAAGTTAACAACACCCCGTATTTGCATCTGATGTTATCTTACGATATATTTTATATCTTAAGATGTTATCTTACGATATATTTTGTATCTTAAGATGTCATCTTACGATATATTTTATATCTTACGATATATTTTCTATCTTAAGATGGTATCTTACGATATATTTTCTATCTTAAGATGTTATCTTACGATATATTTTACATCTTAAGATACGAATATCGCTCTCTATCTTACGATACGAAAATATGAAAGATATCGTATCTTCGTCGTGTGTGACGGTCCATTGAATAGTATGGCGAGCGATATGGTATCTTAAGATAAAATATTATCGTATCTTAGCCGTGTGTGATGCGCTTTACGCTCATGCCATGTTCTCTTAGAACATTGCAGCCTGCTTGAAACTTTTGTACGGAAACTAGCTCCATCTATCCCTTATGGTGAAAACTGTTTAGCCGTTTTACCCGTTGGGTTACCACTTTATAACTGTGTTATGAATTAATCAAAAATATTAATATAAATAAAAATATTTATGTTGCTAAAACGTATTTATTTAATTTACACTAGTTTAATTCAGTAAATAGAAAAAGTAAAACAACGAATTCAATCAACATTGCAAAAACGTTTTGTGTCCTAGTAGAAAGGTGACTCAAAGGTCTAGTTACCAGGCCATAAAATTCCAAAAAAAACGACTTAACATGTCATAGAAAATTGATAATAGGTTATTTTGATTTCGATATTTCAGATGATATTGAAAAACGTTTTGCCCTGGATTTCGACTTCTAGTTGAGCCGTTGACCCTGGATTTCCACTTCGAGTTGAGCTGATGCTCGTCCGTTTTGGCGTGAGGTGTTCACAGTCAAGTGCTATTGTTTTGTGAGATTGGACTCTGTGTGAGAAATTGACTATTTTGGTTTGAGATAGGACTCGGTAGTTATTGATAAGTGTGAGAAATTGACTCTTGTTTGAGATAGGACTCGTGTCAGTGTTGTGAGAAATTGACTCTTCTATATTTCATAATTTTCTGGTCAACTTAACACATACAATGTCTTTCATGTCTTCTTGTGTGCCTGGCTACTACAGAAGACGGTTGGTATACATCATATAATATTATTACTTATGTTGTTGTTTATTTTACATGAATTAAGCTCAGTCAAAAGTAATTAATCATTAAAATTCCAGGTGTGCTGCACAAATTTCCAAACCCAAATATTGAAAGAGAACGCTTCCAGAGATGGGTTCAAAGTGTTAGAGATACCATCAAAGAGTTTGATGAAATCTTCATTTATAACAACCAAAGAGTATGCCGAAGATGCTTTGAAGCAGTCTTCCACTACCCAAAGAACAGATTAAGTAAATTTGATAAAGATAAAGTGAATTTTGACAAACATACCAATAAAATCAGACAATAATGTTCTCTCAACTTGTGAGAATACCTAATAATAGTTATTTTTTTTGTATTTGGCCCAGGCCTGCACAATTAAGGATATTAATAGGATAGTAGCAAGCGAGATTTGCATTAATTTAATACCTACTACTTGTTATGTATTTACTTAGACAATTCATTGTAAACTTATTGTCGTCTAATTTCTAAAATAAAAATAAGTGTAGAAGTAATTTACAACGTTTTTTATTACAGACAGCAAAATCGATTAATCGTCTCTTTCCTGTAAATAGTTTTTGACAAAACTTTTAGAGAGTTATGTCAAAATCTATTTATAGGAAAGAGTCGATATTTTACTAAGGGCTGATTTTTCAATAGTCAGATAACTTTTATCTGAGGAATAAAAATACCGGTTTGACATTATTTTCTATAGATAAGCTGTCAAACCGCCATTTTTATTCCTCAGATAAAAGTTATCTGACTATTGAAAAATCAGCCCTTATCAGAATAAAATTAAAGCGGCCTGTAGCTATATGTATACGTAGCTATAGTTATCAGGGTTCGAAGGATATATATCAATTGATATATATCATGATATATATCCGATATATATCCGATATATATCAAACGATTTTTTGTGATATATATCAAAAAATAATAAATGGATTTTTACTATATTGTATTTAAGTACTTTTACCGACGCGCTGCGAATATTCGTCGTTTTTTCCGTCTTCAGACCGTCAAGTTCGAATTTACCAAGTAGGTACTGCGATCAATAATAATAATGCAACGAAAAAGAGCCAAAATAATTTTCAATTCTATCATTTGTAAACATACTCCTTAAAAGTGAAGTGGATTTTTAAGATATTTTAATTTTGTTTCCATAATATCTAATATATAAAATTCTCGTGTCACAGTTTTCGTTGCCATACTCCTCCGAAACGGCTTGACCGGTTTTGATGAAATTTTTTGTGCTTATCCGGTATCTATGAGAATCGGCCAACATCTATTTTTCATCCCCCTAAATGTTAGGGGTAGTCCACACCTAATTTTTTTTTAAATTATTTATATGGCAAAACAACGTTTGCCAGGTCAGCTAGTTATAATATATGACTTTGTTTTCTGAGAAAAATATGTTTTTTTGTTGATTTTTGTGAATTATAAGATTTTATGTTTATTTTGTTTGTACTGATTTTAATTGATTTGTTAAAATAAAAACATAAATAAAAACTAAAAATATGTGGTTTTTATAATATAATAATAATTCATAATAAATTGTCATGTTTCTGTGCAAATCGTATAGTAAATAAGATAATAAAATGACAGTCTTAAGAAATGGATATAAATATCGGATATATATCCGATTTTGGATATATATCGGATATATATCTTAGATATCCGATATTTTGATATTTATTATAAATATCGGATATTTTCGAACCCTGATAGTTATGGATTTAGTTCATCACCACCGCGGATAGATGGCGTTGCTTGTATGATGACGAAATCACGGTCGAGAGTACCGTCTATCTCATTATATATATTGTAGTCTTTGGTTACGCTACTGTATGATAATATTACCGTGACATAGGATAGTTTTTATCCCTATTTTATGTTCCTACGGGATGATTTTTGAGTTTTAGCAGGTGAAATCGCTGGCAACAGCTAGTTATGTATAATTTATCGTTCTAGATTTTCTAGAACATCTGTTTCTAACCTAGTTTCTAGTAAGTTTCTAGGCACTTTAAATCGAATGTGTTTTTCTTTAAACAGCTGGATTCGCTACAATAAACCTCAAGATTTTCTTTGATAACATTCGAGTACGATAACAAATCAATTTTTAACGCATTATTACTATTAGACATTAGTAGCGCTATATTAAATGTCAATGCGTATTCTACGTCGATTGATTTAAAACTTACGTAATGCATAGTAGGTAAGGAAAATATTTTCTTGTGGATTTCCGTGTTTTGCAACTATTTATGTGTGATGTGAATTTTTCTGTAATTTTTTAAATATTTGTTTAAAGAACTACTTATTTAATTACTAGATCTCTTTATCATGATAATTATGAAAAAAAAAACTTTTGATAATTCTAAATTTGTTAAAAGAGATCTAGTCAATAATCAGCATGAATAGGTAATTCTAATGATAATTCTTCTTCTTCCTGCCCTTATCCCATTCTACTTGTGGTCGGCGCAACACGTTTTCTTCTTCCATTCTCCCCTATCAGACGTCACAGTATCATTTACTCCTTTTTCTTTCATATCATTCCTTAGAGAATCCATCCATCTTTTCTTTGGCCTTCCTCGTCCTCTCCATCCATCAACATTCATACTCATCACTTTCTTAGTCACATGGGTGTCATCCCTCCTCATCACATGTCCATACCAAGATAGACGATTCCCTTATTCTAATGATAATTATCAAAGAAAAAATGTTCTGTTGATAATTCTTAATTATCAATACAATTATGAATTATTAATTCACCCTGATAATTAAAACTATCAGCCGAACATCCTACTTGATTTATTTTTAATCGGAAATGCATACAAATCTCTTTGAACCTTCACCAGATAACGATAAAGGGACCCAGTGACCTCATTATTCATAATTAAATGCAATTCGCGGGACTTCAAACAGTCTACTTCTACCGCCTGTAGAACAACAGCAAAATTATTTAGGTACCTACTTATAACAAAATTAAAACCATCAAATACCCGTCATTGTAAAGGGCCAAAGCCTGCCGGGGTCGCGGGACTTATCTCATTACCGTGACCCCGGAACATAAAGGGCTATTGAAGGACACCGTGGATTTTAGTCAGTACAAGTCTGACAGTCCCTCCCGTCCTGCCCGGGGTGGGAGGACCGGAGGACTCATTTGATGATTTTACCACGCAAAAAAAAAAGGCCTGTCATTTCCGAAATCTTAATCCCGCAATAAGTATTGCTGACTCCGATTATCAAATAGGTGCGTCCACATAGAGCGAGCAGCCTCGCGAGGCATTTGCTTCGCGCGGCAAATGCCTTGCGAAGATGCTTGCTCTGTTTGGACGCGCAATTGTTTCTCGACGGAGGCACGAAACAATACGACACTGGATGGCTCGGGCGCACCTAATAGGTGCGTCCACACAGAACGAGCAGCCTCGCGAGGCATTTGCTGCGCGAAGCAGCTCGGTTAGTGTGGACATGACATGTCTCGGCCGAGGAAAGTGCGCGCGCTGCTGCGGGCGATCGACCGAGCGCCCGAGCCCCGTGCCCGAGCCATCCAGTGTCTGCTTTTGTTTTGCTCGCGTAGGATATTGTTTCGTGCCTCGGTCGAGAAACAATTGCGCGTCCAAAATGCCTCGCGAGGCTACTCGCTCTGTGTGTAGTTGGACGCATCTAATGGAAAATTTTATAAACTGAGGGACAAGTTAGAATTTTTCAGTTATATAGCCAATACTTGCAAGTTGACTGTACTTTTTATTACGTTACGTCATAATTATCTGTTTATAGTTAATCAATGAAGGTCTTAATGACAACTAAACGACGACAAAAGGATGCCATAACATTCTGATATTTTTTATGTCTTTATTATCACGAAAAAGCGATTAACTGACTTACGTTCTTCAAGTAATTGACATTTTACTAAATAAAACCTTTTCTACGTAAAATATACGCATAGTGCAACGCGTTGAAAAACAAATAAAAAAACGGAAAAATAAAGTAGCAGATGTTCAAGTAGCAGATGAACAGTATTACCTACACGTGCCAATGTCATTCGATTTCCCGCGCATAATTTTACCACAGACTATAGAAAATTACTTATTAGCATTCATTATTCCAACGTTTTATGAAGGGTTATCATAATTTGTTCCAAATTATTATGATGACCCTAGATTTATTTCTACTGATTGCAGTTTTAGGCTTCGGGGTCACCTGACTTGCAAACTATTTTTACTGTCGGTGCGCAAGGGCCCCAGTTCTTTCTGGGTGAACTCAGTCCATCTTAGTCACATTTTCTCTATTTGGCCAAGACTCCAAGAACAAATCACTGGCTTATTTTGTACTTAGTGGTTTTAATAAATAAATTTTTACTTACTTACTTTAATTTTTTATTTTTGAACCGACTTCAAAAAAGGAGGTTATCAATTCGACTGTATTTTTTTTATGTTTGTTACCTCATAACTTGCGACTGGGTGAACCGATTTTGATGATTCTTTTTGTATTTGAAAGCTGGTGCTTCCCGTGTGGTCCCATAGTCACCATTTCTGATGATTGGATCCTGGAGAAATCGAGGGCAACCCTCAAATTTTAAAGGCCCACATATCGTTTTTCGCAAATATTATGAAGTAATTTAAGTACTTACGTATGGTAATCATCATCTCATGTAGCTGAGCTGATGATGGAAGGTACAACTCCTTAACAGTAAGGAGTAGGTATCGACTGATTTAGTAATTTTTTTTTTCATTAAGTATTTCAAAGCACTTCTATTTAATAAAGGTCTGGAGTATATCTGATGATGGAGCCGAGAGACAGTCGAGGGAACTCCTCAACGATTCACAGCGGCTATCTTGTGTTTGAGCTTGATTAATTTGTATTGATAAGAACTTTACACCTAGATGAGTTGTAAGTGTTATTAGGGGTCTGATGACGAAGACGAAGGACAGTTCAGGGAATTCTTCAACGGTTTACAGTAGCTACCTTGTGTTTGGACTTAATTCATTTATATTGATGAGAACTTTACACCTAGATGGGTTGTAACTGTCATTAGGGTTCTGATGATGAAGACGAAGAACAGTTCAGGGAACTCCTCAACGGTTTATAGCAGCTATCTTGTATTTGGACTTAATTCATTTATACTAATGAAAACTTTGCACCCATATGGGTTATTGTTCGATGCAGTATACCTGCCATTTGGTCCCATAAAAAAAAAACATTTATTTTGGTGTTCTTCCTTATTGTGTACATGGGCGATGTTATAACCGGTGCTACGGATAATAAAATTGTAGTGCATTATGTAAAAAAAATACGTATTTGACAAGAATTTGGGTTGAATATTTAAACTAAAAAGGGTAAAATAAAAAAGTAAAAAAAATGTAACCGACTTCTCCAAAAAACAATCACGAAAAACGAAAAAGGGTAAAATAACCTACCAAATAACTTTTCTTTCGGAAGTCGGTGGCAAAAAGTAAATGAAATAAAAAAGCAAAGCCACCGACTTAAAATGCTTAAAGACTTAGTGTAATGATTTCCGTGGTATTTATTTAGTAACCGAAGGTTCAGTAAAGCTTTATTATTACACTTTGACATTGAATTAAAAAAAAAGTAACTACCTAATATGTTTGCTTAACTGCTATTCATATTTTATAAAAACACACATGTTATGAAAAAAAAACAGTTGTTCTGATGCTTATAAAATTGTTTGTCTATTTGAGTTGATCGTGGTACAGTAAATTGACATCAACATAGTGCGCAGTTGTAGTAAGTACGTTTGTATCTACATAGATAGACCTATTATTATTATGATTGGATAACAAACACACTAAGGTTGGCAGTATTGAATGGATTTAAATAAACTACGAGTAGGTACGTGTCTTAAGTATTATTTGAATTATGAATTTACGATGCTAAAAATAAGCAGAAACTCAAACATAACACACAGATATGGACTAAAGTAGTACTCAAACGTCATGTCAAAGCCAATTTTGCCATATGACAGCTGTCAAATTTCAATAAAATCACATAGCATTTTCAAATTACACGTGCTATTTCAACATTAAAAATAAAAATACTGTTGAAAAACCGATAAAACACCGGATATCAATATCTTAATTTATTACAAATTTTCGCAATCATTTTGTTTGGGAACTAAAGACCCCAATGGCATTTGACGGGAAAAAATTCAGCCGTCAAGCACTGACTTCTGAATGAATTTCATAGTTTTGTGATTTTTTTGGACTTGGTACTTAATTATATTTTTCAAAAGGTGTATTTTGATGGAATTCATCACAGATTCTGAACAAAACAATTAGTTAAAGTACAAATGACGATCAGTCACACAGTATACACCAATTTTTATTTTTAACAACAAGACAAACAATGGGGATGGCAACTGAGGAACTAATGGCGCTTGCATAGCTTGTTCCAAGCATCGTCATTGGCTCAAATCTTATAGGTACCGTACTTCAAAATAGTACTACCTCATTGGTCGGATTAGGACTTACCCTATGGTGGCGCCATCTTCAATTAGCTTTGACCGGCCTTCCCCATTGTCGTGCCTAAATGTAGATACTAACAGATAAAATTATGTATGTATGTTAAGTACAGTGTATTGTAGACAACAGACATCGCACTGATTATATCAATCTCTCTAAATGGCTGATAATAAGGGTCATAATAATTGCGAGGCATCAGCAATTTTGATAAGCTCACGATAGCATTAGATAACACCTAACCTGTCGATTTGATAAACAATAAAGTAAATTACATAAACAGTTATCGACAAATAACTTTAATATATTCTTCGTATGTTAAATTCTTGTTAAGGGAACCATTTTTTTAGTGGAAATCATCAAATTAGGTTCCTTCTCTCGCTGTGGGCGACTAAACCCACCCTTTTTAGTCATTGCCCTTTGTAATAAAGGGCCGCGGTAACTTTCTTAAATTATTTCCGCAACAGTCTCAGATATTAAAGGCACATAGATCGCATGTTTTTAAAATTTAAAACGCAACATCAAATAAGTTTCTAGAATTTTTAAATTTCCAAGAGCTTCTCGACTGTTCTAGCTAATTACTCTACATTAGGTTTTTTTTCTCAAATAAACGTTCCTTTATATCTTACTTTATTTTTATAAGTTACCTATTTATTTCTACCCTTAACGATTCATGCAAAAATAGGTATGTAGCCTAGAAATTATTACCATTATTATCAAAATCGACAAATTAATTTATCTATTAAATTAAAATACTCCATTATAATACCCTAAACTAATATTTTTTAATTGATGAGGGAGGCCTATGTTCAGCAAAAAAATATTAATTTAATAATGTAAAATTTCAAGATATAAAAATAATGTGTTACCTAAATTATTTTTGTCAACCCTAGTTTCGTAATAGTATTCACACTAGTTCTGACTTATTTAAATGACATTGCAGCAACATACTAGACTACACATATTTTCAAGTCCGAGGCCATTATAATGGCCTACTTATATCATAAATATTATTTTTAATAGGGTATTCAAAAAAGGTGCAAAAAATTATTTAATTTCAAAATATTTTTTTAACTAAAATAATAATAGAAAACAAGCAAATGTACCTGATTACTTATTCCTATATTTTTTATATTATTATCTATTTAAAATATTTTTAGGTACTTTCGCAAACCACGTAACATCATAGACCAATAGTACTCTGAAATTCTTGAATAAAAAAAAAAATACAAGTTCTATGATCTGACATGCAGGTCACACATCCAATGAGTTAATGAGAGTCAACAGAACACACTTATTCACAACCGCATTATCAATTAGTTACCCAATGACCGCAAAAGAAGACTAGAGGGCAAGGAAGACAATATTAAAATTTATAAAACAAGCATGTTAAACCAACCTTGCTGAGAATATCCATTTCAGTAATTAATTCCCCTTTGTTATTAAAAAAATACAAAAAACAAACACAAACACTATGGCACGTTCGTAATTCAAAAGATTTGAGCGGGAGACGATACGCGTTCTCGCTCAGAACGCAATGGCCGACTACAGACGGTTATGATTGTGACAAATAATATATAAGTAGTTGATAAGTTATCATTGTGAATGCGCCTGAACCACTATTAACTCAGATGATTTGAAATATTGTCTACAAGTGGCCATGTTCATAATTGATAGTGATAATACCTATTTCATAATGATATATCCAATTTATAATCGACAAATTACGGAAAAGGTTGAAGATACACTTGAAATTGTTTACACATAGATAAATAATATTATTTATGTACAAACCTGCAGCAAAACCTCAAACAAGTAATAAGTATTTCAACCTTGGACCTTGTCCATTAGATTGGCGTGATGTGCAAAAATATAATAAATCAGAAAAAGGAGTATTTACTAAAACTAAGCACAACAGTTTGAGACTTTAATCCAATTTTGGATAATTTTCGCATCATTACTTAACTGAATACAAGGCACGTCATATACAGGGTGTAAGAAGACACTTAACGAAGCCGAAAACCACGTATTCTACCCATTATTTGTATCATTTTTTCTTTTAGACCATACCTGGGACTCCACGGGTTCTCGAGATATTGAAGGTCAAAGTTGCATTTTTTTAAAACTTTTTTTTACGAAATCGAATTCTAAGTATTATTAAAAAAACTTTTTCTTAACAAACATTACCTGAATTTTCGATTTTTCTAAATAAATTACGCATTTGAAGTTACGAACAGTAATGTACGTAAGAACTAAATGCAGAAACGCACGGCTTATGTTAGTGTGTGTTTGATTTACTTTCGATGGTCGATGACCCTCTTCTCTAGACTGGGATTTTCAACTTATTTTTTTTTTGATACTTAAAAATAAAAGTCGGTTCCCAGCGATAATTTTAGCGTAAAGCTACTTCGTTAGATGTACAGTATGCGTAGTTAACGGCTTTGTGATGTGTCTTCTTTCACCCTGTATATATCCTCTGTGTAAAGAGCTGTATTTATGATGTTACAACAAACAATGTACGTCGACAATATTGATTTTGTAAAAAATAGCATGCTGCGGTAAAGCGAGGCGTTAATTAAATAATAAAACATGTCTATTTTGAAACGGTTAAATTGTAATGTTTTTCCGAATATAGATTGGTTTCGTTAACTAACTTTGCAGAGAGGAAGCTTGTATCTCAGCATTGGGAACGTTATAATCTGATCATTTTTAGGGTTCCGTAGCCAAATGGCAAAAACGGAACCCTTATAGATTCCAGGCGCGGTCGCAGCCTGAAATTTTGGAGGGGATCACTCACTATACTTTTTTTTTTTTTTTTTTTTTTTTAGGGTGGCAAAATCATCAAATGAGTCCTCCCGCCCTGGGTGGGGTGGAAGGGACTGTCAGACTCTTACTGACTAAAATCCACCCGTGTTCCTTCGGATGCCCTTTACGTTCCGGGGCCACGGTATCCTGGATTAAGAAAAAATCCGCGACCCCGGCAGGCATTTGGCCCCATAAGGGGCCCCGTCGGTGACGCGTGAAACACGACGCGCCACCGACCTTGGCTTGGTACCTGGTCGGACGGCGAGCTTACCCATTACTCACCGTCCGCAAGCCCGCTCCGCCGCTGTGCCCTCTGCTATTCAGAGGGACACGCGTTGGAGCGTCCACCCGACAGGCTATTTGCATACGGGCAAAGAGACCCCTTAGGCACACAGTGCCTAAGGAAGAGTTTTTGCCCGCATCCCAGGGTGCACCGGCCCGAAAAACTGGTCTTCCCCGGACGTATCCGAGAGGGAACTCCAGTCCACGGACGCACGTGGAGGTTTCCTGTCTTAGCACCCCATCACTCACTATACTAATAAAAAATAGGTATCTGGATTAGAATAAACATAATTATTGCACAAGACATAAGTAGTTCATAAAAACACCACTAGATATCAGCAAACTATACAGGGTGTAAGAGACATCGACGTACAAACGGATACCATGGGTCCAGTAGGTACATGATTCTGGTTCGTCGGTTTTTTCCTATTTTTTTTTATTTTTTTACGTTTGTTTTTTTTTAATAGTGAGCCGCGCTTAAAGTAATGCAGGTACTGTGGTACTGGACACAGTAATTAGGTATACGATGACCTTTCATCATAAACATCTAAGAAGACACCATTTCTAGTTTTATTTACATCAATTGCTACTTTTAGTGAATTTATTACTTTTTTATTAAAAAATCTCATTGGGTTAGGTAAGAATAACGATTATGAACAGTCTAAAGTAAAAAAAAAACCTCCAAAAATTTTTTTTTAAAATTTAGAAAATTATGAAAAATCCGACGAAAAATTCCAACACGGGGGGGTCATGTCATCATGTCCTGGACCCATGGTATTCGTTTGTGCGTCGATGTCTCTTACACCCTGTATATAGCTGTTAGGGGATAGCTAAAAAAAATTCCACCATTTTTTATATGAATTTGCTCGTGGTGAAATCATGAAATGAGTCCTCCCACCCAGGGCAGAGCGAGAGGGACTGTCAGACTCGTACTGACTAAAATGCTCTTGGCTCTAGGTCAGAGGTGAAAGAGACGAAGCTAACGATGGAGCAAGCTTACCCAGAAGAAGGCTGTTCACTCTAAAGAAATTCGGGTTATCGGTCAATGGGTCATGGGTTTCGGGGATCATTCTCTCTCATATATGATGTCGACAGCAACAGACGCAATCATGGTAATATCCGAAGTGTTAGGCAGAGGTGCATATTAAGTACATCATATTTCAGTCCTATATAAGAGGGGGCCAGCCGATTGACAACAGCCGGGTACGAATCTAGGCGCCGTGGCTTCACGAACAAATTCTCAATGGATAATCCCAATAACATTTTCCGACCTGATGCTCATTACTGGACTGTTAGACCTTTTGACGAGGTTGTCAAACATACGCGTAAGATACAGCTATGTTTATTCCGCACGTTGACGTATTTGGAACATCATGACAATGCATTCGGCGCAAAATAGGAGGTGGGCGAGTGTCTGCCGTCAACAGTCGTTGAGTCCTGACGATAAATTATTTCATCTCTATTTGCGACCTGACGACTGAACTGGTAGCCAATTGAATAATTTGCACGGCAATAGAACACCAATTTGCTTGACCGCAATTCCGTTGGAGAAGTCTTCATCACTTGGCTTTGTCCAAAGACTCCAAGGTGGGTGTAAAAATCGATTGCTTGTTTTTAACGTTTTCTGGACTGTTCTGAAGTTTTTGTTGAAAAGAGAAAATACAGAGATTTTTATCTGTATAATAATAATAATAATTAACAAAATTAACCTCAGTTAGGATCATTTAATAGGGTAAAGCTTTTTTAAACGACTTTAAAAAAGGAGGAGGTTATCAATTCGACTGTATTTTTTTTTTTTTTTTTTTTTTTTTTTATGTTTGTTACCTCATAACTTGCGACTGGGTGAACCGATTTTCATGATTCTTTTTTTGTTTGAAAGCTGGTGCTTCCCGTGTGGTCCCATTGTCACCATTTCAATATCTGATGATTGGATCCTGGAGAAATCGAGGGAAACCCTCAAATTTTATAGGCCGACGCACCGTTTTTCGCAAATATTATGAAGTAATTTAAGGACTTGCGTATGGTAACCATCATCTCATGTAGCTGAGCTGATGATGGAAGGTACAACTCCTTAACAGTAAGGAGTAGGCATCGACTGACTTAGTAAATTATTTTTATCATTAAGTATTTCAAAGCACTACAATTTAATAAAGGTCTGGAGTATATCTGATGATGGAGCCGAGAGACAGTCGAGGGAACTCCTCAACGATTCACAGCAGCTACCTTGTGTTTGAGCTTGATTAATTTGTATTGATAAGAACTTTACACCTAGATGAGTTGTAACTGTTATTAGGGGTCTGATGACGAAGACGAAGGACAGTTCAGGGAATTCCTCAACGGTTAACAGTAGCTACCTTGTGTTTGGACTTAATTCATTTATATTGATGAGAACTTTACACCTAAATGGTTTATAACTGTCATTAGGGTTCTGATGATGAAGACGAAGAACAGTTCAGGGAACTCCTCAACGGTTTATAGCAGGTATCTTGTATTTGGACTTAATTCATTTATACTGATGAGAACTTTGCACCCATATGGGTTATTGTTCGATGCAGTATACCTGCCATTTGGTCCCATAAAAAAAATTATATATTTAGGTGTTCTTGCTTATTGGGGACATGAGCGATGTTATAACCGGTGCTACGGATAGTAAAATTCTAGTGCATATGTAAGAAAATTATGTATTTGACAAGAATTTGGGTTAAATGTTTAAACTGAAAAGGGTAAAATAAAAAAAGTTTTTAAAAAAAATCTAACCGACTTCTAAAAAAACAACCACGAAAAAGGGTAAAATAACCTACCAAAAAACTTTTCTTTCGGAAGTCGGTGGCAAAAAAGTCAATGAAATATAAAAGCAAAGCCACCGACTTCCGAAAGAAAAGTTTTTTGGTAGGTTATTTTACCCTTTTTCGTGGTTGTTTTTTTAGAAGTCGGTTAGATTTTTTTTTAAAACTTTTTCTCTTATCAGATAAGGCATTTCGAGTTTCGAGCAAGATTAGTATAGGCATTCACAATAATTTATGGGTATTAAGCATTTAAGAGGGATTGGGAGTGGGTGTGTGCAAAAAAAGAGACACAACATGTTGCAATCTTATGTTAATACTTTAATCATATCTGAATCAAATCTATCTATATTTCAAATTATGATAACAGAATTAGCGAACAATCTGCTGATCATAGCCAAGATGAGTAACTTCCAGAATTGTTTTTTGTTTGTTACCAGAGGTAAGCTTAAATGAGACAGCATTAATGACTGTGACTTGCGAAAAAGCAAGACACGGTAATATTTCTGTTGATATTACATCAGATTTGCTGACACACCCACTTAGGACCGTTTATCTAGTAGCTGATGCAAAGATTCGATTATTTTGTACATGTTAACATAGTAACATGATAAGGTAATGTCTGTTCACACCCACTCTTTACAGTCACTGAAAGACCACGCCCTAAAATATATTAGCGATAAGGCCGCTATCCCACTGGCGTTTTACGAGGGTTGACGTTTCTTCAATGTCTGCGCAGCGTCAACGTCGCCTCTACGCAACGTTTATTGTTATTGTTAGGGGCTCCCTTTTCCGCATTTGGACTCGTAGGTGGTCCGTTATGCGTGAGGTGGGACGGTTGGCTATATGAGCCAACCCAGCTCCTTGCTGAAGCTCAGAAGTCTCCTGGGTCTGCGCAAAGTTACTGTGCAACGTAGCTGAAAGACTCAATAACAATTTATGGGAACTGGGAATCGAATGATATTTTAACAGTATCCAAGCGGGGTACCATAATTATGCCATATCACAAACGATGTCCTATCTCCTGACGCGCTTCTGTGCAACAACCTCTTCACGTTGAAGGACCTACCGAAGCCACTGCTAAGCTAACGAACGCTGTCGATGTGTCAGAGTTCTGGTGGAAGACCATTTAAGTTTTTATGAATGATCGACACGACGAAATATAAAGACAAAGGAAGTGGGCTTTATATGTATAACTTTTGGACTTATTGCTCCTGACCCTGAGTGAATTCAGTACTAATAATAATATTTTTTCAAAAGGTCTAGTGAAGCTTTCTTGTGTAACTGAGATAAATAATAAATCTTTATTTATCTCCACTAATTACATTGCAGTCACAAATAAATTTTGGCAAAGAGTGTAATTTGTCGGAGATCTGGAGTCTAAAAGCGGCCTGAAAGGTTTTCAGTGATTATCTCCGCTACAGCTTACTGATAAAATAAAAATATGAGGTAATTCAATGAGCTGTTGTTGCGACTGTAAATCTCGTCATCGTGAATGAAA
The DNA here is from genome assembly GCA_950005045.1 of Agrotis exclamationis. Classification (NCBI taxonomy): domain Eukaryota; kingdom Metazoa; phylum Arthropoda; class Insecta; order Lepidoptera; family Noctuidae; genus Agrotis; species Agrotis exclamationis. The sequence continues at coordinate 20,177,823 of OX465435.1, read as the reverse complement.
GTGCGTTTTTTTTAATTTTCATTGAATCATTCTGATTGTGAACTAAGATTACGTGGACAATGTTCCAACTGATTTGTTACTATTTTATTATTATTTTATTTAGGCAGCACGAATGGCTGTGATTGAGTGATCGACTGGCGGAGCGTGTCGGGGTTCGATTCCCGTAGGCAACATAATATTTAATTGATTTGCAGGTAGTTGTTCCGGGTTTGGGTGTTTATGTATGTGTCTTTCTATGTTTGTAAATGCACCCATGACCAGGGGCGTAGCTACCGCCGTATCTGCCGTATCAATTATACGGGGCCCCCGGGCCATAGGGGCCCCCGAAGTGCGTAAACAAAAATTAATTAAAACTTAATGATTTATGAAATAAAATAGTTATTTACTTTTACACAATTTATTTGTCTACTGTATCTCTGGTGTTTTTATTATTATTATTTATATGTAGTACTGTTTTAAGCACGACATTGTCTATTAGAAATCCCGGGAAGATCCATATTAATAACTCTACCTGATTACACACATATACAGCTCGACTAGTTTATTTTAGTTATTTTCACAGCGTTATGTCCTACGGAATTTTATTGTGATTTTATTTTCTTCTTCCCAGCCAAAACACTAGGAAGTGTCGAAGGGGGGGCGCTTTGGGGGACTGTTTTATGTAAAAAATTGACCTTCAAAAAGTGCTGATAAATCAGCCTAATTTTAATAAATGACTTTTGATTTTGATTCCGACCTCTGGACTTACCAGTCGCATCTTGAATTTTTTTGATGACCTTTGTCCAAGTTTTTGTTTATATTTCGGCGTAGATACAAAGAAATGCATTTTTTTCTTGAGTGAAAAACCTTTACCCTACCTAAGGTTAAAAATTTGTTTGGGGGCCCCCAAACAAATTTTTATACGGGGCCCCGCCAAGGCACGCTACGCCTCTGCCCATGACACAGGAAAAATTCCTAGTTTATGGGAACATTATAAAAAAAGTATGTACAAGTTGCAAGAGTCCAGAAAGTAAAGATTGTTTTTCCTACTTCCTTATTTCTGCAGGTTTCTCTACATATAAATAAAATAATGATCTAAGGATTTTCCGGCACATACACTTGTGGGTTAATTCTATGAACAAAATTCATGCATAAAAGGAAAAACATAGTCATGCAGTTTTTATTAAATTACGAATATTATTGAAAATGCATAAATAGTGTTAGGTAATTAATACAACTACTATCCGACCATGCTACGAACAATACTGTGATGGCGCCATATTGACATCATGCACGCTTTTCTAACAGTTGCTTGCTCATAAACAGCAACCATAAGAAAATATCATAAAAAAGATAAAAATTAAAGTAAATATAACATTGAAAAAAAAAAACTTTGTACATAATATTTGCTTGGAGTGACAGATGACAGAGAGGGACATTAACATTTTGATCATAACGTGTTCGCCTAGCAGTAAAGGGTTATTAATAAATTAACTTTAAGCATTACTTTTTTATAGAACTTCATTGAAATTAAAAAGAATTAAATGTTATTTACATTTATTAAGTTACATGCTTATATTCTAGATTAACAATTGTTAGTAACAGCTATAGGCATGACAATGAAAATGACAAAAATTACCAAAAAAAATCTAGTGACAAAAGGAGACCAATGAGAGCAACATCCCTACTAACTCAGTTGCACAAAAGGAAAGACTGATTGAGACTGCCCACATTCCATGATTGAAAATCATAGTCTATGGTTGGATATCAATCCTTCATGATCCAAATAAAAAAAAATAATGATAGAAGACAATAAAAAAATTTAAAATTCTAAAAAAAACACTACACCTTTATCCACATAAAATATTATCTACTACCAAATTGATACACATGTATTTTGTTATAAACATAGAATTGACATAGAAGAATGTAGCCAAGTAAGCTTACCGCTGGCTTCAGCCGGTTGTTGTCAGCCTGAAAGTGTTGTGAATAAAAAAGAAATTAAGCACCATAGACAACAATTTTAGAAAGTTATTGCCGCAAGAAGTTTATAAGCATAGAGATTATCTACATAGCAATAGTTTGACTATGGACAAAGGTTGCATTATTGAAACAGACTTTCAGATTTCTGAATATAAATAATGCAACCATTAAGTGTAGTAATACTATAATTATTATATTGCAGAAAACCACAGTTAAAAGTTTTGAAGCATTACTATCTAAGCACAACAAACAACATTTTATAAGTAGCACCATTCTTTAGTAGTTCATTACCTAATACATACAAAATTGTTTGCCTTTTATGTGTTAATAGATTATCTAGAATAAAAATTGTACGTAATTATGTACAGGTAGTAACTATGTAATGACTGAGCATATTTAAGAGTGATTAGGTATAACAACTCAAGGCTATGTAAGGCCTCTTCAAGGTAATCAAAACAAGTAGGTAAGAAATATGGAAATGTTATTTTTGCATGTCATGTGGGTACCCACAAGAAATTAAAATAATATAGATGACTTTTTATGTTTCTATTTATTTTTATTAAGCTATTGAATTTATGCCAAACTCAACACCTACAATTTCCCACTTCCTATTTCAAAAATAGGCGCCAAATAATTTGCGCACTACTTTTTTAGTGTCAAAGACAGCATGCTCAAAGCAGAGAGCAAGTTTATTATCATAGTTAAACAAGATTCTTTATTCTTATAAATGTTTGATTATCATGACCACAACATGTGCGTGAGATAGAAGGAAGATTTAATTATTTTGAGTGACCCATCGTCGACCTCTAAACCCTAGCAAGGTCATGGGAGATAAATAAATGTTACACCGATTGGCACTCGTGCGATAACAAACGTAATTCAGTCACATTATAGATAAAAACTATTTATTACCTTCTTATCGCCGTCTCTCGAGTCAGACATTATTCCTTTACGTAATAATACTGATAAAGTTCGAGATAATCACAACAAACCAACAAACCGATCGTGGATCGAGAAACGCGCGGTGTTTTAATAGAGCTGTCAATTTTGACAGAATTCGGCAAACACATGACTGTCAGAAACGTTTCGTTTCAAGTAAGAACATTTGAATACAGATTTATCTCTCACATCTAATTAAATAAATGATGGATTTTTTAAGCTTTGGCTGTTGTTCATCCTGCTGTCTAAAAAAAAAATTTTATCTACTCTCATATCGTTAAATTCAAAATAAAAAACTCAAAACGAGTTTATAATGACGTACTTTACACACAGTATATCGAAATGAAATAAAAAAATTAAATTATGACACTATTTCTCTAACAAAATAATGTTATAATATTTTTTTTCATTACGATACAGATTCCAGATCATAGATACATCCATTTGATTTTTTATCTGTGGCTGCGCGCGCTGTGGCCCATGCGCGGTGATAACGGGAATTTTGGCGCCATAATATTGTGTCAATTTTTATCTTTTATTTGATAAATTCGTGTTCAATGAAAGTAGATAAAGTAGTGTATGAAACTGTACATAACTAGGTATTATACACTCGTGTGATACTTTTAAACTATTAAAAGATAAAAACAGTTTCAAACCACTATATAAATATATTAAAAACACGATTAAATCAATTTAAAAAGTGAAGTGATACACAGTGCAGTGTTTTGGAAAATTAAATAAGACTTGACTTAAAGGTCACTAAAATACAAAAAAAAAAAAAAATGATACTTTTAAAAAACTCGCTTCGCTCGTTTTTTAAACTCACACTCGTGTATAATACTTAATACCCCTCATTATGTACCAGTTTCATAAACTACTATAAACTCACAGACACAAACACCCAGATCTGGAACATCTACTTGTAGGACATACCAATATTTTGTTCCTTTCGATAATCGAATCCGCAAAATACTGCACAGCAGTATACACTTAGCCACTGCACATCTAATTTAACACATCCCGTCCATCATTTTATTGTGTTTCTTGTTAACAACTTCAGATATTTGTCATATGTACTCTAGAAGGAGAGCCACTATAACCTATCTCTTTCCTGTAACCGAAAAGATAGGACCCGCTCTGCGATGCCTCTCTTTCTAGTTGAGTGGGGTCAATTTTAGGCAGCTATTCCGTAGTCCATTCTTTAAATCTATGATTAAAACCAATTGTTTCTAACCACTTGATTTCCTAACACCTTGTTCTGCCTGCACCCCATTCACGTCCTAATCCCGTACCATCATATGCAATGACCTTAAATATTAGGTACTAGCTTTGCAATACATTACCTCGTGCATGGTAATCGAATATTTTACAGGAACTTCCTGATAAAAGAAAGCCTGTCTTACTTCAGAAGTCCAGACTGTGCATATGTTTGCAATGTATCTCTGAGAGAAATTTCATCCAGATTCGTTCAGCAATTTTGGTCTGATTGAGTACAAACATCCATCCAACCAAATTTTCGCATAAAGACAAAACTAAAAGTCTTACCAATGTCTTTACTTTATGCGAAAAGGTCTGTCGATGTTGATGGGTCGGTTCAATGCCAATCTGGGGATTAACCCAAACCAATCCTTAGTTGCTTGCAAATTTAATATCCAAAATTATACTGACAGTCGGTCAAACGTTAGACCTAGATGATTAGCCTCATGATATTCTATGGACTTAGAATATGTATAGGTACCTACAATTACCGGCATGGATCTTGAGCGCTGACCTTCACCTGCGCATAGCCGGCACTCGGGATTCGTTGTTTTGTGCGTTTCATTTGTCGATAAGTGTACGATGCGCAAAGCGATCCCCACTCTTACGCCGAGCGCTCAAGATCCGTGCCGGTATTTGTACCTAGTATTGAAAAAGAAAAAAATACATATAGATTTATAGCACATTTAATTACATTTTATGTTCATTATAAATACCTTAAATAACTAATAATCAGTGCGTATGTAGTAGCCACATCGCAGATTCGGACATTCACTACTATGTCTCATAGAAAAAATACTGATCATTTATAATAACAGGTCTAAAATTTTGTATAGGTATATAATACAATGCTATAAGGTTTTTGAGCAGTAGAAAAATTTCTGTTTTTTTTTTCATCACAATATTAACAATAGGCCAATTGTTAGTTTTTACAAGGAGTAAGGTAAAAACACGTTCGATTTTATAGATTTTCAACAATTATTATCAACAATACTGGTCAAAAATGAACGAACTACAGTAAAAAATTCAATACTTTATGCAGGTCTTTGTTTACAATGATCCCAAAACCAGTACCATACCTAATTTTCCGCTTTTGAACTTGTACTACCTACTTATTTAAACTTTAGTCATAACAAGTATTAATATAAATAAATAAAAATGTTTCTAAGATAATAAATTATAATTTCTTCATAGTAGTCGAAAGCGCAACAAAGAAGAATCCAGACAGTTTTCTAAACAAACTGTTTCGCAAAGTGGCTACAACATAAATAATTCACGATTCCTAACATTCATTATACACTTATTATTATAACATAGACAATTAGATGGTCACTGTAAAAATATCGCTTATATTTTAAACATTCAGTTATATTGTATTCCATGAACAAAATTCTACCATAGATTTAAATCTTAGATATGCCCTCATCGTAACACGCGCATCCCAGACAAATCGATTGATAAAATGTGCAATGTGAGGGCTCATCTATGTATTCTATATCCTACAGGTACAATAGATATAAAACAGTAATTCAACTTTGTATCATCACATTTTACGACTTTTTACTTAGCAATAGGGTCGCATTTTACTTCTATCTCGTAAGTCAGCGAAGATGTGGTCGAGGTCGACGGTGAAACACGTTTCCCAAGAAGTTGCGATAGAGGCGCATATCGAAAACCATAGAGTCACATTATTTGTTACAGAAAGCCGTGATTTGTGATATGATTACTACATAAATACTATTTTATAATAAGTCTTATTCAACTATAGTAACCTGACAAGCGACATATTAGGTATTTTGATATTTCCTTGTTTTTTAAACAAGGAAATATCAAAATAATAACAGGAACCGGCGATAGTTGTGGTACATTCACCGTTAGAAAGAGACAGTCGGCTAGAGCGCGTTATCTCTGTCACACGTGCGACAGAGATAACAAGAGATTGCCAATACCTACCTGTTAATGCTGGTTAAAATATGGGTAACCACTGGAATATTAAACTACTGTTTTATTTCTATTGTGTGTCTATGCAAGATATTGAAAAGCTATGGATATTCAGTTTTCTGAATAAACACAAGCATGCTTTTTAATAATAATGTCTTACTTAATATAATTTATAGTTTTCATCATAAGTAGACACAATATATTAATTCGATATCAACTAAAGCCATGATTACTGATCATGATTTTAAAAACATAAGTTTTTTAACTCAACAAAATAAAGTAATAAACAATTTCTCTTACGTGACTAAAATACAGGCAAAACAAATGTTACAAACATACAATATTGAACCCTATTTCACCACCATAGAGTTTATAACATAACTACAGAAATACTTTACAGAATTTTCAACCATAACGACCATACATAAGGTTCAATATCAAATGTGTACATGAGTTACAGTTTCGATATGTGATTCAATGTAGTGCATTGCTGCAGCAGTTTAGTCTTTATTACGATGTAGTAAGAAATGGTACGACCCGACACAATCTGATCAAGAATTTCGTCTATAGAATAGAATAGCTACTTTATGTTCTAAACCATTAAGTTGAAAATCCACCATGCGAGGAAAAGTGTGGGTTGGTGGATGTCACATAGCTTCGAAATTTTTGGTTCTAGGAAATGCCTAAATTTTAAGATAAATTTTTTATTGCAATGCAAATATGCAAAATACTATTATTATAACTGCGCTTGTCCTCCATTTCTTACTACTCTGTGTTGTTAATTAATATTAAAAGGGTAAATTAAATTAACTAGTAGAACTTTCACCGAAGTGATTCGAACAATATCTTATGACAAAAAAGTAATTCTTTTTGTTTCTCAGTAACTGGGTTGTATAAAATTCGCAAAATATGAACAATCCAGAGTATTAACTGTGTCCGCTATAATTTTACGCATTTTATTGCAATTCATAAAGTTATTCTCTTATGATTCCGCTAAAATGGCCTTTATAAGACCCCTGAAAGGCAGTCGCTCCATAATTGAATCCAGGATCTCTTGCTTCACAGCCGTGCTTGCAACCACTAAACCAATTGACCGTCTTTATTACTTCAAAATATAAAATAGGATTAGTTTTGTCATTAGATATTGATTCAATCCGAGTCATGCTAGATAATTAAGATTAACCTTATACACTGGTATGTGGTATAACTAAAACGCCATTATCCGTTTTAGCCGGTGTTTTAAATACAAAATACCCGCAAAAAATTTAAACGAGACATATTATTTGAAACAAAGTCAAATACGTGATTTTGTTTAACATGGTAAAATCAAATGGGTCCAGGGAGGGAATGACAGACTTGTACTGACTAAAACCCCCTAACACCACGGTGTCCTTCAATAGGCCTTTATGTTCCGGGGCCATGGCTGATAAGACAGTCCTACGACCACGGCAGTCTTTGGGTTTCTTTGAGCCCCTTTCAACATAATATTACTGACATCGGACAGAGAATCAATCATAAAGTCCCAAATAGATGTTGTCATTGAAAAGTTAGATCTGTTTAAACTTTTAGCCAATTATTTGTATGCATGTACTAATTCAAATCATCGGCATTAGCAGATAACAGCAATTTAGTTATACCACAGCAGTATTATAAATTTGTGGCAGTTTCCCATGTGTTCCATGCGGTCAGTTCTTATACTTGTATTTATCATTCTTGTCTTCAGGGCTGCTGGGTTCAGTCCGACCGCTCTGACTGCTCCCACTAGCTGCCTGATCTCAGTCAGCTTGCCACTGTGAAAATGGGGAAAAAAAATTACTTAAAGTGTCAATAATATCCTTTTTTTTTAAATTAACTTACACCTTTTTCAAATAAATAAAATAGAAGTGTGTTTTTGTTGCCTATATCAAAACAACTCATTTACAGCAAACACAAATAATTCAATGTTTGTAGTTTAATGAAATATCTGAAATGGATGGATTGTTACAGATGAAAGTCCGTCAAAATCAGTTTACAGATAGTCGATGTTAAAAACCTCCCTCTCACAGAGAGGAGGCCTGTGTCCCAGCAGTGGGAACATTTATAGGCTAATGATGATGAATGATGATGTTAAAAAAAATATTTTAGAATATTAAAAACTATAAAATGAATTTGAATTGAATTATTTTCTGATAAAACAAAACCTAATTTTATTGAAATAATTATATAAGCTCTGTTTTTAATGAAACTAATAATTGTGTAGTCTACAGCACATTGTTCTGTGTCTAGTTTATGTGTACATGTGTTTAAACACACCCACAACACACAAATAATAATTCAGATTTGTGCAATGTAAAAAACAAAAAAAAAGGAAGTGGCACTCGGGGACTTGTGGCACTCCGTCTCCCTCTCTCCTCGCTCAATAAAATTGCCCCTTGCTCAATAAAAGCATGCTTTCGTGCTAGTAATGAGCATGTCTGTCCGTACCTTTACGATTGCCGAAGTCTCCTGAACTGAAACGGTGTTAGACGATGCGTGGTATCAGGTATTTTCCTTAAGCTTTTTCGTTAGGTTTTTGGGAATACGGTCGCCGCGTTCAGAGCCCGCGATAAAAGCTATGCAATAGCTTAACAAGTGCGGAACAATCTCACCTTCAAACCAGGACCACCCTGTCGGCTCAGTTCCTGTTCTCTTTTCTCCATCTCTTCAGCCCTCCTTTGATTTTGTAGCAGCTTGTTGGGGTCCTTAACACCGCGGGCGGCCTCCTGTGCTGCGCGACGCTCGGCAGCCTCACTTTGCTGCCGACGCCTGGTCTCCTAATACCATGGAAATAGCTTTTTGATTAAATTGACTCCAATTTTGGTCAGTGAGTCATCTTAAGGGACCAAAAGGAAATGTATTTGATATTTAATTTCCATGCTAAATACGGAAATTGTTTAATATTTAGATAGGTCAGTTTCGAAAAGAAGGTAAAATGTAAACTAATATTTTGAGGCGCTACCGGCTTTACAAATCACGCCGAAGAAATTTGTAGACAGTCAATTTCGCAATAAAAACCAGTTTCAAAAGTTATTCATGCGTTAGTCCCCGCTCGAGAAATAATAATATGTAAATGTGATGAAAAAAAATGTGAAGCGGAATTTTGAAACGAGTCTGTACAAAATAATGTGAACTCACGGAATCAGGAGTCAACACCTCGGAAGCTGACGGTCTACAGCAGGATGTGATCAGTCCCATTTTAGAAAAAAGTTTATGTTTACGCACAGAAAAACATAAAAACTACAATCTCATGATTTTCTTATCATCACACACGTCAATCGCCATCGTCGATCGTCAACATCAAATTGACAGAATGTCTAACGTTCAAAAACGGACTATGGAGATAAAACTATCGGAGTAACGTTCGAAAATCAATAACGATTCTCCAAATAGCTGGCTGTATAAAATGAAAACATGGATTCCACAATAAAACCCCATGTCAAGATGTCAGATTTATTGTGGTATTCTTGCGCCCACAGGTTTTATTTCGTTTTAATGGTAACTTAACAAAAAGTTGTATAATTCTCGCAAAATAAAAGTCTTCAACAAGCGTTCAAGGTAGGTAAAGATAAAATTAAAGTTCTATTTATTCACCATTCGCTGCCAAATCCAGTTGTGCATGTTAGCCATAGTTTTTACAGAAGTCGTTTATTTAACTACCTTCCTACTACCATGGTACGTATAAAAACATTAATTAAATCAAGCATATAACACTTGAAACATAAGCACAAAAAGACACAAATAAACAAAAACAGAAGTTATGTGTCCCTCATTCCCAGTGAAGCATTTATTGATCGAAGTGTTAGCATGACCAAAGTAATAAAACCGAATCTAGGTCACAACAGGTGATGCAACTAAGAAAATATGACGACTATGAAAATATTAACTTACTATCTATTGTTTTCCCATATTCCCGTGGGATTTAATTTATTTTTATCACTTTTCTTGATACTTTTCGTGCTCATAATAAATATGATAAAATATTGAGTATGCTTATTAAAACATAACTTAGTCGATTGCATAGACTACATTGAGGTTAATCGACATTTTTTTCCGATCAGTCGACTATAGAGGCACATCTCTAACGCAAAGTACATTTTGCTCGGGGACTGTCGATTTTCGTAAAATAAGTTGTAAATTGCTTTTACAAAATGCTATCGCGCGTAGCTTTGCGTTCAGGTATGTGTAATTAATGAACAGATCGTATTAAAGTTATAAAATGTGTTGTTAATGTTTAGTTTTTAACCTTAACCCTGGGTTACGGAGGTTTATGTAATCACTGATTTGACGGGTGTATCCGCGATTGTGGAAATTATTAAAATGAAAATAATAATTTTAAACATGATAATAATGAGTTGTGAACATTAACTGAGTTGTTTCAGCCGTTCGGTGTCCTATTTTCAGCATAAATTTGTAGCTATAACCTACAATCAAAAAGGTACATCATTTCAGCTGATAGTATGATATTCCGCACTGCAGCTGTTTAGTGTCATAACTTCACATTTTTAAGATACAAAAAAATGTAATAATTTTCTTTTAAAATAATGTAGCCGTGGTATATTTAGTAGGAACCAACTACAAAACTAGAAAATTTAAGTTTTATTTTTTGGTTTCATGCAAGTTAACTCTTCTATAAAATTATGTTATTCATTATTTTTAATTGTGTCTAAATCTTATCCTGGTCAGTGGGTCGTCTTCCTTATAAAGTTATTCAGTTCATCTATATACTTGTTGTATTATAAAGCTGAAGAGTATGTTTGGCAGGAACTACTGGTTCATATTGAATAATTCTTTAGGCTTTCTTCAGGCTATCAAAATCACGCCACGATCAATAGGAGCTGAACAGCGGTTGAAACTGCGGGGCAAAGCTAGTCAGATATAATTCTAGGAGTTAGAGACACATAAATAAAATAAAAAATCCATCTTTCCAGGTGCGGCCAGACAGTCCACAGCCCTGGTCGCACGAGGCTCTGCCTCAGCTGTGTCCGGAGTCCGCGATGAGACAAACTTCCCCCGGCCAGTCCGAGGAGAGCCCGGCAAGGTCAGGCTTGGCTTCGTTCCTGAAGAATGGTAAGTATTCGAGAGTTCGCATGTGAGACTGTTCATGCAGGCGGAATATCTAATAGATGGTGAACCCTCGGCCTAAGGTCGTATTTGGGCACAGAAGGAATAAACAGTCTCACAAGCTGACTTACTATTTCCGGGCAATCAGAATCACCTCGAAGGACACAACATGAAAACAAAAGTAATGTGTACACATGTTCTAAAAGTTAAATAATTAGATACATATTCAGAATATTTAAATGCTGTGGGTAAAAGATAAGACTAAATTATATAAAAATGTAACAATGTCCTCCTAGTCTACTGTTATAGTCAATAATGGTTATAAGACTATTCAGAAACCTTTTATTATAAAAAGTATTACGTTATGAGGACAAGTCAAGAAGTTAGGCTTGTATGAAATTGCATTTTCTTTTTAAAATATATGTTCTTCTCCAGCCTTGTCTATCCCATTCATGAGCAACTGTCTCTCTCCACACCTTTCACCCTTCGGAATACTTTTGCATAAAATAAAAAAATAACATTACTACAATATCTTGGATGACAAGAGCATCCGGTGTACTGAATTAGAAGGCAGGCAGGTTCAAATCCAGCTTGCATTCGAATTATTCTCAGAATACAACTTAGTTTCTAATTGGACGTAACATTGTCTAAAACTTAACAACCACAATTTCAGGTTCCAATTCTTCCACTCAAAGACCGGTGTGACTGGTCCATACACCTTCGGAGTGGGTCTGGCCACATACCTGTGCAGCAAGGAGATCTATGTCATGGAACATGAGTATTACACCGGTCTGTCACTGCTCATCATGGTTGGTTTTGCCGCTAAGAAGCTCGGACCTAACATCGCTGCCTGGTTGGACAAGGAAGTCGATGTAAGTAGTAAATTGATATTTTTGTTGTTAATGTTTAGGTTATTAGGTAAGTGAATGTATGAGAGCCTGCAGTCTTTTTTAACCGACTTCAAAAAAAAAGTAGGTTCTCAGTTCGACCTGTATGTATGTATGTATGTATGTATGTCCGCGATTATCTCGCGTTTGGCTGAACCGATTTTGATGCGGTTTTCAGGAAAGTGTTCATTACATTCTGGAGAAGGTTTTAGTATATTACACTAATGGATATCCCGTGACGTTGCTCGCGTGGATCCGTTTTGCTTACTTGAATTGTAGATTTTCAGTGACCATTGCATGTTTGTCCGCGATTATCTCGCGTTCGGCTGAACCGATTGTGATGCGGTTTTCAGAAAAGTATTTATAACATTCTGGGGAAGGTTTTAGTATATAACAATAATAGATATCTTGTGAAGTTGCCCGCATAGAACCGTTTTTGTTGCTTACTAGGATTGTAGATTTTCAAAGACGCCGATTATTATGAAGGTTTTTGTTGAATATCTAAACTAAAAAGGGTAAAATAAAAAACTTTTTGAAAAAAAGGGAACCGACTTCAAAACCAAACACAAAAAAGTGTAAAATAACTTTTCTTTCGGAAGTCGGTGGCCTGCATAGTCAGTGAAATAAAAAACAAAGCCACCGACTTCCGAAAGAAAAGTTATTTTACACTTTTTTGTGTTTGGTTTTGAAGTCGGTTCCCTTTTTTTCAAAAAGTTTTTTTTTGAACTAATTGATTCTAATTAGAACAAGACACAAACAATAAAAATATGATTGTATTGCATTGAATAATACTTACATGTATTTCTACTAGGCTCATATTCAGGAATACCAAGACAACTGGAAAGTACAGCAGTTTCCTAATTTTTAAATAATTATATTCAGAACCCTTGAAACGCAGTGCAAAATTCAACTACTTAGCTGCTGTGTCAACCATGCCATCAGCCTTCTCAATATGAAACTATTGCATACGAAACCTTATCCCTAGAGCATCTGCTAAAACCTGCTGTACACTGGAAAAGTTTAGGGGGGGGGGGGGGGGGTTTCCTCTAAATATACATATTAAAGTTAAGGCGCGGGTTCCCTTAATATACATATCATATTAGCCACCATGTCCATACATGTACAAGTTGTTGATGCCCCAACATAACATTTTGATCATAATTTTTCCAGACCATCGAAACAGAATGGAACCAGAGCCGCACAGACTCGATCAAGAGCTTGGAACAGGCCGTAGACTCCGAGAAGACCGCCCAGTGGCGCGCCCAGGGCCAGGAACTGCTCATCCAGGCTAAGAAGGAGAACGTCCTGCTGCAGCTTGAGGCTGCTTACAGAGAACGTCTCATGAACACTTACAATGAGGTGATTACGTCAGTTATTTTCTTAAATTAACCAAAAAATACCAAACGGGCCTAAAAATGCCATTTTAACAACATCATAATATGCATTGCAATGAAATTGGTAAAATGGAATATATCTTCTTATTTAAGCTATTCTATTAGTAACATTGCTAAACTGGCGTTTTAAGATCCCCAATGCACAACGTCAATGACGTTATTACTATAAGGGTCAACTCAAACCGAAACGTGACGCTGCGCGCACAATTCAATAGAGCTATTCAAAATCGAACTCTATTTTCTACACGAAAAGATACACCTGTCAAAAACCCGGCGCGGCGCAGCGAGGCGCCGCGCTGCATTTTAATAGCGACTCAAAATCTAACTTTATTACTACACGATAAGATACACATTTGCAGTGTCGTTGTGTCACGTCGCGCCGCGTCGCGTCTCGGTGTGAACTGACCGGTATAAGTTTTTTGTAAGGGTTCTCTGATGAGACAGGTGTTGTCTTGTGGTTTATTACAAATACCGACACGGATCTTGAGCGCTCGGCGTAAGAGTGGGGATCGCTTTGCGCATCGTACACTTATCGACAAATGAAACGCACAAAACAACGAATCCCGAGTGGCGGCTATGACGCGATGCGCTACGGCACGCTACGCGGGCCAATCACTACACTTTCCCCGCCCCCGCGCCTGACTTCACCTACCAAAGGGACCTAATAACTCACTTCTGCGCAGGTGAAGGTCAGCGCTCAAGATCCATGCCGGTAATTGTCTGGCAGTTGATCTCACATTATTGATTTTTTTCTTGCCATTACTTCTTGCTTTACGTGTTGCGCCGACCCCAAATAAAATGGGATAAGGGCAGGAAGATGATGATAATAATGCCTTTACTTGGGCTGTGCATTGCAACATTTTTACTCCTTGCTATAAACAAACAGTTTCGACAAATCCACTCAATCGTATAATCCCTGATTACAGGTCAAGCGCCGCCTTGACTACCAGCTCGAGAAGTCCAACGTGGAGCGTCGCCTCGCCCAGAGACAACTGGTGGACTGGGTGGTAACCAACGTGACCAAAGCCATCACACCCGACCAGGAGAAGCAGACGCTGGACCGCTGCATCGCCGACCTAGCCGCCCTCGCAGCCAGGAAGTGAACGCCAATAGACTATTTATATATGTAATTTAATGTGATTAAACCAGATTAATCTAAATAAATCATCGTTCGAGTTAGTTTTTGTGGCTTTTATTTTGTATTACCTAGCGAACCCGACCCGGTTTTAAAATAAATAAATAAATATTCCACAACTATCACACAACGCCATCTAGTCCCAAGCTAAGCAGAGCTTTTGTTATGGGTACTAGACAACTGATAAACATACTTATATATTTATAAATACATACATATTATAGATAAATTACACCCAGACACAGAACAAGGGTCACTAACCACTAGACCAACAGGCCTGTCCAAAAAAACAAAAAAAATATTATGAAAGACAAAGTGTCTGTGTTTTGTTCGGCTTTTTCGATGACTACTCTATCCGTTGGTGAAAACGGCATGAAAATCAGTGCAGTAGTTTTTGAGTTTATCGCGAACAGACAGAAAGACATACGGCGGCGGAGGACTTTATTTTTGTATGTCTTTTTTTTTTATCGTGGTAAAATCATCTAATGAGTCCTTCCGCCCAGGGTGGGACGAGAGAGACTGTCAGACTTGTACTAACTAAAATCCACGGTATCCTTCAATAGCCCTTTACGTTCCAGGGTCACGGTTACCTGATGAGACAGTCCCGCAACCCCATGATTATGTACTGACACAGAATACTTAATAGTACTGGTACTGATGAAACAAAATATGGTTCGTGAGTTCCTGTAAACACCTTTACCTTCTAACCGCCAACGTCGGATTTATCCGACAAATGTTTTCGGGCCCATTACGCCAGAGTCGGATATATCCGACAGAGAATAAATTCACGATTTTTGTTGTTTTGTTTGATTTCATTGCATCTACTCTATATCTCTCTGTTTATGTAGATAGACAGATATAATACTTTTTATTGTACACCATAATATTTTACAAATCAGAGCTTAAGAGGAACAGAAAGGAACTTGTATTTCACTGATTCGTACCCTGGCGCTGGGGGCACGACAAATGATATGAAGTCTGGCAGTTAAAAGGTAAGGTAAGCTAAGTCATGGGACGAGACTTTCCCAGAGCAGTGGCGCGCTAAGCCAACTTTCATAGCGGCAAATTCGTGCACGGACCGTTACACAAAAAAAGAATTACTTAAATTGGACTTGCAGTTCCGGAGATATGCGAACACAAACTAAATCAGTCGATGCCTACTCCTTACTGTTAAGGAATTGTACCTTCCATCATCAGCTCAGCTACATGAGATGATGATTATCATACGCAAGTACTTAAATTACTTCATAAAATTTGCGAAAAACGGTGTGCGTGCCTATAAAATTTGAGGGTTGCCCTCAATTTCCCTGGGATCCCATCATCAAATCCTGACCTGATGATCATGGGACCACTTGGGAAGTACCTATACCCTTTCAAACAAAAGAAACAATTTTCCAAATCGGTCCAGGCGTCTTCGAGAAATCGGGGAACATACATAAAAAAAAAGATTCCGACGAATTGAGAACCTCCTCCTTTTTTTGAAGTCGGTAAATGAATGAGCGATCAAAAGAAAATCCGTTGTATCTGATCTGAGGCGGCGTGCTAGTGAACTCGATTCACTTGTCTCATATTTTGTATCCAACACATTTTTAATCTAATATATAAAATTCTCATGTCACAGTTTTCGATGCCATACTCCTCCGAAACGGCTTGACCGATTTTGATGAAATTTTTTGTGCTTATCCGGTATCTATGAGAATCGGCCAACATCTATTTTTCATCCCCCTAAATGTTAGGGGTAGTCCACCCCTAAATTTTTTTAAATTATTTATATGGCAAAACAACGTTTGCCCAGTCAGCTAGTAAGCATATTAAATTGTCAACGGCCTCCAATAAAAATAAAGCTCTAGCTGGAGTTTTTTTTGTATACCAGATACCCTACCGCCGTTTGAGCCGTATAATACTAATTATACGGGATCCCCCAAGTGTCATGGGCCCCGACGAATGGTATAGAAATAAAAACACAAATTTTGCTCTTTTATGAAAACTTATCGCGGTCATAAAGCTCCAATTATGGAACTCCTAACATAGCATAACTGTCAAAAAGGTTTTACGTAGCTGTCATAAATGAGCTAAACTCTCGCTAAACTTTGATTATTAATTCGAGTCAGTAAAATGACAAGTGCAACTGTCACTGATACATACAAAATGAAACAAACCTGAACATTGGAAATGTCATTTTACTGACTCGAATTAATAATCGTATTTTACGATAGTCGATCAGCATTCTCAATTTTCTAGCTTCTTTCAAAATTCTCTTAATGACATCAGTAATAGTATTAGTTACACGAGTCCGGATGCTATTATCTTTAATCTGCATAACTATACACTCGATTCGAAGGTCCCCAAATAAGTTTTGATTTGGGGCCCCTTCTGGCCTAACTACGCCACTGTCTACCAAATCATGCAGAGAGCATTATATTTTTTGAGCTTGTTATTATTAAATAAAAATGCAAAAAAAAATATGTTACAATGATTTATTTTACAAATACAATAATTAGCTGGACAACAGTTCTCATTTTAGTATGTTACGGCGATAGACCGCCACAAGTTAAAGCTCTTCTTACAATATTGCACCTGCACTGTGTTTCTATTCATTGCAAACTCTATAGTATCAGTTATGGGCAATAAGACCATAAAGGGCCACCAAAAAAGGGGGAAAAATAACCTATTTCATACACCAAGCGAGCTCACAATTTATTTACAAGTCGAGTTTCAGGTTCTTTTTTACATGGCAACACAGGCTTAAAGTTATAGGTGTTACCAGTTTTGAATTATAAAATTCATAGGTCATTCAAGTGTTGCCTGTTGCTACGTAAAATAACTAGATTTCACACCAATTTATTTAAGCTATACAATAGGTATAAAAAACGTAAAAATTGAACTGGTATTAAATTAAAATAATGTAGATTATCATAAGACACTGTAATTGCATACTGAATGAGTTCACAACACAAAAGAAAATACTGTTACCGACTGTTGAATAATTAAATCGCAGTCGCTAAATAAATAAATAATATTAATTCCATTAAACATTTTCATTAAATATATTTTCATTAATTATTTTTATGCAGATTATTAATATTACTGGTGAACATTACCAGTAAAACATGAATAATCTTACATCTATGAAAAATGTTCACAAAAAACCGTACATTTAAATCATAGATGCCTAAAAATTGATCAAATTTATTTAAATTTGATAACAAGATTTGAATAGTATTGTCTCGCTCACTCATACTGCACATGCACATAAATATATCAATCGTTTTGTGTGGTATGGGGAGAAAGCATCTATGATTTAAATCTATACCGAAAACATCTTTCCTAATTATATAAAGCTGATAAAAACAATTATTGTAGAACATCTCTCTCTACAGATAACTTTAAAAGCTAAATTGATATAAAATCATTGTAAATATGTATATCAAAACAGTTGTGCACCAACTAATATACATGCTTAGCAAAAAATGTGTAAAAACCAATACTATGATATAAAAATATATATCTCTTTTTAAAATTAACTTTCTGAAATGTTTGAGAGCTTTCTGATTAGAGGTAAAGTATTCTTATAGAGTATACCATCATGCCAGGATTAGGCAGAGATATTGGGAATATTTTCATCATCATCAGCCTATAATGTTCCCACTGCTGGGACAAAGGCCTCCTCTCTGTGAGAGGGAGTGGGCCAATCCACCACGCGTGCCCAGTGCGGGTTGGTAGATGTCATATATTCGATTTTTTACCCGACGACGGCAAAGCCAAAAGGAGGGTTATGATTTTGTTATATATCTTTAAGGTTCGAGTGATATTGAAGATTTTTCAGAGTAAATATGCTATGGAACATCTTTATCTATACCGTTGTTACCAATAATCAGAAAGCTGATTTACATGATATACATTTCAAAACTGCTTGTAATAAATTGAATGTATCATTTGCATAAAAGTTTAAAAATAGTTTCAGCACTGTAAACTTACTGCTATATTAAAATTGCTTATTTATTCCATTATATTATAATTCGGTTTAGTAAAAAATTGTCTCCTTGACAAAGAAAAACACTAGAAAATGAATATTTTTATCCAAATGACACATTCAATAAAAACTA
Source organism: Agrotis exclamationis (assembly GCA_950005045.1). Lineage (NCBI taxonomy): Eukaryota > Metazoa > Arthropoda > Insecta > Lepidoptera > Noctuidae > Agrotis > Agrotis exclamationis. The sequence continues at coordinate 20,159,123 of OX465435.1, read as the reverse complement.
CTAACGCTAATCTAAAATTAATTATTGAACGACAAAAAAAGTAACAAAAATATTTTATACACATTAGTATTTGGTATTTAGACGTCTATAATATTATACGTACAAATATTTATACATAATTATAATTTTCCACGCTATTTCATTTACTAAACTTGTGTTATTTATTTTACACCAGTCATTAAAGTTTTAGCGATTTTTTTATATTTACACCAACGATGTAAACAATTTAAACAAATGTTATTCAAAAGTAATTAACGCATTTCTTTTGGTAATAATTACAAAAAAATATGTACTCAATAACTCCACTAATTTATGATATAACAATATCATGTTAGGGCCTGACTTACCAGACAAAACTTTAAAAAATAAATATAGACAACAAAATCAAAATATGAAGACGCTAATCAAATAAAAAAAGAATTGTAAACAACTACGGGGATTTTATCCCACGAAAATTGTGCTAAAAGACTATAAAGCTATCATTTTAAGCACCGTTTCATAAAAATGTGCTCAATGTAAACTGTTGTAAAAAGCAGATTTTTTTCTAATTTCAACTTAATATTTATTCAGTTATATTACGATTCAATTCTTGGTTTGTTAATAATCTGTGTAAAACATAGTTTAGCTACCATTGTATAAAAAGTACAAGCATCAGTAAACGGATGTAATTTAAAAAATCTAGAACCCTTTATTTTTTAGCTTTCGATTGAGAATTATTTTAAAAAATCTTTCATTGCTAAGGTTTAGGAAATTTTTCGGATTAACATTTCGAAATGTTCTAGAGACAAATTAGTACCAAAATTAGTATAAAAGAGGCGAATTGTATTTCGTTAATTCTTAATCGGGAATAATAAGAAACAGGTGAATTGCATTTCAATGTGCTTTTTCATTAAAAAGAAAGCAACTTATGCTTACGAACTAAAAAGTAATAAATAAATATAAAAATAAGAAGACTGTTTGCATTATAAAACTAATGAAGTAGTTAAAGATGGAGATGTATTGATATAAATATTAATTATAAAATTAAAGTTACAACCTGAATAATTTCATTAGAAATGTACAAACTATCTATTTAATCATTGACTGTTTAGCTAATGAGTGAGCTAAAACACGTTTTTACAATTAAAGCTTTTCCAAAAATTGGATTGTTTGGTAGTCGACTAAACCCTCCTTAGATAGTCAGTACATCTCTAGAATAAAAAAAAAAACAATCTAACTTCTTTGCAGAAATTAAAAAAATAAACTGTCATCAGAGCGGCGCGAATTTTGAATGTAGAACGAATTGAACAAATCTCACCACAGATATAATGTGTTACAGGATAGTGCATTTTTTCTTTTTGCCACCGCCGTAGTCTGACTTGATGTTGATGCGCTCTGCTTCTTGGAAACGTCTGACTAGTCTGACGAGCTCGTGGAAAGCTTGGTCGACGTTCATCCTTGCTTTCGCACTGCACTCAATGTATGGGACTTTGAGTTGGCGCGATAGGGCTTGTGCCTCTTCGAGTGAAACCTGTAAAATTAGATGAGAGTGATTTTAATATGGACATTGAACTTTACAGGATAATGGATTTTATTTGTTATCTTTAACATATTGTAATTTTTGTGGAATTCATTTTCATTTAAACATAATAAGCGTAATAATTATTTATCCAAGTTTCCTTGTAAAGGATAATAGTCTCCTTAGTTACTACATCGATTTACGCGCTAACAAATTAGTTTTAACCATGTGAAAATAAAGCAATTATCCTGGTTTAGTATTTCGCTAGGATTACATCAATCGTAATCCTTAAAGGATTAGGCAGAGATGTATAGCTACACATTTATTAGTTACTAGCTTCCGCCCGCGACTCCGTCCGCGCGGATGTCGGTCTTCTCGTGGATGGTTTATTTCTCCATTTTGAGTAACTCTGACAATGACATCTTATAAATATCTATTGGACCCAAATACGGCTAAGCCTATAATAATTAAGGAGATCCCTCTATTGAGCTACTGCTGTTGAGCTCGCGTTCTGTAGTAAGTATTTTTTTCATAGTAATTCCGACCTTGTATTTACAAATAACTGATCGGAACAGTAATCAAAAAGGTCGCGCTGAAAAGCACGGTTTAAAATTACACGCATACAATATTAATTCCACGGACGACCGCTCGCCACACTGGACACGTCCGCTCGCATCAAAATTCTGAATTTATATGCATCGCGCGGCGCGGAACGCGGCTCCTTATATAGGAGTCGGGGAGGCGTGGCCCGCGTGTGCCGCAAACGGTTCAAGCCAAATCCGACTTTCGGCGCTACAGGTTACGGCGCTGAATCCACTGCGGGTAATGCAACGTGTGTTCGCGGTTCTACAGAACAACGTCTATGAATAAAACTTTAACTAATTTCTACGTATTTTTCCAGGATAAAAAGTATCCCATTTTATGCCCAGGATAATGAGGTATAATTATACCCAGTTTCATCGAAATCGAACCGTTAGTTTTCACGTGATGCCTGCATATACAGACAGACAAAATTTTTTTTAATCACATATTTGGGTTTGGTATTGTTACGTCGATCGGATCGCGAGACCAATCTACAGGCTTCTCGAAAGTTCCACAAGGTTCTCGACAATTCTACCGAAGATTGGTCTGGAAGTTTCTAGAAAATTCTACCCTGTTCTAGATGTTTCGAGATGGGTCTGGAATGTTCTAGAAGGTATGGGACTATGTCGAAGTCTATGGATGTTTCCAGAAAATTCGACCACCTTCTAGAAACATCTAGTGGGTCCGGCGGTAGTATAAAAAGGGCGCCGATCGGCGGCCTCAGTCAGTCTGGTTTTGACTACGATCGAGGCAACTAGAAGCGATCTTTAAGTGATTTTTACGTGTGATTAAGTGAGTTTATAAGTGTTTAATTGTTGAGTAGTGTTAAGTGTTTGTTCTAATTAGTGATTCGTGTGTGAATAAAGTTTATTTGGTTTTAATTGGTGTTAATTAATTTATCCCAATACCCAGCTCGTAACAGTATCGATCCAGCAACACCCCCCGCTATTTATTTTTTCAATATTTTCAATGTACAGAATTGACCCTTCTACAGATTTATTATATGTATAGACTAGCAGTTCGCCCGCGACTTCGTCTGCGCGTATTTCGAACTTTTTATCTGTGTTTTTCTACTCTTGGCCACCCTCCACGGGATTTATGTTTATGGGATACTTTTGGAAAATCTAAATCAATATCCAACAAAAATTCTATCAACCCAAAAACCAACCCCTCAGGGGTTCAAATTTCGCAAAATCCCTCCTGAGGTAGCACCTACGTCCTAAAACAAACGAAGCAATTGAAGCCTTTGATGCCCCCTATCCACGGGGTTTTTTTTTCGTGATTAAATACATCAAATGAGTCCTCTCACCCAGGGCGGGGTAGGAGAGACTGTCAGACTTGTACTGACTAAAAGCCACGGTGTCCTTCAATAGCCCTTTACGTTCCAGGATCACGGTATTCGTTAGTCCCGCGACCCCGGCAGGCTTTGGCCCTCTAAGGGGAGGCCCCGTCATTGTTCTGACACCCTGTGAGGCGCGCGTGGAACATAACGCGCCGTCGACCCGGGCATGGACCATGGTCAGACAGTGAGTCGCCAATTACTCGCCGTCCACATGCCCGCGCCTACGGTGGCCGGAGATCGTCTTGCGACGTTCGTAGCAGTGTGCGTCTACCACTGCGGCTGGGCTGCAAGGTGGACGCTGTCCTCTCCCTCACGCGTCCCGCCTCCTCCTTCGCTAGCATGCCCGCCGTGATTGCGGCATGCCCGAAAGTGTGCGATGGCCGCGTCCTAAAAGTCTCTATGCATATTTTGAGACTCCCAGCATTTGTAATAACGAAGTTTCATGCAAACTATCAACCCCAAAAACATCCTCTTAGGGATAGAATTTCAGAAAATCCCGTCATAGGCAGCATCTACGTCCTAAAAATAATCTCTATGCAAAATTTGAAACTTCTACCTCTCAACCCCAAAACAACCCTTTGGGGTTGGATTTCGTAAAATCCCATCTTAGTGAGCATTAAAGTCCTAAACATAACCCTCATGCAAAATTTGAAACTCCTAGTGCTTGTAGTAACAAAGTTTTATACAAACTCCAAGCCCAAACACAACCCCTTAGGGGTCGAATTTCGCAAATCCCACCTTAGTGAGTAGGTAATTACTTCCTAAAAAGAAACCGTTATGCAAAATTTGAGACTCCTAACTATCAACCCTAAAAACAGCCCCTTAGGTGTTGAATTTCCAAACATCCCGTCTTAAGTATCACCTACGTCCTAAAAAGAACCCTCATTTAACATTTGAAACTCTTAGTACTTGTAGAAAAAAAGTTTCATACAAATTATCCATGCCGAAAAACAACCCCTTAGGGGTCGAATTTCACAACATCCCGTCTTAGTGAGCATCTTTGTCCTTAAAAGAATACCCATGCATAATTTGAGACCTCTATCTATCAACACCAAAAACAACCCCTTAGGGGTCGAATTTCGCAACATCCCGTCAAAGTGAACATCTACCTCCTAAAAATATTCCCCATGCAAAATTTGAGACTCCTAGAACTTATAATAACGAAGTTTCAAACAAACTATCAACACCAAAAACAACCCCTTAGGGGTCGAATTTCAAGAAACCCCTTTCGTAAGTAAGGTAAACACCCCAGTTATGGACAGTTTAAGGAAAAAATTGTGGTGTTTGTGAAGTTTTATCAATATCGTGAAAGTTTCAGTACTAAATATACTAAAAGTGTAAAGTCCTGTCCTTATTCAATATTTTTACTGTGTTACGCGTGAGATACTGCAAAGCTGGTATTAATTTTTTTAACAAATAAAAATCCTATTTTTTTACCCGGTCATGGACAGCTAAAAACCAGTTGTGGACATCCAGTAATGAACATAACCTAGTCATGGACATCCAGTAATGAACTTAAACCTAGTAATGGACATCCAATAATGAACTTGAACCTACTTATGACAGATACATTTAGTACCTACTTATGACTACATACGAGGTTCATTCAATAAATACTTAGCCTACAAAAAGGAAACCAAAATTTTGGAAAAGTGGCAATTTATTTTACAACATAGTCCTTTTAGTTCGATACACAGCCCAGCGATGCTCCAACTTTTTTAACCCGTCCGAAAAATAGTTTTTGTCAAACTCTGCAAAATAGGCCTCCGTGGCGGCGATGACCTCCTCATTCGATCCATATCTATTCCCGGCGAGTGATTTTTTCAGATTAAGAAACAGAAAGAAGTCACAAGGGGCCAAATCTGGAGAATACGGTGGATGGGGCAGCAATTCGTAGCGTAATTCGGCCATGTCAACGGCAGACGTGTGAACCGGTGCGTTGTCGTGGTGAAACAGCACTATTTCTTCGCCAGATGTGGTCGTTTTTCTTTAATTCGGCGTCGAATCGGCCCAATAAATCGGCATAGTAAAGCCCTGTAATTGTTTTACCCTTCTCGAGGTAATCGATGTAGATCACACCTTGTGAATCCCAGAAAACGGTGGCCATAACTTTTCCGGCCGATTTTACAGTTTTCGCCTTCTTTGGAGCACGTTCCCCGGTCTGGATCCATTGTTTTGATTGCACTGCGTCCGCCCTTAGCTGGCTGTTGCCAAACCTGAGCGGCCCGAATGAAGTTTGCCGACGACTATAAACGAGTGTAGTCCACTCAATGGCGCTCGACGGGGCTCCGGTGTGGGCAGAGTCTCTGTCTGCCCAAAATAAGGCTCTGTTGCGAAGGCCGCAGAGAGTCATGGCAGTCAGGGTCATACGTGGATATCGTACCATATCCGCGGAAGCGGCGTGCACCCTGGCGGGCTCCCCTCCGTGGGACCTAGAGACGCAGGTACTCGCCGACGTCTACCAGCGAGGGGCAGACCTGCAGGCAGAGACTGGCAGGCGTCCGCTACCTGAAGTGGTCACGAGGTGGCGAAGAGAAGCCCAATCCCAAATTTTGGACCAATGGAGGGTGAGGCTGGAAACGCTCAGTGCCGGTCACTGGACCGTGGAGGCGATCCAGGCCACTCTGGAAAAATGATGGCTACGCAGGGGACATGGGACACTGTCCTTCCAGCTTGTGCAGGTGTTGTCAGGGCATGGTTGTTACGGCAAATACCAGCACAAAGTGGCTAGACGGGAGGCGACTCCCGTGTGTCACCAGTGCGGCTGCAGCGAGGACACGGCCCTTCACACTCTTCAGTACTGTCCTGCTTGGGTAGTGCAGCGTCGTGTTCTCGCAGCAGCAATCGGGGCAGACCTCTCTTTGCCAGCTGTGGTGGACAGCAAAGAGGCGTGGGAAGCTGTTACATCCTTCTGCGAGGACGTGATCTCGCAGAATGAGGCGGCGGAGCGCGTCAGAGAGGAGGAAACCTTAGCTGACGCGATTCGCCGCAAGAGGACGGGATGGCGGAGGAGGCGCCACGGCGACCTGATGCCACCTTAAGAGGTGCCAGCGGGCGATAGATCGGGGTGACTATCGTCGTCGCATAGCACGGCCTTCATGAGTGGTGGCGATGTCTCAGGCCTGGAAATCGCCAAAACAGTTGGTGGAAAGCGGGCTGCGTTGGATGAGTCGTGAAAGTCATGCGTAGCAGTTCTCACGGCTCATCCATGAAGGCGAGTGTAGGCTCACGGCGGTGTTTTTTAGTGGGTGCAAGCCCCACATAACCCAGCCGTCCCCTGGACGGTTCGGGTATGAGTTAAGCATTTTTCACCGCTTAAAAAAAAAGTTTCATTGAACTTTTTGGCTGCTTCGGATATTTTTAAGCCTTTTTTTACTGCTTCAATAGCCCAGCCCATTTGTTGAGGCGTATAATCTTTTATAGGAGCCATTTCTAAAACAAAGAATAAGTATCATTTTTATCAATGTCCATAACTGGATTCCTATAAAATACCCAATAATGGACACATACGTCCATTACTGGTAAACATCAGTATTTTTCAAATTTACAACTAGCATATAGCAAATAATAATAGTAAGAGTAAAATAAGTTAAAAATTTGAATATATCAAGATGATATTAAGTTTCGACATCTGTCCATTTTTGGAACCATTTAATTACAATGCACCAGTTATAAACATCAATAAAATGTCAACAAGCATTACCTCTCTGGAGTTACAACAATGTGCATTATGGTCTTAATTTCATAGTTAACCCAACAGACAAAACACATTCTGATTAAAACAAAGCAATACCAGTTTACATATAAAACTTTCTACTCGCCTCACTAACAATTTCCTTAAGAAAAACCGCTAATATCAATTTACAATCACAAAAACACTTTGCACTCACGTCATCTTGTTTAACTGCAGACCGAATTGAATAAAACGTTAAATTTTGACAGCTAGTTGTCTATAGTATATATCACAGTGTTGCCAATATAAAAAAAATGATTTATGTTCTTATTCTAGATGATTACTTTATTTTTTGTCCATTATTGGTTCATTGTCCATTACTGGTGCCTTTACCTTAGTACCTACTTCCTAAAAAGAACCCGTATGCAAAATTTGAAATTCCTAGTAATTGTAGTAACAAAGTTTCATACAAACTATCAACCCCAAAAACAACCCCTTAGGGGTGGAATTTCGCAAAATCCCGTCTTAGCGAGCGCCTACGTCCTAAAAAGAACCCCTATGCAAAATTTTAAACCCCTAGCCCTGGTAGTTTCTGAGATTTCGTGTCCTATGAGTGAGTGACCTTTCGCTTTTATATATATAGATATTAAGTACCATGTTTACTAGTTATGTTAAGTACCATGTAATAATAAACTACGAGTACTACTAACGTCTGTCTGAGACTCAGACAGTCGTTATTTAAAGTTAGAGAATGATGTACTTATTTGTTTCTTTTTTTTTTACTTTTAACTTGCTACATCATTCTCACATAATGTACCATCTCAAAATGAATGATGTAACAAAGGTTTTGTAATAATTTCGGCGATCTTCAAAGAATGTCCATGTAGTTTCTTGCCCGTTCCTCACCATAGAAATCTACTTCTTGGAATGGGTATCTACGGTACTTTCACAGTTTTTATGTCTTGTGACTGGGACTGTAGCACCATAACTTTTTAGTTATTAATTACATTTTTATTTGTCTATGACCAACGACCATTTATATCTAGACGACTCATGCACGATCTGAGTAACGAAAATTATTCTGGCAAGTCGCTGAGGTACGACGTAAGCGAGGGGGACGGGGTACTGCGTTCTGATTGGCTAATACTGCGTTCTGATTGGCTAACTCAAGGTCAGTGCGACGAGGGGACTCACAGGAGTGGTCGAGTCACGACGGCTATAAGACTTTTTTACCTAATGTGTTGACAGACATCGGTCACTTGTGATTAGGAGTCTAGATATAAATGGTCGTTGTCTATGACAATTCAAAAGTGTAAAGGTAGAGACAAACTGAACCCACGTACGCAACTTAAGCAACGCGTTGTTAAATCTAAACGGTTGAATTTGTATGCCTAGAAACACACTTATCATACACAATACTTTCACTGATACGTCACGCCATTTCTAAACGCAATAAAACCTACTACAAAACAAGGAAGAATACGTGTTTACAATAAAATACAAATAAGTAACTGAACAAAAACAATCGTCATTCATAAATCCAAGTTGACGTACAATATGTGTGTAAACATGAAAACATTGTGGTTTCAGGATTCCCTATGACTAAATCCGATAACCGGGAAATCCATTTCACACCTTATAACTGTGTAAATATTGGATATTTTTGAATGGTGACTTTAAAATTATTCAATTTGATCTCTGGCATGTAGCACTATTTTCGGATTTCACCAAAGAACAAGGTCCAAAATTGTATGGACACCGTCCCCACCCTTGTAGCACCTTAAAACCTATGTTAATCGAAGGGCCATAGTCATCTTATCATTTTATTGTACTACGGCGAAACTGAAATGTGCATCCGAAAAAAGTTATATTGACATGAAGGAACCGGAATCATCACAATATTATGTTCCCGATCACGATTGTTTTCTTCTTAATTATTACTGTTGCATGATTTTGTTCGTTCCTGGCTAATTGAGGAGCTCGTGGCTTAATAATTACAGCCGCACAGGCCGATCATTCGGGCTAAGCCGCGCTTGCCGAGGTTGGTCTGTGGATGGGTGACCATCTCTCATAGCGAGTTTCCTCCGAGCCTCGGAAAGCACGTAAAGCCGTTCGTCCCGGCCATCATTTGTAGATCTTTGACAGTCGTTACTGTTAGTCAGACAAAGGAACCACCCGAAACTTCTGTGTCCGGTGAGGACCTGCGTCAACCGGAAGGTGAGGATGCCGCCCGTGGCGCCTCTTCACCCACTCCTCAAAGAGGGGCCGTACCGCCGCGATTGCGGCGTGCCCGGAGTGATGAGGGTATGCCTGGGGCGGCGAATTGTACTAATACGCGATGGATCGTATCGGCCGATGCGATGAGGATTTGAGTGCTTATCAGCAGATTCAAAGAAATGCTTGGAAAGGGGAAAGGCGGTTCATAAACTGAAGAATTGTGGGGATTTTAAAATCTAAATGGAGACTATCGTTACGGACATAATACGGGGCTTCCGTCACTTTCCTGAGGAACCGATTTTCGACAGTTGGTGCCTGCGCGCATGCCATCAGTATCGTGTGGTATTCTGGGGTTGGAAGGCATTAAGGCGCGGGCCACAAGGAAGAGACGTAAGGGTGCTCCCACATTTATCGACGCGTAATCGGTCGGTCGGCCGGTCAAAAAATCCTTTATGTCAACGTAATAAGGCTGTTACTAATGACATTCGCATCGGCTCGGCTCGGACGACGCGACGCGACGTCAGCCGACGGCGGAACGAGCCGTTTGCCGATTTGCTGATCGCACCCGTACGGCATCCGACTGCTTCCAAACAGCGCCGAAGACGGCCGAACGGCGTTGGACGGCAGTTTAATAATCCGCTCGCATCGTCACCGACGGTAGCCGAACGGCGCCGGAGACGGCCGATCGGCATTCGGTAGCAGTGGAATGATCCGCTAGCATGCCTGCATCTCCGACAACAGCCGAACGGCGCCAGAGACGGCCGAGTACCGATGATGGCTAGATAGTATATCCATATCAAAACACTTATTCCTTAAACTCAATTTGAAAAATTAAAAATGAAACACCAAAACGTCCGTACAGCTCAGAGCGCACGTTGAATCTGCGATGAATGCATTTGTAGATATTTTCGGGGTCATGGCACGACAACCAGCCCCTCGCGACGGCTATCCGAAAGAGTTCACTGCCGAACACATGTGAACATCATTCGCAACAGCCGTTCGGAGGAGTCGACAGCCGAACGTAAGTGAACAGCCGTCGTGACGGCCGTTCGGAGTAATCGACTGCCGATAGCATGTCAACATCCGTCGCGGCAGCTGATAGGCGACAAGCCGAGTAATGTGGTGATACGCACTCGGCTTAAGCCGATTCCGCGTCAATAAATGTGGGAGCACTCTAAGACGAGGACGCGGCGCGAACGGTCGAAAATGTATGAGAGTCGCGCCCGCGCCCCGTCTCTTCTGTGTGTTTTACGTTCGCGACGGTTCTGTACATTTTGTATGAAAGAGACGCCGAAGAGACATACGAGTATGTCTCAGCCCCGTTTGCGTCTTACGTCTTTTCTATGTGGCCCGCGCCTTAGATAATTTCGTTGGGTCAGCCAGTGCCTGGGGCAATTTGTAATAGACCGTGAAAACACCGAATAATGTATTTGTTGTGATAAAAAGTAAACGGTTTTATTTGTAATTATAAAAATGTTTTAGGAGTTTTCAAATAAAAAAATCCTAAAAACCCGTCAATGGTTACTTCACAATAACGATATTCAACAGAATTCTTCATTGAACTTTTTTCTGCCCTATGAGTTGTTCCCGTGCGGAAGTCACTATTTAGTTCCAAAGAGTTGTTTGAAAACTCCGAACGAAATTATCCACCACCTTCCTAGCCTTTTCCCAACTATATTGGGGTCGGCTTCCAGTTGAACCAGATGCAGCTGGATATCAGTATTTTACATGGAGAGACTGCCTATCGAACCTCCACAACCCAGCAACTGGGTAATACGGTACCCCATGGTAAGACTGCTGGTCAGATTTTAGAGCTTCTGACTGTAAAGACTGTCAAAGATCTACAAATGATGGCCGGGATCAACGGCTTTACGTGCTTTCCGAGGCACGGAGGAAACTTGCTATGACAGATTGTTACCCATCCATAGACCGACCTCGGCAAGCGCGGCTTAACCGGAATGATCGGCCTGTGCGGCTGTAATTATTTAGCCACGAGCTCCTCAATTAGCCAGGAACGAACAAAATCATTCCACGGTAATAATTAAAGAAGAAAACCATCGTGATCGGGAACATAATATTGTGACTGATTCCGGATCCTTCATGTCGATATAACTTTTTTCGGATGCACATTTCAGTTTCGCCGTAGTACAATAAAATGATAAGATGGTTATGGCCCTTCGATTAACATAGGTTTCAAGATGCTACAAGGGTGGGGACGTTTTGGGTATTGTTCTTTAAGGAACTATTTATCGAGGAAGGCTATATGTAGGCATATCAAAACGCTAAGACCAACAGGACCCCGATCAGCGGGTGTGAATGGGTAGTTAACCAATTTTAGTCTAAGCCATGTAAGAGGTTTTCAGAGGCGGGTAATTCTGACATCAGAGACGACATTCTCATTCGAAGAAAAAGAAAGAAGATTCTCTAATATTCTCGGCGCGTCGAGCAACAACAATCATACCGAGCAATTTCATAATCATAAAATGAAGATACTTATAAGTAGCTGCCTAAATATAAAACCGGGCATACAATATATTTACTACTGTAACTGTTCTGTAGTATTGTCTAGTTCCAGGTCAAACTAACAATGACTCTGTTTTATAGGATGACATCACTTCTGTAGCGAGGGCAGTACTATATTCATCTTAATACACAACAAGTCCCTTGTTCACTTTGAAAGCGTACGAAGGAAATCTGTAAGTGCGAAAATAAGATTAAGTACTCCAGATTTTGTAGAATAAATATTCGCGCCTTTTCAACATGTTCAGTGCTGTTCCAGAAACGCGGTGCTAGGGCACATGCCCCCACCCAAAATCGTCCATATCAATTAATGTAAAATTATCGACCTCCCAGAGATTGAATACTAAATTGATTTCTTGCTTGCTTGTTCATCCATTCAACTTAGAAAAGAGAGAATTAAAAACATTATAATCTGGTCGGGCCAAATGGGGTATCCAAGACCCACTATCATTCCCATACTCATCCGCACATACAGAGTCAGTGCTGAGTCTCTTGGCAGGATAATAATGTCCCAAATTTTTGTGCAGCCAACTGCACCTTTCCGAATTTAAACTAAATAAACGATAGAGCTGTGCAGGCTACATATTGTAAAATTTTGGCCAGTCTACACCCAAAGAAGTACAGTTCAAGACACTTACCACTCTCTGGTGTTCCAAGTCCGCCTTATTTCCCACCAGCAGCATCGGGAACTCATCCCGGTCCTTGACGCGAAGGATCTGTTTGTGGAACTTGTAGAGCTCGTCGAAGCTGGCGTGGTCGGCCACTGAGAAGACCAGGAGGAAGCCCTCACCAGACCTCATGTATTGTTCTCGCATCGCGCTGAACTCCTCTTGACCAGCTGTGTCCAGGACTGAGGGAAAGAAGATAATAACAGGTTTTTCATTCGCGGCTTTGGTAGTATTAGTATAGATAGTTAGGTGTGGAAGCGTAATTATAAACAAACTCATTTTCGCATATTGTCGGCGTAGTAAAGGGAAAAGTCAATAGTTTGATAATTTAAGAGATATTAAGCTTTAAAGTTATTGCGTTAACTCTTAAATTAAAATCACAAAGCGGGGTTTGTCGACTTTTTGATTTTTCTCTCTACTTACGGTACAATATTATGTATGTAGGTATATCATTAGTTTCGATTTTAAGAATTACGTCCTCATTCACACAAGCTTTGTAGTAATGCAACAATTTGTCTGACTGTGGACTGTCTTTTTTATGTCTATAGTGACTAGTTGAGGATTTTACCAACAGAAGTCTTTTTGTCCTGGTAAAATTATCCTGCCCAGGGTAGAACAGGAGGGACTGTAGAGACTCATACTGATTAAAACCCACGGTGTTCCTTCAATAACCCTTTACATTCGAGGTTCACGGTTACCTGTTTAGACAGACCCTCGACCCAATAGAGGGCTTCTGTATTATAGGATAACCTTTTCTTTGGTTGCAAAAGCGGTCGTATGGAGATGTCAGCAATCATGATTAAAACTTTGTGGCATATAAATCACCTGAGGATATACATTAATTGAATACAAAATAATTATATGAAAGTTTGTTACAAATCTAATAATTTATGTAACATAATTACACAACCCAAACAACATAATATTATATTGTAAACAACTTTCAAAAATACTAGATTGTTTTGTTAAATCGGTTTGAACAGTGTTTGTTTTGGCAAACATTATTTTTAAAAAATCCAACTGCTATTTAACCAGTTCGGGTGAAAACCCCAAATAATCTTTTCTGTATCATAATTAATTACGTATTGAGAATAACAAACATTTGATCACATACAAAGGTAAATGATTAGCTAGGTCACCTTGGGTTTACCTAGGTGCGATTTACTACTAAATTCCAAAAAAATAAATAGGCCAAATAAGGCACAGCCATTATAGCCCTCCGTAACAGAAGGGCAATGTGGTAAAATGCCTTTGTGGGATAAATGAAATTAAAGTAAAACAACCAACTAGTAAAACTAATTATATGGCTGACAGTGTATATGAATGTAATTGTTTTTTTAACCTGGTGTTGGATAGGTACCTTTCTTTTTGTAAATTTTAAAGGCAAGGGCTTTGCCTTCCTAAGTAGCACAAGGTAAATCAAATATAATATCTTCTATAAAAGGAATGTGCATAAATTGCATCTGATACCAACAGATGAAAACAACATGACTCATGATGCTGCAAGCGTTTATCTGTTATCTTTACCTTGCGATAGAGATTTTGATAGAAGAGATAATAATTGTGAACAAATGTAGTGTTTACTTGGTTTGGGAATTGGATGTTACTATGTGCACTGTTTTAATTATATCTTAATAAAAAAAAGTGCTGAAACTTATGCCTACGAGTCGACTTTCAAGGCTGAAATAATTGATTAATTAGACTAATATATTAAAGACCATATCACCACTATCCCGGTACAGAGGCATCTTCACAGACAATTTTATTAGTCATTAGTGCATCATTCCCACACTATAAAGTAAATACAATAAAATTAGATTCCTATTCTCAGAAATTTGATCTTGCTGCAACAGGTAGCCATGACTAATAATGTTGAAAACAAAGTATTTAAAAAAGCAGTGCCCTTGATATTTTTATGTCAAGACATAATTAGCTTTCTTCAATCCACCCACAGAAAAAAAACACCAGGACACCATAAATGTAAGGAGGTGTACTCACTGTCCAGTTTAGCTGGTACATCATCAATAACACACTGTTTGGTGTAACTGTCCTCGATGGTGGGGTCATAGTCCGTCACGAAGTAGCTCTGGAAGACCAAACAATAGCATTTCAGCACCAGATGCGGTGACGCCAGTGGGCGGAGTCGCCTTCAAACAGGCCTTGACATAGACTGCCTCACAAACACTATTTTTAAGCATGAACACATCATTTCAATTACTAAAGAAACCAACGAGTTCGCAGAATCGTCAATGGAAACTGTTAGAATACTGTAACATCTGTTCCGCAGCCGGATCTCGGCCAAATACGGCGATAAATACCTGAATAAATTGTATTGTGATTGCACTTTTTCCCACACCGCCACCGCCGACGACGACTAGTTTGTATGTTTGCGCTTGGTTTGGTCTATCACCCGGTCGCGACATTTTGATTTCACTTGTTATCAACGAATTGAAATGATTATTGATATAAAAATAGTCTAATTTCTTTAATTTATGACAATCAGCAGCACTCACTGAAGATGACTCAAATGCGTCTGAGATGGAGAACCGGAACGCAACAAGTGGGAAAGAGATAAAATCGAATTTTCACGTTCCTGTTCAGACACTACGAGGCATGTTTATTTTAAATACCAATCCAAGAAATCGATTTGTAAAATAAAAACATTTACTGGAGACAAACCAATCATTAATAACTTAAGTGCAGTTATGTAAGACTATTTATTTAAGAATGTTTTTTCTGTCATTAAACCCATAAATCTGGACCAGTTTTCAAAGTATTGCTGCGTTTGATGGAGTGTCGAGTCAGATGATCCAATGTAGCCACTTAAAATATTAAGATGTCAACCTAAAACAAATTAACAAAGAACATTGTAGTATTTCAAGAAAAAATATTATATCAATCTCTTTTTGGAGTTTCATAGAATATAAATCGAAAAAAAAAGAAGAAACCATTGCATGTTATTCCTAACAATTTTTATAGTAAGGCAACCCTGCATGCCGTAATGTCAATGTCATCGTTATCAATTTTCTGTCGTAGTTGTCAAAAACTCAAATCTACGAGGCCGTTTGTTTGTGGCGGATTGTTATTGTGTTTGTGATTAATTTATACGTAAAACAGACAAAAACTTTGAATAATGTTTTCGACAAGTTCTCAAAGAAAGTTCTGGACATTCAGCGACGAGAGTCAGCTAGCCATTCTGCGAGAAAAGCATAACCTTAACTATATTTCGAAGCATGGAACACACATTGATGAATTTCAACGCTACAATTTCTTTTTATCTCCTGACGAGGAAAGACTGCTTCTGAAACAGTACGAGCTTCATTTGAAAGAGTTCTGCAAGCGATTCAGTCCTCCAATGCCAAAGGGTGTTGTTGGCACCGCGTTCCACTATTTCAAACGATTTTATCTCTACAATTCGACGATGGACTATCATCCAAAAGAAATCCTCGCGACCTGCGTCTATTTGGCCTGTAAAGTTGAAGAATTTAACGTCTCCATTGGTCAGTTCGTGGCTAAT
Organism: Agrotis exclamationis; assembly: GCA_950005045.1. NCBI lineage: Eukaryota > Metazoa > Arthropoda > Insecta > Lepidoptera > Noctuidae > Agrotis > Agrotis exclamationis. The sequence continues at coordinate 20,143,106 of OX465435.1, read as the reverse complement.
ATTAAAGGCGACAGAGACAAGGCTTCTGATATTATATTGAACAATGAATTATTGCTAATGCAACAGTTGAACTACCATTTAACTATTCACAATCCTTTCCGACCTGTTGAAGGCTTCCTAATTGATATAAAAACGAGATGCTCATTGGCCAACCCTGAACGTCTGAGAGGAGGTATTGACGAATTCCTTGAAAAGGTATTTTTGACTGACGCTTGTCTATTGTATGCCCCATCACAGATAGCTCTAGCCGCTGTCCTGCATGCGGCCAGCAAGGAGCAAGAGAACTTGGACAGTTATGTAACGGACATGTTATTTAGAGATGCGGGGCAGGACAAGTTAGCTATACTTATTGAAGCTGTAAGAAAAATCAGATCTTTAGTAAAGATGGTTGAAAGTCCTGCTCGCGAGAAAGTCAGAATTATTGAGAAGAAGCTTGACCGGTGTAGAAATCAGGAAAATAACCCGGACAGTGAGATTTATAAGAGAAGGATGAGGGAACTCTTGGATGAAGATGATATTCCTCACACTGGTTCTAGCAGGATGTCTTTGGATACTAGTGGGGTGACCACTGTCCTCTCACCTTCGGCCTCATAATGTAATAGAACGTCTTGTCAAATGTGAGATATTTTAATAATATTTTGGGTACTGAGCAATCATTGGACTATTTTTCTGCGGATCAGATAGAAATAACTGCTTTAATGAGCAGAATACCAACCACTGTCTGCCTGACTGCCAAACAAGTAGATCTTCTACTCAGTGTTGTTAAAAAGCATTTAATTTTTGGCACATTACATTATAATTTTATCGAAATAAAGAGAGTCCAGGTACAAAATATATCTATAGTCTATATTGTTTCTTAAAGATACATGTTTTTATCAAATAATTTTGCTGCTATTGAAACAACACTGGACTGCATTTTTTTAAATGATTTGGCTGTTCCATGATTTAGTATTCTTTGAGGACAGAAAAATTGTAAAACTTATATTTAAATACTATTGGGTTTTTACTGTACTGGTTTATTCTCAAATTAAAAAGAATAATAACTGAATAATTGCCTTACAAAATTGCATGTTGAGAAGGAAAATTATATTTAATATGTTTTGAATCAAGGTGCAGTAGTGGTCTAAATATAATATTTCAAGATTAGCAGGACTTATCTTAAATAGTTTTAAGTTACATTAATATGTTATTATGACTTAGATTATCAAATAAATTTTATATGAACTTATTAGATTTTCATTTTGATGCCTGAATATCCTTAAATCACACTTCATCATCCTCATCAGCCTATAAATGTTCCCACTGCTGGGACACAGGCCTTCTCTCTGTTAGAGGGAGTGGGCCGTAATCTACCACGCGGGCCCAGTGCGGATTGCTAGATGTCACATGTCTTCGAATTTTTGGTTCTAGGACATGCCGGTTTCCTCACGATGATTTCCTTCACCGTTTTGAGAGCAGTGGTGTTGAAATAAATTACCTACACAAAGTAATGCGCCTGACGGGGTTCGAACCCACGACCTACAACTCGTAAGTCGAGGCCGATACCACTGGGCCACCACTGCTCCTAAATCACACTTGATACTCTTGAACAGAAAATAATTCGAGTAATGGAGATCCAGTTGCAGTCTGCCATTGCTAAGAGGCAAAATGTTGATATTTGTTTGTATAAAATCGTCGACGCGCACTTTTAAGCTGAAATTTTGAGGGTTTGTAGTCTGCTATGTAGTAAGACAGTAGGGGAAGTCAGCTCAAAGCGGCCCTAAGAGGCAAAGCGGCCACGCTTCATTTTTCGGTTAATTAAAATGATAGCGTTACGTTGTCGTTCTCTACGTATAACCAAACCTCCTTCCCACCCAGCGCTAGTCATTCACTAGTGTGGCTCTGAAAGTGTGGCTCTAGTGACGACAAATGTTTTTTTGTGTGTTTTATTATATAATACAAGGAAAGTTCAACCTGTTTTGGTATAAACTGTTTATATTTAAATGATTTCATTACACGTTTAATGTTACTTATCTATTTGGCCTTTTTTGTGTGATATTTGCCCCGAAATATAATAAATAATATGAATGAAATTAATGTTTTAATCAAAATGGGCGAAAAAGGCAAAGCGGTTCGGGCAAAGCGGCCACCTGACCGCTACCTTAATATAATGGCTCCATAGATAATGTTCAATTATTTTGTTTAGATGGTCAATAACTACAAAAGAACCACTATTATATTACCCAGGCATCATAAGACGAAGCTACGATGGCCTGAACAATTAAAGAGATAAAAGAAAAGCGTGACTCGGTTAAATCCTTCGCAATTAAATATGGTATTCCTGAGAAGACACTTATAAACAGGATCTGCTATGAAGATGCTTGGCAGATTTACCGCAGTATATTTCAACAAAAAAACAATTCATTTCTTGAAAACTTTTGGGGTGGCCACGTTGCCCTTACACCCATGGCCACTTTGGGCGGCCTCTCGGGCAAAGCAGTTTTATGACAAGTTTTTGTAATCTGCAAATCATATGCTTATTTTTCAACTTGCGCAAATTTGAATTGGCCATTGCAAAAACTCGATAAATTCTCTACTAGCTGGTATAAAATTCTCTTAAGAAATCTTTCGTTTAATGGCTTTTTTTTAAACTCAAAGTTAAGGTAGCCGCTTTGAGCTGACTTCCCCTATGCGTACTTACAAGCTCGAAAGCGGGGTAGGTAGTGACTTAGCGAGGTAGCGTGAACTAAAGATGTCAAAAAACCTTACTCAACTACGTCATTTTAGCAAGCCTACATTTAACATGATATTGCTCATGGTACTATTTCAAGACCTTTTGTAAGGAGCTAGACCAATCCGATGCGCTAATCATTCTCCCAGACGCCTTAAGGTGAATGCTCCAGGGTAGCCCGCGAAATTCAACATTTCTTGGGTTTTTTGCAATTTGCAGGCCAGTGCTAGGTTGTATGTTGATTAAAATATTGATCGCGGCTGTAAGACGTATGTAGTTACAGAATTATAATCAACAAAATCATGAATACAACGCTCTAAGTTCATAAAGCTTCAGGAATGACTTTTTATGTTATTTTTTTGTTGGGATCTTGGTCTATTTTGTCAACATAGCAGTTTGTTGTCGCGATACACATCGTCAAACGCGCGTTTGCATCGCGTCTGTATCGCTACAAACGCGCGTCAACGGCGCGTTTAATAAACGTGGTGTGCATAGGCTCTAAGGGACAAATGGAACATGCTGCAATAAATGGGATATGCCCAGAGCCGGATTAAACATGCGAGGAGGGGCCCGTAGCAAATTCTTTTTAGAACACAAAGCCTACAAAACGATACAAAAAAATACAATACTCAATGTTATTTTATTTTCCAGACCCCTTAAGCTTTTTCAAATTTATACGTAACACGAACAACTTTTATAGAACTTGTGCGATTCAGACGACACTGTTCGCGCAGTGGCTGAGGCGATCGACTGCTGTGCAATGTGTTGCGGGTTCGATTCCCGCTCGGAACAAATATTTGTATGATCTGCAAGTAGTTGTTTCCGGGTCTGGGTGTTTGTGTATGTGAGTTTATGTTTGTAAACGGCGCGATCATCATCATCATCATCAGCCTATAAATGTTCCCACTGCTGGGACACAGGCCTCCTCTCTGAGAAAGGGAGTGGGCCATAATCCACCACGCGGGCCCAGTGCGGGTTGGTGGATGTCACATGTGTTCGAATTTTTGGTTCTAGGACATGCCGGTTTCCTCACGATGTTTTCCTTCACCGTTTTGAGCAGTGGTGATAAAACAAATTACAGAAAGTAATGTGCCTGAATGGATTCGAACCCTCGACCTACAACTCGTAAGTCGGGGCCGATACCACTGGGCCACCACTGCACAAACACACGATACAGGAAGAAATTCCTAGTGTGGGGCAAAGTAAAAAAAGGCCAAATAAATAAAAAAATTAAGATTAGGTACCGTTAAAAATTCTGTATGTTATTATTTTCACCATCGATATACTGGTTACCGATTATCTGACATGGGTTGTCTTAGTCGGAATGGTACTCGTATTACGTTTTGGTGACGGGCGAAGGCGGGCAGGACTGGTACGAAAGGAGGCCCTCTTATTTGCGAGGCCTGTAGCAAGCTGCTACTATGATATTCGGCACTCGATTTGCTCTCAACAACTTCATGGCATGTCCTCGATACAAATGCCGCAGATCAATTCGTAGGCCACACTTTTTGATTGTAAAATCATTGAATGAGTCCTGCCCCCAGATGGAACGGAAGGGGCTACCGGACTCTTAAAGACTGATAAAAAATCCTTCAGTTGCCATTTTCGCTCCAAGGTCATGGTTACCTTTACAGACGGTTCCTTTCCGTGACTTCGGCAAGCATTCGGGCGTATGACGGGGCAATCCGTCTCTTTGCTGGCAGGTCCTTTATGTGCGCGCCGTCGACACTGGTTTAATCCTTAATCGGGCGACGAGCTACCCATTATTCGCTGTCTACGCACCTACGTTCACTACGTTGACTGGAAACCGCCACGCGAATTCACGCGATGTCCGATTCCCTGGGCGGCGGCTGAGTCGTGAGGATGTCCTCTCCCTTACGTAATCCGTTTCCTCCTTGGTTAGCATTACTGCTTCGAAGAAGGAGGTGACTGCTTCCTATTCTACCTCGCCCCACAGTACGGCTGAATAAGTCAGGTCACCGTTGCGTACGTGACGCTGCAACGTTGCGCAGCGCTCTGCAACATTTTACGTGATGCGGGACCTGCGGGATATGTTACTTGCTCTCGCAGTGTTAGCAATCGGCTTGACCCCAGTTACCTAGCAAAATGTGGGTGTACTATTAAGTGCCTTTGACTAACCATTCAGGGATAACAGGCGTCTTAGTGTCTAAACACACTATGCCGAAGTTACGCGACGGAAGTTCGGCGGCTGATTTCACGTTCCGACGTATTCGGCTGATATGACACACCATAAGTGCCGAACTTACGCGGCAGAAATTCGGCGCGGATGGCGCGGGCGGCTCCCTGCTGCTCCCCGCCCCCGGATCTTCGTCGGTAATTGAACAGAACTTCGGTCGCGTATAATGTGTGGTCACAGAATAAGTTGCCGCTGAACTTACGCCCCACCGAAGTTACGCTGTACGCTATGACGCGACGTAATTTCGGCATAGTGTGTCGTCAGTAATTCAAATAGCATTGCAGGCGTAATTGTGTCGAACTTCGGTCGCGTAACTTCGGCATAGTGTATTTAGACACTTATCGCAGTGAATGAGCGATATGACCACTGCGCAACGTGACGTGCGTTCGATTCCCGCACGGAATAAATATTTGTATGACCTACAAGTTATTGTTCCGGGTCTGGGTGTTTGTGTATGTGAGTTTCTATGTTTGTAAACGCACCCACGACACACGAGTAGGTATGTTCAACAAACATGGTTGTAAGAAAATCAAACATAAATCATCAAAGCATTATTTATTTAAATAATTATTTCAAGCGGAATCAACAATTTGTAGAAAACAGCGTGGATCCAAGTTACTTAGAAACATCAAAAATTCAAAACCTTGTGGTCACAACAATAATTATAAAATAAACTTTCCATTTAATCATAGCTACGACGTTTTCTATTAAAGTTCGACAAGAAGTTTTGTTTTCAGGGCTTCTGGCAGAGTAGGAGTCTCTCGGCCTCATTCTGGAAAAACAAAAATATTATCAAACAAATAGAAATTACGCCGTCCTTTTTGTGTCTTGTATTTTGTATTAGAGCACTACTTCACTCACACCCGAAGCTTCGGCCGCTTGAAGATTGATAGGCAATATTTCAGATATTTTTCCAATTAAATAAAAAAAAATAGGTACTACAAATACCGTGGCGTACATAACATTTAGAAAAGATTGGAAATCTCTGTGAAAAGATTCAGTGTCCACTTTGTTCACCCGGGTAATATCGAGTATTTTTCATAAATATTCTCATCATTGAATGAATCAAATGAATCATCATTAACTTTTTAGACCTGGTTCAGTAATTTCGAAAAATAAGTGCTTTAAAATTTCTACAAAATGTTCTTCAGTGTACCTACAGGCTCTTAACAAAAATAATATGATAAATATTACCTGAATCAACTTATAAATCGCAGCATAAGTTTCCTCGCTCCTACAAGACATGGTAGCAGCAACAACAGCGCCCCTCTTGCCTCCCCCCCAGCTCGACGTGAAAGTCAACTGAGCATCAGCGAAGACGCACAGACAAGCCACGATCAGGACGAATATACTGACGTGGTTCATGATGACGATGTGAATGACAAAAGACAGTCAGCAGATGACAAGTTGAAAACGAAAGTGTTGAAGAGATGTGATGCCCCAGTGAGAGATACCGAGGCTTTTATATGTGAAGGAAGATGAATTGATAGAAGCCGTAGCAGTTTTTAATTTGTCTGTGATTGGATCTTGGTGACGTAAGGAGTAGTTTAATTGCCTTCAACTGGTCTATAAAGATAATTAATGGGTTGAGATTATCCTTCCTCATCTGTGTATAATTAAATTATGATTGTTTTGTAGTAAGGACTAAATAATATCATGATATATTTTCTGGCAAGCTATCCTTTTTTGTCCCATTTTTTGGCTAAGGAATCAACTCAAACTCAATGCCCCCAGTCCTCATTGTATGCGTCCAGAACGTCTCGCCATCTATTTCTGGACCGGGCTCGAAGATGCTCTCCATCCCTAGATAAAATTATGTGGAGACTTTTCTCCAGCAATAACGCAGTGCATACGTCTGAGGTGACCCTCCGAATCTCATTTCAGCCAGGAAGCCTAAATGCATAAAATATCCTACATTTATAGATTCGTAATTTTTGAGTGCTCTAGTTCATTAAATGAATAATAACATTGCCGTTTTGGGATTTGAACTTGACTCACCACGTCCAACAATCACATTTGCGACGTTAACCAGCGGCGGCAGTTCCCATAAATATATGATGACGATCTATAAATAAACCAAACATAAATCCTGCTGCTGACCTTCATTTGTCCTCCTACTTAAAAAATGAGTGATTTGGGACACAGAAAAGGTCAAATGAAAAAATTACCAAATCATAAACATCCCAAAAAAACAAACATTTTTTTTTATATCGTCCACAACGACGAAGTTTAGATATACGCCATCAGACGCGGCATTTCATTATCATTGGACAGGCTTCATTTGATTTGCATAGAAAACTGTAAAGGCGTGTTATAATTAAGAAATGGGATATAAAAACTCGGAATCTTTCTTCCAATGTCCATTCTGTGTTAAGCTGGGCTGTGGGAAGTACATCATCAAAATGTGTCGTATCTTCGTCGTGCTCCTGATCGTCGCTGCCATTGCTATCATCATCGAGGGCCAGTTGACGTTCAGCTCCGGCTGGGGTAATGGGAAGAGGTCTATCAGCTCCGAACAAATTAATGATGACTGTAACCCTGAGGAAGCCATTTTTCAAATCTATAAGCTTATTGTGGTAAGTGACTGTCTTTATTTTTAACTACTACATCCTTACCTCATTGCTATACCACCAATTCGCACTAAGCGTTTCCAAACGTCTTTTATAATGCGGACAGCGAAGGGATAGAACTCTCTGCCTGCGTCTGTGTTTCCGAACACTTACAACCCTAATCTCTTCAAAGTTAGAGTGAACAGGCTTCTTCTGGGTAAGCTCGCTCCATCGTCGACCTTGTCTTAGTCACTCCTGACCTAGACTAAGGTCAAGAGCAAAACCATTATACATAAAAAAAAACTAGCGATCCGCAAGTATGACACTCATGAATAACGTAGCTTTCCACTGGTGAAAGAATTTTCAAAATCAGTTCACTTGTTCCAGAGAATCTTACTACCTACAATTTTTTTTTATTTTTTTATTCATGGTTATGGTTTTAGGTTCTCGTTTGACCACTATCTCACCTGATGGTAAGAGAAGATGTGGTCGACGATGAAGCACACTTGCCTAGAAGTAACCTGTCCACTCTTGACTTGAAAACCACAAGGTTATAGCTGTCGGCAAATACAGATGCCGGCAGGGAATTATATAATACTAGCTTCCGCCCGCGACTCCGTCCGCGCGGATGTCGGTCTTCGCGTGGATGGTTTATTTCTCCATTTTGAGTAACTCTGACAATGACATCTTATAAATATCTATTGAACCCAAATACGGCTAAGCCTATAATAATTAAGGAGATCCCTCTATTGAGCTACTGCTGTTGAGCTCGCGTTCAGTACCTTGAGCACGAGTTTTCAGTATTTGAGACGTAAAGTAAACTGGAACTTTGACAACTTCAAAATGACAATTTTCAAGGAAAAAATTAGTTCCTACTTCGCACACCAGAGGCGCTGTTCCATTTTTTCATACAAGAAACGCTGTAAATACTGGAAAAACGCTGTAAAGTAAAAGAGTGAAAAGTCGTGCTCCGGGTATTTTTTTCATAGTAATTCCGACCTTGTATTTACAAATAACTGATCGGAACAGTAATCAAAAAGGTCGCGCTGAAAAGCACGGTTTAAAATGACACGCATACAATATTAATTCCACGGACGACCGCTCGCCACACTGGACACGTCCGCTCGCATCAAAATTCAGATATTCATATGCATTGCGCGGCGCGGAACGCGGCTCCTTATATAGGAGTCGGGGAGGCGTGGCCCGCGTGTGCCGTAAACGGTTCAAGCCAAATCCGACTTTCGGCGCTACAGGTTACGGCGCTGAATCCACTGCGGGTAATGCAACGTGTGTTCGCGGTTCTACAGAACAACGTCTATGAATAAAACTGAAAAATAAGTTTTTTTTTCTACGTATTTTTCCAGGATAAAAAGTATCCTATTTTATGCCCAGGATAATAAGGTATAATTATACCAAGTTTCATCGAAATCGAACCGTTAGTTTTCACGTGATGCCTGCACATACAGACAGACAGACAGACAGACAAAATTTTTTTTAATCACATATTTGGGTTTGGTATCGATCCAGCAACACCCCCGCTATTTATTTTTTCAATATTTTCAATGTACAGAATTGACCCTTCTACAGATTTATTATATGTATAGATTATAGCTGTTCTTCACGGTTTCAACCGCAGCTTGGTTCCTATTGGTTGTAGCGTGATAATATAAGCCTACTGCAGCCTTCCTCGATAAATAGGCTATCCAACATCAAAATATTTTTTCAACTCGAACCAGTAGTTCCTGAGATTAGCGCGTACAACCAAATAAACTCTTCAGCTTTATAATATAAGTGTAGATTAATATTAGTATAGAAGACGGAGACGCTCGACCCAGATCAGGCTCAAACCCCGAAAGCTCAAACAAATCCAATGTTTGAGCCTTTGGGGTTTACTGGTGTGATAACACATTATCACTAGTATTCAAGTGTGTAGTAGTAACGTGGTCGTGAGTGCCACCTTGATGGTTGCAAGCGCAACTGTTGCGCAAGAGGTTTTAGGCTGGATTTCTAAGTCGGGCAAAGTGTTGTTGGGTATTTCGTTGAGTTTCTCAGTAATTACTGCCAGGGAGTTTGATTTGTGCCCAGTTGATGGAAATAGGCTCACCCTTATTACATATCGGCCAACCTCCTTGCCGCCTTGGATCTGGAGGCGAAGGCTCTCCAGCGAGTTTATGAGTGAAGTTTATTGTGGTGGATTCAGTTCTCGGCTCTTTATCACCTTCACCTACGGCTCGACTGAGAATTTTGCCTCAAATGCAATAAAGAGCTTTCTCTACTTGTATAAAAATTTTTGTTCGAAAGAGGTTTAATCCGAAATTATATCATAGGTATAATTTCGGAAATATCTGATGATGTGTTTCGGAGACAGATAACGCAAACAATCAATAAATGATAGCAAATCAATCGCGATTGCTGCCATCGCATATCTATGCATTGATTACGCAATCACACAATACATTCCCTAGAATTCTGTCGTGTTTTTTTTTGCAATAAAACTTTTACATATAAAGCCTCCTGCAGACACACGCGATTAATCGCGCTGCGACAACGAGCCAAGCTAATTTCCACTCTAAAATACTGCGAATGGACCGCGACATGTCGCTCCGCGCGATAAATCGCGTGTGTCTGCAGGAGGCTTTACTTGTTCTTTGGATAGTTGATTTTAGGTAGTTGCTACAAAGTAAGGTGAAATATATTTAGGTACTGTTCTAAAATAAAAATCCGTTATTCTCAGTATCATTAGAATTTGAAACGGGACAATCCCTTATTGAGTTGGCTTCATCTGGCTTGTCATATTGATGGGAATATTTTTTACATAAAGCCCGTAAGTGTCGCCATCGGCATATAGCGGGGTGGATGGCGCAGGATAAATTTCATTTGGTCCCATTCACCCCACTGCCCCTGTCCCGTCACCGGGGTAGATTTATATAATAGTTTGTGTTGTAAGTTTTCTGAGACTAACATTTAAATTATCTTTCACAGTCTGAAGGAGAAAAAATCCGAGCATGTCAACGTGATGGGAAAATGTAAACTTCACTAGAATCCGTCGGTGTGCGCCATACAGAATTTATTTAATTAAAGTTGGATGCGTTTCTTCGAATATATTACGTATATTGTAAGGTATTATTAACTAATGTATCGGTAGTTCATGTTTTAGGGAGATGAATGACAATGTCAAATGCTTGAGTGAAATCGATGATGCTCCCTTGCGGTACCCCTATTGTTATGTTTTGCATTTCTAGAGATTTAGATTACCAATTTGCTTAATGTATTACCTGCCTTAGGCTTTATTATATTATGTAGCTGTAAGGAAGTAAATGAGCGGCTGGATCATTTATGAATTACAATGATTCTAATTGTATTATCTATTTATTCATTAAATAAGTATCAAATTGTTGTTTTATTTCTATAAAGGGTCCGAATTATTATACTTTTTCATATCTTATGTCAGTGCGAATAGCTGGGTCAATTTGCTACTATAATTAAAACACTTTTACATATTTCAGTATACTTTTATTAAAATCATTTTGTTTTACATTTATGTTTTACATTGTTCATTTATAATTAAATGGAAATGGATAGAGGAGGTATTACGTCTTTCTTTGTCACCCTCGGATGTATGTTTGATATTAGATGACCTAGTTTAATCATGAGCTGTGTCAAATCAGGTTTAACAGAGCTTATGATTAGATTTATCTACCTTTACTGAATAATCTTAAGAGGTAAATCGACCATTATGACTTCTTAAATCTTTATTCTGGTCATTATATTTTACAGTTACTTAAACCTACTTTCATGCATTACCTCTTTCAGATTCATCGTAAAGATTTTATCTTCTTTCTACTTGTAGCAGATTATTACGATTCTGTTTGGGTCTTGATTTAACCTCAAGGGCAACTCTGTCGTCGGACCAACTAAAATTTTAACAGTGACAGATATGTTGAAGATGTAGGTAATAATTACAGTGATTTAATTGACTTTACAATTAAATGTGAAGTTTACGGCAATAACATGCGTAGAACATGTATTGAAAATTTTCAAATAATTTAGTCCGCACGAGGCAGTAAAGACTCAGTCATATCGTCATCGATATTACTGGTGTGTTAAGTTTTATAGAATGCAAATCCTAGAAGTATCATCTAATTAACTATGGTACCTCGAGAAGATGCTTTCAATAATCATACATTTACATACCCTAGTAATGGAACTATTAAGACTTGTAAATATGTAGTAACTTAACTAATGGCTAATTTGCTGACTGATAATGTACTCCACATAGATTAAAATTGGGCAATGAATAAACTACTGGCTACAATCCCTCCAAATCGCAGTATTATCGATAACAACAATTAAGACATCGAGTCTACAATAATTAACATACATACGAAAAGGTAACACGTATGTGTGCCTAATACGTCTACAAGATTTTGAGCGATGGACATAGGCTAATATTTTCCTTACATACATTGAATGGTAACCGAATTTAATATATAATGAAGATGCTAACGCTCGTCACAGCCCGAGAATACATATTTATATAAGGACACATCTAAACGATTACAATACTGCACACATTGGACCTAAATTCAAATTAAAGGACGGAAGAGAAAAATGAGCAAAAATCGTATGAAATCAAAGCCTTATTCGTTTCCAGAACTATCGAAATCAAACTGTGGTGAACAACGTATAGAATGGTTGTTTCTATAGGTAGTAAACGAAACATCTGAATTACAACTTTCAGCATTGCTAAGTCAAGATCTATGTTTGACTCAAATGCAACAAATTCTGGCACAATTGAGACCTGTTGTCATCTTCTACATTTTGAAATTGATTCGTTCTCTCCGCCGAATAATAAAGACCGACGTGCCTAAGCCATTTCCGTACGACTAATTGTATGTAACAGCCGAACACAGCATTAGTGATATTTTATACGTGGGTGTCAAAACATTTACACATTGAGAAGGTAGAAGATTCGAATTTATCCATATTTATGTCCCTTGAGCCATGGATTCAAAATAAAAAGTTAGTTTCGATAATTTCAACAAGAATATTAGAATTGGCAAATGAATGCCAATGGAAGGATAAAATAAGGCCTGAAGAAAAAACTGAAATATAATAAAGTTTTGCCTACAACTTTGAAACGATAACTCAAGGGACAATCATCTACGAATAATAACATTAGGAAACATTGAGTAATATTTACAGTGATACGAAAAGACAGAGAAATTAACTTGAATAAAATCTTATTATTTGTTTTACAATGATAATTATAATAATTATAAATATAGGTAACTGTACAATGAGCGACACAGGTGTAGAAAGTTGTAGGCCCAACTATTTACACGTTTACCATTTACCTACGTGTCTTAATGAAAATCTTAATGTGCAATAAATCATGGAAGCTGCAAGTATACTAAAATGGCGTGTGAATTATAAAACAACACAATCTCGGCTTATTTTGAACTACGTACGAAGACAACTAGGGAGTCATCGAGGTAAACCAGTACAGTACGATTTCTTTAGAACCTATTCGAAGTATTGAAAAGTTATTTTTAAATTACATTTAACATCAAATATTGGAGGTGCATTGTAATTATTATTAAGCGTAGTAAGCAGCTATTTCATTATTATGTAGTAATTAAAAATGTTAAATAAAGTATTCCTACCTGATGGAATCCCGTCGTCATGTCTACTTTACAATACTTTATTCTGTTTTGGCCTCCGCGATACATTAACATATTAAAATTTCCAGCAAGAGAATATCCCATTAATAATACTTACAATTTAATGAATTTTTTTCATAAATTCCTTCTTTCACGTTTTGTTTAGTAAGTATGTGTCGTAAATGATACCTACACGATACTTACCTAGGCCTTTGACGCCTGCCATAAATAAACAGCTTTAATTTGTCAACTATTGGAACAAGTTGGTAACTTCAACAGGCTAAACTGATGTAGACCTTATAATATGAATTAAACTAACCTTTAATACTGAACAATAAAGCTGTCCATTTTTAGCAGTTTCGACATGTAATCTATTATCTAGAGTTAAAACGAGCCTCTTTTCTCTAATAGATAAAGTCCTTCGCGTACGTTCAACTACTAATGTAATACTTAAATTTTAAAATACCCTTCACATCAATATTAGAGCCATTCCATTCTAATCCTTAAACATACTACAATACATTTTAAAGTACCTATCAAGAAACCTCATAATATGTGGTTTTAATACATCTTAAACTAGGTTAGATTACGTACGAATCCATACAAGGAGTCATATCTTTGGTAAAATTATCGAAAATTTTTAATTCTCGGAAAGTACAAATAATTGGAGACCTGATAAGTGCCGAAATAGACGTACCGTTTGTTAGACGATCAATAAATAATTAATTTTGTTTTATAATGTGCATGAACGGTTACTGTAAGCTTAAAACGGGAGCCTGGTCTATACCGGCACGGGGCACATTTACGAGTATATACATATCGACACATTGAGCTTTACTAATAATTATACTAACGCCAACGAATACTGAGTGGGAATCTGCCACAAGGAAGACGGTGATTAAACGAATGCACTAAGTATGTCACGATCAATGGATGAGATGAGTTCTAGAGTTGCGGAGTGGCGGAGAGCTGGCGGCGCCGGCGCGCGGGCGGCGGCGGGCGCGGCAGCGGCGGCAGGGCTCCCACGGCGCGGGGCCCGCCCAGCCGGAAGCACAGCGCGTACGCCAGCGCGAACAGCACGTAGGGCACCAGCACGGCCGCCACCAGCCGCGCCAGGCCCCCCGCGCCCCTCTCCAGCGACGAGGAGAATCACTTCTCCTCGTCCTCGTCGCGGAACAGGTACGTCGACCTGACAACACGTAACTCAGCTTTACGTACACGTCTGCCGAACCCGACATCGATGATGACGATTCGGAAAAGGCATGGATTTATAAGGCTTTTCTAAGTATTAAAACCTATAAGTTCTAAAATGATTGTTTGAAAGTCAAAGCATTTATTTCAATTATACCACTTACAGGCACTTTTGAATTGTCAAGAAGTGACGGCGTTAGAGCTGACTTCATTCCTTACTTATAGTCCTGAAAGATTTTCCACAATAACTCACAATACAATTATTAAAACACGGGTGGGTAACTGGATATTGCACATTCTTGACTTTCATTAGTCACCTCTTATTACATCTACGGGAGGAGTATAATTATATCTATCGCAAAAGAAGAATGGTTAATTCAGATCCAACACCACACCTCAAAATTTAATTCTAGGGATTTCACAACACTGAGGGTGAATTAGGTTACTGATTTTTTATTCTGAGAATACCCAATCAATACCCAATCTAAACATTCGGAATCATACTCACCAATAAGCCAGATTAAACAAAGCGAATACAAGTGGGAAGGTGATCCGTGAGATGACATCTATTCTCTTGGAGCGAGTGGGGAACTTGGACATCCACAGGCGGCAGCAGTTCTTGCGGGGTGGGTTGATGTGGATCTCGCACTGCCGCATCTTAGATTCCACCACGCCACCGCCGCGCACCAAGGGTTTCTGTTAGTTGCAGACCAGTCAGGGAGGCGGGACATATTGCATCTTCGACTTAATCGTATGGCTACGTGCTTTTGAATTCTAATTTAAATTTTGATAGTCAGTGCTTTTTGAACTACTGAAATTATCTCCATGAAATGCATGCATGGAGATTCAGTAAAAGTTTTCAAAAGTAACTCAATTATGTTTACTCAAAATAATGAAACTAATTCTACTAAAATTGTCTTTTCCACTATCTATGCTACATAATTTGAAATTAAATATGATCAAATAAATCCAATCAGAATAAATCATTCACAACATTCAAACTCAATTCATTTAAAGTTTATAATTTAAAAAGCCTAGACGGTTTGCGAAAATATTATAATAAATTATGATGAAAATGAAAATTGACAAAATACCACTGAGAACATCAAAAAAAGAGTTAAAGCGTAACTATGTTTCAATCCAAAATCACTATCATTCACAAAGATCTTAGAAAGAACTAGGTGTGAGCTCACCATAGCAAATGTGGTGTTGCTATCCGTATCAAGAAGATCGGAGGCAGCATCCATGCTAGCTGCTTCCATTTCCCGCCTTGCTTTCTTCATATTCTCTCTATGCATGTCAGAGCGAGATGCATAGTTTACTAGGGCGAACTCTAGTAGCGCTCCGAAGACGAAGGTTAGGCACACGCCGGTCCAAACATCAATAGCTTTGGTGTAGGACACGGGTGGCAATGAGGCGTTGATGCCTGATGACTGAGTCGCCATCGTGAGCAAAGTGGTCACTCCTGAAATAGAATACATGATCAAAACACCAGTTCCGTCGGTCTACAGTTGAGGTATAGCAAGGTGCATGCCAAAGCAAAGAGAAAAAATAAAATATTGGAAAGACAATACCTGGAGCGTTCAATCAAACCTTGATAGGTTCAATTGGAGTTATGGAAACAAATGATTAGAGCCTACCTATAAACTATCTTGACTATACTAACTATCAATGGTTTGTTAGATATAAAGTTAATATTGCAGTAACTGGGTACTTTTGTGAAACAACAGGTAAACCTGGTAAATAGTATATATTATGAAAACTTTCTTGGAAACACCAATAGACAACCCCCGACAAACAAGCTCTTCTTAGAATTTGTGAATTGCATTCCTTCTAAGAACTTGGGTTACGTACTTGCTTCCAGTGATTGACTTGGTATTCATTTTAAATATCAAATTGCACTGGAATCAGTTTACTGCTAGCCTAAAGTTTACTTAACCACCTCCAAGAACTGTTTGAACGTTCTAAAATGCCCGCCCCATTTTAAGGAGAATCATGCAATGCCTTTGCAATTCACGTATCCAAAACCTACTGGTCTAATTGTCTATTGAACAAGTATTCAGCAATATTGACACCTTTCGTCCTGACGAAAGTTTCACCAGAAAATTACTTGGGCAGAAATCTAGACAAAAGATACTATTGATTTTTCAAGTCGTTATATCACCTAACTAACTAGCTAACCTTTCGACCTAAGGAGACCATAAATAGTAATACTGTGGAAGAATACATTACCTAGGGACACTCGAGCTGGCACGGCTCCTTGATCGAGCCAGAAGGACACCCAAGAGACGATGACAAGCATGCAGCATGGAATGTAGATCTGGATGAGGTAGTAACTGAACTCCCGCTTGAACAGCAGGTCTACCTTCAGGCAACTGTATTCACCTGGAAGAGGAATAGAATACTGTAATGATGGAGACGGAACTTCAGCAGTAAGAACGGTTTCGAGCTTAGTACTTGTAGTAAAACATTTGTGGGACCTTGACGAGAGTACTCTTCAAACCAAAAAATAATGTTAATTGATCTTGGTGAATAGTTTTTAATGAGTCTTTTACACTTCTTGTTTAAACGGTAGCTATCTCCTACTCCTCCCACTTGGAGCAATGAGCTACTTACCTATGTCTGTTGTGCTTCCTCGAAATTCCCTTTCATATTTAGGAATTTGGAATCTACGAGTATATGCACTTATATCGATCGGATCGGCTTCCGTCAAATCGGTTGCAGCTGAATTTTACATGGAGCCTCGACAATCCACTAACTGTGTAATACTAACTAGAGCCTTTGATACGCCTGGTGTCAGACTTTTTGGTTTCTGACTTACAGCAAAAACTTTCAAAGATCTACAAATGACAGCTGGGTTCCAACATCTTTACGTGCTTCCTGAGACACGGAGAATACTCTTTATGATACATGGTGACCCATGTACAGGTCAATCTTGGCAAAAGCTATTTAACCTTGAAGATCGACCTGTACGGCTGTTGTTATTTAGCGAGGAGCTCCTCGTACGCTATGTATACTTAAATAAGAATCAAAAAACTTACCAGTATTAGTTTTACTGTTGCAGTAATCAGTGAGGAACTTCTCAAGCGTGAAGCGAGGCAGGTGTAAGTTCTTCACGACCTGGACGGGGTCGCCTTCCTTCCACAAGAACACCAGGTCATCGGTGGTCCAGCCGTCTGTAAGGAAAACGTGAATCGTGATAATGATCTCGGGTTTGAAGAGATTCTGTGATGTCGTGGCTTATTTGGCGCAGGTGTGGTTCTTTTTATTCGTGACCTATATTTTCACCAATGTATTTCCTTTCTAGGTCTGGCACACTGAATGAGTTGCTAATTTAAAGTTTTAGTTTTTACTCATTTAGTGAGTAATAGTAATTTAGCTGATTGTGTGACAAATGAAATGAAACAAAAATAAGTAAATGATGCCGTGACGTATGACATGGGAGAATGGAAGCAGAAAGCGAGTCGTGTCGACCCCAGGATAAGATAAGATGGAGATGATGACATATTATTTAGGAAGTACCTAATGACAGCATGAAAAGATCTAATGGTTAAACCAAGAGACAATCACTTTCAAGGCGTGTCGAATTTCAACAACGACTTTCACTAGGATTGACACAAATTTTATCGAAAAGTTAGTCTGTTCCATAAATGTGAGTCCCGTCATCATTAAGGCCGCGTTTCCATTATACAAGTTACTTGTAGCAGGTTGGAAATTGTATACACCTACGAGTATATATTGTGTGCACCTGTAAAATTTAAGATTGAGATTTGCAGAATGTTTCTTTTTTAACCGATTTAAAAAAAAAGTAGGTTCTCAGTTCGACCTGTATATTTGTATGTATGTTTGTCCGCGATTATCTCGCGTTTGGCTGAGCGGATTTTGATGCGGTTTTCAGGAAAGTGTTCATTACATTCTGAAGAAGGTTTTAGTATATAACGCTAATAGATATCCCGTGAGGTTGCCCGCGTGGAACCGTTTTTTTGCTTACTTGGATTGTAGATTTTCAGAGACGATTGCATGTTTGTCCACGATTATCTCGCGTTTGGCTGAACCGATTTTGATGCAGTTTTTAGAAAAGTGTTCGTTACATTCTGGGGAAGGTTTTAATATATAACAATAATGGATATCTTGTAAAATTGCCGGCATAGATCCGTTTTTGTTGCTTACCAGGATTGTAGATTTTGGAAGACGCCGATTATATGAAGATTTTTGTTGAATATCTAAACTAAAAAGGGAAAAATAAAAAACTTTTTGAAAAAAAGGGAACCGACTTCGAAGTTTTTTAGATATTAGGTTTAAGTATTAGGTTTATTTTGAGGAAGGAAGGTTTCATAAGTTGCAAATATTTCAGCCAACAGTAAATGCTCATGACACTGGAAAGTAATCAATTATTTGATCCACTGGATGAGTTATACTGATTAGCTATCCAATAAAAATAAATAAGATCCCATTTTATTCCTAAACATCAGCCATTTTAAAATTTAGAACAAAAGATAATTAAACAAACACCGTTTTAAAAAAGCAAGGCTATATTTGTTTACAGGGGTGATGAAAATCACCGCGATTCGTAAAGACAGCGCGCAAAGTAAACAAGGCTATTCCGTAATGAAATGTAAACGAAACGCCCAAATATCAGCCAAGGATATTGGGAGCAGCTGGCTAAGTAATTTTTGTACATGACATGTTGTTTTAATGCTGCTAAACTGTTCTAGCCGGGTCATTGTTTGTTGATTCATTTTGAACTTTAAAATTAATTAAACACGGTTTATTTGTGGGCCAGTTGTACACCTACATATTGCTAGTTACGTAAGTTAAAATTATTTGATTTAGGTGCTAAATTTTTCTCTGAACCTAATTATTTTAGATTTATGTATACCATCTTCGATTATTCAAATGACAGAAATATATATCGCGCTTTCTATATCGTTCTACGCATAACCTGATGAAGATATTGGGGTTTCAGTAGATGATGGAGGCACAGAATTCTTGTTTTTTGTTATCTCTGAGTGTCTAGAGTCTGACTGCGTCCTCGCCTATGGACTACGCGGGGCCGTGAGGGTACGACCTTAAAGGGGCCTAGGGAAGAGTCATTAAAACGGTTGATCTGTAGCAAAAAGAGGACTTTTTAGCTGAATGATGATAATGGCCAATGTAAGAAATAAAACACTTAAATACTCACAACTGGCCATCCTCAGCGAGCAGGTTTGTTTGTCTAGGGGGTACAGCTTGAGATTCATGGGGCACGACAGCGTCAGGGAGATTCGGATGCTGTACAGCACGTTGCCATTGGGGAAGATACGGATGTACACGTTGGGCATGATGATGTTGTGGAAGTGGCCCTCTTTCTCGTTCGAGAAGAACAGGTCAGGCATCCAGACCCTGTTGGCTTCGGTCAGGGTGAGGTATTTGAGGCGACCTGGGGAGAAAATGGGAATTTAGAGTAACTCAAAATGGAAAATATTGCGATTATCGTTCAAAATTTATATTCAATCTGCTGCTATTGCTATTAGTTATAGAAAATCTAGATTGAGAATCATCATATAATACGAAACTTATAAACCTATATTTCTAAGCAGATTTTAAAATTTAGAAAAACAATCCCACAGAAACACTTCTATGTTTTATATCTCGAAACAAAAATAATTTGCTGACAATTTCAAATAAAATACTACTCGCAGATGTGCTAGGTTTTCAAAAATATTTCATCTAGTGTTTGCATTGAAGAAACACTTATTGCTAACCAAGTGTTTCTTCAATGCAAACAACAGATGAAATGCTTGCTAAACTTAATATTAAGTGAATTTTTGGAACTTGTTTTTATCTTTATGTTTTCTTGAAATATCGATATGAATCTAAATGCATAGTCCACTTACCTCCCAAGTTGTTGAATTTCAGTCGCTCGTCAAGCCATTGTTCTCGAAAGGTTAACTGTACCGAGTATTCCTGAAAACATGACATAAACCTGTAGTAAGCTCTAGTGAAACAGAACACACTCATTGATACATTGTCAAAAACTTTACACATAACAAAATAATTTGATAATTTTGAAAATGTACACGAACTGCTCAAGATGATTATGAGTGATTGCTCTAAATTACGATTATGTACACTTGTACAGTATTTACACCAATTTCAAGACAGAGTATTTTATCTTTTTTGTCATTTTGACAATATGTCAATGCAACTCGCAGTCACACTATGCTAACCACATTTCTCTCTTTGCTTTTGTAGCGTCTGTGCATCTAGAAGCTTCATCACTTTTAAATTCATCTTTATCTTCTAGTGGTTTAGTTCACGCACAAAGCTATTATCTAATGACTTTATTTTACCAGTAAGCTTTTAAAGTGGTTTTATTTGTGTCAGTATCATCTTGTTTAGAACTTCTTTCTCTATACAGATAGTGCTAAAGTTGAAAGTAAGTGCTGAAGTTTCAAACGAGGTGTGACTGGCACAACGTACATGGTATACATATAGAAATATTACGCTAAGGGAAGGGACGGTGTCGAAGGTTCGCTCAATAATTAATTTGACATCAAGACACAATGCACTAGAGGATCCCTCGACATCTCAGCAAGTCAAATGAATTATCGTACAACAAAAGCCGGCAGATGCGTACGGAAGAAGTTCAAACATGCTCACTCGAAAATTTACTTTTGGACTCGAATTTCACAAATGTTAATGATAGAAGAGATGTTGATGGATTTCACAAACTTAATGAACTTAAAGATATCGGTTTCAAAATACATGTTATGAAGGAAATGAAGGTCTCCCAACCTAATGATAACTCCACTGGCTAAAATAAAAACCATCCTGATCCAAAAGTGAACGTTCGAGCGTCACAATTCGAAGCGACATGCACAGAAGCGAAGCCCAGATCGAACTTACCGTCCTCAGCATTCGTTGAAGGAATGCTTAGTTACCTTCATGCACAATCGGCCAGTATAACTAGAGCTACGTTACGTCTAGCTGTTGTTTGGGGTCGGGTGTCACATATTGGTGGGCAGCCACCGTTCCAAGCACGAAGGCGAGTGCGGGCGCGGCGGTAAGTCCCGATTACACAACACAAATTCACATGAACAAGACATATCAACAATTAATTACAATCAACGTACACGACCAAAATAGTTTTTATAATCTCTTCATCTGCGTGAAATCAATATAACAAGCATGATCAAATAAATATAAGGAAAATAAATAAAATGATGGTGTCTGGTGCGGGCCGCGGTCCCGTGGTACCTACAAGCGTGGCCGGATTAGTTCAATTAGTGTTAGATCATAACGTGATTATAAACTTTGTTTCTAAGGCAATTGAGTTCAAATTGAATTTTGAACGTATCAGTGCTGCGATACCGAAGCGGTTGAGTTTGCTGATTAATAATTTAGTGCTATCTACATTTAGTGCCAATAGTCCATCCTGTACGTGTTTTTACAATTCGAGACGCTCCTAACGGAGTTCTCTAAATATAAACACAAAGAAAACAAAAAGGAATAGAAATAAAGAAACAGAAAAGAAACATTTTACGAAGAAAATTAAGCGACAATTTTGATTATAAGTAAAATTTAGATGTAGGATTTTTATTTAGACGCTCAGATTAAGGTAGTCTGAGTTTAATAAAAAATCAAAACATAAAATAAAATCATAATGTGCGCGGCACCGCACCACGGTATTAAGTTAGCAACAGATTTAGTTAAACATTAACTTTTAACATTAAGGGTGGGTTAAATGATACATTTAGGAAAGGAATTAAAAGGTGCACAAATAAAAGAAAACAAGAAAAATCAAGGGGAAAAGAAAATAAAAAAGAAACGTAAACACGAACACAATATTTACGAATAGCTTGAGAATGTTTAGCGTAGTGCAGGTATTGCATAATATTTAATTTTTATTATAAACAAAGTTGACAAGACAGATCTAATACAGGGCACGGTCCACTGCCACCGCGGCCAGACGAACCATGGCTTGCACCAACGGTAGAGCAGTGGATCGCGAAATCCACAGATAAATATAAACTTTAGTTTATAATAAAAATGTCACAGATTACATCAGGTCATGTGAAAGTCACTCACCATTTTGTAATCATCTATTTTGCTGATGGACCGTAGATACATGTTGACATGGACTAACGTTGGCGCATAGCCTTAACGACAGAAAACAACAATTTAAATTTATATATTGTTTGTACCGCTTCATATAAAACACCTAACCACACCATACGAGCAGTTTCGTGAGAGAAGTACGCAAGTTGATGATAATGTTAGATGCTAAAGTAATAATGAAGTGGAGCTGATCTGACCAGTCTGCTCAGTCCATTTCATTACAGAAAGCCAATGCCCCGTCAGATGAACTCATAAGGACAACCAGCAAGTCTAAAATTAAAAAAGAAACAAAACTAAAAACTATATTTGTTATTCTATGTATAGTTAGTTTTAGATGATAAATAAAGCTAGGATTATACCAATACTGGCGATCTAAGAAGTAACAGACGCGCGTCTAAAAACGATTTTGGTCGTCAACACCAAACGGGATTAAAGAGAAATCGAAAGGAAAAAATAAAGAATAAGAAAAAAATGAACATTACACATAGTGTCGGGTAAATCACTCCTAGTCAACAGGAGCAAGTTACCATTCATTTGACTTGTTTCACCGCGAGGATACAGAGAACTTTTGTAACACTAGTAGCGGCCCAGTCTGTCCTGATTGACTTACCATTGTGACGTCATCGATCTTTGATATACTTCGGACAAATATATTGACGCTCACTACCGCTGGCCCATCTAAGTACCAAGCAAAATATACGGTAAATCACGGTATTATTATGATACTACTGCCTAACATTATAGTTTGTGAATGCGCGATATATTATCAGCCTAGCGACTCACCTGTCAACCTGTAAACATAAGGTACACTATGCTCATGAATGATCCGACAGAATGATCACACAAACGAACATAAACATAATTTGTGATCAAATAAAACCTCTAACATATCAAATCAAACGACTTCGGGTTAAAATAAAACGCTGCAAACAATCTTTATGTCGGCTTGTCAACGAGAATTTGTGTTAGTGTAATATAGAGCAGTATCTTTTAAATTAGAAATAAAATAAACAACAAAACTGTTACATAATAAAAACAAAGAAGAAGTAATTATTATTCAATCATAATATGAAAATTATTATTGATTTTAGGGGTTATCTAGATTAGTAAAAACTTGCCAAAAAATAGTAAGTAATAAAATAAACAAGCTTTTGAACAAAAAATAAAAAGAATATATGGTGGATTTTAGGTTTTACTATTCGCTTCCTACCAACCTAATATACATTCCCTATATTCCACAATATGTCAGTATTCCATAATATGTAATTCAGTATTCCATTAATAAAATTATATTTTGCGTAACACTTTTCTTAATGTCGATATAAAAACGCTATTTCACGTTTCGGGGTTGAGAAAACACCGTCTTGAAGGGAAAACATGGCGTGAGCCGGAAATTAACATTTTGTTTTAGAAAGCTACGTGTTTCTTGTTAAATAAGGTTTGTTTAGTTTGTACAGCGTTAATCTGGATTAAGTTAACTGTCAGAGTGAATTTTATATTTAATTTATTTATTTTAGAAAAATTAGCTACTCACGTTTACAGTTCTAGCTAGTCAAAACAAGCTCTGAATTCTTTTCAGATTTAAACTGGTTACTAAGGCATCTTAGGTATTGTATATGATAAAGTAACCTACGCCATTGAAGATTTAAAGAAACGGCAGCCCGGACTGAGACTGAGGGTTCAAATTAATCAGTGTATTTGCTTTAATTGAGTACAATAAGTAACCCATATCCCAAAAAATCTGCTTAGATTCTAATCTCTAAGTTTAATGCCTCGTTTTAATAAACCTTTATTACTTTAAAGATACATTTCCACAGATAAAAGCACCAATTTCTTAGTGTTCTCAATTTTTGGAATATTCCATTTTAGCCGAGACCGTCATCCAAAAACATTCTAGTGGTTTTTGTGGAATAAATATTGAAATTTTACTCCTAATAGCTTTCTTACGACGCTATCGGTTTCAACTTAATCTTAAACGATGTCCCTTTTAAAAACCTGGCTTAAATATGGACAAATAAAGTTAAACTATCCATTTTATCTTTCATTCACATCTAATATCCATAAACGATGTCTAGTTTATCAACATTGATCAATAATAGTAATTGCGGGACAATAAGCTAAAAGTATTCCATATTTCGTGACAATCACTTTTTTTTTTACATACAAATCATTTTGATCGCGTGATCGGATATTCCATCGATTATTTTAATAGCACTGCAACATTTCGTTGAGTAAACTGATAAAGATAGTGTCATGAAAGTTGTAAAAGAATAACTTTTTAAAAGCATACCTACTGCATTGCTTTTGTTTTCAAAGAACGCAAATCCATTGCAGATATTTTAGTTAGGAATATTTTAAAGATCCTATTCATTGATTTTTATTTTTTTCTGACATATATTATGTTTGTTTACAGCGTATTTATTTTACCTAAATATTTGTAGAAAGCGGTACAATATTTCTTGGTAAATCAGCACTTTTGACTGTAAAGCTAGTTTTAAGTAATTTACCTGTAAAAGCGACCTATCCAGAAAATTCATGAAACTTAACAATAACACAGTACATAAAAATCAAATATCAATACAACGAGGACTTTAAATAGGATCAACAAAACAACGGCAAAATAAAATGACAGCACATGAAATATAAATATGAAAATAATTTCTGAACAAATAAATAATTTATAAACAAAATGAAGGAACTGCTCTCTCGTTTACCGAAACACGCCCGCCCCGTAAAAATAAAGTTAAATAGGCTGTAACATTTGTTTCTCATACGTTCAAATTAAAATTATTAATTCGTCCAAGATCGTAATTATGAGCAAAATGTACGAGCCATAACAACAAATTAAAAAATACCAATACGATAACAAAAACAAAACGGTTAAATTTGGAAAATGATTTTTTTTATCTAGTTTTTAATTACGTGCCAATCTGCCTAAATTAGGTCTTAATAATCTAAATAAATTATACTTTTGCCTAACTAAATTTTCCTACGTTGGTAATTCAAAAAGTGCAGGTACGAGCTTGGAAAATTAAAATCTGAATTTATCCTTACACTGGACTCACAACGTTGTTAATTCTAATTTTGTCATTTAATAAACAAACGCTACAACCTCTTTATGGTCAGCCTTTTTAAACAATACAATAATCTGTGGTCACCAAAGACAAGAAAGAACAAAGATCTGTAAGGATTGACAGTTCTGGATCTCATTTGAGATCGCTTACTTCAATCCAATACATTTCTTTGATTTTCCAATTCCTTGACGATCAAAGTTTAAAGTCTTGTCCAAGGGCACCTTTAAGGTTGATCTAACGACACTAACATAAAAAATACGTTTCTCTCTCTCTGTTTTTCTCGTTACTAACCATCTTTATGTCGCTTATAGTCGTTATACTTCTCACGAACAGGTTTATATTAACTACAGCTGGGCCATCTGTTAAAACGTTTCAGAGAAATCAATAAAAAAAGTAGAATCCTACCATCCAGTCCATTAAACAATTAAAATTGTATCAATAAGACTGTCGCGTTAATCAATCATTCAAATACGAAACAATCAATATTCCATTCAGTGAATTCGAATAATCAATTGTTTTAATTGAATTAATTGAGTTATTTGAGTATTAAGTCTGATTTATTAAAACTAAACAAGTATAAAAGCACAGACGAAATCATTATGACACAAGCAACTAAGAAAGGCGATGACAATGAAGACACCAATATAATTGATGACGCGGTTGTAATGAGTCAATCACTTTAAGCCAAATTATTATTTCACTTTGACATTACTAGAGCTAAAAGCGATTGTTTTTGAAAATGTCTAGGTCAAAACGATTTGGGTCTAATCTAATGTAGAGGAAAATAGTAACTGTTCGCGTGTTAGTTAACACATAAATAATTCAACGTTTGTATCCATACGTAAATAGGTGGCTCGAATAGGAAATTAATACTTTATTATTAACATTGTAAGCGTTCGAAAGGGATCTAGTTATTAGTTCTGTGTAATTAAATTAAAGTTTTCGATTTGTTGATGATAAATTACATTTGGGGATCAATTTGAAAAGGACAAATTTGGAAATATCGAATTCAAAATAAATACAGAAAAATAATATATCAGATATGTTGAAGATAGCCAAACTCGTAATTTTGAATGAGAATAACAAAAACCCGAGAGTAAAAAAACGTGTAACGAATGAGTTGCTAGTGAATGGTTGAAAATACTGCAGTTGACAGCCGGGCACAACGCAAATAGAAAGTTTATAAACAGGGCTGTCGACTAACCTAGATCGCACCCTTCGAACATAACAGGATTGAAAAATGTATTACGAAACCTAACTGTAACAGAGGTAAAAGGTAGTATCAAAATAGTTGTAGAATTCAAGCGAAAGAAGATTTTATACATAAATTCTCTATAGACAACAACTTAGAAAGTTCTATCTTCTATCAGAGACTTTTTTTTCCAAAAGACCAAAGTAAAAGAACCATTAATCTCAAGCTTCCAACTGGACCTCGGTGTTTTAGAGCATGGATAATTGATTCAGAAGCATGACAACCCTGACCCATTAGGGAGGTGATTAATGAAACTGAGGTCTATTTGGGGTCAATTCAATGGTAGCATACGATGGGGACAATGGCAGGAACTCTATTGGAAACGTGTGTGATTAATTTAAGGATATTGTTGAAGAAAATAATTAGGTGGAAACCGTACCTGGTGAAGACATTTCGACTTAAACGACACCCGCTATTTTGTTAAACGTACAGTAATTTATCAATAGGTGTCAGTTTCCTCAAAGTTACCATTTCTGCCAGTCACTCCTTCATAATATTATTTTAAGAAAGCCTTCAATTGCTTCTCAGAAGAATAACACTTTAACAAGATGAATTGTAAGCAATTCATGTCCTGTTATTTCTTCAACATTCATTCGTCATTCTTGCTCAACATTCGCCAATAAAACTTCCAAGGAGGATCCTGCCATTTTGCATTATACAACGTTTATCCAATTTTGCATTCAAGACTTAAATGATAGATTGGGTCTTTTTAGATTCACAAATAAGTTCTTTGAATACGGAACGTGAATCACTCTCTTCATGATTCTAATGCGGAAGGAAGACGTCAAAAATTATTCAGGTATGATGATGACAAATGTTGGATTAATTGATTGAATTTAGTATTTTGTTGTAAATATTTAGTTTTATTTATTTTTAAATTTCTAGATTTAGTTTAATTATAACCCTGTATTAAATTATATAGTAGTATTTCGGTAATAAGTAAAGTATCTTCACACTCGTAATTGAATGGACCAGAAACAAAAACGAAAATAATGAAAACTGTAACCTACCTAACGATACCGACTTTCGAGCTTTTACTTATTTATACCCACTAACCCTGCTGACTTTCACGTTTCAAAACCTCTCACAATCTAAATGCCTTTCCATTAACACGAAAACTGTACAAAATCATAAAAAAATCACGCTTAAGAGCTCCAAGAAATGTTTTTCCATTACCGATTCCCGCGCAAAGCTGTAACAAGATGGCGGAAAAAAAAATGCGCCGTGATTTATGGTTTTCACGTAACGTTCCTCTTTTGTTACAAAATGAACTTGGAAATTACGAGATGTAGCGCCTGAGTGGCACTTTGATGCTTTTTGTGTTTCACTTGAGAATACTGATCATGTCGTTGAAATATTTTTGGCAAAATGTTTCCCTGGGGCCCAGATTATAACACATAATGCTAGCGTATCAAAGGTGATATTTTGAATCAGAACCATAATTCATCAGTTCAGTAGGCACGTTAACATTAAGTAATGAATCATAGACACACACGTACAAGTATAGCCTTGCGATGTTTTTTTTCCGCATTACCAAGCATGAAACTAATGTGTTCCGACAGCCAGACAAATGACTTCCCTTCAATACCCAAGATATTAGCTAAAAACCTTTCAGAAAATCATCCACATACTAAAGGAAAATTGCTTAACAAATACATGAAGCAAAGAAGGTTTGATATAGACTTGGAAGTTGAGTAAATAGTTTATTTTAATGAAAAGGACTTTATTATTGCCACGAAATTGAAACTATTAGGAAAAGCTTTTGATTTGACGAAGTACCAGAGCATTTAATGAAGTTTTAGGTAGATCCCCAAAAATGTGAATGAAACCCGTTTTGGGGAGAAAAGCTGTCAATTTAATAAGAAACGAACCTAATAGAAAAGAGTCTTGAGAGAAAGTAGGTAGAAATAGTAACTGCATAATAAACATACCAAATTACAGAAAAACTCAAAATATTTGAATAGCAGCCAAAAGTATTGACTGAAGAATCGGATAACAAAGCAATAAATGAACTTTATTTACTGAAGACGTAAAAACAGTTACTAAATTCTCGGGTTACGACATTGAGCCTGTACTTTCAAAAGACGCACATTCCCGGAGTTATTTTGAGTCACATTCTCCTTACGACGTACATTTGTTATGTTCACATGTGGTTTGCACATTCCCAGGGTAAATAGACAAGAAATGCAGCGTATTTATATCAGTTGCCGATTCAAAATTGGCTCAGGTGAATGCCAATAAGACTTCCGAAAAAAATTGTGTAGCGGCAGATAATCTTTCATAAATTCAGTTATACTTAGTTAGTATATTATTGTATAAGTAGATATTTCATTCATGTTGAAAATATATGTAGTTTACAATCTTTGTTAGTTTGATTAGAACAAAATAAAAAAAAGCATAGTCATGTACATAAAAAAATACCTTACATTACATCGTTAGCGTCTTTTATCATCGTTTTAGAGACGGAAAAAATCTTGTCATAGTCAGCAAATAAATCAATTTGAACTCTATCACTTTACGTTACAATTCAACTATTAAACGTTTCTATTAGCTTGGGTCCAGATGTGGTTGAAGCGACAGCTGTTAGTTTTGAGAAAACTATTTGATAATTTCAAGTCTACACATATTTTTCATCGGCTAGATTATTATTACTTCCTATTCTTACGAATCTTTTTGATAATCTATAGACATCCCCAATTTATAAACTTGTGAACAACATAACAATTCTTTAACTACTCCTCACGCATTTTAAAATAAGGTCTCCAAGCTCAAAATTCACTTAAAATTACGAACCTGACCTTTTAAAATGAAGACGTGGGAGAATGCTAGTATAAATTGCCATAACCACTAATAACAGAAGAGCATTTTACACCCGATCCCAATTCACAAGTGCCAAGACCTGATAAAATACATTCGGGAGTGCACAAAATGGTTCATACCTTGCCAACATTGCGGATATGGCAACTGCAATATATGTAGAACAGCTCTCATGGATGACGGATAAAGATAGAACACTAACAGGTGAAGTAAAAATTGAAGATACGGTTGTTTAAACAAGCTCTGACGAAGTCATTAGGAAGGAGAGTATCCATCACACGGTTGCAAATGAGGCCAGAGGGACATCCGTTTTGCATGAATGAATTTGACTTGGCAGACGAGATGGCAAGTCTGAAGGAAATTGAATTTATTAGTCGATAAATATTAAGTGGCGTAAGTTACATAATACGTAGAATTAGTATATCAACGGATTGAAAAGAGATGGTGTATTCAAAATACTAGTTGACGCTTTTTTGTTAATCTTACTTGGTTATAAACTGAAGATCGGCAGCCGTTTTTGTCAAATAATACTCGTAGTATTCAATTGCATTGGATAAGAACGGAAGTCAACTCAGGATTCGATTTGAGTAAAATTAGAATCATAAGTAACCAGAAAGTCATAATATGACATTATCTTGGTTAATTCCCTGAAGTAACAGTAATTTAAGTGAAATATAGTTCTACTAATGTTCAACTATAGATGAAGAGATGCTAGTATGACACATGTATAAAGAGTTTTACAAATATTTTCAGATTCGTCATTAATCTAGCAGAAATTCTTAGTAAAAGCAGCGTCGCCATTGAAACTGACAACGATAAATCGTTGTCAAAACAACTCCAAGATGGTTCCCTGTTCTTTGTGGAACTTGTAGAATTCTTAAAGCAGGTATTCCTTACAAAAGCTGACTCCAGTACTAAGTGCTTTGCCCCAATATAAAATAGATTTATCATCGTTGCTTACAAAGTTACGCTCCAAGCTTTTATTCAAAATGAGGTCGGTAACCGAATGTAACCTTACTTTTCGTCTGTAAATAAAGTTATACTTTTAAACTAAAACATACTTAGATGGCCTGAGATAACCTAGTCGTTACTATCCTACGTTTTGCTAAGATTTTTAGCACCTTACTGCATTACATTACAATAAAAGAGGGTTTACCTGTGTCTACGCACATGATTGCTACATTACAATATATTCTGCGTCAATAGCTACTCTCCTCTGGGATTTGCTGCTATGATCAAAATTAGGTCAAGGTGACTATAATTGGAATGCTGATAAACACACAAATGATTATCTCATTTTTTCTCTGCTATCCCAACCAAACACTGCAATTTTTTGAAAGTCAGAATAAACAGTAGCAACTAAGATGAAAGCATCGAAGTCCCCTGGAGATACTATGTGTCTTTGATCTCGCAACGAAATTAATCAGAAAATAATAATGGAGGAGTTAGAAAGAAATAGTTTCCACGTTGCTTTAGATTTTTCTTTTATATGATTCTCACTAGTACGCATCTTTATGATAGCTACATGTCTAAGCTTAAATTGTTATTGAGTTTACGATTTCCTATATCAGTGCGTCAACATTTCATTGTTATATGGTTGTGTACGTTATAGTAAGTATTTTTAAATAAATCTTTTTCTTTCTTAAGTCAGTTCCATAACAACATTATAACTTTCTGATCAGTTATTTCACCAGGCTAGTTAGCTTTTTAAATATTTTCTATCTTCTGTTTTATTATTGTTTACAGCGTACAATCTTCTTCTTCTTCCTGCCCTTATCCCATTCTACTTGGGGTCGGCGCAACACGTTTTCTTCTTCCATTCTCCCATATCAGACGTCACAGTAAAATTTACTCCTTTTTCTTTCATATCATTCCTTAGACAGCCAGACAGACAGACAGCCTACAATCTAACTTTCATATTTATAACTTTTTACATGTATCCATTCATCATCATCAAAATTTTTGGTTATAACGAATAATATCCGTAATACATCTGTTATTTAATTTTCTCTTAAATCTCTCATCAACTGATCATCGTCTATCAAGTCTTTCTTCCATATTCACCTTTTCATTACACCCATGACAGTTTCTTCTCTTTTTTTAAATTTCAGTTAATCCTATAATAATAAACTATTGTATTTGGATTTCCACTACCTAAAATAAACTCTAGATCTCCCTTCTTCCAAGTACATCTTGTATCACCATAATACGTAAACCAAGAAATTTTTGTATTTAAATTCATAGGATTATATTTCTACCTTTTCTATCTCATTTTTGACATTTTTCAAACCTAGTTTTGCCTTTTTTAGCTGGGGGATACCTTGGATTACACCAGGGAGTGTGGGATTTTTACGTCACTAACACCACCCTGGTGATCACCACACACGGAGGGTACTCTTAAAGGACTAACTCCAGAATCTCCCCTGAAGTCCCAAGAACCTAAGTCCTGCCTACCTAGCCATCGCTTCAACCACGGACCCTACGAAGCTCAAAGCCAAGCGTTGCTCACCAGTTCCGTTGATCCCCGAGGGTCTGATCCTGGCGTCGTACCGTCCCGGGCCCAGGATCTGATCTAGAATCTGTTTCTCTTTCTCTCTGAAGTTTATCTTCCCACCGTTCATACATCTGTGGATGGAATATGGAATTAATAGTTGCTTTTTTTAGTCTCGATTATCCAAAAATTTAGTAAAGAATTTATTTTTCAAGTGCCTTTATGGGTGAGAATTTGAGAATATGTCAAAAAAATATTGTAAAGTATGTACCTATAGTAAATGATAGAACCTTTTAAAATACGGGTCCAACTATTTCCTCCAACTGAGTGGAGCACGGGACCTACCCGTAAGTAGGTATCTAGGTATGCCCCGTGCTACAACTGGTGATAGGTACAGTCAAGTAATTAAGAAAAATACACAGTTCAATAATAGTTCAACATATATTATGTAATTATCACTTATAATGGCTGATTTATTATTTCAAGATATACATTTGTAGATCCCTTGATAAATACATATGTAGATGTGTTTAGTGCTACATATTTCTGATATAAAACATAATTATGTTGTAATTAGACAATGACTAAATATATCAAGTTACACACATCAAAAGTGTCTAGGGATCAACATATATTTTTGCAATAACTTTTCTCCTGATTGATATTAATTAAAATTTTCTTTAAGGATTCATCAAATAAAGTGTTTTCGATTGTCACAGTAACGATAAACCAAGTCACCTTTGCATTAATAAAGAAATTTGCCATTTTCCTAATAAAGGGATTTTTGACATTTGAACCACTAACACAAAAGTTCGAAAAAAAGACTGAAATAACAGTTTTCTTTAAAATTTTATTGGGTAACTTAAACAATTAATAATCCGTGTTTCTACCGCGAACACTAACAACACAAGAACATCGGTTTGGCATACTCAAAATGAGTTCATCCAAATCACGCTGTGGAATGGCCGCCCATGTTCGTTGCAACAACAAAAAAGATCTTCTTGCGACTGGATACCCTCCGTATTCGGCAGAGCTCTTCTCTGTAGCATATCCCATGCATGCTCAATCGGATTCAAGTCTGGCGACTGAGCAGGCCAGGGCAGGACATTGATGTTAGCTGCGGCGAGAGTCTGTCTTACAACTCTTGCGGTGTGCGGTCGTGCATTATCATGCATTAACTGAAATAAGGGACCGATTTGCACGTGTAGAGGAACGATGACGTCTGATACAATCGTCTCAGCATAAATTTGAGCGTTGAGGTTGCCTCTGATCCAAATCAACTCAGTTCTTCCGCCGATCCAAATACCCGCCCATACCATGATGGTTCCACCACTATAAGGATGGACTTCCTGGCAGGATTTTAATCGCTGTTGGCGTCCAGGGGTTCTCCAGTGTCGTATACGTCTTGTATCCGGTCTCATACCGAAACGAGACTCATCAGAAAAGCACACGAAACGCCATTGTTCTTCTGCCTAATTTCTGTGTTCAAGAGCCCATTGATATCGAATCCTACGATTGTGCATTGCTATAGGTGGTACCCGTAGCGGTCTTCGGGAATGAAGGTTCACTTCATGCAAGCGGTTTCTGACTGTTTGGTCGCTAATTAAGTTCCCTGAAGAGTGATGAAGCCTCACGGCTAACATCATGGCGGTTATTGTTGGAGCTCTTCGAGTTAAGATTTGAATGTATCGGTTTTGTCTCCGTGTGGTGCAGCGATACCGTCCTCCATGGCGCTCAGCCACGGTACCAGTGCTTCGGTAACGTGTCCAAAGTCGACTGATAACACTCTGACTTGTATTCAGAGCTAAAGCCACAGTACGTTGCCGGGAACCAGCTTCTATCATTCCCACGGCTCTGAGCATTTCTTCCCTGCTTAAATGACGTCGCCGCTCCATAATAACGTTGGTTTTAATCAGTAGTAGGGAAACAGTAGCACTAATAATGTCTTCAATGCGTTGTATGTTTTTATAGGGAAAATATTGACAGCTGATTTTCATCTTTTACTCGAATTTGATTCACAGTTCCTGATTCAAATTATGAAATGCACCAAAAAGGATCCATATAAATTTATAAAATCATAAATTTATTACAAAGCCACATCTCAATCTCAAGAAATCCGCATAAAAATGCTTGATCCCTAGACACTTTTGATGTGTGTATTTGCGTTTCGAACCCCAATCATTTGCTGTTATAATCCATAGTGACAGTTTCAGGCTAATGATGACTGATTAGTCTCTTTACAAATCTACAAGTCAAGAAATGTGTCACTTTGGACATGTAAGACATTTTAATTTTTACGTGTTATATATCCCGTACATAAATTATAACAGTTTTATTTATCGCCACCAAGAATGCCAAGTTTCTGAGGAATCTTTTGAAGAGATATTTAAATCAGTAAGAATAATAAAGTAGTGTTTATTTTTTGCGCATTTCGGGCGTATATTAATATCTTATGTGGGTGTATATCACAGACTATTTCATAGTATTTTACTGTCTGGAGTAAAATGCAAGTGTTAGAAGTTTCTGTTATTGTTTAGTCTAAAGCGTTATTTAGGTAATAAGTCCAGGATCGCCTTTGGTAAAGTGAAAGGGACTGTCAGACTCGTACTGACTAAAATCCACGGTGATCCTTCAATAGCCCTTTACGTACCAGGGTCACGGTTGCCTGATGAGACAGTCCCGCGACTCATGGGTCATATAACGCGATCGGAGAAGTTTGTATTGTTTATTTCAACGTTTGAAAAGAGCAGTTAAGTCAATTAATGTTTTGTGATTTATTTTATGTATTCAGACACACTTCAGTTTTTACTTTGACTTTTTATTACCATTAATTCACATCGCGTAAAATCATAAACTATGGTTTAGCGATAAACGATTTTTTATTTTGACATTGACGATATTTTCGGCACATAATTTGTCATTCCTAAAATAATAATTTCTCTATCGCTCTAAGTATTGCTGTATGAAAACTCAATTCTGGGTTAAGCTGGCCTTTTTACAAATTTACCCTTATATGAAGTGTTTTTTAATGATATTAAGTGTGCACAATGAAGAATAAGCTCATTTTCGATCTACAAGAAGTGCAATTTTATAGAAAACATCAAGTTGTCGTATGTTTCAGAGTCAGCATGAATATGTAATAACTCGGTAGACACGCACGACAGTAAAAATGCTATATTATAAAGGATCATAGCAACCAGATGTAGTGGTTGAAAGGTGATAAATCTCATTCTATAATGGAATCAATGACTAATAAAAATAGCAACATAGGGTACATAAAAATAACTTTACATTGTTATGTATTTTAACCATTTTCAGGATTCTGCTCTGCTACTCTATATAACACAACCTAGTGACAGCGCGTAAGCTACTGATAGCTACACTAGCGCTCACAGCTGGCGCTGCACGATCAGACGATCTCAAAATTACTTCGTCGAAGAGCACATTGTAGGTAGAATCCGGCGATGAGATTTCTTATAGAGAACAGCTTAGCTGTACCCAAAAAGTGACACCGTCCGTTCGTCTGTCTGTCGGCCCTTTTACAACCTTGTATCTCGTCGGGAACTGTGCCGGTATTACAACTCAGTTCAAAACACCGAGTGAAACCACGGATAAATGCTAGTTTAGCTATAAATGTGTAATAAACAGAGGGTGTGCCACAAACTTTAAAGAAACAATCGTAAATTATAGAGAACCAATCTTAGACATTAAACTATAGGTACTTAATTTTTTAAGCTGGTATGGTCACAAACGCTGTTATTAAAACTTATGACAAGATATTTACGTTTATTTTTTTGTTTTGTGTTTCCAATATGTTTTTTCTCTTTATGCGTTTTTTAGGGTTCCGTAGCCAAATGGCAAAAACGGAACCCTTATAGATTCGTCATGTCTGTCTGTCTATCTGTCTGTCTGTCCGTGTATGTCACAGCCACTTTTTGTCGAAAGTATAAGAGCTATCCTGTTGAAACTTGGTAGAAAGATGTATTATGTGAACCGCATTAGGATTTTCACACAAAAATCAAAACAAAACAAATTTTGGGGGTGCCCCCCATACTTAGAATTGAAACTCAAAAAAAAATTTTTCACCAAACCCATACGTGTGGGGTATCTATGAATAGGTCTTTAAAAATGATATTGAAGTTACTAACATCATTTTTTTCTAAACTGAACAGTTTGCGCGAGAGACACTTCCAAAGTGGTAAAAAGTGTGTCCCCCCCCCGTAACTTCTAAAATAAGAGAATGATAAAACTAAAAAAAATATATAATGTAGACCTCAACCATAACTACCAACGAAAATTGGTTTGGATGAGATACAGTTAGCAGTTTTTGAGATATAGTACATTTTCAAAAACCGCAAATATAACTTTGCCATTCATACAAATACTATGAAAAACAAAGTTATTTTTATTGTTTGTGTATATTACTTACTAATCTCAATATAATTATATCTCTAATCTATGCTTGCTGCTACGGAACCCTTCATGGGCGAGTCCAACTCGCACTTGGCCGATTTTTTTTACATTGTATAATTATCAAATGTGTCCTTCAACCAAGGGTGGGACGGGAGGGACTGTCAGACTAATACTGA
The DNA here is from genome assembly GCA_950005045.1 of Agrotis exclamationis. Lineage (NCBI taxonomy): Eukaryota > Metazoa > Arthropoda > Insecta > Lepidoptera > Noctuidae > Agrotis > Agrotis exclamationis. The sequence continues at coordinate 20,106,473 of OX465435.1, read as the reverse complement.
TATTCAGCTGCATCTGGTTCAACTGAAAGCCGACCCCAATATAGTTGGGAGAAGGCTAGGCAGGTGATGATTTCAGATGTTTAATTAGTGGTCACTTATGTTACAATAAAAAACGCTTTAAAAGTGATTACCGGCCTCATGGTGCTTGTACCAGAGGTGTAGCGTGCCTTGGCGGGGCCCCGTATAAAAATTTGTTTGGGGGCCCTTAGGTAGGGTAAAGATTTATCCTCAAGAAAAAAAAATTCATTTCTCTGTATCTACGTCGAAACATGAACAAAAAATTGGAGAAAGGTCATCAAAAAAATTCAAGATACGACTGATCAGTCCAGAGGTTAAGAGTTATTTTAGTACTTGCATCGAAATGTTAATATTAATATGGATCTTCCCGGGATTTCTAATAGACAATCTCGTGCTTAAAACAGTATTACATTTAAATAATAATAATAAAATCACCAGAGATAGATTAGACAAATAAATTGTGTAAAAGTAAATAACTATTTTATTCAATGAATCATTAATTTTTTTTTACGCACGTTGAGGGCCCCTGGGGCCCCGTATAATTGATACGGCAGATACGGCGGTAGCTACGCCCCTGCCTTTTTTTTATGTGTAATGGGTTTGCTCTTGACCTTAGTCTAGGACAAGAGTGACTAAGACAAGGTCGACGATGGAGCGAGCTTACCCAGAAGAAGCCTGTTTACTCTAACTTTGCCTTGTACAATCTTTTGATCTTTTATGTGAATTTCTACACATATTGATATTTCGAAATTGTGGAAAGAATTAACTGAGTTAGTACTACTAGCAATTATTCATCATACACGGAAATACCTACGGCCCTTATGAAATGGATCAGCAATGTTTAGACGAAGGCTTATTTTGATGGCCTATAACTCATTGGTATTGGTTCGATTCCTCTAATATTTTTTGATTAGTATTTTGAGATAGATAAAATTCTCAAAGTTATCATTTACTAATAAACCAGTTTAATCTAAAGAATGATGGGCACTCAGCGTTAAAAACTATAGCTACAATATATAACTATAAATCATTATTTATGTGTTGGAAAACCATATTCTTCTTTATGAGTCTATATTCCCATACAATTTATGAAATCGTAATATTTAAGATGATGAATTGACTGTTTGATTGAAAGCTCGAAAAATAGTAGGTAAGTACTTATGAATCTTTGACGATCAAAAATATGTAAGTAACATAACTAGTGGAATCTCTTGTAGGTAAAAAGAATCAACAACAATCTCACTGATAAAACACCTGATAATATGTGATACAAAACAAAAACCTTAAGCTAATTAGCTACATACCTAAATTATTTAAAAAGTATAAGTATTTTTACACCACAAGCCTAATGACTACTTCACGATCTTTGTATTGGGCATGAGAACGGCGAGTAATGGTTAACTCGCCGTCTGATCATGGACTTTGCCCGGATCGACGACGGCGTGTTCCACACGCTCCTCAAAGAGCTGTCAGCAATTTCACTGGGTACCCCTTAGAGAGCCAAAGCCTGCCAGGGTCGCGGGACTGTCTTATTAGATAAGCGTGACCCTAGAACGTAAACAGCTATTGAAGGACACCGTGGATTTTAGTCAGTACAAGTCTGATAGTCCCTCTCGTCCTGCCCAGGTCACGGTAAAAAAACTAGCTTTGTTTTGTGTATGATATCATTACCATCCATTATTAGAATATGACATTTGTTCCACTAATAGATTATTAGGTAATCATAATAATAAATAAGGGTAGAGTTTATTTTACCTTCTTATCGTAACAAACAAGTAAAAATAGTTTCTTATTTGTTCAATAATACATACTCGTATATCGTTATTTAGTAAACATTACGTCTCTCACATGAAAAGGTAAAGAATAACAAATGTTGACGTAAAAACTCATAAAATAATAAATATGTCAAAGTTGGAACGCTGTCGGCGAGCTTATTATTAAGTTGGAAAGTTCTCGAGCAAAAATAACTGAAATCTTGTTTTTAAAATTGTATGAACGGGGACGGCCATTTTCTCGAAAAGCTAGATATTACGGAAAATATTATTTTGTGTGCCAACATTCAGTTCATTAACCTATTTGATATTTAGGTAAGAAGTTACAGTAAAGGCGAAACTTCATGGTACTAAAATAAAATGACACGCATTGCCTAACTTGACCCCACTTTCCCGTTGTAAACGATATATATAAATATCACTTTGCTATTTGTTTTCAGACAACGAAGGCCCATAGATATAATACATACAAAACAATCTAGTAATTGTAGTAATTATCGGGATCGATGGACCAAAATCGTCTCGCGAAATCCCTCGGTCTCTTGAAAATGCTGGCGTGGTGACTTAGACGCGTTTATCCGAGATTGGTCGGAAAAAACTGCACAAAGAATGTTATAGGCGAGATCTTTGCCCCGCAGTAGCATAATATAGGACAAAGAAAAGTTAGGTAAATAAATACGCCATATGTATTAGTACATTGTTATCCAAGGCGTGAAAGTTACTTATTTACGTCCCGAGACGGGGTTTGGCGCCCGTAACGTAGTGAGGGCGCTAATAGTTCGAGGGACTAAATAAGTAATTTACCCGAGGTAAACACTATGCTTTTCATTACGAATACGAGGAAAGTAAAATTAACAACATAAATAGCTAAAGAAAAAATGAGTGTAGATCGGATTGGTTGGCACTTTGCCGCCTGTATTTTTTTTTAATTTTTGTGCTGTGGTCATCCAGCTATACAGCCATGATTTTTCATGTTCATTATTTAAAAAATGGAAAAGATTTTGTCGAAATCTGTGATATTTTAGAGAAATTGTTGAAACTAAATTATTTTAAAGTCATTATTTATATTCTTAATACTTAACAGTTTATGTTATTTTAATTTAAATCGCTCTGTAATTTCGTGGCTGTATAAAAAGTTTGAACATGGTTCAATAGTCAAAATGAACTAGTTTTTTTTTTCTTAAATTTGGCAGCTGCTGCTGTCAGTTGAAAGCGATTTTCCCTAGGGCGGCAATGGATAACTTTCAAACGGCTAATCAGACATGTAATGACCTACTTTCAGAGTATGAGTAATGAAAAATTGATTATAAACCTTACAACATTTTTTTTGACTTACTGGGAGAAAATTTTAGCATTCCATATCATACAACATTTCATTGCTCTTGACTCTAGTCAAGGCTAGATTAAAACTATTTCCATCTTACCACAAAAAAGATAAACATCTGTTGAACACTTTTCTAAAAAAACTGCCAACGTCTAAACGGCATACCAGATTTCACCTTTATATAAGGGTCGTTTTGCAGTTACACTTTGTTTAGCCAAGCGTTTAACAAAATTTTATCTTTTTGTGGTATGTACCTACGACGGTCTTTGTTGTCATTGCATTAGTCTAAAGTACAATCTAAGTCTTAGACGATGTAAGTATTTGATACGTATCATTTTTGAGGCCGAAAATGACCCTTGTCACGGTTACCTGACCAAGCCTGCCATCAAAGAATGTAGAAGAGGAAGAAAAGACAGCAATGCTAAGCTGACTTTGATTACTGAATGGTATACTTACTCTGTGCGATGCGTGATGAATAGCAACACCAATACGAGGGCGCATGATGGCCGCGGGATGTCCATCCTCCGGCTGCAACAAAAAACAATAATTTATTAGAGAAGAAACACAAATCAAAGTATTTACTTCAAGTAGGCAGTTACAGGCACTTTTGAATTGTCAAAGACAAAAAAAAAGTAATTCAACACTACAACATTACGGTACAGTCCCAATCACAAGACATAAAAACTGTGAAAGTACCGTAGATGCTCATTCCAAGAAGTAGATCTATAATATGGAAAAGAACGGGCAAGAAACTCCATGGACACTCTTTTTAACCATGGAAACCTCTGATACATCATTCATTTTGAGATGGTAATGGAATATCATCCGTCTTCGGACTACAAAACGTACGGTAATATGCCATCGTAACATGGTGGACATCCCTCCAATACGCACAAACGTTTTGCCAATAATTTTATTGTGCGCACAGCTAAGGAGTGGAATTCCCTGGCGGCATCTGTATTTCCCGACAGCTATAACCTTGTGGTCTTCAAGTCAAGAGTGGACAGGTTACGTTTAGACAAGCGTACTTCACCGTCCACCATATCTTCGCTTATCATTAGGCGAGATAGTGGTCAAATCGTAAAATTAAAAAAAAACATCTCCATAACTGTGTAACTATTTATTTAGCCACAAGCTCCTTCTCTTCCCCTTGGCAAGACTCCTTCAAATCATAATTATCGTGATATCAGCCGTATAGTCCAATCATTTTAGATGTATCTGCGTAAAAATTCCTAGTGAACTGATTTTTTTTTCTCGTGACTTATACTCTAGGTACTTCAAAAACAGTTAATTTTACAGAAAAATGCAAGAGGCATTTTTGTAGATAATTTCACGACAAATAATTTTATAATGACCTGTATCGACCTCCGAGCAATAGCTTGACCTTGATAACTTTTTTAGCTGGCACGATATTAATGTCGATTTTTCACATCTTCTTCACAACATCAACACCATAGTAAAAGTGTGTACAAAAATCAGCTCACTAGGATTTTTTCCGCAGATTGGGGTTTAAAGTGTCTAAAATTACTGGGCTATTAGGACGTCCACCGTTGAACATAGGCCTCCCCTATATTTTCCAATAGGCCCGGTTGGGAGTGGCTTGCATCCATCGTGATCCTGTGGTCTTTATCAGATCTTCTATTCACCTTGTAGGAGGAGATACTACGCTGCATTTGCTTGTGGGTGGAATCCATTCGAGAACCTTACCGCCCCATTGGCTATCATTTCTGCTTGCTTTGTGGCCTGCCCACTGCCACTTCAACAACAGAGACTACTGCAATAAAATTCTCCTCAAACAAAATGTCAAACCAAAGGAAATTACAATATCATATTTTGCATAATAAATGAGGCTCTGTCCGTTTCCCGGCGATTTTCCATTAAAGCGAAACGACTTCTATTTTATTCAAGTACTGTAGCGATGCATTTGCCAATATGGCCGTCTGACACTGTCATTATTCTATTAAATCCATTAACTATTGAGTTCCTTTGACAACTTGCATTGCCTTGTGCTCTTTTGTGTGCATCTGAATGCTGAAAGCAAGCATCATGTGTTATATCCTGGGATTTATATCCTTCATTATCGTCTTCCTGTCCTTACACCATATTAATGCCGGGGTCGCGGGACTGTCTTTTATCACGTTACCATGACCCCGGAACTTAAAGGGCTATTGAAGGACAACGTGGAGATTTTTGTCAGTACAAGTCTAACAGTCCCTCCCATCCTACTACCATAAAGTATATATGCTATTGTAAAGTTAACCATATTGTAAAGATAAAAATGTATTTATATTGTAAAACGGTTGTTTTTAATGCACAATAACCGTCTAAAGAAGTGTTACTGCAAAACGACACGATATTAACGTCAAATGCCGATTTGCAGTTGACAACTTTTTGTAGCCAAGTGTTCAACCGATGTTTAACTTTTAACAGACTTCAAAAAGAGGAGGTTCTCAATTCGGTCGATATGTTTTTGTAGTGAGTAACGAAAACAAAAAATAATGACAGTACCAGTTGCGTGGCATTATACTGTAGACAGTTGCCCATTTCAAAGCGCAGATCTCTATGGAATCATCTCTAAGAAAAAGTTATTATAGATCTTTTAATGTCTCTAGATATAATTTATGGCACGTGAACTGTGAACAGGATACGTAGATAAAAATAGACGGAATATGAACGGATATGGACCAAAGTTAGTTAATATAGAAAAAATAATGTACTAAATAAATAATATTGAGTATGTTATAGGATAGCTACAGCTAGTTATAGATAGTTTTCCGGCATTTTTTTTCTGTTTGTTCAACTACTAGCAGCCCAGGTGCGCATTGGTTCAAATTTTGGCCTAACCCAGTGGATTTTCCGAAAATTTTCTTACATACGAACCTTGTACTGGCAATACGAACACAACAAAAATATAATTATTCAGTTTGCTGTAGTCATTTAGAAGTTATGCACGTGCAAAGATACTTAAGCGATTTTGTTTTATACTATGAAAAAAATAATCGGAAACGTATTCACTCTGGACTTTAAGACCTCTGTGGTTATTATATTTACAGTCAGCACATAGAAAGACAGCCATAATTTAAATTTACATAAATAAACAAACAACTAATATCGTTGCTATGATCGAGTGCAAGTTAATTGGGTCGCCTTCCGACCTTTGCCGTTGTATTATAAATAAAGTGCATCGTACACTGAAACTTTACGTGCATGGTTGGACGCCCGCCATCTTGCATTATTGATACTGTCTGCCCCGAACGTAGGGTTGCCATTTCATAAAAAAAAACTGTCTTTAAAATTTTTTCTGACGTTTCACTTTTTTCAATATTTATTTTACTTTCTTTTGTTTCTTATTGGCATTAGATCTTCTATAGTCCATAGAAAATACAGGATCGAAAAGACTGGTGTTATGTCTTACCGATGGACCAGTGCCTGACAGTTATCGTCGGATTTTTTTTAATGTTCGGTATTTGTCAGAGAACTCTGGGAGTGTGTTGTAGAAATAATAAAATCCCGTCATTTTGTAAAATCAGAAAATCCAAATGTATGACATATCTGAAATCCATGCAATATGTATGACATATCTGAACTGCTCCAAACGGGTGTCAACCCTACCCGAACGTTTGTACCGCTAGGGATGGACCGTAAGCTTTAGCAAAATGGGTTTTTTAATGAGATTTCGTGTCCTGGATATTGGTTTCTGTTTGTTCATCTATTTTATAATTTACTAATTGTTGCCAGTGGTTTCGCCGGCCTGTATCTCGAAGTTATCCTTTTATTTTTTATATAGTGATAATCCAAACTATAACCTCTTATCTCTCCCGTTCCGCCGCGCCCCGCCGTTCTGATGTGATTGAGTGAAATACATGGTAACGGGACTGTCTAAACGGGTAACCGTGACCCTGGAACGTAAAGGCATATTGAAGGAACACCCTTAAGCGCCTCGTCCACGATAGATTAAAATAACGTAGAGCGAGTCTCATAGGGCAATCTGCGACGTGTACGCATTAGCGAGACTACCCTAGCTAGAGTATCACTACAGTCTACGTAGACACGCCCGGCTACTCTCAGAAGGCGTCGTGGACGCAGGTGCGAGAGCAAGATAAGCGATATGAATAGAGAGCTCTCCAATTGTCTACCCGCCTAATAATCAGTCTAGCTAGGGCTTGAGTACCGAAGCACGTGTTTTGTTATATTTAATGTAGAATTCTGCATTGCTTTATTACCTTGAAGAATGTCGAAACGTGTTTGGTCAAAAGAAGAAACCATTAAAATTATACAAATATAATATATGAAGGCTTTCCAGAATTATGGAACATATCTCATAATGATTGTAAAGATCATAACAAAAAAAATATTGTTTAACAATTATTAGTGAAGCATTTAATACAACAGTTGACGAAGTGACCAGAAAAAGAAACCACAATCGCAGCAGCTAAGCGTGACCGCGACATGTTTTCAACTGAGAGAGAGAGCTATGATTGAGAGTGTATATCGTATCGTGACCGAATATATCCAGTCTACGAGTAGTGTAGTGTACGCAGGCCAAAATTTCTCTATGATAGAGCTACCCTACGATAGAGTAAAAAATGCAATAGGGTGCTCTAATGATCTCTAGGTGTACGTAGAAATGAGAGTATAGATTAGATTAGTCTCCACGCTGTCTAGCTCTATTCTCTCTCCGTGGACGAGGCGCTTTATAGTCAGTACGAGTCTGACAGTCCGTACAGCTCCACCCAGGGAGGGAGGACTCAATTGACGTTTTAATCACAGAAAAAAAAGTAACAACCCTTGAGTTTGGTCTTCTGAACTTCCGCCAAGGACCAGGTTTGCGCGCAATAGGTTAGGATAGGAAGGATGTCAACGAGCTTACGTTTGAGGAAGATGGGAAGGTTGCCCTTCATAGATCAGTAGCTTTTTCAGGCATTTTCGAGTTGACGGTCCACCTCTTTATCCTGTATTGTGAAAGGAAACTAGCTGGTCCAGGTAGATATATCTTAGCTTTTACATTAATACTTAGGTAAGTGCTTTTAAATCATCTCAAAAATTAAAAATGCTTTGAAAAATATTTGTTAACTGTCAGACGTAATTGGTAAAAGCTTGATATAAGATTATTATCCCGTCTTGATAAGAAAAGAAAAACTTCTATTTCTATTTAAAAAAAAACTTGGCTGATATCATTATGTTCAACACGCTACGGAAGTCCATTAAAGAAACAATGGTTTGAAAGACAACCTTTTTCAAGTAGATCTTATCTAGTGAACATTTAATCAAACAAATTGACGCACACTTTGCCTACAAAACACAAGGGAGCAGGTACTCCAGTTGTATTGACTCAGACTTACGAGTTGTAAGTCGTAGGTTCGAACCTAACCAGGCGTAGGTACTTTGTGTAATTTATTTCATCACCACTGCTCTCAAAACGGTGAAGGAAAACATCGTGAGGAAGCCGATATGTCCTAAACCTAAAAATTTGAGACATGTGACATTTACCAACCCGCCCTGGGCCCGCGTGGCAGAATATGGCTCATTCCCTCTCACAGGATGGAGGCCTGTGTTTAAGCAGTGGGAAATGTGGAAATATTATCATCATCATCATCTCAGCCATAGGACGTCCACTGCTGAACATAGGCCTCCGCATAGATCTCCACATATACCGGTTGGAAGCGACCTGCATAAGGTCGTCTGTCGTTGGCGTTGGTGGACGTCCTACGCTAGTCCGCGATCTCCACTCTAGCACTTTTCGACCCCATCGGCCATCTGCTCTGCGAGCAATATGGCCTGCCCATTGCCACTTCAGCTTGCTAATCCGATGGGCTATATCGGTGACTTTAGTTCGTCTACGGATCTCCTCATTTCGGATTCGATCACGTAGAGAAACACCGAGCATAGCTGTCTCCATAGCTCGCTAAGCGACTTTGAGCTTTGAGATGAGGCCGATAGTGAAAGACCACGTTTCGGTGCCGTAAGTCATCACTGGTAACACACATTGGTTGAAGACTTTCGTCTTGAGGCACTGAGGTATGTCGGACGAAAAGACATTGCGTAGTTTCCCGAACGCTGCCCAACCGAGTTGGATTCGGCGGTTGACCTCTTTCTCGAAGTTGGACCTACCTAATTGGACTACTTGTCCTAAATAGATTTATGAGTCAACAACTTCATGTACCGAGTTTCCAACAGAGACTGGGGTGGGAACAACATTGAAAATTGGAAATATTGTAGTCTGATGAAATTGCTAATACATCTGTTGATCATTGTAAGTATATCAGTCATAGTAAATCTCTATTATTATAAAGCTGAAAAGTTTGTTTGTTTGGTTGCGCTAGTTGTTAAGTGTCAAATCAGGGACGTCCCTGGAGTGTGGACTGGAGTGGCGCCACGGAAAAGCCGTCGACGGTGAAGACGTGAGTGACCTCCCTTTCAATCTCAGTTCTCCATGTGATTGTGCACAACTGAAGGCTCGCCTATGGCCACAGTTCCATCGAACGGTTTATTCATCATTTACCATAACTCTAGTAGTAGTGGGAAACGGAATGTACGAGTGTACAAAGGGATGGATATATGAGGAGAGAGGGAGAGCGAAGAATGAAAAGGAAGATGGCGGTTTTGATTTAAAAAGACAAAGACTTGCCGTAGTTTTGTTTTTGAAAATAAATTCATTAAATGTTTTGTCAAAGCTGTTTGACTCTGATCCCACATCCCCACAAATTGAGAGCCATTTCAATTTCAAAATCGTTGTAAATTAATACATATATCCCAAGCAGACACGTCATCAACCCGCAGGAAATCGAATTTGTAACACTTTCCGATCTTAAATCGATTGGGATTTAGAGGGTCGATCCACTGAACACTTGTCTCGGGAAATTATAATTTCATTGGGTGAGCTTTTCGACTCGTTGGAGTGGGAAATATTATCTTGATACTTTTTTCTGTCATTGTGACTTAAACATCAGAGATATGTGGCATTTCGGCTGGACTAGTTGGTCTATTCTCCTATTTTTTTTTAATCATAGACCTTGTCTCAAACCACCCTTATTGTTTCTGGTCATAAACTTGTTAAAAATGGTAATAGTGCTTATACCATGCGTTACCCGTGTTCCACGCGCGCCTCATAGAAGCACAATGACAGGGCCCCCTTAGAGGGCCAAAGCCTGCCGGGGTCGCGGGCCTAACGAGCTATCGTGGCCCCGGCACGTAAAGGGCTATTAAAGGACACCGTGAATTTTAGTCAATACAAGTCTCATCATTGGATGATTTTACCACGTTAAAAAAAAGAATTTTTAAATAAACTTTTTATAATTATTATATAATCAAAATAAAGAGTTAAACACACGTTCTACGCATTAATCGAAGTGGAACTACACCAAATAAATGGCCCCGATTAACTATTAACTGAATAAAAAATGAAAGCCATTAACTGAAACAGTAAGTACCGACCTAAATACTGTAACTACCCTCAAAAATGTAACGGTTAATTTACAAACTACCTTCCAAATGTTTGAATTAGGAACACGCGAATATTTAATCAAGAAGCGAGGGTAGATTAAGAAGTTTTGTTTACAAAATCAGAATACGGAAACGCATTTAGGAACTTTACATATAAAATACTCGCCTTCATCAATATAATTTCTCCCCATACCATAGAAAATAGGATATTTTACTCAAAAAAATTAATACATAGTCCGAAATAGTAGTTTATGAAACTGTCACATAATGAGGGGTATTATACACGAGTGTGAGTTTAAAAAACGAGCGAAGCGAGTTTTTTAAAAGTATCACACGAGTGTATAATACCTAGTTATGTGCAGTTTCATACACTACTTTATCTACTCTCATTGAACACGAATATAATTATCAAATAAAAGATAAATATTGTTAATAAGTGTTCATTTTGTATTTATAATTGAGTATGAAATTGAATATGGAATTGTGTATCGTTGGCGTTAGACGTACTCCCAAAGCGCGCGCAGCCACAGATAATAAAATAAATTCATGTATCTATGATCTGTAATCTGTATCGTAATGAAAAAAAATTTTATTATAACATTATTTTGTTAGAGAAATAGTGTCATAATTTAATTTTTTAATTTCATTTCGATATACTGTGTGTAAAGTACGTCATTATAAACTCGTTTTAAGTTTTGTATTTTGAATTTAACGATATGAGAGTAGATAAAATAGATTAATAAAAGACCCTTATTTTAGGTATAATTTTAAAGGCATTATGATGTCATAAACCCCCTGCTACACTTGTGCACTGCATAATTTATCTGCGTCATTTATTTTGTTTCTAAACTAAAACTGAATGTAACCTCTACGTTAATGATGTTACAGCCAAGAGCGCGGTTGGATTTAGAAAATATTTACAGACACGAGGTATCACAGAAATTAAATTCACTCAACATGACGAGGGTCGGGAGCCTTGAGATCTTGAAATTGAGAGTGAGATCCTTAAATCTTTAAATTAAATTTTATGTAGATGGGCAATCGGCTGCAAAATTTGTTCACTGAAAAAATCGGCACATATAGGTTCAAATCTAAAACCGAAATCGGGACCGGCAAACGTTGAAACGCTGGTGATTGACCAGGGAGACACAACTACCTTATTACAGTATGTGCCTGCATTCGAACTGGGTTCGAAACCACGACCTACAACTTGTAAGTCGGGGCCGTTACCACTGCGTCACCACACCAACAAATAGCATACGAACAATGACAATGTTGCCTACCTAAAAAAATATTTGGGGACCTACCATGACGTCTTAACGTGAGATTACTTCCACTGTAGGAAAGAAACACAGCTACACACTGGAACTACTGTTGCTTTAAGAGGATAATATACCAGCTGCCATTTTAAAAAAATAGGTATTTATAAAAACTCGTGCTGTCGCTACCACACCTGACCCGACCCCCGATCGTGCGATAGAGAGCGTTGCAGCTCGCGACTGACTGTATTTTCTTATATGAAATTTGTCTCTCGGGAAAAACGTTTTTCACATACTAAATCACGACCAATCTCTTAGATTCTGGCGTCATTCGTTTCAGCATATTATATTCTAGGTTTGTAGCTTTTTTTTCTAAAACTTCTTTATTTTTAAAATACAAAGGTTTTACTTCAATGAAGATTTTGTCATAATAAAAATAGTAACTCTCAGGCGCCCGTAACTTTTAAACTATTATAAATTTTGAAAAAATGAAAACCTAGAAACCTAGTTTTTTACTGTGTCAGAAGCATTCTAAAAAATCATTGAGATAGGATAACATCTAGGGGCAGGAAAACGTTTTCTCTTTTAATATGGACGAGCGCTCGGTAGACGATGTCTTAAGACGTTATGGTAAAAACGATTTTCACTTGCCGAAACACTTTGGAAATGGATTAAACTAAAAACAGTTGAAAGAAGCCATTTTCAATCTACTGTTTTGGCTAAGGAATGCAAATGTCTCGATTCCCGAATCAAGAAGCATTATTCTCTATTATGCTTGGACCTGATCTGAATATTTAACGAAGCAAGCTTATTTATAACGTCTTCATGGACTCAATTAGGTATGCAATGCCATTATTTAACTCTGAAAGCCTTTTCAGCATAAATAGGTCCATTTATAAATTCATTGACAATCACCGTGTTTCTTGTTGACTGACATTTTATAGAAAACAACAAGACTATAAGAATTTTTATACAGAAAATTAGGTACTTTGAGGGAGAGGGAGTGGGAGAGGGAGAGGCAGGAGGAGGAGAACGTTTCTTGAAGTTTCACTTGATTGCCGTGGCTGACCATAGCCTAATTACAGTATTACGTAATTACGTACAGTAATAAATATAATAAATAAATAATTATAATTGCATAAGTTGATAAAAAATGTTATGCAATAGCTTTACCGCGGCAGTCCCCGAGTGCCACTTACTTTTTTTATTATATTTTAGACGCATTACGCCTGGCTGCGTAGCGAATTCTTAAGATTTGTCGTTGACAGAATAAAACAATTGCAAGCAGGAATTGAACCCGTTACCTTCTGATTGAGTACACCAGATGCCCTAGGCTGCAAGAACTTGCATGCAGGTCGCATGGAAGTTTGACTGCATTGTGGTATTTGATTGATCAAATGAATTTATTTTCTGTAGTCAACTGTTGCAGCTCGTTATTAATTCCCTTGCTTACCTTGGCATTTTAACGTCTACGGTGACGATACTATTATGTAACCTTAAGCTTTTCATAAGACTGAACTAAAATGATAAAGTCTATCTATGTTTTCTAAATGTCTTAGAAGTAAATTCCTCAGTAGATACGCAAGCTTTCTGAAGTTAGTTCTTGACATTTACACTTTGATTTAAATATTAAATCCAAACCAATGAACTTCAAAGTTCAAATTAGCATTCATTTGAACTTTTGGAATTCATTGACTGAATTCTCTCTCGCTTCGTTAGGAGTTAGACCAGCGGGCCTAATACGGCCGCTTCGCAAGGAGGAGGCGGGCCGTGATAGGGAGAGGACAGCGTCCTTCTTCCACCCCAACCGCAGTGGTAGACGCCCACGGCGTCGGACGTCGCAAGACGATCTCCGGCCACCGTAGGCGCGGGCATGCGGGCGGCGAGTAATGGGCAACTCTCTCACGACTATGGACCATGCCCGGGTCGACGGCGCGTTGTGTTCCACGCACGCCTCAAAGAGCGTCAGCAAGATGACAGGGCCCCCCTCTAGAAGGCCAAAGCCTGCCGGGGTCGCGGGACTTATACCATTACCGTGACCCTGGAACGTAAAGGGCTAATGAAGGACACCGTGGATTTTAGTCAGTACAAGTCTGACAGTCCCTCCCGCCCTGCCCGGGGTGGGAGGACTCATTTGATGATTTTAATACGCTAAAAAAAATAGCCGCTTCGTAAATATTGCTGACCCGCAGGTCGTCAGATCTTAAGACTGCCAAATAGCGGGTTTGGCGTGGTTAATCATATGAAACGATTCAAACCAGGGTTGATTATGAGTCTTACCTATCCGTGATCCATTCTTAATATACCCGTGCGAAGCTGGGACGGGCCATTAGTTTGTTATAAAACAGTTGTGTAATAATTTTGGTGTACAATAAAGTATATTCTATCTATCTACGAGTATCCTATGGCAACGATTATCTTTCACTTTTCCATTACAGATATGGCCAGAATGTCACTTTTATTAGTCCTTTGAGTTCGATCTCAGGAACTGTTATTGGGTTTACCACAAAAGCCAATAAGAATATGGATAAAAAGGGTCGCCTACACAAAACGTATAACTGAAGAAATACAACATGTTGAAAAAATCCGACCTGCGAAGTTATTATTAGGTATCGAGATTTGATTTTTTTTTATGTAGACTTCCGACTTCAAATGAAAAATACCCCGGTAAAAATAAAATGACATTTGGTAAAATTACAAAGCTAACATGGCAACACAACGGCCGGAACTCCAGTAACTTCTCGGGAAATGACGTCTTAAACAAATATTAGACGATCAATGCTAACGCAGATTATGATGTGGTCGCATAAGTTTGAGGAGTGCGTGGAAAATTTAAAATTCATCATCATCAGCCTATAATGTTCCCACTGCTGGGACACAGACCTCCTCTCTGTGAGAGTGGGCCAAAATCCACCACGCGGGCCCAGTGCGGGTTGATAGATGTCACAATAATGTATTCGAAAACAATTTAAAAAATCTAGGATATTTCTTCACGATGTTGTCCTTCACCGTCTTAATTTAATTTTAAATTATGTATTTTTAATTTTATATTCTTTACTTAAACAGAAAATTCTTCCATTGTGATCGTTGATCTCGTCCGTCTAAGGATCTCATTGCTACGGCGTAGCACGCCTACGAGCTACGCCTACTCGTAGCGGATCAGTAATTTATTTGCTACGAAAAATCCGTAGTATTTTTCGTGAATTTCCGGATTATCGTGTCGGATTCAATTCTACATTGTTTATTGATTTTGACAGCTGGTAAAATTTTTATCCGAGTTTTAGATATTGGTTTGACAAATCCAATCCCAGTTTTTTAAATCCGTTTGAGTTGTGGACGATGGAGCTTATCAGCTTATATTTATAATCAAGCCTGTGTATACGGAGCTGTGTTATTTTTGTGTATTTCAAACATTTCGAGCCAGTATGTTGTTAATTAATTTCGAAAATGAAAACCACTTTTTAACCGACTTCAAAAAGGAGGAGGTTATCAATTCGACGGTATGTTTTTTTTTTTTGTATATTTGTTACGCGATTACTCCGCCAATTGTGGACCGATTTTTAATATTCTTTTTTTGTTCGAAAGGAGGTACTTCTGAGGTGGTCCCATAGTCACCAAGTTGGGATCTGATGATTGGATCCTGGAGAAATCGAGGGCAACCCTCGAATTTTATAGGCCGACACACCGTTTTTCGCAAATTTTATGAAGTAATCAAGTACTTGCGTATGGTAATCATAATTTCATGTAGCTGAGCTGATGATGGAAGGTAGAACTCCTTAATAGTAAGGAGTAGGCATCGACTGATTTAGTTTGAGTTCGCATATCTCTGGAACTAGGTACAAGTCCGATTTAAGTAATTCTTTTTTTGTTGTACTAGGTATCATTTAACTTAGGGAATATTGCAAGTTTCATCAAAATCGGTTCAGTAGTTTTTGAGATAGGGAATTTTATTAGCTTATTGTGTACATGAACGATGTTATTACCGGTTTTATGGATTACAAAATACTTATGCACATGTTGTATTTGACAAGAATTCGGGTTGAATATTAAACTAAAAAGACTAAAATAAAAACTTTTTAAAAAAAAAATGTAACCGCCTTCAAAAACAACAATAAAAAAAACGGTAAAAAAACCTACAAAATAACTTTTCTTTCGGAAGTCGGTGGCAAAAAAAAGACAATGAAATAAAGAAAACAAAGCACCGACTTCCGAAAGAAAAGTTATTTTGTAGGTTTTTTTACCGTTTTTTTTATTGTTGTTTTTGAAGGCGGTTACATTTTTTTTGAAAAAGTTTTTTTATAATTAATTTGAAACAAAAAACCCGAAACGTAAGTATTTAGAGCGGAAATTTTACCGTGTTTATTATTTGTTTGGAATTTCCGTTTTCGATTTAGTGTTAGTGACTATGTCAACTCAAAAGTTTATTTTAAAAATCCTAAAATAATGTCACCATGAGTAGCTATAAAAAATCTTTTGTAATTAGTTACAAACGTAACACAAGAATTCAAACACTTTTCAAATAAACATCATTAAGACAAATGACATAACACTAACAATTTAACTACACACATTTATTTCCCAACAACTTTCTTTTAACGTACACTCACACGAACAGCTGATAACAGACGCAACTGCTCATTAACTACTTTATTAATAGTTACTTTGTGAGTATTCTTGTGCGTGAGAATGCGTTCCAAGTGCGCAAACGCGTAAATTCGCGTCTTACAAAGACTAGCACACACTAGATTAAATTCCAACAATTCCTAATTTCTGAATTAACGTTTAAATAAATGTAGGTATCATTTATAAGGGAACAGTGTATAAGACGGGGACGTTAATAATCGCAAGGTATAATGGGGACATACACTCTTTAGGCTTACTTAACACAACACTAACGTAGAGCAAGCGCCATCAGGACGTCATTTGCAAGCGGCCAGACGCAAATGGCGTCCTGTTGGCGCTTGTGCTACTTTAGTTTTGTGTTAAGTTTGCCTTAGATGTGTGATTTCCCATCATACCTCGTGTCCCCGTCTTATACACTGTTCTCCTACTTTTCTTTTTTTACGTTGTAAAATCATCAAATGATTCCGCCCAGGGCGGGACAGGAGGAACTGTCAGACATGCACTGACTAAAATCCACGATGATCATTCAATTGCCCTTTACGTTCCAGGGTCTCGGTTAACCGTGTGGACAGTTCTGTGATCTTAGCAGGCGTGTGGCCCTCTATGTGGGCCCCATCAGATTGCTGACAGCTCTTTATGGTGTGTGATTGTTTTTTTTTCACAATTATCACACAACGCCATCTAGTCCCAAGCTAAGCAGAGCTTGTGTTATGGGTACTAGACAACTGATAAACATAGGTATTTATATATTTCTAAATACATACATATTATGGATAAATTACACCCAGACACAGAACAAATGATCGTGCTCATCACACAAACATTTGTCCTGGGTGGGAATCGAACCCCCGACCTCCGGCATAGCAGTCAGGGTCACTAGCCACTAGACCAACAGGCCTGACTAATGCAGTAAGGTGCTAAAAATCTTAGCAAAACGTAGGATAGTAAGTAACGAGTAGGTTATCTCAGGCCATCTAAGTATGTTTTAGTTTAAAAGTATAACTTTATTTACAGACGAAAAGTAAGGTTACATTCGGTTAGCGACCTCTTTTTAAATAAAAGCTTGGAGCGTAACTTTGTAAGCAACGATGATTATTAACGTATCGTAATTAACTAATTGATAAATACAACGCTTGTAGGTAAGACTGTAATGACTCGGATGGCAAGAGCGTCCGATAAACTGAAGCGGGAGGCCAAGTCCTACTCGCAAATTCTTCTTTCCAAAGAAAAATAGTATCCACTTGTATAGCTCTATTTACCTGTGTACCTCTAGTTAATGTAACATGCTAACGGGAATCTTAAGCTTAATATTTTACATAACATTAAACTTTAGCCAGCTGTCGGTCTAGTTTATGTCGATAATAATAATCTCTAGAGAAAGTCATACCGTATAAAAAGGGGTAATCTTTCGCCATGCTGATTCGTTAAGCCATTCTGCCGTGATTGACTAACAAACAAGTATTGTGCATCGACAGGCCTGTTAGTCTAGTGGTTAGTGACCCTGACTGCTATGCCGGAGGTCGTGGGTTCGATTCCCACCCAGGACAAATGTTTGTGTGATGAGCACGATCATTTGTTCTGTGTCTGGGTGTAATTTATCTATAATATGTATGTATTTAGAAATATACACCGTGACTTTTTAGTCGTCTTACAAAAGCAGCCCAGTTCATGTATCCAATGACTAGAACATGTTTATAATAAAAAAATATGTATTTAAGATATTTGAAAAATTTAATAATAAAACTTTAATTGGTTATTATGACATAAGGCATAGTTAGAAACGCCCTTGTCTCATAGAAAATGGATATGGAATGATCTATCCGACTATTGCGCTGGGTAGGTACACTCTACAGATTGATACGTAAACATTTTAACAGGGTGTTTCATATTTCTAATGTACCTATTTATTAAAAATAAAAATTATTATTAACGATTTAAAAAAAAATAAACTCGCCTAGAGGTATTTTAGGTCGGATACATTAAGTGGACGACTTTTGTAAGACGACTAAAAAGTCACGGTGTATAAGTATGTTTATCAGTTGTCTAGTACCCATAACACAAGCTCTGCTTAGCTTGGGACTAGATGGCGTTGTGTGATAGTAGTGGAATATTATTATTAAAAATCCGTATTCGGTTCGTCAAACAGAAAGGGTTGCTTCACACTTATCTGTTTCGTCAGGCGTCTAAATCGAATGTGTACTCAAATCGAATGCAATGGAACGTAAAACGAATGTGTATTTTGCCGCCCGGCCCGACACTGCAGCGGCACTAGAATATTTTAGAGAATAATGTAGCTTTGACGGCACGGTTAGCACAGTGGGTGAGCGATCGATTGCTACGCAGCGTGTCGCAAATTCGATCCCCGTAAGGAACAAATATTTGTCTGCAAGTAGTTCTTCCGGGTCTGAATTTTTGTGTATGTGAGTTTCTTTGTTTGTAAAGTGTAAGGGCGGTTGTATACGTCCGTTTTTTTCACCGGACAACGGACCGTTTTTTCGCCGGATTCGCGGTGGTGTATGGTTTATAATAAAAATGTGTACATGCACCGGACATCTGTCCAGCGTAAATTGTTCGCGTTGTTAAAAAAACGGTCCGTTGTCCGGTGAAAAAAGCGGACGTATACAAGCGGCCTAAACGCACCGACGTTACAGGAGAAATTCCTTGTGAGGGGCAAAAAAACAAAATAAAATAGCTGAAGTCGATGCTGTTTATTTTTCTCCAAAACCGGTTGACACAAATGTGTACCCGCCTTAACAGTTTGAACATCAAAGAGAATATGTGTTACTTACTATGTAAATTATATTGTCTTTCAATTGCCATGTGGTGTGCGTGGCAAATAAACAGGTAATATATTTCTGCCGTGGGTGTAAATACAGATTATATTCAGCGAGACGATATAGTATTTTGAGTGCAGTTTCAAAATCGCAACTATTTCAAGTCGATGACTGTTGTACCAGACAGGGTCGAAGTTAGAGTCCGCCTGCCATTTGGTTTAATAAAAATTTCATTCAGATTAGTTCAGTATCTTTTATTTTATGAGCAATTTTTGCTGTGTATATGGACGACGTTATTAACGGTGCTACGGATTCAAAAAATCTTGTGAAAAAAAAATTATGTATTTGACAAGAATTTGGGTTAAATATTTAATTAAACTTAAAAGGGAAAAACAAAAACTTAAAAAAAATAACCGACTTTAAAAACCACCACAAAAAAGTGTAAAATATGTTTTATATTGGAAGTCGGTGGCAAAAAAGTCTATTAATTAAAAAACAAAAGTTCTAATTCGCGATTTAAAAACAAAACTATCATAACTCAACCTTACTCCAACGATATTTCACAAAAGCTTCATCGCATTACAAACACAATACGATATTTGAAGCACTCATTGAAAAATTGAAAACCCATTTTTCTTCAACAAAGAGTTGCAATATTTCACTGGTAGTAAGGGCTCGTGAGGCAAATATAACGAGGTGCCCACGGATATATCTATATCTATACATATAATAAAATGGTAGGAATCTCAAAACTACATTGAAATATTTTTTTAAAAGAACACTTTAGGTGTGATCTAGAATCGATACCGAAGCCAAAAATACAGTTTTTAGAATTTTTGGCTGTTTGTCCGGGATAAACTCAAAAAGTACTGCATGGATTTACTTAGCACGAATATTACTTAGAAGTCGGGTCAACATGTAGGCTACAAATTATCACGCTATGACCTACGGGGAACGAGGAGTAAACCTTTATTTCTTCAACGCATTCACGCAGACGACGTCGCTGGCAGCAGCTAGTAGATCATACAATACTATTCTGTTTTTAGGGCTCAGTAACCAAAGAGTAAAACGGGTTCCTATATGTCCGTCTGTCACCTGGTGTGCTATCGCCACGCTGCGCTGAGACTGAAGTTTGCTATGGTCTAAGCTGCGCTGCTACGCATTGAAGAGCACATCGTAGAGTCCAGCGAATGTGTTTGCTTATTGAGAATTAGGTATTTGAATTTAGATTTTTTTAATTTAATTAGTAAGTCCACCACAAATAAGAACATTAATGGAAGAGAAAAAATCTTAATTCGTCTTTAATAATTAATTATGAGCAATTTAAAAGTGATAAAATTTGAATAAAATTGACGTGAACACAAACGCGCCACAATTGCTCGCCTCGGTTGTGACGTCACTTTGACAAACAATTTCCTTAGCACTGTGTCAACTGGCTTCTACAATAACAATTTCAAAGTTAGAACACATATTGATATATAGAAATTGTCTAAGTGACGTCACACCGCCCCGTCGGGCACCATCGGCGTGTTTTCGGCTCGGAGTTCAAATCATGATTTTGAATTTTATACAACTTCTTAATTAGAGCAAAAAAAAAACTAGATATAACAGTTCGTTAAGAAATAAATATATGATCTTTCCATTAAAGTTTCATAATAGACAGTTGAGATTTTCACAGTTTATGTTTTTCTGTTGCCGCTACACAGTGTTCTATCACAGATTTCTCCAAAACTATCAAGAATTGTCACTCAGGAGTTTAAGTCAGGTATTTAGAATAACGAAACACAACACTTTCTAAACTTAGTTAAAATTTCCGATCCGAGGGGTTGTTGGAACACTGTGCGCTATAACAACAAGTACTAGAAACAGTATAAAATAAATATTTAAGAAGCTCCATTCAACAGACAAGATTTTCTTTTAGATAATGGTTATCTATAATATGTATGTATTTAGAAATATATAAGTATGTTTATCAGTTGTCTAGTACCCATAACACAAGCTCTGCTTAGTTTGGGACTAGATGGCGTTGTGTGATAGTTGTGGAGTATTATTATTATTATAAAATGGTGCGGAACCCTTCGTGCGACTTCGACTTACACTTGGCCGGTTTTTTGTTCCTTTTTACTTTGATACGATAACCTTTAAACTTTTCAGAGAGAATTGATGAATTCAAAGAGTACTTGTGTTTGACATTTAGATTTTTGTTTTTGATCGGTTTGTTTTGAAGTTCTGGATCAAAAGAATACCGGGACCTTTGTAATTTTGCTGTTGTTTTACTTTTTTTTTGTTTTAATGGTTGCACCTTTCTTCAATTTAATTCATTGTCCATGTTGAGTGATATGATTTTTTTACAAGAAATATTCATATGAATGAATGAATGATTTATTTGCCAGAATATAGGTGTACAGTTACATGGTAAATTAAGGTTTAAGTCTCACTATATTCGACTTACAAGTCGTGCAAATATTTAAATTATTTAAATTACTGACATGCATCATGGAGAAGTTGAGGGTTTATTGATATTACTGTTAATACTATCATGTCAATGAAATTAAAAGAATAAATGTCAAATAATAATAATACACGTATGGAAAGCTGTTTAAAGTGTTTGGTTTTTAATAATGATGGATGATG
The DNA here is from genome assembly GCA_950005045.1 of Agrotis exclamationis. Lineage (NCBI taxonomy): Eukaryota > Metazoa > Arthropoda > Insecta > Lepidoptera > Noctuidae > Agrotis > Agrotis exclamationis. The sequence continues at coordinate 20,084,626 of OX465435.1, read as the reverse complement.
AGATGAGATAGATTTGGATGACATTTTAATGTGGAATGATTGAATTAAGAGCGTTTTTCTACTTTCCTCCCTAAAAAATAAAACAAAAGATTGAGATCGCGTTCAACCTAAATAAAAATCGGAAAATCTGTAATATCTCAGTAGTAGCACGAACTTTATTATACCCGTTTTTAATAATATACATTCGAGTGTACTTTTTTTTTCGCGGTAAAATTATCAAACGAGTCCTCCCGTCCAGGCCTCCTCATGTCAAAGGACGAGAGGAACTCTCAGACTCATACTGACTCAAATCCAAAGTGTTCCTTAAATACCACTTTACGTTCCAGTGCTACGGTTACTTGTTAAGACAGTCCCAGGACCCCGGATTAGATTAGATTGAGCTTACTGTAGGTACACGTATACTGTACATACAAAAATAAATATTCTTGCGTCACTTCTCAGTTAAATAAAACTGTAGTTAAATAATCCTAGGTACGGATAGTTACTGACTTTTTTTACAAATTGGACAATTGCCAAATGTACAAAATATATTTACAAGATATCTGTTTATCTTGTTACGTTGTCAACTGACTGTCACAAGACATTTCAACGGTATTTTACGTTATTAAGATCATTATTAATAATTGTTACTATTAATTTGTGACTGCATGTCGTTTTTGAACGAAGAAACACGATTTATTTTCGTTATTTCAACTGTTTTTGACCAACTAATATAATTTATAATTTAATCATGTAAACCGTAATTTATTATAAGTTTTAATTTATTTAAACATTATAATTTCATCACGGCATCCATTTAAAAACTCACCGTTAATTAAATCCAAACGCAAAAATATTACACAACTCTTCAAAACTTTTCTTCTATTTCAACCACACTTTTATTCATAAATAATTTCAATCACTGCACATTTCACAAAAAAAAGCTACCGACCGATCATCGAACTAATTTTCCAATAATATTATAATAGCATAGACGTCCGTTCCGTACGACGAGCGCACGGCAACTGGCCATCGCGCGCGAGATCTCGACCCTTTTGGCTGAATGCGACGCTACCTTTGACATGGGCGTGTAATTAAAATGTCAACGTGACAAGGTCGATTTTCCCCGCGCATTCCTCTCGGGAAATGTCAAAAGGGATCAGAAAATAGATTCGATATTGATACCTTTGTATATGTATGTAGCTGTTGTTTCAATTACTTGATTAAATGGAGAGCAGACGAAGGGAAAGCTATTTAAATAAATAATTGCAAGGTAGCGACTTTCTTTTACAGATGTGTTTCTGGAATCAATAGAGGAGTTTTTATATTTTAGAATGCAACGAGGCTCATCTGCTATCGGTAATCTTATTTGAAAAGGTTAGTATAGGTACATTACTTGCTTGAAAGACTATTGATTTTGAGCAAAACGAATGTAGAGATTTTTAAATCCCACATAATAGGGTACGAGCCTATTACCATCAACTGTCCACAGATTCAGATAACGTGAGAAGAAGTTTCTGCTAGAGAAAACCCAATAATTATGATGCCTGGCCCGGGAATCGAGTCTACGATCTTTTACTCTGCAGTCGCGCTTCGTACCACTAGACTAACGAGCCAGTCTAGTAGTTTCTAGTGTCTAGGTAGAAGCTATAATGTCTACCACAATCCGAATCTACCGATTGAATATAAATAAGTGGGTAGTTATTGAAATTTAATTGGATTTTCCGAGTTGGCATTTCCAGTGAAGAATTTATTTGATCACTGAATTCGGTATATTTGAGAAAATGCTGGTTCTGTATTACTTTTATATTTGAGTTTTCTACACTAATTTTACAAAGAGCAGACGTATTTTTTTCTGTTAGCTGATTGAGGGTTTATTTTTCTCTGAGGTTTGAAATCATATGGGTGAGGCTCAAAGTGAGCAGTTCTCATTTTTAGTAAATTAGTTTAAAAACAAGGCTGCTACGAAGTATTCCAACTGTTAAGCTATTGCATAGCTTTTATCGCGGGCGTGGCGACCGAATTTAAAAATTTCCCAAAAACCTAAGGAAAATACCTGACACCACGCATCGTCTAACATCGTTTCAGTTCGGGAGACTTCGGGAATCATAAAAATATCCGTCATAAAAACAATTTACTTTTTCTTACTGATTCTAAACGGTCAGCTACAAAAGGAGTTGTCACAATGAAACCTACTTATAAAATTCTCCTACAACAAAGAAGTTCTTTGTACAGTAGTGCACCACAAACATTTTAAATAAATTATATTCTCGTTTAAAATACGCGGTAGGCGATTTTATTCTTTTAAAATAAAAAAATGTTATGCAATAGCTTCACCGCGGCAGTCTCCGAGTGCCACATGTATTTTTTTTTGACTGTATAAATCAATAACTTATTATTTTGATTATCATCATCTGTCTAGCCTTTTCCCAACTATATTAGAGTTGGCTTCCAGTCGAACTAGATGCAGCTGAATATCAATATTTTACATGGAGCGACTGCCTATCAAACCTCCACAACCCAGTAACTGGGTAATACGATACCCCATGGTAAGACTGGTTGTAAGATTCTAGAGCTTCTGACTATGACAGCCGGGACCAACGGCTTTACCTACATGCTTTCGGAGGCACGGAGAAAACTCGCTATGACAGATGGTCACCCATCCACAGACCAACCACGGCAAGCGCGGTTTAACCCGAAATATCGGCCTGTGCGGCTGTAATTATTTAGCCACGAGCTGCTCTTATTATTTTGATTGTATAATTATATATTTTTTGCTCTCTTCTCCTATTTGTCTCCTTTCAAATTCTTCGCAAAAAAGCCAGTATACCTAACCGTTTCCGGGGTCCCAGCTGTCTCTGCATCAAAATTCATCAAAATCGGTACAGTGATTTAGGCGCGAAAGCGAAACAGTCAAACTCATAAGTTTCGCATTAATTATATTAGTTACAACACCATAATGTTTCCTGTGAAGGTTTCACTTACAAATAGAGCTTTGACATTTCATGTGATAAGCTATGTTTTACAAGGTCTCATTTATCTATGATCTATACCTAAAACATGCAATATCATACTAATTATTTAGTATGGACTCATTAATAATTCAAATGTGTTTTGCAAAATACCTACTAGCTGTATATGTATTGCAATATCACGTAAATACTTTTTTAGGGCCAGAAGCACAATTATGACTTTTCCCGTTTTAGTGACGTAAAGTAAACTGGAATTTTCACGTTAATTTGATGGAAAAATTTGTTCTTCATTCGTAAATTAGAGGCGCTTTTTAAATTTTACATTACACTATATGCAATAAATAGTTCAAGTAGGTACGGTGTAAATAAAATACAACAAACCTTATGATAAGGCCTCAGAACTAGACTGACACGTTGGTTGCAAACGCGACTGCTAAGCTAGAAGTTAGTAGAGATATGATGCTTTCAAAATTGCCAATACGTCACATTATTTAGTACATTTTTTACTGAATTCTGACGTCACGAGCCCCCACTCTCGAGTCTTGATGTGTTATATCTTGGTAAATATTCATTGATTTTACATAAGAAAAAATATGTGTCCGTTATTTTTCAAAACTCTAAATAGCGGACTTATTGACTTATTAGATTTATAATTGCCTTAATGTTAACTAAAGAAGACTGTTAGTGTTCAACGATCACAAACTAATATGGCAATCACATGCAGATCCTACAAAGAAACTATTGATTGTTAAAAACAGCTCATATTTTCAGCCATTTTCAGGTTAGCACGCTGTAGCCGCACCCATTTCGACAGAACACGTCTCGATTCATCTCAATTTGTCATTGATAGAGGTTTTTGACATAATATCTGCGATAACAGCTTTAAAAGCTTTTTACGTATTTACAATTACATACTCTACGCCTTAACTAAAAATAAATTCATTTTGACAGCAAAAGAATGAGTCAAATAAAAAAAACATTTTTGCAAATGGCCGATGATTAATTGTTATAATTGTCACATTTGAATTAATTACTTATTTATTTATAGTATTTCTAAGATTTTTATTACTGTAGTAATTAGTGAAATATCATAGTAATTATCAAGACAAAGTAGGTAATAAGTAAATATAAAATGGCGACAGATATTTTTTAATGGTATTATTGAGTATTGATGACGTTATTGGCGTGACCTACTTAGGTATAAGCATTGCATGACAATAATTGGGTATGTTTAGTATAGCTAGATAAAATGAGTAGGTATACCGTCTATGATACATCATAATTGTTATTACAAAAGATCAAAATAGTATTTTTTTCAAAATGGCTGCCTTATTATCAACTGAAATTTTTCGATTAATTGTTATTCCTGTAAATATACCTACCGCTGCTATGTTATCAATATATGCTGATTTGTTATTACGATTGATTTATTTATCCAATTTTTATTCGTTTTGTTAATTAAAAAGGTCTAAAAATATTTTATCTTATTATTCTTCTTCTTTATAGGAACCAAGGTCCATTTAAAAATAGATAAATATGAACACGTTTCACCGATCAATAAAAAAAATTATAATTAATAACCACACCCCCAATTTTTTTCTTCACGAATTAAATGTCTTCAACTTTTAAAAAATCACATTACACCACGTGGATCCAAAAAATAAAACAATAAAAAAAAGAAAAAATAATAAATTCAGAAAGAGAACTCACCTCAAAAGAGTCCCATTTCTAGACGACCCCGCAGCGTCACAACTCGCGAATTAAAAAAAAGCACCTCATATAAGGATGGCCTTTAAAAATCACTGTTCATTTAATCATTTAGAAACTAGTTATTAAAAAAAAAGGTGCGGTAATGTTTGCGGGGCGGGCTCGGGCGCGGTACTGAGCCCGGGATGGCGTTGCTATTGATCGGAGAGATCGCGCAGCATCCGGCCCTACCGCCTGCCAGCCTTCACGAATATTTGATGGCAAATGTTGAGGCGACGTCCATTGCTGGTTTGGGAAAGGTCTCGGCTCACTGTGTGATGGTTTTTTAAATAGGTTAATATCTAAATAGGCACTTTTACTCAAAAAAAAAATAGTCCAAAAGATAGAATATAAAAAAAAAATTGCCCTGTATTATGTTTTCTTTTGTGACGTAGACCAAAATTAACGGAAATACAACGCATCACAAAACGTCACTCGGTTGGTATCCGTATAATTTTACAAGCGTTATGACGTCACTAGCCCCCACTCCTAAATTTCGGTCCTGTCCTACCAGTAGGGTGACCTAACTCTTATAAACGCTAGTTTAGTTTTGTTATTTTTTTTTTGTGAAACCAGAGCTTACAAACATTCCATGATTGTCCTTTTGTTTCAAGTAGCTGTTTCAAATGTAAAAAAAAATCGATATCTACAAAACCAGTCAGTTTGGACCCCATGTTGTCGGGGTTAAAATTGTTGCAAATAACGTCTAGTATGCACCCATTTCAAGGACCGCGTCGAATTACAAATCACCCTGTACATTTTCTTTAAATGAAATGCAACAGTTAAAAGAGACTGAAAAAACGTTGGAAACTCTTTAGATATTTTTTATTCTTAACAAGTTTAAAAATTACGACATTTTAAGCGCCAAAACGTTTCAATTTCACACTGAGCTATTAAATTCTCGTCAATTAGCATTTTCTGCAACAAAATAAACTTCCAACAATATTGAAACACAAAAACTTGCCAATAGAATTAGCGAGCGCATGTCATATGACTCTTAAATCTTTTGCAATAAAGTACAAATTGCAATATTTGTCTGCGTTCATGGAAAGTAACAATTATACTGAAAAATTAGTCACTGAAACATGAAAACTGAAGCGCCTATTATCCGGCCTGTCCGTCTCAGATAGACAGACGTCAGTCTAAATTTGTTTTGGCACTTTGTCATAATATTGCATGGATGCGTAAACGACTGTTGAAAATAAAAAAAATGTGAAAAGTTCTGAAGCAAAGCTTTGAAGATTTACCTGTAAAGATTACGATATACCTAATTATAATCTGACATTTTTTGCGAGCTAGACACGCGTCGAGGTGTCCAGATATAGGTGTAGCCGATTATGAAATAAAACGTTTTACAACAAGAGGAAAAAGTTTGATAAATAAAACTTTTGGTTTTACTACCCCCACTCCGGGACTCAGGCCACGGAACATAGTCCTGATCGACGGGAATGGAATGGAGGTTACTAACGAAATAATAGCGGTGTAAATCAAAAGAATGTAACGAAATTTAAAAAAAAATCAAATTACGGGCAAATCGTATCAATATAATGTAATCATATACCTAAAATATTTTAGTTACTTAATTACTTACTGTCACGGTGTCTAAATTGACTTTTTTACTAACTCAGTCATTAGAAATTGAAACAGAATTTTTCTATATTTACTAAAAGTCGCAAACACAAAAATATGAATAAACCTTTAATGAGATTAACAATAGGGCTTCAACTTACTTTAAAATCTTTTGAACTGTTATCTTTACATAGGTAGTATGAAATAACGTCTGTCTTTATGCACACAAATTCTGAACGACAATGTGCAATATGCTTTCAGTCGCTCAACTCTCAACCATTAGCTCTTTCAGTAGTCGAAAACTATCAGTATATATTTTATGGGCGAGTATGTAATTCTAGACTTAAATATTATGTTTGTGTCCAATTTCGAAATCATTCTCACGTAATTAAGTGACAAACATTTATCCATCTAAACTTTTCATTACTAATATTAGTTAGAAATAAAACTACTTTTAAATATGCGTGAGAAAGAAGAGCAAATCACAATTCTAAATATATTTTAGCCTTGAAATTTTTTGTAGGTACACTGAATTTTTAAATGCAAAGCAAAGGTTGATGACCGGCCAAGCATGTCGTAAATATACATAGAAATTAAGTAAATAAATAAAAAAGTAATACCATATTTGTGTTTCAATCATAAAAATCGTACAAACGTTTAAAAACAATTCATTAGTGGTCATTAAATAGTAACAGTTTTACGACTAGGTATTCTAGACGTGAAATAGTAAATAAATATTATGAACATTTCACAAAGTTATTTATAATGTTATTACTTAGGTGACGTTAACGTCATAATTATTTAACAGTTATTATACCTTGAGAATGTAGGGTTTTCTCTTTAATGTTTTTTTTTACTTATTGTTGACAGTTTCTGTGCACTGTTGTTGACTTTGGTTTGTTTAAATGTTAAAAATTTTATTTGGATATTTATACGAATTATAACCGTAACATTACATTCGTTTTTTTTTTCAGAAAACCCTAGTGAAAGTGAAACCGGTAGTTCAATATTCTGTTTTTAAGTTAAGCATATTGCAAGATGAATTGATTCACATTTAAATTCCTCAAATAAAAAATGCCTTAATTATTTATTAATCAACAATTTCAACAACGTATATTTCAACAACGCAACGTATAGGTAATATCAAATTATTTAGTAGCAATAGCAATGACACATTTTTAAATCTCTTTATTTGATAGAGATTTAAATACGTCACCAGCCAGAACCAAAATTCAATATAGCTAGAACAAAGAAGCCTCATCCAGCAATGTACTCGGTCCACGGCGGAACTACAGCGCTCCCGCGCCCGGGGCTTCGCTCCCGTACTTCTATATGTATGGAGCGCACCTGGAAGCCCTAATACCGGCCACTTACCATTTCATTGTTTAATATACCCTCCTGAAACATCACTGATGATTATTATCAACAGAGAAATTCATCATCTGTCTAACCTTTTCCAAACTACTCGTATATTGTGGTCTGCTTCCAGTCGAACCAGATGCAGCTGAATATCAGTATTTCACAAGGAGCGACTGCCTATCGGACCTCCACAAACCAGTAACTGGGTAATACGATACACTCCATGGTAAGTCTGGTTGTCAAACTTATGAGCTTCTGACTAAAGTAACGACTGTCAAAAATCTACAAATGACAGCCGGGAGAAGCGGCTTTACGTGCTTTCCGAGGCACGGAGGGAACTCGCTATGACAGATGGTCGCCCATCCACAGACCAAACTCAGAAAGCACGGCTTAACCCGGAAGATCAGCCTGTGCGGCTGTAATTATTTAGCCACGAGCTCCAATAGAGAAACTAAAGATATGTAGAAATAAAAAAATTATTCATCACGCTTGTAATCCTCAAAGTGTGGACAGATAAATCTCTCTGTATGTTGCGGTTTTCGGCCACCGTAGGTGCGGGCATGCGGACGGCAAGTAATGGGTGACTCGCCGTCCGATCATGGACCATGCCAGGGTCGACGGCGCATGTTTACCTAGATTTCGCCAGATAAGTTTAGGTCTCATATAATAGGAACGAACCGAATTGCTATTAATCGGGAACAGATTAACCTAGGTTTGTGTGTGAATGAACGTAGCGTAGGTAGGCCTCCCACTAGGTGGACCGACGACATCGTGAGGGTCGCGGGCAACCGATGGATGCAAGTGACGAATTGTCGTTCGGCGTGGCGGTCTAAGGGGGAGGCCTATGTTCAGCTGTGGACGTTTTCCGCCTGATGATGATGACGATGATGATGTGTGTGAATAGGCTCGCTGTTCCCATAACTTGATCCCAGGCCTCCTCTCAGAGGGAGGGAGTGGGCTCTAAGCTGTAACCGACCAAGCGGGCCCAGTACGGGTGGTAGATGTTACATGTCTCAATATATGGTTCTAGGACATGCCGGTTTCCTCTCGATGTTATTGTTCACAACTTTGAGAGCAATGGTAATGAAATAGATTACACAAAGTAATGTGCTTGACTGGGCTCGAATCCCTGACCTACAACTCATAAGTTACCATACAATTCGTAAGGCCTTTATCAATGTGCCACCACTGCTGCCCCATATTATAAGAATTACATCATATCTGGCGAAACGTTGGTGTACTAATAGGTATCCCCTGACTAATCCTTCAGGGATTACAGGCATAATAATAATATTCATAATATAATATTCCATCACTATCACACAACGCCATCTAGTCCCAAGCTAAGCAGAGTTTGTGTTATGGGTACTAGACAACTGATAAACATACTTATATATTTCTAAATACATACATATTATAGATAAATTACACCCAGACACAGAACAAACGATCGTGCTCATCACACAGACATTTGTCCTGGGTGGGAATCGAACCCACGACCTCCGGCATAGCAGTCAGGGTCACTAACCACTAGACCAACAGGCCAGTCAAATAATATAATGTTTTAGCATCCCCAGATCGACCTAGGCACGCGATCGACCTCTTCTGCCTTTGGCATATACAGGGTGATTTGTTATTCGATGCAGTCCTTGAAATGGGTGATACTAGACCTTATTTGCAACAATATTAACCCCGACAATATGGGGTCTAAACTGACTGGTTTTAGAGGGTTACCTATCATTAGATCGAAAAATGTTTGACCGAATTTCATTTGACCTAAAACTTTTCAACTATTATCGTTTGGTTTTTTTTTACTTCATCGAAGTCACGTTTGCCACTGTTTCGGTTGACCTATTATCTGTTAGTTTTTTTTCGTTACTCCAACATTTCATTTGGCCGAAAAACTTTTTACCGATGTTACACTTACTCGAAATGACGGTTGTTCGAAGTATTATATTTCCAAACATTCATTATACCATTGTTTTAATTGCCATATTTTCATTTCACCAAACACCTAGTTTATGCACACTAATTATTGCTGTTACATTTTTAGCAGGCGCCATTGAAATGTAGGTAGACAGTACAAAACAATTACACAAAACTCATATACGATAATATAACTCTAACGGGTATTGTATTATCATTAATGACATTTGCTGTTAATTATATAGTTGGACTATAACGGTGAAACCGCACTAGGCGGAACTGCACTGCAGCGGAACTGCGCGACACGACGCTTTTCTTTGCCACGCAGTTCGGTTGCAGTGTAGTTCCGTTGCCGCTTAGTGCGTGATGTCTCGTACAATTTCGTATAAAGAATATTTTGACGCGTCATGTCGCGCAGTTCCGCTGCAGTGCAGGTCCGCCTAGTGCGGTTTCACCTTTAGGGGTGTTCTGGCTAGCAAGTGTGTCCGAATCCTTTTGCGGATTTTGTGATTCTTGATACTCTTTTGTTATTGTGTTGTGCTTGTGTTTGTAAAAAGGCTTGTATTGTGATACACTTGCATACGGCATAAAAACAGATATGTAACATGCAAACAAGCACCACAAAAACATGCAGCATGAAAGCAAGCATGCAGCATGCAAGCAAGCATGCAAGCAGGCATGCAGTATTCAAGCAAGCATGCAGCATAAAAGCAAGCATGCAGCATGCAAGCAAGCACGCAGCATGCAAGCAAGCATGCAGCATGCAAGCAAGCATGCAACATGCAGCAAGCACGCAGCATGCAACATTCAGCAAACACGCAACATTCAAGCAAGCATGCAACAAGCAACAAGCATTGTTTCTGTCATGGCTCCGGCGCTGCGGGGTTTTGGGTGGCCCCACGCGAGCTTATCGTCGCAGATGATTTGAACGCTCACCACCTGCTCCTCAGCTCGCGGGCCACCCCACCCCTCCGCGCCTACGCGTTTTTAAATTACACCCTAGGGGTAGGGCAGACAAGACTACGTAAAGTCGGCTTTGCAGCATTTCGTTTCCGCCACAAAGTTTTGTAGCACAATATATTGAATTTTTATGACAGTAATTTAATTTTTCGGTAAAATGTTATTTCGGTATGGTGAAAATATGGCAAATAAATCATTTGGCAATTGAAAAAAGTTTAAAAGAGGCTTCGGTCAATAGTAAAAAGTTATTTTGTTAATCGGCGGAACATACTTCGGTAAAATAATACTTATGGCTAATGATACTTCGATGAACTGAAAATATGTCAAATAATGCATATAGCAAAAGAAATGTCGGTCAATAGTTTTCGGTGTAATGAAATTCGAACAAACAAAATTCGGTAAATTGATCGGTTCCCGTTTTAGAGATATCGAAGTTTAAAGATTTTTCGAAAAATTTCCACCTCTCCCTCATTAAGTGCTTATTGTTAGAAATTAACGATAGTCACCACTTAGAATTTATGCTTTTCTGATAGAATATGAACGACTGAATCTAGTGAATACAATTTTGTTATAAAAATAATCATATCTTGGGAAATTAAGTGTCATAAAGTTTCTGTTTTGAAGATTTCTGAAAACTTTCCTTGTCTTTCAAAGCATATTTTTCAAAATAAATGTATGACACTTGGTGTACAAATTACAGAAAAAACTTCCTTGTCTCATCACCTTTCTAAAATGGTGTCACAGTATCCACTTTTAGTTAGTGTCTTACCAGAAAATTAGGGTTGTTAATAACAAAGTAGTAAATCAAAGAAAATCGGTTCTAATGTTTTTTCGACCCAACATTTTTTTTCTGTGGTTTTGGTCCAAACTGCTGTCTGATATTAGCTTTTTGAGTCAATGCGCTTAATTTTGGTCGATCGCATCAAGCAAAATCGGTCTTTATCTGGAGTATTTTTACCTGTCCTACAAGTAGGGTGACCCAACGTTTATGCACGCCAGTTTAGTTTTTTTTTTGCGAAACCAGAGCTCTTAAACATTCCGTCACTGTACATTTGTTTCAAGTAGCTGTTTCAAATGAAAGTAAATTGATGGTTTGACTATCTGGTCCATAGGTAAAAATACTCCAGATAAAGACCGATTTTGCTTGATGCGATCGACCAAAATTAAGCGAATTAACTCAAAAAGCTAATATCAGATAGCAGTTTGGACAAAAACCACAGAAAAAAAATGTTGGGTCGAAAAAACATTATAACCGATTTTCTTTGATTTACTACTTTGTTAGTAACAACCCTAATTTTCTGGTAAGACACTAACTAAAAGTGGATACTGTGGCACCATTTTAGAAAGGTGATGAGACAAGGAAGTTTTTTCTGTAATTTGTACACCAAGTGTCATACATTTATTTTGAAAAATATGATTTGAAAGACAAGTAAAGTTTTCAGAAATCTTCAAAACAGAAACTTTATGACACTTAATTTCCCAAGATATGATTATTTTTACAACAAACTTGTATTCACTAGATTCAGTCGTTCATATTCTATCAGAAAAGCATAAATTCTAAGTGGTGACTATCGTTACTTTCTAACAATAAGCACTTAATGAGGGAGAGGTAGAAATTTTTCGAAAAATCTTTAAAGTTCGATATCTCTAAAACCAGTCAGTTTAGACCCCATATTGTCGGGGCTAAAATTGTTGCAAATAAGGTCTAGTATCACCCATTTCAAGGACTGCATCGAATAACAAATCACCCGGTATATAAAGTACTATTGCACGCAAATTCGTTTGCGTATGACCCCCGACCTACCGCGTCGCATCCCGTCGGCATCGGCCGCCCGCGCTTTTGTCGTTTTCTGACTAGTTGGGCAAATATCTTAACTTGATTAATATACATGATATAAATGTCATTTATAAATAGCCTACATGTTATATGCAAATTCGGTGGTAGGGACTATCAAATTGAACGCAACGTGCAATGTGACACCTCTGAGTGAAAGTACGCGTGTGTCAAGTTTAATTTTCATCGCAACCTTTTTAAGAACTTTCTGCCCCCTGGGGAAGATTTGATTGGTAAAATTTGAATGGGCCCCGACTGTGAGTCGTTCTGTTCTGCTTCTTCCTGCTGTTCTGTTGGGCTTGTTTCTTTCTTTTTAGTTTTTATTCAAGTTAACTTTTTCACGTATTTTTCAAAATTAGTTTTTAAGCAGTCGGGTTTTTTGTTTTTCTTTAAATTATTTTTTTTATTACATTCAAACAAATACTTTTTGTCATGTAGACTAAAGCCCTAGTATTCCACTACTACCGCCTTTAAAACCTTCACAAGATTAACGCCCACATCTGGAATCACAAGAAAGGACCCGTTCCGAATCGATTGGCCAAACACGAGTCTATAAATAGAACCTTGCAGTCAAGATGAGATCCCGATATTCTCGCCAGTCATGTTCCTTGGCTCGAGTTACGAAAATTATGGTAATATTGATGTAAATGTTTATGTTTATTAATGATGGAGGCACTGAAATCAATGAGTGTTACGTAGCGTTACGTATGAATGAGTATGTGGTTGAAGTTGTGTAATCGGTAAAAACAACTTTGTGTTGTAAGTTTGTAACAAACTTAACTTTGTTAAGTTTAAAACTTTTTGGTTGCTATCTATTATTAATATGTAAGTGAAAAACATCGAAAAAAAACAGACATGTCATGTTGCTATTCCAGCATTTCGCACTAAGGCTAAGCGCGAACTACACGACGAAGGACAGAAATGCATAATCCGCGCACTAAGAATAGTTATTTATGATACTAGTGCGGTAAGTTGGTTTTTACAAACGAGTAGACGAATGTAAGCCCGAGATGAAGTCGAGGGCTTACCATAGTCACGAGTTTGTAAATACCAATTTCCGCACGTGTGTCATACAATGTTTTTCAACACATTTGCGAGAAAATAGTACAATATGTAATTAAACAAACTTTATTTAGAAGTTTCTAATATGAAAATGGCGCGAATTTGCAAATGGCGCCACATGCACGTGGTGAAAAATAGAACTACATCTTTCGTCTCATTTACTCTTTAGTATTAAAATGAGACAACGTATTGAGCAAAAGCGCTTCCAAGGAGGTTCGACCAGTCAGGTTGTTTATTCTCATAATGTGAAACTCTTTGGTGGAGTTCTTTTTTTTTTAATGGAAATTAAAACAAAACCGTAAAGAAAACGCACGGTGCTATACAACGGGGCGTGCCGTAAAATAGGTACTTAGGTGAGAGTACCTATTTTACCGCACGTTCCGTTGTATGGTGCGTAATTTTTAACTTTCTAACAATTTATACAGGCTTCGTAAACGCATTTTTCGAGCAAATGTGTTGAAAAATAAATTATTTCCGCCTAAGCGTTCCCAAACGTCTATCATAATGCGGACAGCGAAGGTGTGGAACTCTCTGCCTGCGTCTTAGTTTCAGAACTGATAAATAGTCTTATCAAAGTACGAGTGTGGTCACTCTATTTGATAAAATTAGCTTCTTCTGTGGGAGGCTCGCTTCATCGTGGGCTATTCTACTGTCTACGAAAATACGTGCTCGTCCGTAAGTAGCTCAAAACGTTAACGAAACCTGCTTTTTAATATTTTCGTATTCTGATGTTTTGAAAACATGTCAAGCAGCATGGAAGAGTTGATAAGAAGTATGTTAACTATTCATTTATGTTCGGCCTCTTAACTAATCTCATGTCCGTAAGTGATATGGATTAGGAAATGCCCGTAACTTCGACAGAAACGGACTTCAAGTTTAGCGAGTATACATACGTCAAAATATAGTTTTTCAATTGTTTATTATAATATAATATTCCACAACTATCACACAACGCCATCTAGTCCCAAGCTAAGCAGAGCTTGTGTTATGGGTACTAGACAACTGATAAACATACTTATATATTTCTAAATACATACATATTATAGATAAATTACACCCAGACACAGAACAAATGATCGTGCTCATCACACAAACATTTGTCCTGGGTGGGAATCGAACCCACGACCTCCGACATAGCAGTCAGGGTCACAACCACTAGACCAATAGGCCTGTCGATTATGATTTCGTTCGTTCGTAATTAGACGCAGCTCATGATATAACTCAGGGCGTGGACAGCGGCCCGTGTTGCCTACGTAGCCGCCATTCATTCACGAAGCTTTGCCTACTCTTATACAATGTTATCTGATGACGTTACGAACCAGACGGTGCGTCATGTTATTACTACAGTCTACAAAAATGTTTCAAGAATTAGCTAATCATTCTATGCGTAACACAAACGTTTAACATTTTGTTTTTCTCATTAAACTGAGACAAGAGTCAATTTGCCCATTGCAAGAGCTTATGGTTAAATAATAATAGCCGTACGAATCGGCACCCGTGTGTTTTGTGTACTTGTCTATGGCATCAAAGCTCCTAAACGAATGGACCGATTTTGAAGCAGTTTTTTTTAAGGTTGACGTGATCTGTGATGTGAAGCTGAAGATGGTTCTAGGTGTAATTTAAGATCTGTTCTCAGTCTTGATCATCAGTTCATTTCTTACTTGACAAAAGGACTTTTTAACCGACTTCCAAAAGGAGGAGGTTCTCAATTCGGATGTTTTTATTTTTTTTATGTTTGTTCGGGCATAACTCCGTCGTTTGCCAACCGATTTGAAAAATTCTTTTTTTGTTGGAAAGGGTATACTTCCCGAATGGTCCCATGTAGAGTAGAGAGTAGAGTAGGGACTCCATTTTCCGCACTTAGACTCTCATTCGGTCCGTTGTGCGTAGGTGTCCTGGCTAAGTTAGCCAGCCTAGCTCCGCCCAGAAGCACAGAAGTTTCCTGGGAACTTCACAGGCTTCGCGGAGCGACCTCACCGTTCCGAGGATTTGTTCACGTTGGGTAGCCACAGCCTCGCATTCCAGGATGACGTGGGCGGCTGATTCTTCGGCGACAAAGCAGCCCCTGCAGAGTGGGCTGTCCGTGGCGCCTATGTTAAAGAGGTGTTTGTTTAGGGGGCAATGGCCCGTTATTGTCCCTATTATTAATCTGAGGTTATTTCTACTTAGGCTGAGTAGTCGTTTTGTTAGTCGCGGATGTAGACTTGGCATCGCCATTTTTGACTGCCTACAGTCTGTAGACCGTGACCATTTTTCGTTATGTAGTTCCATGTAGTTCCATCCATGTTCGAAATTGTGAGAAAGGTAAGGGAAGGAGTGGGTACGGGCCTAACACTGCCATCTCGGAACCTCTCTTAGCAAGTTCGTCTGCGGCGTCATTTCCAAGGGATCCGCTGTGCCCCTTAATCCACTGGAGGGTGATTCTGTTAGACAGCGATATACTCTCCAGGGCGAGGTGACATTCAAATATTAATTTACTGTTAGTTTGTTTGTTTTCTAGGGCTTTAAGCACAGCCAGGCTATCGGATACGAATCTGATTGCGTAGCTGTGAATCCCTAGACGCTTTACGGCTACGAATGGTCCCATTTAAATTTTATCGAAATCGGGCTAGCACTTTTTGAAAAATCAACAAAAACCTAAAAAGTTTTCAACATTGTCTGCACCGATTACTCCGAGCTTTCTGGTCCGATTTCGATGATTCTTTTTTTGTTCGATACAGTATATCTGCCATTTGGTCCCATAAAATTTTCATTTAGTTTGGTGCAGTAGTTTTCATTTTAGCTCATTGTGTAAGAGTACATACATGGACGATGTTATCACCTGCACCGGTGCTACGGATTACAATACTTGTTTGACAATAATTTGGGTTGAATATTGAAACTAAAAAGGAAGAAATAAAAAACTTTTTCAAAAAAAATGTAACCGACTTCCCACAAAAAAGTTCAAAATAACCTACAAAAAAACTTTTCTTTCGAAAGTCGGTGACAAAAAGTCAATGAAATAAAAAAGAAAGTCACCGACTTTCGAAAGAAAAGTTTTTTTGTAGGTTATTTTGAACTTTTTTGTGGGAAGTCGGTTACATTTTTTTTTGAAAAAGTTTTTTTTAATTATACAGTGTGTCCGGACACGAGTTAGCGATACTTGAAGGGGATATAATAGATTAATTTTCATCGACAAAACTGCTTTTAAAAAAATTCTTACTCCAACACCTCGCGAATGGCGGCCATTTTAGTTTTTTGATTTGTCAAACTGGGGTATGTACAATAAAATGCAAATAACTTTAAATCCAAGAGACCTACATACATGCAAATGACTTTATTGCAAAGTTAAATGTTAAGGCTTTTCAAAAACTTGCGAAAGTTTTCTAAATAATATGTAAAAAGAACCAAAAAACGTGGGCAAACACGAAATTGTACACAAAAATTACTGAATATTTTCACATTTTATACTCTAGCACGAAAAGTACTCCTGTATTTTGCTTAGGTGTTTGCATTAAGTTAAAAGTATTTGAGTTAGGCTATAAAATGGTATCAAAATTATTTCTCTACGTCAAGTACTTTAGGAGTCGTTCTTACTTGAATATAACCCTTCCTTAGTGAATGTATCCCAATAATACAGGTGTCGCATTCTTAGGGCGAGCTAAATTGTTTCAGTGTAAATTTATGACCTGTCATTATTAACCACCATGTAAATGATCCCAACGAATCACTCATAAACTGAAATGGCCCATTTTTTGAATTTATTCAAAGATTTTTTTTTCATAGAGTAAACAAAAAATTTATTATTTCAGTTTAATGGTGATTCGTTGGGATCATTTACATGGTGGTTATTAATGCCAGCTTATAAATTCACGTTGAAACGGTTTAGCTCGCCCAAAGAATGCAGCTTCTGTAACATTGGTGGTACATGCGCTAAGGAAGGGTTATGTTCAAGTGAGAATAACTCCTAAAATACTTAACGTAGAGTGATAATTTTGATATTATTTTATAGCCTGACTCAAATACTTTTAACTTAATGCAAAAACCTAAGCAAAATTCAAGGGTACTTTTCGAGTATGAAATGTGAAAATATTCAGTAATTTTTGTGTACAATTTCATTTTTGCCCACGTTTTTTGGTTCTTTCTACATATTATTTAGAAAACTTTTGAAAGTTTTTGAAAAGCCTTAACATTTAGCTTTGCAATAAAGTCATTTGCATGTATGTAGGTCTCTTGGATTCAAAGATATTTGCGTTTTATTGTACGTACCCCAGTTCGACAAATCAAAAAACTAAAATGGCCGCCATTCGCGAGGTGTTGGAGTAAGAATTTTTTTTAAAGCAGTTTTGTCGATGAAAATGAGTCTATAATATTCCCTTCAAGTATCGCTAACTCGCGTCCGGACACACTGTATATTTTTTTGGTTTCGTCACATGTAGTACAGTTAACATAGACAATTGATAGTCCCAAAAGCAATAGATTGAAATAGGTATAGTACTAAAATTGAATCTGTGATATTCGTAGAAGGTACTACGCCGAGCGTAGCAAGTACTACGACGTCCGTAGCATGTGCTACGCCGCTCGTAGATGATACTATGGATTCGTTGTACGGTAGTAGTAGTACGATCAGAGACCACCAGCTTCCCTTATTCTGCTGATGGGAAGGGCAATGACTGTACAATAGGTATTTTACTTAAAAAAAATGATAGATTCGAATAGAACGAAAAAAAGATTTTCTAAAAATATTAGACCCGTATTTTCCTTTTCTTACGTAAACCAAAATTGACGAAGATACAACGCTTCTAAAAATCACAAAACGTCACTCGGTCGGTACAATTTTACAGGCGTTATGACGTCACAAGCCCCTACTTCCGAATTTCAAAGCGTTTTATCTTTATCAATATTCATTGAATAAAAAAAAAACAAAAAATACGCGTTTATTAATTTTCAATACTTATAGGCGCTCGTGGCTAAATAATTACAGCCGCACAGGCCGATCTTCCGGGTTAAGCCGCGCTTGCCGAAGTTGGTCTGTGGATGGGTGCCCATCTGTCATAGCGAGTTTCCTCCGTGCCTCGGAAAGCACGTAAAGCCGTTGGTCCCGGCTGTCATTTGTAGATCTTTGACAGTCGTTACTGTTAGTCAGAAGCTCTAAAGTCTGACAACCAGTCTTTACCATGGAATATCGTATTACCCAGTTACTGGGTTGTGGAAGTCCGATAGGCAGTCGCTCCATGTAAAATACTGATATTCAGCTGCATCTGGTTCGACTGGAAGCCGACCCCAATATATGTAGTTGGGAAAAGGCTAGGCAGATGATGATGACTTAAAGGCGCTCCCTCACCGGGAGCATTCGCGTGTAATGTAATATTATAGATTCGACTTTGAGCATTACATTACAATACTACCTCCCTGACTGACGAGCATTCGCGTACATTTAGTATAGATTTGGTACAGAGTGCGCATTGTGATGCTCGATTGTCTGCACTCACTGATGAAATGTTCGAATCTGTAACGTTACGTTACAGGGTGAATGCTCGCGGTGAGGGAGCGCCTTTAAATGGTGGACTAAACAGATTTTCAATTTATTTGTGCTGTAAACTACCCTATTGTACATAGCACAATACAATACTAAATGTCTATAGTAGATACAATGACAATTTTGCTTAAAAGGTTCTACGTAGATCGTAATATTAACACTTAGATTGTTGTACATCAACAAAGCCAATTACAGAAAATAACTCACTTAAAAAATCCACATCCTCGTCAGTCAGACGTAACATGTGTAATTATGAACTCCTGGTGCTACCCTCAATATAATTGCAGTACTAGGACCTCAGAGTAACAAAGAGGAGTGACTTGTTCAAGTTTTCCCTCCCTTTGAAAATGTAACGAGGTAACTTACCTGTGTTTTATACTTATGTGTAGTTAACACACATGATAAGTGGTTATAAAAAATCTGCTATGAATTCGCTACTAAAAAAACCACTACTATTTATTATGTAGTGCAGACATTTTACATCAAATGTATCCTCCCGCACCGGGAGAAGCTAAAGAAACTTGAGTTCATCAATAAACAACCTGTTTTTTTCAGTTGGACTTTGCGTTCCTTTGCGCTTTGTCTTTTTAAGATAGTCCGGAAACCTCGGCCAGCATTAGTAAATCATAGGTATATACGCATTCGGTAAACCAAGTATCATGTCATAAGCGCGTGGCAAATACAAACTGTTTCAAAATAAATGTCTTTAATAAATTGTTAACTTTTCGCGTTGCTTACGCGAATTAAAAACGTTTTAGAAACGTGTAGTACGGGATGTAAGCGTTGCAAGGGTCGGCCGGTAGGTAAAAAAATGAAAAAGTTCTTTCTTGCAGTAGAGATGTATAACAACTAACGTAACATAGGAATGATTACAATATTTTCTAACACGGGATAACAGAGTGAGTGAACTGACTCGTGTGGAGGTTGGGCGTCGACTGTCCAGCAACTGACCCGTGTGCTGGTTGCGCGTGGACTGTCCCGTGTGAAGGATGCGTGTCGACTGTCTACTAAAAATACATTTTCCTCTTGCCCAGTCGCTTGCGGCAAACTTCTTACAACTAAAACTATAGTAAGCCTTGTTACCAAATCACAATACCAAGATGCGCTCTGGAAAGCCCAACGTTATAAAAAATTAAAACATTACAGTCGGCATTTCGTTTATGGCACCAGGCCATAAATGTTACACTTCCGACAAACACACTTTCTTAATTGCTAACTCACAATGCAGTTTACAAAAGCACACTGCAGCTTCGTGCAATAAAACATTAAAACCTTGCAGCTGTGTAAGGCGTCGGAATGGCCTGAAGAATAGTCTATTGTATCTATTACTTCAAAGCTTCTTAGCCGATGGATAATACCTAAAAAATAAAAGATTTCGTCATGCCAAAGCGTGAGAAACTTACTGGCTACGTGCATCTTAAAACTAAATAATTAAACTGAAGCTATATACAAAAATTATTTACATTGGTACCTACTTAAATTCTAATTATACATATTTACAATCTAATTACACGGTACCTACTTACGATTTAACTTTACATATTTACAATTTAATTACACGGTACCTACTTACGATCTAACTTTACATATTTACAATTTAATTAGACGTTGCTACATTGGTTGGTAGGGACATATGTGGTGCGTTAAGTCGCCACAAACTAATGGTGGTTATGCAATAAGATACTAAAGTATTCGCACTACATAAAAAATAGCCTCGTTGATCAGCCCATAATGCCCCACTGTTCGGCAAAGGCCCACACTCCGCTAATTCCACGTCTCGCAGCTTACAACTACATTCTAAACTATTTTACTGCTAAACAAATATTCAACACAAAGTTTTCAGTGTGAAACCACAATCTACCTAAATAATTACGACTGTAGTTGTGAAACTGTAATTTCAGTTGAAACTTGGAGCATACGGCTGGGCACCCGGCACTGACTATAGTGGATGGTCTAACTATGTATACTAACGGAAAATTGGGTCTCTTTTCCACAAATATTTTCTCTGATATAAAGTATGTATGTCAAGTTTTTATTTACATTTCAGGAGTTTTTAAACCTCAGTTATCTTTCTTAGGTTTCTTTTCCTCTTATAACATTTGAGTGCGCTTTTTTTAGCGTGGTAAAATCATCAAATGATTCCTTCCCACCCAGGACGATATGAGAGAGACTGTCAGAATCATACTGACAAAAATCCACGGTGCCTTTCAATAGCCCTTTATCAAAATGACAATGAACATACCTACATTTTAAAATACTATTTAAAATACAGTATTTTTAAATACTGACACTGTCGTGAATTTTAAAGCTTTTCTATGGACAGAACAATTCTACTGTTTAGGATTTTAACCAGCGACCTCAGGATTCTGTACATCCAAGAAACAGAGCCACTATGATCATGCCCATAAGAGTCGTATCTTTCAATCTTTTGGTGCTCATGACTGCGATGGCTCAATTCGTACGAGCAAGCCACAGAAAAACTTCTAGTTTACACGAAAACACATAAAATTCCGCAAATATGTTTAAGTACCAAGTAATTGTTATGTCTATATGGCACAACTGAGACAACTTATTCTATTGCCATCAAGTGTTCCCAAATGCAACCTCTGAGCTATTCCTAAGATTCCACATTAACTAGAGAACCCAACCCTGAATTTGTTACGTAAATCGTTCTCGAAGGTCGAATGTTTCTCAAGTAATGCCTGTTAATTGTCCTTTACAAAACAATTTAGTTCTTTCAAGGTTCATCGAATCCCCTCTTTTAAAGCTTGCCCCTAAACGAGCTAACTTATCCTATGGAATGTGCAATATAATCACCATTATGCCCACCATTTTAAAGAATGACAAACAAAGTTTAAATTCTCTCCAAAGCAGACAGACATTTTAACTGAAGTTCGTGATACAAACGTCATCTTTCGGTAAATTGAAAAACTTTCCTACAGTTTCGGGTGACCATGAATAGGGCTAGTTAGAAGATTGTTAAAAAGTGAATTAACCTTTTAGAGGGGTCGCTCGGGTCGAGGTAGCTCGTTAGTGTAAAACTAAATAAGTAAAGACGTAATTGGATTCTTTTGTTAGCGCCGAGAAGTGGAATTTTACAGGCCATTTCTCTATGATCAATTATTTGGGTACAATAATCTTTTTTTCTTTTTACTGGCGATAAACGAAGTATTAGCGGACCATTGGATGACCAAAGAAAATCAGACACGCAAATTATGATGATGATAATAAATAATCTTCATGACGGTTGTATGCATTGTTTGCATGACATAGATAAATTCTGGCTTAAAAAAATGTTACAATGATTACTTTTAATTTTGATCACGCACTAAAAAATCGCTTCGTAACATCAAAAAAATGCTGCATAGTTTCGCGGGCTACATTTTCCCAGAAATTGTAAAACACAATTTAGTAAAACATCTGCATCCTACGAAATGGCTGACACGTGCCGCCTCAATTTTCCCGCCACGTGTATTTATTTTTTCTTTTTTTACGTTAGCACAAACATGGCGGTTGCATATTAAGCTCGTGTTGGTACAATTATTATTGCACTTATTTAGATGCTGTAATATCATACGAATGGATTTCTTAAAAAAAACCTGTCTTTAACATGATTTATTACTCTATAGGTCTGTCACAATGTCCTGAAAGTTTTTCCAGGGCCATTTTTCCATTGTGCCTTCTAGGATGTGTGTAGGGTCCCGTAATCTTTAGGGGTCAGGCCCTAAGTTCAAGTAAAAAGTTAATCTTAAAAAAAAAACAAAATCCCAAGTGGGCTTTTTTAAAAAAAAACTACTTTTTCAACACATTTGCTCGAAATAGTTATTTATGATACTAGTGCGGTAAGTTGGTTTTTACAAACGAGTAGACGAATGTAAGCCCGAGATGAAATCGAGGGCTTACCATAGTCACGAGTTTGTAAATACCAATTTCCGCACGTGTGTCATACAATGTTTTTCAACACATTTGCGAGAAAACAGTACATTATTGTAATTAAACAAACTTTTTATAGAAGTTTCTAATATGAAAATGGCGCGCATTTGCAAATGGCGCCACATGCACGTGGTGAAAAATAGAACTACATTTTTCGTCTCATTTACTCTTTAGTATTAAAATGAGACAACGTATTGAGCAAAAGCGCTTCCAAGGAGGTTCGATCAGTCAGGTTGTTTATTCTCATAATGTGAAACTCTTTGGTGGAGTTCTTATTTTTTTTTTAATGGAAATTAAAAAAAAACCGTAAAGAAAACGCACGGTGCTATACAACGGGGCGTGCCGTAAAATAGGTACTTAGGTGAGAGTACCTATTTTACCGCACGTTCCGTTGTATGGTGCGTAATTTTTAACTTTCTAACAATGTATACAGGCTTCGTAAACGCATTTTTCGAGCAAATGTGTTGAAAAATGCATTTACAAAGCCTGTATTCATTGTTCGAAAGTTAAAAATTACGCACCATACAACGGAACGTGCGGTAAAATAGGTACTCTCACCTAAGTACCTATTTTACGGCATACCCCGTTGTATAGACTCGTGCGTTTTCTTTACGGTTTTTTTTTTAATTTCCAAAAAAAAGTATGAGATTTCCACCAGAGTTTCACTTTATGAGAATAAACAACCTCACTGATCGAACCTCCTTGGCAGCGATTTTGCTGAATACGTTGTCACACTTAATACTAAAGCTAAAGAGTAAATAAGACGAAAGATGTAGTTCTAATTTTCACCACGTGCATGTGGCGCCATTCGCAAATTCGCGCCATTTTCAAAATTTGGATTGACGAAACCAACGAAAAATTTAACTATGGAGAAAAAGAAGACATGGCATATGCCTTGATTAAATGATATTATGATAAGAATTTACTGATGACTTGGCTTTGGCCTTACATAAATAAAATAAATATGAAAAATACGAAAATGTGACCAGGCTGAATGGTCTATAGATCGATGCCTGCCTTTTTAAAGGCGAACGAAACAAAAAAAAAATATTAGAAACTTCATAAATTGTTGCGACTTTCCCACTATTATATAAAGTTTGTTTAATTACATATTGTACTATTTTCTCGCAAATGTGTTGAAAAACATTGTATGACACACGTGCAGAAATTGGTATTTACAAACTCGTGACTATGGTAAACCCTCGACTTCGTGTCGGGCTTACATTCGTCTACTCGTTTGTAAAAACCAACTTACCGCACTAGTATCATAAATAACTATTACAGTGATTATCATGGCCTGTATTTTATTTTTACACAATGCCGTCCATACGTAGCAGAGACCGGGTTACATTAAGTTATTGAGCTCGCTAATAAACAGAAAAACCATAATATGAGATATACATAGGTAAAGGATACAGTGTCCCTTGTCACAAAAATTAGGTTAGTAAAGTATATGAGGCGGAATGTATCAACAACAAATAAATTGTGGTATCTACACAGCCACTGTGTGGTCGAGAAACGAGGGCGCTTCGGTGACAAGTTTGACACGACAGCGATGCCTTCAATGTGCGTGGTCCATGCTGCGAGCGGCTAGCGGTGGTGACGAAATTGTGGTCTCTATAGCAACACAGTATTGTGTGGTAGGAACGAGGGCGCTTCGGTAACAAGTTTGACACGCCCGCGATGCCTTCAATGTGAGGCGTGGTCTGAGACATGATTAACTAACTTTGTTGAGTAGGCCGCGCTGCGACGCGTTGCGTTGCGATATGTGTATCTTTTCGTGTAGTAAATAGAGTTAGATTTTGAGTAGGTACTTCTATCGAAATGTGAGCGCAGCTTCGCGTCTTGTAGACATGTATGTTCTAAAAAATCTTCTCTGGTTATACCTAGAGCTCTTCGATAGCATCAGCCAATCGGTCGATCATTCTTAAATGCATTAGAGATTGTAGTCATCAGTATACACACAATGGCAAGATATTGAGCCCTCTTTTCAGATGTCCTTGTAGGTCTACTCTTTAAATCGCTGTTGCTTTTACTTTAGACCACAACATCTACAATTTCACACCCTAGTAAAGACATCGTCGTCCACTACCAAATATGAACTGTCATGGCTGTCGTCACCACGTCCGACAAGTTAATATACTGCAATAGAAATGTTTCACCGATCCTTTTCAATAAACGAAAGAGAGAAACACGAACGAAACATATTTCTCTCGCTATTTCAATGATTTCTATCAATTTTAATTAGGTATATGAGGATTTTTTACATATCAGATCTGATCATGAACCATCGTATTTAAAACATTTCGCTTTTAATGCCTAAAGGTGAGGTAGAACTCAAGAGATATCGTACACCCTCATTATTTTCATCTGCCGCGGGAGACGCCCACGGCAACAGACGTCGCGAAGCGATTTCCAGTCACCTTGCTAGCGGCAAGGGGATTGCGAGTAAATGGTTACTCACCGTCTGATCATGGACCATGCCCGGGTCGACGCATGCGGTTTTCAACACGCGCCTCAAAGAGCTGTCAGCAATCTGACGGGGCACCCCTTAGATGGCCTAAGACTGCCAGGGTCGCGGGACTGTACCGTGTCAGAAGATAACCGTGACTCTGGAACGTTAAGGGCTATCGCTGGAGTCTACGATGTGCTTTTCGATGCGAGGGCTTTGAGATCATCCATACGCGAAGCGCGAGCGCTCACTGTTCGCGCCTCACGTTAGTGTGGCTAGCAGTTCAGAGCGTGTGGCGCGGTCTTATGGCTGTGTTTATAGACAAAACCACTGCAGTTCCTTCGGGATGACCTCGCTTTATTTTAGATCACATCTTTTGCTTTCGGGGCTTTATAAAAAAAAAATCAAAATCAGAATACCTAGTTATGCGGGGTCACACTAACTAATAAATAAATGGGATAAATTAAATGTCCGTAAACGTCCGTCATCGCAATAGTTAACGTCATTTCTCGTTAGCCTAGCATTACAGATGCCCTTTACACCGCCCACTCGGAACACATACAATAGTCGTTCCGTTATTACAATTCACTCTGAAACTGTTTTACCTGTAAAACTTGTTATTAAACCAGTTAGCACGTGTCGTGGTGTAACCTTACATCTGACATTTGACTCGGCACCTGTGTGGGACTGGGTGAGACCTTTTGTTACCATTACCTACTGTTTTCCTTATTTCAGCAGAGTTCCAGCCTTGTTTCCGAAGTTTATTATTGGAATCCTGATGTGTAGCATTGCATTACTACTTACATAAATCGTGGAATTACTAGGTACTCCATTAATCTTTGATGTAAACACGCTGTGACGTCCGACATGGGAGAACGGAAGAAGGAAACGTGTTGCGACCACTAGTAAAGTACCTACGATAAGAGTAGAAAGTCCTCCCACCCAGGGCGGAACGGGAGGGACAGTCAGACTTATGCTGACTAAAATCCACGATGTCCTTCAATAGCCCTTTACGTTTAAGGGACACGGTTACTTGAAGACACTCCCGCAACCTCAGTAAAGTGGGATAAGGGTAGAAAGATAATGATAAATAGAGTACCTCGTCGTTCTAGTGGTCCACCTTCGGTAGAACGGAAGGGACTGTCAGACAAGACTGGCGCGCCGTTGACTTGATTGGGCCTGGACCTTGATCTGACGGCGAGTTATCCTTAACTCGACGTCTGCAAGTCGGCGCCAAAACGCCAACCGCCGTACGACAAAAAGTTGAACACTTGTCAAAAAAAGTGTAACTACAAAACGACCCTTATATCAACGTTAAATACCGTTTTGAAGTTGATAGTTTTTTTAGGCAATTGTTCAAATGTTTTTTAGTAAAACGGCAAGTGTCAAACAAATCTAGCCTGACCTAAATCGGTCTATCTATCCCATTGCGGAACATATTACATAAGTTTGATGTTACATACAAGTTTACGAGTAAGAGGAAATATCGTGCATCTAACGTAGATGTTTGTGGTATGATAGCCTTTTATATAATTGTATCGCGTCGTCGGACATGATCCGAACTAAGTAATTATCGATATGTGATTCGCGTTTCATATCGGAGGGGAAGTAACGATTTCCGTAAACGTATAGTTGAGTCAGTTACGTTTTAAATAAGTTAGAAGAGATTCTGAAAAAATAAACAAATTAAACTTTATAATTTTTGCTTCTTTTTTTTTACTTCGGCTTTAAAAGTAAGTAGGTGAGTACCTACTATACTATGTCTGTACGCGTTTAACTTCTAAATGAATGCATGCATCAAATTGGAAATATTTGTATGTACCCAAGCGAAGCCGGGGCTAGCTTACAAATAAAACTAAAATAACAAATCTCTTCAAGGTGACGGAAAACCCTAGACCGCACCATCATTACACACCAGTCGAGACAAGACCCAAAAACCAAGCAATTCATAGATAATTCATTTTTTTTTTCAAGACATACAATCCGCAGAGAAGAGCCGCAACAAAAACCTCAATTTAAATACAACAAACCTAATCCAATTTACCTCACCTAAGATCCTGCTATCTCAGAAAACATAAAAGTTCCTTTGAAATCATTTACAAAACCACACTTGAGCGCCTGCACAAAAGATATTCTCACAGCGCGTGTTCGTTGCTCGCAATAAAATGGCAGGCGCTCTCAATAAAACGCGTGAAGTGAATTTTGAAATACGAAAGGTATTATTTAAGACCTAATATAGCACCTGGTGGGTCTTACACAATGGCCCTCGAGTCTTTTGAATATAGATGACTTCATGCTACTTAGGGCTGGGACTGGTTTTATTTTTTTATCGTGGTAAAATCATCAAATGAGTAATGGGATCTCAGGGCAGGGCAGGAGGGACTATCAGACTTGTACTGACTAAAATCCACGTTGTCCTTCAATAGTCCTTTATATTCCGGGATCACGGTAGCTCGTTAGTCCCGTGACCCCGGCAGGCTAGGGCGGGGGCTGCTGGGTTGTGTTTTGGCGGGATAGCTGAAGTTGCGTTGGTTAGAATTGCCATTTTCTATTAAAAGCTTGTGGCTGAATAAAAACAGCCGCATAGGTCAGTCTTCAAGGTTAAGCTGTGCTTGCCCAGGAATATTTGTGAATTTGTGGCCATCTATCACAACGAGTTTCCTCCGTGCCTCGGAGCACGTATAAGCCGTTGGTAGGTACTGGCCATCATTTGGAGACCTTTTGACAGTCATTACTGTTAATCGGAAGTTTGAAAGTAGCAATATACCTATTAGATACAAGGTGCGAAGCTACCAATTTAAAGTCTACAAATTCAGTTAGAACACAGTAATATTATATTTATGAAATAAATAATTAAATGTGTTGCTAAGCAACAAAATTACCGTGACCCCGGCACGTAAAGAGCTATTTAAGGACACCGTGAATTTTAGTCAGTACAAGTCTGACAGTCCCTCCCGCTCTGCCTCGGGGTGGCAGGACTCATTTGGAAAAAGTCTCAAAAGTCGCAGCTAATTCGTATTTTGTTGTATTTATGATTGGACTTTTGTTTTTATTAACAAAATTATTAATTAGTAACTCGCCATATATAACTCGCAATATATAACCCATGCGAAAACGGAGCTGGTCAGTTGTTGCCAATAATAGTTATTTGTGCAACAAGAGAGCAAAGTAGTTTTTTGCTGCGAGTGCTGATTTTGAATCCAGAGCAAGCGAAGCGAGCGTAGCGAGTGATTCTAAAGTTGAATCCTGAGTGTGGCGAGGGATTCAAAGGCACGAGATGCAAAAAACTTTGCTCTCGTGTAACACACATAACTTTTCACTTCAGCAGCGAGAACACTTTAGGAGATAAATTAATAAACAGGAATAGATTGAAATAACTATTTACTTATTCAACTCTTTACGCCAGCCACGAAATTTTATTCCCGCTCTTTTATTTAAATTAAGGCGTGTTCGGAAATTATAGCATCCATGATATTTTATTACTTATTCAAAATATTTACGTAACATTAGTGAAACTAGAAATAAATATTTACAGGTTAAATATCAGTTTTATATGCAGTAAATACTTATTTTCGTTCAAATACTACGTATACATATAAGTTAAAAATTCAATAAATTACATTAAGACATAATTACTTATCTTTTTGCAAAATTTCTTTAGTTAGTACAAACCGAGCGTGTTTGTCTTTGAGGTCGAATTCAAAATCGGAATTTCGGAAGGGCTGGTCTTTGTCCCTCTCTCTTTCTAATAGCGGGAAAGAGATGGAGTGTAAATGTTTCGAATTGTATGATTAACCCAAGGCTGAATAAGATATTCGCGGCTTTCTGAAAACAAATATTAAAAAGTTACTTTGTCTCACTCAGTGAGCAAAATCGCATTTTGCTCACTGATTTCAGGCAGCAAAACCTACATGTTTGAGCTACTGAAGTGAAAAATAATAAATCGTTCGCATTTGCAGTCATCTTTAAAAGTGTATCTTTAAAATGTGGCAAGACTCTTACATGATCTCTAAAGTAAAATTAGTCATCAACCACATCTTACCGAATGGTACCTACTACCTACTCGTAAACTCGTAGTGAACTAATGAGTAATAAAAAACCTTTTTTTACTTTTAAGTAAGATCTGTTTATGTGTTATTCCGATGAATTTTGGTTAGTGGTTACCCAATGATGACTATTTTGTATCTGAAATAGATTTCAACTTATTTATAAACTTTATACAAGGTTTAGAAACGAAAAAATAAATTATTAGGTAGTCTCTTTTTCTACACACGTGGACTTCGGAATTTATCCCAAACCCTAACGAACATAATACTGTACAGTTAACTGTACACACGGCTACACATCAAGCTATACAAAACCATTTTATGGTGGTCTCACTATTTATGGTCTTTCCGCATATGCAACGGTCAGCTTATACTGGTTTTTTTATAGCTTGATGTGTTGCCGTGTCTACTACCGCATGACTGTCCAGTCAACTGGACAATCTCAACTGTAATACGGGCAAGAAGCGAATAATTTAGGTCATTTAAATTTCCACGTCTTCAAGGAACTAGGAACAACCAAGTTATTGTAAGATTTGTTTGCCGAAAGCGTAATTTTACGTTTAAACCACTGGACCAAATATGATCAATTTTATTACAGAAGCATAATTATGTATTTGATCCTGAAGATGGTTTTGGGTTACCGGAGAGAGTACAAGGAAATCCACGGTTAAAAGATAGCACCTACTACCTAAATAAGATCAGACAAACTCATGGTTTTGAGGCACAGATACTTCGACAGGCATATTTTGTAAGCACAAATTTCACATCCCTAAACGCAGTTGAGTTATACACAAAAGACAGGATGAAGCCTGTCTACGTATCCCGGATCCCGGATGAGAATTTATTGTTTTTTATCAAGAATATTTTATACAGTACCCGGGAAAGTGGCGGGTGAGGAGATTGGGGGAAATCGAAATGGTACCTATTGAATTTTCGGGCTCGCGCGGGTACCTATGTGGCCTAACCTTGTTCCCGATTTAAATGCAGTTCAGGCCAACGGTTCAGGCTAATTCGTCAAATAATGCTGTTTGTTGTTAAAGTTTTTGTATATTGTCTATAAAAATTAAATATTTAGACTTGGTCATAAGCATCACCTGCCTAGCCTTTTCCCAACTATATTGTGATCGGCTTCCAGTCGAACCAGATGTAACTGAACATCAGTATTTTACATGAAGCGACTGCCTATCGGACCTCCACAACTCAGTTACTGGGTAATATGATACCCCATGGTAAGACTGGTTGTCAGACTTTTAGAGCTTCTGACTCATAGTAAAAGATCTACATATGACAGCCGGGACCAACGGCTTTACGTGCTTTCCGAGGCACGGAGGAAACTCGCTATGACAGATGGTCACCCATCCCGAACGAACCTCGGCAAGCGCGGCTTAACCCGGAAGATTGGCCTGTGCTGCTGTAGGTAATTATTTATTTAGCCTCGAGCTCCTCAGACTTGTTCATAAACATTAGCTCATAATCCTACTTTTTGTATTTGTATGATCTACAGGTGTTTCCGTGTCTGCTTGTTTCTGTATATGATTTTAAATATTTGTAAACGCATCCACGACACGGGAGAAATTCCAAGGGAGGCCATTTTTTTAAATTAATTAACTTTAGCTTTTATAATAGGATTATGATAATTAAAGTTTAGACTATAATATATTCTTTAAACTACCGCTGAAAGTGGTACAATGGGGTTGTGAACATAGTAATATATTGAGAAAACAACCACATCTTTACCAGCGCGGGCGAAACCACAGGCCATTATTTACAAGCACATGAGATGTCGGCTTGTATTACACTTACCATTAAACTTGTGGTGAGTTCCTTTGGTATTCAACAACATTAAAAAAAACGTTAGGACATGATTAGTGCCTTATTATAATAACATAATAAAGGTCAACACACACACACACACAAGCACTACACAGAATCAGTATCGCCTCAACTCGAGTCATTGATATGAGATGAAAATCCATTTTTCTTTTATTGGGATTAGTTTGCTCATAAATTGACTCTAGTCTAAGTCAAAGGTGACAGGGACAAAGTTAACGATAAAGTGAGCTTATCCAGAAGAAGCCTGTTCACTCTAACTTTAAAGGCATTTGAATTGTATGTGTTTACTGAAACTGAAAGGTATACATTGACTTAGAACTGAATCAGCTAGTAGATAAACATACATACAGGTTTCAGTGATAAATTGACGGCTCGGTTGGCGCAGAGGCTGAGTAATCGACTGCTGCGCAGCGTGTCACGGGTTCGATCACCGACCGCATTGAATAAATATTTGTATGATCTGCAAGTGATTGTTCCGAGTCTGGGTGTTTGTGTATGTGAGTTTCTAATTTCTATGTTTGTAAACGCACCCACGATACAGAAATTATTATATTAAATAAAAATAAAATCATTTAAAAGAAATAATCTGCTGTTTTCAGCTTTGTCGCGTTAATTCTGGCATGTCACCCAAAAAACTAACCACGAATGACGAACCGCGAAAAACAAGTGCGTGACACACAACTTGCTGATTTAGCTATTTCGAAAGGTTGATGTGTAATATTTGTCGCTAGTACATTAATAATATTACAGATAATAGAAAGAATATATTTTCAACTTTATCACAAGACAAACAGGTCCATGTTCGATTGGAAATAATTTCAAAAGTTCGAAATATATAGTTTCGAGAAAAAATGAGGTGAGTTGATGTCAGTCCGGTACAGTGCTTATAGATGTGCTATGAACTTAATGCGAAGTGAAACACAAAACCAATCCAAATAAAATACTAATTTATTTATACACGTCCAATTAAATCCCATAATTCGTTAACTACAAGGAAAAACTACACAATATCGTTTATTTTTGGATCCACTGTGTGCACAGCGGGCCATAGAGGATTTAGGTAAACTTTTAAACTTTTTGGTCATCATTATGTTACCGAACCTTCTCAAGTTGCCGATTTTGAAATACGATTTTAAGAAGCGGCCATATTGAGTAACTTCGGTTTTTACGTTTAAACTTATGTTGCATGTTTGTTTATGAATATGTTTTTCCTTTGGAGTGGCATTGAATTGTTTGGTTTGTGTTTTTTAGGGTTCCGTAGCCAAATGGCAAAACGGAACCCTTATAGATTCGTCATGTCTGTCTGTCTGTCCGTCCGTATGTCACAGCCACTTTTCTTCGAAAGTATAAGAGCTATCGTGATGAAACTTGGTAAGTACATCTATTATGTAAACCGCATTAGGATTTTTACACAAAAAAAAAACAAAACAAATTTTGGGGGTACCCCCCATACTTAGAATTGAAACTCAAATTTTTTTTTTCACCAAACCCATACGTGTGGGATCTATGGATAGGTCTTTAAAAATGATATTGAGGTTACTAATATCATTTTTTTCTAAACTGAACAGTTTGCGCGAGAGACACTTCCAAAGTAGTAAAATGTGTGTCCCCCCCCCATGATAAAACTAAAAAAAATATGTAATGTAGATCTCAACAAAAACTTCCAACGAAAATTGGTTTGGATGAGATACAGTTAGCAGTTTTTCAGATATAGTACATTTTCAAAAACCGCAAAAATAACTTTGAACACTATGAAAAACAAAGTTATTTTTGTTGTTTGTGTATATTACTTACTAATCTCAATATAATTATATCCCTAATCTATGCTTGCTACTACGGAACCCTTCATGGGCGACTCCAACTCGCACTTGGCCGGTTTTTTTCCATGACCTAAATGTAAGAAAGAAGAGAAAGAAAAAACGTGTATTGACACGAAGTACATATTTTAACTGCCTTATTTTAAGCAGATGAATCGTAGTTTAATTTAAGTATAACAGTATTAGATGAACTAAATTGTTAGAGCCATTTCCTCCGTTTACTATATTTAGACCTGCTTATAATACATTATACAAGTTTTCTTGTTCAAAGCAACATAAGGTACTTTAATGTCATTCGTAATATATCCGTTTACAGGTAACGTAATTTGATGTGCAATAAATTTTACGAGAGCCACTGTGAGACACCCAAGAACTTTTTAATAATTTATTTAACGCTGATTTGATGGGTTTAACAGATAATAAAATGTGATGGCAGTTTCCTCTCTTGTTTGATTTGCAATCTTTCTTACGCGTATTTTATTGAGTTTCAAGCTTAGAAGTACCTAAAGCTTAGTTTTCCATATGCGATAGCAAATAGGTTAGCGGATCGCTAACCAATAAAAAATCAGCAATAATAAAAAAAAACTCTATATAAATACAAATAAGGTGCATAGATTCCTGCCTGGTGCGACTCTCCCTACAAGACAAGCGTGTTGTATCAGGGAGGTCGCCCCGCAACACCCAGTCGTAACCGATGTTCCACAGGAGCGGTCCCAGGACCGATCCCTGTAGAACACCGCACGACATCTCTGGCTGATTCCACTCTCCCCGGTTACCGGGGTGGATGACGGATCTTTCCTTCAGGTAATCCTCGACCACACGTCGGAGGTAGGTCGACACCCGGTAATACCGGGGTGCCTCCCTGATGCAACTCCAGTGCAGGGTGTTAAAGGCTTGTCACTACCATCCTGTCGGAGTTCCTGCGCCAAAAAGTTTTGCCTGTATTCCGATGGTACTCAGGAGTTCCAGTACCTTCTGGTTGAGTACCTAGTGAGCAAGCTCGATCTTAGGTCTCATGTAGGTATCTTTGTTTCTGGATTAGATTGAAGCCAAGAGCAAAGCCGCCATTTAGCAACGAAAAATTTAAAATAAAATAAGAAACCATAACTTCAACTTTTAAGCATTAGTTAATCGTTAATTGTTATAATATATGTGGAGGCTCGTAATTAGCAATTTCATTATGTATTTTTGTTACCTATTTCTCTGTTATTAGTCTGTAAGACTTCTTAAAATTAATAAAATAAAATAAACAAACATTTTTAATTGATATGAAATCAATAAGTTAGTAGTCATTGAAAAGTCATTGAGTTGAAAATAACGCCATAGATGACCATTCAAAATATATCTAGGAATGGTGTTTTGACAGTTCTTAAAAGTATGTCAATTGACAATAATTATTTGGTTAACGGTACCTAAATAATTTTGCCACCGTCTTCCGAAACCATACGCATAGTCTTAGTGGAACTAAACTATTACCTTACCTATTTTTAAGCCTACTTTCGTTTTAGGTTCTTAGTTACTTGTGGTCAGTTTAGCGGCAATCGGTGAAATATCTACATCAACTTTTTGCATTTACCAGTTCACAATCAAGACTCTGCGTCCCTAATTTATATATCTATGGTTATCCCTCTTTCTCATAACACATACTTTTAGAAATATAAATCTAAGAATATTCTTTAAAGTTTTGAACCAGGAACAACAGCAATGCTCTCTCGTCATTCAGCCTTTTTTGTCGCCTCACAATTAGTGTCAAGACGCTCGTGCCGTCGTACTATTACGACTTTCCTACATCTGAGCTGAGGACAATGATCAGCGAGACGGACCTGCGAGCCGACACTCCCCACTGAACGCAGAAAGTAAAAGCAAAACGCACCACCGCGGCCAATTCACTGTCCATTACGAGAGTGAGCGCGCCTCACGCGTTATGTCAAAATCTCCCGCCAAAAACAACGTCAACGTCAAACTCAATACGGAGTTCGTCCGAAAACCATAAAGTTTTTTCGGGTTACTTTTCTTAATTTGTTTTTTTTGGAAGTGCGTCGAACTCTGGAGTGCACCGTCCCCAGTTTCATAAGTGGTTGTAGAATGTTATTGTGTGGTCGCGCAGTGAAAGTGGCGTGACGTAACCGTTACATTAGAGTTGTTATTATGGCGGATATCGCTCGTTTCGGGAAGCGGTGTCTTACTGTTTTCGGACTTTTTGGTAAGTTCTTTATTTTTCTTGACCTAGGTAACTCAAACTTTCTTCAAAATATTTTCTCATAGATATAATATATTTTTATACGTTTTGTAATGTCTTACATAGACTTGCGCGACGCCTGTTATTTCCCAAAAGTATAAAAACTCACTTCTTCCGACGTTTCTATATTATACTTAACTAAATGACTTCACATCAATTAGCAGTTTAAAGTTTTGGATCTTATCTTATTACCTACTAAAATAATCGGACTAGAAACTGGACTGAATTAGTATCTATCTAAATGCGATTCTAGACTTGATATCCCGTTATTAACACAAATATCTTAAATGAAACAGAACTGGAAATAAGTATATTATTTATTGTCAGAATAATTAAATTAGACAGTAGGTAGGTATGGTATGGTATACTAATTTACAGTAGATTCCGCGCCACGACTAAAGTGCTGTGGAAACTTTGTGGTACTACATTTTTGAACGCAATTTGATGTAATGAGATTGACACTAGAGTCGCGTCAAAGTCACTGTACAAGACATTAGTTCCGACTGTCATTTGTATATCTTAGACAGTCATTACAGGTACCTATACAGTGGCCCACAGTAGCCTGAGAATCTGACAATCAGACTTACCAAGGGTTCGCGTATTACCCAGTATTAACTGATTGAGGCCAGATGGACAGTCAGCTCCATGTAAAATATTATTTAGAAATCCAGCTGATTACGGAATCCTACTCCAACATATTTGGGAAAAGAAGAAGATGAATTTATAAAAGTTCTGAAATAACTGCAATAATATTTCCTGAAAAATCGAATAATCCCCAATAATCAGTCAATCGTATAATACACGTACATCTTCAGCCTATAATGTTCCCACTGCTGGGACACAGGCCTCTCTGTGATAGGGAGTGGGCCATAATACCACGCGGGCCCAGTGCGGGTTGGTAGATGTCACATGTCTTCGAATTTGTGGTTCTAAGACATGCCGGTTTCCTCACGATGTTTTACTTCACCGTTTTGAGAGCAGTGGTGATGAAATAAATTACACTTTGCTGGCTGGCTTGTTGGTCGTGGGTTCTAATCCATTGACATTGTAGGTCATACAAATATTTGTTCCGTGCGGGAATCGAACCCTCGACCAGCCACTGCGCTAACCCTGCCGTCATTAGGTCATTTAGGTCCGGTCCGGACCTATTCGTCATAAATATCACATGTTTAGGTAAAATGCAGTTACTATCTTTAACGGACATGTCTCAATGCAGTGATAGGTCCAGCATTCTAATTATTTCCAACTCGATAGCTATACCGTCTGAACTAGACATGATAACCGCTATCGTTCATATCAGAAAGGCATTTAAACGCACGCTCACTAATTGTGAACGGATAAACAGAGACCACGTTACCTTTATCAGTTTCTTATCAACAAGCTTGTCTCTTTTCTATGAGGTACGGTAGTGGTAATCACAAGTTAATGAGGCCGTCTTGTTCGTCTAGAGGTCGCAAGTAATAGAACCGAAATATAGCGAAACAAATAAGAGAACTCCCATTCAACTGTTTTAAAATACAATAAATAAAGAGATGGCTGCTTAATAATACATTTTACACTTTAAAGCTATTGTCAAACTGATAGACGAACCGAAACCGTGGCGTAGCGTTTTTAACCGACTTCAAAAAAGGAGGAGGTTATCAATTCGACTGTATTTTTTTTTTTTTTTTTTTTTTTTTTTTTTATGTTTGTTACCTCATAACTTGCGACTGGGTGAACCGATTTTCATGATTCTTTTTTTGTTTGAAAGCTGGTGCTTCCCGTGTAGTCCCATTGTCACCATTTCAATATCTGATGATTGGATCCAGGAGAAATCGAGGGAAACCCTCAAATTTTATAGGCCGACGCACCGTTTTTCGCAAATATTATGAAGTAATTTAAGGACTTGCGTATGGTAACCATCATCTCATGTAGCTGAGCTGATGGTGGAAGGTACAACTCCTTAACAGTAAGGAGTAGGCATCGACTGACTTAGTAAATTATTTTTATCATTAAGTATTTCAAAGCACTACAATTTAATAAAGGTCTGGAGTATATCTGATGATGGAGCCGAGAGACAGTCGAGGGAACTCCTCAACGATTCACAGCAGCTATCTTGTATTTGAGCTTGATTAATTTGTTTTGATAAGAACTTTACACCTAGATGAGTTGTAACTGTTATTAGGGGTCTGATGATGAAGACGAAGGACAGTTCAGGGAATTCCTCAACGGTTTACAGTAGCTACCTTGTGTTTGGACTTAATTCATTTATATTGATGAGAACTTTACACCTAGATGGTTTGTAACTGTCATTAGGGTTCTGATGATGAAGACGAAGAACAGTTCAGGGAACTCCTCAACGGTGCATAGCAGGTATCTTGTATTTGGACTTAATTCATTTATACTGATGAGAACTTTGCACCCATATGGGTTATTGTTCGATGCAGTATACCTGCCATTTGGTCCCATAAAAAAAACATTTATTTTGGTGTTCTTGCTTATTGGGGACATGAGCGATGTTATAACCGGTGCTACGGATAGTAAAATTCTAGTGCATAAGTAAGAAAATTATGTTTTTGACAAGAATTTCGGTTGAATATTTAAACTAAAAAGGGTAAAATAAAAAAAGTTTTTAAAAAAAATGTAACCGACTTCTAAAAAAAACAACCACTAAAAAGGGTAAAATAACCTACCAAAAAACTTTTTTTCGGAAGTCGGTGGCAAAAAAATCAATGAAATAAAAAAGCAAAGCCACCGACTTCCGAAAAAAAGTTTTTTGGTAGGTTATTTTACCCTTTTTAGTGGTTGTTTTTTTTAGAAGTCGGTTACATTTTTTTTAAAAACTTTTTTGTTTGTAATGTATGGAATTGTTTGAAGCCTGTCACATAGACTATCGGATCGTTTTCGCTTTTAATATGACAGAATTCGGTTCAGTTCGCTATCGCCTGTCTGTTTGACAAAGGCCTAAATGAGTTCTTAGATTATAACCCTAACCTAATTTTCTAGTTTACTAGAATTATTGTGTTTAGTGTTAATTTTGCAACTGTTATTTTTATAGCTGCATTCGTCTTGTTGTTTATGTTATTGGATTTATTTAGGTTAAACTTTGAAATGTCGATTATTATATCACCTGTGGTACCTACTAAAAATAAACATGAGTAATGATGTATATCATCCCTAAATAATATTTTAAGCATAATTGCATGCTGAGTAAGCGGAATATGTTGAACTTTTTAACTTTGTACCATATTTCATGCAAATAAAGATTAATTATCTAATATATAAAATTCTCGTGTCACAGTTTTCGATGCCATACTCCTCCGAAACGGCTTGACCGATTTTGATGAAATTTTTTGTGCTTATCCGGTATCTATGAGAATCGGCCAACATCTATTTTTGATCCCCCTAAATGTTAGAATGTTAAATTATTTATATGGCAAAACAACGTTTGCCGGGTCAGCTAGTTATATATACTATATAAAGCTCGTTATTATATAAGTGCGACTGCTATGCATGAGGTCGTGAGTTCGATTAACTTGGTCGGGCAAAGTTGTACCACTGGGATTTTTCATAAGGTTTTTTTTAAGTATCAGTCATGGTGCCTTTGTGCCCTGTTGCTGACAGTATGCTTGCTCCTATAATATGGAACCTCAACATAATTTTCTCCATGCCCACATACTTTCTATCGAAATGACTCTGTCTAATCTTTCCTGTGTTACAGGATAAAAGTGATATTAACAGGCTTCCTTCTCAAGTCTTAATTTAACTTGAACTTAATAATTTGACTTAGCTTAGTAACACAATTAATTTTATATTTCCTTTTTATATTACTTATGGCATGCCAATAAAAGTTAAATATTAATATTTTTGTTACTGACTGTACCTGGTGCAGAATACTGGTCCGCCTGAAAACTTTAAAGCAGTAAGTAGTTTCTCTTGTTTCTCCCCCTCGCTTCCATTATCTTTGGGTTTCAACTAAGTATTAAAATTTTTGTATAGGTACTACTTTAGTTATTCTTCACCGGAAACCTTTTAAGAAGTTATTTTACTCATCATTATGAACAACTAAATAATGACCCCGACACACGATGCCCGCTTGAAATTGGGTAATTATCCCACGGGAACGTCATACTTATCGAGAAAATTATTATCCTTCGTATTAATACGGATAATGAAAAACTTGTATATTAATAAAACTATGTCCAAATCTATGTAGGTATTCAGTAGTTTTTCTGTCAGTTAGAAACATCCATCCATCACACATCCTCACAAACATTCGCTTATACATGTATATAATAGTTATTAAAACTTAGTATGGGACCAACTCCAAAAATAATTCAACTGCCCCATTTTGCGATCATGTCAATCGTCAGAATGTTCTGAAAATGTTGAAAAAAAATATCGTAAGGAAACCGACATGTTACAGCACCAAAAATTTAAGACATGACTGTGATGATGTGACATTAAAGCCTCCTGCAGACACACGCGATTAATCGCGCTGCGACAACGAGCCAAGCTAATTTCCACTCTAAAAATACTACGAATGGACCGCGACATGTCGCCCCGCGCGATTAATCGCGTGTGTCTGCAGGAGGCTTTATTTTATCCCAAAAGTGGGAACAAAACCTGATAAAGTTAGCGTTATTTTCTTGAAGGTGATTTTTCTTTGATAACAAAACTGTAACTAGCACTTTTTTAACATATACAGTTGCAAAACGCACTTATAAGACAGCACAAATACAAAACAAAACAAAAAAATACAGGCATCTACTTAGTCTTTCAAAAAATCTCTCCATAACGACATAGAGGTACTAAAATATTTCATTTAAAATTAGAAACTAACCAGAGAAAGCAGTGGTTTTCTTTTATAACAATTAACCGAGGAAGTTTCAATGAAAAAAAGTATAAAATGGACGAAGCAAAAGAGTGGAGCCTCTTTTGTTTCGCTGCAAACTGCTACCGACTACAGCGCAGTTTTTGTACGTCTGCTCTACCTACATTGAAAAGTTTATTTTACAAGTTTTACGAAAAATTCTAAGACGAATATTATAAACAATACTTTAGGGCGCAAAACCAGAAAGTTGGCAACGTCGCAAATAGTTGTCAAATATTAACAAGTTTTAATTAATTTGGTAAATTTACTGTATGAAAATAAGAAATATGGCTCTGTAGTGCACTAAAAAATTGATTAGGGAATACAATAACTAATATCATAGCACCGAATATACAGTTATAGATGTAAAAAAAAGTATTTGGAAACTTTCCAAATGCTTTTTTTACACCTGAAACGGTTACAACATCAAATTCAGTGTTTTAATTGCATTTCTATATCAATATTCTAGTGCACTACAGAGCGATATTTCTTATTTCCATACAGTAACATTGCTGAATTAATTAAAACTTGTTAATATTTGACAACTATTTGCGACGTTGCCAACTTTCAGAATAAGCGCTCTTAAGTACAGTGGTTTAAGAGTAATGTTAATTCTTACTATTAAAATGTATGGGATGTATAATTATTTTTGCTCTTTCACCCAAAAAACTTTATGAATAGATTTGGATAAAAGTACGTGGACAAGTTAGGTGTCGCACCAAAGTATGTATTTCTCGCGGTCAAAACAGGTTGCATAAGTTTGTATAATTACAATACTCTCGATCGATGTCGAGTAAACCTTGTAGATAAATAGAGAACCAATTAAAAAATTATGGTTTAACCCAATAACACTTTCTTCGATCTGAAAATCGATCTTTACCTACTCCGCAGAAGGTCAAGAAAATCAGAGTTTCACCTTCATTGTCAGAGCTGATCTTCCGATGACGCGAAGTCATATCTTTAGGCAGCTCAATAGACGTAGGTACCTACCTATATCTAAGTCCTTGCGATACGATCTGCGAAACCAAGGCCAAAACAGAGGTGATAACAATAATGGAGCCAAATCCATTTAGAAAATGTCAAATGAAACTAGGTACCAACTTATAAACAAATACTTAACATAAACTACGCCCCTATGACAGCTTGTCAACTCAAGCACCATTTAGGAATTGAAAATAACGTGTCACAAACACATACCTAACAATTTGAAATGGCACACAAAAACTCGTGATAATGTTACGTTATAGCAACATTGCATGATCGATTATCACACTCACGTAACAATTACGATTCTACTAATCGATTAATTTGATACGTGCCCGTTTTTGTGTCAGTGCCTAACTGTCTATGCGTGTTTAAAAAAATCAAACTGTCAGATTGTTTTGTTTATTTTTTATTTTATTTTTTTTGGCGGTAGATGGCTTTATGTTATTTTTGGTCGATCTAGAAGATTATTTTAACTTCATAACTGGAAATTCTTGATCATAAAACCCAATAACACTGCCAATATCAATTACTCAATCTAGGATTCGGGCGTCAGCTACCCATAAGACCGAAAGGCAATGAGGTAATAAAAATAATAAATGATTATTAAAAACACAGCTGGCAGACGGACAGACAGAGTGACAGACGGACAGCGGAGTCTCAGTAATAGGTTACCATTTTACTCCCTTGGGTAGGAAATCCTAAAAACGAACCCTACTAATATTATAAACGTGAAAGTTTGCTTGGATGGATGGATGTTCGATACTCTTTCACGCAAAAACTGCTGAACGGATTTGAATGAAATTTGGTACACGGATAGTTTATAATCCAGCTTAACACAAAGGATAGTTTTTATCCTGATTTTATGTTCGTGGGATAATTTTCGAGTTCTAGCGAGTGGGGCAGCTGGCAACAGCTAATCGCAAATGTAGTGCATTCAAAAAGTTTTTATTCATAGTTATGTGCCTGATTTTTTCTAAAGCACTGACCAACATCGTAAGCTGATCTGACGTCAAACTAGCTCAAATACGTAATTCACTTTAAAAACCTTTTACGAACAAAAATAGTTCGTTAATGAACGAAACTCCAATCAAAATTTTATTGACGAATATCTGAAAATTGTTCGCGTTACACAACCTTTTAATTATAAAGCAATTTTTATTTCATTTACGAGTAAAACGTCTGTATATTACTTTTTCAGCATTCCGTTTTCAATTTAATACTCGTGCAGCAATAAATATTATTCTATTTACAACGTTTTAAATTATTTTTCAATTAGCATGAAACGTACAGGTATTGGCCATATGGAAGGCACTTCGACCTTCGGAAAAATAAAGGCTTTTGGCGACCCATCAAATGTTGGTCTATAACAGCATTTCCCATTGGCCGGGTCGCGACCCGGTACCGGATCATCAAAATAGAATACAAAGTCACGGGTCTTTTTGCTAATATTAATAAATGTGTATTTTTTTTTATCTAATGGCTATTAGATATATACACCGTGACTTTTTAGTCGTCTTACAACGGCAGCCCAGTTCATGTATCCAATGACTAGAACACGTTTATAATAAAAAAATAGGTATTTAAGAGATTTGAAAAAAAATTAAATAAAATTTTAATTCATTATTATGACGCAAGGAGTAGTTAAAAACACCCTTGTCTCATAGAAAATGGAGATGGAATGATGGAAAAAACTAAACTCGCCTAGGTGTATTTTAGGTCGGGGACATTACGTGGACCACTTTTGTAAGACGACTAAAAAGTCACGGTGTATATACCAGCTTTTAAGTCTAGGTTGGGTTTAAAAAAATTAAGTGGGCCACAAAGAGGCAGTGTGTAAATTATCGGGTCATGGTAAAACAATGTTTGGGAAACACTGAACCTTATCCGGTGTAATGTGGAGGCGACCAATTGGTCGGCTTTCAATTGTCAAAACAAGTGTTAAAAAAATGGCCACTGTTTGAGATTTATGTAGATATGTTAATAAACGAAGTGCATTCGTTATGGCCGGTACCAGTACTACGTAACTCCGTTTAATATCATGTTTGTTATTCTTGGAATATAACGCTTTGAGTCCATGTTTGCTGTAAAATATTCCCGGTAAAAGCTGTTATCTACTGCTGCAAACTGAAGAGACTTGTTTTATTTTCCCTACGGTTATATTTTCCTGCTCTATTTTCCATATTCCCAGTTTGCGGAGGAATAATTTTTCCGGGAACTTTCATAATGAGAGGATTCAACGAGGAATCAACCATATACTTACCTATACTATTTATTTTCTAAGTATGTTTGTAGTCGAAAGGTAGCTGTGTCGGATAGGGAGGGAAGAAACGCCCGGGTGTCAACATTGCGAAGATCGCCCGGAGGACACAGTGGAGCATACGGTGCAGGATTGCCCCGCTTGGGCAGAGCACCGACGTGTCCTCACGGCAGCGATAGGCGGAGACCTCTCGCGCCCGGCATTGGTCGAGGCCATGCTGCGGGGCGAGACGGAGTGGGAAGCGGTCGCCTCCTTCTGCGAAGCAGTTATGCTCGCGAAGGAGGAGGCGGGCCGTGAGAGAGAGAGGACAGCGTCCTCCCTCCGCCCCAGCCGCAGTGGTAGACGCCCACGGCGTCGGACGTCGCAAGACGATCTCCGGCCACCGTAG
This sequence comes from Agrotis exclamationis, assembly GCA_950005045.1. Lineage (NCBI taxonomy): Eukaryota > Metazoa > Arthropoda > Insecta > Lepidoptera > Noctuidae > Agrotis > Agrotis exclamationis. The sequence continues at coordinate 20,040,897 of OX465435.1, read as the reverse complement.
GCGCCGGCATGCGGGCGGCGAACAATGGGCAACTCGCCGCCCGACCATGGACCATGCCCGGGTCGACGGCGCGTTGTGTTCCACGCGCGCCTCAAAGAGCATCAGCAAGATGACGGGGCCCCGGGCCCCCTCTAGAAAGCCAAAACCTGCCGGGGTCGCGGGACTTATCTCATTACCGTGACCCCGGAACATAAAGGGCTAATGAAGGACACCGTGGATTTTAGTCAGTACAAGTCTGACACTCCCGCCCTGCCCTGGGTGGGAGGACTCATTTGATGATTTTACCACGCTAAAAAAAAAAAAGTACGTCTGGAGTGACGACCTACGAAAGGCAGCCAGCAGAGACAGGATGAGGAAAGCGCAAGACAGGGCTCGGTAGCGCCCTTGGGAGATTGGGAGAGGCCTATATCCAACAGTGGACGAATACCGGCTGATGATGATGATAAGTATGTTGTCATTTGGCAAACGCTAGCTAATTCACTCTACTCGTCATCGTTAATGCTATTTGTTCTTTTGGCGCGTGGCTACAGCTGGAACTTACGCCGCCATTTTGTTTTTCCAACACAATTTCCAGAGACAGTTTCCTAAATGTTTCCAACAAACAGCACTGTCTTGACAATGTCTGTCAATTCAATTGTTTTGTGTTTTTGACAAGGCAGGCAGAAATTCCTAATGTAACATAAGGCAATGCCTATTTTTACGAACAAAGACCTCCTGTCTGTCATCCAAGCGCTTGCTTGTGTACATTTTTAATAGCCTGTACTATTGTACCACCGCCAGCCAAAGGTCTCCCCTTTCTCTTCCAAAATTCTTTGTATTGGGCAATTTCTGGACATACTAGCCGAACATGGTCAGCTGGACATAATTATGTATAAAATCTTAAATACTTCTATTTTAATTAACTTCCCTTTTTGTCTCTAAATATTTATCTGTTATAAACTAAAAACGCGATGTATCTCCCTTGTATCGCACTACATTACCCGCTCAGTCTGCTGCTAACCTAGTTTGTGACGCTATGACGCTAACCAATTTACTACACCCGCCATCTTGGAATCTAGTTCACAACAGAATATTGTTTTAGATCTAACACAGATGTTATTTCGATGAAACTGGCTGAAACAGTACGATTAGTAGATTTTCACCTCTTTTCAGTGTGAGATCCCAGAGCCCTACGTCATTTTGGTCTAGGTCTATGTGTCTGTTTCATGTCAAGATATCTAAAGAAAGAAAAAACAATTATTTGGAGCAAAGACACCACGATAGACACACAACATTTAAAATAAAATAAACACAAAAAACGAAAAACCTTAAATTTAAAACAAGAATACAAAAAAGAATTGTTGAGTGTCTCACGGTTGCGCCACATGCTCAGTTCAGCAATATGTTGGTCTGCTGAAAGAGATTTCTCGATGAAATGAGCAATACCTTTGTGTTTTTTTTTTTTTTTTTTTGCATATGACAAAAATAACACAATGGCGCTGGGCTGGTCAAATGCCCAGGTTGACGAAGAATCGATGGATTTACAGAACATCTTGAAATAGACCACACGGAACTAGGATGAGAGGTAAATTTAAAAAACACACGTGCGTATTAGCATTTAATAACACACAAAAGTTTCACTGTAACACTGTTGCAACCTTGACACCGGCCGCGAGACGAGCCATAAGTTATGTGCGCCGTGTCTTCGCATACTACGTGACGGTAGGGCCGGTAGTTTTTTAACTGCAACATTACTGGGTCGCAAGCGTGTTTATCATGATGACGCAGAGTTTGATTCCCAGCAATATTTTCAAGCGCCGTTCATATTTAACCGGTTTCCAAAAAGGAGGAGAGCACGACGAAAAAAATTAAATAAGCTTCTTGGACAAAAAAAGTGTGCAATAACTTCTACTTCGGAAATTAGTGACCGTTGTTGATTCAATTCACTTATATTTTGTCTGAAAAGAAATTTTTACTTCTTGCTTACGTTCCGAACTCATGCTAGTTGCTATACCTTTCGATAGAATGAGAAGACTCACTTGATGACATTACCACCCAAAAAAAAACGGATTGAAGCATATATTTTTACTGACCCTGGTATTTTGCATCCACCCTAAAATATATAATTTGCGTATAATTAAACATCTGTAATTATTTCACCAGCTCTATTAAAGCACCTTTACCTTGACACTCGTACTGACGCCCCATCATGTCCCACAAACATCGCACGCATTTAAAAACAATGGCATCATTGAAAACAAAAGAAAATTGCGTATGTTTAACAGAACGACATCAAACACTTTCGACTTTCTACATCCTACACTTTGCTTTATATTTGGGTATTGTTTCCTGACGCCATTATTGGCTATATTGTATGCCGATCATAGATTTTTCGTTAAACGCTTTCGAGGGCTTTCTATCCGTACCAAAAATGGCTCGACGTCGCTTTTCTTATTGTAGTTTGGGCGGAAGAGCCTTTAGCCTTCCTTCCTTTTGCCTTTCATCAAACGCCCATAATCCCTAAACGGTTCGGCACAACTGTATAAATAAAAAATAAAAATGTTTATTTCGATTACATAAGTGACTACACAATTATTTGGAGACCACCTTTTAAGCAAGAAGATGCTTGAGATAGGTGAACTCCGCTCTTCCATTACAGTAAACAAGTATGCAAAAGAACTTAGAAAAAGATACAGTGGAATAATAAAAATTAAATGTATCTAATAGAACACCCACATTTCGCCAGTTTAATTAGGGCGAGCCTATTGCTATCAATTAGGCATATATCCAGACACCGTTATTGCTACTGAGGAATTCCTGTTGCAAAAACCTGATAGCACTTTGCTTGACTTGAGAATCAAAATCCAGTATCTCTTGCTTAGCAGTCGCGTTTGCAAGAAAACGATGGAGATGAGTCTAGTAATTAAATTACTTTATCCGGACGCCAATTTGTACCATGCACTTCTAATCATACTTCATAATGCGCACAGAAAAGGAATGGAACTCACTGCAACCTTTACACCTGCTTCCCGAACGCATACAACCCTAATCTCTTCAAAGTTAGAGTAAACAGGCTTCTTCTGGGTTAACTCGCTCCGTTATAGACTTTGTCTCACCTCTGAACTAGACTAGAGTCAACAGCAAACTCATACAAAATAAAACCAAAAAATATGTCTTCATGTCACTTCTAGTAAGATTAGCTATGACTGTAACCTTTCCTTTCCGATAGATAATAGAATCCGTTCTGTTGCGGTGTAATATAATGCTTTTACATTGAGAGAAGCTATTTACAATATTAGTTGCACAATTGAGTTGCCGATATTTAATGGCACACACTTGGTTTTAAAGCACTATCAATATTGCGGTAATATGAAATGGAATCTATGTAAGTAGCGTAAGAGAGAGCAAAATTATAATGGAATTTTCCAAGGATACTAAACTCATCATCGTCATTTTCCTGCCTTTGTTTCTTGGGGTTTATGGTCGAATGAGTCTGTAATCTGTCGAATGAGGACTGTCAGACTCGTACTGACTAAAATCCACGGTGTCCTTCAATAATCCTTTAAGTTCTGAGGCCCACGTTTACCTATTAAGACAGTTCTGCGCATGGCTATGATAGCTCAGTTGATAAGAACGCCTGATATAATGAATCAAATGACCGTAGTTTAAAATCCAGCTCGTAATAGAATTTTTCTTTCCACAATAAAAAGCTTTATCATCAGTATTAATTTCCATTTCAGAAAACAGGTTATGCTCCTACCCTAACCAATTAGTTCCTAAACTAATTAGAGGTTGGTCTAGTACTGCATGTTTTTTCCACGCTTCTCTATTGTTCATTATCTTAATGATCATCTCATCTTTAACCATCATTTTTTACACTTTCAATCAGTAATTTATTTCCTCCCGTTCTTTGCAAATCTTTCTTTAAAACATTTTTTCTCATTACGTCTACAATACTGGTTTCCACATAATTTTTCAGTCACTTTTAAGCTTCCTGTCCATCTTTATCCACATGCGGAACACCATATAAAGTGCCACATGATATTTTTTGTTCTTGGACTTAATCTAATCAGAGCCATCGTGGGCATCGCTTTTTTTTCACACACTTTTCACAGTCAATATCACTGCTCTCAGCATTGTCATCTCAGCTGCATGCAATTTCGATTCATTCATATCCACGATCCATAAAAAACATCCATGATTAACTATGATATGCAAATCGGAACCATTACAAAAGATTACTCAACGGCATATGTATGAATCTTTGGTCATGTTATCGAAGTATTACCAGATGTTACCAACTGTTTTGCAACTATGCAACGTAATGTGACAGCTGCAAAGACTAGATCCGTTTGCAAAACTCTTTGCTGTTGCTTATGTCATGACATAACTTGTTTGTCAATATTTTTGAGAACAGTACCCTGAGCACGAGTTTTCACTCTTTTACTTTACAGCGTATTTTCAGTATTTACAGCGTTTCTTGTATGAAAAACTGGAACAGCGCCTCTGATGTGCAAAGAAGGAACTAATTTTTTCCTTGAAAATTGTCAATTTGAAGTTGTCACAGTTCCAGTTTACTTTACGTCTCAAATACTGAAAACTCGTGCTCAGGGTACAGGACATCCTGAAATGCATTTATTTTTCTTCGAAGATATTACAGAGGATGTGTGAGTCATTTGCTCTTAACATTTTACTGCCTTTGAAACACAATTGGCTTCTTCCAATTTTATTACGTATTGAATTATGGGTTTTGCTCTTATTGAAGTTGCACGTATTGCCAAAAATCATTTCACATTACATTTTAAAGCTTTTCTGCTAATTCTGTGTGTTATTTATGTTTCTATGTTGCTGATTATTGAATAACCACTTTCGCTCCCAATTTCAGAATCTTATCCCATGGAAACGATCCACTATTGCAATGTAGTCACTAGCACTCGGTGATAATGTTGCTTTTCATTTAATAACATCATTCACGATCTGATCTCCCCCAATGCTGGAAATAGGCCTCTCTTCTTTAACCAAGCTCGATATTCTTGTGCCAGCCTCATTCGAGATATACCCGGGACAGCGAAAACCTTTCACTAGTAAAATAATTTTCGGAATGATATCAATATAGTTCTGAGGATTACCTCTGAATTCTTGTCTTGGGCACAGAGTACTACAGAGGGGTCTCTATGCGGTGTAGGTATGAAACGGCACGCACACACGCGCACACCGTTCACGGTGCCGTATGCCGGGCCGCCCGTCTCGCACGCGTTCCGTATCTTAATATTTTTGTTACGTTTACGTATGTGAAAGAGAAAATAACCAAAATAAAAAGTAGTATTATTAATTAGGTACTGTGTGAAATAACTTTATATATATTTTAGTTATAAAATATAAGGAAAAGCAAATACTGCATAGTTTTTGGTTGCTTAAACGACAATAGTGACAAGAGCCTCACGTTTCATAAACTACCGCGTCACGTCAAAAGGTGAAAATATCGACCACGTTCAAACTCAGAAAATAGCAGCTCGATTCAAGGTCAGCGATCGTAATTGGTTGCGCGACTTTTTTACCATTTACAAAGACTCGCAACGTAGCACCTGGGACGTAGGGATGGAGATCTGAGATCGATTAACCGAAGAATCGATTGTTGGAGCCAAAAACCTTTTCAAAAAAAAATGTAACCGCCTTCAAAAACAACCATAAAAAACGGTAAAAAAACCTACAAAATAACTTTTCTTTCGGAAGTCGGTGTCTTTCTTTTCTTTATTTCATTGTCTTTTTTTTGCCACCGACTTCCGAAAGAAAAGTTATTTTGTAGGTTTTTTTACCGTTTTTTTTATGGTTGTTTTTGAAGGCGGTTACATTTTTTTTTGAAAAAGTTTTTATTTTACTCTTTTTAGTTTAAATATTCAACCCGAATTCTTGTCAAATACAACATGTGCACTAGAATTTTGTAATCCATAACACCGGTAATAACATGGCTCATGTACACAATCTATACTATCTATACTAATATTATAAAGCTGAAGAGTTTGTTTGTTTGTTTGTTTGTTTGTTTGTTTGAACGCGCTAATCTCAGGAACTACTGGTTCGAATTGAAAAATTCTTTTTGTGTTGAATAGACCATTTATCGAGGAAGGCTATAGGCTATATAACATCACGCTATCACCAATAGGAGCGGAGCAGTAAAGAGAAATGTTTCAAAATCGGGAAAATGGATTCCATTTCGAGAGCTTCCGTTGCGTGCGCTGCGTAAACGGTATAAGATACGCAAAAATAATGTACTACGGAATTATTCCTGATAAAAAGTTCTAAAATAAAGTCCGCGAGAGCATACATTTATCTTTTAAGGTTAAGTCATTATAACCTTTTTTATGGAAATCAAATTTGATTTTAAAGTAATGCATTACTTGCGAAGGTATTTTCATTAACACAATATTAATCTTTATCCTAATAAATACGTTAATCATCACAAGCATTTAATTTTGAACAAAATTGCCCTTGACATCGTTTGGTTTCAATGAATATCTGAGATATCATAGTTTCAAAATAATACCACAATAAGCATTGCCATCCAACGTGGCAATGCTGCGTCTTCTGGGCACGTTTCCGGATGACAGCGATGCGGAGGAGTACTTTGACGCCTGAGCCTCTGCCTTTTTGTGTTTTTATTTTTTTTTGTATTATATTTTACATTATATTTTTTATTATAGGATGGGATAAGATGGGATAGGATGGGATAGGATGGGACAGGATGGGATAGGATGGGATAGGATGGACACCGAGGATTTTAATCAGTACAAGTCTGACAGTCCCTCTTACCCTGCCCTGGGTAGGAGGACTCATTTGATGATTTACGTACGCATATTTATGTATGCTCCATAACTATGGTTTACAGCTAATGTTGTTAATAAAGAAGCACTAAAAAAATACATTGTTGAGTTCCGACCTCCACGCGAACGAAGTCGCGAGCACAGCTAGTAAGCTAATAAAATTCCCTATCTCAAAAACTACTGAACCGATTTTGATGAAACTTGCAATATTCCCTAAGTTAAATGATACCTCTCCTTCTGCGAAGCAGCCTCCTTCTGCGAAGCAGTAATGCTCGCGAAGGAGGAGGCGGGCCGCGTGAGAGAGAGGAGTGTGTCTCCCTCCGCCCCAACCGCAGTGGTGGACGCCCACGGCGACGGACGTCGCAAGACGATCTCCGGCCACCGTAGGCGCGGGCATGCGGGCGGCGAATAAAGGGCAACTCGCTGCCCGACCATGGACCATGCCCGGGTCGACGGCGCGTTGTGTTCCACGCGCGCCTCAAAGAGCGTCAGCAAGATGACGGGGCCCCCCCTTTAGAGGGCCGAAGCCTGCCGGGGTCGCGGGACTTATCTCATTACCGTGACCCCGGAATATAAAGGGCTATTGAAGGACACCGTGGATTTTAGTCAGTACAAGTCTGACAGTCCCTCCCGCCCTGCCCGGGGTGGGAGGACTCATTTGATGATTTTACCACGATAAAAAAAAAAAAAGTTAAATGATACCTAGTACAACAAAAAAAGAATTACTTAAATCGGACTTTTAGTTCCAGAGATATGCGAACTCAAACTAAATCAGTCGATGCCTACTCCTTACTATTAAGGAGTTCTACCTTCCATCATCAGCTCAGCTACATGAAATTATGATTACCATACGCAAGTACTTAAATTACTTCATAAAATGTGCGAAAAACGGTGTGTCGGCCTATAAAATTCGAGGGTTGCCCTCGATTTCTCCAGGATCCAATCATCAGATCCCAACTTGGTGACTATGGGACCACCTCAGAAGTACCTCCTTTCGAACAAAAAAAGAATTTTAAAAATCGGTCCACAATTGGCGGAGTAATCGCGTAACAAATATACAAAAAAAAAAAAAAACATACCGTCGAATTGATAACCTCCTCCTTTTTGAAGTCGGTTAAAAATATCGATTTTTTAAATTGTATAGTACTGAATGGATTCAGTGATTCGATACTTCACCCTTGAAACGCGACATTCGATTTTAGTTTTTGCTATAAACCATAAAGCCTCCTGCAGCCACACGCGATTAATCGCGCTGCGACAACGAGCCAAGCTAATTTCCACTCTAAAAATACTGCGAATGGACCGCGACATGTCGCCCCGTGCGATTAATCGCGTGTGTCTGCAGGAGGCTTAAAAGTATTTACAATTAATTGAATGTACCTACCCATATTATAAGAGTGCTGCCGGTTAAAGGGTTAATTATTCAAAAACTCGCGAGATGGCTGTATGTTTGGATTCCTTCGCCTCTCTTTAATAAAAAAAGTAACGTTTGTTTGTAATCTTTGACTTTCTTTTTGTATTCTGTGACTGACATTTCTTGTTGCGTCATCATCATTCATTAAAATTCATTTGTTTGTTGTTTTAGAAACTGTGTGTCGTAAAGCAAAATAAATACTGATTTTTATGTACCTAGTGTTTGTTGTATAATAATAACTAAGTAATTGTAAACCAATACATTTAATAAAGCCTATAAACAACAAAGCCTAACATTTCAAATATTTTTAAATAATATTCTTTTTGTTTTTGTAAGATGAAATGTTTAAAAATATTACAATAATAGGTTCTAATGTAAGGTGCCGTTGGTACTATGTATTAACATTCTGTGCTACCAATCGATAATGTATGTAGAATGTAGTAACGAAACCAAAAAGATATAGGCTGATGATAAAAAAAAATCCCTGAAGAACATTTATGTTAATAGTGTAATTTAACAAATGCATAAAATACACCTACCTACCTTATTGCGCCTCCTAAACTCGTAAGTCGCAACCCTATTGAGATTCACGGATAGCAACAATGTAATCACATTGTAATGTCGTTAGCGTCAGATTAACAAAAATAAACTCTCGCGCGTAACCATTCAGTACATTTTTGCTTGCGCATGGGAAGTTTAGGCTATTATAAAAGTACGTGGGCGATGCTGATGCTAGTAAAAATGTACTTTATTCTCTCGAGTATAGATTTTACATTTGTTTGATTGTTTTTGGGAAGTGACCCAACTGTTCTAAACTGTGTCTTGGGTAATCACTTGCAGTCTTAGCAGTGAATGCATTTTTACTTTCAAACCTAATATTACGTGGATATCAAGTCAATCAATTACCAAGAATGCGAATATGGACACGTTCAATATTCCAAGTACGTTGGTTATGTGTCTCATATCCGTATCCGTATATTGCTTTAGCACATTTCATATCCCCGTTGTTATAAATTTAACAGCCAGACAATTAGCATTTTTAAATTATTTTAGGAAAGAGAATCTCTTTGCAAATGTCCCAACATTTTGAATGACCGTATAGGAAGAGGAATGCAAAGGTTAATATGAATGAATTGTGTAAAGAACGATGTAAAAGAAAAAGGAGTAATGATGCTGTGACGTCTGATACGGGTGAATGGGCGAAGATGATGATTCTTAAAGTAAACGTGAAAAAACACGTCACCTTGAGACGTAAGAAATGGAAGGAAGAATGCGGCAGGTGAGAACCTCGGTGGCTCGGTTGGAAATGAGCGTCGGATGTACTGAATCCGAAGGTCGCAAGTTCGAATCCTATCCGTGGTTCGAATTTTCTTTCCGAAGTAAATATTTGTACGTGAAATAAAATTGCTTTTCTGCAATAAGACAAGCTGCACCTTCACGTACGTGTGAAAATGCGAAAATTATAGGTATTTATAACCCATTAAACTATGCGTACAACCGGTTTCGTTCCGATGCATAATATTCGCATTAATGTCGGCTCAATTACACTAATAAACTGCTTATTATGTAAATGGGACACCCAAAGAAATATAAGTTGTATAGCTACATGAACCGTGTGCCCGATCTGATTTCCTATCACTAAATTGACAAATTGCTATACAAACTTTCATCTGGTCTTGCTTTGTTTAAATTCTATCCGTATTTTTTTTTGAAAGCTTATCTTTTAGTTCAAATTAAATCGCATCAAAAAAGTTATAATTATGTGTTCGTTGAATCAATGCAAATGACTGTACGGACGGAGTACAGCAAGGCTTAACCTTGAGTCCATCTTCGTTCGCGTGATCATATTAATATTTTAAAGGCGAAAGTGTGTTTGTTTGTTGAGCTTTCACGTCCAATCCGCTGAACCACTTTTGATGAATTTTGGTGGAACCATAGAGACGATTATAGAAGGGCAAATGAAACTGCAAACAAAAGCTAGTCGTAAGTAAACTAAAATCTATGTCCTCAAGAACGTAGACAGATTTCCGAACGAGATTACTAACCCGCATTTTTGACTCATTGACCGCGATTTCCGAACGAGAGTGAAAGCCGATGATGTCAGAAGCGCGCGCGCATCTTATGTAACCCATTGTTGAACGAAATGCCTCTTAGGTACGTTTGAATGCAAAATAAGAAGGTTAACAGACATTGGGGATATTTTAAAACCGGTTACATTTTATTGCAATTATTTTTGTTTCTTTAGAAGTTGGTATATTTATCTCTCTTTCTCTCTATTCTTGTTAGTAGGCAAATAGGTAGCTTGCATTACAATGTAATGCGTTAAAAAAAATACAATTATAATTCATTATATTGCTTTGGCTTTAGTATCAATCAATACCTCATCATCATTATTAATAACCTATACTTATCTTTACCCTCATCATCATTATCAGCCTATAAATGTTCTCACTGCTGGGACACAGGCCTCCTCTCTGTGAGAGGGAGTGGGCCGTAATCTACCACGCGGGCCCAGTGCGGGTTGGTCATCTTTACCCTATTTCAAAAAAAAAAAATCTAAGAGATTTTCTTTATCTCGATAATTTTATTATCGTTTCCGCTCCAATGATGAAGCTTGACAGTCAGACATGCCATTATTGTGTCAAGCCCACATCACTGATAAGGTCAGCGCAACACGATTCCTTTTCTTCCTGACTATTCTTCATCATATCAGCCACCTCTAGCTTTGATACAGCCATAACCTTACCTCACAAAGTCCATCTATAATTTCTTTGCTCTTTCATAATTTTATCTTTGTTTCTTTCTTTCTATTAGCATCAATGAACTTATTTGTTTAACATTATAATTTCTTTCATCTTCATCACCAGCCTCTGTTCTATTCATGTCAATATTTAACATTGTTTATTGATAAATGTACATTGTTATAATCAATAATTTAATCATCAGCGCCATACAATCTGTCATACATGCATTCCGATCTTTTTCTGTTTATGACTTTGCACCCATATTGTATTCTTCAATGTGATGTTCATATTTCGCATTATCTGTCACTGTTTTAAACATTAGCTACTGTAACCATTTTATTTTTCCCAACAATGTTGGGGTCGAACTATGTTGGCTTCCAGTCCATCCGGATGCAGCTGAATATCAATATTTTACATGGAGTGTCTACCTCCCTGATCTCCACAACCCAATTAGTGATGATTAATATAGCATGGTACAATTATGACTGGTTTTCAGACTTCCGGGCCAATGCCTGTGTGTAACGACTGATCATTGAACAATGACTACTCGTATATACTGATTCTGTGCTTTACAATGTACAAAATGTCATAAATGTTCACATATCCACAAATCGACCTTAACAAGCGTTGCTTAAACTTGAAAATCTAACCGTACGTGTGTGTTTGGCTACGAGTTTTCAAACACATCTTCAATAATATAATATTATGAAATGAAACACACACAGATTTCTCTAGCTGCTAAACTTACTATGTGAATGTTAATTGGTTTATCTTGATGAAATTATAACTCTACAGTTGTTATCTAGATGAAAACTGTGGTACTGTCGTTATTGTGTTTTTACATATACTGCTTGTTATGTTAAGAGGAAGATTAGGCCTATTGTGTTGTTGAGAACATCCATATTAATAATGAAAATGGGAAAGTAACTCCTGTGTGTTTGATACCTGTTAACGCTTTCGCTGATGAACAGATTTCGATGTTTTTTTTTCGTAAGTGAAGCATTTATGGCAAGATTTAAGAATCCCGTACCTAGTTCCTACGTTCCCGTGATATATCTTCTTATATTGGAAGCTGAGGTCGAAATCTAGTAGATTAATTATAAAATATCGTATGTTTGTGATTTAATTCATGAGATCCACTTTCGATAGTGAGTCACCAGCTGTCCATATCGGCCGTGGTGTTTCTATGAATATACCTATACGTTTTTGGTAATCGTTTTCACTCAGATGAATTACTTAATTGATGAAATCGAATCAGCCTTAGGTTAAAGCAGTGACCATTATTTAAAACGGAGAGGTTAAAAATTAAGGAAATTTTAAATTCGGAAGGAGAATTTAGAATTTAACTAACGACACACCCTGTTTTACCTACTCGCCTTTTTAGGGTTCCGTAGCCAAATGGCAAAAACGGAACCCTTATAGATTCGTCATGTCTGTCCGTCCGTATGTCATAGCCACTTTTTGTCGAAAGTATAAGAGCTATCCTGTTGAAACTTGGTAGGTAGATGTATTATGTGAACCGCATTAGGATTTTAACACAAAAATGAAAACAAAACAAATTTTGGGGATGCCCCCCATACTTAGAATTGAAACTCAAAAATTTTTTTTCACCGAACCCATACGTGTGGGATATCCATGGATATGTAGACCTCAACAAAAACTTCCAACCAAAATTGGTTTGGATGAGATACAGTTAGCAGTTTTTGAGAAATAGTACATTTTCAAAAACCGCAAATATAACTTTGCCATTGATACAAACACTATGAAAAACAAAGTTATTTTTATTGTTTGTGTATATTACTTACTACGGAACCCTTCATGGGCGAGTCCAACTCGCACTTGGCCGGTTTTTTTTTATCGTGGAATCATCGAATGGGTTACCAATCAATCTTACCCAGATCGGGGCGGGAGGAACTGTCAGACTTGTACTGACTAAAATCCACAGCGATCCTTCAATAGCCTTTTAGGTCCTAGGGCCACGGTTACCTGATGAGACAGTCCCTCGACCACCCGAGGGACTACTGGGTGCAAAATTGACCTAAATTTTTCTTAAAATTTTATCATGTAAATCAGTTCGGCTGATAAGAGGATTAACGTATTCTAGCTAAAATGACGGATGCACATTTTAAAACGAGTAATACTATTTAACTAAATAACAAAAACATAACTGATCTACATACTCGTTGAATAACGGTACGCGCTGCTAACAAACTTACCTACATACAATGCATACCAACTTCGGAAAACAATGCAATATTGCAATTAGAACAAGGCTAGTAAAATAAAAACTTACGAAATAGAAAAACGTACCAACATATCTATACCAAGTGGAAATTCCAAACTGTTGCAATAGTGTGTGTAGATAGTTAACTAATATGTGAACTGGCAACATCGTTCGGATTTTATAAATCGTTCTGAGAAAATGATATAACTGGTAACACTTACTTATGTGCATAACGGTGTTAGTGGAAATGGTGAATGTAGCACAGGAAATTTGTGGTCATGGTTTGCTTAAAAAGTTGTTCCTTCAAATGCCCTTTACGTAGTTACGTTCCAGAGCCGCGGTAACCTCTTTAGACAATCCCGCAATAGTTAGGTCCTTCGAGGACTAATTTAGTCGTCGAATAAAATTTAGTAAGTAGGACTAATAATGTTGTAGTAACATTAGCCATGTCAGAACGGGGCGAGACGGAGTGGGAAGCGGTCGCTTCCTTCTGCGAAGCAGTTATGCTCGTGAAGGAGGAGGCGAGCCGCGAGAGAGAGAGGACAGCGTCCTCCCTCCGCCCCAGCCGCAGTGGTAGACGCCCACGGCGTCGGACGTCGCGGGACGATCTCCGGCCACCGTAGGCGCGGGCATGCGGGCGGCGAGTAATGGGCAACTCGCCACCCGACCATGGACCATGCCCGGGTCGACGGCGCGTTATGTCCCACGCGCGCCTCAAGGAGTGTCAGCATGATGACGGGGCCCCCCCTCTAGAGGGCCAAAGCCTGCCGGGGTCGCGGGACTTATCTCATTACCGTGACCCCGGAACACAAAGGGCTATTGAAGGACACCGTGGTTTTTAGTCAGTACGAGTCTGACAGTCCCTCTCGCCCTGCCCTGGGTGGGAGGACTCATTTGATGATTTTACCACGAAAAAAAAAAAAAAAAAGCCATGTCAGAAGCATGTTTTGTTCCCAAAGGCCCGGAGGCTTAATTAATTATGACACCAGAGGGTAGCCATACTCACGCGAAAAAGAAAGTTTAGCCTTATTAGTGAGGACTAATAATCTCATCTCTCAACTATTACACGAGCGAGCGGCCACAAGAACAACGCAGTACAGTTAATCACGCAGTTTCAACTATTCAAGGAAAAAACATGGCGACACGCCCAAAGTCATCCACAATGTGTTTCTATTCTCATGGCTGTACATTAACTATAACAAGATATATTTCTTCACAATACGCAGCTTGTTAGTACCGCTTCACATGCAACAATAACATATTGTGGACATTATTGCTTACACTATTAATGATAAATGTTGAAACTTGCGACATTTACGCATATTGCACGCCCACATGCGCGATTTCAGCCTATAATAATTTGTCCATTGCTGGGCTTCTTTTCCTCTTCTTTCCCTTACTAGTCCAGTCAACGAGGCAAATGTGTTCCGAAAAATTCCTCTGACACTGAAATTTGACATATAGGTATGATCTCAGAACATTGTTCTGAGGGTATGATGAAAGAAGGTGATACAGACTACAGATGCACAATAATCTAACTTTTTTTTTGAGATGACCAAAACATGGAAATTGCTTATAACTCTGCAAAAAATTCCTTAGCCTCAAATTCTTTTTGTATGTTTAAATGTAGTTAGAATAGGGAAGTATAAAATCCAACAAATTTTTGATTTCAGTGTCACTGTACTCCAAATTAACTTTTTACGAATATATCGCGCTCTAACTTCGAGTGAAAAATTGCTCTGCAGATTTTTATTTTTTTATGTGATTTCTTATCCTTAAATACATAGACAAGTTTGTTACCTTTTTCATTTTTAAAAGTCATTATTTGATTGATTTGACATCAAATAATGATGTTTAAAAAGGAAAAAGTTATGGATTACGTAACTGCGTCTCTAAATTCGTGTGATAAACACGAATTTAGAGACGCAGCAGACTTCCCACTAGAACAAATATTAGGGTATAAAACGGGATAATTACCATGTTTATTATTTGTTTTGAGTTTCCGATATTTCGGCACTGTTGCAACCGCCATGATCACGGAAGAACTGAAGTTATTGCGGGTGGATGTTTATGAGCAGACAAATCGGTCTACCCTCCTTCTCGTTCGTTTTTTGCGTTCGACACCACTACTATTGTCACTCGTCTCACTCACAACACGATATTGTTCCCGACACACGAAATTCACTTTAGGACCCGATTCCAAAATATCGGAAACTAAACTAAAATATCGGAAATATCGGAAACTCAAAACAAATAATAAACATGGTAAATATCCCGTTTTATACCCTAATATTTGTAGTAGTGACCATGTCAGTCTAAAAACTTATATTCCCACTAGAAGTAGCGTATTAACGTTCAAGTGGGCGGTCTAGGGAGGAGTCCTATGTTCAGCAGTGAACGTCTTCCGGCTGATGATGATGATGACTGCCTGTCTAACTTTTTGCAACGATTGCCAAAGGTTTACATGTAACATCCAGGACCAACGGCTAAACGTGTCATCCAAGATACGGAGACCACTAGTAACGATTTTTTTTAAACCTTGCACACTATAAATTTTTCCTGTGTCGTGGGTGCGTTTACAAACTTAAAAACTCACATTCACAAACACTCAGACCCGGAACAACATTGCCGTCAAATTGGATGGACACCCATTCACAGACCGACGTAGGCAAAAGCGGCTCAACCTTTCTATGATCGGCGAGCTCGACCATGAGCTTGCAATTCCATTACTGTTGTAAAAAAAAAAAACACTGAAAAAAACGGGCAGTAAATGCAAATATTGAATTACAGCATTTTATTCCTGGAACTCCGCAAGAACTCTCGTTTTAATGGTCAGCATTAAAAGGAATGGTCAACAAACCTGCATAGCGGACGATTCTGAAGGAGCCTTAAATATTCAGGGGTCTTTCATTTTAATTTTTGCTCCTCAAACTCCTTATTCAATGAATATTGTGCTCTCTTAACCCACAAATAAGACTCTTGAGTCTGTGCTTGAGTCTTGATCGGAATACTAATATTCATACCAATTAATTATTAAAAACTTGCCTTATCCTGTGATTTTGCTTGCGTTATGGTCGGAAATTGTTCGGGGGACTATCTTATCAAGTAACCGTGGCCCCGGAACGTAAAGGGCTATTGAAGGACATTCATACCTCATTACCTCTATACAGGGTGATTTTTGATGTACATTTATTTCGAGAAATATTCCTTGAAAGATAATTGAACTTTTTAAAAAAATTCAATAGGCTATTTGACAGTATCAATCAATTATAAATCTAATTAGTCCGTTATTTAGAGTTTTGAAAAATAACGGACACATGTTTTTTCTTATGTAAAATCAATGAATATTTACCAAGATGTAACACATCAAGACTCGAGAGTGGGGGCTCGTGACGTCAGATTTCAGTAAAAAATGTACTGAATTGTGACGTATTGGCAATTTTAAAAGCATCATATATCTCCGTCAATTTTGGTTTGCGTAAAAATTGAAAAAATACGGGTCAAATATCATTTGATAATCTAACTGACGGACTAATTAGAATTTCTTAGTCAAATAGCCTATTCAAGAACTTTATGACATTTTATTTTGCAAGATATGATAAATTTTCTAAGAAATTTAATTCGTTCAAAACAAGCCAGCTTAAACTCCATGTTGTGGGTGTTAAAATTATTTGCAAATAGGGCTTATCTATTAACCACCCATTACAAGAAACAGTTACATAACTATGCAAGATGCACGACCCGCCATCTACTGACGCAAATTATGTAAACATGATTCACCGTATGCAAATCGTATGTCCTTGTAGAGGGACCAAGACTCTCTTGATTTGATAGCGAAAGTTTCCGTTGTACTGACAAGGTTACGCAAACATCAGCATTGTTAAGTTAAGGGTCATGGGCTCCTTGTGGTGAGATGCAGTGCAAATAATGCTTTATTCTTTGATTTCAGGACATTTTCTATACACATAAGCACGAAACCAGTAGTTTCGGTCGAAGTTACGAGCTTTCCCAAACTCCAATTATCACTTTTGCGGGTGCCACACTAACGGGAAATGCCGTTAAAACGAACATCAAACGTCTATTATCGTGAAAATTAACGCAATTTCCCGTTATTGTGGACCCGCATTACAGACTGATACCTATCAGATTAATTAGGTCTCACAAAAAATGAATGCAAAACACGATTTTACAGTCTTCTCGTGTGTTTTCAAAACTTATCATCTTCTTACTCTTATCCCATTCCACTTGTGGTGTACGCAAAACGTTTTCTTCCATTCTCCCCTGTCAGACTTCACAGCATTATTTACAATAAAATTTTCATTCATAATATATATTTCCTCACATAATCCTCATAATCTTTAATAGTTTTCAAAAATCATGAACAAATTCCAAACGTCTTTTATAATGCACTCAGGTAAGCAGTGGAACTCTCTGCCTGCGTCTGTATTTCCGAACGCATATCAACCCAAACCTCTTCAAAATTAGAGTGAACAGGCTTCTTCTGGGTAAGCTCGCTCCATCGTCAATTCGTCTTGTTACCCCTGATCTAGAGTAACCTATTATTATTGTAAGCCTGTGTCGTCCCACTGCAGGGCATTTGCCATGCAGTGGGACGACACCCTTCCTTCTTCCACTTTTCGAAATCTAGTGCGATTGCAGATTTTGCCAATCCCTTAAAAATGATGATGAAATCTCGTCATATCCTTCTGGGCCTGCCGCGTTGATGTTTACCGCCATATGGGATCCACTGAGTGGTTATTATACCAAGCCTATCTTATTTAAATATATATATATATATAGAGGACCATGTTATACGCCAGCAGCTAATAATCGCGTGTGGTTCCGAGCAGTTGAGTGCTAGAATAATAGGAGGTTTTGTCAACTAGGACGTATTACTTCCCCTATAAAAAGGAGTAGGGTATAATTTTAAAGTTCTGAGGTAATTTCGGACGGCCCCGTATTTTCGTTGACAGAAAGAGTCCCTCTCAGGTACAAGTTACCAGATTAATTGTGGAGAGCGTATGTATATTCTGCCGGTAAGGTTCGTCGAGCAAAGCTTTCAGGCAAAGGGGTTTGCTCGTACATGATTTCAGTGTAACCAAAAGAAAACATTGACCCGTATAACATAATTTACCTGTTAAGGTAGATGTTGATTAGCCTTGTATTTTGTTTAGTTTGTTTAGGATCTAAAGAATGGGCCCCAGCCCTGCTAACATGTGGTTATGGTGCTAGTAACAGACGACATATTTACAAAATTAATGCTGCGAGTATCAAGTACCTAATGAGAATTATACACAAGCTATAAAGACCCTTGAAAGAGCTACTGCTCATTGGATACTTTACGTCGCGGAGACTTTTTGTTTCCCTGTCAAATGTATGGGCATCTAGAAACTATTTGTCACCAATTTAACATAATGAGCGCATATTCCCATTATCTTCATAGCCCTAGGACAGGGAGAAAAAAATCTCCGCGCAGAAAGTTACCGGTGAGCGCCTGGGCTTAGCCATTTTTGTTGGGTGCGTCTCATTTCATAAGTATAAAGTTATTTGATATATTTTCATTTCAATAACGTTCACATGATTATAATCAACGTGAGAAATACCCAACGATTGAAATAATTTCTTTACACATAATGTTTGTGTTACTCTAAAACTCATTTTATATAATTTTATTTGATATAACGTTTATTTAAGCGAAAATCATTATGATACCGTTTGAAACATATAATTTAACGTTTAAACCATTTTCTTTGATGACTTTGGCTTATCCTTTGGACTTTGATTGTTTGCCTTCACGAATGCTATTGTTATTAGAAAAATTTAGTATCCAAGAGCGAGCGAAGCGAGCTCGGGACTTGGGACATCCCGACACGGACAGGTTAGGTTCGAAGGGGGTGGAATCCCCTTCGTGTTAGGTTACTTTAAACCTTGCACGCAGAAATAGGAGCCCCGCGAAGCGGGGCTTCGTCGGGCCATCATGACAGGTAGTAATCAGTTATTTGACCTAGGATGCAAGAGCGAGCGAAGCGAGCTCGGGACTTGGGGCACCCCGACACGGACAGGATAGGTTCGAAGGGGATGGCGGGGTCTGAAAGACCCCGCCGTCCCCTTCGTGTTAGGTTACTTTAAACCTTGTACGCAGAAATAGGAGCCCCGCGAAGCGGGGCTCCGTCGAGCATTCATGGTAGGTGGTACTATTACTAGGTACATCAGAGTTAGATTACATACCAGGAAGAAAAAAAAAATAGACCAAATAAGTTTTATGTCTTTTGAGTGGTATACAAAACGATTTTATATTCATTGATTGTAATGATTATAGAAATTAGTCTTTATAAAATTATGTCAATCGTTTATTATATTAAGAGATTGTTATATCAAATAAAATTATATATTCAGTTGTTATCTCTTGTAAATATTAGAGATTTTGTAGTTATATCATATATTACTTACCCATTTTTGTTAACACCTTATTTAAGCTTGTAGAATGAAAATAAATTAATAAGTATGAAAAATTATGTCACTTTAAGCCTCCTGCAGACACACGCGATTCGCGAATCGCGCGGGGCGACATGTCGCGGTATATTCGCAGTATTTTAGAGTGGAAATTAGCTTGGCTCGTTGTCGCAGCGCGATTAATCGCGTGTGTCTGCAGGAGGCTTTAGTCTTCATAGCCGGCAAGCGCAGCGTGTGACGTCCACCTGCAAGGTGAACAGACGATCTGATGAAAATCACAGGATAATAGCACTGGATGCAAGCCGCTTCCAGGTCCTATTGAAAATCTATAAGGAGGCCTATGTTCAGTAGTGGACGTCCTAAGGCTGATATTATGATGATGAGTCTTCATAGAGAAGAAATATATATAAGAGGTTCGTCTCGCATCGCGCGAAGCATGTGAGCTGTACCTACCTAGGCGCACAATAACAATGACCACAGTGCTTATCCATACAACAACCAATCCATTATATAATACAACGTAACTAAACCTAGTTGGTTCACCGTCAACCCATCCTCAACACCTTACCGATCGATGCGCAAACGCATGAGTAACATAACGATAACGAGACGTATTTCCCGAGGTTGCGCCATCGAGGCCGGGGTTGGCCAACCAGTCAACCTCGCGTCCTTAATATTGACTCGGTATACGTGATTCTGATCAACTGGTTCCGATTTGGTATCCTGTAAAGCTATTCTCTAGATTCAGCGCCGCGGCAGCGTTGGACACGCTGTTTTTCATAAAGTTGATAATCTATTAAAGTCAAATTTTCGATTTTCAATTTTATTATCTCTAGATTATAAAGTTGAAAATCTATAACAAGCTAGTATAGCTGACTGATGGCTGGGTTTTGGGGTTTACCAACTCGATTTTAAATCGTAAAGTACATTTCCGCTTCCTGTCTTAAGTAATAGTAGTAATTGGTACATTGGTATTATTACTATTAGTCAGTCGGTAGTAGAGTTGACTTTGGTTGCTCCCCAAGATCATAATAAGATCTCTGATCATGCTAATCAATCAATCAAAAGCATTTATTTCAAATAAGCCAGTTACAGGCACTTTTGAATTGTCAAAGACAAATGAAATATTATTAAAGACAAAATACACAATTATGGTGCTACAGTCCCAGTCACAAGACATCAAAACTGTGAAAGTACCGTAGATGCCCATTCCAAGAAGTAGATCTCTATGAAGAAGAACGGGCAAGAAACTCCATGGACACTCTTTTTAGATCGCCAAAATTATTACAAAACCTTTGTTACATCATTCATTTTGAGATGGTACATTATGTGAGAACGATGTAGCAAGTTAAAAGCGTCCATAGTAGAAAATTAAAACAAAGACAAATCAGAAACAAAATAATCAATAGATAATTAAAATAAACCGTGGCAACTAAGAGATGACCAGTCCCAACTGACAGCGCCCGTTCACGAACATGACACATGTATCAGCACCATTCAGCTCAACCATTTTGAAGGGAGCTAAATGATCCGACACACGCGCCACCATCAGCGAGACATTTGAGTGAGCATGACATACTCTCAACCGCCAGGGTTATTCAAGTCAATAAGAGACGTAGGTACTCAGTGAATGATAGCTCCGAGGTACATAGTACTCACACAATGCTGGCTATGAAACTATATATAATAAACATTGGACAGGTAGATAAAATATTTTAAATAAAATAGCAGGTATATCAAAACGGCATTTTGCCTTTGGAACCACTACAACCCCCACAAAAGTTCTAGTAATCACTAGGGGGCGTTTCCGCCCCCTTCCCTTTTTAGAACCTACATCCATATTGTGGCCGATAATGTTTTTTCTCGTGTAATAAGGAGTCATTACTCCTTATTACACAAGAAAAAACATTACATGACATATGGCCAATTAATCTGGCACCAATCCAGACTCCGTAAATAGTACCTACTTTTAAAAAAACAGAACATCAAACAGATTATCATTAGTTACCGTCGCTCGATGACTTATTATTTTCACTGACTTCTAATGTATTCTAGTCACAACTTATCAGAAGATCCACAATTGCTTTCATCTTTGAAAGATCTGCCAATGCAGGTGTGTCACTGCAAGTGCCAAAAGAGAATATTTATGGCAGTGTGCTCAATTGGCATCAGTTATTTGCAATATAATGGAGCCACAGAGCCCCACATAATCTAAAGTTTACAATTAATAGTACATTGTTATCCAAGGCGTGAAAGTTACTTATTTACGTCCCGAGACGGGGTTTGGCGCCCGTAACGTAGTGAGGGCGCTAATAGTTCGAGGGACTAAATAAGTAATTTACCCGAGGTAAACACTAGCTGTGCTTTTCATACGAATACGAGGAAAGTAAAATTAACAACATAAATTAATAGCTAAAGAAAAAATGAGTGTAGATCGGATTGTCACTTTGCCGTATGTTTTGTTTTTTTTTTTAATTTGCGCTGTGGTCGTTTTCATGTTCATTATTTTAAAAAATGGCAAAGATTTTTCGATATCTGTGATATTTTAGAGAAATAGTTGAAACTAAATTATTTTAAAGTCATTATTTATATTCTTAATACTATTTTAATTTTAAATCGCTCTGTAATTTAGTGGCTGTATAAAAAGTTTGAACATGATTCAATAGAAATGTCAAAATAGAACTACCTAGTTTTTTTTTCTTAAATTTGCAGCTACTGCCGGCTATCTAGGACGAATTTTAGGTCAGCTTATTATATCTAGACCTGTTTTAGAACTAGCTTTCTGATACTTGTCTGCGGCACTTTACGTGGAATATCCGATTACCTGATAATGTAAAATAGATGCAGTTGACAATTAATTAGATACTTCGATAATTTAGATCTGCGTGTTTTCATTCATAAGTGTATTCTATCATTAGCTTATTTTGATTAATAAAATGTGAAAATGATTTGTTTTTCTTTTTGGGGTTGGAAAAAGTCAAATGCCTCCCAACCCAACCGAGGGTGGAGCAAAAGAGACTATTAGAATCGTATTGACCAAAACCCACCCAGGCACAGGGTCCATGAGAATGAGATGGGACCTAAATGATAGAGGAACCAAAGTTCATGACATCAAGTTGCAATGGGCAGGCCAAATAGCACACAGAACTGATGGCTGATGGGGCCGTTAGGTTAGGCAAAGATACGTTCCAATTTCACAAGATATTACTGGGTTTTACAAAATAGAGAAACAATTGCTGCCAATAGAAGGCAATGATTACCAGTAAACGCCCCCGTATGTACCGCAATACCCCAATATGGTATTTAAAGATGTAATTCAGATAGACAAATAAGTTCCTAATTACAAAGTTTTTACATCACTGTTATCGGTAAAGGAAAATATCGTGAGAAAACTTGAACTTATACAAAAAACTTGTGTCACGGTTTGTGTAGTAGCAATCCTCCAAAACCGCTCTACCGATTTTAATAAAAATAGTAATACTTATTTAGTTGGTTATGAGAACAGAACAGCTAGTATTAAGTCTAAAGCCTCCTGCAGACACACGCGATTAATCGCGCGGGGCGACATGTCGCGGTCCATCCGCAGTATTTTTAGAGTGGAAATTAGCTTGGCTCGTTGTCGCAGCGCGATTAATCGCGTGTGTCTGCAGGAGGCTATGATGTCAGACACCTGTGGGGTTCCTAGAAGCGGCATAATTAACTTATCAGAATAACCAAAACCTCATTAGAAAAGAAAGAATCAGTAGCACTTAGACTTAAAGCTGTCAGAAATCGTTCTCTGTTTATAGCCGGACCAAGGACACGTTCGTCCTTAACCTATAAAATATAAGATTCCAAGGATACCGGGCTTTTCCCGTGTCTTATTGTTTAAGGATAGCTTTTACTCTTTGTCCTTTGCCATCAGGGACCGAGTTTGCATATTTTGTTGCAATATAAACTGTAAGCGTGATCAGGGCACCTCCAACTGTGCCGGATGCTCTTAACAAATTGATGAAGATGCACATTTATAATTATAATACTACGACCTAGGTAATAAACAAGGTAAAAAAAAAAGTTTAAAATAACTTTTCTTTCGGAAGTCGGTGGCAATAGTCAATGACACAACAAAACAAAGCCACCGACTTCCGAAAGAAAAGTTATTTTAAACTTTTTTGTATTTGTTTTGAAGTCGGTACTTTTTTTAAAAAAAGTTTTTATTTTACCCTTTTTAGTTTATTTATTACATATTCAACCCAAATTCTTGTAAAATACAAAATTTTCTTACATAATGCACTAATCTTGTAATCCGTCACAACATAAAAAAATCCATATCTCTAAAACTACTGAACCGATTTTGATGAAACTTGCAGTGTACCCTAAGTTGAACAATACCTAGTACAACAAAAAAAGAATTACTTAAATCGAACTTATAGTTCCGGAGATATGCGTGCACAAACATAAAAACATACATACATACATACATACATACATACATACACTTATGAAATTTGGCACATTTGTTCAGACGCTGATATAGACTAACATATATGAAAACTGGGCAGTTCTGATAATATTACATACATACGGGTCGAATTGATAACCTCCTTTTTTTTGAAGTCGGTAATTATCCGATTAAATAAATATAAAACTTTATTTTTACTTTTTGTAGCGAATTTTCAAATTTTTTTTTAACTGAATCTGAAACTTTCAAATACTGGAGGGGTCAAGTTTAGTCAATTTTAAGTTCTACCACTCTATCCTTGGATTGAGAGCGTTAATTAATAACACGGACTTACTTTACAAAAAAATGGCTCAACAGAGTTGTATTCTTAACATACCATTAAAGATAAAAACCGTTCAACAATCCAATGCATCTTTCAACTCCTTTCAGACCATCTGTCCTCCCATCTTATTTACATTAAGAACGATCATAAGAGTGTACTTAACCCAGTTGCTGTCACAAATGCCGCGAACTAGTGTCATACTGTTTGTTTACCCAAATCTATTCTTAATGACTGAATGAATGGCTTGTAATGACACCGGCTAACTTTGACTGCATGGAAACTGGTCGGACGAGTTTCCAAACTGAAGAGTTTGTTTGTTTGAACGCTCTAATCTCAGGAACTATTGGTTCGATTTGATAAATTCTTCTTGAGTTGGATAGTCCATTTATTGAGGAAGGCTATATAACATCACGCTATGATCTATATGAGCCGAGCAGAGGGAGTGAAACCGCGGACAACAGTTAGTTTCAGATATTTGATAATACGAGTAGGTCACCTTTCATGCAGTAAGCCCACTGGATTTTGGACTGAAGAGATCAGATATTAGACAATAGTGATCAGATCAATCAATCAATCTTCCCTTTTTTTTGGGTGGCAAAATCATCAAACGAGTCCTACCGCCCTGGGCGGGGCGGAAGGGACTGTCAGACTCTTACTGACTAAAATCCACCCGTGTTCCTTCGGATGCCCTTTACTTTCCGGGGCCACGGTATACTGGATTAAGAAAAATTCCGCGACCCCGGCAGGCATTTGTCCCCATAAGGGGCCCCGTCGGTGACGCGTGAAACACGACGCGCCACCGACCCGGGCTTGGTCCTTGGTCGGACGGCGAGCTTACCCATTACTCACCGTCCGCAAGCCCGCTCCGCCGCTGTGCCCTCTGCTATTCAGAGGGACACGCGTTGGAGCGTCCACCCGACAGGCTATTCGCATACGGGCAAAGAGACCCCTTAGGCACACAGTGCCTAAGGAAGAGTTTTTGCCCGCATCCCAGGGTGCACCGGCCCGAAAAACTGGTCTTCCCCCCCGGACGTATCCGAGAGGGAACTCCAGTCCACGGGCGCACGTGGAGGTTTCCTGTCTTAGTACCCCATCAATCTTCCCTAGAGAATATAATGTTTTGATAATGTGATGATTTGAGATTATGGTTTTTCGGGATTAATGATTATTATGGAGGAGCGCCGTGTCCGCATAAAGCCGGACACAGTCAGGCTCTTTGGTTGCTTGTCCGGAACTCCGGACTGATTGACTGATCGTCAGACTTGCGAATCACTGAGTACACGGAAGGACTGACAAAGTTCTACAAATGACAGCCGAGACTAAAGCTTTGCTTTCGGAAGCACGGAGTTCCTTTCAAGCGTGGCTTTGGTAACCTTGAAGTTCAATCCATTTAGTCACCTATCATGCCTAAACGCCTCCATTTCATCACCATGTGAAAACAAAAGCCGTCCTCAAGTCACGTTACATAACTGCCTCAGTTTGTATAAACTTTCTACTGAGTCACAATGATCATAATGCGAAGTAATCGCACATCACTGTCGGCGCCATTTTGGATGCTAATTCCGCTGGTTTTACGCGCCAAATTATGATAATCTGAACCTAAATAGATAAATGCTTTGAAACCCGAACGAGTAGCGTTGTTTGTTGATGTGACTGTTGGGACATAATGTACAAAAACATCTTTTGGGAACTAAGAAAAAAAACTAAAGTAAAGGACAGAAGCTTCATAAATTGATTTCATCAACAGTTACGGAGTTTTTCACTTTTTTTTTTTTTTTGCGTGGTAAAATCATCAAATGAGTCCTCCCGCCCAGGGTGGGGTGGGAGGGACTGTCAGACTTGTACTGACTAAAATCCACGGTGTTCCTTCAATAGCCCTTTATGTACCAGGGTCACGGTTACCGAGTGAGACAATCCCGCGACCCCGGCAGGCTCCGGCCCTCTTAGGGGGCCCCGTCAGTTTGCTGACAGCTCTTTGAGGCGCGCGTGGAACACAACGCGCCGTCGACCCGGGCATGGTCCATGATCGGACGGCGAGTCACCCATTACTCGCCGCCCGCATGCCCGCGCCTACGGTGGCCGGAGATCGTCTTGCGACGTCCGTTGCCGTGGGCGTCTCCCGCGGCGGCTGGGTCGTGAGGTGGACGCTGTCCTCTCCCTCACGCGTTCCGCCTCCTCCTTTGCTAGCATTACTGCTTCGCAGAAGGAGGCGACCGCTTCCCATTTCGTCTCGCCCCGCAGCATGGCCTCGACCAATGCTGGGCGCGAGAGGTCGCCGCCTATCGCCTCCGTGAGAACACGGCGGTGCTCTGCCCAAGCGGGGCAGTCCTGCACCGTATGCTCCACCGTGTCCTCCGGGCGATCCTCGCAGTGGTGACACCCAGGCGTTTCTTCCTTGCCTATACGACACAGGAACCTCCCGAAACATCCGTGTCTGGTGAGGACCTGCGTCAGGCGGAAGGTGAGGACGCCGTGACGCCTCTCCAGCCACTCCTCAAAGAGGGGTCTTACCGCCGCGACTGCGGCGTGCCCGGGAGTTTTTCACTTCAAGATATATATTTTTTTTTGCTTTATTTATCTCTTTAACATTTTTATAACACTTCTAAATATTTATTTTAAATTAGCTCATTTATTTTTGTATGCGATGTACTTACGAGTACCAATTGAGGCATAGATTTAAATTATAGCCACATTTCTAGCAGAAAATGAAAGTAAGTTTCAAATATTTGGTATAATGAGGCAGGTGTTGGCTCAATATGTAATAACATTAAATCTTAGAAAATAAGAGCATTCATCTGTCACCATGCCAAGTTAATTTTATTCAACATAGCAATGTAATTCAAAATATCTCCCTTTGAATTTCCAAACACGGGCGTTACATTACCAATATGGCTGCCCTAGTCTAATTACGGCACCATTTTGATATTCAACAGAGAAATTGTAAGTTCTCCCGGGAAACTAGGTCGCAAATACTTGACTACTAACAGGATAAGTTATAGGCTATCGATACATTGTAATTAATAGCTTATAACCTACCTACCCAATATTTCTTCAAGCCATTCCACACGTCCTGAGGGAAAGTTTGGTTTAAGAAGACATAAATCAAAATCTTATACAATTAAGAAACCAGTAGAATACCAAATAGGTAAGTACCTACCTACTTGTACTTATTCCTTTAATATTCCATATTTTTTGTTATATCTGAGTATACCTACCATTGCCCCCACAGTTCATAAGAGCTTTGAGAAGTTCAGTTGTGATTCCTGCTATGACTCCTGTGATGTTGACAGTAACACTTTTAATTTTCGCACTGCTGGGACACGAGCCTCCACTCTATGAGAGGGAGTTAGCTGTAACCACCACGCAGGCCCAGTGCGGATTGGTAAATGTCCCATGTCTTCGAATTTTTGACATGTTCGGTTCCCTCACGATGTTTTCCTTTAACGTTTTAGTAAATAAATATAAAATGGCACTAAAAAGCAATATTGTTAAGTATCGGACGTATGTCAAAATAAGTTTATAGAGTGATCAAATCACCATTAGTCACAACAAAAACACATTTTGCTACCTGTATCACTTATAACAACTTAGCGATCTAGCTGTTTCTTTGATCTGAGTTAGCGATATAATGTATAAAATTCAAAAGATTGCACCAACCAATCTTTTAAACCAAACGTTGCGTGACTTCCGTCAAAAACGATAATCACGAGTGCACTCCCGCGAAATTCTTTCACGAGACTCTCATCACGACAACTCACTAATACCTTAGCAAATAAAAACAAAAACTTGGATAAAACCGTTCCAAGAAAGCAATTTGTTTCACTCTTGTTTTTCGAAAGCATTTTAATCATCAAAGAAACTAATGCTAGATGTGATGCTTCTGATCTTACCTCTTTGGGAAATTAAGTTTCTCACAGTCTGTCTATGGATTAGGATTGCAAACTGGTTTTTCGGATTAAAGATTTCGAAAATGGAAGGACGATTTCTGATGTTTTGGGTGATCGTCGCTCTCACGATTTCTCCTAATATTTCGTGTGTTCGATTTAGGTTTGGGCTTTGGGCTGTCACAATATAAAATCGACGGGTCCCTACGTACAAACGGACATGTCAAAAACGGAGGTTTACAGGAAAGCGTTTTTAATATTCAAATCGCTCTAGAAATCATTCTATGCGTAGGAGGAGTTAGAAGTAGGCGGCGGGAATCCGTGTATCGTATTAGTAACAGTACCACTACAAGCTGGCCTTTTATTCTATTGTAACTTCATACAATACTAGACCAGCTTAAATACTGTGTCTTAATCCGGTCGACTTTACTGCAAACCAAGTACTTCTCGACCTTATTACTAACTTAATCCCCTTTTCTTGTTGCAGGTACCTTAATACTGACCACACCAGCAGAATGCCAGTTCGCAGACCACCACAGGGGTAGGTACGCATCAATGCACAATATCACCTTCGCCCCTCCACCTTCCCAATAAAATGTTAAGCCTATCTTCCTTTTCCAGTAAGCTACATGCAGACACCGGGTGACTGGAACCCTCACGCGCAGCAGAGAAATCCGCCATGGCATCAGTTCTCTTCACCAAGGAAAAGATCTTCAGAAGTCGTACAAAGCCCTTACTACGGAAACAATCAGTATGAGCAACCCCAATTTGGTCAAAACAACCAGTTTCAACAATCCCAATTTGGCCATAACAGCCAGTTTGGGCAACCACAATTCGGCCATAACAACCATTATGATCAACCTCAATTTGCATCTAGCAACCAGTATAGTAATCAATTGAACCAAGCTCAAAACTTTCAAGGGCCTCAGTATTTCGACAGCAGATCTTCAGTTGGTTTTATCCAAGCAGACCCCAGAAATCCCAACGACCCCAGACTTCTGTCAGACTCAGCATTTACTAGAATATCTGAAACTTTAGGTGCCATAAACACTGTAGGCCACTATTTAGTCGACATGGTCAATGATTCTCATGAAAGGAACGAAACAGACCCAACCATACAACAACTACCTCAAGCATTATACACTATAAGTAAAAACGTATTAGGCAGAAATGTAACTGATAAAATAGCTCCTATAGTGAAAAAGGCGTTACCAAAAGTGTTACCAGATGCTCCTATTACTAAAATAGCGACAGCAGACCGAGTTGACGAAGATGACGCCAAGTATTGTACTACTCCTGAAGGGGAAGAGGGAATCTGTGAGGACCTGAGCAACTGTCCCCAACTGCTACTAAACTTGGTGAATCTCAGGGAATCTTTGTGTTTCAAAGACCTCTTTGTGCCTGGGGTGTGTTGTCCTAAAGATGCAATTGTGCCGGAATCAGAAAGACCGATTGTTGCATCAACTAGTAAGCCAACGTACTTGGTACCAGTGACGACACAGAAGCCTAAACCCCCGACGACGAAGAAGCCATCAGCTGTACTGGTGTTGACAACTAAGAAGCCAAAACCGGTGACGACCACAAAGCGACCGCCGACCACAACTAGGAAGCCAGCGACCACGAGCAGACGTCCTCCAGCCACGACCACTGCGACCACACCAAGAACCACTTCATACTACACAGTCACGCCTCCTGTTATCACTAATTTCTCCAATATTGTTGATATCGAGGGTAAGATAATATTATTTTAGAACTTAACCGTTATAAAAGCACCCAAGTGGTCTGCGAACTTGAAAGGTAAGGGCTCACATTTTCCATTATGCCACACAATATTGCAATTAGACATCGTTGATATATCGACCCACATTAGTCCTTCAATGCTTTTCTCGGGAAAATCTAACTTTAATATCATAAATGTGAAAGTCTAGATATTTATATGGATGAATGTTTGTTACTCAATCACGTAAAAACTGCTGTACGGATCTTGATGAGGATCAGCTACAGCGACAACCGTATCGTCAAAAACATAATACTTTTACCAAATCATTATGAAAGACCACGAATAACATAAGATTTTAAACTGATTCCAGATTGTGGACAGCGAGAAGATGAAGGCGGTCGTATCGTGGGTGGAACAGAGTCGAAACCAGGTGCCTGGCCGTGGATGGCGGCGATCTACCTGCACGGCAGCAAGCGCAGGGAGTTCTGGTGTGGAGGCACGTTAGTTGGGAAGAGGCATGTCCTCACCGCTGCTCATTGTACCAGAGACTCCAAGCAGAGACCGTAAGTCACTTGCATTTCATTACAAAGCTGGAGATTCATTAGCGAAACGCTCAGTAAGTCACATAGTGTCATAAAAAATCAAATCACAACTATAACTTTTTGTCCTTTGAATGGAAATAGAAGTAGCGAAATGTTTGGCAAACAGATGTAGATACGCGTGCAACGTGCATATCATTTCGACCCAGTAACACGAAAAGAAGACTTCCAATTGACGAAAGTTGTCAATTTGCATAACAAGTAATTTCCCTTACGGTACTAGGAGTAGAATGCTTAGAATATCTTACTCTATACCGAACGACATTTTGGCTTTCTACATGTTTGTCTTTTGATAACTAGCAGATTTTTAAACCAGAAACTTTTCTTTTATTATTGAATTCAAAATAACACTCATGGAAGGTCCAGGCAATTTGCAGCAGTAGACCATGACTCCAATTAATTAACTGGTCGTTAAATCCTCAGGTTCCCAGCCCGCCAGTTCAGCGTGCGTCTAGGAGACGTAGACTTGGCGCGTGATGATGAGCCGTCCCGACCGGTCACACTGCGCGTTACGGCAGTCCGTGCGCATGATCAGTTCTCCAGAGTTGGCTTCTATAACGACATAGCGATACTCGTGCTGTCAGGTAAGACTTCACTGTTTTCGGCGATTTGCCAGGATTATTTTGACCCCTGGGAAGAAAAAGTCTTGCGCCGATCCCAAGTAAAATCGGATAAGGGTAAGAAGATGATGTTGATCCCATGGTAAATATACCCCTTAAACTCAAAGATTGGTAGAGAAATGCCGTCATGGCAGACCGAGGCGAAGATAGCGGGAGCCCTTAGACTGTTAACTCATTTACAAAAGCAATAATAACATCGAAGAAAGGGAATGGAAGAGAGGCCTTTGCACAAGAGTCAGAGACAGATCAGACTAACAAGAAGTAAATAAACGTCATCAATTATGTTAAATCAGATTGTTCGCTAAAACACACCAAAACCTCCGAAGAAATCAAGACAATGCATATTTCACTAACAAACATTTGCAACTGTTACAGAAAACGTCCAGAAATCGAAATACGTGATCCCAATCTGCTTGCCACACGGCGAGCTGACGAGGCAAACCTTCGACGGTGCCGTGGCCACTGTCGTGGGGTGGGGAACCACGCGGTATGGAGGAGGAGAGAGCTCCAAGCAGCTGGAGGCCAAGCTCCCAGTGTGGCGGAACGAGGAGTGTGACCGGGCGTACTTCCAGCCTATCACTGACACTTTCTTGTGTGCAGGGTACGCGAGGGGTGGTGTGGACGCTTGTCAGGTATGGATCCTTTTTAACTGCTTTGTGTAACACTGTTTCTTTTAATCTTGTCGATGGCAGTAATGGGCTTGGCACTTATGGAAGCGTCCAGCATTTCTTATACTGAACAATTGACAGTGCACATGGCACAAAAACTGCTATCTTAAGTAGGGGTGCGCACTGTGTAGCGATGCTTGTAGGCTTCCGGGTTTAAAACTCCGAACAAGAACATATTAGCTTGGCTTTGCGTCAAATAATCCTGTGCTTCACCGTCGACCATATCTTCGCTTACCATCAGACGAGATAGTGGTCAAACCAGAACCTATCATTAAATAAAAATAAAAAAAAAAACTGATCGGTCTGTGCTAGGCAATGAGCTTATTTGCCTTCATGCAGTTAGGAAAAAAACAGGTAGATTAGATTACTATGAAATTAATAATAATAATAGCCTTTTATTGCCGAATTTCGTTTACATTTTTTTTTTTAATTATGTCACGAAGTTCGGTGTGCCTCTTGGCATAGGCCTCCTCCAACCCTTTCCATTGCGCTCTGTCCAGTGCCAGTCTAGTCCACAGGTTACTATGAAATTAGGCCCAGACAAAATCAAACTGTGACTGTGGACGTAGGATGGAATTTTAAATTTTTTATTTTGAAAATGTTGCGTTCCAGGGTGACTCCGGCGGACCTCTCATGCTGCAAGTGGGCGGTCGCTGGACGCAGATCGGCGTAGTTTCGTTCGGAAACAAGTGCGGGGAGCCAGGCTACCCTGGCGTTTATACCAGGGTGACGCATTACTCCAATTGGCTTCTGCAAAATACTGTGTGAAAATAGATTTAATTTTAGTGTCTAGTAGTCAGTCAAAGTGTTTGTTTGTAAGTTTATCTAAATTATGTTCTATTATATATAGAGACATTAGTTGATTGGAGATAATATGTGGGACATAACTTTAAAATGAATATTCTTAGATGAATTTTATTGTACTTAGTTGGCTTTTTTGGTATGTGTATAAAGAAAAATGGTGCTGCTTTCATTTGTTGAGTGAGGCACATTTTTCTTTTTTAACTGAGTCCAAAAAGAAGGAGGTTCTCGATTCTTGATTTGTTTTTTTTTTTCTAGCTTATAGTATTACTTACTTGTAGGTATCAAACGTAATAGTGAAAATTAATGTTTCAGGTGCTTCTTTACCAACTGTCATAATGTTACCAAATGAACTCATAATAATACCTACTTATGTTTAAGTTGAATATAAGTTAAAATAATATTTAAATACAAACAATAATTTATTTAAATTCACTGGAAATTTATTGCACTTAACGTACTTTTTATGTAAAACTCGTTCTCTAATTAAAACTATGGAGTAAAAGTTGTTATTAATTTTAAAATATATTGTGATAATTTTATAACTGACTGTTAGTTTTAAGATACCTAAATGAAAATAAAAATATTTTTTATACCTAGCACCTATTTATTTTTTTTTCAAATACTTACCTTACAAAATGGTAAAGTTCTACGTGTATGGCCATTCATAATTATGTGGCATAGGTACGCGACTGCTGAGCCTGGGGTCCTGGGTTCGATTCCCGGGTCGGGCAAAAAAGTACCTACCTACTATTGGGTTCTTCTAAAAAAAAAAATCTCAGTAGCTGCCCGGAGTCGGGAAGTTGGCGGTATAATACCCCCGTGCCTCGGAAATAATTTTGTTCCTGCATTTTCATGATTTTCTCAGGGCAAGCCGCGCCAAGCTAAGATGGTATGTCGATGAGTAACCATCTATCACGTTAAGCCGTTGGTCCTGCACCTGATCTCTCTCCGGTCGTGTTGCATTGCCGTCCCATCGAAATATGAGAGTAAAGGAACAGTGAGACCAGTGAGTGCACCTGTGCCTGACAGTTTTAGGTAGGTTGATGTACTGGCGTCTGTACGTACGTGTGCTCAAAAGCTAAAATCACACATATTTGTCCTCAACTGAATCGTAATTGCGAATCGAGAAATGAAAACATTTTCAGAGATCTGAAAATCGAAAGCTACAATCAAGAATTCGCATTGAACTACTAAGTGATTTCCGAACGCGATAGTTAAACGTCATTCTCGAAAAAATACTCATACTTTAAGCATGGAAACTAAGTCGATCCTCTTCACTCGCTATAAACTAGAAAGAGACAAACTTCCAATGACGTTGACATTAATGACGTTATGACGTTCATCTTTCGGCTGAATAAAATTGACGTTACGCTGTGACTAATCTCGTTTTTATTTGATTAAAAATAAATAAACATGTTGTAATTTCTCTAAAACAGCCTATACATCATTTAAGAATAAATATTAAACCTACTTTGGAGTCTTGATGACGTGATTTTGTTTGTTTTGATATCAAAATCTGTTCAAAATGAAGTATCCGACGTCGCCAACTCCTGGGACGATTAACTATCCCAGAAGTACGTCTCCTTTGCCAGCGCCTGCTAATTACCAGCCTACGACGGCCAGTGCGGCTGTGAAGCGCTACAAGTACATCAGAAGACTGTTCCAATTCAATCAGATGGACTTTGAATTCGCTGCATGGCAAATGGTGTATCTGTTTGTGTCGCCACAGAGAGTGTTTAGAAATTTCAATTATAGAAAACGTAAGTATTGTGAGAATGGCCAGTGTTTTTTGGTTGAACCAATTAACTATAGATAAGATGCTTTAAGAGAATAGGAACAGAAATTATTCGTGAGTTCTATAGCATTATGTATTGAAAAGTATAACTTGTTTGGGTAGGAACTTTTGCTCTGGAAATTAGAAACCAAGTCCTAAGACAGACCTACTGGCTGGTGAGGGACTCACTAAACAAACACTGAAGTATCTGTAAACTTTTTTTTTTTTGCGTGGTAAAATCATCAAATGAGTCCTCCCACCCCGGGCAGGGCGGGAGGGACTGTCAGACTTGTACTGACTAAAATCCACGGTGTCCTTCAATAGCCCTTTATGTTCCGGGGTCACGGTAATGAGATAAGTCCCGCGACCCCGGCAGGAAGTATCTGTAAACTTGGAAATATTTTAGTAGACAGTCTACTACTAAGGTTTTCTTTACTTTTTCCTACCTTTTACAATGTATGGGGCATGCCAATAGATTTTTTTCAATTTTAGCAGGGTTAGTCCATTATACAATTTGTTCATATTAATGACTACAATGATCCTGAACAGGTTTCTGGTGAGGAAAAGCTTATGTTCTTCAGTATAGAATTAAGCATTTGTCTATTTGTAATTTCAGATACAAAGTCACAGTTTGCCAGAGATGACCCTGCATTCTTAGTTCTTCTTAGTGTATGGCTATTTTGTAAGTATCTTCTTTTCTTTACAGTTTACTGTATGTTACCTATTCCCCAGATACTGGGTTGTCGGGCACGCCGCAATCGCGGCGGTAAGACCCCTCTTTGAGGAGTGGCTGGAAAGGCGTCACGGCGTCCTGACCTATCGGATGACGCAGGTCCTCACCGGACACGGATGTTTCGGGAGGTACCTGTGTCGGATGGGGAAGGAAGAATTGCGAAGATCGCCCGGAGGACACAGTAGAGCATACGGTGCAAGACTGCCCCGCTTGGGCAGAGCACCGCCGTGTCCTCACGGCAGCGATAGGCGGAGACCTCTCGCGCCCGGCATTGGTCGAGGCCATGCTGCGGGGCGAGACGGAGTGGGAAGCGGTCGCCTCCTTCTGCGAAGCAGTAATGCTCGTTAAGGAGGAGGCGGGCCGTGAGAGAGAGAGGACAGCGTCCTCCCTCCGCCCCACCCGCAATGGTAGACGCCCACGGCGTCGGACGTCGCAAGACGATCTCCGGCCACCGTAGGCGCGGGCATGCGGGCGGCGAGTAAAGGGCAACTCGCCGCCCGACCATGGACCATGCCCGGGTCGACGGCGCGTTGTGTTCCACGCGCGCCTCAAAGAGCGTCAGCACGATGACGGGGCCCCGCCCAAGAGGGCCAAAGCCTGCCGGGGTCGCGGGACTTATCTCATTACCGTGACCCCGGAACATAAAAGGCTATTGAAGGACACCGTGGATTTTAGTCAGTACAAGTCTGACAGTCCCTCCCGCCCTGCCCGGGGTGGGAGGACTCATTTGATGATTTTACCACGCTAAAAAAAAAAAAAAAAAAAAAGATACTGGGTTGTGGGTGACATATAGTCCAGCTGCTTCATAATTTCCATGATGTTCAACTGTATCCGTTTGAATGCGAGCTAGGCAAATGATGACATCTTTACAAATATTGCAAGTTACAATCAAAATATTGATCTAGGTATCTATTGATATGTAAATAAAAATAAATAGAAAAATGTGAAACGGAAATGGCTGGCTGTGAAAATTTAACTTTTTCATTTATATATTTTTCTTCATTGAAAAATTGCACCTGTGCAAAGCTGGGGCAGTTGCATCGCTTAACATGTTGCTAAGAAAAAAAATTTGGGACCGGTGGACCAATTCAGCATTTTTGTTTAAATGAAAGAAAGAAAATTTTAAAATATATCTATCTGAAGCCAAGGCAGGGCGCTAGAGTATGAAATGGGTAATTTGTATTTTTCTGTTATGTTTCTATAATTTATGTCAGTACAAGGTTGATATATATTATGAATGTTTTTACGTTTTTTTTTCACTTCTCCTTGACTTCATTGGTAAATTGCACCAATCCAAAGCTGGGGGAGGTTGCTAACTGCATATTAAAACAATGAACAATATACTGATTTATTTACTGTCTGTGAACAAAACTGCAATGCTAGATAATATTTGTAAATGTAACTGCAAAATGCTGCTACTACAGTAAAACCATAGATTACATAATAGTGGTAAAACTATGCAGTCTAATCTTATCAACCATCTGGCGAGTTTTATCAACTTCATCAATAGTAGTCCATATTTGGTTTTACTGTCAACCTGAATAGGGCAAACTAAATGAAGTTCAAGCAGATATTTTACTGCTTTTCTAGGTGGTAAAATCATCAAATGAGTCCTCCCGCCCTGGGTGGAGCGGAAGAGACTGTCACACGTGATCCTTCAATTGCCCTTTACGTTCCAGTGGCACAGTTACCTGTTTAGACAGACCCTGGGGGCGTATGGCATTCTGTGAGGGCCCCGACAGATTGCTGACAGTTCTTCAAGTCGCGCGCGGAAAAGACGCGCGGTCGACTTTGACCATGGTCCTTGGTCGAACGGCGAGCTACCCATTTCTCGCCACCCGCACTTCATACAATTGCACTACATTATAAACTATCTAATGTTTCCAGTATCGTCAATATGTCTGGGGCTAGCGCTGAGCCTGTCTGCGGCGAAGGTGGCGCTATTTGTGCTGTTTGTCGTGTTTGTGGACTTCATCGGTATGGGTGTGCTCGTGTCCACTATACTATGGTGAGTAAGAACTCTAGATAATAACATAACATCGCGCTTAGGCTTGAATTCCTGATACGCATAGTAGGTACCTTATGCCAATTGTTGCCAACTAGATTTCTGTCAAAAATTTACACGCGCTGCGATCCATTTGTTAGTAACAGGAAATCCAGCCTTATACGGCACGTAGTAGACGCAGAGGCAGTGGTATGTAGTGATAATACGGAATAGCACACACTATTCAATAGATATAATTATTTTAAGGGTGGAGTTATGAATCAGGATGCTAAATCTAGATTAAAAGCGACCCGGAACTATCTGTTAGAATTGCTTAAGGATAAATAATACCGTACCGTCAAATACATAAAAAAAACTTTGCGCATCTAAAAATTTCTCCTGTATCGTGGGTGCGTGAGAAAGTCACATACACAAACACCCAGACCTGAAACAAGTTCTACTTGTAGAGTAGGTCATACAAATATTTGTTCCGTGCGGGAATCGAACCCGAGATACGCTGCGCAGCAGTACAATCGCTCAGCCACTGCGCTATCCGTGCCGTCAATATGTATGGTTGCTAACGTGCTCGTATGTTTCCCTCAGGCACGTGTGCAACAAATACTTGCGGCGCGACCAGGATGGGCCCGACGTGGAGTGGGGCTACGCCTTCGACGTGCACATCAACGCCTTCTTCCCGCCGCTCTCTCTGCTGCACTTCTTCCAGATCGTGTTCTTTGAGAGTGAGTACTGTATTATTGGTAATAAGGGCAATCTTTGCGGCGAAATATGGAGGAGCTACCGAGGTTTAACCCTGCCTTATCATTCGGGATTTACAGGCGCGAAATTATGTAATGTTATACCAGTACATGACAGCTTATGACATGCTACTGGACCATGAGACACTATAATAACTACCTACATTATGATCACTACTCAATTCAGGACGCCACTTGTGCAAAAACAGATGTTCTCCAGCTTCTCTTGCAATTCCTAATGAAAATCTTAAGCTGCTTATACGCCAGGTGAGACAATCAGGAGCAAAGTAAAAGTGGAGCTAGAATTTGCTTAGCGAGGTTACTCGTTCGAAACTCCTAAGTACGTCTGCAGCAAAGGAATTCAGGCTCTGCTTGTGCCCGGTTCCCTTTACGCGCTTTGGTCCAACTCACCTTATTCTTGGTTGATCCAATTTGTTCCAATTCACGGTTTATTCCAGAAATCCCCACTGACAAGGCCCTACCAGTAGGGGTTGTTACTTTTTCCAGAAATCACCACTAGGTTGAATTTATTGAATAGTAGGCATTGTAGGCAATGATTTCAAAAGGAACGATACGCCCATCAGAATATTTTGGCTAAACCTTCTTCATAAAATCAAAAAGTAGCGCCATTTATGATCAATCATACGAACTACGTTGCTTAAATCGATAACTTAACCTGAGTTGCTTTGGCCCAGATCTGACAGCTGGGGACCAAATAACTGGTGCCATGTTGTTTGGTTGGGCCTGTCCTTACGATATTTAAGTCAATGATAATGGGGATTTCTGGAAAAAAAGTAACAGTCCCCTCCTAGTGTTCTTATAATTTCACACCTTAATCAGTTGTAATAAAGTATCCTTTTCATGTTTCAGACATTCTGTACCGTGAGGGTTTCTTCTCGTGCGTGATTGCCAACTCGTTCTGGCTGGCCTCCATCATCTACTACTTGTACATCACATTCTTGGGATATAGCAGTAAGTGTCACTTCTACTGAACAGGCACGGACAAAAATATGTAATACACTTGCGATTTTTTTCCATTCAAATGTCTGAAATTTATATCTCATTGTAATTGAACCTGTTGGCAGATATGACATCAGAATAGCCATAGGTTGGCAGAAATTCGCCAAACGTATACATATTTTTAATTTAGTTAAAACAACTGTTATCTACACTGTGTCACAAGCAAAAATATGTACACAACAAAATTAAAGTGCATTTCTTTTACAAAACTGAATAACGCTGTTGAATCTTCGCGAATAGACTTACACAGAACTGTTTACATAAGTACCAAGCTCGTCAATTCACTCCAATTTCGCTAAGTGTATACATATTTTTGCCCGTGACTGTCCAAAAATTAAATTTCAATTTAACTTTCAGATTATGGAAAAGTTCTTGACTCAGGTTAGTACAGACTATACAAATTAATTTAGAATACTTCACTGGTTTCATTTTTGTATGTTTTAATCGGCAAGAATATACCTACTCATGCCGCAGTACAATATTAGCAAGATTACAGCAGGTAGATTTAAAAAAGAAATGCGTTTGTAGCGTTTCATCTTCAATTTGGTACGAAAACGCGACAATGTCACAATAATATATCACTTGAGCACTCCGTTGCTCATCAAGATCTGACTAGCCTTTTTCAACTATTCAAAGGAGCGACTATCTATCTGACTACAACCACTCAGCCAGACACTGGGCACTATTACGATACCCCTTGGTAAAAAAGTTGCCAAATTTTATTATTTCTCAACTGTCAAAGGTTTATAAATGACAACAAAAAACTTTACGTGGTTTCAGACTCGGAGGAATCTAGCTGTGTTAGATCATCACCTACCCTCATAACCTCTGCAACAGTAACTTAACCTTGAAGACTGGGCTCCTCCATTATAGCAAATGATTTAAGGGAAAATAGTTTTGTCGTGTCTGACTTGCAATGACACTTAAATTTCTTTTGTCCCACAGATCTCCCGATGGTCCAAAACGCTCGGGTGTTCCTGCTTCCGCTACCGATCCTCGTGTTGACCTACTTGGTCACCATCATCATGGGCTTGAACCTCAGCGAGATGCTCATGTATTTCTACAAAATGAGGGTACTACACTGATCTAAGAAATACTTGTGTCACTTGTCAATGTGGGTAGTAGAACATTTTGTGAAGTTGAAGCGGTTGCGGTATTTCAATGCGTTTAGAAATCATTGTTCTAATGCGAAAGAGAAACAGAGTTAAAGAGGATGAAGAGTGCTATAATATATGAACGATTTCAGAGCTTTCAAAACAAATACAGGAGTGTGCACCCTCGCAACCATGTAAACACTTTCAGACAAGTGAAGAGAAAATTGGATCGAAATCGCCCTATTTCATTTTCAAGTGATGCAGTTTTGCTACGATGCAAAATATAGATAATATCATAATATTAAAAGGTGAGGAATGAAAAGCAATACAGTGAGTGTCAAATATAAAAGAAAGATAATGCAATATTGAACTTTGAGAAATTAATCTTAATGATTTCAATCACTAATCAATGGAATAGAAGACAATATTTTAACACCTTTGCTTTGATACTTTTGATAAGGTTAAGTTTATAATCTAAATGTGGACTTTAGTACATTGGCGGTCATAAATTGGTCATCACAATAAAAGGCAGGAATGCCCAATTATTCAATGTTGAATATTGTTGTCAGAGGAATCGATTTAATTTTCATGGACGACTGGTAGACAATAAATTTTAGCATAACTAATTTCGCTAAAAATCAATAATACAGCAAGCCCTCAAACGAAGCATAAGTCAATAATATTGTTATAGCATGTGTGAGCAATGTAACAGAATGTAACGATTAATACTATTAATTTTGGTATACTTATGTTATTGTAAATAGTAAAATAATTCATATTTTGTAAGAAATAAATTAAAATACGTTTATCTGATAGTTTTTCATTTATTGAATCTAAAGTTATACATAAGTCATGATATATATTTTTAGAATACTTTCTACATTCATTTTAAGAAATAAATCAAATCTAATCATCATCCAGTACTATAACTTCATCGGTAGTGATAGGTTTGGGCCTCTCTGTGAAAGGCAGTTGCTTCTTGGCGTCGGGCTTTTTCATCCCCTGCTTGGGTACCGAGGTCTTAGTGATAGTCAGCGAAGATGGCAGCTTGCTGATAGAAGCGTTGATCTCGTGGCTCTTCGATATCGGAAGATGCTTCTGTCGCTCCGCCAGCTTCTCCTGCAGCGTCTTCCCCGGACTGACCTGCTGGTGCGGCATCGGAGGCTTCGTGTGCAGGGCCGCGCCCACTGTGGACGCCGCAGACATATGCGCCTGCGCCGGCTGTGTGTGCGAGCTGTGCGACGAATGCGGCGCGCCGAACGACGACAGGTTGGCAGACATGGACGCAGGCAAGTTCTGCAGCACAGAGCCCATACTTGCTGTTAACGGACTCGAAGTTGACTTCTGAAGCGCGCTAACAGTAGATGTGGGCACAGACTTGCTCACTGCAGGCATTGAAGGCGCAGTGAACGACTTGGACGCTTTCATCTGAGTGTTCACCGGAGGCCGCACCGAACCGGGCTTGGGACCACGCTTCTGCTTCTTTGCAGGGGGCATGAACGACGATGAAAAGCTCTGGCCTAAGAACTGACGATAGAACTCCGCCTGGAACGAATTCTGCAGGGTATTCTGCAACGCAGACTGCAATGAGGGGCTATATGCTAGAGCGTTTATATTAGATAGGTAAGATAAGGAGAGAGCGGCCGCTGCTTGCTGCACAGGGTCATTCAACATCGGCATGAAGCTCTGGAACGCGGCGGCCATGTCATTCGCGGACATCTTTGGCAAACCTGACGTCGTTGCGGTCGATGTCGATGGCTGCGGAACTTTCTGGTCCGGTTTTGGCAGACTCTGCACTGTGGGAGTGATAGTCTTCACAGTTTCAGCGACAGCTTTAGCAGCTTGTTTCTTTTGAGCGTTCTGACTCTTATCCATACTAGCCATGGTCGCTTCATACTTCAGTTTTTGTATCAACTTCTGACAGTACTTCATGCTAATGTCGACTAGATTACTATTTTCAGCGATGGTTTCAGTGGCAGCTAATTTGTAACCCTCGATTAATAAGTTCGTGAATTGTTTCGAGTTGGGTTGTTTCTGAACTTTCTGGTACGCTCTGTAAATATCCAACATTAAACTGTTAAGCGCTTGGCGCTCCACCTCGTTGCTCTTGAGATCAGCTTGCTGGCTGAACTTGGTCAGTTGACCTCTCAGAGATTGAACGCAAAGCGAGAACGCTTGCTGAGAGAGTTCCTCTCTGTCGGAGTCACGCACGTACTTTCTGTCGGGCTCAGGCGTTCTCTGCAAGTGCAAGCTCAGCTCCAAAAGAGTCTTGTGATCATCTATCTCTTTCAATATCTCCATAAGGAGGAGAAGGGAGCGATTCATGTGGAAAATAAAATTTCCCGGCCGGTCTACTTCTGCTGAAGGTATTCTCCATATATTATTAAAAAAGTTGGAGGATTTCCTTTCA
Source organism: Agrotis exclamationis (assembly GCA_950005045.1). Lineage (NCBI taxonomy): Eukaryota > Metazoa > Arthropoda > Insecta > Lepidoptera > Noctuidae > Agrotis > Agrotis exclamationis. The sequence continues at coordinate 19,998,434 of OX465435.1, read as the reverse complement.
CTGAATAGACCTCCTAATTTTTGTCCAGATCTTGAATTGAAGTTAGATAGCATGAGATCTCTACATCTCTCAATATCTTTGCCCTTCTTGTAGTAAAAGTGATAGTGAGCGAGTCTGTATATAGCCTTGTAGTGTGGAGGGAAGCGACTCGCGCAGTCTTCCAGCGCGTCTAGGCAAGCTGATACGATCGTCATAATCTCTTCTTCTGTGAGAGGTTTGGAGTCGACGGACGACTTAGAAGAGTCGCTGTCGCTGCTGGAATCGCTGCTGCTGTCCGACGACGACTCACTGGAACTTGAATCAGACGACGACGAGGAAGACGTACTAGTTGAATTGTCGTCTTTTTTCTCACCATCCGTCTCTACTTTCTTCTCTTCCGAAAGCTTTTCTATTTCAGGTGTTTTTTCTTTGACAGGTAGTGCTGGCTCCACTTGTGGTGGAGGCGACGGTAGTGTTGGTTGCGGTGACTTCTCGTCGATAACAATTTCTTGTTTATTTTCATCTGCCGTCGCAACAGGCTTTGCGTCAGTAACTTCTGTGCTCTGTAATATCGGTTCTTTAGGCGTTCTTTCCGTGTCGTAGGAGGCGGACCTCCTGACCTTAGCTGCCGCGGCTTCCATTTTCAATCGCTTGGCTTCATGAGACTCCTCTTCGCCGGCGTCGCTGATGGACCGCTTGAGAATGTTAGCCGCGTGAACTGGCTCAGCGGGTTTTGGTTCTGTATTCGTTTCTATTTCAATAGCGTTATCTTTTTTAGGTTTTCTACTAAAAGGGCCTCTCTTCCACTCTTCAATACAAGTTGAAAAAACTTTTCCCACTGATGCAGGTATAGGCTTGTTTTCATGTTGTTCTATGTATTTTAAAATGGACGCATGAATTCGATAGTGTAACTCTAAAACCTCCATGCACAAATGAGTTGGTGTGTTGTAATTAATTTTAAGAGGATATGTCGCATCATTGTCACTTAAACTCTTCACGGCCTTCATGTAATAATCTAAGCATACAGATGGTGGTTTGTTGCGTTTCTCACCCACTTTGCCCAACATATAAAAAAACTGCCACGAATCATCATCTTTACTGCTATTTAGATCTACAAGCACAGTGATGAAACATTTCTGAGTGGTATCTAGCATATCTTGTTTCTGTTTTTCCAAGGATTCGAAATCTTCCATACTCAACGACTCGCTCGCCTGTTTCAGTACTCTCGAACAAAACGACTGAACCGTATACGCGAACATTCCATATTCCGTCCACATGTAACCAAGCGTGGGATCCAATTCCATGGTTTTTTTAAAACATCGTAATACAGACTTTGCAGGATTTAAATATTCCCTTTCATGGTTGATGAGATTCTTGCAAGAACTTAGCAGTACATCCAAACTTACAGCTTTTGCTAACGATATCCTCGCCCACGATTCCACTCTGTCATTGTTCACAGCAACGTCTAACATGTTGAACTTAACACCTAGTTTCACTTCTTCTTTTTTGTAATAGTAATCACCAAGCAAAAAATAAATATCCTTCATTTTGTATGGCAATAGTGACGGAGTATACGGTAATTTTTCTTCCACACCTCTAATGAATTTGTCAATTTCTGGAAGGTATTTTACAGGGTCACACTCTGGAGGCAGCAGTGCGAGTATTTTATGGAACAACTGTTCGGTATCAGCCGTGATGCCTGGTTGCTTGCCTTCCAGAGCCGGTAACATCGGAGGTCTAAAGATTTCATACAATTGCTGCGCTCGTTTCCAGTCTAAAGTAAATGATGTTACATTATGATCCACAAGATATTTTAATTTATTTTTTCTTCCAGGATGCCCAAATAAGCAGTAAACACATTGTTCCATGTACTGGACTACTTGATCTAGAGATTTAGCCAATGACGGTGAGCGCAACCTCGGCACCACTGTGTCTAAAGTAAAATAGAGTAGTTTTGCTTCAGACTTACAACACCAACCTCTCTTGCCCAGCTGTTCATGTCCAAGAAATAAAACCATTAAAGGATTAGGAACTTCATCGCACGCGACTTTTTCCTTGTCTACTCTAGCCCTCCCTTGATCCTCTTCCCTCTGTAGTATGTAATGCACTATAATCCATGGGATAACAGTGCCAAAAGGCATTTCAGCTGCATTTGTCTCCACTTGGTGACCAATTACTCTAATGAGATCTTCTAGACCCTGACTAAGTTCCTTTTGAGAGACAGTATCCAAACAAGCCAGGCCTTCTGTGGTTAGAATGTGTTCCATGCAACAAAGTATCTTAACAACTGTTAAGGTCCACTTATCATAATCCTGAGATCCTGTTGTAAATCTAAAGTAATGCTTTAGAGCTTCATGCAAGCATGTCAGAGACCATTTGAAGCATTCTTCTGGCTTGTCTAAAGCCCAGTAAGTGTCTAATATCACAGATAAGTGTACTGCAAAATCTAGAGAAACCTCTTCTTCATTCCTAGCCATAGTCTTGCAGTGTTCAAATGTATCAACTACTATTGATAAAACTTCTTCATAGTTTCCTCTCTCATATGAATCCATGACAGTTGAAAGCCTCTTATTCCTCTCAAGGAATTTTATGCCAGCTAACACTTCATTCTCATTGACTGTTGGTTTGAATGTAAAGTTGACAACATTTAAATTGTATGTGTCATGATGGTCTCCCATGGCTTCGAATTCATACTCTAGCTGGTACAAGCAGTCCAGCGCAAACTCATTACATTTATTTAACATTTGAATGTGAAGTTTCGCCCAGAGATAACGTAAAGTCAGTTCTAAGCAATCAGTTTCGAAAATGTGAGGCTTTAAACTCAATACAATGCCTATAGTTTCAATCACACTGAGATCATGTTTCTCTTTGTCATCTGTTGAAGATGTATTCAACTTCTCATTTACTGTCAACTCTTCAGCTAAAATGTTGACAGTGGTATAATGCAGCAACTCCTCATCATTGTCACTGGAGCATGTCGGAACATCAATATGATTTAGATAGCACTTGTTAGCTTCAACAAACACCTCTGGCAGGCCCTCTGGCCATTTCTCTCTCCACTTAACAGCCAAAATACTCAGATAATCTTTCAAAATATCAATAATATCTCTTTTGCTTTCTGTATACTGATTAATAAAGTTCTTGACATCTGTTTGCTCATTTTCTGATCCAAAGTACTCTTTTATTGCTTCAGGTTTTTCCTTCTCTTCAAATAGTTTATCAAGGTCTGATGTGTCTGGAGATGTCTCTCTTGCTTGATTTTCTTTCTTCTCAACCATTTCTGGCACTAAAGAAATAGGCACCATTTTGCGCAGTGTCTCATAGATGTTGTCATCTGGTTCTAGCTTGCTCACAGGTTTTTTTCGTCCAGATCTACGTTTAGTGCACCACTCCCACTGTTCTAGAAAACTGAGAGCACTACCTCTCCTTCTAACTGGAGCTTTCTTGGCTGTTTTATTGTCAGGGGGTGCTTCTGCAGTTTCTGCGGCCATTTCAACATCACTTTCAATCTTCTCTGTATCAGTTGCAGCTTTTTCCTTGTCTGATAAATCATTATTTTCATTCTCAGATATATTTTCTACATTCTTTTCCGTTTCTGTTATACTTTCTTCAATCTTACTTTCTTCTGGTTCTATTTCTATAGGTGGTTCCTCACACACCTCCATAGCTTCTTCTTTATCTTCTTTCTCAAAAATAATTTCAAGTTTACAAGCATGGCTGAAGTAATGCTCTGACATATGATGATGCATATGAACAAGTGAGTCTCCCACTGATTTCCAACTTAAATTGGTTATAGGTTTAACTAACTTTAATTCAGGCAAAACATATTTAAATTGCTCAGCTCTTTGTTGCTCTAGATATATTTCATTGATTGCTTCCGCTTCTTTTATGAGTTTTTCAGCGTTTTCTTCATCAAAAGGCTCATCTTCTTTTTCATTCCATTTGTAAATAGGATTAAGATATTCCATAAAGTCTCGTATGTAGGGATATACTGTGAATATATGTTTTCTGTATGCAAGGCCCCTCAAGTATCCAGGGTCTAATTGTAGTGCATCATGTATGGTAGAAATACATTCTTCTTTGTAATCTAGACCGAGAAGCAGTGTGACGATCTTGTCAAGGCAGGGCCAGTGACGAGGGTTGCGGTCCGCGCCGCATTGGAAAGCATGAAGGGCCATTTCGTATCGTTTTGAGCGCATACATAGCTGTCCCAGTCGATGCCACAGGGTGACATCGGTATCGTCGAGCTCTGCGGCCGCGCAGTACGCCTCAATAGCCGCATCTATTTCATCCGATGCGGTCAACATCGTCGCTAAGTTTTTATACGATAAATACTTTAAATTAAACAAAGGACCAGGTGCTTTCTCCCCTTGCTCTGGTTTCTGAACATCATATAGCAACTCTGTGTCCAGTAGATCTTTAAGTAATTGAGTGGCATCTTTTAGATTACCTTTTCTTTGCAGCTCAAGTGCTTTCGCGTATTGTTGCAACGCTATTTGTTCGGACGCCTCTCTAGTCACTTCCTCTTCGGATCCGCTCTCTTCCTCGGATTCTTCATTCAAAGCAGCTATTTTTATCATCTTGGTTCAAGTTATTGTAGTCATTGATTTTTTGATAAATAAACAGTGAGACCCCGGCTCCAAGCTCGCGATAGCATCACTGACATTTGCATATTGACTTTGACAGTTTTGACATTCATACAGAAAAAAAACAAAATAATGTTTTTACTATGGTCACACTATGGTGTAACTTTAGTTTTATCTCCATGTGGTGTACAGACGCAAGCACAACCTACCTCAATCTGTCAAATTAGATTTTCAACCATATCGCAATGATCGAAGGTTAATGTTCGATTGGTATTGACAAATTGGGGTAGGTTGACCTGCTGGCGTCTGTCCAAAAAGACGAAAAAATTTAACTAGTTTTATTACTACCTACCTACATTTTTTAAAGCATATTACTAATGACTGGTTCTAATTCTAAATAATTACTATTTGGAAGAATACCATGATGAATAACTTGTTTTTTTTCGTCTGATTCTGTCTGACTTTTTGGCATTTCAGAAACGTCAAATGTAGAAGGAAGATTGAGGTTAGGTGGTGTTTCCAAAAAATATATAATTTGTAAACAAAGCAGCATAAAAACGAGAAAGTGAAGCAAAAAACATGCTGTCTCATAATTGCTTACTAAAGCGAACCTGGCCCATGCTAGTGCAAAGTGCGGAAGCACACAGAAAACCTCGGTGGCTACCGGTCGCAAAAAGTAAGATCTATCGCATACCAAAACGTCCTGTTGTCGTGGAAGAAGAGCGTCTAGAGCTTATGCGTCTTCACAATAACTATAAGACTCAAATGCGTTCAATAAGGAGGTTCTACCATGAGGAAATGATAAAAGAGAAGTCGACTAGAGAAAGTGCAAGTTCGGAGATGTCTCAACGCTTGGAGGCCGAGGAATGGGCTCGCTGCGTGGAGCTGAACGAGAAGTGGAACGCGCAGGTCGCTGCTGAGCGAGAGGAGCGGAGGAAGGGCGAGGTGGCCGCGCTTGAGGAATTTGCACTGAAGAGGATGGCAGAACAGGATCAAATGCTGAAGGAGCGAATTGCGAGAGCCGCCGAGGAAATCAAACGACAACAGGTGAATTAAAGTCATATTTTGCACTCTGTCAATATAAATGATACCTATTTTACAAAGACAACAGATTTATACGTTCAACCTGATTAATTGACTCATATACAAATAATGTACTCTGATTGACACTGGCAGAGATAGCCGACATCGACTCGGTTGTCAAGAAGGAAGAAAAGATAAACCTGATTAATCATAGACTTTAATTATAAAATTGTATCACAGTTCACAGTATTCTAAAGATTTTCTGTAGATAGAAATCCAGAGGTTGCAGGTTCAATCTTGATTGCAGTGGAATCTCACATTCCACAGAAAATATTTAGAAAATACTTTAAAAATGATTAAGTAACTAAACAATGCTTACTTTTTTCAGGAACTGAGTCCAACATTCATAACGCCAGAGACCCTGGATGCTGCTATAGACCATGCTCTAGCCAACCCCATAGACTACAACTTTGCCATAGACTTGAAAGGCAACAAGTACGAGGGCAGAGACACACAGATCAAGAGAGAAACAAAGGAGGATAAGGCCGCAAGTGCCACAGCTTAGACGTAAACATTGTAGTTTTGTTTTGTAAATAATTTAGGTACAATAAATAATTACGTAAGAATTTGTGTGTTTTTATAGTAAAACTGTATTATGCATAACAAGCTTTTGCTTGCAGTTTTTTTTTAGGTTGGAAACTCATCAAATGTCACCTGGATGTACTGCCTAAAAACCACCCAGTTGCCCTTTGCATTCTAGGCCCACGGAGCCCTTTACTTCGGTTTCAATTTCATCCTACTAATGTCATAAATAATAATAATATTCCACAACTATCACACAATGCCATCTAGTCCCAAGCTAAGCAGAGCTTGTGTTATGGGTACTAGACAACTGATAAAATACTTATATATTTCTAAATACATACATATTGTAGATAAATTACACCCAGACACAGAACAAATTAATGATCATGCTCATCACACAAACATTTGTCCTGGGTGGGAATCGAACCCACAACTTCTGGCATAGCAGTCAGGGTCACTAACCACTAGATCAACAGGCCTGTCGTCCTGTCATAAATATCTTGGTTTTAGGACTTGTTTCAAAATTAACTGATGTAAAAGCCACTATCAACCTTGTTTAGTTTTCCATGGCCATTGGAATGCCTGAGCAACTTCCACAATTTTGTTTGATTCATAGTGTTCCATCTTTTACAAACATTTAAACTAACATACACAGTCACACCCGCAGCAACTACCTGTAAGTCATACAAACATTAATTCCATACGGGAATCCAACACTAGTATTTAGGCGCAGACGCCGGATCGCTCAGTCACTGCCAGCCGTGCCGAAAATAAAGGTTAGGGGCAACTTGCCCCTTCGAAACTAGGCCCAGGGTTAATAAAAGAGTCGCGGGACTGTCTCCTCGGGTAACCGTGACCCTTGAGACTAAAGAGCTATTGAAGGATCACTGGATTTTAGTCAGTACAAGTCTGACAGTCCTTCCCGTCCCTCCCTGGGCTAGAAGACTCATTTGATCATTTTACCACGATAAAAAATAAACAATCACATTCTCAAGGAGCATCTCTTCACCAGCCAGAAAAAAAAAACGCAATCCTTAAGGTTTAACATTTATTGGCAATACTCTACACAGACATATCTTGGAACATGGTCTCCCAGTTGGGTACAAGGTTAAGCTTGTGCTGCAGGGCTCCGAGAGCCACCAGGCTGGCGGAGCGCGAGGCATCGTCCGTGCCTACCGACATCACCTCTTGATGGAACGCTGCCTTTGTGCCCATGCACACCTGGGAATGAAAAATGGGAGCATTAAAAATCAATCCTGTGACGCTCGATCCAGTTACTGGATCAATGTAAATCTTAAATTATCTAAGAACTTGGTAAAATAAACTTACTTCAAACATGGTATCCCCAAGAGATAAACTGACTCGACCAGATCGATGCACCAAAAGTTTCCCGATGCGGCCTTCTTCTAGATCTGACAAACGACATCTGTTATCTACCTGTAAACGTAATATTATTAATGATTAAACGAACTTACCTGTACGTGAAGTTCTATCATAATTATACGAGATGTTTCGCCCGAAGAGATTAGCGGTATTATAATTATTCGTAATTCTATTTACTTGTAGTATCGCGTTATTGACTTCCACTCTATCACTAAAGTTGAGAAAAAGTGTCGCCACTAGCGACACCAACCTCAATTTAATTAATTTTTTCCGTTTCCTGTCACCTGTCACTGTCACCCGCACTTGCGATGTCTCAACAGTTTCGTCTTCATTACGTTGAGAGATTTATATTTCCGTAACGTCTGGGGCTACTTAGGGAGGGCGGGAACCTCCCGCTAATCTCTTCGGGCGAAACATCTCGTATAATTATGATAGAACTTCACGTACAGGTAAGTTCGTTTAATCATTAATTATACTCCATGTTTCGCCCTCGAGATTAGCGGTATTATAATTATTCGTAATTCTATTTACTTGTAGATATTGAGAGCAAGTGGAGGAAATATCCATAACTCTAAAAATAATAAACTAAGCAATTTCATTATTACTTAGTTAAATTAACCGTATAGTTAAATAGGTATCAAAAATAAACATAATCGAATATTAGGTAACGAAATCAAAACTAAACCACTTATTGGATCTAAGTCACAATAATATTATATTTAATTATAATCAGACTATTATCTACGTATGTAACTGGATATACGCAATCAAACGTATACCTATTCATAATCAATGAGAACAGATCGTTCATGCTAAAGTTGTACTATCTTCTGAAATGAAGATTGGCCTATTGTTAAATTTTGCAAAGGAGGAAGAGTTGCCACTCCATACAACTGTCATTTATTTATTATTATATCTGAGCTGATTCCTAGACTATGAGCTTTGGATGTTGCATTGTATGCGAGGAAAAGACGGACGTCAATTCTACTCTTTCAACATGACCTTAACCCATCTACTGAGCGTCTGCGAAGAAACCGGTTTGTAAAGCTTACGAGCACTAATATACAAGTTGTCAGATTTTCTTAGATTTTTAGTTTTATTTAAATATGACAAGAGTGACTTTGTAGGACAAAACCCATGCCGGTCTTCAAAGAAAGGCAGATGTAAAGTTGGTTGTTTATTACCAGCTCAAGATGTTTAATCAAATCGCTAATTTCAATTATAATCTGGTTATTTAGAATCATTATTTGGTCAGTCTTCAGTTTAGAAAGTATTTGTAATACATATAATCTATAAGCCGTCACACGGGCTAGCAATATCACACATTTATTCGATAATCGTTCAAAGGTTAAAGTTTCATTGGGATATAAAGTTCAGGACTACCCTGACATCCCAAGTAGTGTAAAAACGGGGTAGCGGAGGTCGAAACCTATAGGCACTCTTACAAAACCTAGATATCCAATCGTCGATTGATTTGGTTCCCTACGATTAAGAAAAGTGCGGAGCGATGGGAATTTATCGTACCGTAGTGGCCACCATCATTAAAGATATAAGTGAGATATTCCAAAATTATTGAAATGGACGGTTCTGCTTATTTTTAAGCAAACGACATATTGCCTGAGTGTATTATCCGAAAAGGAAGCCATCATGATGTCTACTATCGGTGGTGGGACTAGACGTTAAGGTAACGCCTTCCTAACAAAATCCCGGCCACCAGGGATGGTGCTGGCTTGTATGTTGCGGCTGCTGGAATCAGGTATAAAGAAAGAGAGCAGTCTCATAAAAGGTGGGTACCATGGCTGAGAGGGCCAGCAAGGAATAACCATGATACCCTGAGCTTTGTCGGATATTTTTTCGCAAAGATTTAAGTATTACAGCCACAGGCGGAAGAGCATAAAAACGAGTGATTAGACCAATCCAAAGTAAAGGCGTCAATAGCATAAGCCTCTAGGTTCCTATGCCAAGATACGAATATATCGCATTTTTTGCTTATACGTTTGGCAAACAAAATATCTGGGGTAAATAAATATAATATTTATATATATATAAGTATATTTTTTTTTTAGAAGCCGCTGTTAGAAATACCCGTTCCACATCAGGATGGGTTCGTCTAGATTCTCTGATCAGACTCTGGTCAGATTTTATGTATGAAGCTACTACTAAAATCTTTCGTGATTCACACCATTGCCATATGTCTTTCGTGACCCTGGTCAAATGAGGTATTGATAACCTCCCATTCGATTTATATAACTAACTGCGGTAGTGTTATCAATGCGTAAAAGTACCTGATAGTTAAAATAGTTCTTCGCAAAGATAATAAGAGCGAAAAAGTCCGCAATAAGTACCAATGGATTTATGTAATATTTTTTCAGTATGGGACTACTGACCATTAGCCGTTTGTTCCCCACAAGCAGCTCCCCACCCAATCGTTGAGGCGTCAGAATATATTTCTAAAATAAAGTTATCATCTCGGATTCCATGAACAGAATGATCAATGGACCCTAACTACTAATTTATTTCTGGTAATAATTAGACAGTAATAACATGTACCTACTTGTCGTAGTTGTCATTGTCAATCAAGTTTAAGAAATTACAACGTTCCAATTTTTTGGTGTATAGCCCATATTGTAATATGGGACATGCGGATAAACCTATCAATTGTGTGAATGGCTCGTCTCTATTACGAGCTCTTTTTGTCTGCAGGTAACCTTAACTGCCACTTGTGGGTATCTACAATATACCCTAAGTACTTGCAAGATTGAGACGGTATCAACATGCTTTTTCCATAATTGATAATGAAACCTAATGACTAGTAATTTTAACAATGACCGGTTTCATAAGTTTAGTAAATATGAACGGAGATGTACAAAGACCAAATGGGACAACATTAAACTCGTTGAGTTTACCATCAAAGAATCTCAAATATTTCCGGGATGGACTTTAATTAAAAAGTATGCATATTTTTAAGTCTAAAGTAGCTACATAGCAATCTTTAGATTTAACTTAAGAGAATTTATTTAATCCCTTTGAATTTAAAATAAATCTCGTCTTCCCACTCGGCTTAGGTACAGTAAACACTCGTGACACATATTTGTAAGGGCTAGATTTACATTCGGAAACAACCCCAATAGACATTATGACCAGCTTCAGCTATGTTTTTTCTTTCAAAATTCGAAAAAACATTTAGGTAAGCAGGGCTGATTAACCGGGCAATCTAATCTGATTTGACAGCCCTTTATCCATGACAAAATGGGATTATCCGCAGTTATGCGGGACCATTGACTATAAAAAGTGCAAGTCTGCCTGCATGACGTACCTTGTCTACTGGCGGCGGGTCTGCTTGGACCGCTGCGTCTAGCTCTGCGACGAGGTTGACTGCTGCCTCGCGTTCTGCTGTGCAAGCAGCTGGTAACGTTGCAGGGGGGCCGCCATCTGCTAAGTGGTCTCCAAAAGGAAATTTGTCAATTTTGGTTAGTGCCAACTGATCTTTAAGATCCTTCTTATCTTGCTAAGCAACAGGTGGCGTCTCGCTTCAGACTAAGAATGTTGGACGTCACAAAACAACCGACCTATTTCCATCAAGTTTTTTATTAGGTCACCATCTTTATCTGTTTTACTTAGCTGGTTGGAAATTATTTTTGCCAAGAATGTAATGCCGGCTGCTATTTGTTTGTTTGTTTCTGCCTAGGCTCCATAGCCTTGTCCCTTTTAACCTCGTATTCAGGCAAGGCAGCCTTGATTTCCGTATTATGCTGCTAGGGACCGAATGTTTGTTTACGAGTTCTTTTCGAACGTCTTTGTCCAAACCGGATGTTGTGAAGTGCGCAAATCTGGATGCCACTTCCTCGTTGATGTCCAGTCCGTAGTCCTGAGACTGAAGGATTGTCGTCACCTAGGATCTATATGATGTCTGGCGAGATAGCAGCTTCCTCAAAACTACTGAGGTTTGGTATGTCACCCGGAGTATCCGATGATTATTATAGGGATGGTCTCCAGCTCTGCCCCCGTATTGTCTATCTGGTGTACAACTGTAGCGATAGGTTGCTTAATCTTGACACCTCTAATTTTATCGATATTGTAGTCTGGTGTTATCGACTGTTACGCGACTAAGTTGAGGAGTACCTCAAGAGCATTGGAATAGTTGGTTTTATAGAGTATTTTATATTTTTGTGGTTTATATGCAACTGACAGGTAAAATTCGCGCTAAGAATGGGGAAGTTAAATGTCAAAGTGTCTGTCACAACGGTCACAACAAAGAAGTTTTCTGTGAAAAAAACGATTTATCATGATTAAATATTGTGTAAAAGGCTGTAAAAATGTTGGAACACACATTTCGATAATTCAAACTATTAAGAAATAATGGGTAGCTGCTGTGACAACAAAAATTGTATTATCACTAACGAAAAGTTATATAAACAAATAACCACCCTTGCGAAGCCGGGACAGGCCGTTAGTTGAGTTTATTAATGAAATTCTATGATTATACCATAACTAAACAATCGAATACACCTTTCAAAATAATATCTACTTTTCTATTGGAGGTTAAGTACCAGTATTGCATCGCTCTCTAAATCATAAAATGGTTCGTCTGGTGGAAGAATTATCACCTGTAGCGAGGTTTGTGGTGTTAAGAAATTAAATATATTGTGATATTTCTCTAATCTAAATAGAAAAAAGAAGGGGTAAAATTACTGACATATAACATGATATTTTATTTTTATCAAAATAGAAAGTCAGAAGCAGTATTATATTCTTGGTAGAGGAGAGGACAGGTAAAACATACTTTATCTTAAAAATTTGAACATCAACTATAAGTAATTATGGATTTAATACAGTAAAATAAAATGTATAACCACTCAATTATATCACTTTTTTTCCTCTCACAGTTGCACCGCGGCGTCTTAATTCAGCTTGTGGTTTTGCATTGAAGATTAACCTTTCATGTCACTCAGCCGTTGAACTCAAGCCCAAGTTAAAAAAGAATTTATAATTAAAGGTAAGTTCACAAATCATCTAAATAAAAATAGACTCCCCTTAGGACGACCCACTGACCCTCGCATGCTTATTGTTAAAAACATAACTATGTTAAAGAAAAACAATCTAAAAGTTTTAGCATAGCTTACTTACCATAAATGCACCTTAACAATGGTTGTATGACATTAACATTGTGTTTTTAGTTTTGCGAAGTACCTAATGCGAGCTTAAAGCCAAAACCAAAAACAAAGCTGCAGATTCCAGGAGGTCTGCAGCTGCTACTGGTGGAGGCCCAAACAAAATCAAAATTATCTATAGAATTTGGGACCTATTTTTATCTTAGTTCTTTTTCTTTTCTCATTCATCTTACTATTAAACTTTGCTATCATTTTCACATTTAAGTATTTTTTTATGTGTTTGTTTGTAAGTCAAATCATTGGATATTGTGTGTTTGTAATAAAAAATAAATACTTTACAGATACCATCTGTTGATAAGGACACGCCAGAGCCTTTGGCTGACGAAATTAGGCTTGCAGACTCGGTATCCTCCTGTCCTGTTTCTATACCAGCATCAGACGACTCTACCAGTGACCCTATGGAAGAAGAATGGCTTGATAGTCAGTCCCTGAGAACCATGCCCACTCCCTCCGTTGATTTACGCGCATAAGATGAGTCAAGTAAGTATTTCAGAGAATCAAACAATAATCATAAAAATCAATGCCACCTTATGTTGTAATTTTATGACTCAAGAACGGGCTCACTTATCCAAACCAAATGTTTAGGCTTTGTTCGAACTATTTAGTAGATGGTTTATGTGAAGTTTAAACAAAATTGGTCAAGCGGTTCTTCATTTATCAGTTTTTGTATACGTAGCGAAGCACGTACGGGCCGCTAGTATAGTATATTTTAAACATTTCGTTGCAAGTACTAAAATAACTCTACCTAATTCCGACCTCTGTTTATTATATATATTCTGATCAATCACATGACTTGTCTTTGAGAATAAAATGTGTTACAAATGAAAACCAAGTTGAAGATTATGATAATTCATAAATAAATATTTATATTCATTACAGTTCCTGAAAATACGCCTCAGTGGGCTTACGAAATTGAGAGACGTCGTGTTGTTGCAGAGGAGCAACAGGCAGCCGCAATGGAGGGGCTGGCTGTCACAGTGGCTGCAGAAACAAATGGGGCGACAAGCAGCTGCTACAGAAGCTTTAGTAGACGTTGTCAGGGCCATGAACCAAAAATAACAAGCCTTTTATTTTGATTCATGATGTAAGGATATTGAGGAGCCACTATTCGTATCCTAATATGTATTCTTAATCAGTAGTAAGTTTAGTTCAGTAGTAAGTAATGCTACAAAATTATGCCAAATTGTGAAAAGCTTTACTCCACAGTGTTCCTAGTTTTGATTCTCCTCCCAAACAAAATTGAAACAGATTGAGGTGCCACTTTTATGTTCGTATAACTACTGGCCCTATAGACAAACAACAGACGACAATCGTTATCGCTCAGCAGTCTTTTTCAACTTTATACAGCTTGTAGAGTTGAAAATCTATTGGAGTTTACAGATTGTTTTTGTTTCTTTCATCATCTTTCAGCAGCCTTTAATAGATTTCCAACTTTATGCGCTAGTGTATATAGTTGAAAATGTATAAGTGACTGCTGAGCGATAACGATTATCGTCTGCCTGTTTATCTATAGGGCCAGAACTATTACACTACAAAATCGATGATTGTTTCAACAATTTTTTAAACTTACTACAAAATAAATTAACTTAATCAAGATCCAAAAAGTGGATCCTCAATCCAAATTGTGATTATGTCTAGTTTTAATAATATTTTTCTTCTTTTCTCTGTAGCTTGTTTATTACACATTTGTGTTAGTTTTATACTACTTAGGTCATAATCTTTGTTATTAATTTGCATACCATTGTTAAGGCAGAATGTGTCCTGCCCTAAAATATGTGGTGCCACAAGCTAAAATAATGTTCATTCAACTATTATCGTTCAGGGGCAGAATGTCCAATTCTCAAAGTCCCAAAATCTTCAATTCCCAATTCGAGACATTTGATAATCTGTATTTTGATGTATCTTTTGTAGATAATTTAAATTCATAATCTTTATTTGCATAAAATGTGGTAAACAAAAGGTGTGATATCATATTTTAGGGCAGGACACATTCTGCAATAACAATAGCATGCAAAATAACAAAGATTATTACATAAGTGGTTTAAAACTAACAACTGTGTGTGTAATAAACAAGTTACACAGAAAAGAAGAAAAATATTACTAAAACTAGACATAATCACACACAATGTATTTTCTAATTATACCATAATCAAGATCATGATTTTTATAATTACATATTGAAACAAGTAGCTTAATATTACCAATTTTGTCTTACCTTTGTTTTATAAAACTTAGGTGTTTGTTTGAGTTCATAATTATAATACATAATATATTTTAAATAATAATAAATTATTCGTAATAGTGTAGTCTTTTGATAGTGATTGTTGTAAAAAAAACGTGATTTAGACTTATAAATAAACCAAATTTTAATTCCTTAGCATAAAATGTCAGCAGGCCTGTTGGTCTAGTGGTTAGTGACCTTGTCTGCTATGCCGGAGGTCGTGGGTTCGATTCCCACCCAGGACAAGTGTTTGTGTGATGAGTACGATCATTAGGGTTCCGTAGCCAAATGGCAAAAACGGAACCCTTATAGATTCGTCATGTCTGTCTGTCTGTCCGTGTATGTCACAGCCACTTTTTGTCGAAAGTATAAGAGCTATCCTGTTGAAACTTGGTAGAAAGATGTATTATGTGAACCGCATTAGAATTTTCACACAAAAATCAAAACAAAACAAATTTTGGGGGTGCCCCCACATACTTAGAATTGAAACTCAAAAAAAATTTTTTCACCAAACCCATACGTGTGGGGTATCTATGAATAGGTCTTTAAAAATGATATTGAGGTTACTAACATCATTTTTTTCTAAACTGAACAGTTGGCGCGAGAGACACTTCCAAAGTGGTAAAAAGTGTGTCCCCCCCCCCGTAACTTCTAAAATAAGAGAATGATAAAACTAAAAAAAATATATAATGTAGACCTCAACCAAAACTACCAACGAAAATTGGTTTGGATGAGATACAGTTAGCAGTTTTTGAGATATAGTACATTTTCAAAAACCGCAAATATAACTTTGCCATTCATACAAATACTATGAAAAACAAAGTTATTTTTATTGTTTGTGTATATTACTTACTAATGCCAAATTATTATATCCCTAATCTATTCTTGCTACTACGGAACCCTTCATGGGCGAGTCCAACTCGCACTTGGCCGGTTTTTTTATTCTGTCTCTGGGTGTAATTATTATGTATGTATTTAGAAATATATAAGTATGTTTATCAGTTGTCTAGTACCCATAACACAAGCTCTGCTTAGCTTGGGACTAGATGGCGTTGTGTGATAGAACTTGTGGAATATTATTATTATTCTGATGCCAAATCATAATTTTTTTCGAAATTTTTATTTTGATATTCTTTGAGTTGGCTGGCGCCTGAACTACTGAAAAATTTTCGATCAAATTGTCCTCAAATAATCATAGAAATATGCTTCTGTTGATAGGTTATGTATTATTACGCTATGTAGCGTGGTTGATAAGCAATTTTGTTTTGTATAGCTGGCGCCTAAACCACTGAACAATAGTTCTTAAATTTTTTTTTATTATAATAGATTATTTTGTTATATAGGGTTTTTGTAAATAAAAGTATTTATTATATTTTAAAAATTGGCTTTAATTTCATTTCATTCATTCCAATCAAAGCTTGTTTCTCAATTTAAATAATGAAGCTACAGTCCCAGACAAAAGACATAATAACTGTGAAAGTACTGGTAGTTGTCCATTCCAAAGCGTAGATCTATGGAGAATGTTTTTATTTATTTTTTGTAAAAATATTAAAAAATGTAATTTATAAGTAAAAAATAATAATAAAGAAACAGTACTTATACAATATACTTAGGCTATGCAGCTTTAAAATAATGAGATTGAATTTATACAATGCAAAACACCTAGATAATTGATAAAGAACAATTTACAAGATTGTGAAAAAACAACATTGCAGATGATAATAATAATAGAACTCAAACAATATACTTAGGCTATGCAGCTATATAATGAGATTGAATTTATACAATGCAAAATGTCCTTCAGCAGGACAACCTAAGCTTATACTAATAAAATACCTAGTTGTATAATCTTCAGCAGCTCCAACAATAGTATTTAATGCTATATAAATGTTTCTCACTTTGCAATGTAATTCCGTGTAATATTCTTCAGGTGAACCGGGAGCTGTGCCCAAGATAGGTGTCATCATCCATGGGCGCTGTGCATATCCAGAATCACCTGAAATATAATATTTGCTTTATTTCATATTTCCCATTCAACATAACGGTCTGCACAATAGATCTATCTTTTTTAGTTCTACCATTCTAACTGCATTGATATGATTAATCAATCACTTTTGGTAATTTATGCCAAAATAATCTATTTAAATGCCAATGTAAATGATATAGTTACCTACCTAATAGCCAACAGCTCTGGCGATTCCTTTGCAGTCTCTCCAAATAAGTCTTGAAGGAACATTAATTCGAAACATAAGAATCATGAGCAGCGCCACCAAATGACGCATTTACATGTAGAATGTTGAGATGTGCATCACAAATCTGAAACAATTTTTTTTACTCAATATATAAAGATGGTATATACATTTAAACACAATTATTAAACTTCTTATTACTCACCAATAAAACATTCAGAGAATGATAATTTTTTCTATTAAAATATGTTTCTTCATGATCATTAAGCCTAATTATAGCCACATGACTACCATCTATGCACCCAATAATGCCTGGAAAGTGCAATCTTTCCATAAACCTGAAATCAACCATACATATTAAAAATTAAAATTGAATTCCTTATAGATATTTATTAAATTAGTTTATTGAACAAATAAAAAACACATAGGTTAAAAGGTTTACAAAATTAAATAGAACAAACTAACTCCTAAGTAAAAATATACTCTTGTATCTCAGGAGCCACAGTACCTGTGAAAATGAAATGCTATCAACAGAGTCAGTAATTACAATAGGTAACTCTGAGAGACTAATTTCAAAGTTTTGAATATGAGCTTCTTTGTACATGTAGATAATGCCTCTATGTGGGTGCTCTAGGTTAGTTTTTCATCAATGTAAACACCTAGTTGACACTAGGGACTATGGACAGTGACTTTTGCCAAACTATACAAATGCATTCAATAGTTTTCACATGAAAAATTAACAAACATCCATTTATCCATCCAAACAAACTTTCACTTTTATAATATTATTAGTAGGATAATTAGTAGAGAGCCATTGCAATCCGGTTAGTATTATTATACAATAAGTGCAGTGTCATCAGCGTAGGTGAATATTTTCAATAGAGATAGACATTTAGATAATACTTATTAAAGGCACATAAATATTTTATAAACTTACTGTGTCATGATGACTTGTCTCTCTACCTGAGACATGGGAAATTTTATGTGGTCAACAGTACTTCCCGGACATTGAGTGCATCAGTAACCTGTTGTAAACACTTACTAAATGTTGGCTGGGACATATTAAACAAGTAGGAGGGTACTGATATTACGTTGGTAAGATCCATTTGCATAAAAAATGAAGCCAAAATCTGCAACAAACAATAAAAATAGGATGACTTACATGATCATACTCTTTCAAACAAGTTGGGAACAAAACTAAATAAACGTGTTATAGAAATAAATATTTAGTTTTAGTTCATTGCGAACAGCTGTTTTTCGTAAAGGTTGTGGTAAATACGGGCGAAGTTCTTCTCAAACCTGTTGAAACGCAGCTTTGTTCAATCGAAAATTTGCCATAAATTCCTTCTCTGGCAACTGCAACGGGTCACTTAGGTCACGTAGGCGTCTTCTCTCCAGTCGTAGACGAAGTCGTTTCCTCTCTTCATTCAGCAAATCCCAGCAATACCATACGCGCCATTCTCCAAAATGTTTCGCAAAACAAGCAAAACAATGCCCGCGATGAAAAAAATATTTGCATATTGTGCATAGACTTATAGGTATGACTACTGTATGGCCAATTTTATTCAGCTATTGCTCAGTCCATCTTTTATATCTACGGCACAGACCGCTCGACCGGTGGCTAGCTTAAAACACTGCTCATGAGCAGTGTCTTAGACGATGCCACTTTCCACCCGTTTGATTATAAATTTGATGTTGAACAATCGGAATGCAGCGAAATGAACGCATCAAATAGCTGTCAAAGGCATGTCAAAGGGTAAATTTCAATAAACCTATTAAATTTAAATGTTGCCTTTATGCAAATATTCTAACGCTCTAGAGGCACTTCTCAAGTTAGTCGCATAACAGTCGATAAAATATAGAGGTGTCCAGTAACTATCCACTTATGCCACAGTTTCCCACCAGATAGACAATCGCCCTGCTGGTGACGCAGGCGGTTCTGTGATCACCACAGTATTTACGACCGGGTTTGGTGCAGTATCGTGAAATGTAATAATAAACCGTAACACTGCATTCTTCCGCTCTAGATTATTGTTAATCAGAGGGTAGTACTGTACGGAACCACAAATTCCCGTGAATCTTTTGGTCTTTCCAAAATTAATGGTAAAACTGTAATAAATCAGCTTACATGCAAAATCTAGGTCCCCGGGACTAGGATTCGGATAAACCCTTGTCATCTGAGATCAGATGCAACAATGCAACTATATGACCATCCTAGGTAGTCTTGGTGCACTGTGTTAGACCCTAGGTCTAAGTTTCGGATCGACCCTAGGTCATCCTGTTGCAACGAATGCTAGCTATTTGGTGTAGACAGACAGTAGGTCATCATGGCGT
Organism: Agrotis exclamationis; assembly: GCA_950005045.1. NCBI lineage: Eukaryota > Metazoa > Arthropoda > Insecta > Lepidoptera > Noctuidae > Agrotis > Agrotis exclamationis. Next base: position 19,978,963 of record OX465435.1, on the reverse strand, counting down.
ATTGATTTAGACCCTAGGTCTAAGTTTCGGATCGACCCTAGGTCATCCTGGTGCAACGAATGCAAGCCATTTGGTGTAGACAGACCCTAGGTCATCCTGGCGCATCGATTTAGACCCTAGGTCTAAGTTTCGGATCGACCCTAGGTCATCCTGGTGCAACGAATGCAAGCCATTTGGTGTAGACGGACCCTAGGTCATCCTGGCGCATCGATTTAGACCCTAGGTCTAAGTTTCGGATCGACCCTAGGTCATCCTGGTGCAACGAATGCTAGCCATTTGGTGTAGACGGACCCTAGGTCATCCTGGCGCATCGATTTAGACCCTAGGTCTAAGTTTCGTATCGGCCCCAGGCCATCCTTTGTAACTTTCACAAAATTGCAAAAAATATAAAAAATGAGGGTAGGTACGTACTTACGGCGTAAGATTTTCAGCAGGAATTGGTGAGGGATCTCTGGAAGATCCCGAAGATGATCCTGACGAAGATCGGCTTAATGGTCTCGATTGAGAAAAAAACACTTTCGCGCCGCGATTTTTTAACTTGTTTTTTCTAATTTTCGGATTTAACAAATCAAATAGTTAAAATCAATATCATGGCGGCGCTTCGGCATGATTTTTTATTGTTTGTGCGAAGTAGTGAACCGAAGTGGATGAGCACTAAAACACGAATGAAGACGAAACTGTTGAGACATCGCAAGTGCGGGTGACAGTGACAGGTGACAGGAAACGGAAAAAATTAATTAAATTGAGGTTGGTGTCGCTAGTGGCGACACTTTTTCTCAACTTTAGTGATAGAGTGGAAGTCAATAACGCGATACTACAAGTAAATAGAATTACGAATAATTATAATACCGCTAATCTCGAGGGCGAAACATGGAGTATAATTTGAGTATCTTTTGGCATAGCAATTCATACTAATATTCATCATGATCAACCTATAATGTTCCCACTGCTGGGACACAGGCTTGCTCTGTGAGAGTGGGTGGGTCATTATCCACCATGCGTTCGCAGTGCGGCTTGATAGATGTCACATGTCTTCGAATTTTGTTTCTAGAACATGGCGGTTTCCTCACGATGTTTTCGTTCAATGTTTTGACAGAAATGGTGATGAAATACGTACATAAAGTAATGCATAAGTTTTTTTTATCTTTGTAAAATCATCTAATAAGTCCTTCCCCCTGAGGCGTGATGGGAGTGACTTGTACTGACTAAAATCCACTGTGATCCTTCAATAGCCCTTTACATTCCAGGGTCACGGTTACCTGATGATAAAGTTCCGCGACACCGGCAGGCTTTGGCCCTCTAAGGGGGGCCTCATCAATGCGCCTGGCTGGGTTCTAACCCACGACCGTAAGTCAGGGCCGATAACATTACTTTCAAGTCCATAAATTCCGATATGACAGATTTTAATTAAAATTACCGTGAGGTAGGAGAAACATGTTACTTTACAGAAATTGATCCTTATTAACGACCTTAGCGACACTATCAAATAATGGCGTAATAATACATACAGGGTGTGATTTTTTTTTTTAATTCAGCGGTTTCGATTCCTGAACAGGATTATTGAATTTTCTTAAATCCAATGATGCAGTTTTAGTTTTCGTCAAAATCGGCCTCGAGACTCCTTTCAACATTTTTCGATATTCCCCAATCACTCAATTCAATCCACGCCCAGTTGAAAAATTCACCCTATAAATAATAATAATATAATAATATTCCACAACTATCACACAACGCCATCTAGTCCCAAGCTAAGCAGAGCTTGTGTTATGGGTACTAGACAACTGATAAACATACTTATATATTTCTAAATACATACATATTATAGATAAATTACACCCAGACACAGAACAAATGATCGTGCTCATCACACAAACATTTGTCCTGGGTGGGAATCGAACCCACGACCTCCGGCTTAGCAGTCAGGGTCACTAACCACTAAACCAACAGGCCAGTCAAATTGTTTCTTATTGATTCATGTGCCGTATGATCTTAATAGTAGGTAATTTTAATGTCACAGTGCGTCATGCCTAAACAATTAGTTCCACAATTTAAAGTATGATTCACTACTGCTATAGTAATGTTATTTCATCATACTACGATATGTCAGGTTGGCCGAGTGGTCTAAGGCGCCAGATTTAAGCTCTGGTTCCCGAGAGGGAGCGTGGGTTCGAACCCCACACCTGACAAATGTTGAGATAACTTTTTATTACTTCTTTTGGAATTATTTGAATGATTTTGTCACTATTTTTGTATATTATTGATACTATTTTGATGATTTAATTATGTGCCTTATACTGTCTTTTTCATAGCATATGTATACTTTTCTTAGTTTATCTTTGACATCACTGAAATTCAGAGTACCTGTACCCGTCTTGCCCTGGGTGCGAGGACTCATTTGTTGATTTTACCACGTAAAAAATCTAGTCATTGTTCGTTGTTTGTTAAAAAAGCATAAATAGAAGAAACACCTCGACACTTGTGCACTTAATTACATTTCTTTCTTTAAATTACTCCTCGCAATATTAAAGTATTGACTTTGTGAACAGCTGTGTACATCTTACTTCACAATTATCCTTATTCTCAAATGATAAAGTTGCTTTTGGCTTGTCACAACGTATTGCTATTTTTTTAAATTCTTGATGGTAAGCGAAGATGTGGTCGACGGTGAAGCACGCTTGTCTAGAAGTAACCTGTTCACTCTTGACTTGAAGACCACAAGGTTATAGCTGTCAGGAAATACAGACCCCGGCAGGGAATTCCACTCCTTACTTAGCTACTCGTACGAACATAAAGGGCTATTGAAGGACACCGTAGATTTTAGTAAGTACAAGTCTGACAGTCCCTCCCGTTCCACCCTGCGGTAAAGCTGTAGGTAGCAATATCAAGGCGGTGAAAATGATAATGATCTCAATTCTCATTTCAATAAGGTTGATGCTGCTGCAACAGGTAAACTGTGGAAGTAATACAATGTATGGCTGGAAACTTACTGGTTTCTCCGTCTTCTCTTCGTTGGTGGAGGTGGAAGGTTCATCATTCATCTTGCGTCGAGGAATATCATCTTCCACCTTACCGCCGCGGCCTGGCAGCGAATCTGGTAACTGTGTTCATAATACATTTATTTTACACTTTTAGCATTAGCAAACAATATAGGGCGATTTTACTCCATCATTTTATCTGCAAAGCCTTTTCCCAACTATTTTGGGGTCGGCTTCCAGCCGAACCAGATGCAGCTGAATATCAGTATTTTAATTGGAGCGACTGACCTCCACCTATCGGACCTCCACAACACAAACTGGGTAATACGATTACTTTTCATCAAAATCGGCCTCGAGAGTTTTTTCAGTATTTTTCGACATATTCCTAATAGTTTCGGAAATAGGAATCCACGCCGTTGAAAAATTCACCCTGTATACCTATGCCTTTATGCATGTCTTTACTGAACAATTATATTTACCTGTAACAATATGAGTGTCGGCTGATCACTCCGCAGTAGATTAACGACGTCGGTATTTTCAAACACATCTTTGACATCGGGCCGCACCTTTTCTTCCGTCTCAGTGAATACTGCAAGAAAACTATATTTAACGCTCAACTCATTATTTAGGTATTAATATTATTGCAGAAAGTCCATATAATTTACTATCAGTTGTACTGTCAATATTTTAGACATATAAACAGCATCATTTAGCCGCCATTCGCACGAGCGCTTTTTTTACGGGCGTTAAAAAACCGCCGAGACAAATGCAATTCCATGATCTGTTCACACGTCAGCGCTTTTAAAGCGCAGCGCTTTTATTCGAACTGTTTTTTTTTATTTGATTTTAAGTGCTGGGCGGAGGAAAAGTTCAATTTACCTTTTTGTTAAAACTCAGCGCTTTTTTAACGCCAATAAAAAATGCTTTGATAAAACATTTTTATCGCAATAGATCTAGAAAGGAGGTTACAGCTGAAATTATAAGTAATAGAGTAGTATGGACACAGCAGAATATCGCACCGCCACCAAATGAATTGGAATAAGGACAGGAGAGTAATGATGATGATGTATTAGGGTCCCTTCACATTCATCGACGCGGAATCGGCTTAAGCCGGTCAAGAAAACCTTTATGTCAACGTAATAAGGGTGTTACTCGCGTCGTCCGAGCCGAGCCGATGAAAATGTGGGGGGACCCTAAGCAGCTCAGTTGACGAGTTAATATAATTCTTAGATGTATTATGCTATAAAGTTATTATAAGCATACAATATCCATCTCTAAGGAATATTTGAAACCAAGGTTCTATAATCGCAATTATTTTTACAAGCTCGTAACTTTCTCTGTTTATTTAATTTGAATACTTTATTTAACAAGTTTGTAAATAAAGTTTTTACGTAAACGAGTATGTGGAGTGTCAAAGTTTTTGTTGAATGCAATGATTTGGTATCAGTTATTCCTCACAGGATTATTTTTACCGTGTAACTGGATTTTACCTCATAATAAATAAAAATAAAAAACCAATCGCCATTAGGTGCGTCCCCACAGAGCGCGCAGCCTCGCGAGGCATTTTCCGCGCGAAGCAGCTCGGTTGGTGTGGACGTGTCTCGGGCGAGGCAAGTGACAGCGCTGCCGCGGTTGATCGACCGAGCGCCCGAGCCATCCAGTGTCGGCTTTTGTTTTGCTCGCGTATATTGTTTCGTGTCTCGTTCGAAAAACAATAGACGAGTCCACACAGAGTGAGCAACCTCGCTTGTCAGTTTCCTCGCGCAGCAAATGCCTCGCGAGGCTGCGCGCTCTGTGTGGACGCACCTAATGGATAGCACGCCATTAAACTTATACACGAGAAAAACCTTATGTAAAAACCAATTTATATTATTACTCTTTTTCGTTTTTATTACATTCAATAGCAAATAAATAGGAACAAAGCAATTGTACGTATATAATAACAACCACGCTACTAGTAATATCCAGTTAAACAGCAAAAAAATACGAAATACAATTCCGAATACACAAGGAATGCATCGAAAATGCGATAATAAATTATGAACTAGGTACTTATAATTATAAAATATCTGCTGACAATGTAGCCACTCCCTTAGCCGATGGAAACTGTTCGTACGGCGGTGTGTAGAGCTGCGAATGTGTTATTGTAATAACCGGAGCTACGGGGGTGCAAGTAGTGGGTACACCAAAAAGGGTGTGTTTAATTTTTTAGTTTTTTTTAAGCGAACTGTACTAAGGAAAGGTATGTTTAGATCAAAAATATAAACCACATAGGTATCTCCAAAACCACGTAACTCCAGATATTACAAAAAAAAAACAAATTAATACCGCAGTCATTCTCCTCCGGCTCGCGCTTGATGATCACCTCCTGTTTAACCTTCACTGTTGGTTTTACTTTGGATTTGGACCAGCCTAAAAGAAAATATTCATTTCATTTAAGACGGTGGAGACACTATGTGATCCTGAAAATGGAACTTATAACTAACTCTATTAACTTTAATAAAAAAAAAAAAACAAAATACTCGTACCTAAATGTTAATGTTAGATCAAAAACCTATCTATGGTAGATTCTTTATTCAAGTTTAAAAATAAATTTAGTTTTTTGTCAACCACCAACTAACATGTTTTATTATAGGTTATGGGCCATTTTTTTTTTTGTATTTTTACTTATAAGTGAATAATCTTCACATTGAGAAAAGAGAATAATTCAACTCGATAAGAAAATGGCAATAATAAAAGACTCAATTTCAGTTGCGGCGCTCGAACAAAATAACTGTCAGAGTTTACCGCGGGGCGGCGAGCAGTAATAATCAAATGTACAGAAACGTTTGAAACATGCCAAGAGACACGGTCATAGCTAACTACTATTGCGGGTGCGTGGCATGAAACACGCTCCACAGTACCGTTCGCCACACAGCTCGCCATTAGACCAAAATCATGACTGAGCGTTAACATTATCATTATGCTGTTTTTTTTTTTTTCAAATACATTGCCCCACTCTAGAAACTTCTGTATGCTAAAGTAAAACTATTGTTACGTCGATCGGATTGCGAGACCAATCTACAGGCTTCTCGAAAGTTCCACAAGGTTCTCGACAATTCTACCGAAGATTGGTCTGAAAGTTTCTAGAAAATTCTACTCTGTTCTAGATGTTTCGAGATGGGTCTGGAATGTTCTAGAAGGTATGGGACTATGTCGAAGTCTATGGATGTTTCCAGAACATTCGACCACCTTCTAGAAACATCTAGTGGGTCCGGCGGTAGTATAAAAAGGGCGCCGATCGGCGGCCCGAGTCAGTCTGGTTTTGACTACGATCGAGGCAACTCGAAGTGAACTGGAAGCGATCTCCAAGTGATTTTTACGTGTGATTAAGTGAGTTTATAAGTGTTTAATTGTTGAGTAGTGTTAAGTGTTTGTTTTAATTACTGATTCGTGTGTGAATAAAGTTTATTTGGTTTTAATTGGTGTTAATTAATTTATCCCAATACCCAGCTCGTAACATTTGGTGTCAGAAGTGAGGGATATAATGCCAATTTTACCAAAGGACGACACGGACGGTATTCGTACCAGGAGTCAGCGCCAGCAAGACATGGACCAGAGGCGGTTTGGAGGTTCCCCGATACAGACGCCGGGTGGTGCTCAGCCGACGATAGAACCAGTGGCTGGTCCGTCTGCAGTCTCTTCAGCACCAGCGGTTCCAGACCTGTCTGCGCTTATGGCGCTGCTGCAGGAGCAGGCCCGCCGCCAGGAGGAGCAGGCCCGCCGCCAAGAAGAACAGGCCCGCCTGCTGCAAGAGCAGCTACAGAAGGATAAGGAGGAGCAGGCCCGCCGCCAGGAGGAGCAAGCCCGCCGTCAAGAAGAACAGGCCCGCCTGCTGCAAGAGCAGCTACAGAAGGATAAGGAGGAGCAGGCCCGCCGCCAGGAGGAGCAAGCCCGCCGTCAAGAAGAACAGGCCCGCCTGCTGCAAGAGCAGCTACAGAAGGATAAGGAGGAGCAGGCCCGCCGCCAGGAGGAGCAAGTCCGCCGTCAAGAAGAACAGGCCCGCCTGCTGCAAGAGCAGCTACAGAAAGATAAGGAGGAGCAGGCCCGACGCCAAGAGGAACAGGCCCGCCTGTTGCAAAAGCAGCTCCAGGATGATAAAGAGGAGCAGGCCCGTCGCCAAGAAGAACAAATGGTCCTCATTAAGGACCTGCACTCAACATTTGGCAAGGAGCTCAAGTTGATGAAAGAGCAAGTTCACCAGCTAGAGAGTCGTATCTCAGAAGCTGAAGTTCAGATTGCTGAGATGAAGAAGATTTTGGGTGAACTTAGGACTGGGGACAGAGTTGTGTGTCCAGTGGTTGCTGCACCTCCGGTACGAGGGTTTAAGGTGCCACCATTCGACGGAACATCATCATGGTCGGCTTACAGGATGCAGTTTGAGGCCGTTATGAAGGCGAATGGGTGGTCCAAGGAGCAAGCTACGACCGCGCTCATCTTAGGTCTGCGAGATCAGGCCTTGACCGTACTTGAGGCTCTTGGCAAGGATGTGACATATGAGCAGCTACTGGAAGCGTTGGAGTCCAGGTACGGCGACGCGCACCTGGAGCACGTATTTCGCGCTAAGTTAAGGGATCGTGTTCAACGTAGTACCGAGAGCCTACAACAGTGGGCCCTAGAAATTGAGAAAATGGTCCGGAAAGCATATCGGTCCGTCCCGGCTCTCATCGATTGCAATATGGTACAGGCTTTCATTGACGGAATACGCGACTTGGAAGTTAGAGCAGCTGTAAGACTTGGGCATCACGAGACCTTGAAGGGCGCCTTGGCCCATGCTTTGGAAGTGGAAGCAGTGAGGCAAGACCATCGAACTCAGCGTAGCAGGGAGGTTGTGCCATCTTCTGTATGCGACCGTTCGAGAGGGTACAGCCCTAGGTGCTATACTTGTGGAGAAAAGGGTCATCTTCGGTCAAGCTGTCCAAAGCGAAGGGCAGCTGATATGACTGCCCAGCATCGCAGTTGGAGAGCGCATGGTAACGCTGATACACCGTCTAGAAGACCTTGTTCTGAAGACAGTAGTAGGCACAGCATCAAGCAAGAGCCTAAGGAAGTAGTGCACGTGAGGACGCTAAGAGAAAACACGGATCTCGGTAATCAATGGAAGGAAACCCTACAGCCTGCGCAGGAAAACGACATGGATAACTGTGTGAAAAGACCTCAGACAAACAGTAGTGGTTTTGACGAAGCGTCACTTGTTGTGCATAGCCCAGTGCGAAGGAAAAGGAAGTCCCGTAAATTAAAAGTGAAACGGGATGGACCATACCGAGTTGCGACCAGGAGCAGTGATGTTCCCTACCGCATACAGAGTGCTCAAGGCGGTGCGCCTAAGTTTGACTTCGTTAACTGGTTGCGGCGATACAACGGCGACTACGACGGACTGTGCATGCTCGGGACTAACGATGCTCGGGACGAGCATGTCTAAGGAGGGGGCAGTGTTACGTCGATCGGATTGCGAGACCAATCTACAGGCTTCTCGAAAGTTCCACAAGGTTCTCGACAATTCTACCGAAGATTGGTCTGAAAGTTTCTAGAAAATTCTACCCTGTTCTAGATGTTTCGAGATGGGTCTGGAATGTTCTAGAAGGTATGGGACTATGTCGAAGTCTATGGATGTTTCCAGAACATTCGACCACCTTCTAGAAACATCTAGTGGGTCCGGCGGTAGTATAAAAAGGGCGCCGATCGGCGGCCCGAGTCAGTCTGGTTTTGACTACGATCGAGGCAACTCGAAGTGAACTGGAAGCGATCTCCAAGTGATTTTTACGTGTGATTAAGTGAGTTTATAAGTGTTTAATTGTTGAGTAGTGTTAAGTGTTTGTTTTAATTACTGATTCGTGTGTGAATAAAGTTTATTTGGTTTTAATTGGTGTTAATTAATTTATCCCAATACCCAGCTCGTAACACTATTAACAAGTTAGCAAGGAGTACATACCACCGTCATCCATGGGCAGTTTAATGGGCGCATCCCTCTCCATCACGCGTTTGAAGTCCTCATTACTCTCCTCGTCCGCCATGTTACTGCCATCATTCATCACCGACTTAATCTTCTGCTCTTCTAGTTCTTTATCAATCTGGAAATTAATTGTATGTAGTACTAGTGGCCCGTCCCAGCTTCGCACGGGTATATTAAACCGCTCGTCCGATTTTGTGCAAACTTCACATAAAGCATCTTCTAAATAGTTCGAACAAAGCCTAAACATTTGGTTTGGATAGGTGAGCCTGTTCTTGAGTTATAACATTACAACGAAAAGTGGCATTGATTTTTATATATTGGACATAGTAAGCATGACGCCTCTATACTTATTGGGGGAAAATTCGCGGACTCTCTGAAAAGGCAATTATGGCTGTCTGTGGCCACAGAGCTGTGGCTCATGAACTCAAAATACAAATAAAGTAATAGCGATGTATCGATACTAGGGAAAACGACCCATAGCACGCATCCACAGCACGCAGCCATAGCACGCAGCCACAGCACGCAGCCATAGCACGCATCCTTACATATAAAAAACACATCTTAGTTGAATCCGTTTCCACCAGTGCTGTGCTATGTAAACCAGTGAATATGATTGGTGGATATCAAACGCATCCGCAGCAACGTAGCATAGCGAATCTCTGGTGGAAAAGCAGCCTTACGATGTCGTCGGTCCACCTAACGATTTTACACGCGATTTTTACGCCAAAAAAAGGAGGAACAGAAATATACGCGTATATTCGTTTGCTTGGTTCACAGTGGACAGAGTATTTAAAAGATTATAAAAGTAATAAAATTTACTGTAAAAAAAAAAACTAAGCTAAGTTCTGCAATGCCCATTAGGGGTGCGGGGTGATCCTTACCTTAATAACGTCCTTAACTCTAATAGTAGGCTTCTGCAAGGTCTGCACAGTGTCCGACTCTCTGCTGCCGTAGGACGCTCGCGATGAATGACGCTCAGCACTGCCCAGACCTGAAAAGTTTTGGCACCAAAATAACTAATCTTTTCAAACTGACTCTTAAATAATAAATATAACGGGCGGGACGCGTGAGGGAGAGGCCAGCGTCCACCTCACGACCCAGCCGCAGTGGTAAACGCCCACGGCGACGGAAGTCGCAGGACGATCTTCGGCCACCGTAGGCGCGGGCATGCCCGGCTCGACGGCGCGTTGTGATCCACAAGCGCTTCAAAGAGTGTCAGCGCAATAGCGGCGCCCCCATTAGAGGGCCAAAGCCTGCCGGGGTCGCAAGACTTATGAGCTACCGTGACCCTGAAACGTAAAGGGTTATTGAAAGACTTCGTGGATTTTAGTCAGTACAAGTATGATACCTGCCCTGCCCTGGGTGGGAGGACTCATTTGATTATTTTACCACAGTAAAAAAATAAAAAAGTCTGACACCAGCTCTCCTAGAATGAATGCCAGAGATTGTTTTGTTTATTAATATAATCTGAAATACAGGGTTGGCCTGGATGGTCAATTTCGAAACAATAAGGAATAGAGAAATGATATCGAGTTTCACAACAACTTTTTATTTCAATTATAAAACTATTGCAGGACTGTCTTATCAGATAACCGTGACCCTGGAATGTAAAGGGTTATGGAAATATCACAATAGATTTTAATCAGTACAAGTCTGACAGTCCCTCTCGTCTTGTGAAGATTTTACCACAAAATAAAAACTATAAAACTAACTTTATCAGCAGGAAATTAGGAGTTTGCTCTGTAATATGACAGTACATAAAGAATTATTCTTGATTTTTAAATGTATTTAAAAACACTACCTTCTGAGAATACTCCGCTAGATTTAATAATGTTGGGTCCATTTCTGAAGTTCTTATTTTTGTCATTTCTTCTTTCCTTTTTGTCTTTGTCATCTTTTCTCTGATTCTGTTGTGGTTTTGCAGGGCTGAAATATATATTTTTTAAATGATCAGCTAAAATGAAATACAATAAGAAAGGCATCAATGAAATACTAGGTAGGTTTTGAAAGCAGCTCAGCAGTTTAGGTGTAAGCATAATAAAAAAAATCAAAATCATTTTGCGTTTTTAGTATACATTGGTTAAGATTAGAATGCATGATAACTATCCCTGGAGTCCCACGATTTACAGAAGTTGTTGTCTTACACGATCATATTGTTTCAAAATCTCACATATTGATTATGAACTCAAATTGATGACTATGAAAAATATTAATTGATAAGCATAAATACCCTTTGTTTTTATTCCTGGACACGTTCAAATTAGGTGTGAATACTTTTTTATTAGTTTTAATTCCGCCCAAGGTGAGGTCACGGGGTGGTTTGAATGTAGCCAGACGTTGCATGGGGTCCGGCCCGAGCCCATTCGTCTTGGAAGGCTTATCTTCAGACATTTTGTAGGTTTATCACATAACTTACTTACAGGCTATGAAATGAAAAATCGTTCACTGAAACAAAAGAGTGCGTGAGTTTGTTTTGAAAAAAAAATCTGTCAAAAAAAGGATTTCGATTTTCGATTTTGACAACGTGCTGACATGTTCGGTCTCGTTCAGAAATGGTGTAACCATGGTACTCGTAAATACTTTGTTTTTCATTGTCGTTGTTGCATTAACGCCGTGGCTAAAAGACTTGTTACCACGATTGACAGATGAAAGTCGGTAAAAAAACAAACAATTTGTTCAAAAAACCGTTTGGCGATCAGCGATTGTTTGTATTTGTTTGTGCGATTGCGATTCCAATTTCTGAAAATCATCTGCTTTGGTAGACACGAATATTGTGATAGAATTCGATTTGAAATTATATCTTTGACGACATGGCCGAATCGCTATTCGAAATTTTCGGCGACCACCTCACCAGACAGGCTGTGAAAAATGTTTCGCGCCAACCACTATCGAATATCGGTAAGAACTTTAATTTCCATCTCAATTTAGATCATTACATGCATGATATCTTAAAATAATTGGTTGCAGATCTGGATCCTGCTAAAACATGATTTCCTAATTTTTGTCTTTAGATAATGACTTGGATACCCCCTTTGTAAAAGAAAATAAATTCTTTGTCTTTTGTAGAAAACATGGGTAAAATCGTGTCGTCTGGCCCGGTGAAACCTAACGAGCCCATTAAGAAGTCGGAAGGACCAAAGAAAACTTTTCTCTGTAACACAGGGAAGGCTTTGAAAAGCACTCCTGTGAGGAATGTGTTCACTCCTAGAGCTGTCAATGTAGTCTCAATGATTTACACCGACGAGAACAATGATAAGCAACTCTGTGGTGAGGATGTGGAGTTCCACAGACCCTCGTACAAGTATGGTAAGTATAAGAAAACAGTTCCTTTTTAATATTGAATGTATATAGTAAGGACTCCACTCCATACAGGAAACATTTCACTGTACAGTCTGAAGGACTTTTAAACATGCAATGAATATCATCTAAACTAAAATAGTATATTTTGCAACTAGTGAATAAAGAGCGGATTTAAAGCGAGGGCCATTATATGAATCACGAGCAAGCGAAGGATTTTAATGACTGAATCACGACCGTAGGGAGTGATTCATGATGATTGAATCACGAGCGGAGCGAGTGATTCAAATATTTAAATCCTGAGCGACGCGAGTGATTCAGGCCCTCGATTTAAATCCGTTTTATTCAAGAGTTGCAAACGATACTTTATACCATGACTACGAGAAAAAGAAAGATTTGAGCGATAATATATATGTAACGAAAAAAAGAAGTTTTTTTTTATTATTAATACTGCTCCACACACACGTGGGTGCGTTTCCAAACATCTAAATTCACAATACACAAACACCCACACCCGAAACAAATAATTGTAGATCATAGTACGAATATTTGCTCCGTGCGGGAATCGAACCCGCTTCACGTAACGAAGTAGTCCAATCGCTCAGTCACTGCGCCAACAAATTAACATTAAAATCGGAACAATGACTTAAATTAAGAGTAATATTTTCCTAATAACACGGGGGTCGACCGCATCAATGTGTTCTAAATTCAAACACCAAAACAGTGAGTAAAAGAGCTTTTTATTCACTGTTTTCAGTGAGTAAAAGTAACTTTTTAGAGTAGGAATGGTATAAAGTTTATTAACCATTTGTGGCTTGTATCACTTCTGTAGTTTATTATATAGAAATCTTTGTTACATCTGTACTGAGCCTGCAGTCATCCTCATCACATCACATATCTCACACTGAAAAGAGGTCCCCATTTTCCCAGTGGAAACATGCAGGGTGATTTATACAGGGTGGCCGGAACATTGACATCCAAGATTATTTAACACTTAAAATTCATGAAGATCCAGTTGCAAACAAAAAAAATTGAAAAATTTTCTTGTATAAGTTTTGGGCAAGAATTCAAAAAAAGTAATAAAATAAATTGAGAATATGGTGATTCGGATACTCAGCTAGCTACGAGCTACGAGGACCCCCATTTTTTTTTCTTTAGTTGTCAATGTTCTGACCACCCTGTATACCATAACAATCATTTGTTTTTGGCACAGACAATCATCATAGAGACTTATTTGACTACCTGCCAGTGCCAGAGCCGGCGATCCTGAAACAGTTCTCTCCGCCCAGCACCCCTCCACCAGCTACCAAGGGACACAGCTTGGACTCTAACTTCAACTGCTCATACCAGGATGAATTCTTTAAAGGTAAATGCTTATAATACTCATGCAGGGAGAGCAGCAATATGCCAAAAAAATGTACATTGGAAAGTCCTCAAAAAACATTTCCTTATTGTTTTCTTCTGATATGTGGTCAGAAGGTTTGAGGCTTGAGTTTCTGGAACTCATGGAGATCCTATAGGAGGTCCATGATTCCTAAATTAAAATTAAGCGGTTGCTATAGAAAAACTGTTTACCTATTTGCTTCAGTCTGTTGTCACAATAATCTCCAAGTGGATTATGGAATTTAAATTCAGAACAGAATTACCTTTAATATTTTTTTAAAAGAATTATTGCCCCACACTAGGATTTTCTCCTGGTTGGATGCATTTAAAAGCATTGAAACTCATGTACACTCCCACAAACATCCTTGTAAGTTGACTATGACCCATAATATCCAATTTTCTCTCTTTTTCAGATGATTTCTCAACTGGAAGTGTACCTGATGATGACTTGGATCTGCCAGATTTGTATTGAAAACTAAGAAAACACTTAAAAGTTAAGGCTATGAGTTATAAATAGTAATAATACATGACATGGTGATTTATCACTATCATGTTTATATATATTAAAAATAATTAATGGGCCCAGCCAGATTTTTTTACAGATACCCCCAATTTGAATAAAGAATGTTGTTTCTGTATAAACAGGCCCATTTTATTGAATCAGTCTCAACTTAATGACATCATATCTTGATATAGCTAGTGTAACCTTTGTCCAATGGTCCAGTGTTTGATCATCTATGAGAGTATCTCCCAATCTGCTTAATATTGTGGTGTCTCATCCACAAAAGCCAGATGAGTAAATTTCTCTAGCTCAGTCTACTCATTTTACACAAATAAATTGTGAGAATGGTTCCTCAAAATGGGCTTTAGTTCATAATACCAGTGAGTGCAGTCAGAAAAACCTAATGAGTATAGCTACCTAATTTGTAGTTGTTCTAAATACTTGTTAATTAAATTATTGAAATAATTCATCATATTTGTAAGTTGAATCTGGCTGTGGCCTGGTAACATATTATTATATAATAAGTATTCTGTATAACTTTTAAGGCCCTCATGTTTTGTTGACTTGCAACACTGTCAGATAATTGGATTATGAGGCAGCTTGCTCACCATGCATGTTCTTGAATTATATTGTATTCTTACTCGAGTTATCTGCATTTTATTGAAAAATATACTGATAGTAAATGTCAGTAAGTATATGGTTCAACCAAATATTTTGCCAGTCTGCTCAGGGACCCTGAGCAGACTTGTGGCCTTTTCTGGCTCTAAAGTAGACCGTTCAATGATGTAGAACAATGTTGCTCCATCTATTGTGTCAACCATGTAGGTATTATCAGATTAACGCATTATGGTAACCCAGTGAGTGAACTTTATTGTGATTTAGAAACTAAACAAATATTTCAGTATTATGATTCAAGAACTTCAGACATTTCTAAACTAAATTGAAATAAAATGTGATTAATATTATTGGTATAAAAGTAATTTATTATAATTATTTACATCTTTTATTTTACAATGATACACTATTATGTAAGCATATTTAACAATATGCTTCTTTCTTTGTTTTAGAAAGTAAATAAAAAGTCCTTATATCTTTCAGGAGCTTTTCAACTGGATGTGTTCATTCCTACGTGCAGTAAGTACATTGATCAACAATAAAGCTGTTCTAAATTGCCTGAATAAACTATAAGCCCATTAAATGACAATCTTCCATATAAACTTTCAACCTCTTGTATAATGGGTATGTTTCAAAATTATACTTTGTTAGACCAGTATGCTATGTTCTGCATAATAATCTTTCTTCAGTATTTTAGAATGCATTACTTTCTTCTAGTAGAATAAAAATAATAATATAAAAATTACATCTAGCATCTAGGACACATCGTACCCTTATTGCAAAAACTGACTATCTGCATTTTTAAACCAATTTTTAGTTAAATATGTATAGAAATCGAATCCTCAACTCATGACGAAGTTACAGGTAAAACCCATTATGGCTCGAATTTTGATGCAGATAATCAGTTTTTGCAATGAGGGTACAATATGACCCAACAGTCGCACATATTTGTAAGGGCAATCTTTCCTATGTACAAATTTTTAAACTTATCCTATATCAAATAAATACATCTGATTCCTAAAGACTAGATTATGTTAAATACTTCTTGCCTAAAAACTGAACCTTTTTCTCAAAGGCTGGCAATGTGATAAGTGTGTCTTCTTTGTAGAACGGATTCAGCATCAACTTGATGTATGCCTCATAAACATCTGTGAAGAAGTTCTTGATGCCATCCTCATTGCGAGAATCGTGCACCATTATGAATCTCATCTGGAATATTGAAAGTTTTGGTTAGGTTCATGTTTGAACTGAATAAGACTAATATTACAGCTGAAGTGTTTATTTCAGGACATTAAATCAATGATTGACAGATTTTATAATAAGAAATCTGTAGTCAGGGGAGGCCTATGTTCAGTAGTGGATGTGCTATGGCTGATATGAGGATGTTAGTAATAAATCATCAAGAGGTTTCCAAGAGACTAATCAAAGAGTACATCCAGCTGTTTGCAACAACAGCCTCAACTCTATAATTATCATTTTTTTTTGGAGAAATGTGTTACAAATAAAACATCTTTGATTTTCGGCTCTATACTTCACCATAGTTACGAAAAACATTTATTTCCAATTAACTAGTGTATTGTGAGAGGCAAAAATAACTTCATTATGCCTACCTGGCTAGCAGTTACAAATGCAGAGACGAACCACTGGTTGAACTTGTCAACAGACTTCAAGTATGTGTTCGTGACCTTCCACATATGCTCATCTACCAGGTCCAATGCTGCATGAGCTATGAACTGATTCAAATGCCTGTTGTCTTCTTTCTGCAAATATGCGAACAAATTACATATTGTGAGATATGCATGAAGACGCCTGACGGTGATTTTTGCGCTCCTGAATACATGAAGCAGGTAATTTTGGGAGGAATACGATTTTTTTATGGGAGGAATACCTTTGGTTCTTTAGTGACTGGAATGAAGTCCATTTCAAATATTGGGTTATCAGAGTGCCCGACGATGACGAAGTAATAAGTTCCTGCCGACATTCTGAGGTTTTATTTCCTTATAAATTGTAAAGAACTTGAAATTCATGAAATCTTTATTTTTGTAGGTGTCACCCACAGAACTTATCATGAGGTGTCATCTGTCACGTGCCCAGTGTTGCCAGGTTTGAAATCTAGCGGATGGTAGAATTCTTCTAAAAATACGGTAGATTTTCCGAAATTACGTTGTAACATATATTTGAAATACGGTAGAATGTAGTAGCCCGCGAAATTCAATTTTTCTTGTGTTTTTGCAATTTTCATATCAGTGACTTTACCTTGAACAAAATATGATTTGCGACAGAAGCAAATATAATTTTAAATATAAGAATGATTAAAACATTCGCTCCATTCCCTACTATTACGCAATCATCAGGGTCAGAGTTAAAAAAAACGTATTTTTAATCAGAATCAGACAGCAGTATAATCGTTTCAATATTTTTATACATATCGATATAATGTTTTTGGATCATATCTTGAGTGGGATTAAAATAAGTACAGGTTTTTCCTTGACGCTGTATGGGCTGCTGCGTTATGATATTTCCCTTGACGGAATTCGTAAGAAGTTCATTCCGTTTTTTCGTTCTAATGTCGTTAACTCTACTGAAGACTCTTTCGCACTCAGCATTCAAGTGTGATAGAGACAAAATGGCCAGCATAAATTTTGAAAGTGGGTGTGAGTGTTCATTGGGTATTACGGTGTATTTTGCTACCGTAATTGTAATCCTACGGTAGGTGGTAAATCTTTGCTGGTTACGGTGTTTTTACCGTAATTACGGTGTAGTTGGCAACACTGCGTGCCTGTCACCAACCAAAATTACTGTCAAATTCACAAATTGTCAAACTTATGGATGCGTTCATTCAAGACTTGAAAACTTGAATTCAATAAAATAAGTAAATACAATAGACAACAACAAGACAGAAAAAAAAAAACAAAATTGGCGGGAACTCGATTGAAGAACTATTTGATTTTAGTTTTCAGCAAATATAAAATAATACAAAATGGACAGTAACACAAGTAATACAACCCCATAACAAGTAAGTTGCTTGTTTTTCACAAATAGTAATTTATTTTCATGTAATTTTCAGGGTCATGGGCGACCCCAATCGATAAATTAATGTTATGGAGAGGAAGTTGGACTAAATATGATTCCAAATTAGCGAAGTCGTTCCTTCGTGTTTACTACGATCAACTTTTGATAACAGCAGACACAAAGGTTTTGGAATCGTTTAATATGCATCATAAAATAAAGGGAATTTACAAAGATGATGTTCTTATCCTAATCGTGACCAATTCTTGCCAAGAAGTAAGTAAGAAGCCATTTCTACTTGCAGACTAATAGGCGTAGGCCACTGCTGCTAGTATTAAAATCTTACTTATTTTAGATTTGTTGACCCATTATAATTTTTGTAGATAATTATGTGGTTCATCCTTTATAGGTGTCCGTACCCAAAATGTAATACTACGACTTATTTTCACAGATGATGTATTTCTGTTACCGCTATAACAACAAATACATTACTAAAAGCCAGAAAAAAGTAGGTAGGTACACACGGCTACACATAAAGCTATACAAAACCAGTTTGTCTTGGTCTCGCTTTGCATGATCTTTCCTCTCAACGTACGGTCAGCTAATACTGGTTTTGTATAGCTTAATGTGTAGCCGTGTGTACCTATAAAAATCACGTTTGTTGTATGGGAGCTCCGACAAAAAATTAAGGAGCTCCCATCAACAAACGTGATTTTTGTTAGTTTTTGCTAAATATTGATAACGGCAGAATATTCAGTTATGAATTTGATTCTGAAACATAACTCCGACGTTTCTCCGCCGAATGAGACGCCGACAGAAGGTTTCGTTTAATGTTTCTTTCAACGACATTACCTTTCACTTAAGAACAATTTGCCGACACATTCACTTAATAAATAATTAAATCAAAATAAAATAAATATTTAATGGTGTCTTCTATACTATACAAGACATGATTTTTTTACGTTTTTATAGATACCGGTACGGAACCCTTCGTGTGCGAGTACTTGGCCGGTATTTTTTTCTTGCCTTAAACTAAATCAATAAAACAGAATATCAAGTTAAGAACACAGCTTGACACTGTTTTAATTTTTTTATAAGTAATTATCATGATGCGACTATTCCTACGAGTAAAAAAAACAGTGCATCAAAACTAACTGGACAAAAATGCATGTTTCAGATAAGGAAAATAAAATTTCAAATAAAAACAAATCCACCACAATGTATTCAGATGCTCAGCCTACATTTCCCAGTAATAAACCACAATAGTATGCAAGCCAGCCATGTCGTCAGCGCCAAATACCGGAATGTGGACGATGTTTTAAGACATGCTTTAGAAAATAAAGGTACGGACTAGAAACTACATTTGTTTGATTGTTACTGAAAACCTGCAAACTGAAGAACTCTTATTAATCGGCACGTTTAAGTCTGGCATATAGATTCTGGTCCAAGCCCCGTTTCAAACCCCTCTGAAAACACGGGACTTATGTCACTACCACGTGGTGATACTGTACATGTACAGCGTTGTATGTGTTTAAGGTGAATGATCCAGGGTAGCCCGCGAAATTCAAATTTCTTGGGTTTTTTGCAATTTGCAGGCCAGTGCTAGGTTGTATGTCGATTAAAATATTGATCGCGGCTGTAAGACGTATGTAGTTACAGAATTATAATCAACAAAATCATCAATACTACGCTCTAAGTTCATAAAGCTTCAGGAATGACTTTTTATGTTATTTTTTTGTTCCTGAAGCTTTATGAACATGGAGGGTTGTATTGGTGATTTTGATGATAATAATTCTGTAACTACATACGTCTTACAGTCGCGATCAATATTTTAATCAACATACAACCTAGCACTGGCCTGCAAATCGCAAAAAACCCAAGAATTTTTGAATTTCGCGGGCTACCCAGGAGCATTCACCTTAAATCGGCCTCTATATAGTTTGTGCCTCAGCCTAATCATTCATTGGTACACTGCACTTCACTGCAGCACTGTATTGTTAGAACTATCCAGTGTTGCCAACTACACCGTATTACGGTAAAAACACCGTAACCAGGAAAGATTTACCACCTACCGTAGGATTATAATTACGGTAGCAAAATACACCGTAATACCCAATAAAGAGCGTATTTAGTTTTAAACACCTATTTCAAACACTTGCCAAAATGTATGTTGGCCATTTTGTCTCTACCACACTCGAATGCTGAGTGCGAAAGAGTGTTCAGCAGAGTTAACGACATAAGGACAAAAAAATGGAATAAATCCATCAAGGGAAATCTCATAACGCAGCAGGCTATACAGCGTCAAGGAAAAACCTGTATTGATTTTAATCCCACTCACGATATGATCCAAAAACACTAAATCGATATGCCTAAAAACATTGAAACATACTGCTGTCTGATTTTGATTAAAAAATGTGTTTTTTTTACTCTGAACCATAGGGGTGATTGCGTAATAGTAACCCGCGAAATTCAAATTTTCTTGTGGGAGTGAATGGAGTTCGCTCCATTCACTCCCACAAGAAAATTTGAATTTGATCATTCTTATATTTTAAATATTATTTATTTGATCATTCTTATATTTTAAATAATATTTGGTAATGTCGCGAATCATATTTTGATCGAGGTATAACTTGTCACTGATATGAAAATTTGCAAAAAAAACACAAGAAAATTTAAATTTCGGGGGCTACTACTACGCAATCACTCTAACATGCTACTAAATAAACAAGGTAATTCTACCGTATTTTAAATATATTTTTACAACGTAATTTTGGAAAATCTTCCGTATTTTTAGAAGAATTCTACCATCCGCTTGATTTCAAACCTGGCAACGTTCAATGTAATTTGTGGTCTTTGTTCCAGATGTAACGAGTACTTCCAACGTACCAAATGGTTTCAGCAATTTCATGAAGTTATGTTTATTGGACCCAACATTTCCTCAGTTAATATTTGAAGCAGAAAAAATTGTAAACACGGAAATAATTAAGAAGTCGTAGAACTTGCATGAAACCTTATTGAACCTAATGTTTAAATGAACGCATCGATAGTAATGTTCTATTATCTGTGGTTGCAATGTTTTGATTTTTATAGCTTAGCTTTTTGAATTTCAAACTTAAACGATTATCTTGTGGACTTGTGGTTTGTTTTGAATGTAAAGTGAAATAAATAATTGTAATTCTTTCGTATTTTTTTGTTTCTTTTGGGTTATTTTTCTTTTAAAATGAATCCCAATAGATATATTCCCGGTCAGTCCAGCGTACTGCGGAAATCAAGGTAACTTAAAACTATCAAATAAAACTTTTCCTTCTAACAGTTGTATTATGATCCTTTATTCAATAACTAGCCAGGAATATTGGATCATTACGATTTAGCGGTATTATGTACTTGTTTCCAACTACTATAATGACCAATACCGTCTCATAACCATAGGCTAGAAGGCAAAGTATCGCTACTGCCAAAGCCTCGTCGCCCGGGCTCCACAGACCGCTTGTCGTCAGAGGCGCGGCGGCCGAGCGCTGCGGGACATCGCTCCAGCAGTGCCGAGCCCGCCAGAGGAACGTTTGGAGGTGGCAGGCTGAGCAGGGAAGCTTCTGCTACTAAAATACCTCTGAATGGAGTAAGTTTGTGCTGTATTTTGTAATTAACTGTGCCTCTGTTGTAAAAAGGGTCAGTGGGTCGCCTTAGGGGCGGAAAAGTTTGATTATGATGAATCAAAATTTGTAAAACTGTTCTATCCACTGTTATAAATACTAACAAAACAAAGGAAACCCAAGTTCCAGTTCATACTTTTAAAATCTATTAATTTACCTGAAATATGTTTAGGAAAATATTATTATAAATTACATAATTTACATATACTGTCAAAATCATTACTCGTATTCCCTAAAGATCATTGTATATCAAGCAGAATTGTAGTACCGAATTTCACACAAAAGCTAATTATTGTTTAGCCCAAAGTAATAAAAATGTAAGACATAGCATCATTCTTTGATAATTAAAATGCTAATGAATGATATACTTACAGAGGTCTCGTTCACAACAAGGAGAGAGGTTTGGCCAGTCCTCCATGACACCGCTGCGCTCCAGCCACTATGCTGCCAGATCAACTACAACGCCTGTTGTAAGTAACTTTATCATGTAAAATATACTATGTAGGTATTATATATAAAAAAGAAAATTAAACACACAACAAAGTGTTTAAGTGAAATGGTCACTAGAACTATATATAACATAAAACAGTATTTATTTGCTATGATCACTCGCACTCACAGCAACAATGATTTAAATGTGGCAATTTATTTTTAACTATGTTATTTTTCTTGTAAAATTGTAGAGAACTCCATCAGAAGATCGAGCAAGTCGTAGCTGGCAGACTTCTCTTGACAGAGCTTTAGCTTTTGTCACCATTAAAGACCAGAGGTAAGTTAATTATTGTGTTTTATTTGTAATATTCACCCACCAAAGACTAATATAACACCAAAGGTAATTTGTTTTTCACCTCACATGCTCCGAAAGATTCTATTTCTCATTCAAAATCCATTTTGCGCTCTAGCGTGCAAAGTGTTTTCAAAATTCGAATATGTCTTGGAGAACTTGTATTCAATTATTTTCTACACTGACAGGCGAGCCGGCCCTACTGCATTTCTTGTGTGTTGCACTTGGCAGCAAAGTTATTCTGCATCTCGTACCTTTAAAAACTTCACTACACTCAGGATTCAATCTTTGAATGCTTTGCTCGCTCAGTTTTCAATTGAAGTACTCGCGCCAAAAAACAACTTTGCAGCCTTGCATAACAAATAACTATTTCAGGCCCATCTCAACAGTACAATGGCAGCGTGCCGAGTGCGGGCGCGTGGGCGAAGCCCTGGCGGCGCGGGGCGGCGGTGACGGCCCCGGCATGACGCTCATCAGACCGCTCACCATCGCTCGCTTCGTGGACATAGCGGCTGCCTTACTATCTGCCATAACTAGAGATGCTAAACTTAATACTGATAATTATGTTACTAAGGTGAGTAATGCCTGTTATTTATTTATTTATTTAACTTTTTTATTCTTAAAGATAATTATATAGCCTATCAGCCAGTTAAACCGATATTCACTCAGGTAAACCGAGGCTATGCTTGTTGCGATCAGAATCAATACATTTATCAAAATTTTGTAAATTAATCACTGCAGGAAGTATCATTTTCAACGTTTTTGGTTCTTAAAATAGCGCAAAATATCACATAAACTCACGCCTTCTTCACATAGGGTAGGCAGAAACTACTGAGTGCCACTTGCTATGATCCTTACACACAAAATATCAAAATGAATAACATAAAACTGCATATTCATTTGAATTATATAAATAACTAGCGACCCGCCCCGGCTTCGCACGGGAGCAATCTTTACTATCTTCCTCTTGTATCACGTCTATCTATTTAAAAAAAACCCGCATCAAAATCTGTTGCATAGATTTAATGATCTAAGCATACATAGGGACAGACAGACAGCAGGAAGCGACTTTGTTTTATAGTATGTAGTGATAATTGTTATAATATTGTAGTACATTATTTTGGTATGCATGGGACAGTAAAATAATTGCGTGCGTAACTGTTAATCTTTATTCTCTACCACCAGCTCCCACATCTGTCAAAGCGTCTCCTATACCCCGGCACGGTCTCCAAGTCCTGGCTGAAGACAGTCAACACTCTGCACGCATTCCCACACGCGTTGGCGCTTATAGCGTACTTGTTGGACCTTGTCAACCATATTGTAAGTAAACAAATGAATGAAACCTTCTAAGAATCTTAATTTAGCATTTTTTGGATAGACAAATTCACAATAAAACTTTAGATAGTGGACAGACTTCGTACTTTTTAAGGTGTCACTTGTCGCGGGCTCGAACTCTCTGGCAGGCACGGTCAAAAATCATGTTATTTCACCTGACATCGTGGTCCGTGTGCCTTATTGTTCATGTGTGTGTGAGCGTCATCCCTCCGCACCACGCCCGGGGGATCATTCAGAGTAAAAGACGCGCGTGAATTCATCCATAGTTGTGGTTTGTCGGTACGGACTTTATTTTGGAAATTTGATGCTTCTTTAATTTCTAATTTACGCCCAAAGTTGTGTTAAAATTAGCAATAAAAAAATAAAAAACGAATCTTTGGAAGCTCGTAACTTTTTAATGGCTTGTTATTTCACAATTCTGCTTCCGTACTGACAAAATTAATAATGAGACAAACAATGTCATGTTTAACTTTGGATGTACAGTGTTAAATAGTGGAGTAATAACCACCCGAAGTTTCTATGGAAAAAATGTGGTCCTCAGATCTTTAGTGATAAATGTGGGAATTATATCATAGCACAGCACAGCATAGCATAATCGGCATATAATGTTCCTTCTGCGTGAGTGCGCGAGGATTGGGCTCTACTTTAATCCACCACACAACAGGCCCAGGGGGGGTATTACAACGTCTTAAAACCAGGTTTATTCCGGCTAGTGAAAGTGACAGAGCTATACAAGTCGTCTAGCGCCATCTCGTTCACTCACAGGAATAAGCCTGGTTTTAAGACGTTGTAATACCCCCCCAGTACGGATTTAGTAGATGTCACCTCACAATGTTTTACCACTTGATGAAATAAAATACATAAAGGAATGCGCTTGGCTGTGTTGGAAACTACAACCTACACTCCTAGTACATTTTTCAGATTGTAAAGATATGTTTTTATCGTAGGAGACACCGGTGTCCGACGAGTGGCTGTATGTCGGTAAGGACGAGCTCTCGTGTCTACGAAGGGACTACTTGTATAAGTGCTGGGTCAGGTATGTCTCACATGATTATCTACCTTCTACAACATTCCTTCCTATTTTTGTCAGCTTTTTTTGGACTATTTGTAATTAAGACTGCTTTTCACGCCACAGCTATAATGTCTTAAAAGATTTCTTTCAATTCAATTATTTTTTGTGTTAACTATTTTTTTATTTAGTTGTTTATAAATTTCTTGCAGATTCCAAGATCCTGAGCCTCAGTTTGAAGACTTGAACGAAGATTACCTTCAGAACCTGAAAGTGTTACTTGGGAATGATGAGGAAAAAATCGCCGAGTTGAAACAGACTATTAAAAGTAAGTGTTACAATAGGCTATTTGACAGTATCAATAAATTATAAATCTAATTAGTCCGTTATTTAGAGTTTTGAAAAATAACGGACACATATTTTTTGTTCTGTAAAATCAATGAATATTTACCAAGATAAAATCGCATCAAGACTCGAGAGGGGGGGCTCGTGACGTCAAAATTCAGTAAAAAATGTACTAAATTGTGACGTATTGGCAATTTTAAAAGCATCTTATCTCCGTCAATTTTGGTTTGCGTAAAAAAAGAAAAAATACGGGTCAAATATTATTTGATAATCTAACTGACGGACTAATTAGAATTTTTTAGTCAAATAGCCCATTCATAGGCCAGCGTTTCATTCACGTACCATTGTAAGTACCTAAACTTTTAAATGATCATAAGTGTCCCAGGCTTGGGTGGAGCGAAGCGGAGAGAGCTGTTCTTTTGGTTTTTGGGGTCACGGCTATCTTCAAACGCGGTCCCACGGCCCAATTAATGTTATCCCTGAGGGAGCTTACATGACGCGATTCGTGCGAATTGCAATTTCTACTAACTAAAAATGAAAATCGTCCTTGCTACTACGATATAATGATGCAATTCGATTGACTTGACGTCGTCCTGGCGAGCGTTAACAGTAACCGCACGTTTTATGTCATATGTCGTAGTGGTAAGGATGATTTTCACTTGTAGTTGGAATCGGTCGAATTGCGTCGCATCACGTCGTCAGTAAGTTCCCTTATCATTACGAGTCTTGCAGACTTTTGGGCTTCCAACTACCCATAATAACGACTCTCAATCTTGTACAAACCTCTACTGTCCAATATAACAAGCATGTCATTCCAGAATACGAGCACTGCCTGGAGGACGAGGTGGAGGCAGCCGCACGTGCAGACGAGGCGCGGCGAGTGGAGCGACGAGACACTCTGCTGAGTGGACTGAAGGCCGCGCGCACTGCACGACGTGCTGACCGCGCGCAGTACGACGTGCAGTGCACGTGCGGGAAGGACCTGGCTGATAACATCAAACAACTGGACCTGGAGATCGAGAGAGCCACGTAAGTTGTAACTAGCCTGTAACTGCGTCCTGTTGACGTGACGAGACACTCTGCTGAGTGGACTGAAGGCCGCGCGCACTGCACGACGTGCTGACCGCGCGCAGTACGACGTGCAGTGCACGTGCGGGAAGGACCTGGCTGATAACATCAAACAACTGGACCTGGAGATCGAGAGAGCCACGTAAGTTGTAACTAGCCTGTAACTGCGTCCTGTTGACGTGACGAGACACTCTGCTGAGTGGACTGAAGGCCGCGCGCACTGCACGACGTGCTGACCGCGCGCAGTACGACGTGCAGTGCACGTGCGGGAAGGACCTGGCTGATAACATCAAACAACTGGACCTGGAGATCGAGAGAGCCACGTAAGTTGTAACTAGCCTGTAACTGCGTCCTGTTGACGTGACGAGACACTCTGCTGAGTGGACTGAAGGCCGCGCGCACTGCACGACGTGCTGACCGCGCGCAGTACGACGTGCAGTGCACGTGCGGGAAGGACCTGGCTGATAACATCAAACAACTGGACCTGGAGATCGAGAGAGCCACGTAAGTTGTAACTAGCCTGTAACTGCGTCCTGTTGACGTGACGAGACACTCTGCTGAGTGGACTGAAGGCCGCGCGCACTGCACGACGTGCTGACCGCGCGCAGTACGACGTGCAGTGCACGTGCGGGAAGGACCTGGCTGATAACATCAAACAACTGGACCTGGAGATCGAGAGAGCCACGTAAGTTGTAACTAGCCTGTAACTGCGTCCTGTTGACGTGACGAGACACTCTGCTGAGTGGACTGAAGGCCGCGCGCACTGCACGACGTGCTGACCGCGCGCAGTACGACGTGCAGTGCACGTGCGGGAAGGACCTGGCTGATAACATCAAACAACTGGACCTGGAGATCGAGAGAGCCACGTAAGTTGTAACTAGCCTGTAACTGCGTCCTGTTGACGTGACGAGACACTCTGCTGAGTGGACTGAAGGCCGCGCGCACTGCACGACGTGCTGACCGCGCGCAGTACGACGTGCAGTGCACGTGCGGGAAGGACCTGGCTGATAACATCAAACAACTGGACCTGGAGATCGAGAGAGCCACGTAAGTTGTAACTAGCCTGTAACTGCGTCCTGTTGACGTGACGAGACACTCTGCTGAGTGGACTGAAGGCCGCGCGCACTGCACGACGTGCTGACCGCGCGCAGTACGACGTGCAGTGCACGTGCGGGAAGGACCTGGCTGATAACATCAAACAACTGGACCTGGAGATCGAGAGAGCCACGTAAGTTGTAACTAGCCTGTAACTGCGTCCTGTTGACGTGACGAGACACTCTGCTGAGTGGACTGAAGGCCGCGCGCACTGCACGACGTGCTGACCGCGCGCAGTACGACGTGCAGTGCACGTGCGGGAAGGACCTGGCTGATAACATCAAACAACTGGACCTGGAGATCGAGAGAGCCACGTAAGTTGTAACTAGCCTGTAACTGCGTCCTGTTGACGTGACGAGACACTCTGCTGAGTGGACTGAAGGCCGCGCGCACTGCACGACGTGCTGACCGCGCGCAGTACGACGTGCAGTGCACGTGCGGGAAGGACCTGGCTGATAACATCAAACAACTGGACCTGGAGATCGAGAGAGCCACGTAAGTTGTAACTAGCCTGTAACTGCGTCCTGTTGACGTGACGAGACACTCTGCTGAGTGGACTGAAGGCCGCGCGCACTGCACGACGTGCTGACCGCGCGCAGTACGACGTGCAGTGCACGTGCGGGAAGGACCTGGCTGATAACATCAAACAACTGGACCTGGAGATCGAGAGAGCCACGTAAGTTGTAACTAGCCTGTAACTGCGTCCTGTTGACGTGACGAGACACTCTGCTGAGTGGACTGAAGGCCGCGCGCACTGCACGACGTGCTGACCGCGCGCAGTACGACGTGCAGTGCACGTGCGGGAAGGACCTGGCTGATAACATCAAACAACTGGACCTGGAGATCGAGAGAGCCACGTAAGTTGTAACTAGCCTGTAACTGCGTCCTGTTGACGTGACGAGACACTCTGCTGAGTGGACTGAAGGCCGCGCGCACTGCACGACGTGCTGACCGCGCGCAGTACGACGTGCAGTGCACGTGCGGGAAGGACCTGGCTGATAACATCAAACAACTGGACCTGGAGATCGAGAGAGCCACGTAAGTTGTAACTAGCCTGTAACTGCGTCCTGTTGACGTGACGAGACACTCTGCTGAGTGGACTGAAGGCCGCGCGCACTGCACGACGTGCTGACCGCGCGCAGTACGACGTGCAGTGCACGTGCGGGAAGGACCTGGCTGATAACATCAAACAACTGGACCTGGAGATCGAGAGAGCCACGTAAGTTGTAACTAGCCTGTAACTGCGTCCTGTTGACGTGACGAGACACTCTGCTGAGTGGACTGAAGGCCGCGCGCACTGCACGACGTGCTGACCGCGCGCAGTACGACGTGCAGTGCACGTGCGGGAAGGACCTGGCTGATAACATCAAACAACTGGACCTGGAGATCGAGAGAGCCACGTAAGTTGTAACTAGCCTGTAACTGCGTCCTGTTGACGTGACGAGACACTCTGCTGAGTGGACTGAAGGCCGCGCGCACTGCACGACGTGCTGACCGCGCGCAGTACGACGTGCAGTGCACGTGCGGGAAGGACCTGGCTGATAACATCAAACAACTGGACCTGGAGATCGAGAGAGCCACGTAAGTTGTAACTAGCCTGTAACTGCGTCCTGTTGACGTGACGAGACACTCTGCTGAGTGGACTGAAGGCCGCGCGCACTGCACGACGTGCTGACCGCGCGCAGTACGACGTGCAGTGCACGTGCGGGAAGGACCTGGCTGATAACATCAAACAACTGGACCTGGAGATCGAGAGAGCCACGTAAGTTGTAACTAGCCTGTAACTGCGTCCTGTTGACGTGACGAGACACTCTGCTGAGTGGACTGAAGGCCGCGCGCACTGCACGACGTGCTGACCGCGCGCAGTACGACGTGCAGTGCACGTGCGGGAAGGACCTGGCTGATAACATCAAACAACTGGACCTGGAGATCGAGAGAGCCACGTAAGTTGTAACTAGCCTGTAACTGCGTCCTGTTGACGTGACGAGACACTCTGCTGAGTGGACTGAAGGCCGCGCGCACTGCACGACGTGCTGACCGCGCGCAGTACGACGTGCAGTGCACGTGCGGGAAGGACCTGGCTGATAACATCAAACAACTGGACCTGGAGATCGAGAGAGCCACGTAAGTTGTAACTAGCCTGTAACTGCGTCCTGTTGACGTGACGAGACACTCTGCTGAGTGGACTGAAGGCCGCGCGCACTGCACGACGTGCTGACCGCGCGCAGTACGACGTGCAGTGCACGTGCGGGAAGGACCTGGCTGATAACATCAAACAACTGGACCTGGAGATCGAGAGAGCCACGTAAGTTGTAACTAGCCTGTAACTGCGTCCTGTTGACGTGACGAGACACTCTGCTGAGTGGACTGAAGGCCGCGCGCACTGCACGACGTGCTGACCGCGCGCAGTACGACGTGCAGTGCACGTGCGGGAAGGACCTGGCTGATAACATCAAACAACTGGACCTGGAGATCGAGAGAGCCACGTAAGTTGTAACTAGCCTGTAACTGCGTCCTGTTGACGTGACGAGACACTCTGCTGAGTGGACTGAAGGCCGCGCGCACTGCACGACGTGCTGACCGCGCGCAGTACGACGTGCAGTGCACGTGCGGGAAGGACCTGGCTGATAACATCAAACAACTGGACCTGGAGATCGAGAGAGCCACGTAAGTTGTAACTAGCCTGTAACTGCGTCCTGTTGACGTGACGAGACACTCTGCTGAGTGGACTGAAGGCCGCGCGCACTGCACGACGTGCTGACCGCGCGCAGTACGACGTGCAGTGCACGTGCGGGAAGGACCTGGCTGATAACATCAAACAACTGGACCTGGAGATCGAGAGAGCCACGTAAGTTGTAACTAGCCTGTAACTGCGTCCTGTTGACGTGACGAGACACTCTGCTGAGTGGACTGAAGGCCGCGCGCACTGCACGACGTGCTGACCGCGCGCAGTACGACGTGCAGTGCACGTGCGGGAAGGACCTGGCTGATAACATCAAACAACTGGACCTGGAGATCGAGAGAGCCACGTAAGTTGTAACTAGCCTGTAACTGCGTCCTGTTGACGTGACGAGACACTCTGCTGAGTGGACTGAAGGCCGCGCGCACTGCACGACGTGCTGACCGCGCGCAGTACGACGTGCAGTGCACGTGCGGGAAGGACCTGGCTGATAACATCAAACAACTGGACCTGGAGATCGAGAGAGCCACGTAAGTTGTAACTAGCCTGTAACTGCGTCCTGTTGACGTGACGAGACACTCTGCTGAGTGGACTGAAGGCCGCGCGCACTGCACGACGTGCTGACCGCGCGCAGTACGACGTGCAGTGCACGTGCGGGAAGGACCTGGCTGATAACATCAAACAACTGGACCTGGAGATCGAGAGAGCCACGTAAGTTGTAACTAGCCTGTAACTGCGTCCTGTTGACGTGACGAGACACTCTGCTGAGTGGACTGAAGGCCGCGCGCACTGCACGACGTGCTGACCGCGCGCAGTACGACGTGCAGTGCACGTGCGGGAAGGACCTGGCTGATAACATCAAACAACTGGACCTGGAGATCGAGAGAGCCACGTAAGTTGTAACTAGCCTGTAACTGCGTCCTGTTGACGTGACGAGACACTCTGCTGAGTGGACTGAAGGCCGCGCGCACTGCACGACGTGCTGACCGCGCGCAGTACGACGTGCAGTGCACGTGCGGGAAGGACCTGGCTGATAACATCAAACAACTGGACCTGGAGATCGAGAGAGCCACGTAAGTTGTAACTAGCCTGTAACTGCGTCCTGTTGACGTGACGAGACACTCTGCTGAGTGGACTGAAGGCCGCGCGCACTGCACGACGTGCTGACCGCGCGCAGTACGACGTGCAGTGCACGTGCGGGAAGGACCTGGCTGATAACATCAAACAACTGGACCTGGAGATCGAGAGAGCCACGTAAGTTGTAACTAGCCTGTAACTGCGTCCTGTTGACGTGACGAGACACTCTGCTGAGTGGACTGAAGGCCGCGCGCACTGCACGACGTGCTGACCGCGCGCAGTACGACGTGCAGTGCACGTGCGGGAAGGACCTGGCTGATAACATCAAACAACTGGACCTGGAGATCGAGAGAGCCACGTAAGTTGTAACTAGCCTGTAACTGCGTCCTGTTGACGTGACGAGACACTCTGCTGAGTGGACTGAAGGCCGCGCGCACTGCACGACGTGCTGACCGCGCGCAGTACGACGTGCAGTGCACGTGCGGGAAGGACCTGGCTGATAACATCAAACAACTGGACCTGGAGATCGAGAGAGCCACGTAAGTTGTAACTAGCCTGTAACTGCGTCCTGTTGACGTGACGAGACACTCTGCTGAGTGGACTGAAGGCCGCGCGCACTGCACGACGTGCTGACCGCGCGCAGTACGACGTGCAGTGCACGTGCGGGAAGGACCTGGCTGATAACATCAAACAACTGGACCTGGAGATCGAGAGAGCCACGTAAGTTGTAACTAGCCTGTAACTGCGTCCTGTTGACGTGACGAGACACTCTGCTGAGTGGACTGAAGGCCGCGCGCACTGCACGACGTGCTGACCGCGCGCAGTACGACGTGCAGTGCACGTGCGGGAAGGACCTGGCTGATAACATCAAACAACTGGACCTGGAGATCGAGAGAGCCACGTAAGTTGTAACTAGCCTGTAACTGCGTCCTGTTGACGTGACGAGACACTCTGCTGAGTGGACTGAAGGCCGCGCGCACTGCACGACGTGCTGACCGCGCGCAGTACGACGTGCAGTGCACGTGCGGGAAGGACCTGGCTGATAACATCAAACAACTGGACCTGGAGATCGAGAGAGCCACGTAAGTTGTAACTAGCCTGTAACTGCGTCCTGTTGACGTGACGAGACACTCTGCTGAGTGGACTGAAGGCCGCGCGCACTGCACGACGTGCTGACCGCGCGCAGTACGACGTGCAGTGCACGTGCGGGAAGGACCTGGCTGATAACATCAAACAACTGGACCTGGAGATCGAGAGAGCCACGTAAGTTGTAACTAGCCTGTAACTGCGTCCTGTTGACGTGACGAGACACTCTGCTGAGTGGACTGAAGGCCGCGCGCACTGCACGACGTGCTGACCGCGCGCAGTACGACGTGCAGTGCACGTGCGGGAAGGACCTGGCTGATAACATCAAACAACTGGACCTGGAGATCGAGAGAGCCACGTAAGTTGTAACTAGCCTGTAACTGCGTCCTGTTGACGTGACGAGACACTCTGCTGAGTGGACTGAAGGCCGCGCGCACTGCACGACGTGCTGACCGCGCGCAGTACGACGTGCAGTGCACGTGCGGGAAGGACCTGGCTGATAACATCAAACAACTGGACCTGGAGATCGAGAGAGCCACGTAAGTTGTAACTAGCCTGTAACTGCGTCCTGTTGACGTGACGAGACACTCTGCTGAGTGGACTGAAGGCCGCGCGCACTGCACGACGTGCTGACCGCGCGCAGTACGACGTGCAGTGCACGTGCGGGAAGGACCTGGCTGATAACATCAAACAACTGGACCTGGAGATCGAGAGAGCCACGTAAGTTGTAACTAGCCTGTAACTGCGTCCTGTTGACGTGACGAGACACTCTGCTGAGTGGACTGAAGGCCGCGCGCACTGCACGACGTGCTGACCGCGCGCAGTACGACGTGCAGTGCACGTGCGGGAAGGACCTGGCTGATAACATCAAACAACTGGACCTGGAGATCGAGAGAGCCACGTAAGTTGTAACTAGCCTGTAACTGCGTCCTGTTGACGTGACGAGACACTCTGCTGAGTGGACTGAAGGCCGCGCGCACTGCACGACGTGCTGACCGCGCGCAGTACGACGTGCAGTGCACGTGCGGGAAGGACCTGGCTGATAACATCAAACAACTGGACCTGGAGATCGAGAGAGCCACGTAAGTTGTAACTAGCCTGTAACTGCGTCCTGTTGACGTGACGAGACACTCTGCTGAGTGGACTGAAGGCCGCGCGCACTGCACGACGTGCTGACCGCGCGCAGTACGACGTGCAGTGCACGTGCGGGAAGGACCTGGCTGATAACATCAAACAACTGGACCTGGAGATCGAGAGAGCCACGTAAGTTGTAACTAGCCTGTAACTGCGTCCTGTTGACGTGACGAGACACTCTGCTGAGTGGACTGAAGGCCGCGCGCACTGCACGACGTGCTGACCGCGCGCAGTACGACGTGCAGTGCACGTGCGGGAAGGACCTGGCTGATAACATCAAACAACTGGACCTGGAGATCGAGAGAGCCACGTAAGTTGTAACTAGCCTGTAACTGCGTCCTGTTGACGTGACGAGACACTCTGCTGAGTGGACTGAAGGCCGCGCGCACTGCACGACGTGCTGACCGCGCGCAGTACGACGTGCAGTGCACGTGCGGGAAGGACCTGGCTGATAACATCAAACAACTGGACCTGGAGATCGAGAGAGCCACGTAAGTTGTAACTAGCCTGTAACTGCGTCCTGTTGACGTGACGAGACACTCTGCTGAGTGGACTGAAGGCCGCGCGCACTGCACGACGTGCTGACCGCGCGCAGTACGACGTGCAGTGCAC
The DNA here is from genome assembly GCA_950005045.1 of Agrotis exclamationis. NCBI lineage: Eukaryota > Metazoa > Arthropoda > Insecta > Lepidoptera > Noctuidae > Agrotis > Agrotis exclamationis. The sequence goes on along the minus strand of OX465435.1, from coordinate 19,945,315 downwards.
GTGCGGGAAGGACCTGGCTGATAACATCAAACAACTGGACCTGGAGATCGAGAGAGCCACGTAAGTTGTAACTAGCCTGTAACTGCGTCCTGTTGACGTGACGAGACACTCTGCTGAGTGGACTGAAGGCCGCGCGCACTGCACGACGTGCTGACCGCGCGCAGTACGACGTGCAGTGCACGTGCGGGAAGGACCTGGCTGATAACATCAAACAACTGGACCTGGAGATCGAGAGAGCCACGTAAGTTGTAACTAGCCTGTAACTGCGTCCTGTTGACGTGACGAGACACTCTGCTGAGTGGACTGAAGGCCGCGCGCACTGCACGACGTGCTGACCGCGCGCAGTACGACGTGCAGTGCACGTGCGGGAAGGACCTGGCTGATAACATCAAACAACTGGACCTGGAGATCGAGAGAGCCACGTAAGTTGTAACTAGCCTGTAACTGCGTCCTGTTGACGTGACGAGACACTCTGCTGAGTGGACTGAAGGCCGCGCGCACTGCACGACGTGCTGACCGCGCGCAGTACGACGTGCAGTGCACGTGCGGGAAGGACCTGGCTGATAACATCAAACAACTGGACCTGGAGATCGAGAGAGCCACGTAAGTTGTAACTAGCCTGTAACTGCGTCCTGTTGACGTGACGAGACACTCTGCTGAGTGGACTGAAGGCCGCGCGCACTGCACGACGTGCTGACCGCGCGCAGTACGACGTGCAGTGCACGTGCGGGAAGGACCTGGCTGATAACATCAAACAACTGGACCTGGAGATCGAGAGAGCCACGTAAGTTGTAACTAGCCTGTAACTGCGTCCTGTTGACGTGACGAGACACTCTGCTGAGTGGACTGAAGGCCGCGCGCACTGCACGACGTGCTGACCGCGCGCAGTACGACGTGCAGTGCACGTGCGGGAAGGACCTGGCTGATAACATCAAACAACTGGACCTGGAGATCGAGAGAGCCACGTAAGTCGAAACATTGTCGTAACTAGCCTTTCATGCGCCCAGTGCGAGCTTCTTTAACTGCATCCTGGACTCCTGGTGTGACCAATTATGGTCTTAGTTTATTTCTGCGTCCCTCCAGGGTCTGGGCGGATAGTCAGGACGTCTTGTGCTTGGGCACCGTTTTATTGATCGAAGGCACCATTAGAACAGCCCTATTTTAGGTACATACTGAGTTGAAATAATCTACTGCTGGACATACGAAAATATGACTTTTTTCAAGTGTCTACCGGCCGGCGTTTTTTACAACCAACGCATATCCGCCTTTCAGGTTTTTTGGTATTTCCCCCTCCTATTACAACGTCTTTTGCCGGGTAGGGTATTACAACGTCTTAAAACCAGGCTTGTTCCGGCGAGTGAAAGTGACAGAGCTATACAAGTCGTCTAGCGCCATCTCGTTCACTCACTGGAATAAGCCTGGTTTTAAGACGTTGTAATACCCCCCCTGTACTTACGTAATCATTGCCAGGGTTTCCATACTTGTTTGAATTAAAAATTAAACTTCTAAAATAAAAATATAATTTCTTTTGTTTAGAGCGGAGAGCATGCAACTCAAGCAAGAGTTGGAGACTCAGCCTCTGAGTGTGGAACAGCGCACCAAGCTGTTAGATGAAGTGGACTACGCGCTGCGAGTGCAGGACTCCAAGCGATCACTCGCCGAACAGATTGGGAAGGTAAACTTTCACCTATCATAGATCCATCCATCCATTTAGCCATAGGGTCACGACAGATGAAGAGGTCGATGATGAAGCACGTTCACCAAGAAGTAACTTTTTCACTTTAGACTTTAAAGACCTCAAGGTTATTCGCTGGGTGCGAAGTACTAGGTGGGGGTAGTACTATTCGATTGGAGCGCCCATGGTGGCGAAAAATAAAACTAATGTGGGATTGTCTAAGAGCACATTCACCTTTTCCAACTATTAAAAACGCGCTAATCTCAGGAAATTCTGGTTCGATTTGAATAATTCTTTTTGTATTGGATAGTCCATTTATCGAAGAAGGCTATAGGCTATATAGCATCACGCTATGACCAATAGGAGCACAGCAGCAATGAAACATGTTGTCAAATCGGGAAATTCTTATTGAGAGCTTCCGTTGCGTGCGCTGCGTAAACGGTTTATATTACGCAAAAATTATGTATGACGGAATTTTTCCTCATGAAACGTTCTAAAATAAAGTCCGCGACAGCATATATCTATCTTTTAAGGTTAACTCACCATAACCTTTTTTATGGAAATCAAATTGGTTTTAAAATAATACATTACTTGCGACGGTATTTTTATGACCATAATATTAATCCTTACCCAAAAAAATACGTTAATCATTACAAACATTTAATTTTGAACAAAATTTCCCTTGACATCATTTGATTTCAATGAATATCTGACGAGATATCGTAGTTTCTTCAACGGCAGGTGATGGGGAGCAGTCGGAATACGACGGCTCCGTCTCAGAGTTCATTGAACTCTGTCATCTGTCAATTTCGAATCAATTTGTCAGACATATCTGTACGTAATTTTTATAATCGCGTTATTCCGCCAGAAAAACATAGGTCACAGCAGTTGTTGTGTTGTAAACTGCAAGAATACTAGCAGAAATAGTAAATTTAAATTTTATTGATTCCCAAGCGGTTCTTGGAAAGATGAGCAATGCAGGAGATGGTTAGCTGCCGGGAAGAGAAAAAAGTAAATAATATCATAATCCTCATTTTAATCCTGTATTTGACATTTTTCTTATAGAATACATTTTGCCTATGTTTATTTAATTTTATTCAGAGCTGATGGATCGCCATGGAATCCAAAACCATGTGTTTTGTAAAGAAATCTGATTTCAATTAGAACGGTCAGAGCCGTCAACAGTGCAAACGCTAGGTGGCGCTAAAGTCGTGCACGGTGCCAATAGCTATGAGTAAAATGTCGACAGTGAATCAACCTATTCACTCTTGTAGCTATCAGGAAACAAAGAAACCAGCAATATTATGATCTGAAACCTTGGTTCAGCTGTACTACAAAATGATTGTCACAGATGGTGCTGAGCAAGGAGACAGAGCTGGCTCTCTGGCAGAAGAAGACCCTCGACAGTTGTGTGGAGTACAAACAAGGACTCATTCACTTGTCCGCGCAGTTCCCCGACCTCGCGGCACTGGCTATTGACGAGAAGTACGCTTTTATATAATTATTTTTTTAATCATTGCCCCACACTACACTAGGAATTTCTCCTGTGTCGTGGGTGCGATTACAAACATATAAACTCACATACACAAACGCACAGACCCGGAACAACTACTTGTAGATCATACGGTGCATCCACACCGCCGGTAACATTTGTAGCTCAACGTTTCCAAATGTTACTCGGTAACATCCGCCAACAAAATGTTATTTAATGTTACTAAGTGTTGACGTGTTACTGTAAGTCGAGTAACGTTGCTCAACATTCGGTAACATCCGCCAACAAAATGTTTTTTAATGTTACTAAGTGTTGACGTGTTACTGTAAGTCGAGTAACGTTGCTCAACATTCGGTAACATCCGCCAACAAAATGTTTTTTAATGTTACTAAGTGTTGACGTGTTACTGTAAGTCGAGTAACGTTGCTCAACATTCGGTAACAATGTTACCCCCATTATCTAACAATGTTGCCGATTGTCGAGCAACGTTACTCGACATACAGTAACACGGCAACATTTGTTGTCGGATGTTACTGCGGTGTGGATGCACGGGTAAGTAACAATCAACAAATAGTAGTTAGCGAATGTTGCCGTGTTGCCTTTTGTTGCTCCACAAATGTTGCCGGCGGTGTGGATGCACCGATATAAATTGCTCCGTGCGGGAAACGAACCCGCGACACGCAGTGTAGCAGTCCAATAGTTCAGCCTCGGCGCTAACCGTGCCGTCTTGTCATGTATTTACTTCACTATTAGTATACAATCGCTACTTACTATCGAAGTAGCACGATTGTTATTCTTCAAAGCATTTTTGCGTTTTCATAGGAACAAATACAAACCGGTAATATCATTGTGTTTTTTAGTGTTGAAAATCATAGTCTGTACAATCTGTACAGACAGTCGCTGACGTTATTCTGATGATTTCTTTCTTTTCCAGAGAGTTGATGAACGCAGAGTGTGCCAGCAGTGTGTCCCGTGGAGTGGACGCGCTGCGAGCGCTGTCCTCGACGCTGGCGCAGCGACGAACTGAACACACGCGGGAGAAGACCGCGCTGGCTAGGAAACGGGCCGCATTACTGGTAAGATTAATGTCTATGTATACCAAGGATATGTCTTTTTATTCTTTATTTTACAAAATGTTGCCTACTACCCTGCAACAACTACTCGTAGATCATAAAAATAATTGACCCGCGATTTGTAGCGAAGCAGACAAGCGGTCAGCAACTGTGCCAAACGTGCCGTTAGAATGCTGTAACTGTACGATACGGCTGCCTGCATCGCACTTTATTTAAAATACAATTTCACAATTACATTTTGGTAATTGCAGTCTAAATCGGAATCGATTCAGAATCGAGTCGGAGTCTCTTAAGTCGCTGTTACAGCAAGTCTTTCTTTTTTAAATTAAACAGGACGAAACCCGCGCAAAAATCCGTGAAATGAAGACCACAGTGCAACGCGAGCAAGACATGCTGGACAATGAAACTAGCAAGGAAGCCGCTGACGTGGCTGCGTGCGCCGCAGAACTGAGGGAGTTGAACGCCAGGATGCAGGAGTTGAAGCAGCAACAGGAACAGCATCTGAGGGTGGATGCTGAGCTGCAGTTCTGGGAACAGCAGAATAGCAGGTGACTTCTAATGATTATGTTATTTGCAAGTTTCAACGTCCGTAAAACGGTACCAACTACAGATGGGTCGAGGGCAAAAACATGGACACAAACTTGGCATATTGAGCATTAATTCCGCCCAAATTAATATCCTGACTGGACAGTGTGCCACTTTCTTAAGGAAAAAATAAGCAGAAACTTAACACAAACATAGTAGATGATAGACCAGTTTCTTCATTAAAAGTTACAATAATTAAAGTACCATTTTGTGTTGTGTAAAAAACGCTGGAACAATGTAAGATTACGAAAAAGAGGCATCACCACATTTTTGATGAGATTTGATACATAAATCGTTTATTTGGGTGTAGTTTAATTTTGAGGAATCTAGGTGTTCTGTTCTTTTTATTTCAAGACCTGTATTCAACAACTTGTTTGATGGCTATAGGCTCATCCCTTATTACAACAAACATAGCGAAATGTGGGTGTACTAATTGTGCGCCTGCGCCTTAGGAGATTACAGGCGTGATGTTTTAGGCAACCTAGTTCCAGTGAAATGACCTTTTTCCTTGTATTCCAGTTGGTGCACAAAACTGTCAGCGCTACAAGAGTACATCACAAGTCAGCGCGCGGAGTCCAAGAGACTGCTGGAGGTCGCGCGAGCAAAGAGAGTCACGTGTGTCGTCAACCATATAAAAGAGTGGAATGAGAAGCTTGCGCACTGATGGACAGTGGTAGTCTAAGTAGTGATCAAGTGAATAATTATGAAATTAACGTATTGTAAGCCATGTATTTACTAATTTCTAACGGAGATTTCACAGAACAGCTTCCCTAAATGCAACGGTTTACTGTTCAAAATACTTTATCGTTTGGATCAGCGCACACCGAACTACAAAATGCTTGCAATGGTTGAGCATTTGAACTGCTCGATGCTCGATCTAGCAGGCGACATACTCGCTCCTCTGTAAGTTCTCTCGAACACGTATCTTGCAAGATCGAGCATCAAGTATGGACGTGTATTTAATTTTGCACTGTATGGGATTGCCGGAAGGTTAATTTTTCAGTAGTCTTCGAAAATGTTCAGCTTTTGGTGTGCGCCGACGTTAAGTAGAGACGCGTTTAGTAAACCGCAAAGGTGACAGTTTCTACCATAATTTAAATCCAAAAGGCAAAATAATGTATTTCATGTATCTCAAGCTGTTCTTATATAATAAAATTAGTAAATAAAAACGCCAAATATTGACTAAAATCATCATTTAATTCCATCATCTCTCAGTGATGACCATATTCACACTAGTCTCAACTTCCTCGCACATCTGTTTGAGGTCTGCCTGTGTCCACACGTGGTTGTGTGCGAGCTTCTTTTGAGTGTCTGCCTTCCGGGGCGGAGGGATTGACGGCTTGAACGCCATCTCTGAGCCGTCGTATGTGTTGAATATTTGGGAGGGTGTCCTGGGAAACAAAAGGATCAATAGTAAGCGAGTAATTTATTTTTTTCATCACAGTAATAGATACTCGTATAGAGTCAAGTTATCACTTCACAGAGACTGGCGTCAGTTGTAGATAAAACTTGTGTTACAGATCACCAGGCTAACCGTCGGTCGGACAATAAGTTATAACATAATTCACTGTTTTAGATGTGTCCGTTACCCTGGCCAGATGTTGTCGAAAATGGTCATTTGAATCTTATAGATAATTAGTTTTGCGGCTTCTGTAATTGTTGCGCACATTTTTAAATTTGTTGCGTTTATAGTTTTTTAATTATTTCACAAAAACATTTCCTGCTGGGGTAACGTTACCCCAGCCAGACCTTTTTCTTTCTAATGGGAATATTTAAATAAATACTAGCTATAAAATTAGTTGTCTAGATGAAGTAAATGTTGTGCCTTATTTTGTATTTATTCTTTCTTCGGTTGCGAAGTTATTCGATATTTTGCTGGGGTAACGTTTTTGGTTTTGCTAGATCTTTGAAATGGTTAAGCGGATTCTTATCATATTTTGTACATGACTTCTTAGGAATCAGTTTAAATTTGTTCTGCAATAAAAAAAACCAAAATAATGCATAGCTTAAAGGTTATTTCATTAAATAGAAAAACACTTCAATTGGTCCCAGCACTCTCAATAAGAAGTCTAAAGACTTACTTTAAACGTTATATTAAAGCTTGTAACTGCCTTCAAATGTATATGGAGTTTCATTAGTATCCTGTAAGTATTTAACAAGTTATGATGATATTCAGTTCTTCACGAGCACGATCTTGATGCGCACCGTGTTATTTGGCCACTGGATTGGATATATGAACTGAATGTTATGTCAATTATTAGTTTTTTAGTTCAGTTGTATATCAGTAAAATTTCAGCGTAGTACATTGGATAATTAATGAGATAATACGATTAAAGTCATTAGGAAGTGAATGACCGTGGTAACCCGACCAAGTTTAGGTGGTTACGAAAAAGCGAAAACGCAGAACATTACACTATCTTTTGAAATGTTTAGTATAATACACCTTACAATTTCGGTACAGACGCGTACACTGTTAAATAATAATACAATAATATCTGTACTATGGAAACATTATTATTATCTTCCAGTTGCACAAACTTATCGAAAATCACCGATATAATTATGTCGTTCGGTGAGACGTGGGAGGGGTGGGGTGAAGGGGTGTAATACATTGTTTGCATGAATTATGTGATTATGGAGCATGTTTAGTGCGTTATGCACTAAACATGCTCCATAATCACATAATTCATCTTGCAGAGTGCGCGTGCACTTCGGCAGTTCCGTTTCCTGTTTTTGCAAATATTTATCGAGTGCGTGAGAGCTATTATATAATAATAAGTGTGGCGAATTACTGCTAATGTGGAGTGCTTCTATTGATGATCATAATTATGGTGCAGGCTGCTTGATGAATTCACGAACAAGGTAAGCTTGCATAATGTAACAACAGAAATAGTAGCAAAATTATTATTAATATGTACCTACATGTTGTTAGGTACCTATCTAAAACTGTATTTTTTTAAGGCTTAAATATTTGAATTTAGGAACTTACTTATTATTTTCTTTTTTTCGTACTTAGTTATTAACTGGACTGGAATTTTCAACAATGATAACGACATATTTATCCTTCGCTATAGTGCCTATAAAACAAAGTCGCTTCCCGTTTGTTTGTCCCTGTTTGCTTAGATCTTTAAAACTACGCAACGGATTCTGAAGCAGTTTTTTTTAATAGATAGATTGATTCAAGTGGAAGGTTTTTGTGTATACATTGTCAACATATGACTAGAAAATTGATTAATGAAATTTATGACTTAGCAACCGATTTTTATCGTTATCAATGTCGGGAGTCGGGACTACCGCAACAGGTAGGTAGCTACTTATTTCCACACACTCCTTGGACACGTAGACTTTAAGAAATCCATGATTACCTTGTTGCAATACTCGCGTTGATATAAACTCGCAAATAGATGACGATTCGAGTTTCAAATGTGTATCAATCATTACACATTCCAATATGTGTATATTTCAATAAAAACTGTAACTGTGTACTGTGTATACTGAAATTATAGATTTAAATAAAAAATAATAGAAAATTTCAAAAAAGCAAAATTACTATCTGTAATTTTAATCTGTGAGTGTTTTTAAGTATAAGTTCATTACAATACTTTAAAAGTTCAATTTAAATGATTATTTTACCTGTCAATAAAAAATCTTTAATAATCATGTAGTTTTTTTTTTAAACTTGTGTACATGTCTGTACTAAATTTGAAACACTATCCTACATATTTTAGAAGGTACCATAATGTTCTGCGTTTTCGCTTTTTCGTAACCACCTAAACTTGGTCGGGTTACCACTGTTATTCACTTCCTAATGACTTTAATCGTATTATCTCATTAATTATCCAATGTACTACGCTGAAATTTTACTGATATACAACTGAACTAAAAAACTAATAATTGACATAACATTCAGTTCATATATCCAATCCAGTGGCCAAATAACACGGCGCGCATCAAGATCGTGCTCGTGAAGAACTGAATATCATCATAACTTGTTAAATACTTACAGGATACTAATGAAACTTCATATACATTTGAAGGCAGTTACAAGCTTTAAAATAACGTTTAAATTAAGTCTTTAGACTTCTTATTGAGAGTGCTGGGACCAATTGAAGTGTTTTTCTATTTAATGAAATAACCTTTAAGCTATGCATTATTTTGGTATTTTTATTGCAGAACAAATTTAAACTGATTCCTAAGAAGTCATGTACAAAATATGATAAGAATCCGCTTAACCATTTCAAAGATCTAGCAAAACCAAAAACGTTACCCCAGCAAAATCTCGAATAACTTCGCAACCGAAGAAAAAATAAATACAAAATAAGGCACAACATTTACTTCATCTAGACAACTAATTTTATAGCTAGTATTTATTTAAATATTCCCATTAGAAAGAAAAAGGTCTGGCTGGGGTAACGTTACCCCAGCAGGAAATGTTTTTGTGAAATAATTAAAAAACTATAAACGCAACAAATTTAAAAATGTGCGCAACAATTACAGAAGCCGCAAAACTAATTATCTATAAGATTCAAATGACCATTTTCGACAACATCTGGCCTGGGTAACGGACACGTTTTAGATTTATAAACATGGTTGAAATCAATCAACTTTTTCGAATAAATTTAATCACTGTTTAACATGAAAACTTGTACCCTTGATTTCTTGTAATTTAGCTGGTGGGAAGTGGTGACAAATACAATACAAACTCGGTAATTGAGAATTTAGTTGCAAAAAAAATTAGACAGGGACTTGAATAAGTATTTTTTGAGTGTTTCAAGTGAAGTTAGTTTTTTTTTTTTAATGTTACAATGTACAGACATCAGCAAATTAACATACCTACCTCAATTTGTTAATTTTTTAAATAGATTTTCAACTTAATTACAAATGAACAAGGTTTATGTTTAATTGGGAAAACTAGGTAGGTTGATGTGCTGGCGTTTGATTTTTAAGCCAAGTATAAAGAATGACAAACGCCCCGAGTACCTACAAAAACTACAGAATGCCAACCTGCTACAAAGAATTTGCAGTAAATCATAAAGGGAACATGAAAAGCTGGGTACCTACTCACTTAGCAGTGTTGCATGTAACGTATGAGATACTCATACGGTATCAAGTGAGTACGTAGACACGAGCCCTTGCAGGTCGATACAGTATCTGATACTTTACATGCAACACTGCTTTGTGAGTACCCAGCTAAAAAATAGGCTATTTGACAGTATCAATAAATTATAAATCTAATTAGTCCGTCATTTAGAGTTTTGAAAAATAACGGACACATTTTTTTCTTATGTAAAATCAATGAATATTTACCAAGATATAACACATCAAGACTCGAGAGTGGGGGCTCGTGATGTCAGAATTCAGTAAAAAATGTACTGAATTGTGACGTATTGGCAATTTTAAAAGCATCATTTCTCCGTCAATTTTGGTTTGCGTAAAAAAAGAAAAAATACGGGTCAAATATTATTTGATAATCTAACTGACGGACTAATTAGAATTTTTTAGTCAAATAGCCTATATAAAACTCCATCCACGCAGGCTTATAGCACAAAAACTCACATCTTATTCAATTCTTGCGGCAAGTTCCCCTTCATAACGGCACTAGCGGCACTCCTCACGCTGGGGTGGTAGTGTCGCAGCAGCGCGCACAGCTCGTGCAGGCCGGCCGCGTGCGCGTTGCAATGTTCCGGAGAGGACAGCGTCGGGTCGAAGCGACCTGACCCGCCCGCCTCGCTGTCGGCTTCTAGGAGAGTTGACACAGCTTTGCTTTGCTGTGGGAGGAAGTGGAAGCAATAGGTAAATAGCAATTGAAATTATATCGTATGATAATATTCCCAGAGGTGTATGTACTTCAGGGGTGCTTTGGGTCCGAAATGATATTACATACAGTTGAAAAAAAAAAGGTTTTTGTGGGCAGAAAAGGTTGCTGAAGCAGCATATGCTATGATTTTGTTAACTGGCAAGAAAGGAAAATGAATCAATTTGGCTTTTTCTATCTGCACTAATTACCTTCTTGAGCTAATCAATAAATTAACGTTAGTGATAGTACCTAGTACCTAAAGGTGATTTCAGGGAAGACCCATGCAATCGGTGGTGTTATCCAATTTGTATGTGATGCTGATGTTTTAACCCTTGACGCAAAAAAGAGGGGTGTTTTAAGTTTAACGTGTCTGTGGTATCTCCCAAAAGGATGAATCGATTTTCGTTTAGCATTTTTTTGTTAGATTTTCTTTTTAATCCAAAGCTTAATGGTAACCACGGAGTCTAGATTGATACTAGATCGATAGCAATAGGCTAATCACAAGATTTTTTTACAACTAAGAAGGATAGTCTCTATGGTCAACAGTCACTTGAAAATAACGTTTAGAAATAAAATACTCTGTGCTTATTAATTTTTAATAATTTATATTTTCTTTATTATCTCGTTAGACTTATTTTCGAATGATAACTGTTTTTTTAAAACCGTGCAAGGGTTTAAAAATGTTGCATGATTTCACAATATGGGGTCATCAACTATCCTTCTTAGTTGAAACGCATAATACATCTGTCCCCTTCGCCCCTTCGGGGCTTCCCGGCGTGATATTAGCATTATGAGACATACCTGAGCAAGTTGATGCAGCAGTGCCAGACAAGCCAGGGCTCCATTATGCTGTAGTTGTGCAGCCAGCGTGGCTGTTCGCTTGGCGAAGGCCTGCAGTACCGCGGGAGACACGCGACGTGCGCGCGCGCATATTTGCGATACTGACTCCAAGATTATCTTTGAGTCAGCGTGCGTTTTGCCTGGAAAATGGAAGTTGAAGGTGATTGATTGATAATGTCATGGCGCAACATCTTAAATCTTCAAGTTAGAGGAAAATGTGCTTGCTAGCATTAAAATACCTTAGGAAAAACAGAACAATCTTATGATGTCGGTGACTTTTAAGCAGTTTACCACATCAGTGAACCTCTAATGAGGATTATTTTTCGTTTATTGCCCGTGGTCCACCCGCTTGGTTCGCCTAGGTGTACCACGGGAAATTATTTTAGCCTATGCTTATTTGAAAAATCATCAAATAAACCATCTTGTTCGTTCAGTTCCCCTTTGCGTTACATCGGTGTCATTTACAAACCGTCCCTGGCAAATATTCTCATACCGACTTTATTTGTGTTTTCACATTCGTAAGCCTTGAAAATGTCAATTAGTACTGACCAGCATGAGCCCCCAGCATGCAGGTGTAGAGATACGCGTGGAACTTGGCGGGGTCTACATTGAGAGCGTCTCCCGCTCCCGCTAATATAGCCAGCACAGTGCGCACACACAACAGTCGCTCGCGACCACCGATCAGCTCGTCAGCGATCAGTCGCGCCAGGATCGCGACCAGGTCTGAGTAGTACTCCAGGTTTATCACGTGTGTGAACCTGGAAAATTAGGAGAGAAAATCTTTATGAGTATGAAATTCGAGGGATGCTTATGCTAACACTTCTGACGACTTACGTCTGACGATTTACGACTTACGTCTAACGACTTAGTCTGTCTATAAAATCATGAAAATCGATGAGGGCGCTGTAGATGATTTCGACTTGTTTTTCGACTCGTTATCTATTGCATTTTTATTCCTTTTCAAGTCTACGGTGATAACGAGTCGCAAAATAAGTCGATGACATACGATATACCTCGATTTAGTTTTGAACTACTTACTTTTTTTTTTAGGTGATAAAATCATCAAATGAGGCCTCCCGCCCTGGGTGGGGCAGAAGGGACTGTCAGACTCTTACTGACTAAAATCCACCCGTGTTCCTTCGGATGCCCTTTACGTCCCGGGGCCACGGTATCCTGGGTTAAGAAAAACCCGCGACCCCAGCAGGCATTTGGCCCCATAAGTGGCCCCGTCAGTTTGCTGACTACTCCCCGAAGGCATGCGCGAAACACGACACGACGCGCCACCGACCCGGGCTTGGTCCTTGGTCGGACGGCGAGCATACCCATTACTCACCGTCCGCAAGCCCGCTCCGCCGCTGTGCCCTCTGCTAATCAGAGGGACACGCGTTACTACTTTGAAAAATTTTAGTTCCATCAAAAACCGTTTTCATGATTTTATAGACAGACTGTACGTCCAACAACTTACGTCTGACGACTTACGTTTTATTCTTGAATTTCTGATTTTGATCATCTACTTTTGCTGTTGACTGTACTATGTGAAAGAATGAACACGACAATTTTGAACACAGACACTAAAGCCTCATTTAGACGGAGCAAGAACTCGCATGTAAGTTTCACTACATTGCGGTATATGTTTGATCAACTGAATTCGTTGTACCTATACGGCTTTATTACAAAACGTGGTTTAACTTAGACCAAGGTTTAAATCAAAAATCAATTTTTGAATTTCGAACTTTATTCCAACTGCTATAAAATTCTAAAATGCACATTGACAACTTAGACCGGGATCTGAACTCGGTTTTTGTATTAATAACTTTACGACAGTAGAAATAACGTTCGAAATTCAAAAATTGATTTTTGATTTAAACCTTGGTCTAAGTTAAACCACGTTTTGTAATAAAGCCGATAAAGTCCGCTATGTAACGCGAGATCTTGCATGATCTAAATGAGGCTTAACGAACAATATAAAACTTACTTGGCGAGTCCATTCAATGCAGCTGCTAATAGTTTAGACCGGGGCGCAGTCTTCAGCAGTCTGAAGTAGATGTGGAACACTGTCTTGGTGACCTCTGTCAATTGCTTGCGACGCGCCATCTCGCTTTCCTGTGCTTGTGTCTCTAGTAACTCACGTTCTACTTCTTTTAGCTTTTTTGCTCGCTGAAATAACGTCAGTTGATATTAATAGGCTAGTAGTTAGTATATAAAAAATCTAATAAGTCTCTCAGTTAGATTTTTGAAAATGATATGACACGTATTGATTTCTGATGTAAACATTGATGACCATGTTTTCGAATTAGTAGGTGCCACTGTTTATTTATGTAATAGGTTTTTGTTTTTTATATGTGTTGTTTACATCCCACCCAATAGTAGTGAGCAGGAATATGGATTATTATTTAGAATCATTGAACAATATTGTAATAGGGTGATTGCGCCGGTTAGCGACCAGTTAGCTGGGTTGCTCACTTCAGATGAGGAAATAAAAATGTTGTTTACACGCAAAATAGTATATGTTAATGTGAATTTGTCCCAAATATAATGTAGTTTGGATACAAAAACATAAAATGAAATACATTCATACAAAAATATTTATAAAATGCTGAAAAAGTGAAAATATAGCGAAAACGTCGGTTTACGACCATTTTTATCAGTTTGTGACCACCAGTGAGCTGGTTTGCGACCGCTATTATAATATGAAAAGTATGCCAATAAAACAATTATAATCGCTTTAAAAATAGTTTAATTTTTGCTTTTTAATAAAAACAAAAATGGTAATCATTTGTTGTAATGTTTTCTTATAATTAAAAAATAACAATCTTACATTTTGTAGAGACTTAGTCATAGTTGTAATAAAATCAACAATCATCGGTCAAACAGTATCATTAATATGTAGTAGTGTAGTAACCTTGGGATCTGATACAGTCTACATGTTTCTCTTATTCCCTTCCCTTGTTTTCGGATATCATCGAGAGATTTTTTCAGTGCTTCTTCTGTGTACTGGACAGTCTTTTTCTTATTTTTGTTGACTCCAAAAACATAAGCATGTAGTTTGCTTTTTATGACTAAATAGTAGGTATTTCTGTTAGCGGCCGTTATTTCTCTCATACTAAATTATGGTGGCCGGAAACCAATGTCTTTATTTCGCTTACTTTGGTTTACGACCACCTGTTTTGTAGGTAAATTAAACAAACTTCTTACAAAGAAACTGGTGGTCGCTTACTAAGGAACTACAAAGAAAAACTTTTACAATACTAAATTCAAAATTGTTACAGTCCTGTATGAAGCATTAGGATCAAATTAATCAAAACAATGCTGATTTCGTCGGTTTGCGACCATGTGGTCGCTATCTAACGTTTTTGATAAATAAGCATTTCGGTTACCGACCACTTGATTTATCTTAATAATAAGTTTAAAAAAAGCAAAATACAACTTAATTATAATCCATACTTATCGATTGTACAATTTAACATGTAACTGGTGTGTAAAACATGAAATAAAGTAATAAAACTTACCTTTGAGTGCCGCGCGCCGTGTTAGTTTTTTTTCAACTCGCGGTACGTCCACTCACCACGGAATCAAGACGCGCATTAATCAATTTTTTTTCGGCTCTGGGTTAACCCATTTATTTCAAACTGTGCAAATTCTTATTTCATAATAATGTATAAAGCACGTTAGATTTATTTTTTATGTATGTTATCTCTACAAATACTATTTTCTTGATTTAAAGAAACTTAGTCCGTCAAATGGTCGCCTACTGAAGGTGGTCGCGAAACCGGCGAAACGACCCTACTTATAGGGAAGTGGTAGTATTAGGTGATTTTAACTTGTATTCGTGTACTACTAGCATTAATTCATATTATGAATTTCTTCTGACATATTGTAGGTTTACTCAGAGCAACAGAATAAGTAATTGCAATGATCGATGTTTAGACTTAGTGTTGAGTACATTTGAGGAGGGGGAGTGTGTGAGTGTACGCGCGGCGGCTGCGCCGCTCGTGCCGGTGGACGCTTATCACCCGCCGCTCGAAGTATCTAAGCCCGTGTTTACGTGCAAGTACCTACTTCGAGCCAGATCTGAGTACATCAACATCGGAAGCGCGCAAACAACATGTTAGTTGGAATTTTAATAAAGCTGACTTTTTTCTTCTATATTCAAAGATCGCAGCTGTCGACTGGTCTCCTTTATATAACTTAGATTTAGATATGAGTTTAACGTATTTTTATGAAAAGATTTATTCAATTATAGATGACTGTGTTCCTAAGAAAAAGCGAAGTCGTGTACGCTCGAGATACATTTATCCTGAGTGGTATACGGGTGAGATAATTCGCGACATAAAACTCAAAGCTGCTCTTCATAAAAAATATAAAAGTAGTGGTTTGGGGAATGATTACGAAGCGTTTGCTCAGTGTAGAACCCTAGTAAAACAGAAAATTTTGGTAGCACAGGAACGATATCAGCAACGTACACAAAACCAAATGTTGAGTGACCCTAAGTCTTTTTGGGCTTATGTTAATTCTAAAAGAGGTAAAGCTAGTAGCCAAAAGATTTTAAAAAACGGACATCCCTTGACATGTGAACAAGCGGCGCAAGAATTCGCTGAATATTTTTACTCAGTGTACAATGCAGAAACACCTAGATTAGACGTGGATGCGGCGGTAGTGGAAGCGGGCAGTCAGAACGGAGCGGGGCGGGTTCATCTTGACAGATTGGAGCTGGAAGACGTTGTACGCGCCCTAAAGAAACTTAAACCGAAAAAATCTTCAGGGCCTGATGGTATTCCGCCGTACATTTTTAGGGATTGTCGATTAGGTTTAGCGAGACCACTCTTGCACATCTTCAATCTTTGCCTTCAATCTGCTGTGTTTCCCGACAGGTGGAAGATTACCCGGGTTATACCGGTACCGAAGGGAGGTTCGGGAACTAAAGTTGAAGAATACAGACCGGTTGCAGTATTGTCAACAATGGCTAAAGTGTTGGAGTCTGTTATTCATAGGAGCATTTTTCAGCAAGTTAACTCGCAACTTACAGACGCACAGCATGGATTCCGGCCGACTAGAAATACTACCAGTAATTTACTCTGCTACGTGGCGGATGTGGTGCCGGTAGTAGACGGTGGGGGACAAACAGATGCTGCATATTTCGACTTCAAAAAAGCGTTTGATTTGGTCGATAATGACGTCTTATTGAAAAAGCTAGCGGGGGTCGGTTTTACCCCGCATTTACTTAAGTTTTTTTGCCAGTTACATGAGTAGCCGGCAACAGTATATTGATTTTGCAGGATTTCAATCGAGTGCATATTATACTAGATCTGGGGTAAGCCAAGGAACTAATCTAGGGCCTCTAGAGTTTCTCATAATGATTAACGATCTACCAAACGTACTACAAGATGCTAAGTGTTTACTGTTCGCCGACGACCTCAAGCTTTATCTTCCTATCACAAACGTGTATGACTGTGAAAGACTGCAAAGGGATATAGCCAGAGTGGTGGCTTGGAGCAAGGGTAATCTCCTACATTTTAATACATCTAAGTGTGTGACCATAAGTTTCACGCGCGTGCACACACCCATCACATATACGTACATGGTGGATGGAGTGCCGATGAACAGGGCCACGGAAGTGAGGGACTTAGGAGTTCATTTTAACACTGGGCTCACGTTTCGTACACATAGTAAAGGTTTGCAAAAAAGCATACAGAAACCTAGGATTTGTGCTTAGAATGGTTAAAGGCTTCACAAATATTAAAGCCATAACGGCATTAAATAATGCTTTAGTAAGAAGCCAACTTGAATGTAATGCAGTTATCTGGGCTCCACATGAAGCTAAGTATAGTCTCATGTTGGAGCGAGTTCAAAATAATTTTTTGAGGTATAAGTATATGAGGGAATACGGGGTTTATCCATTTTACCCATTGATGTATCCAACTCTATTTGTCTTGGGTATGGTTGGATATAATGAACTAAGGGTCAGGAGGCAACTCACACTAGTGATTTATATCTTTAAGATAATTAGAGGGAAGATACACAATGCGGATATATTGCGAAGGATGGAGCTAGTCGCGCCAGACGGGTATGTGGGTCGTCGTCAGTCGCGGCTGCTGCCGGTACCGCGGGCGCGTACTAACTTACTGCGAGAGGCGCCGCTCACCAGCGCGATCCGCACTCTCAATCTCATTGCTGATGACATTGACATATTCTGTTGCTCTTTGGGTGAATTTACAAGAACAGCTATGTATAGAATTTGTTATGATTAAATAGTTTTAAGTATGCTACAATATCGCATTGGGTCTAGCCTGTAAGGATATTTGTATGTAAATAAATAAATAAATAAATGTCACGAGCTCCCCATCCCCGAGTTGCTGCGTTTACCTTGTGTTTTAAAAACTAAAAATAAGTGTTAATTATTTTTTCATACTAAATGCTTTTCTTCAAATGCAGATGAAAGAACTACAGTTTAGTTTATTACAGTAGTTTTGTTTATTTTATTTTCGGAAAACTTCAGTCGTAAAACATACAGTTTGACAATGAAATTAACTTGAGAAACTCCACAGAAGTAATCTAAACAAGGAAAACCGGCCAAGTGCGAGTTGGACTCGCCCATCAAGGGTTCCGTAGTAGCAAGCATAGATTAGGGATATAATTATATTGAGATTAGTAAGTAATATACACAAACAATAAAAATAACTTTGTTTTTCATAGTGTTTGTATGAATGGCAAAGTTATATTTGCGGTTTTTGAAAATGTACTACATCTCAAAAATTGCTAACTGTATCTCATCCAAACCAATTTTCGTTGGTAGTTTTTGTTGAGGTCTACATTATGTATTTTTTTAGTTTTATCATTCCCTTATTTTAGAAGTTACAGGGGGGACGACACACATTTTACCACTTTGGAAGTGTCTCTCGTGCAAACTGTTCAGTTTAGAAAAAAATGATAATAGTAACCTCAATATCATTTTTAAAGACCTATCCATAGATACCCCACACGTATAGGTTTGGTGAAAAAAAAATTTTTGAGTTTCAATTCTAAGTATGGGGGCACCCCCATATTTTGTTTTTATTTTTGTGTGAAAATCCTAATGCGGTTCACATAATACATCTACCTACCAAGTTTCAACAGGATAGCTCTTATACTTTCGACAAAAAGTGGCTGTGACATACGGACGGACAGACAGACAGACATGACGAATCTATAAGCGTTCCGTTTTTGCCGTTTGGCTACGGAACCCTAAAAAAACGTGTTTTCTTTTAATTTTTAGGAATCAACACAGTGTTGCGTAGTTACTAACTCTAATTTATTTATTTTGACCCCTCTATAAAGATTTGCTCACCTTTTTCTCCTTCTTAGACAAGTTAACGATCCTCTTCTTGTGTTTCTCCTCCTGTTTCTTCTTGTTCTTGATCTCGGCTTCCGCGTCCATGTCAATGTCTCGTATCTTGAGGGTTAGCAGACAGTCCAGGGCGGACGGGTCCAGGCGCTCGTTGCGACGTTTTACTAACTGGTTTATTAGACGTACCACCTGGGGAAGGAAGGGTTGATTTAAGAAATAAGTTTTATTGGTAAAATAATAAATAATATAATCACTTTAAAGGGGTACCTTTAAAGTGATTATTAATAATACGAAATTAAATAAATCGTTAGTTTTTATTGATTAGCATTTAGTAACTGTCTTCGGCCTCTCGAGGTGTCGTATCGCGGGCTACGCTTCGTTGGTGTTGTGTGTGTCTATATTGGTTGCCGTGTCATGCTACTAGGAGACTACACATGCAGCGGAGAGAGACTAAAGTGATAAACATTGACCTCTCGTCCTTACTGTCGAGATGTGGTATGTACTACCGCGTAAAAAGTGTGGTTAGACCACAAAGGCCATGTATGGAACATCAAAATAAACTTACAGTAAGTCATATATCATCTTCTCTTAGAAAACATACTGGTATAGTCGGTGACCGTCTTTTGCGGCCTTTCGTCTTTACTGAATAGGTGTAGTACCACGGACTTCGCTATATTGGTCACGTAAAAAGTGTGGTCAGACCACGAGACAATGGTCATATATGGATCATCAAAATAAACTTACAGTTAGAGTTATATCTCCCCTATTATCTTCTGCGAACACATTAGTGCAGCATTCAGTGACGGTCTTCCGCGCCCTCTCGTCCTTACTGTCAAGGTGTGGTATCACGGACTGTGCTATGTTGGTCGCGTAGTTGAAGTGTGGTCGCGCCACTAACAGACCACACATGCAGCGGAGAGAGACTAAAGCGAGGGACATTGTGTGGTCGTCGAGTTTTCTGTGTAAGAACAATGGTTAGTCTTATAACTTAGTTAAATAGGAAGTAAGGAAGGAATGTAAAGTTAAATAGGAACAAAAAAATATTTACAGCTTGGCAAAAAACAGCAGAAAACCGGAAGTCGCCACTGTCTTCGCGCTACCAGCACTTTGAATGATTTTATTTTATTTATTTTCACTTATTACGTTAGTTTTATGGCACAATAATAAATCTTACAAACCTGCGTCTTTGTTTACATCAAATATCAAATATTTTAAAACGTTGTCAGCAAATAAAAATATTAGTTCCGTTTCAAGACGTTCTGGCCAAGCTGTAAAGGAATCAATTTGGTCTAGTAATAGAAAATGTAGGATTTTGGTTAAAATTGGGATCCTATGAATTTATAAGAAAATACTTCAAACTGCAAAACATAAAAGTCAATTTATATTTTGAAGATGATAAAATAAAATATGAAAAGGTTTATAAATAGTACCTTGTGTCTCCTTTCTTTCGTCTCAATACACCAGCCGCCTTTTCTAGCCTCTGCAAATATCTCTTGTAGAACTCTAACAATTCCTTTTCATATTTGTACAGGGAAAGTGTGTCCTTTTTTACTGTGGATTAATACTAAATTAATTAGTAGGACATCATTTTTAGGATACCTACTGTCTCTTGGATTCAAAGATATTTTCACTTTATTGTACAGACGCCAGCATATCAACCTACCTGAATCTGTCAAATTTTGCCAATTGAACATCAACTTTCTTGTTTTGTGATAAAATTGATAATCTATTACATACATTTAATTGTGGTAGCTTGACATGCTAGTGTTTGTACGTACCCCAGTTTGGCTGGTTAAAAAACTAAAACAGCCGCCATTCGCGAGGTGTCGGTTTAGATATTTTCTTATGAACATATATTTTGTAGATAAAAAGGGTATATAACATGCCTTTAAAGTCGTACAATGTACCTACCTATATGTAGATTGGATTAGACCTAACCTAAAAAAATCATTATGGCAAAAATAACGCAAACACTCACACTTAACATTAGAGTAATCCTGATGCCGTATCATGTACTCCGGCAGTATGTCCTTGAACACTTCGAAGGCGGACACGGTGGCGAGTTTGCGTATAGAGTGCAGGTTCAACGAGCCATCTTTCAAACGGTCCTCCATTAGGTATAGAATTGGGAACAAGTTTTTTAGCTGAAAACAATTGAATAATAGGTTAGGTTCACTTGCTGTAGCAAGGAATAATTATTTGTGGTGATGATTACAACACCAATACTAATTAATATCAACTGCCTTAAAATTTTTCAAGGCATACTCATGTAATTCTTTCTACCAAAGTTGTTAATGTATTGGCTGTAAGTTGGCAACTAAAAGGCCATGTTTTCAGAATCATTACATGAATAACGATATAATTTGTAACATGAAATATTCAATTCTAGTTCTCAAGCACTAAAATAGATAACAGATGTATTGTAGTATATTTGAAATTTTGGCTAAATTGGCCTTTTGGACTCCTACATCCCAGTAGTATTTTCAAGATTTATGATATTCAGGGCCAATAGCCAAACAGCGGGTGATAATCGTTAACGCTCTTTAGTCGCTAATACATTTTCAACTCTATACCCCAGCGCATAAAGTTGAAAATCTATTAAAGACTGCTGAGCGGTAGCAAACAAAACAAACGAAAACGATCTGTCATCTTTAATATGATTTCAACTTTAAGCGCGGGTTGTTTTTATTTAAAAGTCTATCCAAAGTGTTACAATCACCGAAAAAAATACAATCTCACCTTTTTCTCAGGACTCTCCAGTAAAGACGAGCACAGTGCTCCTATCCTCAATTTATCATGCTGCAGCTTATCTCTTCTGGCTGCTAACAGCTCCACAGCCGTCACTACCTTTTCCTCACCCTCTGCAGGAGGGACATCTTCCTCCATACCTTCCATGCCAGAGTCGGAAGCTGAATCTTCTGATTCTGGTTGTTCTTCTGTCTGTTTGCTTTTCTTACGTGGATGTGGTTGTTCTTCTTCGTCTTCTGATTCCGAGTCTATTGAAATATAAATTAAAATTTAAGGCAATTGTTTTTTTTCAACTTTTGATTCTGATTGGCTTGACAAATCATGAAAATTATAAAAAACTCTTCATGGAATATACTAAAGAGTGAGTTGAATCAATTATGCAGCTAAATATTTCTTTTTTGTATTTGATCCATGTTACAATAAGATATTATTATATACAAATCCATTGTTGAAATTGAATGAAGACACATTATTTTTGCATTTAAAATGTCAAGCAAAGATGAATTTTGTGAATAAGGATTAATGCCATCAGCACAAATTAAATTCAATAGCTGTCAGTAAATAGATTGCTTCTTGTTCAATAAATATTCCACACCAATTGTTCTTGCATACCATTACCCAACATGTCATGAGGAGGGATGAGACTCATGTGGCTAAGTCTAAGAGAGTGATGAGTATGAATGTTGATGGATGTAGAGGAAGAGGAAGGCCAAAGAAAAGATGGATGGATTGTCTAAGGAATGATATGAATGAAAAAGGAGTAAATGATACTGTGACGTCTGATAGGGGAGAAAAATGTGTTGAGCTGACCACAAGTAAAATGGGATGAGGGCAGGAAGATGATGAACATTACCCAACATCCATGGTTTATTCAACAGAACTAACAAAAAAATTAACTAACCTTCGCACTCCTCAGATCTTTCCATCAATCCTTGCTTTGTCTTAATAGGCAGTAGTTCCCTCATCTTCTTCACGGGCCGTTCTTCCTGTTCCTTCTCATATTTCTCCTCTAAGTCACTGTCAGAGAGGCCATCACTCTCAGCGCCGCTGTCACTGCCCACAGTTGGCTTTGGCATCTTTTCTTTCTTTTCTCTTTTGCGTTTTTTTGACCTGGTAATTGTAAAAGGTTTGTTAGTAGATGGAACTGTGATTTTAGTTACTGGTTTGTGAGCTTTCTTTTCAATTTAAGATAAAATTTACATAGTAACAGTGTGAAACGAGGATAACATGCATGAATGAAGATTAGATGACTCAATTTTACAGTACAATTTTTTTAGGTGTTCATTTTTCAACACACATTTTGGCAAGACTGAACAACATCAGCCTCTCTAATAAACAGGCATATTTTTTAAAATAAATATTCATCACACAAACATTTGTCCTGGGTGGGAATCGAACCCATGATCTCCGGCATAGCAGTCAGGGTCACTAACCACTAGACCAACAGGCCTGCAAAAATGAAATTACTCCCATCATTATTGCACTAGGCTCTTACTTATTCTGCTTCTCTTGTTCCGGAACATTAGCCAGTAAAGATGGCTGTTTGGCCAGCCGGCTCATAAGGTACTGCTGTTCTTCATCATCCAACATGTCTCCGAACTCATCTCCTGACGCTTGTTCACTCTCACTGCTGTATTCAACCTGTTCCTGCTGTATTGGTTGCTTCTGCTTTTGTGTATGTCTCCTGTGCCTTTGCAGCTTGAGTTGACCCTTTTTCCTCATTTTGTTCGTAGTCTGGTTGTTCCTCTTTACCTTACTGATCTTAGGTTTGCCTTTTTTCTGTAAATTATAGAGAATATTACGATTTTATGCGGTTTTAAAACTTTGTTTTGGTTATGTATATTTTTATGAGGAAATAGGTTTTTGTGGAGTACAGTACTTTTCGTAAATACTTACAGCCATTTTTGATGTTAGTTATACGCACTATTTAAGTAAAATAATATGAAATGATTCAATTTTTATCACAAAACAACAAACCAACGTGTTATAATGTCTATGGTTTATGGTTTAGCACCTTTTGACAGCTTATTTTGACAAACGATTTATAGGGTTACCAGTTTATAAATTATTTTTAATTGGTCGTGTGTTACCCAACTCACAATCGAAGAAAATGTTTTAGCAATGTGCTTATCGTGGCTTCTTGAATTTTTATTGTTAATTTATAATTAAATTATTAATTGTGATTCCATTTAACACTCTTCTTTTCCGGAATGCTTTATAAGTTTACAAAACTTTTATGAATTATTACTTTTGAACGCATTCAAACTTTCTAAATGTCAGTTACAAAAGGCCTCGAAACTTTCTTATTTCTCGTTTTTCTAGTTTTCTAAAATAAACTGTGCTCATATCTAACGGAATTATCAATTTTGCCAGTGCTAGTCTTGTATTTGTCAAAAGAAAACCAAAAATGGCATTGTTTTAGTGAAATACAATAGTTTTGTGAAGTTATTGTGATGGTGCCTCAGCAGCAAAGGCGAAGACGTCGCCGTGCGGTGCTGGTGCGGACAGCTGAGCGGCGTGTTGTTGTTGCTAGAGGAGCTGGGGGGTTCGGATTCACGATAGCAGGGCAGCGGCCTTGCGTGGTGTCAGCTGTGGCGCCGGGTGGGCCGGCGGAGCGCGCTGGTCTGCGAGCGGGCGATGCTTTGCTGGCTGTGGACGGAGCTAGCGTGGCTCGGGCGCCGCATGCCTCCGTGGCTCGTATGGTGGCGGCTGCGCCGGGGGCTATAGCCCTCTCGGTGTCGCCCCGGGAGGCTCCGCCAACGGACACCGAGGATACGGAGCCGGATGAGCGATCGAGGACTAGAAGACGACACCCACCGCCGAGACGTAGGCCGCAAGCTATGCTGCATCATCCAGGTATGTCAACAAAGCAGTCAATTTACTTTTATTAAGATAGAATGGGGGTTGGGTCTAGTATTCGGTAGCAGGCGGAGGGGGGGGTGAGGGGTGTGAGGGGGAGGGGCAAGGAGTCCCTACCCCCCAGTACCACTCCCATGTTAAGGTCATGCACCGTTCTGGAGAAAAACCAATTTTTGTAACCTAACCTTAAAACTTGTTGTAGTCACATAATAGGCATATTCCAAAAACTTGGTATAGTTTAGCATAAGGAGGGAGGTGCCCCCTGTGTCCTGGCACCACTCTCCTGTAAAGGCAGCGCCCAGACCCCGCCATCTTTTCAAATCTGACCTGTCCGTGTCGGGGTGCCCCAAGTCCCGAGCTCTAAGAAAGGCTTGCAATTGGTAAGATAGAAGTCCCCGATTGTAATGCTACCACATTTTTCACAAGATAATGTATTTTTCGAGAAATTAATGAAAACCAATTTTTCTAACCTCAAATCAGATAAAATCGAAAACGGAACTTAAAAATGGGCGATTGACATCCATATATACACCACGTATTGTCTATGGTGCAAAATCAGTTGAAAAAAAAATCAATGCAGTTTTTCGACCTAGGATGCAAGAGCGAGCGAAGCGAGCTCGGGACTTTGGGGCACCCCGACACGGACAGGTTAGGTTAGAAGGGGATGGCGGGGTCTGAAAGACCCCGCCATCCCCTTCGTGGTTATTTTTTTTTAAACCACCCAGAAGTAGGAGCCCCGCGAAGCGGGGCTCCGTCGAGCCACCTTGGTAGGTAGTAATCAGTTTTTCGACCTAGGATGCAAGAGCGAGCGAAGCGAGCTCGGGACTTTGAGGCACCCCGACACGGACAGGTTAGGTTAGAAGGGGATGGCGGGGTCTGAAAGACCCCGCCATCCCCTTCGTGGTTATTTTTTTTTAAACCACCCAGAAGTAGGAGCCCCGCGAAGCGGGGCTCCGTCGAGCCACCTTGGTAGGTAGTAATCAATGACCTAGTTGACCTAGGATGCAAGAGCGAGCTCGGGACACCCCGACACGGACAGGTTAGATTTAGGTTAGATTCGAAGAGATGGCGGGTTCTGGGCGCTGCCTTTACAGGAGAGTGGTGCCAGGACACAGGGGGCACCTCCCTCCTTATGCTAAACTATACCAAGTTTTTGGAATACGCCTATTATGTGACTACAACAAGTTTTAAGGTTAGGTTACAAAAATTGGTTTTTCTCAAGAATGGTGCATGACCTTAACATGGGAGTGGTACCGGGGGGTAGGGGACTCCCCCCCCTTGCCCCTCACCCCCCTCACCCCCCCCTCCGCCTGCTACCGAATACTAGACTTTACCCTAGAATGGTGCTGGGTGTATATTTAGTGGGTAACTATGTAAGTTGACAATCATAGTCATCATATATGTAAACAATGTCAATTAATTTTATTGTTCATAGTGTTTGTATCAAATATGTGTGTGATTTTCCAGGCTTCTAGTATTAAAAGCTACACTAATGCTTATTTACTTTAAAATCTCCATAACCGGCAGAAGGTTTCTTTAGTCAAGTAACTTGGGAATTCTTTGTTTGTCAAATACTTGCATTGTTGTATTGATATTTATTCATTTTAATTCTAGAGGCATAGCCAAGACGTGCAAAAATTTGGTAAAACCAGATTAATTATGAGTCATCATCAAAGTTGTTAAAATATAGGTACATTTTTTTAAGTTTACAAAACTTTTTTTGTTTATTCTTTTTTACAGATGGACTGGAACAGTTTACCAACTATGTGAGTGCATTACAACATCACACTTTCAATGTTTTGTGTTGTGGCCTGCACTGTGCACTACAAATTAT
The DNA here is from genome assembly GCA_950005045.1 of Agrotis exclamationis. Taxonomy (NCBI): domain Eukaryota; kingdom Metazoa; phylum Arthropoda; class Insecta; order Lepidoptera; family Noctuidae; genus Agrotis; species Agrotis exclamationis. The sequence goes on along the minus strand of OX465435.1, from coordinate 19,919,088 downwards.
ATTGACTCACAGAGAAAAATCATTGTTTTCTAAAAAATCATGAATGAATTGTAATGTATAACGGGCTGGTACCCGCAACTCCACGTCATATGCGCGTATTTTGCGTGCGGAAAAAAACATGAATAAGAAAAAGTTGTTTATGTTCTATTATATGTCCGATTTTTTGAGAAAATCTTATGAATTCAACATATAGCTATAACACTATAATGTGATCAGAACACTTTAAGCTTCATTTAAATCACCATCTTACATTTATCAGCCAAGAAAAGTCCTCTATTAGATGTAGACCTCCAACCAATATTGACTTGCTTTGTATCCCACCTCCAGTTGAATATAATTATTAAACTGGTGATGGAGAATAGTATTTAAATAATATGAGCAATTCTGCACTTTTTCACAAGAATTCTAGATAATAAAATGATCAACTTGTAATAACATAGTTCTATGCACCCGTATTGTATTGCTTGTAATACCTATCTACATTGTAATAATTTCATTTGCTTCTTATCAACAAATGCTAAAACTTTTACCTCACATTGCATGTTTTGCACACAATACAATAAACTATCCTAATCATAACTTATATTAATAAATGTGAAAGTAAGTTTGCATGTTTGTTACTTTTTAGGGTTCCGTAGCCAAATGGCAAAAACGGAACCCTTATAGATTCGTCATGTCTGTCTGTCTGTCCGTGTATGTCACAGCCACTTTTTGTCCAAAGTATATGAGCTATCCTGTTGAAACTTGGTAAGTAGATGTATTATGTGAACCGCATTAGGATTTTCGCACAAAAATAAAAACGAAACAAATTTTGGGGGTGCCCCCCATACTTGGAATTGAAACTCAAAAATTTTTTTTTCACCGAACACATACGTGTGGGGTATCTATGGATAGGTCTTCAAAAATGATATTGAGGTTACTAATATCATTTTATTCTAAACTGAACAGTTTGCGCGAGAGACACTTCCAAAGTGGTAAAAAGTTGGTCCCCCCCCCGTAACTTCTAAAATAAGAGAATGATAAAACTAAAAAAAATATATAATGTAGGCCTCAACAAAAACTTCCAACGAAAATTGGTTTGGATGAGATACAGTTAGCAGTTTTTGAGATATAGTACATTTAAACAAACCGCAAATATAACTTTGCCATTCATACAAACACTATGGAAAACAAAGTTATTTTTGTTGTTTGTGTATATTACTTACTAATCTCAATACAATTATATCCCTAATCTATGCTTGCTACTACGGAACCCTTCATGGGCGAGTCCAACTCGCACTTGGCCGGTTTTTCATGTCTTAAACATATCATAACCTTATTGCAAAAACCGATTATCTGCATCAAACAAGCGAAAATGGGTTTAACCTGTAGCTTCGTCGTGACTTGAGGATTCGATTTTTATATTCAACTAAAATTGGTTTAAAAATGCAGATAATTGGTTTTTGCAATAAGGGAATGATATAACCGATCATCCTGAAATTTTATCGAAAATAAAACCTGTGACACACAGCAGCAGTCAATCAATCAGTTACTGCTCGGACCATATCAATCATACACTTATTAAATTTCCGTATAGCATACACTGAATTGTAAAACATCTTCTACAAGCAACTAATCTCATCAACCTTACAATTCCAGCCTGCCACGCAGCGCCCAGCACTTCAGGCGTTAACGAAATCCTCCAGAATCTAAGCAGAGCTCAACTGACGCCCAACCACGTAGCCAGGCTCGAGTGCCGTGCAGTGGTGGGCTACTTAGGCACCATAGAAACTCCACAAGCTGCTTCAAACGCAGCTCCAGGAGACGTCAGAACCGCCGTCAGGAAACTAAGGCAGGAAAGACGTCCTGCAGCTCCTGTGTTACTCTCTGTGCTTCCAAACTCACTTCTCCTTCGTCGCCCAAACGGCCAAGTCTTAGCTCAATACCAACGAGAACGGATAGTATACGCAGGTTCCGGTTCCGACGCTGACCGACGATACTTCGGCTTGGTAACCTCAGCAGAAACTTCAGAAGCCGAAGCTTCACACAGCTGCCATGTTTTCGCCGTAGATCCGAGAATGGCAGAACACGAAGCTCATATCACGAGAGCCAGAGAGTTCCAAATCGCGTGTACCAGGGACCCAGTGGCCGAAAGATGCTTGGAATTTCCACCTTCGGCGGAATACGTTATTGGTGTGATTAGAGGAATGTATTCTTTGCCTGCTGAAGATTGTTCTAGCCCGAATTTGCAACAGATTTCTAAGCTAACTATCAAAGGAGACAGTCCAGCTTTGGGTAACTTTTCAAGGTGTAATAGACCGGTATTCCGAGTACCACGTGACAGGCGTCCTTGTAGACACGAAGAAAGGATAGAAGCTCAAGACTTCGTCGCGAATTCCCCTCAACCGAGCAACCACAGTGAGGTTACGACAACTTCTAGCAACAGCGATTCAGGTATTGGTTTCCATAACGACTGTCGGAATATAGCAGACAGAATTCTTGTAGTAGACTTTGCTGGACAGCAACCAGCCCCTAACAGATTCCGTCAAGACATGCCTAGACGCCCAATCGGGTTAGTCGGCTGCAGTAGCTTCGACGCTGATGGTTCCTTCTTATCGAACACCACCCCTGTCGTAGATGGCTTTGGAGGTCAAGGAAGACCCCTAAACCTGGATGATGTCATCTTAAACGCGAATGACCTCCAAACAGTACGCCACGTTAGCCCTAGAAATGAAGACGATAATTATAACTACAACAATTTATATGGGAACGTACCTTCAAGTTCTCGAGGATACGTCAACGGTGCGGTCTACGATCAAGTCTATACGGAAACTGAGGGTCATCATTACGAATTTATTCCGCCACAGTTAGACATGGATCTCGAGATCGATCGAGTAGCTGAGACTTTCAATTCTGTTGAAATATACGAGGAAAGACCAAGGCATCCTCCTGATTGGCTGTCAAATGAGTCTGTGGAAAATGTGACGGTGATTTCTGGAGGGACCAATAAAGCCAGTATGGATTCCGTGTCTATGTATTCTTCAAGGTCTCACGAAGAAGCCAGACCTTCGAGAAGGCGGCATATGCAGGCCTCTTTGGATGATATGCTTGTGTTAGGACTGAGGGATCCACCTCCTGTGAGAGACAAGGATGATGATAATTTTGTGCATCCTGCCAGTGTTAAATGCAAGGTGAGTTCAGTTATTTCGTATAGTTTAAAAAACACTTTTAATAAAAAGATTTTGGTTTGTTTTTTGGTCCTTATATCAGTTTCCTTTCATTTTTCGAGTGACCATGCGATTAGTGAGTCTATGATCGACTTAGCTTGAGCCAGTTACAACGATCTTCTAGTGTTTTATTTGAATAGACATAATTAAATATCGGCTTAGGCGGCGCGACTCAACATCGTGTCCAACTAGGTACTTTTATTGCACGGATGTAATTAATGCTCCTTGTTGAAGTCTACTCTTTGGTAAGCGAATGCTTATAATCAGATATGAATATATCTGATTATGTTACTTCCCATTCGTCCTTTACCGTCCTTTTTTTCTGAGTAATCTTTTTTTTTAATTTAAATGTCCCACTCAAAGATATTTATCTTGAATCCTGGGTGCGTTAAGATAATTTTGTTCCATTCGGGAATTGACGTCGTGATGCTCATCGCAGAACCCAATCGCTCGAGTTGTCAACTCTTAAGTTACCGTAATTTTATAATTTCAACAGGTTCGCAAATCAATAAAGCCTCTAAACATCCTGTCGAAGACCAAGCATATGCTGACGGGCAAGGACCGCGAGCGACAGAAGGAGGAGCGACGCCGGGCGATCAGTGCTAGTGCTGGTGACGTCACCGGCGCGGGCGCAGACATACAGGGCGAGGTGCTACCTGCTGCCGCTAGTGAGCCTGATCTTAGGGATACGCAGGTTAGTGATATATTTTTATAGGGGATATGGTATTAGAGTGATATGCTAGGGATTTGGTCAGTTTATTATCGAGTATTTCATATTCGAACGGGAAAAAATCTCATAAAATAAAAACTGATTCATGGATAGTTTTTAATAAGAGTCAGTTCTTAATAATATCTTTGATGAAATTCCCAACTAAGTTCTTGTATTACAATTCGGTTGGAGTTTAACATTTCAATCTTGAGGTTCTCTAAGAGACTTCGTAGTGTTCCTTTAAACGCACAGATGTCGCTACAAACTAGAAGTAGAATATTTTTAACTTCGCACAAGAATTGAAACTAAACCTTATCCCAAAGTAAATGATTTACACCATAATAGTGTTACCTATTGGGTCTAATTTTAAAATCGACTTCCATTCTCAAAAATAACAGTTCCTGTATTTAAGAACGCGCATCAACAATTGCAATTTGAACCTTACATCAATCATATAAAACTCACACGCTTACTTTAAAATATGTTTACGTCGAGTATATTTTGAAGTACTGAAGTGATAATGAAATATAATTTAGTGCATCCTTGCACCCGTGAGAACTCAGTGCTTACGTCAGACGTCTGGCGCTTACTCAATGCTATACGGATTATTCCTATGACCTGGTTCCTTAGACTGAAATACGGCTTCCATGACTCTCGGGTTTTTCCGTCATAAAATATCCCGGCCGTCTCAGAAAGCGTTAGCAAAAGAATCGAGATGCTTTCAGCGTATCGCGAGTTATGAGATGGCTCTAGGAATTCATCCAATGAGTCTACCTGCCGAGAGCGGGACGGGAGGGACTGACAGACTTGTACTGACCAAAATCCACGGTATCCTTCAATAGCCCTTTACGTTACGGGGCCACGGTTACCTGATAAGACAGTCCCACGAAAAAGTTCCCAGGCGGTCACCCATCCAAGTACTGACGGCGCCCGATGTTGCTTAATTTCGGTGATCGGGCAAGAACCGGTGTATTCGTATGGACGTTAATTTCCTAGTTATAGGAGAAATCCTTTTCCATTCAGTGGGACGGCAGAGTCCTGATTTGATTTGATGTGGGAAACATTCTCATCCATTAACACCCATCATCATCTGTCTAGCTTTTTCCCAACTTTATTGTGGTCGGCTTCCTATCCATTACAATTCCTAAACATAATATATGGAGCGACTGCCTATCCATTAACACCCATACTTCAGAAAACTGAATCCTTCATATCAACCATTTCTCCGACGTTATAACTTAACTCACTTCTTTTTACTTACACATTGTTTTTCGTCCCGCAACATCTTATTGTACTACATAGTGAAAAGTATTTAAATTAAGTTATTAAAATTCAGCTTGGTGATGTAAAAAACGAAAGTGTTTGACTTGTTATCGCGTCGGAATAACAATTCGATGATTTTACGACGTCCTGTCACGTTGGCGCCATCAATATTTTAACTGGCGCCTTTTCATCCGCACCGCTAACGCCGATAAGGAAATAAAAATGGTTAACGTTTAGACTAGCTAATAGATATAGTCGTTAAGCTATTGGCCATATTACTTATCCAGGAATTCACATAATCAGCTTCAACAAGAATGCCACAATAAGCTAGGTCACGCAGAGGGCTTTAGGTTTTTAAGAGAACTTAGGATTTACGTAGGCGCCGAGTTATAGTTGTTCTAGCTTTTTCCTGCGACTTTTCTCGAACTCCCTTCTCTATATAGCCTCCAAGCACTCTGCCCGCCACTTCGTCCGAATTTCTACTCCCACTCCTTCCCTCCTCCCACCCTTTTAATAAATCTAAATACGTAACTTCTCCTGAGAGAGACCGGGCAATAAAACCATCATTTATGGGCCCACTGAAGGTTGGTTGATGTTGATGACTTGTTGACGTGTGTCTCCGAATTTAAGTTTTAGGGCCGAAACTGCGTTAAGCGGGCGACCGCGACGGGCAACCGTCGCGTGTCCACGCGCGTGGTCCCGCGCGGGGTCCCGTGCGTGTGCCCGCGCGGGTTCCAGCGCGTGGACCCGCGCGTGGACACGCGACGGTCCCTGTCGCGGAGACCGATTTACGCAGTGTCGCTAGTTCATTTGAACGGTGTGCTTATATGTATAGTCGTCTCGATGGAGAACTTAATTTATTATTACTTAGCAAAACGACGACAACTAGCAAAAAAAAAAAACCAAAAGCCAGTAAGCCCGTTTATTGAATCGAGGTTGTTGTGAGGGGAATTCGTTGTAAAGTTTAATAAATTAAGAGAAAATGATGACTCATTTTACAAATATTTTAAAGTTTTGGTACAGTTTTACGACGAACTATTTTCTAAACTGGAACCATATTTGAAGATCAAAAATATAATAATCTTGTACTTTCCTATTCTAACTTATACTTTTTTTATTTTTCCTATTATTTCATTTAAACAAATACCTACAAAAAATTTGAGACTGAATAATTTTTCGCAGAGAGTTAAATAAATAAGCAATTTTCATGTTTTGGTAAAAAAAACAGAACTTCTCGGCTAAAAAAAAATTGGATTATTGTGCATCTATAATCTGTATCACCTACTCTCACCATATTCCAAACAGCACCGGAGGAATTTTTCGAAAGTCTTCATACAAAAAAAAAATTGCTCTCTGTTTGCTCCAGTTACATGCACCGTGTATAAGCACCCTTATTGACTGAACAAGCCCGTGCGTGTTACCGCTGGCAGGCACCGCGCGTGGCCCCGCGCGTGGCACCGCGCGAACTTCCGTCGCACAGATGCGGGCCCCGTTGCGTGGCTGCGGGGCGCACCGACCCGCGACGGACGCCCGCGCGGGGCACCGCGCGTGGCCCCGCGACGTAGCACTTTTGTATAGAACCGCGCGGGCATCCGCTTAACGCAGTTTCGGCCCTTAGGACATGATGGTTAAATCGGCACGATGGTATCCCTTCGCTTTAAGAATAATGGTGAAAAAATAAATAACTCAATACAAGCCTGTCTAGAATCAAAACCGACAGCGTAATTCGAGGCCATTACTGCTGAGCCACTTCTGCTTCAAACAGTTAAATAGATACATGATGGAATGATAAACATTTCAGTCGGCATTTACAAAACGATCGAATCACTTAGTTGCTATTCAATCAATTGTAAATTCATTCTTAAATAAAATCGATGTAACGCTCCCGATCGATATTATCTAACACTCGATTCCTAGTAGTTTGAATCAAAGCATTCTTTAGTAATGTCGTCTGTCGATTCTATGAATGGCCGCCCATTCATAAGCGGCCAACATTCTTGGCTTATCGCCCCGTTAGTGTGGGCGCACAATTGCGTTTGACACTTATTTTCCGTATTTGTGAGCTTCATCTAAACAGTCAATAAATCCACGAGAAACAAGAGGCTTGCCAAGACTTGACTAGAATTCTAGTTTTTTCAAGTGGAACCTAGTGATGAATTTTAAAATATAGCACTTTGGGTCAATATAGTTTACCGCTCCAGAATTCATCAAAGAAAAAGCATGTCCTCTACCGCGGGGCGGTACTGTTTTAATGATTGTTTTACAAAAGCTTCATAATGAAAACGATTGCCTTGGGCAAAGGCCCCCTTGATCATAGGATCGTAACCATGAAATAAGTCATTCAGTTCTTAAATTCTGCAAAAATAACTATACTTCACAGTTAAGTGTTTAGTTTATAATATCACGTTTAACGTACAAAATGGATGCGCGGATGCCGTCAATCCTATTGAATATTCATTACTTTTTGATAGTATCATTAATAATTTGTTTGTTTTTAGCAAATTTTAAAAATTGTGTGATCTTTATCGCTGACATAAAATATTGTACACCTTTTCCATCTTCCCAAAACCCAAAAATAAAATTCGGAAGTGCGCGCCCTCACCAACAAACGCACGTCGGTGATTGCTCACATACACACACACTCGGCGCTACGTTGTACTCCACTGTGTACAATTATACACGCACCACACATACGTTGAGTACTGTAGAACATTGACACAGAAGGTCTGATACGTTTTGTTGATGATGGTAGGTATTTAGAGATAGATGTCGTTAATGTTGTGTTCAATCTGTGTAATCTATGGCGGAGTGCAGACTTGGTGAACATTGACGTGTCCCTACTACATTGTACTTTAGAATTACTAGCTTGACGTTTTTTTAAACCTTTCCCTACACTTACACACTGTATCGTGGGTGTGTTTCCAATCATAATAGAAACACATATACTCAAACACCAGTACAGCTACTTTAGTTCAGTCAACGAATGATTATAGAGGGAAAGTCTTGGAACACAATTTTTGACTTCATAACTTTGTTTATACTAGTTAGGAGGTAAACATATCAAAAGTCCCCGCCTCTAGCCCTTGAGCTTTGGGAGGGGGGGGGGGGGGGTTTGAAGGTCCCATTTTTAGTTTTTCGCTTATATCTCGGAACCTATGCGTCCTAGCGACATAGTACCTCAGAACAAAATAAAAGCTGATTAAATTTGCTAGAAGTTATACTAAATAAGTATTTCGATATCTTTTACAGTTTTCGAGATATATGCTCCTGAAAGTCTGTCATTTTGAAAAAGTGACAGACTTTCAGGAAACTAACTTTACATTTTTGCGCTTTTTTACCGGATAACTCTTTAACGATACAACCATAAGTAAATGCTGGCAAAAGGGTTGTGGAACACTCAATTTCCTTTAATAATACTATAATATTTTATCCATTTTCTTTAAAATGTGCTTTAGTCTAAGCTAATGTAATGTGCCAGCATTACATTGATACATACTCGTACATTGATTTACAAAGACCTTTTTTCAAAGACCAGGTACCTACCTTTTATAAAAAAATGTAATATACAGCATTTACATTAACATTTGAAGGAAAATAATATAGTTTTATTGAAGAAAATGTAATGCTCTAAAAGCTTTTTGCCGGCAATTATTAACTAGTTGCATCTTTGAAGATTTCCGTTCTAAAAATGTAAAGTTGGAATGATTTTTTCAAAATGACAGATTTTCAGGAGCATATATCTCGAAAACTGAAGAAGATATCGAAATGCTTATTTAGTATAACTTGTAGCAAATTTAATCAGCTTTTATTTTGTTCCGTGGTACTATGTCGCTAGGACGCATAGGTTCCGAGTTATAAGCGAAAAACCAAAAAATGGGACCTTCAAACCCCCCCCCCCCCTCCCAAAGCTCAAGGGCTAGGGGTAGGGACTTTTGATATGTTCACCTCCTAACTAGGCTAAACAAAGTTACAAAGTCAAAAATTGTGTTCCAAGACTTTCCCTCTATACCCTATTTTGAGCATTCGTTGACTGGGCTACTTGTAAATCATACAATTTATTTGCCCAGAAGTCGATGGTTCAGCTACTGTACCACAGTGCCGTAAATTTGTGTCAATAATACTGCCAAAACACGCTGTCCTTCGCGTTAGGCAACTAATCTGACACAGCAAACTTTTTAAAAAGTCGTGTGCCCTATTACATTACAAGTATGGTGACTTGTAATATGTAGGTAATTGCAGATTTATTTACTCGAGATGGCGGTCTATCAAATGTTTCCTAAAATCTTTTGAATCCTTTCTATAATTTTACTAAAAACACCACCAACTACGTTAGTGAACCTTCTTATATCTGTCCAATATGTAGTGGATGTCTGCGCCGGCGCCGGTGTTGCGCGGTCAGCGAGCCCGCGCGGCTAATTTAGACGTAATTGGCTGATGTCAGTGTACTCGCGAGCGTACAGAATTGGCCACATGGGGCTGTGGCTTTTGACTCTCGTTAATTTTTCTTTTTCCTTGTGCAGTTTCAGCGTTTGATGATCGTAATATTTTATTATAAGTCATAGATGTGGTTTTTTTCTTGTTTTTATCGTGGTAAATTCATCAAATGAGTCCTCCCACCCATACTGTACAGACTTTACTGACTAAAACCCACGGGATCCTTCAATAGCCCTTTACGTTCCAGTGTCGGTTACCTGATGAGACAGTCTCGCGACCTCGGCATGGATGCGCTGAAGTAGCAATTTAATTATTTTGTTAATGAATTTTCTATATGCAGATGAATACGATATCGAAAATTTAACTTTTACCCTAATTTCTTCAAAGTTGGAGTGAACAGGCTTCTTCTGGGTAAGCTCGCTCCATCGTCGACCTTGTCTTAGTCACTCCTGACCTAGACTAAGGTCAAGAGCAAACCCATTATACATAAAAAAAAAACTTTTAAAGATACTACTTCATTATCTTAATCAATGAAGTAAAATCAGATAAAGGCCAATTAAAAATATTTCTGCTGTGGTAGACTTAGAAGCAGACGACGTCACGGTCAAAACCTAGTATTCTCATACTATTTTAAAGCTAACTGAATGCTATAGTAGCTAGGTCTCTAGGATATAAATTCCAAACTGCACACCGCCCAAGTAGTGACGTTTCAATAAATAAACAATTGACTATAATTCGATTACAATAAAGATTCAGTGACGTATGTTCGACTGAAGTCAGAGATAAACATTACGAAGTTTATTTGCCTTACAGCTATTTGAAAGAAAAGCTCGTAATATCGTACATTCACACTGCTTCTGATACTTAGGCCCGTATTCTAGAACGTCACTCAATACATTACTCAAGCGTTACTTAAAACTAGATTCAAGCCATTTGATTGGTTGAAGCTAGTTTTAAGTAACGATTGAGTTCTGTGTAATACGGGCCTTAGGGTGCCTTTCCACCAGAGATGTGCTATGTAGCTGTGCTGCCTGGATGTAAAAGCTGAGCTACGAAACTGTGTGACCGTTTCCACTGATGCTACGCTATGTAGCTGCACAGTGTAGCTGTGCGAGTAAGATGTGCTATGAAGATGCGTAGCTGCGCTACGAAGATGCGTAGCTGCGATATGAAGATGCGTAGCTGCGCTACGAAGATGCGTAGCTGCGATACGAAGATGCGTAGCTGCGCTACGAAGATGCGCAGCTCGAGCTATGCGATGTATCGATAGTAGGGAAGACGACCCATAGCACGAATCTATAGCATGCATCCTTCCATATAAAAAACACATCTTAGTTCAATCCGTTTCCACCAGTGCTGTGCTATGTTAACCAATGAATACCGATTGGTGGATCTCAAACGCAACCGCAGCAACGTAGCATAGCGCATCTCTGGTGGAAAAGCAGCCTTAGTATCGTTATTGTACTCTCTCTTCTGCTCTCGGCTGTTGTACATCGGTTCTCTCTCCTGCTTTGGCTATAAGAAAAACGGAATTGAATGTGGATGAAACGTGTGGAAGCAGTGATTAAAAAGGGTGTCATCTTTCCTGTAGCAAATTGTTAAAGCAGAAAGAGATGTACTCCATAAGCACCCAACAAATAAGGAAAGAAGCCAACATTTTGGAAGAAAGAAAAATATTTTTATTTCGCCACAGATATGCATGCAAATAAAAAAAAAACAGAAATTAATCTATACATATAATAAATTTGTACAAAAAGTGGTGTCTGTACAATGTAAATATTTAAAAAAAAAGTAGCAGGGGTTGTTATTTTATCGATGCCGAACCCGAAATTGTAATTAAATTTTTTTTTTGTCTGTTTGTCTGTGTGTTTGTGCACGCTAATCTTCGGAACTACTGGACGGATTTGAATGATTTTTTTTTGTTGTATAGGTATTAAGTTCGATTAACATATGGGCTATAATTTATCCCATTTATTATTAACTCCCATTTATTATTTACCCGGGCTCTATTGGACATCAGACGTTTCAGATCTTCGATTTTGACGACTCCGTTGTCGCTGGCATAAGCAACAGGATCCGCGTACGAAGCCGCGGGCAAAAGCTAGTAACTAATAAAAACAGAGAAATTTACAACTAACTAAATCTAAACATAAATATGTAATAACAAAAACAGAAATCGACTACTGCACGCCATAACTGTGAAAAGGCGACCATTGAGCACAGCGCTGGTTTTCAATGGTCACCCTAAGAAGAAGAGAACTGAAAAGAAAAAGTGTAGTGTTGTTCATTAGATGATAAAAAAAATGCTAGCATAAAAGTATTTAAATGGGATATTATTTTTATTTTGAGTTTCTGATAATAAGGCACTGTTGCAAGCGCCATGATCAAGGCATTTCTATTATCAGAATTAATGATTTAGTTCTTGAATTCTGCAAAAATAACCATACTCGACACTTAAGTGTTTAGTTTATGATATCACAATAACGTACAAAATAGATGGGCGGATGCCGTCAATCCTATTTAAAAAACCTTGTAAGATAAACTATTTCTATTACTTACTATATGACAGTTCACATGATGCCTAAGCCAAACTTAGAGACAATGTCAAAATTGAACGTGATTTTGAATAGGATTAGAGTGGTTTGAGTTGTTGCTTATAGGCTTAGAGATAAAATCTGTGGACTGGTGAAAAATAAGATACGTTGTGAGATCAAGGGCATGTCCTATCCAGGCCTAGACCTGAGTCGACGGCACGTCATGTTCCAAGCGTTTCTCAAGGGCCTGGGTCGACGGCGCGTCTTTTTCCACGCGCTCCTCATGAAGCTGTCGGCAAAATGATGTGTCGCAATAGAGCCAAGTGCCTTCCAGTGTCGCTGGAATATCCTAAAAGATAATCGAAGCTCTGGAATGCAACTCATGAAACCGGGTGGTTTTACGTCCTAAGAACACTGATTGACTTCGTGTTCATCGTTTTTTGTAGCTACTAAGTCCCCTTTTAAAATTACGTAGAGTGCATCTTATGATGTTAAAGAAATTTTTTTTCCTGGAGTTTGCCGAGCATATGTTGTGAACCGTAAGTTGCAACTATTATAGGTACGGCAAAAAATAGTTTTTTCCTCAAAATCGAGGCATGGCCCAAATGTCATACATTCTACGTCACACACGTGGGTTTGATGTTTAGGAAGATCTGAAGGGTTTTAGGATTATGATAAGATAATTGATTTAATATGATCAGAAACACGTCATATGACGTCACATGTCATGTGAGGTATTCATGAATGGGAGTTGTAAAATATAGGTGAATGAAGGGATTAACTGTTTATTTCTAGTGACAGCTTAAGCTTATACCTAGTAGTAGATAGTGATATCTGTGACGTTAGTTTTTATTATTTATGTTGCGTATTTTTAGTAAGGAATTTATGAAGTTTGATAGTACAATGGATTATGTAGCGTCAATTCCAAAGTATATATAGTATTTTTAGTCTTCAAAAGCACGTAAAGCCTTTGATCCCCATTATTATTTGAAGATCTTTGATAGTCGTTACAGGTAATCAAAAGACTTAAAGTCAATAAAGCATATTCTATTCTAAAGTAAGATAAGTGACAACCATATTTATTTTTCTTCCTTAACCTGTACTGCCCAGCTGCTGGTTAAAGGCCTTCCCTAATTCCTTCCATGAACTCTTTCCCCATGCTGACTGTGACTAAAGAGTATTGTGTCGTGAAGGTCAGGTATGAAGTAGCTCCATCCATATGAATCACTGGTATTCATGTGGACTGAAAAGGTTAGACTGGAAGTCGGCCCCAATATAGTTCGACAAAGGCTTTTTTTTTAGGTGGTAAAATCATCAAATGAGTCCTCCCGCCCTGGGTGGGGCGGAAGGGACTGTCAGACTCTTACTGACTAAAATCCACCCGTATTCCTTCGGATGCCCTTTACGTTCCGGGGCCACGGTGTCCTGTGTTAAGAAAAACCCGCGACCCCAGCAGACATTTGGCCCCATAAGGGGCCCCGTCAGTTTGCTGACTACTCCCCGAAGGCACGCGCGAAACACGACACGACGCGCCACCGACCCGGGCTTGGTTCTTGGTCGGACGGCGAGCTACCCATTACTCACCGTCCGCAAGCCCGCTCCGCCGCTGTGCCCTCTGCTATTCAGAGGGACACGCGTTGAAACGTCCACCCGACAGGCTATTCGCATACGGGCCAAGTGACCCCTTAGGCACACAGTGCCGAAGGAAGAGTATTTGCCCGCATCCCAGGGTGCACCGACCCGAAAAACTGGTCGTCCCCCCGGACGTATCCGAGAGGGAACTCCAGTCCACGGGCGCACGTGGAGGTTTCCTGTCTTAGCACCCCGAGTTTAAGATTTTGATGAATAAAACTCTTCAGAGGTTTTTTGAATATTCGATTTATTTGACTGCAGTGGCCAATTTTGTACTTTCCCAGTACACATACTATATGCCGTCTAATAGTCACACATGTTGCCAAGCTCAGTCTCTTCCGCGATCCATGCGTTGCAACAGGACTTAAAGATTTTGTGACTTTGTGAATATTTGTGCGGTCCGTGGTTGTCCGAATAATTACATGTCTTCCACAAATTAAATAGGTACCTAACTCGTGTACTAATAATCCTCTATGCGGTAAGAGTGTAACGGTGCATCCACACCGCCGGTAACATTTGTGGATCAACAAAAGGCAACACGGCAACAATCGGTAGCTTTTGTGGCTCCTTGTTATACTATTTGTTGATTGTTACTTACCCGTGCATCCACACCGCAGTAACATCCGACTACAAAAAGTTACTAAGTGTTGCCGTGTTACTGTATGTCGAGTAACGTTGCTCGACAATCGGGTACATTGTTAGATAATGGGGGTAACATTGTTACCGAATGTTGAGCAACGTTACTCGACTGACAGTAACACGTCAACACTTAGTAACATTAAATAACATTTTGTTGGCTGATGTTACCGAGTAACATTTGGAAACGTTGAGCTACAAATGTTACCGGCGGTGTGGATGCACCGTAAGTATATATCATAGTTCGGAATGATCAGGTGCATAGTAATCAAGCAGTAGGACTGGCAGCGGTGCGCTTGTACAGACGCCAGCAGGTCAAACTGTCAAATTTTACCAATCGAACATTAACCGTCCACTATTGTGATAAGGTTGAAAATCTATGAAATTTTGACAGATTGGTGTAGCTTGATATGCTGGCGTCTGTACGTTTAGGCCCTAAAACCAAACTGCAAACGATAAACGTAAACGCTCAGAAGTTTATATAATAGATTTTCAACTTATACACTAGCATATAAAGGTGAAAAACCATTAAAAATAACAGAGCGTTTTCGTTCGCTATCGCTCAGCATTCTTTTATAGTTTTTTTTACTTTATCAACTTGGGTATTAGTTTAGAAATCTATTATAGATTCCTGAGCGTTTACGGTTATCATTTGCCGTAGGGCCAGCTATACTATTCCTTAAATGGTACAAAATTGGTGGTGACAAAATTTTGGTGGCTGTAATCTGGTTGCGCGCCCTTGCCCATGAGATAGGCCCTCAAGAGGTGGATAAAATCACGGGGCACAGCTAGTAGTTTAATAATCCTACTCTCATGTCACATCTCTAGTATTAGCAATTTTATAAAACAGTTATTTAACGTTTTTGGTGTATAATAAAGTATATTAATAATAATATAATATTCCACAACTATCACACAACGCCATCTAGTCCCAAGCTAAGCAGAGCTTGTGTTATGGGTACTAGACAACTGATGAACATACTTATATATTTCTAAATACATAAATATTTTAGACTAGCTGACCGGGCAAACTTCGTACCGACTCACCTTTTAAACCTTCCCTGGACTTCCAGAAGTAATTCAAGACCAAAATGAGCCAAATCGGTTCAGCCGTTCTCGAGTTTTAGCGAGACTAACGAACAGCAATTGATTTTTATATATAAGAAGACTAGCTGACCGGGCAAACTTCGTACAGCCTCACCTTTTAAACTTTCCCTGGACTTCCAGAAATCGTTCAAAACTAAAATTAGCCAAATCGGTCCAGCCGTTCTCGAGTTTTAGCGAGACTAACGAACAGCAATTGATTTTTATATAATAGAGATAAATTACACCCAGACACAGAACAAATGATCGTGCTCATCACACAAACATTAATTTGTCCTGGGTGGGAATCGAACCCACGACCTCCGTCATAGCAGTCAGGGTCACTAACCACTAGACCAACAGGCCTGTCATATTCTATCTATCTCAGCCCTCTCATGATGACAAATACCGATTTTATTAGTACAGTATTAGTTTGAAGAGTTGTTAGCGTTCAACATTATAATTAACTCGACTGTCACGAAGTGTTTTCACGTGGTTGTTACTTAATATTTACATTAGTTTCCATGCTTCT
Organism: Agrotis exclamationis; assembly: GCA_950005045.1. Lineage (NCBI taxonomy): Eukaryota > Metazoa > Arthropoda > Insecta > Lepidoptera > Noctuidae > Agrotis > Agrotis exclamationis. The sequence continues at coordinate 19,903,059 of OX465435.1, read as the reverse complement.
CACCGAGTCACGTTGGGTGACACGTCTGTGGTTTACCAGTAAAGTAAAAAGGTATTAATTAATGTGGTTGTGGTTGATCCTAATTTTCTTTGTTATGTCTGCTCAGATTTATTGGTATTTTTTTTGTCGCTCACTAAAAACATTGAAACTCATGCACAACACCCAGACCCGGAACAATTACGGGGCGATTGAACCCATTGACAACATACACACTGTTTTTTTATGGTTGGTCTAGTGGTCGCAAGAATTACTGCGGATCAAGAGGTCCTGGGTTTGATGACATCGTCGGGCGAAATGATATTGAGTTTTTGAATAAGGAATTCCTCAGTAGCAGCCACGGTGTCTGAAAATGTGCCCGGATGATGGCATCAGACTTGCCCAATATTTCATGGGACTGAATTATAATTGGCGAAATATGGGTTTACTATTAAATACATTTTTACCTTACTTTTCGGAGATTAGTGACTTGATAACACCTTAAGATCCTTAAATCTCTTCTATTGGCTTCGTCATGCCATGTCATATATGCGCACATTAAAAATAGAAACAACAATCTCATTGATAAAAATATTTAAACTGTAAATGACACAGATCTTTCCAAACTTTATTATTAAAAAGGATTGATATTTAGAACGAAGTTAAAACTATAATAATCCAAATACTTAAATATAAAAATCTAAATAAATCTCAAACTGTGGCCATTTTTTTAACAATTGTTTTGACAATTGAAAACCGACCAATTGGTCGCCTCCACATTACGCCGGATAAAAAAAAAACAATTATTGTTGGTCATAATTTACCAGATATCCCCAATTCAACAATAACTCAGTCTACAATACAGTACTTAAGAATAGGACATTCCCAAGACTTAGCGTCTAATCAATATTTTCCTTAAGGTAAATGCGTAAAAAAATAAGTAAACTTTTGTTCGTAGATATAATATATTTAGTTGAAACATTTATTTTTAGCTCTAGATTACTCAGAAAATTCTATTTTTATCCGAGATAATCAATTCGATCTAGATAAACAAATAGGATAAGATGTCGAAATAAATGTTATGTATCTAATAATAAACAGGTAAATAGGAATAGTAGTACACGTCCTTGGGATCATTTTGAGAGATCGTCGGCACAATCAAACGTTACTATTTATATAATGATAAGGAATGCGGATCTTTTATCAACATAAATTGTCTCTTTGATAGGGTAACCAAGATTTCTAAATATGAGAAACATTATTTTTAGTATATGCGAAACCTGAATATAGTTTGTTCAGAATCAGTAACTGATTCGATTCCAATAATTTTTACACCATGTTATATATTTTTTTTAAATATTTTAATTATATTGAATTACCAGTTAATTACAAAACAATCACCGTACGGTTACATATTGTCAAACTATTATCACGAGTGTATAACACAGGAGACGCGGTTTACGCGGGTGTACCGCGAAATGAGCATGTTTTTGAACGGACAACCAGGTAATATACAAGCTTATAACTTTGTGATTTTTTATGATACGGTTTTAAAATTGTGTACATAGAATCATTACACAAAAAAAAATAAACAGGTATATAGGGTTTCGCATAAACAAAAAATAATGTTGTATTTTCTCTCAACATTCTTGTGTCAAGTAGCAGTAGAGTCCGGGGCCGCGGGATTTTCTAAACAGGATACTGCGGCGCTGGAACGTAAAGAGCAACCGAAGGTACCGGGTGATTTTTAGTTAATATGAGACTGACAGTCCCTGCCACTCCACATAGGGCGGGACGGAGGACTCATTTGTTGACTTTACAAGCCAAAAAAAAATGTAATTGAAACGAAAATAGAATATTGTTGTGAGATGCCTAGGAAAACAAGAAAAAAAATACATGTGACACTCGGAGACTGCCGTGGTGAAGCTATTGCATAACATTTTTTTTATTTTAAAATAATAAAATCGCCTACCGCGTATATTTAACGAGAATATAATTTATTTGAAATGTTTGTGGTGCACTACTGTAATAAAGAACTTCTTTGTTGTAGGAGAATTTTATAATTAGGTTTCATTGTGAAAACGCCTTTTGTAGCTGGCCGTTTAGAATTAGTAAGAAAAAGTAAATTGTTTTTATGACGGATATTTTTATGATTGCCGAAGTCTCCCGAACTGAAACGATGTTAGACGATGCGTGGTGTCAGGTATTTTCCTTAGGTTTTTTCGTTAGGTTTTTGGATTTTTTTTGATTCGATCGCCGCTGTCAGAGCCCGCGATAAAAGCTATGCAATAACTTAAAAACAAAACTGGCAGATATTCTTAGAATAGGCGCCACAAAATAACACATACCGAAATACCACATACCGTAATAAGTTTTGTCACAAGATTGATGCCAAACCAGACACCAGACGAACTCTAACTGCCAATAGGTAGTGACTTGCCTCAGACCCTTTTTTTCCCCCCATTTTTTGTAGCACAAAACTTTTTTCTCTATAGCTTATGGTTCAACTCATTCTTTTCTTACGACTCTGTTATCAATGCGTGGAATGACACTCACCAAAAACTCCCAAGTTATCTCTGAAACATGTCCACCCTACAGTTGGTAACAAAACGTTCTATTTCAGTAGCAATCTGCGGTTATCAGATATTTGTTCAGTTCGCCAAGGGCTGTCTATTAATAGCGGCTGTGAATCACGTAAGGACGTCTGTAATCATTTGTGTTCCAGTTGCATTGTTTACAGACTGCCTGCTTGCGTGAATAAATAATAATCTTAGAGTAGATAATAGTGGTTAGAAATAGTTTGTTTGATTTAGTCTTTATTCGTTTTTTAACCTCATTTTAGATACTTTTACAAAAACATAAAAGACATTTAGCATTAATAGCAGTCTACCAGCATCGGGAACAGGGGCCGGGCTACCGGTGGCCAGGGCTCCTGAGAGAGGAACCTCCTAACAATACGCGCCGTGTCCAGGAGTACTGCCTTCTGAATCAGGCGCCTGATCCAGCTGCCAAGCGAGACCCTCCTCGTATGTTGTTCGAGGCTCTTGGCAATTAAGCCATTGGCAGACACACCTATGGTCCTTTGGGACGTCAAAAGCCAGGTGAAAATGAAACCTATTTTTGTAGAGAAGGATCAAGTTGTTCCGTTAACAATAAAATAACGTTATTTATGGAATACCGGAATAAATTAGTTATCTTCTTATCCTAACTGAAATTATAAATAAGTTTGTTTGTGACCTTTTCACACCAGACCACTGAAGCGATCGTCCTGAAATTTTACATATACATTGGGGTATACAGACTAGAGTCTAGTCTGTATACCCCAATGTATAATAAACGACATAAGACATAAAAACAACAATAACTTTTATATATAGATGCATGATAACGAGAGGGAAGCCGAACACAAAACCTAGTATAGTATAACATAGTCTAGTCTGAAAGTATACCATAGCGAAAACCACCTTACAAAGATATAAATCTAGCTTGGCAAGTAATAAAACTTTGATGTATGATGCGAACTAATTCACACCGCAGCGGATGTGCCGGGCCCCATAACACAATAGCGTGAAATAACTGCACACATATCGCGATTGTGTTATATAAACATCCATGTAAATAGGTATGGGAAAAGTTAAAAGAATGTATCGATAAAAATATCGATATTTTTGCAGCTTTCTTTGCATTGATAAATCTTGCACATGCAATTTGTCTAATGATCGTCGTAAAATAAAAATTAAACTATGGAAAGTTCTTCGCTATAGGTATATTTTAATGTTCTGTGAATGGTGCAGCATTGCCACCAAAAAGTAGATTATGTAACTGTTTCCTGCTAATTTAGTAGTGCTATTTTTACAATTACAACTCAGAAAGAGGATAATTATATGAAATAACCCCTTTTCCCATGAGGAAAGAAACCAGAAACCACATAACGCCACCTGGCGGCCCTTAACATAAATTCCTTTTGTTTAAAAAAAAGTAAACATTCTATAAATTAATGTATTTGTAATAATTACGTCAATATAAAATAAAAGTTCATTAATATCTCAATAAACGATGCAAACTATCCAATAAAACTTATGAAAACAACTCGTAATGACAAGTACTTGACATCTACGACAAATACTGGTCAATAAAAAGACACTCAACGACCTTATATCAGAGAAGTTATGAACCATTTAGAATGAGAATGTCCAATTACAGATATGTACTGTTTATAACTGTGTATTTATGTAATTGATTCCGTTATCGTAGGTTATTAAGTTAAATGAGTAACTCGTTGGTTTGAAGTTGTGTATCGCAATGTAGATTTTTCTCCAATTAGCTACCTTTTACCAGCGAATTCGCTTGTCCTTGCAATATCGACCGATAGATGTACTGTGAGATAACTGAGTCGGGCCCGCATGTCGTTTTACCACATCTATTGTCAATTGTCGTGATCTGCTCGCTTGGGAAAAGGGACCCAATTGGGAAGCCAATATTAAAACGGGAATTAGGATTATTTGACCCCCCATGGGGCAATGAGATCTATATCTCATTGCCCTATGTAGATCACTTTTTTTTTCATTTAGCCTTTTGCGTGTCTCACAGGCCTCCCCTTTTTACCCGACTGCGCGACGCAAAGGAGGGTAATGTGTTTATCAGTCTATGTATGTATGTATGTATGTATGTTTGTTTCTATGTGGCGTTCTAGAGACCAAACGCGTAGGCCGATTTTGATAATTCTTACGTCAATCGATTCGTCTTAACCTTGCGAGTGTCACTAAAGACATGACAGTAATCAAAATTCACCACAGCGACAACCAGACGCCATATTGTCAAAATGAAAAAAATAAAAGTCGATGAACTATGTCAAGTGGGGTGTCGTTGAACAGGTATTTTAAAATCATCTTTAGGTTTCTTTTATCATTTTTCATTTTAAGTAAAAGTTTAGGATATATAACGATTTAAAGTTGTTTAACAAAACAATCACTCTCGCTAATATTCTTACTTATTGATTTAAGTTTTTATTTCAAGTATAAACGATATACAAACAAAAAATACAAACAAAAAAAACAGTGAACAATGAATCGTAACTAAAAAGTGTAAAATAAAAAAATAATTTAAAGAAAAACAAAAAACCCGACTGCGTAAAAACTAATTTTGAAAAATACGTGAAAAGTTAACTTAAATAAAAACTAAAAAGAAAGAAACAAGCCCAATAGAACAGCAGGCAGAAGCAGAACAGAACGACTCACAGTCGGGGCCCATTCAAATTTTACCAATCAAATCTTCCCAAATGATATACCAATAATAACTGGTTTTGAAGTTCATAAAGCTCTAAGAAGCATGAAATACAACAGAAGTCCAGGGGAAGACGGTATCACCACTGAAGCACTTCGAGCTGGGGAGCCATCCTTACTACCTCATATCTGTAATCTATTCAACACCATTCTTAAAACAGCCACCTTTCCTAGTAACTTTTGTCACTCAAATATAATTCTCTTACATAAAAAAGGTGATAAATCTGATATTGGGAATTACCGTCCTATCAGCTTGGTCTCGCACCTATACAAAGTTTTCATCAAAACCCTTGAAAACCGCATATCAGGAACATTGGACCTCAATCAACCTCCTGAACAAGCTGGATTCCGCCGTGGCTTTTCAACTACCGACCATCTACAGTCCCTAAACCAGATAATAGAAAAGCACCAAGAGTTTCATCGACCTCTGTATCTCGCATTTGTCGACTATTCGAAAGCTTTCGACAGCCTATCGCATAACGCGATATTTTCTGCACTGTGCAAACAGAAAATAGAATACACCTATGTACAATTAATACAAGAAATATATCGCAATAGTACCGCAGCCATCCGACTATCTACAACTGGAACAGCTTTTCCCATCCAAAGAGGAGTCAAGCAAGGCGACCCGCTATCTCCAAAACTCTTTACAGCTGCCCTGGAAGAGGTTTTCCAAAATATATACCCGCTGTGGCAGGACAAAGGCATTGTCGTCGGCGAAAAGAGATTAACTAATCTACGGTTCGCCGACGACATTGTCCTTTTTTCGTCTTCAGCAGCTGAGTTAGGCACAATGCTCGAACAACTGAGCCACGCTAGTCATCAAGTCGGACTGACCATGAATATGACCAAAACGAAGCTGATGACGAACAGCTCCCAGCGCAACATACAAATTGAGGGTGTGGCGATTGAATATGTCCATGAGTACATATACCTCGGCCAAATAGTCTCTTTCCAGGCACGACAAGATAAAGAAGTTGCACGACGCACCGAGAATGCCTGGAAGAGCTATTGGTCGATGAAACATCTAATGAAGGGTTCTCTGCCTCTTTCACTCAAACGAAAGCTCATGGACATGTGCATTCTCCCCACTCTCACGTATGGTGCGCAAACATGGTCTCTCACAAAGAACCAGAAGTCCGCACTTGGAGTCTGCCAACGAGCTATGGAGCGAAGTATACTGGGTGTCAAACTTACGGACCGCATTAGAAACTCCATACTTCGCTCCAAAACACAAATAGCCGATGTTGGCCTAACAGCTGCAAGGTTGAAGTGGAACTGGGCTGGTCATATATGCCGTATGTCGGATGAGCATTGGGCAAAAATAACTACACAGTGGATCCCAAATGGCGGTAAAAGACAACGCGGCAGGCCCAGAAGGAGATGGCGGGATGAGCTCGACTCATTTTTAAGGGATTGGCCTACAATCGCACTAGATCGCGAAAAGTGGAAGGAGGGAAGGGAGGCCTTTGCCCTGCAGTGGGACGACACGGGCTTATAATAATAATAATAAAAATCTTCCCAAGGGGCCCCGACTGTGAGTCGTTCTGTTCTGCTTCTGCCTGCTGTTCTATTGGGCTTGTTTCTTTCTTTTTAGTTTTTATTTAAGTTAACTTTTCACGTATTGTTCAAAATTAGTTTTTACGCAGTCGGGTTTTTTGTTTTTCTTTAAATTATTTTTTTTAGGGTTCCGTACCCAAAGGGTCAAACGGGACCCTATTACTGAGACTCCGCTTTCCGTCCGTCCGTCTGTCACCAGGCTGTATATCATGAACCATGATAGTTAGGTAGTTGATTTTTTTACAGATGATGTATTTCTGTTGCCGCTAAAACAACAAATACTAAAAATAAGAATAAAATAAATGTTTTTTGTAAATAATGGTACGGAACCCTTCGTGCGCGAGTCCGACTCGCACTTGTCCGATTTTTCCTTCCAAACCTCTCTATTATGGGCAACTTCTGGCCATATTTGTCCCGCGAACATCATCAGATCGTCACACCACCTCCACCGCGGTCGACATCGAGGGCGATGTCCTCCCTCAGGCATCCAGTGAGTGACGATCTTTCCTCACCTCTCCCGGTTACATAAATATAAATAAAACATTTATTCCATGTTCTCACTGCAGCTAGCTTAATTAACATATTTCCTTAAACGCTTTGGAGTCTACCAAACAAACAGACCACAACAATTTGAAATTAATCTCCGGAAATCATAGATTTTAATAAACGGTGTATTAATGTCAACAGTAGAATCTTATCTCATTTAGCTGACACCTACGCTTATTAGGAATGTCGCAAGTTTCTCGTTTTATCAATAAAACAGTTAGCATAACTAACTGAAAATAGGTATATTGAGGGTTTTTATCATCATCGTCATCTTCGTGCCCATATCCCATTTTACTTGGTTGGTTATTGAGAGTTTTTGTCAATATCGATATTTTAAAATCGCATCACTACTGTGTCTACAGCAAACCCAAAAGATTACTGAGTTAACATTTAAATACAACACTATATTATGTAATAATTACAAACGAATTACACCACAGGTACGTTTATGGTAGATTAAATCGAATTTTAGAAAGGATACTCATACAAGACCTTAAAAATAAACACATTACCGTCCTTTGCGTCGCGCAGTCGGGTAAAAAGCTTCAGTAAATAGGGGGAATCCTATAAATTACATACATCATAAATATGACAGTATCTGGGGTCCCGTCTATCTTTTATGAAAAATCGTTTCGTTTGTTATGCTTTCGCACAAACCTAAAATGCTGAAACGGTTTTGATGACTTTTGGTACAGAGATCGATGGCGCCCTAGAGACGGTTATAGAGTACTTCTTTTTGCAAAAAATAAATCGTGTTGGTTGGTAGATTTGCTGCCTTCTTTGTACATACGCCAGCAGGTCAACCTACCCGAATCTGTCAAATTTTACCAATCGAACGTTAACCTTCCACTATTGTGATAAGATAAGGTTGAAATTCTATTAAAGAAATTTGACAGATTGGGGTAGGTTGATGAGCTGGCGTCTGTACAAGTTTTACCTGCACCGATCAATCAGTACCGACCCGTGTTTCTTTATAAAACAACTCTATCATTGAAGAGATTCAGGTTGTATGCACGCCAAAAATTTCAATTTAAGTATACACCGTGTTCTTCACGTTATCCATAAACTTTAGCAAATACTTCTATGGCTTTTACAAATCAAATCCAACAAAGGAAGTAGTACTTAAAAAGGCTTCGTTACAAAGATATTTGTAATTTCATTTAATGAAATTTAATTGAGCTATGCAGTGAGAAAGTATCTTAATTTGGCCTATGTTGCCGCTTAGTGCAATTAAAATGATAAATCTATCAAATACTATTTGCATTTCATTTGCACGTACGAGAGGAACCCGAGAGTTAGCGAAGAAATACGATCATTTGCGATAACGAATCTTTCAAAGAGATTAAACTGGTCGCTATGGATACCTAAGTTGTTATTTGTCATTGTTTGTCATGCATGATTTTAACTGTCCGGATTATTGTTTATTGTAATTTGCTTTTGGGTTTCCGACTAATTTAATCAATCATTTTGATTACAACTTTCACTATGCCGCACGAATATTCTGCTCAACACCAAGCTGATATTCACTTCGTCTACGGTTTCTGTGACGGAAATGCTACAGCAGCTGTGCCAGAGTACCAACGGCGATTCCCTGGTCGGCGCGTTCCTGATATACGAACATTTATTAACATACACAGGAGATTTTGTGAGATCGGAATTAGACCACGCCGCCCTGAACGAGCAATCAATTTGAGCGTCGCTCAAGAAAACAGAATAATGAACCTTATTATTCATGATCCTACACTCTCAACGAGACGCGTTGGGAGAATCGTGGGTGTATCTCATAAGCTAGTGTGGAAACTGTGGAAAAGATATGGTTTGCATGCCTACCACTACAGAAAATCCCAAGGCATAATACCACCTGATCACTTCTCAAGAATTGTTTTTTGCCAGAGAATGAATCAAGAACTGATAAATAATCCAATACTGCTTCAAAAAATTCTTTGGATGGATGAAGCCCAGTTTACAAGAGCGGGAGTATTCAATTCCAAAAATCAAGTGCAGTGGCATGAGAGCAACCCGAATTTACATTGGCAGGCGTCACATCAAACTGAATTCTCTGTAAACATGTGGGCTGGTGTTTTTAACAATCAGCTGATCGGCCCTATTGAGATTCCCCACCGCCTAAATGCTGACAATTACTTAGAGTTCCTAAGAAACGTCACTAGCTTCGAATTTTTCGAACAAGTGGATCTTCAAACTCTGCGAACCATGTGGCTCCAACATGATGGGGCCCCTGCACGTTATGGCACACAAGTGCGTGAATATTTAAATGCAACGTTTCCTGGCCGTTGGATTGGACGAGGTAGCACAAATATCGCATGGCCAGCTAGGTCCCCAGATCTGACTCCTTTAGATTTTTATGTCTGGGGAACCTTAAAGGAGAAGGTGTACTCCGTACAAATTCAGAACCGTGAACAGCTCTTAGATAGAATATCTCAGGCTGCTGAACAAATAAGACAAATGTCTGTTTTAAATGGCCAAATTAGGACTCGTTTGAATATTTGTGTCGAAAAAGAAGGTGGTCATTTCGAAAACTTTTTACATTAAATTTATTTTTTGCTTTTTAGAGTTTATTTTTTATTAATAAAAATATTTTTGAATGACATTACGGCTGACGTAGTTGTCTAACCTACAGTGTTTGGATCTTTGGACACTCCATTGAGGTTGACAGGAGAGCGCTCATTTGTGAAATGTATTGAAAAATAAGATGGTGGCGTTAGTTCTGATGTTGCCCACGCAACAAGTGTGCTTATAAATTATAATTATTCTACTCAAATGCATAAAAAAAATATGCTGTGATTACCATTTATCTTAATTTGACCGAGACCTATCTTTTGAGAGTATTTTTACGAATGTACGTGAGCTCTAAGCGTGGTCCCCAGATTGCGTGTTGAGCTGCCCCTCTTTTAGTCAATAATTTTGAGATTGAATGTTCGTTACTTAAGCCGAAACGGCAGAATGGGAAGATAATTATGGTAGCCTACTCCCCTTCCTGTCGTTGGAGGTCCGGCGTTGCTTTAAGCCTAGACTAAAAATAAGGACTGCAGAAACGTTTTGCGAAGGCTGCATGTCGTGGGAAGAGGTTATCATGATTTGGCTATGTAATTTTGTTTTTTTTTTATTCCTCAATTAAAAAGACAATTCGAAATACGTATCTACCTGCTTGGTAGCCTTATACGTTCTCTTTAGATAAGTATAATACATTGACAGTGCTATGAGGAACGAGATAAAAAATCAAAGAAACTTTTGTTTTGACAAGTTTCAGCCCGCCAAATGTTATGAATGAAAATACGACGTTGCCAATTCGGATAAAGAGGCATGCATATCGGGTTATTTACGTCTAGGTATTTAGTTTGTATGAAAATTAACAAAAAATAAAAAATAAGAATTTATTAATGTGTCCATAATGAAAAATGCTTACTTCCGTGGTTTGAACATCTGGTCGAAGTTTATGTATATCGTCCGGAACACGGTGTATACTCTATTTGGGGACTTGGGGTAACCAATTTATGGATGTTGCATATATTATATATTATATTATCAGCCTATTGCCGTCCACTGCTGAACGTAAGCCTCCCCCAAAGAGCGCCAACCCTCCCGGTCCTGGGCAGCCCGCATCCATCCGCTGCCAGCCACATTCTTCAAATCATCGACCCGTCTTGTCACAGGGCGTCCTACACTACGTTTGCCTATTCACGGTCTCCACTCTAGCACCTGTCTGCTCCATCTACCATCGGTCCGTCTACAGACGTGGCCGGCCCACTTCCACTTCAACGTGCTTATTCTACGCGCAATGTCGATTACTTTGGTTCTCTGGCGAATGACTTCGTTCCGAATTCTATCCGCCAGAGAGACTCCGAGCATTGCTCTCTCCATTGCACGCTGAGGATGTTGCATACGCGGTTAAATATAGTTAAAAGTTTTCTAAAACACTCCAAAAGTATATTTAGCCGCATATACCCATATCACCCATATGCCCATATAACTGTCAATTCAATACAACTAGCACATTGATTGATATATAGATACAGTCTGAGTTCGATCGAGGACATGGCCTGACCCGATTCTAGGCGACCACTGAAATAGATACGTATAAGATAAACAAGCAGGTTTATTGCTAACCATTCATGTTTATAGATTGTCGCGTATCAATGAATTTTGATGAGATGTTTCAGGAAATTGTGGATCAATAAAAATCAAAGCATTTATTTCAAGTAGGCCATAACAGGCACTTTTGAATTGTCAAAAAACAAGAACTATAATTTAAAATCATTATGGTACTACAGTCCCAGTCATTAGTTTCATAATAACTATGAAAGTACTGTAGGTGCCCTTTCCAAAGCGTAGATCTCTATGGAGAAGAACGGACAATGAACTCCATGAACACTTTTTAAATCGCCAAAACTATTACAGAACCTTTGTTACATCATTGAATGACATGTCAAGACAAAACGTTTGTAATCACCTTATTCGTCGTGTCGATGATTCCTTTTTTTTTACACTGCTGCTCAAAAGTCTCCCCCATAACCTTCCACTTCTCCCTTTGTGCCGCTTTTTCCGGACAATCTCTCATGAAAGCGTCTAAGTTGTCACGCCAGCGTTTTCTAGGCCTTCCTCGGCAATGATGCCCGTCCGGGGTGTGTAGGGGTGTGCTAACAATGCCCAGGCTCAGGGCTCAGACCCTGAAAGGGCCTAGAAATGGTCAGACCACGACCACAATTGACCAGACCAGGGCACAGTTAAAGAAGTTCGCATTGGGCACATAAGGCTGGATACGATACTAATTTAGCATCAAGTTTCCATTTATAATGGAAACGATAAATATACTGTATCGAAAGAAATACTATTGTGTCCTATGCTTCTTTATACACCGTGTTCCGGACGATATACATAAACTTCGACCAGATGTTCAAACCACGGAAGTAAGCATTTTTCATTATGGACACATTAATAAATTCTTATTTTTTATTTTTTGTTAATTTTCATACAAACTAAATACCTAGACGTAAATAACCCGATATGCATGCCTCTTTATCCGAATTGGCAACGTCATTCATAACATTTGGCGGGCTGAAACAAATGAAATGCAAATAGTATTTGATAGATTTCAAATTAAGATACTTTCTCACTGCATAGCTCAATTAAATTTCATTAAATGAAATTACAAATATCTTTGTAACGAAGCCTTTTTAAGTACTACTTCCTTTGTTGGATTTGATTTGTAAAAGCCATAGAAGTATTTGCTAAAGTTTATGGATAACGTGAAGAACACGGTGTATAGAAAACAATGGGTCCCTATTGTTTTCTATATTTCTTTACTACCTGAACACTTTCCCCAGTTTCATAACACTGGCGCCATTACTAAACGTGAACAGAGGTGCGAATATGTTTACATTCCTGAGAAACATAAAAATATTACATTATCATTTGTAACATAATTTTATAGGTCGTTATAAAAGTTTTTTTTTTGTTGTTGGGATTATTCCACTATGTCCTACTGAACGATTTATTAAGAAACATATTTTTATGTATATTATGTCAGATAGTGATATGATAGTAGATTTAATAAAATAATGATATGAAAAGATATCATAATTTATTAAATGTGTCGGTTTCAGGCAAAAGTTGTCATAATAATTTATTAATATTTTCACGAATTCTAATCTTCATTAAATATTGTGAAGAGGAAAGATTAGATTTTTTGTTTGTAAAAGATATACTTAAAACTATTGAACCGCTTTTTAAAATATTTATTACAATTTATAGAAGGGTATAGGCTTAACACTTAACATTATAAAGCTGAAGTGTTTGTTTGTTTGGTTGAATGTGGTAATCTCAGAAACTCCTGGTCTTAATTTAAAAAAAAACATTTTGGAAAATGGTTGGAAAATCCATTTATCGAAGAAGGCTATAAGCTACGTAACATCATGCTGCGACCAATAGGGCCAAGTAGCGTAGATGAAATAGCTAGTAGGGTGTATATTTAAAAAAAATCGAACGACGAAGTCTTGGGCCGAGTATTTATTAACTAGATTCTGGACAAAGCTCACATTTTTTTTAATTCCACATTGCCTGTTCCAGTGGGACATTGGTGGGGCAGAGCGGAGTGATACTTTTTTCATTTACTACCGTATTACCTTAATGTAACTTCAAAGCATTACTCGTGTTACATTTTTGGCTACAGCAGTGTATGACACATTAAAACGTACGAAAATAGTTCGGGTCATCGTTAATTTAAATTGAACTCCAGTTTATTACTGATAATTTCAGTTGCTTCCTTAATTCCTATGTAGATTGCGTGTACTGATATTTTTAACTGATCCATTAAAAGTATAAATGTCTTCAAAAATTGTTGTCTTGCATGCTCAAAAAAACACAGTTAATTTTTGACAACAAGGTCACCCGCGTAGAATTCGATGTTTGACCTGGATAAAAAATATCTTGTGAACTATCTGTGTAACAAAATCCAAATCGGTCCATTTTATTATTATCAAACATTCATCCATCTATCCAAATTTCGCATTTAAATAATATTAGTAAGATAAGATTATTATTCTGATTACTAGAACTTCCTCAGACTCTCAAGACTTAGGTCATATTCCACGGTCCGGTATGGGTTAATGGTCCCTCAACATAACATACCTTTCTGCAACAAAATTAACAAGTTTAACCCTACAGAACAACAAGCATTGATAATTGAATATAGCTCGTTCAATTAACACTACTTCCGCATTCGACAAGGTTAGGATCCCGGCTTCTCGGCCTCTTTTTGGCAATATCTGGGGTCAGGATGTCAAGAATTATCTGGTGCTCAAATCAATGGGCTCGTTGTCTTATATTTTGATGGTATGATGTTTATTTGTAATGAAAGTTTGCGATGTTCTTTGGTATGTAGTAAGTCGTGGTATGTAGTTTTTATGTTGGTGCGTCGTTATTTCAGGTTACAGGAATTTGGTAATTTATGAACATTTTGTCGGTTTTGCTCCTCATCCGGCGTAATGTTGAGGCGACCAATTGGTCGGTTTTCAATTGTCAAAAGAATTGTTAAAAAAATGGCCACAGTTTGAGATTTATCGGTTTTTACAGAATTGATAAAGTAAAAGCAAAGGGATCGTTGGCGGCACAAATAAAAGTCTGGAAAAGATCCATCTGTGTTAGTTGCATGTCGTTCTTTGAATAATGATGCTGGCTCGTGATAAAAGACGATAAAGATTGAGCTCAGTGGCTTGTATTTGGATGGGACACAGTTCAGTCATAGGCTGCGATAATAAATGTGGATTACATCTAACTAATACATATTATAAATGCGGAAGTTGGTGAAATGGTTTTATTCTTTCACACAAAAACTACTGAAAGATTCCACATCGTATTCACATAGATTTGGTCATCTAGATTAGTACATAGGATACTTTTTGTCGTGGTATTAAGTTTTCGTGTGGTAATTTTCGAGTTACCATGCGGATGAAGCATCTGGCAACAATTAGTGAAACAATGCTCTCAAATAAGTTCTCTCAATAAAACTTGAAGATGCAGTAATTACATCAGATATCATTTATTAGATAAATGAGAGATCACATTGACCTCAAAGATCAGGGCAAATCGTTTTAGCGATACAGTAACCTTTATAACCGAAGATACTATAGTCTCTGTAAATTCTTGTAGTCAGTGTCCAGCATTTCTTGATTCATCTTATAAAGTAGAATAAAAGGCTAGGAGGATCAATTGACGTTGCGGTTTACAAGTAAAAGAGAAATTGTCAAAAATTAAAAAGAGTATGCTTAAATGGTTCAATCTTGTTAAGAGGATGAATGAAAGGCAAGTAACAAAAGGAATTTATAAGGCAGACGTAAGTGGCAACGCCTGGAGGGGACGCCTTAGGAAGACTAACACTGACCTTATTGGTGAAGTGCTTCAGAAAGGTCGGGTGCGGAGCACTCGCAGTCGGCGTGCGTGTATGACCAGATGTATGAATGAGGAGGCGAAAGGAGTATGTGAGAATCCAAGGGAAAAAGAATTGAGTTTATGAATGGATCGAGTAATGTAGTCCACTTACCTTATCTCTTCAATTTAGGTATGATGACAGCATCAATAATTTAATCTATTTAGTCCATCAGTAAAATATGAAGTTTTTTTTTTCTTTTTCTAGTCAATGAATATTGATTGACAAAGATATCGCATCGTAACTTGCAATGTGGGTAGTGACATCAGAACTATGAAAAAATAAAGAAAAAATGTTTTGAATAATACTTCTTCTTCTTCTTCGTGTCGCTGGCACGACGGTAATTATATTTATTGGCCCCAAACTCCGCCATCTCCATCGCGTTGTCGGTAGCAGCGAAGAGGTCTATTTGGCTGCATCTTTTTGGGCTAAGAGAGCAGGATAGGAGATGAAGCATGGTTTGTGACTCAGCTCCACATCCGCATCCCTGAATCGCCTCCGGACCCAGGTGGGGAGATGTAACTCCAACTTGATGAAGTGAGGCTATTGCACTGAATTATACTAGAAATGATGTACCTATTATGTTTTTTTAAAGCATCGTATCTTCATCAATTTCGGTTTCCGCAACAAAAGAAAAAAACAGGTCCATGTCCACAACAAAAAAAAATTGAAAAATCTATTTGACGGAGTTATTAGAATTTTTCAGTCATCTTTCTTGCTGGAGCTTGATCACATCAAATATTTCTACTTATATTTCGTGAGGTGAAACAGATCAACAGGATTCGTGATACCGGTCCATTAAAACGTGTCTCTATATCTTTACTAACATGTCTTTGATGGCACTTCGGTGTAGTTAATTCGTAAAACTCCAGGCAGATTGCCAATGACTTTAATTACTGCTTTAATTGAACACGTTTACTTTGATGTTTCATTCTGCGTAGAGTTAAATATTTGATTGGTTGCTGTGGTTCTAAGTTTTGAAGTCAAATGCTTTTCTTAATATTTTGACATGATATTTCAAATTCGTGGAGTGTTTTTATAAATGAGACTGTGTTTATTGATCTGCTGCTATTGCCACATAGTTTTTTTTTTTGCTGTATTACTTCAGATCAGTACCCTGAGCACGAGTTTTCACTCATTTTACTTTACAGTGTCTTTCCAGTATTTACAGCGTTTTTTGTATGAAAAATGAAACAGCGCCTCTGGTGTGCAAATAAGGAACAATTTTTTCAGTAAATTATGAGAAAGCTGTGTTTGGTACGTAAAATTTTACAGTGATCCCATACAATATGCAAGTTTACAGCAAAAAATGCTAGCACGAGCATGTAGCAATTTACTGTGGAGTCCGTTACTGTAAAAATTCTGTAAAATGTCAACGATATCTGTCACGTATTTATTGTGACAGATGTTATTCGAGTTAATAAACATGAAAATATTGTAAAAATAAGAATAAATCCGATATAATGGATATGTTTCGCGTCTTTGTCAATTTTATCCAGCAAGCAATGAGTCAAAACATATACGGTACGTCTGGTAAGTTATATTTGTACAATGTTTGTAAAAGTTGTTGTTTCATTTTGTATTCTAGTTTTTCCTATTTTTTATTATTAAAATCCTTATCTTACTTACAGAATAAGCAAGCGCAGGGCCATATAAACGCAACCAAGTACTTTCAATGTGTTGAATCTGTGCAAAACTGAATTTAAAACAGGATTTCTACTAACAGAAAACCACCAACTTTATGTATGCCATAAAGCAAACTACTACAGTTATCAGCTTGGAAATTAAGGTAAGAATAACCAAAGATTATTAACCATACCTACTACTACAATAAGTTTATGCAGGATGTGATGATATACATCAACTATCAAATGCAAAACCATCACTAACAAATTAATATATTGTAATCAACCATTTGATTACGTTTATTGGTGTAGACAGTCTTACGACCCATTTCTACCCCATAATGGATACTGGTAGATTAAAAACATACCTAAATTTAAATAGTGTATACTTTTGTCTGAATCTGTCACACTATATAAATTATCTGAACTACAATTCACAAGCAAGGGCCACCACCACTGAGCCAGCATCTTCGCTGTACCATTTTAGTCAGAAGTCTTTTACACTAGAAAAATGGATTAATTTAATGGTATTTTTTTAATGTTTACAGATTATTTTATCTTTGGACAGTAACTCTACTGAGAGCAAGGATTACTCTCAATTTCGCTGCTGCTCTGTGAACCATGCAAGAAAAATACACTAAATTATATGACACGTGGTAGTTTACCTAATATTAAGTATATATTGTGTTTTAATCAATTATTATTAAAATAAATACGGAAATATTAATAGTTATGTTTTATTTACAAATCTTATAACTCGTCGTCTCATCGTTCTCCTGCCCTTATTCTAAGTCATCACATTTTCTATTTTTCTCTACTCATTATGTCAGTAGTCACCTTTTTACCAATATCATGCAAAAATAATTATATAATATTTGCTCTGACAGAGCTGCTTAGCTTTTACAATTAAAATCATATCAAAATGAAAGTCGTAGGTATATAATACGTACTTTAATTATTTACATTCTGTAAGTTATAACAGTTTGTAAAAATACAATTAGGTATTGTAATTTAAACACAATCACTAAATAACTATTACTAACAACAATAAGGAATATGATATTATAATAATGTCAATTCACTGAGAAGTAAATACATTGTACATTTTTTGTTAATCAAAGTAGGTACCTAAATCCATGATGAAGAATTACACATTGATCCAATGGCTCTCAACTTTCTGTATCAAATTGTTTGCATGAAGTAATTAGGAAACATATTGATCATACAACAGCGGTTTCACACTAGGTGTATCACTGTGTCAGCTACTTTTATCTTCCACCTTATTCATGTCTGAAGAATGGCAGGTTCTACGATTATTTTGAGCCTGATCCTCTTAGCATGTCGATGGCAATCTAAATTGAGTCGGGCCAGAGTTGGACCACGAGTTTTCCAGACAATGATATTTTTCCAGAGCTGAGTCGTCGATGATTTTCTCCCTTAGGTACTCGTAGGTATCTTTAAGCTTCTCGATTTTAGTGAAACGAACCACACAACTTTATTTGTTGAATTTCATAGCGTATTTTATTTAAACATTGTGTTTGATGTTTCTTTATTTACATACACATTGATTGATTTAATTGAATATTCGTTGTCATAGTTACCATATTGTCAGCCGCCGATTTTAGATTTCCCCGTATCCTTGTGAAAAATGTAACTGATTGTTTTCTAATTTTTATATAAAAATAAATTTTCTCCTTAGTAATACCTATTAAAATACAAAATAAAACGATTTTTACCGACTTCAAAAAAAAGGAGGTTTTCAATTCGACCCGTATGTATGTAATATTCTCAGAACTGCCTAGTTTTAGTAGATATATGTTAGTCTATATCAGCGTCTGAACAAATGTGCCAAATTTCAGAAGTGTAGGTATGTATGTATGTTTTTATATTTGTAT
The DNA here is from genome assembly GCA_950005045.1 of Agrotis exclamationis. Classification (NCBI taxonomy): domain Eukaryota; kingdom Metazoa; phylum Arthropoda; class Insecta; order Lepidoptera; family Noctuidae; genus Agrotis; species Agrotis exclamationis. The sequence goes on along the minus strand of OX465435.1, from coordinate 19,884,233 downwards.
TCGCATATCTCCGGAACTACAAGTCCAAGTAATTCTTTTTTTGTTGTACTAGGTATTGTTTAACTTAGGGAATACTCCCAAGTTTCATCAAAATCGGTTCAGTAGTTTAGTCTAGGCAGAGTTTCTGGTTTTTTTATTCCTACCTAGATTTTTTAGACGCCATTCGGTACCGTTGTGGATATGTAAAAATAACTCGCATATCTGGGAATCCTTCTCTATCAATAAAATATATCACTCCATACTTTTGCTAATAACACCTTTTAATTCCTTTCACATGATTTACAATATAAAGTATATAAAAATATCAATACATATTCCAAACTTTTTTTTTTTTTTTTTGCGTGGTAAAATCATCAAACGAGTCCTCCCAACCCGGGCAGGGCGGGAGGGACTGTCAGACTTGTACTGACTAAAATCCACGGTGTCCTTCAATAGCCCTTTATGTTCCGGGGTCACGGTAATGGTATAAGTCCCGCGACCCCGGCAGGCTTTGGCCCTCTAGAGAGGGGGCCCCGTCATTATGCTGACGCTCTTTGAGGCGCGCGTGGAACACAACGCGCCGTCGACCCGGGCATGGTCCATGGTCGGGCAGCGAGTTGCCCTTTACTCGCCGCCCACATGCCCGCGCCTACGGTGGCCGGAGATCGTCTGGCGACGTCCGTCGCCGTGGGCGTCCACCACTGCGGGTGGGGCGGAGGGAGGACACTGTCCTCTCTCTCACGCGGCCCGCCTCCTCCTTCGCGAGCATGACTGCTTCGCAGAAGGAGGCAACCGCTTCCCACTCCGTCTCGCCCCGCAGCATGGCCGCGACCAATGCCGGGCGCGAGAGGTCTCCGCCTATCGCCGCCGTTAGGACACGTCGGTGCTCTGCCCAAGCGGGACAGTCTTGCACCGTATGCTCTACTGTGTCCTCCGGGCGATCTTCGCAGTGGTGACACCCAGGCGTTTCCTCCTTTCTCCTCAGACACAGGTACCTCCCGAAACTTCCGTGTCCGGTGAGGACCTGCGTCATGCGGTAGGTTAGGACGCCGTGACTCCTATCCAGCCACTCCTCAAAGAGGGGTCTTACCGCCGCGATTGCGGCGTGCCCGGCCGTCGGTTGCGACAGTCGTCCCCTCCATACTGCCCTGAGATCGCGCCGGACCTCTTCCCGCCGCGCCTCGACTTCTCGAGGCAGCGGGGAGGCACCCCGGCGCTGCGCCTCCACGCGCCACTCATAGACGCGCTGGAGGGCAGTCGCCTCCAGATCCCAGGGCAGTAATCCGGCAAGCAGGTTGGCCGATTCGCCGGCGATCGTGCGGTATCCCCGGATCATCCGGATAGCCAAAATGAAAAGATAGATTGTCAAAATGAAAAAATAGCTGAAGAGAGTCGATTTTTTTAAGGACATATTCCAAACTTCTTAAAATCGACTCTCTTCAGCTATTTTTTCATTTTGACAAAGTACGCTTTCAAAATTCAAACGAAGACACACCATAAAGTTATACCATAGAGTTTTAAACGCTGCCAGTGACAAAAACACATAAAATTCCATAAAACCTAAACCTACAACAGGTACACGGCAGCCCACCAGCCAGCAATAGGATTGCAGTGATTTGAAGGTTGGATTTTGGGTAGTTAATTTCATAAAGACCTTAGATTTATTTATTTTACAATTTTTTCGCCAAAATAATGACCAACATTTAAAAGGACCCCCTAACCCTAATTAAAGGGAAAATATTTATAAAGTGGGAACACTGTCTTATATTGCATGCGCATGTTAGACATGGTGCGTTTGAAAACGTTTGTCTACTAAGTTAAATGTGAAATGAATTGCGGAAAATATTTGTTTCATTTTTGAATTCAAATCTATTATATAATTAACACTTTTTGTACAGTTGTTTTCTTATTTAGTCACTGAATTTGGATTAGAACTGGGTATTTTAAAATAAAAATAAATATTCGTCAATAAATAGAGTTTCAGAACGATCCTATGCAGCACCCGTGCCAGCACTCATGACCTTTAGACGTGGCGCTAGTGTCTATTTCATTACATCAAATTGCATTAAAAAATTAGTACCTCGAAATTTCCGAAAGTCATGAGTGGTGGGTCGGATTTTAGTGACTTCTCAGTGACGTCAGTTCGGCTGACAAAAATCCCTGTATTTTTTACAGAGACTTTGCAGTATTTTACTTTACAGAGTCTAAGGTAGCACGAGTTATAAAAGAGAAATCGCAGTATTCCATCAAATTTACAGCAAAGTTCCAGTTTACTTTACGTCTCAAATACTGAAAACTCGTGCTCAGGGTACAGATCTTGATAAATTTACAGTAAAAAAGTTTGTTGCCAAATCGTGTCTGATATCGTATAAAAGAATATTACAAACAAATCACTTTGATTAATTCATTCTTCCAAACTTTTTGGCACACGACGCGCTGTTATGAAATCGTTCATAATTTTTAAGACAGATTGTGGCCATATGATCCAGGCTGCGCACGCTACGATCATTGTACGATTTATTTACAAGCTGCGTTCCCGCAGACCCGCATGGCTCCCGCGCTAAGACAATCAGTCACTCGCCGACCGCACATCATGTCACACGCTCACGTTTTAATGAAAAAAATAACAATTGTTACTCCACATTACAAAATACAAATTAACACTCTAAAAGTTTCGTAACTGTGTTCTACTGCTCCCGTTATCAACCTTACGTGACCACAATAAGAATCAAAATTGATTGTTATTGATGGGTTCATAGTGCTTTCTCTTTTCCGCTTTGTGTGTAAGTGAATAAGAGATGGTGAATTAAGTTTTAATTAATTCAAAACAAGTGCTTTTCTGGTGATGTGTTGGTGATTATAAGTGAATGGTGATTGTTTAAAAAAAAACAAAATGGCGAATAGAGTGATGGGGTACGTGATTTGCGGATACAATTCCGTGGATAATCTGATGGTGAGTGGTTCTGAGCTACAATTGTCTGTAAGCACGCGATTTAACTGTGATTACAATGACCAGAGTTTATTTCCTGTAGTTTATGTAACTTTGCGAGTTACTGTAAGATGCTGTTGTATTCCTCATGTAGGTACTATCAATTAACTGTGCTTGTTACAATCATCATGGATGTCTGAAGTACTTGGTGAAATAATTAATTGGTCCTTGTTACATGACTAAAGTACATATTGTATGTACTCTAAATGAACAGATGACTCGTTGTTTATGTTATTCATATAACTCAATATTATAACATAGTCATTATTGGGACTAAATTACTAATATTATAATTGCGAGATGTGGATTGGATGGATGAATATTTGTACTCTTTTACGCAAAAACTAATGAACAGTAAGTAACAATACATGGTAGCTTGGAGACAGTTAAGGGCAATTTTGGAAGAAATAGGAATGGGTGGGATGAGGTCCCAGGATCGGTTACCGGGTCGAGCAAAGTGTTACTGGGTTTTTCCATAAAGAGTCTGGACTTGTGCCTGGTTGATGGCAATACGTTTGCCCCTTATTACTTGGGCTTACACATAACTAGCGAATTTTGTACTATAAGGTACTCCTCTGCCTAATACTTCGGGAATTGTAGGCGCGACGTTATGATAGGGATGGGTGCAACCGAAATCACGAGCAATAGCTAGTTATGAATAAAACCGGATAATATTTTAAAATATAACGATGTAACTGCCGGTAAGGCACAAGGAAGCGTGACTCGACACAGGCTACGTCTACTGTATACTCAATGAAGTGTGGGCCAAAAAAGCTATTATGGGGAGCCCTGACATAACCTGAAGGCTTCGTTGTAGATCTTAAGCCAAACACCTAGTACAGATGTTAGCAGGTCAACCTACCCTAATCTGTCAATAGCAATCGAACATTAGGTAATCTTCCACTTTCGTGATAAGGTTGAAAATCCTTAAAAAAAAACAGACAGATAGAGGTAGGTGTATGTGCTGGTGTCTGTACCTAGTCCACCTTGGTCTTAGATCCAGAGACCAGGGATTAAAAAAATAAAATAAAATGCGTTAGCAAAATGTGTGACAGTAAAATGTGTAGTTTTGCCCTCGATCTAGCCCTGGATCAACGATGAAGCCTAAGATGGAGCTAACTCATCCAGTTGGAACTAGAACTCCTGCGCATCGACGGAATACAGAGACTCCGACAGGATAGTGGCTGCGAGACATGTGGGTCCTTGTTGAGGTCATTATTGCCTATCTCAATTAATAATTAGAAAAGGCTTTTCTCCTGTCGTAAGACGAAGCCGGCTAATGCTAGATATGCTAGTAACTTTTAAGAAGCTGCAGAATTATCTTGCAAGCTATTCAAGTTATCAGAAATTACATAATTGCGGTAACAGTAACATCTGTGGCGCAGTCATCTGCACGCGACTTTGTCTACCAGTAACATCTACCTTTATTCACTTTTGTCTAACTGGAACTTTGTTATCCAGTATTACCAAGGGCTATCTATCGTTTTTAAACTAATATTATGAATATAGAAGTGAGTTTGTATGTTGCTCCTTCACGCCTAAACTATGCAGAGATAGATGGGGCCCGGGAGTTGGTTATAGACTACCGGGGAAAGTTGCATTTGAGATATGGCTTTTTTTTTTTTTTTTTTTTGCGTGGTAAAATCATCAAATGAGTCCTCCCACCCCGGGCAGGGCGGGAGGGACTGTCAGACTTGTACTGACTAAAATCCACGGTGTCCTTCAATAGCCCTTTATGTTCCGGGGTCACGGTAATGAGATAAGTCCCGCGACCCCGGCAGGCTTTGGCCCTCTACAGAGGGGGCCCCGTCATTATGCTGACGCTCTTTGAGGCGCGCGTGGAACACAACGCGCCGTCGACCCGGGCATGGTCCATGGTCGGGCAGCGAGTTGCCCTTTACTCGCCGCCAGCATGCCCGCGCCTACGGTGGCCGGAGATGGTCTTGCGACGTCCGTCGCCGTGGGCGTCTGGGCCTACTGGGGCTTAGGGCAAATCCGCCACTGGTGGCGAGCGCAGCCACTAGTAAAAGCTAGTTACGAGACATCAGGTTCTGATAGTTGTTCTATGTAAAATAATGGTTTTCAGCTGCATCTGGTTAGACTGGAAGCCCACCCCAACATAAAAACAAAAAGGCTAGGCAGATGATTTACTTTCCTCGCTACATTTTTTAATTAATTAATTGAAACGTACCAAGAACGTTAATTGGCTGTACATTCCAAGATTCAATGCCCGGCTATCGTAATTCATGTAACACAGTCGTGGCCGAGAATAGATAGCATCTACATAATTTATGATAATCTAGTCATCTCTTTCTAATGACAGCGTGGATTGAACTGATAGTTCATGCCAGTTAATTTGTAAAGTAAGATGACTTTAAAACATAGGTATTTGTTCAAAGAAAAGTTTGATTGCGAGCAGGAATTGAACCTGCGATTTTCGGATTCAATACACCAGACGCCTTATCCACTTAATCAATCAAATTATTTATTTCAAGTAGGCCAGTTACAGGAACTTTTGAATTAAAACAAAAAATGGTGCTACATTCCTAGACACAAGAACGAGAAATTACTGTGGTTGCCAAATGCCAATCCCAAAGCGTAGATCTCTGTATAGAAGAATGAGCATGAAACTCAACACTAAATTATGCCGCACTGCACAAATCCTGTTCGATATCATTTTTTCTTTTCACAAAAAAGCATTACTTACTATTCGCGATGCAGCCAGGCGTAAATGCGTATAAAATTTAATAGAATTTACATGATTATGTTGAACGTTTATGCCTCCACAAGACTCATCATCATGTTTTACTGGCAGCCTTGTTGAGATAAGGCCAACAAAAGGTAAGCCACCTTTTGAGGAATGGGTATGCATGCCTAAATATTATTGAGACTATTAAGGGATTCACTTAGGCATCGCCTAATGTTAGTGAAGGCAGGAATTTAATAAGACAATAGTGATAAAGATTTTGGGTCTATCAAAAGCACATTTCATCATCGCAAACTTGTAGAATATTTTAATAACTGTTAATAACTTATTATACTAGGTATATTATTTTTAATTTATTTTGAACGCACTCAAGATAAAAATTACCGTTAATTTTAATGATCACTACGTATACCGACCGTTACTACATTTCCTTATACACATAGGTACCTAAAACTGGATAAATAGCATGAATATGCCAAAACAAGTAATAATGAAGTAGGAACGTAATTCGAGAATCAGGATGATCACAGGAGAATATTATGAGGTTAATTTTACACATTTAGTAATATCACTTTTTTCTCACTCCCAAAATACGTTATTTCTAGTATCTACGAGTATATTGCACACCTGATTAATTTACGTCTGTATAAGATCCAGTTGTTGGAACAATAGTTAAAGTAACTATTATATATTTATTGTTAAAAACCCCTTTAATGAAAAAGAAAAAAATAAGGGTTAAAACATGTGTAAAAACATTTACCAAAACTAAAAAAGAATTTAATGAGGAAGATGGCCGTTGCAAAGGTACAGGTTAGTATTGTTACTATAACGTGCCCCGCCGGTGCGCAGGAGTTACAGTTTCTTCTGAATGAGCTCACTCTATCTTAGATCTCACCTTTGCTTCAGGTAGGGTTGCCATCCGTCCGGGTTTCCCCGGATTTGTCCTAGTTTAGAGGGCATCCGGGGAGCGTCCGGGGGGGGGCTTCATTTGTAGTCCGGGTTTAAAAAATTTTTTCTTGGGCTGCCCGCGACACACGCACACCGTCCCCCCCACCCCTCCCGACGCAGTTGCCACGGTGCGCACTTTGATTCATGTCCGGGTTCTGGACTCCAAAATCCGGGGTTTTCACGCCGTCCTGGTTTCCAAATTTTAGAGATGGCAAGCCTAGCTTCAGGGCTAGTTGGAGGGTAAGAGTAAACCAATTTTTTTTGAAAAAAGTAAAGAATTTTATATTCAAAAATTATTCTTCAAATAAACCCAGAATTCTGCCATGATGATGTAACCAACACAGTTATAATTCTAGTTGTATGTGTAATTCAAATGACAATGTTATTTGTCACCCGTCACATCCTTGACACTAATCGGACCACGCGACCTTGGAGCCCTGAAACTGACACAGGGACCTGATGACGTCACGTGTTACTGCGTACACGCATGTTTTGTGTGGCCATGATTCTGTTGTAACAGCAGAAAGCATAAAGCCGGCCATACACGTACCAGCATACTTGTGCAAATCTAGACTTGCACAAACACAGGACAGTGACAATGTTAGAAATTTGTGCAAGTATCTTCCCACACGGGGGCACGCCGCAAAGACCCCTCTTTGAGGAGTGGCTGGATAGGCGTCACGGCGTCCTGACCTACCGCATGACGCAGGTCCTCGGACACGGAAATTTCGGGAGGTACCTGTGTCTGAGGAGAAAGGAGGAAACGTCTGGGTGTTAGCACTGCGAAGATCGCCCGGAGGACACAGTAGAGCATACGGTGCAAGACTGCCCCGCTTGGGCAGAGCACCGACGTGTCCTCACGGCGGCGATAGGCGGAGACCTCTCGCGCCCGGCATTGGTCGAGGCCATGCTGCGGGGCGAGACGGAGTGGTTCTTGAGTTCTTGTGTATTTACCAAGATCGTTCTGAAAAGTTAACTAGACATTGTTATGGTTTTACATATGAATTTTGAATGAATTTTCCATAAGTATTCTGTGGCCAATATTATTTGTTAGGATTGACGTTAGGTATTAAACATTCTACATCAGCTTCTATATGTTTGACATCACTCCGGTACGAGTAAAGCGTTTTACCAATACTTTTATTGTGCGCACAGCTAAGAACTCAAATTCCCTGTCGAGGTCTGTGTTTCCTGATAGCTATAACCTTGTGGTCTTCAAGTCAAGAGTGAACAGGTTAATTCTAGGTTATCGCGCTCAATCAAACGTGAAACAATCAATAAAAAAAATCTTTACAAGTCTACAGTGCGTACAGCTATGGATTCAGAGGCCATTATCCTGCTAGATTATTTGCACAAAGTCCCCTTAACATTACCAACAGAAAGATAAGCTTGTCCTGAAAACAGAATAAACATCATTATCTGAGCTAAATTCCTGAAACCTAACATAACCTACCTTCATTTACCTCCTACACTTCGCGATTATGCAAGTTAATTAGTTCATAGTTACTCGCCGTCTTTCCTGTTTGCTCGTCGTTACGAGTAAATTGTAAGGAAACGGTCCTACTGCTAGCGATTAACGGTGCATCCACACCGCCGGTAACATTTGTAGCTCAACGTCTCCAAATGTTGCTCGGTAACATCCGCCAACAAAATGTTACTAAGTGTTGACGTGTTACTGTAAGTCGAGTAACGTTGCTCAACATTCGGTAACATCTGCCAACAAAATGTTACTAAGTGTTGACGTGTTACTATAAGTCGAGTAACGTTGCTCAACATTCGGTAACAATGTTACCCCCATTATCTAACAATGTTGCCGATTGTCGAGCAACGTTAGGTACTCGACATACAGTAACACGGCAACATTTGTTGTCGGATGTTACTGCGGTGTGGATGAATAACAATCAAAAAATAGTAACAAGGAGCCACAAAAGTTACCGAATGTTGCCGAATGTTACCATGTTGCCTTTTATTGCTCCACAAATGTTACCGGCGGTGTGGATGCACCGTAAGCGAATACAAACGAGCTAGTAAAAACGAGTAGCCTGTTTGGCAGAGTTGTAGTGTGAACAGTCAGCGATTGAGCGGTCAACACACACATTGAATCGGGACTTTATAGTAAAGTATGGAAGATTTCGTTTGTCTGTTGGTCGCAAGCAAGAGCATTGAGCGAGCATGTTCTTTGGTTAGGTGACCAGCTGTTCTTTAGTTTTTACTTATAGGAATTTCCCCACTGAGTCTATTGATGGCCAGCCCGTGATGGCAATAGGTTCGCCCTTAAGTGGAGGTTTTCCATAACTGTCGGAATGTGGGTGTGTTAACTTACAGAAGTGTAACTAAATTCTGTATTACACTCAGAGAGGCGCTCGCTCGAGGCGTTGTCGCTTCTCGCCAACAGTGGAACTTGGTCCTAAGCGTACCAAATTTGGCTCATATTCCATAACAGTTGGATAGATTTATGTGATTTATGGACTAGTGAGGTGCAGGTGAAATATGTATGAAGTGTTGTAATGTGTGTATTTTTTCATTGTTATGTTATGTCGACCGCGGACTAGCAAGCGCAGCGTAGGACGTCCACCAACGAGATGGACAGACGACCTTATAAAGGTCGCCGGAAGACGCTGGATGCAAGTCGCTTCCAACCGGTATATGTGGAGATCTAAAGGGGAGGCCTATGTTCAGCAGTGGACGTCCTATGGCTGAGATGATGATGTTATGTCGTTACAATATGAGCTAGGGTTAATTACTGAACTGAAACTGAGTCCGTTTCCCGCACGGAACAAATAATTGTATGGCATGCTGGGCAGGCATGTAATTATTCTGGGTCTGTGCCTTTAGGTATAAACGCACCTACGATACAAGAGAAATTCCTAGCGTAAGGAAACGTTATTCATAAAAAAAGAACTACATTTTTAATGTTTTATTTGTAAATAAACCGTTTCATATGATATAATTTGGATGGGAGACACTTTCGGGAATAGTTACAAGCGAGTTGTAGGTTACATAAATATTATACGAGTATGTTGACAAACAAAATATTAAGAAAATATGGAACTAACGTCAAAATCCTCCATGCGATTTGAAAGTTCTCGCTGTTCTCAGTGAGATTAGAATATAAAGAAAATACCCCTCTACTAGAACGGAAGCCCACCAGACATCACGGACGGAGGGTCTTCCCTTTTCAAATGAAGTATCGTTGATCTTCACACCCTGTTTTTCACGATCCCTAAAAATACTCATATGTACAATGAAGAGCATTACCATCATCTATCTATCATTTCCCAAGGTGCAATTTAACTGCAATCCACGTCGTTAATTTAGTGAGAACATCACAAGAATTCGGCAAACATCACACAGAATTCCAAGCAATTCCTACACCTGAAACCCACGATCAAAGACAGCATCATAAAATAGATTCAGTTCCGAAGTATGCAGTAAACCAGTGTGGCGCGCAGCCTCGCCCATTTTATTTCCGGAGCCGACAAACAAACGTTTAAAATAATATATCGTTGGTTTTATTGCTAGTTTAATTTGTTTTCTGGTTGTGGCCTCTGTGTGTGGTGGTTGTGGTAACCTTTGGTATCCAAAGTCCCGAACTGGAAAATTTTGTGTTTCTGTTTTTAAATTGGCCTTGTTTTTTCCGTCTTTCTGGTGGATACTCTATTGTTATATGCTATTGAAAAGCAAAAATACATTATGTCAATTTAAGTAAGGTTTAACTGCGTTTTTGGACTTGTCATCCCCACAGACAGTGGCCTATCTTTCATCTTGTGCTGCCTGTCTCTTACGCATCTGTTGATGATTATTATGGCTGATGTGAGCGGAGTTCACATAGCTGAATTATGGGCTGAACGTATTTGGAGTTTATTGCCATCGACACGTTAAAGGTCCACACATTAGGGCTGTGCCCAGGACTAGACGGAGCTGTGGCCTGATCGCCGCGCATTACACACACAGATATGTTATGAATGAGCTCACGTCCACACCCCAGGCTCTGATATGTCTGGGTAGAGTTTCAGAAGTAGTCGTAGAAACACGAAACACTCTAAAAGTGATTGCTTCTTGTCTCAAGCCCAATATTAGTATGACACAATTACGGAAAATCGCGTCTGTTTTCTCCGCTATCCATAAAATGCATCATTTCATGACGAGTTTCCTTTCATTAAGAAAATGACAACGGATTGCTTTCATCGATTTCAATTCAATTCATTAAGAAATGTGACTCCAAGATAAATTGTTCACGCGTCTTCCAAGACAGCATTCCATTGACGAGATGAGAATTAATTGCAAATACTAATTAATGAATTACAATGAATTTCTTTGATCAGTTTAGTATGGAAATAATGAACATTGGCTGATGATTATATCCATTTAATGAATAAATTGAGCTGAGGATTCCGAAGTTGGTTTGATTACAATAATTTCCACATGTCTAATGTTGTATGGGTGTTGCTCGATTGAGAATTGTTTGGTAAATAATTGGATTATGAGTTATTATTACTGCCTCGATGGCACGATTGCTGAGTAATAGAGCCTGATTTTGATTCCCAGGTCGGACATCAATGTTTTCAAGGAATAATTCATATTCAATAGACTGTACATAAAAACTACCCGTATCAGTTTTATCGTAATGAATAGACGAACTGTGAATGGACTGCTTATCAATTTATAATTGATTGATTTGAAAGTCAAACCAAATTACTTAATTGTATTGTTGATTGTGTTGTTATATATCAGTATGGTTCTTTCTTAATACCCATCTCAGACACTAACCTGCATGGTCCTCATATGACTTGACAAATCATAATTTCTGAACTTTAAACTTTTGAGTTCGGGAGAATTTTCACCCCGAAAAAGCTCTGTTTGCAATAAACAGCAGATGGCGCCACATATACGATGCGAATTGATTGTAAAATAGCCGCTGGCTTACGTTAGTTAACAAATAAAAAAATTAAAACCAAAATTATGTTAGAATAGATCAAGAAATATGCTTTGTCAAGATTACGTAAAAGCATCCCAGAAATAATATTCGTAAACAACGATGGAGTTCTGCGGTTAATATAGTTATCCCTTTGTTCCAACACATTCCTTTGAACATCAATGTAGGCGTGATTTGTGTTTATTAAAGCAAGGTTTCTTTGTTTTTTGATGTAGAAAATAACAAGGGTATTTTATTAACTGGTTGACTATAGTTAATCGTATAACCTCCCATAAAAAAACCCTAAATGACCTAATTCATGGCTATGTTTGAAAAATTGATTTCTCCTCGAGCCATCTCTAGTTAAAAGTAGTGTAATAGTGCTATTTTATGAAATCTGTGCACTTCTAGCTACTTTTGTATCAAACTTTTCCCCCATCACGCAACCCGATGATATCTGAATCATACAAAATTGATTTGCTTACATTTCAATAAAATGTTAACATATTTCTCGCCAACTCGACAGATCAAAACATTATATCGACCCAGATGTTATTTGAAAAGCCAATAAGTTTCACAGATCAAACACGAAAAAACTAATAATTTCAGTTAACCTATTTTAATTTATGTCGAATTTTTTGTAAATTATTTTTTAAAATCTGGTTTGGAAATATGAGGCTTCGCCCGCGTGTATCTCGTGTTGAAATATCAGTAAATCTGTGCTGTGACTTTATTGTTATTTTTTAGACTTGAGTAACTTTACACCACACTAACCGTCGTAGGTACCACAAAAACTTTTAAACGTCTGTTGAACACTTGTATAAAAAAATGACGTTGAAATAAGGTCCGTTTTGCAGTCACACTTTTTTTAGACAAGTGTTCAACAGATATTTAAGTTTTTGTAGTAAGGCTGTAAGAATTTATCTTGTATCTTGGGTGCGTTTAAAAACATTGCAACTCACGTACACAAACACCCAGACCCGGAACAACTATCTGCAAGTCATACACATACCTACTTGTTCCGTGCAGGAATCGAACCCAGGACAAGCTGTGCAACAGTCCATCAAACACCGCGCGAAACTGTTCCCTATATGGGACATTCACTCACTGTTGGCTCTTGGGAAGTTTACTTAGTGAACGAGATCAGGAACACTGCCCCATACATAGTTCATTCACTCACAAGTGACCGAGGTCATGTCATACGGGGCTTGTGACCGTATGACATATTTACAGAATTAATATTAATAGGATTTGATGCCGTTTGTCTTTTGCCCTAAATGGACAGGAAAAGAATCAATCTTTCTTCGTCGAATTGATGTCGTCAGTTCAGTTCCCTTGTTGAAACCGGAATATTAAATGACGGAGTGTCCATTCTTTTTTTTTAAGTTTAACATCTACATAATATACCTCGCGGGGGGTGAGCTCGCTCCATCTCAGGTCTCAACTCGTATTTAGGTCAAGAGAAATCCACTTTTAAATAAATAAAAAATAAAAACTAGAATTTTTCCCGAAATGACTACTTGTCTGACCTCCACGAGCCAATTAATTTCAAGTCTGCTTATTTTATCTAAAAAAAAATCCTTGAACTAATTAAGAATATATGAGAGAGTTAATTTATTAATCAAAAATAATCAAACATCCAGCCAAATAGGTCAATGATATTCAGCTGTTCAAAGATGCATTCACAGATTGCATTTTTGGAAGCCATCACTATAACTAAGGGCAATGGTTCCCAAAGTTGACTGAACGCCAACCTCAGACGCATTTAAAAATCAATATGGGACCCACTTCTTAGCTGTCTTGCAAAAAAGAGAATTTCTTTAACTGTTACCATTGAATATGTCCTAACTTCTGATAAATCAATGAGTTCTTCACTTGCTTTTATAGACTAATTGGTAGATTGTCTTGGAATCTGTTACAAATCCTATTCAAATAAAACCTATTAAAATATTTCCTGAAATAGTCGCCAACAATCATAAATGATTGGAAGCAGACAATATTTCCATTTCACTTCCAGCATAATCAATAATCGCATGCGTCTTACTGGTGGGTCGCGACCTCTAGCTTGGGAAACACTGACTTGACTGACTCAAGGTATATCAATAGACTTATACAACGTAGGACGAATAACATTAAATAACCCTTCATGCTACATCCGAGTGGCAATTGACATGATTATCTAATACCTTTCGGGAACAGTCTAGAAGCAAGTTAATTAACATTTTCAACTATCATTTTTCTATTCAATGTTATAAATGGATGTCGCCATACGTGTCTGTCTGTGCGACCGCGTCGTTGTCTTTAAACTGTTGTCTGAATTTTGATGCAGTGCCGGGCGCAAGCCGATCTCCGGGGGAGGCACCTACGACTTACGAGACACGGATTCATAATTTCGTGAACATTTTGTCGTGCGGCGTCCGTGTTCCGAATCCAAGAGACGAAAGACGATGTAGCGTAAACTGCATAAAAGACTTGCGTATGAAATATTTCTCGAAATTTTGAACCCTTGCCTTCTCCATGCCTGACGAGCATAATGACACCCTTTAATGTCTATCATTCACTTCTGGTTTTCTTCTTCTGATCTTAGCGTGTCAAAAGCAAGTGGTGCAGTAAGTTTTCATGAAGCAGGTGCGGGGCGAAACCCTAGTTTAAATCTAAACCTCGCGTGATTCAACTCATGCAGATGAATCTAATTTTAAAAGAATGGAGGAGTGTTTCCCATTGTCTGTGTTACAAAAACTGTAAAACATTGTAGTCGTTAACACTGCATGTTGAATGCACTTAATTGTTACATAAACAACTGGAATTATGATAGGAAAGCGCAGTTTTATTATGCAAAAAGACTGTTAGATAAGTTTATTACAAATTGTGTTGTCGATGAAAAGAACTTAGACACGGTCTAATTTAAGACGAAGCTTTCTCTAATTAAACAGAGAGAAAATTAATTTAGTCATTAACTCATAGGACTAGTTTACTATTAATATCAATTGATTGAACTATATGGTGATTAAAATAAATTATAATTTCATCACTATCATCAAAAGACTGTGTAGGCCTTCCCTAGAGTAGGTAGCCCCCACATCAATCTATTCCCTGCTTCTTGCAAAGCCGTAGTTCCATTGATTTTGGTTACCAGAAAATAAGTTTTGCAATACTGCAATCGCTAAATCGCCTGTCATTGTGCCGCCTTGGTGATTATGGCTTACCTTTTAAAATAACATGCCACAATTTTGTAATCCCGAAGAAACACTCTCCTGACCACACTTCTCTCGAATGTAAACTCTTCTTGGCAATTTATGAAGACTTTATTAATTTGAACGTCGAAACAGAATCCGGATGTGGAACTGGGTCATGCTCCTCTTCCTATCCTGACCTCTCAACCCAAAATCGTGCAGCCAAAGTGACCTCTGCGGTGCTACCGACAACCCTGCGAAGGTGGCAATGTTTTGGGCTGATGCAATATAAATACCGTCGTCCCAGTGCTACTAAGCAAAAATTGAAAAATTATCTTACATCATTTATTTCTCCTGTACTTGGGCTATGAAAGTCTTACATTTCTATACTTTTCCGTATTACTCTTACAAGCACTAAATGCGCCATTCAAAATCTTCATCAAGCCGTGCCTCCATACCATGCGCAGAAGCAACAACAATGGCGTCGCATTGTCATTCAACGTTCTATAGACATGGCGGCTCGTTTCCGCGCCGGTTTTCCTCCAGACATAGCCTTGTAGCTAATTATAGAACAGCCTATATTTGTACCTATCTACTTTCTGTCGCGGGAAAATGGCGTGTAGAAAAATCTAAATATTCTGAAAAATGTATGAGGATAGGGAATGCATGGTTATACAATATTTGTGCCTACAGTAAGATGACAATGTTGATTTTTTCTCGTACTTAAGTATATGCATCTGTATACATGCACAGACCGTAAACGAGATTCGCATAGACCAGGGCAGCATGACACAAAAGGGAGGAATGATTACTTAGGTGGAACCAAACTGGTAAAATTGATGATAATTTAAGCATTTCTTCATTAGTAGTAGACGTTAAAAGTGTAGTCTAGTAAATACATAATTATTGTATTGTACAAGTAAAAATAGATCCATCCATCCAGATGAACACCTGACATAATAATAAACTTCACTGCAACCTTGAATACATGATATAATGTGGTGCAACTAAACTAAGAAGAACTGTTTTCAATTAATAATAAGATAAAGGTCTACGTCATGGAATATCTAACAGCATATTATATTTTGACTAACTTTATCTCAAATTGCCATTCTAAAACAAACCTGCATTATTGACTCCCAAAAAAATATCTCATTCAATGTAAATGTCAACACTTCGTCGAATATTGATAGTTTTAATACACGAACGCTATTAGCAGATCGTTTCTATAACCGCTAGGCACGGAACTGTATCGCACGTGCCGAGGGCAAAGCCCCTGCAGCAACGGTGCATATGGACGAGAGAGATGATGATATAATCAGAGACGTAGGTGAGAAAGAGAGGTCAGATGTTGAGATCTTATCTGGAGTACACCTGTTCTGCAAACAGTTTCTTAGGATGGTGTAAGATGCTTTAATGTCACAGATTAGAAAGGTGGTGTTAAATGTTGAATTTGTAGTGCCCTTGAAAAGGGGCTTCAAAATAGAGAAAATAAATATGGAAGAGATAATAAACTAGATTATAGAGACATTAATATTAATAGCCGTATTTATGGAACACTTTAGTTTTACCTTTAATGAATGCACTGAGTAGCAATTAAGAGTTTCCGCTAGTATAATTCCGACGCACGTGGTCGGAAACCATTATAATACCGCAATTAGATACCTACTAACTATCCACAAAACCTCGACATGTAGAATTCTTGCCTTTAAAAGGGAAACCAGCTGTGACACACGCCGTAATCAATGCCGCACAGTATTAATAAATAACCAATAGTAAGCTGCCAATCGCAGCTTAAGTTTAGGTGCGTAAGCGCAGTACAAACAACGATTCGTAGTGATGCTGCCATTGGTGTCACCCTGAGTCATAATAAACAACACTGTCCTTAATGCTTACTTCATTTCGATTCGAGACATTAAAACGTTAGTATGTCCGCCATTTGTAGTAAAATCCGCGAATTTTAGTACTAATTTTGATGGTGTTTTGGCGAAAGTGCCAAGTGTGTTTGAATTTTTGTGTGTGTTACCTAAAGTTTCTGTATTGATTGATGTGTACCTCTATCCGGTTTCCAATATAGTTTCTTGTGTTAAAGTACATTTTGCTATAAATATGTTTGTGTATTCAATTGGAATTAAGATATTGACAGTTCAATTTCATTCTTGTTTTGACGAAAGTGCAAAGTGCATTTGAATTTGAGTTGTTAGAAAACAAATATGATTGTTTGTGAGTTCCAACAAAGTTATCCGGAGTGTTTCTTCTCAAAACAATAAATCGATTTTAGCACGCGGATGCTGGGGTGAGTCAATTTGATGTTTTAGTTTCTAAAGTAAATATTGGAACAGTTAGTCATACGGTACTTATATATTTTATCGCCGGTAGTTGTAATATCTATATGCAGTTTTGCTATAATTGTGTTATTACCTTAATTAGCAGTAATGTGCAATTATTTATGGTAGGATTTACGCTTGCTTGCGAAAGGCAACGTCCTGGGGAAACTTGCAGCTATTGTGAATGTTTTTGGATGCATTGTTACCTTTGATTCGTGTTCATTATTGTCCGCCGTTTTATCTACACCCCTTGCTGTTACAAGATATACATTTTTATGTCTTCAAATAAGAGCTCTTCTTGTTTCTGCATCATACTCGTACAATGTAATCAATAGTGGCATGTGCTAAAGCTGATTGTCCATTCAATGCAATTTGTAAATTCCAAATAAATTGAGAGCTTTTCTTGGCTCTATTACACTATTCTTTCACCATCTCTACTATGTAACATTCTGATTACATTGTTGCCTGAATAATATCCTCTCCAATACCATTTGAAAAGCTACTTTTTGCTAGAAATAGTCCAAGATTACTTTGTAAATTCTGCGCTATATTGAAGAACGCAATAGGTTTCATCGTATTTATATTATTACACCTTTCCTCAACCACTTCCCGCGTCGCAACATCGTGTTTTGTGAATTCCAATAGCATTACTTCAGTTTCTGGTTTTCCTAATAGGTTATTGTTTTTGTTTCTTTTTTTACATATAAAATGGTAATGGTATTGGAATTTGCTATTTTTGTGGTCTATTAGATTACACGAAGTAACTTTTTACATTTACATAAATTACTTCGTCTGGGGTCTATTGGGTGGGTGGTCTCCATTGCTTTCAAAACTAGAACCATATTATCGAAAACATGGGCCATATGCATATAGGCTGATTATAATTATACTTGTAGATATAGGTTTTGACATGGCATTAGCGTTATATTTTATCCTGAGTTTTCAACCGAATTATTTACAGAATAACAAAGTAAGCCTTTACCTAATATGGAAAATGCCGCATTAAATTATAATTGTATACCAGTAGCCATATCTTTCCCTATACAATGTCATTTCTGGTTTTCTTTGTTGCCGGAAAGTTTTTCATATTACGTACTTTTTCTTATCGTTCTTGGATTTAAAAATCAAATCATTTATTTAGGCCAGTTACAGCCACTCTTGAATTATTAAAAGACAAAATATCTTAATCAAACAAGGAATCTTAAAAAAAACAGTCTTACATTTTTTTTCCATCAATCAACTATGTACGCATCGACTTCCAGTCTTCTATCTGTCTGTCTGACTTCCACAACTAACTGGCTAAACATTACATCTGGTAATCTCTGGAAGTCCTGACATCTTCTTCTTTTTCTTCTTAATATCCCTGGCACCTTCTGTTTAGCAGGGGACGACAGTGTTTATATTTATATTTTATTCGGCCAGAACTTGCAGAACAGGTGGTTGTCCGGGAGTTGGCACCACTGAGGTTCCCCTAACCTCAGTGACCTCTGTAAAACAGACAGAAATGGGAGTTTTATAATCCAGTGAATGTTAATCAATTGTAATCAATACATAAAGCTCAGTGATTATACATCTTATGTGAATGAGACGCGTTCAGTCTAAACATAATATGATTTAACCGGACGACTATGAGTACGCACTCTCGCTCTTTGCGGGCAAATTATGGCTCTAGCATATGTTTGTGTGCCCTTTTGTGTGTATGTGTGTGTGTGTGTATCCCTTTGTGTGTAGGTAAATGTGAATCAATTGGATTCTCATTTGTCACTAGCATTGTGATTAGTCATGTGATTGTTGTATAATTATAATTATGTTGCTTCATTGCTTGCTCTTCTCTTGCTCATTTTTCTTTCCAAAAGAAATAGCTATTTCTACCAAACTTAATCAAAATTGGCCCAGGTGGTAAGACAAAAGCGTAACAAACAAAATTGTTTTCACAAGTTATTAATTGGTATTTCACTTATACCGTTAAGAAAACTGTTCAAATCTTAAACAATGAAGAAAATTCCAAGTCTAAGTCCGTTTTAAATCAGACAACATATATTACACCACCGTTTTTAAATCTAATTCGTCCTACATACATGCATGTATATGCACACACAGTTGTAAATGTAGTACGAGTACCATGTGGTGTCAATAGTATCGAATGACTGTAGCGTATAGGGTTTAAACGCTGATTGCCTGATAAACTCGTGGGAACTGTTACTGGAGGCACGTTTGTCGATACATATTATTATTGTAGCTTGGAAATCTG
This sequence comes from Agrotis exclamationis, assembly GCA_950005045.1. Classification (NCBI taxonomy): domain Eukaryota; kingdom Metazoa; phylum Arthropoda; class Insecta; order Lepidoptera; family Noctuidae; genus Agrotis; species Agrotis exclamationis. The sequence goes on along the minus strand of OX465435.1, from coordinate 19,864,944 downwards.
AGTATTCTCTGATGCGTTTATAATTGTTTTTTCACACCACTTGCTCGTAAATGTCAAATTATATGTCATGCAAACAAGGAATAAAGCAGGTCATTGCTGCCCCCCGTTCGAGCCGGGCAATAATATTGTACTGAATTTCATTATTCCCGTGGGAATAATGTGATTTGAATTTGGAACCTCAAATAAAACAGTACCTATGAAAACTTTTACCAAGGAGTTGTAGCAGTAATGGCGACCGGTGACCGCAACAGCTGATCACGTTCACGTTCGAAGGTTGTCGTACCACATCAAGTTTCAAAAATTGAATTCTTTTCCTCGCAGTAGGTGTGAAAAGCAGAGTACGCTTCTCGGGAGTAAAGCTGCCTTGTCTTGGGCTAACTTGATTCCCTCACTACACTAAGGATGCTTAACTTAATTCCCTCGTTTCACTCGGGAATTGACACTTGACCTCCTCGCTGCGCTACGGAGGTTCACCCCCAGAATCCTTAGTGTCGCTTTGGGATTTAATACGCCCGTGACGTAAGGCAATGCTTTACAGGGAGAAAAGCATTGCCTTACGTCACGTGTTGCGTAATCTACTATTATTTAACTAATGTTGACGATATTGGTGAAACAATTTTCTGGGAAAGGTCTTCACCACCTTCCGCTCCTTCCTTTGTGTTGTTTTTTCCGCCCAGTTTCCCAGTTTCGCATAAATGCGTCTAAGCCGCATAAGCATAAGAAAATTATAATATGACCTCATAATTTTCTAGATCTCTGGCCTTGATCAGCCCTATGTTTAACCGTTTGCTCAGTACGAGTTATCAAGGAATCTCTCGGCAACGATGCCGGGCTTCTGGCACCCATTGCGTGACGACTCCAGCCCACCCTGATGCATTCCACAGAATGTTTAGTTTACCTCCATCTATCTCCTCAGCGATTTCAGGCGTGATGTACTGAGGTCTTAACATCTGGAATAATGTACTGTATTTATTCATTGATAGAGTTCCACTTAGGTCAGATACCCAGCAGGTTTTGATTTCCCAGTAACTTGACGCTCGAGAGCTTGTTACCGCCTGACCGTTGGGTCATTGTCGCTCCAATAAAGTGTTAATTAAACTCATTAGTCATTACTAGCCGGAAACGTCCACTGTTATGTGTAACAAGCTTTTATCTAACGAACGATCGTATTTTTAGTATGTTAATAAAAGTACCTAGCTATCCTGTTACATCTATTTTTGGGGTCATGTTGTATTGCAGAGTTCTGCTTTGAAGGATATCAGCGAAATGATATAAGCAAATTAAACTTTTCAATCGTGGAATCCACATCCTTTTGCAGCTGTTGCGGCTTCGAATTTTGCTGGAACTCCCTCCCTTCAATATCATGGCTTAAAATATCTGACTTTGACATAATTGGTCTCGCCGTCGCCGCGTCGTAACAGTTACTGCTGAGGATTTTGGGTTCGATTTCTGTTTTTCCATCAGACCCAGTAACTGGCAATAAGGTCGCCCCCCTAGCTCGGTCAACTTTAGAGAAATCTCACCCCCCTTTTTTTTCGCGAGATATGGGTGTAAAATGAACCAGCTACTTATAATTGTATGATACGTTACTCCATTTCAAAGTGCTGTTAATTATCCAAGCGAGACGTCTGAAACTACGCAACTACATGACGCAATTATCTGAAAAACGGCTGTAAAATTAGCTGTGCTGAAAACATTATGTTATAATAGTTGTTGAGCGTAATCCTTTGTTACGATCGCGATCAGCGCTGTAAGTGTAACGAACCATGTCGAATTGATTAATATTGATTGATTTATGAAATTCAGCATGGATTTAGTAAGAGCGCTTCTGATCATCCCTCATAATGCGCACGGCAAAAGAGCAGAACTTACTGCCTTTTTTATCGTTGTAAAATCATGAAATTTGTACGGACTAAAATCCATGGTGATCCTTCAATAGCCCTTTACGTTCCAGGCGTTGCCCCTTTCAGGGGGCTCCATCAGCCCGTCATTGCTGACAGCTGTTTGAGGCGCGCGTGAAACACGACGTGACGTCGACCCGGGCATGGCCTTGATAGTTTTTTTTAATGTTGGCAAAAATTGATGGATCTAATGTCCTCAAATAATGTAGTTCACTAAAGGTGGATCCAGACATGGCGAGGCATGCGCTCCGCACGGCGCACAACGCATGCCTCTGCTTGAGGCGTGCGTGTTGACAAATTATACCAACATAGGGGAAAAGTGTATAAGACGGGGACGTTAATAATCGCGAGGTATAATGGGGACATACACTGTTTAGGCATACTTAACACAACACTAACGTAGAACAAGCGCCATCAGGACGTCATTTCCAAGTGGCCAGACGCAAATGGCGTCCTGTTGGCGCTTGTGCTACGTTAGTTTTGTGTTAAGTTTGCCCTAAGTGTGTGATTTCCCGTCATACCTCGTGTCCCCGTCTTATACACTGTTCCCCTATGCTCGGGTCGAGCCATCGCGTGCGAAGCAAACGCATCGATCATGTTTGTTGCAAGGCAAGTAGGCGCGCAGACTTGGCGAGGCATGCGCTCCGCACGGCGCACAGCGCGGCGCGTGTGCGGCGGCCGGCTCATTGAGCGAGCAGTGCGTTGCGTTTGGACGGTTGTGTCCGCCTTTGATTTAAATGATTAAGATTGGATCAATGTTGATATAATTGAGTGTATAAAATTCGAGTTATTTTCTTCAAATGAGAGATCATCGAAAAGCTTATTTCCGTGTTCATAACGCAGGCGGAAGAACTTTTTAACCCACCAACGACGACGACTTTTTTCTTTCCTTTTTTTTTCAATAATTGAATTAATAATTATAAAAGCAGCAGCGGATAAGCGAACGCGATGCAAAGGCGCCATTTTGACTGCTGCTGTGTGGGTTGGATCGGCCCGAGCATGCACGGAAAAAAAGGATCTCTTCTGCGAAGAATATATCATTATTCTTAAAAACCCACGTTTTTAAATGTCCTAAAAAGAAGAAAATAACCCTACGGGGCTGAGAGAGGGGCCACTCAAACTCACGTGGGGGCGTATATTATATAAGGGATTATTTATGGGATATATTTACATGACGTGAGATCGTAGGTGTAACTTGCAAAGATATGCCCCACGTTTCGAGTTAAATCAAGAATTATAATGTCTTCGAAAGAGACAATTTAACTAAAACAATATTTTACTTCATTCAAAAATATATTGTTTTCCCCATATATGAATCAGTATTTGTCTTGACCAATACGATATTGTCTTAATATAAGACATCCTTTTTTTCCGTGTGCGCTGCGCGCTGTTTGGTCCGAACAAACGCAGTTTCATTTTCGCAGTCGAGGCGTGCGTTGATATTGTACGCGGCGCACGCCTCGAACGTGCATGCGCGGCTACGTGCCACAACTAATGTAATGCTCGCACTGAGGCACTTTGATCTTGAAGCATTTGCCGACATACGTCCGCTCGCCCTCGCACGTGCGTAGCGCATGCCTCGCCACGAATATAAAGGTACACACCTTGCGAGGCATGCGTTGTGCGCCGTGCGGAGCGCATGCCTCGCCATGTCTGGATCCACCTTAAGAGGTGGTGTCATCGCGCATAGATATCTCGCTACATCGGCTTCGATTGTGTGTTTTTTGCCTTTTGCATGTTGGTATTACTTTAATACATAAATTATATAATACATGCATGTTGGTATTATTTCGCCCTTTTGTATGTTGGTATTACTTTAATACCAACATACAAAAGGGCGATAGGCTGATGAGCAAATGACATAATGAGTTACGATGTTCATACGCTCGGATAGCCATGCGGTCAGACGATGATATCTTTGATACGTCAAACACGTATACGAAACGAGATACAGTGATGACGTCTGTTCGGTTGGAGGCGTGTTATGTGTCTGTACATCGTCATAACTTTTTGTAAACAGCTGTAAATTACGAGGAGGATGCACGTAAGCTAACAAAAATGTTATTCGATCAATTATGATCATCTTTCTATACAATGCGTCTATAACCAGGATCATCAGCCTGGTTGTTGTCAAAAAAAGGGGTAGTTCAAGTAATATATGTATAAGCAGACTTAACCTCCTTGACACCAAAAGTAAGCAGAGGCACGGAAGGTCAAAATCGGAATTTAGGTTTTGCAAATCGGGTGTCGGGACTGCTTATAACTATTTTGATTCGAGTAAAAAAATTCTCTAGCGCCTAAGAGTAAGTTAAGGTAAGGCACTATTAAGGTACCCCTTATACCTTTGACCAGAGGGACGGACTCTTGTCTGGTGGGCTTTCTGCTAAACATTCATCTTTTATTGCCTTCATGTTCTTTACTAAACTATGATGTTGATTGCGCGATGCAAGAATTGATGTTGTAGTTCTGCCATCGCTCCATAGATGTCGCTACTCGTCTTTCTATTGACTTAATGTCCGCTGCACTTTCAATGTTACTGAGAAAATATAAAAATATGGAGAATAAGAATAGATGTTATTTACTAGTCGCAATATTATCCCACCTATAAAATACAGAATAACTCAGGATAGTCGGCATCCCGATCAAGAAGTGTTTCCAGGTTCTTGAAAATCATGACATCCCGCAAAAATCGGGACACCTGGATCCTGGCAACACTTATCACATTAAAGAAAGTTTTTTTTACATCAAGTGCTTGGTTGACCTTACCTGTTAGCTCCATGCTATGTTAATTCGAGCTGACATTTGCAGTTCCCCAGGCCTGTCTCATATATGGCGATGGAATCCGGTACCGGTTGCGGGCCCGAAAGTTTTGAACCGGTGTTTATTGAACTTTGGTTTATCAGTGCGAGGTGCAGCTAAAGCGGTAGTGTTTGTTTGTACGTTTAGGGATATCTTTAATGTTCTGTTGGAGTCACGATTTTAATAATAATGGGCCTAAGTTTTGAAAGCAAAAGTTGTTGCAATTTTGAGTATTAGTTATAATTGACGAACGGACTTAATGCCTTGAGATTTTTTTCTAGTCTACCTTAGGCTGATACAGAGGACCAAACATAGTCAGTGCAAAGTTGTATCAGAACAATTATTAACTTTATTAACTTTTATTGTTTTTGTTGCAATCTCTGTATTAATTTAATTTAATTTTTTTTTCATTTTGTATTGTGTACTGTAATGTTGTATTTATATAAGTATTTGCGTATTTGATTTCGAGCGTATGGCACTCGTGGGCTGCAGCTAAAATCAGCGTCAGGTGGCAGACTTTGTTTTGCCACTTGGCATTATGCTGAGCTGAGGCCCTTTTGGCATTAAAAGATTTGTTTTGTTTTATTTTTTAGTTTTAAGTTTTAATGCCAATAAACACAGTTTTCTTTCTTTCTTTCTTTTCTTTCTTTTCTTTCAGAATATTTCTAACCCATTTTCACGAAAACTTGAAGAAAAATATAAAATTAATTAACTCCCAATTGGAATTTTAAACCTCGGCTAGTACTAAAGGTTCAGATTCCATTGATTTCCTTACCAGCGAAATAGCTTGAATGGCATTCAAACTATCACACTTTGGGAAAAAGAAGGTTCTAGATTTGTCAGTTTCATGTAATAATTCGGAGCCTACCTACATAATAGTGAAGCTCGTATAATTTCAATTGCCAAGATTTCAATCTACAATATGTTTTGAAAACAAAACAACATAAATCGCCGCTGTCTAATGTCCGTGTGAAACGGACCGTAAAATTATCACAATTTCAATGCATAATACTCAAGTAAATATCAGAGTCATTAGAGCGAAGTATAACTTATCTCCCGGCGAAATTTACGACTTAAATTTAATGCGAATCTCGCATTTATAATGCGATGTTCTCACCAGCGAAATGATTTTCAAGAATGAATTATCACGCCGAACAAAATTCAATTTCTTTCCATGAAACAATTGCTCTCTACGCTCTAGTAGTTAGTGAAAACGCATTTTAGGGAAGCAGTGAGTGAGCACACTAATTGTGGATGCGGAATCTGTTAAATTAGTTCAAATACTTTATTTCTATCCAATAGAAACGCATTTTAGTGAGTGAGTGAGCAAACTGGTCGACGCGAAGTTACTCTATCCTATCGAATAGTCCTAGGCGATGTCTAGTTGCGTTGTCCGGATCAATACAAGGCTAATGATGTCTTTCGCCTTTATTGCTAAGATACAAATGTCTCTCTGACCGCCTCCGGCTTATTCCATGTCGATATATGTGGTGTCTCCCGAACAAATTCTCAGTATATTCAATGTACTCTGTGAACCATTCAAAGCTATGTTTGGTATTTCAAGTGTTAAAAGTCTTTCTACAATACAAACTTACTTAATTCTTTGACACCTCTAACACAAAGAGGTCTTTGAACATTGTCTTGCTAAAGAAGCCTTGTTTGAAGCTTCTGTATTTGTTCAAGTCTTTGTTAGGTGCGTGGATATTCCCAACAAATATGGTGGCTCGTGATTTGTGTTTAATTTCTTCCATTGCATGTTTGGCTTCATTTGATATTTCAAAACAGCCATTAAGATCTTGTTTCTAGAATCCATTTTGCAAAAAACGGTCTAGTATTATTTGCCATGTTATTTTGGCCTTTGTCTTATTCAAATTTAGATTTATATCATTCATTATCGTTCTAGAATTTTAACCTTAGTCTTTGTTACTATCTTAAGTGTAGGTCATTGGAGATCTCGACGTCTTCCATTAGTAAAATCTTGATAGACGTACACAAATTGCCACCATCCGGTGTCTCGTTCAAACGCAGAAACCCACTAGCTTTAATCATATCTTGTCAAAACATCCTCTGGTGCTTCGTTTACACTTTGATTAATGCAAGTCGTTAGTAAGTACATTGAGTGTAAACAGGGCAAGTGCATTTTGGTGCTTTAATGACGATAAACAAGTGTATGTTGGGGCTTTTATTGCGATCAATGGACTTCTGCTTTGTATTTTTAGCTTTTCCTGTCAGGCCAATTTTCATTTCACTTTCAATATCAAATTATTAAACATGCGGTATACTTGGTCTTGGACCCAGCAAGACGGTGATATTAGCAAACTCTTTGCTTAATTGTTATCTTCTAACATATTGCTTTTTGACTGACGAAAATTTTACCACTAGTCTTTGTACACACTTCTCTTTGTACATAATTCTATAATGTTACAAGGATGTTGGCACTGGAATGACATTACTGTGATGTTGCGTTAGTGAACTTTTTGCAAATTGATTTAGAAATTGTTTAAAAAAAAAAGATGGCCTCGCGTTAAATGGTACTTGTTCAACTTGAAGTGGTTATCACTTCAACAGTCTACCAAAAACAATTGAGCTCTCGTTCTGTACAGTTTCATTGAGACGATCCTCTTAACGAGGTCGATAACCGACGTGGGAACGCCCTGACGCCGTACAATTAGGCTCTACACAGACATGGGTGATTACTACCTCGTCTAGACACGGTGCGGCTGCTGTCGCGTCATCCTAGATTAGTTTCTAGTATTTCTAGCGCACCCTTCGCAGTTCACCCCGCTTCTAAACTTGTGTACTGATGAGTCAGTTTACTTGGACTTGGACCTTAAACGATGTTAATAACATTCAGTCAAAACCTTTCCTCAGATATTTTTGTTTCTTACAAGCTTTTGCCTGGGTCTACGCCCACCGCATTCTTCCTTTCACTCGTCCTTCATCTCCTTTCTCTCGTCTCTCTAATTCAATTTTATCATCCATCCATCTCCATCAGATCTATCTCCAAGCTCCCATTCCATAAGTTCATCATTACTCGGTTCCTGTAGCTTAAAAAAGTCACTTTAACTAGTTAGGTTGCTTCACACAAATATATAAGAGATCATTGCTTTGTTTAGACGCTATTGACGATCATCGTAAACTGACGCACCATGTTCATGCAACCCCGCTATTAAAGCTATAAACTAGTCTCACTTGGACATGACCTTTACGTCTTTCTATATAATACTCGTATGCTGCTGCACTCGTTTACACCTCCCTGACCTATTTAGGAAAAGGTTATCTACAGTGATAGAAAAGTTTTCATAACATTCAAAGAAAAGTTTTCATCATTGGTTTTCATTCATTGATTTTGATCGACCATTTTCTTTTTCAACATTATCATCTTTGGCTTTTCCGTACTGTGAAAGGGTCCCCAATTTATTCGGGAACAGCTGAACACCACTATCTTAAATAGTACAATTACCGGCATGGATCTTGAGCGCTGACCTTCACCTGCACAGAAGTGAGTTATTAGGTCCCTTTGTTAAATGAAGTGAGGCGCGGGGGCGGGGAAAGTGTAGTGATTGGCCCGCGTAGCGTGCCGTAGCGCATCGCGTCATAGCCGCCACTCGGGATTCGTTGTTTTGTGCGTTTTATTTGTTTTATTGTGCGTTTCATTTGTCGATAAGTGTACGATGCGCAAAGCGATCCCCACTCTTACGCCGAGCGCTCAAGATCCGTGCCGGTATATGTACCACAGTCTTACCTCCAGAAGCTATTTCCTCTGTAACACAATACCCCACAAAGGAGCTTACAGATGTAGGATTATTTATCTCGAAATGCAATGGCGTCCATCCACTCTTGTTAATGAATGTAGTGTCGAAACAATTGCTGTCATTGACGCGAGCCCCTTTAATCCCCGGTCATTAACCCGCCGTGGGAAAGATCAGGCGCTTCGTATATTAGGCTTCGCGCAGATATGAACCGGCGTGGGTGTTATGGTAAATGACTGGACTGTTGGTTAGCCATCGTTCGCATGAGCGGTATTTGAACGTGACCATTTTACTGTGTACCGCATTTTCAGCACTCGGCATTAGCTCGAAATGTGAGATTTCAACAAAGCGTGTGTCTACGGAGTCGCGAAATTGCCTCGGGGTCGCGGAATTGTCCTAACGGGAAACTGTAACCCTGGAACGTAAAAGGGCTTTTGAAGAAACATGGTGGATTTTAGTCAGTACGAGTCTGACAGAACCTTTCGCTCCACACATTTATTAATCTCACCATAAAAAAAACGTGTCTAGAAAATCCAGAGCGCGATAAAAACTATGTGCCCGTGGGTACGAGGACTTATTGCACGATTGCACTGAAGTTTATAGATTGCCTTATTTGTTTTTACAGCTCCTTAGCCGCTGTCAGATAAATGACCTAAATAAACAAATATGTTTGCGCTTAGTTCTTTCAGTATTTAGTCAGAATTTCAAACGGGATTTCGGGGCATACCCGGTATTCAGTGGCAAGGCATTATGTTGATTGATCAGTCAGTAATAAATATTTGGGCATTGACAGCAAAGTAACCTCTGTGACCTGTCCCCCATCGCAAAAATCTCTCTCGTCTCTTGTTTTGAGGACCCCTCATTGTTCCACCACGATTTATCCGGAATCCATACAAGTAGGCCACCGTTTAATTCATGGTCATTACCAATTGTCCCAATCAATAGTCATTTAAGGATTTAGTCACGGGCCTCGCAATCGTTGGCATCCGGTCTCCGAGACAGATTGTCAAATTGACTTTTTTTTAATGTACCGTCTCAATGATTTGATTGAAATTTTTTTTTGAGGTTGAACTGATTGTTTCCTGTTGACGTGCTATTGTTGTTTTTGTGATGTATTGTAAGCCTTGTTGGAGATATTGTTTTAGTTCGTGTACTTTGACCTGCTATGCCTAAAGTCGTCACGGATTTTTATGGCTGTCTGCCGAAAACAGCTAGAGCAATGTTATAGTAGATTATTGCATCGAGCACAAAGTATAAATATAATAGAATGTTCATCAGTTAATGTTTAGCAAATTAGTTCACCTGAGTAATTATTACTATCAGATGGTTACGAGACCATTTTAATGATCTTGTTAAACCGATTGACAGAAACATCTATAAATAAGACAGTGTGATTAGTGATCACCAATTAATTTTCTTAGCGTGGGAGTTATGACAATTGAAATACCAATACAAAAAGACATGTCATTAGTAGAAGTTTACCAGTCACTATTATGTGATCATTCTTCAAGTATAGTCAGATGCTACTGATCTGCGTGAAGTGATCTGTCTTCTTTTAGAAGAGAATGGTGATTCCTTGACTGAGCCTAAGCTAGAACTTAACCACAACAACACTGTTAGTAATTACATAGGACAGGTCGCTTAAGTTGCTGTTGGAGTTGCACAAGGAACAGTACAGGGTCCTGCGATGTTGCGAAGCTGTACCACTTTATTTCATCGGCATAAGGGCTCTGTCCGAGTACGTGCACTAATCAGATCTATCTACATACTTTTTCACTTGAAATTAAAATGACTCATTCTTACTCAAATGAGCAAAAATAACTATCATTACGAGATTCTCTAAACATTTCATCTCAACATTCATTCATGAAATCATTTTCTCGGAAATCTAATCGATCAACAATTCTTTTTTTCTGAGAAGTAATCATTGTTAAAACCTAAAAACGTTTCAATCAACAACAACGTAGTAGCAGGTAAACAAAAAAGTTAAATGGCTGGTACTGATACGGTTGTTTGGTCTTCAAAGATGGGAGCCGTCTGGGATGGCACGGATGTTAACACGGGTGCTGTCCGGTTTTTTGCTCCTACTACGGTTTTGGTTCTCACTTTTAATTCATCGCAGATTGAGATGCTAGTGAGAACTTCTGCAGAAAATAGAAGACCGGAAAATTCACTAACTTGTTTTCAACTGCCTGATCATAAATGCAGCGAATTATTCCCGTTGGATCCCACATATATTTAGTGTGATATCTAATAAAAAATATGGGTTCAAAGAAAACAGTTACGGCTTAGCAGATGTCATGGATAAACTGCATATTATTATGACCGTTGGCTGCAAATATAATGGACCGAAGGAAAGAAATATGTAAAAGTAGATTTTCTGGACTCAAGTAACTAGTGAGAACCGGTAGTATAACCAACAATTAAGAGAGCACTCATTAATTGCGAGTGATTAAAGTTAATTAGCGTGCCCTAATTGGCTGGTTGTCGCAACTGAGGAAATTGTTGGCCCCACAAATATTTGCCTAACTACCCACATTACAGAGGAATTGTAGGGAAACTCTTCGGATGTAGCTGATACGAATCGACTTTCTGTTTCCTTTGTACATTAAAGTTTTTATTGCGTCCTGTGATACTGGTCGAACAGTGTGACGACTGAGGAAAGGAAGCCCTTTTACGTTATAAAAATAAAACATAAATCCCATGTAGCAAAGTATCCCATGGAGAAACTCATGATTAAATAATTACAAACGTATAGGCCGATCTTCCAGGTTAAACTACGCTTGCCAAGGTTTGTTTGTGAATGGGTGACCATCTACCAAAGCGAGTTTCCTCCGTGGCTCGGAGAGCACGAAAAGCCGTGTGTCCAAGGGGTTTTGTATTACCCAGTTACTGGCTTGTGGAGGTCAGGTAGGCAGAATGCTGACCCCAATATACTTGGGGAAAAGGCCTGGCAGATGATGACGTGATCGATCATGATATCCCATGTTATCGATGTAGACAAAGGATATAGAGCCGCAAAGAGGGATTTATGCTAGATCCTGCTGTATTTGCCAACACTTCTCATCCCCTGGCTGAGTTTAGACTTCTAGAGCATATCATACCATAAGCCAATGAAATTGCTGACAAATATGACAAGAATCCGTCCAAGAAAATAAGTCATATTTCTGCAACATAATTACTACGAGTATTATCAGTGCCGGATGGCGTAATAAAATCTATTCCTTGCATCTTACGTAACTCAAGGAAAGACTTATTAGACTTCCGTTATCTTATCCGTGGACCACACAGTGTTGGAGATGATAATACGAAAATAGAGATAGAACTGTATGAGGTCAGCTTTCGAATAGTTGTAGATTATGGTGAATACTTGTATCCGATCCTATCTCACTAGAAATCGGCTTGAACAGGTCAAGAGCTTTATGTAACTCAGAAAAAAATGGCGGCATCTTCAGATGACGAGATTGGGCTTGGATCTTTTTCACAGGCTCAAGCCGCTTCAATCGAAGTGAACATAGCACTTTGCTATTTTTAGAAGTAGAATATGCTTTTATTTTCGGAACTAGATTTCTTGAAAAACTGAAACGAGTAACGAGTTTTTACGATTTGAATCAGTTGGATTATGGCAAAGGATGAGTGGCTAACATTAATCATTAATTTATTATCCCGAAAGAAGCTGGTGAAATCCAGCAGTAGAAACCAACGGGCTTTCCAAGAATAATCTGTTTCTCAACATCTGTTTTTTTTTACATTAACATATATATAATCTCAAGTTTTTACCAGTAACCTCTGAGGTCATAGATCGCAACTGTGACTACGGTACCAACGTTTATATTTAAAAATAAATAAAACCATTCTTTACTCTCCAACGATTCACATGAAGACAAATGGAGCTCCTTTTTTTGGGGTGCAAAACAATGAAATATTTTTTTATTGATTAAAAATAAAACAGCAATTGACCAAGTATGTGATAGAAATAAGGTTTATCCACATTCATCCACCAAAGTTGTCACCAAACCAGAAATAAGGGTAATGTATCTACAATTGACCTCGCCAATTGATGAGCATTCCACTTTATTACTAGCAATCGATCGCTCGTCAATGAACAACCCAGTGACCCGTATCGTTTGCTCGTTACGAGTTGCGCAAGAGTTTAGACAGCTGTGGCATTCCATTTCTTTTACACTTATTTAGTTACATCGAACAATGGTCAACATTGTTTATTTAGTGGCATTTGTATACTTGCGAATTTTATTAGCTTTTTAATCTTAACTGCCACGGTTTATTTTAATTATTGATAATTTTATTGAGTTGTCATTTTGATATTTCCTATGGGCACTTTTAACTTGCTACATCCTTCTCACATAATTTACCATATCAAGATGAATGATGTAAGTAAGGTTTTGTAGTACGAGGTGGTGTGAGGTACGAGGCCCACAAAAAAGTTCTAAATAACCTACAAAAAAACTTTTCTTTCGAAAGTCGGTGACTTTCTTTTTTATTTCATTGACTTTTTGTCACCGACTTTCGAAAGAAAAGTTTTTTGGTAGGTTATTTAGAACTTTTTAGTGGGAAGTCGGTTACATTTAAAAAAAAAAGTTTTTTTTTTTTAAATAAATAAACCTATTCTAATACTTCTAATCATCAATAAGATTCAAATTCAAATCATTTATTTCAAGTAGGCCAGTTCCAGGTAAGTAGGTAAGTGCCCATTCCAAGCGTAGATCTCTATGGAGAAGGGCAAGAAATTCCATGGACACCCTTTTTAAATCGCCAAAATTACTACAAAACCTTACTTACATCATTGGGAAGTCGGTTACATTTTTTTTTGAAAAAGTTTTTTATTTTATCCTTTTTAGTTTCAATATTCAACCTTCTTACATGTACACTAAAATATTGTAATCCGTAGCACCGGTGATAACATCGTCCATGTATGTACTCTTATACAATGAGCTAAAAATTAAAACTGCTGCACAAAACTAAATGAAAATTTTATGGGACCAAATGGTATACTGTATCGAACAAAAAAAGAATCATCGAAATCGGACCAGAAACCTCGGAGTAATCGGTGTAGACAATGTTGAAAACTTTTTTAGGTTTTCGTTGTTTTTTGTTGATTTTTCTAAAAGTGCTAGTCTGATTTCGATAAAATTTTAATGGGACCATTCGGGAAGTATACCCTTTCCAACAAAAAAAGATTTTTTCAAATCGGTTGGTAAACGACGGAGTTATGCCCGAACAAACATAAAAATATATATATATATATATAAACATCCGAATTGAGAACCTCCTCCTTTTGGAAGTCGGTTAATAAAATATCTAATACTCCTCAATGAACAATTGAACAACCCAGTGACCCGTATGATTGGCTCGTCAGTAATTGCGCAAGAGTTTATTGTAGCGTTCCATTTCCTTAAAACTTATTTATTTTAACTTATTTATCTTAAAACTTGTTTATTTCTTTCGTATTTAAGCGAATTATCATCAATAAAATAATGTTATCAAGTATTTTGACTTTTTTCTTTATGAATGATTTTCAAGTGTTGAATTGGCAAGCAATCAATAATAATAACCGTACTGGCACTTAGATCTCGGTTTTTTTTTTCTTTCGAGCTTAATAGATTGAGCAGTGTAATTAAAATGGACTTACGACGAGATCGTGATGATAGATAGATTAAAGAGAACATAAATGCGTAATCTATACATACACACATCAAAAGTGTCTAGGGATCAAGCATTTTTATGCGGATTTCTTGAGATTGAGATGTGGCTTTGTAATAAATTTATGATTTTATAAATTTATATGGATCCTTTTTGGTGCATTTCATAATTTGAATCAGGAACTGTGAATCAAATTCGAGTAAAAGATGAAAATCAGCTGTCAATATTTTCCCTATAAAAACATACAACGCATTGAAGACATTATTAGTGCTACTGTTTCCCTACTACTGATTAAAACCAACGTTATTATGGAGCGGCGACGTCATTTAAGCAGGGAAGAAATGCTCAGAGCCGTGGTAATGATAGAAGCTGGTTCCCGGCAACGTACTGTGGCTTTAGCTCTGAATACAAGTCAGAGTGTTATCAGTCGACTTTGGACACGTTACCGAAGCACTGGTACCGTGGCTGAGCGCCATGGAGGACGGTATCGCTGCACCACACGGAGACAAGACCGATACATTCAAATCTTAACTCGAAGAGCTCCAACAATAACCGCCATGATGTTAGCCGTGAGGCTTCATCACTCTTCAGGGAACTTAATTAGCGACCAAACAGTCAGAAACCGCTTGCATGAAGTGAACCTTCATTCCCGAAGACCGCTACGGGTACCACCTATAGCAATGCACAATCGTAGGATTCGATATCAATGGGCTCTTGAACACAGAAATTGGGCAGAAGAACAATGGCGTTTCGTGTGCTTTTCTGATGAGTCTCGTTTCGGTATGAGACCGGATACAAGACGTATACGACACTGGAGAACCCCTGGACGCCAACAGCGATTAAAATCCTGCCAGGAAGTCCATCCTTATAGTGGTGGAACCATCATGGTATGGGCGGGTATTTGGATCGGCGGAAGAACTGAGTTGATTTGGATCAGAGGCAACCTCAACGCTCAAATTTATGCTGAGACGATTGTATCAGACGTCATCGTTCCTCTACAAGTGCAAATCGGTCCCTTATTTCAGTTAATGCATGATAATGCACGACCGCACACCGCAAGAGTTGTAAGACAGACTCTCGCCGCAGCTAACATCAATGTCCTGCCCTGGCCTGCTCAGTCGCCAGACTTGAATCCGATTGAGCATGCATGGGATATGCTACAGAGAAGAGCTCTGCCGAATATGGAGGGTATCCAGTCGCAAGAAGACCTTTTTTTGTTGTTGCAACGAACATGGGCGGCCATTCCACAGCGTGATTTGGATGAACTCATTTTGAGTATGCCAAACCGATGTTCTTGTGTTGTTAGTGTTCGCGGTAGAAACACGGATTATTAATTGTTTAAGTTACCCAATAAAATTTTAAAGAAAACTGTTATTTCAGTCTTTTTTTCGAACTTTTGTGTTAGTGGTTCAAATGTCAAAAATCCCTTTATTAGGAAAATGGCAAATTTCTTTATTAATGCAAAGGTGACTTGGTTTATCGTTACTGTGACAAACGAAAACACTTTATTTGATGAATCCTTAAAGAAAATTTTAATTAATATCAATCAGGAGAAAAGTTATTGCAAAAATATATGTTGATCCCTAGACACTTTTGATGTGTGTATTTTACAACAAACTTGTCTATACTTTTTACTGTGAACTTGCCCTCTTTAGTCGTTTTTTTTTTCGTGGTAATATCGTCAAATTAGTCCTCCCACCCTGGGACTGTCAGACTAGTGCTGGCTAAAATCCACGGTGTCCTTCAATAGCCCTTTACGTTCCGGGGTCACGGGAGCTCACAAGTCCCGCGACCCCTGCATGCTTTTTTTATAAAAACGTTGCCCCACACTAGGAATTCCTCCTGTGTCGTGGGTGCGTTTACAAACATATAAACTCACTTACACAAACACCCAGACCCGAAACAACTACTTGTAGATCATACAAATATTTGCTCCGTGCGGGAATCGAACCCGCGAGACGCAGCGCAGCAGTCCAATCGCTCAGACACTGCACCAACCTTAATAACTCCACGATTCTATACAATTTTCAAACCCTGAAATAAAATTATTCAGTCATACACCTTACACTTACGTGAAAGTTCACGGAACACCATAAACTCTTACCACGGACGGTGTGCGGACGTAGAATGCGCCTGCGCACTCTTATGGGAAGGAGGGTCGACATATGGCGTACATAATTGGACTGGCTTGAATATCAAACGTACTAGTCAGCTGCGACGGTCAGTTAATGTGTTTGGTTGTGTTTCTATTGAAAATCGATCGTGAGTTAGAAGATGGTTCATTTATTGGGGTTAAATTTTAAAGCTAGATTTTTTCGCGGCTTAGTTTGCGACGATATCGAGAATCAACTCATGTTGTGAATGTTCCGAGATATAATCCTATACATATATCTTAACGCGGGTCATTGTCATCCTGTGTGGGATTTAGCTGTTTAAGTTTAGAGACAACAGAAACGATCTGTTACTGCGTTTATTATATTAATTTGCCATTTCCTCATCAGCTGGGTAATACCTTCTTTCCATTAATATTTTTTAAATATTATTCTTATTAAGTATGAAACGCGAATTTCAAAGATTTTATATGAAAAGAAAAATTCGAACTGCGAGCAGGATTTGAAACTCCTTTCCATTCTTTCAGGTTCTTTGCTATAGGTGCTTCTTTGTCAAGGGTTAACCGGTGATCTAGTTTATATTATTGATTTAGTATGTGTATCGTCGTATTTTGGACTATTCATCAATTTTGCTTGACTTCTTTTTCCTCTTCATTTTCACAAACGATTTAATATCTTCATTCACAATACGTATTCGGTATAATCTTTCGCCACGTCCCATATTCCTGCAAATATCATAATCATAAGTTTTCCTCTACTTTTCCACACGTGTTTCGTAGTATTGTATGCGTATACGCCGAACTGTATCCCCGCGCCTACAATAAAATGAAGGAGGGGAATTGAATTGTCCGGATATAACGTAAAGTGCAATGTAAACAGTAAGTCAATTTTTATTGACAATATTTTATGAGGTTTTTTTTTTAAAGTTACTGTTGTTTAATTTCATGAATAATATGAGATGATGAGTGAATGAATGATATGCCTAGAAAGGTGATGACAGTTGGCATTGAGAGTAATAGAGAAGTATTAGAAGATTATGCAGAGCCGACCATAAATAAATTGCGGCAATAAGGGCAGGAAAATAATGATATTCCTATACTCTCTACTAATACTATCCACTGGTAAGCCTAAACATCCAATAATATCAGACCTGTCAAATGTCTGTCTTGTCAAAGTTGACAGTTCTCAACTGTCACTGGGAAGAAAACTTCCCGTTGGCTTTTCCGAAATTTGACACTAATGACAGGTTGT
Source organism: Agrotis exclamationis (assembly GCA_950005045.1). Taxonomy (NCBI): domain Eukaryota; kingdom Metazoa; phylum Arthropoda; class Insecta; order Lepidoptera; family Noctuidae; genus Agrotis; species Agrotis exclamationis. Next base: position 19,847,469 of record OX465435.1, on the reverse strand, counting down.
GGGAAGAAAACTTCCCAGTGGCTTACAAGTGGATATAATGCTAAATAGGTTTTTTTGGTTGAACACTTATCCAGGAACTACTGGTTAGAATAAAAAAAAAATTATGTGTTGGATGGTCCATCTATCGAGGAAGGCTATAAGCTATAGGTACATATAATATCACGCTACGACCAATACCAGCCGAGAAGCGGGGGTGAAACAACGGGGACCAATTATAAATTCGGACGAAATTCTAGTCTAAATTCTTGAAATGTTATGAGATGATTTGAAACTTCTATAACTACTTCTGTTTAAAACCACCACGTGTACGATGCTTTATTTCACTGTAACCTGTCTTTCTTTGACTATAGTTAAACACAACATTCTTCACGTAACCTTGCCCTAAGATCAAGATACTCCTTCTCAAATTGTAAAAAAAAACCTCGATGATATAAGACGCCTAAACCCATTATAATTAAGTTGCCTAAAAAATGTCGCGACAACGCACCTACATGCAAATGTGGAGGGGATTAACACATGCCATTACTTTTGTGAAACGATTTGCCGATATAGTGACACATTGTTGAACGAACAGTAGGCAAGTCAGTAGAACCGACTTAAACGAGGTGGATCACTTTGAAATCGTTTGGTTAAGGCATTGGAATTATTGAAATCACTACTCTTTTTTGGGTGGTAAGTATCAACAAATGAATTATCTGGGTGGGGCGGGAAGGTACTGTCAGACTTACTGACTAAAAATCCTCCCTGGCTCAGTTTCCCTACATCTTCAGGGTCGTTTGGTCCTACGGGTCAGTATGCTGACAGCACCTTGAAGCGTGCGTGGAACACTACACGCCGCCAACCTAGACCTGGTCCTTGATCGGACGGCAATCTTTTGACTCGACTTTAAGGTGGTTTCGAGATAAAGTGATAATTTATGAGCGAATTCTCTAAACATCCAGTTAGTCGTGCAATCTCCTTCGTAGTCTTTACGACCCTAAGCCGGCCATGGCCCACAACTCGGTAAAGTAAGAAATAATCTAATCTCTTCAAAGTTAGAGTGAACAGGCTTCTTCTGGGTAAGCTCGCTCCATCGTCGACCTTGTCTTAGTCACTCCTGACTTAGACCTAGGTAGAGAGCAAACCCGAAAAAAACTTCTATAAATCTGATGAAATTTGAATCTAATGTGTCATTTCGCGAGCAAAGCAATTGATCTTTTGGTTCTATTGCTGGTATTATTTGTATTGTAGGCGCTTATTGCAAAAACGATCATTTTTAGAACAATAATATTTTTGAGCAATGAGAGTTTGTAGTTAATTGATTATCCCACCATCTGCTGTTCCAGGAAAATAATGAGAATATGCACTTTTATAAGGTCAGTTGTAAAAAACATGTAGTATTTGTTATCTTCTTGCAATAACATGTCTAAACTATAGTACAGACACAAAACAGGTGTTAACCGACTTGTTTGCAGGTTATTGTAAGAGACCGACTAAAGTTTACTGTTCTAATCGGTCACTGTCACTTAACTGCGTTCTTCTAAATGTTTGCCATGTAAAAAAACATACAAGCTGTAAAAATTAAAAGGCTAAATACAAAAATATCCTTGTTTTTATAACTTTCCAATGTTCACTTTCACACGTCCGTGCTAAGTTGACCTACTGTTCAAAATGTCCTGTATTGAAGGGGAAACCACAGGCCTCAGGGCTCCGAAAATAGTAGCGGGGTAGCGGGGGGCGGGGTGAGGACCGGCGCGCGCGCAGTCCCCGTTGACGCGCCGGTCTAAACTCATGCGCGGCGTTTGTTTCAACGGCTAATTGGTGCAGTGAATACGTGTGTGTCATTATTCATTATTATAAATAAAGAATATAATACAGTGATGTTGTGTGGGACGAATGGTGCTGTAGCTGCGATGGATCGCGCGTACATGTCGCTGCGGGCGCGCAAGCCGCCTACCAAAACAACGGTTTGTTTTTGACTTTGTACGTCTTGTTGCTTTTAGTTTTTCAGTGATGATAATTGAAATGTTAGTAGGCAAACAGGTCTTTCATGCTTACAGCAAATAGCAGCAGACGATGAAAATTGTGTGATTGATAAGTAAAGAAATAAATATAAACGTCTTACTAATCAATATGATGGTAATGAGTTTTACGTAGTTTTGTATTCTAATACAATCGAAATGGCCAGTGACACAGATCAGAGAATCGGTAACTAATGAGTAATAATAAATAATTATTACTCATTAGTTACCGATTTAGCACAACCAAATAGTCTTTGCTAAAATAGGTAAATCGACGAAAGTAGCCTTATCTAGGAGGGTAGATAATATAATGACAGCATGGCCATTATTGTATAATACAGCTGACTATGCAAGCTGACTTCCTTTGTAATTATCTATACCTTATTCAGAACGATTAGTCAGGCCACGCCGACTTGCAGTTGGTATCAGATACCTAATGATGTAATAGATACGTTTATTGTTTTGTGTGGAAAGTAAAACATAGGCGGAGTTAAGAAAATATACTGTGTGGGCTTCAACAATTTATAACCACAGTAACGAACCTAGGTGTTTCCAAGGGGGTAACCACATCGTGACGATTTTCTAATAGGAGTGTTGGCAGAAACTATAGAGCGTCAGTTTATTTTTCGGGGTGTAAATCCTCAAATGAGCCCGTGGTGGAGCGGAGGGGCGGGCAGACTCTGACTAAAAACTACGATGTTCCTTCATATGCATTCTTTTGGGTGTTAAAAATCATCAATTTTATGATGATTATGAGTCCCTATGCGAAGTGGCAGAGACTATCAGACCCTTAATGACTAAATATCCACCCAGTTCTTTCACATACCTTTTGCATTTCAGGGTCACAGATACCTTTATAGACGGATTCCCGCGATACACATAATACGTCCTTTGAACACAGAACATCACCTGCTAAGCCTTAATCCTTAACTCATCACCTCCTTTAAGCTCGTATATCTGATCATACACGCATGCATGCAGGTTGTGAATACTACCTACGCATCGGGGAGCTAAAATATAAAAATGAATTACTGAATTATTGATAACGACCTAGAGTTTGTACAATAGTGTGAATGAAAATAAGGAAAATCATGATCAATTATTAATAAATAATTTGAATCAAAATCGTTCACAGCAGATGCATATCCATTAACAGTTACCAGATTTTCCTTTTATTTAAAATTTTATCTTCCATCGAACAACGTTTCAGTTGCGTTCTTGTCTGTTTTTCTCATGAGCTTACGTCAATTATTGTCCATTGAGTTTTTGTTCTAAATTGTTTTCTTATTGTTTTCGTGATGTCATGTTGTATCTGTAAACTGTCTGACCAAGATCATACTCTGTTTCTCCATTCTTCACATTATTATTATCTTAAGTTATATTGTCGTCAGTTTCAATGGTTTCAATTACATTACCTTGATTTTCATCATCATTAATTCGACATTTTCCATTAGTTTTCCATACGTTAATACTTTCCAGAATTTGATCCTTGTTAGCGACACTTTCGGATAGTTTAATAATATACCGTGTGTTGTTTTTTTTTTTATATATACGGGCTGAATTCTGGAGCAGGAATAAAGATTTTTCAAAAATCCGATGAAGTTTTAGTTTTCATCTAAATCGGCCTTGAGACTTGTTCAGTATTTTTCGCTATTCTTCATAGTTTAGTTATCCATCCACGCCCAGTTGGAAATGTATCCTGTATAGTACAGATACTCAAGGTTGTGGCTTCAAATTCAAGCAGTTCAGTTACAGCGTTGAAGGAGCAGTCATTTACAGATTGTGAATCTATAAAAACAAAACGAATTTTATCGTAATTCATATTATTACCCACTTATGATTCTGCGAATTCTGCTGGACAGAAGAATTAAAGATCGTTGTCATTCTGATCTTTATCAATTTCAATTTGATATGGGCTTCTTCCATACATTTCACTCAATTAACAGTAGTTAAGTAATTTTTCCGGGTCGAGGTGTTTGTGTATGAGTTTGTATGTTAGTAAACGCACCCATGGCACAGGAGAAATTCTTAGTGTGGGGCAACGTTTTTTTTTTTTTAAAATCGCTCTTTTTTCTTTTTATAGAATTCATCTGCTTTCATCTGACCTCCACAATCCAGTCAATACTAGTAGATGACATAAATCACAGTCATGTAGTATTTTTAGTCAAATGATTCCACTCTGACTAGTATTCGCAGAACTGTATGCAAATTCAATGAATTACATGTGTATTGTATTTGTATTAGTCATTGTATACTGTAGAGGGTAACCCCTATGATATTATGGTGTTCTGACGTTATATCATAAACATTAGATCCATACTAATATTTCAAATGCGAAAGTGATTAATTAAAGTAATTATTTTTGTTTTTTCTCGCCTTAATCTTGGCACACGGATAGATTATGAATTGGGTAAGGTTAAAGACAGAGGATACTTTTCGAGGGACCGTTTTAAAAGGACACTGGCCCTGTAATGCTAAGGGCAACCGAAACAACAGAAGGTTTTACAGTAGGAGTCTGACAGACTTCTGCTTCATACAGGGCGAGAGAACTCATGTGATGATTATATGACCACAAAAAAAGACAGGATACATTTCATCCTGACAATACGGGTAGCTATAATGAGTAAGAATGTTAATGAATGGAGAGGGAGTGGAGGGATAGAGAAGAGTTGGATAGAATGTTTGTATAGAATGATATTAAAGAAAGGGGAGTAAATTGTGCAGTGAAGTTTGACAGGAGTGAATGGAGGAAGAAAACGTGTTGCACCGACAATCTCAAGTAGAATGGAAGATGATGGGTACAAGACACTAGTACAATCCCATGGACTAATCTCTAGCTAACCTATACACGGACGAAACCGCTTAAATAAGCTCATACTGCTTATGATCATGATGACTCAGTAAATTTTCAACTTAGGTTCATTAACATTAAAGTCTAAAGTCCATTTAGTCGTTCCTTAAAAGGGCTTGCAGCTAAATATAGTAGTAACGAACGTCGTTTAGAAAGCCTCGGCTTCCAACTGTGACGTATGTTCTAACAATGCTTACGCATCGTATGCTCCGGCGCATGATTCATGATTTGCTGAAAGTACTTTATTTGTTTTGACTTCTCCGTATCGCGAGGATTACCCAGCACTTCGGAATTACTCGGTAATCCTCGGTTGCAATAATAGACGATGATCTTACAATTATTATTTATTGCTGTTCTAATTATGATTCGTCGTCAATCGTTCGCGATTTGAACGAGAAGTTTAGAGTAAATTGTGTTAGTACTTGATGAGTTGATTGTATATGAAATTACTAAGGTATAGCTAAGTGTTAGTAGATAGGTTCAATCAGAACTGGAAGGAAGATGCTTGGATTCGCGGAAAGTAGAAAGAATGAAAGGATGCCTTTGTACATGAGTGGAACGGAACAGAGCAGAGCATACTAGGAACAAAATATTTCAATTTCCATCATGCTGACAGTAGCCCTAACGGAGCGTTCATATTTGCCCATCACGATCAACAGTGATCAGTACACTTTCAAGTGTCAAGTTATGGCAGCGAGTGGCAGCTGTTAGCTATGAGAAGATAATTAAATCTAAGTACTTAGTTCTCCCTGACATTTCAATTCCACCTCATCAATAAAAACCAGAAGCTTGTTATCATACTTGTTGATATTCAACTGTCATGAGCTCATGGCAAAGGTAGAAAGATGGCCTGACAATCTATTGAACTACCTTTCTACTAATACTATTAATCAGAAATTAATACTTGAATAAAATTCGTTTGGAAAAAACACTTTTTGTCAAACAACAAGTCAACGTCGCGGGAACCAACCATAGAGCCAACTATCAAACGCCATATTGATGTGTATTTTAAATGTAAAGCGTTATAAAGCTCACATTTCAGTGCATTACTGTGAGTCGAGTTGAGTATACTCAATATACGCAGTTCTTTAACCTAGTCCAAATGCAGTAATTCATCATATGCCTGCCTTTTCCTAACTATATTGGGGTCGCCTTCCAGTCGAACTAGATGCAGCTGAATATCAGTATTTTACATGGAGCGACTGTCTATCTGACCTCCACAACGCAGTAACTGGCTAATACGATACCCCGTGGTAAGACTGGTTGTCAGACTTTTAGAGCTTCAGACGAGAGAGTAACGACTGTCATAGATCTACAAATGACAGCCGGGACCAACGGCTTTACGTGCTCTCCGAGGTACAGAGGAAACTCGCAATGACAGATGGTCACCCATCCACAGACCAACCTCGGCAAGCGCGTCTTAACCCAAAGATCAGCCTGTGCTGCTGTAATTATAAATGCAGTATATTTTTTTTATTCTGAGTTGAGAAGTGGAATGTAATGTGCGCAGTCCTTAAACATGCCGTATGTTCCGACCTCGATCAGGTACGATGAACGCTGTCAGTTGTCGCAGTCGGAGTACCGATACGACAAATGTTACGACTCCCTATTAATGCCATGGTCACGACTAAACGCCACGTGAGTGACCCGCTTTATTGCACTTAGGGTTGCCAGGTGGTCTAGAACTGAATAAAATTATATTGTACAATTTCACATAATGTAATGCCAGATGTAATGGAAAACCATATTCCGCCAGATATTGTCAATCGAGCAACAAATTAAAATCTCCTACTGAGAAATTCCATGTGAAAAATTACAGAAACACTGATGCTCGACCTGGGACTAGAACCCAGGATCTCAAAGGGAGTCGCCCTTGCGACTACTTGGTAAACGAGGAAGATATATTTTGTTTCTGAAATAATTTAAGGAGCTTTGATGGTTTAATCATAGAGGTTGAATAATAGGCGAATGATAAAAGGTATTTTTATGGCAATAATGAATTTTTGGTTTCTGACTGTCCTTAATCACCGATTAGCGAATGACATCCATCGAAGCACGGAGGTAATGGTTGTTCACCCAACCAGGAACTCTTTGTTACGGTTTCGACTGAATTCCCCAACACAAGAGAAGATGACTCATTCTGTTTTGGCGTCTGCATGCAACACATTCATATTTTAATAACGTCTGTCTGCCCGTGAGATGCCAGCCTTGTTTGTTGTTTAAAACAATTATAATTTTTCAGCATGTTTTCACAATTATTCTGCAATGAAATCTTTCTGTTTATTTATTTGAAGTAATGTTGCCATTCCAAATGCGTTAATGTTGTTTTCATTTCGCATTACGCTCCTTGTTTTGCGTTTAGATTCCATATAAAACATTTTTAACCGACTTCAAAAAAGGAGGAGGTTCTCAATTCGGTCGGTATGTTTTTTTTTTTATGTATGTTCACCGATTACTCCGAGGTTTCTGGTCCGATTAGTGTAATTCTTTTTTCGTTCGATGCAGTATACTTGCAGTTTGGTCCCATAAAAATTTCATCCAATTTGGTTTAGTACTTTTTATTTTGTGAGCATTTTTATTGATGGATGATGTGATACTTTCTACTTTTTTGAGTGTTTGTTACGCGATTACTCCGCCAATTGTGGACCGATTTTCAAAATTCTTTTTTTGTTGTACGAGGAATGGTTCACTATAGGGAACACTGCAAGTTTCATCAAAATCGGTTCAGCAGTTTTTGATAGGGAATATTTATTAGCTTATTGTGTACATGAGCGATGTTAATACCAGTGCTAAGGATTACCAAATTCTAGTGCACATGTAAGAAATGATGTATTTGACAAGAATTTGGGTTGAATATTTAAACTAAAAAGAGTAAAATAAAAAACTTTAAAAAAAAAAAATTAACCGCCTTCAAAAACAACCACAAAAAAGGGTAAAATAACCTACAAAATAACTTTTCTTTCGGAAGTCGGTGGCATAAAAGACAACGAAATAAAAAAAACAAAGCCACCTACTTCCGAAAGAAAAGTTATTTTGTAGGTTATTTTACCCTTTTTTGTGGTTGTTTTTGAAGGCGGTTAAATTTTTTTTTTTAAAAGTTTTTTACCATAAAGAATTATTGTCTCGTTCAGTAACTGCGATGATTTATTTGAAAAGGAATGAGTTCGATTGTACGCTCACTTGGGTGAAGTGAGCTCGTGAACGTTTAGAATAGTATTACAGTCTTTGTCGACTAACAAATTAAGTTTACCCCTCGTTTACACCAAGGTAAAATACATGTATTTTACAAATTTGATGCGATCATTTCGTTTGTCATTTACATGTATCAAACATGTTGTATACAAAATTTGTATAAAACTATATGCATGTATAAAACTTGTAGTAAGTATACAAAACTTATATGAAACACGGTAAACTTCTAGTTGCCTACATGTTTATGATCTCCTGTTTTTGTTTCCATTCCACTCCATTCTTCTTTTTTCGTTTTCACCAAGGAAACAAACGCGGTTCGTACGGTATGTTGAAAACTTTATCCAACAAGCATGGATAGAATTTAAAACTTGTTTGTGATTAGTATTATACGTGAAATTGCAAAAAAATAAACAATACTTGTCTAAACCACGACTGTATTTCGAAGGTGAGAACACTATCAATGTATTTGACAAGTTTTGACATGTCATAGACTTCAGTGTAAATGCAAATGTGTTTTATACTTGTATAAATACTTTTTGGCTACACAGTGTGAACGAAAGAATGTTTGAGACACTCTCAATACATGTATAAAACAAATAATTATGTTTTGACAAGTATTCTACAAGTTTTTTATGAAACTAGTATTAAACTTGTTTCTTGGTGTAAACGAGGGGTAAGTGTGTTCTTGGGATAAATGTGCCTTCTTTTATCTCTTTTTATGTTATGTCCTAATGTTAATATTTTTACCTGAACTTCAACTCGGTGTTAGCCAAGGTGTCTTTCATTTACCATTTGCCTAATTTAAATTACATCATTGTAAATTATTATACGAAAAAGTGTTATGAACATGGAAGCACGAAATGAAACTTTTCTTTCTCTTCATTTTCTTCGCCGGATATCCCAAGATCTGGCCGATTTGATTTACAACTTCCACAGTTTAAGAAAGCTGTTTATTTAAAATTCCACGATCCCACGATTATGCGCAAGAGTGATTTGAAATCCGAAAATAAATAAGTTGTATGAAATCCTATGTACCTATAGCTTTAACCTCCTTCCTTGTTTCATTTCAACCTCCTTCACTTCTACCACCACAAATCTGGTCGCGGGACTGTCTCTTCAGGTAACTGTGACCCTGGAATGTAAAGGGCTATTGAAGGATCGCCATGGATTTTAGTCAGTACAAGTCTGACAGTATGGGTAGGAGCACTTATTTGATGATTTAACCATGATAAGAATAAACATCACAAATCTGGTTAACAACTAGTTAATACGTAGTCTATGGAATATTTCTAATTGTAATCAGTCTCCGTTATCAGCCGTCTGCCATCGATCAAGTAGCTATTATTATATACCTTATGTATTTTGCACGTGCCTTCCTATGTAGGCAGTAGGTACTGTACAACGTTTTAGTTCAGAGGTTTTTGAACCTTTGACGAGGGTCTTGTAATGCTTGCATCATCTTCATCATTGTCAATTATGAGAATAATAAAGTCTAAAATAAACGTCAATAAAATATCTGGGTGAAAGATGTGTACTTGTTGCTATTACAATTTTCAATTAAATTGATTATTACCTATCGGTGCATCCACACCGCCGGTAACATTTGTGGAGCAACAAAAGGCAACACGGTAACATTCGGCTACATTCGGTAACTTTTGTGGCTCCTTGTTACTATTTGTTGATTGTTACTCATCCACACCGCAGTAACATCCGACAACAAATGTTGCCGTGTTACTGTATGTCGAGTAACGTTGCTCGACAATCGGCAACATTGTCAGATAATGGGGGTAACATTGTTACCGAATGTTGAGCAACGTTACTCGACTTACAGTAACACGTCAACACTTAGTAACATTAAATAACATTTTGTTGGCGGATGTTACCGAATGTTGAGTAACGTTACTCGACTTACAGTAACACGTCAACACTTAGTAACATTTTGTTGGCGGATGTTACCGAGCAACATTTGGAAACGTTGAGCTACAAATGTTACCGGCGGTGTGGATGCACCGTATTATTTTATTAATTGACTTTTTGATTCATTTATTTTCGACGCCTTTTCTTTCAAAACCTTTGCATTTTTGTCGTATTGTCATTTTTCGTATTTCAAGGCTTGCATACCTTACCTACTTTCCCAAGCGTAAATACAAGATCCCACCCGGGTCAGCAGTTTAGGAAGGTAGTAAGGACAAATATACTAACATTCATTTTAATAGAAGATAGATAGAAGACGAAAGAATAACAATGCCTCTTTTCAGATTACATAACATTTCAAACTTGTAAATGATTGACAAGAGACATCTTGGGGTTATCGACCTTTTGCCAAGAAATAGCTTCTGATTGTCCTATTGTGTTATTTAAAAATAAAAATTGTTGACATAATGTCACAGTAAGGCTGCTTTTCCACCAGAGATACGCTATGCTACGTTGCTGCGGATGCGTTTGATATCCACCAATCATATTCACTGGTTTACATAGCACAGCACTGGTGGAAACGGATTCAACTAAGATGTGTTTTTTATATGTAAGGATGCGTGCTATGGCTGCGTGCTGTGGCTGCGTGCTATGGCTGCGTGCTGTGGATGCGTGCTATGGGTCGTTTTCCCTAGTATCGATACATCGCATAGCTCGAGCTGCGCATCTTCATAGTGCAGCTACCTTGTGACAGCACATCTTCGTAGCGCAGCTACGCATCTTCATAGCGCAGCTACCTTGTGACAGCACATCTTCGTAGCGCAGCTACGCATCTTCATAGCGCAGCTACCTTGTGACAGCACATCTTCGTAGCGCAGCTACGCATCTTCATAGCGCAGCTACCTTGTGACAGCACATCTTCGTAGCGCAGCTACGCATCTTCATAGCGCAGCTACCTTGTGGCGGCGCATCTTCATAGCTCAGCTACCTTGTGACAGCGCATCTTCGTAGCGCAGCTACCCATCTTCATAGCACAGCTACATAGCGTTGCATCAGTGGAAACGGTCACACAGTTTCGTAGCTCAGCTTTTACATCCTCGCAGCACAGCTACATAGCGCATCTCTGGTGGAAAAGCAGCCTAATACTGTATTGTTTGTATTAAAAGTTATAAATAGAAAATATATGATGGTTTGCCAGATTACAATACAAAAACTTATTTATGTTGCTATAAGTATCATAGAATACTTAAATAATTATTCATTTAAAATTTTAGTCCACAAGGCGTACTTAATGACCTGCCATGACCTACCACTCAACTTTTAAATAATAATATACCTAAATACTAATAAGACTTTAACAAATAGATTACTCATAATCAGTCTGTAACGGTCCCACTGTTGGGAAGTCAGACACAGGACCTTGAGAAATAAGAGAAAGTTTATCTTTGTTAGTAATATACAAAAATGTCTAAACAACTTTACAACAGGTTTAAAAATATTCAAAATGCTTCCAAAAGTTCGTTTGTAAATCGCAAACACAGGTGTCATGGCACCTGCGCCCGCGCACCCCGTCACGGCAGGTGGTCACCCCTGCACTATCACTGGTTTAACTGTTACGATGCATAAGGCTCTAGAACACGGAAGAGAGGTCATTACCTGTCTCTTTCTTATAAATGCAAATTGAAAGAGATAACAGAAATAATGTCTTTACAAGTAAACGTTTTAGCACATTTTTTTTACCGACTTCAAAAAAAAGGAGGTTATCAATTCGACCCGTATGTATGTAATATTATCAGAACTGCCCAGTTTTCATATATGTTAGTCTATATCAGCGTCTGAACAAATGTGCCAAAGGAGAAGGAAACTACTCCATACATTCCTGGGCCCAGGTGTTAACTGAACCAAACTAGCCTTATTTGTAAGAGAATATAATAACAAGGTCTCACTGAAAATTTGGTGAAATTTGGCTATCCAGGAATCAAGTTATATGAAATATAGTTAAAGTGAGGTTATATTCTAACAATGCAGTTGTTTATGTTTTTTATGAAGTACTTTTGAATGGCTTTGGTTGTGTTGTGGTTTTATGCATGGAGCGTGTGTAAAGAGTCAAAGATCTGACACGTTTGGCTCTCTCGCGCCCCGGACAGTCGCTACAGTCGAAGACCAGTTTCTTCATCCAATATCCTGCACTTAGAAGCAGTAGGCACCTATCTTTTAAAAACTAATAATGATAGGTAATATTCCACAACTATCTCAACGCCATCTAGTCCCAAGCTAAGCAGAGCTTGTGTTATGGGTACTAGACAACTGATAAACATACTTATATATTTCTTAATAGATATATTACACCCAGACACAGAACAAATGATCGTGCTCATCACACAAACATAATTGTCCTGGGTGGGAATCGAACCCACGACCTCCGGCATAGCAGTCAGGGTCACTAACCACTAGACCAACAGGACTGTCAAAAAAGGGACAAGAGGATATAAAATAAAACACCAATATATGACTAAAATATTTATTATTCATCTTCAATAATTAGGAGAATATCGTCTAAGAATTGTGCAGGGGGTACGATATTTTCTTGGTATCTTGCCCAACTGAGATACCATATTATGCACATTACATGGGCACAGCAGCCTACAGTCCTTTTACCTACAATGCAATTACAATAATACCCTATTATTGAATCTCGTCCTCTTCGACAGCTGTCAACTAAAATGTAAACAAAATATGTTTTGCGACTTATATGGCGGGATTGTATTCGACCCCGCAGTAACCAAGAAGTATTTGAAGCCGACAGCTGTCGAAGAAGGCTGCTGTCTACCTCCCTGCACACTTCTATGACGAACCCATCAGTTCCCCGCATATGTTCACCAAAATAGGACCGTGCCTGCTTTAATTGATAAGTACCCAAGGATACAAGAATTAATTCATCATATGACAATTGGGGAAAATCATTTAAATTATCATTTTGTACAGTTATTTCTTCAAAATCAGCTCTACGTCTATTATATTGATTGTTAACAACAAAATCACCTAATGTGTTATGTCTATTCATATTTATATTAATTTGATTAATGATTTCCCCACTGTCTGTTCTGTCGGTTATGGTAGGGTGAAATCTATTTATGAGAGCAGCAGCCACCTTAAAATCTTTAAATAAACTTCTTGAGGCTGTATTAAAATAACATTGCCTAAATAATTTAAAATCTCTTTTAAACCTGCCGTTTACAACCTCTACCACCCAACGGCAAATGGTGACTGCTCGTGATTTGTTTGCGTCAAGTGTTGACAGCTGTGTTTCACCCTGCGCCATGGTAGCAGGCACGTATGTCCTAAATCCACATTGATTTAATATTGGTAATGAATCTCGGAAACCCCTATCCAGTATAAATACATCACCACGTTGAAAAAAATCCCGGAGTGGGTTTTCACTTAAAAATTCATGTCTCATTATATCAGAGTCTGACGTGGTTGCTGGATAGGGGCCTAAAACATCAATAATATGGCCATCTGTGCACACTATTAAAAAAGGTTTGGTTAAGTTTCGATATTTGTGCAAACTGTATGTTTTTTTTTGATATAAATAGTTAGAACTTTTTTCTACATAGCAGTATGTTCCGTCAAATATAGCAATGGGCCTAGAATCTCCTTCAAATAAAGCACTAGGTATGGCTAAGTTTCTTTCTTTAATTAGTTCCCTAGTTATGTGTCCTAATCCTAAATGCTGGGGCACAAAATGTTCAATAAATATCTCTCGGGCTTGACACAGCCACTTGCTTAGAGTTTTCTTAGATATTTTAAATAATGTTGCCAATCTTTCATTAGAGTCCCCACTTCTTAATTTCATCAGATAGGCTGCTAGCACTGAAGAACTGTTGCGAATTTCTAACAATTGAGGCACCTCATCAAATATTTGACGGAACTGAGTTTTAGTCAATCCAACCCAAGTATGCACAACATGGTCTTCCATATCATCAATATTGCCAAAGTTCAATAAGGTTTCTTTAGGGGACTCTTTTAATGTCATCATATCTTGGATATGTCTTGCGGTAAATGTTTGTAAGTAGTTACTTCTTAAACTATCAAGGAAATCCCATGCCTCAATAACTAAATGTGTATCACAAAGACGATTATTTTGTGGCACATAATATTTATGCTCATTAAGTAACATTTTTCTTGTTGCTAGAGGAACTCTGTATCGTTCAGTTCTCTGACAACCTTCTATGAAACAATGTCGCTCCGATTCAACTGCCCGCATGTAATCTGGCAATAAAATTGTTGATTCAGGATTCTGCCTTCCTGGTTCCACAATTGGGGCAACTGGTGACTGTGGTTGCACTGAGGGATCATGTACATCATTACCGTGTTCTGGTTGAACGGAAACATTTGCAGGTTCACGTAGACTGTTGTCCTGATTTCCATCCAATTGTCCAACAGAAACATCAACTGACGATTGGGCTGGTGGCGGGTTACTCTGTGAGGAAGTTGAGGGACCGGTTCTCATATTAACAGCAGCTCTGTCTGCTAATATCCAACAAGAGTGGCATATACGATCCGCCTCACCAACCTATAAAAAAAAGTAAAATTAAATCCACAATTATAAATACAGTAATATTGTATGGAAGTACCTACTGATCAGATATAAGTACATTTATTTATTCATATTCAATAATGATACACTAACAATAACAATGTTGAGATTAGAATTTCATGCAAAAGCGAGCTTTACTCAGAACTAAGTTCTATATCAGGAAACCTTAGAGGGACAGAGAGATTTGATGTCATACATTAATATGATAATATAGTGAAAATCATTATGTTTAATGTAATAATAATGTGAAATCAAATCTATAAATTCCAAAAATAAAAATAATAATATATTATCTTAGTTTTGCTAGTTTTACAAATTAATCATTTATTATTCAAATACAGTATGAGTAAATTAAGATATTATATTAAAGTAACTTACTGTTTGTGGCAGTATCCACTCTCTGATCACATTATATATAGCAGATTCACGAGCAGAATCGTTGCGCAGAAGGTGGCTGTAGCGCTGTGCTAACAGTGAACGACCGCAGCGGACACAAACACTGGAATGGCCAACTGGGGTTGTTGCTTCAATCGCACGTCTCCCAAGAACTACATCTTGAGCCAAGTTCCAACATGCTTGGCATACATAGTTCTCACTGGTTACCTGAAATAAGTTAACTATTTAAATCTTATTCAACCCTAAACATGTTTCGTAACATGTCACTGATCCAAGTGCATGTTTAAACAAATCTCTGTCCCAGCTTTTTTTTTAGCTTCGTAAATGAGAAATTCATCAAATGAGTCCTCCTACCCATGGCAGTGTGAAAGAATCTTTCAGCCTTGTACTGACTAAATCCACGGTGTCCTTCAATAGCCCTTTGCCTGACCCCGTCAGCTTGCTGATAGCTTTTTGAGGCGCGCGTGGAACACAACGCGCCGCCCGGCGACCCGGGCATGGTCCGTGGTCGGACAGCGAGTCGCCCATTATCATTTGAATTGGTAATAAAAATATAAAATAGGTAAAAACTTACGGGCTGTGATGCACGCCACCGACGAATAACAGATAAAATCGCCTCATCCTCCAAGACTCTTCTGCCAATAGAGTTACTGCGACCAGTCGCAATCATGCAGTTTACACAGCGATCCATGCCGTCAATATCCGATCGATAGGCGTAAACAGTTGTCCAAAATAGAGAGCCAGGTAGTTTAGAAATGCAAGATCCGTCAAAAGTCCAATAAAAGCCGAGGTCGTGGGGTTAAAACAATAAAACAAGGAAAATACGTGCGCACTCAGAACGAAAAACAACGAACGAGTGCCATCTGTCAATCGGTGACAGACTGTGTCAGACAGGAATGTTGCCAGCAGAGAAATTAAAGGAAATCGATTCGCTATGAATTAGTTCCACAAAAAAATAATCGTTACTCGATTTTCATACATATTCTGAGATTTTACCGATTTATTCGTAATCGATTACTAACATTTCAGGCACTTTTAATCGATTATTTAGTTTCATAACTTAATTTAAGTTTTCTCGCTTCCTGGATAGAAACCAGGTACCATATTTTGTGATTTCCCTTAGAAAAATATGACGGTTTTTTTAATACACATTTCAACTAGTTAACTGCTGGGCCCAGAAGTCCCCTTCTCCTTTCATAAGTGTATGTATGTATGTATGTATGTTTTTATGTTTGTGCACGCATATCTCCGGAACTATAAGTTCGATTTAAATAATTCTTTTTTTGTTGTACTAGGTATTGTTCAACTTAGGGTACACTGCAAGTTTCATCAAAATCGGTTCAGTAGTTTTAGAGATATGGATTTTTTTTATGTTGTGACGGATTACAAGATTAGTGCATATGTAAGAAAATTTTGTATTTTACAAGAATTTGGTTTGAATATGTAATAAATAAACTAAAAAGGGTAAAATAAAAACTTTTTCTAAAAAAAGTACCGACTTCAAAACAAATACAAAAAAGTTTAAAATAACTTTTCTTTCGGAAGTCGGTGGCTTTGTTTTGTTGTGTCATTGACTATTGCCACCATAGATATAATAAAGAAGGAGATATGGCGTGGAGTTCAAAATGTATAGAAAACCGATGAAGCCACAGTTGCCCCTCCATTACGCTAATATTACGCACACAGTTCTGTCACAACAATACTACGAACAAGTGCACACACGCGCCTTCGATAGCTCAGTCATTTAAATATAAACCTTATTCTTTAAACCACACCGTACTTTTTTCGTATTATTTACTCACACTAAAACAATTATCATTGTGTGTTGTCGGGACACGGGGGCGGATACGACTTCATACGACAGTGCTTGACTAAATCGAAGTGTTATCGATAAACATATCGATAATTTTTTACAAAGGTTTTGGAAATAAAGTAAATGAAAACAATATGAAACCAACAATAACCAATATATTTAAAAAAAAAATACAAATCAAATGACACAGTTACATGTAGTTCAAAATCAAAGCATTTATTTCAATTAGACCAGTTACAAGCACTTTTGAATAATTGTCAAAGACAAAAAAATAATAATGAAATACTACAAAATGATGGTGCTACAACTACAATCCTAGTCACAAGACATAATAACTGTGAAAGTACTGTAGATGCTCATTACAAGGAGTAAATCTCTATGGAGAAGAACGGACAAGAAACTCCATGGACACTCTTTTTGGATCGCCAAAATTATTACAGAAACTTTGTTACACCATTCATTTTGAGATGGTACGTTATATATATGGTACATAGCATTTCTATCAGCGATATAGTCGCTCATTTTATAATATGCCTGGTTACAAAGTGTGCGTTTAATGCATGTTTTGAATTTAGTTTCATTTAGTTCAAGAACGTTTTGTAGTAGCTTATTACAGCATTTTAGACATTACCCCATGAAAGAAGGGTGCAAGTGATAAAAAAACTTGCATCACGTCACAATATAGCGTCTCCAAACCCTCCTTAGAAATTCTGGGGCATAGTACATCAATAAGACTATTGAAGCTAATTATTATAATGCTTAGGAAGCTAATGGTGCATTTATGAAGACTTCAGTTAAATATCATAACCATAACAAGTGACGAAACCCAAGGACATTCCATAGATTACTTTACTAAACATTAATGAACTTCTTTCACGATCTTTGGTAACGCACTACTACGCTGTAAAATAATAAAAACCGGCCAAGTGCGTGTCGGGCCACGCACAGTGTAGGGTTCCGTAGTTGCCCATCAAAATACTTATGCGAACTAACTAAACTGATTCGCTGAATTTGATTTTAATTTACGTACATTAACATTTATTAGGTACCTAAGTGATAGTGATTCAGTAGCCAACTCATACCGTCGTACCACAAAAACTTTTAAAAGTCTGTTGAACACTTGTCTAAAAAAATGTCAGATTATGACGTTGAAATAAGGTCCGTTTTGCAGTCACACTTTTTTTAGACAAGTGTTCGACAGATGTTTAAGTTTTTGTAGTAAGGCTGTTAACGTCTAAAAACGGGCCCACATAGGACGATGGTAACTGTAGAAGGAGTTATAAAAACCAACTTCACAGGTAAAGTTGGAAAAGATGTTGTCTATTTGAGTACCACCGCGTGTAGAGGGAAGCGGCTGTAACAAAGATTTAAAACCAGCGTTACATAGTAATTGGAATACATCGCTTCAAGAATGATTTATAGAGTTCCCACGATTTCTCGAGGATTCCATCATCAGATCCTGACTTGATGATCATGGGACTAATTGGAAGGTGTACTCTTTAAATCGAAAGAAGAATTTTCAAAATCGGTCCAGGCGTCTTTGAGAAATCGAGAAAAATACATAAAAAAAAGATTACGACGAATTGAGAACCTCCTCCTTTTTTTTGAAGTTAGTTAAAAATAGTTGACAATAAAAACCTAACTATCCCCAAAACATACCCACCTATCATTAGCTGTAAAAATAAAGTTGACAAACTTACATTTGCAGTTGAAGAACATGTTCTCCGATACATTTTGTTTAGGAAAATATTTTATCCAAGTATATTTTATAAGTTGGTCGACTATTACTCGTAAACTTGTAAAGCCTACTTAGTCATGATAATTTTCTTTTAAACTTCGTTATATATATACTACTATTGTGAATTTTTTCATACCCCCAAACATAATCGTTTAGCTGGTAGAGGGGGGGGGGGACACTCGAGTCCAGCAAAAATTAGCACTTTAAAGCTTAATATTTCACAAACGAATATTTTTATCAAAAAATTGTTTATGGAAACTATCAATATTTTTAAAGGCCTATTTAATGATACCCCACAGTAAGGTGTACGCAAGAAAAAAAAACATCCCCACTTTACGTGTTCAGGAGGTACCCTAAAAAAATATTTTACGAGATTTTATTTTACCACTTTTTCGGCGCAACAAATCCATATATTTACACCAAGTTACAGCTTCCTAGTACTGGGCGTCTCTGAGCTAAGCTGCGGACAGACGGACGGACGGACATGGCGAAACTATAAGGGTTCCTTGTTGACTACGGAACCCTAAAAATGGGTAAAAAAGCATAGAACCACATCGGCCTTCCAACCGGTCACAAGAGTTAATAAATTGAAGGAAAATCTGAAATAGTAATAAAACATTCGCAGTCGACCTTCTTGTCGATAGACTTTGTCAAAACTGCACGAGCACATCACTAGTCGCACTCAAATACGGCGGACCGGAGCAGCGGAGGCACCATGCGACATTACGGTTTAATGATGTTTCGTTATGTCAGCTTTACATTGCTTGTTCAGTCACTCAGTGACAGACTGAGGTGGTTGTAAAAGAGCAATGTATTTAATGCAAACTAAATACAGTCGGAGTAATACAAGAAAACAAAAATAAAGTAGTACAAGTCAGATATATTTTAGGTATGTTTGTTTTTCGTGATTTTTAAGACAAATATTGTAAAATACTTGTACTTACGTGTGGTAACTGATGTCATGACTTCTAAAATGTTTGTCTTGGCTTCTATTTTTGCACGAAACCACCGAACAAGACGGCATAATCGTTTTTTTTACGAACGCGGTTGACAACACACTAACTCGCGGTGACGGCCATTTTTTCACTAGCTGATCGGTACGCTCAGCACCAGGTGGCCGCGGACACGCCCCCTTGCCACTTCTCCTGTTTTTAATATTTCTGTGATTGCCACCGACTTCCGAAAGAAAAGTTATTTTAAACATTTTTGTATTTGTTTTGAAGTCGGTACTTTTTTTAGAAAAAGTTTTTAAAAGGTTGTATTACATTTGTCGTGGAATTTTCAGGAAGCGCTTGATATTTTAGTGAGAGGTCGATTTCGTACAGTTTTTTCTCGCTCATACCTTTGTCTTTTGTAGAAAAAATCCTGGTCGTACGTAGCAAGGTACATGAACTAATGATCATCAAAAGCCTGAACAGATCTTTAAGAATTATATCTAAGAGCCATCTCTACTACGTCACTTTTCAAACAAAAAAAAAATAACACAAACCACTTTTTGCGTCTAGGGTTAAAAAGGCTTTCAAAGGTTATTCGTTACGTGCAATGCAACAAATAACATTGACCCTTAAAGTCACAGTAATTAAGTACATAACTGCATTAATTAGATCAATATTGTCACGGTGGCCGCACCTGAGTCGTGAGAAATACTTGTAGTACTTTATATAACATAAAGTACGTTGCCACTGATAATAAAATGTATTCTATATATAGAACATTGCAAATAATATCTTTAAATAGTCACGTTGCTGTATTTTTAGTATCAAGTATCTAATTATGTTTAACATGATTATTTAAAGTGGAATATGTTGATATTAATAGATAACTCAAAAAATAACACGGATTCTGCGTAAAGGATTTTGCAATAAATAGTACGAGTACATAAATACGAAACTTTGTACGTTGTTACTCAATGAGTTCAGTGCCCATACCATGAGTTGTCATTACGATACTGAATCATATACGCATCGACCGCGTTTGGCGCTCTCATTGGTTGAGAGTTCATATAACCTTTGAGCGGGTCAATGAGAGCGCCAAACGCGGTCGATATCAATGATCGAGTATCGTAATGACAACTCATGGTATGGGTACTGAACTGCTGAATGGATCTTGATGACACTTAACTCAGAGATTTTTGACGCCCTTGACAGCAGACTTTGACCATTCAACAATTAAAATAAGGACCACCAAAAAAAAAAAACTGAAACACATGAGAATTACACCTGCAAACTTGATTTTATATAGTTATCATAAATATCTCTTGGGTGAGGCAAAGAAGTATGTAAATTAGTATAAATAGTATAATATGTAACTTAGTGGAGTTAAAAAAAGTATATACAGTTAAAGGAAGTAAAATGTTAACTCGCGAGAAAAACTTGTGAGTTAATATAATCTATATAGAACAGGGTTTTTTATTAAGACTCGAGTACAGCCGAAACCGCTAAACTAAAAGTGGGAAACATAATTATTTTGTTGTGTGTCTCACGGCTGCGCTAAATAGGCCCAGTTCAGCAAAATGTCGAGTAACTAGTGCTCGACTCTGATTTTCAACTGGACCTGTAATGGTGATGAACGGATGTAAATCAGCTTTTGTTTTGCGGTCAGTAGCTTAATGAATAGCAAACTTTATTCCCACCGTAGCGTAGCGTGAACGCTGCGGCCGCGCTGTCACAATGTCGTGTTTATAGAGAATGGCACTACTGGACCTTATTCAACAGTGGCGCCAACTGGTGAGCCAAACGCCAAAACGTTAGCCCTCACAATCAACAACAACATACATGACCTAGTCTACCAAAACATGGCGAAAGTGCAAGTCTACTCTGACGATTAACATGACTCATGTAATTATCCGGTCGATGTCCTATTTACTAATTGTCTCGCGTCTCCCACGTCCCCAATGTTGATTGCCAAAAATACACCGGCTGCGACTTCGTGGGCAGTGTAAATGGGCCATTACAATGATGAATGACGTCTAATAACAGTGTTTAGACGGTTTAGACTTTTGATACTAGTTTTAAGATCTATTTTTATGTCGTCATTGATTTTTGTGTTGATTAATAAGTACGTTTTTGACGTGTAAATGTTATTGGGCTTTTCATAAGGAATTTCTTAGCAACAGCTACAGAGTCTGCATTTGTGCCTGGTTGATCTCAAAAGGCTCGTTAAATATTTGTAAAATGTGGGTATACTATTAGGTACACTTATGCCAAACGTTAAGATGTTTTGACGTGTTGAAATCACAATGTTAATTTCATTTTTCTTTGTTTCCAGGTACGTTATATAAAATATGGAAACAGCAAAGGCATACGACATCATGGAGCATCCGCTAAGGAAAATGCTTTAGATCATCAACAGCTACACATACTATGCGTGGTGGGCAGAGCCTTCATCGTTATCGTCGTCTTTCTACCCTTGTAAGTGATTTAACTTTGGTCATCTCCGAGATCTAATTCATATTTCTTGACATAGGTGCACGTGAGCTCAATAGGCCTACTAATTATATGATACGTTCTTAGTAACTAACACGGTTTATCAAGAAAACTTCTTTTTGCGGGGGGGGGGGTCCCGTCATATTGCTACTAGCTTTTTACACCAACGCAACCATTCCCCATTTTTAAGGCGCGCGCGGAATACAACGCACCGTCAGCGTTGACCCAGACATGGTCCATGGTCGGACAGCGAGTCGCCCATTACTCGCCCTCTGCATGCCCGCGGCTTAGCAAAAACTTAGCAAGTTCTAGAAGGTGCCAAAAGTTAAGACCACTGACTAATTGGGACAGTAGAATAGAAGATTAACTTGCAGTTATCAAGAAGGTGTGTCTATCTCCACAACACACGTTCACTACCATTTACCTACATTTGGAAAAGTAAATAAAGGCGTAACCTTATTCTTATTCATAAGCCTTAAACAAATAAATGTTTATTTAGTAATTATGGTAGTTCATTGCTCTCTCTTTCCATTGACATATAATTTACAAGGACAGGTAGATTTGGAGCACTTAAAATATGGCTTTTAAAGGGTCCTAAGTAACTGAAGTTGTACTTTTTAGTTATTATCTGCCTAGCCTTGTTCCAACTATTTTGTGGTCGGCTTCCAATATAACTGGAGGCAGCTGAATACCCTGCTTACACAGTCCCGCGACTAATACGCTTTGATATGACTGTTTCTTCGTAAAGTGTTCTATTCTAGTATTCTGAAGTAAAGATGCAAACCATTGATTCAATGTTTATAAATACTAAACATGATAGATTAAAAGAGTATAAAGTCAGTTCAGTCCTAAGCAAGCATTGCCAATGTTTGTCCAATTCTTTAGCAGTAAGTGCAGTCTCGTCCTAACTGCGTAATACAAACATTTGTCATCATTTGACGGATGCACGTTGAGGGTGTGGCATTGCAGTACAATGGCTGTATGGATGTATGGATGCTCTTGAATGACATTGAATGACATTGTCAAGTGGGCGTCATTTGTCAAGTTCTACTGACAAAGTAAGATGGCGACGCGACGTTAATTCCGATAAAATCGGTGCGTCAGAAAAAACTAGAGCAGCGCCACGGAAGAAATCCTTTTTTTGTAGTACAACATTTTTTTTAATGCAATTTGATGTAATGAATGAGAGCAGTGGTGGCCCAGTGGTATCGGCCTCGATTTACGAGTTGTAGGTTGTCGGTTCGAACCCCGTCAGGCGCATTACTTTGTGTAATTTATTTCAACACCACTTCTTTCAAAACGATGAAGGAAAACATCGTGAGGAAACCGGCATGTTCTAGAACCAAAAATTCGAAGACATGTGACATCTACCAATCCGCACTGGGCCCGCGTGGTAGATTACGGCCCACTCCCTCTCACAGAGAGGAGGCCTGTGTCCCAGCAGTGGGAACATTTATAGGCTGATGATGATGATGATGATGTAATGACATAGGGACTAGTGCCGCGTCAAAAGGATTTCGATCCTGGCACGATCTATCCAACTACTTCAGTATTAGCTTAGCCAGTTCCACTACAGATAACTTTAACATTTTTATTGCTGTTTTTGTCTTAGTCTATATTCTTAAAACATTCATCATCGTCACCAAAATTCATCACCTACATCAACATTTTTGATGGTATAGGAATGACCTTCTTCTATGTCTTGCCTCCATTTCAAAATGACTAGTCACTTATTCAAATATGATTGAAAAAATCAGCAGTATAATAAATGTTGATAACAAAGGACACTCCCAAAACTTATTTTAGTAGGTATAAATGTTTTTTCTTTAAATTAAAATTAATATGTAGTACTTTTACATTCATATCATAAATTCTTTCGTACAATTCCATCAATATTTGCTCACAAATTCCTGTTCACACTCAAATATTTTCCAGAATTCAAATAAGACGTCGATTTTCTTTTCAACTACTTTCGGAAGAGGAAAATATTTCCGCAACAGCATAGATAAATCGATGGATAAATAAATAACCAAATTATCATGTTATTTATAAAGCAAAAGGAAAAAACCAGCACAATAAAAGATCGCTAACCACATCTATCTGCGGTATGAGAAAGGCAAATATTTTCATGTTTTGACGGTAGAACCTTCGGTTGAACTGTTTGTTACATTTTCCTTGTTTTCACGTTATTTTTTTAACTGAAAACATGTTTATCGTAATGTAGGAAAGAAATAGTTACAAATCATCTTAACCTTAAATTAATCTTCCAAGTAATTTCGAAATATCATCTATTTCTTCCATCTTTGGACTCCGATTCCTTTTTTATCGTGGTAAAATCATCAAATGAGTCCTCCCACCTAGAGCGGGAGAATATGGTCTCTCAGACCTGTACTGATTAAAATCCACCGCGTCCTTCAATAGCTCTCTACGTACCATTGTCACGGTTGCCTGATGATCATAGATCGGAATAGAGCTAGAGAGTAGAGCTATTTAGGTTTATTGACCGTAAACATTGATGTTAATATGGATATGCCACGGAATACAGACTGATACTACGAGATTTTATTGAATTTCATTATTTTTGTCTTTATTTGACGCACCTGTGTTTGCCTCTTTCTACGACACTAGAATTCAATTCTTTACCAACAGTAACTTGTTGTCTCACTCCAAATCCCGGGACTCGGGGAATGTCCATATTATTCAAACCTATGGCAAGTACATAAAACAGCTCTAACTATTCCGATCTATGCTGAAGAGACAGTACCGCATCCTAGGATCAGTTTTGCAGTCAATATTGTCAACCCTATTGACCCTTTAAGACTCATGAAGAACAGTTTATGAAGGTCTTCATCTTCCATATAAAGGGCACGCCTCAAGTCCTTTTGACGCGACGATAGTGTCATCATCATCATCAGCCTATAAATGTTCCCACTGCTAGGACACAGGCCTCCTCTCTCTGTGAGAGGGAGTGTGCCGTAATCTACCACGCGGGCACAGTACGGATTGGTAGATGTCACATGTCTTCGAATTTTTGGTTCTAGGACATGCCGGTTTCCTCACGATGTTTTCCTTCACCGTTTTGAGAACAGTGGTGTTGAAATAAATTACACAAAGTAATGCGCCTGACGGGGTTCGAACACTTCGAACCCACGACCTACAACTCGTAAGTCGAGGCCGATAGTGTCTATGTCATTAATTAGGTACATAAAATTGCATTAAATTAATGTAGTACCAAGAATTTTCCACAGCTTTCAGTCGTGGCGTGAACTCTAAGCTGTTAAATCGAATAAGCGAATAACTCTGAATCACCATGTTTACATTAGCGTAGTTCGTATGTGGCGGTATAGATGGCACTGCTAACCACTATCAATCGATCAATACTTATTATAATTAAGTTTTTTTAGTTGGCAGTTCATAATTATCAAGTTGTTAACTTACTACAATAGATGTATAACAAAAAGGAACACACTGTTTTAAACTTTCACGGTTTGTCTCTAAATTTAAAATGTCACTTACGGGATATCTTCCGTGATTATTATTTTTTAGTCAACCCGCGATCATGGCGCTTGCAACAGCGTTGAAATATCGGGAACTCAAACAAAAATATAATCACGGAAGATATCCCGTAAGTGACATTTTAAATTTAAAAAGGAACACGTCTTTTTTATACCATAAATAAGAGGCTAGTTTTTAACGGATTCGGTCATTTGACAGTTTATTTACCTAACTTAAAGTTCCACTAGTTAACTCCGCATTGCTTCCCTGATATGCGCGCGTCTTAAACAGGTACCATATTGATATCCTTAAAAAAAGGAGAACTTTTATTTGTGTGGTAAAGTCATTGTAAAAGAAAACAGAAGAGTGGAAGGTATCTTCTGTTTTCTTTTACAATCACTTTACCACACAAATAAAAGTTCTCCTTTTTTTAAGGAGATCAAAATGGTTTTGTCAATGATAAAAACAAGCATGCCCACTAAACACAAAAGGTTGTAAAGACAAGTAGATACCTCTTTATATCATCGAATGTAGTAAATACTACCAGATCACATTCCCTTCAATTACCTTTTGTATTGATAATATTTTTTCTTAATTGCACCGACAAACCACTTCCTTTATCCATTCATCCCATTGTGGCATTCATTGAAAGTATTTATTTGAATAAGTTTATGAAAAAAGAACTTAATTATGTAAGGGTTAAATTCTGATTTTTGATGATGCATCGTTAATGGAAAGTTGGCCTATATCTTTTGCAAACTTCGATCATTAAAAACAACTAGATACACAATCAGCGACAAAAAACGTCCTCACCAAAAGAATGACCAAATCAGAGATCGGTCATCCTTTTTGTTTAGTACTGTTCTAACGCTTGGAACGTAAACATGCCTCCGTGCTCGTTTAAAAAGTGCAAAAATCACTCTTCCAGGACCGTAAAAAAGGATAGAATTTCATTTTTTCAGTAAGTACTAATATTAACAATATATAATAACTATCACTGTACTATAAATACTGATATTTCGTAAAGAAATCGCCGTAAAACATTTATTTTAAAATTGACGAAATTATCAGCAGGGTTTATAAAGCACCTAAATTGAAAAGACTTTTACTAAACGTACAGTTCATATTGTCGCATGGCTACTTGATTTAGTCGAGTAACATGTGTTGATTCGAGTCGCGGTCGTAAAATTTAATGTGTTTTTATGTCCGTTCTAAATCCGACTTTAACTCATTCGAATAAGGTTTAATTTCTTTTGGCATATATGTTGGCCAGTTATGTTTCTTTCTGTTTTCTTTCTCTTTCTATTTTACGAACCTACTTGAGGACAGTTTTAAGTTCGTTTTTCTACGGGATTGTGTATCTAGTTATTTTTAATGATCGAAGTTTGCAAAGGCATTGTTGTTTTTAACGTTCATTTATAAACAGGCATTGGTAAATAAATAATGAATAGAAACTTGATTTATTATTGTATTGTATGTAAAATACAATTATGATTGTAATCGTACCTATAGGTACACTTATCACGTAGGTTTAATTTAAAATATACTCTTCGGAAGCTATAAATAGCAATGCAGTTGAGAATTATTATGTAAAACTTTACCAAAATCCTTTTTACTTAAATGTATATAAAAGCAAAATAAAAAAAAAAAACTTTATTAGTGAAAATATAAACTTTTTTGTCTATTGACCTATATCGTAAGGACAGGTCCAACCAAACAACGAAAATGTCAGTTCGGGGCCAAAGTAACTCGGTCAACTCAGGTTTAGTTGTCGATTTAAGTAACGTAGCTGAACGTAGTTCTTATGATTTATCATAGATGGCGCTACTTTTTGCTTTTATGAAGAAGGTTTAGCCAAAATGTTCTGATGGGCGTATCCTTTCTTTTGAAATCATTGCTTTTCTGCAATGATATATAAACTATAGATACGTTGTCCGCACTCTAAAATGGCAACAAGAAATGAAGCCAATTGGCCACATTGCGCGTAGTTGCGTCTCCCTCCCGCCGTACGGTGTCATATTTTCTTTCTCTTTCTTCACGCGTATAAGTAGTTCTAGTATTGTCGCCGTTTTTAAGCGCCGCGATGTTCGTTCATGGCGTGTCTATATATAATACGTCATTGGTTTTCTGTCTATTTGTGATATACACACCATCTAGAACTCATATCAGCCTAGTACTTTTTGTTAGTTACCTCATTGGGAAAAATGAGAATAATTTTCACGTTTTTCGCGACTGGAAACAAACGGGTGTTTCATTTTCTCATTTGTCGCCAGTGACAGTTGGTAATTAATTTTCCCATTCGTCGCCAGTAGTGACAAATAGGAATAGACGAATCATCATCATCATTCTCCTATCCTTATCTGAATGTGAATAAACCACACTTCAAGCGAATGCAATTGAAGTGCATGTAAACATTCTTCACGTTATAATGGTACACAAATAAGGACCGCCTTTCAATTTAAAAGTCTAAAGTATCAGAGATACTCATCATTTAATATTCATCGCTTGACCATACGTAGTAAAGTCAAGTGACGTCATTGTCAACATTGCTAACTTAACCTGGTCTAACGTTGTACTGAGTTTTGATGTGTTAAGAGGCCAGGTTTTATTGGTGTTGTTACTACTGTTTATGGTCTACTGTACCAATAGTAACGCATTGTTTTTTTTTTTCTAACCACTTGTGGTTAAGTCTAGTCATTCTACATTAGCTACTGTACAGTCACTCATCTTATCTATAAACGTATCAATTTCATTATTATTGCCAATTTAATGTCTTTTTTTCACGCTACTAAGTTGTAGGTAACAGGATAATGTCGTTTTTATGCAATTATACGATTGCTTTGAAGTATTTGGATGTCAATTGTTTTACTGTGACTAAGTCATCTATGAATAATTTGTTTTTGAGTGTGTGCCCGGCAGTCGGGATAACTCCGTGTAGTACTTTCGGGTGGTACTATAATACATAGGATACTTTTAAAGTATCCTATGTATTATAATCTGTCTGTCGAATTTCAACCATCACCGTTCAGGTTCGCAGTTCTAGCGTGACTAAGTAATCATCCATCCACATATACTTTCACGTTTAAAATCTTAGTAGGATTTCAAAACTCTAACTCTAACCCAATTCCCACTCACCCCGCACCCCTTTCCCCAGCTTCATTCAAACTACCCGCCAACATGCACTGACCACGACCACATACTTGTCATTCATCGCCCGTACGTCGATCATGACGCACGTCTCATGGTAAACAGCGCTGATGATCGCCGCACGACAATTACAGCGCACTACTACATGATTTATAGCTTCCACTAAAAGGACTGTTTGTTTGTATTCTTGCTCCACTGTTTTGTGAATGAAGTGAACATTCTTGTGGGTTTATTCTGGTGTAAGCGAGAATAGCTCATGATTGAGTCTATTGATGCGTCGATAAAGTCGTTACTTCCGTGATTGATCAGGGTAGGGCCGAATGCACGTTTCACAAATTTCTGGATGTCACACTACACATTACATACTCATTTCGTTATTGTCGTCAAAAATGATGATGATTGTCTACAATACTTTGACAGTTATTAACCTCTGAAAGAAACAACGCAATATCAATTTAATAGTGACGAGATTATAGATAACTGTTATTCAGACCGACTTGTCGATAACATTAAATTAGGAATAAAGATTTTGGATAGCGATTCAAACTCAGGGCACGGATTGTACCTTGTACAATAATAATATCTGCCAGTGTTGAAGGAAACAATTTATCGAGGCTCTGGAACTGAAAAGGCAACTGAAATGACAGGGTGGATTTTAGTCAATACGATTCTGACACTTCCTTCCGCTCCGCCGCCGCCGCTCCGGAAGAAGCCTAAAGGGGGAGAAATATTGATGATTTTCCAATCCAAAAATCGGTATTTGTGAAAAGTCTGTATGACCATAAAAAAATAAGAAAACCTGAAGGTCAGATCCAGCAGAGGACATTGCAGATCTAGCAAATATCACGAAAGCCATGGTTGGATTTCACCAGCCCGATAAACCCAACCACTCGCTAAGTACTCATAGTGCTTCAAGATTTGAGGTTCTTGATTTTGGCATGTGGTGATGAGTACACAAGGAATGTACGTATTAGTATACTGCTAAATTTATAACTAAATAACCCATCTTTACCTTTAAATATAATAGCAATTTCACGTATAAAAAGCATCTAATACACCTGACAATGCTATTACGTCTTACGAGTATAAAGATGTTCATACAAATTGTAATTGAGACGACACGGATTTTCTCAAAATAAATCATTTTCCTTGACTGAAGTGTACAGAGCAATTATGTCCTGTAAATGATGTAAAATTGCTCTTTTTTTGCTACAAATCGATTTCGTGAGATTTCTTCACATTGTTTGTTTAATTGGCGTTCTGCTTGGCTTAGTTTATCGTGTTTCTTTCATCTTTATTTTCTTAAATTAATCAGGATCGTGCTGAATGCAAATCGCTTCCAACCGGACTTATTGGAAATCTATAGAGCAAGCCTATGTTTAGCGGTAGACGTCCCGCGGCTGATATGATACGATGAAGATGGTGATGAACCAAACAGAAATTAATCAAATTCCATCTTGATTGTAATTTCTGTATTTGACTCCTACGGGTACAGTTTATCTATCTTGTTTATATCCTCTCTTGAAACTAATGTCTATTTTTAGTTAACCGCTGACCAGTGATCATAATGTTGTCGTTCCCTATGCTGCCTCCTACAATTTTCTTAATTCATAATTTATAAGTACTTAAAGTGTACACGTCTTACTTGTCTTCTAACCGGTCATTCCAGTTTGCTTCTAATACTTTCCCTAGATCACCGCCGGATACAGGATCTCTCTCCCTCATCAACGGATTACTACCAGTCATATCCATTATAAGTAACAAGTTAAAGCTACCTTCGTAGAAGCAAATACATGTTCGTATGGTATTATCTCTGAACATGATTTCCCTTTTGTAGATCGCAAAATGCCAGGTCTATTACAACATCTATCTGATTAAATCTTATCTTAAATATTATTATAAATGCGAAAGTAATTCAGTTACCTTTTCGTGCCTGTTTCAGTTTATTCCAGAAATCCCCACTGACATCCCCACCAATGGGGATTGACTTATTGGATATAACTTGTTTCTCAAAATTCATCCTAGTGGGATTTTTTGGAGAAATAAGTAACATTCCCTACCAGGTGTTGTAATAAAACTAAATAGGAATCTAGGAGCATCGACGAAGCCCCGCTATTACTGTCGGGTCCTATATCTTTAAAAATCTACGAGTATCTTCCTCTGGTTTCAAAGCATAAAACACACAAAATCAGGTCATTGATTTTGAATCAACCAGTAGGTGAATAGTCCTTTAGTTAAATTGGCTAACGCATTTTTGTTTAATAATTTAGAAAAAACAATACTTGGTGGGGATTTGTCAGTAAATCCCTATTGCCATCCTGAAATTTTGCATATGCGTTGTCTGTTCTAACCGGACATAGTACTTCCTTCTTTTCATTCACATTGTTGATCCCAGCCATATAAAGATAAACCATTATCGTGGGTAAACTGCAGAATCTGTTTCTTATAAATACTAATTTATCATTGCCACTGGCCAACACATCTTGGCATTTCAATATACACGTGCCTTAATCCTCTATTCCAGTTACTCCGTCAATTTCTCGTGTCTCCGTGGGAACGGATAAATTACGTCCTTTCATACTATGGTGGCTATTTTTTGTCCATTTCTAGTAAAGACGTCTGTATTGCGTGTCTTGGTAGCAATTTGTCTCGATTATGGACTAGTTTATTACTATGTCGTTATTTTTAATGTTTGATACCATTGTTGGTTGCCGGGATTTTATATGCTCGTTTAGGTTTGTTTTTATTGTTCTGTTGGCCTAGTAAATTGGTTTCAAAGGATTTGAAACTGCGGCCACCAGATTCATTATATCGGACACTCTTACTAACCGAGCAACCGAGGTCTCATCTACAAGCGTCGAATTCTTCAATTCATCTCTAACGTCTTATGGCGACGCAGTTTCAAATCCTGCTCGCGGTTAAAATTTTTCTTTCCATACATCAAATCTTTGAAATTCGCGACGCATTCATTAATACGTATAATATTTTAAAATGTTTCAAAGAGTTTCGTATTTGTATTTTTACAACGACTCGACGGCATAATCTTCGTATTAGCATTATGTTAGTAGTTAACTTGTATGTCTTACCTTCTTTGTAATTCCTTGTGAAATGTCACTTTGTCGCCCTGCCTTTGTGAATATTTATTAGTTGCGCTTGGTTAAATTAAAACATTAAAATAACTTTCATTAGGAGTTACAGCATACTTTAATGATCTGTTTGTGCATATGCATAATCGGCTTAAAACGTTCCTAGTACTGGGTCCATTGTTGATTGGTAATGTCACATGTCTTCGATTTTATTGAAGCAAATTGGTATTATCCTGCATTTTTCTAGATACCTATATCAGTATTACCCTTATTATTAGGGCTGTTTTTCAATAGTCAGATAACCTATATCCGAAGAATAAAAATGGCGGTTTGACAGCTCATCTATAGATAATATGTCAAATCGCTATTTTTATTCCTCCGATAAAAGTTATCTGACTATTGAAAAATCAGCCCTTAGTGTTATAATCCAATGATGCTGGGCTGTGAAAAAGATGGATGAGAAACGATTGCATGTAGCGGAGATGAGGATGTTGAGATGGACGTGTGGAGTGACGAGAATGGATAAAGTAAGGAATGAGTTTTTATGTGGAAGTTTGAAAGTGGCGCCTGTTACAGAAAAAATTAAAGGGAATCGTCTATCTTGGTATGGACAGGTGATGAGGAGGGATGACACCCACGTGACTAAGAAAGTGATGAGTATGAGTGTTGATGGATGGAGAGGAAGAGGAAGGCCAAAGAAAATATGGATGGATTGTCTAAGGAATGATATGAAAGAAAAAGGAGTAAATGATACTGTGACGTCTGATAGGGGAGAATGGAAGAAGAAAACGTGTTGCGACGACCCCAAGTAGAATGGGATAAGGGCAGGAAGAAGAAGAAGTGTTATAATCCAATGAGTCCTGGTGGAATGGAATGGACTGTCAGACTCGTACTGACTAAAATCCACGGTGTTCATTCAATAGCCCTGGACGATCCAAGGTCACGGTTACCCGTTTGGACAGTTCCGTAACCCTAAATTTTCTAAACATCATCATCATCAGCTGGAAGACGTCCACTGCTGAACATAAGCCTCCCCTTTAGACCGCCACGCCGAACGACAATACGCCACTTGCATCCATCGGTTGCCCGTGACTCTCACGATGTCGTCGGTCCACCTAGTGGGTCTGGCAGGCCTGCCTACGCTGCGTCTTCCGGTCCGTGGTCGCCCACCCGAGAACTATTCTTCCCATCGGTTATCAGTTCTACGAGCGATTTAGATCTTTTTAGATTTCCAAACATAAAACCGTTTATACCAATGATATTATAAGTAAAAAAGGTGTAGATACGTTATACGCGCTCAAAAACATACGCGCTCAAATGTGGTTGATTCACAAACCTTGACCTCAGTCCGACGTTGCCAGCGACAACGGATGCACTTCACGTACTACAGAGTGAGTCAAAAGTAAAAGTGCCTCAAAACCACCGAAAATGCCGTCGTGTGTGATGAGATATTGTACAAATTATACAAGCAAGACTTCTAAAAGTCAAAGAATCACTTATCATTCGTAAATATATTATTTATCTTAATATTTTTACAAATAAAACATTACGTTTCTATAATATGGCGTCGTAAAAGAAAGAGTGCGAGTGAGAGTGCGAGTGAGATAAAAGAGAGAGCGTCACCATCTAGCTGTCCCTTTTTTTCATATTGGTTTTATCAAGCTATCCTTTTTACTTGTAGTGAAATGTAATGTGTGTGAATAAAAAGTGTGTATGTGTGCTGCCTCTCTGCGCGGTACGCTTTTTTCTGTTGTTTTGTACGTGTATAACATATCTATGACTTATAATATCATTGGTTTATACCTATATTCCACTGCATCAATTTCATTTTCATTTAATTTCAACCTGTATAGTCATAATATTAGCATAGAAAACCGCGTAATTTAAACCCCTGTTATTAGATTATATCTACATATATAACTCCAGGTGTTTTAATAGCTGGATAGTGTTAAAACTATCATTAAATATAAAGTAGAGGTAGTTACAGTAACAATTTTATTCACGGCATCAGGTTTCACTCAGATGCGCAGGAGTCTATGGTGCATTTGCATAGGTTTCGTATAAAGATCTGCATCGTAATCAAGTTTCTAAGGTTTCTGAGTGTTGATGATATCTTAGGCTTTTCTAAATATAAATATTTTGTTTCTGAGTGTTGATGATATCTTAGGCTTTTCTAAATATAAATATTTTGTATATACTACTCAAAACAAAATAAGGGCCACCTGGTTTTTATCGATTTATTAAATTATGTTTAAATATTACTAGTTACAATGACTGAATCTGATTAATATTAATGGTTTTAGATGGAAATACACAAAAATTAAATATGTATTCCAATAAATCGTTAAAATAAACCAAATTGAATGAAAAGTGAGGAATTTTAGGAATGTTTCAACTTACATAAAACATAAAAAAATCGAAAAAATTACGTCTTTAATGTTCCAAAGTGTAAGTTAAGCTTCTCTTTTAACTCTGTTCTCTCTGTTCTGCTCATTTTATGGGAGGTGGAATGGTCTGGATTAAATACCGAACATTTTCTTTTGGGATACTCTACCAGCAAGTTTTCAGACAATTTATGAGATCCAGCTGTGTGTGGATGGGAATTTTACTTTCTTTTTCACTCTTCTTTAACTCATCTCTTAAGTGCTCAATAGAACTCAGGTAAAAATCCTGAGTGTCCACAGTAACATCGTAATTCGAGCGTAAGGGAATGTGTGCACTGTTAGTCGCGTCGTGTTCGCTCGAGCATTATCCTGCTTCAAGAAGAACTCAGGTATTCCTTGCTGTGCAAATGGGATAATGTGGAGTTGCACCACATTCTCTACGTAATTTTGAGGAGTTACATCACCCTCGTTAAGAAGTGCAAGCTCAGTTTTGCGTGATAGAGATAACCGCCCCAGAGCATAACTCAGAACTCGCCAGAACAGTCTGTTTTAAGAGTGTAAGGATCTGAAACCTGTTGTTTAGATCTTCTCTACACTCTTATGAGTCAGTTTTTATTGAAAAATAATAACCCACCAGTCATCAATAAAAAGCAGTGAAGCCCAGTCAAAACAGTTCAATAAATTTTCTCTTTCGCAAATGTTTCACGATTTGCACCATACGCTGCAGTTAACTGGAGGCGAACCAAGCATCTTCTTGAGTATTGTTAGTCTTTATGGAGTCGATTCGGAATAGTATAGTCAATTATAGGGGTGCCTGTAGCTCGACGCAATGGAGTTTATACGGTCCGCGCAGTAGATTTTCGCTCTATTTGCGCGGTTAAACCAACTTAATGGTCTTCTTGGGCTTTACTTACTTACTTTCTTCCTTGATCACGGCGTTTGGTGATATT
The DNA here is from genome assembly GCA_950005045.1 of Agrotis exclamationis. Taxonomy (NCBI): domain Eukaryota; kingdom Metazoa; phylum Arthropoda; class Insecta; order Lepidoptera; family Noctuidae; genus Agrotis; species Agrotis exclamationis. The sequence continues at coordinate 19,812,478 of OX465435.1, read as the reverse complement.
ACCCGTCTTTTAAGACCAGTTTCAAGCATTTTGAACCACTCGTTGGGAATATTCCACCATCAAACCTACCTCTTCTGGCTACGGGCCCCCTGGATTAAGGTGACACCCCAAGTGGCTGTTTTGGCTTCCATATGTCTCCGAATACATGACATTATGAGATTGAAAGATCATTATAGCCAGCTTGCTGTATTAGTCGAAGAAAACTCCGTGAGAAGTTTGAAAATTAAAAAACACCATACCGTAAATTCTAAGTAATCTCAAATATCGAATTAAAAAAAAGTAATGAATTTCCAATTATGCAGTAGAAACAATATTAATACTTGAAAGAAACCATAACGAGATATTTAGTATTTATTATGTACCCAGAATAAGAGCAATACTTGTTTAAAGTGCAATTTAAAAAGTGGCCCTTATTTTGTTTTGACGAGTATATTTTACTACCAAAAGTAGGGTTTTTTTAGGTCGGAAAATCATTAAATGAGTCCTCCAACCCTGGCTGGAGCGAAAGGGACTGTCAGACTCGTACTGACTAAAAACCCCCGCTTTGCGTTCCGGGGCCGCGGTATCCTGTGTAAGAGTTTTTTTTGTATAACGCCCAATTATCAACAACGATTTTCGTGTTGGTTGACAGCTTAACAAAACCTAATTATGGCTATTAAAAAAAAAAACTTAGCCGTCCATAGTCTTCAGACCTATGCACCTAGGTATCAGTATGCATCATAAGTGCGTCTAATGCGCCTAGTACCTATAGTATTTATCGAAACCTAGATCAAAACCCTATTGTCCGCTTCTTTGAACCATCGACATACGTCAAAAACTATACCTTTTAGAGAACACAAAGTTCTTAACCACAGTTTTACCATGGACAATAGTATGCCCTTAACCCAATTACAGATTCAGTTTGATGCGCCGACGCAATGACGTCATTGGACGACAATGGATCGTTTGCCCGGTAAAGGCGGAGTCTTAAGACACCTCAGTGCTTGCAGTCACGTAGACACGAAAGAGGACAGAGTGACGCATCGGCCTATAAAGTCCCGAAAGGACACTGGCCTCCTCTCTGAGAGGGAGTGGGGCATACAGATTCTCTACAGATCTGATCCCTTTAGCGTTAATCCAACTTCTTTGCTCGACATTTTGCAGAACTGGACATATTAAGTCTACCATGAATGCTTAAAAACCAAACAACAATAAAATAAAGTAAAATAACATTGTGTGTCCCACGGCTGCGCCACAAAGTCCATTTCTGCATTAATGTCAGACAGGTGAACCTGTCTGCCCTATATACAAGGTACTTGCCTGTCCGGGTTTAAACCCACGATTTATGTATCGTTGTAATTTTCTCGAAAGAGTGACACATCCTCCTTTATTTTGGTGTTGAACGCCAGACGATGGAGCGGCCATCTTGGATTCAGGTGGGAGGCGTTGATTGGTCAAGACTGAAGGAATTTTACAAGGAAAATTTTGCCTACCTACATTTATAATTAACCACAGAAATATGTCTGTAACTCATTATTGTATTCTATTTATGTAAATACCTTGTTTTTGTGGTCTATGAATACCTGAAAAGTATATTAAAAATATATAATGAATGTAGCTGTTGTCCTGTTTATGACAAAATTTACATTATGTCTTAATGAATTAAAAATTTAAACTGTTTAATCTATAATATAAAAATCAATTGCTGTTCGTTAGTCTCGCTATGATTTAAGGAAGGTGGCTGGCAGTGGATGGATGCGGGCTGCCCAGGACCGGGATGGTTGGCGCTCTTTGGGGGAGGCTTACGTTCAGCAGTGGACGGCAATAGGCTGACAATATAGTCTCGCTAAAACTCGAGAACAGCTGGACCGATTTGGCTAATTTTGGTTTTGAATTATTTTTGGAAGTCCAGGGAAGGTTTAAAAGTAGTTTTCCAGTTCAGCTAGTAAACTAATATTAATATCATCAATCATTGGTTAAAAAACTATCAAACAATGACTCGATTGGTGTCATTCAATATATCAAAATTGTTTGACTCCATTGCGATTTGGCTATGGACACACCTTATAATGACTTTTACTGACCATCCTCAATAAGTAATAGCCATTTAGTAACGCTCCATAGACCAAGTGGAATATGCCTTTAGTTCAAAAATCCCTAACAAAATTATGAATCACAACACCGTTTTGTTTGCTACCGGAATTCAGTCTATAACATCAAAACTTCAGGGCCTTGCAAGCGTAAACATAATAATATTGCACAAACAACCATTACAGTAAATAGATCATGCAAATATCGAAGGTTAAACGCTTGGCCACGACTTACAGGTTATAAGGATTAAGGATATGCGTACTTAAATAACGTAGAACATGCGACTAGTCACCGCGCGGCGATATGAAAATAGCCATAAAGTATCGCCTTAATCTATTTATTTTATATCTAAGGAAAAATATGGAATAATTAAATGTCTGATTATGAAAAAACCAAAATCACTATTATGGTTTTAGGAGCTTGAATATAATTATTAAATACAGTCCTCACATTTCACGCTCAGTACAATCCAACTCCCATTTCTTCAGCTATCTAGCTCTCTTTAGCATCACGCCGTCACTCACGCAAAGGAAACAAGTGACACACGTGTAAAGCTTGACGCGTAGCAAATCGCAAAGCCTGAGGTCGTGACCAAGGCGTGAGTCCGTCCATCCGATAATAAACTGGCAATAAATGTCTGTAAACGTAAATATTGTCAAAGACAAGCGTGATAGGAAACAGACTCGACACATGATTTGAATATTATCAAACTTGCTGAAAATTTTCCGTTTTATGCAAGGATGTCAGATTATTATGAAGGTTATTATGGGTTATGTAAATCGTAGCGATTTATTTTTGGACTGTGTTAATAAATAGTGAATAATGTTTTGTGGATGTAGAATATCAACAATTCTATTTTTGCGTCTTATATTTTGCATTTATGAGCCTTTGATTATATAATGTCTAGATGGAGCGTCAAGTGCACGCAAACGTGTCAAAAAGTGTCAACCAACTATTGGCTCACATAACACTACATACATACACATAACACTACATACATACACCTAAAACTTATCTTATTTAATAAGTCTATTTTTTAATGTGATTTATGGGAAAATGGTAGTAGCTGGTATAATTATTTACGCACATAGAGACATAGACGCATAGTGCAAAACGACGCCTGCACGCACACATACTTGAAAATGTTGACTCGTTTTCTTTGATACGATTGTAGGGCGACGCTCCATCTAGACATTATATAATCAAAGTTATGAGCATACTAGCCGCCAAACCGAACCGGTCCACCTACCCGATAGATATTTTTGAAAACTTCTTGAATACAACCTTAGTCATAATAATAACGAACACAACAAAAAAAGGATTAATCCAAGTAGATGCAGTCGTTCCAACTTTTTATATATTACTATGTAAAATAAAGCAGGTACGTTTCTAAGCTTATATTTATTTTGATTAACTTTGCTTATGGCACAGACCTGCTATAAACAAACCTGGATAAACAGCTTAACATCCCTCTGATGTTAAAAATGACTTTAAAATAAGCATGAAATATAAATTCTTCGAAGAAGAATATAATGCTACAGCAGTAGTAAAGAGAAATTGCCTCGTGATATCCTTACAAGAAGTTTAATAGATCCTATTTCTTGTAATTTACTACACGATTTGCCAAGAAAAAGACTGAAATGGTAGCTATTGCGTCACTATAATTCAAATCTATTGTTCAGGGTAGTTTAATAAAATCAATGATGTAATTTTTCTAACTGTGGGTCCACATTGTAGAAATATAAAGTTCTCTGACATACAGCCTTATGTAAACACTAGGTGCCCTAGTACCGATGAGAGGCCAATATACTATTGACAGTTAAATAAAACAGACACGTTAACGTATTTAGCACTTCGGTATGTAAAGACAAAGTAATTTTTCAAAAGGATGTTATAGATAATGCTATGTTTAGGACCTGTTAATTGTCGAGTGAGCAATCTGACAGAAGAGACTGCTGAACAAGAGGATCCGGGTCCTATTCCCAGGTCTGCCAGTATTATTGGGTTTTTCTATTAAGAATTTATACAACTACGGAGTCTGAAGACGATTTGTGCCCGGATGATGGCTATAGGCTCGCCCCCCATTACCAGGGACTTAAATAAAACAAAATATATGCCTCTGCCTAGTCTGTGGGGGATAACAGGCGTGATGTTATGTTATGTAACAGCTTAAGACAATGACATAAGACATAAATAAAAAACAAGAGAGACCGAAGGTTCGAGTTGTACGAGCAAAAGGGCACGTAGCGAGAATTAAAATAACATTAAAACCATTGCTCCTGTTTAAATAATTGATTTTCTAACGTAGCACAAACCTTGAGAATATTCAATAAACAATCAACAACAAATACATTATACATCAAGAAACAAAGTTAAACGCAATCAATCATCGCAACATTAAAAGCATTTTCTTTGTTACGGAAAATTCTGCTTTAGACGTTGCGTCGGACGAAATAAACTACAAATTAGGACGGGCGTGTGAATCTCGTTAGTGAATCGGTCCGGTCACGACACCGGACAGGCTGTTAGCACTTGCGGTGACGGCTATGTTTGCCACATGGACTGGCACGTAGCTACACTGATTTGGAAGACTAGATTGTATTTTGGACTTTGCAAAATTAACAAAGAGGAGATGGACGGATCGCGTGAAAAATCATGTGAAAGAAAAACGAGGAAATGATGATATGATGTCTGACAGGGGAGAATGGAAGAAGAAAACATGTTGCGCAGACAACCAGTTTAACAGAATTAGGGCAGGAAGATAAAAGAGGCGTTGATTTTATCCAGTTCTTGGTTTGAGGAGATCAGACGAGACGTCGTAACATGTATACAGTTGCATCCAGTTCGTATGGAAAACAATCTCGACATAGTCGAGGAAAAAGCTAGTGCACATGACGATTGAATTTCGATTGAAAGATGATGAGCAATAGGGAAGAAGTACGACATACTGCGTCAACCCCAAAATTAATTAAGATAAGGACAGGAGATGATGATGAATGAATTAATGTTGCGTCTAGCCAAACGTGCTCTACACTTTACCGTATCAATTATGTTCTCTTAACTTTTGAACTACACGTAAACATAAAAACAATAACTAAGTATGAAAAGCCTGTTTCGCTCCATATGTATGGTTGAAATGGACGGTCATGTAATGATTAGAACAATTTGTTTAGATGAATTGCTACTTGGAATATATACGAAAAATCCGAAGATATTTAGTGTTTGTCGTGTCCAACGAATTTATTGAAGAAAATAAATGATAATGTTGTTAAGAGAAGATGAAACAGTGGAAAATAGTATCATGAAATTACAAAATAATACAAACGACAGTCGAATCCTAGTTCAGATTACAGTTTAACCGGATGCAGGTGACAAAAATTTACTAATAAGAACCGTGACCAACAGCTGTGCGTGGTTTTCGAGACTCGGAGGGTATTTCAACAAATGTAATTGATGATCACCTGTCCACAGACCGACCTAGGGAAGCAAGGTTTAACCTTAAAGATCGACTAGTGCGGCACTATATCTTGAATGATCCTCAGAAATATATTGAAACCAAACGGCGCGTAGCAGTTTTTATATATTCCATAAATATGTATTGTTATTCCATAAACTTCGACCAATGTTATCAATAACAACATGTTTTCGAAAGTCCACGATACGTAAAAAGTGCATTCAACGCAGATCACGACAGAACAAAGTCCAACAGCAGTCTGATGCCTCACGACTCACCAATTCACGCGACTTACATGTCGCACTTCTAGCGATTGCGAAAAGAATTTACGAAATAAAACTATTTGTGGTGCCAATAACGATGGCCTCGATCCGGACAATAGAATGCAAGAAAATATGCTGAGACGCACGTATTTTGAAGTTACCCTTGATGTTGAATGTCACAGTCAAAAGGTAGAAGCAAAATAATGTTACTTGTATACCTAGAGTGCATGAATTTAAGTTTTAAGCATAGGTATACGTGTAGAATTAACCGGCAACAGGTACAATAAAATCATGTCGCACTTGTCGAGATTGGTGAAGTTAACAAAGATCAAGTCTCAAGATAAGTCTTCTGAAAGTAGTATCCGCAAATATTGTAGCAGAAAAATGTAACACCATTTAACATGGATATTAAATAGCCAGTCCTCAACATTCAAGAAATTGCGCCTGAGTTTAAAACCAATTCACAAATTCTGACGTCACACTCCATGTAATACTTCTTGAACATAACTGGTATCATCCAATTCTCACCAGTTTTTGCCACAAAGTATATCATATTTGCATAGTATCCTCACCACTAAAGTTTATTTAACCAGTAACCAGTGTAAGATGTGGTTTAAGATAACCATAAATCGTCGATCACGAATGTTTGTAAATCAAAGCATTTATTTCAAGTAGGCCATTTACAACATGTACTGAAACGTCCTGATACTTGGCGATCTATTTTGGCTGATGATGACTTGTTTCTGTAATTAGCTGCAGTTTGTTGTTTATTGAACGGGGCATTTTCCGCCAGGATTCGTGGTCATATGCAAACATCGCCGTATGTCGATGTAATTGTCTGCACTCTGGTAATTTGCCTTTATATTGGCCTATTTCTGTTTTAGTAACACTGAAGTCTTTGCAAACAAGAATGCCTAAGTCCAATACTTATGTGTTCTTCGTTAGCTAAAAGTATGTACCTGAAATTCCCCAAAAATGTGTGGCATAAAAATGATATTTTCTGCATCCTCAGTTAAATCACCATTTCTACTCGATAGATAATCAATTGAAAAAATATCGATCTGAACCTGTTAAATGTGGCTTGCAAACGTTTTATAGACTATTTTTAGGAGTGTTTCAGCCATCAAACGAACATTGAACGCATGTTACGTGTAATTTTAGCGAGTCTAGTGCTGACACGGTTGTTCCATTATTTTCCATATCAATTGTCTCATCTAGCATTTCATTTGGTAGATTGGTTGCGGTTTGGTATGCTTCAAATATTTTGGAAAGTGTCTCTCTTGTTTCATTTTCTGCCGATCAATTGTTCTGTTCTTTATTTCTTCTGAAAACGACGGGTTGCATTGTGGGAGTGCCGGCAGAAGTGAAAACTTGAATATTAACGTTGTACATTAATTTCCATATTTTAAACACTTTATATACACGAATTTTACGAATACACAGCAGTGTGGCCACTACACAGACAGTCGAGCCATCGGCTGTCACCATCCATGGATGCGCGTGACACGCTGTAATATAAACACACACGAACATTCGCGCAAGCGCCCTGCGCCGCCTAAACGAAACAACAGGCCGGTCACGTGTTCGTCTTACGAATTTTCGATCAGGTCAGGTGACCTGACGCGAGTTTAACATTCTTTACCCATTACAAAAAAAAAAAGTGTACAACGCCGCTAAAGAAGTTTTCACTTCAAAAACAACTTCGCATTTCAATTCCACCTCAGTATCGAGTAATCGAATATTATTGTTATTAGCTATGCAAATGCTATTGATCTCTAAATAGATTCCAGACACATCGACATGCCATAAATAGCTGTAGATAAAATTGTTTCTACCATACAAGTATTCACAACACTGCGAATGTCCAACGGCATACCAATGTGAAAATGAAATGAAACTCTAACTACGTCGGTAACATTGTACCTGTTGCAGTAACTTCTATTTCTTTGAATTATAAAACCCGTTAGGAATTTAAGTCTCGATCGTACAGTACTAAACATGTTACTTTACTGCCAAGCGGCAAACTGTTAGATAAATTGATTCAATCCATTCTAAGAAGGAGAATTTAACATCTTACCTATGTAACTGCATCAGTAAATACTTCACTTAGTATTCAGGATTAAAGTGTCAAGAATGTAAAGTCGGGCCCACGATTCAGCTTATCAGTTGTCAGTCAATTTGCATCCAGCGAGTGACGTACTGACGTGTGAACGGTAGCCTTACCTGCCTTGCCTTCGGTGGGTTCAGTCGGTCGGACTATTGCGAGCATACCGCACGCATATCGCTCTTCAAATAAATCTAACTAACATGCTCACGCGAAACATTCTAATGTACTTGTCCGCGAAAATAAACTCTGAAACTTCATCTCTGTGATTTTTTCGAATAAAGTTGAGGAAAAAAATAACATACCCAAGTGTTGAAGGATTGTTACAAAAACAATACGAGATAAATAGTGGTACGTCATAGCGTGGGATGACAATGTAATCGGAGATTAGTGTTATCCAGCACGTGGTTATAGTGGGTGACAGGGGACTGACAGTCTGATCATCATGGCTCGTATTGCCAACAGTGCTGCACATTTGTGCCAGCGGCTGCAGGAGCTGTATCCTCATAAGCTGCAGCTGGCTAGCAAGCAGGTTCATCAGAACCACAATCATAACGTAAATATGATTTGTTTTTACATATACCATGACTTTTAGGATGATTTCTTTCAGATTATTTGTCTGGCTTGAACTAATGTCTTGAAGAACAGTGACCGTTTCATTAATTTTATGGCCAGCCAAGAAACTTTCCTTATCCAAAACAGAAACTTTAGTCAGCTCAAGATACAAGTCACAGGATGTCTGCCATTTCTAAAACTGTATACGGATGTCAGATTTCACACCATATCCGTTTTAGTTTTCAATTACATGGAGCAGTACTTTGTGCGAAACGCAAACCCCTTTCATTAAGCGTTTATATACAAATAAATTGTCGCCTTTTTGTATGACGCTGGTAGAATCCGAATATTAATTACATTTAATATATTCTGGTTTATCGGCTAACTATTACAAAAAGCTAGCGGCAGAACCGGCAAAATTTTGTATCTTTTTTGTAAAATCGGTTTTCAATTAGCTGGTAACGTCTGTAGCAAAGACAATACCGTCTTTTGTTTATTCATTCGCTGCATTGTTATCACAGTCAATAGTGTCGAAATCGGACTCAAGGCTCCGTTATCAGGATGTCCTTTGTTCATTTTGGCCACGGGTAAGGTCCTTTACGGTTTTTCTAACAAAATGTGGATTGACTTTGTGCTTGATTTCTAAAATTGTGTGGAATCGTGTATTAAAAACATCCTTACTGTCGTAATTATCAACGAAAACATCGTCCTCATCTGCGACAATTGCACATACTAAATTGCATAAACATTATATTTTCAGCTCTTTACGAAAAGCATTTTAAATTTCCGTCTAAACAATTATTTTTTCTTCTCATTTGTTGTGTCCTTAGTTCGTATGCCAAGCCAACACCTTGCCACATTGATACGTTGTGTTTGACCTCGCAAAGGTCTTCAATTGCTATAGGGTTTAAATTTAGTTGGGTGTAAGTAAGTGTTTGCTTCTAATTTTGTTTCCATCATTTCATTTATTATATCGTATGAATTTCCTCTCCTCTCTGCCCTTCAGTTGTCACAGCCTCTACCTTATCATTATCATAATCAATTCGAATAATTGTGAAAGTATTAACGCCTCGTATCGTTTTATTATTATTTTATTAATTATATTCCATGATTCTATCACGTGCACTTAATCCTGTTCATTAAGGAAATGTTAATGTCAAGTATGTGAATGCTTATTGCAGGTATCGTTTTGATTATGTACTTTGATTTCACATGAGATCTGATTATTTGCAAATATTTTGAAATCAGATAAACTCATTTACATAGTTGGCAAAACCTCTACAACGTTGTATCGTTTCATTCTTTTCCAGAGTTAGTACCTAATACAAAATGTTACATGTTTCATTTTCTGAACTATCAATAAGATTACTAATCTTTGACCTTGCCATCAGCTGTTTTATGAAGCAATAAACGAAACCCTTCCTAGAAACGAGATAACTTTGCATCTGTTCAACCGCTTGTGCCGACGGTTACGGGTCTTCATAGCCATGCCAATATTTACTGATTTCTGGAATTTTGTCCGTTATTATAGCAAATTTTTCTAATTTCTTCCTGAGGTATTTTATAAAATGTTAGTTCTGTATTATTTAGCTGTTAGAGGACAATCTTGACTTCCAGATGTTTCGATCTACAGCACCTATCGTTAGTATCTACATTAGTAATAAAATATTTTATATCAATTACTTCTATCGTTTTATTGATTCTAAGCCTTCCAAGCTCAGTATTGGCGATATTTATTGAATTGTCGGAACCTTACAGTGTTGAATCGTAAAATAATTAGCAGATTATTTACTTAAGTTGTATTGTAAAATTTGCGATAAATAAATCAATCATAACAACTTTTAATATGCTGTGAATTATGTTAGATTATGTATTGTTATGCCAAAGGCGGATACTTATGTATATAGGTAGGTATGAAAAAACAAACAATTCTGCGGCGATCCTAAATCAATTAGTGGAAATTAATGCACATGATTATTTTTAAACAGGTGTTCCAATTAATTTAGTCCTATGTCCGTACTACCCAGAATAAAACGTAGTCATCCGTTCCGATCCATTTGACAAAAGTTTGCAAAGCGTCCATTTTGGCATGCCCACTGACCCGTGCCCAACAATAAATGTTCCCAGACTGAAACGATAAAAATAACTGATACTGCATGGAAGTCGTAACTACAATTGAGACTAATTGGCATCCGTATGAAATTCAAGTGAACTACAATAGGCAATTTCCCGTAATTAATTGCCAAGAACTCACGTGCGGGAACAATTAAAAAACGATTATTGTTTTCCTTTGAATCACTGAAGGGAAAATTGATGGCTTTATAGAGACTGAATGTGTATAACACGAAAATATTATTGAAACAGAAATAGAATGCTCCCACAGTTGCAGATAAAGGAAAAGGAAATACAACAAAACAAATTTATTATCTTGGAAGTATAATTTGCCAAGACAATGCTCAGGGCTCTACGAGAGAGAAGACGGGCCACAAATTAAGGCAGGAAAGCTTAGTGCAGGATGGTGGAAGCCATATGTCTGAATTTTGAAGAAATTTGCTTTTGGTGGTCAAAAAATATCCCACGTTAACGTAGCACCGAGATCAAAAGTATTCTATGTGTTCAAAAGTATCTCTATCCACATTATGAACTTTTTGTGTGCCGAAATTCATTAAAATTGGTCAGCCATTTTGTTGTGATTAATAGCAAAATACAAAATTTCGCATTTATAATATTTCCTGTTCAGACTCACGCCTCCGTTCTATACTTGCGGGCCTAGTTCATGTATAATGTAGACGTTGCATTTCATCGATGACTCTCCTCCACTCTCTCCTCTATTATTAATCAAACTCATCATCTTCCTGCCCTTATCCCATTTTTCTTAGGGTCGCATCATTTACTCCTTTTATATTACATATTATTAATCAATCTAACTACTTCAACTACAAAACAATAGCTACTTGCGTTATATCTAAAGCCACTTGCGTGATGTCTATAGCCAAATGTATTTAATTAATCCGGCTTCAATTTGGTCGGTTCGCCGTATTTCTATTTATATCCTACCGGGAATCGTTTAGCTTGTACTCTGTGTTATGAACATTTTTTTCCATGAATTCTGTATAAGATGTATCGAAGTGTGGTGTGTTGCTTTGTGGTTTGTGAAGTGATACTGGAGGTTAAGGCTTTAATGTGTGGTTTCCCTGTGGCTTTTATTTTCATACAGCAATCCTTCACTTCTTAGTGTTGGTCTCCTCTGTACTCGGTCCCTCATATCTTAGGACCGTGGTCAGCTTCGGAGTTGCATCTGAAGAGAATGATCCGCCTCTATCGTTCGTGTTTTTCCTACTATTATCTTAAAGCCACCTTTCCCGTATTATGAAAATTAATTTACGAGTATAATGCTGTATTGTGTATGCAAAACCTCTATGGCCCTGTAATAACGTCTCAATCTATTTAAAATTTTTGTTTGAATGGATAGATTTGTTACTCAATCACGTCAGAACGGCTGAATGTATCTTGAAGACATTTGAATCAGAGCTAGGTTATCGTCTGGATTACACATAGGATGGTACATGACGCTGGCAACAGCTAACTTTACCTACTTTCTTTAGTTCGGTTGAGGCTTATGCCGTATCATCAATTTGACATTTCAGTGTTTCTCCTAATTACTATTCAGTACCATTCTGACAGTTGTTGACAGTTGACAGTGTACCGTTTAGTAGAGAGTTGAGTTATTAAATGGAAGTTACGATCGCAATTACAGTGCTGCATGCTTCTTTTGGTGCTTGGTCTTTAGCGGAACTTATGCCGCCATCTTTCTTTTATATATTTTTGTTTAGCTTGACCCCGTATTTTTTACCTCTTCTACTGGACTGATATACTCGTAGGTATGCAACTCAGCACACTCATGAAATATTATTTAAATTTCAATTCAACGCCTTTCTGGTAATGTAATGTTGCTTTTAAAGTTATTGATTTTAGGCCGCGATGAAATCTTATGAATGATTGCAGTAAAATCAAAATAAGTATCTGAATGCATTATTACCGTTTAGATAATTAGTTTATAAGAAATAACAAACGTTACACTTGCATTATAAAGACACCATACGAACGTAAGTGTCATTTACTATCTACCCTGGCACAGTATGAGAATTCCTCGATACCGTAGACACCAACACGTTTGGTGTCGACTGTCCGCACTTTATACCATGTGGTATCTTCCCATCAGCATATAAAGTGACTATATCTTCGTCTCCATTATTGAATATTACTAACTACAGTCTTTGAAATGTTTGTAAGTTGGATATGAATATTTTTTTATTGAAGTAAGCTGTTTTATTTTTCGATAGACTTGCATTTAACCACTATTTTGGCATTTGGGCTTCTAAAAAGCGTCTTTTCCCAACTGTCACCATTGGCTTTGTCACCACTGTCTGTTGGGGAAAAAATCACGATAGTTCCCAAAGGTGACAAACGGGAAAAAAATCCCGAATGTCCGGATACCGGCGTGAGTGAAGCAATTAAAAGTTAACAAAAAGTACTATACCGCCAGATAAGCGTGGAATAAAATTCATTCACTGAACCCCGTTTACCAACGTATTCCAATATTTCAAAACCATTCGAAAAAATGTAAAGAAAGTGTCGTAACACGATCAAAACAAACACAGCGTGGTAAGAGGCGACCTTGACTATACACCGTGTTCCGGACGATATACATAAACTTCGACCAGATGTTCAAACCACGGAAGTAAGCATTTTTCATTATGGACACATTAATAAATTCTTATTTTTTATTTTTTGTTAATTTTCATACAAACTAAATACCTAGACGTAAATAACCCGATATGCATGCCTCTTTATCCGAATTGGCAACGTCGTATTTTCATTCATAACATTTGGCGGGCTGAAACAAATGAAATGCAAATAGTATTTGATAGATTTCAAATTAAGATACTTTCTCACTGCATAGCTCAATTAAATTTCATTAAATGAAATTACAAATATCTTTGTAACGAAGCCTTTTTAAGTACTACTTCCTTTGTTGGATTTGATTTATAAAAGCCATAGAAGTATTTGCTAAAGTTTATGGATAACGTGAAGAACACGGTGTATATTTCATTTTGAAATTCGAACGATACCACATCGTTCGAATTTCAAACGATGAATTATTAGGATCAATGACCTTTATTCCAGACTTATTTGGCGGTGGCTATAGACTGGCATGATTTAAAGGTAGTCGTATATATAAATAATTTTGTGTAGGTATGGTCTACCACTGCATTAGGTCTTTTTTCTTGAAAATCTTTTCTTTGCTTTTCTGACTGCTGGTTTAGAGTGAGTAGAGAGTCAAGTCCTAGGTTCGATCACGGGGACAGGCATCGCTGTTATCTGCAAGAATGTTTGCTTGATAAATGATTATAGCCGCTCCTTCTACCAACTCACAAGTACTAGAAAAGCTCGCCTTAAAAATTGATTAAAATGTCAATGCCCCGTAAATCATGTATAACAATCTACATCATAATTTTCATTATCAATTTGTTGTTGTTATGACATTCTTTGGCAATGATAATACAACTATAATAATAGATTTTTATCGAACAGTGATAAAAATCATACAACTATTATCCATGTTTGACAAACGGTTGGACAGTGTCCATTATGGCGAAACAAAACAATCTTATCACAAACTGAAGAATCCTTTATCAATGCAAATTCAATTTAATGAACGAAGGGTAAAGTTGCTTTTTACTTGTACAATATACTGAAGAAAAAAAAAAAGGGTTGGAACATTTACACATATAAAGTCGTCAATGAATGAAAACATGAGTCTATTAGGCTTCATAATATCAGTAATTGTTATTCATTCTTATGCAATTGTCTTTTCATAACTTGTTAATGATTAGACCACTCACACTGTCATTAGACTTAATACAGTCATCTATTCTGCGTGCAATATGTTACGGTGAATATAACGTATGTATTTTATAATAATATTTACTGACATCACAGACTGTATTGTTTCTTCTTCTTCTTCAAACTTTAGCCACCTAATTACGAATCTACATTTGGAAACGACCAACACTAATCATTTATCCAGGTATAATGGACTTCGGCAGACGATCTCCGGCCCCCGTAGGCGCGGGCATGCGGGCTGCGAGTAAAGGGCAACTCGCAGCCCGACCATGGACCATGCCCGGGTCGACGGCGCGTTGTGTTCCACGCGCGCCTCAAAGAGTGCCAGCATGATGACGGGGCCCCCCTCTAGAGGGCCAAAGCCTGCCGGGGTCGCGGGACTTATCTCATTACCGTGACCCCGGAACACAAAGGGCTATTGAAGGACACCGTGGATTTTAGTCAGTACGAGTCTGACAGTCCCTCCCGCCCTGCCCGGGGTGGGAGGACTCATTTGATGATTTTACCACGATAAAAAAAAGGTATAATGGTTCGGCAATCCATTTTCATCCGGCCTTCGGTTTGTCTCCGACTTTCATTCCTTAATGTTGCCCCACTCTAGTAATTTCACTTGTATCGTGGGTGCGATCAAGCACAACTCGATCGATCCCTGAGAAGATTAATCTCCACCAACAAGTATATTGTATGGTCTACAAGAGTTGTTCCCGGTCTGACTGTAGGTGTAAGTGAGTTTCACCACGCACAACTATTTGAATGGCTAAGAACTGAAGTATTAGCCAATCGCTCAGCCACAATGCCTAATACGCCAGCTGTGCTGTCAACGTCTTTAATGAGATCAGCCCCCCTAGCCAAGTTACAACAAGTCGCAAACGATAATCGTAAACGCTCGGTACTCCCCAATAGATTTTCAACTTTATAGCCTAGCTCTTAAAGTTGAAAATCTATTTAAGATTTCTGAGCGTTAGCGTCAGGAAACATCGAAAACGATAAGCAATCTTCACTAGATATTCAACGTTATACCAAAGCACATAAAGTTGAAAATCTATTAAAGCCTACTCAGCGTTTGCGTTGTTTGTAACATGGCTACAGGGCTTGAGTTTATAGTCAAACGGCAAGCGATAATCTTTTATAGATTTTCAGCTTCATAAGCTTGGAAATTAAGTAGAAAATATATTAGAGGCTCCTGAGCGTTTACATTTATCCTTTGCCGTTTAGCTATAGGGCCTGTATTGTCTCACTTCTTGGTAGAAGCTTTCTTACTTTTTTCTTCTACAATTCCAGTCAAAAGCCAATCTTTTTGGTTGACATCTACTTCGTCTTTCTTTGTCTCAGTCTACCGTATGACGTCTTTACGCCAAAATTTCGAAGATAAGCTATATTTTTCAGGAAGGGTACACGTCAAGGGTAATGGATCATTTTTGGCCATGAGATTAATCCCTTTGTTTCCATTTATTTGAGAAAAATGCAGCATTATCTTATGTTCGTAAAAAGTAGTAAACAAGATCGATCAGTAGCTATCGAATAGGGCTTTACTTGTCACGACACTTAATCACGTGTCTAGGTAAAATTGGACTTGCTATGACTATGCAGAAATAGATAGGATTTGCTCTATTTTATCGTAGAAGTGATGTGTGTATCTATGTATGTTATACACGGGTTGATATTTCAGTCGATTTGCCTGGTGAAAACGAGACGAAAAATCGGCCTATTTAAATGCTCCATGACGAGTAAACGCATTAAGATTAGAAAAAAAAATACAATTTGAACCCGTCGTAAGAAAAAGCGGGCTGCTAGTCAATAATTGAGAAATCAAATAAAAAAAAATTGTAACATAAAACAGTGTCAATTTTCTAAATTTTGTTCATCCTATTTCCTCACTTTTCATAGCAAGTATCTACCTACTTACTTATTTAAGTTACTATCCAATTGCTTGATCAACTGTTAACATTAAGCGAGTACAAGAATCGAAACATTAAGCCAGTAACAGGTACCTAAGGTTAAAAGTCTTGCATTGTTTTCAAACGAGTAAGGATCTGGATAAATTAATTTTTGATAAGCCTTTCATAAGAGGCACAAAATTATTAATTAGAAACATTTAGTCTAATCAAGCAAATATTGAACTAACATAAAATCAATAAATCTAGAAGTTTCTAATCAAGCAAATAATCAACTAACATAGCAAATAAAATAAGCTCACATTCACACAGATATCTACGAACAACAAAGCTTTAGCAAACATCGGGTAAACACAGGGTTATTCCCTGGTTAGCACACAACACAGACTAAACACTCGACATTACATGATTACTTTGATAAGTAAAGCCAGTTAATATATCTGGCCTACAGATACAGATAAACAGAATTACTACTTCTGGCTTTGTTTTACTGGTTTGACAGCTTGTTTACTATACGTATACCTGTCATTGGTGGGGTTTCAGATTGATGACTCAAGATGTCTTAGCTTTTGCGATGTGACAGTTTGAGTTTATTAGACACTCACTAGCATATAGCCATCTTCGATAAATTGACTATCCAACACAAAAATAATTTTTCAATTTAAACCAGTCAGCAACTACAGGTTTTGGATAAACGTGTTCAAACAAACAAACAAATCTTCATTATTAATTCATTTATTTAATAACTATGGATTACTTTAACTAATAAAATGAACGGCATATAAAAGTATACGAGACTGATATCCAAATAAGAATCACTAAAAAATGCAAATGGAAAATAAAAAGGGAAAAATAGTTTGTGGATGGCACCCAATCTTAAAGTTTTTGAAATGGTCCCTATACCTACATCCGATAATTTTGCGCTTAAGGTGTCTCTATGCATTTTCTAGTTATAATTACTACTGGTATATCAAGCAGTTACCTACTTACTCTAGCTTTAATATACCATGGAAAAAGGTGTAATAACATCTACAGTAACAAACCACATAGATTACAACAAAATCCATCACATAAATACCAACAAATCACCTATTACCGCTGTGTGGACGACATTACAAGAATGTACTCAATACGTCCCGTTTGTGATACCGTAACCATCCATATGATACTCTTTAGATACGCATTGTGGCAAGTGGAATCACATACATAGGTATAGCTAGTTTTTTTAGAAAAAGTTTAGAAATGATTATCTGCAACTAAAAAAGATCAGTTACAATATTATCATGGCTTTTTAGGTAAGAAAATGCTGTACGATTCGCGACACAGGCCTTAATGTGTATGACGGGGCCTTAGAGAGCCAAAGCCTACCGGGGTCGCGGGATGTAACACCGTGGATTTTAGTCAGACAAGTCTAACAGTCCCTCCCGTCCGGCCATGGGTGGGAGGACTCATTTGTTGATTTTCCCACGTAAAAATAAAGGCGTTACTGTGTTTAATATTTAAAAGAATATAGGAATTTATCGACCCCAAATAAATTTGTGGAAAAGGGTATGAACAGAAATTGGTTAAACTATTTGTAACATCGAAGTACAAGACACAACATCCAAAGCATCTGTTATCGTACAAATGTTAAAAAATTGCAGGTGGATGATTTTTGCCAAAACAACACCAAATTACTGATAGCCAATCTTACTGAAGCAGTATTCAACAGTTTAAAGATAAACAATAACCGCATGTTACCAGTATTGCATTTATCAGTAAAGCCCAAAATGCTATCACCACTTTTAATCCTTTTAATCACAGAGGGCTTTGGCTACAAAGGATGATTAAAAGAAATAAAGAATACACTTTTTCTTGTGTACTTACTAGAAAGAGTAGGTGTAAGTAAGAGTACCTAAGCTTAGATATTTAGAAGATGAGTGAAAGGCGGTATTTGCAAGGCAACTTCGGGGATTTTGATTCGATGGGAGAAATGTCAAAACGTAGATAGATTCAAGCATGACAAATGTTTAAAATATAGAAAATATGTTTCTACTATCTAATGATGTGTCATACTTGCGCAAAAAACAGTCGAATTGTAATAAGAAATAATGAGAAACAAACTTTGTCTATTTTAGTAGAATAGAGATAGAATTCATCATGCTACACGTGCAGAGATTTGTGCAAGGTAGAGGCGAGAAGATTAAAGGTCATAGCAAATGGCGTTCTACACTCTCTGCTATACCACCTTGGGAAAAAGGTGTGAGTTTTTGTCTGCTTGGTTACCACTCCAAATACTTGCACCCAGGTGTCCTCAGATAACATTGATTGATAAGAATCGGTAAACAATTGACGGGAATCAATCGTGTTGTGTATCATAATCAGGCGGCCATTGTTACTGTTTACAACAGAGTGGTCACTCGGGCGACGCGTGGTTCGTGTATTAAAGTGTTAATTTATACCTACGTCGGTAGATAATGAGCTGATAAGTTCCGGCTGAAGGCTGAGGGGTGATTTGAGTGTGCTGAAACTGAAACATGTGTAAATAGTGTGGAGATGGCTTAGTTAGATGGTGATTGGAAATTCTAAGTTCTTCTGCTCATTATTAAATTCAGGATTCTAATTGAGATGCGGATATTTCATTTAAAAAATTGTTATTACCTTCTAGCACTCCGCCTAAGACTTCGTTTCCCCTTTTAATCCCCTTCGGGGATTCAAATCGGTTCTTAGTGCACACTTACGACACATCAAGAAAAATAAGGAACGTTTGAACTACACGCTTATTGACTCAGCAGTTTCAGCTGTGGGTTGATCGATCAGCCAGTTTCTACTTCAGCGCCTCGTCGCTCTCTAAAAACACAAATACAATGGTTTACAAATTGACTCTTTGGAAAACGTAAAAGCATAATTTATTCTAAAATTGTAAACACTTTTCTATCAGATTTAGAAGGAAATGGAGATTATTTTTTCTTATTTTATTACTATTACATCGACATGTTCCTCTATTTCAAGGATAAACAAAATCACATCTATCAGTCAACCATATCGTGATCCCAAGGTTATTACCTTACCATGACGGCTGATGACCGCACATAGTCCATGTTCGGGACACATTTATTACCACTGTTTATACACTTACCAAAACGTGACGTATTTGTTTAGCGTTTTATATAAACGACAACGTATATATTGACATAATGACGTTTAATACCGCCCGACCCTTGCTTAACGAGCCAGCCTGCGAAGCTGAGTGAATTTAAAGCTACTTGCTTTAAATTCCCCTAATAATTATTCGACCCAGTACCCCCTCAATGACGCACTATGCCTAGGCCCAAAACCCACAGGGGATGCCCTTAATGACGGGCCTACAGGATTGTCCGGTTAAGCAGCATCAACCTTCTAGAGTTGTTGCGAGAGGACAAGAACACGTCAAAAAAAAAATGATGTATAATGTGTTACACAGTTTATTGGGATACTCACAGTTTTATTGACTGAAGAAATGTGGATATTGTTCAATAGTCCAAGTGGTAGCAAGCGTGGCTGCTGAACACAAAGTCCCTGGTTCGGTTCCTGGGTCGGGCAAAGCGTTATTGGATATTTTCCTTAGGAATTTCTCAGTAGCAACCAAGGAACCTGAATTTGAACCCGGGTGATGGCGATAGGGTCGCCCCTTCGTGTTTAAAGTAAGCTGTAGTAAACCAAAATCTAAAGTAACACCTCTGCCTAACACTTCTGGGATTGCAGTCATGATTATACCAGTGAAAACCAAAAGTTTAAGGTTCAGCTATACCAAAAGAAAAAGAGTTCCTGAACCATTCATAATTATTTAAGTTGTCAAAAACTTTGTCAGAAAGTGGAAGCAATTTTGCGTTCTAAAAGTAGAAATCTAAGGAAAGGAACATGACACATCAATTTTATTTTAGGTAGAATGCATTCTGAAATCAGATAAAAACGTCGCACTTAGTGTTTGCTTGTGGTCAGATCAGCTCAGTGCAGGATATTATCTCATCAACACTTAAGTGGATGTCGAGATTTATGCTAAATGATTTGTCACATGACTGTAGGAGAAGCTAAAAAAGTTGACATCTGTCAATGTTATCTACGTAATAACGACGTAGATGTTACGTCTCCATTACATGGTTGTTAGATAAATGTAAATAGATTTAATTGTCAACAAATCATAACTACGTATTAAGATATAGCGTGTGTCAAATATTTACGTAATTAACAGACTAATCCGTCACTAATGATGAAACTGATATGAGAAGAAACTATCTTTCTTATCTGTAGAATACTTTTTTGGGAATGACCTTTCATCTCCTCCTTTCAAATCGTTGACACGGAAGTTGAGATGGTGGTGCATCAATCACGTTTAGATTTATATCTAGGATACAAGCACTTGAGATGAATCCGATTGGAATGAAAGCCAACTTCAACAGAGATAGGAAAAAACTTGGTAGATTTTCTTTCTTTTGCGTTTGAGGAAGTGACCGTTCTATGGTTACTAAAACCAAGGTATTTTAGTAACCCCAGAGGCCTCAGACATAGGTGTGAACTTACTTCTTCCTGCCCTTGTCCCATTCTACTTGGGGTCGGCGCAACACTTTTTTTCCTCCATTCTCCCCTATCAGACGTCACAGTATCATTTACTCCTTTTTCTTTCATATCATTCCTTAGACAATCCATCCATCTTTTCTTTGGCCTTCCTCTTCCTCTCCATCCATCAACATTCATACTCATCACTCTCTTAGGTTTGAACTTACATTGACTAATAAATCCAAGTTTTTTTCTGTACCATACCGTACTGTTTTTCCTTGGTAGACAAAAACGTGGGATACTAGCAGATTCTTGTGATTTTCTTTTTTTTTGAACACTTAACAATTGATGATTTTAGAAAGCCATTTTACAATGCCCAGTTTTCTCAAAGCCTAACTGAAAAGACTTTTAAAACGTACAGCGATAAAAATACATTTTAGGGCATTATTTCGTTGTCCAAAAAAAAACTTTTACTTTGACGATATTATCACTAGTCTAATTCTTCCAACTTTTTTGTTCATTGCACAAATGCTTTATTTTCTGACGTACTAAGGTTGTTTGGGAGTCGTTAATTGGTGCCGTGTTGACACAAGTGTCGATGGCCGCCATTGTGATGTGGTGTCGCGTGCGCAGCTGTCAATACATGGTAACCAGACGACGGTAAGGATGTGTTCAGATGGTTCTTGGATTTTGCATGGGGAGATATTGCCTATATATTATTAAAATGCGGGTTTGAATGACCAGATTTAGAAAGGGGATGAGGCGAAAGGAGTATTCAAGGATCGTAGCAATGAAATTGATGACGAGGAGAAAGAATGTACCTAAGGATCGTAGCAGATGGTGCTTTGTAGTTTCTGCCGCTATGAGAAAAGAGTGAGTGAGAAGAGTGAGTTTATGTATGTATGTATCCATAATTCCATATAGAGCTTCACCATAATTATACAAGTTTTCCACAATGGTAAGGGGTTTTCGGGTACACGCAGAGAAATGTATACGAGAACTTCTGATTGCAACCGCGACAGCAAGACTCACTAGTTGACTTTACAACATTTCTGGTAATAAATACTAAGTCCTTGTTATCTACTACTTACTTAGTATTTATTACTAGAAATGTTGTAAAGTCAACTAGTGAGTCTTGCTGTCACCCACCGTTGCAACCAGAAGTTCTCGTATAGGTAGCCAGACATTTCTCTGCGTGTAACTAGAATGTAAATGTGGCAAAAGTCAGAGCATACGTTACAGCAATACCGACGGGTATGTGTAATGATTATTCAGAAAGAAGAGAGAAGAAAAAAAATACAAGTAATAGAAGACTATTATCTTAAAATGTTTCAGAATGTATGGTTAAATTCTTATTCGAATAATTTTGTGTCGAATCACGGCATGTAAGTATTTAACAATATAAAACAGCCGTAGCCAAGTAAAATATTTATTCCCGAATATAAAAAATACAACTAGAAAAACTTTATTATCTTAGAACCGATTATTTGGCGCGTCAATGTAAACACGCCTCGATTGAAACCGCGCACTTTTGTTAACAGTACCGTTCGCTATTGTCTATGGAGACTCGATTCCACAGACAACAAAAAAAACTTACAATTTGTTGTCCGTAGTAACTGGTCCTTTATTTAACTGTGTGGAAAAGTTTCAAAATAATAATTATCATAAGAAAACAACACGTAGGTTATGTCCATATAATTTTCCTTTGTACTGAATTAATATTATTTTATTTTTACTACCTGTTGCCAGCTACTTTTACATCTCGATATTTATCCCCCGGGTACATAAAATCTTATGTGATTATCCAGGTTAAAAACTATCTGTGTACCAAATATCATCTAGATCTGTTCAGGAGTTCAGGAGTTTTTACGTGAATGAATAACAAACATCTCACAAAATTACGCATTTAGAATATTATTAAAATAGTAAGATATTAGTAAGAAAGTACGGTACAGGACATGTCTGGGCAGAAAATGTCTGCCGCATGCTGTATACATGTTACACAGTTTACTGTCATACTCAGTTTTATTGACCCAAATGGCACAAAACTGGTGCCCTGAGACTGTGAGACGAGGTGAGGTCGTCACAGGCCTCGACCTAGGAAATGGCGGGACGAACTGGTTTCGTCAGAACTGGAAGGAGGACGCTCAGTATCGAGAAAAATGGAGTGGAGACTTTTGCCCAGGAGTGGGACAGAGCAGGGTAATATTATTAATTACATACTAGGAATTTTTACTGTATCATGACGTGATTTAGCAAACATTTAAAACTCGCATACACAAACAGCCAGACCTGGAACAACTTCTAGATTATAAAATATTTGTTCCGTGCAGTAATCGAACCCGCGACACCCCCGTTTTCAGCACAGCAGCCAATCGTTCAGCTGCTGTGCCGACCATACTGACAAATTAATGAATACAATTTGATCGTAAATTACACGACGATGTTTTCAATTATTCATGAAACTGTTTCAAAGTAATTATAGGACTGTAATTTTGTAGTCGTTTTCAGTTACTAATAGTACTATAAGTGGTTTGGCTTTAATCATAGCGTGGCCACAAATAGTCTAGTAATTAAAGTTAGAAAGATAGTATGACCATGGGCGTGGGAAGGGGGGAGCCGGGTGGGCCGTGTCCACTCCGAAATAGTCTGGTGCCCACCCCAGAAATTGTACTAAAAAAAATCTTAAATGTGAAAGTTTGAGAGGACGTATGTATGTTTGTGACCATGTAAAAATTAAACTGTACTGTAGTTACAAAGCGATTCAAAATGATACATAAAAAATCTTACATAATTATCCATTATAAATAATTTTCCTAATACAATTACGTAATCATTGAAAAAAAGTCGTGACCTCCACTTTACTGCGTAGCGTAGTACCGTAGATGATTAGCACGGTCATTGTTGCTACGTAGCGAAGTCGTAGCTCTTCGTAGCACCTACGTAGGCCCGCGTAGCAACTGACAGACGCTATACAGACGTATTGTGGAAAATGTTCTTTAAACATAATATAAATAAATAAAAACTGTTTATTCAGTATATAAGATCACGCCTGTAATCTGCGAAGGATTAGGTAGAGATGAAAATAAAAGTCAAAAGTAAAAGAGGCACTTTTGAACGCCGAATAATAAATTAAAGGAAATGGGATAAGATAGGATTGCTTCTACACCCATCACGCAAAGGTATGTTTAGGTATGGAAAAAGAAGAATGGGCATGAAACTCCACACTTCTTCTTCTTCCTGCCCTTATCCCATTCTACTTGGGGTCGGCGCATCACGTTTTCTTCTTCCATTCTCCCCTCCGAAGAAACTCCACACTTACTCTTATAAAAATGTATACATATAAATAAAATGTGTAAATGTATTTAATGTTCCCCACACTAGTAAATTCGCCTATGTGTTGGGTGTCGCAGACTTTGTCTCTAGTCACCCCTGACCTAGACTTAAGAGCAAACCCATATCAAATTTAAAAAAAAAACATATCTACTAAGAAATTCCTGAGAAAATACTCCACAATCCTTCATTAAAAACTCATAGCTTGACATGAAAATTCTTGAACATAATTTTCATTGTTAACTTGTCAATTCTTTGAGTTATATACCTACAATTTTCCCGTGTGATCCGAAGTAGGATCCCGTATCATTAAACTTGTACACGCACAGCCGATCCAGATTTTTTTTTCATCAATTATTGTCTATTTTGATGTTAATTGTTCTGTATTGTTTCGTGTGGGAACCTTAAGCTTGAACCAAGTACAATAGCTTAGTTTGTAACTGAACGTTGGTAGATTTGGTCGCTGTTAAGACCTCTAAAGTTATATAATCTTTGTTAGCTTGTGTAGCGAAAGTGTTCTATGGAAATTCGAGTTTTTTTTTGTTCTATACGTTTTAGTTAAAGCGTTTTTAAAGTTGTTGGGAATTTTGTAAAGTGATTTTGATTAGGAGTAGATGAGTCAGCGTTGATCCGGTTTGTGAGTAATTATTTAATTTTTTAATCTTTCTGAGGTAAAAAATATTTTAAGGAAATGCATGAATAAATAAGTAAATAATTGAACAAAATAATACTGCTCTATTTAAATGATAATTACTAAAACAGCCTGTATTTATTACATCAATTATTTTTAACACAAAAATCTCTTCACTTTTGACGCAAATCTCATGGATATGCAAATGAAGGACTCAGTTTGCGTATTTACAAATTTACTTACGTATGTGCTTTTGTAAAAAGACATATTAATTTATTTACTTTAACTTAGCTGTCTACAGATAAAATGTTTTTAACATCTTTTTTCTTTTGAGAATTATTCTTAGTTATGTTTTTCACACTACCTAAGATATCACGTAGTTTTTTACTATTATAATAAAATTACAACGGTGACAAATTATATTACATCTGAAAATGTCATATAAAATATGACATAGTCCTGACCAAATTATAATCTATTTCAAAAAACTTGACTTTAAAACCAGCTCGCATTTATTTATTTAATGATAAAGGTACACTAACAGCTTTCTTTGGTAAATTAATTATCAAATGAAGTAATTATAAGTAATAGGCGTACACAGGCTTACAAACCTATGATTTAATAGAAAGTCCGTACACCATGCATTTAAAGAGAGAACGATATGCGTACGCGCTTACTACCTTTATGTTTTCCCTCCATATTTACTACTAAGAATATCGTATTACCCAGTTACTAGATTGTGAAGACCAGATAGGAAGTCCCTCCATGTAAAAAACTTTTTTTTTCTTGTATAACTTGTTACTAATATGAAATGACTGTTAAAGAGAATAAATTATTGCTTTACCTTAAAACCAATGCATAAATTTTTTTGAAACAATAAATATAAAATAGACTCAGTCGCAAAAAGCCCCTTTCGCAAAATGTACCTATAGCAAAATGTGGATTTCGCAAAATGTACCCTTTCCTCAAACAGAAGCTAAAAGGTGTGGGGCACAGAGGGGTGATATAGTATATTTAAGTAATTAGTAAAATGGGAGGATGCATAGTGTGCAATTGTGGTTTTCTACTGCATCTACTTAACTACTTACTGATAACTTACTAACCTAACATAGCCGTAAAGGAAAAGGCTAAGCAGATGATGATAAATACTACCTACAATACAACAAGTTTCATTCATTTGTCACCGCAATTCGTAGTACCTTAGTTTCTCATCCATTCATACTAAAATAGCTATGATCTTTTGTTGACAATATACCTTAGCTATTTATGTACTTACATTTGTTGTTCCCTTTGTGGTTAGCAGTTTTCTTAATAATAAATGGTTTAGAATAATTTAAAACAAGAAGGCGGTTTATTTTTAAATGTTGCGTAGTTTATTTTATTCATTTGGGTTTTTTTGTTACCTTATTTCTATTGTTCCTTGCACTTGATCATTTCTGAGAATTTAATTATGGTTATTAATATTAAAACATGCAATTTATTATGAAATGTTACAAAAATAACTGTCTTATTTGCATTGTTATGTTGTTTTATGATTACTTTGTTTTTTATTGTGTTTGAAAAAGTCTCATAAATCTAAATGTAAATTAGATAAACTCACGTTTGATTATCCATGTGCTTGTTTAATAAATTATTACTTACATTATTATTAATTATTAATTACCTTTAAATAAAGAAAGTTTGCGAGGATGGATTTATAGATGAAAGTTAGACAGATGTTTATAACCTGTAAAACATGGTTTTTTTTTATCCAGGAATGTGTTTCCTTTGGGAAAATTACTGAACATAACGCGGGCGACGCCACTGGCATAAGTCAGTTGTAAATAATATTTTAACAGTGACTCAGTTACTAAGATTATGAAACAATACCTACTAGATATTTTGTGACATACTAATCATTAATCTAATCTGTTTGTAAACCACTTCTGAATGTAATCTTCCTCAATACTGGTATAATGCGTAGGCGAAAGGAAAATTGCCATTTTAAAGGGGTCATTCCCGATGTGCTCCAAAAAAAGTTCCCAATGTAATCCATGACAAATATAATAGTTTTATTAATAATATTTTTAAGTTTCATTCTGCTCCATGATCATTTTAAAGTGTTCCCAATGAGCTCCAAACCTTTTTACCCGACTACGGCAAAGCCAAAAGGAGGTTATTAGTATTGCAGCAACCTCACCCAACTTAACCTTTGGAATAGCTTTACCTATTGCTAAAGTTGTAAACAAAACAATTTCTAATGATCTGGTAAGATCATAATTATTGTCTTTTAAGCATGATTTAGAGTGTGTTATTTCTGCAAAACATGCTATAACACGCTCGAAGAATCCAACTGAAATCCACATTAGTCTTCATACTACTTTCCACTCAAAGTCAACAACAATACAGTATTTTATTCAATGCTCAAGTCTTTCCTTCACACTTCGCCTTATTTGCCTAAACATAATTATAAACATCACGAAACAATCGTAAAAGTCAGCTTAAGACTAGTTTCCATTATCAACCACAATTTGTAGTAAAGCAATGAGCACACAGCCGACATCGCACCAAGCCACGTGAGAAAGCAAAACGTGATGGCATCACATCACAATGATCACAATAATGAACTTGTGAAATGATTCTAATGATGTATCGTTGCAAGGCTTCGTTTACAGTGAAAGCGCGGAGACTGGGGCGGTAGCGGGCGCGATTAGGCAACCATAGTGCATTGTCACCGGACAGAGAGAGAGTAAGAGATTGACTTGGGTTACACAAAAGAAGATCAGTTGCTAGTTAGCAGTGTCGGTACATCTACCTTAGTTACGACGACATACGAATAGAAATTTAAAGGCATTTATTTCAAAATAAACCACTTACAGGCACTGTTGAACTGTGGAAGTATCATTAAAACCAAAATGTTTAAGCTAAAATCCCTACACAACGCATACAACTGTGAAACGCTTACATACTTGCATAGTTACCCATACCAAACCATAGATCTGTCTGAAGATGATCGATAGCACAATAGACGTACCACACGTCAATTTCATCGATATCAAATTGTCGTATAATACGTCTGTCTTACGTATATAGCGTTGACACATACCCGCACCGAAGCAACCGCACAATCTCCTCACCCAAGGCATGGCCTAAAGATCAAGTTCCCGACCAACCGATTAGATCTTCAAATAGATGGTTCATAAGCACGCCATTATTATTCGTTTCTTTTTCCTGTTACTATTGTTGAAGTTTTTGATAAAGAACTGTGTAGTTCGAGGCCGTTAGCAAGCTGTGGCTGACACGTGAGTTTGAAGCAAATCTAGATGTTTTATTGGGTGGTTTCCTCGGAAATGATGTATGGAGTTTGTATGGTACTGATTTTCAATGCATAGAGGTTAATTCTTTGTTAGATGATTTGATATGCTGTCCTTAATTATTGGTGAGGTTCGTCAGAACATGATTCCGACTTTATCTGTAAAAGATTCCTGCCCAATGTAGAACTAAGTTTCTTATTTCACTGTCTACTGGCTTGTTATTACCTAAGTATAGAGACGGAAGTGACTTCTATCTAGTCTTATTTATCCAAAAATAGGGCTGAGTACATCTCTGATGTTATTACTGCATTTCGACAAGACGAAGATGGACTGTGCGAAAAATGATATGGCTATAATAGGGGTGACCACTACAGTGACTAAGCAGATTTGTTAGACGATATCACAGTACATAGACACCTTTTTGAGAAGTATGCTGCAAACGATGATTTTATGTATTTATCAAATAATCTTAGTCTGAAACTTCGATCTTTCTCTACAATTTAGAAGTTGTACTCTCTATAGAATAGCTTCTCAATTGACTTTCGACTCCAACAATGTCAAGATTAATGTCATTTTTGCGTGTTTCCTTAACTCAGTGTCCGAATAGCTGGCATCTCAGTTACACTCTCAAACTTTCTGAAGATAATTATATCATTATTGCATTGTCTAATCAACATTCCGTCTTTATAATCAGCATCGGTGTCTGCCTTACAGTTTTATTATCTTGTGGCGTTATTGTTATTTATGTCAGTTGTATTGCCATTATAAAATTCACGCGGACTGTACGTGTCTTCCTTAAACAAGTTAGGTTTCATTTGAATTTGTTTCATCATCATCATCAGCCGGAAAACGTCCACTGCTGAACATAGGCCTCCCCCTTAGACCGCCACGCCGAACGACAATTCGCCACTTGCATCCATCGGTTGCCCGCGACCCCCACTATGTCGTCGGTCCACCTAGTGGGAGGCCTACCTACGCTGCGTCTTCCGGTCCGTGGTCGCCACTCGAGAACTTTTCTTCCCCATCGGTTGTCAGTTCTACGAGCGATGTGGCCTGCCCATTGCCACTTCAACTTGCAAATTTTATGAGCTATGTCGGTGACTTTGGTTCTTCGCCGAATATCCATGTTCCGGATTTTATCCCGCAAAGAAACTCCGAGCATAGCTCTTTCCATCGCTCGTTGAGTGACTCTTAGTCTCTCTAAAAGGCCAGCAGTCAGAGACCACGTTTCAGAGCCATATGTCATCACTGAATCATATGAATTTGTTTACTGTCTGGTGATTCCCCTGTTGCGTTTGAAAATCTTCTTCCTAAGGCCTTGAGATGTGAACTATAGATTAGGAAGCAGAATCTTCCTGTTTATTATGAATCTCACTCATCTTCTATTCCTCATAGATATTTCCAAGGAAGATTCAACGATTGTTACCGCTAAAGTTAAGAAATAGATTCTTAGTAATAGCCAGCGCAGACTCTGGATTTACCCTGTCAATGGAAGTCCGTACGCTGTAGGAATTTCGGTGTATCTGATGAAATTTACTGTACATTTACATCTTACTCACTGATAATATAAATGCGAAAGTTTTTGAGTATTTGTGTTCGTTTGTTACTCTTTCACTCAAAATCTACTGAACGGATTTGGACGAAATATGGTACACAGACAGTCTACAACCTGCACTAGAACATAGGATAGTTTTTATCTCGATTTAGTTTTCTGTAGGATAATAGTTTGAGTTGTAGCTAGCCGCGGGATACAGCTAGTATTACAATAATTCACTAGGAATCGAGGTGTGGTTCAGATATGACAGCTCCGATAAGTCGAGAGTTATTTTTTTTTGCGTTGTAAAATCATCAAATGAGTCCTCCCACCCCGGGCAGGGCGGGAGGGACTGTCAGACACGTACTGACTAAAATTCACGGTATCCTTCAATAGCCCTTTATGTTCCAGGGTCACGGTAATTAGATAAGTCCCGCGACCCTGGCAGGCTTTGGCCCTCTAGAGGGGGGCCCCGTCATCATGCTGACGCTCTTAGAGGATCGCGTGGAACACAACGCGCCGTCGAGCCGGGCATGGTCCATGGTCGGACAGCGAGTTGCCCTTTATACTCGCCGGCCGCATGCCCGCGCAGTCGAGAGTTAATTTGGGAAAAAATTAACGTAATGGGAAATTCTGGCTTGGAATTCAGATTAGTATACCCAAACCGTATCTATATTTATTTTAACACGTACGTTTTAAACATTCCGCAATCTCACCTACAGAGAGACTAAACAAATAGATGTGGAAGAAATCTCAGCTTTATCAGTAGTTATCTTTATTATTACAAGTACATACGAGCTATTTATGTTAGGCTATTTTTAGTCCCAAGATGCCATCTTACTTTGTTCTTGAGATTACTGTGCATTTTATAACAGTATTGTCTTTGATATGTATCAGTTCTGGGAAAGATTAGGTAGGAAATTGTCTGGTATGTTGCGTTATTTGCAAAACGCAACTTAT
The DNA here is from genome assembly GCA_950005045.1 of Agrotis exclamationis. Lineage (NCBI taxonomy): Eukaryota > Metazoa > Arthropoda > Insecta > Lepidoptera > Noctuidae > Agrotis > Agrotis exclamationis. The sequence continues at coordinate 19,781,964 of OX465435.1, read as the reverse complement.
GTTACTGTTTTAAGCTATTGCATAGCTTTTATCGCAGGCTCTGAGCTCGGCGCGCGCGAAAAACGTAACGAGAAAACCTGACCACATCTGACAGCACGCATCGTCTAACGTCGTTTCAGTTCGGGAGACTTCGGCTATCATAAAGGTACGGACAGACGTGCTCATTACTAGCACGAAAGCATGCTTTTATTGAGCAAGGGGATTTTATTGAGGGAGAGGGAGGAGGAGGGGGAGGAGAACGTTTCTTGACGGTTCACTTGATTGACGTGGCTGATCATAGCCTAATTAGTACAGTAATAAATAGATATAGTAAATAAATAATTATAATTGCATAAGTTGATAAAAATGCTATGCAATAGCTTTACCGCGGCAGTCACCGAGTGCCACACGTTTTTTTTTCTATATGTTGGTATAGTCCAGATCAAAGGTGACTGAAGCCTACGATGGAGCGAGCTTACCCAGAGAGAAAGCGAGTTCCACTCCTTTTTTGTGCGTTACGAAGGAATATTGAAAGCGCCTGGTGGTGGAACGGCAACTAAGTATGGATGAAGCTTGAGAAGAACTTGTGTAAAAGTCATATCTTTCTAAACGCCAATAGGTACTTTTTTGAGTGGAAGCATGTGTTAGAAACACGTGAAAATGATTCCCAAATACCACTTCTTAATCCAGACTCTTCTAAAATCTAAATCTGCATGGAAACAAAAGATATGCGATAAAAACAAATGCGATATATTGTAAAGGTACGCGTTCATTGGCCCGCGCCGGACGCAACGCACGCACGGCACGCAAAGATTTTAGTTTGGTTTGTATGATGCAATAGAGCACTGCATTCGGTGCGGACGGTGCGGATAGTGGACGCAGCGCTATGTGAAATAATCATCATCTTACTGCCCTTATTCCATTTAACTTGAAGTCGGCGCAACACGTTTTCTTATTCCATTCTTCCCTATCAGACATCACAGTATCATTTACTCCTTTTTCATTCATATCATTCCTTAGACAATCCATCCATCTTTTCTTTGGCCTTCCTCTTCCTCTCCATCCATCAACATTAGAAATAAACATGTGAAATAATACAAGCTAAAATCCGTTACGTGTCATGCGTGCCGTGCGTCCGGCATGGGCAAGTGGACGCGTAGCTTTACAGATAACTATATACCTACTACAGGCTGGAATTTTTTTTTCGTACACCCTGATATTTCGCATTGATTCTGCTTCCGCCTTCCGTGTTTGATAGGATTGAGGGTTGGATAATCCCTTTCTGAAGTGGAAACTCATATCTCTGAAATCCCCCGTAGTTCATATCGTTTTCCGACATATTTCCGGTTGATTTTTGCCAATACATGGCCTTCACCATTGTCTATATTAGATCACCTACATAAAAGCTTTAATTTAAGCCATTGTAGACGCCTATGGGTTTCCAGCAGGCTAATTAATTCTGAAAGATGTCTGCATACCCCGGTTCATATCGTTTTCCGACATATTTCCGGTTGATTTTTGCCAATACACGGCCTTCACCATTGTCTATATTAGATCACCTACATTAAAGCTTTAATTTAAGCCATTGTAGAGGCCGATGGGGTTCCTAAAGCAGACTAATTAATTCTGAAAGATGTCTGCATCCCCCGGTTCATATCGTTTTCCGACATATTTCCGGTTGATTTTTGCCAATACATGGCCTTCACCATTGTCTATATTAGATCACCTACATAAAAGCTTTAATTTAAGCCATTGTAGAGGCCTATGGGGTTCCTAAAGCAGGCTTAATTAACTCTGAAAAATGACTGCATCTCACACAAAAAGGAAAAGATGAAATCTTCGCAAGGAGTATTTTTTTTGCAGACATTGACTTGAATATTCATGGTTTGTTTGTTTTGTTAAATAAGAAAAAAAAAAACATCCTGAACAGTATGTATTCAGTTCTTGACGTAGTCACCTTAAACACCTGCCGCTTTATATTTTGATGTCAGCCATCTTCAATATCTCATATCGAAGCCTCTTCAATAAATCCGCCATCCAAATTATCGCTTACCATCATGACAATGCGTATTCTCATAGATTAGCCAGTAAACGTAAACAAATATAATTGAGGAGATATTGTATGTCATGAAATTACTTTTTTTTGGTCTTCGTAATTATCGTGACATTTTGTTGTAATGGATGGTTTAATAGTGTACATTCATATTCATTTGGGACACTATGCGTTACATTGCATAAATGCCGCCTATAAAGTTCCCACTGCTGGGACACATACCTTCTCTAAGTGATAGGAAAGAGACCTTACCACCAACTCGGCACAATCATCATAACAAAAAAACCTTTTACCTAAATTTTGTCTCATCGTTTTTTCCCCTCTAAAGGTTTTTGCTATTACACATAACTTTTACTCCAAAAACAAACTTATTACTCTATTGGATTTATTTTTGTATGGTTACTGTGAGGAGAAATAAAATCATAAATACATATATCACATTACTGATGAAATGATACCTACTGACTATCTTAATTGCCATTCTCTTAGCTGCCCGGTCTATTTTAATGATTAATAACTTTATTTTTGAATTGTCTTTTTATTTTACTATGGACACTATTAACTTGCCACATCGTTCTCACATAATGTACCATCTGATGATGAATGATGTAACTAAAGTTCTGTAATAATTTTGGCGATTGAAAAAGAGTGTCCATGGAGTTTCTTGCTCATTCTTCTCCATAGAGATCCGCTTTGGAATGAGCACCTACGGTACTTTCACAGTTTTTATGTCTTGTGACTGGGACTGTAGCACCATAACTATTTTGTACTAGTTTTATTTTATGTCTTTTGGCAATTCAAAAGTGTACAGGCAGTTGGCCTAGTTGAAATAAACGATTTGATTTGATTTGATTTCAGATCAAAAACGATACAATAATAATTAATAATATATGTTCACATGTTTATATCAATCGTTGACATTCAAAGTGTAAATCCTATATTTACATAGAGATTCTAGATAGCTACATGAATATTGTTAAAATCAAAATTATATTCGGGGATATCCGGAACAAACTCCCTAAAAGTTAATATAGAAATATACCGTACAATTCCAAAATGTAAACACACATTGCGATACCGTTGTGTTTAGAAAAATCATAATTATCATACCTGAATCATTCATCATAACTTTACCGGAAGATTGACGAACATTGACCCCCAGTCTACTACACAAGTAAGCACGGAATCATGTTATTTGTGACAAACACAATTGTAGTACCTACTGAAACCAATAAAAGTAAAACATTCGAGATAATTTTTTATAACTCTCAAATATTTATTAGGTATTCTGTGATAATGGCAGTACAGTCAGAAACACTAATACATTAGAGGATCCAAAAGCGATTTTCCCGTAGAATATCGATTGCAGCTTGAGAGAGAAAAAAACGAGGATATTATGATCACACCAGCATAAAATGATCATCAATACCGTAGAAGATTCACTCCAGAATTACTCCTGAACATTGCTGAATGTTAACATATTAAAGGTCGTGACTGTACGACAATATTTAAAGCTCATAATGCTCACACGCATTTCAGTATAGACTAATTCAGTTGTCACAGTAACCCCGTATGAAAAGTTGGATGAACTTGAAATGCAAAATATTCCGGTTCACCAATGCTTTAATTAACTGTAGTATCAACCAATTAACAAACGTTTTCTGAAGACTAAATATTTGTAAACAGAAATAATAATGCCGTTAACATAAAAGAAGGAAAGGTTGAATGACCTAATGAAGTAGATGATCTCAAAACAACCAAAGATATAATTTTTTTGGATGAGAACAAAATGCTGCCATGACATGGAAACTAGGAATTTGCTATCAAAATAATTGAAACAGCAGATTTATTTTAATACTGAATGTCTGACATGACTACCACTTATTATTAAAGACTCACGCAATTATGCAATCGCCAACGGGTGTATTATCACAAGTTTTATGCTCAGCGCGTAAAACAAATATATAAAATCGATTCACACTTCCTATATAGAACAATTCTTCTAGAACGTTCGTAGTACAATTTATACTATCGCTAAGCCAAGCCATCTGCCCATTACTCCATGCATAAATGCCGAGATATTTCGGGTGTTCTAGTAAAATATAACTTTAACCACGGCCTAACAATTATTTTGCAGAAAAGGTTCATTAGTCAAAAATCGCAGAACATCTGAAATGTGAATCATAGGGCCAACCGCACTGACTGACGGGCAGAACTAAAAATACATACTGAAAACATTGATTTTACCATGAATTCACAAATAAACATAAATAACTAGTGAGTAATGATGGATTATAAATAATTAATATTTGAGATATTTCTTCGCTTTTATCTTTATCATAACATTCCAAAATCCGGATCCAAATGACGCTATTTCAATCTGCAACTAATCCCAATTTCCATGTAAAAGCCTCAATATATTTTCATCCTATACTGAACAGTGATATTTTGTTCCGCTACAGAATATCTTCAGTGATGCCGTATCTGTGATAAGTTGATAACACCTGATATCGAATAATTAAACCATCCACCTCCTACGAGTACATGTTCTCGCTTGCACGGCAGTACGCTTCAGTCTTCGCGCATCAGCCGTGCGAAACGCACGCGTCTTCATCCGCGAAACCAAACTTTACCTTTTATCTTCAAGTGCTAGTTTATTTTTATCCCGTATCTTTAAATCTCCAGTGATTGTGTTAAGATGCCTACCGAAGTTTGTGAGAGATTCATGGCGAAACTATTAAGGATTGTGAGTTTTTCCTTTTTTCATTTTATTTTTCAAGTTTCTTTTGAACTTAGCATTTCAATGTTATCTGATTTTATGTGCATGTCATTTAAATTGAGTGTCTTCAGGCTTCAAGTGTATTAACTTTTACTGTCGGTTAATCTGTCGATTTGGGTAAGACTCTCAAGGCTGAACAAATTAGTGAAAAATTCTTCACCGCCACTGGCACCTCCGAAAATGAATAACAAAACCTATTCTTTTATTGTTTTTGGTACTCGAAGCTTATATTGTATTCCATCCACGTATGTTTGACGTCAATGTTTTAATTACAATCGAGTAATAAAGTCTAATTTGGAACCTGTGACCCATGGATTTCTGGCTACTTGGTGAATTATTCTAAGATGAACGCAGATACTTCGTACGCATCCAGGGGTTTATGACCGGTTTCAATGACGTCCAGATCCTCTACGTTAATTTAATGTTTCATCTAGTAAAACATTGTTTTAAGATACATTTTATGAGCTATAAAAATGACGGTTAGTTGCCTGGAGTCACCTACAAATTCTCGGGCAGATTTTCTGTGATGTAAGCTTTATGAATGGAATGCTGTAAAACACAGACTTTGCGTATGTTTAACCGCCTCTTCATTCATCCATCCATCATCGTCACCGTTTTATATGTTCTCGTTGACTTTTAAGTTTATGGTGGATATATAAATTCTTTGTCGGATCATTTTATGCTTGAACGCAGATAATATTTTATCCATGTGTTGTATTTTTGATCCTACTCGTATTTTCGGCTTAAAAACACATTGAAATTTAACAATATTTATCATATTCCTTCTTTTTAATCTCTATAATATCTATCTTTCAGGATCAAAATATATTTCACTTTTGCTAAATATATTCTAAACGCTTTTCCATACATGAGCATTTTCTTGTCTCGACATGTAGCGGAAAATTATTATCAAGTAGGTAGCAACTGTCTCAGTATTGTACTGTTAATCTTTATTATATAATGTATTGTTCCAAAGGTGTTGCGAATGTGAATGGCAAAATTAGTATTCATAACTATTAAAGACAGAGTTTCACATTTGTTATTTTAGCTGGTAAAATAGCTGATTGATTTGTTCATTATTTTTAGGTACTGTATCTAGATCATAGCTAATGACGGCGTAGCATATTCTAAAGACATCTTGAATTTTGGAAGCGAGTTAAAGTTTTGAAAGAATTATATATTTCTCTTTCGAGGAAACCTTTAACAATCTAGTCGTCAGTGGATTAATTTAAGAATGCTAACGTAGGCATTACCTTGTATTGTCATTGGCTTTGTTGGCAGTTTAAACTTAAAATCCATCAACAGTATCAATTTGTTTTCCTTATATTTTGTTTTTATCCTACTTTAACATTCGTGACTCAAATTCTAAATAATCCCTAATAATCCGCAAATATTAGAGTTCCTTTCGGATCTAGAGCATCCTGCAGTTTTGTTTTATTCAGGCTAATCATAAATCGTTCTGATGATGTATCCTGTGGTTTTACTATCCGGGTTACTGTTTATAGGTGTGTTCTAGTTCAATTTATGACTGCTATGTTTTTTTGTTACAAGGAAATAGGTAATCTGGAATTTGCATCATCGCTTACATCTGTTATTTCATTGAGATCAGCTTCCACCTTATAAGATTTTATTCCCAAAGTAGCGTCTTTTACTAAAACACTACTTTAAAGAGTCATTGTTACTCTGCCATCATCTGCGCCATACGGCGTAATCATATTATTGAATATTGATTCGGCTTCGGCTTAATGATGGTCAAAATCAAAGTCGTCTAGCATAACTTTTGAAACATCCTCAAATCTTTCACCAAATTCCTTTACAGTTATAAGAATTTATAGCATTGTTTATTTAACACTCATACCAAGAATAAAAATTAGCAATAACAATAACTAATACGTTGAATCAACGCTGGATACAGTATAATGTTTGAATATTTTTCCTCTCTTTTAATGTTAACCGCATTTTGAAACAATTCCATGAATTAAATATCAATAATAATATGTTATGATTCAATGGCGTTACATGAAATGATCAAAATAAAAACATGGTTGCATTAGTCAGCCAAAGATTTTGATATAGAAGGCGTTGAAGGAATTAATGAAAGATATAAACAAATAGACGAAGAAGAAGTTTCTTTTGAAGAAATTGAATCGAAAGCTGTAACACAAATTGTTCACACGGACACAGTAATTCCTGCTATCCAACAATAGATACAACGTACAATTAATCGTAATTCTGACATATTAGTGATACGGCTACCATTACGCAACGGGCATAAATCAGTAGGGGAGACAAATAACAAGTCATTCAGTAGTTGATAGTGTATCGGGGTCGCAATGAGTCAGGTTCATCAATTGGTACGTTATGACGAGTTCAACCGCAGGATGCCTGGCTAGTTTAATTTCTACGAGTATTCAATTAATGTATGTTTCTTTTACTTTAGTTACTTGAATTGTTTTGTTTAAGTTCGAAGAAAATATCGTTATTGTAGGCGCTTATTGTTTTGATGTTAATATTTTCTTTCAATTCCCATATTTATCTTTACTTGAGTTGAACGTGAAAAGCAAAACCCGATGATTGACATCCGAGTCTATTTCTTCATAGAAATAGACTCGGATGTCAATCATCGGGTTTTCTCTAATGATGATGGATGACGAATACTTGTCAAAAAACAATACATTAATTTCAATTGAACACATCATGGCTTCTATTGTAACTGCAATAAAAGTGTCGAAACAATAAAAGAAATGAAATAACAACGTCCGTTTCCAAAGAAAATATTAGCATTAGTTTTTATGACAGCAAGCTATCTAGGGAGTACGATATGCCAATAGCAACGTGATCGAATGCACTGGTCGATGCAACCGACGTCACTCGAACATCCACGAGGCGTATTTGTAAAACGATCGCGTTTATATGGTCCATCATGAATCCAATAACGGTGATACAATAGCTGAATGTTGACTGTCTATACTGTGACTTGACTGACCTGTACTTTACCCATTATTGTTAGCATCGACGTCATCCAAGCCTTTGTTTTCCGATACTATTTTAGCTGCAACCTCTTTTCTATTTTCAAAGTCTTCACCACAAAGCTGTTTGCGCGTGATATTGTTTACTTAAGTTAACGATTCTCACAGAATAACAACTGTCTGACCTTTCAATATAGGAACCAGGTTTACATCCTTTTTATCAGTCAGTTTGCAGATAGATTCCGCTCTATCGGCTTCAGTTAATCCCTTTAGTCGGCAGATACCCACGGAAAACGAATCGAGATAATGGTGTATCTGGCAACGTCGCGCGATTTCACGGTACACTACATTTGACGCAAGTGGATACATGACTTGGTCCTCAAGTTTGGTTCACAATGCTTACTGTTTCAACAACCTTGTGGCTGGTAGCCAGGAATGATAAAACGGTCCCAGGTTTGGTTTAGCGAGACATACCTACCGCGTGAGACAGGCGGTTTTCCTGCTGTACTTAGTAGGTACATTGGACAAGCGACAGCGACTTTTAGTACAATAATGCTAATTGTGGAAGGCTATTAATATTGATCCGATGCGATGAAGATATTATTGAAGTAAAAACCTTCATAGTTAATAAGGAAGTTTCACGTTGATTGAAAAAAAAAAACCGTAATGTTTCCTAAACAGCAGGAAGTTAATTGAAATGTTAACGTAACTGATCAGAAAGATGTTTAGACTAGAAACCTTAATCCTTGATCAAGAGATTTGCAGTTGGAATTAGGTTGCATTTTATTTGAAAGCAAGTATGTGGATTATAAACAAACGTATTTATGAATTTGGATCACGGCTTCAGCTATATTGCTGGTATTTCGCATTCCTCACGTTTATTATCAACAAGAACACGTTTAACACTTTATTTTGGTTTTACAAAGTCTCTTTTAAAATAAAATGTTCCGTCTTCATTATTGTCGATGGCTCTTTTTTTATTTAACTTCAACAATTCTTTGCAAAAAATTCGACATTATCTTTCTGGTTTTTGGTTGCCATTCTTTTTCTCCTCAACCTCAATGGCTAAGTCAAGGACTTCAAAAATCCATAATGTATTAACTTCATGACTTACACCGCGACGGCCTCCGGAAACTGTTTTGTTTAGTTCGAGTATTGTTATTGTAATGCCGCATTGTGTCACCAATCGGGCGACAGTCGGGACCGGGGACACTCTGCGTCCTGTCGCATTCTATACCACGACTCAGTCAGCCGTCAGTATCCATTCGGACGTTACCGTCGACGCTACGATTCGTCGCGTTAATCCATTATTGGACTGTACTGTCTTTGAAACATTTTCGAATACCCATTCAGTATCAATTACATAACTTTGCAATTTGTATCGGATCCGATTTTGGACAGTAAAAATTCAATGTGTTAAAATACTGATGTCTCAAGGACTCTTCTATGAAATTGATTTCGGATTTCGCAGCTAGAGACTTGAAATTGTGAATTTGTGGCGCGTGACAATTTTTTATGTGAACATTGTTATTTGCTATTACATGGTGAACTTTGTGTTTTGAAGATGGTCGTATGGTATACTTCGGAGGGAAAAGAAGAGGTAATCATGGCGTATTTTATATTATTTTCTACAGCAGTTTCAATTCCTGTTCCTATTCCATCTTCAACCTACATATTATTTCAACTAATGCATGTATTTTACAGTTTGTATTACTAATACTCGCCTACACGATTAAACATAAGGCAGTTTCCTCATTATAACGAATTCGCGGAAAATTTTCGATCTCAAACTTAGTAATTACATACTAAATATTAGTGTAGGTAACGTACACGGATGACCGTGTTTCATAAGTTTACACAACTTCAAACAGATATGTTATAAACTTTATGTAATTTGTTCAAGATGGAAATCTTAGCGTCTATTTTTTCTTGGAAGTCTGATAATTAGTGTGTTTACAAATCTGTACATTGTTGTGACAATGATCTTATTGTGATATTGTTGTAATGTTACATAAGGTGGAAATGACTATGCATTAATAAAAGGCAAACAATTACAAAAAAAAAATTCTTCGTCACTAAAACGTCAACGACACCGACTAAAGGGTTTTTATGAAGTCACACGTCAGTCGAATAGAAAGTGTAATGACTGAGAAGGCTAATTAGGATCAGGTTTAGTCCCCTACCCACCTCTGACTAACCATTCCTTGTGTTCAGGTTGTCCCCTAAATCCTGTAATGAATAATGTAGTCCAAGGTCACTATGACCAGTTGCAATATCTTCAGTTCCTTTATAAAATTGTAAATCTTCTTCATTAGACCACTAGTCTTGAACCTCTTAATCTCTCCAAAGTTACCAAGTTCATCGACTTTGTCACCTTAGTTCAGCCTCTCAAACCAGCATGGAGACACATTATGCCATATTATCAGCCTGTCTCAACTGTCAGCCGTCTGGATGTCACTCGCGCGGGTTTTCTTCAGCAAACAAGCTGTCTGTCAGTTTGTATGAATACGAACGTGGCCACTATGTGTTGGTTTAGGGTTGATAAAAGTACTTATTTTTTTAGAAAATAATTATTGTCTTGATGTTCGTATTGGTTAAAAAAATTGGAAGAATTTGATTGCAGGACCCGCCCATAGTCCTTTCTAAAAAGAGGTTATTTGACTTTGATTCGACATTCAATTAATGATCTTGTTCTAATATTAACTGAGAACAATGTGTCCATATTCTATAATAAAAACTTAGCTTTACCTTATTATGTTATTCAGTTTAAGGATAACTAATGAAGTAGGTGGTAAGGTACATTTATTTTTGGTTCGGTTTGGTTCTACTAAAGGAAGTGCATGTACAATGTTAAAGCCAGTCGGTACGAATTCTATATTTTAATGTTCAGGGATAAAACTGAACCAAATCCTTATATTGAGTTGGCTACATCAATGACGCAAGTACTTAATCTGCTACCTACAGTTACAATTAGAAGTCTGCCCGTTACCAGACCAATTAATCCATGTCAGTTAGGGCATAAACTACAATTAAACGAGAACTAAAGTCTATCTAGATTAAACACATAACATCGAATGGATAAAGTGGGAAATAAGTATTCTAGAAGAGGTTTGAAACAGACTGTTAATACAAAAAAGTTAATAGGGATTTTGTATTGGCATATACAAGTAATGACAAGAGATGGAACTTAAAAATGTGACTGAAAGAGTCAGTAATAAAAAGAATAAGAGAGGGAAGAGAAGAAAATAAAAAGACTAAATGGATGAATAAAGAAAAAAGTAACATGTTGGACCGTCAACAAGCAGCTTATAGCAAGGGCAGGAACGTTATAACCGATGAGCAATCACATTCAATGCTGTGCGCGGGGGCGCGGCCGTCACCAATTACGATCAATTGAGCTCTTTCCTCAGACGTTGTCACATGTCGCCTACGCAAGCATTCGTTTCAATTGCATTCTCAATCTGGGACGGAACTTACGGACGGACGGATGGGTGGATGGATGGATCATTTGTCTAAATGAAACGGGTGGGTTAATTCAAGGATAAGGAGCAATTTGGAGTGTTAGATTTGGTAGTTCCAGCTGTAATACGAGTAGCTTTAGCTGTGTCTCTCTTGATGCAAGTGAGAATAGCTATGCTTAAAGATAGTCTAAATTGGCCATTCTCAAAGACACTACGCCTTCTTGCATATTATCATGACAAATGAATATATGAAGAAGATTTAACCGAAATTCAAAAATGTAATAACGGATATTGTACTGCAACCTTTTTACAATTTGAGAAGTCTACAATTCCCTTGATGCTCAATAAAGATTAGTTTATACAAACATCTATCTTTCTTTAACCAACCGTCACACCCAGAGAGAGCATTGACTTACACCCAATCATTCAATTTATCAACCGATTCTACACCACTCGTCACTCAGTATTCTAACAACGGACAATAAAGTGTGACGAGTTATGTCCAGCCATATTACTTCGATGGGGTATTAACCACGTGTATTATTGCACATGCACTATTGCAGACGACTTCCTTCCGTTGGTGCTTTATACTTGCGTAGAATTGTAATGGCTGATCTTTTCATTTTAATGTCTTTAATACCCTATTTAGTATTAGTTAGTGTTATGTCTGATTCAGTCGTGTTAATGTGTGCTTTTTCCTTTCGAAACGATCTTCGCAAATTACATCGTGTCTTTTATAAGTAAATTCTGGTGTTGTAGATTTTCAAAAGTGGTTTGAAACAATGTTTATGTTGAATGTCATGGTCACTTTTGCCCAGTGTCATATTTCATTCTTTGGACAGCACCTAAGCCCTGCTACCATCTTGCTGGCTTGTGTTTTTCTACGGTACTAACCACTAGCCAAGATTATTTTCGGGCAGCCCTGCCTCTACACGTAAAAACGGTATACGAAGCATGACTCTAAAATTCAGCGTACAGTTTCATCACTTTTTTTTAATGAATGACATAGTTTTCCTTTTAACTTCACAAGCCACAGTTATTTTGTGCCACTTTTGAAAGTTGTGGTCAGTCGCGTGATCAATGAGTGTTAGGTTCTTAGGTAATATTAATACCTATAAGACTTAAAGGGTTACGCATTGTTTCAATAATGCCTACTAAATACAGTTCGTCAGAAAGAGGAAAAAAAGGGAAAATACAGGTTTGAGAGTAAATTGTGTTGTTCACTTGTCGCGTGGCGGTTGTGTGTTTCTATTGGTGTATAAATGTGTCTATTGTGATTTGAAGAAGTGTTCGTGTATATTTTAGCTTCGAAGATTTATCTTGTGGAAACAGTTTTTTTTTTCTATTTTTATATAGCCTTCAGCAGCTCATGAAACGTTAAGTACGACTTTGAATCTAAATGTTTATTTATTTATGCTAATCTTAAACTTGAGTTTATTTATTTATTCATGTACTTGCTATGCAAAACATATTCTATTATTATGTTTTTTTTTATATTCTCTTACCTACCTCTTTTATTACATGAGCTAGGTTCCAGTGCTTGCATAATCTAACTCTTTATGTATTCTCAAGAGATTTTCTACGGTCATAACCTTTACACAATAAACTTAAGTGTCCATTCTTCAGTACAACATAAACTTAATTCATAATCACGTTTTGAAAGAAAAAGTACTCCCACGTAGATCGTTAAAAGGTAAAAGTCTAAACAAAGTCATTTCACTTTTGAAATGAAGATTTGGTAATTTTCGTGTGTTAAAAAGTGTGAGAATTTCGTAAACAACATTTTTTTTTTCTTTCATTTATATATTTGGTAAACAAATACAGTACTAAAATCACGAGGTTTCGTGTCAGTTAACGTTAGGTAATTTAAGTAAATTACAATCATGTGATCTTTCACGATGTTTTGACCAAATTGTGATTTAAATAGGTACGCTTTTAGCCCATAGTTCTTATTTTTTTCTTGGTTCAGTTGTTATGCCATATTTTTCAGTTATTTGTTGTCTGATAATGTTTCTACTACCTTTATATTTTAAAGCTGATCGATGTCTTTAACACAAGTGTATAAAATTATGTTGCAATATAAATTATAGATAATGCACAGACGCTAGCACATCAACCTAATCCAATTTATCAATTTTTCCCAATGGAATAGTAGCAGAAAGACTGCTATTGTGATAAAGTTGAAAATCTATTAAACTAATGTGATATGGGGTAGTTTGATGTGTCTTCACATAGACTTATAAGTATTTTGATCGTAAAGTGCAAGTCTATAAATTAGGATTATTTGATTCAATTGCTGTTATCATGTCGGTATGTCAATTTCTTTATGAGTTTTAGTTTTATTGTCAGTATCTGTTTTAACAACTGTCATGAAGATTATGGGTAGTCAAAGTCCAATTTTAATTGTGTTTATGTTTTTGTATTTATTGTGAAAGATTCGTATCATTCATTTGATAGTATCGTGGTTGCAAATGCATCTGTTTTGTTTGATAAGTAAATGGTATTTAGATGGATTCTGATTTGTGTAATCAACACTTTAATATTTAACCGAGTTTTAAAAATCAAGTACAACTTATTTTATTATGACGTGACAACAATTGAAAATCAACCTTACAGTGGTTAAGTAATAAGGTACATCTCGGTCGATCAAACAAATGTAATTTTCTGTTTTTTTTTTTAATGTCTTTTGTACTTCTCCCCGTCTATCTTACCCAGATGTAATGTAGAAAACAGGACCTTAAATAACTAAACTAAAGGTGCGAACATATTATCTGACGCGTCCGTCAGCCGCGGCTGAGGGACGCGGCTTATTAAAATCTAGCCAGTACATTGAATACTACACTGTGCAAACTATCGGTCGTAAGACGCGGACGTGACCTTGAGTCGCCCTTGAGCGCTCGGACGTCCGAACAGAATCTGGCCGGCTGGATGTTTGTGTACCGTGCACACTGCTAAGCCGCGTCCCTCAGCCGCGGCTGACGGACGCGTCCGATAATATGTTCGCAGCTTAACAGTCTGTTTTCCCTTGTCAACAGAGCGAGCAGTCGTCGCCATTCCGTCGCTGGACCACGGGCAGCGGCGCGGGCAGCTCCTACCGCCACCACGAGCATCGGAACATGTATAATAAGGTGAGCAGATGATGATAATGAGAAGGAAGGTAAACAAGTCCTCACAGGCAACTTGTACGAATGATTCTTTTAGTCAATCAAACAAGATGCTGATATCTAAAGCTTTTCATTTATTGATTGCGTTTTATTTTTGATTGTCTTTGCATAAAGGTTCAAACTTTGGATGATTGTATTTTTGCCAATAAACAATTTATTATTATTATAAAGAGCTGACTTAGATTTTATAATACCGATGTCCAGCTCTAAAGGAAAGAAATTCATCCATTAAATGCAATACTCCTCCATTAATTCACTATGATTTTTACGCCATGAACCCTTCATCTCCTGAAGTTACGACTGGACAGTTATAAAATGTAGATAAATTTTATAAGACCAGGGTGCATCCTCCATTCATGCTTAATAATTATAAACGTGAAAATTTTGTGAGGATGTGTGAATGTGTTTGTTTTGCTCTTTCACGCAAAAAGCACAAACATATTTGGATAAAATTGATACAGTTTATAACCTGGATTAATACCTACATAGGATAGTTTTTATCCCGTTTCATCATTCCGTGGGATAAGTAATTTTCGAGATAAAGCGATCAGAGCAGCTACAACCAGTGCCTACCTATATGAACACACATTTTCCACTTCAAATAGAACTAACCAATATTTTCTTGCCAACAGCAAATGAGCGAAGGTTCAACCCCTGTGGCGGGCTCCAATGGCGGAGGCTCCAACGTGTCCCGCTGGTCTCTAGGCCTGGAACACCTGCTAGCTGACCCCGCAGGCGCTGAGGCCTTCGCCCACTTCCTAGCCAAGGAGTTCGCCGCTGAAAACATACGGTGAGACTGGAATCCTCGTTGAACTTTGCAGGACTGAAGATTATGGATGCTGTCAGAATTGAAACCAATGTTTGGTCGAGGATTTTTGTAATTGTAGGTTTTTCAGAAATTGGTCTTGAATATTTTTAGTATTTTAGGGAGAAAGTATTTTTAATGACGTACTGTGTATAAAATAATCCATGAAATATTAAGGGCAAAGAGCCTATGAATTGGCTAGGAGTTAGTTTTGCTTTAAACAAGTTTTTTGACTACTTTTATTAGAATATCAAGAACTCAGATCATTTCTGTATACAGATCTCATGAATACACATACACACTTTGGATGAGACGAAGCGAGTATTAAAGCTGTAAGCGTTCTCCTTACCCCAATGGGAAAAAGCGAGTCCCATGAAGGTGGGTTCTCATCCAAGCAATATCTGCTTACAGGGTGAAATTTCCAAGTGGGCCTGGATGACCGAATCCGAAACTATGAGGAACAGCGAAAAATTCTTAAAGGAGAGTCTCGAGACCTATTTTGACGAAATCTAAATACTTAGATTTTAGATAAATCTAATGATTTATCTGAAACACAAGTACCTATTTTAGTTTAGGATTAATATCCTGGCCAGGAATTCAACCAGCTGAATACTCCCTGTATACTAACTCCTCCTTTCCCCCACAGTTTCTGGTGGTCATGCGAGCAGTACAGCGCCAGTACCTCCCCGGAGGTCCGAGCGGCCCTGGCTGCGGAGATCTTCCAGCGTCACCTGGCGGACGGTGCTCCCGAGCCGGTCAACGTGGACGCGTCAGCTCGCCGCGCTGCACAACACATGCTGAACACACAGCCACCACCGCCTGAGCTTTTCCAACAGGTAATAACACTTAAATTCTTTAATAGGGAATAGTACAGCTTCTACTGCCCTTTGAAAGGGACTATCAGACTTGTCGACCCGGGCATGGTACATGGTCGGACGGCGAGTCACCCAGTACTCGCCGTCCGAGTTCTTCCGCCCTGGCTTGAGCAGACTTCAGACTTTCACTGACCAAAAATGCCCGTGTTTCTTCAATGGCTCTTTGCGTTTAGAATTGAATAGAAAAATATTTATATTGAACACAAACAGAAATAATAAAAAATTAAGTTAAAAACTCAATAAGAATTTTGTTGAGCATGTCCACACCAAAAGGGTTACCAACTCAGCATTTGCTGGGCGAAAGACACCCAGCGCTGGTTTTCAGTTGGCACCACGCAGTGACACGCGTTTCTGAACATAACTCTTTCGAATTCTTATAATATCGAAATCTTACAAAATCTTTTGAAGTAATATGGTCGTCATTGTTAAACCGTCTACTCGAAAATAGTGTAATTTAATTAAAGGATGTAATTTTTAACGAATTTTTCGGATATATATAACTTAAATTTTAGATGAACAATGTGCTTAAACAAGTAATAAATAATTAAACGCATATAATAACGGGAATGTCCCACTAATAGACAGAGGTAATTCATATCTATGTACTTTTTTCGAATAATTACTAATATAATTTATTACTCAATCAAATCTATTGCAATACTTCCATAATTATATCAAAACTTTTACGCGTGATGCACACCACGGTTGAACGCGTGAAATGTTTAATTGAATCAATTTAATTTATTGTCCGCTTGTTAAACTTTTATGAGGCAATTGCGATTTTAATCGGTATTGTAACATCTTCACATTCATATACCTCTTATTTTTGGGTGGCAAAATCATTAAAGAACCCTAATGAATCCTCACGAGAGACTGTCAGACTCTAACTGACTAAAAATCTGCTTATTTAGTAGTTTTTTGCGTTCCAGGGTTCCTTTACAAACAGTCCCACAAACACTCATAAACCTTGATTTTCACGAAATAAGTGGCTTTGAGAATGTCGATTAATGCTTGAATGTCATAATTTTCCGAGGCCGTCAGATAACTACACTTGATTGATTACTATAACGTCATGTTCTTTCCCTAACTAATTTAATCCTCAATATCACTAAATGTAAACTCAGAAATTATATCTTTCTCACCTTGAATTGTTATCCAGACTTCTTGCACTGAAGATAAAATCTCAGTGCTATTATAAATGTGAAAGTTTCTGAAGATGAATGTATGAATATTTTATATTCTTTCCCACACAAAACTACAATCGGTTTTGGATGGAATTTGGTAGACAGACAATAATCTATAACCTGAATTAGCACATAGGATATTTTTTATCCCTTTAAGAAGTTCCTGTTTATTATACCACGCGGGCACATCGCGGTCAGAAGCTATACTGTAGATAATATTTTTACTGTATATAACACAAACATTAAAAACAAGTTACTTTGATAACCATGTTAACCCATCATCTTTGTATCCTTAGGCTCAGAAGCAGATCTTCAACGTGATGAAGTTCGACAGCTACCCGCGCTTCCTGCGCTCCGGCGTGCACGCAGAGTGCGCACGCGCAGACCTGCGCGGACTACCTCTACCGTACGCTTCGACTAGGGAACCTGACAATGATACTACAAAGGTAAGCCTTTTCTCAAAACTTCAAAAATCGTGCAAGAAAACATCTAATTCGAAGACATTGTTATGTGAAGATTCGTGCAATTCACAATTTCTACTAACTAAAAATGAAAATCGACCTTGCTACTACGATATAATGATGCAATTCGACTGACCTACGTCGGCGTGGCGAGCGTTTTTTGTTTTTCATCTATCCGTAGATATCCGCACGTTATGTCCTATGTCGTAGTGGTAAGGATGATTTTCACTTGGAGTTGTATTTGGTCGATTTTTAAATGTCGAATATTAAAATTACAGGAAATGGGATGGAGTGGGATTGATTTTACACGCAAACAAAAAATATGCTAACCATATAAGTCCTTTCTACAGTTAAAGAAATCAGCAAGCAACGCGTCGGAGCGTCGTCGCAGTGGAGGCGCTTCCTTACTTCCTTGGAAGCTCAGAACAGGACGGGAGCGATCCAACAGCACCCAGCAAAATGACCCGCCACCAATTACTGATGTAAGTCACCTTTTTTCTTACCCTGGGTTATCTCATTACTGGGCAAGACCAAAACTTCTAATGGGGATGGCAACTGGGGAACTAATGGCGCTAGCATAGCTTGTTCCAAGCATCGTCATTGGTTCAAATCTTATAGGTACTTCAAAATAGTACTACCTCATTGGTCAGATTAGGACTTACCTATGGTGGCGCCATCTACAATTAATTTTGACCGGCCTTCCCCATTGATCTGATCTAGGATCAATTAGGACTATGGAACGCATAGTATGGCCGTAGAAATGGCTTTTGTCGATGGAATAAAAGACAAAATGATGAAAGTAGAAAGATTTTTACCGTTTTAAGATTGTTTTTTTTATCGTGTTAAATCATAAAATGAGTCCTCCCACACAGGTCTAGACGGGAGGGACTGTCAGACTGGTACTGACTAAAATCCACTGTGGTCCTTCAATAGTCCTTTACTTTCCAGGGTCACGGTTACCTGATAAGACAGTCCCGTGACGACCGTTTTAAGCATGGTAATGTTTGAAATGTAGAATAGGAATGATTATATTTTTCAAAGGTATTTGAATGCCTATACTCGTATAAAAAACTGTAGAATTGTATATAAATGACCATGAAATAACTTTTTCATCTGGTAGAGGTAAATTTATAGTTTTGTTAGATATAACGCAACAAAATTTTAGAGTCCGGCTTGTGACGTAAGGATTTAATAAAATTAGTAGGTTGTGACTTATTGCCAGTTTTCAAAGCGTCGTATATTCCTCATGTTTACCTAATTTGATTTTCAGACAAAACGCCTATCAGTTTTGTACAATCAATAGAGACTTGAAGATACCAACTATCACATTTAAAATCAGGCGTAAAAAATGCAAATCATTCAAATATCCTGTTTTTACTTCATCATCATTGTACAGTAGAAAATACTCGAAATAAATTGCAAGGACACTTCACCAACGTTTACTTTTGCAAAAACAATACGTTATCAG
The DNA here is from genome assembly GCA_950005045.1 of Agrotis exclamationis. NCBI lineage: Eukaryota > Metazoa > Arthropoda > Insecta > Lepidoptera > Noctuidae > Agrotis > Agrotis exclamationis. The sequence continues at coordinate 19,762,766 of OX465435.1, read as the reverse complement.
ACCGACATTATTATCATCATGTTATGTCCGTTAAAATATAAATATGCAAATATTAACATAAATGGTGATTCAATTGGCGCCAAACTTCCAGGGATCTACGTATACTGGCTAATGGGCATAGGCTGCTATCTAAATTTAATATTATAAAGAGAAACTTATATTTCTTGTAATGTAACGTAAATATACGTGAAGGACGATTAGAGGTAAATCTCGAGTTTTATCACCGAAATTACTGTGTGCTGCAAGTTCCATAAACCACACACACCATAAAAAATACTATAAAAATAAATGATTGTCAAAAGCATATCTCCATATAAAAAAGAGACATAAAACGTATAATATAAAACTACATAACAAACAAATAACAGGTTAAAATATACTTAATAATAAAAAACAGTCATAAAAAATACCCAAAACTTGAAAAGATATTTTATCCAAAAAACAACACGTTCTCCTCGCATACAAAATACTAAAATAACTCTTGAAACATATAAACTTAAACAATACCAAGATAAACCGAGTTTTCCTCAATAAAACAATTGATTTAATGATTTAATAAAGTGACAATTAGCAAATATGTATAAATCTACAATTGCACGATACTGTGTTCAGTGCGGAAAACACGATAACATCGTCGAACAAATATTGGTTTACTATGCAAACTGTTGCAACTACTATTAATGTTAGTAATTGTACAAATAATAACGTAATTTCTAAACCTAAATTGCATTGTCATGTGGTTGTGTATTAGTTTAAATGCACTGGAATTATCATCTCCAAGATTTTCTTATTGAAAACTTTATTCACTCACAAACAGACAACATGAAAGACTAAACCGCTAGGTCTACAAGCCTACATGCTTTGCTTTGTAACACAAAATATTCATTAAAATTGTTATTTTTTTTTGTCGTTCGGATACACTTTGCTTTAAAAATAATAAGACATTTTACACTTGTAGTAAATTTAATTACTGCCTACAAATAATTGTTCTTCAAATAACTCTGGCAGTTTAAAAAGTTAAAAGCGAGACGCCTCGACTTCGTACAGGTGCAATTTTGAAATGGTGAAAGTTTTCAAAATAGTTTCATTAACTCCAGGCATTACTTCCTACAAACAAACTTGACCTCTTTATAATATTAGTATATAGATATCTGGCGTTTAAATGCTCACCCTTATATTCCATAAAATCATTGAAAACGTGGCAACCAAAAATAAATCAGAGGGAACTGAAGTAATCTCTCACGATGAACACGCACGTAAACTTTTCCTAACGCAACACTCACGATCGAGCAAACAAAATGTTTTACCTGAACAAACATTCATTTTCTATATATACCTCTATATACATAGACTGTGTACATAACCATATTTATAGAACACATTATGGATTATTTACTATCGGGGCGTTGCGTTTTAAATATGTATTAATTGTTTGTAAAGTAATTATTTGTGTTCGTACTTATGTTCATTCATAAAATCATTTGAAAGATAAAATTTTCTTTTTGTTTGTGGAAAAATACATAGTTTACAATGTTTGGTTTTTCCTTGTTTAAGTAAATAATTCGCTCTTTAAAATGTCACCTTATTATTAGCATATACATTTTTCCCACGTTTTTTTATACCCTGTTCAACTTATGCCTGGTTTACCATCTTTCTTCAAAGTTAGTATTGATAACCTATGACAAAATAAGCAACCAATGGCGCTTCTACCTATTAATTCTTACTCATAACTTTAACAAGAGCCTTTGAGAGAACTGGAGAAATAGAGAACTTTCACAGTTATTATGATTTGCGAATGGGACTGTAGCATCATTATTTTGTCGTCTTTTTTTAAAACTTTGATTAATGTATTCTTCAAATAGAGAAAAACCTTAGCACTTTATAACTCTTCTGACTCCAAGTTTTCTCTTGTCAAACAGGTGGTGAAATCTAGCCAAACGGCACCGGGTCAATGTTCCCTGTGCCGCGTGGTGCTACCAGATGGCGCCACGTCCGTGGTGGGCGTGGATCCCAATCTGACGGTCGGAAGGCTGGTGGACAAGTTACTGCAGAGGCGAAACCTACTCTGTACCACCTACGATGTGTTACTGAAGGATGGCAATCAGGTAAGAAGATATAAGACACTAATTCATTGATAAAACAGTATTTACCGTAAGCTGTGTTTCTTCTTATTTTTGGTCCTTCGATTAATTTTTGGTCCTTCGAGTATTTTTTGCTACTTCGAGTATTTTTTTGATCCTTCGAGCCGGATCTCATCGTAATTTAGAATTTCAGTGTTTCATAACTCCCTTTCTTCTTCAGGACACAACAACAATAGACCCAAATTCCCCATCCAGCATCTTGGGCGGCCGCGAGGCCGTAGTGGAGCGACGCTGTGTGGTGCGCATTGAACTAGCGGGCCGCTGTGTGGCCGTGAGGGCCCGCGCTGCTCGCCGGCTGCGGCACGTGCTGCGGCCCGTGCTGGCCAAGTACGGCGCCACAGCCGCGCTGCACCGGGCCGTGCTCAGGGACGGCGCCGTACTACATCCTGATACACTCATGCAGGTGGGTTCTATCTTGTGTTACACTGTGTGGCACGTGTTGCAGCCCGTGCTGGCTAAATACGAAATATTCAATGTTAATAAACGTCTAACAAGATCTTTTCTTTGTCTACAGGAACTAGACGGCGCCCGGCTCCAAATAGTGGAAGTGTCAGAAAATGGAGAGTACCGTGCGAGTGGAGATCCGACGAGAGACGATGACGCCGACTCGCTCAGCGACCTCGCTGTACGACTGCACGAGGACGGCACCAGGCAGCCAGACGCACAGGTTAGTAAAAGTGAAAACAGCGGAATTTCAGAATAATTTATGGTAAAACAGTAAAAAATAACACCTACACAGTTCTTATTAAATTGTCACTTTAAGTAAAAGACTCCATAGTTACTCTTAAAAGAAATATTAGTTTACAATATCTATTTGTTGTCCCATCAATCAAATACAATGAAAAGGACAAACCTTAGTAATGTGATATCAGAGAGAATTAAATTTCAAAGTAAGAAACTCCATAGTTACTCTTAGGGCTGATTTTTCAATAGTCAGATATCTTTTATCTGAGGAATAAAAATGGCGGTTTGACAGCTTATCTATAGAAAATGTGTCAAATCGCTATTTTTATTCCTCAGATAAAAGTCATCTGACTATTGAAAAATCAGCCCTTAAAAAAGTATTTTTTGTTTTACGATGTCTATTTATTAACGAATAAATTAAAGTACTTGTATTTGAAAGGGACAAACCATAGTAATGTGATATCCATAGCAAGAGAATACGATATTATTATCATAGTAACGCGATTTATTTATACTAACGTAATGTATTTATATTACAGAGTGTAAGCACAGCTAGTGGAAGCAGTCGCGGCAGCACGGGGCAGTCAGGCGGTCGAGTACGAGCCGCTCTCAGGCCCGGACCGCCGCTACATCATCATCCACCTGGTTAGTATTCACTCTATGTAACAAATTTTATTTTTGTCGAGGTAAAATCATCAAACGAGTCCTCCCACCCAGGGCAGCGCGGGAGGAACTGCCAGACTTTTACTGACTAAAATCCATGGTGTCCTTCAATAGGCCTTTACGTTCCGAGGTCACGGTATTCGTTATTCCCGCGACTTCTATGTAACAACTTTTTGAGAAAAAACATTGAACACCTTTTTAAAAATTAACAAAACATTCTCTCTCTTCCACAGATTTCCTAGAGAATCTCCGCGAGACCCAGCGCGCGCGTCTGCAGGCTAGCGGCCGTGACTCCCCCCCTCCCCCCTCGTCGCCCCCTCCCCCTTCCCCCCTCGTCCGCACCCCTCCCCCTCTCCCCCCCAAGCCCACTCACCGCCAGGCCCCCACAGTCGTCTGAACACAGTGCACCAAGCACAAGGTGCTTCGTCTTATCACTGACAGACTTCGACTTACGAAGTCGACCGTACGACTTTCAAAGTCGATAAAGTCGCCCCAGCTATAGGTGTTCGCAAGACATAATAGGACTGTCGATGAAGAATTCCTTTAGCTTGTATAACTGACTTCAAGGAAAGAGGTTATGTTTTCGGCGCGTTATTTTGTTAAGTGCGCAATGATTGAAATTATTGGCACAGCAGTAGAAAAATATGCAAAAAAAATACATTCTTTTAAGTAGCATTATTTCTGTAACAATAGCTTTATAATGACAGAAAATGAAGGATGTTTTGTAAATATAGCTGAATAAATAAATCTCATAATTTATAACATGTACAAAGTGTTTGCCATCTGGATTATGTTCTTAAAACTTAATGGCACAAGATTTAACATTGAAATATAGTTATCTTTAAGGCAAGATTTGCTGAAAACTATAAATAATGACGGACTAAAAAAGTAATTAAATTCTTAGCAGAAACAAATATACTTCTAGCTATTTAAAATGGTTCATTTTGTCTTATACTTTAGTACAAAATATGTAACAAAAATCTATCAAACATAGTTATTTTCAATGTAAATTATGGCCAATAAAAGCAACGCAAAGATCTTAGTAGTAGTGTACATTAATATAATTTGTAAATACATTATTTGTGTTACTTTTGGTGCCTTCCATAGTTAAATAAGACTGCACTAACATATCTATAAGAATGAATGGGAAAATCGATGGCTTCTTTACACAAATTAATTACCTAAAAAGTTAAAACTGGAATACACGAGCATTTATAAATGTATTTTATTGTAATGTAAATAATTTTTAAAGAAGTCAACAATAAAATTTATAATTGTAAAAAGAAACATTGAAAATGTGTAAAATAGAATATTTAGACTGAATGAATTATGGAAATCACTTTATTGATTAAATAGAGACCAATGAATTATGAACTTGAGTTTTTGATTTTGGAAACCTGCATCTACTTACCCTGTTTTTTAGGGTCTTGGTTATTCATCGGATGAAAGTCTATGACGTCGGGGATAGGGCATATGGCAGATTTACATTGAGTCAGTAACTGACGTCAGTCCACTGATATGTAGTCTGTGGTCCACTGACGAGTCAGCGCTGACCTGGCACTGCCATAATGTAAATTGATTTCTTGAAATACTGACCTCGTCTAAATAGCATGAGTCAGTTTTCGGCGCCAGCACTGACGTCAGTTACTGACTCAATGTAAATCTGCCATTATGCCTCAAATGTAGTTGGGCAGGGCATCTGATTAGACGCAAAGAAGGCAGATGGAGTAGTTTTGACGTCGAATGGTGGCCAAGGCTCGGCCAAAGAAACCAGGACCGCACAAAAGCCCGTTGGGTAACGATATCGTCAAGATCGCGGGAAATAGATGAATAAGAGACGCACAGAACCGAGAGATATGACAAAAAAAGGGGGAGGCCTATATCCAGCTGATATAATGATGATGATGGTTCTTTGGGCAAAATGATGAAATAATGTCAAAATATCTTTATTTATATTTCAACGCTCTGAGACATCATTTAGCTCCCCTAACGGATCATTTAGCTCCCTTCAAAATGGTTGAGCTGAATGCTGCTGATACATATGTCATGTTCGTGAACGGGCGCTGTCAGTTGAGACTGGTCAACTCTTAGCTGCCACGGTTTATTTTAATTATTATTTTGTTTCAGAATTGTCTTTTTTTTGTAATTTTTACTGTGGACACTTTTAACTTGCTACATCGTTCTCACATAATGTACCATCTCAAAATGAATGATGTAACAAAGGTTTTGTAATAATTTTGGCGATCTAAAAAGAGTGTCCATGGAGTTTCTTGCCCGTTCTTCTCCATAGAGATCTACTTCTTGGAACGGGCATCTACGGTACCTACTTTCACAGTTTTTATGTCTTGTGACTGGGACTGTAGCACCATAATTTTTTAGTACTTAATTCCATTTTCTTTGTCATTGACAATTCAAAAGTGTTTATAAATGGTCTACTTGAAATAAATGATTTGATTCGAAACCATGTTATTATTTACTTAAATGAGTCAATAACTATGTGGGTTCGACTCCCAGGGAGTACCACCAGCTTACGTAGCATATCACCGTAGAAATGGTTTAGTCGACGGAACAATAGACAAAATGTCAGAATGAAGAACATTAGTATCGTCCTATGCCTGCCTGCATGGCGATATTTAAAATGTAGAAATATGTTTTCTATTCTTGTCTCTTATGCGGATCGGGGCGTGCCACATTCTGGAAAAAATGTCGAATTGTATAGAAATAACTTGGTAGAACAAGAATTGGTCTTGCTACTTTCACCGAATAGATATTATTACAAAGACGTGTAGTAGCTGTGGACATAGCAACAAATAAAATTCAACATTTGATTTGGGTCACCAGTACTCAGTACCAGTACGAATTGCTGATCTTGAGAAGTTCGGGTTCGATTCCCGCTCGGAACAAATATTTGTTTTATCGGAAAGTAGTGTTTAAATATTTTTCAAACGTACCCACAATACCAGTAGATACCTAGGGCCTAGTATAATAATATACGTGTCATAACAAAAAGAGAATAAATATACTTCGTTGTCCGAGAAACAATAGTGAATTAAAAAATGTGCATCTGAATTAAAGGCCCATTAAAACCTAGGTATTTGATCTGCCTACCCCAAACACACTGATGATATTACAATAGCGCCATCTAGTGCTACGAACTCCAATTAACATAACATAACGAGAAGCTAGTTCACATAACTTTCCAATAGATGGCGCACATAGGCGTTCATTTTATTTTATTAATTCAATGTTCCTCAAGCAAAAACGTTCTATTCTTCGTTGTTATATTGTCAAGGATACTTACTTTTACTCAGAAAAAGAAAACAACTGCGACAATTTAAACTACACTTTATTTACAAAACTACAACTCATTTATCAGCAACAGCAGGCGCAGGGGCCGCTGCGGGCGCCCCAATAGGTGTCGCTGGTGACGGCGCTTCCAGTTGTTTCGTCTCCTCACTTTCCACCTTCACAATCTGTGGTTCAGGCTCTGGCATTACTCTAGTCAGCTTTGAAGGTTCTTTGGGCGGAGTCCAGTCAGGGATGATCTTCTCATGGATGCGCCAGGTTCCATAGAGGTTGGACAAGTGTTTTTCGAACACTATGTATTCTAAGACGTCTTTGGCTAAGATTTCGCTGCCGTGTAGGAGACGGCCGAAGCGATCGTAGACGGCCAACTGTTGGCGGGTGTGGAAGCGTACTGTGACCTGTGGGTGATTAAAAGCTCATGATTTAAGAGTTTAACTATTTAACTGTAGTACTACCTAAAAATTAAATTGAGGCATAATTATAACATGTTTTTTTTGGGACAATCCCGTCACCCTATTCCCAAACCATTGCAAAAAGCCTCCTGAAAGCCAGAATCAACAGTAACAACTATCGCCAAGATTATGAAGCCCAATGGAGACCCATGGGAATGAATTTAACTTGTAAAACATGTAAGTATGTAGATTTCAGTTGCCAGCAGCCTACAGACTATTGGCCCAGTAACATAGTGACTGATACCAGCAAGGAACTTATCCTACTCCCTGGCAGTGGCTGAATTCAGTTTGTAGATAAATACAATGATAGGCTATAAAATTGTTACTCAGTTATGATGAGCTCCTGTTAAAACATCCATAAAACTGATATTGATCAATTTATTTAAGGTAATAGTAGATATAGAAAGAAATAAACAAACCTGTCCAAATATATTCTCCTTACTAACAACATCAGTACAGCGAGCATGCACAACCCTCGGTGGCTCCAATGATTCCAGGAACTTCCATCTGATGGTCTTCAGACGACTGTTATGTCTAAACTCAGGGTACGCCTTCTCCGTTACATACAACCTCAAAGCTCTTTTGTCATCATTAGCTAGACTTTCATGAGCCTTGATGTATGTATTCTGTGCTTGCACAACAAATTCTTTTTGGTCAAATTCTTCTTCAAAAGATTTGATCTTGCGTATTGCCATCATTGACTTTGATTTCTTTTCAAGGAGTTGTACTGCTTGCTTGGCTCGAGTTGTTGATACAAAGGAGGCTTTGCCGTCGCCTTCTGGTGGGACATAGGGCTCGAAGACACCACCTGAAATAAGAAAATTAAGTATGTACATACTTGTTTATTAGAAATTAATAGATTTTAAATTTTTGACGTGTAATAATCGTGGGTGTAACTTGCAAAGATACGCCCCCACGTTTTGAGTGGCCCCTCTCTCAGCCCCGTAGGGTTATTTTCTTATTTTTAGGACATATTAAAAACGTGGGTTTTTAGATTTTTTTAAATCTATTAATTATTTTATTTTTGTTCATCGGGTTTGAAGCTACCCTGAAAATTTCAGCCTGCTAGCTTATCGGGAAGTGCCTCAAAGCCTGTCCGCCATCTTGGACGTCCGCCATATTGGATTTAAGTCACATGACTATATTTTTCGTATTTCTGACAGCAAACCCTTTCATTTGATACCCATAACATGGGGGTGGATTTCAAACAAACAGCCAGTCTGCCATCTTGGACGTCCGCCATATTGGATTTAAGTTACAGTGACTATTTTTAGGGTTCCGTACGTCCGAATACAAAAACGGAACCCTTATAGGATCACTCGTGTGTCCGTCTGTCTGTCGCTTACAGTCAATTATCTCCGAATCTACTAAACCGATTGGGTTGAAATTTGATTGTATTTGTTAAAAACTTAATTGTATTTTTTTTGTAATTTTAAAATAAATAGTTTCCAAGTTATTCAAGAAAATAAACGAAATTTGACCATTCCCCCTCCCCCCTTATCTCCGAAACTACTGAACCTAAAATTTTGAAAAAAATACAGTAATTAGTTTTCTACTTATAGAAAAACCTATAAGAAGTCCATATCTGTATAAAGGAGGTAATTTTTGGGGGAGAAGGGGAAAATTAAAAAAAAAAAATTGAAAACTGCATCGTGTGACATACCAAATGAAAGGTCTTGTTGAGACAAACTTAATTGTATTTTTTTTGTAATTTTAAAATAAATAGTTTCCAAGTTATTCAAGAAAATAAACGAAATTTGACCATTCCCCCTCCCCCCTTATCTCCGAAACTACTGAACCTAAAATTTTGAAAAAAATACAGTAATTAGTTTTCTACTTATAGAAAAACCTATAAGAAGTCCATATCTGTATAAAGGAGGTAATTTTTGGGGGAGAAGGGGAAAATTAAAAAAAAAAAATTGAAAACTGCATCGTGTGACATACCAAATGAAAGGTCTTGTTGAGACAATCTTAAATATATTTTTATTGTAATTTTAAAATAAATAATTTCCAAGTTATTCAAGAAAATAGACGAAAGGAGGTGTTTTTTTTTCGGCCCAAACATGTACCGAGGTACAAATTACTATTAAAATTCCTTCCAATAATTAGTATTTTTAGCAGTATTTAAAATCCTTCAATACTAGATAGAAAAAGAAATAAAAGTATATGAAAAAACACTACCTCGCAACGTAACTGCAGCATTTACGGCTGTCAATCTGTTTCATCTGTCAAAATCACGTCAAATTATGACATCGGTGTTTCAATATTTGACAGTAATATGACAAATGGATATCAACAACAATAGAAAAAAAAACTATCGGCCTAGGTCAGGAGCCCTGGCTTTTGGTCGGTAGATAACCAAACGCAAAAAATAATACGAAATGTGAAGCAAATGTATTTTTTTAATTCTTGTTCCCATGATTATTCACAAAAAATGTGTACTAGAAATAAAAACTTATCTGTAATACACAAATAAATTCTATAAAGTACATTTTTGGATTTTCACACGTTTATAAAATGAAGTAACGAAACGCATCATCGGAGACGAAACACAAAACATTGCCAGATTGAAATTCTTGGGTTGCAAGTTTTAACATCTTTGATCGACGATTTCTGGTGGTACAAATGCGCGAATAAATTCAACATATTTTTATTCAAAATCTACGATTTTTTTCCTATAATTTCGTACTTTTGTCCTGGAGGTACACGGTTGGGCCATTATTGTAGGGGAAAAAAAACATCTCCTTTGACCATTCCCCCCCCCTTATCTCCGAAACTACTGAACCTAAAATATTGAAAAAAATACAGAAATTAGTTTTCTACTTATAGATTATAGGATAACCTATAAGAAGTCCATATGTGTATATGGGAGGTAATTTTTGGGGGGGAGAAGGGGAAAATTAAAAAAAAATAATTGAAAACTGCATCGTGTGACATATCAAATGAAAGGTATTGTTGAGACAAACTTAATTGTATTTTTTTTTGTAATTTTAAAATAAATGGTTTCCAAGTTATTCAAAAAAAATAGACGAAGCTTGACCATTCCCCCCCCCTTATCTCCGAAACTACTGAACCTAAAATTTTGAAAAAAATACAGGAATTAGTTTTCTACTTATAGATTATAGGATAACCTATAAGGAGTCCATATCTGTATATGGGAGGTAATTTTTGGGGGGGGGGAAGGGGAAAACTAAAAAAAAATATTTGAAAAGTGTATCGTGTGACGTATCAAATGAAAGGTATTGTTGAGACAAACTTAATTGTATTTTTTTGTAATTTTAAAATAAATGGTTTCCAAGTTATTCAAAAAAAATAGACGAAGCTTGACCATTCCTCCCCCCCTTATCTCCGAAACTACTGAAACTAAAATTTTGAAAAAAATACAGGAATTAGTTTTCTACTTATAGATTATAGGATAACCTATAAGAAGTCCATATCTGTATACGAGAGGTAATTTTTGGGGGGGAAGGGGAAAATTCAAAAAAAATATTGAAAACTGCATCGTGTGACATATCAAATGACCTTTCATTTGATATGTCACACGATGCAGTTTTCAATATTTTTTTTGAATTTTTCAATATTTTTTTTTGAACTATTTATTTTAAAATTACAAAAAAAATATATTTAAGATTGTCTCAACAAGACCTTTCTTGTTGAGACAATCTTAAATATATTTTTTTTGTAATTTTAAAATAAATAGTTTCCAAGTTATTCAAGAAAATAGACGAAATTTGACCATTCCCCCCCCTTATCGCCGAAACTACTGAACCTAATTTTTTTTTAAAAATACAGAAATTAGTTTTCTACTTATAGATTATAGGAAAACCTATAAGAAGTCCATGATATTAAAATAACATGGTAAATCACTCAATATTGTGCGTACCAATTTGGGTCAGATTTAAAAAAAATCGTGATAGGTAACATCGTACGGAACCCTCTTCACGCGAGTCCAACTCGCACTTGTTTTCGTACTCCTGACACTGACAGCAAACCCTTTCATTTGATATCCATATCTTAGGGGTGCATTTCAAATAGCCTGTCTGCCATCTTGGACGTCCGCCATATTGGATTTAAGTCACGTGACTATTTTTTTCGTATTTCTGACAGCAAACCCTTTCATTTGATACCCATCCATATCATAGGGGTGGATTTCAAACAGCCAGTCTGCCATCTTGGGGAGGCCGCCATATTGGATTTGTTATGACGTTTCTTAGCTAGTCATGCATTGTCATCAAAACTTAGAGCGTGTGCAAAATTTCAGCCTGCTAGCTTATAGGGAAGTGCCTCAAAATTGAGTTGCAAAAGTCCAACCGGATCGACAAACAAACAAGAAAAGTGAGTGTATAAAAAAACGTGGGAAAATACTTGTTTATGGGGATAGGAAGAATGACATAGACAGAATGAGATTATTTTAATCAGTCTATGTGAAACATTACTCATTCTTCTGTCAATAAATCCAACAGCTAGGATGACATTATGATGTGAACTTTTAGTTGGAATCTCTACTAATATCTACTGATATTCTAAAAGTACAAGTTGGCAAGTATTGGGTTGGAAATTACAACTTCTATTAATCCCAGCAGTTACAGCAACATGTGATAAAATAGGTCTGATTTTAGTGCCCTCAGAGTTCCTATGGGAGGGTATGAATTAAAACTATTATAAATAACTTAATAACTAACTACTTAGACTAATAAACAAACCTGTGGCAGAAATATAAAAGGGACGCTCCATCCAAGGTCTTGGAGGCAAAATTCCTCTTTCCTTCATCTTCTGCCTGATTCTTTCCGGACTGAGCGCACTAATATCTTCATTCGGATCGGGAAGTTCTACTTTGAGTACCTTCTGTGCTCTCAACTTCTTGAATTTCGGGAGAAAATGCTTAGTCGTCGTGGTACGAACGGACTGTGTGAAGATAACAGGGGCTATGCGTAGCGCACCCATCTGGAAATTATAATGTGGTTCGTGTGTTTAATTCAGAATCATTTGCACTGTTTAACTACTAATAATTATTAATAAAACCTAAATAATTGAGGAACACAAACCTTTGATATCAGAGAGTTTGCCATGGCAAAAGCTTTACAGCTTCCGCCGTTCAGTTTAAACAATATCTATTTTTCTTTGATTATTTTAAATATCTGCGCTGCGCATCTCTTTAATAAATAAATAAATTATTTCAGTTTCAGGATTCAATATTTCGTAGTTTCTAACCTAAAAATCCTAAAAACTGCTAAAATCAAAATAATGACGGACGGATGGTGTCGAGGTGTCAAGTCACTCAAGCTGTCAAATAAGCTGTCAAATGTACAGAATATACTCCATTGCAGTCGCACTTACGTGAAATGATGTGCTATCTCTGTCTTATGCTGAAGAATAACCACCTACAGCAATGTAAAAAATGTTTATTAATTGACAATAAATTCAAATAATTTAAACAATTACTAAAACTGATGAAAAATATTTTATTTCAATAAAATCAGTCTTTGTAAAAAAGTCAGTTGCTGAATTCCAATGCCAGTGCAAGTCATATGTTTAAGAACAAAAAATGTCTATGGTGTTTTGTTTTTTCTGCCATTTTAGTCAAATACTTCCCATTCAAATTGTGATTTTTTATTAAAGTGATACAAAATTTAACAAATTTATTGTGTCGTCTTTTAAAATATTTTTATTCTTATTAAAAGTTAATTTGTGCTGATATATGTCAATATTGTAAATTTTTATCGGTTTCTCTTTTGAAGCATTTCTGTCTCCTAGGAGCGTGATACGTGCTTTCTTTTGTTATTTTACCTAAATATAAGTAAATTCCAGAAACTTTTCATATCGTTTAGTTTCAAAGACATCAACAGAATAAACTAGAAAGGAAAACGCACGAGAAGATTTGAATCGATTCGTCGTAATTCAACCGGACATCCGGCGACTCCATAGTCCATACACGTTGTCTCTTGCACAGGGGAATAGAGATCGCGCAGCGTTTCTTTCTTTTCTGAACAGGCGCAGTCCTAGAGAACTCGCAAAAGGAGTAAAAGGCTCCTACATAACCTGTCACTACGTAAGTATCAGTGCATACACTACTCTGCGTCGTTGCTTTGTTCGTTATTGAGAATTGTGAATCTTTTAACTCCTTGGAGTCCTTGCTGAGTCATAGCCAGGTGATCTCGTTATCACTCAGGTTGTGGAATATTCCTTTTGGACTTGTTCAGCGCCCCCGTCAATCTAGAAGTAAGTGGATCGCGTTTGGACGCCATAACAGTAGGACGAAGGGTCGAGCCTGGGGTTGCGTGGCGCACGGCGGCCGATGACCTTATAACGGAGGGACCTTTATTAATTGCCACGTGTTTTTCTTTTCAGCAATATATTGTATGAGTCAGAAGGTAGAAAAACCAGTATTATCGGGTCAACGGATCAAGACCAGAAAAAGAGGTAAGTTAATTTTTATTACTTTATTTTCACTTAGTCGTTGGACACTTGCCCAGATTCTATGTTTGCAAGGCGGGTTAAGTTTGATCAAGTTGGATAATCTTGTCTCATGTGATCCACATGTTTCTCGAAGACGCGGCTTGTGGCATAAACATCGGGTCGTTAATTCAATAACGTTTGCCTTGGACGTGACACTGTCCTACACAATATTTTTAGTCTAGTTTCGTTAAATGTTGATAATCATGGAGAGGTAGGTCACATGTATTTTTGAATTATGTTGTTTTAAAATTACTACATAAAGCCTTATTACTAGTTATTAACCATGAGGATATTCATCATCCAATGTGACTGTTACATACATAAGTCCTTTTAAATTATTGTTTAATTTGTCCCTCATTGATAAGCCACTGGCCTAAAGTCGAAAATATAGCTGTTTATATTTTCATCTCTGTAATTATTAATCAGTAGGAAAATAAACAAACATGCATTGTAAATATTTTCCTCTGGACGAACCCATTTTCCTTTGCTAATAATATTTTCTATAACTAACATAGATAACCAAACAATAATTCAAGTTTTTGATCATTTTTGAATTGAAACTTTTAAAGTTTTACATAGCGATTGTATATTTTTAGAGCAAATATTTCTATCATTGACAATTGATTATTCAGCCTACAGCAAGCACTTGAATCATCTGACCTCAATCCTTATTGAATTGACTTTCTCTTGGCCATTTCGAACTGTAAAATTTCAAGTGATGTTACACTGTTTTCTCAAAATTAAACATGTTTGTTTTCTGATCTCATTCCATAATAATTTTGATACTGTTTTTAATATTGGAAGGCACCAAATATTGCTGTGCCACAGACAATCAACTTTTCAAATGTAAAGGCTTTTTGTCATAAAAAAACGCATGCCATGGAAAGCAGATTAGCAAATTCAAAGTTCTAGGTTTTCTTTTGAATTTTCATTGTCAACCTTGACTTATTTTCACAACTTGCCAAGGCTCACTTGGCTTCATCCTTGGTAGGTACTATTACAAAGCACAATATATCAAGCCTTGACCTAATTTTCTACACTCTCCGGATCATTCGGTTTTCTTTGTGTTGGCAACTCTCTTTTTGTAGTTGGCAACAAAAGTTCAATAACCTTTTGACAATCAGACATGGCTACTTGATGAAATGATTGGAAGTCATTATTCTTAATCAATAAATCTACAGATGTGTAGATTTGTTATTGATTCATTTTACAATGAAGTTTGATTACTCAGTTGTACAAAATTAAATCCTTGGAATGTTTGTTCATCCAATCTGATAAAAATATACAACTTTTTTAACATTTTTATCTAGATTGTTCCTTTTATTACAAAGTTATTTTAATTGCAATAAAAATGTTGAAGATGTGACACAAATAACTAAATTGCTGACAAGTAGTTATTTCAATTGTTATAACTGTCCCTTGCGCCTTGTCATTACAAATATAGCATGGACTTTGTACTGGACAATAACCTCTATGATTGTGCTGATCTAACATACTTATATTGTTTGTATTTATCCTCAAACATTGCTATCTTTTCTTATTATGGTGGGGAAATGTAAGATACTGGGTATTCAACTGCAACATGCAAATTCTTTATAAGAAAAATAAAGTTCTTAAACCATAATTTTATCATGAAGGTTTTATCCCGAAGGTCTTATTTCTATGGCCATGGGTGCTTAATTCCTGTGATTTAACTGGAACTTAAAGTATTTGTTCTTGCTTTGAACATCAGTTTTCCCATACCCCAAAGATGGACGAAACAATGTTTCGCCCAAAAACGGCAAATTTTGGATTTCGCGCGTATTTTTAATGACATTAAAATTACGCGCGAAATCCAAGCTTGTTAATATAATTTTCAAAAATGACATTATGTATCTACGAGCTCTCAATCAAATTATTACAGAAAAATACCATGTGGCTTATTATTCTGGAATCCTTAGAATATAACCTTGTTACATATACTATCCATTCTTTGTCCATACTGACCACGTGCGTTTTTTGTATTTATTTCTTATCTTTTGTTTGTATGTTGTTAGTGTTTATTTTTTTCAATTTCTACAATATTTTTTGTTACGACATTACCAACATACCTATTACAGGATTGGTCCCATTATTTGGCGATTTCATTTTCGGCTTACTGGAATCAACTTGTGAACTTGAAAAACAACTCAACACCGAAATTACTATCGTGTCAACAAACCCAATAAAAATACATTCAATTAATTAAACTATAAATAAGGTTTTATCTGCCCTATTAGAGTCAAGGGAGCGAGCCAGTCCAAATGAGGCCAACCTGCTGGTAATTTATGCGAAGTATTGTAGGAATTAGCTGTTCTATACAAACAAGATATTTTTATTCACTACCTTATGCTATTGGATTCGCCTGCGTGATAATCGCCACGGGATTATAACACTAGGATAAATTAACTTTAGGACTACTGTAATTTCATATAGATTGGTTCTGTCGTTAAAATAATGAAAAAATAATCAAAACCGGCCCAGTAGTTCTTAATTTTATTCATTACATTCAGCCCAATTATTGCCTATGTCACTCAGGACCAAAGCAGCTCAACTGGTGAAAGAATTTTTGAAATCGGTCCAGTAGTTTCGGAGTCTATTCAATACAAACATTCAAATCTTTTCTCTTTATAATATTAGTGAGACAATCACGATCTATTTTCTTGCAAGAATGTAGATTCAAACTTTTAGATATCATAGAAATATTGCACGCAAATATTCTACATTTTCCGTCTAGAACTTTCTGACATAGGTACTTCGCGCATGGCTGAGTGCGACCTTTCTAGAAAGAACCTTCCTGCGCTTAACTTTTAAAGGTCGGGAATGTCGTAAAACATTTCCGGATGCTCTCGTTCTTCAACCTCCACATTTTGTTAGGAAATTGAATTACCTCTATACGACTGTTTATTCTCAAGAAAATTCGCTATTATAAACTGATGAATAGTAATTTCTAGATCAATTTCTACCGATAGATTTCTACCTTCCCAAATTACGTAACGATTCCCTATCCACCATGCTCGATTCCAAATAGGTAGATGTCGGGAAATATATGACAATCGACCTCCAAACCCATACGCGGTTGGAATTGTGACGTCAATCGTTGCATTGGACATAAATACCGTTGTCCGGAGACAGCCACTGATTCCGAATCGATTAAAAAATTCAAATAGGCTCTATTTAACTTGAATAGAATGATTATTCGTTTTCCGATAGAGATTTCTATCTTTGTTGAACTTTGGCCCGATATTTCACACATGACAAATGAGAAATGAATTGTCAGATATCGTGGGATCGGAGCACACATCAATGTAAACAATATACTAACATAATGCACACGGAAAACGACTGGCGACTCCACTACATGCGTCTGTGTTTCCGAATGCTTACAACCCGAATCTCTTCAGAGTTAGAGTGAACAGGCTTCTTCTGGGTAAGATCGCTCCATTTTAGATTTTGTCACCTCTGACCTAGACTGGAGTCCAGAGCCAAAATAAAAAAGGACTGAGCAATAGTTGCATGAAACTGTCTAGAAAGAAAGCGATTCCCTATCCATATCTATCTCTTTCCTGCACATAGAGATAATGTGACAGCTGCGATGCTTGTATCACTTTTCTGTCTGTTTATTAGACAATTTGGATACTGAAGGCTCATTCCTTTCGTCTATGCCAGTCTTGTTTGCCGTAGGCCTCTTTCAAGCTATACCACAACACCCCTTTTTAGCGTCTTCCGCATTCAATCTTTATAAGTTACTTATTTTAAAGTAGTTTGGTCGTAGGCTTTTCCCATGCTGTGCCAAAACACCCCGTCTTAGTGTCTTCATTCAGTCTTTCCAAATTAAAAAAGCATATTTTATACTTCCGACCACTTCGTTTTCTTATAAAGTCAAGATCAGGTTTAACTCGCAGTCGTAGGTCTTAATTCTAATCGATTCTACTTGGCAACAAAGTTACTAAGGAGGAATTTGTGGAATTTCAAGATGTTTGCGGTAGCAGCTAAGAAGGCCTTTGATGTAGTTTGCCGAAATAACACACGGGGTTTAGAACGGCCACTTTAAGCAATATCCCTAATGATTCACTTCGTGCATATCCAGCAACGACATTGCCTATTTTTGTATTATTCATTCACGAGGTTAATCTTTAGAAATATTGCTAAGTGACCGTGCTGATGAATATCCATAATGATAGTTGGTGCAATTGAATTTCATGTTCGTAAACGCAACCACGAGACAGGAGCGATTCCTAGTGTGGGGCAAAGTTTAAAAGTTCCCAGAAAATTTTAATCTAGACAGCTGTCTCTTAGATTTTCTAAAACATCAAAATCAGCAATACAGTAGCCACACGATTTTGAATAAATATTGCTTCCCTGCCTCTGTGGAATAATATACATAATAGATAAATCCAGAATTTTCCTGTTTACCTTTGAATCCATTTTCCTTGTGGTACTTCATGTTTCGATTGAATTTGCCCCACCTGGCGGTAAGTACACACGGCTACGCATCAAGCTATACAAAACCAGTTTATCGTGGTCTCGCTTTGTATGGTCTTTCCGTATATTCAACGATCAGCTTATAATGGTTTTGTATAGCTTGATGTGTTGCCGTGTGTACTACATAAAATCGCTTTCCTCAATGATATTATAAGTAAATATAAAAGGTGGCTTTCCTTGATAAATTGACCAGCCAACACAGAAATATTTTTTCAATTCGGACCAGTATATTCTGAAATGAGCGCGTTCAAACAAACAAATAAACAAACTCCTCACAATATTAGTATAGATAAAGTTCGAGAAGTTTCCTTGCTTCGTATTAACTTTAAATCGTTCCATTTCTCACGATTTGACGAAATTCAACATTAGTATTATTTTACTACCTACGTGGGAATTTATTTTATAAGGTCGTTCCAAATCGCTTTCCACGCTGTCTTCATCATCGTCATTATTTCAATCCGTCAAAACCCACTGGTGGGTATAGGCCTCTCCCTTTTTAGGGTTCCGTGGCCAAATGGCAAAAACGGAACCCTTATAAATTCGTCCCCCCCCCCCTGTAACTGCTAAAATAAGAGAATGATAAAACTAAAAAAAAAATATAATGTAGACCTCAACAAAATCTTCCAAAGAAAATTGGTTTGGATGAGATACAGTTAGCAGTTTTTGAGATATAGTACATTTTCAAAAACCGCAAATATAACTTTGCCATTCATACAAACACTATGAAAAACAAAGTTATTTTTATTGTTTGTGTATATTACTTACTTATATCAATATAATTATATCCCTAATCTATGCTTGCTACTACGGAACCCTTCATGGGCGAGTCCAACTCGCACTTGTCCGGTTTTTTCTACCAAATTTCTCGGTTCTGTGTCTCCCTCATCCATTTGTTCCTCGCAACTTTGACGATATCGTCAAACCAACGCGCTTTTGGACGACCCTGGATTCTTTAGACCAGTAGTTCCCAAACTTATTTTTCTCGTGGACCACTTTCAAAATTTTACTGGTTTCGGTGGACCCCCTGCTGCTACATTTCTACCACATTCATAAAGTCGCCAAAAAATAAAAATTGTGTCGCTTCTGAGTTCTGTCCCTATATTCCGATAGGTAAAATAAAAACGAAAAATGGTACATTTTATAACAATAACAATAATTAAAAGAATAGAATTACAAGAAAAAATTAATAAGGTAATATAGGTTCAGGTCATAATTTTAATAACCTAATAGGAAGGATGTAAGTATTTGATAGAGTGTCAGCAAACGATCAATGTTTGGCTTTATTTTAGTGAGCAATAACCGCAAATCCTGTGTGATTTTTAATTTGCTCCTTTTTTTGTTAAGAGGTTTGTAACGGCACTAAAACTCCTTTCGACAAGGTATGAGGAGGGAAAAGCTATTAAAAAAATTTGACCGTCTATCTATTTGATTTTAATGATCGAAGGTAATATCGAATACGCAAGTTTGGACAAGTAACAGTCGCTTGCCTTATTAAAATATTATCTGCTTAGTTAGGTACTTAAAACAATGTAGGTAGGCCCTTATAAAAACTATGCTTACATTTTTGCTCTTTACTATCAAAAGCGATAAATTTACGTGGACCCCCATTAACATCTTATGGACCCCCATTTTTTGTTCACGCCTACGTAGACCCCTAGCAAGTCTCCCGTGGACCCCTGGGGGTCCACCTGGACCACTTTGGGAATCACTGCTTTAGACGAACTTTGGCCAGCATTCGGTCAAAACCTTACTCCATTTGCCAACTTCGCGTCTAGCCCAACTCCACTTGAAGGCGTGACAGTGAACAGTCCCATGACCTTGTAACGTAAAGGGTTATTGAATGAACAGTGGATTTTAGTCAGTACGAGTAAGACAGTCTCTCCCACTCTTACCAGGGCGGGAGGACCCCATCGGATGGTTTTACCACGCTAAAAAAAGGTGTATCACCCTCCCCCACGTTGTTTCCCTCCAGCGCAATTCCTCTAAGAGTTTCCTTGACCTCTCAGCGCTATCCTGACCTTCGATGTATCCCTGACACACTCAATGCTAATTCATTTTATTGGAAAGACGTGAAAGGTTACATTCGCATTTATAATAGAACTAGATGCTCGCTTCGGCTTTGTACGGGTTTAAATTTTCCGACAAAAACAAACATAACAAAAAAGAATTGGTGCTATAGTACGGAAGTTATATGCGTGAATACAGATTTAACCGATATTATGATTAAGTGTCTAAACACACTATGCCGAAGTTACGCGACCGAAGTTCGGCGGCTGATTTCACGTTCTGACGTATTTGGCTGATATGACACACCATAAGTGCCGAACTTACGCGGCAGAAATTCGGCGCGAGTGGCGCGGGCGGCTCCCTGCTGCTCCCCGCCCCCGGATCTTCGTCGGTAATCGAACCGAACTTCGGTCGCGTATAATGTGTGGTCACAGAATAAGTAGCCGCTGAACTTACGCCCGATCGAAGTTACGCTGTACGCTATGACGCGACGTAATTTCGGCATAGTGTGTCGTCAGTAATTCAAATAGCATTGCAGGCGTAATTGTGCCGAACTTCGGTCGCGTAACTTCGGCATAGTGTGTTTAGGCACGGTTGGCGCTGTGGCCGAGCGATCGACTGATTCGCAACGTGTCGCGGTTTCGAGCCCCGCACGGTATAAATAATTTAATTAGTGTGTAAAGAAAAGATGTATGCTAAATTTCATCCAAACTGCTTCAGCACTTCATCGTCAGCCTATAAAATGTTACCACTGCTGGGACACAGGCCTCCTCTCTGTGAGAGGGAGTGGGCCGTAATCTACCACGCGGGCCCAGTGCGGATTGGTAGATGTCGCATGTCTTCGAATTTTTGGTTCTAGGACATGCCGGTTTCCTCACGATGTTTTCCTTCACCGTTTTGAGAGCAGTAGTCTTGAAATAAATTACACAAAGTAATGCGCCTGACGGGGTTCGAACCCACGACCTACAACTCGTAAGTCGAGGCCAATACCACTGGGCCACCACTGCTCTTCAGTAGTTACGACCGGCTAAAATGACAATTGTACTTGTTTTTTTACTACTAATTCATGCAAGCGATGCGATTGGGTCGCCGCATGGCTAGTTACCAGGCAAATCGACCCATGGCCGAACAAACTCATCCAAACATTTATATCATTCGATATCATACCAACACACGTACTTCAATTCACTAAAAGATCACATAAAACAGCAAGACGTCATCCCAAGAGATATTATAGGCTTGTGAAGTGCCATTACCTGATCACTGGCGCGCCCGCTAGCCATGTAATATTCCGCTGGCTATGTGCTAACAACCACTAACGGTATATAAACACTAGCGGTACTTTCAGTGCTGGGTTTGTTGCGCCCGTATAAGGAACAACTGTTTTGCGAGCTTTGTGTAAATGCGTTTTGTAAAACGTAAAAAAGTGTAAAAATAATAGTCGGAAGTCAAAACATTTCAAGTAGGCCAGTTGCAGGCACTTTTGATACACAAAATAAAAATAGTTCAGAAATAGATCGATGCTACAGTCATACAGTCCCCAGTCACAAGGCAATAACTGTGAAAGTACCGTAGGTGCCCATTCCAATACGTAGATCTCTATGGAGAAGAATGTGCAAGGAACTCAGTAAGTATGTGTAGTATTTCTAGTTCTATCCCTATTCTATCAAGAATAGATAGACAAAGATTTGTTGATCGAAAAAAGGATAGAAGCATTTTTCTCTTCGATTTCGACTGTAGAAATCTTTCTACATTCTATCAGTTTTGTCTATTCTTCAGTCGACAAACTTCGTTTCTACGGTGCCGGTGTAATGAGACAAGTGCAGATTTTCTGATTGACTAGCCGACTAGTCAGCCAAGCCGTCGGCTTTACTGAATAGTCTGCACAACTCTGAAATACTCGCTAAGAAAGATTTCAACATTTGTTTGAAAATTTCACAATTTTGAACTTAGTTACGAAGCTTTATAACTGTTCTGTAGGGTATCGTAACTGTTCTTTGGTGCACAGTTTTATTCTGTTTAACTAAAATCGTTTTTGGTCGTAAAATTTACTGCTGAGCAAAACTTGAAGTTTTAGTGTCTAAACACACTATGCCGAAGTTACGCGACCGAAGTTCGGCGGCTGATTTCGCGTTCCGACGTATTTGGCTGATATGACACACCATAAGTGCCGAACTTACGCGGCAGAAATTCGGCGCGGGCGGCTCCCTGCTGCTCCCCGCCCCCGGATCTTCGTCGGTAATCGAACCGAACTTCGGTCGCGGATAATGTGTGGTCACAGAATAAGTTGCCGCTGAACTTACGCCCGACCGAAGTTACGCTGTACGCTATGACGCGACGTAATTTCTGCATAGTGTGTCATCAGTAATTCAAATAGCATTGCAGGCGTAATTATGCCGAACTTCGGTCGCGTAACTTCGGCATAGTGTGTTTAGACACTTAGATATTAGAAAAGCTTTAGAAAATTTCTCAGTAACACGTTGGCGCAGTAATTGAGATTTCGACTGCTGTGCTGCGTGTCGCGGCTTCTATTCCTGCACGGAGCAAATATTTGTCTTACCAGCAGGCGTAGCATGGCGCCGTAGAAAGGGGTTTTGTCGACGGAAGAAAAGACAAAATGACAGAACGTAGATTTATTTTTAGCGTTTTAAGCATGATAATGTAAATAATATAGAAAATAAACGTTATTTTCTTCAATAGTGCACGAATGGTGTCATATTTGTGCAAAAAAACAGTCGATTTGTATAGAAATAACGATGAAATAACTTTGTCTATTCTTGGTAGAATAGAGATAGAATCGCCATGCTACGCGTGCAGGTAGTTGTTCCGGGTCTGGATATTTGTGTATGAGTTTTTATATGTTTGTAAACGCACCCACGAATCCCACGATACAGCAGAAATTCCTTGTGTGACAAAGTTTAAAAAAATCGGTATATCTGTCCATTTACTGTCAATTAACTCGTCCATATTTGACGAAATGTAATGTTATGATTTTACCGGTTGGGCAATACTTGCTGACCTTTTTTCCAACTAAGGTTTGTTCACAGCTTTGTAACCACGTGGCATGGGGTATCACCATTTCGTATTTTTCGAGTTACTAAGTTATCGTCGACTGCCGAAATTATTTTCCTTCACATTTTTTTTTTCAAAAATTTATTTGCTCTTTGTACTCAACTAAGTTTTGAAATGGCTAATGAATAGCAAGGTTCTGACTTATCAATTTAAATAAATTGTTTGTGTAGGCCTAAGTATGTCGTATGTACCCCGTGTTGCTAAAATAATTTAAATACCAAATTAATATTCTTGGTCCGTATTTAGCTTCGTGATTCACAATCCTTTGCAATGACTCACCCTTCTTGTTCCAAGTTAAAACTTTGATTACATTTTGTTTAGCAGTTTCCGAGATTTCAACCTCATAATTTTTCCTCGAAGAATTTTTAGTTGCTTCATTATTAGGAGATTCAAGATTAGTTTTGACCAGGAAATGATACCCGTTAAAAATCGTTTGAAATAATATCATTCTTATCATGTATGTACAAGAATTACACTACAAACTATTTATCAGTTCTTATCATAATTAAGACAAACATACATACAATAAGCTAGTAAAATTCAATGTCACCAAATTAGTTTTATTTAGATCTAGTAACGTTTGCAGATCTTTTTATTGTTTGCTTCGGGTATCTCCGGATGAACATGTCAAAAATGAATAAATATATAGTTTCCGACAAGCAAGTCCTGTTCCTTTGTCCGCAATAAGTACTCGGAGAGATCAGACGGAAATCAAACTTGTTTGTTAAAGGAAAACGGTGCCGCCATTTTCAAAGATGGACGAGTCCGAAATCGTCTGCTCAAAATGGCGTCTTTCCAAATTCAATTCGAAAATTAAGTATTTAAAAAAAACACGTGTTTTTTTTTTTGTTAGATAAAGAGCTGACATTGGCATTGGTCAGTCTTATGTAAGACAAGATAGGTAATAAAAAAAAAACAAGGCCGAACATGTTTTTATCAAGACAGCTAAATAGCTTTTGGCTCTCGAATACATTGTGTTGGTAAACAGTTTTTTTAAACGCAACTATGGGCAAATACCAAAAATAAATAATTACCGACAGTTTTGCCAAAACTGCTTCAAAAACCTTTCTTGCTACTCAAAGAATGATTTCGTTTTAAATTTTTCTAAGTTCTTAAATTATGTGTCGAGGCTAGACTGTTTTTCTCATAAAAAACCTTTTTTTTTTTCTAAAATAAATACTATGTGTACATTGTCTTCAAGATACAATTGAATCGACCTTCACAAGTACACAATTGAGGATTTCTCGACTATTCCATAAAATACAGCACATTTTCTGCCAGAAATCAAGAATGTTTTAAATTGGCACGTTACTTGGCCTTTTTTACCATGATCTATTAACATCTAACTCGATGATTCCCGATGGCCTTCCACAATTTTTCCCACCAGCGGTGGACACTGAAACTTTCCTTTAAAAGAATTCCCTTTGTGGTGGACAAAGGGAATTCTTTATAGGAAATTACCTAAGGGCACCACTGGTACACAGTGATTTTACTAAATATTTAACGTTTTAAGAAAAGTTTCGCTGTCCACAACTGGTGGACAAATCGGGTGTGGCCATCGGGAATCATCGCACCTTTTTAGTATTATAATTGCGAAAGTTTGTATGGTATTTTGTTATTCTATCACTTCAGGACCACTGAACGAATCTTGATGAAATAGATAGGTTATAAATGCGGAATAACTTAAAAATAATACCTTTTATTCCGGTGTTACGTTCATAGGGGATAATTTACGAGGACAAAGAACCTAGCAATAACTAGTTACGTAATAAAATTTTCCTTTTTTGTTACGTTAACATGGGCAGAAAGAAAAAAAATTACATAGCTTTGTTTTGTTATCAATATTATAGCTGTAATTCGTTTGTCAGTCAATAGGAAACCGTTTAAGACTTACATCATCACAAATTTTACGCAGACTTATGTAATAATTTTGATATTAATTAGGTATTAAAAGGATGATTTAGTAGATAACGTTATCATCTGCCATTTATTTAAAGACTAGATTTGTTAGCGGCTTCACCGGCGTGGTAGTTGAAAATTATCTCATAAAGAAGATACAACTAGGATAAAAAATATCCTATATGTTAATCTAGGTATAAAACCGGTCTGCGTACCAAATGTATCCAAATTAGAGATTGGTTAATGCCCTGTATACAACGTGTAACATAAAATGCGCAAGACCTCTCGTGGGGTAACTCAGCCCATGTTACTGAACAATGTTTGTTTTAAGACTTTTGGAAATTCGCAAAAAAAAAAATTTTTTCATAGAGATGGGCCCGATCAATATCTCATTTTGTATGAAAAAACATTTTTTTTTTGCGAATTTCCAAAAGTCTTAGAACAAAAATTGTTCAGTAACATGGACTGAGTTACCCCACGAGAGGTCTTGCGCATTTTGTGTTACACGTTGTATACAGGGTGGTGATGACAATACGACATTAAATTTAACTTCGCATACCTCAAGACGTTCCTAATATACATACAAAAAATCATTTGAAAATATCAAGTGGTTTAGTCACAGGAAATTATTTTTCATTTTCAACATTTGCCACATGATGTATCTGATTTTAAGGAAGCACTAACAGGTTAACGACCGCCGCATCGGTAAACCATCAAAACATTAAAGACACGTTGCCAGCTCGAACTTAAAAATAAAACTTTCGCCAAATTTGATTTACTGAAAATTATACCTTAAACCAGGCCAATAAGAGTCTTAAAGAGTATCCTTAGAGTTAGACAAGAAGATAACGCATGCGGAAGTGAATAGAAAAATTAGTAAGTGCGAAAGAGATAAATAATTTGGTTTGTTTGTACTTAATTTTTTGCTGAAATTTGAACCTATAAATTTAGGTCAGTGTGTCGCTAGAATCCTGTGACGATTCACGCGTCATCGCTTCGCAAGCGCACGAGTACCGCAGGACGTACCGCCTCGCAGCGCCTCCTCAAGTACCCGGCGCGTCAGCATTCGTGTATTAGTGATTTGTTAAGCGTTCTGTGGTTCTTTATCATAAGTTCGAAATCGGATGCTTTATTATTTTAGTGATAGGACACGTAACATTTTAATAGGTATCGAGTTAAGTGTTAACAACTAATTATGTGGAGTTAAGTGAATTGAGTGAGATTAGACTCTTAGTTCTTATCGTGTTTTTTGTTTTGTTAGTATGTAATAATCAAGTAATAATCATGCCTGTTACTCCTACACAGCTTCGGAATACACCGACATGGTTTTAATTTAATGGCGGCTTTATCGAAAAAAGAAAAATTTAGTGACGTACTTAGCTAAGTGATTTGAACAATAATCCAGGTAGTGATTAATAATTTAATTAAAAAATAACCAGCGGATGAGAGTTGCCTGATTTTTTGGTGAATAGTCTGTGATTAAGTGTAATTGTTTTACTGAACATTAGCCAAAAGATCAAGTCGCTACAGGCCTGCGTTGTTGCCGCTCTGACCACAGGTTAGTGAACCAATATTTTATAAATGGTGTTCTATTTCGTATTCAGTTTTATGCCATTTAGTTTGTATGAAAAAAATTTTTTTTCTGTTTCGAGTTTTGGATTTTTTTGATAGTGTAGAATTATTCCTATGAACTAGTATTACGCGTGTTTTCATTTAATGTCGTATTGTCTTCTCCACCCTGTATAGGATGCACTGAATAAATGTCGAATTTGCCTTTTGCCTCGGCTGCTTGCCCAGTTCAGTTTCTGCTTAGTTCTGAACTAACAAAGTTATTAGTTTTTATCCCCAGTGACCGGTAATTTATTTGGCCAGTTTTGTTCATAGAAGTTTTTGCCCTCGACCTATCACTAATTCAAATTCGTTCAGCCGTTTTTACGTGATAGAATAACATCATCATTTCCCTGCCCTTATCCCATTTTACTTGGGGTCGGCGCAACACGTTTTCTTCTTCCATTCTCCCCTATCAGACGTCACAATATCATTTACTCCTTTTTCATTCATATCATTCCTTAGACAATCCATCCATCTTTTCTTTGGCCTTCCTCTTCCTCTCCATCCATCAACATTCATACTCATCACTCTCTTAGTCACGTGAGTCTCGAATAACAAACATACATAATAGGTAAGATAAGATAATAAACATAAAATACTGTAACTTCATTGACCCTTACCATCTCGATATTATGTAGTTGATAACCAATTTGTTTAATAGTGAAAGTTAATACATTTGACCTTTCATGATAACCTCACCTCGAGAACTGCTGATCCCTCTAGTAAACAAATCAGTCAACTTTAGAAAGTGTTGCCTATACCTTATGTCGTCTTTGACTCGTATGCTTATGATATAAGGCTTTGAGTGTGCGTACATTTGGAAAACAATAACAACTCCGACTTACGAGTTATAGGTCGCGGGTTGAGCCCAAGTCAAGCGTATTACTTTGTGCAATTTATGTCATCATCACTGCAAGTCTAAAATGGAAACTTACCAGTATTTCTAATGATTCTCTTTGTTAATGAGAAATGGAAGAATAGCCAATGACGTTGCTGGAAATTCATGAAGTGAATCCTTAGAGACATTACTTAAAGTTGCCGTATTAGGCCGGGACTCCACCAAAGCGGATACGAGAGATGTGTTTGAATAACCAATCAGAAATCCACATCTCCTCTCTGCTTAGCTTCGGTGGAAATCTGATTGGTTATTCAAACACATCTCCTCTTGTCACCGCTTTGGTGGAGTCCCGGCCTTAGACCCGCTTCTCTAAAAATGGCGACGGAAAACATCGTGAGGAAACTAAGATGTCTTTGAACTAAAAAATCGAAGACGTGTGACATCTACCAGCACATACTGAGCCTGCGTGGTTTATAACATCCTCTCTGTGAGTGGCCTGTGTCCCAGCAGTGGGAACATTGTAAGCTTATGTATACTGTTTAAATTATCAGCTTAAAAAGTAGAAAGATAACATCATAACGACTTCCTTGATAAGCTTTATCTGCGGCTAAGTATTTTGAAAGAAAAAAAATATATCAGCAAGCGAACCAACCGGGGCTTATTATTACTATCGTACCCAAAAGTAGGTCGTCGAGATAACTTGAAATCCAACTAGTCTCGGCAAATACTGGAATGAATTACTGGTACAAAGTTAGTGTGTTATACGTGAGTCTTGGCGCTTGAGTGGCCTAATTTTTGTTTTGAATCGAGGTTATGTAAGTTAGGATCATTTACTGAGTTGTTAGATGGTTTGCTTAGACTTTAGAGAATTGGAACTAATTTTTAATACTGTATATTAGTCGGACGATTTCCAAGAAAGCTTGAATGTTTTTCTAAGCAAGTTGTCTTTAATTCAATAGTTACCAAGGCTAATCCATTACCACGTTGGCCTTTTCAGAATTGGGGTCATCTTGCAAGCTAATGTCATTTTAGTTTCGTGCTTTGTCATTTAGGAGAAGGTTCAGTTTCGTCTTGAAACTCCTATGTATACAGTCACTTTATCTATCTGATTGTTAGTTGTCAGGTATTCCAAAATTGTGATCCAAACAAATCTAGCTAAATCTCTCAATGTGGTTTTGTTAAATAAACCCTTTTCAATCTGACGCCTTGTAATGGGCACCTACAGTACTTTCAAAGTTATTAGTTCTTGTAACTGGGACTGTAGTAGCAACAAAATGTTTTTATAGATGTCTTTTGTTAATTCAAAAGTGCCTATAACTGGCCTACATGAAAAAAAGAAATAAACGGTACTCAATAATAAAATATCTGTGTACTGACTGATGTCTTGTTAAAATACGAGTCTTATTGCATGTATGATGATGGTATCAAGGGACAGTCGCGAGACTGTCCTAGCAGTTTACGTTGACCTTGGATAGTTTAGAGCAGTTGAAGGAACATACTCGATTTTTGGTCAGTATGAGTCAGAAAGTCCCTCATGCTCCACCCAGGACGGGAGAAGTCATTTGATAATTATTATTACCACCAAAGAAAGACGGGAAGCTTAAATCTTGAGTCAATGTGGCTATGGTCATAGCATGTCTATGCAGGCAAGCTATATCTCCATGGTGTTACCTATACGCCATGACACCACTGTTGCCATGGAAGGAGGCATACCTATTCACATGATGAAAAACATGGCTAGAGTCCTGAAAAACAAATGTTGAGAAAACCTTTCTCGTAATTACTTCTGACATAACCTCAAAAAGAACTTCCAATGTTTCCACCTAAAACTCTTACTCATTCTCTCTTTTTCTTCTAATTCCAGATGAGAAAGAGAAGTACGATCCGAACGGATTCCGCGACGCGCTCGTGCAGGGCCTGGAGCGCGCCGGCGGCGACCTCGACGCGGCATACAAGTTCTTAGACGCTGCTGGCTCGAAGCTCGACTATCGGCGATATGGCGAGGTCATATTCGACGTGCTCATCGCCGGGGGGCTGCTGCGTGAGTACCTGCTTAATTTTTGAGCTAGGATCCTTGGCCATAAAGATATAGAACAGACTTCCATATGTGGAAGTTGTAGATAGACACTAAAATGTTCACCCTAGAAAATTAATGTGAATAAGAAAGGGGAACAAAGAAATTTTGCCCAACTCCAAGAGTTGGGCAAAATTTCTGGTCAAATACCAGATATTTTGCCCAAAAAGCCAAAAGCGTAAAATTGGTTATTTATAACCAAAAACGACAAATTAGCCTTTCAGCTTGGGAAATATCGAAAAAGATTTGAAAAGAATTTAAAATCTTTCTTATCTTAGTAAACATAAAATTGCACAAAATATTTTTTGTATGAAACAATTCATAGCAATACAAATTTAAATTATTATTCATGTCTGAGGCCTCATAATTTGAATGAAAATTTCGTAATTCTACCAATCTACCCTCAAAATGATGAAACACTTGGCTAGAGTCCTGAACATAAATGTTGACACAAACTGTTCGTTCGTTTTTACCTGACCACCTAACCTTGTTCCCTCACCTACCACCTAAGTCCACTATGTAGTAATGAGCCTGTTACTCCGTCAGTCCCCGGCGGGTCGGTGTCGATGGACGGCGAATCACCGAAAACGAACACCTGCATCTTCAACGCGAACGAAGACATGGAGTCCATGCGAAACTTTGAACAGGTATGGCATTATTTTTGGTTTTAAAAGCTAAAATTTTGATTTCATCATCACCTTTATATGTTCCCACTGCTGGGACAGAGGCCTCTCTGTGGGAGGGAGCGGGCTGTAATCCACCACGCGGGCCCAGTGCGGGTTGATGGATGTAACATGTCTTCGAATTATTGGTTCTAGGAAATGCGGGTTTCCTTCACCGTTTTAAGAGCAGTGGTGATTAAATAAATTACACAAAGTAGTGCGTCAGGCTGGCTTCGAACTCACGATCTACAACTCTTAAATCGGGGCCAAGACCACTTGGCCACCACAGCTCTCAATTTTGTTTTGGTTTAAGAAAATGTGCGAGCTTTAATGTACTCGCATAATGGGGATGGCAACTGGGGAACTAATGGCGCTAGCATAGCTTGTTCCAAGTATCGTCATTGGCTCAAATCTTATAGGTACTTCAAAATAGTACTACCTCATTGGTCGGATTAGGACTTACCTATGGTGGCGTCATCTACAATTGGCTTTGACCGGCCTTCCCCATTATGATGCGGAACATTTCATTTGGTAATAAGTAACAAGACTTTCACTTAGAGACAATAGACAGACCTCACCAAGAGTTGCTTTATTTTGGTGATCTTTGGTGGCATTCAAAGGTACGAGCTGCTACCATTTGACGGCTCAATCTGTAGTTTTTGTTGCTTATGACCTTTAAACCATCAATACAAAGCGTTTAACAAAATATGTCTTGTAAAAATAAAAAACGATAAAAAAATCCTACAAAATAACTTTTCTTTCGGAAGTCGGTGTCTTTGTTTTCTTTATTTCATTGTCTTTTTTTTTGACACCGACTTCCGAAAGAAAAGTTATTTTGTAGGATTTTTTTATCGTTTTTTATTTATGGTTATTTTTGAAGGCGGTTACATTTTTTTTTGAAAAAGTTTTTATTTTACTCTTTTTAGTTTAAATATTCAACCCGAATTCTTGTCAAATACAACATGTGCACTAGAATTTTGCAATCTATAACACCGGTAATAACATCGCTCATGTACACAATAAACTAATAAAATTCCCTTTCTCAAAAACTACTGAACCGATTTTGATGAAACTTGCAATATTCCCTAAGTTAAATGATACCTAGTACAACAAAAAAAGAATTACTTAAATCGGACTTGTAGTTCCAGAGATATGCGAACTCAAACTAAATCAGTCGATGCCTACTCCTTACTATTAAGGAGTTCTACCTTCCATCATCAGCTCAGCTACATGACATTATGATTACCATACGCAAGTACTTAAATTACTTCATAAAATTTGCGAAAAACGGTGTGTCGGCCTATAAAATTCGAGGGTTGCCCTCGATTTCTCCAGGATCCAATCATCAGATCCCAATTTGGTGACTATGGGACCACCTCAGAAGTACCTCCTTTCGAACAAAAAAAGAATTTTAAAAATCGGTCCACAATTGGCGGAGTAATCGCGTAACAAATATACAAAAAAAAAAAAAAAAAACATACCGTCGAATTGATAACCTCCTCCTTTTTGAAGTCGGTTAAAAATAACCTATTTACATGATGAAAAACATGGCTAGAGTCCTGAAACCACAGTGTCGAGAAAACCTTTCTCGTTCAATTATCTCTGACACAAGAATGACTTCCACATTAGCACATACTTGTAACATACTACCACTAATACATTAAGTACTTGTTCACAGGTATTTGTGAAACTCATGAGACGATACAAATACTTGGAAAAGATGTTTGAGGAAGAGATGAAAAAGGTAAGGTTACATTCTTTTTTTTACATTGGCAAAGTAAAAAAAATATAAAGTGTTTCGTATTGAATTGGCAATTGTACGTTCAAAGCACGTATTAATATTCTACGGAATTATAAAGTAAAAATGAGAATACACGTCATGGATAGAAGGTCAAATAAAATAATGAAAAATTGACTATTTTAATAATGCCAATGATCTTGATGGATGATTGGCGCATTGGTTGAGCGATCAACTGCTACGCTGATTATAGCGGGTTCAATTCCCGCACTGGTGGCCTACCATGAACTGTTAACGCGATCCAGTTTAGGCTGTGGGAAAGAGATGGCGCTAGACGACTTGTATAGCTCTGTCTCTTTCCCACAGCCTAAACTGGATCGCGTTAAGAGCTCGTGGTAAGGCCCCTGAACAAATATTTGTATTGTCTAACAACTAAGGATTGTTTTAACCATTCGTGAGTTTAGATTTTTGTAAACGCACACACTGTACAGGAGTAATTCCTGGTGTGCCGTGTGGGATAACGTTTTCATTTTGAAAAATATCTTGAATGATTTGTTGCATTTGACATGATACAATAGGCTATTTGACAGTATCAATAAATTATAAATCTAATTAGTCCGTTATTTAGGGTTTTGAAAAATAACGGACACATATTTTTTCTTATGTAAAATCAATGAATATTTACCAAGATATAACACATCAAGACTCGAGAGTGGGGGCTCGTGACGTCAGAATTCAGTAAGAAATGTACTAAATTATGACGTATTGGCAATTTTAAAAGCATCATATCTCCGTCAATTTCGGTTTGCGTAAAAAAAGAAAAAATACGGGTCAAATATTATTTGATAATCTAACTGACGGACTAATTAGATTTTTTTAGTCAAATAGCCTATTGTTTAAAACAACGACCATATAAAACTAGACGCCTCATACACGATCTGACTAAAGAAAATTATTCTGTCAAGTCGCTGAGGTACGACGTAAGCGAGGGAGACGGGGTACTGCGTTCTGATTGGCTAATACTGCGTTCTGATTGGCTAACTCAAGGTCAGTGCGACACGGGGACTCACAGGAGTGGTCGAGTCACGACGGTTATAAGATTTTTTACCTAATGTGTTGACAGACATCGGTCGCCTGTGATTAGGAGTCTAGTTATATATGGTCGTTGGTTTAAAAAATATCTAAAACGTAGTAGCTGTAATCAATATGTTGACAGTTCCTAATGTTCATGTAGTTGTACACATCACGAAATTAAACTTTTTGCTAACAGTCAATACTTGGCATTAGGCCAAATAAGTTTCACCTCTTCTACAATACCCTATATTTACGATTAGACTCGAATCGATTTTGTAAAACACGACACTGTTTGCTGTGATTAACTTGTGTACCAGGCGTGCCGTTCTCTAATGAAACTGCTTACTCATTTCCTTTAATTATTGCGCTATTTTTCGTCATGATGCGCTCATGGCATACGTTAATCTTTTTCTTTATACTGGAACCTGAATCTTAATCTATTTTGTAATTGGCGACGCATGTCCACTAAAATTAATTCGATTTTATTGACTTCTGATGAGTTTTCTTAACAAAACTCTTGGTTATAAAAATCAAACATAAGTTCCGTGTTTTATATGGAATGACTAATAAACCAACTATAATTATGGATGTATTTTCAGGTCCTAGTGTACATCAAAGGTTTTGAGCCGCTACAGCGTATCAAGCTAGCTCGTATGACCGCACTGTGGATCGGTAAGCATAACTTTCTAATGAGTTTTGGTTATTTTTAGTCAAAAACTACATAAAAACTTACATTTCTGGGTGGTTTAAAAATTTACCACGAAGTGACGGTGGCGTCTGAAAGTTAATCTGTTTAAATCGAGGTGCACAAAGTCCCGAGCTCGCTTCGCTCGCTCTTCAAAAAGCCGTCTATAAATTAATGAATATTCGATGAATGGTTCAATCAAGGTTGCGTTTAAAGCGCAGACATCTATTTCGCCATTTATTTACAAGCTCGCATAGCCTTGTGGTAAACTCGTACACATGCTACGCACGTGTCGCAAGTTCGATCCCGAGTCACACCGGGCTCTTTTAGAAATAACAACAAATTGTAATATAGATGTTTATGATGTGCACACGATTAGAGCCATGTAACGTGAACTGCGTTGCGCGGTGTCGAAGTAGTGCTAGATAAAAGTACGGCCATCATTGGAACATGTTCATTACATGGGCTATATGTGGCTGCACGACATTTTTGCTTATGTACTAAACAAATACTTTGCGGGCTTGATGAACCGACCAGATGAAAAAAACAGTTTTTTGCTAAAGAGTTTGAGCTTAAATGATACATTATAAAAAAAAAACATTTTTTATTAAGTTTTTATTTATTGCTAGCATATATTAGTTCTGTATTATAATTATAGTAGTGTTTATGTTATTGTAATTTATCCAAATAAATTTCATAAAATAAGTAAATAATTTTGAATTCACTATAATTATTACATTCATAGACTCAATTTCATTAGAAAGAAAAGTTCTATTTGGAATTTATCCCTTTCATAATTTTATTTTCTTTCAATCTTGCTTTAAAATATCAATATGAAGTCATCGTAATTTATTCTATTTTACAAGCCACAATGTCCGTATTTGTAACACCTATTTCACGTCCACAGGCAACGGTTGCGTGCCACCGTCAGTTCTCCTGGTGTTGGTGAACGAGCACCTGTTGAAAGACAACCTGGCTCTGGACTTTGTGCTGGAAGTGTTCGCTACAGTGAAGGCGGAGCGCGGGGTCACGTCCCTCGTCACCGCACTCAAGAGGGGGCAACTTGAAGGCAGGTGGGTGCTCACATGATCATACACTTTGTGCTGGAAGTGTTCGCTACAGTGAAGGCGGAGCGCGGGGTCACGTCCCTCGTCACCGCACTCAAGAGGGGGCAACTTGAAGGCAGGTGGGTGCTCACATGATCATACACTTTGTGCTGGAAGTGTTCGCTACAGTGAAGGCGGAGCGCGGGGTCACGTCCCTCGTCACCGCACTCAAGAGGGGGCAACTTGAAGGCAGGTGGGTGCTCACATGATCATACACTTTGTGCTGGAAGTGTTCGCTACAGTGAAGGCGGAGCGCGGGGTCACGTCCCTCGTCACCGCACTCAAGAGGGGGCAACTTGAAGGCAGGTGGGTGCTCACATGATCATACACTTTGTGCTGGAAGTGTTCGCTACAGTGAAGGCGGAGCGCGGGGTCACGTCCCTCGTCACCGCACTCAAGAGGGGGCAACTTGAAGGCAGGTGGGTGCTCACATGATCATACACTTTGTGCTGGAAGTGTTCGCTACAGTGAAGGCGGAGCGCGGGGTCACGTCCCTCGTCACCGCACTCAAGAGGGGGCAACTTGAAGGCAGGTGGGTGCTCACATGATCATACACTTTGTGCTGGAAGTGTTCGCTACAGTGAAGGCGGAGCGCGGGGTCACGTCCCTCGTCACCGCACTCAAGAGGGGGCAACTTGAAGGCAGGTGGGTGCTCACATGATCATACACTTTGTGCTGGAAGTGTTCGCTACAGTGAAGGCGGAGCGCGGGGTCACGTCCCTCGTCACCGCACTCAAGAGGGGGCAACTTGAAGGCAGGTGGGTGCTCACATGATCATACACTTTCATTTTAGTAAGACTTGGATACGCAAACTCGGTTTTTGGTTGGTTACAGACAAAAATCCAACAGAAGATAACAAATGGGATAGATTATTAATCTCCACCGTAAGGCAGCAATTAGAAGGGTCATCTTTTCCATTGGGCACTCTTGGAATGTACTGGGAACCCCAAAAGTCCTGGGACCTGAGTTTTCATAGACACATAAC
Source organism: Agrotis exclamationis (assembly GCA_950005045.1). Classification (NCBI taxonomy): domain Eukaryota; kingdom Metazoa; phylum Arthropoda; class Insecta; order Lepidoptera; family Noctuidae; genus Agrotis; species Agrotis exclamationis. The sequence continues at coordinate 19,726,810 of OX465435.1, read as the reverse complement.
AGAAGCTACCAAACCTACCTTATCCCAAATTAATCTAAAATGTTGGAGATCGTTTCACTTTTTTTTTATCCAGTAGTCCTTATTCTTTTGCTTTTCAATAATATTATTTGTTAATAGATTGTCTATTTTGTAGGAACATTCAGAAGACAAACTAACATACGCGAGGTGGTTTATATTTACTGGCATAGTGATTATTAATAGTTCTTGAGACAAAGCTCTCATGTTCTTGGAACATCCCTAACACATCCTGGCGAATTTTATTTTTTTAATTCGGCATCATAAATTAGGGAAGAGCAACGCGTCATTGTACTGGCTTGTCGTACTATTGCGACAGAGTCATTAATGACGCTACATTATCTTTTATATTCTCTTTATTATAAATAAATAAATAAAAAACACTTTGCCCCACAACAGGAATATTAATGTATCGTAGGTGTATTTACAAACATTTAAACACACATACACAAATGCCCACGAACTTAAAAAATATATAAAAAGCACCAAGTGATTATAGTTCTTGAGAGAGGAACCTCCTCCTGATCCAATCATTCATTGAGCAATCCGACATCTGAGAATCGTCTTGTCATTTGTCCTGTCTACAACGCAATATCCTCTCTTTTTGAGCTGATTCGGCTGTTTCTCTTGACTATACTTATGTTGTCTAACCATCAACATGATGGCGTTTAAATAAGAAGAAGGAATGTCACGTGTATTTTTTTATTTACGACTAGCGGCCCGTCCTGGCTTCGTACGGGAATATAGCATATGTTACTCTGGGTGAATGTAGCTTTCTAATGGTGAAAAAATTTTTTCTTTATTAGTTTGGCAGTAATTTTTGATTCATTACAACAATACAAATCTTTCCTCTTTATAATATTAGTGTACAATGTACATGAGGTCGCTCGTTTGATCACCATCTTCGTCTGATGGTAAGCGATGATGAAAGTCGTTGGTGAAGCACGCTTCAAGTTGATTTAACCATAGTGTATGTTCCTCAGATTGCTGGAGTTCTTGCCGCTGAATCGTCGCAGTGAGGACGTGTTGGCGACGTCGTTCGCTTCCAGAGGACTCGGCGAGCTGTTGAAACTGCATCGCGCACAGGCCTCGCAGGTAACGTGTCTTATCTTTTCTAGCTTATAATAATTGGAGAATGGAACTTTCAGAATATTTTTTTTATGGAAAGAAATATACGCAACGACCATTTATATCTTGACTCCTAATTACAGGCGACCGATGTCTGTCAACACATTAGGCAAAAAAGTCTTAAGTTATTAGTTTCGACCACTCCTGTGAGTGCCCTCGTCGCACTGACCTTGAGTTTACCAATCAGAACGCAGTACCCCGTCCCCCTCGCTTACGTCGTACCTCAGCGACTTGGCAGAAAATTTTCGTTAGTCAGATCGTGCATGAGGCGTCTAGATATAAATAGTCGTTGAATATACGATTACAAACAGGAGTCATAAACTGGCTGAAAAAGGAAGTAAAACATTGCAACTGCCGGATACAACCTCCAGTTGTTTCTGTTCCCATATTTATCGAAATCTGTTTCAAAATAAATTTTTAATTCTCTTGTTGAACACAATAATAACATAAAAATACGTTTATTTCAATTAAATCATTAAACAAGCGGAATCTTACGAGGGGCTTATTTCACTCAATTTCATACTTCACAGGGCTTTTTAAATTGAAAAAAAAAACACAAAACTTTTTAGAGATCTTTTAGTATATTTTCCGTTAGTGTAAAGTTCCGTTTTATTTGTGTGTACAGGAGGCACGTCGCGAGCTGACGCAGGCGCTGCTGGACGAGCTGGCGGAGGAGAAGCCTATCAGGGATCTCATACAGGAGCTGCGGGACATGGCCGTCAAGCACGCCATACCGGAGCATGAAGTTGTCGCCATTGTGAGTACTGAGTGCCATCTTTAATACTGTAAGGAAAAGGAAGTTTAGAGCACTACTCGCTGCGATCCTTGCATGCTACTATGTGAAGCAAAATCTTAATATTTTTCCGAAAATATGAATTGCAAAATACACCACAGATTTGAGAATTTTACAAAATAAAAAATAAATGTGTGGCTTTGCGCGCACTACGAAAAATCGTTGCAATTTTTATATTGCGAAATGATATCGCAAATTAGTTCGTGAAATACAAACGGTTTATTTTACGCAGCGCGCGGATTGTAGTACATTTCTGTTGTTAAAAGTAGTATTTTCGTAGTGTGCGCTTAGCCTTTCTTTGATTTACGTCAGATTACTGAAGTTCGTATTAATAAATATTACTGAGAGATGCTGCTGTATTTAGCAGCCAATGTAATTGAATTGTTGAGTGATTTTTGGAACAAAATTGTTTAGAAAATTGTACAAAAACATTTGCATTTATAACGTGAATTCCTAAACTGATTTGAAACACATTTTTATAACTTTCTAATGATGAAACTCGATGACGAGTCGGAGTACAACTAGAAATCGTTTCGAGCTAGTTCAGACTGAGTTATTCAGTCCGTTCTGTGCTTGACACGAAATCTTATTGTACCTTGTCGATATGGCAGTCTGATCTAACACAAAACCGACCTTAACACTGCACAAATAAAGTCCAATGTACTAATGATAGTTATGTGACAGATATGGCAGTGTGTGATGTCCCGTGGTGAGTGGAACAAGAAAGAGGAGTTGTTGGCGGAGCAGGCGGCCAAACATTTGCGTCACTACACGCCACTGTTGGCTGCGTTTGCGCAGTCCGCCAAGGCTGAGATCGCTTTACTTACTAAGGTATGTTGATCTTTTTTTTTTGGGTATTGTATTGCCCAGTTATTGGGTTGTGGAGGTCTGATAGGCAGTCGCTCCATGTGAAATACTGATATTCCAGCTGCGTCTGGTTCGACTGGATGCCGACCACAATATAGTTGGGATAAGGTTAAGCAGCTGATAATGTATGTTGATCTTTTACTTAATAGAGGATGGGTAGTTACGCTGTTGTAGATGTGTTGTCACATACATCGTAGAAAATATGTTTACTCATGCTCACTGGCTGTCTGTTGATTTTATTACAGAATAACTTGCTAGATTTATGATATAATACAAATAAATGTTTGATTTGAACTCGCCAAGATAAGATGCAGCGTTTTCTAGAATTAAGCCGTTTTAAACAAAAGATTTCATTTTTGATTTTGTGCCCCTAAATAGTTAAAAAAAAACGAAATCATTTTAAGTAGGACACTTACAGGCACTTTTGAATTGTCAGAAGACAAAAATATTACTTATAGATAATGGTGCTACAGTCTCTAGTCACAAGACATAAACTGTGAAAGTACTGTAGATGCACATTCCAAAGCGTAATGACATACTATACTAAAGAATACTATGAGGCAATATGGAAGTCCTTGTTACAAAGTGAAATAAGATGATACTTTGATAACACAAAGCTAATTTCATCATTACCAGCCTATAAATGTTCTTACTGCTGGGACCGATCTGAGAGAGGGAGTGGGCCATAATCCACTACGCAGGCCCATTGCGGGTTGATGGATGTCACATGTCTTCGAATTTTGGTTCAAGGACATGCCGGTTTCCTCACGATGTTTTCCTTCACCGTTTTAAGAGAGTAGTGGTGATGAAATAAATTACACAAAGTAATGCGCCTGACGGGGTTCGAACCCACGACCTACCTACAACTCGTAAGTCGGGGCCGATACCAAAAAGCTGCTCTAAAGCTAATTTATCCAACTAAAATCAAACTTACCTATCTCTAGGTGCAAGAATACTGTTACGAGAACATGAACTTCATGCGCGCGTTCAGCAAGCTGGTGGTGATGTTGTACAAGACCAACGTGCTGTCCGAGGAGGTGATCCTCAAGTGGTACCGAGAGCCCAACTCCAGCAAGGGCAAGATGATGTTCCTCGATCAGATGAAGAAGTTCGTCGAGTGGCTACAGAGCGCCGAAGAAGGTGAGAAATAGATAGACCTCTTTTACAATATATTATAGAACGAGAGGATATTCGTCAAACTCAAAGCATTTATTTCAATTAGACCTTTACAGGTTCTTTTGAATTGTCAAAAAAATGAAGCTAGACTACAGTCCCAAATTAGGACATAATAACTTGTAAAAGTACTGTAGTTGCACATTCCAAAGCGTAGATCTCTATGGAGAAGAATGGCCAAGAAACTTTATGGGACCAAAGATACATTAATATTATTTATCTACTCTCATATCGTTAAATTCAAAATACAAAACTCAAAACGAGTTTATAATGACGTACTTTACACTCAGTATATCGAAATGAAATTAAAAAATTAAATTATGACACTATTTCTCTAACAAAATAATGTTATAATAAATTTTTTTTTCATTACGATACAGATTACAGATCATAGATACATCCTTTTGATTTTTTATCTGTGGCTGCGCGCGCTGTGGCCCATGCGCGGTGATAATACCCCTCATTATGTACCAGTTTCATAAACTACTATTAATTAACGATATAGCACTTGAAATAACAAAGTTGAAGTGGGAATGGGTCGGCCATGATGGGGTCGAAAAGTTCTGGACCACAAACTGAAAGACGCAGCATTGGTGGGAGTCTCATTAGGTGGACCAACGACATCGTGAGAGTCGCGGCCTACCGATGGATTCAAGTGACGAATTGTCGTTCGTCGTAGTCTAAGGGGAGCCCTTGGTTCAGCAGTGCACGACTCTCGGCTGATCATGGTGTCTTTTGCGGATTCATAATCGTCTGCCCAGGTTTTAGTCACTTTGTGTGTGGCTGCAATCTTATTGAACTGCTTTTCTTGTGCTATTCTGCAAGAAAACCAAATTATTAATAATCTCTGTCACCCTTTTCAATATATGTAACGTAGAATTGATTAAAATTCATAATAATTTTATTCTGGTCTCTTACCATTTTTAACTGATATGGCCATTTGTTTATCGTAGATTCTAATGAAGTTGTTATAACATTCCAGAGTCCGAGAGCGGCGAAGAAGAAGATTAGATTAAGAGCAGCGAGTGAGACTGACAACACAACGCGCCGTCCCACCATTGAAGCATAATCACAGCCCGCGCACCCACGTCCGACACCGACATCCAGCCCGACAGACCGACCGACCGACACAACCGACGCACGGGGCGGCGCTATCCGACAGACGCGGCCGTCGTACCTTCCATACCTGTACCATAACTTACACTAGGGCGACCAGTATGGGACAATGTTTTCTACAACTGTATATTATTCATTTCTAAATAACATGTTGATGAAATACCATATTTTTTATTCAATTTTTTTAGTAAAATTCAAATAAATGGTGGAAACCAATCTTTTTGTTGTTTTATTGTTTTTTAGAAACAGGGTGTCCTTCACCCGTGTTTAGCGCAGGCGTGATTTTTTTTTTATTAAAAAAAAAATAACGTTGCCCTACTCTAGGAATTTCTCGTGTGTCGTGGGTGCGTTTACAAACATATAAACTCACATACACAAACGCCCAGACCCGGAACAACTACATGTAGATCATACAAATATTTGCTCCGTGCGGGAAACGAACCCATGACAGCGCAGCAGTCCAATTACTCAGCCACTGCGCTAATCGTGTGTCCTCATGAATGTGGATATCGTTTTTTTGTAATCTGACTAGCTTTTCTAGAGAGATACACGCGTGCAAACAAACTAAACTATTCGTAGTAGGCATTTGTAGTTTCTGCCTATCCCCATGGGAAAAAGGCAAAAGTTTTGTATAATATTATGTGTATGTATGTATTATGTATGACTAAACAGTCATATGCTCAAATCTAGAGTGCCAAAAATCAGATTCTTTACAATACCTTGTTACGTAAAAAACATAACGACATTTAAGGGTGCCCTAGTCGGCGGCGCGGGACGAACTCGTTGGTGGGTGAAATAAAAAATTATTTTTTAATTATTTAGTAGTTTTATTATATCCAAACTCCCGAAGGTCTCTTGAAAAGTTGCAGTAGTCCATGTATCTCTTCAAAATAAAATAATTTCTGTTTTTGAACAAATTATCTATCCCTGTATGGTATTTATTTTACAATTTACCGTCTTCTTTTGTTATTTATTTCCCCCCGAAGATGGATTAAAATTAGTCTTAAAATAAGGAAGAAATTTCGACACCCATAATTCATAATGTTTTTTTTGTTACTTTTTTGTTTCCATATAGGGCTAGATAACGATGAGATAATTAATGTAAATCATTGTTTATTCTGAATGTATACCGTCAAATATTGGAGTAATCGCCAAACTACGTTAGTATGGAAGAATGACCGACTAGCGTACCCTTAAAAACAAACACAAACAAAGAACTAAATAACCTTAGCCGACTCTGTATTCAAATAAAATTAACACGTGTTTTCGTAATAAAACAGCTTCCTTTTGAAATCTACCCCTTTTTCATTTATAGCAGCTACAGTATTTTTTGCACACTACTATAGTTAGGTACTAGCGTTCTATTGTATTCATGCCCTTACATTTGTAAACGGCATAATGTGAGACCTTGAAAAACCCCGATTCCGTTACCTCTTATTCGAGATTCGAATAATCCCAGCTGCGTATGAAACCAGTACAACGCCTTTGTGTGGTATATAAAAGGAGCAACTGCCTAGGAAATATCTCAAATCGTAGGAGATTATAATCGCCTATATTTGCCATTACCACTAATTTAAGAGAGCAGTGGTATCGCCTTCGGCTTACCAGTTGTAAATCGTGGATTCGAACCCAGCCAAGTGCATGACTTTGTGTAATTTATTTCATCACCACTGCTCTCAAAAAGGTGAAGGAAAACATCGTGAGGAAACCGGCATGTCCTCGAACCAAACATTTGAAGACATTAAGATATCTATCAACCCGCTGTGATAGGCCCGCGTGGTAGATTACAGCCCACAACCTCTCACAAAGAGGAGGCCTGTGTCCCAGCAGTTGGATGGGCTGATGATGAAGACCAGGGGCGTAGCTACCGCCGTATCTGCCGTATAATTTATACGGGGCCCCCGGGCCACAGGGGCCCCCAACGTGCGTAAACAAAAATTAATAAAAACTTAATGATTTATTAAATAAAACAGTTATTTACTTTCACACAATTTATTTGTCTAATGTATCTCTGGTGTTTTTATTATTATTGTTTATATGTAATACTGTTTTAAGCACGAGATTGTCTATTAGAAATCCCGGGAAGATCCATATTGATATTAACATTTCGATGCAAGTATTAAAATAACTCTATCTGATTCCGACCTCTGGACTGATCAGTCGCTTCTTGAATTTTTTTGATGACCTTTGTCCAATTTTTTGTTTATATTTCGGCGTAGATACAAAGAAATGCATTTTTTTTGAGTGATAAATCTTTACCCTACCCAAGGTTTAAAATTTGTTTGGGGGCCCCCAAACAAATTTTTATACGGGGCCCCGCCAAGGCACGCTACGCTTCTGATGAAGACTAACTTCTGCCCTTCAACTGCAACTTCGTTCCTGTGATGTTTTGGCTTTAGGTTCAGTCGACTCACCGCGTCGCAACTCGCATTTAATGCCCGTATAATGCATGATATAATTAACCTTTATAATATTCCTATGGAAGTATAGATGGGAAAATAAAGAAATAGGTATTTACGGTCAGTTCACACCGAGACGCGACGTGACGCAACGATACTTCAAATGTGTATCTTTTCTTGTCGTTGAGTCGCTATGAAAATGCACCGCGGCGTCGCGCTGCGCCGCGCCCAGGCGTATCTTTTCGTGTAGGAAATAGAGTTCGATTCCCATATATACTTACTATACTCTATGGGTACTATTAAGTATTCTGTGTCTATGGTTCGATTTTGAACAGCTGTCACAACCCGGTATTTTAATAGCGACTCAAAATCTAACCTTATTTATGACAATAAAAGATACACATTTGAAGTATCGTTGCGTCACGTCGCGTCGCTTCGCGTCTCGATCTGCACTGACCCTTAGTACCGACAAATCGCTTTTTGTCTAAAGTATTTTGTTAATTTTGGAAATTCACCATAGGTTATTGCTTTAGTTCTTCTCTTACTCTATAGATGTCGCTATTGTTATTTTCACAGCCTGGCATGGACTATAAAATTAAAAACCCAATCCACCAGGCGGGTCCAGTGCGGGTTTGTACGGTTTGTACGAATTCTTGATTCTTAATTTACCGTTTCAGAGCAATGGTTAAATAAATTACAAAAAGCTAAGCATCTCTGTGTTCGCGAACCCACGACCTACCGATCGCAAGTCGAGAGGCTGTTACTGCAGAGCCACCACTGCTCAGTGCTCTTGTGGTTTTTATTAATATCGTAAAGCTTTGGGGTAGGTAAGTACTTGTAAGTTACCTACGCAGTTGACGACACATTTGGTTGCTGCGCTGTGTGTCGCGGGTTCGATTCCCGCGATGCAATTATTTGAATGGCTAACAAGAAGTATTTCCGGGTTTGGCTGTTTTTTGGCTTTTTTCAATTTTCGCATTGTTAGACAATGTTATATTGAAGAAAAATATAGGTACCCCCTGGTCAACCTCTGGAATAAAGCTACAAAGAATAATAATTTTACGGCTAACACGTTATGATGACCGACTTATCTTTGTATGGGAACATCTTTAATCCCGCCGTGTTAAAATGCTATTAAAATTGGTCCAGCAGATAATTACGACCTGTATACTAATAAAAGCGAAAATAAAAATATTATCCCATAGCAAGATTGTAGAAAGGATTTCAATTGACTCCCCTTCGAAATTTAAAAAGACAAGCCTCCTGCAGACACACGCGATTAATCGCGCTACGACAACGAGCCAAGCTAATTTCCACTCTAAAAATACTGCGAATGGACCGCGACATGTCGCCCCGCGCGATTAATCGCGTGTGTCTGCAGGAGGCTTTAGTCATGTTTTTATTCCTAATTCAATTAAATTACACGCCAAAATGCTAAATCATTCGGTCATTTTTCAAATTGAAAGGAAGGATTGCGTAATATCATTCGGTCGTTTTTGATTTCCATAGACAAATAAAGCAAGGGGAGGCAACCTTCCGGAGCATTCATCTGCATTCATCGAAGACTTGTTTAACGGCCATAATATTGTCCCGGCGTTCGTTTTGTTTCGCCCCTCTTGGTCCAAGGACAGCGCGGTCCGACGGTCCAAGGTCACGTCAGGTGATGCCAAAAGGTCTACACGTGTCGTGCTAACGGTTTTAATGTTATTATGTTGGTAAGGTTGGTACATACATAATTGGGAATTGAGTTTAAATGGAGCGTAATGAGATGTTGCAGATGGTGGACCCTTTGTTGGTTATTTAAATCTTGAATTACAAGTACAGGTCTTACGACGGTTGGAATAGGCACGTGCAATAATATATAGGTTAGCGGGCTTGTGCAGACACCTTACAAACCCACTAGCCTGTGGATACGAAGAGGCATCCGAAAACCATACCTATCGTCGGACGGGAGTTTGATTTACTATACAGTCACATTGGTATTGAACGGGACTTATCTCATTACCATGACCCCGGAACTTATAGGGCTATTGAAGGACACCCCGGATTTTAGTCAGTACGAGTCTCTCTCCCGCCCTGCCCTGGGTGAGAGGACTGTGTCGTAGGTTTTACAAACAAAAACTCGTACACAATCAGCCAGAAAGCCCGAAACAACTGCTGGTAGACAATAAAAATATTTGCTTCGTCGGAGAATCGAACCTGCTATATGCAACGCAGTAGTCAATCACTCAGCCACTGCGCCAACTTTACTGTAATTTAATTGTCACCTAGGCTTATTGTAAACAGACATAAAGGAGATTGCCAATTTTTTGTCAAACTAAAAGTCCTGAGGTGACGACATCGTAGTCATTACGTCTTGCATTTACTGTAATACCATCAAACATACTCGTAACTGTAAACAGAAATACATTTCCTTATTAAACAATCACACAAATAAGTGTGTTCCCACGCAAATAACTGACAATAGTCGATGAAAGGGAACTGATTTCAATTCGTGATAGGTCAAATAAATTGCTGTTAATTGCTAAAGTTTTATATTTAACTAACTAGGTTAAAAGTAAACAATGGTCTTTGATAAATAGAAGTTTAATGCTATTTTGAAACAAGATGTCTATCGAAAAACAGACCAGTACCCTGAGCACGAGTTTTCAGTATTTGAGACGTAAAGTAAACTGGAACTTTGACAACTTCAAATTGACAATTTTCAAGGAAAAAATTAGTTCCTACTTCGCACACCAGAGGCGCTGTTCCATTTTTTCATACAAGAAACGCTGTAAATACTGGAAAAACGCTGTAAAGTAAAAGAGTGAAAACTCGTGCTCAGGGTACAGTACCCTGAGCACGAGTTTTCAGTATTTGAGACGTAAAGTAAACTGGAACTTTGACAACTTCAAATTGACAATTTTCAAGGAAAAAATTAGTTCCTTCTTCGCACACCAGAGGCGCTGTTCCATTTTTTCATACAAGAAACGCTGTAAATACTGAAAAGACGCTGTAAAGTAAAAGAGTGAAAACTCGTGCTAAGGGTACTGGGTGTTGCCCGGGTCGACGGCGCGTTGTGTTCCACGCGCGCCTCAAAGAGCGTCAGCATAATGACGGGGCCCCCTCTCTAGAGGGCCAAAGCCTGCCGGGGTCGCGGGACTTATACCATTACCGTGACCCCGGGACATAAAGGGCTACTGAAGGACACCGTGGATTTTAGTCAGTACAAGTCTGACAGTCCCTCCCGCCCTGCCCGGGGTGGGAGGACTCATTTGATGATTTTACCACGATGAAAAAAAAAAAGGGTACTGGGTGTTACTTAAAAGGCAATGATAAAGGTATAGTGTCGCTGTCAGTAGTTTATTGAATAGCAAACTTTTGTCTCAGTCAATTTTAATAGAGAATAGCACTGCAGTTCACAAAAGAACTAAAGTTTGCATTGCTGTTCGCTACTGACAGCGGCAGCGGCACTAACAGTGATTGCTCGCGCTGTACGGTCGGACGATCTCAAAGTCGTCGCGTTGAGCATATCGTAAAATCCAGCGATGAGATTTCTTATTGAGAATAGCATAACTGATCACTCAAAGGTATCTTGTTATACGCAGAATTAAAGAAACGATACCTATTATAAAATCATAAACAACAAAAGAGTTACTGGAACCAAGTTTCCAAAGTGACCTAAAAATACTGAATAACAGATTATCGCAAAGTAAATTATAAGATTGGTTGTCCACAGTTTTTTTATAGTGGAAGAGAGTCTTGAAAAAAAAAAAACTAAATGTACTATGCACGGAAATGCTGCACTGTAGGTACCTATTTAATTTTGTACCATCTTCTATAGGTACAATGTTTTTATGCAAATAAATATGTACATATTATTCATTTTAAAGAAATAGAACATTTCACAAACGTAGATATCTCAAAATTTAAATATTACCCAATGTTAAATTATGAACACATCTTTTAAATAATACGTACAGTGAATGTAAACTGGTCCAGACCTGAGCAGCTGTACTGAGCATAGGAAGTGATGTAGAAAAGCCGACAGATCACATCAATAGGACGCACACCTGCGCAGAGTCTTTGGTCCCGCAGACGTACCTCCGTAAGTACTTGATGTAAGGGCTGTCACGATTTATTGCGAATTAATGTCGAATAAATACTGGGTTTTTGGGTGAGAAAGTTTCATTTGGGCCAGAATTACCTACGTAAAGGCAAAGGTTATTTTGAGTCAAAACATTGATTTATTTCAATCAAGCCAAGATAATTTTGAAGCTGTGCCAGTGACAAGGCATATTTTTTAATCTGAGGGCATAATATTTCACAATATCATAGGTTTAAGATCTAACCATTATGATAAGGGTTCAAATAAGCAGCTGTAGGACTGTAGACTGTAGGTACTGTATAAAACCTAAGAAATTGATGAATTGGCAAAGGCAACGGTGGCTATACTGTCCATATTCTTTGCAAATAAAGAGTAATAGACAAAGCCACTAGTATAAGTAAATTTTCCAACCAAAACTGTCGAAAACTACAATTTTGCAAAAGACACACCAAAAAAAATATCCAAATGAGGAATCTCGAACAAAAAACTTAAAAAGATGGCTAAACTCACAACCCTCGGCTACACAAAGGTCTACTTATCCCAACATGAATGCGACAATCATTGATATAGAATAAAAGCTCCTACGATACCCGTGTACGCAAAAAATGCTAACAAGATCCCCCTTTTAAAACCAACCGAGCTTACTCGGATTGCAGATGTCTTATTATATTCTCTTTTAACCAAAAAATCTTCAAAGTTTCCTGTATTAATATCATTACCATAAGTTTTAAAATCAAAATGACCTTTTTTGAATTATAATGGGCAGTATTGTATAACAGTTTTGGCCAGTTCCTCCCAAGGTTTTCAAGGTGAACCGGAACTGAGGGTCTTTAGATGCTAAAGAGGGTTGTTTTAAGGGTGATTTCAAGGTAAAGGTCTACCGTTAAATATTTTGAGCTCAAATCTGCAAGAGAGTGCTCAGTAGCAGCTAAAACACTATAGAAACCCATAGAATAAAATATAAATATTTGGTCCATCTTAAAATTTTTAATTCTTTTGAATAATTTATCTGGTCATTAACTCATCAACACAACGTAACGTTGATAGCATAAAAATGTTGATGAATTTTCGAAATATTGCGCAATTTCCCCACAGGTGTAGGTAGTTTGTACAAAATTGTCTATGATAAAACTTGACAGGGAGTCTCTGTTTTACAAAATTCAAGAAAAATAGCCTCTATGGTGAGTACCCAAAAGTACCCAATTAAAAATTGTTAAACATTGTTGGTAAACCGTAAATGTACCATGAGATGAACAAAAAAGGTTCAAGTTTATGTTTGCTAGCTGAAAAATGACTACGCGACGTAAATCAAAAGCTAACAGAATCAGTATTTATCGCAGTTTTAATTCACTGAGATACTAATATAAACCTAAGTCTAAGTCGTAACTCCGTCATTTTTACCTCCTAAGTTTCTGCCTCTTATCATTTAGATAGGTATTTAAAATAAGAGGTTAACAAATTCCGCATTAAGCCCAATATTCTTCTCGATTCCGAGACAAGTTTCTCTTACTCATATTAAAAAAAAACTACAATCTTGTTCTGAAACTTGTTTTTCTTGTCATGATAAGTGTGACGTCACAATGCGCCCACACATCTTCTAATAACTGACCAATAACCAGGGTAACCGACCTGGCGGAAATATTTTTGTCAAAAAAAAAAGGTTTTAATGTGCGAGTTTTGGCCAATAGGCTTTTGATTTTATTGATAATAAATTATGTGGCACGAGTTTATGGCTCTTTAAATGTTTTTTTTTTTGGTGAACTATGATAGTGATACGAAGGTTAATCTTTACTTTTTGAGATTGAGACAGTGATTGCCAGTCTCCTTTATGCTATTTTTTAATACCAAAAGTAGGCAGGTAATTTAATCAAAATGGGCTGATGTCCGCCCTTTATTTTTTTAGTACTTTCTATCACCCATGAGATAAACATCATGGTAATTACCATGATACCAATTACCAACCAAATAATCACTATTATTATGTTGTTGCAAATACCACTGTTTCATTTCGCTAAATTTTTGGACAACCATTCAACAATTGAGCAGTGGTGGCCCAGTGGTATCGGCCTCAACTTACGAGTTGTAGGTCGTGAGTTCGAACCCCGTCAGGCGCATTACTTTGTGTAATTTATTTCAACACCACTGCTCTCAAAACGGTGAAGGAAAACATCGTGAGGAAACCGGCATGTCCTAGAAGCAAAAATTCGAAGACATGTGACATCTACCAATCCGCACTGGGCCCGCGTGGTAGATTACGGCCCACTCCCTCTCACAGAGAGGAGGCCTGTGTCCCAGCAGTGGGAACTTTTATAGGCTGATGATGATTCAACAATTATCATTTAAATAAAATAAAATGATGATTAACTCCAATGTAACCTACCTAGTCATTTCTAAATAATTGAATGGTGGGTGTCTACTTAAGTAGGTATATTATGGAGTTTCAACTTCTACACCAACAGGCCCAGACTCCCTTGATCGCACAATGATATCCTTGCTATTATACCTATTTATTTAAGCAAATAAGGCAGGTCGCACTGTTGCAGATTTAATCACCACGAGATGGCATAACTCCAAAACTATCTAATCTTCAAAGATTCAAACTGATCATCATTCCAGGACTATTCTAAAAATTTTACGCACACAAATATAATAAATTGGCCAATGTTAAAATTCAATGTTAAATAAAAAAAATCTGCAATATAGACACCTACCTACACAGAATAACCAAAAAAGTTTCAAAAAAAATACCACGCCGTATTCAAATTTTTCAACAAACAGACCGCGTTGTTCCAACTTGAATTTCGAACATTTAAAAATATCGGTAAGAACTTTCTCCGCTATTGTTTGACCGCGTTCCTATTGATGTAAACTAAACGTAAATCATAAAATTCTTTAGAAATAAGTACGTGAAGAGACCCAAGATGGATTGTTAATAATTTTTACCTAAGCAAGTACAATTGGTACAAGAAACTCCTTTCTCAGAAAGGGCAGGTACCTGCCCTTTCTGAGAAACGCTTGTGAAAAAATTTGGGCTTTGTGTAATGTTTCCGGGGACCATCAGACAATTTGACAATACCGTTCGAGAAAGATTCGTAATATCAATGGTAGCTCCATGGTATTTTAGAACTGGCAGCTAAAAAACTTAGAAACCGCCAGCTCATCGTATTTAAGCACAAATTGCACATTGCATTTAATTTTCATATATTATGATTAAAATCAATGATATTAAAAGTAAAAATTAAATAATCGCTCAAACGAATCTATTTTTTTTTACTGTAATTCAAGTCACAAGTTTAAATTAAGCACAAATTATTTGGAATTTTCTTTTTTGAATATGGCACCGTACTGTTCATTAGTTCATTGATTCAATCATTTACATTCTTTTCTTTCACATTTATCATTTTTTATTTCCCTAAATTAAATAAAACAAAGACTTTTACTGTTGGAACCGAAAGTTTTGACAGTTCTTGTTGCAAATTACCGTCGAAAATGTAAATTTTATTATATTCGTATTTTTGATAGTGCCATTGACTATTATTTTAATTTGGCAGGAGGAATTTATTTAACGATTTGGGCATTGACATTTAATGTACCTACTATCAGGATTGAAAAAAAAATAAGATTTTTTTAAATTATATTAAACAAACAGTTCAAATTGTTTTAAACAAGTGTTTATTTTTAGTTTCCCGCATTATTTCAAATTAATTCGACCTGTAGGGACGTCTAAGCTTATAAATAAATTATATGTTTCATTTCAAGACTAGATCTTTTCAAATTCACCGTTTGTAATGAAATATTTACAAAAATTATCAATGAAAAAAAAACATCTAATGTTGTTTTTTCATTGATTAAGTCGTGTTTTAAGTATTAGGTATTTCATTAAAATGCCAATAAAAGTTAAAAAATGTGACTAGGCAAGGGCATACACTCAAATGGTTTAATATCAAGGTATTAAGACTCCTGAATATTAATTTATTTTCATTTTACAAAAAAAAAACACTGTTAAATTTCAAACTGTTATAAACAGGTGTTTTAAAACAACTTGTTTTAATCATGCCACCAGCCAGGGTTGGCATGATTAAAACAAGTTGTACTATTGATTTGGGGTGAAATAATATGACCATATATATTGTTTACTAGCTGACCGGGCAAACTTCGCACCGCCTCACCTTTTAAACCTTCCCTGGACTTCCACGAATAAATCGAAACCAAAATCAGCCAAATCGGTCCAGTCGTTCTCGAGTTTTAGCGAGACTAACGAACAGCAATTGATTTTTATATATAAGAAGACTAGCTGACCGGGCAAACTTCGTACCGCCTCACGTTTTAAACCTTCCCTGGACTTCCATAAGTAATTCAAGACCAAAATCAGCCAAATCCGTCCAGCCGTTCTCGAGTTTTAGCGAGACTAACGAACAGCAATTGATTTTTTTATTTAAAAGATTTCCATCCCGTAATAAAATTGATAGAAAATAAGTATTGAGTTAAAAATAATATAATGAGCATGTACTAATATCAATACCTAAGCAATAATATTATAAATAAACGTATAGGTACTTTGTCATTGCATTGCCTTTATGGGGCCGTTAAAGTATTACAAGCACTATGGGGGGGTGAGGGGGTCTTTGTTTTGCTTATTTTGGATGACATGGGGGGTAGGGGAGTCTAGATGATGATTACGTCATCGGTAGTTATTTACTTTTTTACACGCAACCCTCACATTGCTTAAAACGAAACGCATTTTCGGGGATTCCCGCGAAAAATGTTTACGTAAGCATGGAGAGAGGGGGTAAGAGTTTTGCTTACTTTTGCCGACAAGGGGGAAGGGGGGTAAAAAATCTGCTTACGCAATTCTTGTACGGGCCATAAGTAAAGAGTGTATAAAATCAAAAGAAGTATAATTAAGCAAGTTTCTATGGTCCAAAAAGTAGGTAAAACCAGGCCTGTCTCACTCCGCGGTGTAGGCATAAAACTGCAAGTAGTTGCGGGGCCATTATGTCGTGGCCCATTCACTACGGCTGCCACGCGCCACCCGTTACGCACGCGCTCCGTCTCCTTAATATTTTTGTTACGTTACGTGTAGTTACGCACAAGTTTCTTGCTTTAGGTGCTTTTGGTAAATTAATAACACAATATTATTATGAAGAAAAAAAAAATATAGTACATATTTAGTAATGATCAACAAAATTATCTCCCTGCTTGTGAAGTATGGGCTTAACTGATCATGATACCTAATCATGAGGTTACAAGTTTGGAAATGAGGCGAGATACTAATTGGGGGGGGGGGGGGTGAGCCTACTGGACGACCAAGATAAAAAGACGACACTCTCACTCACCTTAAGCTGAGTACTAAGAATTAAGATCGGTAGAAAGTAGAAAGATGTTTGCGTTGTTGTTTAAAAGTTCTAACTCAGAAAATGGCCACACTACGCATTCAAGGTCAGCGGTCGTAATTCGCTGCGCCACTTTTTTACCTACCTACAAAGACACGCAACGCGGGGCCTGTGACAGTATGCGATAGTAATTGGTCGGTTACTAGGTTGAGTGCAAAATAATAAGGACTGGCTATTTTGCCATAGACGATAAAAATCTTTTAAATATTATTCTTTTTTTTTGTAAGATAAATGTTCAAAAATATAACAATAATAGGTAGAAAAGATAATATTATTATAAATATTATTCCTCACGTAAGGTGCCGTAGGTACCTACTATTATCATTCTGTGCTAACAATCAATAATGTATGTAGTAATCGATGACGAAACCAAAAAGATATAGGCTGATGATAAAAACAAAATTCCTTGGGGAACATAGGTATTTATGGTAATAATGTAATTTAGCAAATGCATAAAATACGCATAGGTACCTACCTATTTGTGCCTGAACTCGCAAGTCGCAACCCTATTGAGCTTGACCCATAGTAACCTTTTAATGTCGTTGGCGTCAGATAAACCAAAATAAACTCTCGGGCGTAACCATTCAGTACATTTTTGCTTGCGCACGGGAAGTTTAGGCTATTATAAAAGTAGGTGGGCGGTACGGCTGCCAGTTAAAATGTACTTTATTCTCTCGTATATAGATTTTACATTTGTTTGATTTTTTTTTTGAGTAGTCCTTCTGTACGTATAGTACTATTAATTATTCTGTGGTAAAACTAAAGTATGAAAAAAATAACCTACGGCAGGAAACCAATCAAAACACTGTTTTCGTTTTTCCCTATATCTACTGCCCCACGGCTAGGCAATGAGTTCCCAAATACATTCTGAATATTGATAAATAAGCATAACCTACAAAACATTAATAAATTGCACTTAGTGAAAAGAAAATTTTATTCAAATTCATTTAATTGAAATTCGAACAACAGTCATTCTTTGATTTTACCAATCTTTCTCTTTGCTGTATACATCTGAATCCATATTCCATAGCAATGATATTTTAAACCTCTTTTTAATTATTATATCATTGATCCATAGAGCATCGATTTTGTAGTGATAGATCTTGAAACCTGACGGATCTAGACGATATCTACGCAAAAATATCTCGCTAAATATATTCCATTTTACAAGCTAATCTGACAGGTTTTCGAAATTGGAACTGTAATAAAAGTCACTAACCACCATATTGAATTGAATGATTCGAGTTTCGAATTTGATTGTGGAATAGTAAAAAAAAGAAGAATGGATTTTTACGATATTTTCACACATAAATATTAATTTTATTGTTGCAGGACTCATTTTTGGAGATTCGTACAAAATAAGTTATTTTGAGAGAAAGCTCTATAATAAAAGACTTATTTATTACTTTCTAGTTTATGTCCAGAAGGTCAATTTTAATGATTATTGCAATTACTTATAGGTTACTTTTTTATCGTGGTTAAATCATCAAATGAGTCCTCCCACCCAGGTCGGGACTGTCAGACTTGTACTGACTGAAATCCACGGTGTCCTTTAATAGCCCTTTATGTTCCAGGTTCATGGTTACCTGATGAGACAGTCCCGCGACCCCGGACCCAAGAAAGACTTAACAATTTTTAAAAGCTAATTTAATGTATATTTAATTAACCCTATGCTTTGGGACTTTATG
Organism: Agrotis exclamationis; assembly: GCA_950005045.1. Classification (NCBI taxonomy): domain Eukaryota; kingdom Metazoa; phylum Arthropoda; class Insecta; order Lepidoptera; family Noctuidae; genus Agrotis; species Agrotis exclamationis. The sequence continues at coordinate 19,708,151 of OX465435.1, read as the reverse complement.
TGTTATGTAAGTTTTTTCCCACAGAAGTCGGTGACGATAGAAAACACCTGACTTATCTGATATTCTTACATAAGCCTTTTAGAATAAAATATGTAAAATGCTAATCGATCGAGCAGAAAGTCGTGAGAAAAACCTGAGTTAATTTTGGATAATTAGGAACAAATAAAGCAGGAAATACTATTAATACGGTTACTAAATGTTTAAAAGATACAGTACCCTTAGCACGAGTTTTCAGTATTTGAGACGTAAACTGGAACTTTGACAACTTCAAATTGTCAATTTTCAAGGAAAAAATTAGTTCCTTCTTCGCACATCAGAGGCGCTGTTCCAGTTTTTCATACAAGAAACGCTGTAAATACTGAAAAGACGCTGTAAAGTAAAAGAGTGAAAACTCGTGCTCAGGGTACAGTTCTAGACTTCTTGTAACATAAAGTATGTATTTAAACTATCATACTATTTTTTTTCAAACAAACACAGCGAGGGTAGGTATGCAAACTATGTACCTATTTAGTTTACATTTTTCGCATTGTTTCTTAATTTATCTTCATATCGCGTTATTTTTCGAATTTCGCATTAGATATTCTTCCTCGTTTTCATTTTCACTCAGCGTTTGGTTTATCGTTTGTTACATGGCGACAAGCCCAGGGGTTCCCTAACTGTGCGTTGCGACCTGTGGTTGCGACGCCCCCTGGGCACAGATTACTGGGTGCGTCGCAGAGAGAACAGAGGGGTATCGTGCGACACGAGAGTCGACCATTCTCCGGATTGTTCGGTTAGTTCGGAACCAGGGATTATTGTTTTATTATTCAGCTAGTTAGGCTGTCGCGCAAAATTTCTAAACCTGTATGTGCGCCGCGAGCTGAAAAGGTTTGGGAGCCTCTGGACTAGACGTCAGTTTTTTTTTAGCTATATGGCAATTCAATATGGACTCTATATAATCTCTGTCTATTTTTTCTGAACATAAAAGATAGGATTTCCTTTCGTAGTAATTTTATGCAACTAGCAACCATTTGTTAAATAAAAAAAAAACACATTAACTGTAAATTCAAATTTGAAAATTGAGTAATTTGAACTCAATTTTCGAACGAAAAAATACTAAGTTACGATATTCATACACATAGGTAAGTGTTCTTGGACCTTACGACAGCTGGATCAACAAAACCATTTCATATTCATAAATAATTTGAATAGAGAAGAAAGTATTGTTTCATAAATAAATAAACTAAAGATTGCCCCTTGAAGCCTCACCTCAAGGTGAACCAAAATTCCGATATGTAAGCAATAAGTAGTTATATTAAGATAAGGCAAGCGGTGTCGCGGTACAGGCTTGTTTATGTTGGGCGTTTGTCTATGTTTACGTCTGAATAACACTTTAATTGGAGAGCTGATTTAGGCAAGTTATTTGTAGAAGGTTCAGTTCTAAACTATGCTTACTACGTACAAGTTTGCAAATACACACATGAAAAAAAGTTTGCGATCACTTTGAAACGGTAGATTTTATTCGTATTTTTTTTCAAACAGGGTATTTCTATCTAAAGAAAATACAAAGATTTTTTCTCTCTCTATGAATAAGTTCAATTAAAAAAAATATATCGGGGCTGGCGGGATGAGGTCGTTCGTGGAGTTCTTGTGCACACTCTCCGAAGTACAAACTGTAAAAGACCGATATTTTACAGATTGTACTTCGGACTACTACTAGTTTTGTATTAAAACTCTTTAATACTAATAACTAACAACAAATAAAAGTAAAAACATTTTCACCTCACACGTTCGGAAAGATTTTATTTATCATTCGAAATCTGAGCGCAAAACTCCTTTTTCCGCGCTAGCGCGAAAAGTGTTTTCGAAATTCGAACACGTCTTGTATTCAATTATTTTCTACACTGACAGGGTGACAGGCAAGCCGGCCCCACAATTCCTCGCTGTAGGGAGGTGAAAAGTTGTGTGTTGCGCTTAGCAGCAAAGTTATTCTGCGTCTCGTACCTTTGAAAACTTCGCTACGCTCAGAATTCAATATTTTAACCCTTCGCTTGCTCAGTTTTCAATTGCATGCAGCCGTGCATAAAAAATAGCTATTGAATACCAAAAGGGCCTCAGATCAGCATAAATGTCAGATGGCAGCACAAAATGTGCGACTTGGCACTTGACGCTGATTTCAGGTGTTTCTAAAAAATTCGTAAGTTGTCAGTGTCTATCATGCCTTTGAGAATTTTTGCAAAGATCCTTAAAAATTCTATAACCAGACCAGTTTCTCCTTTGAAAATTTAACCTTCTGTACTTAACCTCCTCGCTGCCACTGTCGGCTGTCATCAAACTGTGATATTTGACCTCACCGGTTAACGCTTACACAGAATCCATTGCACACCGGAGTAGAACTGAAATGGAACAAAGTGGCTCATTATAAATATGTGGTTCAACTTGCTAATCAGTGGTTTCAGGGTCAAGTCGGAGTTTGTTAGGTGAAGAAGGAAAAGGGTTGACTTGATTATTTTTGAAATATTTGCGTGTGGAAAGAATTATTGAATTTGAATGAGTAGTTGAGGAGATTAGGTACCTTTTACCTCCTGACTTTAACTTTGCCCCACACTAGGAATTTATTACTATTATATTGCCGTATATTAGAAAAAATTTAAACTTATATAAATAAAGACTCAGACCCAGAATAACTTAGTACTTGTAGCCTAAGTTATACTACAAATAATGATTGTTTCGTGCGGGAATCTAACCCGCGTTTATTGGTCTGAGCCCGCGACACGCAGCGTCAAAGCATCGTTTGACCACTGCGCCAACAAAAAAGGCTGAATATGAAATGTTTACCATAAAGCCTCCTGCAGACACACGCGATTAATCGCGCTGCGACAACGAGCCAAGCTAATTTCCACTCTAAAAATACTGCGAATGGACCGCGACAAGTCGCCCCGCGCGATTAATCGCGTGTGTCTGCAGGAGGCTTAACGTGCATTTAAATTTAAAATACTTACCATAGATAAAAATACGAACATTTTATTTAATAATTTAAAGAAACTTTGTTTTAATTTTCCCTTTTCTGTGTTCCACTAATTGTGCCGGTGTTTATGGGTACCTAAGCAAACATTTTTCTTTTTTCATGGTAAGATAATCAAATGAATTCTCCCACCCAGGGCAGAACGGGAGTGCCTGTCAGACTTGTACTGACTAAAATCCACGGTGGCCTTCAATAGCCGCCTTTACGTACCGAGGCCCCGGTTACCCGATAGTCCCGCGACCCATGGGTAAGCATACATAGAGAACGAACTTAGGTATACATAGATGACTCGGCAAATTAATGTAACCGCTATTGAACTTGTAGAAATATGGCGAAAAGGTCAATAAAGTACTTTCATCGGATTAGTTACAGATTAAAATAAAAATATAATGCTTTTTCTCACTTAAGTTATTTTTAACCCCAAGGGCAAGAAAAACACAGACACAAAACAAAAGTTGTACACTTGTTTGTGTATTTGAAAACCAATCTATCATTCACGAAATAAAGTTGCTAATAAAAGCTCCTATACTACCTCGTTTAATTTTCACATGCAGTAATATTAGCAAAGTGAACGTTCATAGGACTTAATGACTTATTTATTGAATATCTTCACGCCTTCTAACTCTAACAGGGTGGACAGTTACATTCCTTGGTAGTAGCCGATCTTCTCATAGAGATTACCTCAGTTATTTAGATTGCAAGTTTTTTTTACAAGTATGAAAATGTTTTTTATTGTAATATTATAATTACTCTTGGTCTCTCTCAATCTAGTTCAGAAGCAAAGTTGAGATTAGGGATGCATCGATACGCCTTTTCACCGATACGATACCGATACCGATACTCTTATAAAAATATCGGCGTTACCGATACCGATACGCTTATTGTGACTTAAAAAATTAAGATAAAATAAATAAATCACAAGTCAAATTATTTTTTAATTAAAATGAAATGTAGTGGCATAGGTTGATATTAGATAATTATACATTTTAGTAATTAAAATATTTTTTTTTTGTTTAAAAAACAAAGTAATCTTTAATTTTTCGGAGACAGGCGATTTCGCAAGTCTGTTTGGCAAAGGTTTGCCCGGGCAAAGTTCGTGCCTCATTTGCAATGAAATAGACGAGACAACACGCTCGTTTACACTACATTTTAAATTAAAAGTATCGTTGAATCAGTCATAAAAATATCGTCGATACCGATATATCGGCTAACCCGAAGTATCGCCGATATATCGGTATCGGTATCGGATGCATCGCTACTTGAGATGGAGCTAACCTAGAAGGAACTGGAACTCCTGCGCACCGACTGAAAATGGATTTTTTTCAATTTCACCTTTTTTAAAGGCGTGATATTTTTTTTGTGTGATTGCGTAAACAACGCATACTGATATGCGATAGCAAGCAACAACAATCGCCGATGATTATAAGTTATTGAAGTGTTCCCTCGATTTCTCCAAGATCCCGTCATCAGATCATACCATGGAACAATATGTGAACAAACAAAAGAAGAATTTTCCAAATCAGTCCATGCGTCAATGAGAAATCCGTTGACATTTTTAAGTTTCGAAGTTTCGAAGTAAATTTTTTGTACTCACAGCTGAATTAAAGCTGATCAATATTTCTTTGTGGCAGTGGTGGCCCAGTGGTATCGGCCTCGACTTACGAGTTGTAGGTCGTGGGCTCGAACCCCGTCAGGCGCATTACTTTGTGTAATTTATTTCATCACCACTGCTTTCAAAACGGTGAAGGAAAACATCGTGAGGAAACCGGCATGTCCTAGAACCAAAAATTCGAAGACATGTGACATCCACCAACCCGCATTGGGCCGGCGTGGTGGATTATGGCCCACTCCCTCTCTCAGAGAAGAGGCCTGTGTCCCAGCAGTGGGAACATTTATAGGCTGATGATGATGATGATGAATATTTCTTTGCAGTCATCTTTTCCAGTTCGGAAGAATATTGGAGGTAGTAACTGCGTCAATGGTAACTCTATTGGCTCAGTAGCTGCAGCACTGCGGGTCGCAGGTTTGATGCTTGTGCTCGTAAACGCGACTGCTGAGTACGAGATCCTGGATTTGATTCCCAGGTCGGATAGTTATTAGACTTTTTCGTCAGGAATTCTACCACAGAGTTTGCATTTCAGCCCGATTGATGACATTATACATAATAGGATCGCCCTCTGTTACACACACATAGAACTTCAACTGAGCAAAATGTGGGTACCTATGCTGATAATTTACCTGTTGCCTAACCCTTCGGGCCTTCGGGGATAACAGGCGTAGTGTTTATGTTCATTTAAAAATCATTGGGGAAAATATGAAATTCTCGCGGGCGAAGTTGCAAGCCGAGTGCTAGTGTCCCTAAAATAAATAAACCAAAATCAATTTTACCGCCAAACAAAAATATCATAATTCAAAATCCGAATTCTCTGCCGATTCCAACTTCGTACACCGAAGTTATCCGAACCGGCCGTGTCTTCGCTAGTACAGTCAGAAGCATCAGTATGTTTAGTAACTTTAACTTGACGAAAATTACTAGGTTAGTTAAAGATAAACACAATTTTATAAGAAATGGTGTCGACAAAAAAAAACCGGCCAAGTTCGAGTTGGACTCGCCCATGAAGGGTCCCGTAGTAGCAAGCATATAATAATATTGAGATTAGTAAGTAATATACACAAACAATAAAAATAACTTTGTTTTTCATAGTGTTTGTATGAATGGCAAAGTTACATTTGCGGTTTTTGAAAATGTACTATATCTCATATCTCAAAAACTGCTAACTGTATCTCATCCAAACCAATTTTCGTTGGAAGTTTTTGTTGAGGTCTACATTATATTTTTTTAGTTTTATAATTCTCTTATTTTAGAAGTTACAGGGGGGGGACACAATTTACCACTTTGGAAGTGTCTCTCGGGCAAACTGTTCAGTTTAGAAAAAAATGATATTAGTAACCTCAATATCATTTTTAAAGACCTTTCCATAGATACCCCACACGTATGGGATTGGTGAAAAAAAAAATTGAGTTTTAATTCTAAGTATGGGTGGCGCCCCCAAAATTAGTTTTGTTTTTATTTTTGTGTGAAAATCCTAATGCGGTTCACATAATACATCTACCTACCAAGTTTCAACAGGACAGCTCTTATACTTTCGACAAAAAGTGGCTGTGACATACGGACGGACAGACCGACAGACAGACATGACGAATCTATAAGGGTTCCTTTTTTGCCATTTGGCTACGGAACCCTAATTACGACTAGAAGGTGGATTATTCGTAGATAATCGCTGGACGGGCTAAAAGTTATTATTCCGAATTTAATTCAATTTCATGTTGCTCTGAACATCGGATTTTGGAATCCATAAAATATATCAATATTTTAGGTATAATGATCTGAAAATACATTTAATTTCGAAGCTGCAATCGTTATTACAGTTCCATCAAAAAATCTAAGTACCTAAGTATTTTGAAACAATCCAATCACACATGACATCACACAGTCAAATAAAATTAGCTAGAGAAACTAGTTATGTGTATTTCTATGTTAATAATCGCACTCATGAGTCATGGCACAGGAGAAATTAAGAATGGGGTAAGGTTTTTTTAAAAAAAAGAGTGACTGATGTGAACTGAAACCTTTTTATAGGTCTCATAATATCAGAAAACTAGCGCTAGGTAACCAAGCTTTAACTCCCAGTTGTAATGTCTCTTTGTGCCTATTGGCCTTGTTTTGTTCTGTCTCCTGCTCTTGCTTCCCTCCATGTGAGGACTCCACTATTCTTTTCTGATTAGTTTCCTTGCGGGCAAACGATGGATACAAGTGGCGAATTTTCGTTCGGCGTGGCTGGCGGTCTAAGGGGGAGGCCTATGTTCAGCTGTGGTCGTCTTCCGGCTGATGATGATGAATTTCGTTGCATGATCCAAGACAGGAAAATTCTTTCTCCGGGACACGTCGAGCTTCATTGTCTCGGCGCTTTTCTGGTGTTGATTCTGGCTTTCAGGAGTTGCAGCAGTGGTTTGGGAATAGTGTGGTGGGTTTGTCCCAACAAAAAAAAACAGAAAAGTCACGTTAGCTAATTCAAAGTAACTTTGTAAGTTATCGATGCCGGTGAGTGTACTGCTGCGCTCGGCTAAGACCGGTCGCATTCGGGCCGACCGTTACCCGGCCGGCCCACGTGCGCTTAAATATCACTGGCACTCGGCAACTAGTGACTTCGCTACTGCCGGGAAATGAGGAAAAAATTCCAAGCCTTCTCTATGGTATTCCGGAGTGAGAAAGTTTGTGTTTTGTTTTTGGTATTTTTAATTAGAAAGTTTAAAAAAAAATAGAGGTTGTTATCATCCAGTAGGTAGGTACCTACCACCCACAGTCAGGAATCAGCAGAAAGTTCTTGATCGGTATAAACAGACTATTTTAAAACAAAAAATCAACGAAGTAGGCATTAGTCCAAAAAAAACCATAAGTTATTTAAATATTACAATGCGTATAAAACATACATAATATTATTTTCTAAATTAGTACCTACCTATTATTTAGTCATTTGTATGCCTATTATGTAAATAATATTGAAATACATACTTAAATTATAATATCTTATATTTACCAATGATTCAAAAACAAATAATTTTATTTCGAATTTATTTTTTGTCCTTTTGTATGCAGTGTGTCTATAAAGTCATAGACAATGACCATAACTATGAAGAAAAGAAGTAAAAAAATGAGTGGAAATGAAAACAATTAAAATAGTTAATTTTGCAAAAATTGATAGGTAGTTTCAAATAAGTACTAAAAAAGATTGCGCCGATTTCTAAGTATAATAACTGCTACTTCAAGTCGTAAACTATTTTTCTTAATTGTTACAATAAAGATCCACATGTTAGCAGACTGGGTCGATTGAAATTAATGTTTATATTATTTACAAAAAAAAAAAAACGATAAGTACTAAAACGATCGATTTATTTAATTGCTTGGGAACTCATTAAGCACAATCATAATTATAATAGACTAACTGCATTTTTGACCAAATCAATAAATGTATTTATTCTATACCAACATATACAGGTGAATTTTTCAACGTTTTTCGATATTCCCCATTGCTTTAGATAAATCCACGCCCAGTTGAAAAAATCACTCAGTATATCTTAACATATTAAATAACTAAGTCGACTGCATCTAATTGGATAATTTTTTTTTTGTTGTGGTATCCGTTATTGTCAGACAAGACTTGTATTTTAGAAAACTTTCGGAAAATCCCAAAGGTTACCGCGGCCTGGAAAGCAACGGCAACTGAAACAACAGATTGGTTTTTAGTAAGTCAATAAGTCAAGTCAAACGGTGCATCCACACCGCCGGTAACATTTGTGGAGCAACAAAAGGCAACACGGTAACATTCGGCAACATTCGGTAACTTTTGTGGCTCCTTATTACTATTTGTTGATTGTTACTCATCCACACCGCAGTAACATCCGACAGCAAATGTTGCCGTGTTACTGTATGTGGAGTAACGTTGCTCGACAATCGGTTACATTGTTAGATAATGGGGGTAACATTGTTACCGAATGTTGAGCAACGTTACTCGACTTACAGTAACATGTCAACACTTAGTAACATTAAACTAAAATAAGAGAATAACATTTTGTTGGCTGATGTTACCGAGTAACGTTTGGAAACGTTGAGCTACAAATGTTACCGGCGGTGTGGATGCACCGAGAGATCCAGGACACATTTGACTTTTTCTACCGTAAATAAGAAGGCTAGGTATTAAACATCTTACTACGATTCTCGGGAGTAGAGATGTGAGTGAAGCCACGGAGAACAGCTAGTTGGAAGATCGAGAAATTTACATATAATAATGATTGACTTCATCTAAAACTGCAACTATTTTTTAAAGCTTTTTCTTTCATGTTCCGTAATATACAGATAAGTAACTAGTTTGAATCTATTTCTGTATATCTAAATTAATTAAATAATAAAAATTGATATTGATTTTCGTCTGTCTGTGTATGTGTACGTAATCAAGTGACGTGCAGCGTGAAGTGCAACATTGCTGCGTACGTCAACGTAACGTGACATACCTACGTTACCGCACTGTTCCACGTTGACGACGCTACGCGACGTGCGTCGCGTCGGGATGTGGAGATGTGGACAGGCTCTTTGGTACAGAGATTATTTTTACCTTACCTTAAAGACCTTAAGTTACCTTAAAGTCGGTTATAGGCTACTTCGTTTTGCATTGGTAAAACATGAAAGAGAGAAATTGAGAAGGGAGAACAAAGCCGCAGAAAACCACTATTATGAAAATCCTATTAATTTTCCAAGTCATTTAAAATATAGTCGTGGGACTTATTGAATTACTGTGACCCTGGAACGTAAAGGACTATTGAATGACACTGTGGATTTGAGTCAGTACGAGTCTGACAGTCCCTCCCGCCCTGCCATGGGTGGGTGGACTCACTTGATGATTTTACCACGATAAAAAAAGTCATCTAAAATATAAAGTGAAGTTGCGGCATGTCGCTAGTATAAGCACTTATAAATAAATTACAGATTTATCTGTTTATAAACGGTTATAAAAACTAGAACTGCTAGAAATTAAAAGCTATCTGTACCCTGAGCACGAGTTTTCAGTATTTGAGACGTAAAGTAAACTGGAACTTTGACAACTTCAAATTGACAATTTTCAAGGAAAAAATTAGTTCCTACTTCGCACACCAGAGGCGCTGTTCCATTTTTCCATACAAGAAACGCTGTAAATACTGGAAAAACGCTGTAAAGTAAAAGAGTGAAAACTCGTGCTAAGGGTACTGATATCGAGTATTTATTATTGTGAGAAAATTCACTATTCTCTTTAAATTTAGTTTTTTTTTATTAATAACGTTTTTTGATATTCTTCATTCAGTTGAAAAATTCACCCTGTAAACGACAACTTAGTGACCCTGACTGCTATGCCGGAGGTCGTGGGTTCGATTCCCACCCAGGACAAATGTTTGTGTGCTGAGCACGATCATTTGTTCTGTGTCTGGGTGTAATTTATCTATAATATGTATGTATTTAGAGATATAAGTATGTTTATCAGTTGTCTAGTACCCATAACACAAGCTCTGCTTAGCTTGGGACTAGATGGTGTTGTGTTACAGTTGTAAAAAAAATATATGTATATTTGTTAGGGTTTAATACGGTATATTTACCATGTTTATTATTTGTTTTGAGTTTCCGATATTGCGGCACTGTTGCAAGCGCCATGATCACGAATGAAAATAAACATGGTAAATATCCCGTTTTAAACCCTAATATTTGTAAAAGTAACCATGTCAGTCTAAAATTAATAGATTTAAAAAATCTAAAAACCCACGTTTTTAAATGTCCTAAAAAGAAGAAAATAACCCTACGGGGCTGAGAGAGGGGCCACTCAAAACGTGGGGGCGTATATTATATAAGGGATTATTTATGGGATATATTTACATGACGTGAGATCGTAGGTGTAACTTGCAAAGATACGCCCCCACGTTTTGAGTGGCCCCTCTCTCAGCCCCGTAGGGTTATTTTCTTCTTTTTAGGACATTTAAAAACGTGGGTTTTTAGATTTTTTAAATCTATTAATTATTTTATTATTTTTATCATTGTTCATCGGGTTTGAAGCTACCCTGAAAATTTCAGCCTGCTAGCTTATCGGGAAGTGCCTCAAAGCCTGTCCGCCATCTTGGACGTCCGCCATATTGGATTAATAGCCTAGCCTAGCATAAGCCACATGACTATTTTTTTCGTATTCCTGACAGCAAACCCTTTCATTTGATACCCATATCACGGGGGTGGATTTCAAACAGCCAGTCTACCATCTTGGACGTCCGCCATATTGGATTTAAGTCACGTGACTATTTTTTTCGTACTCCTGATAGCAAACCCTTTCATTTGATATCCATATCACAGGGGTGCATTTCAAATAGCCTGTCTGCCATCTTGGACGTCCGCCATATTGGATTTAAGTCCCGTGACTATTTTTTTCGTATTCCTGACAGCAAACCCTTTCATTTGATACCCATATCATGGGGGTGGGTTTCAAACAGCCAGTCCGCCATCTTGCGGAGGCCGCCATATTGGATTTGTTATGACGTTTCTTAGCTAGTCATGTATTGTCATCAGAACTCAAAGCGTGTACAAAATTTCAGCCTGCTAGCTTATCGGAAAGTGCCTCAAAATTGAGTTGCAAAAGTCCAACCGGAACGACAAACAAACAAACAAACAAGAAAAGTGAGTGTATAAAAACGTGGGAAAAACTTATAACTTAAAGCTACATCATCATCATCATCATCATCATCTCAGCCATAGGACGTCCACTGCTGAACATAGGCCTCCCCTTTAGATCTCCACATATACCGGTTGGAAGCGACCTGCATCCAGCGTCTTCCGGCGACCTTTACAAGGTCGTCTGTCCACCTCGTTGGTGGACGTCCTACGCTGCGCTTGCTAGTCCGTGGTCTCCACTCTAGCACTTTTCGACCCCATCGGCCATCTGCTCTGCGAGCAATATGGCCTGCCCATTGCCACTTCAGCTTGCTAATCCGGTGGGCTATATCGGTGACTTTAGTTCGTCTACGGATCTCCTCATTTCGGATTCGATCACGTAGAGAAATACCGAGCATAGCCCTCTCCATAGCTCGCTGAGCGACTTTGAGCTTTGAGATGAGGCCGATAGTGAAAGACCACGTTTCGGTGCCGTAAGTCATCACTGGTAACACACATTGGTTGAAGACTTTCGTCTTGAGGCACTGAGGTATGTCGGACGAAAAGACATTGCGTAGCTTCCCGAACGCTGCCCAACCGAGTTGGATTCGGCGGTTGACCTCTTTCTCGAAGTTGGACCTACCTAATTGGACTACTTGTCCTAAATAGATATATGAGTCAACAACTTCGAGTACCGAGTTTCCAACAGAGACTGGGGTGGGCACAACATTGGCATTTGACATAATTTTCGTCTTGTCCATGTTCATTTTCAAGCCCACCCGTTGTGAAACTCGGTCGAGGCCATCGAGCATCATGCTGAGTTCCTCCATCGACTTTGCCATGACTACGATGTCGTCGGCAAACCGAAGGTGAGTGATGTATTCGCCGTTGATGTTGATGCCAAGGCCTTGCCAGTCCAGGAGTTTGAAGGCGTCTTCCATTGCGGCAGTAAACAGTTTCGGGGAGATAACGTCCCCCTGTCTTACGCCTCAAAGCTACATAGGTATGTTTAATATGATAAGCTGTGGGCTCAGGATGTAGGCAACAGCTGTTTAATAATCAGTAATGACAGATTGTAAGCGTATCGATGATAACGTCGTATTAAGACTTATTTTTTAACCATCTTCAAAAAGGAAGAGGTTCTCAATTTGTTCAGTATTTTTTATTTATTTATGTACCGATTACTCTGTGGTTTCTGGTACGATTTGTGTAGATAGATGATCCGTTTTTGTGGTTGTTTTTGAAGTCGGAAATTTCTTTTATTTTTAAGTTTTTTTATTCATTATTTATTACCTATATTTTATTGCTTTATTGACCTAGTGGACGCTACTGCTGAAAATAATGTCCTGGGTTCGATTCCCAGCTCTAACAAGGTGATATTGGGATTTTCTCTAATTTCCTAGTAACAGTAATCATTCACAAAACCTGACATCGGTTTTGAATTTATTACTGCTACAATATGGCGATAAGGTAATTCTGTTCTAATATGAAATTATTGATATTATTATGTATGATGGCATGGTTGACTAGTGGGCTGCGTGTCGCGGGTTCGATTCCCGTACGGAACAAATATTTGTATGATCTACAAGTAGTTGTTCCGGGTCTGGATGTGCTAATGTGCTTGTGTGAGATTAAAATCTTTGTAAACGCACAAATCCCACGATACAGTATAGGACAAATTCCTTGTCTTTCCTTGAAAAAGTCTTTGTTTGCAACATTTTTTAAACAAGCCTGTTGAAGAAATATGCTAAATTGAAATGCTGTGCACAATTTTTTTTGTTACTATCATTAAATGAGTCCTATAGGGCATGCAAAACCGGGTCCGGTTCCAGAATTTTCAGAACCGGTTCTGGAGGCTGCAGGAACCGGGTTACCCGGTTCTACCCGGTTCCAAGCGAACAAAATGTTTTCTTTTTATTTTTGATGAGGATTTGTCTGCAAATTGTGAATAGAGCTTGGGGACATTCCAAACAGTGATTCATTAGTTATTTTATAACAGATTATGTCTCATTAAAAAAAAAAAAACTAGCTAAGCTAACTACCAAATTGTTTAAGTTACAATTCGCTCTCTACTTTAACCCCGATAGCATTAATTTTTAAGAACTGATGGTGACAATAAAGACAACTTACACTATTTTTTTTTAAATTTCATTCTATGGGAGTTGAATGGAAACCAATCGTAACTTTTGTGTTTTGGCTCATTTTACTGAAAATATCTGAAAAGTGGCTGAATAGACGTCACGGCGTCCTGACCTACCGCATGACGCAGGTCCTCACCGGACACTGAAGTTTCGGGAGGTACCTCTGTCTGATAAGGAGGGAAGAAACGCCTGGGTGTCACCACTGCGAGGATCGCCCGGAGGACACGGTGGAGCATACGGTGCAGGACTGCCCCGCTTCACCGCCGTTTCCTCACAGGGGCGATAGGCGGAGCCCTCTCTCGCCTGGCATTGGTGGAGGCAATGCTGCGGGGCGAGACGGAGTGCGAAGCAGTCCTCCTTCGGCCTCCTTTTGCGAAGCAGTCATGCTCGCGAAGGAGGAGGCGGGCCGCGTGAGAGAGAGGATAGCGTCCTCCCTCCACCCCAGCCGCAGTGGTAGACGCCCACGGCGTCGGACGTCGCAGACGATCTCCGGCCACCGTAGGCGCGGGCATGCGGGCGGCGAGTAATGGGCGACTCATTGTCCGACCATGGACCACGCCCGGGTCAACGGCGCGTTGTGTTCCACGCGCGCCTCAAAGAGTGTCAGCATGATCACGGGGCCCCCCTCTAGAGGGCTAAAGCCTGCTTTGGTTGCGGGACTTATCTCATTACCGTGACCCCGGAACATAAAGGGGTATTGAAGTACACCGTGGATTTTATTCAGTACGAGTCTGACAGTATGGCTGGGAGGACTCATTTGATTCAAATGAGAGAATTAAAAAAAAAGTCGAAACTATCGCTATATATTCCAAAAAGATCGCAAGCAACGACAAATGAAAGCTTATAATATGCCTAATACTTCATTCATTGGAAGTTTTGTTTTTACGGGGCAAAATCATCAAATGAGGACGAGAGGGACTGTCAGACTCGTACTGACTAAAATCCAAGGTATCCTTCAATAGCCTTTTAAGTTCCGGGCTCACGGTTATCTGATAAGACAGTCCCGTGACCCCAGCAGGCCTTCTAAAATGCGCTCCGTCAGATAGCTGGCAAGTCTTTGAGGCGTGCGTAGAACTCAGCACGCCGTCTAGCCGGGCATGCTCCATCATCGGAAGCCAAATCACCCAGTACTCGCCGTCGGCATGCTTGCGCCTACGGTGGCCGGAAATCGTCTCGTCTCCATTGTCGTGAAGGTCTCCCACAGCGACTGGGTCGTGAAGTCCGGGCTGTCCTGCCTGTCACTCACGACGCGCTTGCTTCCTCCTTGGCTAGCATGACTGCTTCACAGAAGGAGCCGACCCCTTTCCATCCCGTCTCGCCCCACAGCATGGCCTCGAACAATGTCGGGCGCGGGAGGTCGCCGCCGCTTAAGGCCACCGTGAGGACACGGCGGTGCTCAGCCCAAGCGGAGCACACTTGCAACGTATGCTCCACCGTCTCCTTCGGCAATCCTGCAATTTTGACGCCCAGGCGTTTTTTCCCGCCCGATCAGGCACAAGAACCTCCCGAACATTCAAACCACAGGACCTGCGTCAGGCGGAAGGACGACGTGGCGTCTCTCCAGCCACTCCTAAAAAAGGGGTCTTACCGCCGCGATTACGGCATTCCCATTATTTGGCAGCTATGTCGAAAATAAAACAAAAATGATGTTTTGGCACATTTTAACTAAAATATTACTATATTCACCATTTTCTTATAGTACTAACACTCCAAAGTACTGTAAGCGTGTGCTACGCCTAATGAAACCTTACAATGGGCCCTTCCCTTCATCCCATGGCAGCTTTCATAGCAATTCGATGCAGTGAATGCAAAATTATAACAATCTTATCAGAACCGGGTCGACCCGGTTCCATCGCTCTCAGAACCGGTTCCACAGACTTACTCGAATACCCGGGTATACCCGGGTTTTTCGGAACCGGGTAGAACCGGGTGCATGCCCTACCTACCGCGCCTGGGTGCAACGAAAATGACATAGAGGTCCTGACTAAAATCCACGGTGTTGCTTCAATATGGACCTTTACGTCCCAGGGCCGTTGGTCCCGGCTGTCATTTGTGAATTTGACAGTCGTTACTATTAGGCAGAAGCTCTAAAGTCTGACAACCAGTCTTACCATGGAGTATCGTATTAGCCAGCTACTGGGTTGTGGAGGTCCGATAGGCAGTCGCTCTATGTAAAATACTCATATTCAGCTTCATCTGGTTCGACTGGAAGCCGACCCCAATATAGTTGGGACAATGCTTGGCAGATGATGGTATAGATAGACATTCCCGCGACCCCGAGTGCCGTACCCAATCGGATGCATTTTTACTGCACCTAATTAAAAAAAAAAGTGTGGCACTCGGTGACTGCAGCGGTAAAGCTGTTGCATAGCATTTTTTATCAACTTATGCTATTATAATTATTTATTTTACCTATTTATTACTGTACTAATTAGGCTATGGTCAGCCACGTCAATCAAGTGAAACGTCAAGAAACGTTCTCCTCCTCCTCCCTCTCCCTCTCCTCATTCTCCCTCTCCCTCTCCCTCAATAAAATTGCCCCTTGCTCAATAAAAGCATGCTTTCATGCTAGTAATGAGCACGTCTGTCCGTACCTTTATGATTGCCGAAGTCTCCCGAACTGAAACGACGTTAGACGATGCGTGCTGTCATGGTCATTTCGTTACGTTTTTCGCGCGCGCCGAGCTCAGAGCCTGCGATAAAAGCTATGCAATAGCTTAAAAACCAGTTACTATCTATTCTTTTTTTTAACCTATATTGTCCCATAATTTTCCACTCCTCCATTTGTGCGGCTTTCTCCGGCCAATCTCTTTTAAACGTGTCTAGATCGTCTACTATTCATTTAGAAACATTAAAAGTCACTCACATTTCAACACAATATATCTACCTAATTATGCCACCAATACATAAAATCAGGTACCTAATACAAGTATTACAGTATGAAATCAGACTGAGCGTCGTCGGCGACAGGTTGCAGTCCAGCTGGCGCGGCAGCTGCGCGGGCGCAGGCAACAGACGCGCGCGCATGTGTAGTGCCAATGATATTAGTGTAGTGCACTCTGTGATACATTTGATGGGTATAAACTTTTATTATTGATGGTGAAATCACCTGGGTGATTTGCTCTGAATATGAGGACAAGACAAGGTTGAGATAACCGTGACCCTGGAACGCAATGGACTTGTGGAAGAACAGGGTGGTTTTGAGTCAGTAAGAGTCTGACAGTCTGACAAAATCAACGATTCGTAGTCCCCTGATTACTACTCCAAAACTTAACCGATTTAACTACTTTATTCTTTAAAAAAAGTAAAGAAAGGCTTTGGCCGTGTTCCTATATTTTCCTTTTTTTATAATAATCTAGTCAAAATTGTTTTCTGGATATTTGAACACAGCGGAAAATCTGGACAATTTTTTAGGGTTTGGAATGTTCATATCTCTTTTAATAATTTATTTATGGAAAAAAGGAAAACATAGAGACATGCCAATAGGGCCATAGATTTTTTGTAAAAAAAATATTGCTCTACTGGCATTATCCAGGGGGAAACAGGGGACTACGTTTGTATGGAAAAATGGCCCTTGTGTTTCCTCTGTCTAATTTAGATGTGAAACTATTTTTCAAAAATATTTTCTGATAATTAAAAAAAATTAAAATCCGCTCAACCATACTGAAAAATAAGAAGATGAAGGTTTTATAATAATATGAACTTCTATTAAACAATGTTGTTATTGTAAGTAAATTAAAAGTTTTCTAAAAGTTGCTTCTAAAATCTTTCACCATACAATTTCTTTAGGTTATTGAAACATTTATATTAGTGAAGTGCCACAAGGTGCGATAAGTGCACTTCAAAGTTACTCCACCAACTCGGCACCTCATTAATTTGAGAAAGAAATATTTATGTCACTTGACTCAAGAGTTCAACTTGAGATTAATTAGTCACAAGGCCCTTTGGTTGTTAGCTAAAATCGGCTATGAAGATAAAAATATGAGTGGCGAAATGTGGATGTACTTATTAGGTAAGTATGTTTTTTTTGACTTTGTAAATTAAAGGCCTCGGAACGTCCGAGGCCTGGTTAGTCCACAGTCTTACTGGCAGCTCTTCGAGGTGCGTGTGGAACGTGACGCGCCGTCGACCCGGGCATGGTCCATGATCAGACAGCGAGTCGCCTATTACTCGCCGTCCGCATGCCTGCGCCTATGGTGGCCGGAAATTGTAATCTGAACGCAAATGGAAAGTGAAGGAATAAATTGGTTTTTAGTCAGTATGCGCGGGAGAATCATCTGAAGATTTCCCATCCAACAAAAAGTCTTATTAAAACGTTTTTATTAGGGTTCCGTAGCCAAATGGCAAAAACGGAACCCTTATAGATTCGTCATGTCTGTCTGTCTGTCCGTCCGTATGTCACAGCCACTTTTTGTCGAAAGTATAAGAGCTATCCTGTTGAAACTTGGTAGGTAGATGTATTATGTGAACCGCATTAGGATTTTCACACAAAAATAAAAACAAAACAAATTTTGGGGGTGCCCTCCATATTTAGAATTGAGACTCAAAATTTTTTTTTCACCAAACCCATACCTGTGGAATATCTATGGATAGGTCTTTAAAAATGATATTGAGGTTACTAATATCATTTTTTTCTAAACTGAACAGTTTGCGCGAGAGACATTTCCAAAGTGGTAAAATGTGTGTCCCCCCTGTAACTTCTAAAATAAGAGAACGATAAAACTAAAAAAAATATATAATGTAGACCTCAACAAAAACTTCCAACGAAAATTGGTTAGGATGAGATTCAGTTAGCAGTTTTTGAGATATAGTAAATTTTCAAAAACCGCAAATATAACTTTGCCATTCATACAAACACTATGAAAAACAAAGTTATTTTTATTGTTTGTGTATATACTTACTAATCTCAATATAATTATATCCCTAATCTATGCTTGCTACTACGGAACCCATGAAGGGTTAAGAGTCCAACTCGCACTTGGCCGGTTTTTTACATGAATTACATGAATATGTTAGTGTAGCTTATGATAGCAATATTTATAGATATTTATCTAGAATACGTCCACAGTAGATGATATAATAGTCTGTTTTATAAAATTGCATATTGTTACGTCGATCGAATTGCGAGACCTATGTATAAGCTTCTCGAAAGTTCCACAAGGTTCTCGACAATTCTACCGAAGGTTTGTCTGAAAGTTTCTAGAAAATTCTACCCTGTTCTAGATGTTTCGAGATGGGTCTGGAATGTTCTAGAAGGTATGGGACTATGTCGAAGTCTATGGATGTTTCCAGAACATTCGACCACCTTCTAGAAACATCTAGTGGGTCCGGCGGTAGTATAAAAAGGGCGCCGATCGGCGGCCCGAGTCAGTCTGGTTTTGACTACGATCGAGGCAACTCGAAGTGAACTGGAAGCGATCTCCAAGTGATTTTTTACGTGTGATTAAGTGAGTTTATAAGTGTTTAATTGTTGAGTAGTGTTAAGTGTTTGTGTTAATTAGTGATTCGTGTGTGAATAAAGTTTATTTGGTTTTAATTGGTGTTAATTAAATTATCCCAATACCCAGCTCGTAACATTTGGTGTCAGAAGTGAGGGATAAAATGCCAATTTTACCAAAAGACGACACGGACGGTATTCGTACCAGAAGTCAACGTCAACAAGACATGGACCAGAGGCGGTTTGGAGGTTCCCCGATACAGACGCCGGGTGGTGCTCAGCCTACGATAGAACCAGTGGCTGGTCCGTCTGCAGTCTCTTCAGCATCAGCGGTTCCAGACCTGTCTGCGCTTATGGCGCTGCTGCAGGAGCAGGCCCGCCGGCAGGAGGAGCAGGCCCGTCGGCAGGAGGAGCAGGCCCGCCGCCAAGAAGAACAGGCCCGCTTGCTGCAAGAGCAGCTACAGAAGGATAAGGAGGAGCAGGCCCGCCGCCAGGAGGAGCAGGCCCGCCGCCAGGAGGAGCAGGCCCGCCGTCAAGAGGAACAGGCCCGCCTGTTGCAAGAGCAGCTACAGAAAGATAAGGAGGAGCAGGCCCGCCGGCAGGATGAGCAGGCCCGGCTACTGCAAAAGCAGCTTCAAGAAGATAAAGAGGAGCAGGCCCGTCGCCAAGAAGAACAAATGTTCCTCATCAAGGACCTGCACTCAACATTTGGCAAGGAGCTCAAGGTGATGAAAGAGCAAGTCAATCAGCACGAGAGTCGTATCTCTGAAGCTGAGGTCCAAATTGCCGGGGTGAAGAAGGCTTTGGGTGAACTTCGGTCCGGAGACGGGGTTGTGTGTCCAGTGATTGCTGCACCTTCAGCACGAGGGTTTAAGGTGCCGCCATTCGACGGAACATCTTCATGGTCGGCTTACAGGATGCAGTTTGAGGCCGTTATGAAGGCGAATGGGTGGACGAAAGAGCAAGCAATGACCGCGCTCACCTTAGGCCTACGAGACCAGGCCCTGACCATACTTGAGGCTCTTGGCAAGGATGTGACATATGAGCAGCTGCTGGAAGCGTTGGAATCCAGGTACGGCGACGCACACTTGGAGCACGTATTTCGCGCTAAGCTCAAGGATCGTGTTCAACGTAGTGCCGAGAGCCTACAACAGTGGGCCCTGGAAATTGAAAAGATGGTCCGAAAGGCATACCAGTCTGCTCCTGCTCTGATCAATGGCAATCTTGTACAGGCATTCGTCGACGGAATACGTGACTTGGAAGTCAGAGCCGCTGTGAGACTTGGGCATCACGAAACATTAAAGGACGCCTTGGCTCATGCGTTGGAAGTAGAAGCAGTGAGGCAAGATCATCGCACGCATCGCGTCAGAGAAGTAGTGGAATCACCTGTACGCGACCGGCCACAAGGGTACAGTCCCAGGTGTTATACTTGTGGGGAAAAAGGTCATCTTCGGTCCAGCTGTCCCAAGCGAAATACATCAAGAGAAGATCAATCCCAGCAGGGAAGAGGGACCGATAACACTGCCCCGCAACAGCAGGGAAACGAGTAAACGCCAGGACTGAGGGGCGGGTGCTGGCTGGTATTGAAAGAGCCCCGAGGATCTCGATCTCACAGGCCCATGACGGAAACAGCCTGATCATCAAAGGCGAAGTCAACGGAAAACCATGCAAATTGACACTCGATACAGGAGCTTCTCACACGGTCGTCAACTCAAACTTAGCAAGTCGGTTCCTTGGGGACTTCTTTAATAACCACGACCGCATACAATTACTGACAGCTACCGGTCAGCACATAACCATCCGAGGCAAGAAGGAGGTAAAGCTAAAACTAGGTCATAAAGTGTATTGGCATAATGTCATCGTGGCTGACATAGTAGACGATTGCATCCTGGGCTTAGACTTTATGCGGAAATATCGTTGTGAGATCGATGTTGATCGAGGAGTGTTGAAATGTGGTAAAGAAGAGATCTTAATGGAAAGCGCACCATCGGAAAAAGTGCTTCGCTTGAAATTTGACGTGTCAACACTTTTGAAAAACTGCGATCTAACTGGAGTAGAAATGGATAAGGCTAGGAAAATGTTACTCCAGTATGCCGACATGTTCTCTACAGATGATGCTGACATAGGGAGAACAGGGCTGGTTCAGCATAAAATTAATACTGGCAATGAGTTACCAATCCGACAACGACCAAGAAGGGTTCCGGTTGCACGCGAAAAGGAAGTAAAAGAGATGATTGAGCGCATGGTGAAAAACAGTTTTATAGAGCCTTCATCTAGCCCGTGGTGTTCTCCTGTGGTCCTGGTGAAGAAAAAGGACGGCAACACGCGGTTTTGTGTGGACTATCGACGGTTAAACGACGTCACGAAAAAAGACAGTTACCCACTGCCTAGGATCGATGACACATTGGATACACTGACAGGAAGGAGGTGGTTCACAACGTTAGACCTGAAAAGTGGCTACTGGCAAGTGGAAATAGACCCTAAAGACAAGGAGAAAACTGCATTTTCAACAGGAAAAGGGCTATGGCAATTTAAAGTCATGCCATTCGGATTGTGCAATGCTCCTGCGACATTTGAAAGGTTGATGGAGCAAGTACTTGCCGGATTGATCGGAGACGCATGTCTTGTCTATTTGGACGACGTCATCGTCGTGGGCCGAACATTTGAAGATCACCTTCAAAACCTAATTAGAGTGCTGTCGAAAATCCGGACGGCAAATCTTAAGTTAAGTCCGGAAAAGTGTTCATTTTTCAGGAGACAAGTGAACTTTTTAGGACACATAGTTTCGGAGGAAGGTGTTCAGACAGACCCGGAGAAAATCGTCGCCGTCAAGGAATGGCCAGTTCCGAAAGACAAGACGGAGGTCAGAGCATTTTTAGGTTTATGCTCCTACTATCGACGGTTTGTCAAGAATTTTGCCGACATCGCAAAACCCCTACACAAACTTACTGAGGAGAAGCAACAATTCTGTTGGGACGAGAACTGTGACATTGCATTCCAGGAATTAAAGAAACGTCTGTGCAATTCACCTATTCTTGACTATCCTGACACTGAAAATGACTTCATAGTTGACACAGACGCAAGTAATACTGGAATTGGTGGCGTGTTGTCTCAACGGAAAGGAAATCAAGAAGTTGTTATAGCTTACTACAGCAAATCTCTATCGAAACCGGAAAGAAATTACTGCGTTACGAGAAGGGAATTACTTGCAGTAGTAAAGACTTTGCAGCACTTCAGTAAGTATCTGCTGGGACGAAAATTCCTATTGCGAACAGACCATGCTGCATTAAAGTGGCTATTGCAATTCAAGAATCCAGAGGGACAGGTGGCAAGGTGGATTGAGCTACTACAAGAGTTCGATTTCGTAACTGAACATCGCAGTGGGAGGGCACATGGTAACGCAGATGCACTGTCTAGAAGACCTTGTCCTGAAGACTGTAAACACTGTATCAGGCAAGAGGCCAAGGAAGTTGTGTCTGTACGAATGCTGAAAACGGATCTCAGTAACGAATGGAAGGAAACACTACAGCATGCTCAGCGAAATGACGCAGACATCAAACCAATTTTTGATTGGATTAAAGCTGGTGTTCCTAAACCCAAGTGGAGTGATGTAGCTGCAATGAGTTCCATCACTAAGAGTTATTGGGCGCAATGGAACAGCTTAGTTGTCCAGGAAGGAGTCTTGTGCCGTAAATGGGAAAACGCTCGAGGAGACAACTGTCATTTACAAATGGTTGTTCCTAGAGCCAAAGTCCCAGATGTATTACGGCTCTACCACGACGGATGTTCAGGTGGACATATGGGTGTAAAAAGGACTCTACTGAAAATACGTGAGCGATTTTACTGGATTCATTGTCGGGAGGACGTGGAGGACTGGTGCCGGAAGTGTACCAGTTGTGCGGCTGTGAAAGGACCCCAGACACGCAGCAGAGGTGCTTTACAGATATACAACGTTGGAGCCCCGTGGGAACGGATAGCACTAGACGTTGCAGGACCATTTCCGGAAAGTGAAAATGGGAACAAATACTTCATGGTTGTCATGGATTACTTCACAAAGTGGCCAGAAGTCTTCGCCATTCCTAACCAGGAAGCTACAACAGTCGCAGATAAATTGGTTCAGGAGGTCTTCTGTCGTTTTGGAGTACCCTTGGAAATACACAGCGACCAAGGAAGGAATTTTGAATCACAAGTATTCCAGGAGACTTGTCGGCTGATGGGTACTCACAAGACCAGAACGACTTCCTACCATCCACAATCTGATGGAATGGTGGAGCGTTTCAACCAAACGTTGGAGAGATATCTGGCAAAGGTTGTGGAAAGCAGGCAAAGAGATTGGGACAAGCACATACAGCCATTTCTTCTGTCCTATCGTAGCGCAGTTCACGAAAGTACAGCTGTGACACCAGCCTTCGCGAACTTTGGAAGGGAATTACGGTTGCCTGCTGATTTGATCACCGGATCCCCTCCTGATGCTCCACGCAGTGTAACCGACTATGCAAATGACTTGCGTAACAAATTGAATGATGTTTATGAGCATATCAGACAATCGGGCCAACAAATGTCTGAGAAGATGAAGACCCGATACGACCGGAAGACAAACAATAGAGGTTTCGACGAGGGGTCACTTGTGTGGTTGCATAACCCAGTGCGCAGCAAGGGGAAGTCCCCTAAATTACAAGCAAAATGGGATGGACCATACCGAGTCGTGACCAAGATTAACGACGTCACCTACCGGATTCAAAAGGGTCCACGTGGCGCGCCCAAGATTGTCCATGTTGACCGTTTAGCGCGATATAACGGGACTAACGATGCTCGGGACGAGCATGTCTAAGGAGGGGGCAGTGTTACGTCGATCGAATTGCGAGACCTATGTATAAGCTTCTCGAAAGTTCCACAAGGTTCTCGACAATTCTACCGAAGGTTTGTCTGAAAGTTTCTAGAAAATTCTACCCTGTTCTAGATGTTTCGAGATGGGTCTGGAATGTTCTAGAAGGTATGGGACTATGTCGAAGTCTATGGATGTTTCCAGAACATTCGACCACCTTCTAGAAACATCTAGTGGGTCCGGCGGTAGTATAAAAAGGGCGCCGATCGGCGGCCCGAGTCAGTCTGGTTTTGACTACGATCGAGGCAACTCGAAGTGAACTGGAAGCGATCTCCAAGTGATTTTTTACGTGTGATTAAGTGAGTTTATAAGTGTTTAATTGTTGAGTAGTGTTAAGTGTTTGTGTTAATTAGTGATTCGTGTGTGAATAAAGTTTATTTGGTTTTAATTGGTGTTAATTAAATTATCCCAATACCCAGCTCGTAACAATATCATTACAAGTCTAGTAGAGGTCAGTAGCCCGACGCAATAAATTCTTATCTACCTTCAATCTATGTACCTAGTTACTTTTACGACGTCCTGCAACAAGTACAAATATATGGCGACAAAAACAAATATTACCCGTGATTAGACGACACTTGATGGGCATGCGGGCGGCGAGTAATGGCGACTCGCTGTCCGACCAAGGACCATGTCCGGGTCGACGGCGCGTTGTGTTCCACGCGCGCCTCAAAGAGTGTCAGCATTATGACGGGCCCCCTCTAGAGAGCCAAAGCCTGCCGGGGTCGCGGGACTCATCTCATTACCGTGACCCTGTAACAAAAAGGGCTATTGAAGGCTTTGAAGGACACCGTGGATTTTAGTCAGTACAAGTCTGACAGTCCAGTCCCTCCCGCCCTGCCCTGCATGGGAGGACTCATTTTATGATTTTACCACGATAAAATAAAAAAAGACGATACTTGAGGGCACGGTTGGCGCAGTGGTTGAGCGATAGTCTGCTGCACTGTGTGTCGCGGGTTCGAGTCGAAGTTCTAAGTGTTAATCCAGGTTATTAAACTGTTCTGTGTGCCAGAATGTTTCAAATCAGTCATTTTTGCGTGAAAAACTAACAAATCTAAAATTGAGTTACCTACCTGTCCTAAGGCCAATTAAAATGATACTTTTGTAACAGACTTGCTTATTTATCGTACCATATACCACAGTCTAAAAGCCTGTGCTTAAATACAATAAGTATTATGTCAATAGATTATTCATATCCTAAATGGTTTAGTAGTTACAAACGCCTCTATTGAACCCCGGGGTTACATCCCCCGGATTGGGTCGGTCAAACTGCTCTTGGGTTTTCCCATTTCGAATTCTCAGAAGCAACCCCTAAGTTTTTGTCCGAATAATAGCAATGGATACGGCTCTTAAGTGATCGTAAAAAATTATGGGATTTAGAAACCATAACAGGAAAATTGTACTATTTAAATGCGTAGGTAATCTAGGTATACCATATAAAAATTTAACAAAAAATAGTAATTGTAATCAATGAAAAACCTGCCCATGTCTTTTGACAATGGGGAAGGCGGAAGGCCAGTCAAAGAAAATGTAGATGGCGTGACCATAGCTAAGTCCTAATCCGACCAATGAGGTAGTACTATTTTGAAGTAAGTACCTATAAGATTTGAACCAATGACGATGCTTGGAACAAGCTATGCTAGGGCCATTCGTTTCCCAGTTGCCATCCCCATTATTGACAACGTTAGATGCAATTCAAAACTGCATCTTTTAATTGGTTGCCCAATGCCCAGCCACAGAACGACCTAGGCAGACGTATTTAATCTCAAAGACCCCTAGGATAAGTCAGGCAATTTTATTGGAAGCGTGTTACTTTCTTTATTTACAGGAACTCGACCCAAAGATTTTAGCGCCCTTTCTTTCGGTGGTATAATAATCGAATGAGTTCCCAGTCATTAGTGAGTACCTATAGAAAACTTCTACCCCTTTAAGGCGCCCCAGGCGAGCGGCGAGTAAAGGGCAACTCGCTGCCCGACCATGGACCATGCCCGGGTCGACGGCGCGTTGTGTTCCACGCGTGCCTCAGAGAACGTCAGTATAATGACGGGGCCCCCCTCTAGAGGGCCAAAGCCTGCCGGGGTCGCGGGACTTATCTCATTACCGTGACCCCGGAACATAAAGGGCTATTGAAGGACACCGTGGATTTTAGTCAATACAAGTCTGACAGTCCCTCCCGCCCTGTCCGGGGTGGGAGGACTCATTTGATGATTTTACCACGCTAAAAAAAACCCCTTTAAGGCGCGTTTTCATTGTTCAAGTTACTTGTATACGAGTTATTAATTTTATGCAACTTGAACAAACCTGCATACAAGTTACAAGTAAGTAACCTGTCAAGCTACTGAATTGGGAACTATGCAAGTAAAACCTGCATGCATGCAACTTGCAGTCTCGAAAACATGTTTCCAATCAAGCTATTTATATGCAAATATGACGTCATACTTGTATACAAGACTGGCCTTTTTAGGGTTCCGTAGCCAAATGGCAACAACGAAAACCTTATAGATTCGTCATGTCTGTCTGTCTGTCTGTATGCCACAGCCGCTTTTTGTCGAAAGTATAATAGCTATCCTGTTGAAACTTGGTAGGTAGATGTATTATGTGAACCGCATTAGGATTTTCACACAAAAATAAAAACAAAACAAATTTTGGGGGTGCCCCCCATACTTAGAATTGAAACTCAAAATATTTTTTATCTATGGATAGGTCTTTAAAAATTATATTGAGATTACTAATATCATTTTTTTCTAAACGGAACAGTTTGCAAGAGAGACACTTCCAAAGTGGTAAAATGTGTGTCCCCCCCTGTAACTTCTAAAATAAGAGAATGATAAAACTTAAAAAATATACAATGTAGACCTCAATAAAAACTTCTAACGAAAATTGGTTTGGATGAGATACAGTTAGCAGTTTTTGAGATATAGTACATTTTCAAAACCGCAAATATAACTTTGCCATTCATACAAACACTATGAAAAACAAAGTTATTTTTATTTGTTTGTGTATATTACTTGCTAATCTCAGTATAATTATATCCCTAATCTATGCTTGCTACTACGGAAACCTTCATGGGCGAGTCCAACTCGCACTTGGCCGGTTTTTTTATCGTGGTAAAATCATCAAATTACTCCCACCCCGGGCAGGGCGGGAGGGACTGTCAGACTTGTACTGACTAAAATCCACGGTGTCCTTCAATAGCCCTTTATGTTCTGGGGTCACGGTAATTCTTTAGTCCCACGACCCCGGCAGGTTTTGGCCCCGTAAAGGGGAGCCCCATCATTATGCTGACACTCTCGTGGTCAATGCGCCGTCGCGTCGAGCTGGGCATGGTCCATGGTGGGACAGCGAGTCGCCCATTACTCGCCGCCCGCATGCCCATGGAAATGCGCCTTTAAAGAAAGAAAGGCATAATTATCATACACCTGTCCCACAAATCGTCTAAAACAAAAACAATTTCTGCCCTCAAAACCACCCCTTTTTAAAGTTCCCATATGTTATGCATGTGACAACTCCTGACCTAGATGATGTTCTGTCCGTCTGTCTGTTTGTCCGGCCCGGGGTCTAGCCAGGTGTGTGCGGGGGTGTGTGCCCGCGGGCGGGGGGCAGGCAGATGCGAGTGCAGCTGTTATGCGCACGCGTCGACGGCGCAGCTTACGCACCTTTTGTAAAGCTATGCACTTTTTTGTTCGTGTGTGTGATTGCTTTACATTTGTTCGTATTAGGTTTTTGTTTTAATCACGTTTTAATATTTGTAGTGTTGTATGGAAGTTATTTTTTTTAGAGAAGGAAGAGAAACAATCAACCTAGCTACAAGTAGTCTTTTCTTTACGGAATAAAATCTGCATATTAGTTAAGTTGGCGCCACCTCAATTTTCTTTTTGGTTAGTGTTAAGTTAATTCTTTGTTTATAGGTTTCATTTATGACTAATTTATTGTAAAAAACCGGCCAAGTGCGAGTTGGACTCGCCCATGAAGGGTTCCGTAGCAGAAAGCATAGATTAGAGATATAATTATATTGAGATTAGTAAGTAATATACACAAACAATAAAAATAACTTTGTTTTTCATAGTATTTGTATGAATGGCAAAGTTATATTTGCGGTTTTTGAAAATGTACTATATCTCAAAAACTGCTAACTGTATCTCATCCAAACCAATTTTCGTTGGTAGTTTTGGTTGAGGTCTACATTATATATTTTTTTTTAGTTTTATCATTCTCTTATTTTAGAAGTTACGGGGGGGGGGGGGGGACACACTTTTTACCACTTTGGAAGTGTCTCTCCCGAAAACTGTTCAGTTTAGAAAAAAATGATGTTAGTAACCTCAATATCATTTTTAAAGACCTATTCATAGATACCCCACACGTATGGTTTTGGTGAAAAATTTTTTTTGAGTTTCAATTCTAAGTATGGGGGGCACCCCCAAAATTTGTTTTGTTTTGATTTTTGTGTGAAAATCCTAATGCGGTTCACATAATACATCTTTCTACCAAGTTTCAACAGGATAACTCTTATACTTTCGACAAAAAGTGGCTGTGACATACACGGACAGACAGACAGACAGACAGACATGACGAATCTATAAGGGTTCCGTTTTTGCCATTTGGCTACGGAACCCTAAAAACTATTTGATAAATTCAAAAAATTACCTTGAATGATAAGGATCTTCCGAAAAGCTGTCTGAACCGTGTATCTCCGTTTGAAAACACAAATTATGTAAGCACATCGTTGGATAAGAAATGCAGCAAATAAACACAGTAGCGGATTTACCGGGAAGCAAAGGAAGCAATTGCTTGGGGCCCCGCTTAGACAGGGGCCCCGAAATTTGCAAAATTTTTGCAAATTTTTGAAAAAAATTTGAAAAAAAATAAAAAATAAAATAATACAAAATAACACAATCCAGTCCATCAATATTATAAACAATATCGATTTTTCAAAGTCCCCAAGTTATTTTAAATTACTATTTCAAATCTGTACTTCGCGCGCATAGTTGGCGCTTCGGTCGCTCGTGTTTGCTGGGGGGGGGTTAATTTCAGAATGAGGGCCTCAAAAACCTGAGGTTGCTTGGGGCCCCGTCATAGGTAAATCCGGCACTGAATAAACAGACTGTACTAAGGTTTGCAACACTTTAGCGTGAGAAAAGTTTATTCAAACAAACTAGGCAGATTAGTAATTGCATTGAACTTGACTTTCAGACCCAGTTTTTTTTGGGCTTCGGGAACAAACTTTCGTTGGTGTACACGCAGAGAAATGTATACGAGAACATCTGGTTGCAACTGTGACAACAAGACTCACTAGTTGACTTTACAAAATTTCTAAGTAGTAATAAATACTAAGTCCTTGTTATCTCTACTACTTACTTAGTATTTATTACTAGAAATGTTGTAAAGTCAACTAGTGAGTCTTGCTGTCACGGTTGCAACCAGAAGTTCTCGTATAGGTAGCCAGACATTTCTCTGCGTGTAGTGGTTGCTGGCGTTATGAATTCTGAAATGAAATGTGGAGGACTTGAGTTCGATTTCTGAGCTTAGATAGGTAATTGTTATTCGGTTTTGGAAATACTAAAGCCTGATAGCCTAGCATTGGTCTACCTTTGTCCAGTTATCCATGGATAACAGTTGAAAAGATTTTAATGAAAAGCATACTGCAGTATGCTTTACAATAAAATCTTTTCAAAAAGCATACTGCAGTATGCTTTTCATTAAAATCTTTTCAACTGTTAAAAGTTACATTTTACTTCCACCTTTTGCGAAGCGTTGCTGAATTTCTTCAGTCGTGTAACCTCGCATTCTTTCCTCTATAGTGCGTAGGCGCATGGCGACCAATCTAAGACGGGTGACCGTTTGTCACATCAGCATCACTCGAGTCTAAACATCCTGTCGTACCTTCACGCTATCGTCGTGAAGGATTGTGTCAGCACATTGCTAGGTCAGATATAATTGTAGTGTTCTAGATCAGTAAGTGAATCTATTGATGTGTTAGAAAGATGTTATTTCAACTGATTTAGTTTTCATTAACACTTTCAAGAACAACACTTGTAATAGTGTCGAAAACTCAAAATCATAATCCGATGTGAACGAGGTGGATCTCATACTTGTGACAAACTTCTCAGCTTTTTAGGGTTCCGTAGCCAAATGGCAAAAACGGAACCCTTATAGATTCGTCATGTCTGTCTATCTATCTGTCTGTCCGTCCGTATGTCACACAACTTGGTAGGTAGATGTATTATGTGAACCGCATTAGGATTTTTACACAAAAATAAAAACAAAACAAATTTTGGGGGGTGTCCCCCATACTTAGAATTGAAACTCAAACATTTTTTTTTCACCAAACCCATACGTGTGGGGTATCTATGGATAGGTTATACTAATATATTTTTTTTCTAAACTGAACAGTTTGCACGAGAGACACTTCCAAAGTGGTAAAATGTGTGTCCCCCCCTTATAACTTCTAAAATATCAGAGTGATAAAACTAAAAAAAATATATAATGTAGACCTCAACAAAAACTTCCAACGAAAATTGGTTTGGATGAGATACAGTTAGCAGTTTTTGAGATATAGTACATTTTCAAAAACCGCAAATATAACTTTGCCATTCATACAAACACTATAAAAACAAAGTTATTTTTATTGTTTGTGTATATTTTGTGTATATTACTTACTAATCTCAATATAATTATATCCCTAATCTATGCTTGCTACTACGGAACCCTTCATGGGCGAGTCCAACTCGCACTTGGCCGGTTTTTCTATTAATTATTTATTGGTGATTTTGGAACTATGTAGTATAATCATCCTTCTGCCCTTGATCATCTTCATCAGCCGGAAGACCTCCACTGCTAAACATAGGCCTCCCCCTTAGACCGCTACGCCGAACCACAAATCGCCACTTCGTCTTGCATCCATCGGTTGTTCGCGACTCTCACAATGTCGTCGGTCCACCTAGTGGGACTGCGGAAGGCCTGTCTGCGCTGGGTCTTCTGGTTCGTGGCCACCACTCGAGAACTTTTCTACCCCATCGATTATCCGTTCTACAAAGTTCCTCATGCTCTTAACCCAATTCAATTCATTTTGGGTCGGCGCAGCATGTCTTCTCTCCTTGTTAGCCGTATAATTATCATCGTCATTTTGTGTTTGTGCATTATAAAGATATAGATGTAAAAAAATGTTGGCGCCACACACGCTCTTTCTCCTTATATCCATTAATTAAGAATCAGCTGTTCTTTAAATTAACAAGTTAATTAAATAGCCATTTTATATTTCATAATCGTTTGAAACTGTTAACTTATCCATTGAGATGAGACTGAGAACCACAATAGCCTCGGTAGGTTCCTCACAAAAATTTCGATCGGCCAAAACGTACATTTTTATGTTTTCTCAGAAACTGTTCGAGGCGAGGCCATGGCTTTGAACAACTTTATTTACCGACAAACAAATAACACAACAACCTTATAACTTAAGGTTTAAGGTTTATTTTCCAGTTTCGGTATGGTATTTATTACTAAGCCAAATATAAGCTTACTTCCTTTTGTTTTAAAATGGAACAAAATTCGCATCGTAGGAAATATTGTGTTCTTTTTTCAAATTTGAAATTGTAGAAAAGGAATAGTGTTGTAAAATGAATGGGGATTAAAAAAAAACTAGTTATTTAGACAATGGTATTCTCGATAACGTAATGTAAATGCAGGTAGAATAGATATTCTAAAGGTAATCTGTTCGGCAATAGACAAAGATAGATTTCCATTGAAAGATTATTGCCAGCTTTTACGATGCTATTGTCTACGGACGCGGCGATGAAGCGTGAACTATGGTATATGTCTAAGGTCTTTGTGGAAAATTGTGAAGAATTTAGTATCAATAACGTTTATCTAAAGTCGGACTATTGTATTGAGCCTCCTTAGATTGTAAAATACACAGCCGTTGTAATGAGAAATGCTCTTTGTTTTTCTGTTAATTGATGGTAGGTAGTATTCACTCGTTTCGCTGTAAAATATAATAGTAAGTAGGTACCTATGTAATATGTTTTACGAAACGAGTGAAAAGTATGAACCAAAGGTCCTTACGATTATTTAGCATGTGATATTCTAGTCTAAGACATATTGTGACATAAAAATAATATTTCATGATTTCAACATACCATAAACTAGAGAAAGTGCCCACAAACAAAACTTGTTTCTTTTTTATAATATGGCGCGCGATTAATAATATTGTCACGATTTAAAAGTAAATAAATACTTGTCTATTTTAACTGTTTTTTGATGCCAAATTCAAATGGAAATATTAAAGCTCATGGGTAAACATGTTTTTTTTTATCTTTCCTCCATTTTTTTCCCTTTAAACTTTTGACTTCCCTAAAAGTCAGCTTTTATTATTTTTCATGAGAGCATTTTTTAAGTAGGTATCATTTGAATGTGTTAATAACATACCTATTAAAGTTTTGATACTAATATTGTCGTGTTATTGCATTGTACAATTTACCGCAAACAAATAATTTTGAAAATACCTAACTAATTATTTTATTACTAACCATTTCGCCTGTTAGGTGTACTTATTTAATTAAGCCCCAGATCAAAGTGAGCCAGTTGCCATCAACCAGAGTACAGATCCAGAAATATACATACAATGACGCTGATGCCCAAACCAGGAATCGATCCCAGCTTCTCAAACTAAGCAGGGAAGCTTGCTCGTCCCTGGACTGCCGGGGTCGCGGGACTGTCTAATCAGGTAATCGTGACCCTGGCACGTAAAGGGCTATCAAAGGATCACCGTGGATTTTAGTCAGTACAAGTCTGACAGTCCCTCCCGTCCTGCCCTGGGTGGGAGGACTCATTTGATGATTTAACCACGCTAAAAAAAAGAACAGTGAATCTTGCGATTTAGATTTTGATGTAGTTCATCGACGATAATTTAATAAAATAACTATTAATAACGTATGATGTGTTATCAAGGAAACAACAATTTAAAAAAAAACGGGTAATTGTGATAGGTAGGTATATCAAGTAATTTACGTCACGAAACTTATCGGAAAATGTAAATGTTTAAAAGAGTTTTAACTATATGTTTTCTTTGTCAATTTTCCTTTAAAATAATAATGATTTACGTAATGCTTCGCAAATAAATGTAAATATAAACCCTTTTATGGTAAAGTGCCCGCTCGTAATCCTAGCCATAGATTAATCCGAAATAATACTCGTAAATAAGGAAGTGAATTTGTTTGTCACGCTTTCCCATTTAAACCGCTGTATCGATTTTGATGAAACTTGGTACAGAGATAGATGGAATCTTGTACTGGTATAGTCTAAATAGCAGTGGGGAGACGGCAGCTAGTTACCATTCTATTACTGTCTTTTTTTTCCAATTCGTTAAGTCATCTCCTTTCTAGCTATATGTATAATCCGTTATACAGTCAATACATTCATTTTACATTTTTTACATAACATAAATGTACGAGTATAACATAGACATCAAAGCGCAGTAGTGAAATGTCCATATACAGTACTGTTGGGTCGTTGGTTCGGTTCCCATATTATTATTTAAACACTTACAAGCCTAGCTCATGTTTGAGAAAAAGTTATCATTGATTTTGTTATTAAAATTTTAATTGTGATTTTTAATTGTAGTTTTTAAGAAAATAGTTTGAGATGGTCTTAGGCCCACTCTATATTACTTGGACTTAAACATAGGTACCTACCTAATTGGCGAAATTGGGGTTGATATGTTAAGCTTATGTTGCCAACTCTGCATGGCATGTAAACTTGAAAATGTAATTTTGTTTCCTAACTTTTTTCTTTTATAAAGAAAAAAGTTAAAATTTAATTATAAAGAAAAAAATTATAAAGAATCTAAATTTTCCTAAATTTTATTATAAAGAATCAGTTGTCAAAGATGAGCTCTGGTAAATTATAACTCCATTCATAAAAAAATAGTTAAATAAAGCGAATCATCAGAACACCACGGTTGATCAATGACCGAAATATTACGTCATTTTATCACATGGACCATATTTTTATCAATTACCACGTGGTTCCTGCGTGCTTCATAAACTGCGGGCATTTTTTTTACAGTTCCTTTCTGTTTGTTACGTAGTCTATGGCATTGGTTCGCAGGTAGCGCGGGATGGACGGTTTGAATGTCGAACCTCAGGGTTGCAAGACGCTAAAAATAACTTACGTTTTTTTCCCAAGAATGGGTAAAGTTGAATGCAAACCAGTTGAAAATAATATATCGGCTTTTCAAGATATTGTGGTCACATACTATTATTTATTGTATAGTTTATGCTAATTAAGATTCATTTACACATTCAAAGCAACGCTTTCGGCTCGATTAAAAAAAACAAGATTATTTTAAGAATGAATTCGATAAATTAATTATTTCTATGGTCGGAAGACTCGGAAGCGGTTTAAAAAAATAATTGATGAAAATATTATCACAAGGAAAGGTGCGATGATGACGTAAAAAACTATAAAAGTGTTTGTTGTTTTTGTTCTCCGTCTTACACAACTTGTGATAAACAGACAGTAAGCCGACAATCTGACCACATGAACTTTGAATCGAACCACGCGAAAAGCTTGGTTATGCGTCATTGCGGCCGCCGACACGTTGCAAGCGCGGAACGTGTCAAGGATCACAACTTTCAAATCTCAAGAATTAGCAGAAACATTTTCCCCATACGCCGTGTGAAATTTTCACGTTGACAACATTGTCGGGAAGTTCAGGAACCACTTCCCAGAACGATAAAGGGCCGGCGCAGGGTGCGGCGGGCGCGGGGGGAGGGGAAGACGGCGCGACAGCTGCGCGCGCGTCGCTCCCCGCACCGCGCGCCATTCCGTCGCCGACCGCCGCGGCGAGCGCACGCTCGCGACACCGCTCTCGTGAAATACGCGCGTAACATTCCGTTTGACTCGAGTGCGTGACTTCAAACTTTCAAGTTATAAATGAAGTATTCATTCACGTATTTGGAGGAGCGCGTCTGTCAGAGGCGTCGAACCGTCGAAGGACGCGGATCGGGCGCGGCGCAGGAGTGGCCGCGGCATCCTTTGTCCGGGAGGCCCGTGTGGATGGGCGGTGACTGGTGCTATATTCGGTTTGTGTGCGATATTGCACCAGTCCCGGCCTATCCAAGCGGGCCCGTCCGTCGAAGACCGCTATTCAGGCACTCAGCATCCGCGGCGCGCAATCCCGTTACCCGGCCGGTCGGTCGTTCACTGCGGTGGCCACGCTTAGGACGTGATTCGGTGTAAACGTTGTGACTTGTATCAAATTGCACCAATCCCGGCCTGCCTGTGGTCACCGCGCTGTGGACTGGACCTGGATCGACGACACGTGGACACTACCAGGTATACCAAGACAGCAAGAGATCGTGCAAGTACCCACACTTGGAGAAAAAACTGTAACTTTGTCTTTGTAACTTGTGTGCACTAGGTCAGCTCTAAGGTCGAATGTGTTCGCGACGAAACATTTCATAAGCATCGTCTGAGTTTTTTTCCAAGAAAACTGATAAATTGTCATATTTGTATAAACTTCCGTGTTCTAAGACCACGACCTCAGAGGTACCTACATATTTCGTTTGGTAGAAAGTTTCCGAGCTTGTGATTCATATTGTAAGAAAGTTATTCGTTCCGAGGTGACTGAATTGATATAGTGTAGACACCGGCCGATGCAAGCAGACCGGTTTGTCGTAAATCGTAATGTGCTATGTTAAGTATGCTTATATATTTTGTAGCAGGCCGCCAAATCGAAGGACATTTTACGGAGATTGGCACTAACTAGGCTACGTCGGGCAATTTAGGATCAGCTGATTTCTTCATTCATGTTTTATTTATGACTATTTGCATAGTCATTCCGTCTCATTGATTAGCACCTAACTATTTTAATTGACAGGCACATGCATAATTGGCTAACTGTTTACTATGCGCCGGCTTTTTCAGTGTCAATGTTCCTTTGTTAACTGAATTTGATTGACGGTACGCATTGTGTTGACAGCGCTTAATTTGACGATGAACTTGACCGCTAACTTTGATTTTGACCCCGACTCATCTCAATTTTATAGCTGAGCAGTTTTGCTCACAATTTCATTTGCAATTTCTTTTCATAATTATCTTTTGACACAATCTTAAATATCCATTATTTGAATTGAATAAAACTTTTCTCAGAAAAATTAGCGAAAGGGTTCCCTTACTCCTGAACTAGTGATGTGCAACACTAGTAACAATATTCCCGGTACGATAAAAACACTATTACAAATCGGTCACAGGTCAAATAACCTTACGATATGTGGTTATCTATCAAAATCGTGTAGAGCCTACGGTAAATTATGGCTTTGCGTCGACAGTTATGTCTGATGGCGGTAGTTGCCCACACGTTTTCGGCTCATGCATGTGTGTAAAAGTAGGTGCTTATGAAGCGGTACAAATCGTTTGTATCTTTAACCTTCTATTTTTTTTTAATTATAAATAGTCATTGAATTTGAAATACCTAGAACTTTTCAAGTTCATCGGTTTTGTGGCTTTTTGTTTTTTAGTTAATTTCCGTCAATTTTAAGCATCTGCCCAAGTAACTGGTTAGATTTTTTTATTGGAGCTCATTTAACCGAGTTAAACGTGTTAATAAAGTCACCAGATGTCACAACGGTCGGCATTTTTATGCAAACGAAGCGCCATTAAGCTTATCGCGACGTACCTAGATACTCTCTACTTGGTATAGTATTATCGTATGAACCCGACGACGCCGTGAATCAAGCGGAAAGATGATTCACTAAGCATGTTGAGAAACCGTGCAACCGTTATGATTTAAATTGCAACAGCTGTCATGGGGCATTCACGAATTGCGGTACCTACATACCTTGGTCGGGTATAGTAACAAAAAACTTTACTTTCGTGAGCTTGGGCCGGTTTTACACTAGTATTTTTTAATGAGAGATTTACCTACTTAAAGTTTTTGAGGGGGTAAACATAGCAGTCGCGAACAGGGCAGGAAACATAAATCGTTCAGTTTCTTGAAATATACAGTTTTAGCAATATCTTACAACTTATTTCTAATCTGTAAAAAAGTAAAGCCAGTTCCTACCAAATTACCTAGTATTACGCTAAAGCTTCTTTACAAATTAAATTACTTTACTTATGAAGCCCAAGAGGCAATAGAAAATTGTCTCTTCAAACGTTACATTCCTCTAAATTAACTTCGTGTAAGTCTATAAAGATAAAGGTATAAAATACGTCCAGCATCGTAGTGACCAGGAGTGCTTTAAACCTTCCTCGATTACAGTTACAAACGTTAACTATAAACCTGTAAGCCAATTACTAAACGACTGCATAATATGTTAATGATTTGCCAATGCCACACTGACTTCTACCTCCATTACAAGTCGTAAGCTTTATCTGTATTCCGCATCTGTTAACGGTGCTTGTAAAATGACCGCGCCTAGGGAAACATTCTGTGTTCCTATTTCCGTGTTCTTAGATATCATAAAGTTGTTCTTATGTCGTGTTTAACTTTGAAAACATGTTTGTCACGTAAAGATCCTTATTTATTTGATGGTGGCTTCGATCTACAATAGTGGTTTTAGGCGGTAGATGAAAAATTTTGGAATATTTTAAAAATGATCAATGTTTAAGAGTATTGTCTATACCTATATCAATCAGGATCAGCCATTCACTTTAAGCAATGGCTCTAAATTTATATTTGTGTTAATTATGGTATCATAATACCTACTTTATTTAACAAAATATATTTTGAAGAACAAGTGTAAGTGGGGTAAAAGTATATCAACAGTTAAGTTTATGACAAAATACCCTCAACATTCCAATTAAAACGTTAGGGATGTTTTAATGTAATTAGTAATTGAAACTTTAAAGGAAATAAAGAAACTGTATTCGAAAGCATGGCAATGTCGCCAGCGAAAATATTTGTATAAGTATCAATGGTTTATGACAACTTTTACCTAAGAGTTTCTCTGTCGATTTTATGGGCTTTGAAAACCTTATTGTATGTTTCGTCAAAGTTTATTTTTTGCCGTTTCTATTATATGTAATTGTATATTTATCGATGTTATAAGTAACATTTCTTTGATTAATGGCCTTGTAATATTAATATTCCGCCCCTGAGACGACCCACTGACCTTATAATTATGTATACAATTAATCAAATAGTAGACAAGTTTTCATTTAAGTATTATTACTAAGAAAATGCTATTATAAACAAAACAAAATATGACTGCAGCAGTTTTCCAGAAACTCAACTTTAACCTATGTAACAAATAAGAGTAAGTTCTTCACATCACTCAAACTTTTTTCACCGAATTGTGTTTAATTTCAATTTAAGGATTTCCGGTGAATACGATAGTCTAACATGATGCAAAATTCCGCGAAATTGTAGCTATTTTTAGATATCATTATAATAAATTTATAATAGCAACAAAAGAACAACGAATTAATCATTGTTACAGTTTAATTAATATTTATTTTTACTTAAACGCTAAACGGAAATTACAATAACGGCTAGGTTTAAAAAAGATAAGAAAATACTCGTTACTAAGAACTGTTCCAACACAACAATAACCGTTCCAAAGTATCGAAATAAATATCATGTTCGTAAACATGCACATCCCTATCTATTCCATAATGTTTTGTTTACTTTTTTTTTGTATAATCTGTACCTATCTACTACAAGATAATCCGTTATTCAGCCAAGATCATAGACATTATAATCCTATGGACTGGAAATACCTACACCAAAAACGTGGATACCTACAAGTTCGCCGTGGCACATAAAATGGCGGCCAATGCTAGAGTTGTGCCAATCAAGAAACATAGTGTTACTGTAACGAGTATGGATACTAGTATCCCTAGTACTTTTAGGATAACATAATAGTATTACGACTAGATCCCATGATTGAATTATAATCCATGTAGTTACGTAAAAAACATATAAATTTTCACATTTGCGCTATTGCTTGTAATTATATATTATACATATATTTATGTGTTAGCGTTAATTTAAAATTTGACGATTAATTCGGATTGTACAGGTAAACCTTTGGACTTGTTAATTTGTCTTTTTAAAAAGTCTTTTGGTCCCGCCAAGTCTTCTATCACAACAGCCTTCAAATCAGCAATTTTTTTTTCCTTCGTATTCTTTCATTGAGGCGTTTAATTGTTTTCTGTTGCTTGACATATTTTTCTTTAAAGGCTTTAGTCTTCCAGTTTGTAAAACCTGTAATAGAAAAGATAAATACACACATCAAAAGTGTCTAGGGATCAAGCATTTTTATGCGGATTTCTTGAGATTGAGATGTGGCTTTGTAATAAATTTATGATTTTATAAATTTATATGGATCCTTTTTGGTGCATTTCATAATTTGAATCAGGAACTGTGAATCAAATTCGAGTAAAAGATGAAAATCAGCTGTCAATATTTTCCCTATAAAAACATACAACGCATTGAAGACATTATTAGTGCTACTGTTTCCCTACTACTGATTAAAACCAACGTTATTATGGAGCGGCGACGTCATTTAAGCAGGGAAGAAATGCTCAGAGCCGTGGGAATGATAGAAGCTGGTTCCCGGCAACGTACTGTGGCTTTAGCTCTGAATACAAGTCAGAGTGTTATCAGTCGACTTTGGACACGTTACCGAAGCACTGGTACCGTGGCTGAGCGCCATGGAGGACGGTATCGCTGCACCACACGGAGACAAGACCGATACATTCAAATCTTAACTCGAAGAGCTCCAACAATAACCGCCATGATGTTAGCCGTGAGGCTTCATCACTCTTCAGGGAACTTAATTAGCGACCAAACAGTCAGAAACCGCTTGCATGAAGTGAACCTTCATTCCCGAAGACCGCTACGGGTACCACCTATAGCAATGCACAATCGTAGGATTCGATATCAATGGGCTCTTGAACACAGAAATTGGGCAGAAGAACAATGGCGTTTCGTGTGCTTTTCTGATGAGTCTCGTTTCGGTATGAGACCGGATACAAGACGTATACGACACTGGAGAACCCCTGGACGCCAACAGCGATTAAAATCCTGCCAGGAAGTCCATCCTTATAGTGGTGGAACCATCATGGTATGGGCGGGTATTTGGATCGGCGGAAGAACTGAGTTGATTTGGATCAGAGGCAACCTCAACGCTCAAATTTATGCTGAGACGATTGTACCAGACGTCATCGTTCCTCTACAAGTGCAAATCGGTCCCATATTTCAGTTAATGCATGATAATGCACGACCGCACACCGCAAGAGTTGTAAGACAGACTCTCGCCGCAGCTAACATCAATGTCCTGCCCTGGCCTGCTCAGTCGCCAGACTTGAATCCGATTGAGCATGCATGGGATATGCTACAGAGAAGAGCTCTGCCGAATATGGAGGGTATCCAGTCGCAAGAAGACCTTTTTTTGTTGTTGCAACGAACATGGGCGGCCATTCCACAGCGTGATTTGGATGAACTCATTTTGAGTATGCCAAACCGATGTTCTTGTGTTGTTAGTGTTCGCGGTAGAAACACGGATTATTAATTGTTTAAGTTACTCAATAAAATTTTAAAGAAAACTGTTATTTCAGTCTTTTTTTCGAACTTTTGTGTTAGTGGTTCAAATGTCAAAAATCCCTTTATTAGGAAAATGGCAAATTTCTTTATTAATGCAAAGGTGACTTGGTTTATCGTTACTGTGACAAACGAAAACACTTTATTTGATGAATCCTTAAAGAAAATTTTAATTAATATCAATCAGGAGAAAAGTTATTGCAAAAATATATGTTGATCCCTAGACACTTTTGATGTGTGTAGTTAAATCAAATCAAATTTATTTCAACTTGGCCAATAATTACAGGCACTTTTGAATGGTCAAAAGACATAAAAATAAATCAGTACAAAATTGTTATGGTGCTACAGTTGTAGTCACAAGACATAATAACTGTGAAAGTACCGTAGGTGCCCATTCCAGAGCGAAGATCTCTATGGAAAAGAACGGACAAGAAACTCCATGGACACTCTTTTTACACTCAACGTAGCAAGTTAAGTGTACAGTTAATATAAAAAAAAAAATGAAAAATTAAAATAGACCGTGGCAGCTAAGAGATGACCAGTCCCATCTGACAGCGCCTTTTCACGAACATGCCAAATGTATCAGCACTATTAACCAATAACTTAATTATGCACTGTTAAAAAATAATTTGCATATTGCATTTTATTGCTAAAAGTTATTTTCAAGTGACAGTTAATAGAGATGGGTAACTAGCCGAAATTTCAATAGCTTAGCTAACCGGCTATTTGTGGTGCAATAGCCAGCTAGCTAGCCAGCTATTTGGCTACTTGGCTATTGAACAATAGCGTTTAGTAACTAGCGGCGCAACAAAGCGGCGCCGGTGTAGCTAGGTAGGACTTAAATAACGCAACATCAACTGCCCGATCTGAATTCGATCCTAAATCAAAAAGAAATGATTTCCTCTCTGAGGTCACAATAACCAAAATACTAACTATCAAATTTTTATTTATTTTAAACCTGACGGTAACTAACCAGCTTTCTAATCATCGTATTTCTTACGTTCGTTCATTAAACGAACGAAATTACTATGTATAATGCTCTTTCTTTGTCTAATCTATTTTGTGAATGTTGTGAGAAAAAGATCGACGATACCAATGAAGATCGTACACGCTTAGCGCAGTGAGCGCGCACACAGCTATCGGCTATTTTGGCTACTCTATCTACCCGGCTACCGAATACCGGGACGGCTATAAAACGTAGCAGTTAGCTATACTCCGTGGCGGCTACGCGGCTACGAGCGGCTACGCGGCTATATCATAACCTGTCAGTTATCTAGCCAACCAGTAGCCGATATAGCTATCGTGTTGACGGATATCATAGCCGTGGCTATTTTGCTCATAGCCGGTATTTGGCTAGTTATGGCTATAGCTACCCATCGCTAACAGTTAACAAGTCTTTGACAGATTGCGGCGCTTGATGTGCTGCCGTCTGTTTGTCAGAAAACGGTTAAAATTCAACATTTACATACCTCTTTGTGCACTGTTCCCACAAATTGATGGGTCAACTGCAATGGTGCCTCCATTACACTAGATGGTTCATCTATTACGGTAGATGGTTCCTTTATTACAGTAGATGTACAAGAAACATCAGATTCTCGAGTGTTGCTTGTTTCACAGAATACAAATGACTCAGGAAGTAATTTTTCGTTGGATGTCTGAAAAAAAAATGAAATATGCATTACTATCCATATTACTTAGGCTAAAAAACCAGGCTGTTATTTAACAATCATTTTAATACACACTTACCGAAAATATTGTAGGTACAGAGTTCTCATGTAACCTAATAACATCAAGTGTTCTGTTAAAACATTTTTCTTCAAAGTGAAGTGAACACATAAGCCAGTCTTTACTTCGAGGACAAAGTTTTTCGTCACCGATAGAGTCCAACCATTTTTTCTTCAATCTTTCATTTTTGGGAAACCTATAAATGATTAGTATTTTTTTTATCAATATATCATTTGGTAACAGTTTCAGTGTAACGAAGGACTAGTATCGGGAACTATTACAGTAACGGTACAACACTATTATTATTGTAAACAAACGAACGAAAATAAGAAATGAAAAATATTGTCTGTAGGACGGAAATAAACCCAAATATTAATACTCTAACCATGAAAACAAGGTCACATAGCGATTTCTTTACCGAAATTGTTCTATTTCATGTAGTTTTGCATGAAAACCTGTTACTAACCTGTACAAAGTCAATTCAGGCTGATTTTTCTTTTTTCTGGCATGACAAGACACAATGGAACATCCAGGCATGTTAAATTACTGTTTCTTAATGGTAACACGCACTTTTAAAAGAAAACACTCCGTAATTTACTCAAAAATCTAAATTCAACAAAAAGTAAACAACTGTTTGACAGCAGAACTACCACGAAACATGGCACATAAAATGGCGAAATGGGCACGTTTCTGTAACTGCGGGAAATATCCCAACAAAATATTCCATTTTGAGCAACAACCGAAATATTGTTGTCTCTTTTGTCAAATATGATTACTGCATTAGAAAGAAAGAGACAAACCAATATTTCACTCTCTGTCTCATGTTTGACTCATATTTGTATAAGCAAAATGTATGTATAGAACATCGGGGCATCTCCATATAACTTCATCTCAATGGCCAAGATGGATGCGTTTTATGATAATTCATTCGCGTTTGTTATTAAATTAAAGTGTAGCGCACAACGGTCTGCTGGTTTTATGTCAAGGTTGCCGTCCCCTACCCCAACAAGCTTACCTACTACATGTGTGTAAGCACGTGTTAATTTATGTGATAATAATTATTTGTTAGGTACTCACTTTTGATGGTGTAAGTAGTACTTGAGGAAACCATAATTCAAACTATGGAGGTACTTCATTTTGATAACCGCTTTTAAATAATTATTATGTACTTATATGTACCTGCTTATTAAAAAAAACAACATATAGGTTTACTTAATTTTTTTAAATAAACCTTGAAAAACTTGTGACAGCTAGTTCTAATTTGCTCTAAATATTTTTTAATTTATACTTTTTTTATGATAATAATGGAGATTGAATACTTTTTAAACTTATAGGTACCTACATGTTATAATAATAATTGCGATTTTTATAATTTTTGTGTACTAATGTAGTGTGTGTAATTCCAGTTTCTTTTTTATTCCTGATTATTTTGACAACACCTAAATGTTGCCTAAATGAGTGTCTTAACAAAACCACAACTATACCGTTCTATAGGTACACGAAGAGATTTAAAATTCCATCAGAGCATTTAATAACTGTTCACTTAGTTGTCACCAAGTATTAATATAAAAAATGGGCATCCATTAATTTTATAAACTCAGACAGGTTTGGCAGATGTTCAATTTCCTGCTGCAGAGCTGCCCTAACGGTGCGTTCATCTCATTAGTCAAAAACTAGTCATTTAGCTCTTTGTATTTGAACCCTAACCCAAGATAGTACTTACCATAGCTTTACAAATTGAACCGGCCAGTATTTTAATTTAAAACCAGTTCTACATGTCCTACTTTACAATATATGCCTGTGAATATTTTTAATCTGCAGTTTTTTTTTGCGCGGGAGACTGGCAGCTGTCACAAAATGGCCTTTTCTGTTCACCGGACAGGCGCAGGCGCAGATGGCTATTACACAAAGGCGACAGAAGCTAAGGGTGCCTTTTGTAAGATTTGGGGCCTGATCTCGCGTTGCTAAGGAATTCTGGTACTTAAAAAGAACCTGAAATGACGGATGGACCAAAGTTTTGTAAAGAAGGGTTTTGATGTGTTTCCTCTTTTGTGTAATA
Organism: Agrotis exclamationis; assembly: GCA_950005045.1. Lineage (NCBI taxonomy): Eukaryota > Metazoa > Arthropoda > Insecta > Lepidoptera > Noctuidae > Agrotis > Agrotis exclamationis. Next base: position 19,664,142 of record OX465435.1, on the reverse strand, counting down.
AACTAGGTTTCATGTTTTGTGTGTTGGCAATTTTAGCTATGAATTATTATTTGGTCAGTCACTGTTTGCTCCACAAATGAGAGTGGCCCGTTATCTCCGAAACGTAATACAAGATTGCCAAATATTATTCTCACTTTTTCTGTTAAAATTCTACTGAATGCAATACGTTTATAGGTACTTAGTGCTATAATTTGGATATGGTCCTTAATTGCCCTTCTCCACATTAACATCAGGGAAAGAAGGAAAGCAAGGATATGGCAATTAAAAAAAACCGGCCAAGTGCGAGTTGGACTCGCCCATGAAGGGTTCCGTAGTAGCAAGCATAGGTTAGGTATATAATTATATTGAGATTGGTAAGTAATATACACAAACAATAAAAATAACTTTGTTTTTCATAGTGTTTGTATGAATGGCAAAGTGATATTTGCGGTTTTTGAAAATGTACTATATCTCAAAAACTGCTGACTGTATCTCATCCAAACCAATTTTCGTTGGAAGTTTTTGTTGAGGTCTACATTATATATTTTTATTAATTTTATCATTCTTTTATTTTAGAAGTTACAGGGGGGGGGGGGACACACATTTTACCACTTTGGAAGTGTCTCTCGCGCAAACTGTTCAGTTTAGAAAAAAATGATAATAGTAACCTCAATATCATTTTGAAAGACCTATCCATAGATACCGCACACGTATGGGTCAGGCGAAAAAATTTTTTTTAAGTTTCAATTCTAAGTATGGGGGGTACCCCTAAAATTTGTTTTTGTTTTATTTTTGTGTGAAAATCCTAATGCGGTTCACATAATACATCTAGTTACCAAGTTTCAACAGGATAGCTATTATACTTTCGAAGAAAAGTGGCTGTGACAAACGGACGGACGGACAGACAGACATGACGAATCTATAAGGGTTCCGTTTTTGCCATTTGGCTACGGAACCCTAAAAAAACCGCCCAAGTGCGAGTTGGACTCGCCCATGAAGGGTTCCGTAGTAGCAAGCATAGATTAGGGATATAATTATATTGAGATTAGTAAGTAATATACACAAACAATAAAAATTACTTTGTTTTTCATCTACTTACCAAGTTTCAACAGGATAGCTCTCATACTTTCGAAGAAATGTGGCTGTGATATACGGACGGACGGACAGACAGACATGACGAATCTATAAGGGTTCCGTTTTTGCCATTTGGCTACGGAACCCTAAAAAAGAAAGTTGTGTTTTTTTCAGCCTGATTTAAAAGAGCCAATATGAAACTATATTATCTATTAAATAAGCTACAAAACGTCTACAGAACTGATTGATAGCAATCAGTATACTGCTAAAGAATTGAAAAAATGTGCGTGGTTCTTTTGCCGCGTAAATTGCATCGCCATTTTTAATCACCAAAGACAATTTCATGTGATTACAAATAGCGAGTAAAGAACTGTCAATGTTACCTCAACCCATAGACATAGAAGATGTGCCGAGCATTACTTTCCTAAAATTACTAATCTAGCCCGAATAACAATGATTATACTATTATTATTATCTCTTGTCCCTGCAAGACACAGACATGATAATGTTAATAATTTATTTTTCTAGAGAGCATATATGGCAATTTTGACATTTGGAATGGAAGTATCAGTCCATACTTCAAATCTACGATTCAACCGCCAAAAAAGCCATGTGTTTTAGTTATTTGAAGCCGAAAAAGTGAACGAGAGTCATCGTAAGATTTGACACTGGTAGATAGACTCCCGAACACCACTTAAATGGTTTCAGCATCATGCCAAGCTATGGCGAGTTTGGCTGGATGATAAAGGTAGGGACAAACTGAACCCACGTACGCAACGTATGCAACGCGTTATTAAATCTAAACGGTTGAATTTGTATGCCTAGAAACACACTTATCATAACAGAGAATACCAAATAATATGAAAACTTTTGAATGAATTTTTAATTTTTTAAAATATTGAATGAAAAGAATTAAAAACCTTTTTTTAAAAAGGAACCGATTTCAAATCAAACACAAAAAAGTTTAAAATAACTTTTCTTTCGGAAGTCGGTGGCTTTGTTTTTTATTTCATTGACTATTGCCACCGACTTCCGGAAGAAAAGTTATTTTAGGTACACTTTTTTGTGTTTGATTTGAAGTCGGTTCTTTTTTTATTTAAAAAAGTTTTTATTTTACTTACCCTTTTTAGTTTAGATATTCAACAAAAACCTTCGTATAATAGGCGTCTTTAGAAATCTTTAATCCAAGTCAGCAAACAAAACAGATCTATGCTGTCAACGTCACGAGATAGGTATCCACCTTTATATACTTAAACCTTCCCTAGAATGTAACAAATACTTTTTGTGAAAACCGCATCAAAATCGGTTCAGCCAAACGCGAGATAATCGCGACCAAACACACAATCGACTTTGAAAATCTACAACCCAAGTAGGCAAAAAACTCCCTATCTCAAAAACTACTGAACCGATTTTGATGAAACAGTGTACCCTAAGTTGGACAATATCTAGTACAACAAAAAAAGAACTACTTATATCAGACTTGTAGTTCCGGAGATATGCGAACACAAACATAAAAACAAACATACATACACTTTTAAAATTTGGCACATTTGTTCAGACGCTGATATAGACTAACATATTATATGAAAACTGGGCAGTTCTGGAAATATTACATACATACGGGTCGAATTGATAACCTCCTTTTTTTTGAAGTCGGTAAAAAACTCCCTATCTCAAAAACTACTGAACCGATTGTGATGAAACTTGCAGTGTACCCTAAGTTGGACAATACCTAGTACAACAAAAAAGAATTACTTAAATCAGACTTGTAGTGCCGGAGATATGCGAACACAAACATAAAAACATACATACATCATACATACACTTTTGAAATTTGGCACATTTGTTCAGACGCTGATATACTCGTAGACTAACATAATATGAAAATTGGGCAGTTCTGAAAATATTACAATTTACATACATATGGGTCGAATTGATAACTAATCGGTAAAAATTTAAAATATAATTAAGTATTTATTTCGCGATTTGATTAAAGGGATGACTTGTCACTGTGACAGTATAGATTTTTTTCCGTCTTAGATCCTAACACCCTGGTCTTTCCTTCACTGTTCACCGGAGCTGCGGAGGCTCGAGAGCAATGCTCTGCGGTCAGCAACCCGCACACTGTGGCGACCACGGATAACATCTAGATGCCGTAAACATATTTGTTAATATCTGTTCCTTAGATAATGCCCTTGACCGGCACATGATGATGACTAACTTGTTACGACACACAAAAATTACTGTAAACAATATCCATTGCTTGTTTGTTTTCACCTTATTTTTTTTTTAAATTAAATAGGTACATACTTTCTTTAAATAAATTTATCTATAGAAATATTAAATTCTTAATTTTAAAAAAAATGCCGACCGAATTGAGAAGTTCCTCCATTTTTTGAAGTCGGTTAATAAAGCTAAACTAAACTATTACAAGTACCTAAATCATCGTAAAATTCATCCTCAACGCTGTTAGCTGCTAATGTGCCCAAGAGACTGGCGGCGTTGCCTCCTATTTGTCCTTTTATTGTTTTTACAAAGTTAAGAACAATACCTAATTGAAAAAAAACGACTTTTTGATTCATAAAAAATTAAATCTCTTTGATTTTAGATGTTTTCTTTTGACCTCCGTTTACCAATACAAAACGATTCTTATGTAGGGATGTGATAGCTGAATACAAACAAAATAATTTTTAATATTATATCATTTTATTATCTTGTTTTTTCATTGTTATAATTGTTTATTTTAGAGCGTGCTAGTGTTTAAAATGTGCATGACGTCCACAATATGGCGTCTTAAAAATATTCCATTAAATTTTTGAGGCATAGTACCTAAAAAAGAATCATAACAATGATTTTTATTGCAGTTGCAGGACAGCAGGACAAAGCACTGGCTCTCAATTACATAAGTTGGACACAAGAATGTTTTTGCCTTGTCTGTGGTACGTTCATAGTGAATCATTTAGCTAGATAACTGGGGTCTAAAATGGCAACTTTAGCAGAATAATAATAGTACGAATTGCGATATTTATGATTCTTTACTCCATGGCGAGAGCGATAAAATCTGATATTAAAATTCTCGTGTCACAGTTTTCGTTGCCATACTCCTCCGAAACGGCTTGACCGATTTTGATGATTTTTTTTTTGTGCTTATCCGGTATCTATGAGAATCGGCCAACATCTATTTTTCATCCCCCTAAATGTTAGGGGTAGTCCACCCCTAAATTTTTTTATTTTATTTTTTAGACAAAATTTTTAATTTATGGCAAAACAACGTTTGCCGGGTCAGCTAGTAAAATAGAAAATTCAATTTATACGAATGAGAAAAGAAATTTGAAAAAAAAAATGCAATACAGACCGTGTAGAGAAGTAGAGAAAAAATATTTAAAATCTATTGCTTGCTCTATCGGCGATAGAAGAGATTTTTAATAATTTCGTCGCAATTCCTGGCTTTCTGGCCATAATTTGTCACAAGGATTACTTACTAGATTGTTGTGCATTTTAACTTATGGACTGTTTTTCTTTGAAGGGTTTGCTAGAGGCCGGCTGATGGGGGCCAAACACTTGCTGGGGAGGCGGAACGCAATGAGCACTGACTAAAGTCCACCGTGTATCTTCAATTGATTTTGACAGTTCTACAACAGGCCAGGGTCCAGTTGAAAACCAGTGTAAAAGTAAAATTGAAAACCCCTTAGAAGTTACGGATCGGGCGGACGGCGTGTGATGGGTGACTTGCCGTTCGATCATGGATAATGTCGACGCGGCGACGGCGCGCGTCCTGTTCCTCGCGCCCTTCAAAGAGACCTTAGTGGGCTAAAGGCAGTCGGGGTCGCGGGTCTGTCTTATGAGGTAACCATAACCCTGTGGAACGTAAAGGGCTATTGAAGGATACCGTGGATTTTAGACAGTACAAGTCTGACAGTACCTCCCGAGTTGGGAGGACTCATTTGATGTTTACCACGATAAGAATAGGGGAACAGTGTATAAGACGGGGACGTTAATAATCGCGAGGTATAATGGGGACCAATGATATTATAAGTAAAAAAGGTGTAGATACGTTATACGCGCTCAAAAACAGACGCGCTCAAATGTGGTTGATTCACAAACCTTGACCTCAGTCCGACGTTGCCAGCGACAACGGATGAACTTCACGTACAACAGAGTGAGTCAAAAGTAAAAGTGACTCAAAACCACCGAAAATGCCGTCGTGTGTGATAAGATATTGTACAAATTATACAAGCAAGACTTCTAAAAGTCAAAGAATCACTTATCATTCGTAAATATATTATTTATCTTAATATTTTCACAAATAAAACATTACGTTTCTATAATATGGCGTCGTAAAAGAAAGAGTGCGAGTGAGATAAAAGAGAGAGCGTCACCATCAGCTGTCACTTTTTTTCATATTGGTTTTATCAAGCTATCCTTTTTACTTGTAGTGAAATGTAATGTGTGTGAATAAAAAGTGTGTATGTGTGCTGCCTCTCTGCGCGGTACGCTTTTTTCTGTTGTTTTGTACGTGTATAACATATCTATGACTTATAATATCATTGATGGGGACATACACTCTTTAGGCATAGGTACTTAACACAACACTAACGTAGAGCAAGCGTCATCAGGACGTCATTTGCAAGCGGCCAGACGGAAATGGCGTCCTGTTGGCGCTTGTGCTACGTTAGTTTTGTGTTAAGTTTGCCTTAGGTGTGTGATTTTCCATCATACCTCGTGTCCCCGTCTTATACACTTCTTCTTCTTCCTGCCCTTATCCCATTCTATTTGGGGTCGGCGCAACACGTTTTCTTCTTCCATTCTCCCCTATCAGACGTCACAGTATCATTTACTCCTTTTTCTTTCATATCATTCCTTATACACTGTTCCCCTATAAGTTTTTTTTATTATTAGCCTGTACTGTCCCACTGCTGGGCAAAGGCCTCCCTCCATTCCTTCCAACGTTCATGACTTTGCGCCACCTCTTTCCCAGAGGCGTCTTTACCTATAGTGCAGGGTGTGCGGCGCACACGGGCGCCGGGTCTAAGGGGGCGCCGAGCGCCCTCTAATGGCTCAGGCGCATAATGTCGCTTTCGGAAAATGTCTCCTGGTAGTAAAATGTCTCTTTCTCATAATAACATCGCTTTCGCAGAATGACTCCTTATCAAAAGGTCGCTTTTGTCACAATGCCTATTTCTCAGAAAATCTCTTTCGCAAAATGTCGCGTTAGTAACTTAGAAAAAAGTTAGCCAGGTTTAAGAAAGGTTGTTTTTTTTTAAATTCTTATTCTTGGTAAATTCATGTAATAATTATACAATAATAAAAAACCCTATATGTACACACTACCTTTAAAAACAAAAAAAAACTAAAATATTTACAAAAATAACTAAATTAAAACTAAAATTAAAAATTTATATGGCGTCAAAAAATTGATCCACATCGCTGTCAATGGGGAAAGTGCCCAGAACGCTGGCAGCATTGCCACGTTCAATGCCAATGCTGATCCTTTGACCGAGAAATAGGTTAGCCCTCTGGTCACGAGAGGCGTCGACTATACGCTTGGCGATGTCTTTGAAGACTCGGTGGGCACTCGGACCCCATGGCCAAACCAACCCCAAACGGCTCAAACACATAGCTTGAAGTCAAGCCATTGTATTGGTTGGTTGATTCTGTTCTGGTTTTTGTTAATATTGTATGGCAACGTTATAAATTCGATTTTTCGAGTGAAATCAAAAATTAAAAAAATCTTTTAATAAGAGCCCTTTACAAGATCTGCTATAGTGGTATTATTTTTTTTTTTAATATTATTATATTCAATGTACAGACACAGTTTTTTTTATTATATACTCGTCAAAACAAAATAAGGGCCACTTTTTAAATTGCACTTTAAACAAGTATTGCTCTTATTTTGGGTACATAATAAATACTAAATATCTTGTTATGGTTTCTTTCAAGTATTAATATTGTTTCTACTGCATAATTGGAAATTCATAACTTTTTTTAAATTAGATATTAGAGATTACTTAGAATTTACGGTATGGTGTTTTTTAATTTTGAAACTTCTAACGGAGTTTTCTTCGACTAATACAGCAAGCAGGCCATAATGATCTTTCAATCTCATAATGTCATGTATTCGGAGACATATGGACGCAAAAACAGCCACTTGGGGTGTCACCTTAATCCAGGGGGCCCGTAGCCAGAAGAGGTAGGTTTAATGGTGGAATATTCCCAACGAGTGGTTCAAAATGCTTGAAACTGGTCTTAAACGACGGGTAATATCACCAGACGCCGTGATCAAGGAAGAAAGTTAGTAAGTAAAGCCCAAGAAGACCATTAAGTTTGTTTAACCGCGCAAATAGAGCGAAAATCTACTGCGCGGACCGTACAAACTCCATTGCGTCGAGATACAGGCACCTCTTATAATTGGCTACACTATTCCGAATCGACTCCATAAATACTAACAATACTCAAGAAGATGCTTGGTTCGCCTCCAGTTAACTGCAGCGTATGGTGCAAATCGTTAAACATTTGCGAAAGAGAAAATTTATTGAACTGTTTTGACTGGGCTTCATTGCTTTTTATTGATGACTGGTGGGGGAAAAATGATTCATAAGAGTGTAGAGAAGATCTAAACAACAGGTTTCAGATCCTTGCACTCTTAAAACAGACTGTTCTGGCGAGTTTTGAGTTATGCTCTGGTGCGGTTATCTCTATCACGCAAAACTGAACTCGCACTTCTTAACGAGGGTGATGTAACTCCTCAAAATTGCGTAGAGAATGTGGTGCAACTCCACATTATCCCATTCGCACAGCAAGGAATACCTGAGTTCTTCATGAAGCGGGATAATGCTCGAGCGAACACGACGCGACTAACAGTGCACACATTCCCTTACGCTCGAACTACGTTGTTACAGTGGACACTCAGGATTTTTACCTGAGTTCTATTGAGCATTTAAGAGATGAGTTAAAGACGAGTGAAAAAGAAAGTAAAATTCCCATCGAAACGCATCTGGATCTCATAAATTGTCTGAAAACTTGCTGGTAGAGTATCCCAAAAGAAAATGTTCGGTATTTAATCCAGACCATTCCACCTCCCATAAAATGAGCAGAACAGAGAGAACAGAGTTAAAAGAGGAGCTTAAAAGAACATTTTAGAACATTAAAGACGTAATTTTTTCGATTTGTTTTAGGTAACTTGATACATTCCTGCAATTCCTCACTTTTCATTCAATTTGGTTTATTTTAACGATTTCTTGGAATACATATTTAATTTTTGTGTATTTCCATCTAAAACCATTAATATTAATCAGATTCAGTCATTGTAACTAGTAATATTTAAACATTATTTAATAAATCGATAAAAACCAGGTGGCCCTTATTTTATTTTGAGTAGTATATTTAGGTAGGTATATGTCGCAGGTTTTTCATCAAATTAGGTTTTTGATGAAACAACGGATTTTACATTATATAAGTATAGATGTTTCACATACTATACCACCACTGTACGGACTATACCAGATTTTGTAAAGAAGTCATAATAAATGTTTTTTTTTTGTTTTACTCGAAAAATTAAATTTACAACGTTGCCATACAATATTAACAAAGACCAGAACAGAATAAACCAAGGTGTGCGTCAGAATGGCCGGTTGCCTGTGGCGTTGGTCTATGAGAGTTGATTCAAAAATTGCTACATAATTGCTTATATTTGCTACATATAATAAATAATTGCTACATAGGATATATATTTAGAAATGAAATATTTTTTTTGTACAGCCATCCTGACGTCAGGATGGCTGGTCACCTCCTAGTTTAAAGTCAAGCGTGCAGAGTTTCCCGTAATGTATTGCGTCAATAATTGCTACATATTTACTTCATTTATCTCATTTAGTTGCAACTTCAAACATATGTTAAATAAAGGATGTAGCAATTATTTAAATTATCCCAAGGAAAAGTGCCTGATAAAATAATAAAGGTAAATAGTTGCAGTGCGTCTTCACTCAACGGTATTGCTACTTTAGGAGGCAGGCGTTCTAAATTGTTAAATGGCATGTTATGTATGAGTAGGTTAGCGGATAATAGGCATATTAAAAGGATATCGTAAATAAAAACAAAATGTGTCTCGTTCATAAGATTCAGTTTAATTATACCTATTACAATCAACTTTAAAAATATTCATTAACTTGCCTTATTTTCATATTATTTTTTCGCATATATAATAACTAGGTCGCATTTACTTTAAACCATACTAACATTATATCATATCAGCAAAATAAGAAATATGATGATGACGAATCGAAAAAAAATACGAAAAGTAAAAAGAAGCTAATTCCACATTGTATAATATGGCCGGTTGCCTGTGGCGTTGGTCTATGAGAGTTGATTCAAAAATTGCTACATAATTGCTTATATTTGCTACATATAATAAATAATTGCTACATAGGATATATATTTAGAAATGATTTTTTTTTGTACAGCCATCCTGACGTTTGGTTGGCTGGTCACCTCCTAGTTTGAAGTCAAGCGTGCAGAGTTTCCCGAAATGTATTGCGTCAATAATTGCTACATATTTACTTCATTTATCTCATTTAGTTGTAACTTCAAAGTTCAAACATATTATTATGTTAAATATAGGATGTAGCAATTATTGAAATTATCCCGAGGAAAAGTGCCTGATAAAATAATAAAGGTAAATAGTTATAGTTGCAGTGAAGTTGATTGTAATAGGTATAATTAAACTGAATCTTATGAACGAGACACATTTTGTTTTTATTTACGATATCCTTTTAATATGCTTATTATCCACTAACCTACTCATACATAACATGCCATTTAACAATTTATAACGCCTGCCTCCTAAAGTAGCAATACCGTTGAGTGAAGACGCACTTCAACTATTTACATTTATTATTTTATCAGGGACTTTTCCTTGGGATAATTTAAATAATTGCTACATCCTTTATTTAACATATGTTTGAAGTTACAACTAAATGAGATAAATGAAGTAAATATGTAGCAATTATTGACGCAATACATTTCGGGAAACTCTGTACGCTTGACTTTAAACTAGGAGGTGACCAGCCAACCAAACGTCAGGATGACTGTACAAAAAAAGCAATTATTTATTATATGTAGCAAATATAAGCAATTATGTAGCAATTTTCGAATCAACTCTCATAGACCAACGTCACAGGCAACCAGCCATTCTGACGCACACGCGAGTGTGTGCGTCAGAATGGATGGTGGTACCTAGTTTTGAAAAATGGACAGGCGCCTTATCAATGGATCGTGTAGCAACAAAGTAGTATGCATCAGTTGGCTGCAGTGATTCATAATTACAAGTCTCTATTGTGTGTCTACATGACTGTGATAGTATGGTCCTTGTAAGGTTGTGAAACGGTTTGCTAAGAAAAGCTGCCGTCACGAAGGCGATGAAATTAAAATTAGGTAGGTACCCCTCCACATTTTAATGGAACAGTGGTGGCCCAGTGGTATCGGCCTCGACTTATGAGTTGTAGGTCGTGGGTTCGAACCCAGCCAGGCGCATTATTTGTGTACTTTATTTAATTATCACTGTTCTCAAAATGGTGAAGGAAAACATCGTGAGGAAACTGGCATGTCCTAGAATTGAACATTTAAAGACTTGTGACATTTACCAAGCCCCACTGGGGTCTACGTGGTGGATCATGCGCCACTCCTTCTCAGAGAGGAGGCCTGTGTCCCAACAGTGGGAACATAATAGACTGAAGATGACACACAGAGACTGTCTGGGTTTTATCCACTAAATATAACAAAAAAAACTCATGTTCTTCGGGACCACTATGCAATCACGAATTCAGTGTGAACATAATTATATTCGGATATTTTAACGAATCGTGAAAAAAAGTCGATTCTGTATGCAATGTGAACGTCATCCGTCATTACATATCGTCTTTTTTGAGGAATCGTCATGACGGACGTAGTGTGAATGAGCCGTAACAATAGAAAAAACACGTGTCAAATATGTTTTTTTTTTTAGGTCAGGAGCGGCTAAGACAAGGTCGCCGAAGGAGCGAGCTTACCCAGACTAGTGTTCACTCTAACTTTGAAGAGATTAGAGTTGTATGCGTTCGGAAACACAGACGCAGGCGGAGAGTTCCACTCCTTCGTTGTTCCTTTTTTAAGTAAGATACACTATTTCGGACATCTGTGATGATGGTATTGCCTATAAAGCCCTGAACAGCACGTGCGGTTTAAACTGCGTCTCATGCTTTTTTTTTTTAAATATTTATTCATGACCATAGAAACAAGTCTTTCAGTCGAATACATTTTGAACTTAACATTAGTTAGTGTTACATATTATCTCACATATAATTGTTTATAGAATAATTATTATAATTCGACACTTCTTTATAACAGTTAATAACAATTCTTTATCATAAATCTATTCAACCCACTTGCCGACCTTTCGAGTTGGATAAATACAATGACTTTTTATATATAATCTGAATTAAATTTTAAACAGTTTAACAACGCTTTAAAGATTTCGAAAAATATTTACAATTTTTCTATGGTATTACATACATATTTGTACAAAACAGTAAAATATTTCTTATTCACTAATAATTCCTGAACGCGGCGGGGAACACTTTGTTGATCACATTCACTGTCATTGTCATTTATTTCACTCAATTCACTGACCATTATTAAACGTTGAATGCAGCGTTGCCGGCGCGGAACTTTTGTTCCGAATTCGGAACTTTGAAGCCCTTGGTGGAACTTTTGCGGAACCTCCGCTTTGGCGGAACTTTTCGGAACTTTGGCACAAACCAACCAACAATAAGCGACATTGGGTTACCCATCATCATATTTGCCGTAGACTTGGCTGTATGGACTCAGATTCCTTTGCTTAGAATAATATATAAAATAAAATAAACTCGACTGACAGGAGTAGCTATAGATATTTTCGTTGTTCACTTACATGTATACCCCTACATAGATGTAAAATACTTTGTTGGAGTGTACCCATAGCATAGACATATAATCATAATAATAAAGAAGAGTGTACCCCTAGAAATCAATGTTGCCGTTTGTTTTTTCTGGTTTGGTGCATATCATTGGTTTGGTGTTACGTTACGCTGGTCTGTAGTCTAATCCCTGTGAACTAGAGATCTACTGTGAAGTTTCTTTTCTTTCAATTACATTCAATTCAAGACATAAAGATACTACGTACTTTTGTTGTAATTGCACAGTAGAAGAAAGTTGTTGGTTGAATATGTGAAGTGATTCTTCTGGGCATGAACTAATAAATTAACTTTTCATTTACCGAGATTCCAGTTTTTTTTTTATAAGAAATATCTGAGTCAGCGATTTACATGTACCTACCTACTACATAATCATATGAGATACGCACTTCTGACTGTTTCGCACGAAAAAGAATGATCGCGCGTGTTAAATCGCCGCGATTTTATCGTGAAACGTTTATTCGGGTATAACGCTTACTCTTTGATACTATGTCAAAACGACATAGTATTTTGACATTATTATCCGAGGCCATAGACATGACATACATAACACAAAAATGTTTTTAGAGCATTTTTCTTTTCAGAAATTCAGATCGTCTGGACTAAATTGATGGTTGTAAAGAATTAATGTATAATGATAAAAAAAATAAAAGGTGTGTTTTATTATCGTTTTTTTTTTATTTTACTCGGGCGGAACTTATCGGAACTTTTGAGATGAGGAATCGGAATAAATTGAAACTTGCTGCCGGCAACACTGGTTGAATGTTGAAACTTGAACATTGTAGGATAATATGATCCAAATCAGCATCCTCTGTTCCACAATGATCACAACGGCTGTTATTAATTATGTGAATCCTATGCAGGTGAGCTGGTGTTAAGCAGTGGCTCAATCTCATGCGTGATATAATAGTTATAAATTTCCTTGTGCTGTACTTGAAGTTATGATACCAAGGTCTAGTCAACAATTCATTTTGTATTCCAGCATACCATCTGCCTTTCGTCTCCAACGTTATGTCCCAATACTCCTTCCATAACCGTCTATTCAGTTCTTTATAAAGGCTGTAATAATCAGTGAATGGGACCTTGAGCAACTCGGATCTATCCTCATCATGGTCTGAACGGGCAGCACTATCAGCTACCTCATTTCCACGAATGCCACTGTGTGAAGGTACCCATACCATTTCTACTTTAATACACTTGTCAAGTAGTTTTAGAATAAGAAATCTAATATAGTAAATAATATAATTTAACTTAAAAGTAATATTTACATTATCTAGAGCAGACAAAACACTTCTGGAGTCTGTAACTATCAAAATATTCTGTACATTATTTACAAGACTATTTACATGTTGCAGTGCACAATAAATTGCATAGCATTCTGCAGTGAAAATGCTACATACTCTATTTAATTTAATGCATTTGGTGAAGTCTAGCTGTGGATCATAGAAAGCTGCATTTACAGTATGGTCTGTTTTAGATCCATCTGTGTATATTACATAATGTTCAGGTCTATTGTCTTTAAACTGCAAAAAATCTAATTCATTATGCACCACATCTAAGTGAATTCCAACACTGCTAATAATACCGTTATAAGGAATTCTGTACATAGGCCATACATTATTTACAATAATATCTTTTGAATATCTATTTACATGTTCAAATATTGTTGGTATTTCAGGTAGAGTTCCACCAACCAAAAATGAAGCAGAGATGGCATTGGAAGCAATTGACTGAGAGATCTCCGAAAATATGATTAATTTCTTGAGTAAAAGATTATCATTTGATGATATGACTTTTAACAAAAATCTCTCAGCCAACAACAACCTTCGTAATATCAAGGGAGGTATACATGTCTCAACTTCTAATGAATTGATAGGTGTGGAGCGCATTGCACCACAAATAAGTCTCAGTCCCATATTTTGAATGACATCTAATTTTCTTAACAAGGTGCTACTGGCATTCATGTAAGCTAAACTGCTGTAATCAAAATGGCTTCTGACTATACTTTTGTACAGCATACTCATAACTTTTGGGTCAGATCCCCAAAAACTTCCTGCTAAATGTCTCAATAGATTAATACCATTCAGTGCCTTGCTACATATATGTTTAATATGTTCATCAAACTTTAATTTTTCATCAATAAAGACACCTAGGAATTTATGTTGCTTAACTACAGGGATATTTACACCATTGTATGAAATTTTAACATTACTGTGAGTATTTACATTTTTAGTGATAATTAAAACTGAACTCTTTTCAGGATTTATTTCTAATTTAAGTTTTCCATGGTAATAACTATATAATTGAGACAAAGCTTCATTGATGTTGGCCATAGCTATATCTATGTTTTGGTTTATGCTGTACAAAAGCAAGTCATCTGCAAACTGCAGAATATTTACACCAGGCACAACTACATATTTTAATATTTCTGAAGTATATACATTATAAAGTAAAGGAGACAAAGTTGCCCCCTGCATTGTGCCTTTGTTGACCTTTCTAGGTCCATGCATTTTATTATTAAATTTTACAAATACTAATCTATTGTTCAAAAAAGAATAAAGCCATTTTAGAACATGTCCAGGAATACCAATATCATAAGACACTTGAATGAGTTCTTCTATATTTACATTGTCAAAAGCACCTTTTACATCTAAAAAGACACAGATTGCATTAGAGTGACTTAATTTAACCTGTTTCAAATCTGATAATAAAGATACAAAGCTTTCAGAGCAACTTTTACCTTTTCTGAAGCCAAACTGCATTGAAGGAATTAAACTTTGTGATTCAACAAAATAATCTATTCTTAACTTCAACATATTTTCAAAAAGTTTACCTAAACAAGATGATAAGGAAATAGGTCTGTAAGAAGATGCATTGTTTGCTGGTTTATTCGGTTTAAGTATTGGTATAACACATTGTGTTTTCCATGACTCAGGTATAACTAATTCATCCCATAACTTATTATAAATATTAAGTAATATAGTTTGTGCATTCAAATGTAATTTCTTAATTAACATATAAGGAATGTCATCCAAGCCTGGGGTAGTGTCCCTCCTACTCTTTAGAGATGCTTTAAACTCTTCTATAGTAAAATAGCTTTTAAGAAATGCATTAACATTATTCTCTGTGGCATTTTCAAACAAATATTTAAGTTTGGTCTCATCTATCTGTGTAGAATCTGCTATGTTATTTAAAAAACTTAAGACCCATTCATCATTAAAGTTTTTATTTCTATTTGTTCCTATTCTTTTAAACTTTTTAATATATCCCCATATTCGAGAAACAGGTGTTAATCTGTTGAAACTACTACACAAATCTTTCCAAGAAGTATTTCTTTCTTCTTTTAAGATTCTTTTTTTCATTGCATCTAACTGTTTATATTTAATCCAGTTTTGTATTGTAGGATCAGAAAAATAATATTTTAATGCATTTTTTGATTTTTTGACAGCATCAGTACATTTTTGGTTCCACCATGGCACTGGTTTTCTAATTAAAGAATTTGGATTTAGTTTTCGCTTTGGAATTGTTTTAATCCTAATTTCATTCAAAATATATACAAAACTATTATACAAATCAATAGCAGAATTATTCGTCACATCTAATTGAGAAAAAGAAGTTTCTGATAGTATATAATATTTTTCCCAGTCTGCTTTACTATAGATAAATTTCTCTTGCAATACAGGAGGTGACACATCGTATGAAGATGGTTGAACATGTATTTCAAGCAAAGTCGGAAGATGATAACTACCCATGGGATCTTCGAGGACACACCAGTTACACATATGCGCGATTGAATCGCTTACAAGGGCAAGATCTATAGCTGAAGCTTGTCTATTGGGATATGGAACAGTTGTTGGCGATCCATCATTCAAAACACAGAGATTAAATTCATCAATTATATTGTATAAACATCTGCCTCTATTATTATTAGTATTGCATCCAAAGGCTATGTTGTGGGCATTAAAATCTCCCATGATTATACATGGCTTGGGTATTTTATTAATTAAGGCTTTTAATTTTGTTGTGTCAAATCTGATACTAGGTGGACTGTAAACACAAAGTATTGAAATTGTTCCAAATTCTGTTTCTATTGCTATGCATATGTTTTGAATTGACTCTGAGAAATTTGTATGTATGACTCTGTATTTTAAATGATGGCTCACCAGAATCGCCACTCCATTATGTGAATTTTGTGAATTTTTATGAATGATATTATATGAAGGAAAGTGTGGAATTAATGAATTTGTTTTTAGCCAGGTTTCATTGAGAAGACAAACATCTATTTTCTTATCAATAAGTAAATTTTGTAAAAGGCTCTTTTTGCTCTGCAAACTCTGTATGTTGTACTGTAAAATGTTTAAATATCTGTCCATTAAATTAAATTTGCTAAAAATATCTCTTTAATTTTCTTATTTGTGAGTGGCTCATCCAAGTCACTCCTGTTACCCAATGCAACCAGAGATTTAATAATTGCGTTAATTATAATATCATTATTTGCTACTTTTTTCATGTCTAAACTATCATTATTGGTTTTAACTGGAGATACATGTTCTGTAGTTTTAACACTTACCCTATCAGCAACCGGGGGCAAAACCGGGAAGGATTTCTCATTATATGTCGGGGGTGCGTTCACCACAGTGGCATATGATTTTTGCGTGAATTTGGCCTTTTTCTCTTCGATCTTTTGCTTTTTAATGGGACATTCTCTTGAGATGGCGAGATGATTACCTGAGCAGTTAATGCATATAATTTCTTCAACATCACATTCTTTGTAGGAATGACGACCTGCACAAGAAGAGCACTGTTGCTCGCCTCTACAAGCCTTAGCAGAATGGTTAAATTTAAGACACTTATAGCATTGCAGAACTGGTGGTATGTATGCTTTCACCTCGTATCTAAAAAGTTTTATATACACGTATTGCGGTAAAGATGTGGATGCAAATGTGACGGCAACTGTATTCAAGGGCACCAATTTCCCCTCTTCTTTGCGCATAAACCTTTTAATGGCAATGACTTCAGAGTCACTCACTATGTTTTTGTAGATTTCTTCATTCGACAGCTCCTTGGGCACAAACCTCAGGACTCCAATTCTTTCCGTCAAATATGACGGTATAAAAGCTTTTAACTTGTTTTTCAACAAGAAGTCTTCCATCTTTAGAAAACTGTTGGCCGCAGCCGCCTTTCTAAATGTTATACCTATTTTGTGTGCATTTATTCTATGCACTCCTAGTGCTCCTTTAACATTGTCCGATATCAGATTGGTGAGTGTGATAGGATTTTTGTTTCCTATTTTTTCTTTCTCCGTCGATTCGACGTACACTATATATTCGGAATTGGTGTTTTCTATAAATAGTCTCTTATAATTTTGTTTAGTAAAAAAATTATACTTATTGTTGGTACTCGTCGCGCCCGTATTTTCAATTTTTCTTTTTTTCGCCTGATCTGGCGGCTCCTCGCCGCCACTGGTGACACTCATCGTAGTTCGTGGTCTAATTACTACTTGTTAGGTGATGTATTTGCACTTAAATCAATTTATTTAATTTTTCTCAAAATCAAATAAACCGCGTCGTTTGACTTCCCGCCAAAAAGTCCTGCGTCTCATGCACTATGAAAGTGTTGCCAGCCTGTTCGTGACAATGTTGCTAACGCCACTTCTGCGCACGCATCAGACTTTCATGAGTTGCCAGGAATGAATTACTTTTCATTCATTGTATTGTACTTTGTTGACATTTTTATATTGTCTCTCAGCTATGAGATTACTCGTTAAAAAAATTTCACTAATCTACCCGATGTAGTGTGATGTAGAGGATCGGAACTTGATGAGTTAAGTACTTATATTTTTGTAGACGAAATCAGACGAAATCGCAGGATCACGCTGGATGCAAGCCGCTTCAACCGGTCCTATTAGAAATCTATAGAAAAGCAGAGTACGCTCCTCGGGAGTAAAGCTGCCTTGTCTTGGGCTATTTTGAGTCCCTCGCTACACTAAGGATTCTTAACTCCCTCACTCGGGAATGAACTCTTGAAACTCCTCGCTGCGCTACGGAGGTTCACCCCCAGAATCCTTAGTATCGCTTCGGGATTCAATACGCCCGTGACGTAATAGGCACTGCTTTACTCCCTTGGTGCGTAATCTACTATTATGAACTACAAGCAGTTGTTCCGGGTTCGGGTGTGTTTCGTGTACACAGGAGAAATTCCTAATGAGAAAAAAGTGACGTATAGCTAGGGTTGCCATCCGTCCGGGTTTACCCGGATTTGTCCTTGTTTAGAGGGCATCCTGGGAGCGTTGTAGTCCGGGTTTAAAAATTTAAAGTCTTGGCCCGCCCGCGACACACGCACACTTCACCGTCCTTAGGGCTTGTACACAAAACTACGATGCGACGCGATGCGAATTCGCAACGCAGAAAGTTGCGACACGAATTGCTGCGATGCGAATTCGTGCGGCAAGTAGCTCCCTAGGGTGACAATTCCTTCGACGACCGTTAACCGTACAGGACGTATTTTGAAAACTAGGTCGTGCACAGTTACTAGATTTGGGAGGTGACATGGATCTTAAAAAGAAGTGTGCACTTTTGTTATTGCTTAGGAGATACAGGCAAAATAAACAAAGAAGATTTTGGGTTCATCCATTTATTATTATTATATTATGAACGCCGAAGGGAACTATAGAATAATGTCTCAGAGCGAACTAAAAATAGCGTCAACAAGTGTGACGTAACATCGCAGAAATGCGCGATGCAAAGCAAGTTCAAGTCAAGTGCGAGCTCGCAGAGTTTTGCGTTGCGACGTCGCACCGCAGTTTTGTGTACAAGCCCTTACCCACCCCTCCCGAAGCAGTTACCACGGTGCGCACTATAATTCTGGACTCTATAATCCGGGTTTTCACGTTTCTTGTCCTGGTTTCCAAATTTTAGAGATGGCAAGCCTACGTATAGGTCAACTCAAAATTTAAGAAGCTCAACGAATTGTCGAACAATAACTAAGGCCACTTCTAGAACTCGAAATCTGGCAGACAATCATGAAACCGAACTAATACCTTATGTGAGTGTACTACGTGAGTTCGAAAAACAAACCTTCGATTGACGCTTGTGCGACAAAACTGTACTACGACTCACTATAGTTCGAAAGCACGGTTCTGCGACACACTAAAGCTGTGCATCACGCTGGTGCAATAAAACAAAGATAAAGAAAACATGATTTTATTATAAAAACTTTTGTAAATACAACCAATCACATATTTTAGTACAACATTTCAAACTTAGACTAATTGTTAAATCCTACTAATATTATAAATGTGAAAGTTTGTTTGGATGGATGTATGTTTGTTCCTCTTTCACGCAAAAACTACTGAATGGATTTGGTTGAAATTTGGTACATAGATAGTTTATAACCTGGATTAACACATAGGATAGTTTTTATCCCTATTTTATGTTCCTACGGGATGATTTTTGAGTTGTAACCGCTGGCAACAGCTAGTTAACAATATTTTTACAAAAATAGAGTCGTGGTTACTGTAATACATTCCACAAAAAAAACGACATTCACAAAATGGCGCTCAAAATCCGCCATTTTGGTTTTATTTAAATTTATATGTAGCCAGTGTCAGTTTCAAAATTCAGACTCCTGGTGCAGTTGGGAAAAAATAGACCTTACTTTTAGTATTGGCTTATATGCGTAGCGCGTATACGTAAAGTTGAAAATTCAAAATGCAAAACCATTTAGATGACGCATAGTGTAAGTACAGACGCCAGCACATCAAGCTACTACAATCTGTCAGATTTCTTTAATACATTTTCAACCTTATCAGAATAGTGGAAGGGTAATATTCGATTGGTAAAATTTGACAGATTCGGGTAGGTTGACCTGCTGGCGTCTGTACATAGTAGGTACATTCTGAGGCACATACTCGTAATCACCACTGTTCTGAAATCTACGAAGGAAAACATTGCGACAAAACCGGCATGTCCTAGAACCAAAAATGCAAAGACATGTGACATCTACCAACCCGCACTGAGCTCGCGTGGCCCAGTCCTTCTCACAGAGTGGCCTGTGTCCCAGCAGTGGGAACATTATTCTATGCATTTTGTCAGTCTATGAGTTAGTAAGGTAAACTATAACATAGTTACAATCACGAAGTGAATGAAAAAGTTAAATATTCTTCAGGATAGTTCATACCTATCGTCCTAGATGTCGCTATCTGTAGCTTTTCAAATGATATAGAAGAATACCGATTTTGCTCGAAAAATCATGGAATTGGTCACATCACATTGATGTGATGTGTTATTGATAATAATAATATTCCACAACTATCACACAACGCCATCTAGTCCCAAGCTAAGCAGAGCTTGTGTTATGGGTACTAGACAACTGATAAACATACTTAGATATTTCTAAATACATACATATTATAGATAAATTACACCCAGACACAGAACAAATGATCGTGCTTATCAATAGCTTGGTGGTGATGTAATTTCAGTTTTATCATCATCACCAGTAACAAAAATAACATCAGATATCGTCGCGTGGTCTCAATAAGAGCCGCGTCCACACTATACAAACATCGGCTTCTGGTTGACTTTGCCTACTGCAAAGCGTATCACTTCATCACTAAGATAGTATTCATCATTACTTACTTACTAAAAAGGTTATCTTTCAAAATCTTCAATCGAGGGAAATATTTCTTCAACATTAATTTCATTACTGGTGAAAAACCATACAAATGTGATGGAACATTTTTATGGTTTGTATAGAAAGGGACCTAGTATGCTAAAACAACATTTTATAAAAGTAATAGCGTCATGCATTTCAATTCAATAACCGTCATCTACAGGGACCAAAACTATCCTAACTTTCAAGCACTGTATTTCCTATGTTCACAAAATTTCACTGAATTCATTTGGGTGATATGACACGTGATTTCTATAATTAAGGTTGTCTCACAGAGAGGAGGTCCACGTCCCAGCAGTGGGAACATTATAGGCTGATGATGAAGATAGTCTCATCACCTTAACCACTACTTATCACAAAAATAGCATCACTTTCCTGACTAAACCTATTCATATTGATATACCGTCGCGTGGTCCTCATTCGAGCCGACGCCACGCTATCAAAGACCCACTTCGAATTCACATCACCAACTGATGATCCAATCACAACATCGTATTCATCATCACTTGCTATTTTCTGACCAGTATTTTGAGTTGGGCGGATGTTAAGCCCATTATTCTGCGTTGGTCGGAGATTAAGCCCAGTATTCTGTGTTGGTCGGATATTAAGCCCATTATTCTGTGTTGGTCGGATATTAAGCCCATTATTCGGGTTATTTAGACCAGTTTTTTGGTTGTTGTCGTTGACGGAAGCACCGCATAAGGTTAGCAGTTTGAATGCAGCATCTCTTTGGTCCGCGTTTGGTTTGAGAAGGACGCGCATGCCGTAAAATACGTCGTAGGCATATTCTGAGTGGAGTCGGCCGAGGGCTGTGCGTTCCACGCGGGCTTTCTGTAAAGAAATAACAAGTAGTATGAGTGGTTTTTGTTTTTTTTTTATTTAAAATCAGATATTTTAGAGTATTAAAGGAATTAGAATTCCACAGTATTACGATATTTTAAATAAAATTTTTGAATGTGAGGTGGTCTGACTTTCTTTTTATCGTGGTAAAATCATCAAATGTTTCCTCCCACTAAGGGCAAAGTGGGAGGGCATGCGGGCGGCGAGTAAAGGGCAACTCGCAGCCCGACCATGGACCATGCCCGGGTCGACGGCGCGTTGTGTTCCACGCGCGCCTCAAAGTGTCAGCATGATGCCCCCTCTGTAGAGGGCCAAAGCCTGCCGGGGTCGCGGGACTTATCTCATTACCGTGACCCCGGAACATAAAGGGATTTTAGTCCTACATTTTGACGAGTTCTGTGAACATAAAGTACGGAACAGCTGTTTTTTTTTCGTGATTTCAGGTTTGGTCCCATAGTAAAAGTTGTTCATTATAATGAGTAGAATGACCTCTTAAGAGGTTGTTGGTGTTTTTCAAATAACCTTGTATACAGGGTGATTTGTTATTCGATGCGGTCCTTGAAATGGGTGATACTAGACCTTATTTGCAACAATTTTAACCCCGGCAACATGGGGTCTAAACTGACTGGTTTTGGAGATATCGAACTTTAAAGGTTTTTCGAAAAATTTTTACCTCTCCATCATTAAGTGCTTATTGTTAGAAAGTAGCGATGGTTACCACTTAGAATTTATACTTTTCTGATAGAATATGAACGACTGAATCTATTGGATACAAGTTTGTTGTAAAACTAATCATATCTTGGGAAATTAAGTGTCATAAAGTTTCTGTTTTGAAGTTTTCTTAAAATTACCCTTGTCTTTCAAAGCATATTTAAAAAAATAAATATATGACACTTGGTTTACAAATTACAGGAAAAACTTTCTTGTCTCATTACCTTTCTAAAATGGTGCCACAGTACCCACTTTTAGTTAGTGTCTGATCAGAAAATTAGGGTTGTAACTGACAAGGTAGTAAATCAACGAAAATTGGTTGTAAAGTTTTTTCGACCCAACATTTTTTTTTCTGTGGTTTCTGTCCAAACTTTTATCTGATATTAGCTTTTTGAGTCAATCTCCAAAACCAGTCAGTTTAGACCCCATGTTGTTGGGGTTAAAATTGTTGCAAATAAGGTCTAGTATCACCCATTTCAAGGGCTGCATCGAATAACAAATCACCCTGTATAAAAATCAATTGCTGTTCGTTAGTCTCGCTAAAACTCGAGAACGACTGGACCGATTTGGCTAATTTTTGTTTTGAAAATGATAAAAAAGAATTGCGACTGTGGTGGTACGAAGTTTGCCGGGTCAGCTAGTACATAAAAAAAAATTCTAACCTGACAAATCTTCCTCAAATGCTCCACCTCATATCCGTGATGATGCAGCCACTTCCCAGCTACCGCCGACTCCACCGCCCACCGCGCGTGTAACACCCTGCAACCTCGCGCCGCGCCTTGCAACGCGTTGCACGTTCGCGCTCTCTTATCCGTTGCATCACTCCAGCAGGACGTCTTACTTAGATCGCAGTGAGTTGCAACGCCCGTGATGTTCGAAGGATGGTTGCTGCAACTTGTGTCGTTGCGACATGAGCCTAAGAGGACGTGTGTTGTTCGCTTGTTGACCTCTTTTTGAATGAAGCCGTTTAATTTTTGGATTGCTTTTGTTATTGCTTGGCGTTCGGGGCGCGACATGCCGGTTAGAACCTGTAATGGACATATTGGTTTGTAAAAGAATCATAATAACATAATATATATTTTATCAGAAAAAAATCAGGTAGTAAATATACAGGTATGAAAAACATAATAATAAATTCCGAAAGTAAACTCATATATCACTATACTCTGAAAGTAGGTCATTACATGTCCGATTAGCCGTTTGAAAGTAATCCATTGCCGGCCTAGGGAAAATCGCTTTCAACTGACAACTGCCTTTAAGAAAAAGAAACTATAGTTTGATTATTAATTCGAGTCAGTAAAATGACAAGTGCAACTGTCACTAATACAAACAAAATGAAACAAACCTGAACACTGGAAATGTCATTTTACTGACTCGAATTAATAAATGTATTTTAGTTCTATTTTGATATTTCTATTGAACCATGTTCAAACTTTTATACAGCCACTAAATTACAGAGCAATTAAAAATTAAAATAACATAAAGTTAAATATTAAGAATAAAATAATGACTTTAAAATAATTTATTTTCAACTATTTCTCTAAAATAACACAGATTTTGACGAAATCTTTGCCATTTTTTAAAATAATGAACATGAAAAATCCTGGCTGTATAGCTGGACGACCACATCACAATTAAGGAGATTGAGCAGCCGACTATGGCACTCGGTTGCGCTCCTTTTTGACACTTATAGTAGTGAAAATTGGACACAAGTAAGGGTTATTGACATACATGAAAGCAAAGTTAAATACAGAATGATATTTTGTGGGGTTTTTCCAAAAAACATTACTTACTCAGGATATTATTTGAGGTTATATTAGGCGTCAAAACAATATATGTACAACATATTTATTTAAATGATTAATCATATCATCCGTTGCTACTCTTATTTGGTGGATGCGATAATAACAAAACACAGTTCACACAGCACGACACATTGTTTAGTATCCAGTAGAAATCAACGTAGACGTATAAATTCACTATAACAGCGCACTACAAAAAGAGTCCAATTGCTCGATGTATATCAACGTGGAGGTATCCTAAAACTCTACTCGACACGAATATAAGTTTACTAGCAGAGAAAAGCAAAAAATAGTAGTTCGCCGGTAATAAAGAAATCAAAACAAAACAAACACGAATATCATGAGTTTGACTTTGACAATTGACACTTCATGGAATAGTGTTGTAACACATCAGTCTATTACGACATCTTAACATAATCGATTATATCTTTACTTTTGTTATAAGACCTCAATATGTATTATCATAAAATAAATCATATTAGAGTTTATAGAAAAGCAATAATAATGGCTTTTAAGGTGGTCTTTAGGGACACTAGTAGATTTTTTAATTGTTTTACGACTTTGTTCTTTGTTTAATCGATCGATTCTGATAACGTAGGCCTTCACTATACCGGAACAAAAATATAACAGTTATACTAATAATACTGAAAATAAAAACCCCACAAATGTTATAAGTGAATTTATGCTAAAACAAATTAAAAATAATTATCATTATTTATAGATTTGCTTAAGTGACCATACGCTTCAAATAAGCGAAACCATGAACGCTCATTCTCCTTAAGAATAAAATAAAATACATACAGTCTCTATTATAGTACAGTTAAAAAAAAACAACCTTGTTACTGTAACAGTCGTAAGCTCTATCGCTGCTCACAGTCCTCATTTTATTTTTATTCTGAGGTTACTTACAATCTTCAGTTTCAATTGGCCCTGCGTAGCTTGTATCGCAACGTTGTTGTTACATTTCGTGTTACACGCCGCCAGTAGTTTCTTAGCCATCCGTTCAGCGCGCGCCAAGTCTCTCCGTTCACGTTGAGTTAGCTTGCTTTTGTTTTTAGTTGTTTCAGCATCTGGAAAGGAATTTTCCTTTATAAAAAAGAAGTTCCTGCACACTAAAACACCCAGCCCTGATAAAAGATCATACAAATATTTGTTCGGCGCGAGAATCGAACTCGCGATACGCAGCCGAGCCAGGCAATCGCTCAGCCTCTGCGTCAGTTCACGAATCTTTAAAGTAACTTATTGTGCGGTCATTTGGATGAAGTGAGCTCGTGAACGTTAGAGAATAGCACTATGGTTGGGGGTGTATTATTGCGCGTGAATGTATTATCACCAATGGTAATTTTTAGTCGGTTTGATTAACCGTAGGACGTACACGGCTGAATATAGGCTTCCCCTATAGACTTCCAATAGGACCGGTTGTAAGCGGCCTGCATCCAGCGTGATCCTGTGACCTTCATAAAATCGTCTGCCCACCTAGTGGGTGGACGTCCTACGCTGCGCTTGCCGGTGCGTGGTCTCCATTCGAGAACCTTACGGCCCCATCGGCCATCAGTTCTGCGTGCTATATGGCCCGCCCACTGACATTTCAACTTGCTAATTCGCTATGTCGGCAACTTTAGTTTGTTTACGAACCTCCTCATTTCTGATTCGATATCGCAGAGAGACTCTGGGCATAGCCCTCTCCATAGCTCGTTAGACTATCTTAAGTTTACTAATGAAGCCCATAGTAAGAGACCACGTTTCGGCGCCATAAGTTAACACCAGAGTTTAGAATAAGGTAGAAGTTATTTTAGCACTTGCATCGAAATGTTGATATTAATATGGATCTTCCCGGGATTTCTAATTGACAATCTTGTGTGGAAAACAGAATTACTAATAAATAATAATAATAAAAAAACAGAGATTAGACAAATGAATTGTGTAAAAGTAAATAACTTTTTGATACAAAAAATCACGGGATTCTTCTGCTCTTTAAAATAAAAGTAATTCCAGTATTTGGGGCCTATCAACTTTATTCTTTCGGTGTGTGAAATCAGTTTAAGTACATGAATAACTCCTAATTCTGACCTATAGTTATCACAGGTAACACATATTGGTCAAAAACTGTGACAAGTACAGGATTTTAAATCTGAACATAGCTGACATACCGGATTCATCCGAGGTAATATCTTCGGCTTCCTTGTGCGTGAACAGTTTCCGTCGTGACTTGGGAGGCTCCCGGCTGGCAGGCTCGGCCATAGCGCGACGCGGAGCTGTGTTTATGCGGGATTCCATGTCTGGAAAGACAAAATAAATTAAGGAAACATTTCTATGAAAAGACTATAGGTCCTTTTAATAGCCATCCTAGTTGCTGAGCAGAAGAACACTCTTCTCACATAATTTTGTGTAATTTTGACTGTGGACACTTTTAAATTGTAACATCGTTTTCACATAATGTACCATCTCAAAATGAATGATGTAACAAAGGTTTTGTAATAATTTTGGCGATCTAAAAGGAGTGTCCATGGAGTTTCTTTTCCATAGAAATCTGCTCTTTGACGATATTTTTAGATTATTATGTCTTGTGACTGGGACTGTAGCACCATCATTTTGTAGTATTTAAGTATAGCTTTTAAGTCTTTGACAGTTCAAAAGTGCCTGTAACTGGTCTACTTGACGTAAATGTTTTTATTTGATTTTATACATTAATGTAACAAAGATTTTGTAATAATTTTGCCAATTGAAAAAGAGTGTTCATGGAGATTCTTGCCTGTTCTTGTCCATAGAGGTCTACGTTTTGGAATGGGCACGACAATAAATAAAAAAATGTTTATTTCTCACTAATAGTTTCACACTTTACTTAGTAGGTACATACGAACATCAAGAAATAAAAACGTTACAATATTTTTTTTTAACCGACACCGTAATGCGCCTGCCACAAACTCGACGAGTGGCATTGGAAGTAACGAGGAAAGGAGGCAGAGACATAGTGTGGCAACATTACTCGTCATGTCACACGTCATGCTCCACGTCCTGCCCACTGCTCCCTATTTTGTCGGTTTTTGCGCGCGAGTCAAAGGACCGGCAATAGTCTAGCGGTCACAAGGTGTAGAAGCACTTTGTTCCTAAATAACTGCTATAGTATGTCTGTCAAAGTCTACAACAAGATACCTAAACAGATAAGAGAACTTCCATTTAATTATTTTAAAAGCCGGCTTAAAAAATGGTTATCAGACAATGTGTTTTACAATATAAGTGAATTCTTAACATATAAGCCCAATCGTACCTAAAGTTGTACTTAACATTGCACTTTTTTGTGTGATATTAATCTGTTGATGTTATTTATTTCTCATTTTTGTTGTGATTGTTTTTGTACTTGTTCATATATTTGGTTATTGGTTATTAAATGTGTAATATTCACCTTAGGTTAATATTAAATGTTCACCTTAGGTACGGGCAATATAAATGGTAATTTTATTATTTTGATAACATAGCTTTTAAAAACAATTTGCATGCTGAATAGTAGTAAGCGGAATATGTAGAACTTTTTAGATTTACTCAATGCACCATATTTCACGCAAATAAAGATATTCTATTCTAAATACGAGTGCGAGTGGCTGGCCACATAATCGAGCGCTCGCGCAAGACGCACGCGTATGCAAAATTGGAAATTAAGTATATCGTCGCCAAGCGTGGAATGGTCAAATGAAAAAGTGTTAATGTTTATTGATTTGTTGTCCACGGAGCGAATTATTTGGGATCTTTTTACTACATTAATATAATTAGCTATACTAAAAATGCATAGCGCGCACGCTGCCATCGTTTCAACGTCCATTGTCTCACCAAGGCAAATGACAAGTGAGGAGCGTCGCGATTAATTGCACGAGTAGAGCAGTGTGTGGGCAGAGAGGGCAACATCGCGGCAAATCACGGCAGCGCGAGGAGCATAGCGATGAGCAGCGCAAGGAGCATAGTCTGGCAGGCGCATAAGACATTAAACGTTGATTGAAGAATTCGACGCAGTAGGAAGGAACCTCGATGGCTCGGTTGGAAAGAGCGTCGAATGTAATGGATCCGGAGGTCACAGGTTCAAATCCTGCTCGCGGTTCGAATTTTTGTTTCCGTAAGCAAATCTTTGAGATTCGCGAAGCATACGTTAATGGGTATGATATTTATAATAATATTATTTATTACTAACCGGTAGTATCTCTGGACGTGTCAGTAGTATTTTCAGTTTCAGTAGATAGCCTCAGTCTGGGTTTTCCATCGTTATCTTCTTCCTTACTGTCAGATAGTAAGTCTACCAGGGGAACATTCTCCATTTCTGCTCTTTTCTGCAATTATACAAAGACTTTGGAACATGAAAACTCTCTGAAACATGGACGATACAGCAAAAATATCGTAAGAAGATTGACGCCCTCGAAATGTGGTGCTGGAGACGTATGTTGAGGATAAAATGGACTGCTCACCGCACTAACGTTTCCATCCTGAAAGAGCTTCGTATCAAACAAAGACTTTCGTCGATTGTTCAAGTGCGAATCCTTAAAATGTTTGGACATATCATCCGCAACGAAAGCTCATTGGAGCGTTTGGTGATACAAGGAAGAGTGGAAGGGCAACGTTCTCGCGGCCGCTCACCGACCAGATGGACAGATCTCATTAAATCATCTACACAGTGTACCCTTACTCAATGTACACGCAGTGCTACGAATAGGGAGAAATGGAGAAAACTCGCTAAAACCGCAACCAACCAAGCAGACTATCCATGACCACGACCACTCCGCCAGGAGTGTACGACTAAGAAGAAGAAGACAAAGACTTTACGTAGGGTGTTCAACAAGTCTTGACGTGTCTGCAAACGCTAAGCGTACCGCGATAGTTTTTGTGTCCATTATTAAGTGTCGTCAATTACAAGAGTTAACACGTTTGTTTCAGCTTTCTACAATTAATATTTTAGTTAAAGGGAAAAATTGAAAAAGTTGAGATGACGTCGTTGAACAAACGGGACTATCGTGTTATTATCTACTATAACTTTAAACGGGTTTATCTAAACAAGAATGTTTTGACGAGATGTGTTCTGTTCTTGGTCTGGAAGTCCCTTCTGTAAGGACTGTGGAACGATGGTATTTACAATTCAAACGTGGGGATTATGAGCTAGACGACGACCCACGACCGGGAAGACCCGCGGAAATTCAAGTGCCGGAAAACATAACTCGTGTGGAAAAAGCCATTAAAGAAAATCGTCGAATTACGTATCGTCAGTTAGAAGAACTCTTAAATATTCCTGTATCCTCTTTGCACAACATTGTGACGAATCATTTAAATGTAAAAAAACTTTGTACATTGTGGGTACCCCACACTTTAAGTGAAGACCAAAAACAACAACGCGTACAATGGGCGCAATCTATGGTGAAAAAATTTGACAATGGCCGATCCAAGAGTGTCAGTTCAATTATCACGGGTGACGAAACCTGGATTTATTATTACGACGTGCCAACTAAATCACAAAGCAAAATATGGGTCTTCGAAGACGAAGAGCAACCAACACAAGTGCGGAAATCGAAATCGGTGAAAAAAATAATGATGACCGTTTTTTTTAGCAAACAAGGATTAGTAAAATCGGTGAGGCTTAGCGGACAGAAGACCGTTACAAGTGAATGGTATACTGAGATTTGCCTGCCTCAATTGTTCGAAGAACTGAGAAATCGACGACCGAATTCGGGACTCGGCTCGTGGTTCCTACATCATGACAATGCACCAGCCCATAGAGCTAGCGCTACTTCGCAATTTCTGAGAGTATCTGGTATCAAAGTACTGGAACACCCTGCTTACAGTCCTGATCTTGCACCCTGTGACTTCGGGTTATTTCCGTTTGTAAAAAAACGGATGAAGGGGCGCAAGTTTTCTACGGACGAGCAGTTGGTTGGTGCGTTTGAGGAAGAATTAGAATTAATTAATAAGGAAAAGTGGGAGGGTTGAATAAATGAGTGGTTTGTGCGTATGAATAAATGTATTAATTGTAGTGGGTCTTATTTTGAAAAAATATAAATTTATAAATTACACGACAAAATTTATTGAACACCCTACGTACTTAAAATTTTGTTGACTGCGAGATACTTGTGGACGATAGATTTTATTAACAGTTGCTATGAAGTTGCATTGCTATGATCCTTACGGCTCGTTCACGATTTTGTTCTAAGCGATGAGCGGTGCGACGGGCGGCGCCAATAAGCCATTAAAAACTTTGGCCCCTTTGGCGGCGCCTCCATATCGACTGCTTCAAGGTGCGACTGCATAGCAAACTAGTCTTCTATACACATACAAAATCGCTTGAGCAGAGAATTGCTTCGGGCGGCAGAATGTGTGGTCAAGCATACACTGACTATTCGCACGCGTAAGGGTGGTTGCTTCGAGGAGCCCAGTCGATAATTCCCCGATTCGTATCTACTTACCAAGTTATCAAATGAGTTCTCCCACTCTGGGTGCAACGGAAGGGCCTGTCAGTTGCTTCAGTGGCCCTTTGCATTCGATACCAACGGTAAACGGTACGAAAAAGTCGAAAACTAAATGCTCACTGGCCACTGCCCACTCAATACTCTATGTAGGGGCTGTCTTGGCGCGGATGAAATGGATATCCACGTAATTCTGGAATGCCCCTTGCATTCCAGAATTAAGTGGATTTCCATTTCATGTTGCTGATCAATGGGCACTCTTCAGTCTTCTGGAAAAAGCTGGGTTGACTCACGTAAATAACCATCCTACCTCTGACCTCACCCATAATGGCCCACCTTATTCTAGATGCGGAAAAGGGAGTTAACAATAACAATTATACTGAAACCCAACCGAGTGGTTATGTGCGGCAGCCGAGGGGTTCGTGATTCCCGAACATTCATCTACATGTAGACCCTACCATGGCATAACTAAAGTCTACTTACCAACAACTGCCTCAATGTCCTGGGCGAGGGCAGGTCAGACTGCCTGGAAGCAGCCGGGAACATCCGCTCGTTGAGCTTAGTGTTGGAGGCGGCGCAGGCCTCCACCCACAGCGGGGACACTAGCTTGCAGGCCAGGGCGCGGGCCTTGGCGCGGGTGGCGCGGCACCCACCTGGACATTAGAGAGTTTGATCATAAGAAATATGTGTTCTTAGATTAAAAAATGTCCAGATTCCGTATTCGAAACAAAAAGAAACGTTTAAAGTGACGCCACTTTTTTGTAAATGTGTGAGTGAGCACCACGCACACATTTAAATCTGTTACTTGTTTTACGTAGGAATCAACAGACGCGGGAAATTTTTACCCGGTGTTTTTGGCTTCAATTCTCAGAGGCCTAGTATCAATCTCACAATTTTATAATCTAAGTATGTGGTATTAAAAAACTTTGAGGCTGATGCTACATTAGACAGTGATTTGCGATGCGACTGGAAGAGTGAAGCAGGTTACATGTGGTATCGCTGATGTACGGTGTAGCTATATAAGGTAGCATTCATTTATTTGTTAAATTCGCTCATGTGTCGCAGATCGCGTCGCGGCCTAGTAATGCCTCAGCCTGAAAGTCTTTTGTTAAACGACTTCAAAAAAGAGCGAGGTTCTCAATTGCATCAGAATCTTTTTTTTTTGGTTCTTTATGGTAAACACCGATTAGGCTGCGGTTCGACTGAGGTGGAGCGGAGCAGAGCGGAGATGAGTTGTGTCGCGATTCACCAATCACATGGCTTGAACACATGTGTCACGTGGTCAGCCATGTGCATCAGCCATGTGATTGATGAATCGCGACACAGCTCGTCTCGTTCTTCGGCTAAAAAAATGAAAGTGGCTGATATTGGGACAATTTATTTTAACTGTGAGATTACTCGTAACTTCTACTATTTTATCTTTGATTTGCAAAGAAAGGCAACAAGTTTCTTATTCTTCAGTGCAATAATCAGCACAGCCAAATCAAATATTTGAAATAATTTCACACCTAACTTATCAATCTGGAAAATCCTTGTTTCAGAAGAAAAGTCTTCTTCAAACCGGTCATTCTAAACATTACAAGGAAAAGGTAACTTACTATCAGTCCACACTAAATGTGTGACAAGGGGGCTCCAGTCAATAACAACAGTGGCTCCCAAGGCTGCCAGCGTGCACCTCAGGGGCAAAGCCTTGGTTTCGGATCCCACATCCACCATGGCTACCACACCACGGAGAGAGTCACATGCTGATGACATTGCTGTTGGGTTATCCTGTAAATGTTTTGAAATAAAATGTTTAAACCGAAGTAGTAATATTCATTACTGTTATACTTCTTCAATTAAAATATTTTTAAAGCACTTCTGAATCATGATGACAGCGCCCTCTCTAGAGGACCAAAGGCTGCCGGGGTCGCCGGGCTTATCTCATTACCGTGACCCCGGAACATAAAGGGCTATTGAAGGACACCATGGGTTTTAGTCAGTACAAGTCTGACAGTCCCTCCCGCCCTGCCCTGGGTGGGAGGACTCATTTGATGATTTTACCACGCTAAAAATAAAAGCACTTCTGAATATTGTAATACTAAATCTATTGATTCATATGAAGATAATTGGGCATTAAAGTCTAGCGAGCTACCTGTTACTCGCCGACCGCAACCCCAGGTAGTAAATTCTAAGATTGTTTATTTTTCTGTAGGTTGATAAAGAATTTTAAGAATGGAATTGTTTTCTTTACTTTTATTAATTGATAAACTGTTATCCTTATCAATATTACATAAATTACTTACTATTTTCTGATATGCAATCATAACTTCTACTTGCTAGAGAAATATTATAAACACAACAATATATTGTGATGTTTTGTCGAAATAACAACATGTTTTTGAGGGTATATTAAAATAATCATGTCAGATGACAAGGTTTTATTTCATAGTGACATAGGAATTACTATATTTTGAAGATTGACAACTTACACTTCAGAAGTCAGTGACTTTGTTTTTTTTTTTTACTTCATTGACATTAATTTGTGCCACCAACTAACACTTGGTTATTTTTAAACTAAGAATAATAGATAAGAATTTATTGCTTAAATAAGAATGCTTGATATTATGTTTTGTTAGTACAATGCATAGATTTGACTCATTTATTGAACAGTTCCTTGGTTTCTCCAAGATCCCAAGCTAGCTAATAAAATGGATCAAAAAATACAAATCCAGTTGCCTGCCTGTCGGTCTTTTACAGATTGTACTTCGGAGAGTGTGCCCAAGAACTCCACGACCTCATCCCACCAGCCCCTTTCTATCATCGAACATCTAGACGCACGGCAAATTACCATCCTTACCTTATTGCCATACCATCAATTCGCACTACGCGTTTCCAAACGTCTTTTATAATGCGGACAGCGAAGGAGTGGAACTCTCTGCCTGCGTCTGTGTTTCCAAACGCATACAACCCTAATCTCTTCAAAGTTAGAGTAAACAGGCTTCTTCTGGGTAAGCTCGCTCCATCGTCGACCTTGTCTTAGTCACTCTTGTCCTAGACTAAGGTCAAGTGCAAACCCATTACACATAAAAAAAAAAAAAATCCAAGGCATCACTCACCTTTTTCTGGCTAGCAGTTTTTGCTGACTGTTTCTTCTTACTACAAACTCCAGGTGTATTCCTAGTGTTTGTCGGTTTCTTCTGGAGAGCCGTCCCCGTTCCTCTGGAAGTACTGGCAGTGTCCACTTCTTTTAATGCTGACCATTCTTCTCTGAGACGTATCCTCTCTGCTGCCACTGAGCGTCGCTGGAATTAAATTCATGTAACTTTTGAGTAATTTGCTAAGGTGAGAAGTGCTGTGAAAAAATTTCTGTCATTTTTTATTACAGGCCTTTTAATTTTGGTATATTAGACCCTTTTTAGTGTAATTTTGAAATCATGAAAACCATGGGTGTTGAGAAAACAAAATAAATTTTGGCTTCTAAGATACAGGCTTCTTGCCTAGTTTAGAAGCCAAACGTTTGCATCTAACTTATGTCACCGTTGTACTACATAAATGTCACTGCATTGTACTATTTGATTGATGTGTTTTTGTGTACAAATAAAATTATTATCTCTTTATTCATTTTTTTTACTTATAAATTACATTTTTAAATATTTTTACAAAAAAGAAATAAAAAACATTTAAAAATATAAAAAATAGCAGTCCACCAGCACCGGGAACAGGGTCCGGGCCGCCGGTGGTCAGGGCTCTTGAGAGAGGAACCTCCTAACAATACGCGCCGTGTCCAAAAGTACTGCCTTCTGAATCAGGCGCCTGATCCAGCTGCCAAGCGAGAGCCTCCTCAGATGTTGTTCGAGGCTCTTGGCAATTAAGCCATTGGCAGACACGACTATCGGCACAATGACTGCTGTATTCACGTCCCACATGTCAACAACCTCGCGGGCCAGATCAAGATACTTGAATTGTTTATCCTTTTCTGCCTTCACGAGGTTCTCATCATGCGGGACCGTTATATCAACAATCATTGCGCGACGCTCCGATCGATCTATCACCACAATTATTATTATAATTAAGTGTCCTTCTAGATTACTGGGACAGTGGGCAGTGGCGTAGCGAGACCGAATCTAGGAAGGGGCAAGACGCATCTGCCGAGGCCCTTTCAGGATGAAAAATATGACTTCCCTCCGCTGCTCCTGGGAGGCCCACTAGTGGTAAGATGACTTGGTGCCTACAAATCATCTATACCAAATGTGAATGTCAGTGACATCAGCTTTGTGAGGCCTCCTTGACTCTTTCAGTTCTGTTAACAAAGTTGTGATTGCCGTTGTCAAGAAGGTTTTCTTTCCCTTGAGCGCGAGGCCCCTTCAGGTGCGAGGCCGGGGGCTAGGGTCCACTTCGCCCCCGCCTTGCTACGCCACTGATAGTGGGAGTATGCAATGTTGGTGGCCCCAGGTTGTGCAATTTGATACAGGGCTCTCTGATTAGAAAGGAGAATGAGCAGCCGAATAAGGCACTTGGTTGCGCTCCTTTTTGACACTTATAGTAGTGAAAATTGGACACAAGTAAGGGTTATTGACATACTTTAAAGCAAAGTTAAATATGGATTGATATAACGTGGGGTTTTTTCAAAAAAACATAATTTAGTCAGGATATTATTTGAGGTTATATTAGACGTCAAAATAATATCGTTTTGTAACCGTACCTATTTAAATTGGTACCTACATATTGATTATAATTTAGGTTTATATTTTTATCTGAAGCTAGATTTAACATGCGTTCACATTCAGCTAACACCTAATTCTCTTATAAATACAACACTTCCAACAATGTTATCTGTAAAGTATAAACCAACAATTTAAAGGCGGTCCCTCACCGCGAGCATTCACCTGTAATGTAACGTTACAGATTCGAACATTTCATCAGTGACGGAAGACAATCGAGCATCACAATGCGTACTTTGATGTAACATTACACGCGAATGCTCCCGGTTGATTTCCAAGAGCAACTTAATATGTTAAGGCGCTCCCCGCCTTGACATATTAAGTTGCTCTTGGAAATGGTCACTTCCAAATAGCCAGAAAGAGTATGTGGACTAAGTAGGGAAAAAAAGGAAATAGGTAATAAAAAAGCCAATTTAACTAAATAATATTTTTATTCAGCTCCTTCATCATTATAATTAACATATTCATAGAACATATTGTCCAAGAATTGAGCAGGTGCGTCAATAGTACGGTATCGTGCCCAACTGAGATACCAGATAATAGTCATTACGTGAGCACAACAGCCTACCGTCCGGTTGCCCACCAAACAATTACAGCAATAACCAGAAATATCTGATAGGTTGTTAGATGTCCGACTATTAACTAATACATATGCATAATAAATCTTATGTCCAATATGCCGAGATTTAATTCTGGCTCTTACGAGATATTTGTCCGTTCCCAGTACTAATGGGAGTTCATCTTCTACGTCATCAGCCACTTCAATTTCGTATTTACCATTATTACGAATATGCTCCCCGTAGTATGAGCGTGCCTGTTTAATTTGGTACGTACCTAACGCTACCATTATTAAATCATGAAGGGATAACTTCGGGAATGCATTCAAATGGGGATGCTCAGCATGTATCTGTCTGAAAATCGTTCTTCTCCTATTAACATTTTCATTTCTTATGAAGGCTGCTAAGTGATTTGGTGTATTTAGTTTAGCTAAAGCTCTTTCCAACAATTGGCGGGCATCAGGCCGATCTTCTATAGGTACATGATACTTATTTAATAATGCACATGCTATATTAAAATCTGTCATGAGATGTGTCGATGCGCGGTTAAAGTATTCTTGTCGAAACAACTTAAAATCTCTTTTTATACGCCCATTGACAACTTCAACCACCCATCGACACATTGTAACACACCTAGAACGATTAGCCTGCTCTGTAGTCAGTTGGTTTTCATTTTCTAAAAGTGATTCAGGCATGTACGTTTTATAACCATATCTTTGCAATTCATCCAGTGCATCCCTAAAACCCCTATCTAATATAAAGACATCATTAGGCCTAAAGTAATTTCTTAGGGGACTTCTTTCACTACGAAATTCCTTAGATATAATGTTAGCATCATTTTCGGTTGCTGGGAAGGGACCAAGTGACTGCAAAATGTAACCATCACAGCATACTATCAAAAACGGTTTAACTAAATTAGCTAATTTGTGTAAGCTATATGTTTTTTTTTGGTAAGAGTAGTTGCTACTGCTTTGAACATATATGTATGTTCCATCGCATATGGTTATTGCTGGTTTATTGCTTACAGACATTTCTGGATTCCCAAACAAACCTTCCGGAATTATTTTATTTTTAGCTGCAACATCTTGAATTGACATATGACCTAATCCTAAGTAAAGAGGGACAAATGTCTCACTTAAACAGTTTCTAGCATGGGACATATATCTCTCCAATGTTCTCCTTGACAGTCTAAATAGCGATGACAACCGTTCGTTACTTTCACCAGTTCGCAACTTGACAAGCATTATACTTAATGCAGTACTTGCACATGGAACTTCCTGTGCCAATGAAGGTATATGGAGTAATAATTGATGGAAGCTATCTGCATTCATACCGAGCCAATAATGACATAGGTGCGGATCCATCTCTCTTACATTTGAAAAATCAAAGTGTCTGCGACTACCCTTTTCCATTATTAACATCATGTCATCCATTTGCAATCCTGTAAAATCATTATAATGAAATGATAGCTCACTCCAAGCTCCATCACGCAAATGATGACTGCATATTAGCGCACTTCGTGGCACATACAACCTGTGTTGCATGAGTAACATTTCTTTAATTGCTGATGGCACCAGTAAACGCTCATCACTATAGCATTCATTAAAAATACAATGCCTTGACGAAGCAGCAGCACGTTTGTAGATATGTGAAATAATTCTTGGGTTATGCACAACAGCTTGCGAAATTGGATAAGATGGAGTGGATGGTAGTGGTGGAGGTGGCGGTGGGGCTAAAGTTACTTGCACCTGACTTGTAGATATTTCCACAACATTCCCACTGGAAGTCGAAGGAATTTCCATATCCACAATGGTTGCAATGGCAGACTCATTCTGTAAGGCTTGTCTATTTTGATCAAGCTCAGCCTGTATTCTCACATTTCTATACGCATTAGACCAACAACGTAAACAAACTCTATCAAGTCGGTGAACCTGAAAAAATATTACTTATTTTAGAATACAATATATTTAAATACATACTTTTCTACTTGGATAAAAAAGATAACAATCAATATTAGTAACAGTCATAAGAGTTCCTGGTTCATATGACATTAATTAAACAAAAAGTTCATAAACATTCTTTAATATTTTGCCTCTTGCAGAATTTGAATTTGTCTCCATAATCTGACTTCCTTCCTTCCAAGCGTTTGGTCTCATAACATTCAAGTTGCAAAATAACCACATGGAAAAAAAAGTTCAAATCTCATAAGATACAAGTCTCGAAACCTCCAAGTTGCAAAACAGTCAAGTCGCAAAACATCCATGTTTCATAATATACATTTTTATTTAAGTGGATTTGTAAGTGGTGTTTTTTATATTTTTGACATCGACCTTGATCCAGCAATTAAAAAAAAAATGGAAAGTATAACGCTATACTTTAACAGTAGTCAGAGCAAGAAGTTATTAGTGGCCTGCAGGCCACTGACATTGTAAATAAATCAGAATCAAAATAAAACATTCATGTTGGTGTGTGTTTTATTAATGTTTTGTTTCATAAAACAATATTTTATGGGGGTGAAATCTTCACTATTGAAAAAACCCCCTTAAAAAAAAATAAAAAAAAACAATATTTTACTATTAAATTGTTTTTTATTATTATTAAACTGTGACCTTGGTAATGTGCTTTTCCTCGCCTGAGTTAATTGCATAGAAACTTTTTCATTATTTACCTATATTAAAAACACATCTTAACAAGCCTTATAGTTTCCGCCAATTATTTTTGGAAAATTAAAGATCGGTGTCAAAAATATAAAAAGCACCACTTAACTAAAAATGTAGGGTAAAGTCTAGTATTCGGTAGCAGGCGGAGGGGGGGTGAGGGGGGTGGGGGGAAGGGGGAGGGAGTCCCCTACCCCCCGGTACCACTCCCATGTTAAGGTCATGCACCGTTCTTGAGAAAAACCAATTTTTGTAACCTAACCTTAAAACTTGTTGTAGTCACATAATAGGCGTATTCCAAAAACTTGGTATAGTTTAGCATAAGGAGGGAGGTGCCCCCTGTGTCCTGGCACCACTCTCCTGTAAAGGCAGCGCCCAGAACCCGCTATCTCTTCGAATCTAACCTAAATCGAACCTGTCCGTGTCGGGGTGTCCCGAGCTCGCTCTTGCATCCTAGGTCAACTAGGTCATTGATTACTACCTACCAAGGTGGCTCAACGGAGCCCCGCTTCGCGGGGCTCCTACTTCTGGGTGGTTTAAAAAAAAATAACCACGAAAACCACGAACCCTTCCCCCCCTTCTAACCTAACCTGTCCGTGTCGGGGTGCCCCAAAATCCCGAGCTCGCTTCGCTCGCTCTTGCATCCTAGGTCGAAAAACTGCATTGATTTTTTTTTCAACTGATTTTGCACTATAGACAATACGTGGTGTATATTATATGGTTGTCAATCGCCCGTTTTTAAGTTCCGTTTTCGATTTTATCTGATTTGAGGTTAGAAAAATTGGTTTTCATTAATTTCTCGAAAAATACATTATCTTGTGAAAAATGTGGTAGCATTACAATCGGGGACTTATACCTTATCAATTGCAAGCCTTTCTTAGAGCTCGGGACTTGGGGCACCCCGACACGGACAGGTTAGATTCGAAGAGATGGTGGGGTCTGGGCGCTGCCTTTACAGGAGAGTGGTGCCAGGACACAGGGGGCACCTCCCTCCTTATGCTAAACTATACCAAGTTTTTGGAATACGCCTATTATGTGACTACAACAAGTTTTAAGGTTAGGTTACAAAAATTGGTTTTTCTCCAGAACGGTGCATGACCTTAACATGGGAGTGGTACTGGGGGGTAGGGGACTCCCTCCCCCTCCCCCTCACACCCCTCACCCCCCGCTCCACCTGCTACCGAATACTAGACCCAACCCAAAATGTTTATGAGACAAGGATGTTTTGAGACTTGACTATTTTGCAACTTCGAGGTTTCGAGACTTGTATCTTATGAGATTTGAACTTTTTGCAACCGTAAGTTATTTTGCAACCTGTACGTTTTGAGACTAAACCCTTCCAAG
Source organism: Agrotis exclamationis (assembly GCA_950005045.1). Classification (NCBI taxonomy): domain Eukaryota; kingdom Metazoa; phylum Arthropoda; class Insecta; order Lepidoptera; family Noctuidae; genus Agrotis; species Agrotis exclamationis. The sequence goes on along the minus strand of OX465435.1, from coordinate 19,624,383 downwards.
TACTACAAAACTTTTTTTTGATATCAATAGGATAAATATGCTGTGCGAGGCACATATTTAAAAGATAAGATCATTTATTACCTGGTGAGAAGGTATATGTGTTAAAATGAAATTCCGTTCAGGGTTATTCAATCCTACTTTGTGAGTCGGTGCTCTTAAGATGGATTTTCCACAACTTAAGCAAACTCGTTTGTGTCCAAAGGTTCGTGTAGGGACAATTCCCCTTAAATAGTTGGCAGATTCCCTTTCAAGTATAGTGTAACATTCCTGACAAATAAAATCATCGCCTGACACCTGGAAATGATTAAAAAATATTTCATTATGTATCACTCAGTATCAAGTCAGTTCATTACTTATATTGTACTGTTTTGGTAATAATCCATGTTATCAAGGTATTAATCAACTATTGTCCATGAAGTTGACATTTTTTTTTAGCGTGGGTAAATTCATCAAATGAGTCCTCCCACCCAGGCCAGGACGGGAGGGACTGTCAGACTTGTGCTGACTAAAATCCACGGTGTCCTTCATTAGCCCTTTACGTTCCAGGGTCACGGTAATGGTATAAGTCCCGCGACCCCGGCAGGCTTTGGCCCTCTAGAGGGGGGCCCCGTCATCTTGCTGACGCTCTTTGAGGCGCGCGTGGAACACAACGCGCCGTCGACCCGGGCATGGTCCATGGTTGGGCGGCGAGTTGTCCATTACTCGCCACCCGCATGCCCGCGCCTACGGTGGCCGGAGATCGTCTTGCGACGTCCGACGCCGTGGGCGTTTACCACTGCGACTGGGGGTGGAGGGAGTTAGTAGATGATGCAATATTACTTAGTATTATAAAATAAGATTTTGATATGTAGGTAGTTATTGGGCGTTTTTTCATTAGCTGGCCGGCACCGGCACAGGTGCCGACGCCATGCCGGTGCCGGGGAAGCAAAAATGTATGAAAATGTTTGTACCTATTAATATAATAAGTGCAAAAGCGAGCCGCTCATTTTCGTACATTTTTGCTTCCTCGGCACCGGCATGGCGTCGGCGCATGTTCCGGTGCCGGTGCCGGGCCGGCTAATGGAAAAACGCCCATAATACTATCATGAAAGGATATACTTACCGTAGTAGTAGAAATCCATATATTTAAAAGATTAACCATGGCATCCGTTGCCTCTCTTATTTGGCGATAAGGCAGTGGACGCGATAACAACAAAGCACAGTTCACACAGCGCGACATATTGTTTATTATCAGTATAAAGTACTAATTAGATTCACTATAACAGTGCACTACAGAGATCTATTGCTCGATGTTTATAGACGTGGAGGTACTCGACACGAATTTAAGTTTACTAGCAGAGAAAAGCAAGAAATAGTAGTTTGCCGGTAATAAAGAAATCTAAAACAAACAAACACGAAAATCATAAGTTTGACTTTGACACTTCATGGAATAGTGTTGTGACACATCAGTCATTACGACATCTTAATATAATCGATTATATCTTTACTTTTGTTATAAGACCTCAATATGGGTTATCATAAAATAAATCATATTAGAGTTTATAGAACAGCAATAATAACAGCTTTTAAGGTGGTCTTTAGGGACACTAGTACATTTTTTAATTGTTTTACGACTATGTTCTTTGTTTAATCGATCGATTCTGGTAACGTAGCCCTTCACTATACCGGAACAAAAATATAATAGTAAATACTAATAATGTTGAATATAAAAACCCCACCAATGTTTTAAGTGAATTTATGCTAAAACAAATTTAAAATAATAACATTAATTATAGATTTGCTTATGTGATCATACGCCTCAAAAAGCGAAACCATTTGTGCCCATTCTCCTTTCTCTGTAAAAGCTAAGTTATGACCAGTGTTGATAGTTGTTGTATTTTTGATGGGAATAGGTCCACGCCCTATTGTTGGGATTTAATCATTAGGTACTTAATAGATGATGATGATGATGTTGTTGAATAGGCTATTTGACTAAAAAATTCTAATTAATCCGTCAGTTAGATTATCAAATAATATTTGACCCGTATTTTTTATTTTTTTACGCACACTAAAATTGATGGAGATATGATGCTTTTAAAATTGCCAATACGTCACGATTTAGTACATTTTATACTGAATTCTGACATCACGAGCCCCCACTCTCGAGTCTTGATGTGTTATAGTTTGGTAAATATTCATTGATTTTACATAAGAAAAAATATGTGTCCATTATTTTTCAAAACTATAAATAACGGACTTATTAGATTTATAATTTATTGATACTGTGAAATAGCCTATTCAAGCTTTGACGCCCCTAAGACTACCCACTGACCGAGTACTCTTAGGCCCATATTAAAGGATGCTCCTCAAAACTCAAGCGTTACTTAAAAGTAGTTTCAACCAATCAAAGGCTTGAATCTAGTTTTAAGTAGGTAGTGGCTTATTAATGAGATCCTCAGTTGAGATAAATAAACAACTAACAAGAGCTAGTCAAGTAAAATTACTTGACTGCTATATTCCAAGGTCTCTATGTATGTAGAATTAAAATGTAGTATCTTATCAGTCCGTTTGTTCTATATTAAAACTACTCAAGTAATAATGATTATTTACAAACATTTTGTTCACATTTCTCACACTTCCAGTTTAGATTTGACATTATTGACAATCTCATGATGTTTTAATTTATTTTGGCGCCTTTTTATTAAAAACTTATTTGTAAATAATTTAAACACTTACCAGGCCAGCTGCTCCTCTATTATTTTCTTTATTCATTGTTGATAAAATAAACTATCAAAAATAAAAATAAAAACATAAAAATAAAGTCGAATTGCAAATAAAACAATTCTTGTCAATGTTAAAACATCAAATTATAATTATTTCTTAAAACTATGAATGCATAATTGTGCGTTATTTTGTAAATAAAACTCTAAAATGATAAGAAATTAGTGAAATATTAATTTGTAAAAGTTCACAATCAAGGGAATCAAGTCGCAACAAGTTTTGGAATTTGGAAACGTCAAACGTCAAAGTCAACAATAGGTACATAATGTGTGCTACTGTCATAGACATTTTATTCCTATGGACTGGAAATACCTACACCAAAAACGTGGATACCTACAAGTTCGCATGGCACATAAAATGGCGGCCAATGCTAGGGTTGTGCCAATCAAGAAACATAGTGTTACTGTAACGAGTATGGATACTAGTATCCCTAGTACTTTTAGGATTACATAATAGTATTACGACTAGATACCATGATTAAATTATAATCCATGTAGTTACGTAAAAAAAATGAAAATTTTCACATTTGCGCTATTGCTTGTAATTAAATATTATACATATATTTATGTGTTAGCGTTAATTTAAAAAATTGACGATTAATTCGGATTGTACAGGTAAACCTTTGGACTTGTTAATTTGTCTTTTTAAAAAGTCTTTTGGTCCCGTCAAGTCTTCTATCACAACAGCCTTCAAATCAGCAATTTTTTTTCCTTCGTATTATTTCATTGAGGCGTTTAATTGTTTTCTGTTGATTGACGTATTTTTCTTTAAAGGCTTTAATTTTTCCAGTTTGTAAAACCTGTAATAGAAAAGATAAATAGTTAAATCAAATCAAATTTATTTCAACTAGGCCAATAATTACAGGCACTTTTGAATGGTCAAAAGACATAAAAATAAATCAGTACAAAATTGTTATGGTGCTACAGTTCTAGTCACAAGACATAATAACTGTGAAAGTACCGTAGGTGCCCATTCCAGAGCGAAGATCTCTATGGAAAAGAACGGACAAGAAACTCCATGGACACTCTTTTAACACTCAACCATGCCATGTTCTCTTAGAACATTGCAGCCTGCTCGAAACTTTTGTACGGAAACTAGCTCCATCTATCCCGCATGGTGAAAACTATTTAGCCGTTTTACCCGTTGGGTTACCACTTTATAACTGTGTTATGAATTAATCAAAAATATTAATATGTATAAAAATATTTATGTTGCTAAAACGTATTTATTTAATTCACACTAGTTTAATTTAGTAAATAGAAAAAGTAAAACAACGAATTCAATCAACATTGCAAAAACGTTTTGTGTCCTAGTAGATAGGTGACTCAAAGGTCTAGTTACCAGGCCATAAAATTCCAATAAAAAACGACTTAACATGTCACTTAGAAAATTGATAATTTGATATTTTGATTTCGATATTTCAGATGATATTGAAAAACGTTTTGCCCTGGATTTCGACTTCGAGTTGAGCCGTTGACCCTGGATTTCCACTTCGAGTTGAGCTGATGCTCGTCCGTTTTGGCGTGAGGTGTTCACAGTCAAGTGCTATTGTTTTGTGAGATTGGACTCTGTGTGAGAAATTGACTATTTTGGTTTGAGATAGAACTCGTAGTTATTGATAAGTGTGAGAAATTGACTCTTGTTTGAGATAGGACTCGTGTCAGTGTTGTGAGAAATTGACTCTTCTGTATTTCATAATTTTCTGGTCAACTTAACACGTACAATGTCTTTCATGTCTTCTTGTGTGCCTGGCTACTACAGAAGACGGTTGGTATAGATCATATTATAATTATTACTTATGTTGTTGTTTATTTTACATGAATTAAGTTCAGTCAAAAGTAATTAATCATTAAAATTCCAGGTGTGCTGCACAAATTTCCAAACCCAAATATTGAAAGAGAACGCTTCCAGAGATGGTTCAAAGTGTTGGAGATACCATCAAAGAGTTTGATGAAATCTTCATTTATAACAACCGAAGAGTATGCCGAAGACGCTTTGAAGCAGTCTTCCACTACCCAAAGAACAGATTAAGTAAATTTGATTAAGATAAAGTGAATTTTGACAAACATACCAATAAAATCAGACAATAATGTTCTCTCAACTTGTGAGAATACCTAATAATAGTTATTTTTTTGTATTTGGCCCAGGCCTGCACAATTAAGGATATTAATAAGATAGTAGCAAGCGAGATTTGCATTAATTTAATACCTGCTACTTGTTATGTATTTATTTAAACAATTCATTGTAAACTTATTGTCGTCTAATTTCTAAAATAAAAATAAGTGTAGAAGTAATTTACAACGTTTTTTATTACAGACAACAAAATCGATTAATCGTCTCTTTCCTGTAAATAGTTTTTGACAAAACTTTTAGAGAGTTATGTCAAAATCTATTTATAGGAAAGAGTCGATATTTTACTAAGGGCTGATTTTTCAATAGTCAGATAACTTTTATCTGAGGAATAAAAATACCGGTTTGACATTATTTTCTATAGATAAGCTGTCAAACCGCCATTTTTATTCCTCAGATAAAAGTTATCTGACTATTGAAAAATCAGCCCTTATCAGAATAAAATTAAAGCGGCCTGTAGCTATATGTATACGTAGCTATAGTTATGCATTTAGTTCATCACCACCGCGGATAGATGGCGCTGCTTGTATGATGACGAAATCACGGTCGAGAGTACCGTCTATCTCATTATATATATTGTAGTCTTTGCACTCAACGTAGCAAGTTAAGTGTACAGCTAATATTAAAAAATAATAATAATGAAAAATTAAAATAGACCGTGGCAGCTAAGAGATGATCAGTCCCATCTGACAGCGCCTTTTCACGAACATGCCAAATGTATCAGCACTATTAACCAATAACTTAACAATGCACCGTTAAAAAATAATTTGCATATCGTCGGCCTAATTCGTTAACCTGCTAAGTCCATTTTTGGCAAAATTGACTTTTTGATGCAGTTCGAAAATTCAGCCTAATATCTACCGTAGCATTTAAGAAATAACAGCGATATCAGCCTAAAAAGGTGACAAATGCTATGCCCGAAAAACTGCTTTCATAGCACTAGCCAATCTCCACAACGCAAACCTGCTAAATCCTGTTGAGGCCTCAGTTTTGCACTGACAACGTTCCCAAACTCACGTACCGTTTGGGAAAATTGATTATTTTATTTTATTGTTGTAATAATTAATTGATTGTGATACAGAAGCAGTAGTAAAACAATATTTAATAGCTGTCATTAATAATAATAAAATACTTAGGAGTACAACACATACTACAAGACAGACAACACATTATAATAACGTATATTAAAACTATTACTGATAGTTTATGAAGAGTTTAGCATTTTTTTTATCGTGGTAAAATCATCAAATGAGTCCTCCCACCCAAGGCAGGGCAGGAGGGACTGTCAAACTTGTACTGACTAAAATCCACAGTGTCCTTCAATAGCCTCTACATTCCGGGGTCACGGTATTCGTAAGTCCCGCGACCCCGGCAGGCTTTGGTCCTCTAAGGGGGTCCAAAGCCGTCATTGTGCTGACACTCTTTGAGGCGCGCGTGGAACACAACTCGCCGTCGTCCCGGACATGGTCCATGGTCGGACAGCGAGTCGTCCATTACTCGGCGCCCGGATGCCCGCACCTACGGTGGCCGGAAATCGTCTTGCGACGTCCGACGCCGTGGGCGTCTACCACTGCGGCTAGGCTGTGAGGTGGACGCTGTACTCTCCCTTACGCGTCCCGCCTCCTCCTTCGCTAGCATGACTGCTTCGCAGAAGGAGCTGACTGCTTCCCATTCCGTCTCGCACCGCAGCATTGCCTCGACCAATGCCGGGCGCGAGATGTTGCCGCCTATCGCCGTCGTGAGGACGCGGCGCGGCGGTGTTCTGCCCAAGCGGGGCAGTCCTGCACCGTATGCTCCACCGTGTCCTCCGGGCGATCTCGCAGTGGTGACACCCAGGCCTTTCTTCCTTCCCTATCCGACACAGGTACCTGCCGAAACTTCCGTGTCCGATGAGGACCTGCGTCAGGCAGTAGGTCAGGACGCCGTGACGCCTATCCAGCCTCCTCAAGGAGGGGTCTTACCGCTGCGATTACAGCGTGCCCGGACCTTGGTTGCAACAGTCGCTCCCTCCATACTGCCCTGAGATCGCGCCGGAGCTCTTCCCTCCGCGCTTCGAGAAGTCGAAGCAGCGGGGGTTCGCCCCAGCGATGCGCCTCCAAGCGCCACTCATAGACGCGCTGGAGAGCCGTCGCCTACAGATCCCAGGGCAGTAATCCGGCAAGGAGGTTGGCCGATTCGCCGGTGATCGTGCGGTATCCTCGGATCATCCGTACAGCCATAAACCTCTGGCAGGAGTCGCCTGAGGGCGGCTGCTGCCCGGTTCAGCTTTGGGGCCAAATACAGGAAGTGCTCCCTGAAGTTCCACTGGCTGTCGAGGACGAGTCCCAAGTACTTCATCGTTCTCCCGAAGCCGATGCGAACCCCTCCCACCGATGAAGAGTTCAGCTTAGATATTTTAATCCTGTTTCCTATTAAAGAAGACTGATTGTTAAATTTTTAATTTTTAATAATTAATATTTTGATTACTGATTGAATTCGTTTATCTGCACAGTTAAAATAATTATCTATACACCATTAATACCATTAATTTACCATACTAAAAAGTTAAAAAAACTGCTAAGTCCTCAACCAAATTGAAACTTCACTTCGAAAAACTGCTTAATTATTGTTTTCCTTAATTTTGTAAAATGTGTTTAGGTTTTGTTAGATATTATGTTTTTAAAATATCAAGAAAAAATATATCCGCCAACGGGACTTTCAAAATTTTGATTGCTAAACTAATAAAGATATTATTCAGTTTTTTCTTCGTCCTGTAAACTTTGCAAAAACGTATTTAGCAGGTTAACGAATTAGGCCGACGATATTGCATTTTATTGCTAAAAGTTCTTTTCAAGTGACAGTTGACAAGTCTTTGACAGATTGCGGCGCTTGATGTGCTGCCGTCTGTTTGTCAGAAAACGGTTAAAAATTCAACATCTACATACCTCTTTGTGCACTGTTCCCACAAATTGATGGGTCAACTGCAATGGTGCCTCCATTACACTAGATGGTTCATCTATTACGGTAGATGGTTGCTTTATTACAGTAGATGTACAAAAAACATCAGATTCTTGAGTGTTGCTTGTTTCATAGAATACAAATGACTCTGGAAGTTGTTTTTTGTTGGATGTCTGAAAAAAAAATGAAATATGCATTACTATCCATATAACTTAGGCTAAAAAACCAGGCTGTTATTTAACAATCATTTTAATACACACTTACCGAAAATATTGTAGGTACAGAGTTCTCATGTAACCTAATAACATCAAGTGTTCTGTTAAAACATTTTTCTACAAAGTGAAGTGAACACATAAGCCAGTCTTTACTTCGAGAACAAATTTTTTCGTCACTGATAGAGTCCAACCATTTTTTCTTCAATCTTTCATTTTTGGGAAACCTATAAATGATTAGTATTTTTTTATCAATATATCATTTGGTAACAGTTTCAGTGTAACGAAGGACTAGTATCGGGAACTATTACAGCAACGGTACAACACTATTATTATTGTAAACAAACAAACGAAAATAAGAAATGAAAAATATTATCTGTAGGACGGAAATAAACCCAAATATTAATACTCTAACCATGAAAACAAGGTCACATAGCGATTTCTTTACCGAAATTGTTCTATTTCATGTAGTTTTGCATGAAAACGTGTTACTAACCTGTACAAAGTCAATTCAGGCTGATTTTTCTTTTTCCTGGCATGACAAGACACAATGGAACATCCAGGCATGTTGAATTACTGTTTCTTAATGGTAACACGCACTTTTAAAAGAAAACATTCCGTAATTTACTCAAAAATCTAAATTCAACAAAAAGTAAACAACTGTTTGACAGCAGAACTACCACGAAACTTGGCACATAAAATGGCGAAATGGGCACGTTTCTGTAACTGTGGGAAATATCCCAACAAAATATTCCATTTTGAGCAACAACCGAAATATTGTTGTCTCTTTTGTCAAATATGATTACTGCATTAGAAGGAAAGAGACAAACCAATATTTCACTTTCTGTCTCATGTTTGACTCATATTTGTATAAGCAAAATGTATGTATAGAACATCGGGGCATCTCCATATAACTTCATTTCAATGGCTACTGTGCTGTCAAATTTGACGTCCTTGTTTTTTTATAAACACTTTGGATTTTAGCATTTTGAGGTTAAGGGTCCCCACATACATCAGTTTTCCTGATCAGGAATCCTGATCCGTTTTCTATACGAACACAGTGAATTCTTACAAGTGTGTGTGCATGTTTTGTGTGTGTTGTTCACATTTCATCGTATTTCATTCATCATTTCGAATTCCGTTCGGAATTCCTGATCAGGAAAACTGATGTATGTGGGGACCCTAATTGCAATAAAGTTTGTGTCTTTGTGATTGCTTCATGGCGTTTTACATGAATGCGTAACTAACAATATGTGTATTTTGTTGAGTTCGGAACTACGAGTAGTGTAGTTATAATAGAAATTAATATGGTTAAATTGAAACAACGATCAAGTGAATTTTTATTTAATAAATTAATAAATATTTTTGTTATGCAACAACTTGGCTTAGTTTATCAGAGTCACTACGAAGTAGTTTGTACTTCAAACAGACTTTTTAAAGTAAATCCTTCCTTGAGTGGTTCTATTGCTAGCCCTAAATACGGGCTATAAACCGGTGGGCTTTCTCCTTCTGCTTTGTCTTGGGCTAGTTGCGATGCTAGATACAAGTTTGGTCCCATCTCGCCTCTTGGCTCTCCAATTTCTTCCAGTTCTTCTATATCATCTGATGTGGGCCTTGTATTCTGCGAAGAAGAAGTGTTTTAATAATCAAAATAAACGCTAAAACCAAGCATTTTTTTTTAATATGGGCCTCATATTTTAATTTCATGTTACGTTAGGTAAACTCTGCAGGAAACTATCAAGCAAAAGTATGGAATCATTTACGTGGCATTGATTCGGGATAACTCCAATAATGGCGTGATTTGAATGAATTTAAAGTTAACAGCTAAACCTTTTAAATGGTACCATTTTTAGGGTTCCGTAGCCAAATGGCAAAAACGGAACCCTTATAGATTCGTCATGTCTGTCTGTCTGTCTGTCTGTCCGTGTATGTCACAGCCACTTTTTGTCGAAAGTATAAGAGCTATCCTGTTGAAACTTGGTAGAAAGATGGATTATGTGAACCGCATTAGGATTTTCACACAAAAATCAAAACAAAACAAATTTTGGGGGTGCCCCCCATACTTAGAATTGAAACTCAAAATTTTTTTTTTCACCAAACCCATACGTGTGAGGTATCTATGAATAGGTCTTTAAAAATGATATTGAGGTTACTAACATCATTTTTTTCTAAACTGAACAGTTTGCGCGAGAGACACTTCCAAAGTGGTAAAAAGTGTGTCCCCCCCCCGTAACTTCTAAAATAAGAGAAAGATAAAACTAAAAAAAATATATAATGTAGACCTCAACCAAAACTACCAATGAAAATTGGTTTGGATGAGATACAGTTAGCAGTTTTTGAGATATAGTACATTTTCAAAAACCGCAAATATAACTTTGCCATTCATACAAATACTATGAAATACAAAGTTATTTTTATTGTTTGTGTATATTACTTACTAATCTCAATATAATTATATCTCTAATCTATGCTTGCTGCTACGGAACCCTTCATGGGCGAGTCCAACTCGCACTTGGCCGGTTTTTTATTATTCTTAACTAGTTATTAAGTACTCAAGATCGCGCGAAATCTGAGGTGATTTCATATTTTTGCTCGCTAGGAGTGTATTAGAATTTACAATGCCAGCTGACTATTGATTAGCTACGGAGAATCAATAAATACCTCGTTATTCCAAGTAAGCTCAATACCAAATATGGGTTTCTCGTTATAAGCCTGGTGAAGTGCTTGCAGTTCCAACAGCAAAGGCTGCAACCTCTCACGAGGGTCAGCTCTGAATCCCAGCACGTACCCTCCAGATGTGCGACGAACTACAAAAACTAGGGCTTCGCCAAACTTGGAGTCTTTGATTACAATCTGGAATCATGGGAAAACATTGATAACTTATAATTATTTATACAAAAATACTGACCTCAGAAATTCAGTTAAGTTGGGTCTGGGAAGATTGGAAGTCGAACCCAAGACAGTTAAGAAAAGACGATGAATGTCAATGTACAATGTATTTTCTAATGTGTTTTGCTGGATACTAGCAGAAAAACAGTTAAATGCGTAAATATTGGATGGAGCACAAGTTCCTGAGCATAACTTTTGGGCGACAAAGGCGCAAACCTTTACCAGTAAACAAAATTTTGTAATGGTGAGATAAAAAGGGAGGAATTAATGATTATATCTTAAAAATTCAGACTAAAAACCATAATAGTTTAATTTACAAAATTAGAAGTATTCGATGGACAAAGATCTCCATACAATGGGTGCCGGGAGATGGACGGCGACGCCGAGGCCGGCCCAGAAAAAGGTGTCGAGATGACCTAGACGCTTACCATGAGGGCTGGTTCGAAGCGGCCCAGGAAAAGAGTTCTTGGAAGGAATTGGGGGAGGCCTTTGTTCAGCAGTGGGACAGTATACAGGCTAATAAAATAAAGTATTTCTTCAAACAAACTCACGTTTTCAATAGTAATATATGGCATGGACACATTGAAAGCATCGTTAATATCTGCATACCAGACGATCCTGACGTTTGTCACAATCAGGGTCCCCAGGTTGCCGGAGTCGCTTGACAGGTTCCAGATACTATGCTCGTGGAGGCATATCTACAAAATAACAACAATTATGGCGATTTTATTGTACTTATAGCATGTTTCGCATGTTTAGATATTAATGCTTATTATGTTTGCGAAAAGAAAGAGGAAGGCATGGAAAAGATGGGATGGATTTTATGAGTAATATTAACAAGGAAAAGGAGAAAATGATGCTGTGATGTCTGACAGGTAACAACAAGAAGAAAACATGTTGCACCGTTGACCTCAAGTAAAATGGGACAAGGGCAAGAAGATGATGATGTTGGCGATGTATTGGTAGATGCTGTAACATGCTTGAGTGTATAGAAACACTGATTGAGTCTTATGGTAGTATAAGTTGCATGACAGCAGATTAAGTTTGAGGAAATGGTGCAGTTCAGATTCAGTAGTGCGTGAAAGAGGGGAAACCAATATTCAAGAGTACAGGTTATAAATACCTTCTCAAGTGGTAACATCCGTAACTGCTTATTGTGTATGATAGCCCCTCGCAGTTTCAGGTCACGGTACATTCTGGATGCTACGTAAGCTCTGAAAAATAGCAAAAGTTCCTGAATGACTTTTTAATGACTCCATAGAGGTATAAGGAATTGATTGGAAACTTCTTCAAACTACATTGAAGAAGTTTTTAGACGAGTATTCAGATTATCAATGTGCGTTGAGGGAATAGCAAGACAACAGGTTGAGGGACTCTTTTTGGGAACGAGTATCAGCTTAGGACATCGATTGTGGAGGACAGCAGGCTGGAACGGATAACTTCGCTTGCGCGATGCCAGATTTCGTGACCTAAGGAACGATACGTAATTCTAAAAATCTAAATGTCGGAGGTTGGTTCTTACGATTAAGAGTCATTCAGGATGCTATATCAATCTCCTAAGATTAACGTTGACTTTAATAAACATTTCCTACTTACTTATGCACCCCAGCAACAGAAGTATAATGCCTGACACAGTTCGGAGATAGATTCGTGAAGATAAACTCATATTTGTTTCCTTTGTAGGCAGCCAGCACGTTGAGAGCCTGCGTGGTGCCGCGGAGTCCTGAGTTGACTACCTTCGTGTTAGTTGCCAGGATGCAGTTGTGGCCGATTGCTGTAACAATACACAGTAAGAGTCGTCGTTCACTGAAGGCATGGCACGGCACGACACTCTTGGGCATATTAAAGCCTCCTGCAGACACACGCGATTAATCGCGCGGGGCGACATGTCGCGGTCCATTCGCAGTATTTTTAGAGTGGAAATTAGCTTGGCTCGTTGTCGCAGCGCGATTAATCGCGTGTGTCTGCAGGAGGCTTAAATCATTCTGTTGCAACGACCATTTATATCTAGACTCCTAATCACAGGCGACCGATGTCTGCCAACACATTAGGTAAAAAAGTCTTAAAACCGTCGTGACTCGACCACTCCTGTGAGTCCCCTCGTCGCACTGACCTTGAGTTAGCCAATCAGAACGCAGTATTAGCCAATCAGAACGCAGTACCCCGTCCCCCTCGCTTACGTCGTACCTCAGCGACTTGACAGAATAATTTTCGTTAGTCAGATCGTGCATGAGGCGTCTAGATATAAATGGTCGTTGTTCTGTTGCATCCTGAATTCCTCAGCATATCGCACGATGTTGTGGATCTCCACGTTAAGACGTAAGCAAAGCGAAAATCATTTTTCCAGAAAAAAAACCGTCATTAAGGGACGCTAAGGCAGTCGTAGTTCGTTCAAGTTTGTTTATTCAGATATAAAAACTTCACATTATCATTAGGTAGTCTTTTTTATTATTTTTGGTTTTATTTTTATAATCAGAACCGGGAGAGGTTTTTTGAGGAACTTACACAAATTGATCCTGGGTGAAGCTAGAGAATGCCATATGATCCGCAAGTTTGTGACCACCATACGACCTTTGGTGCCACTGTTGCCCTTAGTATCTTCAATCGGTTCGATTCTGTCGAAAATCTTCTCGCCAGGACGTAGCTTTAAATATCTGGAAATGTTAAGAAATGATGGTTGAACTGTGTATAAAATTATAAAGCTTAAATTCCTTTATACGCTGATGTAGGATGCTACGTCGCGCGTCGGTTACGGTCGCGTGTATCAATATACATTGTGTTCTTTATAGCACTATACTGTGACGCTGACGTGTAGCTCGTGGCTAAATAATAACAGCCGTACAGGCCGATCTTCCGCGTTAAGTCGCGCTTGCCGAGGTTGGTCTGTGGATGGATGACCATCTGTCATAGCGAGTTTCCTCCGTGCCTCGGAAAGCACGTAAAGCCGTTGGTCCCGGCTGTCATTTGTAGATCTTTGACAGTCGTTACTATTAGTCGGAAGCTCTAAAAGTTTGACAACCAGTCTTACCATTGGGTATCGATATCGTATTACCCAGTTACTGGAGTGGAGGTCCGATAGTCAGTCACTACATGTAAAATACTGATATTCAGCTGCATTTGGTTCGACTGGAAGCCGACCCCAATTTAGTTGGGACAAGGCTTGGCAGATGATGACGACGATTACGCCAGTGGCGCGTAGGAAAAAGCAACGTAGCAAGTTGCTTTTTCTAATTATTAAAATACGCGACCGACTGTATGCGCCAGACATTCAGCGTGACAGTTATTCACATCAAGAAGGTCTCGGAACTGAATGTCTAATGGTGGACGCACACTTATCAGAGCCGAACGCGCCGAACGCGCCGAAAGAAAAGAAGAGGCCCCGCCCGCCCCCCGGAATCGACCGCGCCGAATTATTTACAGAATTCTAAAATTCAACTCCTTCGGCGCGTTCGGCGCGGATAAGTGTGCGTCCACCATAAACAGGTAAACCGAGACCCTGGAACGTTAAAACCTAATAGAAGAAAACTGTTCAGTTTAGAAAAAAATGATATGTATTAGTAAACTCAATATCATTTTTAAAGACCTATTCGTAGATACCCCACACGTACAGGTTTGGTGAAAAAAACTGTGTTGTTACTAAATAATATAACCACCTGATATCAGAGTTATATTATAGCTCGATAGATGGCGTTGATGTCAAGTTAGATCGCGCTATGGTTTCGTTACAAGGGATCACTTAAAAGACGATGCAGCGATGTTATCGTGTCGGATTACATGCTCTGTGGTGTCGGTCGTGTCGGATGCGACCTTTGGCTGTGTTAGCAGCCATAGAGTAGAGATGGGCATGCTGTGGTATCTTAGAACAAACGGCACGGTACGCTGTAAGCACTGCCATCTATTAGCCGCTTCAAGAAAAAAAAGGCTGTTTGTAATTTTATCAAAGGATTATTACTAGATGGCACTATGAAATAACGATGACAAATGACGTTGACATTTGACTTGATTTGATTTGACATTGTTTTGAATCTTTTGAATTTTTCACAAGATTTTTTTTCGGTTGAAGTGTATGCGCTTAACCTGTTAATTTTCTTGTATTTTCGTGTTTTCTCGCTTTTGTTTTACTAGAGTACGTATAGTTGAACTTTGTTCCTCCGGCTTTACTTTACTCGATGAGTTTAAGATGGCTCAAAGGTCCTGTTGTGTTCCCGGCTGTTCCATGAAACTTGGAGGCGGTAAGTTGTCTCAGTCTGAGTATATTTTTTATTCGTAATTTCGTATCACCGTATGTGTAGAATTTCGACATGTTATAGAATTCCCGTTTTCCGGCTTAGAATAACATTATTCCTTACGTACTAAGTAACTGGTAGTACCTACTTCAAAGTTGTTTTAGTTCAAAGTTACTACATAAAATTCTGAAATTACCCACCTATGTAGGTACTTGTAATTCTTACTGATATAATCCTACTAATAATATTATAAATGTGAAAGTGTGGGTGTTTGGATTTTTGGATGTTTTTACTCAATCACGCAAAAACGGCTGAACGGAATTGGATGAAATTGGGTACACAGATAGTTTATAACCGTGATTAAAACAGGATACTTTTTATCCCGGTATGACGTTCCCGTGGGATAATTACTACTTAGCCAATTCTCACATTCCTATTATGCTTCGTCTGCTTAGTGATGGGAGATTATTCCATGGAAACCTGTTTTCTGGATTTAAAATGTCCTTTAAGTTAATCCAGGTCATGGTCTACCTGTGTTCGCCCAAACCTATTCAGCTGTTGAAGTGTGGTTGAGTAACAAATATCTAAACATAATATAATTATGTTAGCTAGAAAAGTCAGTAGTATTATGTGTATGACTCCAGACCACTCATTATTTTTTACTAACCGAAGATACAAGTTTATTTTATTAAGGGACAAAAAAAAACAGTTAAATGTTCAAGTTTAAAATTATAATTTGAGTGTTATGTTACGTTTTCTTTTCTTTTTTATGTTTGATGAACATCTTGCAACAAGTTCTTAATTATCATGTTTTAGGATTGCCGTTGCACCGGTTTCCAAATTCAAACAATCCTGCTCAAATAGAACGTTTTCGCACTTGGGTTATGAAAATTGGAGGAGATATTATTGGAGAAAATAACGAATTCATACTTATATAAGAACAGAAAAGTGTGTCATAAACATTTTGAAGATGTTTACACATTTCCAAATATGAAACTAACTGCACTGGCAATTCCAACACTTGAAATTCCAGGTAAAAATTGTTAATTTTAAAAATACTATACTCTTTTTATTGATGGAAGAAAGTAAAGGTAAATAATCTAACAATGTTTTGTTTTGTGAAATACTAAGCAATTTAAAAATAGAAACTTACTTCATGAAGAAGTTTTTTTAAGCAGATTAATATTACTCTAGTCTTATTATTAGAAATTGTGTCTGAAAATATTAAATTTTCATAAAAGTAAAAGTATGTTCTTTAAATTTTGATTGATGATGATAACGGCTTCCTATGAATAAATCCTTTTATCCCAAAAGGTTGTGTTCATCCCTATTAATAATCACTCATATAAATTTCAGGTGTGCATGTTGGTGAGCGCAGGCATATTGAACTGCCATCTACGGCAATTCAAATGACGACTCTTCCAGACCCATTCCCATCAACACAGATTTATCTTCGAGGCCAGGTAAATGATTCACTACATAAACTTCTAATGGAAAATAATAATAGAAAGCATCAAGGCCTCCTAAGTGAAATTATTGTGGAGGTTTTTATAATTTTAATAGAATACTTATTATTATTTGTGAAATATAAATGTTTAGGCGAGTTTAGCGATTTTTGGCAGGGGTAAATCTTCGGGCACGCCGCAATCGCGGCGGTAAGACCCCTCTTTGAGGAGTGGCTGGAAAGGCGTCACGGCGTCCTGACCTATCGGATGACGCAGGTCCTCACCGGACACGGATGTTTCGGGAGGTACCTGTGTCGGATGGGGAAGGAAGAAACGCCGGGGTGTCACCATTGCGAAGATCGCCCGGAGGACACAGTAGAGCATACGGTGCAAGACTGCCCCGCTTGGGCAGAGCACCGCCGTGTCCTCACGGCAGCGATAGGCGGAGACCTCTCGCGCCCGGCATTGGTCGAGGCCATGCTGCGGGGCGAGACGGAGTGGGAAGCGTTCGCCTCCTTCTGCGAAGCAGTAATGCTCGTTAAGGAGGAGGCGGGCCGTGAGAGAGAGAGGACAGCGTCCTTCCTCCGCCCCACCCGCAATGGTAGACGCCCACGGCGTCGGACGTCGCAAGACGATCTCCGGCCACCGTAGGCGCGGGCATGCGGGCGGCGAGTAAAGGGCAACTCGCCGCCCGACCATGGACCATGCCCGGGTCGACGGCGCGTTGTGTTCCACGCGCGCCACAAAGAGCGTCAGCACGATGGCGGGGGCCCAAGAGGGCCAAAGCCTGCCGGGGTCGCGGGGCTTATCTCATTACCGTGACCCCGGAACATAAAAGGCTATTGAAGGACACCGTGGATTTTAGTCAGTACAAGTCTGACAGTCCCTCCCGCCCTGCCCGGGGTGGGAGGACTCATTTGATGATTTTACCACGCTAAAAAAAAAAAACAAAGGGGTAAATCTTACCTATTATATTATATATTCGCTTCACCACCACCGACATGCTAATGTTAACTGTATCTGTGAGTATGACCTGTTGCGCTTGACTAGAGCATTGAAAAAGAAAACAATACAGAAAAAAATAAGTTAAAATAACTAAAACCCGACTACGAAAAAATCGCGCACTAAAAAGTATAAAACAAGAACAATCCGTGTTACAGAAATCTTTTAATTAATAGCCGTTGTCGTATGCCACCTGCGGTTGTTTCACACAATCTTTATTGGCTAGGTGGCGTACGACCACGGCTATTAATTAAAATTTTCTGTAACACGGATTGTTCTTGTTTTATACTTTTTAGTGCGCGATTTTTTCGTAGTCGGGTTTTAGTTATTTTAACTTATTTTTTATTTACACTATTTTGGGGTTATTTGATATAATAAGCAAAGCAGCGAGTGAATTTAAAATGTACTCATTAAGCCTTTTCATTTGATACCCATGTTGACACTGTTAGAAACAGGCAAAGTAGCTAGTAAAAGCTATATAATGTATATATATTTCAAATGTGCTCATCAAGCCCTTTAATTTGATACCCATGTCGATACTGTGCGAAATTATTTTTTTTCGGTTACGACTTTTCATCCCCTAGAGGGCGCCATATTGGATTTAGTGACACGTCACCTACCCTATAACCAGCGGACAACTGAGACGCTTCTAACGACACCTCATTTGTCAAGTAGTGATAAGTAGTTCAGAAGTTATGAGGGAACAGCTGATGAACATACATACAAACATACATACATACCGGTCAAAATCATAACCCTCCTTTTTGCTTCGCCGTAGTCGGGTAAAAATAGTTATATACCTATAGATTACAGGTAATTTTAAAGGAAATCTATGGTCTTGAAATGACATGGTAAATCTCCAATATTGTGCATATAAACTTACATTTGCAGTTGGAATGTATAGGAGAACACTTGGCCGGTTTTTTTTTTAATTATACTAATATTATAAAGCTGAAGAGTTTGTTTGTTTGGTTGAACGCGGTAATCTCAGGAACTACTGGTTCGAATTGAAAAAATATTTTTGTGTTGGATAGTCCATTTATCGAGGGAGGCTATAGGCTATATAACATCACGGTACGACCTTTAGGGGCTGAGCAGCGGGTGACACCGCGGGGAACAGCTAGTTAAATATATAAATAATTAGTTAAATATTTTACAGTGGTACAGAACCCTTCGTGTCCGACTCCGACTCGCACTTGGCCGGTTTTCTTTAATAATTAACCCAATGTTAATTTATATTTATTATGTTCTTACAGTCATGAATATTGAACTACCATCTACTTCAGTTCAAATAAAGACAGCCTCAGCCAGACCAGTTCAAACTGACACAGATATATCTTCGAGGCCAGGTAAATATTATACAGTAGTCCAAAGATAGTGTTGACCAATTTTGCTGATAGATATTTTGCGGTTGGTAATTGATAAAAAATACATTTTTTTAATTTTGTTTTGCTATTGTGATTACAGTAATGAGTATTGAAATGCCATCTGCTTTACTTCAAATGGAGATGGCTGCCTCTACCAGACCAGTTCCGGACCAATGGACACAGACATATCTAGATCTTCGAATCCAGGTAAATAAAAAACAAAATAATTATTAAAATACTATAAGTAGAATGCCTCATTTATCTAGTAGCGCAATCGCGACTGCTGAGCATTAGGCCCCGGGTTCGATTCCCAGGTCGGGCAAAGTGTTATTGGGTTTTTCTTAAGGAATTTCTCAGTAGCAGTCACGGAGTCTGGATTTGTGCCCGGTTGATGGCAATAGGTTCGCCTCCTAATACATGGGACTTAAACATAACTCGCGAAATGTGTGTGTACTATTAGGTACTTACACCTTTGCTTAAACCTCCGGGGATTACAGGCGTGATGTATGTACTATGAGTAATGAATATTGGTGTAAGACTTGTAAACAAATAATGATGTTCAAAATAAATATTCTACACATACTGTATAATAATATTTTAAACTAGCTTCTACCCGCATAATTTATAGCCTATAGCAGTCAGGAATATTGTAGCTTCCTACCAGAAAAAAACATTTAGAATTGAATAATTTGTTCCAGAGATTACCCCTACATACAAACAAACAAGCAAATTTTACCTATATAATATTAGTATATAGATAATACCCAATGCATAACTTTGTTTTTATTTTTCAGGTCGTTATAAGATTTCCATGCCTTTGACTGCAACAGAAAAGAAGCTGAAAGACATATATCTGAAGTCAAAGCAAAATTGCGCAAAGCTCGCAATACAAACAAAAAGCTAAAAATGGAAATAATGATGGCAGAAAAAATTATGAAATCATCTGCCTATCAAATGGTGAAAGAAAAAATGACACCAGCAGCTCAGACATTTTTCGCAATGCAGATTAAGCAGTTTGCAAAGAAACCTGCAGGGAGGCGTTTTACTCTAGATGAGAAAGTTCTCTGTTTATCTTTATACAAGCCTTCCCCTAGAGCATACCGAATACTTAGTCAAATGTGCATACTTCCCAAGCGAAAAACTTTGGAGAAATTGCTTTGCAAAATAAATCTAGAGCCAGGATTCAGTGAAGTAATATTTCAACATTTAAAAAAAAAGTAGAAAAAATGCCCGCCCGTCACAAGTATTGCTGCCTGATTTTTGACGAAATGGCCATAGCACCTAATTTATCCTATGACAAGACCAATGATATTATCCACGGTTTTATTGATAATGGTGAAGAGAGATCAAAGACATTCTGTGACCATGTGAGTGTTTTCATGATAAGGGGTATTTGTAAAAAATACAAACAACCTATATCATTTTCATTCTGTAAAGGAAGCACTAAAACAGCAGATTTATGCAAGCAATTAAAACATATTATTCATTCTTTAAATGAAATTGGGTTAAATGTGGTTGCTACAGTATGCGACCAAGGAGCAACCAATATGGCTGCACTTAATCTTTTGATGAAGGTAACTGAAGGAGACTATTTAAGGTGTGGCAAAAATAATCCTGGAGGCTTTTTTGAGATAGATTCAAAAAACATGTACCCAATTTATGACCCACCTCATCTCATGAAGGGCGTTAGAAATAACCTGATTACCAAAGATTTACAGTTCAAAGAAGATGGTAAAATAAAGTTAGCTTCCTGGTCACACATAGAAGCTTTATATAAACGAGGACCAAGATATAGAGGAGTCAAGCTTATGAAAAAGTTAACAGCTGAGCATGTATATCCACAGCTAATACCAAAAATGAGCGTCAAACACGCCACACAAGTGTTTAGCAACACAGTTGGCCTGACTATGGGGTACATGGCAGGTTTGTTTCATTGAACATTTATACTAACAGTACATTTGACTTAAATTCTGTGATCATTTTATCATAGGTTTTGGGAGGTGGAATTTCCAAAAAATATTTTTAGTGTCTGCTTCGATAGTAAAGGAACTTACTGTAAAAAAAATATAATAATTTGTAGCTTCAGTAGTAGGCTCTGCGTTAGTGATACGTTAATTAAACCATAGTGGTTTAGGTGGCGCTCTGTGGTTTCTGCCTATGGGAAAAAGGCGTGAGTTTATGTATGTATGTTAAACCTTAGTCTGGCCAAGTCGTTAGTGAATCTTTCATTATCGATGCAAAAAATTAAAGTTAATTAAAAACTTTTTTCTTTTCAGATGAAGGGAGACTCCCGAAAAAAAGTGTGGACACAGCCGATCTCTTGCTATTTTCGATAAATTGTTCGATTCTGTCAATGGCAATTTCCATAGACCTGACATAGGAAAAATTTATAGATGTGCTGTAACTCGGCAATCTCCACATCACAGATTGTGGTATAGAAGTTTACCAATATTGAAATTCATGACGTTCATCACAAAAACTGGTCACAGAGCAACTGTGCCGTCTTTAACGAGTTGGGTAAAAACTCCATAACATCCAAGACTATCATAAATATATTAAGATTAAAGAATATGATAGCACAAAAACTTGGCTTTCTTACCCAAGTCGTGAAGCATTTTCATTTTTTTTTTATTCAGAAATTATTAAGTTTTAAATATTTAGTTGTAATAAAGATATGTTTCTGATGTTGTTAACAATTTAAAAAGAAAATATTGTTACAGATGTTCTAAAGACAAAATGTCAAAGCAAAAATATAAAAGCTTATTTAGAACTACTGTTAACAATAAATATCAACTACAATTTTATTACATGTAACAATCATAGAAATTCATCTATAAAATGTATGATAAAAAAACTAATTTTGTTCTTTCTGAATAATTGGTGCAAGGATATGAACCAGATAATATCTGGAAAAACCACGTTTTTTGATGAAAGTGATGAGATGAAAGTGGCAGCACATAATTATTATGTAACACATAAAACCAGAAATAAAAACTAATAACCTATCATATTGTTTCTTTTTCCCTTTAAGAAAAATGTCATGCATTGTTTTCAAGATTTGTGTTACCCTGAAAACACAAATTTATGAAAACAATGCAATAACAATAATATCTCTAAAAGCTGGGTACCCTAGTACGGCTGCACTATACCTATATATGTATGTATCTATGTAGTGCAGTGGCTTTCGTTCATGAAGCAACCACTACACGGCAGCACTTTCGCGACCTCGAGCGAAGCCGAAGTTGCCCATCTATAACAGTATATTAATCTATGGAGATGGGTAACTAGCCGAAATTTCAATAGCTTAGCTAACCGACTATTTGTGGTGTAATAGCCAGCTAGCTAGCCAGCTATTTGGCTACTTGGCTATTGAACAATAGCGTTTAGTAACTAGCGGCGCAACGAAGCGGCGCCGGTGTAGCTAGGTAGGACTTAAATAACGCAACATCAACTGCCCGATCTGAATTCGATCCTAAATCAAAAAGAAATGATTTCCTCTCTGAGGTCACAATAACCAAAATACTACCAAATTTTTATTTATTTTAAACCTGACGCTAACTAACCAGCTTTCTAATCATCGTATTTCATAAGTTCGTTCATTAAACGAACGAAATTACTAAGTATACTCGTCAAAACAAAATAAGGGCCACTTTTTAAATTGCACTTTAAACAAGTATTGCTCTTATTCTGGGTACATAATAAATACTAAATATCTTGTTATGGTTTCTTTCAAGTATTAATATTGTTTCTACAGCATAATTGGAAATTCATAACTTTTTTTTAATTCGATATTTGAGATTACTTAGAATTTACGGTATGGTGTTTTTTAATTTTCAAACTTCTAACGGAGTTTTCTTTGACTAATACAGCAAGCAGGCTATAATGATCTTTCAATCTCATAATGTCATGTATTCGGAGACATATGGACGCAAAAACAGCCACTTGGGGTGTCACCTTAATCCAGGGGGTCCGTAGCCAGAAAAGAAAGGTTTAATGGTGGAATATTCCCAACGAGTGGTTCAAAATGCTTAAAACAGGTCTTAAAAGACGGGTAATATCACCAGACGTCGTGATCAAGGAAGAAAGTACGTAAGTAAAGCCCAAGAAGACCATTAAGTTTGTTTAACCGCGCAAATAGAGCGAAAATCTACTGCGCGGACCGTACAGACTCCATTGCGTCGACCTACAGGCACCCCTATAATTGACTACACTATTCCGAATCGACTCCATAAAGACTAACAATACTCAAGAAGATGCTTGGTTCGCCTCCAGTTAACTGCAGCGTATGGTGCAAATCGTGAAACATTTGCGAAGTAGAAAATTTATTGAACTGTTTTGACTGGGCTTCATTGCTTTTTATTGATGACTGGTGGGTTATTTTTTTTCAATAAAAACTGATTCATAAGAGTGTAGAGAAGATCTAAACAACAGGTTTCAGATCCTTGCACTCTTAAAACAGACTGTTCTGGCGAGTTCTGAGTTATGCTCTGGGGCGGTTATCTCTATCATGCAAAACTGAGCTCGCACTTCTTAACGAGGGTGCTGTAACTCCTCAAAATTGCGTAGAGAATGTGGTGCAACTCCACATTATCCCATTCGCACAGCAAGAAATACCCGAGTTCTTCTTGAAGCAGGATAATGCTCGAGCGAATACGACGCGACTAATAGTGCACACATTCCCTTACGCTCGAATTACGATGTTACAGTGGACACTTAGGATTTTTACCTGAGTTCTATTGAGCATTTAAGAGATGAGTTAAAGAAGAGTGAAAAAGAAAGTAAAATTCCCATCATCCCTAGCTGGATCTCATAAATTGTCTGAAAACTTGCTGGTAGAGTATCCCAAAAGAAAATGTTCGGTATTTAATCCAGACCATTCCACTTCCCATAAAATGAGCAGAACAGAGAGAACAGAGTTAAAAGAGAAGCTTAAAAGAACACTTTGGAATATTAAAGACGTTATTTTTTCGATTTTTTTATGTTTTATGTAACTTGATACATTCCTGCAATTCCTCACTTTTCATTCAATTTGTTTTATTTTAACGATTTACTGGAATACATATTTAATTTTTGTGTATTTCCATCTAAAACCATTAATATTAATCAGATTCAGTCATTGTAACTAGTAATATTTAAACATTATTTAATAAATCGAAAAAAACCAGGTGGCCCTTATTTTGTTTTGAGTAGTATATAATGCTCTTTCTTTGTCTAATCTATTTTGTGAATATTGTGAGAAAAAGACCGACGATATCAATGAAGATCGTACACGCGTAGCGCAGTGAGCGCGCACACAGCTATCGGCTATTTTGGCTACTCTAGCTACCCGGCTACCGAATACCGGGACGGCTATAAAACGTAGCTATACTCCGTGGCGGCTACGCGGCTACGAGCGGCTACGCGGTTACGAGCGGCTACGCGGCTATATCATAACCTGTCAGTTATCTAGCCAACCAGTAGCCGATAGCTAGCTATCGTGTTGACGGATATCATAGCCGTGGCTATTTTGCTCATAGCCGGTATTTGGCTAGTTATGGCTATACCTACCCATCTCTACCATAGAGATAAACGGAGTATTTTTGTATAGATTGAGCCTTTTCTGGTTCGATCTTCTTAATCTGACGTATCCTATTCCTATCATCTGGCGTCCAGACGCCAGACGTTAACGTTGGTTATAAGGCCAGCCTTATAACCAACGTTTAACGTTAAATGCTTAGGAGTATTTAATGGATTTTCAACTTTAACAGTTTGGGTATTAAGCTTCTAACGACACCTCATTTGTGAAGTAATGATTAGTAGTTTAGAAGTTATGAGGGAACAGACAAACATACAAACATACATACATACATACATACATACCGGTCAAAATCATAACCCTCCTTTTGGCTTTGCCGTAGTCGGGTAAAAAGTATGACTTACGAGAAATTGATGGTGTAATAATGACCAAAGAAAACGGTTAGATTGAACTGGTCATATCCACAATATGCAAAACTTAGTTTGACAGGGGGTTCTTGCTATTAGTTACTAGTATAACTTTCATCCTACCGATAAGCCCGGTTAGTTTGAGTTAATAAAGTCCCCAATATACAAAACTTAGTTTAATAAGGTTCTAGCTTATTACCCGTATTGATCCTATTTATTTAGTTGTGCGAAAAGCATCAAAATTAAGGTATTGAATCACGCAAGCAACAAGCAGATTTTGCAAATAAATAAAACTGAACAAAACTCACGCGAAAGGCAAGTCAAAGAGGACTTCTCTATCTTCCCAAACCGCTCCTGTTTTTGTTTTAGACATTTTGTAATTGTAACAAAACAAAATAGCAACGAAACTGTGTAGCTCAACTGTTTTGTTATGTTTTCGGTTGCCATAGCAACGTAACAAGTTAGTTTATGGTACCAGACTGAAGATAAGCGTATCGTTTTCATAAAACTTGAATAAAACTGTTAATTTATATTGTTTACGAGCCAAAAGTGCGGATTAAAGGATAATTTATGTTAATTGTTTTTGATCGATTTAAAACTGTAGTAAACCTTCGTTACAGTGAGGTACCACGACAGTTATAGCAACAGCATAGGGCCATCAAGACAGAGGATGAGTGAAAGGAGATTCGTCATCAGCCTAGAGTCTTCCAACTCCTTTGAGAAGGATTGGGCCATAATCGACCACGCGGGCCCTGTGCGGGTCGGTGGATGTGGAAAATATCTACAAATTTTTGGGTCCAGGATATGCCAGTTTCCTCAGAATGATCTCCTTCACCGTTCTGAGAGCAGTGGTGATGATATAAATTACACAAAGTAAAGCGGCTGGCTGGGTTCGAATCCACGACCAACCTTAGTAATTTCCGATACCACTGGGCCGACACTGCATTTGAACGGCGATTAACAAAAATAATTTCTAAGACAAAATATGTGAGTGGTACTTAACGCTCTAGAAAGACTTGCACTGATCTTATTGGTGAAGTACCTACTTCAGAAAGGTCGGGTGTATAGTACTGGCAATAGGCGTGCTTTTATGACCCAGTACCCTTTTTTTTTTTTTTTATCGTGGTAAAATCATCAAATGAGTCCTCCCACCCCGGGCAGGGCGGGAGGGACTGTCAGACTTGTACTGAATAAAATCCACGGTGTCCTTCAATAGCCCTTTATATTCCGGGGTCACGGTAATGAGATAAGTCCCGCGACCCCGGCAGGCTTCGGCCCTCTAGAGGGGGGCCCCGTCATCTTGCTGACGCTCTTTGAGGCGCGCGTGGAACACAACGCGCCGTCGACCCGGGCATGGTCCATGGTCGGGCAGCGAGTTGCCCTTTACTCGCCGCCCGCATGCCCGCGCCTACGGTGGCCGGAGATCGTCTTGCGACGTCCGTCGCCGTGGGTGTCCACCACTGCGGGTGGGGCGGAGGGAGGACATTGTCCTCTCCCTCACGCGGCCCGCCTCCTCCTTCGCGAGCATGACTGCTTCGCAGAAGGAGGCGACCGCTTCCCACTCCGTCTCGCCTCGCAGCATGGCCGCAACCAATGCCGGGCGCGAGAGGTCTCCGCCTATCGCCGCCGTGAGGACACGTCGGTGCTCTGCCCAAGCGGGGCAGTCTTGCACCGTATGCTCTACTGTGTCCTCCGGGCGATCTTCGCAGTGGTGACACCCAGGCGTTTCCTCCTTATGACCCAGTACCCTTAGCACGAGTTTTCACTCTTTTAATTTACAGCGTCTTTCCAGTATTTACAGCGTTTCTTGTATGAAAAAATGGAACAGCGCCTCTGGTGTGCGAAGAAGGAACTAATTTTTTCCTTGAAAATTGTCAATTTGAAATTGTCAAAGTTCCAGTTTACTTTACAGCAGAATAACTGAAAACTCATGATAAGGCCCCTGATGTATGAATACATTTTCTGTAACACCTATTTATACATTTCTGTAACACATGAATGCAATAAAGAATTTGAGTTTGAGTTTTGAGTTTGATGAATGTGAATGAGGCGAATGGATTATTATCGTAGCAGGTGGCACTATTTCTGCTTAACCCCATGGAGAAAAAGTAATAAGCATTTGTTTGTATGTTTGTGATTTTGTTTACGCATTACATCACACAGATGGTTGGACCACCAGCCAAAACATAAGTAGCTTCGTGTCCGTTACCCAGGCCAGATGTTGTCGAAAATGGTCATTTCAATCTTATAGATAATTAGTTTTACGGCTTCTATAATTGTTGCGCACATTTTTAAATTTGTTGCGCTTATAGTTTTTTAATTATTTCACAAAAACATTTCCTGCTGGGGTAACGTTACCCCAGCCAGACCTTTTTCTTTCTAATGGGGATATTTAAATAAATACTAGCTATAAAATTAGTTGTCTAGATGAAGTAAATGTTGTGCCTTATTTTGTATTTATTATTTCTTCGGTTGCGAAGTTATTCGAGATTTTGCTGGGGTAACGTTTTTGGTTTTGCTAGATCTTTGAAATGGTTAAGCGGATTCTTATCATATTTTGTACATGACTTCTTAGGAATCAGTTTAAATTTGTTCTGCAATAAAAAAACCAAAATAATGCATAGCTTAAAAGTTATTTCATTAAATAGAAAAACACTTCAATTGGTCCCAGCACTCTCAATAAGAAGTCTAAAGACTTACTTTAAACGATATTTTAAAGCTTGTAACTGCCTTCAAATGTATGTGAAGTTTCATTAGTATCCTGTAAGTATTTAACAAGTTATGATGATATTCAGTTCTTCACGAGCACGGTCTTGATGCGCGCGGTGTTATTTGGCCACTGGATTGGATATATGAACTGAATGTTATGTCAATTATTAGTTTTTTAGTTCAGTTGTATATCAGTAAAATTTCAGCGTAGTACATTGGATAATTAATGAGATAATACGATTAAAGTCGTTAGGAAGTGAATGACCGTGGTAACCCGACCAAGTTTAGGTGGTTACGAAAAAGCGAAAACGCAGAACATTATACTATCTTTTGAAATGTTTAGTATAATACACCTTACAATTTCGGTACAGACGCGTACACTGTTAAATAATAATACAATAATATTTGTACTATGAAAACATTATTATTACCTTCCAGTTGCACAAACTTATCAAAAATCACCGATATAATTATGTGGTTCGGTGGGACGTGGGAGGGGTGGGGTGAAGGGGTGTAATACATTGTTTGCATAACGCACAAAACTTGCTCCATAATCACATAATTCATCTTGTAGAGTGCGCGTGCACTTTGGCAGTTTCGTTTCCTGTTTTTGAAAATATTTATCGAGTGCGTGAGAGCTATTATATAATAATAAGTGTGGCGAATTACTGCTAATGTGGAGTGCTTCTATTGATGATCATAATTATGGTGCAGGCTGCTTGATGAATTCACGAACAAGGTAAGCTTGCATAATGTACGAGTAACTACAGAAATAGTAGGAAAATTATTATTAATATGTACATGTTGTTAGGTACTTATCTAAAACTGTATTTTTTTTAAGGCTTAAATAGTTGAATTTAGGAACTTACTTATTATTTTCTTTTTTTCGTACTTAGTTACCTAGACTGGAATTCTCAACAATGATAACGACATATTTATCCTTCGCTACATAGTGCCTATAAAACAAAGTCGCTTCCCGTTTGTCTGTCCCTGTTTGCTTAGATCTTTAAAACTACGCAACGGATTCTGAAGCAGTTTTTTTTAATAGATAGATTGATTCAATTGGGAGGTTTTTGTGTATACATTGTCAACATATGACTTGAAACTTGATTAATGAAATTTATGACTTAGCGACCGATTTTTATCGTTATCAATGTCGGGAGTCGGGACTACCGCAACAGGTAGGTAGTTACTTATTTCCACAAACTCCTTGGACACGTAGACTTTAAGAAATCCATAATTACCTTGTAGCGATACTCGCGTTGATATAAACTCGCAAATAGATGACGATTCGAGTTTCAAATATGTATCAATCATTACACATTCCAATACGTGTATATTTAAATAAAATCTGTAACTGTGTACTGTGTATACTGAAATCTATAATTTAAATAAAAAAATTCAAAAAAGCAAAATTACTATCTGTAATTTTAATCTGTGAGTGTTTTTAAGTATAAGTTTATTAATACTTTAAAAGTTCAATTTAAATGATTATTTTACCTGTCAATAAAAATACTTTAATTATCATGTAGTTTTTTTAAACTTGTGTACATGTCTGTACTAAATTTGTAACACTATCCTACATATTTTAGAAGGTACCATAATGTTCTGCGTTTTCGCTTTTTCGTAACCACCTAAACTTGGTCGGGTTACCACGGTCAATCACTTCCTAATGACTTTAATCGTATTATCTCATTAATTATCCAATGTACTACGCTGAAATTTTACTAATATACAGCTGAACTAAAAAACTAATAATTGACATAACATCAGTTCATATATCCAATCCAGTGGCCAAATAACACCGCGCGCATCAAGACCGTGCTCGTGAAGAACTGAATATCATCATAACTTGTTAAATACTTACAGGATACTAATGAAACTTCACATACATTTGAAGGCAGTTACAAGCTTTAAAATAACGTTTATAGTAAGTCTTTAGACTTTTTATTGAGAGTGCTGGGACCAATTGAAGTGTTTTTCTATTTAATGAAATAGCCTTTAAGCTATGCATTATTTTGGTTTTTTTATTGCAGAACAAATTTAAACTGATTCCTAAGAAGTCATGTACAAAATATGATAAGAATCCGCTTAACCATTTCAAAGATCTAGCAAAACCAAAAACGTTACCCCAGCAAAATCTCGAATAACTTCGCAACCGAAGAAAGAATAAATACAAAATAAGGCACAACATTTACTTCATCTAGACAACTAATTTTATAGCTAGTATTTATTTAAATATTCCCATTAGAAAGAAAAAGGTCTGGCTGGGGTAACGTTACCCCAGCAGGAAATGTTTTTGTGAAATAATTAAAAAACTATAAGCGCAACAAATTTAAAAATGTGCGCAACAATTACAGAAGCCGCAAAACTAATTATCTATAAGATTGAAATGACCATTTTCGACAACATCTGGCCTGGGTAACGGACACAGTAGCTTCATAAAAAAATGTCGTGGGTGATAATAAAATGATTCCTCCAACCCTGTTAAACAAATAAATTGATCTTTATCTAGGTGGAGCGGCGAATAGGGGAACTGTATTATTCGTACCGACTACAGTTCCTTGAATTACCCCTTACGTTCCAATGCTGCAGTAACCTCTAAAGACAATGCCCGCGAGCTCGGACATTAGCGCGACCCCGGAAGTGAAATCAGGGTTTATATTTATTATTTAGAAAGCTGAAGATATCACGGAAGCTGAAAATATCACAAAATAATTATTTCAACTATAATAACCACAGAGAGACATTGATTTGTTTTGATCTATAACTACTGCACCACAACCTAGATAATGCGGCATGCGTGTTACAACAGCGATCCTGGAGAAAACTAAGTGCTCTAGGTCATAGCATAATCGAGTGATTTGCGACGCCCACCAACAAGAAGGGAAAATCATCCTTGCTACTATACTACATAAGGATGCAATGCAATTGTCAACTCATTTTTACAGATTTCAGTTTAGAATAATTATGCTTTGGCTCACTACTAACCTTGTGAGACGTGATAAGGAATCAAGACTTGATTCGTCATTTAGTGACGCCCGCGCGTTCACCAGTCGCATTGCCCGAGGTTGTGTCCCGGGTGTAATCGATAACATTCTCACAAGCTCGACAGGTCATTACACAAATGAGTATAGAACAATAGCTATGCGTGACAAAGATAACATCTATTATCTCCGATTGATAATGCCATGTTGATATTGTAATACCATACCTATATTACTGTAATTATTATTTGTAATTATTTTAAGTGTGTTTTTGGTTTTGAATGGAACTCGATAATAACGAGGTGTTGAGTTATCTGATTTTCATTTAGAATTTATGAAATAAAAAAAGCAATTTTAAGAGCGCTTATTCTGAAAGTTGGCAACGTCGCAAATAGTTGTCAAATATTAACAAGTTTTAATTAATTTAGCAATGTTACTGTATGGAAATAAGAAATATGGCTCTGTAGTGCACTAAAACATTGATAAGGGTATGCAATAAGTAATATCGTAACAACGAATAAATAGTTTTAGATGTAAAAAAAGTAATTGGAAACCTTCCAAATGCCTTTTTTAAACCTGAAACGGTATCAGCATCAAATTCAGTGTTTTAATTGCATTCCTATATCAATGTTTTAATGCACTACAGAGCCTTTTTTCTTATTTTCATACAGTAAATTTACCAAATTAATTAAAACTTGTAAATATTTGACAGCTATTTGCGACGTTGCCAACTTTCTGGTTATGCGCCCTTAAGATTTATTCATTTTTGGTCAGTCTTCATTGGTTTTTTTTAATCATAGTAATCTCAAATTTTTAAAATAACAGGCTAACGGAATATGTACCGGTCTGAGGATCGAGACCACGATATGCAAGGCAACAGCTAATTGCTCAACTACTATGCTAACAAGGTCTGCAATTTAAAACCCAGATTTAGACACACCACGACTGTCTTGTCAGGGAATCTAAGATTATTCTTTTCAATTCTCCGAACGCATAATTCGAGGCTGTCACCACTGCAACATAAATATAATAAGGTTATTCTTGTCATTAAATATGCAATTCGTCTCTTTTCTTAGCACTCGGGCTTAAAACTTTTGCACTCGAAGTAAGCCAAAGACTTCAATGTTGACAAACTAATTCGGTAGATGTCGCTACTAATTACAGTAAAAGTGCGCCATTTTGACGGCTGACCTTAATCAAGATGGCGCCGTTAAGTTCGTTATTCGAAAACTGTCGTTGAGTTTAAAAGCTGTTAAGTGCTTAGGGGACTGTTAAAATTGACGGTAATCACCTTAAAAGGTTTTCAAATTTTATAGGATTATTCGTTTCGTGTCGCATTAGTGTATACGCATAAGAGATGGTATTCAAAATTTGGGTTTTATACTGTTCTGCCTAGGTATTGCCTTGTCTTGTCTTGCGATAAGAAAACTGTATTTTATTTTCCGCCTTATTACAGCATGTTGGCTCTCAGTGGCTCGTGCATTTCCCTAAACAACTTGTTTTATTTCTTTTCTCCGCAATCACCGTCGCAAGACTTAGGTGTGTGGCCTCGGGGTAATATCTATTAGGTACCAACTCATTTTATTTAAGAAATTAATATATTATATCTAATAATATTTTAGACGCACGAATGAATCGATGTCAGCATCTCTTCTAGATTTGGTGACATAGATTCAGACGCCAAAGAAAAAAAAATGGCAAATCTGTATTGCTTTTGGAATCCCTAATAATTCCAAAGGCAATAGAGATTAATATACTAGTTACCTGCTAATGAGTGGGAAGCGGTCGCCTCCTTCTGCGAAGCTTTCATGCTCGCGAAGGAGGAGGCGGGTCGCGTGAAGGAGAGGACAATGTCCTCCCTCCGCCCCACCCGCACCCACGGCGACGGACGTCGCAAGACGATCTCCGGCCACCGTAGGCGCGGGCATGCGGGCGGCGAGTAATGGGCGACTCGCTGTCCGACCATGGAGCATGCCCGGGTCGACGGCGCGTTGTGTTCCACGCGCGCCTCAAGGAGTGTCAGCATGATGACGGGGCCCCCCTCTAGAGGGCCAAAGTCTGCCGGGGTCGCGGGACTTATCTCATTACCATGACCTCGGAACATAAAGGGCTATAGGGCTATTGAAGGACACCGTGGATTTTAGTCAGTACGAGTCTGACAGTCCCTCCCGCCCTACCCTGAGTGGGAGGACTCATTTGATGATTTTACCATGATAAAAAAAAGTTACCTACTAATAGGTATAGGTACTATACTTGTTCGGAAGATATGAAAAATCAAATACGACAAAATGAAAAACGAATGAAGAGTAAACAATAAAACAACCAATTAAAAAAAAAAAACAAACGGTAGGTATGTGTGTAAATCATTTCAAATTTTACATTTAAAGGTCTCCTAATAAAAATACGCTGTGCGGAATATAAATTGCAAATTTCCGTAGATTTGAAAACTCGTAAAACATACAAAATCAATCAACAAAATGTAAATAGACTTGCTTATAAAAGTTCCGTTTGCTTCATCGACTTCTAAAACTAGAGATTCTTGGGTGTCGCTTGTGGATTGGTGATTTACGCCTTCGCTTCTTGTTTCTTCTTTGGTTTTAATTAACTTTGATCAATTAATTTGATAGTGCCTCAAACTGGTCTACTTTAAATAAATGCTTTGATTTTGTTATTTGATTAGAAAGTATCAAAAATCTATACCTACTAACACTAGCAAACCCGGCGAACTCCGTTTCGCCACCAGATGCCTTCGTTTTATGTAACATTTCGTTTGGTGATTAAAAGAAGAAGAAAAAAAAAAAATTCCTGAATTTTCTTTGCTATAAACCTCACGGAGCCCGAGACCTTTCCAACGAATGCAAAACCGTGGAAATCGGTTCGTGCGTTCTGGAGTTATAGCGTCAGGAAGGAAAACACGACTTATTTTTATATAAGTAGTAGAGATTATCCGCTCATTTGTTGACATTGGACTCGAAATGTGACGTGATTAATTCACGTCACATTCACGCCATTTTATCACGTAGCTAAGTAAAAAAAGAGTTTGTTTTTATTGATTATTATCGTTTTCAATACCCAAATCTTAATGGGAAATTAAATTCATCGTGAAATTTAGTATGGAAAGATTGACATTTATCAACATTAAATTATTAGATATCGTAATATAGCTGAAGAGTTTTTTTTTGGTTGAACGTGCTTATCTCAGAAACTACTGGTTCAAATTGGACAATTATTTTCATGTTGGATAGTCTATTTATCAAGGAAGATTATAGACTAAATAACATCACGCTGCGATTAATAGGAGCCGAGCAGTGGGGGTGAAATCATGGGGAACAACTAGCAATTCAATAAAAATAGTGCTTATTTCGGATGCTAGAAAGGTGATTTATCAACGAGAACACTCCTGTTTCAAGATTTTAAATACGTCAGCGCGGTCGCGGGGCTATCTTAAAAGGGCACCGTGGCCCTGGAACACAAAGGGCAACCGAAGGAACACGGTGGAATTTTTGTCAGCGTCTGACAGTCCTTTCCGCTACACCCAGAACGGAAGATCTCATTTGATAATTTACCATCGCAAAAGCTTGACCCAAAGCACAAAAATCCGTAACCAGAAATGCGAAAACTTTAAAAAAACATCACATTATTTTCCCAAACGCTTATAACTTCAGAATCCTAAATTTCAAGCTGCCATGACCCGTAAGAAGCTGTCGAAACTGGTGCCACATTGAAATTGTAAAAGTTGGTAATAAAGGTTACTTTACGACCCTTAGCGTAGGGGGGGTGGGCTATCTGATAACATTTAATTTTGAGCCACCTTCGGCCAGGGCCGTATTTGGGGCCCTGGGCAGTTTAGGATTATGGGGCCCGTGTAGAATGCATAAGTGAGTAAATTGAATTGTATTCACTAGCACACCGCCTTGAACACTTTTTTTCTTTTGGTCATAAATATACGTAACTTAACCTCAAAGATCAATACGTGTGGCTGTTATTTAGCCCCCAAGTTAGGTATTTTTATTGGAAGTGTGTTATGAATTTATGATATTGACAGGAACTCGGGGCCACAAAGTTTTCAAGGCCCTTTTTTACAGTGGAACCTCGTCAAACGACTCCCCCGCACTGGCTTTCCATCCAGAGTTACTGTTAGTGTCTAAACACACTATGCCGAAGTTACGCGACCGAAGTTCGGCGCAATTACGCCTACAATGCTATTTGAATTACTGACGACACACTATGCCAAAATTACGTCGCGTCATAGCGTACAGCGTAACTTCGGTCGGGCGTAAGTTCGGCGGGAACTTATTCTGTGACCACACATATCAGCCGAATACGTCGGAACGTGAAATCAGCCGCCGAACTTCCGTCGCGTAACTTCGGCATAGTGTGTTTAGGCACTTAGACTCGTACTGACTAAAACCCACGCCTTTCCTTCAATTGCCCTTTCCTGAGATCACTTTCGCAAGATTCAGGGGCCCTGGGCAATTACCCAGAGTGCCCAGTGACTAAGACGGCCCTGCCTTCAAAACGGTTGATACAACTGATATGCGAGAGTTAAATGTTAATGTTTATGGGTGGGTGGGAGATACTCGTATGTTTTTGAAAGGTTTATTTAGTATTAAATTAATGTTCAAGGTTTTGTAATAGTCCAAGAGTCTAGGGATCGCGGGCATGCGGCCGCCCGGCGAGTAATTGGGTGACTCGCTGTCCGATCATGAAACATGCCCGACTCGATTGTGCGTCGTGTTCCACGCGCGCCCGCCTCAAAGAGCTGTCAGCAATATGACCCCCTAGAGGGTCAAAGCCTGCCGGGATCACGGGACTGTCTTCATCAGATAACCGTGACCCTGGAATGCAAGGGGCTATTAAAGGAACACCGACAATTTTAGTCAGTACGAGTCCGACAGTAACTCGAATCCCGTCCCATTCTGGGCAGGAGGACTCATTTAATTTTGATGACATTACCATATAAAAAATACACTTCTCATTGTTAGCAGGATTAAGTAACATAAGATAAGATTAGTTAGAAGTTTTTAAGATTGAAAAAGAGTGTCCATGGAGTTTCTTGCTCGTTCTTCTCCATAGAGATCTACTTCTTGGAACGGGGACCTACAGTACTTTCACAGTTATTACCTATGTCTTGTGACTGGGACTGTATTCTAGCACCGTAATTATTTTTAGGTTAAATTTTTATTTTTTATCTCTTGACAATTCAAAAGTGCCTGAAACTGACTGACGTACTTGAAATTAAAGCTTTGATTTTTAAGAAAAAGAAACAACAAAATGTTTTCTTTTCTCCTCAAAAAATAAAGATTGAATAAATAAAAAACATTTAAGCAGAATTCTGAGAAGGTTTTTATTCGTCTAGACATGATTCACTAAATAGCAAAAAACTGTTGTGTTGTATTCTATGGGATACTGAGAAAATTATGTAACCTCCAACTAGGCAACTCATTCTTCAGGTTGTTGCTAACTTTAAAAAAAGTGGGCCCAAGGGTTTTCTTCCATCAAAGATAATATACTTATGCTGCTTTAGGGGTAAGAGAAATAGATTGGGAAGTTCCTCTATACCCCGGTGAAAAGTGTTGGGCTTTTTGCTTATTCTCAGAATGTTCTGTGTTTTAAACTCGCGGATACACATAACTCCGACAAACGTTTCTCCGCTGAACGATTCGCCGACACAACGATTCATTCCTGGACGGTTCGACGACAGAACCTTTCCACGACGAACGTTTCGCCGACAGAACGATTAAGTCATGAGTATTGTGTTTCATGAAGTATTGTATAAATGAAGCCATTTAGACGACTATTTCTGTATTCAAGGTTTAAAGGAACCTAACTAACGGAACCTCGGGGTGCCCCTGATGTCGAATTTAGTTACTAGTATTATAATGTCAAACCATGTTTTTGTCGACGAATCGCTCTTTGGTGAAAGATTTTGTCGTCGAATCGCCTATGAATGAATCGTTGTGTCGGCGAATCGTTCAGCGGAGAAACGTTCGTCGGAGTTATGTTTCAGAGTGGATAGCGCTAGTGTACTTTTTGTTGACGATTGTGTCCGCTACATCACTCCCCTCCGGAGACCGGAGGTCAATAGTGGTAAAGTCCAAACCAGTTGTAGTCACCAGTTGGTCTACCACCGCGTGTATTTTGGTCAAATCTTCCTGTTACTCATTTCCGTCCCATTTCACGAAATCGGAGGCAACGCTGCGGGCATGAGGTAGTAACATCATAAAAGGAATTCTTTCTGCAAAGTTGCCCATTCACCGAAGATAATCCTTTAATCGTCTTGAACGACCAAAGGAGGGAATCGTCAATTCATTCCTCTTTTTACCTCTTTAAACACTTAAATCTGCATGAAAGCTTCGTGGAATTCCTTGATTTATTACATTTTAAAGTGGTTTACTTAGAAAAGTGGGGCATTGGGCTTTACGTCCAGCTGTGGGTTGCAATAAGCTGCGATTGGTAGAGTAGAAACATAAACATCACTTTTGATCACCGAAGGTTTTGGCAGAGGTGTATCTATTGTACCAGTGAGTCTTCCATAATGTCCAATACCAGTGCGGGACAGCGCTTGTAGGACCTAACACGCTGCTACGTCCCGCAGTACCGACGACGCAGCTGTACGTGTCCCGTTTGTACCACGCTACGAAGACTGAGGACATTGTGGAGTACCTACGAATGAAGACCAACTGGACCTTGAGGGTGGAGAAGTTGGAGGCGCGCCATAACACTAATTTCAAGTCGTTCGTGGTGCGCGTTCCAACCCAGTATTTGGCGACCTGCCTCAAGGAAGATTTTTGGCCGTAAGGTGTGCTGTATCGGCGTTTTCGAGGCCGGCTACGCGACACCTCGCAGCGTAACACGACGCCGTCACTTCGTGTTTAATAGTTTTTAAGTTGATTGTTTTAAAATATGTATTAGTTTATAGTTATTATTTTTTTTAATTATATATGTATTGTGTTTTTATGGGCCTTAAGCCTCCTGCAGACACACGCGATTAATCGCGCTGCGACAACGAGCCAAGCTAATTTCCACTCTAAATGTACTGCGAATGGACCGCGACATGTCGCCCCGCGCGATTAATCGCGTGTGTCTGCAGGAGGCTTTAGTTGCCTGAAATAAAGGATAAAATAAATAAATAAAGTCGTATCGGAGACTTGCGCCGCGTTTTGTTCGAGCCTACTGCCATCCCCTGTCCCCACCAACCAGACACGAGTTCAGATTTTGTTTTAAAGTTATTTTTTATGCTTTTATTTAAAGCCTAGCGGCACCACCCTACTTCGCACAGGCGGCCTATGTTACTCATGTGAATGTAGCTTTTAAATGGTGAAAAAATAAAAAAAATTACAGTTTTACAGCACATCAGTTTTTGAGTTTCTTCATTACAAACATACACAAAAATCCAATTTTTTCCATTTTATAATATTTATTTATTTAACGATAGGTTCTCGTTTGACCACTATCTCGCCTGATGGTAATCGAAGATGTGGTCGACGGTGAAGCAGGCTTGCCTAGAAGTAACCTGTTCACTCTTGACTTGAAGAATCCAAGGTTATAGCTGTCGGGATATACAGATGCCGGCAGGGAATTCCACTCCTTAGCTGTGCGTACAATAAAGGTATTGGCAAAACGCTTTGTAGTATGT
Source organism: Agrotis exclamationis (assembly GCA_950005045.1). Lineage (NCBI taxonomy): Eukaryota > Metazoa > Arthropoda > Insecta > Lepidoptera > Noctuidae > Agrotis > Agrotis exclamationis. The sequence goes on along the minus strand of OX465435.1, from coordinate 19,586,158 downwards.
TCGTGGACAAGTGGTCAAGACAAGACAGTTCTGTGCGGTTTCTGGATGTGATTTAACTAACTGTGACACCAGAGTGTGATTAGCAAAGTCCTGAATAGGTAGATTGATTTTATGTACTTGTGTCACGAACTGTCGTAGAAATCATAACATGGATAAGCCTTTTTCCCGGAATTTCATTTCAGTACTTACGGGAATGAATTGAAATGCAGGCGGGTGTAGAGGCGGGCAACAACCAGTGCTTATATGTCTTCATCCTATTTATTCCTAACAATTTTAAAATTACAGGAAAATGTCTTTAAAATCCCGGAATCCCGGTGGCATGTCCATATTAAAATATACTTACGTTTCAGGTTTTTTACCCCGAATCAATTTACCTACTCCGGGCTTTGGTGATCAAAATTATAAAACGAAAAAGAAACCGGTCAGTTTCCACAATAAAATTGTCTATATTAAGTATCTACATCGAATCACCAATTATATTACTCCCAAAAACTGGAAAATCATTTTACAAAAGCGAAAGCTATTAGGGTCTAAATTATTTAATACGACGATTATGTTCTTTGCCAAAAGTTTCAGCAGTTTTCTTACTCCTTATCGTCTAGAACTGAAGATCCAATTTCCCGATGCTTTGTTCCTGAAATATTCTTGTAAACTTCTCTTAATTGTCTTTTATAATTAAGTAGGAGTCCCGAAGTAGGTGAACTTAGGGTCCCAGATGCGTAAAATTGTCTAATTATAAAAAGTATTAAAGACAATTTTGAGTTTATCCGATATTTGACTTCAGGCTGTGCTTCAGGGTCCTTTGGGTGCTCAAATGTTATTAAGAATCTGCCACGCCATTGAACGAGGGAACTGCATTTAAAAGGGGAAATTGTCCGTTTGGATTATTTTGAGATGCTTGATGGAAACATCTTGGATTTTAATCGAATTGTGTTCGAATAAAGAGTATTGTCATCAAAAGGTACAATAGGTTAAAGGGATGTTGACAGTATAATAAAATGAAAACCAAACTAATTGTTCTGTCTGAGTTTAGAAAAAAGTGGATACGTATTTTTTCTTGTATTTACAAAGATACCTAGGTATAACGCATCAAAATTCGAAAGTGAGGGCTCGTGACGTCAGAAGAAGAGAGTAAAAACTGCACATGCTTGTGACGTATTGGCAATTTCAAGTGTCGTAACTTCGTCAGTTTTGGTGTATGTTACAAAAGAAAAAAATGATAAATGAAATGATATTTTGTTTTGATAATCTAACGGAAGAAATGATAAAATTTTTTCAGTCAAATATCCAATTGATAAAGAACAATTTTCGACCCGCTATAATTATGTTAAAATAGGATTTAAGGGCGCGTAACCAGAAAGTTGGCAACGTCGCAAAAAGCTGTCAAATATTAACAAGCTTTAATTAATTTGGTACATTTACTGTATGAAAATAAGAAATATGGCTCTGTAGTGCACTAAAAATTGATATAGGAATGCAATTAATATTAATAAAACTGAATTTGATGTTGTCACCGTTTCAGGTGTAAAAAAGGCATTTGTAAAGTTTCCAAATATTTTTTTTTACATCTAAAACTATATAATCTGTGTAACGATATTACTTAATACATTCCCTTATCAAATTTTTTAGTGCACAACAGAGCCATATTTCTTATTTCCATACAGTAACATTGCTAAATTAATTAAAACTTGTTAATATTTGACAACTATTTGCGACGTTGCCAACTTTCAGAATACGCGCTCTTAATCCGCAACATTGAGTCTCGACCTAAACGAGGCTTCACTAGCAAAGTTTGATTTTATTTCTAAAACTGTTTCCAAGAAAAATCGTGAGGGCGTCAATTGAGGGGCTAAAAGGAGGGTGAGGGACGGTGTACTCGTTATTTTCACTTTTCCCCGTTTATTGCCACAATAAATAACATTAGGTTTATGATGCGTGTATAAAATACCCCCGTTCGGGGCGTGCGAACCTGAATTTTTAATTTTCCACCCTCCTAAGTTACGTTTTGTGTAACTAAAATTTGGTTGATTTGTATGAAAGGGCGAAGGTTTTCATTAAGCTTGGGTAACCATTTTATATAGATGTGTGAAAAGGATTTTACTGGACACCTAAAGAAATACGTAAAACAATTTATGTGTTGTGTTCCTTTTGTACGTTTGAGCCGTTGATCAACTGCGATTTTGGAAGAAATTAATTAATTAGTTATTTTTAAGAAAATGCCATTATTTAGTGCTTAACACCCTGTTTTATTTTATTATTTTATAAAAGGTAACTTCATAGCTGAGAGGAAGTCAACGCAAGCGTAGTAATTCTAAACATTACTCCAATTATTTTACTTACACGTAGGATCTACAAGTTTATCTATTATGTATTTCTCCTGCTTTTACCTTTATTTACTAATTTAAGGTCGAAGCACCATGTTTTCTTCTTTTCCATGCTGTAAAGTAGAGTGTACAGTATGGAAAAAGAAGAAAACATGCTCCGTCATGCTCAGCTCCGACCAGTCCATCTACCTACAGTGTAGACCAGGGATCACCAAATGGTGGACCGCGGTCCGCATCCGGACCGCCGACCCATTTCGTGCGGACCGCGAGAACACAGCGACTTGCACAAATGCACATCTTATGATCGATTTCATAGAAAACACAGTTTTAAAACACAAACATGCGGAAGTTTTCAGTGAAGAGAACTTCTGAAGAATCTTCTGGATTTAATATCAAACACGCAATAAAACATGACAACTTTCTCATAGAAATGTGAAAAAATACCTTTGCTATAGGTAATTGTAGGTCTATATTTCGTAATTATTATTTTTTTCTATGAAATGTTCTGCGGATCGCTATGGTCTTTCATGTCTTAAAATGGACCCCGAATAAAACTAATTGGTGACCCCTGCTGTAGACTACAGTAGACTTATGAGATTTGATCGAAATCTTTATTTCTATAAGATTTATACTTATTCTAAACAAGCGGTAAGTGTGCGATATAAATGTATTTATACGCCTTAATATTGAAGTCCATTGATGAAAACCGCATTGAAATCTATTGTGAAGTTTGAAAGATCTAAGCGTACAAAGAGGTGGGAAAAGACTTTGTTTTATTATACCTAACTAATATTATAAATGCGAAAGTTTGTTAGGATGGATGTGTGGCCAAAAAACATTTTATTCAGTTTGACATTTAAAAAAAAAACGATACTCTATAACAAGACTGACATTTCAACACCAATTCCGCTTAAGATTTATCCCACGTCTCCGCCCGTATTAAAGTTCCCTAATTGTTGAAAAACATTAGTAGAGAACTAAGATTTTTTTCACAGTAAAGTGAATTTAATTATTAAAGGAGAAAGCCCGGTAAGGTGGGACGCACACGTAAATGCCTCTTATGTTCGTAAGTGGTCGTTCTAGGGCTCGACGACGTTACTTCGAGGCAATATGAGAGGGCGCGACGCACAGTGGGTTGAGGCTCTAAGACGGATTAAAAAGAGGTATTTCTTGGAAGTTTTTAGGTTAGGTATTAAGAGGTAAGTTATTAAAAACATGGCCAATGTAGGTTTAGTCTTGCACGTACTGAATTAGTGTCGAGTTGAACAGAGACCAGACAAAGGGAATGGAAACATTTGGAGGAGGCTTTTATTGCCTCAAGCGGTCCTTACATGGAGACATACCACATTAATACGAAGCATTTGAGAATATGGAAAAACGAGTCAGATACTTTTGTATGAGTAAGTATTCAGAAAAGAGTTTATGGAAGGAATTGGGGATGGCCTTTGCAGTACAAGAAAAAAAAAAACAATACAGTGGGTTTATAAGAAGAACGTTTAAATTTTTCGACTTCTCGTTTTCATCTCCTAGTGGTCCACAACAGCACCACTGGCTACCTCTAACCTGTGGTGATGGCTGAGCTATCCCACTAGCCGTGGTAGCCCACACCAAGGCCGCCTGCCAACTACCATCTTGTCGGTAAACACTACGAGTATCATCGATTCAGCAATCCTTCACCGATAACCGATTTATTATTGGACTGTTCAGCGACAGGTTTAATTTATGTCCGTTTCACCGACAGACTCAGTTTTATCAACTGACTTTTCGCCAACAGCAGGCATAGCATGGCGCCGTAGAAAGGAGTTTTATCGACGGAAGAAAAGACAAAATAACGATGAAATAACTTTGTCTATTCTTGGTAGAATAGAAATAGAATCACCATGCTGCGCGTGCTGGACGATTTATGTACAGTCAACAGCAAAAGCAGATGATGATGATCAAAATCAGAAATTCAATACGGCGTATAGCGTATGGCGTCGAAGTAATTCAAAAGTATGTGATTGTACGTACCAAACATTTACTACAAGTTCATCTACACAGTTCTGACGCGAACTCCGTTCTGAATTTTTGATTTTGATCATCTACTTTTGCTGTTGACTGTACTTACGTCCGTTTCATCGACAGGGTTTTCAACAACTGAGTTTTCGCCGACAGACACTTGCTGAATCCCGAACTTCTCGTATTTCTTCTCCGTCGTTGCACTCTTGGCAGAGTGGTCGTGGTCGTCATTTCAGCTGTTAGTGGCTCGCCTAACAATACGCCGCCATTCCTGTCTGATGGCCGCCTTTCTGGTGCAGACGTGCAGGGAACTGTCCACAGCTGCTTTTATCTGGTCCGTCCATCTCATAGGCGACCTACCTCGTGCTCGGGTGCCTTCAACTTTGCCCTGCACCACTAGGCGCTCGATGGACTCGTATTTACTAGCTTTCTATTTTTACACAGGCCTGTTGGTCTACTGGTTAGTGACCCTGACTGCTATGCCGGAGGTCGTGGGTTCGATTCCCACCCAGGACAAATGTTTGTGTGATGAGCACGATCATTTGTTCTGTATCTGGGTGTAATTTATCTATAACTAGCACTTCGCCCGCGACTTCGTCTGCGCGTGTTTCTAACTTCGAACTCAGTGAAATTAATGCCCGGTAATGGAAATCTAAAATTGGTCTAGTAGTCCGATGTTCACCCCGCTAGGAGTTGATTTTTGAAATATAAATAAATACGCATCCTTTATACGATTGAGAGATTATTTATGACCAGTTTTGAGTTTATCGAAGCAAGCAGTAAAATGCCTCCCTTAAAAAATAATCACCCCTTTTCACTAACTTGGGGGGTGATTTTCGAAAAATCCAAAAACACTTATTTATTATTTTTGATCTAGTATATAAATACTGATTTTCACATTAAACAACTCACGCGTTATGATTTTCCCATACAAACTTTAACAACGCCTAGATTACCAATGGAGAGTAGTTTTAAAAAACTAATAATGCCCATCTTTTTTATTTACTTATACTCATATTCGTACCAAGTTTCAAGTTCATAAACCCAAGGAATAAGATTTTTCATACAAACGTTTTCACCCCTTTTCACCCCCTTAGAGGAGGATTTTTTTCGCAAAATCCCTTCTTATGGTCACCTACATAATAAATTGCAACTACCGATCAAAATTCAGGTTACACGTTTAGCGGTGAAAGAATCTCCCCTTTAAACTTGAATAATACCCCTTTTCACTGACATGGGGGTGATTTTCGAAAAATCCAAAAACAGGTGTTTAATTATTTTTGATCTAGTATATAAATACTGATTTTCACATTAATCAACTCACGCATTATGATTTTCCCATACAAACTTTAACAACACCTTGATTACCAATGGAGGGTAGTTTTAAAAAAATAATAGCGCTAATCTTTTTTATTCATTATGGTTCTTATTCGTGGTAAGTTTCAAATTCATAAACCCACGGAATAAGATTTTCCATATAAACGTTTTCACCCCTTTTCAACCCCTTAGAGGAGGATTTTCGCAAAATCCCGTCTTATTGCTTCCCTACACGGTAGACCGCAACTGCTGTCCAAAATCCAAGTTACTGCGTTTAGCGGTTTTGGCTGTAGTCGAGTCTTAATAAAAAACCCTGTTCTTTTATATATATAGATATGTATGTATTTAGAAATATATAAGTATGTTTATCAGTTGTCTAGTACCCATAACACAAGCTCTGCTTAGCTTGGGACTAGATGGCGTTGTGTGATAGTTGTGGAATATTATATTATTATTATTTTCACCTGCCTCTCAAGGCGACGAGTAAGAAACTTAGCTTCTAATCTTGCCGTCCCAGTGTCCGTTCCCCCTAAAAGATAATAGGCTCCGTGGGTGGTACCATTTGGAGGGCCACGCGGACTCGAGCTTAAACGTTTATAGCCAAACTGTCGCTGGAATTGTTAATTATTTTCGCGGACCCCTCTGTTAATCCTCATTCGGATCGACCGTAATGATACCTACGTCACTTGATAACTAATAATCTTGGATCGAATGTTTATGGAAACTTTGGTTCTTTGTTTTAATGTCATATCTGATTCTCAAGTATAATAATTTCCGGGATGCGTATTGCCAAACTGTATGCTGACCCAGACCGGGGTTGCTCTGAGTTCGATCGTGTGTGTGTCCATACTGGAAGCCTAGCGCGACGGCGGCGGCGGGCGCGATGGCGGGCGCGGCGGCGGGCGCGATCTGTGTCCATACTGCCGATCAAGCGTTTGGTTTTGTAGCGGCGAATTCAGGTGTTGCAAACCGGTGGTACAAAGTAGTTTCTATAAATCTTGTTTAAAAAAAATCATTTTAAAATGTTTTATAGGATGTTTCGGATTGCATACAAGTAAATTATCAATCATTCTACATTTTTCTACTCAAATACGGTAAAAATAATTTAAATATGTACAAAAACATCCAACGGTAGTACTTTAGTGCATGTTCTGGTAACTAGATGGCGCTACTAAAAGACCGAAAAGGTTTGATACAACTGCCACCCGCCCGTTGTATCAATTGTTGCCTAGCAACGCTTAGGCTCGCAAAATCGCTTGTAGCCATCGCGCTAGGCCCCCGCCTTAGTCACTTCAATGTGGCCACGAGCGGCGATTTCATACATTCAATATTTCCGCGCCCGCCGCCGCCACCGCGCTAGGCTCGCAGTGTGTTTGAGCACTTTGTAGTTGAAGAGCAAACTGTATACCTATTCAGAGAGTGTCTGAATCCAAATACATTTTGCTTTAAAATACTAGAGCAAAATACGTACATGTCCAGACGTCCAGCAACAGTCACGAAGGGGATGGCGGGGTCTTCCAGACCCCGCCCGTGTTAGGTTACTTTAAACCTTGCAAACAGAAATAGGAGCCCGCGAAGTGGGGCTCCGTCGAGCTACCTTTGTAGGTGGTCATCAGTAATATATGTACGCTCGCCCTTGCATCCTTAGTCAAATTGCCGATTACTACCTACCAAGGTAACTCGACGGAGCCCCGCTTCGCGTGGCTCCTATTTCTATTTGCAAGGTATAAAGTAACCTAACACGAAGGCATGACACGAAGGGGATGGCGGGGTCTTTCAGACCCCGCCATCCCCTTCGAACCTAACCTGTCCGAGTCGGGGTGCCCCAACTCCCGAGCTCGCTTCGCTCGCTCTTACATCCTTAGTTACCACCTACCAAGGTAGATCGACGGAACAAATATTTACAATGTTTTCTTTTCTGCATTACATTACACCAATCGAATATTTAATAAACTAAATATTATATCACCTGAACATTACATCAAAACAACGTGATACCTTTTGATCAATAGCAGAAATGTTGTTATCGCAAATAAATATTCGATGAAATGAAAATTATGTTAACCGACAGTATCAAACTGATTAGGTATTTTCTCAAACTTTTATCGAATTAGTAAAATTATATCAAAAGTTTTTCTACCAAACAAGGGTAAACCTCTGAGGGCAATACTATATAGCAGAGATCTGGAGAAGATAAAATAATGTCGTCCCTATCATCAGATCAACTCCAGATCCTTGTTATGTTGTGAAGTCGGTTCCAAGAGGTACTAGGTTAATAAATAGCACCAGCTACATCGTGTTTGGGCTTATATCACTCATCTTGATGAGAACTTTAGACCTTATCATTGGCATCCAGGGTCTGAAGATGGAAATGGAAGGCAAGGGCAAGAGGTCCTAAACAATTAACAGCATCTTTATCGTGTTTGGGCTCATTTCACTAGTCTTGATGAGAACTTTAGATCTAGCTGGGGTATAATATTGTCATTGAGGGTTTGAGGATGGAGACGGAAGGCAAGAAATCCTCAACAGTTAGCAGCAACTTTATCGTATTTGGGCTTATTTTATTCATAATGAGGAGAACTTTAGACATAGCTGGGATTTGACAGTCGTGGACGCGACGGTCTGAGAGTGCAGACTTCAGTTCCAAGAGATCCTCAACTGTTAATGCAGTAGTTACTGTAACGGTTACGTTGACAATGATAAAAGTGAAAACGGGTTTCTCGTGTGTAAAACACTCTAATCATGGTATTAAACTGAAAAGCTAAAAATAAAAGCTTAATTATTTTTTTAAAATAAATTTTGAGGCGGCGCAAAAGAAACAATGAACGAAGATCAACCTAGCTACAACTATTCTTCATTCCAAATACTTAATCAATTTACATGTTTGTTTGGCGCCGCCTCAAAATTTATTTTATGCTTTTCAGTTCGATGGTTTTGATTTAACCGACGAAACATCGAACTGAAAAGCATAAAATAAATTTTGAGGCGGCGCCAAACAAACATGTAAATTGATTATTTGGAATGAAGAATAGTTGTAGCTAGGCTTATCTTCGTTCATTGTTTCTTTGGCGCCGCCTCAAAATTTATTAAAAAAAATAATTAAAAAGCTTTTTGATTAATTTATGGTAGAGAGATTTATTTAAGGCTTTCTCTAAAGCGTAGGTAGGTATTTGGGTTTTCATTAAACCACACAATATTCTTGTTACATGTAAAATAAATAAGCACCTAATAAGGAAAGAGGCAAGATATATATCCCTGCACCCTTCCTCCCAAAACAATGCTCTTTTCCAGATTTGCGCTAAATTACTTACATTTGAATTAAGTGTTGAGTTAATTTTTGCGCGGATCTGCTGCTCGGCTCACAAAAAGATTTTTTTAGATTAGAACCTGTAGTTCTGAGATTAGCGGACTCGACCAAACAAACTCCTCAGCTTTATAACAATAGTATACCTACATACTAGTACAGGTTCACTAGCTTTATCACCCAACTTCACAAATTGGACCCATGCGAAGTGATAACAGTTCACTCCCTGTTTCAAAAAACGACTGATGACTCCATTTGTGTGGAAACATATTTATGTATTTTTTCCTACTCCTCCACTATTCTTTTCTGATTAATTTCGTTGCAAGATCCAAGACAGGTAAATTCATTCTCCGGGACACGTCGAGCTTCATTGTCTCAGCGCTTTCCTGGTGGTTGCCACTGTTGATTCTGGCTCTCAGGAGTTGCAGTGGTTTGGGAATAGTGTGGTGGGTTTTTGATGACTCCATTTGGATATACAGGGTACCCTGGAAGAAGGTATCGGCAAGGTCGTTTCCAAATTTAAACTTATAATTACTTATTCACTCATAAAGCATGATTGTGTGATAAATGTTAACAATTGAAGAAGTTAGGAAGCTGCGTTTTTACTGTCTATAAATTACAAAATACGTCCAATTGAAAGCACAGTTTTTCACAACCCCATAGAAATAACTGCACCAATTTACTCTCTCTTTCTCCCTCCAACATTCGCCATCTCATTCCAATTCTCATTACAATATCGCAACTTCACCTATAACATCATAATTTCTTGCGAAAAAATCCCAAGTTTTAACCCTCCCCCTGCCGTGGGGGAGTTTAAACAAGTTGCTTTTGCCAGATGGCGTTCGGCTATTCAAATTTTCTTGTTTTATTAAAAAAAAGTTCGCACTTGACCCCGAAACCGTTTTAACTCAAGTTCTTGAAGCACCTTTCTTAGTAATGTACCGAGGTAATTGTATTTTAATGGCAGCGATTTTAGGAGAAATTACTGTTTCAAGCTCTTTTAAAATTTGTGTCAATCTGAGCGTTGATGGCCGTTTTGTTTTATTTTTATAGGCTCCGAGAAGATAAATGCTAATTCGGCGTAAATCTTCGATACGGGCTACGGCTTTGGTGTTGATCTTAAATAATTTATTTTTTGGAATGTTTTAAATCAGTTCGATATCCCTTAAAGCTTTGTGAATTGTGTGAATGTTTTCACTTTCGCTGGTAAAGAAAGTTTATGCAATAAAATAATAGCATCATCTTCCACTTCTTTGACTAAAGATAAAAGAAATTCATGTATCATAGTACCTATCTAGCTTACTGAAAAACATAAGTAACAAGAAAAATTTCTTTAATAAAGTCCTCACATTAACAAACCAACCGACATAATAAACAAAAAAGGCCCAAAAAAATGTCCTCAAGTAAACGAACCTTATTAATTATACACACTTAAGGGAAAAATAACGAAGCCTCTCATTTTGAAACCCTGACGAATGCCCTTCTTAAACCTTGTATTGTTTTGAATTTTTTAGAAAGAGGGGCCAAATAAATTATCATTATGGGGTTCAAGGAAACAATCGTACCGGTCGCAGCGAGAGGGTTGGCCGTGTCAAACAAAAATATGGATTCCCTTTGTTTCGTGAAAATTAAAAAACTAACTTGATTTGTTTCTGAGTTATTTCTACCGTGTTTGAAAGTGCGAGGTAACTTTAGATCTAGCTGGGGTATAATATTGTCATTGAGGGTTTGAGGATGGAGACGGAAGGCAAGAAATCCTCAACAGTTAGCAGCAACTTTATCGTATTTGGGCTTATTTTATTCATAATGAGGAGAACTTTAGACATAGCTGGGATTTGACAGTCGTGGACGCGACGGTCTGAGAGTGCAGACTTCAGTTCCAAGAGATCCTCAACTGTTAATGCAGTAGTTACTGTAACGGTTACGTTGACAATGATAAAAGTGAAAACGGGTTTCTCGTGTGTAAAACACTCTAATCATGGTATTAAACTGAAAAGCTAAAAATAAAAGCTTAATTATTTTTTTAAAATAAATTTTGAGGCGGCGCAAAAGAAACAATGAACGAAGATCAACCTAGCTACAACTATTCTTCATTCCAAATACTTAATCAATTTACATGTTTGTTTGGCGCCGCCTCAAAATTTATTTTATGCTTTTCAGTTCGATGGTTTTGATTTAACCGACGAAACATCGAACTGAAAAGCATAAAATAAATTTTGAGGCGGCGCCAAACAAACATGTAAATTGATTATTTGGAATGAAGAATAGTTGTAGCTAGGCTTATCTTCGTTTATTATTCTTTATTGTACACATAATTATAAAAGAAAACATTTAACATAGGGTAAGTAATGTACAAAGGCGAGCTTAACCCAGAACTGGGTTTTCTTACAGCAAACCTTAGAGCGATAGAGTAATTTTTATTTTAGCGAGGACAGATAATTGGTGTACAACATTCTAATAATGTATGCTTAATCAAACAAATAAATAAATACGTGTTTAACAAACGGTTTATAAACATAATACATATAATATAATAAATAAAATAATACATACATACAATATATAAAATAATACATACCATGCAATAAATAGAATAATACATACATACTTATAGGTCATGATGACAGGAAATGCTCTCTAATTTTTCTCTTGAAAACTTCTAACGACGGGCTATCGCGTAAGGTGTGAGGAAGAGAATTCCAAAGGCGAACAGCACGCACAGTAAACGATCCATCATAACGACTCGAAGTATGAGAAGGGACACGAAGGAGAAGAGATGAGGATGAGCGACAAGGTTTTCCTCTAGGGATAAGAAATTCAAACCGCTCCCGGAGATAAATAGGAGAATTAGGATTATGAAGCACGGAAAACAGAAAAGCAAGGACATGAGAATCTCGACGCTGCCGAATAGGTAGCCACTTCAGCCGTCTCCGAAATTCCGACACATGGTCGTACTTTCGAAGACCGAAAATGAAGCGGATACACAAATTTTGCAGACGTTCGAGCTTGTCGAGAAGTTCCTCAGTTGCGTCGAGAAAGGAGACATCAGCGTAGTCAAGTAAAGGTAGAAGAAGAGACTGGGCGAGAGTTATTTTAGTTGATAATGGCAGAAACTTCTGGAGACGTTTGAGGGACTGAAACGAGCAAAATACCCTCCTGCTTACTTCCGCAATGTGAGCGTTCCAGGACAGGTTGCAGTCAAGAAACACACCTAAGTTTTTAACATTGCTAGAATATGGTATAGCAACAGAATCATAAATGACTGGTGGAAGAGACTGGTGATTCAACAAGTTGACAAAATACCTGCCACCAATAATGATTGCTTGAGATTTTGCTGGATTAACCAAAAGTCCAAAACTTTTAGCCCACTGAGAGATATTTTCTAAATCATTATTGATGGCGGCCAAGGCTCCAGGAAGCTCCTCCAGCTTGAAATGGCGATATATCTGTAAGTCGTCTGCGTAGAGATGGAAGCGGGAAACTATGATCTTAGTGATGGCGTTAATAAAGATAGAAAAAAGAAGTGGAGAAAGGACGCCACCTTGGGGAACACCCGCAGCAAGATTACACCATTCAGAGGAAGCCTCATTACAGCGAACCGACTGCGAACGACCCCGAAGATAAGAAGTAAACCAACCAATCACAGAAGGAGATATGTTTAGAGAGGATAGGATACCCAAGAGGATGTCAAAATCAACTGAATTAAACGCACTGCTGAAGTCCAATAAAACTAAAACCGTAAGGAGTTTATTCTCCATGGCCAGTCGAATGTCATCGGTTATTTTAACCAGTGCCGATACTGTGCTATGGCCAGGACGGAAACCAGATTGGTATGGACTCAACAGGCCATTAGAAGAGAGATAAAAAGACAGTTGATTGTTGACAACACTCTCAAGGACTTTGGATAGGACAGGAAGTATAGAAATAGGACGGAACTGTGACACCGAAGAGGGATTGGAGACTTTAGGAAGAGGTAGTACAAGGGCGTTCTTCCACCCAGAAGGAAAGGAACCAGTGAACAGAGAGTAGTTGATGATATGGGAAATTACTGGGACCAGAGTATCTAGGATAGGAAGAAGCATCTGGCTTCGTTCATTGTTTCTTTGGCGCCGCCTCAAAATTTATTAAAAAAAATTATTAAAAAGCTTTTTGATTAATTTATGGTAGAGAGATTTATTTAAGGCTTTCTCTAAAGCGTAGGTAGGTATTTGGGTTTTCATTAAACCACACAATATTCTTGTTACATGTAAAATAAATAAGCACCTAATAAGGAAAGAGGCAAGATATATATCCCTGCACCCTTCCTCCCAAAACAATGCTCTTTTCCAGATTTGCGCTAAATTACTTACATTTGAATTAAGTGTTGAGTTAATTTTTGCGCGGATCTGCTGCTCGGCTCACAAAAAGATTTTTTTAGATTAGAACCTGTAGTTCTGAGATTAGCGGACTCGACCAAACAAACTCCTCAGCTTTATAACAATAGTATACCTACATACTAGTACAGGTTCACTAGCTTTATCACCCAACTTCACAAATTGGACCCATGCGAAGTGATAACAGTTCACTCCCTGTTTCAAAAAACGACTGATGACTCCATTTGTGTGGAAACATATTTATGTATTTTTTCCTACTCCTCCACTATTCTTTTCTGATTAATTTCGTTGCAAGATCCAAGACAGGTAAATTCATTCTCCGGGACACGTCGAGCTTCATTGTCTCAGCGCTTTCCTGGTGGTTGCCACTGTTGATTCTGGCTCTCAGGAGTTGCAGTGGTTTGGGAATAGTGTGGTGGGTTTTTGATGACTCCATTTGGATATACAGGGTACCCTGGAAGAAGGTATCGGCAAGGTCGTTTCCAAATTTAAACTTATAATTACTTATTCACTCATAAAGCATGATTGTGTGATAAATGTTAACAATTGAAGAAGTTAGGAAGCTGCGTTTTTACTGTCTATAAATTACAAAATACGTCCAATTGAAAGCACAGTTTTTCACAACCCCATAGAAATAACTGCACCAATTTACTCTCTCTTTCTCCCTCCAACATTCGCCATCTCATTCCAATTCTCATTACAATATCGCAACTTCACCTATAACATCATAATTTCTTGCGAAAAAATCCCAAGTTTTAACCCTCCCCCTGCCGTGGGGGAGTTTAAACAAGTTGCTTTTGCCAGATGGCGTTCGGCTATTCAAATTTTCTTGTTTTATTAAAAAAAAGTTCGCACTTGACCCCGAAACCGTTTTAACTCAAGTTCTTGAAGCACCTTTCTTAGTAATGTACCGAGGTAATTGTATTTTAATGGCAGCGATTTTAGGAGAAATTACTGTTTCAAGCTCTTTTAAAATTTGTGTCAATCTGAGCGTTGATGGCCGTTTTGTTTTATTTTTATAGGCTCCGAGAAGATAAATGCTAATTCGGCGTAAATCTTCGATACGGGCTACGGCTTTGGTGTTGATCTTAAATAATTTATTTTTTGGAATGTTTTAAATCAGTTCGATATCCCTTAAAGCTTTGTGAATTGTGTGAATGTTTTCACTTTCGCTGGTAAAGAAAGTTTATGCAATAAAATAATAGCATCATCTTCCACTTCTTTGACTAAAGATAAAAGAAATTCATGTATCATAGTACCTATCTAGCTTACTGAAAAACATAAGTAACAAGAAAAATTTCTTTAATAAAGTCCTCACATTAACAAACCAACCGACATAATAAACAAAAAAGGCCCAAAAAAATGTCCTCAAGTAAACGAACCTTATTAATTATACACACTTAAGGGAAAAATAACGAAGCCTCTCATTTTGAAACCCTGACGAATGCCCTTCTTAAACCTTGTATTGTTTTGAATTTTTTAGAAAGAGGGGCCAAATAAATTATCATTATGGGGTTCAAGGAAACAATCGTACCGGTCGCAGCGAGAGGGTTGGCCGTGTCAAACAAAAATATGGATTCCCTTTGTTTCGTGAAAATTAAAAAACTAACTTGATTTGTTTCTGAGTTATTTCTACCGTGTTTGAAAGTGCGAGGTAAAGTGAGGTAATTTATGTCTTTGTCGGTATTTAAGTGCACTTTAGTTAGTGTGTTACGAATTCTTAAACGGAAAGGGGAAAACGTTGGTGATTTGTAACATCCTGCAAACACCCTTGGCTGCGTGGTTGATAATGACGTTGGTCACTTTTTCTCAGAGAATATACCTAGGTGTCTAGATCCTAGAAAAATGAATCGTTTTGTTGACGAAAAGTTCTTTGTTGATTCTGTCGATGAAACGGACCATAATATTCTTGTGAAACGGACATTATGAATCTTAATAATATAAATGCATCGGTCATCGGTGAGTGATTGTTAAATCTCCTAGGACAGGGGTCACCAATTATTTTCGCTCGGGGTCCGTTTTAAGACATGAAATGACCATCGCGGTTCGCAAAATTTCTTAAGTTTAGAAAAAAAAATGTTGTACAAATGTAATTACGGAATTATTATAGTTATAACAAAGGAATTTTTCCACATATCGATGAGAAAATGTCATGTTTTATTTTTCATATCGTTTGTTTGATATTAAATCCAGAAGATGTTCATCGGTAAGTCGAGATCGAAATTTATTCTTAAGGTGCTCTAATGCTCCAGGGTAGCCCGCGAAATTCAAATTTCTTAAGTTTTTTGCAATTTGCAGGCCAGTGCTAGGTTGTATGTTGATTAAAATATTATTCGCGGCTGTAAGACGTATGTAGTTACAGAATTATTATCATCAAAATTACCAATACAAGTTCATAAAGCTGCAGGAACAAAAAAATAACATATAAAGTCATTCCTTTTTTGAATTTCGCGGGCTGGTTGCAGCATTCACCATGAATAAAAGTTCATCTTCGAAAATGCTGCTTCACAAATATTATAATGACCCAAACAAAGTAAGAAGTTTCAAAGCTATTTTTTACCGACTTCAAAAAAAGGAGGTTATCAATTCGACCCGTATGTATGTAATATTATCAGAACTGCCCAGTTTTCATATATGTTAGTCTATATCAGCGTCTGAACAAATGTGCCAAATTTCACAAGTGTATGTATGTATGTATGTTTTTATGTTTGTGCACGCATATCTCCGGAACTACAAGTCCGATTTAAGTAATTCTCGGTTCAGTAGTTTTAGAGATATGGATTTTTTTATGTTGTATCGGATTACAAGATTAGTGCATATGTAAGAAAATTTTGTTTTTTACAAGAATTTGGGTTGACTGTTTAATAAATAAACTAAAAAGGGTAAAATAAAAACTTTTTCAAAAAAGTAACCGACTTCAAAAACAACAACAAAACAAAAAAGGGTGAAATAACCTAATTAATAACTTCTTTCGGAAGTCGGTGGCTAAAAATCAATGAAATATAAAAAAAAAGCCACCGACATCCGAAAGAAGTTATTAATTAGGTTATTTCACCCTTTTTTGTTTTGTTGTTGTTTTTGAAGCCGGTTACTTTTTTGAAAAAGTTTTTTTTGTAGTTCAGGATATTTATTACCACACACTATCCAGTTACCAGTTCTATTCAGTGGAAACATACGCAAGTTTTTTTTTAAATAGTGTTTTCTTGGAAATCGATCTTATGATCGTACTCTGTAGTGCAAGTTGCTGTGTTCTCGCGGTCCGCACAAAATGGGTCGGCGGTCCGGATGCGGACCGCGGTCCGCCATTTGGTGACCCCTGTCCTAGGAGTTAAAATTTTGGTCACGGGACTGTCTTGAAAAGGCACCACTGGCTCTGGAACGCAAAGGGTAATTAAGGGAACTGGTTGATTTTTAGTCTGATAGTCCCTTTTACTCCAACCAGGGTGAGAGAATTTAATTGATGATTTTTATATTCCTCCTCTCACACCGATGATCCTACAAATAAAGAAGTGTAAAGTTTACACATTAGCCACCTTACCACAAAAAGATAAACATCTATTGAACGCTTGTTTAAAAAAAGTGTAACTGCAAAACGACCTTTATATCAACGTGAAATGTCGTTTTGATATTGAAAGATTTTTTAGACAAGTGTTCTAGATGTTTTTCTTTCTTGTGGTTAGACGGTATGTAGGTATTTATATTTACCTAATACCATTGTGTTTTCCAAAAATAGGCACTTGATTTCTATGACACAATGCAATGAAAAACATTTGTATGTGGTTTTAATATTTTTGAAATAACAAACGCTGTTATCAAATAAAAAAATAAAAAAATAGATAGTATACGGTGTAAAAAGTGATTCATTTGTTAAAAATATCAAAAAATGTGTACCTACGTTTATTTGGAAACTAACGATGAATAAAGTTCAATAGGCGCTGCAGTTTTAACAACCTTTTCTACTATGTTATTACATGGGCAATAGAATACAAAATATTATAGGTATTATTTTATCGTCATACAAGTTATGATTCAGTTCATATAGCCTTTTTACACCCCCAATACTTTCAAACGAGATAGGTTCTAATAATCATTAAAACAAACAGTAAAAAGTAATTGTAGAACTAACAATAATAATATTTAATGTCTCCCAAACCACACATTTGTTTTCAACTACCCTCTGCGGTGTTTTTATCAAGACCTGTCTTTTCATATCTTGGAGGTGAAATACAATAGACGTAGCTAATTTATTAATTAAATTCACTGTATTAAAACAAAGGCAACGCCACAGTGCCGCCGTTTTTACTCCAAGGGCTTAATTTTTGGGAAGCAGTCACCTCCAGTGGCGTATTTTAAAATCCATCGCCCTGGGCCTGTAATGATTGCCGCCCCAAAAATTAAATAAAAAAAGTGCGAGTTAAATCATCATCATCATCATCGACAGTTCCACACCACCTTGTAGAAGACAAACATAAAGCAGGCTTATACGTATACACTCGTTTTGTATGGTTAGTAAACGGTAAAGGTGAAGAGACCGCGACCGGAGATCGCGACCGTATCTGTGTCTCACTCGCGAACTGCCGCTCATATTTAATATTTTTTGCGCTCATCATTGCCTAATGTTAAGTAAAAGTCGCGGTCTCCTGTCTCCGTCTTGGCGCGAACCGCCACCTTGAAAGGGAGCCAGCGTAGCGAGTTTGAATTTGGAGTTTTCTGGGCCAAGACATAACTATTTGCTGTTGAAAATTGACCTAAAACAATGGAGGTCATTAGGTCATGGAAGGCTAAAACATTATTCTAAAAACGAGCGCAGCGAGCTTGAAAAATTTTTAGATTTCTGTACTACGACAACCCAAATCTTCATAGAAGAGCGAACGCAGTGAGCTCTAATAATTAAACGTTACCGTACTATGACGAGACAAGTATTAATCTGAAAGCTAAATCAAAAATTTGAAATCTTTTTTGAAGAGCGAGTGCAGTGTGCGAGGTAACCAACATAAGAAAAGTTTTCATTGAAAAGTGAGCTGAAAATGTTGATCTCTTGTCGACGGGGGGACTCATTGGATGACTTTGGCACCAAAAAAAGAAGAAATGTGGAATTTATTTCTATCGGTATAAAGAAAAAATAAAGTCATGCTGTCGTCATCTGTTATAACATTGATCGGTTGTAGAAGTTTGACACATCAACAATAAATGGCGCCAAATATCACCGTAAGATGTTAACAACGGATTAAAAGATCGAGCTAGCAGGACATGACTGCAATGGCTTAGTTGGTAAAGCCTTTGGTGTACTGAATCGGAAGGTCGCAGGTTCAAGTAATCTCCGCAATCGAATTTTTCTTTCCAAAAAATCTTTTAGCCCTACTTAACCTTCTTCTTCTTGATTAACTGTCGCAAGAAGGCTAAAAAATCTCTGCTGAGTCTCTTCATAACCGTCTGAAGTCTCAGGGAATACTTCCTATAAGCCGTCGTGGGTGTGTACCGAGACGTAGTCTCAGTGGTACTACACTGGCGAGCAAAAGCACAAAAATATGGAATCACTTACTTGGAATGATCCGGGATAGCTCCTTAAATGATGGCGTGATTCAGGGGCGTAGCTACCGCCGTATCTGCCGTATCATTTATACGAAGCCCCCGGGCCTCAGGGGCCCCCAACGTGCGTAAACAAAAATTAATAAAAACTTAATGATTTATTAAATAAAATAGTTATTTACTTTTACCCAATTTATTAGTCTTTCTAATCTATTTCTGGTGTTTTTATTATTATTGTTTATATGTAATACTGTTTTAAGCACGAGATTGTCCATTAGAAATCCCGGGAAGATCCATATTAATATCATCATTTCGATGCAAGTACTAAAATAACTCTACCTAATTCCGACCTGACTGATCAGTCGCATCTTGAATTTTTTAATGACCTTCCCTTGTCCAATTTTTTTGTTTATATTTTCGGCGTAGATACAAAGAAATGCATTTTTTTTCTTGAGTGATAAATCTTTTTCCTACCTAAGTGCTCCCAAACAAATTTTTATAAGGGGTCCCGCCAAGGCACGCTACGCCTCTGGCGTGATTTGAATGAAGTTGGTATCAATTAAAGTAAACAGTTGTACCTTTAAAATGGTACCATTTTTATAATTCGTTACTAGTTATTAAGTGGAATCGGAGTAAGTGATTCCAAACTTTTGGTCGCGAGTGTAGATTTATCTTTTATATTTTTAGTAGCTCAAATTCGCTTAACTGTCACTGGTCTACCACCCCCCGACGAAACCGCGTCCGTCTCCATTTTTCGAGTCGTTTCCATAAGAAATATGGCGCCATTTAAATTTTTTATTTGTTCATTCATTTTGGCGAGTGAATGAGTAATAAAGGACGTTATATTTGTTTGAGTTATATACCAAATGTCGCAGTGACCCGCAATAATATGGGTAACTAGATTGTATTTAGTGTATACAGGGTGGAATTTTGTAATGCCACCTGGAGGGAAAGTACTCTTAATACTGCAGATAGATTTACATTTATTACGAAGATACAAAAATTGCCAAAACATTACAAGCAAGTACAGTTTTTACTTGCTTCTAACGTCACGAGCTACGAGTACTACCCCACTCTCGAATCTCGAATATATTAATGGCACTGTGAAATTACATAATACAAGACTGTATCTTATTAAAATAGCTGTACCTTTAGCTCTATTAAAACTTCCATCTTTTCCACACAAAAGCACTACAAAGCCCGTACGTGAACCACTGGGGTCCTGAATAGTCAATGTTCAGGAAAGTTACCTGAATTTCACAGCAAGAATAATCAATTAGATGAATACATCTGCCGACAAAAGTTCCTCATGAGTTACTAGGTAAACTGTTCGGGTTGCCCCGTATTCATAGTGCGGGCTTCATAGGGAACTAGGAATAGGTTAAACCTTCTACTAGGAGTAGGTTAGTTGGGGTGATTGGATACGTAGGGGTGATAATGTGACCAATTATTACTTATTTTTTAGACACTTAGCTGATTAAGTTCGGAAACTCTTGGCCAAATAATTAATAAAGGCCTAGGTTGCGCTTAACTAGGTACGATCGTAGATAAAAAAATTAATTTAAAAGTCACCCTATTCATTTCAAAAGGAATTTCCTCTGTATTTCTGGAAGCACTTTATGCCTAGACTTGACTGTCATTTGTTGTTTTCTTAAAGCCTGACAGCCATGTTTGTAAAAGTCAGATAGGCACTTGCTCTATGTATTTAGTACTCAGCTAGTTCCGATTAAACTGAAAATCGACCCTAACTTAGTCGGGGAAAGGCTAGGCAGATAACGACCAAATCAAAATTAAATATGATTTAACAGAACTGACAAAATGTGTGTGCTACATACATACACACATTAAATAAAGTTTGTGATCACTAGCATAATGTTGATATTTTTAAATTAAAAAAAAAATTGCACTCTTTTATTGTGTTATATTCTTTATCAATGTTTTCAAATAAAGAATCTAAAAAGAAGAAAAAAACATAAAAATATCTATCGTAACAAAAAAGATTTAGATTTTTTAAAGTAAACTGTTTTTGATGTGTGCACATCTGCGTGATAATTGTTTTAGATAATGTTCTGTTCATTTTCAGTGCAAAAAAAAGCATAACGGTTTTACAGACCAAAAAAAAACCTGACACAATTTATTACACCCCCACCGGCGACCAGACTATGAATACAATCTCCCCAGCTTCCGCCGGCCGACAGATGGCGCTCGGGTGATTGATGACTCAGAACTTAATTATAATACTTAGCCAGGTTTATTCTTCAAATTTCTTTCTAACCGACTCCAAGTTGAGGAACTTAGACAATCAGCGTGATGCTTCATCTTATTCTTTGTTGGTGGATTGTGAGTGTATTTTAGAAAATGTTTTAGATCAGTGGTGTCTCAGTGGTATTGGGATTTTGCGAAATTTGACACCGGTATTTTGGGGGGACCCTAAGGGGTTGTTTTTGGGATTGTCAGTTTGTATGAAACTTCGTTACAACAAGTGTGTGTCTCCAATTTTAGTTGGATATGTATTTAGATTATCCAAAACTATCCCGGGAGAAAGTAGAAATTGACAGAGGAAAAGTTCGAAATTCATACAAACGAAGTCGCGGCCGGAGTGTTAGCTGATTATGTACGAGTAAGTCCAGATTTCCTCACGGTATTTGCCTTCACGATAATGTCAGTGACATTACTGACATTATCGTGAAGGCAAATACCGTGATCAGTTCAACTTGTACATACAAGATGAACTTGGAAACTATGACTGTCATACTTGTACTGACTAAAATCCACGGGGTGTCCTTCAATAGCCCTTTACGTTCCGAAGTCACCGTAGCTCGTTGTTTCCGCGACCCTGGCAGGCTTTGGAAGGTGCCGGTTCTCGCGCGAGACCGCGACAGGAGACCGCGACACTTTTTAACATTAGGCAATGTATAGGTGCCGGTTCGCGCGCGAGACCGCGACAGGAGACCGCGACACTACTTAACATTAGGCAATGTATAGGTGCCGGTTCGCGCGCGAGACCGCGACACTTCTTAACATTAGGTAATGACAAGTGTCGCGGTCTTCTGTCGCTGTCTCCTGTCGCGGTCTCGCGCGCCAACCGGCACCTTAAGGGGGCCCCGTCATTGATTAAACTATCTTGGACTCTGCAACGAATCAATTAGAAAACAATAGCGGGGCAGTTGGAAAATACGTAATTTTCACTTCTATAAAAAATACAATTTCCCTGTTATTACAAAATAAGTACTTAGAATATTTTTTAAGTCTTTATAGAAAAACATTTCAGCTAATTAGCGCCTGATAAGTTTTTACATACAGATCGGCCTACGTAGCCATCAAAACAACAGATTCAATATAAAACAATTCGCTAAAAAAACAAATAAACTTCAATCGGAATAAATTGTAATCGTTCATATTGAGAACAACAGATCAAATGGATTGGCTCTTGCTGGGTTACAGATTAGTGATGTGAATTGTTGCCAAAATATCGATATCTGTAAATATCGATAGTTACAATATTTAACAGACTTAACTGTTGGTAAGAAGATGGCGTGGCGAGCTAAACACTACCAACGATCAGTGGCTTACTCTGGCCCTGGAACGTCAAAACTGGACGTCTTGGGTAGAAGCCGTTTGCCCAGCAGTGGGATGATGCAGGAGAAGTTTCAGTAAAGGTCGTCAGCTTCAATTTTAAGATGCGGTTACGTAATTTGGTGCATCACTTTTACTCCGTGTCGCAAAACACATTATTGTACACAATCACAACAACAATACTTTTACCTCACAAACATAAACTTACTTCCAGAATGCTGGGCTGTGAAAAATGGATGAGAAACGATTGCATGTAGCGGAGATGAAGATGTTGAGATGGATGTGTAGAGTGACAAAAATGGATAAAGTAAGAAATGAGTATTGAGGAAGTTTGAAAGTGGCGTCTGTAAAAAATGAAGGGAACCGTCTGTCTTGGTTTGGACATGCGATGAGGAGGGATGACACTCATGTGATTAAGAGAGTGATGAGTATGAATGTTGATGGATGGAGAGGAAGAGGAAGGTCAAAGAAAAGATGGATGGATTTTCTAAGGAATGATATGAGAGAAAAGGGAATAAATGAAACTGTGACGACTGATAGCGCAGAATGGAAGAAAAAAACGTGTTGCGCCGATCCCAAGTAAAATGGGATAAGGGCAGGAAGATGATGATGGATGATATAAACTCACTTCCAATGTGGAAGTGAGTTTATATCATCTTAAGACTGGTCACTGTTGAAATTGCGAGGCTTACATCCTATTCCTTCCTCATCCACTTTCGTACACCACACAGTTCACCTAAACCTAATTAAATATATTCCATCGATACTTTCCCCTCACTATCGTCATGTGATCGTTTTGCGGCCCGACTACAATTTTTCTTCGTTGACAAATATTTAAATGTTCACCGATAGCTATCGATCACCAACCCAAGAGATATCGAGATATCGACAGAGCAGAAAAAAATGAAACTGGTTTAGTGCTTGTCGCATTCGAGCAGAAATGGTTCCGTATCACCAAAACTATTGTGTCATTCTTATCAACACATTTCTTGTACTATAGAGTGTTTTTCTTCATGTATCATGATTCGTTGTGGTTAGTATTATAAAGATTTTACAGTAATCATTTCATTTGCGTTTATTTGTCATGTGAGTTTTGTAATATTTTTTAAGGCCTTATAATTATTTCTTCCATGTGGAAATCGAAGCGTAACACGCATGGTAGCTGTCGGTCGCTTAGCTACTGTGCTAATGTGTCTAATTGTATACAGCGGACACTGGATACTAACATTTGCTAAGATATGTATTTGTTCACTAGCTTCCGCCCGCGACTCCGTCCGCGCGGATGTTGGTCTTCGCGTGGATGGTTCATTTCTCCATTTTGAGTAACTCTGACAATGACATCTTATAAATATCCATTGGACCCAAATACGGCTAAACCTATAATAATTAAGGAGATCTATTGAGCTACTGCTGTTGAGCTCGCGTTCTAATAATAATAATATAATAATAATAATCACCGCGATTCAGAACCGCGCGTCATAGGCACAACGCCATCTAGTGGTGAGTGGTGGAACCTTTTTAGAAATCAATGGAGGCAGGCGTGGCGTAATGTTCTACTTTGATAATAGGTGTCGCCAGTGGTTCCATAATAAGGTTTGATACAGATATTTTTTTCTACGTATTTTTCCAGGATAAAAAGTATCCTATTTTATGCCCAGGATAATAAGGTATAATTATACCAAGTTTCATCGAAATCGAACCGTTAGTTTTCACGTGATGCCTGCATATACAGACAGACAGACAGACAGACAGACAGACAGACAAAATTTTTTTTAATCACATATTTGGGTTTGGTATCGATCCAGCAACACCCCCCGCTATTTATTTTTTCAATATTTTCAATGTACAGAATTGACCCTTCTACAGATTTATTATATTTATGTATAGATAACGAATCAAAGGAAGCTCTATTTCACTCTTTTCTGACTATAGGCCACCTCTCTTTCTGGTACTGCGCCAATCGCAATCAGATTGTACCTGCGATCTTCTAAAAGAATGCTGAATAGCATAATCAGTCAATGTTTCCACTATTGATACAGTTATTCGAATAGCTGGGTTCTAACACTTCTAACAAGGGAATACAAATCTCTCGAGATTGGGGCTCAAGCGAGATTCCGCGAGTTTATGAATAACAGTACTGAAAGAACTCGCCAATTTCGATATCTCGCAAGATTGGCAGTTTTGTGTGTCTTTTTTCGTCCGAGATCAATCTCCCTAAAAAAAGCCGAGATCTCGCGAGAACGAGACTGCATTCCCTAGTTCTAACTCATGTTCTATAAAGACGAAGCTGATACAACTGTTTCAAATTCACATTTTGAAACAGTTGCGGTGTTTCAAAATGTGAATTAACGAATGGAACCCTAAAAACGAAACCTATCCGCTGCCTAGGGAGAAAAGGCTTAAAAAATGTAAAAACTTTTCAGGGTTTGAATAATTTATTACTAAGTATTGAATTGTAGTATTTCGGGGACGATCCACAGATAAATCAAATGTGAAGATTTTATAGAATCTAATTTTGTATTATTAATGGCGCAGGATTTTGTTTCAATAAGAACAAGTATTTTTTTTAACTTTTCTGTAAATGTCAACTAGAATGCTCATTGGTATAACAGTCACAAAAGTCAATCTTTAAGGTTAAGCCGGGCTTAACGAAGATGGTCTATGGATGGGTGGCCATCTATCTCAAGAAGTTTCCTCCCTTGTCTCGGAACACATGTAACTCTTTTGGTCCCAGTAGTCATATAAAGATCTTTGACAGTCGTTACTGTTGTGTAAGCCCGGTGGTCTGACAATCAGTCTTGGTAAAGTCATTAAATGAGTGCTACCTCCCTGGGAGGAGCAAAATGGACTCTGAGACTAACTGACTGAACAACTTCACCCTGTACTTTCAGTTGCCCTTTGCGTTCCAGGGCCTCGGTATCCTGCTAAGGCATTCCCGCAACCTCGAAAGGCGTTCCGGCCCGGGTCGACGTTACGCCGACCCTTGATCGGACGGCGAGCTACCCATTACTCACCACTCTTCTTTTGAAACTTCACATTGTCCTTTAGGCTTCAAATCCTTTCACAAAACCAATCTCCCGATCAGAAACAAGCTCAGTTGCTTATCGTCGCCACCCATCTTATTAGATCCCAGTTAAAAACTCGACATGAACATGAATTCGTACCGCAAGGCGACATCTTTTCATAAGGACCACAATTCGGCTCTGAGGGTCCAAATAACGTACGTATAAAACGTAAGGGCCCGTCTATACGGTGTCCCGGGGGGCCCTGACAACATTAATGTTTGGGGTGACCATGGTGTTAGGAATTTGTGAGACTGTGCTGGAAAAAATTGAGAGAGAGAGAGGGAGTCTTGTTCTTTTCTAAAGATAAGTAAGTTATCCTGTTATATACATATATCAGCCAAATTAGGCTAAATAAGTTTAGGTATTCATGATTGCTATTGATTTATTAAAAGAATCAAGAAATGATAAGTTCATTATTTTGTTAGTGACGTCAAAGTTTGCTATTACGATACAAATATGGGGGTCGTTTTGACTGCTCATAAAAAGTATGTCAACTGATTGGTGGTTCAAAAGACCCAATTTGTTTTGTTTATTGTTTATAGAACAAAGTTGTAAGAATATTATTTGTGTGATGAGCACGATCATTTGTTCTGTGTCTGGGTGTAATTTATCTATAATATGTATGTATTTAGAAATATATAAGTATGTTTATCAGTTGTCTAGTACCCATAACACAAGCTCTGCTTAGCTTGGGACTAGATGGCGTTGTGTGATAGTTGTGGAATATTATTATTATTATTATTATTCTTCAGCTTAAGTTCTAACTTCAGTTGCATCCATTAGTGTAACAGGAAATGGCTCTTGTGACCACTAAATAAGTCTCAAACTTCGGTGCTGTAACTACTTCACTGAATTCTGAATACCGTCCGAGAAGTTGGCTTTGATGCCAAGGTCAGTATTTAAACAAGGCAGCGAAAAAAACCCGGAATAGCCTTTAGTTTGTACCTCCTAGAGAAGTGGTGGTGTAATGGTATCGGCTTCAAATTACGTGGGCTCGAACCCAACCAGGTTTATTACTTTGTGTAATTTATTTCATCCAGTGCTCTCAAAACGGTGAAGGAAAACATTGCGAGGAAACTAGCATATCATAGAAACAAAAAAATTGAAGATCTGGCATCAACCAACTCGCATTGGGCTCGACCGGTGGTTTACAACCTGCTGCTAGAGAACATTATCGGTTGATAATGCTTATACTAGTATCTTCCAATGCTTTTTGAAACGTATCATTACATAGTTTAATAATGTCAAATTTTAAGGTTTAGACAGACGTGTACTTAATAGTAGGTACGAGTATATCCTCGCGAGTTATGTTTTCTTTTTTCATGTAATAGGAGTCCTGACGTGGCCCCCCTTAGGGGGGCAAACCCTGTTGAGGTCGCGGGACGATCTCATCAGGTAACCGTGACTCTGGAACGTAATAGGCTATTGAAGGATCACCGTTGATTTTAGTCAGTACAAGTCTGACAGTCTCTCCCATCTCGCCCTGGGTGGGAGGACTTATTTGATGATTTTACCACGATTAAAAAAAGTAAAATGTAACAGGAGCCGAGCCAACAAACGGGATTTTCTAAAAACGCGTTAAATTCGAAAATGTGCATATCGATGAATGTTCGAGAATCACAAACCGCTTGGTTGCCGCACATAATCGTTAAAATTAGTTTTAATGACAGTGTAACGAGGAACTACCATATTTTGTCATTAGGCATAAATATTAAATTGTAATGGCACATGTTATGTTTACACGGTAATGCTATAATATTAAAGGAAACAAAAGATAATGACTAAATTAGTATGAAAACTATATATTTTTTTGGCGGCAGTCGATCTATGAAAATAAAAAGAATATTAGCACCTAAGACCAATATTAAAACGAAAAAAACTAGGACTCTTTTTTACGTACTTATAATGTACTTTAATATCAGGACTATCCTCCATTTTCCCAAAACATGGCCACAATATTTATGGGCCACAAATCCTAAGATATATCCCGTATCTTATACACCCATCGGTGGATTATAAGGCGGGCTTACTTTGCTATATTTCGTAACCGATGATCTTCGAAAAAACCCTAAATGTTAGGAGCGAGATGCAATTGTTATTGGAAAACATCATTTTGTTATTTAAGAGTAATTTATACTTGACTTATTAGCTGTAACTTGTGGTGCACGGGCATGTGGACGGCGAGTAATGGGTGATTAGCTTTGATCATGGACTATGCCTGGAACGACGGCGCGTCGAGGTCCACCGCGTCTCAACGAGCAGTCAGCAATCTGACGGGGCCCTTCTTACAGGGCCAAAGCCTGCCGGGGACGCGGTACTTTCTTAACAGGTAACCGTGATCTTGGAACGCCAAGGGCTATTGAAGGACACCGTGGATTCTAGGCAGTACGAGTCTGACAGTCCCTCCTGTCTCGCCCTGGGTGGGAGGACTCGTTTGATAAAATTACCAGGATAAAAAAAAATACTTGTGTGGCCCCAGTGATATCGGCCCCGACTGACGAGTTGTAGATCAAAAGCATTACTTTGTGTAATTTATATTTAATCACCACTGCTCTCAAAACGGTGAAGGAAAATATCGTGAGGAAATCATGATCTAGAACAAAAAATTCGAAGACATGTGATATCTACCAACCTGCACTGGGTCCGTGTGGTATACCCATTCCCTCTTACAGAGAGGACGGCTGGATCCCAGCAGTGGGAACATTAATAGGCTGATGACAATAATTTATTAAATTAGCTACTAGATGGTCACCCATCTACAGATCGACCTTGATATGCGTAGCCTGACCTTGAAGATCAGTTATTGCCACCACCTTCATTAAACAAAATGAAATAATGTCTACAAAGAAAAAGCAATGTTTTTGACCTTTCAAGGACATTCAGTTCTGATTTTATCCTTACCGAAATCAAAGTAATCGAAAAAAAAATGTAGCCCGCGACTTAGTAACAAAGCGGATCAATCAATCTGCGATGTTAAGTTGTGTTTGCCGAGGTTAAAATGTAGATGGGTAACTAGTTACTAAGTAGTGATGTGCAAATAGGTCTTAGGTGTGTGTGTGGAATGCTTGTAGTGTCAATTACAAATTGAGTGTTTTTTATGCCAGCTCCAGTTCTTTCGCTCGCTTCGATCTGGGAATCGAAAACGGAACCTTATGTTCAACAGTCACTCTAGCAATCACTAGACCAACAAGCTACTATAATAATTTTAATTAAAAAAACTCACAATATGAAAAGCCGCGAAACTTGTTTACCGGTACCTATCATTTTGGCGCAAAAAAAAAAATGGCGCCGCGGTCCTTAGGGGAAATTTGAAGAAAAGCGAATACATCTTAATAAGCTTCCATCAGTATTTGTAAGTTGTTTCATAGTCACGTAATCTCGTTTGCAGAGATTAAAACTTGGTCGGCCGCTTAATCTCCGCCATTTTGGTTACAGACATGATTTATGAGATGGCGACTAACAAACGAGCTGACAGCTTATATCTGTTAATTGCAAAGAGATTGTTTTGTTGTTAATATTTTTGAGTGTTCATTTTTTAGGATTACTGTGTGGGTGTATTTTGCTGTTCAGTTATTTTTATTTGAATAAATACGCTTCAACATACACTTTTGCAATATGCTGCACATTTTTTGTTCTGATTCAAAATGGAGGACTTTTGCCCTGGTATTTCAATCCTAAGGTCTATGCATGGGGCCGTTGGGGCCGTAAGGTTCTTGAATGGAGATGACGCACAGGCAACCTTATTGCCTATGTCACTCAGTACAAAAGCAGCTTTCAAGTTTTGACTTTTTTCATTACAAAAATAAACACACACAAGAATACAAAATCTTTCCTCTTTATAATACATATGTGTGTAGGTAAAAAAAGTCTTCGACTAATAGTTTGCCAGATAACTGCCATTTGCAACCCTCTTTCCAAAATGGCGACCGCGAAGTTTTCGATGGACTAGTCAGCAAACGCAATCAATACTGTGTAATTATTTTTAAAGGTATAATAGCCTTGAAATACATACAGTTTCAGTGTAGAATTAAAATGAAACACTTTAAAAGAATCACTAATCTAATCACTCCAGTCAATTTTTCTCTCACTCCTAACCATCCGCCACAAACAACCCAGAACGGGCCGCAACGGGTCTGAACGGCCGTCAAAGCCCCACTATAGAGAGGGGCAACCCGTTACAGCATCGCATAACAGTTACACAGCCTGTTCCAATTAGCAGTTAGCACGTAACATGTTCAGAGAACTGTTATTATTATACGTCAGTCGATGTGGAGGATTGACGAGTACCTAGTGTTTTCGTAGTATGTTTTATTTAATATCACCAAGAAAGGACATGCAAGAAATTGGAAGGGAAACCTTCATCTTGATATGGTATGATGATATGCTTCATTCAATATTTTCCGCTATTCTTCATAGTTTCGGATTTGGCCACCCACACCCAGTTGGAAAATTCTCCCTGAATGCAAATAATTATTGCACGAACGCGAACGGCCCAATCAATTTCGATGCAATTTAGGCTTTTAGAGGTGAAAAAGTGTTGCGCCGACCCCAAATAGAATGGGATAAGGGCAGGAAGAAGAAGAAGAAGAAGGGGTGAAAAAGTGATCAGCTATGTCTAATATTATCTAGGAAATTTTTAACATGACGAAGCCGCGGATTACCGTATAATATATTTACGCCAACAAGTCAATGGGAACGGCCAAAAACCAACAATTTTCCAATGAAATACGAACAAAAAGCCGAAACAACTCCGAATCCCTTTTAATTTTTCAGCTCACTCGTATGACTGTGTCACAAAAGGCAGGTTACACAATGGATTCATAAATCGCGGCAGTATGCTGACGCAGCGAGTGAGCCGCAGGTGTGTGGCCCTCCTAATACTTTACCTGTGCATTTGATACAATTTTATAGGGAATCTCGGTAGCCATATTATTTTATGGGATGGTCGATTTATATGGTTGGCGCGGATTGTAGATTATTTTTGTGGGTGGGAGAATCCTTTGAAAATGTTCTCTCGATTTTTGTTGATGAACCTTGATTTTTTAGGTAAAATAAGTTCTGTGTATGTTTCGCCCTCACCGGGATAAAAAATCGTGATCATATTAATACAATACTATTTGAGTGCCTTCGTAAGTAGTTCTCAAGTGAAAGAGTAACAACACAAATATATCCATCCTTGCAAATTTTCTCATATTTTATAATGCAATAGTGGTGAGTTTACATGTATTTTATTTTATTTTCTACTGCAAAGTTTACATGATATTTCAGGACTTATAAATCAATTTTCCATACCTATACTTATATTAAATCATTTCGAAACAACATCTATTGACACTTTAATGCGATGCAATGCTCTTACAATATATTACAAGAATAAATAAATATAATATTTTATTTGTATTTTATTTTAGTTTTAGTTTAAATTTAGTATTTTGTTGTAAATATTTAGTTTTATTTATTTTTATTTTTAAATTTCTTGAATTAATTAATTATTAATATGTTTAAAGTACAATTGGAGTAAAAGACACATTGATTAAAAAAAAAAAAAAGGTTCCTACATAATATTTTTAAATTCTTTTTTTAAACGTGCTTGTAAAAAAAATATTTAAATACATAATTATAAAATAAGTGTAAAAAAAAATGAATAAAGATAACCAATATTTTATTTTGATATAAACCGGTGCATTGAAGAAAGGAATCGAAAATGGCGGCTTGTACTTGCGTTGACAGATAGTACAGCCAGCATATACAAGTTAAAGTTTTTTTCAAATTAAAAATAATGAAAACAAGACTGGGTCACAATAATTTCTAAAACTTAACAACAAAACAAAACTCAACGACATTAACAAACAGGTAACAACGGAAAAATAACAGAAAACTATGGGAAATATTCAAAAAAGATCACTGAGCGCGTCAAGACATCAATACTATTTTTTTTCTGCTTACGCTCCGCGCTGGAGTGAGTATAGACGGCACTAGTGTGCAAGCGAGGGAACACGATAAGCGCCACCATTTTAGATTCCTTTCTTCAATGAACCGGGTTATACGAGATTTTACTAGCGGTTTCACCCGTTACAACTCAAAAATTATCCCACGGTAATATAACATTGGAATAAAAACTATCCTATGTCCATTAATCCATCGCCTCCTTCTGCGAAGCAGTAATGCTCGCGAAGGAGGAGGCGCGCCGCGAGAGAGAGAGAGGACAATGTCCTCCCTCCGCCCCACCCGCGGTGGTTGGCGCCCACGGCGACAGACGTCGCAAGACGATCTCCGGCCACCGTAGGCGCGGGCATGCGGGCTGCGAGTAAAGGGCAACTCGCAGCCCGACTATGGACCATGCCCGGGTCGACGGCGCGTTGTGTTCCACGCGCGCCTCAAAGAGCGTCATCATGATGACGGGGCCCCCTCTCTAGAGGGCCAAAGCCTGCCGGGGTCGCGGGACTTATACCATTACCGTGACCCCGGAACATAAAGGGCTATCGAAGGACACCGTGGATTTTAGTCAGTACAAGTCTGACAGTCCCTCCCGCCCTGCCCGGGGTGGGAGGACTCATTTGATGATTTTACCAAGAAAAAAAAATGTCCATTAATCCAGGTTATAAACTATCTGATTACAAAATTCATACAAAGCCGTTCAGTATTTTTCAAAAGAGTAAGAAACATCCATCCATCCATCGTAGTAAAAAGGAAGATAAGATAAGAAGTGAGATGGCAATGACCCCTTGTTACGAAGGTTGGCAACCCTATACATTCGGATTGTCCATAGGTGTAATATTTTTTTATCAATTTCCATATTGAGGGTAGAATGATGTATGTTGCAATTCGGGAGATAGAAATGGTATTGAATAAAATGTTTCATTACATATTTTACTTTTTTCCCACAGTATTTACTGTGTAATAATACATATAATCTTTATCTTTTGTCGAGCGTGTACCAAGTCATCATCATCATCACCATCAGCCTAGCCTTTTCCCAACTATGTTGGGGTCGGCTTCCAGTCGAACCGGATGCAGCTGAATATGAGTATTTTACATGGAGCGACTGCCTATCGGACCTCCACAACCCAGTAATTGGGTAATACGATAACATTTGGACTGCAAGACTAGTTATCAATTTGACTAGTTGTCAATTTTCGACCTTCTGATTAAGAGCGCGTATTCTAAAAGTTGGCAACGACGTAAATAAGTGTCAAATATTAACATGTTAAAATCACTTTAGCAATGTTACTGTATGGAAATAAGAAATATGGCTCTGTAGCCAAAAAATTTATAAGGGAATGCAAAAAGTAATATCGTAATACCGAATATATATAGTTTTAGATGTAAAAAAAAGTATTTGGAAACCTTTCAAATGCCTTTTTTACACCTGAAACGGTGACAACATCAAATGTTTTAATTGCATTCCTATATCAATTTTCAGTGCACTACAGAGCCATATTTCTTTTGTTCATACAGCAAATTTACCAAATTAATTAGGTAAAACAAAACTTGTAAATATTTGACAGCTATTTGCGACGTTGCCAACTTTCTGGTTATGCACCCTTAACAGTAACGACTGTCAAAACTTGGATTAACACATGACATACGACATCTTTATTCCAGAATTATATTCACGTGTTTCATTTTCGACTACAACGCGGAGTCAACCTCGGAGTCGCGGGCAATAGCCAGCTACGAGCTAATTTCAACTCTGTTCAAGGTAGGAATCGGAAGGGACGCTGAAAATGACCCAAAGAAATAACTGAATAGCTGAAAATGAACTATTGTGAATATGAGTTACTACAAAAAGTGAATAGTTCGAATATAAAAACCATGGAGTATTAAAAGCATGGAGTCCTCAGACCTTCAGCCAAGCCGAACGCTTGTTTGCAATCACATCAGTATTTCTGGTCTTCACCTTCAAGAGGTAATGGGCTGTAAATCGTTACTCATAAACTTTAAGTTAGTGGATATCTTAAAATTTTTACTACATTGAACTTAAAAATCTTCATGTTTTCTTTCACCGTTTTAAGTTCATAAAATAATTTACACAGAGTAAAATGCTTGTCTGGGTTTGAACTCTCTTTCTCAAACACTTAATTAGGGTCACGGGAATATCATCAGAGGTTACCGCGGCCTAGAACCGAAAGGGCTAAGGAACAGTGTGATTTTTAGTGAGTTCCAGTCTGATAGTTCCTTCCCTTCACCCAGGACTTGAACACGCTGGATGATTTTCCACCCCAAAAAGACACTTATTATTAAAAAATATCAACATTAACGTTATCATATTTTAACCCTCTCCTATGCTCTTCACAAACTCAGTGTCAAGTGAACACTCCAATTTCAATACTCAGTGTTTCATACACCAACGGGCGACTTGAAAGGAGCGATGATTTTTCATGCTAGGTTTATTAAAACCCCCTTTATGAATACACAGGTGTTATTCAGTGATTTCAATCAATTTCTAATTAATAAACGAATATTTTGTGTCCTTTTGTTGTCATATTTCTATACAATGTCTGATTATTATGAAAAAGAAAATATACAAAGAAATTTTTCGCGTAATTATTTTTTCAGTTTCCTTCTTTGTGTTCAATGAAAGGAGTGAGTAATCAGTATTATGTTTAAATATGTGTGTTTTTTTGTGGATGATTAAAATTTCAGGTAGGTAAGCCTTGACGAGTATTTTTTTTTATCTTTATTGTATAGGATATTTTTTTCACTGTGGATTTTTTTTATATGGTTACAATTATATGCCTATATTAACGACAAATCTATAAGAACACAACACACTTAAATTAAACATCAGCAGCCTTACTACAAAAACTTAAACATCTGTCAGTTGAACACTTGTCTAAAAAAAGTGTGACTGCAAAACGGACCTTATTTCAACGTCATAATCTGACATTTTTTTAGACAAGTGTTCAACAGACGTTTAAAAGTTTTTGTGGTAGGACGGCAGATATTTTTATTTATTTTTAAACAAATTTTTATGACAACCCGCGTGACACGTGAAACTTGTTACCCCGAATGCGCCTGAGACGTCTGTCAGATCACGGGATTGTCTTAAAACCGGTGCCGGAACGCAAAGGTCAACCTAAGAGTAACAATTTGATTTTTAATCAGTTAAGTCTGACAATTCATTCTGCTACACTAGGGCGGAAGAATACATTTAATATTTATACTTAAGGCTGCATAGTACCTCAGTATAATCTTACTCGCTCGCACTTGCACGTACCACGCACTATTGCTTGCTCTTTCTTATAGCTGTTTACACGCAAATCTATTTATTTTACGGCGAAAAAAAAGAAAATTCAATAACATAAGACCTGCTTTATAGTTAGTTCAGTTAGTATAAAAAGTTTCATGAATTTTATGATTGCCAGCGGTTTATTGTTCAATTTAGAGGTAACTTTGGGATTTTTTTCTATCGAGAAAATTTTATGGAATCGTGTTTTCGCCAAACATAAGACCTAACATTAATCCTCAACTTTACCATATATTTATTTCAAAATTAATGCTGCAGTATCTTCAACGTATCACAGGATTCTGCTAAGCCATTTGAGGTAGTATGGGCTCTTAATGACAAACTCTAATATATAAAATTCTCGTGTCACAGTTTTCGTTGCCATACTCCTCCGAAACGGCTTGACCGATTTTGATGAAATTTTTTGTGCTTATCCGGTATCTATGAGAATCGGCCAACATCAATTTTTCATCCCCCTAAATGTTAGGGGTAGTCCACCCCTAACTTTATTTTTTTATTTTTTAGACAAAATTTTTAATTTATAGCAAAACAACGTTTGCCGGGTCAGCTAGTTATATTTATACATAAAACATTAATAAAATCGGTCGAGCCGTTTCAGAGCAGTCGACGTGAACCACGAATTTTGGTGATGCCCAAGATAAATATAGGCATAGTCGAAGCTTCGGTCAATAACCACCAGTCAAGGAGATTCAAACGGGATCAAATATCCTTATTCTTTCATGCACCAGTGGCGTAGCTAGGCCAAAAGGGGCCCCGCATCAAAACTTGTTTGGGGCCCTTCTAATCTAAGTGTATAGTTTTCTATACTAATATTATAAAGAGGTGAAATTTGTTTGTATGTAGGGGGTAATCTCAGGAAGTAATGAACCGATTTTAAAAATTGTTTCACTGGTCGAAAGCTACATTATTCGTGAGTGCTATAGGCTATAAATTATAAAGATATCATGTACGGGTCAGCTAGTGCAGAATAAAGACAATAGCATCCTGACTCGCGTAACTAATGCTATTACTGACGTCATTAAGAGAATTTTGAAAGGAGCTAGAAAATTGAGATTGCTGATCGACTGATCGTAGCTCATTTATTACAACTGCATAATAGCCTTTTTGAAAATTGAGCTATGGTAGGAGTTCGATAAATTGGAGTTTTATGGCCGCGATAACTTTAAATTTTTTTTTTGCGTGGTAAAATCATCAAATGAGTCCTCCCACCCCGGGCAGGGCGAGAGGGACTGTCAGACTTGTACTGACTAAAATCCACGGTGTCCTTCAATAGCCCTTTATGTTCCGGGGTCACGGTAATGAGATAAGTCCCGCGACGCCGGCAGGCTTTGGCCCTCTAGTGAGGGTGCCCCGTCATTATGCTGACGCTCTTTGAGGCGCGCGTGGAACACAATGCGCCGTCGACCCGGGCATGGTCCATGGTCAGGCAGCGAGTTGCCCTTTACTCGCCGCCCGCATGCCCGCGCGATAACTTTACATTTAAGAGAAACATTTTGTTTTAATTTTTATTCCAATCGTCGGGGGTCCTTGACACTTGGGGGCCTTATATAATTGATACGGCGATAGCTACGCCTCTGCCGTGCACACTCAAATAATCACTCATGGATACATTTTTAACACCACACCTTCGAAAAAAATACAATTTATGATAAGTCAAGTCCTCACATAAGAAATAATCGAAAGGAAAGCCCTCTCACTCGTTTTTAGGGTCCCGCAACCTTTGTAGTGAAGGGTTATCGAGTCGATATCGCCTGTTGAGAGTATAATCCCGAACCGACTCGTTATCAGCGTCTTATCTTTGACTTGAGGCGTTAGGAAACGTTGGGAGAAAATACGGGTTTTAATGCGATAGGTCTTGGCTTATATTTTGATGTGAGATTTACTTATTTGGGTAGATTTTTTTTATAGAATTAATCCTTTATAGCTCGTGGCTTAATAATTACAGCTGCACAGGCCGATCTCCCGGGTTAAGCCGCTCTTGCCGAGGTTGGTCTGTGGATGGGTGACCATCTGTTATAGCGAGTTTCCTAAGTTGCTCGGAAAGCATGTAAGGCCGTTGGTCCCGGCTGACATTTGTAGATCTACGACAGTCGTTACTAGTAGTCAGAAGCTGTAAAAGTCTGACAACCAGTCTTAACATGGGCAATGAGTCCTCCTAGTGTGGTGCGGAAAGGACTGTCAGACTAGTACTGACAAAAATCCACGGTGTTCCTTCAATAGTCCCTTACGTTCCCAGGGTCATAGTTACTGTTTAGCACTCCCAGCTGGCGTTTAGCTCTCTATGGACGCTTTGCTAAATCCTTCCCTATATTTTAAGCCTCTCTATTTGTTTCAACGAGTACCTAATAGTTCTGAACTAAATGCAACTGTGGGGGTGTATATAGACGAATGTAGGTGATTACCTGATGTGCCGTAATCAGTCGATCGATTGACGTACACGCACAAGACATGTTGGATTTAGTTTGGACTTCAGTAGGTCACTTTTCGTGACTTACCTACAACGTTCTTTTGTTGCAAGATCATTGTGATATTTCATCATAATAAATTAGTAAAAAAAAAAAACGAATTAAAATTGTTATCGCCGTACACGGTTTGCGTAATGTAGCATTGAACGCAATACTTTTTTATTATTCGGGAAATTCAAATAAAGCGTTTAGTTTTAATTTAGTTATTTATGTAAATATTTTAGTTTTATGTCAATATTTGTGTTAATAGTTGTCACAACTTACAATAAATGTTCCACTTTAATAAAGCGTCTCTTTGATTGAATTGACTATAGGTGGAAGATGATTAATTTAAGATTAAGCATAACTATTGGCTAGATTATGTAATAACAGATGTTAAAAAAGAAAGTTGAAACGATATGGTGGAAGCTAGGTCAGAAAAAGGGTGAAATAAAAAAACATGTTGGACCTTACAGACTCAATTTTTTAACTGTCAACAAAGCATCGTACAACATGTTATTTAAACATTTCAGCCTTAAATAACCCAAAAAGGAACAAACAAAACACAACCACAGTCACCAAAAGCACTAAAACCCTTAAATACTTCAAAACACTCAATACCCCGCGCTATCAATTTCAAACGACAGCAAAAACATTAAAACCCGTGATCCAATTTGTCGTGGCGGTGTACTCTGGCAGGTGTACGGTTGTTCATGCTTTATTTATGCCTTGTCGAGTAGGTATCGATAGTCGAGCTGACCTATCGATGTACATCACTAGCTACGTCGGTCGGTGAAGGTTTTGTATTGTTTGTCTGAATAGCTAGTGATGGGATATGTTTTATTAACGATAGTTGGTTTTTTGTTTTTTTACAAAGGTTCATTCGTTCGAATTCTAATTTGTTGAGCACTAGCTGCCTGGCATTTTGCTGAACTGCCTATTTGGTGCAGCTACAATGTTATATTGCTTTTTTTCCTACTTGTTATTTTTTAATAGACATATCGTCGGCCTAATTCGTTAACCTGCTAAATACGTTTTTGCAAAGTTTACAGGACAAAGAAAAAACTGAATAATATCTTTATTAGTTTAGCAATCAAAATTTTGAAAATCCCGTTGGCGTATATATTTTTTCTTGATATTTTAAAAACATAATATCTAAGAAAACCTAAACACATTTTACAAAATTGAGGAAAACAATAATTAAGCAGTTATTCGAAGTGATGTTTCAATTTGGTTGAGGACTTAGCAGTTTTTTTAAATTAAATTTAGTATGGTAAATTAATGGTAATAATGGTGTACCTATAGATAATTAATTTAATTGTGCAGTTAAACGAATTCAATCAGTAATCAAAATATTTATTATTAAAAATTTAACAATCAGTCTTCTTTAATAGGAAACAGGGTTAAAATATCTAAGCTGAACTCTTCATCGGTGGGAGGGGTTCGCATCGGCGTCGGGAGAACGATGAAGTACTTGGGACTCGTCCTCGACAGCCGGTGGAACTTCAGGGAGCACTTCCTGCATTTGGCCCCAAAGCTGAACCTGGCAGCAGCCACCCTCAGGCCGACTCCTGCCCAGTCTCAGCGGGCCAAACGCCTCCTGCCAGAGGTTCATGGCTATACGGATAATCCGAGGATACCGCACGATCGCCGGCGAATCGGCCAACCTCCTTGCCGGATTACTGCCCTGGGATCTGGAGGCGACGGCTCCCCAGCGCGTCTATGAGTGGCGCTTGGAGGCGAATCCCCGCTGCTTCGACTTCTCGAAGCGCGGCGGGAAGAGCTCCGGCGCGATCTCAGGGCAGTATGGAGGGTGCGACTGTTGCAACCGAGGTCCGGGTACGCCGCAATCGCGGCGGTAAGACCCCTCCTTGAGGAGTGGCTGGATAGGCGTCACGGCGTCCGTCCTGACCTACTGCCTGACGCAGGTCCTCATCGGACACGGAAGTTTCGGCAGGTACCTGTGTCGGATAGGGAAGGAAGAAAGGCCTGGGTGTCACCACTGCGAGGATCGCCCGGTGGACACGTTGGAGCATACGGTGCAGGACTGCCCCGCTTGGGCAGAATACCGCCGCGCCGTGTCCTCACGACGGCGAAAGCGGCGACCTCTCGCGCCCGGCATTGGTCGAGGCAATGCTGCGGAGCGAAACGGAAGGGGAAGCAGTCGGCTCCTTTTGCGAAGCAGTCATGCTAGCGAAGGAGGAGGCGGGACGCGTAGGAGAGAGGACAGCGTCTACCTCACAGCCCAGCCGCAGTGGTAGACGCCCACGGCGTTGGACGTCGCAAGACGATTTCCGGCCACCGTAGGTGCGGGCATCCGGGCGCCGAGTAATGGACGACTCTCTGTCCGACCATGGACCATGTCCGGGACGACGGCGCGTTGTGTTCCACGCGCGCCTCAAAGAGTGTCAGCACAATGACGGCTTTGACCCCTCCTTAGAGGGCCAAAGCCTGCCGGGGTCGCGGGACTTACGAATACCGTGACCCCGGAATGTAAAGGCTATTAAAGGACACGGTGGATTTTTGTCAGTACAAGTCTGACAGTCCCTCCTGCCCTGCCTTGGGTGGGAGGACTCATTTGATGATTTTACCACGATAAAAAAAATGCTAAACTCTTCATAAACAATCAGTAATAGTTTTAATATACGTTATTATAATGTGTTGTCTGTCTTGTAGTACGTGTTGTACTCCTAAGAATTTTATTATTATTAATGACAGCTATTAAATATTGTTTTACTATTGCTACTGTATCACAATCAATTAATTATTACAACAATAAAATAAAATAATCAATTTTCCCAAACGGCACGTGAGTTTGGGAACGTTGTCAGTGCAAAACTGAGGCCTCAAGAGGATTTAGCAGGTTTGCGTTGTGGAGATTGGCTAGTGATAAGAAAGCAGTTTTTCGGGCATAGCATTTGTCACCTTTTTAGGCTGATTTCGCTGTTATTCCTTAAATGCTACGGTAGATATTAGGCTGAATTTTCGAACTGCATCAAAAAGTCAATTTTGCCAAAAATGGACTTAGCAGGTTAACGAATTAGGCCGACGATATTCTTCCTATTTTAGGGTTCCGTAGCCAAATGGCAAAAAACGGTACCCTTATAAATTCGTCATATCTGTCTGTCTGTCTGTGTGTCCGTGTATGTCACAGCCACTTTTTGTCGAGGGTATAAGAGCTATCCTGTTGAAACTTGAACTGCATTAGGATTTTCACAAAAAATAAAACAAAACCCAATTTTGGGGGTACGCGGTAAAATAAGAGAATAATAAAACTAAAAAAAAATATACAATGTGGACCTCAACAAAAACTTCCAACGAAAATTGGTTTGGATGAGATATAGTTAGCAGTTATTGAGATATAGTACATTTTCAAAAATCGCAAAAATGACTTTGCTATTCATACAAACACTATGAAAAACAAAGTTATTTTTATTGTTTGTGTATATTACTAATCTAATATATAAAATTCTCGTGTCACAGTTTTCGTTGCCATACTCCTCCGAAACGGCTTGACCGATTTTGATGAAATTTTTTGTGCTTATCCGGTATCTATGAGAATCGGCCAACATCTATTTTTCATCCCCCTAAATGTTAGGGGTTTTTAAGACAAAATTTATAATTTCTATTTTTTATGGCAAAACAACGTTTGCCGGGTCAGCTAGTCTCAATATAATTATATTCCTAATCTATGCTTGCTAATACGGAACCCTTCATGGGCGAGTCCAACTCGCACTTGGCCGGTATTTTCTTTTGTTGGATAAAAAAAATCAAATTCTATCATTATTTTGTAGATTTTAATATTCTATAGTGGTGCAACTTTTTTTTATG
This sequence comes from Agrotis exclamationis, assembly GCA_950005045.1. Classification (NCBI taxonomy): domain Eukaryota; kingdom Metazoa; phylum Arthropoda; class Insecta; order Lepidoptera; family Noctuidae; genus Agrotis; species Agrotis exclamationis. Next base: position 19,545,147 of record OX465435.1, on the reverse strand, counting down.
AAATACACAAAAATAATATTCAGAAGCGCGAAAGCCTGACAAGCAACTTTAACAATGGGTATCGTATTGCTGTTATGGGGTTGTGGATGTTTGATAGGTAGGTAGTCACTCCGTGTAAAAAAAAAAAATTAAAAATTTAAAAAACCCCCGACAATAAACCAATTTCCCTTTAAAAAGAAATAAATAATAAAAACAAATATGAAATACTTACGTCGCGTTGGGGGACCGCTTCAATTATTTATTATCTACGATTTTTTCCGGTCTCCCAACGCGATGTATTTTTTATTTGTTTTTATTATTTTATTTTATACTTTTTATAGGTACATACTTATTTTATATCATTTTATGTTGGGCGGTAACAGCACATTCTCAAATCATCTTTAACAGAATTGCAAAGACTGAGATTAATAGTATAATAATTAGTAATTGACACTCTCACTTGACCATCGGATTTCCATTTTCCAATTTCCTCAGCACCCATTTTCTCATCAAACGATGCTAAGAACACTCTCGATTAAATCATCAATATTTCCTTTCAGTGCGCTTTCATTTAAGACCGCACTCGAGTTTATTTGCAAACCTTCGGTTACCCTTCCCCACTTTCACCCCCATAACTTTTAAACGGCTCAACCAATTTTCATCAAACATGTCTAAGAACACTCGCCCGTAAATCACCTTTAATAAAAAAAAAACTAAATTGAAATCGCTTTATCCGTTCGGGCTCTATGGTGCCACAGACAGACAGACAGACACGTCAAACTTATAACACCCCTCTTTTTCCGTCGGGGTTTAAAAAACTAATATTCAGCTTCATTAGATTCGACTGTACACCGATCCAAACATGGTTGGAAAAATACTTGGCAGATGATGATGATGTTACTGAATTATTGCTTATAGAAAGATCTATAGTTTATGATATATTATAATGTAGGCATACCCTGTTATGCGTACAAAACCGGGGCGGGTTCCTAGTATTATGTATTTATGAATATGGAACCGTATAAATACACCGAAAAAACCGTAACAGTAAGAGGAAAATGTTAATTTTCTTTATCGAAGATAGCTCTCAGTACTGATTTCTTGAAACCCACAGAACAGATAAAGTAGTTGAAACCAATCTAGATCGAAAATTATTTCACGGAAAAGCAGAAATATCTTATTTATTACTTGGAAATTGTTGGAATGTTCTCTGAAATTGACAGGAATGATTTCGACAGTAAAAATCTGTTGCTGAGAAGATATTTTTCAATTAGGGTGTAATTGAAGAATATCTAATAAAGAGAACTGTCCGTATAGAATAGTGAAACTTCTTGAAACTTTTGAGCGAGATTTTTGATAGATTGAGGTCTTTTCAAGTCGAAGTTTAAAGTGTATCTATTCGTTTTACATGAGCCTTTTTTCTGTCGGGATGAATCTTTCAAAAGCGGTCGTCGGAGATAACCACAGGAGATAACCATGGGGTGTGTAAAATCACCCGGGTGTCACACCGGGTAGAGCTCCGGATTCTCTTTGAGACCAATTCCGGAGCCCTTCTGTGCAATGCCTGTTAGGGCATTAAAGAAGACTCTTAAGAGGTCTCCACTGCGCTCACTGTGCCACCATCTCTTCCCTGGGGTCAGTCATCAGGCGGATAGAGTCGACGGTAAGAGCACAATTCCAAAGGCCCACCTGCATCTTAAATGTTGATGCAGACGAGTTTCGGCATTTTAAGCGCCGCGGTGGTAACCACCGCGACACTCGCTACCCTGAAGGGTAGGTAATTTAGAAAAAATATAGAATCAGGCGTTACTTTGCGGAAATCCATTACATTAAATGTTATGAAAAATATCTAGTTTAAATTCCGTGATAGAAATCCAGGCTTGGATGCAGGATGATTTCAGCAATGCAGGTCGTGAAAGCGCCCAAGCGGTTGTCGAGTCAACATCTCCTGAGAATGCCCCGTGGCATGGTATGGCATGTTCTTTCATTTTTCCGCTTTTCTTGTATGTCTTGTATGTGTGCTCATGCATTACTAACATTTAGGTTATTTTAGACTCACAATCCCGCTTAGCAGCTTCTTTCTGGAACATCACAGTACACATACACCTTGTAAAACCAAACACACGCAGAGAAATGTCTGGCTACCTATACGAGAACTTCTGGTTGCAACCGTGACAGCAAGACTCACTAGTTGACTTTACAACATTTCTAGTAATAAATACTAAGTAAGTAGTAGAGATAACAAGGACTAAGTATTTATTAATAGAAATGTTGTAAAATCAACTAACGAGTCTTGCTGTCACGGTTGCAACCAGAAGTTCTCGTATAATTTTTTCTGCGTGCACATAGCGTCTTTTTTATGAAGCATTACCCACTCTAGCAATTACTCCTATTTCGTGGGTACGTTTACAAACATAGAAACTAATATACACAAACACACAGACACGGAACAACTACTTGTAGGTCATTCAAATATTTGTTCAGTGCGCGAGACGAACCCGCGACATTCAGCGCAGCAGTCGAACGCTCTACCATTACGCTACAAGTAGGTATTAAGCCTCCTGCAGACACACGCGATTAATCGCGCTGCGACAACGAGCCAAGCTAATTTCCACTCTAAAAATACTGCGAATGGACCGCGACATGTCGCCCCGCGCGATTAATCGCGTGTGTGTGTAGGAGGCCTTATACAACATTATTTTTAGTATATGCGAAACCTGAATATAGTTTGTTCAGAATCAGTAACTGATTCAATTCCAATAATTTTTTTCACCATGTTATATTTTTTTTCCAAAAATATTTAAATTAAATTTTATTACCAGTTAATTACAATACAATCACCGTACGGTTAGGTGCCTATTGCCAAACTATTATCACGAGTGTATAACACAGGAGACGCGGTATAAGCGGGTGTACCGCGAAATGAGCATGTTTTTGAACGGACAACCAGGTAATATACAAGCTTATAACTTTGTGTATTTTTTTAATACGGTTTTAAAATTTTGTACATAGATTCTTTACACGAAAATACTAGACAGGTGTATCGGGTTTCGCATAAACAAAAAATAATGTTGTATTATATTGTTTAGGAAACTCAATGCACATACCAACGCAGATTACCTGCGATGCTTGCAATCCTGCCTAATCACATAACACTACACACAATACTACACTGTAACAAACACAGCCCGTATTAAGCTCAGCTCACCCATACAATTCCTTCACACATGAGTTGTTCGAGCGAATTCGTGCGCCTAGATCCGATTAGGTGAGGACGCGCCCTAAGCGTTCCGTTCCGTACCTGTGTTTGTATGTTTGTTAAAGGTATTTTAGATTAGGTAACAGGTATTTTGGTTGATTGTACTTTGAATAGTGCGTGAGTAAGTTTGCTATAGTAAAAATTAACTAAAAATTGAAGGAAAACTTTGACGCCATTGTGGAGGTCTGTCCCGCTTAGGCGGGGCACCGACATATTCTCATGGAGGCGATAAGGCAGTGACCTCTCGCGCCCGGTACTAGATCCGGCCAATTTGCGGCGAAGCGAAGGTGGAGGCGGAATACGTAAGGGAGAGGACATCCTCCACCTCACGACCGCCGTGGGAGATGCCCAGTGCGTGGCCTTTTATGGCTACTGTAGGTGCGGGCTTGCTGGGTAGTTCGCCGTCTGATCGATGACCATGTCTGGGTTTACAGTGCGAAGTGTTTCACGGGCTCCTCAAGGAACTGTCATTTAACTGATGGGCCCCCATAGGCTCAAACACCAGCCAGGGTCGTGAATATGGCTGTAAAAGACTCGTGGCCCTAAAACAAAAAGGGCAATTAAAGGATCAGGGTAGACTTTTAGGCAGTAAGAGTGACAGTCTTTTTCGCTTTTCAGGGCGCGAGGACTGTTTTTTTTCTTTTGCGAAATGCGAAATATTTATCCCACTAAGCACGATTGGATCGCCACTGCTCGTTTAAGTCGATGCTTCAAATATGTGAAAAAAGTTCAATTTTTAATTCACCATAAAGTTTTATCCACACCAATCGTTTTCCTCGTAAAATGCGCCATCGCACCAAGTTCTTGCTACTCGCTATGTAAATCGAAGTGCTCCACTTTTCAGAGTCCCGCATAAAACAGGAAAACGTTCTAACGTACGGAACCCGCATGCAACTTGAGTAGGATTACAGTCAGCTGATTTATCTTATCGCCTTTCTCAATAAGAAATGTAATGCTGGTAGCTTGTAATCAACATATGTGTGGAAATGTATTTGATAAAGAATTCTGCCGATGTTCTTTTATTTAAAACTGTTCTCCACACTCTGAATAATTCCTTTATTATAGATGCCTAGGGGTGCTAAGACAGGAAATCTCCACGTGCGTCCGCCCGTGTACTGGAGTTCCCTCTCTGATACGTCCGGGGGGAAGACCAGTTTTTCGGGCCGGTGCACCCTGCCTGGGATGCGGGCAAAAAATCTTCCTTAGGCACTGCCTCTTTGCCCGTATGCGAATAGCCTAAAAAAAAATCATAGATGCCTTTACAAACATTGAAACTCAAATAAACAAACAGGCAAACGTGGAAAAACTACTTGTAGATCGTAAAAAAAATTGTTCCGTACGGGAATCAAACCCGCCACGCGTAGCTCAGTAGTCAATTTCTCACCTACTGCGCCAACGTGTCGTCTGGTGTATTATTGTTGTAACGTAATCTGTGACGTAGGTATCAAGCATAATGGGGCTTGCACATTAAGGTATAAGAGTTTAAATGTTTGTAAAGGCACCCTCGAAACAGGAGAATTCGTTACGTCCTAATCTCTATGTAAATCTTTTGCAAATAAAAAAAAAAACGTAGCCCGACTAACGAATATGTAAGGCAAAACGTAAATACTTAAATTTTATCATTAAATATACTCATTTACGATAATATTTACTGAGGAATACTGTGCTTTTCGCCAAGACCTAAATTCAAGAATACACGTATTTTCAATTCAAAATGGCTTACTATGCCGCGTTTATAAGACAAGTTTGATGAAAATAACTTTAAACAAATCGATAAATCTTCTAATATATAAAATTCTCGTGTCACAGTTTTCGTTGCCATACTCCTCCGAAACGGCTTGACCGATTTTGATGAAATTTTTTGTGCTTATCCGGTATCTATGAGAATCGGCCAACATCTATTTTTCATCCCCCTAAATGTTAGGGGTAGTCCACCCCAAAATTTTTTTTAAATTATTTATATGGCAAAACAACGTTTGCCGGGTCAGCTAGTAATACCTATATAATTCATACGTACAAAGTATTTCATTGATAAACACTATTTTAAAGTGACAGTTCACAGATAGAGGTTTTGACAGGTGCCTTAAAAGTTATGTCGAATACTAATTATTTAGTTTACGTCACTCATCGTGCAAGCTCCTCAAGATCGCCTTTTGTTTTGCTTATCGAGAAAAAAAAAACAATAGAATTCCGGTCATTGACATTCAGAATTCAACTCGGAACGATATCTTAGCTTTCCATTACAATCGAACAGCACAAAATGCTTCTTTATTCTACACAAAGCTTTATTTCTAAACTACATCGCTCCGCTTCGCTCGCTCGGCTCTCTACGCTCGCGCGGCCCAGGTGCGAACCCACTAACATATTTATTGCTTTCTCTAATCAATGGGCGCTATACATAGAGGTAATTTTATTTGTTTACTTACAAACTTCTACTGTATTTCGTAGGGTAAAATGTCAGGGTATTTTAGGCCACAGATACCTAACGTTATTTTAAAAGTGGATTATAATATGACGGTACTGTTTATCTTTTCAGAGGGTCGTGGGTATCGTTTTTCAGGAGGTCTTGGTTTAATAATAATTGACACTCAGGTTAATCTTTGAGGTTAAGCCGTACTTGTTAATCTGGATGGGTGACCATTCATTACGTATCTAGTTTGCATTCAGAATACACGTTAATTTGATTAATGAGATGGATTTCTGTCCTGGGCTTTCGTGTTGTTTCTTGGCTGTGACCTGAAGACGTTTCACAGTCGTTACAATCAGTTGCCTGAAATTCTGAGCAATAAGGGAAATCGTATAACGTGCAAAGCAGAAACTGGGCCACAAGTCTGCTATTAGAATAGTGTCAGAATGGTCTATGATTGATTTCATAATTGTTGATTTTGACAAGTTCGGTAATTTAATAATACTAGATGAAAACCCGGCTTCGCTCGGGTAAAACGTGACTCATAATACACATCTAGGTACAAAATTACAAAATCTAGCTGTGCCCGCAACTTCGCGTGGATGGTATTTTTAGTGCGAAACGCTGATGGAGGATACCGATACAAATCATTTTTTTTTATTTACTTATGTTTTTTTTTTATCGTCATAAAATCGTCAAATGAGTCCTCCCACCTAGAGAAGGGAAGAAGGGACTGTCAGACTCGTACTGACTAAATTCCTCGGTGTCCTTCAATAGCCCTTTACGTTCTGGGGTCACGGTAACTCATAAGTCCCACGACCGCGGCAGGCTTTGGCCCTCAAAGGGGGACCCCGTCATTGTGCTGACACTCTTTGAGGCGCGCGTGGAACACAACGGGCCGTCAACCCGGGCATGGTCCATGATCAGATCGCCGCCCGCATGCCCGCGCCTGTTGGCCAGAGATCGTTCTGCGACGTCCATCGCCGTGGGTGTCTACCACTGCGGCAGGGTCGTGAGGTGCATGCTGTCCTCTCCCTCGCGCCTCCCACTTTCTCCTTCGCTAGCATGACTGCTTCGCAAAAAGAGGCGACCGCTTCCCACTCTATACCGCCCCGCAGCATGGCCTGAACCAATGCCGGGCGCGAGAGGTCGCCGCCTATCGCCGTCGTGAGGACATGGCGATGCTTTGCCCAAGCGGGACAGTCCTGCACCGTATGCTCCACCGTGTCCTCCGGGCGATCCACGCAGTGGTGACACCCAAGCGTTTCTTTCTTCCCCATCCGACACAGGTACCTCCCGAAACTTCCGTGTCCGGTGAGGACCTGCGTCAGGCGGTAGGTCAGGACGCCGTGACGCCTATCCAGCCACTCCTCAAAGAGGGGTCTTACCGCCGCCATCGCGGCGTGTCCGGACTTCGGTTGCACAGTGTCGCTCCCTCCATACCGCACTGAGATCTCTTCCCGCCATAAAGAGGAAAGATTTGTGTTTTGTGTGTGTGTGTGTGTGTGTGTGTGTGTGTGTGTGTGTGTGTATGTTAGTTTCTATGAATAAACTCTAAAACTGCTGTGCCGAATTAAAAAAATATTTCACCATTAGAAAGAAACGTTCACCCCAAAGACATTAAACTATATAGTTCTTTTATATCTCTTTGGTTCACCCTGAGTAACATAGGCTACAATTATATATTATATATTTGAAAATATTATACTTCTCTGGTTGGGTCAGATTGAGATACAGAATGGAAGGCGATAAACGAAAGGTATGCATGAGACTGATGTGAGTGATAACGACGGGAGGAGACGCCCTAGGAAGATCTATACTTATTTCTCTCTTAAGTCGAAAAGACCCAAAGATTACCACTTTGCCTTTCAAGCACGAAGTTGTAAGTACCTATGTGTCTTTTTCAAAACACACATGTTTATTTGTCCATCTTTATCTTGGACATAATTAACTTCGGTGAAGAAAAACATTGTGAGGTTATATGGACTAAAATCAACATACGAACAAAGCCATGTCAGAAGCCTGTGGAGTTCGCAGAAGCGGGATTAATAAAATCTGACACCAGCGCGTGGCCACATCCTCACTGGAAAAAGACAGGCCAGTTTCTAACTAGTTTGCAAACCATATCCAGCTTTATACTCCGAAGAAGTCCACAACGCGACAAACTCCATACTTTACCTCCATAACAAAATAATTTGCAACATCAATTCCATCAAATAAATCACAAAAAAACTCTCCACCATATTTTAAAAAACACCTAACTCTCTACTTATCCGACTATAACCAATAATCTTATCCTTATCAATACATAGTACCCCATATTTACAAGGCATACGAAGTACTGTGGACCATTACAATACCTGCTTTACATATAAATTGTTCGTCTACAACCTTAGGTAATTACAGTGCAAAGGTGCCTTCATAAATATTCTTTATAGCTTGGCAAATTTGTATAATAGCCGGACCCCACACACAAGAGTTGTTATGCTGTAAATGTGGGCATTTTACGTTGATACTTGCCTCTAGGGTGTTATATTGAAGTGCTTGCTTAATCGCCTTCTGAAATTAGCTGGACTTTAAGTAAATTTGGATTTTGGGATGGATTCAGCTTTGTCTTAATACCGAACTGGGTCGCTATTTTTGTAAATTTGTCATTTCAACACGATACTATAAATACCTTGTCATTTTGCTAAAAGTTCGTAATCTGCTAAATTCATAATGATCGATCATTGGTTGGTCAATGCTCTCGTAATAAAATTGTGTTATTAATGACATTGTTGTATTGCCATTATTATTAAACCCAGATTACCGCCGAAGTCGCTCATTACCATTCTTTGCCATTTCTTTCAATAGAGTGTCAGTGGTTGACCCTTGGAAAGTCATTATGACGCTATTATCTATATTAATAATTTACATGCAGTACCTACATGTAAGCTAATAATACTGTTGATCCACAACACGGTTCTACACAGTTTCCATTTTTTTCGGATAACTCCCAAAGGGTAGAATTTGCAACACAAAAAATGCAGTGTGGCAGCATTTTTGTGTTACAAATTGTTACTACTACACCTCTGGGAGGCCAAAATGAATTTATTTTATACGATGACTGCAGAATTTTTGGTCTTTGTAACCCAAAGGCTCTGTTTTCTGGCTGGGCAGTCTTTATTTTATAAGCCGAGAAGCAAAGATGAACTGGAACAAAGTAAAACTTATCCTATTCCATCTAGATCTACGGGTAAACCATTAGACTGCAGTCAAAGTACAGAATTCGATATCCAGCCTGGAGTCCCATAAGTTGTGTTTCCAAAATGTTTTTTTCAAAATTATTTTCCTGTATTGAACCGTCCGCGTCGTTCTGGTTGGCGGTAACCAGGTCGAACAATATCATGATATTAAGTACCTATACGGAGTTCAGGTGGACGCAAATCTCCTAAAATAATCTCATAATCGCTCTTTATAGCACCCACGGGACGGTATCGGGCGAATTCGACGTATTGCGCAATCGAAATAAAGCTTAGTTGCACCAATACCGTTAAATTCATATTATTTATTGTCGTTACTTTAACTATAGGTGGTATTGAAACGGTAACACATTTATGAGTTGCCCAGATGGCATAAATAGTGGTTATAACTTTTAAAACCTTGCATAAAGGCAGCCTTCCACAAACAAGCATAAAGCCCACCTTACGGAAAGTTCTTTTTCTTGGTAATATCATCCAAAATTTTCTTGATATCCTTGGCAATTTCAGGGCGGCACAGGAAGTATTAAAATCAACATGTTCCGTTCCACGGATACTTGATGAGACAGTCCCGCGATCCCGGTAGGCTTTGGCCTTCTAAGGGGGGTCAGATTGCTGACAGCTCTGTGAGGTCGACTTGGGCACGATCTATGTTCGGACGGCGAGTCACGCATTACTCGCCGTCCACATCTCAGTCGCCTACGGTTTCCGGAAATGATCTGGCGAAAACCGATGCCGTGGGCGTCTCCTGCGGCGGCTGGGCTGTGAGGTTTATTATTCACCTGACTTCGACTGGACAAAATACTAAACCTGTAAGTATAAGTTTGTGCGCCGCGAGCTACAACAGTTTTTTTTTGGGACAAACCCACCACACTATTCCCATACCACTGCAACTCCTGAGAGCCAGAATCAACAGTGGCAACTACCAGAAAAGCACCGAAACAATGAAGCTCGACGTGTCCCGGAGAATGAATTTACCTGTCTTGGATCCTGCACGAAATTAATCAGAAAAGAATAGTGGAGAAGTAGGAAAAATATAATCTGGCGAAAACCGATGCCGTGACGTCTCCTGCGGCGGCTGGGCTGTGAGGTTTATTATTCACCTGACTTCGACTGGACAAAATACTAAACCTGTAAGTTTGTACGCCGCGAGTTACAATAGTTTATGAACCCCTGATATAGGCTGTTCCCACACTTATTCATACCATTACCTACTAACCTAATTCCCTCAAATATGCAGATCCTTTATCCACCTCTATCGAAGCAAGATAATTAACAGTACCTATTCATGCGCCCCTCCGCAGTTTGCCCGGCCATTCTGTGTACTTACCGGTTAATGTGCATAACTATTCCGTTCGCCTGTATCACTGGGATTGGTTTCCAATTAATCTGACAGCTGTATTGAAAGTTTGTGATAACGGTTTGAGTAGGGGATTCGGTTTGTTGATTAGTTTTATTTACTAGTTACTTCTGGTTTTCGGTTAAATTCCTCTGATATATAATTCGAATGGAAATTTACAGTACAAATGGAAGTGGAGCGCCTTATCTGAGCCAATGAGGAATTATTTTTTTCGTGATAAAATCATCAAATGAGTCCTCCCACCCAGGGCAGGGCGGGAGGGACTGTCAGACTCGTACTGACTAAAATCCACGGTGTCCTTCAATAGCCCTTTATGTTCCGGGGTCACGGTAATGAGATAAGTCCCGCGACCCCGACAGGCTTTGGCCCTCTAGAGAGGGGGCCCGTCATTATGCTGACGCTCTTTGAGGCGCGCGTGGAACACAACGCGCCGTCGTCGACCCGGGCATGGTCCATGGTCGGACAGCGAGTCGCCCATTACTCGCCGCCCGCATGCCCGCGCCTACGGTGGCCGGAGATCGTCTGCCGACGTCCGAGGCCTCGGGCGTCTGCCACTGCGGCTGGGGTGGAGGGAGGACGCTATTCTCTCCCTCACGCGGCCCGCCTCCTCCTTCACGAGCATGACTGCTTCGCAGAAGGAGGCGACCGCTTCCCACTCCGTCTCGCCCCGCAGCAAGGCCTCGACTAATGCCGGGCGCGAGAGGAACCAATGAGGAATAGCGTTGTTAGAGAAAAATAAACAAAAAAATCTCGGCTTGATCTTGATAAGCACTAGTTTTGGAAAAATCAATATTTCGTTAGTTTACCGATAGTTTCTTGAGGCGAGCGTGGAACACTCGTCCTTGATCGGTCGGCGAGCTTAAATACTTTATATATCATTGTGATGCTTGTTTTCTAACTGCGTTGCTTCGTTAATCAATTGGTTATAAGCAAGATAGCTGATTGGATTTTTTCTGCATCTGCCATGTTGTTTGGACTTGCGCCATGGTTGATGGCAATATTTTCACCTTAAGTATTTCATTTTATCGGGGAACTGCGTGTACTGTTAGGAAACTAACTCTTTGGGAATAACAGGTATTATGGTTTCCTAAAAATACTAAATTGTATTTGCTCGCACGTGGATGATCTCAATTCTAACTTACTTAAGCCATTAAGTCGGAGTACGGTTAATTTAGTTAGAACTTTGATTGGTGGCTGCAAAGTTAAAAGATACTAATTTGTTTAAAGAAAAAAGGAATTGGAAATTCAAGAAGTTTTTGAGGAGTAATTAGATATTTTTCCATCAGAATGTAGATCAACGGTACTAAAGGAAAATCCATTATCACCACTCGAAGGAAAGGAAGGTCATGTTAGGCCACAGCACTAAGAATTTCTCCTAAATGACGTTTAAAATTCATTTAAATCCATTTTTTTGTTCCACTGCTGGGCATAGGTCTCCCCCATATCCTTCCAGGTGCTCTTTTCTAGTGCCACTTCGGACCAATGAAATAGTGACAGTGACACTCATACTGTGTTCAAAGTCCATGAGTATGGGGTGCAAAGACAGGAAACCTCCACGTGCGCCCGTGGACTGGAGTTCCCTCTCGGATACGTCCGGGGGGGAAGACCAGTTTTTCGGGCCGGTGCACCCTGGGATGCGGGCAAAAACTCTTCCTTAGGCACTGTGTGCCTAAGGGGTCTCTTTGCCCGTATGCGTATAGCCTGTCGGGTGGAAGCTCCAACGCGTGTCCCTCTGAATAGCAGAGGGCACAGCGGCGGAGCGGGCTTGCGGAAGGTGAGTAATGGGTAAGCTCGCCGTCCGACCAAGGACCAAGCCCGGGTCGGTGGTGCGTCGTGTTTTACGCCTCACCGACGGGGCCCCTGGGCCAAATGCCTGCTGGGGTCGCGGATTTTTCTTAATCCAGGATACCGTGGCCCCGGGAACATGAGGATTTGCCTTTTAGTTGACTCAGGGAGGGAGGACTTATTTAAAGAATAATACATAAAAGAGCTGTTTGTGAAGGGTCCGTTTATAACTCGTAGGTATGTTAATAATATGTTACTCGTACAAGTAATTTCCGTCACTAGTAAACGCCTACGTCTAGTAATTATTTCTCAGTAGGTACCATACCTCCTGAATCCTTTAAATGAACCTGTCAAAAACAACCGTCAATATTATTGATTGACATTCCGTCCTTGGCGTGTATCGAGTACCTTTACATACTTAATTCCTTTGCATATGGAACCCGTTTTATAGCGGAACTAACTTCTTCAGAATTGATTTAAATTGACGCAGGCTGTAAAACTTTATGTTAGGGCCTTTGAATACAAATGTTGTTTTAATTTTTGTGCGTGGCCATGAGATGAGGTCGTGGGGAAAGCTTACCTTAATTTTTCTTCGTGGTATTGACATTCTTTTGTGTGGTTCTACCTCAGTTTTCTTTTGAATTTGCATGATCAGCCTTAAATGTTCCCACGGCCTTTTCTCTGTTAGAAATCCCAGTGCGTGTTGGTAAATGTCACATGTCTTCGAATTCTTGGTTCTAGGCCATGTACGTTTTAAGAGCAGTGGTGATGAAATAAAAAAGACAGAGAAATATTGCTCTTGGCTGGGTTTGAACCGACGACCTACAGTTCACGTCGGGCCCGTCGAGCCCTGCTCAAGTTTCTAACTTCTAAGGTACATAATTATAAAATATGTAATTTATTTCAGCTTTCCTAGTCCTATTTTTTTTGTCACAACTATCACACAACGCCATCTAGTCCCAAGCTAAGCAGAGCTTGTGTTATGGGTACTAGACAACTGATAAACATACTTATATATTTCTAAATACATAAATATTATACATAAATTACACCCAGACACAGAAAAAATGATCATGCTCATCGCACAAACATCTGTCCTGGGTGGGAATCGAACCCACGACCTCCGGCATAGCAGTCAGGGTCACTAAACACTAGACCAACAGGCTAACCTTAGGCCTATTCCTCTCGGTTAACGAAGTCTTCCTGATGAGCATACCTTTACAGCATAAACCAGTTAGTGAGTAACATATACCTTTGTTGGTATCATCGCATGGGTCCCCCCACCCAGAAATTCGCGTTAGCGGACTGCAATCTGATAGGCCGACGACCTTAAGAAGGTGGCGCAGCCTGCGCCCTTGTCCAGCAGTGGACTTTGGTGCCCTTTGAAGACAGTCTCGCGATCCAGATCAACAGATACGACTGATATTGTTTTTAAGCTATTGCATAGCTTTTATTGCAGGCTCTGAGCTCGGCGCGCGCGAAAAACGTAACGAAAAAACCTGACCACATCTGACAGCACGCATCGTCTAACGTCGTTTCAGTTTGGGAGACTTCGGCAATCATAAAGGTACGGACAGACGTGTTCATAAAGGTACGGACAGATGTGCTCATTACTAGGACGAAAGCATGCTTTTATTGAGCAAGGGGCAATTTTATTGAGGGAGAGGGAGAGGGAGGAGGAGGAGGAGAAGAACGTTTCTTGACGTTTCACTTGATTGACGTGGCTGACCATAGCCTAATTAGTACAGTAATAAATAGGTATAATAAATAAATAATTAGAATTGCATGAGTTGATAAAAAATGCTATGCAATAGCTTTACCGCGGCAGTCACCGAGTGCCACATGTATTTTTTTTTAAAACGATAGGGTCTCGCTTCACCACTATCTCGCCTGATGGTAAGTGAAGATGTGGTCGACGGTGAAGCACGCTTGTCTAGAAGTAACCTGTTCACTCTTGACTTGAAGACTTGTTCGTTTTTCGTCGTTTCGTTGAGCTCCTTGAATTATGAGTCGAGCTACACGATAAATGACAAATGCTTGCACTGATTGGACAGGTCCACTCAAATCTGTGTGGTTCTTTCCTTAATATATATACATATCAGCCGTAAGACGTCCACTGCTGAACATAGGCCTCCCCTTTAGACTTCCAATAGCACCGGCTGAAGCGGCCTGCATCCAGCGTGATTCTGTGGCCTTCATAAGATCGACTGCCCACCTAGTGGGTGGACGTCCTACGCTGCGCTTGCCGGTGCGTGGTCTCCATTCGAGAACCTTACGGCCCCATCGGCCATCAGTTCTGCGTGCTATATGACCTGCCCACTGCCATTTCAACTTGCTAATTCGTTGGGCTATGTCGGTAACTTTGGTTCGTCTACGAATCTCCTCATTTCTGAGTAGATCGCGCAGAGAGACTCCAAGTATAGCCCTCTCCATAGCTCGTTGGACTATACTGAGCTTACTAATGAGGCCTACATAAAAGGACCATGTTTCGGCACCATACGTCATCACTGGTAACACACATTGGTCGAAAACTTTCGACTTGAGGCACTGAGGTATTTTGGACGAGAAAACGTTGAAACGGAAACGTAAAATAACCAACTTGCAAATTAAATATCATATATCAAGATGCCTGGAACCCCTGTTTTGAATTTAAACCACAAACCACTACAGGTACGTTGCAAAGTCCAATATCTTCCACACAAAAGCTTCTATCTTTATTCAAGTAATCAACACATTTAGCGGCCGCACCTGACAGTATTTTCTGTGGCTTTGTATAAAGTAGCAGGTGAAGTTTGTGCCGTCGTCGTGACGAACGACCGCACTTCTGATGCAATTCCACCATCACCCCCCTTTTACACCCCTTTCTTACTATTACCCTGTCGGGTTGTAGTCCACCTGGGGTTGTACGCTATGTTTTAGTAATTATTTTTTACTGATCATTCTAGTAGTTTTTATTTTTAATATTATTCGAGAGTATTTACATATGTAACTAAAACTAAAAATTTCAAAATAAATAAAACTCAATATTTACAACAAAATACTAAATTTAAACTAAAACTAAAATAAAATACCTAATTGCAAAAAAAAAACACAAAAAGGCAGAGACACTCAGGCGTCAAAGTACTCCTCCGCATATCGCTGTCATCTGGAAACGTGCCCAGAAGACTGGCAGCATTGCCACGTTGGATGGCAATGCTTATTCTTTGACCAAGGAAAGAACCAGCCCTCCAGTCACGCGAAGTGTCGATTAGTCGGCGAGAAATTTCCTTAAAAAGGCAACGCGCACTCGGACCCCATGACCCGAGCGTTTCGACCCCAAACGGCTCAAAACTGTAGCAACCATTAAGGTTACAGTATTTGGGCCGCTTGAGGTTCTCAGCAGCCGCAGCAGTGGCGCCAGCACAGCCCGCCGTGCTTGCAACGTGGGATGGCGAAAGGGTATCGACACAGGTAGCGTCCCCACACCAAAGGCCTAAATTATTACTAAATAAGGCCTAAATTGTTACTGATTAAATCTAACTTCAGACTACTATATTTTAGGCCACTTCAAAGACTTTTCTCTTCACCAAGTCAGTTTTCTCCCTACATTCATCTTTATTTCTTTGTGAAATAAATCTATAAAAACAAATCTGACATGAAAAAAATCCAATTTGTTCACCTGTCTAATTGAATAAAATCCAACTCCAAATAAATTCCATTATTTCTAAATGTTCGCAGGTCAATAAAACGTCGCTTGGTGTTAGCCTAGCTTCACCTAGGACATCTAGACTTTTAGAAGCAAATTATACAAATTGAGTTGTACAAAGTCGTCGTCACAGACGCAATAGAATTGTCTCCGTAACGCTTTTTGTAATGTCGGTTAAATTGAGGACACTACAAAAGATGGGGCGATGGCAATTAGTTTGTAAGTTCAGGTTGTTTCTTTGTAGGTGCAAAATAGATGTTTTTATTCATAATATAGATTGATAGTACTCTTTATTCAAATTACAGGTATTTAAAGAAATAATATCGGTTATATGGGGTGAAACAATGGTCGGTCTTATCGCTAAAAGCGATGTTTTGGAAAATGAAAAAGCGCATCTAGTGTGTCACAAAAACTAAACGAAGAAACTCGTGAAAAGGTCTTTCCGCTGGACTCCGTCTGACGCTCAAAATTAATATAATCATCATCATCATAATCAGCCGTAAAACGTCCACTGCTGAACATTGGCCTCCCTATAGGCTTCCAATAGGACCGGTTGGCAGCGACTTGCATCCAGCGTGATTCTGTGGCCTTCATAAGATCGTCTGTCCACCTTGTGGGTGGACGTCCTACGCTGCGTTTGCCGGTGCACGGTGTCCATTCGAGAACCTTACGGCCCCATCAGTTCTGCGTGCTATATGGCCTGCCCAGTGCCATTTCATCTTTTTCATTCCTTTTCTTTTTTTCCTGGTAAAATCATCAAATGAGTCCTTCCACCCAGGGCAGGGTGAGAGGGACTGTCAGACTCGTACTGACTAAAATCCACGGTGTCCTTCAATAGCCCTTTATGTTCCGGGGTCACGGTAATGAGATAAGTCCCGCGGCCCCGGCAGGCTTTGGCCCTCTAGAGGCGGGCCCCGTCATCATGCTGACACTCTTTGAGGCGCGCGTGGAACACAACGCGCCGTCGACCCAGGCGTGGTCCATGGTCGGACAGCGAGTCGCCCATTACTCGCCGCCCGCATGCCCGGCGTCGGACATCGGCAGACGATCTCCGGCCACCGTAGTGGCCGGAGATCGTCTGCCGATGTCCGACGCCGATGTCCGACGCCGTAGGCGTCTACCACTGCGTTGCTCTGCCAGAGGACACGGCGGTGCTCTGCCCAAGCGGGGCAGTCCTGCACCGTAAGGCAGTCCTGCACCGTAATTTTTTTTTTTTCATTCCTTGGGCTATGTTGGCAAATTAATATATTCAATCCAAATATTTAGCAAGCTGAAGTGGCAATGGGCAGGCCATATTGCTCACAGAGCAGATGGCCGATGGGGTCGAAAAGTGCTAGAGTGGAGACCGCGGACTAGCAAGCGCAGCGTAGGACGTCCACCAACGAGATGGACAGACGACCTTGTAAAGGTCGCCGGAAGACGCTGGATGCAGGTCGCTTCCAACCAGTATATGTGGAGATCTAAAGGGGAGGCCTATGGCTGAGATGACGATGATGATGATGATGAATCCAAATCTCGTTCCTTTGTTTTTGACGACTGCTTCTGATGGACATCTTAAAGAACCTTGAAGATTGATTACAGACAAAGATCGAACCGAAGATAGCAACCGATATATACTTACCTACATAGATTATTAATTTCGAGCGAAAATGTGCTAATCACACGACCCTTTCAAGGTTTTCAGGCGAGACTTTGTGTAATACTATTTTTAGTAAAAATTACACGTGTTCTTTCAGTATCCCTCAAGGCTGTAAACAGAAGTTTATTGTATTTTCAGCAAAATTTGAGCCTCATTTCGATAAGCAAGGGATTTTTTTAACATAAATTACTATTATGTCTTACATTAGGGTTTAAATTCGACTGACATGTACACACATCAAAAGTGTCTAGGGATCAAGCATTTTTATGCGGATTTCTTGAGATTGAGATGTGGCTTTGTAATAAATTTATGATTTTATAAATTTATATGGATCCTTTTTGGTGCATTTCATAATTTGAATCAGGAACTGTGAATCAAATTCGAGTAAAAGATGAAAATCAGCTGTCAATATTTTCCCTATAAAAACATACAACGCATTGAAGACATTATTAGTGCTACTGTTTCCCTACTACTGATTAAAACCAACGTTATTATGGAGCGGCGACGTCATTTAAGCAGGGAAGAAATGCTCAGAGCCGGAATGATAGAAGCTGGTTCCCGGCAACGTACTGTGGCTTTAGCTCTGAATACAAGTCAGAGTGTTATCAGTCGACTTTGGACACGTTACCGAAGCACTGGTACCGTGGCTGAGCGCCATGGAGGACGGTATCGCTGCACCACACGGAGACAAGACCGATACATTCAAATCTTAACTCGAAGAGCTCCAACAATAACCGCCATGAGGCTTCATCACTCTTCAGGGAACTTAATTAGCGACCAAACAGTCAGAAACCGCTTGCATGAAGTGAACCTTCATTCCCGAAGACCGCTACGGGTACCACCTATAGCAATGCACAATCGTAGGATTCGATATCAATGGGCTCTTGAACACAAAAATTGGGCAGAAGAACAATGGCGTTTCGTGTGCTTTTCTGATGAGTCTCGTTTCGGTATGAGACCGGATACAAGACGTATACGACACTGGAGAACCCCTGGACGCCAACAGCGATTAAAATCCTGTCAGGAAGTCCATCCTTATAGTGGTGGAACCATCATGGTATGGGCGGGTATTTGGATCGGCGGAAGAACTGAGTTGATTTGAATCAGAGGCAACCTCAACGCTCAAATTTATGCTGAGACGATTGTATCAGACGTCATCGTTCCTCTACAAGTGCAAATCGGTCCCTTATTTCAGTTAATGCATGATAATGCACGACCGCACACCGCAAGAGTTGTAAGACAGACTCTCGCCGCAGCTAACATCAATGTCCTGCCCTGGCCTGCTCAGTCGCCAGACTTGAATCCGATTGAGCATGCATGGGATATGCTACAGAGAAGAGCTCTGCCGAATATGGAGGGTATCCAGTCGCAAGAAGACCTTTTTTTGTTGTTGCAACGAACATGGGCGGCCATTCCACAGCGTGATTTGGATGAACTCATTTTGAGTATGCCAAACCGATGTTCTTGTGTTGTTAGTGTTCGCGGTAGAAACACGGATTATTAATTGTTTAAGTTACCCAATAAAATTTTAAAGAAAACTGTTATTTCAGTCTTTTTTTCGAACTTTTGTGTTAGTGGTTCAAATGTCAAAAATCCCTTTATTAGGAAAATGGCAAATTTCTTTATTAATGCAAAGGTGACTTGGTTTATCGTTACTGTGACAAACGAAAACACTTTATTTGATGAATCCTTAAAGAAAATTTTAATTAATATCAATCAGGAGAAAAGTTATTGCAAAAATATATGTTGATCCCTAGACACTTTTGATGTGTGTATTTTATGTTATTTTTCTATTATATACCTAATCATTGTGTTTTGGGGTGTGAAATTGGTTATTATGTTTTTTTTTCTTTTATAAAATTATGTAACGTAATCTAATATAAAGAAGTTTTAGATCAAAAAGCAGTGTAGGTACTAGTTGATGTCTGTGGCTTCGCTTGGAGATCCAAGCGTCCAAAATAAAAGTACCCTGTTTGTGTAAAGTTTAGTGATTTTGTCGTGAATTTTTTTTTTAGTTTTAACAAGTTTTCTTACATTACCTACTACGTAGTGATTGGAGCTTCCTTTAAAGCTAATAAAAGTATTAGATTAGGAGACTCCGCTCTTCCATACATTGTTGGTAATAACTATAAACTTGTTTAGTTTCAAGGAGTTTTGATGTTAAATGCAAATAGTCAATTTTCTGTTATTTTTCTTTCATTCTCATAATCTTTTTCATTTATAGATAAAAGTAAGTTAGTTTCCATATAATACATAACATATACATAACCTGTCTGTGAGCCTAATAACATTAAGATCTGTTCAGCCGTTGTGAGTTCATCTTAACATTCAAACTTTCGAAATTATAATATTAGTAACCTAAATATACAGAGATAAAAAAACTTGAAAAAAAAATTAACCGCCTTCAAAAACAACCACAAAAAAGGGTAAAATAACCTACAAAATAACTTTTCTTTCGGAAGTCGGTGGCTTTGTTTTTTTTATTTCGTTGTCTTTTATGCCACCGACTTCCGAAAGAAAAGTTATTTTGTAGGTTATTTTACCCTTTTTTGTGGTTGTTTTTGAAGGCGGTTAAATTTTTTTTTAAAAAGTTTTTTATTTTACTCTTTTTAGTTTAAATATTCAACCCAAATTCTTGTCAAATACATCATTTTCTTACATGTGCACTAGAATTTGGTAATTCTTAGCAGCGGTATTAACATCGCTCATGTACATAATAAGCTAATAAAATTCCCTATCAAAAACTGCTGAACCGATTTTGATGAAACTTACAGTGTTCCCTAAAGTGAACTATTCCTCGTACAACAAAAAAAGAATTTTGAAAATCGGTCCACAATTGGCGGAGTAATCGCGTAACAAACACTCAAAAAAGTAAAGATCATCACATCATCCATCAATAAAAATGCTCACAAAATAAAAAGTACTGAACCAAATTGGATGAAATTTTTATGGGACCAAATGGCAAGTATACTGCATCGAACGAAAAAAGAATTACACTAATCGGACCAGAAACGTCGGAGTAATCTGTGTACATACTAAAAAAAAAAAAAAACATACCGACCGAATTGAGAACCTCCTCCTTTTTTTGAAGTCGGTTAAAAAGTAAGATAAATAGAACATAACAGATAATTTAGTATTTATTGTAAGATTCGTACAAGCAGGACAATTTCACACATGACATAAGTGTTCCATTATGTCCAACGGTTGGAGCAAACCAATTCAATATCATAGACTGGAAAAAGGAAATTGAAGGTCCTCGGGAGAAGGTGGGGTGCCAGTGACGGCGTTATGTTTAAAGGAGCAAGCAAATTCTTCGTTGGCAAGAAGGCATTACGTCTTTTGTTGTTTGTTAAATCGGGTTGTTGTATTTATTTATTAATTCGCCACAAAAATAATTCCCCACAAAAAAAAGTATTGATCCTGTTCTCCTAGTACTTTTTGTTTAGAATACACAGCTTTGTGCTGGATTGTTATTTAATTGTTCGGCTATCGGTGCGGAAAAGAGAAATGGGGTGAATTTACAATAATCAAAATCTTTTTTTCGTGGGGAATTAATTTTGTGGCGAACTTACAACAACCCGTTAAATCGCCAAATGAATCCTTTAGCGACTGCTGAGCGTTAACGATTATCGCTTGCCGTTTGGCTATAGGTCCAGTTTCTTCAGATTTTGTGTTTCTTTTTGCGTTCTAGAGCCGTAGTGCCCATTTAAGACAGTCCCCCGACCCTCGGATGGCGTTTGGTCCTGTGATGTTGGGGGTCCGATGAGATCGGAAAGAAGTACACAACCACCTTGATTGAACTCCATTTAATAAGTACCACACTAATTTATAAAGTAATGCGCATTTCAGGTAAAGTACATAGTAAGCATAATATTGAATATCACTATAAAGTAGTGCATACAATGGGTTAAGTCTACTTATGGAGCATACATACTAATTATATACACTTCACCTCCCGGGGTAAAGAGAAAAAAAAATCAAACGATTATTTTTTTTTACATTTTGTTTTTTAAAGTATATTTGTCTAAACCGTGATAAAATTACATTTTTATTTACGAAATTGAAATAATAATACCTATTTAACTTATTACTAAACATTGCAATGTTACTTAAATGTAATCATACTTTAAATTTATTGAAAGTAAGGCCTAGTTCTATTTTTATGCACTAATTCCATTTTATTATTTTTACTTATCTGAACATTACAACCTAAATCTTCAATTACTTTATAAGGACCTTCAAATAAAGCATCTAATTTACGACCTGTTTCATTCTTTAGTAACACCAAATCATCTTTCTGATACTTATACGAATTTACAGATTTATCATACAGTTCTTTTCGTTTCTGCTTGTTAAATAATAAATTATTCTTTGCATCAGCATGGGCTAGCTGTAATCGGTATTTCAATTGTAATGGGTAATCATCTATATTGTATAACGGTTCTACAGGATCGCAAATTCTACTAGGTATTCTACAGAGTTTACCAAAGACAAGTTCATAGGGCGTATAATTCGTTTCAGAATGGACCGTGTTATTGAAACTAAAACACCAGAAAGGTAACCAGTAACTCCAAGTGTCTGTGTAATTTTCACATTGAATTCTTAAAAATGCACCAAGTGTTTTATGCGCATTTTCAAGAGCACCAATTGACTGATGATGGTAAGCTGTTGAGCATAACTTTTCAATATTTAGGATTTTACATACCTGTACCATAGTAGCTGAAATGAATTCGCTGCCGCGATCTGTAGCAATTGTACCTGGGATACCAAACCTTAAAACAAAATCTCTAACAAATGCATTTGCAATGGATACGGTTTCTTTATTTTTAAGAGGGGTGGCATGCACAAATTTTGTTAATTCACATTGTATGGTTAGTATATAACAATTACCGTCGATGTCTTTATCTAAAGGACCCACAACATCTAAGTAAATTTTATCAAATGCCGACGAAGCTGTTGTA
Organism: Agrotis exclamationis; assembly: GCA_950005045.1. Lineage (NCBI taxonomy): Eukaryota > Metazoa > Arthropoda > Insecta > Lepidoptera > Noctuidae > Agrotis > Agrotis exclamationis. Next base: position 19,522,833 of record OX465435.1, on the reverse strand, counting down.
GTTATTTCCATCGGCTCTTTGATATAACGAAAATATTTCGACTTTTGACATTTCGTACATCTTTTGACAAATTCTTGAACGTCTTTTTCCATACCTGGCCAAAAGTAACGTCTTTTAATAGTATTAACCATCCTGCGCACTCCAGCATGACCACTAGATGGCAGTAAATGGAAGTCATTCATAATAATAGTTTTATCATTATCATCTGATATTCTTTTTATTCCTCGTAGTATACAAAGTCGTGGTCCGGACCAATTCTTAAGAGACGTTATTTCATCGCAAACATTTTTAATAAAATCTTCATTATCTTTATTTTTAATTACATACAATTCATCGATACGTATCTTTTCACAAACATAATTTAATTTCTGCACAAATTCGGCTCGCGAGAAATGTGCCTTGAAATCAAAATTAATATATAACGTCTTTGTATTCGGTCTAAATGCAAAACATTCAAACTCATCAGTTATCATGTTGCTCTCTCTTAATCCTTTTAAATCATCACCTTCAATAAAACACAATTCTACTGATTCCCGTGGTTTTCTTAATATATCTACAACTCTTGGCTGATCAGACCGTTTGTCGCAGATTTTACTAAGATCCATCTTCTCACACTCATCTTTGCTTTTAGCTAACTCATCCATTCTTTTCTTTTGAGCCCTAGTCATCACAGCAACAACTTGCTCATGCATACCCTTTAATTCTTCTGATGTTAAACAAATTCTTGATAAAGCATCCGCAACTACATTTTCTTTTCCTTTGACATAAATAATCTTAAAGTTATATTCTTCCAAAGTTAAGCGAAATTTAAGGAGTCTACTTGAAGGATCTCTCATGCCAAAAAGATATATCAAGGGTTTATGATCTGTCATTATTGTAAATTTTTTGCCATACAAGTATGGTCTAAAATATTTTACAGACCAAACTATCGCCAACAGCTCTTTTTGAATGGTAGGATAATTCCTTTCTGCCTTATTTAAGGGCCTACTAGCATACGCTACTGGTCTTAGATCTTTATTACACAATACGGCTCCAATGGCAGTACCTGATGCATCCGTTTGCAATACAAATTCGTTTTTTTCGGAAAAATCCGGGTATTGTAGTACAGGTGACGAAATTAAAGCATTCTTTAGAAACTCAAAAGCATTGTTACATTCATTAGTCCATATAAACGGTTCATTTTTCCTACATAACTTATTTAAGGGCATTGCTATATCTGAAAACGATTTTATAAATTTTCGGTAATAATTACAAAATGCTACAAAGCGTTTAACTTCATCGGAATTTTGAGGTGTAGGATATTTTTTTAATACATTTGTTTTATCTGGATCAGGTAAAACTCCTTTTTCTGAAACAACATGACCTAAATAAAGTATTTCTTTCTTCAAAAAAATACACTTTTGAGGATTTAATTTTAAATTAACTTTTCTTAACCTTTCCATAACGTCAGTTAAATTTTGATTATGCGTAGTAAGATTTCTTCCAAAAATAATAAGATCATCTTGATACACGAGACATTTCTCATAAGTAAGACCTGACATTGCAATAGACATCATACGACTAAAAGCACTTGGACTTGTTTTTAGTCCCATTGGTAAGCGTTTCATCTGATATTGACCCGTATTAGTAGTAAAAGCTGTTAATTTACGACTGCTAGGTTCCAAAGTGACTTGATAATAACCTTGGTGAAGGTCAAGGTGAGAAAAGTAAATAGCACCAGATAAAGAATCTAAAATTTCATTTATATTCGGTAGCGGAAATTTATCATCGCAAATCATTTCATTTAATTTCCTATAATCTACTACTAATCGCCATTTTTTCTCACTACCTTCGCTACTTTTCTTCGGTACTAATAAGATTGGACTTGACCATTCACTATTCGATTCTTCTATGATATCATCTCTTATCATTTTATCTATTTGCTTAGCTATTTCCGGTTTTAAAGCTTGAGGTAACCTATATGGTTTAACATAAATAGGTGTAACATTAGGTTTTACTACTATAGATTGTTCACAAATGTTTGTTGTCGTCAACTTATCGCCTTCTACGTAAAAAACGTCAGAGTACTTTGTACATATTGCCTCTATAGACTGCCTTTCTTCTTTGTTTAAATAATTTAAATTTAATTCGGATAGTAACGTTTGAACTCTTGAAAAGTTAATATTGTTTCTACTGAACTGACAAATATCATAATCACTCAATGGTTTCAATTTAGGAAGTACAAATGGCAAGGTTATTTCCTTATCGCTTACGTTAAGAATTTTAACAGGAATCCTATTATTTAGCACTCGCACTATCGAGTTTGCTAAAAATACATCCTTCGTTAACTCACTCCCACATACAACTACATCTTCAGTCACAATATCATTCACCCAAATATAGTGAATTGACTCTGACCGTGCTGGGATAATCAATGTATTCCTATTCTTTTCTAATTCTTCAACTAAATTTAAGTAATATTTTTGTCCATTGTTAGTCAACGTTAAACTATTTGAATTTAAATTAATGTTAGCCTGAAATTTATTTAAGAAATCTAAACCTATGATTCCATCAGCTTTAAGTGGTATTGAATCAAAAATAAGAAAGTTATGATGTAATACTTGATCTTTGTCATGTCTTAACATCAAATCAATAGAACCTTGAGAACGTAACTTACCACCTATTCCATTTACTAAAGTGTCATCTTTGCGCACGACAAAACCTTTTGGCAATATTTCTTTTTTAATTATTGACAATGTAGCGCCTGTATCAATAAGCCAATAGTATTTTATATTGTTAATGTAGAAAACAACGTACTTAGTATTCCCTTGGCATGATAATATGTAGTGTTTAAGATCGAAAAAACTGATTTGAAGTGCCTACACTACTAACTTTCTGATCGTCACCGTGTTTTTTGTCATCAGATTTTTCAACTGACAGCATATTTTGGCTTTGCCCACGATTCCTATGGTATCTACCTCTATTGCTATTCGACGATGTTCGAAAATTACCCCTACTTGTGTCGTTTCCTCTAAAATTACCACGTCGTACTTGATCACGATTGTAAAACGTTCCATACTGGTGACCACGACTGTAATTGTTATAATATTGACCACGGTTATTGTGCAAACCCCTTCTTTGATATTGATAACGCTGCGGTCGTCTTGAGTAATGTGAACCTCGGCCATTGTTAGACAAATGCATTATGTTACCTGTTGATGACTGATGGGACGCCGACTCTTCATCTTTAGCTGCTTGGATGGCGTCCTTCAGATTGCTGTAGTTTCGGGCGGATATAATCGTGCCTAATTTTGAGCTTCGTAGACCATCTGAAAACCGTTTAATTGCAAACTTTTCATTTAAAGGCTTCAACACTCCATACGTGGCAGAATCACCATCAGCTTGGGAAATAGTCAACTCGGTAAATAGTTTCTCTACTTCGGTACTATAAGCATCAATAGAATTAGATCCCTGTTGTATATTTTGTAATTGTGTCTGTATAGCCACAAAAGATTTTTTAGGTAAAAGGTGACATCTCAAATCTTTAATTAATTCTTCAACCGTTTTGTAAGAACCCGAAATACGTAATTTCGCATTCTCCGAGAGTCTACTTTTCAATACAAATGTAATTAATAGAGCCTTACCTTTATCATCAATCATATTCGCGTACATCTCAGTGGAGTCTATCAAACGCTTGGTTGTATTTTCAATACCGTCCATAACTGGAATGAGACTACACGCCACTTTAAGGTCAAACTCCATCTTTCCTAAATCTGATTGAATGGGAAAAATACACAATTTATTTATCTCCTCGTATACCTCCTTAATATTTTGAAAAATATTGATTGCCGATGACAGCTTTACATCCTTGCCCTTTTCTAACAATAAAAATATTTGGCTACATTTATCAAAAGTATCTTTTGCTTCGCCTAATTTTGTCTCAATAACTTTGCCTTTATACCTAGTTTGTCCCTTTTTAATCAAGTACTTACGGATATCTACTAAAACCTCATAATGTGTTAACAAACTATCAATCATACTCTAATTTTAACATTATTTCATTATATAAAACTATGACATATCCAATATTTCATTATTCAATGTAATAAAAGAAAAGTAAGCACTTAAAATTATTGCGAAACACTAGAAATAATGTCCGACGATGCAGTTTTATCCACACGGTATCAAATTCGCTGAGTGTTCGTGCACGATTCTAGGGCGTTTAAGTTTTTGCGTTATGAAATTTGACACTCCACTCACTATGAATTAATTATAATCAATACGAAATTGACTGCATTTAACTATTTAAAAAAAAAAAAAAACACTTTCACTGACTCACGATATGATAGATGCTGGATTGTCTAATTGTCTGGTGTACCTCCGACTTGTCCACGTATCGAAGCTCTTAAGCGCTGCATGGCGCTGAGACCTATTTCCTCCTGCATCCAGCGGCGATGACAATTCCTGTAGACCTTCAACACGACGTAAATGGCTATCACAGCGAGGATGATAAAAGTCATGATGCTGAGGCGCTCCACGTGTCCTCCGATTTCTTTGATAGCAGCATCGTTGCTTCCTCCGGCCGCGTTCTGGCTTAGGAAGACCTCTTCCTTCTCTACAGTTGACCGACACATACTTTTACTTGAATAATGTCGCGATTAGCCCCTTGGCAAACTTTTTAGGCAGGGTCGCCATGTGATGTTGGGGGTCCGATGAGATCGGAAAGAAGTACACAACCACCTTGATTGAACTCCATTTAATAAGTACCACACTAATTTATAAAGTAATGCGCATTTCAGGTAAAGTACATAGTAAGCATAATATTGAATATCACTATAAAGTAGTGCATACAATGGGTTAAGTCTACTTATGGAGCATACATACTAATTATATACACTTCAGTCCTATAGAGACCCCGTCGCGTCAGATTGCTGAGCTGAAGGCTCAGTTGAAAACCAGCGTCAGGTACCCTGTGGCCTGGCATATTGCTGAACTGTACTTACATTCATTGTATTCTAGTAATTTTTAGTTGTAATTGTGTGCTGAAGGCTTGCCAAATAAACTTATTTTCTTTCTTTCCTTGAGAAACGGTGGAGTTTTTTTCTGTTAAAGCAAACTTGTATTATTTTAAAAGTTTCCATATGTTGAATTTGGCTAGCTTAGACTTCACATAGGTAAACAAACACCCAAACCCGGAACACCTACCTGTAGATCATAAAAATCGATCGGAACAATAATTTCTATGATCTGCAAGTAGTTTTTCCGGGTCCGGGTGTTTGTGTATGTGTGGATTTATGTTTGTAAACGCACCCACAACACAGGAGACATTTTTAGTGTTCTGTGCGAGTATCGAACCCGCGACTCCCAGCGTAGCAGACGATCTCTTAGACACTGCTCCAACCGTGCCATCAAGTTAAGAAGCTTGGTCATATGGTAGACGGTCGTTATTCCAGAGGTAAAGCACACACAAAAAATATCAAAAGAATATAATGCGATAGTTCGCTTCGTGTTCGTTTCGCCTCTCGGTTTGACAATAGCATTAATGTTATGGATTTCCGCGAAGTAACACGTGATTCTATTATATTATTTACTAGCTTCCGCCCGCGACTCCGTCCGCGCGGATATCGGTCTTCGCGTGGATGGTTTATTTCTCCATTTTGAGTAACTCTGACAATGACATCTTATAAATAGGTATCTATTGGACCCAAATACGGCTAAGCCTTTATAGGCTTAGCCGTATTTGGGACAGCAGTACTTAGCTCAATAGAGGGATCTCCTTAATTATTATTAATTAAGGAGATCCCTCTATTGAGCTAAGTACTGCTGTTGAGCTCGCGTTCTGTAGTAAGTATTTTTTTCATAGTAATTCCGACCTTGTATTTACAAATAACTGATCGGAACAGTAATCAAAAAGGTCGCACTGAAAAGCACGGTTTAAAATTACACGCATACAATATTAATTCCACGGACGACCGCTCGCCACACTGGACAGTTCGACACGTCCGCTCGCATCAAAATTCAGAATTTATATGCATCGCGCGGCGCGGAACGCGGCTCCTTATCTAGGAGTCGGGGAGGCGTGGCCCGCGTGTGCCGCAAACGGTTCAAGCCAAATCCGACTTTCGGCGCTACAGGTTACGGCGCTGAATCCACTGCGGGTTCTGCAACGTGTGTTCGCGGTTCTACAGTACAAAGTCTATGAATAAAACTGAAAAATAAGATTTTTTCTACGTATTTTTCCAGGATAAAAAGTATCCCATTTTATGCCCAGGATAATAAGGTATAATTATACCAAGTTTCATCGAAATCGAACCGTTAGTTTTCACGTGATGCCTGCATATTATACAGACAGACAGACAGACAAAAATTTTTTTAATTACATATTTGGGTTTGGTATCGATCCAGCAACACCCCCCGCTAATTATTTTTTCAATATTTTCAATGTACAGAATTTACCCTTCTACAGATTTATTATATTTATAGATGTTATTGTTTTCATCGGCCCCGCTCTCACTGGCACCCCACAAACAGGCATTTGTTTGTATGAGTACAGAGGAAATGAAACAGCCAAGCTGACCGGCCAATAGCCTGGCTTGTGCGGCATTTAGCGAATCTACATGAGATTGGAATACTTTCGCCGATGTTATGGGCCGAATAGATTTAGCGGGAAAAATGTTGATTGATTTTAGTATTCTGTTTTATTTTCCTGTAAGTATAACAAGTTAGATATTTAAAAAACTATATTCTTTTTAAAAACAAGCTTTTATTGTTAAAAATACTTACGATAGACAAAGTAGGTCGTCAAAGACGAATCAAATGAGTCTAAACTCGCCCCACCCGCGGTGGTGGACGCCCACGGCGACGGACGTCGCAAGACGATCTCCGGCCACCGTAGGCGCGGGCATGCGGGCGGCGAGTAAAGGGCAACTCGCTGCCCGACCATGGACCATGCCCGGGTCGACGGCGCGTTGTGTTCCACGCGCGCCTCAAAGAGCGTCAGCATAATGACGTGGCCCTCTCTAGAGGGCCAAAGCCTGCCGGGGTCGCGGGACTTATCTCATTACCGTGACCCCGGAACATAAAGGGCTATTAAAGGACGCCGTGGATTTTAGTCAGTACAAGTCTGACAGTCCCTCCCGCCCTGCCCGGGGTGGGAGGACTCATTTGATGATTTTACCACGCAAAAAATAAAATAAAATGAGTCTAAACTCGATGGGATTGCGGCGTTTCATTACAGAGTTCCTATGGCCACCTTCCAGCTCCATCATCAGCTCCACGTCATCATAATATTGCATTGTCACACGATATACACATACGTGCAAAATTCAGCTCAATCGGAAACCGGCAAGTGGATCAATTTTAACGTGTCCTTCCTTAGCCCTTTACGTTCCAAGGTCACGGTAATGGTATATAAGTCCCGCGACCCCGGCAGGCTTTGGCCCTCTAGAGGGGGGGCCCCGTCATCTTGCTGACGCTCTTTGAGGCGCGCGTGGAACACAACGCGCCGTCGACCCGGGCATGGTCGGGCGGCGAGTTGCCCATTACTCGCGCCCCGCATGGGCATGCGGGGCGCGAGTAAGCACAGACAACGGGATAGGTGAAACTAAATAAATTTGTTAAATGTAATTATTTTTGTTTTGTTAAACATTAGTAAGTGTTGTTCGTCTTTTTCAATAGTAAAATAAATAGGACCAGAGGGTCTACTCTCTAAGTCCGTCAACAAATATACGAGCCCGTAAATTAATTCGATTATTTTGAGTGAGTCCTACTTCCGATTAATGTCGAATTCATATTGTTTTGACAAAACAACGGGAGTAGGGACAACTGTCCAATCGTGTTGTCACAAACAAACGAAACTTGTAAAAAACAAACGAAACTTCGGCCGAAACCACGGGTTTCGGACGTAGATGATAATGACGAAAAAATAACCTTTTACCAGCAATTAAGTGATTTATGATTATGGTGCAGGTACTACCATCAATATTATTTTATTTACTACCATCAACCTTGACGCTTGATTGGACGGCGAGCACCCATTACTCGCCGTCCGCGTCCACGATGGCCAGAAATCGTTTAGCGATCACCGATGTAATTGGCGGGATTGTTATTTTATTCTGATTCTTATTAAACATTTTTGATAGCTCCCACGAGTCAAGTAGGTATAAGCTCTAAAGTACGTTTTTGAGTACTTTTAATTAATTGCTTCTTAATAGATCTTGACGAGTCCTTGGCAAGTCTTCATTTTCCTTAATAATATTGAATACTTAATAAAATATTAGGCATACTCTAAGAGCCTGTCCAGATAGGGCGTTTTACGCGCGAGTGCCTACGCGCGAGTCGACTCGCGCGTAGGCACTCGCGCGTACTCGAGATACTAGAGCTACATACATCGCGTCCAGATGCTGTCGCGCGTTACCTCACTCGCGCGTAAAACGCTTGCAATGAGCGGGACTCTAGACTCGCACGTTTTATGCGCGTGCAACGCGCGAGTCGAGATACTCCGGCGCCGTTGCAGCGTTCAGAACTACGCGCGTGTCCTTCGCGAGTGGACGTATTCGGTTCGAAATGGAGCGTTATAACTTTGACACGGAACTTTTTATTGATGAATTTGAGAAAAGGGTAGCTAATGGGATATGGAATCATCAGATTATTCTAATAATATATTCTCTGAGTTTTGGGTATAAAGTTATAAACATGCTATGCGTCATTCTGTCACGTAGAATGGGATGCACGTTAAATCGTCGACTTTCTCTTCGTTTTCTACGTCTCCATCGACGGTATGCAAGCCACAACACAACCGCTGTATCCGAGTCCATGTTTATAACTGGTCAAATCCGTCTCATCACATACGCGCGAAACACGCGCGTAAAACGCTCTATCTGGACAGGCTCTAAACTCAGTAAGTCGAGGAAAAAACAGTATTTTCTGAAATTAATGAAGACTAGCAATTTCTCGCGATTTCGCCGGAATTTATAAGGATAAATGAATGTAACTTAGGACAAGGGATACTATATATTTTAGGTGGCAAGTTAACTTTGTGGCAAATGTAACTTACTGATATAGGATATACAGAACGTAGGACGTAGAACTAAATATTGTAAAAACATGTGACAATCTGCCAACGCGTTCAGGGCCCACGTGGTGCATTACAGCCCTCCCTGCCGACGAAGGCCTCTCCCTCACAGAAAGAAAGCCTTTGTGCCAGAAGTGGGCACTACGTTATCCTCTTATTATGATAAGTATATCTCTTTAGTTTAATTTACAAGAAAGTAGACTTATTGAAATAGAATAAAACGAAATTGGATTCGACCTACATTATCGTCTTGATTTATTAGATTTTCGAAACCTTACCAAATAGGTGCCCATAATGATAATTTTTAAAAGGTTTCTTTAATCATGAAATATCTCATACAACCTGAAATTGAAAGAAATAATTTATCTATACCTGAAATGCCAGTACCTACCAAACTACTTTGATAAGGCTTCAATGGTACTATGGTCTACATGGTATAAGACAAAGTCGCTTTCCGCTGTCTGTCCCTATGGCTAGATCTTTAAAACTACTACTTATGGATTTTGATGCGGTTTTTAATAGATAGAGTGATTCAAGAGGAAGTTTTATATGTATATAACATGCATAACTTTGTTACGAGCTGGGTATTGGGATAAATTAATTAACACCAATTAAAACCAAATAAACTTTATTCACACACGAATCACTAATTAAAACAAACGCTTAACACTACTCAACACTTATACACCCACTTAATCACACGTAAAAGTCACTTAGAGATCGCTTCCAGTTCACTTTGAGTCGCCTCGATCGTAGTCAAAACCAGACCGACACAGGCCGATCGGCGCCCAATTTATACCCCGGCCGGACCCACCAGATGTTTCTAGAAGATGGTCGAATGTTCTGGAAACATCCATAGACTTCGACATAGTCCCATACCTTTTGGAACATTCGAGAACCATCACGAAACATCTAGAACAGGGTAGAATTTTCTAGAAGCTTCCTGACCAATCTTCAGTGGAATTGTCGAGAACCTTGTGGAACTTTCGAGAAGCTTATAGATAGGTCTCGCAATTCGATCGACGTAACAATATAAAAAACTGGAAATTGCACCCGAGCGGAGCCTGGGCGAATCGCTAGTCATCTAATAAGCTGAAATTCATACTAATGTTATAAATTACGTATGTGTATATGTTATAAGTACGTATTGCCTTTATGAGAGATTGTGACCTCTGAGTTTGATTCGGCTGTTTCTTCTCAGAGTAGCCAGGTACAAAAAACCGGGCTCATGTACTTTGTAAAAATCTTCTTTTAAAGTACTATTTTATTTCTAATTTTCAATATAGATTTTAAACCATTAAACTATCTGTGTCCTTTAACTTGCAAGATTTGATTTAACTTTCAAGGTGAAAGTAAATATGTAAAAGCTTGTTAAAAAACAAACTTCCCAAATAAATGTTTTAAATGCATCAAACCAAATTCCGGTGGCACAATAACACACTTTTACCATCGACTACCGAGGTTAACCCTTTAAATAATAAATATTTGCACAATTAATGTACGACCAATAAAAACCACAGAACAAAGTATGTTGCCGCTGTAAACCAACCGAATGACTTTAATTAAGTTCTGAAAAAAAAAACCTGCAGACAAGGAGGGCAATATACTGCAATACGTATGTGACAAGGACGGCGATATATTGCACGGTATATGGTGTTTTTTAATTCTAATAAAGTCAACTTCAGTGGCAAGTTGCTTAGGTGATATTTTTTCGTTGACCCATTAATAGAAACTAGTATTTGGCCGCGGCTTTGACGGTTATAGTTCTTTTATTATTCTATGGGAACATACGAGTACAACTAGATTTTTATATATTTTTAACCGACTTCAAAAAGGAGGAGGTTATCAATTCGACTGTATTTTTTTTCTTTTATGTTTGTTATCTCATAACTTGCGACTGGGTGAACCGATTTTGATGATTCTTTTTTTATTTGAAAGCTGGTGCTTCCCGTGTAGTCCCATTGTCACCATTTCAATATCTGATGATTGGATCCTGGAGAAATCGAGGGCAACCCTCAAATTTTATAGGCCCACACATCGTTTTTCGCAAATATTATGAAGTAATTTAAGTACTTGCGTATAGTAATCATCATCATCTCATGTAGCTGAGCTGATGATGGAAGGTTCAACAACTCCTTAACAGTAAGTAGGCGTCGACTGATTTAGTAAATAATTTTTTTTTTCATTAAGTATTTCAAAGCACTACAATTTAATAAAGGTCTGGAGTATATCTGATGATGAAGCCGAGAGACAGTCGATTCACAGCAGCTATCTTGTGTTTGAGCTTGATTAATTTGTATTGATAAGAACTTTACACCTAGATGAGTTGTAACTGTTATTAGGGGTCTGATGACGAAGACGAAGGACAGTTCAGGGAATTCCTCAACGGTTTATAGTAGCTACCTTGTGTTTGGACTTAATTCATTTATATTGATGAGAACTTTACACCTAGATGGGTTGTAACTGTCATTAGGGTTCTGATGATGAAGACGAAGAACAGTTCAGGGAACTCCTCAACGGTTTACAGCAGCTATCTTGTATTTGGACTTAATTCATTTATACTAATGACCCATATGGGTTATTGTTCGATGCAGGATACCTGCCAATTGGTTCCAAAAAAAATCATTTATTTTGGTGTTCTTTTTTATTTTGTACATGGGCGATGTTATAACGAGCGCTATGGATAATAAAATTCTAGTGCATAAGTAAGAAAATTATGTTTTTGACAAGAATTTCGGTTGAATATTTAAACTAAAAAGGGTAAAATAAAAAAGTTTATTTAAAAAAAATGTAACCTACTTCTAAAAAAAAACAACCACTAAAAAGGGTAAAATAACCTACCAAAAAACTTTTTTTCGGAAGTCGGTGGCAAAAAAAATCAATGAAATAAAAAAGCAAAGCCACCGACTTTCGAAAAAAAGTTTTTTGGTAGGTTATTTTACCCTTTTTAGTGGTTGTTTTTTTTTAGAAGTCGGTTACATTTTTTTAAAAAACTTTTTTAAAAATATTTTTAGAGATAGGTTCGCGTTTGACTGCCGGATATATAAGCGAAGATGTGGTCAACGTTGAAACACGCTTGCCTAGAAGTAACCTGTTCACTCTTGACTTGAAGACCCCAAGGTTATAGCTTTCAAGAAATACGGAACCTGGCAAGGAATTCCACTTCTTAGCTGTACGCATAATAAAAATATTAGCAAAACGCTTTGTACGTACCGGAGGGGTATACCATTATATCGGTGGCGCATTGTCGCACGTCTTGTAGTCCGATGATAGATCGATTCAACTAAGAAAATGATGATCATGGCGCCATATTGTTTTTATTTGGGACAGGAGAATCCTACCACTCTATTCGTAAACCATTGCAACTCTTGAAAGCCAGAATCAACAGTGGCAACCACGAGAAAAGAGCCGAGATAATGAAGCTCTGGAGAATGAATTTAATTGTCTTGGATCCTGCAATTTATCAGAAAATATCGCCATATTGTAACTTCATGTAAAACTTCCACTAGGAATTATACAAACATAGAAATAAATAGACAAATACCCAGACCCTGAACTCCTACTTGCAGATCATACAAATATTTGTTACGTGCGGGGATCGTGCCAATACCGGCACGGTTCTTGAGCGCTCGGCGTAAGAGTGGGGATCGTTTTGCGCATCGTACACGTAACGACAAATGAAACGCACAATAAAACAAATAAAACGCACAAAACAACGAATCCCGAGTGGCGGCTATGACGCGATGCGCTACGGTACGCTACGCGGGCCAATCACTACACTTTCCCCGCCCCCGTTCCTCACTTCATCTACTTAAGGGACCTAATAACTCACTTCTGCGCAGGTGAAGGTCAGCGCTCAAGATCCATGCCGGTCACTGTACCCACGACACGCTGCGCAGCAGTCGATTGTTCAGCCATTGCCCTAAACGTGCCGTCGGCGTCGGCAAATAATTTACTTATTTATTTATTTAAAATCTTCCTTACAACTATGATTCCAGTAATAATATTAGTATTATTAAAAATAAGAACTGTAACCTGAACAAACTACAGTCTTCTCTAACTACAACTTGAACCAGGAAACCAAAGACAAAGAACTCTGGTTGAACAAGTAATTTACTTATTTTTTTCAGTTAACTGTTTTACTTGAGTTCAGGAAAACATTGCTGGGAGATTTACTTCGTGGAAAAGTTTGTTTTTGAAAATAACAGGAAAAACAAAGGAGGTTGGCTATTTTTGTCAATTCATGTACCTACTTTAATTTGTATAATTCTTTTGTGTAGTAACTGATTTTACAACTATAAATTCGTGATGACACAGAGGTTAATATTTCGCATTTTTCTTCCTTGAGAATTATTATATTTTATTATGATATTGGATATTGTATTTTATAACCAGTATTGGCGCGTATAAAATTCTATCGTTTCGTTATTGTCAGGGTTGGAAAAAAAACAGCTTTTTTAAAATTTTATAAAACAAACTGTTCAAATTGTTTTAAACAAGTGTTTTTTTTGTTTTTTTTTTAGTTCGGTCATTTTTTCAAATTAATTCGACTGTGGGTCGACGTCTTAACTTATAAACAAATTATATGTTTCATTTCTAGACCAGATCTTTTCAAATTCGCTGTTTGTAATGAAATATTTACAAAAAAATATCAATGGAAAAAAACATTACTGTTTTTTTTCTAATGTTTTGAAGTATTATTAATTTCATTACAATGCCAATAAAAGTTAAAAAATGTGACATAGCGGGGGCATACACTCAAATTATTTAATGTCAAGCTATTAAGACCCCTGAATATTAATTTATTTTCATTTTACAGGCATTTATCCGGCATGAAAAGTAGTTAAAATGTGTAATAAAAAACACTGTTTAATTTCAAACTGTTTTAAACACTGTTTAAAACAGGTGTTTTAAAACAACTTGTTTTAAACATGCCAACCCTGGTTATTGTGATGAATCTATTTTTTGGGGGTTGTACAATCACATACCTACATTGGGTGGAACGGCAAGGGCTGTCAGAATCGTACTGACTAAAAACACAACTTGTCCCTTTTGCGTTCCAGGGCTACGGTGTCCTGACCAGTCTACCAACCCAAACTATGACCTGGATTTTAAAGTCCACATTTTCTTTTAAGCCTCCTGCAGACACACGCGATTAATCGCGCGGGGCGACATGTCGCGGTCCATTCGCAGTACATTTAGAGAGGAAATTAGCTTGGCTCGTTGTCGCAGCGCGATTAATCACGTGTGTCTGTTCGAGCCTTTATAAATATCATAGTTACATTTCCTTATTCTCGAAAGATATTGAACGGAACCTATGCATGCATATAGCAAATATATCATACATACGTGGATATGAATTGCCATTGTTTATATACAGCGTGTCCCAAATGCATCGTTTGACTAGAGCAGCCAACGTTCCGGCGTTTGGCTTAATATTCAAACTTATAGTTGTTAAGAAACTATACATTACCTAGTAGAGAGGACAGCGTCCACCTCACGAACCAGCCGTAGTGGGAGACGCCCACGGTAACGAACGTCGTAAGACAATTTCCGGCCACCGTACGCGTAGGCTTGGGCATGCGGACAGCGAGTAATGAGAGTAACTTTTTCTCACTAAAATACGCGACTTTACTAGAATTTCACACGGGTGCTAGGCGGAGCCGCGAGCCAATTATTTATAGGTAATGAAAAGTTGTTCTAAATATTATGTCAACCACGTTTATTCTAGAGACAAAAACATTTGATACCCATATCATGGGGATGGATTTCAAACAGCCAGTCCGCCATCTTGGGGAGGCCGCCATATTGGATTTGTAATGACGTTCCTTAGCTAGTCATGTATTGTCATCAGAACTCAGAGCGTGTGCAAAATTTCATCCTAATTGAAGACCAGAGTGGGTCAAATTAAGATTCCAAGATTTTCTTACATACATAGAACAGTTACAAGTGAAGCTAATATAAGCGTGTTAAAAACGGCAATATCTTTCTCACCCCGTATTAAATAAAAAAAAAACGGCACAAAAGAATGTTTTACGTTATTTAAGCTTGCTGTTCATTTGTTAAAATAAAGCCGCATGGAGGTGGTCCAAGGATTACTTATTTACTAGTATATTTTATTAATTTTATGGTGGATAGAAAATTAAAATATATGTTTTCATATAATTCTGTATTATTATTAGTATACATTTTTTTTATTATTATTATTATTTATCTATTTATTTTAGTATAGAACGTAGGATATCATTATGTTACTATGATATGTGTATTAAACCCTCATGTAAGCGGACATACATAGCATTTTAAAACTATTATCGGAGCTGATGAAGATTGTAAAACCACCTTTGCAATGTATAGATTCAATTTTCCTACTATTAACCCCCTTACTTATAAACATTGATTAGACGTTACTTATCTTAAATAGCTCTTAAGTCACTTGCCATCTCTATTCATTAAAATAGAAATGACAAGGACAGGTGATATTTAATCGGTAGCTAAGCAACACAAGTTTTTATAAGTAAGGGGGTATATGTATAGCTGCATAACCAGCATTGTGTGAGTGCCATGTACTTTAGAGCCATTATTGATTAGATACCTACGTGCTTCACTTTATTGACTTGAATAACCCTGGCGGTTGAAAGTTATGTCATGCTCACTCGAATGTCTCGCTGATGGTGGCGCGTGTGTCGGATCATTTAGCTCCCTTCAAAATGGTTGAGCTGAATTGTGCTGATATATGTGTCATGTTCGTGAACGGGCGCTGTCAGTTGAGACTGGTCATCTCTTAGCTGCCACGGTCTATTTTAACTATTAATAACTTTATTTTTGAATTGTCTTTTTTATATTTACTATGGACACTAATAACTTGCCACATCGTTCTCACATAATGTACCATCTGATGATGAATGATGTAACAAAAGTTTTGTAATAATTTTGGCGATTGAAAAAGAGTGTCCATGGAGTTTCTTGCTCATTCTTCTCCATAGAGATCTACGCTTTGGAATGAGCACCTACGGTACTTTCACAGTTTTTATGTCTTGTGACTGGGACTGTAGCACCATAACTATTTTTGTACTATGTCTTTTGACAATTCAAAAGTGCCTGTAATGGCCTAATTGAAATAAACGCTTTGATTTTGATTAAATTAAATACATTTATTTGGCACAGGCCGCATTTTGTAATTATATGATGGCATGATGATGTGGCGCAGCCTTTTTTTAGCGT
Source organism: Agrotis exclamationis (assembly GCA_950005045.1). Classification (NCBI taxonomy): domain Eukaryota; kingdom Metazoa; phylum Arthropoda; class Insecta; order Lepidoptera; family Noctuidae; genus Agrotis; species Agrotis exclamationis. The sequence continues at coordinate 19,506,557 of OX465435.1, read as the reverse complement.
GGTAAAATCATCAAATGAGTCCTCCCACCCAGGGCGTGACGGGAGGGACTGTCAGACGAGTACAAAAAATAAATATTTTCGCCGACTTCCACTGATGGCCAAACTAGGGTAGCTATCGGGAATTATTGGCAAATGCTAGTACAGGAAATCCACACTGATAAATACCCACCAGTGCAAGTGGGGATTTTTTCTTCTAGAAATTAAATAAACTCAAGCTAGTGTGGATTTTTGGAAAGAGTAACAATCACAACTGGTGGAAAAGTGGGGATTTCAGGAAACAACCATTTATCGGTTCTGTTTTTGCTCGCTCCCGCTTCTGCTTATACCTTGTACCACACACCATCAACTGTACCGTTATCTCGCTCATCGATCATTTACCATCCCCCTGTGAATGTGCGCCGATGTACTGAAAATCATCGCCTAATTGTTTTAATACACATATACACGTATACGTTGCAGTCAATACCGGTAATAAGTTGAAACGCGTTTTGTCTGTTGAAAATGTTTGTAATGGAAAAGACGTCATCATTTTTTTGTATCTTTTTAAGAAATTAACTAGTCTTTCCATTATTTTTTACATATTAGTAAATTGGGTAAGTAAGTAGTCGTCCGATGTGGTAAAAGTCGTTGTGAAAAAAATCTAGGCTGATTATTTGATATTTTGATTAAATTACTAATTTGTTTTGGGTGGCAAAATCATCAATTGAGCCCTCATCTGGGTGGTGTGAAAAGTACTGTCAGAATCTTACTAAGAGCCCACCTGGTTTCTTCAGCTCTCATTTGCATTCCAGGGCAATCAACTGGCATGCACACTATTTGATATAGCTAAAAATGTGATTTATAAAGGCCCACAAAAATAACTACATACCTAATAAGATTCTAAAGCAGTTACGTCTACACTCATACATAGCACGCACGTCGATTGCACTAACGGTGCATCCACACCGGTAACATTTGTAGCTCAACGTTTCCAAATGTTGCTCGGTAACATCCGCCAACAAAATGTTACTAAGTGTTGACGTGTTACTGTAAGTCGAGTAACGTTGCTCAACATTCGGTAACATCCGCCAACAAAATGTTATTTAATATTACTAAGTGTTGACATGTTACTGTAAGTCGAGTAACGTTGCTCAACATTCGGTAACAATGTTACCCCCATTATCTAACAATGTTGCCGATTGTCGAGCAACGTTACTCGACATACAGTAACACGGCAACATTTGTTGTCGGATGTTACTGCGGTGTGGATGAGTAACAATCAACAAATAGTAACAAGGAGCCACAAAAGTTACCGAATGTTGCCGAATGTTACCGTGTTGCCTTTTGTTGCTCCACAAATGTTACCGGCGGTGTGGATGCACCGTAAAATCAGTAAAAACTTCTTTTTACGACACTTTAATGCAGTTTAAATTAGTCATGACAGAATTTCAATAATGACTGCGGCACACATATCACTTGGCGGCCATTTTACATAATTTTGCGTTGTTGATCGTGTTATTATTCTGTGTTACATTAATTCAATTATTGATGTAAACGGATCGGGTGATTTAATGGTTGTAATGTGTTGTAATGGCTGCGAGAGATTGATTTTATAGTATTTCGTGGGTTCGTGTTGTGGTTGCAATCGCGGCTGGTAATATAGTCGCTAGGGCATCTCAGGTTGAGATAAAAGTGTTATTGGGATTTGTAGAAAGAGTCACTAGGTCTGATTTGTTATTTTTGATTACTGGTAATAAGCTCGCTTCCTTTACACGTAGCTTAAAAAAAAAACATAACTAGCGGACCTGGGTCGGCCATGTCTGCCACATGCCTATAATAATGAGCTGTGGGCCAAAATAACAACTTTGTGGAGCCCTTCAAAGCCAGAAGGCGTCGTCGCGGCAGATCTCGTAGGAGATGGCGGGACGAGCTGGACAAGACTCTGGCCCTGGATCGAGGAAACTGGAAGTCATGGGGAGAGGCTTTGATGAGTCCTCCCACCCAGGGCGGGGTGGGAGGGACTGTCAGACTTGCACTGACTAAAATCCACGGTGATCCTTCAACAGCCCATTACGTTTCAAGGCCACGGTTACGTGATGAGACAGTGCCGCGACCCCGGGTTGTATTGGCCCTGGATTGAGAAAACTGGAAGTCAGTCCCAGCAGTGGGATGATGCAGCAGTATCAAAATCAAAAATCAAAATCAAAATATTTTATTTTACATGGGCCTCAATGGGCACTTATAAAACGTCGAGAAAAAAAAAATTCGCACGGTTCGGGTTGGTCGCTTCCATGGAGAAGAACCGGCAAGAAACTCCATGGTTACTCTTTTGAAATATTTGCTTTTACAATGTCATTGTTACAGTTTGGAATACATAAACACGAGAGAACATCGTAGGCATGATATGAAGAGGGAACTTCTTATCAAAAGCTAAACAAAAAAAAAGTATATAATAATATATACGTAATAAAGTAGGTAGACGATTGAGATAAAATGGGCATCTGGGAATTTGCACAACCAACAATGTTCTCGCATTCACAATTCTGGAGTAAAAAGAAGCTATCAGTGGAACACCTCTGCCCATCCCTTCACAACATAATGGCGTGATGTGTATGTTGTTTTAAACAGTGATGTTGATAATGTGCCATAGACAAAGCGAGTTTTAAATTACAAAGCTCCACAGTTTTAAGCTATACCTACAATAGCTGAAACGTGCAGCTCAATTTGACGTTGATTTTGGTAACATAGGTAATACATAATGTGTCGGTGCCTCTTTGTGGATTAAATGAGAATTAATAGTTGCCTATTGTGAATATTAGTATGTGCAAATAGGCTGGCATTTTGGTATTTTTACCCGACTACGGAGAAGCAGTCTATCTATGGATGTATGTTCGTATATTTCACCGTTTAGCCAAAATTACTGAACTAATTTTAATTAAACAGACATGTGTGTGTATCCACGGCTCTACCTTGATCTTGTACGTATGTGTTTCAGGAATTTTATATCATAGTTCGACTTTGAAGAGAACTTAATGATCTGACAGGCGTGCCACCTTCAGCGAGATATTTGAGTGCACATGACATGATCTTAACCGCCAAGGATGACCCTCAATTCAATAAAAGTCATTAAACGAAGAGTTCAAAAATATTATTCTGATGCTCAATTTTCACATCGAAGAACTCCTCTCCCTCTAACAATTTACTCAGAGGCTTCTCTATCGTGAGGCTTTATAAAAGTACGTACAAAACAGCGCAAGAACTTTTGCTTTGGCCGTTATCTGAATGGTTCTTCTCAACTTATACCGGCAACAATAAATTTTTGGACGTGACTCGAATCTTACAGCGGCTTAGTTATTTATATTCGAACCGGTAATAGAGAATGAATTTTGAGAAGAAAATTGTGTGTTTTCAGAGGTTTTTTTTAAAAATACAGGTATTGAAAAATACTCGTATTAAGGTGAATAATTTGTCTTAGGTATTTTCTGAGTTATTCTTGATCAACACCGTCATTAAGGCTCGAATAGACACACGCGATTAATCGAGTGTGTCTGCTCGAGGCTTTGGTCTATTTTTTATATTTTTTACCGTCTTTATTCTATTTTTTTTTATATATATTTTTTAAAATTAATATTTGCATTTATTTAAATACTTGGACTTATTTTAAATACAAGTCCAAAGACATGTCAGAGGCGTGTGAGGTTTCCAGAGGCGGCTTAAACAACTCTGACTCCAGAAGGTCACAAGGTCAATTTTAATATCATATTTCGTGTGTACTTGAAATTAAAATTGAAGTCATGAAAAGTTACAAAACATACGAGTATTGAATGGAATCTATTTTCGTTATAGGCAATCTCATACAGCACACCTGTAAAAATTGTCTATTTTGGAAGTAGGGTCGAGTAGCCTAAGTTGGACCGGTTCGTAATTTGTACCACGTCAAAATCTACCAAACCATAATGTTTAGTTTTTAATTAGCAACATTAAAAAGCAGTGCTTACCAACATTACGCAACATTACGCAATAAAAAATGAACACCAATAGAACAACCTTTTTATTTCTAGTAATAGAATCCTCACAAGATACATAGTTTTTGTGAAAACTTGTAAAGTTCGTTAACTGGTACAATATAGGCAACCTTACCCTATATTAATAAGATAACCAACACACATGTTATTTTAAAACGTTGCCCCACACTAGGAATTTTTCCTTTGCCGTGGGTGCGTTTACATTAATACAATAAATATCTAATTATATTAATATAATATATATTATATTAATGTAAACGCACATACACAAACGCCCAGACCCGAAACAACTACTTGTAATCATACAAATATTTTCACTGCGCTAGCCGAGCCGTCTATAGATATACAAGCATCAAGGCTCCAAATAACTACAGAGTTTAAGATCAAAGACTTTTGAATTTTATTGATTCAAGTGATCTAAGTAGCACATGCCAACTTTAGCCACCAGATCAAAAAAATTTCTCGGAGTAATTCCTAGTGTGAGGCAATGTTTGTTTTTTTAGGAAATAAGTGAAAGACATGGCTCATATCTCTGCTAATCCTTCTATGAATAAGAAGCGTTATAAACAGGTATTAAAAGGAAACATCACGGTGCTGTGGACTCAAAGAAACAATACCACGATAGTTGTATAATAATAGAACGTAAGTAAATGTTTATGTTTTACCCACTAACAATATCGCCCAACTGGTGTACGGTCAGCACCGAAAACAGTTACGTTCTATTTGTGTAATTAATATATTTTGTTTTCAAAGTTTATTTTATTGATTACAATTAGCATCAGCCGTAAGACGTCCACTGCTGAACATAGGCCTCCCCCTTAGACCGCCACGCTGGAGGAAAATTCGCCACTTTCTTTTTTTTTACGTGGTAAAATCATCAAATGAGTCCTCCCACCCAGGGCTGAGTGGGAGGGACTGTCAGACTCGTACTGACTAAAATCCACGGTGTCCTTCAGTAGCCCTTTATGAACCGGAGTCGCGGTATTACGTGTGTCCCGCGACCCCGGCAGTCTTTGGCCCTCTAAAGGGGGACCCCGTCAACGTCATTGTGCCGCTCTTTGAGGCGCGCGTGGAATTCAACGCGCGTCGACCCGGGCATGGTCCGTGGTCGGACAGCGAGTCGCCCATTACTCGCCCTCGCGCCTACGGTGGCCGGAGATCGTGTCCTTGCATTGTGTGACCTGCGTGTCACGGATACGATTCCCGCATGAATCAAATGTTTGCAAACTACCGCGTCTGGGTTGGGGGAAACGCTTTTATTTTTGTTTTTGGTTCTTACAAACATTTTTGTCCAAAGCTGGGAAAAGACTAGGTGATGATTTTGCAGCAGTTTATTATTATTATATTAGTCTTGATTGTCTATATTTGCGTTTTCACTTATTGTTTGTAAGTTTGTAATAATGTCAATAAAGTGACGAGAATTCACGAGTAAAAATCATGAATTGTAACTTAGCGATAAGAAAATAAACATTACGAGGACTGGCAATATGTATACAGAAAAGTATTCTTAATATTTATGAAAATATTTTAACACAAAATAAACATTGAAGAAAATGCCGCCATTTTATATTTCCCCGAAAATCTTCTCAATCTATAAAAGGGACATCAATTTTATTCGAATTTTAAATCCAACGATAGGATTCGATTAATAACATTTAAATGTTGCCATAAACGAATTACGAATACAATAAATATTTTATTTGACACCGCAGCAGATTTTATAGCGGGAAATCAACAAATTCATACATATTTTTTTTATGCTTAAAACCTTATCGAAATTTGTAATAAAATGTTGATCTTTTATTGTTGTACTTACATTATTTTACTGGTTTTATCAGACTTAAATGTCAATCATTAATGCCGAAATCTCTCTTATTCAGATAAATTGGAGGAAATCTAGAAGATAAGTTTGTCTTTGGTTATGCTAAATAATCAAAACTTCTGCATACGGCGTGGTGTTCAAGACTGATGATGATGTTTTAGTTTAGAACCGAGATAAGCCATTCAGAGGCTTGTGGGGTTCCCAGGGGCAGCTTATTTATTTTTACTATAGTTAAGTGTGCATTCTTTATAGTATGCTGAGTAAGTATAACATTTTTAAATCAAGCAAATCTTTTAGATTTTTTTTTTGCTTTTACTTAATCTGTAACTTGCATTCAGAAAAAACCATTTTAAAAAAAAAAACGTTGCGCCACACTAGGGATTTCTCCTGTATTGTGGGTGCGTTTACAAACATATAAACTTACATACACAAACACCCAGACCCGAAACAACTACTTGTAGATCATACAAATATTTGAGCCGTGCGGGCATCGCCACGAAGACACATTGCGCAGCAGTCATCAAGTACAAGTTAATATTTTATTAGTTAATTTTAGCTATAGACGAACAAATTGGCGTTTATTCAATAGTGTACCTACACAATAAAGATTACTTAATCAAACTAAGCATACTCTATGAGTTAATTAAACATTTAAAATTAATTGCCAAAACGAGCACAACATTTCAAAGATAATAATGATCCGTACGAAAATAATAACCGTTAGGAAGTTTATGGAGCTAATTAGGAAAACATCCGGCCTCCGTTTGACCTTCATAAATAAGGATTTCCAATTCCCGAATTTAGTTCAATTTCGAGTTTACATCTAATTTGAATTTTAGGCAAATGGCGGGCGAAAATATTTGAATAGTTCGGTCTTGTTTTATACAATGTATTTTTTTATATAGAGCGTATATTTTTCTATGGTTTTATTTCAGTTTTCGATACACATATCTATAAGATATCTTTTTTAACTATTTGTGTGCATTATTTTTCAATACTATAACTTACGGACTCATATCTTTGAATCATCGATCCCACAATCCCTTAAAACCAGGGTTTACAACCAGTGTGTCCTACCCGTAATGACTTACGGAGCCGAAACGTGGACATTTATCATAGGCCTGGTCCACAAATTTAAGGCGTGCAATGGAGAGAGCAATGCTCGGGGTTTCTCTGGTGGATAGAATTGGTAACGAAGTCATTCGCCAGAGAACCAAAGTAACCGACATTGCGCTTGGAATCTGCATGCTGTAGTGGAAGTGGGCCGGCCACGTCTGTAGACGGACAGACGGCAGATGGAGCAAACATGTGCTAGAGTGGAGACCGCGAATGGGCAAACGCAGTGTAGGACGCCCTGCTGCAAGATGGGTCGATGATTTAAGGAAGGTGGCTGCCAGTGGATGGATGCGGGCTGCCCAGGACCGGGATGGTTGGCGCTCTTTGGGGGAGGCTTACGTTCAGCAGTGGACGGCAATAGGCTGATAATATAACTTACGGAAAAAAATACAATTTACTTCTACAATACTATTGTGAAAAAGTACTACTTATTTCCGAGGAAAAATAAAATAACGTTATTAACTTGTCGCCACGTGTCTTCTAATCATAATTAAATTATGTTACAAACATAGTTAGTACAACCCAAATTGATTGTCAATTAAAATTAATGTGAGTGAAGCGACGAGCGAAGCTAGCTTGTAATAAAAGCGTAGAAATATTTCCATTAGATTCAATATATTTTAACTATTCCTGGAAAATCAAAATGGCCCGAGTAAGCTAACGTGGGTTTTTAAACGAAAAACTGTATTTTCAGTATCGCGACTAATTCTAATTCAATTTAATTCAGATCCATCCTGATGGACCTAAAAAAATAAAATAAAATAAAACCGGCAGCTTTCATAATTCCAGAAATACGTAGCATATCAGAAAAACTACTAACTAAAAATGATTTATTCAAACTTGCAACACTAAAAATTCTTCGAATACTATTAATATTTAATTTTGAACGCGGATATCCTTTTTATGCAAACGCTTCTAACTATTTACGGTAGCGTCAACAATAAAACTGACTATCGGAAAATAAACAAAATTTTGTTGTCTCTATACAAGGAAAGCTCGGTGTTGCCAGTTTAGATAAATAAGCCATCTTGGATTATAACGTGTGGCGGGGATCTGTCAGTGTTCTGTGTTAAATAAACTTTTTGGTCAAAGAATTATACCTTTTGTTAAAGTTTGGTAACTTTAATGGCTTCCGTGTAGATTAGATCAATCGATTTCGTTAAAGCGACGCAGCCGTTTTTTTTCAATTAAAAGAAACGTTTGGATGCAATAAAAATGCACGTATAATAAATAGCGATTAAATAATAATAGATTGTGAAAACAATGCTAATTGTCAGCACGGTTGGCGCACTGGTACAGTGGAGATAAGTGTCGCGGGTTCGATTCCCGCACGGACGCACTAAATAATGATCTACAACTAGTTGTTTCGTGTCTGGGTGTTTGTGAGTTTAAATGTTTGTAAACGCACCCACGACACAGGAAAATCTAGAGATTATTTTTATTCTGAAATCTTCTAATTTCGATCAAACATACCTTACCTATGTATACAACATTATTTGTAGAATATGCGAAACCTGAATAAAAATTGTTCAGAATCAGTAACTGATTCTTAATAAAGTTTGTTCAGAATCAGTAACTGATTCGATTCCAATAATTTTTACACCATGTTATATTTTTTTCAAAAATATTTTAATTAAATTTTATTACCAGTTAATTACTATACAATCACCGTACGGTTACGTACCTATTGCCAAACTATTATCCCGAGTGTACAACACAGGAGACGCGGTTTACGCGGGTGTACCGCGAAATGAGCATGTTTTTGAACGGACAACCAGGGAATATACAAGCTTATAACTTTGTGATTTTTTTAAGATACGGTTTTAAAACTAGACAGATGTATCGGGTTTCGCATAAACAAAAAATAATGTTTTATAGTAGGTGTAGGTAGGTATATTCCGATGAAACTACCTCGTAAGTATATCGGAAAGGTACACACTCTATAAATAAATGTAATAAAAACAATACACTGTCTATTATTTTGATTGTAAGAAACATTTACAAAACAACACAGTTTCTCAGAAACATCTCACGTTACTGAGTAACATTCTTATGACAGCCGAATAAACATTACAAACAAACATGGTACCCTTACAAGGGTATAACCCTAAACATTTGTCCCCCGCAGGGTATGGACATGATACATAAGAATACGTCAAGAATTGAACACAAAAATAGAAAATACGGAAATAGAATTGTGACTAAAACAATCGGGCAGAGATTGTTACTTGATGCTTTGGTCCAGACATTATACTGTTAAAGTCGTACGAGGACCATGCAGGTGTCTGAGATGGTATTTAAGGAAAGAACCACACAGACAGATTTGAGTGGCTCTGTTCAGTCAGGACTTAAGGAGCTCAACGAAACGACAAACAATACCAAAGATATAGGACATTTGGATGTTAGTGTGGCCTTAGTGTAACTGTGAGGATTGATGAATGTATGAATGGATAATGATGTCTTTTTAGGGTTCCGTACGTCCGAATACAAAAAACGGAACCCTTATAGGATCACTCGTGTGTCCGTCTGTCTGTCGCTTACAGTCAATTATCTCCGAATCTACTAGACCGATTGGTTTGAAATTTGGTACACATATCAATTCCTGTGACCCAAGCACACAGGTGTGACGTGGATAGATGAAATCTGTATGTGAGAGGTAATTTTTGGGGGGAAAGGGGAAAATGAAAAAAAAGTTTTGAAAACTGCATCGTGTGACATATCAAATGAAAGGCTCTGTTGAGACAATCTTAAATGTATTTTTTTTTGTAATTTTAAAATAAATAGTTTCCAAGTTATTCAAGAAAATAGACGAAATTTGACCATTCACTTTTTTCACGGCTTTGCTCCCGTATAAACATCTCTAAGGTCCTATCTGTTTCTGTCAAAATGAAAACTCACAGACTCGATACAACGGTTTGGGCTTGAAAGAGCAACAAACAAACTACCTTTTCGCATTTGGAATATTTATTATGATTTCGACACTCATAATAGTTTACTAGCTGACCCGTGCCCACTTCGTTGGGCGGTAAAATATGCATGATATCTTTATAATTTATAGCCTATAGCCTCAGATCAAAAAAATAGGCAGATAGAGCGCTCAGAACACGCGAGTGTGTCGACCAAAGTTAATACAAAATCAAAAGTTAATACAAACTCGCGACAGTACCAAGCTACGCATCGTCTCGCTCACACGTCACTAGTGATTTGCCATTTTATGTCAAATCATGCCGTCTTGTGTGTTTAAACACTGCAAAAGTTGTTCACAAAAACAAAGAAAACAAGACGGAATATCTTTCCACAGGTAACTCTTGTTATTTTTATTGTTTTGGTATTTATTTTCCATAAAATATTTTCGGCTCACTTGAAACACAAAACCTTAACAGTAAATCGTCTGTGTTGCTAGTTTATGACGGGTAAATTACCCTGAATTAGGGGAATGTGTATTGTGCATAAAAAATATCGATCAAATTTGCTATCTGGATATAACCATAAAGGAAAATCGCGTTTCCAATTTTAAACATTAATAGTATGTTTGTACAATATAATTGGTGCAGAACTAAGGCTGTTAAGGTTTAATGATTGTGTAAAAAATAATTATTATTTTAATAAATATGTTGATTGTTATAACAAACTGTTTATCTTTTTAAACTAAAAAACCTATCCTTAAATAGTTTATCAAACAAATTACCAAAAAGCGTTATGAAGTGTTATCTGGTCTGATAGAAATTAATTAAATAGGTAGTAAGTAATTACGCATATTAACTTTTATTCCTTATTATTATTCTTTTAAATAATAAATACTACACGCTTTTGCTCTCTGGGTATAACCATAAAGCAAAATCGCGTTTCCAATAAAAAAAAATAGTAGTACAATATTTGAGAACAATTTAACTGAACAAAAATGTGGGAGTATTTCTCAATATCTGGCAAGCGTAAACGCACACAGATGCACGTGTTCGTACACGGCGCGACTTACCTGCCGCGCACACATAAATAAAAACTGGCATCACTTTGTTGTTCGCGCACGTTCTATCTGCCTATTTTTTTGATCTGAGCCTATAGCACCACGAATAATGTAGCTCTACCAATGAAACAATTTTTATTATTGGTTCATTACTTCCAGAGAATACTTACAAACTTACAAACAAATTTTACCTCTTTTTAATATTAGTATAGATAGCCTATATTCACACATTTAGGACCTGATACCTTTAATCTCGGCAGAACGATCCCGTAGTAAAAATTACCGAACGTCTTACGGGAGAAACCACGGGTATAAACATAGTAAGCTATAAATGTATTTCGTATCCTGTTTGTCAGATGTTAGTTTTCTAACGAACCAATAAAGTTCAGAAGCAGAGTTACAGTATCCGGTAGTAAATGCACAAATCGTATGTTAGAACAGTTCAGCTTTGTAGAGTGTATTGTCTCTGTCTCTCATAGCAAGTATCAGTATTACACTAGTCTTTTTAGGGTTCCGTAGCCAAATGGCAATAACGGAACCCTTATAGATTCGTCATGTCTGTTTGTCTGTCTGTCCGTCCGTCCGTATGTCACAGCCACTTTTTGTCGAAAGTATAAGCGCTATCCTGAAACTTGGTAGGAAGATGTATTATGAGAACCGCATTAGGATTTTTACACAAAAATAAAAACAAAACAAATTTTGGGGGTGCCCCCCATACCTACTGGTGTGGCGAGTACTGCCTCTCAAGTTGGATGGTGGTTGGTATTGCGGAGTATATGTGTGTCCGGCTTAGGCATGTAAGAACGGACGTGTGTAACGGGCTTTACAAGGAAAGGAGCAACCATCGACAAGCCCAATCCTGGACCAGAGATCATAGTGTGCTCGCGCAGGACGCACGCATTTACGCATCTCTCCCGCATGTCTTAAATCTTTAAACATCACCCCCGCAAAGACAGTAAAATCCTAAGTATTATCCCGTAAACCTTGGGGATTTACCTGGAACTAATAATAATCCCATATTAACCGCGTCGTGTGTAATTTGTAACCAAGACTTTAGCACAAGTGATTGGTGTGGTGTGCACGAGGCAGGTGGCCACCTGTGAAGACCTCAAGACCGGACAAGGAAGAACCAGGTACCACTTTCCTTTACTTGCTAGAGTTAGACCACAATACGTCGTCTACCACCATCACTCCCAACTTGAAATTACACAAAAAATAGGCAATTGAATCATCACGCAATCCAGGTGTTTGATTGTAATACGTCCTTCATACCCGCAGAGAAACACGGCTATTTACGCGCCTGTCCCTCCACCTACTTAGAATTGAAACTCAAAATTTTTTTTTTCACCAAACCCATACGAGTGGGGTATCTATGGATAGGTCTTTAAAAATGATATTGAGGTTACTATTATCATTTTATTCTAAACTGAACAGTTTGCGCGAGAGACACTTCCAATGTGGTAAAATGTGTGTCCCCCCCTGTAATTTCTAAAATAAGAGAATGATAAAACTAAAACAAATATGTAATGTAGACCTCAACAAAAACTTACAACGAAAATTGGTTTGGATGAGATATAGTGAGCAGTTTTTGAGATATAGTACATTTTCAAAAACCGCAAATATAACTTTGCGAAAATCTTTGAATGCAGTTTGCTTTCTATTCAAAAATAAAGGAATGTTTCCTTTGAGTAAAATTTTCTATCTGCAGTATTAAGAGTACTTTCCCTCCAGGTGGCATTACAAAATTCCACCCTGTAGATAAAAAATAAATACCCAAAACCCCTATAGTCGGTACTTAATACTACCGGACGGTTAACCCTTTTTGGGCCAAAACCTGTTAGGTTTAGGGTCACGATTGATCCTGAAGTTAACACGCTTTTAGCGAATTAGTTTACCGTAGAAAAATTTACGCCGTCCTAGAATAAAAATTGGCTTATCTCCCTCACATATTCCTTTTAATAATTTCCACGGGATTTACCACAGATTCAGCTGCGCGTACATAGTTTGCGCGTTCTGAATCTGTGTTCTTTACGCGTTTGTTGTTTCGTTTTCTATATGACCGACCCCACTGGATTATTTTTTCCCACGTTTTTATACACTCACTTTTCTTGTTTGTTTGTTTGTCGTTCCGGTTGGACTTTTGCAACTCAATTTTGAGGAACTTCCCGATAAGCTAGCAGGCTGAAATTTTGTACACGCTTTGAGTTCTGATGACAATACATGACTAGCTAAGAAACGTCATCACAAATCCAATATGGCGGACTCCGCAAGATGGCGGACTGGCTGTTTGAAACCCACCCCCATGATATGGGTATCAAATAAAAGGGTTTGCTCTGAGGAATACGAAAAAAATAGTCACGTGACTTAAATCCAATATGGCGGACGTCCAAGATGATAGACTAGCTGTTTGAAATCCACCCCCATGATATGGGTATCAAATGAAAGGGTTTGCTGTGAGAAATACGAAAAAAATAGTCATGTGACTTAAATATGGCCAATATGGCGGACGTCCAAGATGGCGGACAGGCTTTAAGGCACTTCCCGATAAGCTAGCAGGCTGAAATTTTCAGGGTAGCTTCAAACCCGATGAACAATGATAAAAATAATAACATAATTAATAGATTTAAAAAATCTAAAAAGCCAAATTTTTAAATGTCCTAAAAATAAGAAAATAACCCGACGGGACTGAGAGAGGGGCCACTCAAAACGTGGGGGCGTATCTTTGCAAGTTACACCCACGATCTATACACGTCATGTAAATATATCCCATAAATAATTCCTTAAATAATATACATTTAAAAACGTGGGTTTTTTTCTTTTTGTAGTTTTTGCTGTTATAGTTTTACCTATAGAAAACGTATAGAATGTGCGCCGGAATATGATATTGAAGAGAATATAATTATATCTATACAATACTATTGCTTGCAAAGAAAAAATATTTGTATAACTGTTATGTATGAGTAAACTCTAAAACTATTGGATTTTTTCAATTTCCGTTTTCGCAATCCACAACTATTTTTTTGCGTGTTGAAATCATCAAATGAGTCCTACCACCCAGGGCAGGAGAGAGGAACTGTCAGACTTGTACTGACTAAAATACACGGTGTCATTGAATAACCCTTTGCGTTCGGGGGGCACGTTTACGTGATAAGACAGTCCCGCAACCCCGGCAGGCTTTGGCCCTCTAAGGGGTGTCGCTCTCCGACAATGGACTATGCCCGGGTCGACGGCGCGTTGTGTTCCACGCGCGCCTCAACGAGTGTCAGCATTATGACGGGGCCGTCCTCTATAGAGGGCCAAAGCCTGTCGGGGTCCCGGGACTAATGAATTACCGTGACCCCGGAACGTAAAGGGCTATTGGCACCGTGGATTTTAGTCAGTACAAGTCTGTACAAGTCTGACAGTCTCTCCCGCTCTGCACTGGCTGGGAGGACTCATTTGATGATATTACCAGGAAAAAAAAGGTAGGTGAATCGGTCTTTAAGAAAAAATCCCGTAATACTAAGTCATAGGCTTAATACCTAAATAATATTATTATTCCCTAAATAAAATTAAATTGGTAACCAGTATCCATTCAAGCCTACTATTTCTCAGTACACATACCTGGTTGCCTTCAACCTTCAATCATGGACATGTTTTATTGAAAATTCCATGACGGCCATCCGTGAGATCTTTTTTATACAAAACAGGAGATAGAAGGTCTACCAAAGAAAAAAAAAACATAACTGTCTCTGATCTCTCTGATATTATTGATAAATTTTTAAACCTGTATTGTCAAAATTTTATCTATGTGTACCTTGTATAACACTGTACCCAGCCATGTAATGTTATGAATTTATATTTTACAATTTTTATTCACAAGTTATCTTTATGAACTTATACATGCATGATCTCATCGATTTTACCAATGTACTCAATTTCAAATATTATTAATTTTACTGTTTATGAGTTTTCTCAAAATTCAAATCAAATAATTTATTTTAGTGTACCTTTTTGCCAAAACCCCAATTTTAGCGCTTATTACTTAGTAAGTTAGCTTATTTTTCTAATTCATTGTTGTATGCATGTGGTGTTTACCTATAAGTAACTGATGCACTGTTATGTTATCCGTTTAAATGTATTATTTGTGTATGTATCAGTGTAATTAGTTGTTGGTGAACCTAATAAAATAAAAAAAATAAAAAAAATCTCGCACAGTCGGGTAATAACAGTATTACAAAATAGCTTGGGAGGCCCCAAACTATTTTGTAATAATACTTATAAAGAGACAGAGCTATAAAAGTCGTCTAGCGCCAGAGTGGGAAGCGGTCGCCTCCTTCTACGAAGCAGTCTCGCGAAGGAGGAGGCGGGCCGCGTGAGGGAGAGGATAGCATCCTCCCTCCACCCCAGCCGCAGTGGTAGACGCCCACGGCGTCGGACGTCGGCAGACGATCTCCGGCCACCGTAGGCGCGGGCATGCGGGCGGCGAGTAATGGGCGACTCGTTGTCCGACCATAATATGGACCATGCCCGGGTCGACGGGGCGCGTTGTGTTCCACGCGCGCCTTAAAGAGCGTCAGCACGATGACGGGGCCCCCTTCTAGAGGGCCAAAGCCTGCCGGGGTCGCGGGACTTACCTCATTACCGTGACCCTGGAACATAAAGGGCTATTGGCACCGTGGATTTTAGTCAGTACAAGTCTGACAGTCCCTCCCGCCCTGCCAGGGGTGGGAGGACTTATTTGATGATTTCACCACTTAAAAAAAAAGCTTTGCCCTCTATTTGTCATGCTGATAGTAAAGGAAATGCTTTTTATTCCTGTTTGTCGCTCATTGAATTTTATCTTTAATTAAAGTAACCTGGTATACACGGGGCTCCTATCACTGTTACTATTATTATGCCCTTTTTTCTAGCCTAGCTTTTGAGGCACCTGGACTCGGACAGACTATAGGTTTGAAGGAGATGGCAATCCCTTCCCCCAGCCATTCTCGACGTGGTTTATTTTTTTTATACACCCAGTAATAGGACCCCTGCGAAGTTTAAACTTGTTTTTAGGGTTCCGTAGCCAAATGGTGAAAACGGAACCCTTATAGATTCGTCATGTCTGTCTGTCTGTCCGTCCGTATGTCACAGTCACTTTTTGTCGAAAGTATAAGAGCTATCCTGTTGAAACTTGGTAGGTAGATGTATTATGTGAACCGCATTAGGATTTTCAAACAAAAATAAAAAGAAAACAAATTTTGGGGGTGCCCCCCATACTTAGAATTGAAACTCAAAAATTAACTTCCAACGAAAATTGGTTTGGATGAGATACAGTTAGCAGTTTTTGCGATATAGTACATTTTCAAAAACCGCAAATATAACTTTGCCATTCATACAAACACCATGAAAAACAAAGTTATTTTTATTGTTTGTGTATATTACTTACTTATCTCAATATAATTATATCCCTAATCTATGCTTGCTACTACGGAACCCTTCATGGGCGAGTCCAACTCGCACTTGGCCGGTTTTTTAGATCTGTCCACCTATAATAAGTGACGATTGGAATAATTCAACCATAGTTCCATTCCATGCGTAAATCGAACTCACGACACGAATTCTGTCTTTAGAAATGATGCTGTTGCAAGATGGACGTCGATTTTGTATGAAGTAGGCCTTCTGTACTTTCCTGTATAGTTTGTGCTTCAAGCTTGACTAGTTTCACGGCATGTACTTTCATGGGGTTGATATGGCCCACAAGACCCCCCAACCTTTATCTTGTTGACAAAAATGGACGCAATACCTTTCTGTTTGATGTGGTTTTTGTGTTTTCTGGTGGAATGTAAAATACATATATGTACTTATCAGATAATACCGTTTTAAGTTTTAGCTAGTCATACACGCACGGATTTAAGTTCTAATGTGGCAGCAACTTTTTTTTAATAGAAACTGCGCGTATCTTCTAGTAAAACATAATAAGCAAAACGTAAATGAATACTCATTTAGTCATTAAACAAACTTATCCCTTTATGACAATAAAATGAACTTGTTCTCAAGTTCAGCCCCGCCCCACAAATGTCAACCGTCGTACAACAGAATGCGAAGCGCTTTAGCAATTTGTTACAACTTGTTAGAACCGTGTTCAATTAACGACTTCTTGTACTTTATTATAATAACCCTTTTTTTGCGTGGTGAAATCATCAAATGAGTCCTCCCGCCCAGGGTGGGGCGGGAGGGACTGTCAGACTTGTACTGACTAAAATCCACGGTCATCCTTGAATAGCCCTATACGTACCAGGGTCACGGTAACCAGGTGAGACAGTCCCGCGACCCCGGCAAGCTTTGGCCCTCTTAGGGGCCCCGTCAGATTGCTGACAGGTCTTTGAGGCGCGCGTGGTACACAACGCGCCGTCGACCCGGGCATGGTCCATGATCGAGCGGCAAGTCACCCATAACTCACCGCCCGTATGCCCGCGCCTACGGTGGCCGGAGATCGTCTTGCGACGTCCGTTGCCGTGGGCGTCTCCCGCGGCGGCTGGGTCGTGAGGTGGACGCTGTCCTCTCCCTCACGCATCCCGCCTCCTCCTTTGCTAGCATGACTGGCCTCGATCAGTGCAGGGCGCGAGAGGTCGCCGCTTATCGCCTCCGTGAGGACCCGGCGGTGCTCTGCCCAAGCAGGACAGTCTTGCACCGTATTCTCCTCCGTGTCCTCCGGGCGATCCTCGCAGTGGTGACCTAGGCGTTTCTTCCTTTCCAATGCGACACAGGAACCTCCCGAAACATCCGTGCCCGAACAATATGGTATTTAATAATTAATAGATTTAAAAAATCTAAAAACCCACGTTTTTAAATGTCTTAAAAAGAAGAAAATAACCCTACGGGGCTGAGAGAGGGGCCACTCAAAACGTGGGGGCGTATATTATATAAGGGATTATTTATGGGATATATTTACATGACGTGAGATCGTAGGTGTAACTTGCAAAGATACGCCCCCACGTTTTGAGTGGCCCCTCTCTCACCCCCGTAGGGTTATTTTCTTCTTTTTAGGACATTTAAAAACGTGGGTTTTTAGATTTTTTAAATCTATTAATTATTTTATTATTTTTATCATTGTTCATCGGGTTTGAAGCTACCCTGAAAATTTCAGCCTGCTAGCTTATCGGGAAGTGCCTCAAAGCCTGTCCGCCATCTTGGACGTCCGCCATATTGGATTAATAGCCTAGCCTAGCATAAGCCACATGACTATTTTTTTCGTATTCCTGACAGCAAACCCTTTCATTTGATACCCATATCACGGGGGTGGATTTCAAACAGCCAGTCTACCATCTTGGACGTCCGCCATATTGGATTTAAGTCACGTGACTATTTTTTTCGTACTTCTGATAGCAAACCCTTTCATTTGATATCCATATCACAGGGGTGCATTTCAAATAGCCTGTCTGCCATCTTGGACGTCCGCCATATTGGATTTAAGTCCCGTGACTATTTTTTTCGTATTCCTGACAGCAAACCCTTTCATTTGATACCCATATCATGGGGGTGGGTTTCAAACAGCCAGTCCGCCATCTTGGGGAGGCCGCCATATTGGATTTGTTATGACGTTTCTTAGCTAGTCATGTATTGTCATCAGAACTTAAAGTGTGTACAAAATTTCAGCCTGCTAGCTTATCGGGAAGTGCCTCAAAATTGAGTTGCAAAAGTTCAACCGGAACGACAAACAAACAAACAAAATAAACAAGAAAAGTGAGTGTATAAAAACGTGGGAAAATCACGACGGACATCTCAAATTTTCAGCAGTTATTTTCAGAATACGCCGTAGTGGTATATGTGAAACCAGTAATTGTCTAGATGGAAACAAAAGTGCATTATTTATGAGAGTGTAACGGTTTTACCCTAAATAGGGGTTCATAACCACTAAATGGTAAAACGGAACCATAGAGAGGCCTTGAGTTTTCAGTTATTGTGACGTAAAGTAAACTGGAACTTTGACATTTTCAATTGACTTTCAAGGAAAAATTTGTTCCTTCGTCGTACACTAGAGGCGCTGTTCCTTTTCATTTCCATACAAGAAACGCTGTAAATACTGGAAAGACGCTGCAAAGTAAAATAGTGAAACCTCGTGATAAGGGCTCAGAGCCCTTATCATGAGTTTTCAGAAGGAACGAATTTTGTCCTTGTTTGTCAATTTGAAAATATCAAAGTTCCAGTTTACTTGTGTATTCAGCTGTATCCAGTTCGATTGGAAGCCAACCCCAACATAGTTGGGAAAACGCTAGCATATGATGATGAAGTGGAAAAGAGAATGTTGGCAGATATATTATGGAGTCCCGTGCATGTTGCATCAAAACAAAACTTTGTTTTTATAGACTTTTTTTTAACTATATATATATATTGTATTTATTATTGAACAATTAATTAAACTATAAACTAATAACTATAAAAATAAAAATACTAAATTAAAAATATAACTAAACTAAACTATTATAGAGCATCAAAAAATTGATCGTCAACGCTGTCAGCTGGTAATGTGCCCAAGAGACTGGCAGCGTTACCTCTCTGAATAGCTAAGCTAAGCCTTTGACCTTTTATAGACTACATTGATCAAATTAACTTATGTACTAATATATATATTTTTAAACCCGAGTTTCCGAGATATTTTATAAAATCGAAACTAACCTAAAAACAAATGGTCATTGTCTTTTATCTTAAGTTTTTAACCGACAAAAGAAAATTAGAAGGTTCACAATTCGAATTGAACAAGAACTTGTTCTAGTATATAATATTTTTAGGTGTATATATGTCTTTGCAACAATTACATTTATTTTCTCTGTTCAACTTTTGATAGATTCGAAGACGCTTCGATTTCCTCCACTTTTACGGCATCCAGAAGTGTTTGTTAAATTAAAAGTTGGTCCTCTCAGGTTTCGTAATAAAATTGAAGATTTATGACACGCTCTGAAGAAAAGTCTGTTACTTTTCAACGAACATTCGAATATGTTCTAGTATTATTCGTTGCTCTCACAAATCTTTTCTTGGAAACAAAATTCGTTCAGAAAAATCGGGTTCTTGACAACCAGAGTTACTAACACAAGTGCCTGGGTGCAGACATAATATAAATTCGCATTTTTTTTTAAACGGTTGTACAACACAAAAAAAATCTAAAAACCCACGTTTTTAAATGTCCTAAAAAGAAGAAAATAACCCTACGGGGCTGAGAGAGGGGTCACTCAAAACGTGGGGGCGTATATTATATAAGGGATTATTTATGGGATATATTTACATGACGTGAGATCGTAGGTGTAACTTGCAAAGATACGCCCCCACGTTTTGAGTGGCCCCTCTCTCAGCCCCGTAGGTTTATTTTCTTCTTTTTAGGACATTTAAAAACGTGGGTTTTTAGATTTTTTAAATCTATTAATTATTTTATTATTTTTATCATTGTTCATCGGGTTTGAAGCTACCCTGAAAATTTCAGCCTGCTAGCTTATCGGGAAGTGCCTCAAAGCCTTTCATTTGATACCCATATCATGGGGGTGGGTTTCAAACAGCCAGTCCGCCATCTTGGGGAGGCCGCCATATTGGATTTGTTATGACGTTTCTTAGCTAGTCATGTATTGTCATCAGAAATCAAAGCGTGTACAAAATTTCAGCCTGCTAGCTTATCGGGAAGTGCCTCAAAATTGAGTTGCAAAAGTCCAACCGGAACGACAAACAAACAAACAAATAAACAAACAAACAAGAAAAGTGAGTGTATAAAAACGTGGGAAAATCGTTATCATTTAATTTGTTTGGTTAATTTCGAATTCTGTGTCATCAACCAACCACACTGGGAAAGCGTGCCGTAGTCCCTCTCACATTAGGAAACCCTGTGTTCCAGCAGTAGGAACATAATAGGCTGATACAATGCTTTTTACTATATATTTATGTAGCCATGGAATAAATAATATTGTAAAATTGCTGTGTATTCATTTCGATGTCCAATACAGTATCTATCTATCCATGCCTCCCTCCCTATTATGCTAAACAAGCAATCTAACGTCAAACAACACAGCCGTACCCATAACTTTAAAATGTCAAGCAAATGTCAGTTTAACCCACTACCTCGAAAAACCCAGTATATCTAAAATTCGAGCTCAATTTCCATACGTTGACTACAACAGCGCATCGAATGACAAGCGTTTGACAGACTATATTTTCTTTTAATTCCCGCTTTCCGTGAAAAACGTGGCGGTAAAAATTTTGCCGCGATATCGCACAGCGGCCATATTGTTTTTGTTTCGAAATTTGAAATGCATAAAACTTTTGGCATTGATATTCAGTTGTTTGTTTAAACAGTTTTGGTGGTGTTTTGAATGGTTTAAAGTTTCTTAATCGACTTGTGTAGGTTTTTTGTGTGGCAACTACGGAAAAATTCATGTTATTGCATTTTATAATGCAATTGATGTAATATGACATAGACACTAGCACAGCGTCAAAAATTCTTGAGTGGTGGCGCGTACTTTACTCATTATATCGAATTATTCCCGTTGGATCCCACTTTTGAATCCCACTTGAATATTTTTCCCGTTGGATCACACAAAAAATTAAAATGTATTCTCCTTGAATCCCATAACAAAAGACAAACGTTTTATTCTCGTTGAATCCCAGAAACTATTCCCGTTGGATCCCACATGCTTTAAAAATGTGAATGCGAGTACTTTCAACGACTAAATTGCTTTTGTTTTAGAACTTTTTTTTTAGTAAAATGCATAAATAAGTAACAGAGAATAAATCTTTAAAATAAAGGTAACTCTTTTCTTTTGATAGTACACATGTTGTCATAACGTGGGATTCAACGGGAATAAATAATTTTATCACTAAAGCTTTATAGAAACTAGAATTAAACTTTGGTGGAAAGTCAGAGAAAAATTAACTTTATACGGTCATAATAAGCTGCTTTTCCGATTTTTATATTTGTTCTTCAAAAGTCCAAACCATTGATATGTATAAACATTAATATCGTGTTGGACAGCTATCTCGCGCCGCCTAATGGTAAGCAATGACAATGGTCGACGGTGAAGGGCGATTGCCTAAAAGTAACATTGATAATTTTTCTCAACTTTTACTAACGTACTAATCAGTCTTGCAATTTATTGATTGCTCAAAAAACGCAAATACGGAATCAACTACACACACATCATCAGCCTTTTAAATGTTCCCACTGCTGGGACACAGGCCTCCTCTCTGTGAGAGGGAGCAGGCCGTAATCTAACACGCGGGCCCAGTGCGGATTGGTAGATGTCACATGTCTTCGAATTTTTGGTTCTGGGACATGCCGGTTTCGTCACGATGTTTTCCTTCACCGTTTTGAGAGCAGTGGTGTTGAAATAAATTACACAAAAGTAATGCGCCCGACTGGGTTCGAACCTACAACTCGTAAGCCGAGGCCGATACCACTGGGCCACCACTGCTCGAAATCAACTATAGGTACTAAGAAAAAACTTATCCTTATCTCAATCCGATATACATAGTTCTGTTATCGATCCGTTAACCTGTTTAACATTTCAAAGTAATCTGAAAGTCCTCACGAATACGCTCAGAATTTTTCCGGAACTCCAACCTGGCATTTTAAAATAAAATTTATATAGAATGTAAATATTATTAGAACCCGTTTCGAGATGGAGAAGCTTTAGAAATCATATCGTAGCCAAACAGATGGTATTTGATCCAGTTCTTGAATTTGAAAGGAAACCGTAAATAGTTGCATTTAAGCTCGAGTTTCTACTAGAGATCTGGGAAAACGTCATGAGATGCAAAGGGTAATTGAAGTATGGTTAGCTTCAGAGAAAACTCACCCCTTTTGTTAGTGACATCACTACCAAAGGGGGTGAGATTACTCTGAAGCTGGCTGTACAAAGTTGGTTAATGGGAGACTCATTCGATCATGGACCATGGCCGGGTCGTCGGCGCACCCCAAAGAGCTGTCAGTAATATGACGGGCCCGATGGCCAAAGCCTACCGGGGTCGCGGGACTATCTTATCAGGTGACCGCGGCCCCGAAACGTAAAGAGCTATTGAAGGATACCGTGGATTTTAGTCAGTACGAGTCTGACAGTCCCGCCCGTCCCGCCCTGGATGGGAGGACTCATTTATTTGATGACTTTACCAGGTAAAAAAAAAAGAAGTTACACATTGGATTTATGTCAGTACAAATCTGACAGTGTCTGTCGTCACCAAGGGCAGGAGGAAATTTTTAACTCGATTTTGCACAATTACAGCCAACTTCTTACATCTTTGATCACCCACCCATCAGCTAAACACTGTGATGAATCCAATATGATGATTGCAGCAGCCACATAGGCCTCATTGTAACTTAACGAGGTTATGGTACCTCGATATCTGCCGATATCATAACATCAAAATGCTTGTGTCTCCACAACAATCATTGCAGTTGATTTGCGGCGATAACTGCGGTCGTATCGGTAAATGACACGCCTAATGATACCCAACATTATGAAAACTAACATAGAATCTAATTTCCATTGCTCTGTGTACTAAGCTAGAAAAATTTTTCAAAGCGTGTTTACTCTCCCACCTAACGAGTCTCGGAAAAGTTCCATTTTCAAACACACCTATGTGTGTATAATCCTACTAATTTGAAAAGTTCGTCGCTTAAGTTGGTTGGTACGTCAAGGGTGGGTTTTGAATTCGGTCGGGTAATACTACGGTACAGTATGAAGGTGCAAGCGATTGGTATATTTTATATCAGTGCGCAACGAGTCGTCGGTCGGGGAGGGCGCTTCGCTCCCGAATTTTCCCGATTTTCCGATCGTGTGTGAACTTTGGTGATTGCGAATTTAAATGTGAAAGTGTTTTGTTTTTATTTGGTTTTGACAAAGGGATGTTGTTTGCAGCCTAATTAAATATTAGTGTAAGTAGTTTCAAAATGTTTTAACCGAGTTCTAATTTTAAATG
Source organism: Agrotis exclamationis (assembly GCA_950005045.1). NCBI lineage: Eukaryota > Metazoa > Arthropoda > Insecta > Lepidoptera > Noctuidae > Agrotis > Agrotis exclamationis. The sequence continues at coordinate 19,482,736 of OX465435.1, read as the reverse complement.
ACGGATTTTGAATTTAGAATAGGTAAACTTTTTTTAAAACAAAACAATATATCATTTAAATAGATGACACACGAGATTTTAAAATAAAAAAAAAACTCTGGAAAGAAAATTCAAAGTCACATTTTCAGGCATTTTCCCAAAGTTACTTATAAATCGAAATACGTACTTAATAAAACTTTTATCATTTAAATAAGGCTCAAGGTAGCGTGTCCCTATACAACGGCACCTAATTGAGTTTCACAGGAGCCTTCAAAATCGCAAAATTTCTTTTAAACCCACTTTTACTTACAATCAATTATGTAATTTTCTTAAGTGCTATTTTTGAAGAAAAACCAAGTTATTTTCAGATTTATTTGCTTTCAACAGTTACCTACGTATTATTTTTCCATTCATTCAAATTGAAAGGGCATTTCATAGGTACTTATTATTTTGTATTTAAGAAATGTGTAGGCTTACTTAGTCTAACATGAATGAATTCGATTTAAAAAAAAGTTAGGTACATACTATTTTACGCCCACGGTTTTGCCCGTGTTTAAGTTGAATATGACCCCACGTGAACGTAATACCGGTCTTATGTGTTATTCCAGTACCTAATTAACCTATCTCTGTGTTAAATCCCATCAATATCCGTTAATAAGCCAATAAGCAGTTTTGACGTGATTAAGTAACCAATATCCAGACTTTCGCATTTGTAATATTGGTTAGATTATAAACTAGCTGGTTCGAAGCGGCCCAGGAAAAGAGTTCCTGGAAGGAATTGGGGGAGGCCTTTGCCTAGCAGTCCCACTGCTGCAATACAGGCTAAGAAAAAACAAAAAATAAACTAGCTGATCGGCATAAAAAAATGTCATCATCATCATCTCAGCCATAGGACGTCCACTGCTGAACATAGGCCTCCCCTTTAGATCTCCACGTATACCGGTTTGGAAGCGACCTGCATCCAGCGTCTTCCGGCGACCTTTATAAGTTCGTCTGTCCATCTCGTTGGTGGACGTCCTACGCTGCGCTTGCTAGTCCGCGGTCTCCACTCTAGCACTTTTCGACCCCATCGGCCATCTGCTCTGCGAGCAATATGGCCTGCCCATTGCCACTTCAGCTTGCTAATCCGGTGGGCTATATCGGTGACTTTAGTTCGTCTACGGATCCCCTCATTTAGGATTCGATGATGTAGTGAAACACCGAGCATAGCCCTCTCCATAACTCGTTGAGCGACTTTGAGATGAGGCCGATAGTGAAAGACCACGTTTCGGTGCCGTAAGTCATCACTGGTAACACACATTGGCTGAAGACTTTCGTCTTGAGGCACTGAGGTATGTCGGACGAAAAGACATTGCGTAGTTTCCCGAACGCTGCCCAACCGAGTTGGATTCGGTGGTTGACCTCTTTCTCGAAGTTGGACCTACCTAATTGAACTACTTGTCCTAAATAGATATATGAGTCAACAACTTCGAGTACCGAATTTCCAACAGAGACTGGGGTGGGCACAACATTGGCATTTGACATAATTTTCGTCTTGTCCATGTTCATTTTCAAGCCCACCCGTTGTGAAACTCGGTCGAGGCCATCGAGCATCATGCTGAGTTCCTCCATCGACTTTGCCATGACTACGATATCGTCGGCAAACCGAAGGTGAGTGATGTATTCGCCGTTGATCCTTACCATTCCAGGAGTTTGAAGGCGTCTTCCATTGCGGCAGTAAACAGTTTCGGGGAGATAACGTCCCCCTGTCTTACGCCTCTTCTCAATGGAATCGCCTTCGTGCTCTCCTAAAAAATGTGCTATGCGTTAATCGAGGTTATAAACTATCTGTGATTTTCTATCTTCTATGTCCAATTTTTATGCATTTACATTCAATAGTTTTTGCGTGAAAGAAGAGAAACGTTAATGGTGAAAGAATGTCAAATATTCATCACAAAATTTCTCATATTATATCTCTTACTATTTCATATCCAAATGGGAAAGTTTAGATAGAGGATGGATGGATGTTCGTTGCTTAGTCACGTCAGAACGGCTCAACAGATTTTGATGAAATTTCATCCGTATGTAGATTATAATCTGGACGCAGTACCGGGAAAAAGTATCCTATGTATTGCATAGGACACTTTCATCACGAAATTAAGTTCCTGTGGTATATTTCCCGTGTAACTTACGGGCGAAGCCATGACCAATGACCATAGTCAATGAGTTGTTGAGATCAGATAGACAGTCGCTCGCTCTATGTACAATATTGGATTTTCAGGTACCTACCATGTCTCGAAAAGCAAGAAAATCCGTTGGCGGCACTTTTCGTGATTTTCGAGGCACGGAGGAAAAACAGATCAGGCCCTGTAGCCATGTAACAAACGATAAACGCAAACGCTGATAAGGCTTTAATAGATTTTCAACTTTATGTGCTTAGGTATAACGTTGAAGATCTAGTGAAAATTGCTTATCGTTTTCGATCTTTCCTGTCGCTAACGCTCAGAAATCTTAAATAGGTAGATTTTCAACTTTAGGCTCTAGGCATAAAGATGAAAATCTATTGGGGACTACCGAGCGTTTACGATTATCGTTTGCTACTTGTTGTGACTTTTAATTATTTTAAAACGCATTAACGCATGCGACGCACATCTTAATTTTGTGCTAAGTTTGCCTTAAGGCTGCATAGTACCTCAGTATAATCTTACTCGCTCGCATTTGCACGTACCACGCACTATTGCTTGCTCTTTCTTATAGCTGTCTACACGCAAATCTATTTATTTTACGGCGAAAAAAAAAAGAAAATTAAAAAAAAATAAATAACATAAGACCTGCTTTATAGTTAGTTCAGTTAGTATAAAAAGTTTCATGATCTAATGTTAAGTATTTTACAGTTGAAACCAATGGCTATAAAAACAGACTCAGAAATTAAATTGGCGCGAAGTCTCTTTCTAAAACAAGTAGGTATCTTCTGAAAAAAAAAAACAAAGTAAGTCACAATAAAAACACATCTTCAGATCAATGTTTTATTCGTTTCAACACACAATTGATTCCAGCCATCTTGTGTACGAAGAAAAAAATATAAAGTGTATTAGACGATTGTACGGAGTCGAGAGTCGAATCGGATGCGGGTTTCTAGCTCACTTCATAACAAAAGGGATCAATTGTTCGCGGATCCTAATTGCGGAATACACTGGAAGTAGCATTCTTTATGATGCTCCAATTTTTATTTTCGAGAAAATAGAATTGTGTAGATACGTTTTTTAGTTTTCTTTTTTCCGACGGCCTGTTCTTCAAGCTTAAGGCCGGAAACGCACAGGCCGGTGGCTTGCTTAGCGCCTAGAGCCTAGCGAGTCACCTTAGTATAACGAACGTTCGAAAATGTTCGTGAACGGCCGCATTGCGCGCTTTACACCTAGCTATTCGTCAAGTGCCGTTCACGAACATTTTCGATTGTTCGTGACTCGCTAGGCTCTAGGCGCTAAGCAAGCCACCGGCCTGTGCGTTTCTGGCCTTAGCCTACGTCCGCACAGGCAGGTGGCTTGCTTAGCGCCTAGAGCCTAGCAAGTTACCTAGCGAGTATCTTGGTATAACGAACGTACTAGCATGTTTGCGAACGGCTGCATTGCGCGCTTGACGCCTAGTATGTATCCAGGTAAACAAACGTGTTGGTTTTTTGCCACTAGGCGCGAGGCATTTTAGAAGAAACAAATGGATGAAATATTAATTAAATCAGTTTTTAAAAGAGAACCTCTGTTCAAACCACCTCTCAGTGCGGCCACCGTGTATCCTAGCAAGTAGCCAGATCGCAAGCCACTAAGCTCTAGGCGCTAAGCAAGCCACCTTCCTGTGCGGACGTAGCCTTAGACAATCAATGCTTGCGGGATTGTTCGATAGAATTACTCGGAAATACAAAAGTTAAACATCGGTTGAACACTTTTTTTTTTTTTTTTTTTTTTTTTTAGCGTGGTAAAATCATCAAATGAGTCCTCCCACCCCGGGCAGGGCGGGAGGGACTGTCAGACTTGTACTGACTAAAATCCACGGTGTCCTTCAATAGCCTTTTATGTTCCGGGGTCACGGTAATGAGATAAGTCCCGCGACCCCGGCAGGCTTTGGCCCTCTTGGGCGGGGCCCCGTCATCGTGCTGACGCTCTTTGAGGCGCGCGTGGAACACAACGCGCCGTCGACCCGGGCATGGTCCATGGTCGGGCGGCGAGTTGCCCTTTACTCGCCGCCCGCATGCCCGCGCCTACGGTGGCCGGAGATCGTCTTGCGACGTCCGACGCCGTGGGCGTCTACCATTGCGGGTGGGGCGGAGGGAGGACGCTGTCCTCTCTCTCTCACGGCCCGCCTCCTCCTTAACGAGCATTACTGCCTCGCAGAAGGAGGCGACCGCTTCCCACTCCGTCTCGCTCCGCAGCATGGCCTCGACCAATGCCGGGCGCGAGAGGTCTCCGCCTATCGCTGCCGTGAGGACACGGCGGTGCTCTGCCCAAGCGGGGCAGTCTTGCACCGTATGCTCTACTGTGTCCTCCGGGCGATCTTCGCAATGGTGACACCCCGGCGTTTCTTCCTTCCCCATCCGACACAGGTACCTCCCGAAACATCCGTGTCCGGTGAGGACCTGCGTCATCCGATAGGTCAGGACGCCGTGACGCCTTTCCAGCCACTCCTCAAAGAGGGGTCTTACCGCCGCGATTGCGGCGTGCCCGATCGGTTGAACACTTGCCAAAAAACTTCAAATGCAAAACGACATTTGACGTTGATCGTTGGTCGTTTTACAAGTACACTTTTTTTTAGACAAGTGTTTAACAAATGTTTAGCTTTTTTGTAGTAAGACGGAAAGAATTTAAATGGCTACCATCCCGTTTCATCAACTAAACAAAAGACGCACAAAACAAGTGAAAAACGTGCCGTTTCGCTATTATTTTTATTTTCATAAATGCAATCAAGCAACTTAAAAAAAAATACTGTTTAAATGCTATGCCATTCGATATCCAAATCAATAACCATTTTAATAGAATTTATATTTGAATAAACGGTAATAGATTTGACAAAGTATTCCGGCCAACAGTGTCAATCGACATAGATGGTTCTAAATGCGGTGCGGTTATTTTAACTGATCGATGCACGCGAAAAAAAAATTTACGTAATTAATAAATCCACCACAAATAAGAACATTTATGGAAGAGAAAAAATCTTAATTCTTTTTTTAATACCTAATTAATTATGACCAATTTAACAAAATTGACGTGAACACAAACGCGTCCCCATTGCTCGCCTCGGTTGTGACGTCACTATATCAAAGAATTTCCTTAGAAATGTGTCAACTGGCTTCTACAACAACAACTTATAGAACTATACAAAACTAGCAAAAATACAAATGGATAGTCGTCTGTAAAAGTTGGGAGAAAAAAGTTATACAAGGTAGAAGATTATAACCTAAAAATCTAAAAGTTAAAATTATTAGTGAACTAGGAACTTGGTGACTATAGAAACTTGGCTAACTGGCTAAAACTATAGATAAATGATGTCTTTAAGCCCAGCTTAGATTAATCGCAGCAGGCTTAAGACTTTTCTGTTAGCGTTCCCGCCAAACGCAAAGTACACAATGTATGGTAATGACATTACCTGAATAGTCACAAGTGACAGACGACATAAGTTGAACCAAAACAGCGACCGACTTTCAATGCGCAGTAACAGATTTTCGGGTCAGCGAAACAGCGGGGGGCTGCGCGTAACCATAGCTACGACAGCAATTTTGGTTCAACTTATCTGTGGCCCACTATACCTAACGGTAATGCATAATAAACATTGTCATTTAGTACTTAGTGTTTGGTAGGAACGCTAAACAGAAAAGTCATTTGTCTAAGCCTGCTAGTAAAACTGTATGAACTCATGTTGTGGGTAAAAACCTAAAAACAATTAAAATAGTTAAATAGATAGGCGTAACTTACACTTTTTTTTTTTAAGGTGGTAAAATCATCGAATGAGTCCTCCCGCCCTGGGTGGGGCGGAAGGGACTGTCAGACTCTTACTGACTAAAATCCACCCGTGTTCCTTCGGATGCCCTTTACGTTCCGGGGCCACGGTATCCTGTGTTAAGAAAAACCGAACTTAAACGTCCAAAAGCATTAGTAGGTGATGAATTTGTTTAATTATGAAGGTTGGAATGCAATCGGTGACACGCGATGCGTTCGTAAACTGTACGATAACTTATTTTCAATAGATTTAATTTATTTCTAACTTTTAATTGCCATAAGCTAGCAACTCAATATTTTTTATATAATCCTGTATTAAACTCTTATTTTAAATTTATATAGACTTGCAAGTGAACGACGTTTCCTTTATTTTTAAATCATATGGGTCCATTCTCGCCGAACTTCTTTCAAAGTTGGAACACGTACTATCGATGTATAGAAATTGATATTATAGTGACGTCACACCACCCCGTCGGGCGCTGTCGCGATGTCGGCGTGTTTTCGGCTCGGAGTTCAAATAATGATTTTGAATTTAATATAACTTCTTAATTAGAGCAAAAAAACTAAAAACAGTTTGTTAAGAAACAAATATAATAATTATGATCTTTCCAATAAAGACAAAAAAAAATCATTGAAAGGACCAATTGGAGTGTCAGTGGTTGACCATTGGAAAGTCATAATAACGCCATTATATTAGTAGATTACCAACCTTGTCAAAATCAACACTATGGTGTTTGAATGAAAAAATCTAATTAGTCCGCGTCAGGTAAATTAAATTGATAAAAAAAACTATTTAGTGAGCATTTTTTCTTCTCTTAAGTAAACCAAAATTGACGAAGATACGACGCTGTTAACTGCCAATACGTCACAAGCAAGTACATTTTTTACTTCTGTCGTCACGAGCCTCCACTTTCAAATTTTGATGTGTTATAAAAATATCTTTGTAAAAATACATTAATTTCATAAAAGAAAAAATATGTATCCTTTATTTTTGAAAACTCTAATTGTCAAAAAACCTCTTTTTTGTATTTATTTTTTATTAAATACACATTTTTTTATCGTGGTAAAATCATCAAATGAGTCCTCCCACCCAGGGCAGGGCGGGAGGGACTGTCAGACTTGTACTGACTAAAATCCACGGTGTCCTTCAATAGCCCTTTATGTTCTGGGGTCACGGTAATGAGATAAGTCCCGCGACCCCGGCATGCTTTGGCCCTCTAGAAGGGGGCCCCGTCATCGTGCTGACGCTCTTTGAGGCGCGCGTGGAACACAACGCGCCGTCGACCCGGGCATGGTCCATGGTTAGACAGTGAGTCGCCCATTACTCGCCGCCCGCATGCCCGAGCCTACGGTGGCCGGAGATCGCCTTGCGACGTCCGTCGCCGTGGGCGTCTACCACTGCGGCGTGGGTGAGGGGTGGACGCTGTCACCCCCTCGCGCGTCCCGCCTACTCCTTCGCGAGCATGACTGCTTCGCAGAAGGAGGCGACCGCTTCCCACTCCGTCTCGCCCCGCAGCATGGCTGCAACCAATACCGGGCGCGAGAGGTCGTCACCTATCACCTGCGTGAGGACACGGCGGTATTCTGCCCAAGTGGGGCAGTCCTGCACCGCATGCTCCACCGTGTCCTCCGGGCGATCCTCGCAGTGGTGACAACCAAGCGTTTCCTCTTTCCTCATCAGACACAGGTAGGTACCTCCCGAAGCTTCCGTGTCCGGTGAGGTCATGCGTCATGCGGTAGGTCAGGACGCCGTAACGCCTATCCAGCCACTCCTCAAAGAGGGGTCTTACCGCCGCGGCTGCGGCGTGCACGATTAAATACACACTAGGAATTTCTCCTGTGTGGTTGGGTGCATCTACAAACATAAAACTCACATAAACACACAGACCTAGAACAATTACTTGTAGGTCACACCAAAATATGTATTTGTTCTGTGCGAGAGTCGAACCCGTGACACGCTATACAGCAGTCCGATCACTCAGCCACTACGCTATTCGTCCCTTTATTGCAGATTTGAGGCCCAGAAATTCTGTAATTCGACAGAAAGGGTCACAGCAATCGTAGAAACACTATACATACAATATACATGTATAATGTATGTATTCGCCGGAACAAGCAATTTGCATGTATTTCACGTTAGCTGTATTACGTACTGCTCCGTAGTTTAGCGAAAACACACTCTTATTGCGAATTCTTGACAAGTACTTATGTATATATACCCTTCTGTGTATGGCTTAAGAGGAAATGTTAGGGGAGAGACTTTTGGAAATTACAAAAACGTGCCATATTCGTGCGAAATAAACAAAAAAAGATCCGTCTGAATTCTGAATGGCGTGAAGGCGAATAAGTCATAATTTGATGTTTGGCTCTCGCCTATTTCCGCCTCTACTATTCATCATCATCTTATCAGCCGTAGGACGTCCACTGCTGAACATAGGCCTCCCCCATAGACTTCTAATAGGACCGGTTGGAAGCCGCTTGCATCCAGCGCGATCCTGTGATTTTCATCAGCCCGTCTGACCACCTCGACTATCCACTATTGGACCAATTTAAAAGATATTTTGTACACTAAATAAGAAGGGACATTTATACAGGGTGGAATTTTGTAATGCCATCTGGAGGGAAAGTACTCTTAATACTGCAGATAGAAAATTTTACTCAAAGGAAACATTCCTTTATTTTTGAATAGAAAGCAAACTGCATTCAAAGATTTTCGAAAATTCTCTTCTCCAACACCCGGGATACGTAAATAATTGTAAATCACTAAATTAATTTAAGAATTCCTGGTTTTCCTTTCATTTAATTTATCATGTTTGTTAGAGAGATTTCATCCTTATAATTGACCCTAACGATCGATGCAATAAAAGTACAGGGTATAATTTTTTCAGATTTTAGCCGGTTCGATTCCCGGGTGTGGGGAGAAGAGAATTTTCGAAAATCTTTGAATGCAGTTTGCTTTCTATTCAAAAATAAAGGAATGTTTCCTTTGAGTAAAATTTTCTATCTGCAGTATTAAGAGTACTTTCCCTCCAGGTGGCATTACAAAATTCCACCCTGTATACTGTGACCCTATGTTTTTCTTTTTTCATTAACAATAGTTAAAGAACACTAAGCCTCTTTTGACAGTGAACTTTACAGGCAATTTTGAGCATTTTTTGACGGTTTTAGTGTTAATGAAAATAATGTATCATCAAAAAGGAAAACATAGAGGCATAGAAGTAAATATTTATTATTCTGTAAAAATTATTGATGTATGGCCAATATCCATAAAGAAAACAGGCGAGAGCGTTTGTATGGAGAAAAAGCCACTTACATATCCTCTTATTGAGTTTGTGTGTGGGTGTAGGATAGAGGTACTTAATTGTTAATCACAATGACACTGTAGCTGTACACCAGTGGTGGGCAATCCTTTTTGTAAGAAAGGCCAGAAATATAGGAAAAATGCATAAAAAATCATTAATTACATTCACAAAATAATGTTAAAAATTGCAATTTAACTTTCATTCAAAGGCCCTGCTATGGCGGGTCGCGGGACTTATCTCATTACCGTGACCCCGGAACATAAAGGGCTATTGAAGGACACCGTGGATTTTAGTCAGTACAAGTCTGACAGTCCCTCCCGCCCTGCTCGGGGTGGGAGGGACTGTCAGACTTGTACTTACTAAAATCCACGGTGATTTCATTTGATGATTTAAAAAAAGGCCCTGCTATGGTAGGCGTGTGTCTATTACATATTTTACTAAGTAGAATCTACTTTGTTCTTCAAAATATAATTCTCCCGGGCCAAAGACTATTATCATGTCTAAGAACCGTCGGCGGACAAATGCTTTCGCGGACCGGAGCTGACCCGAGGGCCGTACTTCTCCCATCACTGCTCTACCTCAACATACATGTTTATACATTACGACGATAAGATTAGCTCGGTGGCTGAGCGGTTAGACTGCTGCGCTGCGAGTCGCGGGTTCGATTCCCGCACTACGAATCCTTGGTAGTTACTTAGCTAAACAATTCCATTTCCTGGTTTTACAGTCGAGGTATGAAAAATACCAAATAGATTTGAGTACTAAATGAATGAAGGAAAAAGGAAACAGCTATGATTTTTTTTCCTGAATAAAAACGCTATGAATGCAAATAACCTTTCAACATGGTGACAAGTATTAAATATTCGGGAAATGTTTGTGGGTGTTCGAAAATTTGTTGGAAAATTTCAGGACTCTTTATTTTGTCTTTTCATGACCACTCCATAATGTCATAGGTGTCCATATACCATAGATTCAGTATTTCTAATACCTAGTAGGGTTAATTTTTAAATATCTCTGCCTAGCCTTTTCCTTTTCCTAACTGTATTGGGGTCAGCTTCCAGTCGAACCAGATGCAGCTGAATATCAGTATTTTACACGGAGCGACTGCCTATCGGACCTCCACAACCCAGTAACTGGGTAATACGATACCCCATGGTAAGACTGATTGTCAGACTTTTAGAGCTTCTGACTAATAGTAACGACTGTCAAAGATTTACTAATGACATCCTGGACCAACGGCTTTACGTGCTTTCCGAGGCACGGAGGCAACTCGCTATGACAGATGGTCACCCATCTACAGACCAACCTCGGCAACCCGGAAGATCGGCCTGTGCGGCTGTAATTACTTAGATGAGCTTTCTTTGTAAAAAATACAAAAATCAATAAAGATCTTTATGAGGAGAGATTGACTACGGATTTGTTCACTCTTCAAGAACACATTTCAGGTTTGCTTGTTTTGATATTTTAAAATATTACAAGTCAATAACTTACTTGTTGTATCTTGAAGTCAAAGTAGCCAAAAGATCGCTTCAGTTCCATTTGGCTAGCACATGCATTATTAGTGTCGCACCCGCTTGCTGCCAAATAACAGGCGCTTCCAAACTGCGCGTACAAATGCAATTTAGATAACTTTTGTATTTCCATATACTGAATGGAATGAAAACGAAATATTTTGTAGTTATTTGAGCAAATGTGTTGCTTGTATGTGTTTACGGTAATTTGTAAAGCATTAACAAGCTTTTATGGGCTGAAAGGGCTTACGGTGATAAACAACTTTTACAATGAAACCGATTCTGAAAGATCAAAAAATACGTAGAAATTCTGTTATTTTAACCGACTTCAAAAAAGGGAGAGGTTATATACAAAATGGTTTTGTTGGTCGAAACAACAAATTATGGTTGCACTGCATGAGCTTTTTTTATTTGACGGTTACAAAACAACTGAGTTTAAATACAGTACAAATCTGATGGTCGGGATCCCGTCCCGCCCTGGTTGGGAGGATTCATTTGATGATTTTACCAAAGAAGCAGAGTTAATAAAATGCCTGTATTTTACAACCTTTCATGTGTTCCCGTCAGATGGAAATTGAACAAACTAACATTTATCATTTATCTCCATTGACCAATTTCAGGACAGTCCTATCCCATCCCTTCCAACACAATTCAACAATACAACACATGTTTAAAAACGCATGGCACTACAAAACCCGGAGATCCCAACCAAATCAAACATTCACTTATTCACACCCCAAAACATCCTTTTAACTCACAAAAGCCAATTGTGCCCTGAAAACTGAAATAAAGCCAACGACGTACACAAAGCGAGGCGAACGCTATCACAAACTTGTGATGACCATAAATATGCGAAGAAAAATCGCATATATGCAAAACTGGAACTAACGCGGACGAATGGACTCATAAAGGATTGTCTGATAAGACTCGGGTGTGACTGTGAGCGGGGAGCGGGGCGGGTGAGTTATTTGAAATAAGAATGGTGAAGATTCTTAGGTTAATTCGGTGCGGTGGTGAGCGTGACTACAATCTTAAGACCTTTGGTCTCGAAGTTAGCGGGGAGCGGGGCGGCAGCGACCACCAGACCGCCAATGTCCCACTACCCTTTGACTTCGTTCGAGGCTTGTAAACGAACATATTTCCTTTTAATAGTGGCGTAGGTTAAATTAAGCGAAACTACTCAATTTTCTATCTAAAAGAGCTTTCATAGAAAGAGCTGTTTTCAGTAGAATTTATTTTTAAAATACCTATGCTACTGAGAAATACGAAAAAATAAAATATTTTTAGCTTATTAATGTGTACATTTGTAGAAGCTGTCCCGGTTTTTCTTTATTTATCAATATTTTTAATGGCATTTTTTGCTCTAAAACATTACAATAATGCCATAAACATTTAAAAAGTATAGACATGTTTTCATATTGTAGTTTATGTCAGTTTATGAGTTTACGAGCCCAATCAAATGTTTTATGGCTAGCTCATAAGCTGAAACTGTTCCTGCTGACACAATCTATATTTAACGACGGATCATAAACAGTCTGGATAATATGGAGAGCACAGTTGTAAGTTCTGCTATAGTTAGTTAATACTCGTACATGAAATTTATCATAAGTGTAGCCTTTTTCGAGTAAGTCGACACGATGCTTTGAATATCAGTATTTTACGACAGCCTACACTGATGATCACCATAATCTAGATACTAGGTTTTGCTACAAACTTATAGATTATTGTTATTTTCGAGACATATGACTACCCAAAAAACTTTTTTTTTAAAAAGTACCGACTTCAAAACAAATACAAAAAAGGTTAAAATAACTTTTCTTTCGGAAGTCGGTGGCTTTGTTTTGTTGTATCATTGACTATTGCCACCGACTTCCGAAAGAAAAGTTATTTTAACCTTTTTTGTATTTGTTTTGAAGTCGGTACTTTTTTTAAAAAAGTTTTTATTTTACCCTTTTTAGTTTATTTATTACATATTCAACCCAAATTCTTGTAAAATACAAAATTTTCTTACATAATTATGCACTAATCTTGTAATCCGTCACAACATAAAAAAATCCATATCTCTAAAACTGCTGAACCGATTTTGATGAAACTTGCAGTGTACCCTAAGTTGAACAATACCTAGTACAACAAAAAAAGAATTACTTAAATCGAACTTGTAGTTCCGGAGATATGCGTGCACAAACATAAAAACATACATACATACATACACTTATGAAATTTGGCACATTTGTTCAGACGCTGATATAGACTAACATATATGAAAACTGGGCAGATCTGATAATATTACATACATACGAGTCGAATTGATAACCTCCTTTTTTTTGAAGTCGGTAAAAATGGCTGTCAAAAAGCTACGAAATAGAGCCGGGGCCAAGGACTAGCTGACACGCTGAAGTCAGTTATATTTCTTAAAAATTAAAATACAACATATATTGCGCTGCTTCTGTCCTAGAAGCTGAAAAACTATTGGCAAAAGAATTGACAGATTATAAGTAAAATCTAATTTATGATTATTATGATTTTTGCCTGTATTTCTTTTTTTCTGACGAATGCTGTCGATTAAAAAACTGTCCTTACAAATTTTATAAATGTGATAAAAATTGTCTTACGTGTTAATCTAGACTAAATGTCATCCATCCGTTCAAACGTCAATTTTTTCGCATATATAATATTAGTAAGATCAATAAATTAACAAACACGCGAAACTAAGCTAATTTAGTTTTAATATAGCTAATTTTAAGATGCTTTGAAGAAATCTTTTAAGGTACGTACTTATGTACAGTCGGCCAAGAAAGTGGTGTACCACCCTAAGGTTGAATATCGCTTGCAGATTCATAGGTGATAAAGATTAGTTTCGCTTGCAGATCGATCTGACAACTTCTATTGCTGTCTTTATCTGATTATTGATAACGACTATTACTGTTTGTAACGTGACAGCTGTTCTTAGTTTGAACTTGATGGAACCAATGACGTCGTAAAATCAACGGCGGGGGGCTGTAGATTTTGATGACAAAATTGTATCTACAAATTCAGAATTGTAATCAACAAGTTACATAAAATTGTAAAGGCACAAGGCGAATCCACAAACCTACAATTTCTGTAAACTTGTAATTACAATATCAATAAAAAACAAGCTAAAAATAGATTTATCCTTTTATTAAATTTCTACAATCAATTTTAAAATACTTATAACAAACAAAAACATAGCATATATAGTAATATTTAGAAGATATTGAAAATTTTTAAAAATTAGAAACGGGTGTAACCGCCGTTGGCCTCTATAACCTCTAAAAGACGAGACCTCATTGAACCAACAAGCCGTGAGCAAATATCGGTTCCCCGCATTTCCTCCCAAATATAATTACAGTGACTAATAAGAGCTTGTTTGGTTCTTTCATTTTGATGCGACCATCGTTGGACCATAAGGCCCCAAAGATTTTCTATCGGGTTGAGGTCCGGCGATCTTGAGGGCCACTGAATTACCCTTACGTCAGTGTGTGAACGAAACCAGGCTCTTACGATCCTCGCATTATGAATTGAACAATTATCTTGAACAAAATCAAATTGTGGCACTTCGTTCTCCGGGTAAACATTACGGACTGTCGGTAGCATTGCATTCTGAAGCACGTCGATATAATTTACAGCTGTCGCTCGAGGAGGTAGAGAACACAATTCTCCTACACCATCCGCACTCATCCAGCCCCAAATATTTACGGAAATTCGACCTGATTCTCTATTTGGGATTACATGATCATCTTTATACCGTGTTGAATTATATCGCCAAAGGTGAAGACGTCCATGCTGACTGGATTTAAACGTTTTTTCATCACAAAACACTGTATTAGACCAATCAAACTCTAAGTGCTCTCTGGCGAAGTTCAGACGAGCAAGTCTGTGAGCATCCGTCAAATATATTTTCTTGGCGTAATGCCTGTGGTGCAACCCCATGTAATGTAGATGATTCCTTATTGTTTGGGCACTCACATCGAACATCTCCGCAAAATGTTTTGTGGGCTTAAAACCATTGATTTCATATTCCCGTCTCATGAATTCTCTATCGTTATTGGAGAGTGCAGGCCGGCGACCACTTCTTCTGTGATCCAACAAACTTCCCTCCTCTCCTTCACGACGAATCCAAAAGCGGACAGAACGCCTCGATATATTCAAATTCCGGGATATCGCACTGATACTGCTTCCCTCATTAAATTGGGCAATTATTTGTGCTCTTTTGGCAATGGTCAAGTTGGCAGGCATTGAGATGATTTTATATGCAGTTGATTGAAAAATAACACGGAAAATATATCGATTTTTTGCATATATTTGACAAAATGTCAATTATCAGTTTTCTTTTTCAAATGGAATTCGGTTGTCTATTTAAATAGTTTTTATTACTTTTGTTTGGAAACATTTCAATTGCTTTGTAGAAACTAATGTCCTTTTCATTTATACTAAAGGTTAAAATGTCATGTACTTATATGTGACATATGACGTATGAATACTAAATACATAGGTTTACGTCATGATAATGTTGTCTCTTTCAGTAATATCTTTTTATAACGAACCTTGTTGTAATTTTCGATGACCGGGAAACTAAATCAAAACTGGTACACCACTTTCTTGGCTGACCGTACTTTATTCAAACAAACCCAATGTTCACTGCACAAACAAACTCGATACTTAAAAAAGCACTACAATCCATCTCTATTTTTCCACTCCCAAAAAACCCGAATACCGAACCCGCTATCCGTCATACCGCACCCTTACACCCCCAGATTCCCCCAGCGTATTCGATACAATGCAAATAACACTTCGCTGTCGGACAGTGATAGGGGGCATTAACATACATTGCGGGCGATGTTACCCCAGTTAATCTGACCATGAATGGCCGTCGCAAAAATCTATGAAAACGGGTCAACTGTTTTTACAGCTCACTTCCAATGTTTGTGGTCCAGTTTTTATGCACGACACTGTATAATGGATTCGTTTGTTAGTTTTTTGGGTTGTTAAGGAGTTGATTGTGCATGTCGGGGTAAAAATAGTGCTGTTTTGTGCACAAAACACTAACTTTCTTCAGTCACTCGTTTTGTCTAGACTTGCACATTATTGTCGGATAAACTGTAATGTTTCTACCTTATTTTTTTAATGAAAAAAGGAAATTGGTTTGTCTGTTAGGTACTTTCACTTCTAAAAACCTGAACTGATTTCGATGACTGTTGGTACAGTAATTATGAGGGAAATTGAAAATGGATGGATGTTTGTTAATATTTCACACAAAAACTATCTTACGAATTTGATTGTAATTTATCGTACTCAGACAGTTTCTTAACGCTTATGATACTTTTAAACTCAATATTAGGTTCCAGTAGGATAATTTGTTAGGTATAATAACTTCGGGCACGCCGCAATCGCGGCGGTAAGACCCCTCTTTGAGGAGTGGCTGGAAAGGCGTCACGGCGTCCTGACCTACCGCATGACGCAGGTCCTCACCGGACACGGAAGTTTCGGGAGGTACCTGTGTCTGATAGGGAGGGAAGAAACGCCCGGGTGTCACCACTGCGAAGATCGCCCGGAGGACACAGTGGAGCATACGGTGCAGGACTGCCCCGCTTGGGCGGAGCACCGCCTTGTCGTCACGGCATCGATAGGTGGAGACCTCTCGCGCCCGTCATTGGTCGAGGCCATGCTGCGGGGCGAGACGGAGTGGGAAGCGGTCGCCTCCTTCTGCGAAGCAGTCATGCTCGCGAATGAGGAGGAGAGCCGTGAGAGGGGAGGACAGCGTCCTCCGTCCGCCCCAACCGCAGTGGTAGACGCCCACGGCGTCGGACGTCGCCTGACGATCTCCGGCCAACTGTAGGCGCGGGTATGCGGTTGGCGAGTAATGGGCAACTCGCCGCTCGACCAAGGACCATGCCCGGGTCGACGGCGCGTTGTGTTCCATGCGCGCCTCAAAGAGCGTCAGCATGATGACGGGGCCCCCCTCTGGAGGGCCAAAGCCTGCCGGGGTCTCGGGACTTATTCCATTACCGTGACCCTGAAACGTAAAGGGCTAATGAAGGACACCGTGGATTTTAGTCAGTACAAATCCCAGTAAATAGTACTTTTTTTGAGAAAAACATATAATAGGTGGCGCCACTTTTCCATTGAATTCTAAATAGAAAGAAAAAATATTTTATTTTTTTACAGAAAAACATGCAAATCACGTAAAAAAAGGAATTAATAACTAACTAAATCTTGTTTAGATTTCATCATCATCTCAGCCACAGGACGTCCACTGCTGACCATAGGCCTCCCCTTTAGATCTCCACATATACCGGTTGGAAACGACCTGCATCCAGCGTCTTCCGGCGACCTTTACAAGGTCGTCTGTACACCTCGTTGGTGGACGTCCTACGCTGCGCTTGCTAGTCCGCGGTCTCCACTCTAGCACTTTTCGACCCCATCGGCCATCTGCTTAGATTTAGTTAGTTATTAATTCCTTTAAAAAAAAAAAACCAATAACAAAAACAAAATTTGATATCTGCAAGCCTTCGAGTAGTTGGGCATTTTAGTTGAGCAGTTGGGAAAAAGCGGCAATGACTGCAAAAAGAAAGGTGATCACTCAGCATAATGCTGTGCTGTGAGAGACCCACAGCACAGCGCTGGTTTTTAGTTGTCACCCGAAGAAGAAGAAGACAAAGAAAAGAAGAAACAAGAGTACGGATATCAAACCGGCTATAAATACATAAAACTAAATAAAATAACAAAACAGTACATACATTATAAAACAAATACAATAAATTAATAAAATATTAAAGATTTTAAATTAACTGCCAATAGTTAGTAGCTACTAAAATTATCTGTTTACAAGTAGGTACCTCATTCAAAAGTTACTCCAACTTGTGTACCATTAATTAAAGTTCTGGTACCTGACTTGTGACGTCACAAACTTAGTTTTTGATTACTTCAATGTTTGTTCGTTTGTAATTTTCTTTAGAAATGAATGGTTTATTTGATTCGGATGGCTGGCCTTGCCATGATTCAAGAAGCGTGTGGTGGTTGCGAAGTTTTGTCATTTTGAAAGTTACGGGTACTATTTCATAAGGTCTTTATTAGAGAATATTTGCTTATTACTTCTAACTTATATAACACTAGCACTCCGCCCGCGACTTCGTCTGCGCGTGTTTCTACCTTCGAACTCAGAGAATTTGATAACCGGTCACCCTCCTTATAGGATACTTTTGGAAAATCTAAAAATAGTCTAGTAGTTCGGAGCCCATTCAATACAAATATTAGTGTAGACAAACTGATTTTCCGATGTTCACCCCGCTAGGGGTTGATTTTTGAAATATAAATAATTACGCATCCTTTTGCCCAGTTTTGAGTTTATCGAAGGAAGCAGTAAAATCCTTCCCTTAAAACTTGAATACCCCTTTTCACCAAATTAGGGGGTGATTTTCGAAAAACCCAAATCCTCGTGTTTGATTATTTTTGATCTTATTTCTATAAACTGAGTTTCAAATTTATCGGTTAGTGCGTTATGATTTTCCCATAAAAACACCCTTTTTCACCCCTTTTAAAGGTGGATTTTCGCAAAATCCCTTCTTAGTGCTCACTTACATAATAAATTGCAACTACTGACCAAAATTCAAGTTATACGTTTAGCGGTTAAAGATCCTCCCCTTTAAACTTGAATACCCCTTTTCACTAACTTGAGGGGTGATTTTCGAAAAATCCAAAAACACGTGTTTAATTATTTCTGATCTAGTATATAAATACCGAATTTCACATTAATCTACTCACGCGTTATGATTTTCCCATACAAACTTTAACAACGCCTAGATTACCAATGGAGGGTAGTTTTAAAAAAATAATAGAGCCAATCTTTTTTATTTACTTGTGTTCTCATTCGTGGCAAGTTTCAAATTTATAAACCCAAGGAATAAGATTTTTCATACAAACGTTTTCACCCCTTTTCACCCCCTTAGAGGAGGATTTTCGCAAAATCCCGTCTTATTGCTTCCCTACACGGTAGACTGCAACTGCTGTCCAAAATTCAAGTTACTGCGTTTAGCGGTTTCGGCTGTAGTCGAGTCTTAATAAAAAACCCTGTTCTTTTATATATATAGATTAATATTTTAAAGCAAAGTCTCTAAAAGCCAACGACCATTTATATCTAGACTCCTAATCACAGGCTACCGATGTCTGTCAACACATTAGGCAAAAAAGTCTAAGTTCGTAATAGTTTCGACCACTCCTGTGAGTCCCCTCGTCGCACTGACTTTGAATTAGCCAATCAGAACGCAGTACCCCGTCCCCCTCGCTTACGTCGTACCTCAGCGACTTGGCAGAGAGTTTTCGTTAATCAGACCGTGCATGAGGCGTCTAGATATAAATGGTCGCTGCTAAAAGCTGTTGGTCTAAAAACGTTGCTCCACATCATGTCCAGGTTCAGTTGAAAACCAGCGTCGAGCACTAGCTGCTCGACAATTAGCTGAACTGGACCTATTTGGCGTAGCCGTGGGACACGCAATGTTATATTTGCTATTTCGTTGTTGTTTTTATCTGATAAATGTGTTTTTTTTTCTTCTTCTTTTATTTTTTTTTAATATTGTGTGTACCGGTTACCGAAATAAACGTTTTTTCTTTCTTTTCTTTCACACTAGGAATTAGTCCTGTGTGTTTACAAATATAACGGGTGTGTGAACAACTACTTGCAGATTATACCGGGTGTAAGAAGACACTTAACGAAGCCGAAAGCCACGTATTTTACCCATTATTTGGATATTTTTTTTCCTTTAGACCATACCTGGGACTCCACGGGTTCTCGAGATATTGAAGGTCAAATTTGCATTTTGTTAAAACTTTTATTTACGAAATCGAATTCTAAGTATTATTACAAAACTTTTTTCCAAACAAACATTACCTGAATTTTCGATTTTTCTAAAAATTTACGCACGCACGTCGATACGTTCTTATCACAGCGCGTTCCAGCATAGGCGCGCTTGTGTGCGTCAAGCCGGGCCTACGCACACAACGACACGAAACCTGTTTGCTTTACATTGCGTGCATTTTTTTTTATACCTAAAAATAAAAGTCGGTTCCCAGCGATAATTTTAGTGTAAAGCTACTTAGATGTACAGTATGCGTAGTTAACGGCTTTGTGATGTGTCTAATTACACCCTGTACAAATATTTCTTCCGTCGATGGATCAGCCTCTGCGCCAACGGTGTCTATTAGTTTAGAAGTTATTATGTTCAGAAAACCTTTGGAAAATACCACACTAACTGTATCTACACATCTACCTAACCCTTCTGAGATTTTAACGGTAATGTTATGTTACCACGACTCTGGAAAGTAAAGGGCTATTGAAGGACACCGTTGATTTCAGTCAGTACGAGTCTGACAGTCCCTCGCATGCGGGGCGGGAGAAATCACTTGATAATAATAAAACCTAAACAAAAAAAAAAGAAGTCACGGTATATTTTACTCCTTTTTTATATCTCTCCTTTTTTATATACAACCCATCCGTCTTTTCTATGGTCTTGTTAAATTACTTCATATTCCCTGTACTATAAATAGACATCGATATCCATCATGTCGGTAAAGTTCTACAACTAATTCAACAATGTAGAATATATTGTGAGCGATTCTATATACCCACGCTTTACCCATTAAACTTTCTGACTTTGATTGCTGTGTTAGTTCAGTGGTCCCAAGCCAAAAGTCTGGGGTTCAGTTCCTAGGTTGGGTAAAGACTCTGGAGTTCTAGATAAGTCATCATCATTAGCCGGAAGATGTCCACTGCTGAACATAGGCCTCACCCTTAGACCGCCACGCCGAACGGCATTTCGCCACTTGCATCCATCGGTTGCCCGCGACTCTCACGATGTCGTCGGTCCACCTAGTAGGAGGCCTGCCTACGCTGGGTCTTCCGATCCGTGGTCATGGTAATCAGTACTATGAGCGAGTTCTAGATAAGTGTCTAGTTTTTATCGGATCTTCTGCTGACTAATGATCCGGACAGTCTGTCGGTATCGGTCTCAGCCCCGCTGGGCCAACCCTAATCTCTTCAGTTAGAGTGAACAGGCTTCTTCTTGGTAAACTCGCTCCATCATCGACCTTGTCTTAGTCACTCCTGACCTAGACTAAGGTCAAGAGCAAACCCATTATACATAAAAAAAAGCGAGCTCACTCAGAGCGAACTGTAACTCAGGAGTAACTGTAACGCAGGAGTAACTGAAAGCCCCTTCGTATCGTACACAAGGCGACGGAAGTGTCTGATACCTTACCACTTTGGTATCAAAGTGACTATTGCAATACAAATCCATAGAGGTTCGTACATAGGCACACGTCAATGGATACCAAAGTCGTAAGGTATTGGAGGCTTGCGTCGCCTAGTGTACGAAAGGCTAACTGTAACTCAGACGTAACTGTAACGCAGGCGCACCGACGGAACACAGTAAGGGCCTTATCATACTAGCGGTTTGGAAGCGAATACGGCGAATGCGTCGCGAACACGCCGCATCTGCGCAGCGAGGACGTCGCGGACGCGTGGAAAATACGTAACGTTTTCGTCGCGTGTTTGTAGCAAATTATCGCCATACAATACACTTACTGCCATGTTGATACGTACGTCCTGTCACATTTGTGTTTCATTGCGGTCTGATGTGACACCTCACAGAAACAAACCCGCGACGGGCTGGCGATTGTTCGAGGCAGTATCCCGGTGCGTGTCCGCAACGAATTCGCTGCGAATTCGCGGCGTGTTCGCTATGTGTCCGTAACGAATTCGTTGCGGGCCCGCTCCGCTTTGAGGACGTTCGTAATCCGCTAGTATGATAAGGCCCTAAAAGTTATTAGGCGCCGGAGATCGATAGGATTAAGGCCGAGAAGCAGGTGGCCAACAAGAAAGCTCTGTAGTCTTTAATCGATTTTAAACTTTATACACTAGATCTAGAGCATAAAGTACAGAGCATGGCCCTCTAGAGAGGATTTGATGAGCCGATTGCAATAGGCCAACTCCATTATTTATTACCAGGGACTTAGAAATGCCAGCTATTTTTAGAAAGGACCCAACTTTTCGTTAATTATATAGGTCCTAAATAATTAAAGATGAAGCGACTTAGCGTCACATCCTAATTTATTTTAGGATGTGACGTTATTTTGTTTCAACTTTTTACTATCTATCTAATAATTATTATTAATTCGAAAGTTTTCTATAATGTGTTCTTTGTTAGTCTTTCACACAGACATTACTGAACGGGTTTGGATGTTATCTGGTACACAGACAGTTTATAAACTGGATTAAGACATAAGATAGTTTTATCCAGATTTTATTTTCCCGTGGGTTATTTTTTGAGTTACATCAGCTAGTATGACAAATATATTTCGAGATCTTAATATAACACAGTAATGTTAGGACTGCAAACTTCAGGTTTGTAAAGTTCACCTATGACAAGAAATTGACTATTAAAAATTCAGGCTATAATAGCTATACCTACCTGTGACTACCTTCCCTCTCCACCTACGCTATAGTCAATCAAGTTTCCGTCCTTGACTTGTTAAAGTAACATAATTAGGAACGAAGTTATGTGCCTGAATTATGTTACTTAAAGACGCCTGGTTGATTGAGTTTCAAATAAAACTTATTTTATATTACCTACGTTGTAAGGCTGCTTTTGCATTGGAGCGTAACATATGTACATATGTTATATGGCTAGCTACTGACACTTCGCTTAAGCATGTCTCGGATAGGCAACTCTAAAGCTATTGTCAAACAGACAGGCGAAGCGATTGCGATCCGAATCATGTCATATAGAAAAGCGAAACCGGTCCGATAGTCTATGTGACAGGCTTCAAACAATTCTATACATTACAAACAAAAACGCTTCGCTTCGCGTTCCCTTCGCGTTCACTTCGCTTGTCTGTTTGCCAATAGCTTAATTATTTCGTCAAAGTTTTCAGATTGATCTACCAACACATCCGCTTATAGTATAAATTACTGATTGTGGATAATCGAAGACGAAAAAAAAAAAAGTTTTCAGAAATAATGGATACGTATTTTTTTCTTTTTTAAATTAATGCATATTTACAAAAATATAACGCATCTAAATTCGAGAGTGGGGGCTCGTGACGTCAGAAGCAAATAAAAACTGTACTTGCTTGTGACGTATTGGCAGTTTTAAAAGTGTTGTATCTTCGTCAATTTTGGTTAACGTAAGAAAAAAAAATATGTGTCTATTGTTTTTTGAAATTCTAAGTGACGGATTAATTAGATTTTTCCATTCAAATACCCTAAGCACTTTCAGTCGTTTGCTTCGCTTGAAAATTACGTTAAGGCGCTGTACCCAAGCTCTATGTAGCAAAGGCGGGGGTGAAGCAGCTGCGCGCGGGGGCAAATTGTAAGAAAAAATGTAAGAAAGGAGATCATTTTTTTTGGGCTATTTCTGAAAGTGCCGGCCAACGAAAAAAAATGGTACCTACGGGTAGTACTAGTCATTTGGAGCAATAGTTAATATGGCACAAAAGTTGTAGGATTGCTCTCGGCCAAGTTACACAAGTTTGAAGATTCGTAATTTTCATACATTTTTTTGATTCCTGAAAGTGCCGAGATACACCAAATAATGATAAGTATTGCTAGAACTAGCGACCTCGGGAGCAAGGAGGTCACCCAGTTCGGGCCTAACCCAATTAAATAGAGAGATAGATATGTAATTATATATCATCATCATCATCATCTCAGCCATAGGACGTCCACTTCTGAACATAGGCCTCCCCTTTAGATCTCCACATAATTATACCGGTTGGAAGCGACCTGCATCTAGCGTCTTCCGGCGACCTTTATAGGGTCGTCTGTCCATCTCGATGGTGGACGTCCTACGCTGCGCTTGCTAGTCCGCGGTCTCCACTCTGGCACTTTATAAGGTCGTCCGTCCATCTCGTTGGTGGACGTCCTACGCTGCGCTTGCTAGTCCGCGGTCTCCACTCTAGCACTTTTCGACCCCATCGGCCATCTGCTCTGCGAGCAATATGGCCTGCCCATTGCCACTTCAGCTTGCTAATCCGGTGGGCTATATCGGTGACTTTAGTTCGTCTACGGATCTCCTCATTTCGGATTCGATCACGTAAAGAAACACCGAACATAGCCCTCTCCATAGCTCGCTGAGCGACTTTGAGCTTTGAGATGAGGCCGATAGTGAAAGACCACGTTTCGGTGCCGTAAGTCATCACTGGTAACACACATTGGTTGAAGACTTTCGTCTTGAGGCACTGAGGTATCTCGGACGAAAAGACCAATGTCTTTTCGTCCGAGATACCTGTAGCTTCCCGAACGCTGCCCAACCGAGTTGGATTCGGCGGTTGACCTCTTTCTCGAAGTTGGACCTACCTAATTGGACTACTTGTCCTAAATAGATATATGAGTCAAGAACTTCGAGTACCGAGTTTCCAACAGAGACTGGGGTGGGCACAACATTGGCATTTGACATAATTTTCGTCTTGTCAATGTTCATTTTCAAGCCCACCCGTTGTGAAACTCGGTCGAGGCCATCGAGAATCATGCTGAGTTCCTCCATCGACTTTGCCATGACTACGATGTCGTCGGCAAACCGTAGGTGAGTGATGTATTCGCCGTTGATGTTGATGCCAAGTCCTTGCCATTCCAGGAGTTTGAAGGCGTCTTCCATTGCGGCAGTAAACAGTTTCGGGGAGATAACGTCCCCCTGTCTTACGCCTCTTCTCAATGGAATCGCCTTCGTGCTCTGCTCCTGTACTCCGACCAACATGGTGGCGTTATTATACAAACACTTCAACACCTCGATGTACCGATAGTCAATACGGCATCGCTGGAGTGACTCATAAAGTACCGCCCATGTTTCCACCGAATCAAAGGCTTTGTCATAGTCCACAAACGTTAAGCATAATGGCAAGTTATACTCTTCGGTCTTCTGTATAACTTGCCGCAGCGTCCGGATGTGGTCTATGGTACTATAGCCTCTTCGGAAACCGGCTTGTTCGGGAGGCTGGAAGTCATCAAGTCTGTGTTCGAGACGGTTCGTGATAACCCTTGAAAACAGCTTATAAACATGACTCAGAAGCGATTTGGGTCTGTAGTTCTTCAATAGGCTGTTATCACCTTTTTTGAAGAACAACACCACCTCACCCATGCTCCACGTTTGAGGCGTCTTGCCCTCGGAGAGGACGGAATTAAAGAGTTTCTGGAGGACTTTAAGTACCGGTGTTCCACCCGCTCTCAGAAGCTCTGAAGTGATTCCGTTCTCGCCCGGCGCCTTGTTGTTCTTAAGCTGCTTCAGGGCCATCCTAAGCTCGTACAGACTGATGTCCGGGATATCTTCGGTATAATGTCGGGACAGCTTGGTTCTTGGATCTCCTACCAAGCTGTCAACGGGCTTTGCGACCGAAGTGTATAACTGTCCATAGAACCTCTCGATCTCGCCTAAAACCTCTGATTTGGTCGACGCTATGCTGCCATCCTCCCGTTTCAGCTTTGTCATCTGGTTTTGCCCAATAGACTTGTCCTTTGCGAACACTTTGGAGCCTTGGTTTCGCTGTACGGTCTCTTTAACACGATTCGTATTAAAGAGACGCAGATCGTGTCGCAAGGACTTAGACATACGTCTATTGAGCTGCCTATATGACTTTGCGTCATCGGAAGACTGCAGCTGTAGCAAGCGTCATTCAGCCATGAGGTTTAATTCTTCTGATTCTCCTAAAGGCGCTAAAATCCCCTGTAATCCTTCCGCAGGAATGTCTATAACAGGCAAATACCTTGCATACCCCGTGTACCACACAATACACATTACATGGGAGCAGCAGCCGATGGTTCTTCTCCCAATATGGCAGGTGCAATAATAATGCATTATAGCTTGACGTCCTTCGAAGGCCATATCTACACCGATATAAACATTATAAGTTCGTGAACGAACACTTGTCGGAATTGGATTCGAACTCTAAGTACGAAAAGATCTCTTCCTTCTAGCTCGTCCAGATGTTCAGCAGGAATTTGCCCTCCTAGTTCAATTACGAACACACCAGTTGCCAGCGTGTGCTCTGCATAATAGCTGAGAGCTTGTTTCAGTTGGTACGTTCCAAGTGCGAATGAAAACATTTGAATTTTAGTGTAGGTGGTGTAAGTGCCATTCCGTACACAGAATTAACATTTTGTGGTTGAATAACTTCTCAGTGAATTGACTTACGATTTAGGTGTAGAAATAAAAAATGTTTATTATGGTACGCTCTATGTAAATAATAAGTTTATTTTTGTTGGCCGGCACTTTTGAAATTAGCCCAAAAATGTACTGGCCGCAGGTGATGTCCTTTTGCAGTTTTGACTTAATATTTAAACAATTACAGGTCTGAGTTCAAAAAAAATTAGATATGTCTTTAGTATATGAAATTTCTTCTGTTATAGTTACAAAAAATATAATGGTTATCGCTGAAAAAATTAAGAATTTCGAGACGAAAAATTTTTTTTCGTGGTCATATTGACAAATTTTTTTTCGTAGATTTAGACCACTTTTGTGAATTGTTTTTGTTAAAGTATTTACTTTATACATTTGACTATACACTGTATTTTTTTCTGGCTTGTGGCATGTACAGTACCCTGAGCACGAGTTTTCAGTATTTGAGACGTAAAGTAAACTGGAACTTTGACAACTTCAAATTGACAATTTTCAAGGAAAAAATTAGTTCCTTCTTCGCACATCAGAGGCGCTGTTCCATTTTTTCATACAATAAACGCTGTAAATACTGGAAAGACGCTGTAAAGTAAAAGAGTGAAAACTCGTGCTAAGGGTACAGATACCCCCACCAACGTGTCCCCACGTTGCCGTCGTGGTGGGGCTTGTGTGTCTCGATGATCTCTGGGCCCCTGCCGGTAGAGGCACTCGTGCACTCATGCCGGACAGGCTCAGAGGGAGAGACCAGACCAAGAGGGACACACCGGGGAAAGGCGCGCCGCCTGGAGGATCGAGCAGTCAGCTCGAGCTTCTAGACGGCGCGGGGCCCGGTCTCAGAGATTGGGTCTAGGGGGGGAAGGGTTCACTTCCGGTACGCGTCTAATCTTTAGACGTAACCGTGAAGTGAACCAGGGGAGGGGAAATGGGGGATTAGGTTAAGAGGAACTCACCTCTCTAAAAAAGTAAAAATATGGAAAAAAAGGTTTTTGGAAAAGCTACCCAGGCGGGTCCCAGCTGCTCCGCAGCTGGGGAATCCCGCACCGGACACGTCCGGTCTGCCCCACCGTACTCTGGGGGGGGCAACAACAACCAATTTTACCCAACGTTTGGGCCGGCAGTCGCCGCATTGAGCCAGGGAGGCTCACGTGCCCGTGGTGTGGAGTCGCTGGATCAGTCCAGCACGTCCGCGCCACCGGCACCGACAACAGAGCGGGCACAGAGTGCCGCTCCGCGGAGGGAGGGGGCGCTGGTGCTCGAGTCGGAGTCCGACTCGGCATCAGACGCCGTGAGCTTCCAGAGCGTGGGCTCTGGAGGCGTGGTGGGGAGGAATGAGGGGGGCGCAGTTAGGAGGAATGAGTTCCTCAAGCGCCCCCATTCGGTGGACGACATTTCGTCGTCGGAGGAAGGGCTTGCCTCGGCCCGTAAGATCCCCACGAGCGTGCGGGGTAAAGGCCGAGGCAAGACTTCGGGGAGGGGGATCTCCTCTGGAGAGCCCAACACTGGTCTGGCCTCAAACGAGGCTAGACTAGCAGGGGCCGTGGCAGCCGCCATCCGCATCGTGATCCAGAAGCGGACAAAGAGTAGTAAGGAGGGTGTGATCGGCGACGCCACGGCCTCCATCATGGCGGCCGCGCGCGTTTACAGCGGGGCTCCGGCTGCAAGGGACGATATGTCCGAACTGCGGTCGGAGGTCACCCGCCTGACTGCCGCCATGGAGGCTCTCCAGAGGGAGAACGCGGCCCTCAAGGTGGACCTGGCTGAACTACGGGGAGGCGAGCAGCGGGACGCGCTGCCGCGGGGCCGAAAGGAGAAAGGCCAGCCCACACCAGCGGAGAATTCTGTTCTCGACCTGGTGCGACAGGAGCTGGTCGCCTTTCAGCAGCGGTTCTCCGTTTTGGAGAGCCGCGTGCTGCGACCCCCGCTGGCGGCGTCTTCGTACGCGGCTGTGGCTGCATCGAAGCCGCCCTCAACCAAGCCGTCTCCGGCAAAAGCGGCCGCGGCGAAGACGGCCCCGGCGAAGACGGCCCCTAAGACGGCCCCTTCTAAGACGGCCCCGGCAAAGCCTAGCCAGGCGAAACCGGGTCCGCCCAAGCCGACTCCGACCCCGACACCTGCGGGGCCGGCACGGTCGGCCGCAAAAAAGAAGGGCGCCCAGGCCGATAGCCAACCACCCCAGCAGCCTCCTCCTAAAACTCCTCCGGCCAGCGCCGACTGGCAAGTGGCCGGAGAGAAGAGGAAGGCTGCCAGTGCGGCCAGGTCCAAACGGCGGAGGGAGAGGCGGCGGCGGCGTAAGGAGCGCGGCGTCGCGGCGCGATTGCGCGCCCCTAAGACCGCGGCAGTAGTGATCACACTACAGCCGGACGCGGTCAAGAGGGGCGTGTCGTACCGCGACGTGCTCGCGAAGGCAAAGGAGGCGGTGGACCTCACGGAGCTCGGCATCGCCGGGGGCCTCCGTTTACGGGTCACTGCAACGGGGGCTCGGATGTTGGAGCTCCCCGGTGCGGACAGTGGCCCCATCGCTGACGCTCTGGCCGAACGGCTCAGAGCGTCCTTAAATGCGGAGGAGGCCCGAGTATCCAGGCCCACCATGCGCGCAGACGTGCGCATATTGGGTCTGGATGACTCCGTGACGGTCGAGGACGTGGTGGCCGCCGTTGCCAGGACTGGGGGGTGCCCTCCCGATCAGGTGAGGGCGGGCGTCCTGCGTCCTGATTTCGCGGGGCTACAGACCATTACGGTAAGCTGCCCCGTGTCGGCGGCCAAAATACTGGAGGGGGGCCGAAGGCTCTTGGTTGGTTGGGTATCGGCGCAGGTAAAAGTCCTGGAGCCCAGACCCCTGAGGTGTTACCGCTGCCAAGTGGGTAACCACGCGGCATGCGTTTGCACCTCGGAGGTGGACCGCAGCGATAGGTGTTTCCGCTGCGGTCAGCCCGGTCACAAGGCCGGCTCGTGCTCTGCCCCGCCTCACTGCTTCGCATGTGAGGCGGTTGGCAAGCCGGCCGATCACCGGGCTGGGGGCAAGTCCTGCGCCCCACCCACCAAAGCCAGGCGCAGAGGTAGGCCCTCTGCCGCCGCCGTCACCGCCACCGCCGCCGCCGCCGCCGCTCCCGCTGCCGCCGCCGCCGCCGTGGCTCAACCCTCGGAGAGGGTCCTGGAGGAGGCTGCAATGGATTCAGATTAATGTCTCCATTGCGCTTCCTCCAGGCGAACATCAACCACTGCGCCGCTGCTCAGGATCTCTTGCTCCAGAGCATGGCGCAGTGGTTGATCAACGTCGCCGTGGTCGCCGAGCCGTATTTTGTCCTGCCCAGGAATGACTGGGTAGCGGACCTGGACGGCTCGGTGACCCTAATTTCGTCGGCCGCCGCCGGTACCCCGCCCCTCGATCGCGTAAAGAGAGGGCGCGGGATCGTCGCAGCACGGTTCGGGGAGATCGCCGTTGTAGGCGTTTACTTCTCCCCGAATCGATCTCTCGCCGAGTTCCAAGACTCCCTAACGGAGCTGGGAGATGTCGTCGTCGCCCTCGGTTCCCTCCCCGCGCTCGTCCTGGGGGACTTCAACGCCAAAAGTCCGGCTTGGGGTTCCCGGTCCACGGACTATACGCGGGGTAGGATGCTCGAGCACTGGGCCCGTGCGCAGGGCCTGGTGATCGAGAACCGGGGTTCTGTCCCCACGTGCGTGCGGTGGACGGGCGAGTCAGTGGTAGACGTCACGTTTGCCAGTGCCGCCCTGTCACCGCGCGTCACCGGCTGGCGCGTTGTGGAGGAGGTGGAGACCTATTCCGACCACCGGTATATCCGGTTCGACGTCTCCGCCCAGACCTCAGACGCGCCAGTTCCAAGTGGACGGAACCCAAGTGGTCCGCGATGGGCGCTGAAGCAGCTGGACCGGGAGCTATTCCTGGAAGCCTCGATCGTGCAGGCCTGGGTGTCACCACCGGACAGGCCTGCCGACATCAACGACGAGGCGGAGTGGTTCCGGGAGGCCATGTCCGAGATCTGTGACGTGGCCATGCCCCGGGTCCGGCAAGGACGCGCCCGGCGTCAGTTGTACTGGTGGTCGCGCGAGCTAGCAGCGCTGCGCGAGGCGTGCGTTGTCGCGCGACGCCGGTACACCAGATTCCGCAGGCGCCGCACCCGACCTCCGGATGCGGCGACTGTAGAGGCGGAGCTGCACGAGAGCTACAGGGCAGCGAAGACCGCCCTCCGCGACGAGATCTGGCGGGCCAAGGAATTGGCCCGCGAAGAGATGCTGGGGACTCTGGACGGGGACCCATGGGGCCGCCCCTACAAGTGGGTGCGAGAAAAGCTCCGCCCCTGGGCTCCCCCGTTGACGCAGAGTCTCCAGCCTCAGTTCGTGGAGGACGTGGTGAGCGCCCTGTTCCCATCGCGAGGGGAGCATACTCCCCCGCCCATGGCTCCGTCTCCGACGGAATCTGAGGACGAAGCTGACGCAAACGCGGACCACAGCGACGACGACGTCTACGACGCTCCAGAGGTGACCGAGGTAGACATGAGAGTGGCGGTACAACGGCTCAAGGCCAAAAATACCGCCCCAGGACCCGACGGCCTGCCAGGGAAAGCCTGGGTCCTGGCCTCGAGGACTCTCGGGCCTCGACTTGGGGGGCTCTTTAGCGCATGCTTGGAGAGGGGCCGGTTCCCGCTTCTTTGGAAGACGGGAAAACTGGTCCTCATCCAGAAGCACGGGCGCCCTGCGGACTCTCCGTCCGCATTCCGGCCCATCGTGCTGCTCGACGAGGTGGGCAAGCTCTTTGAAAGAGTAATTGCAGACCGCCTCGTCGGGCACCTGAATCGGATGGGCCCGAACCTTGCGGAGAGCCAGTTTGGCTTCCGCAGGGGGCGCTCGACGGTGGACGCCATCATGCGCGTGAGAGCCCTCACGACGGGGGATGCAGTAGCCCGGGGCAGGGTCGTCTTGGCGGTGTCTTTGGACATCACCAACGCCTTTAACACCCTGCCCTGGAGTTGCATCAGGGAGGCGCTCCGGTATCACCGGGTGCCGACCTACCTCCGTCGCATAGTCGAGGACTACCTGACGGACAGAGCCGTCATCTACCCCGGTCACCGGGGAGAGTGGAACCGGCGAGAGATATCGTGCGGTGTTCCACAGGGTTCGGTCTTGGGGCCGCCCCTGTGGAACATCGGATACGATTGGGTGCTGCGCGGCGACCTCCCTGACGGCGTCAGCGTAATATGTTACGCTGACGACACGCTCGTCCTGGCGGAGGGAGAGTCGCACCAGGCGGCGGCCGACCTGGCGACGCAAGCGGTTGCGACAGTCGTCGATAGGATCCGGCAGCTGGGGCTCGAAGTGGCGCTGCACAAAACGGAGGCCATGTGTTTTCATGGCCGCGTTAACGCGCCACGGTCCGAGTCCCACATAACGGTGGAGGGGGTTCGCATCGGCGTCGGGAGGACGATGAAGTACCTAGGACTCGTCCTCGACAGTCGGTGGAACTTCAGGGAGCATTTCCTGAGTTTGGCCCCAAAGCTGAACCGGGCAGCAGCCGCCCTCAGGCGACTCCTGCCTAATCTCAGCGGGCCAAACGCCTCCTGCCGTAGGCTGTACGCCGGTGTCGTGCGGTCCATGGCCCTCTACGGGGCCCCAGTGTGGGCCCTGAGCATCCGGACGCGACCACTAAAGTTGGTCGCATGCCAGAGGGTCATGGCTATCCGAATGATCCGGGGATACCGCACGATCGCCGGCGAATCGGCCAACCTGCTTGCCGGATTACTGCCTTGGGATCTGGAGGCGACTGCCCTCCAGCGCGTCTATGAGTGGCGCGTGGAGGCGCAGCGCCGGGGAGAATTCCCGCTGCCCCGACAAGTCGAGGCGCGGCGGGAAGAGGTCCGGCGCGATCTCAGGGCAGTATGGAGGGGACGATTGTCGCAACCGACGGCCGGGCACGCCGCAATCGCGGCGGTAAGACCCCTCTTTGAGGAGTGGCTGGATAGGAGTCACGGCGTCCTGACCTACCGCATGACGCAGGTCCTCACCGGACACGGAAGTTTCGGGAGGTACCTGTGTCTGCGGAGAAAGGAGGAAACGCCTGGGTGTCACCACTGCGAAGATCGCCCGGAGGACACAGTAGAGCATACGGTGCAAGACTGCCCAGCTTGGGCAGAGCACCGACGTGTCCTCACGGCGGCGATAGGCGGAGACCTCTCGCGCCCGGCATTGGTTGCGGCCATGCTGCGGGGCGAGACGGAGTGGGAAGCGGTCGCCTCCTTCTGCGAAGCAGTAATGCTCGCGAAGGAGGAGGCGGGCCGCGTGAGAGAGAGGACAGTGTCCTCCCTCCGCCCCAACCGCAGTGGTGGACGCCCACGGCGACGGACGTCGCAAGACGATCTCCGGCCACCGTAGGCGCGGGCATGCGGGCGGCGAGTAAAGGGCAACTCGCTGCCCGACCATGGACCATGCCCGGGTCGACGGCGCGTTGTGTTCCACGCGCGCCTCAAAGAGCGTCAGCATAACGACGGGGCCCCCTCTGTAGAGGGCCAAAGCCTGCCGGGGTCGCGGGACTTATCTCATTACCGTGACCCCGGAACATAAAGGGCTATCGAAGGACACCGTGGATTTTAGTCAGTACAAGTCTGACAGTCCCTCCCGCCCTGCCCGGGGTGGGAGGACTCATTTGATGATTTTACCACGATAAAAAAAAAAAAAAGGGTACAGATACGGCTAACTTTGCGACGAAAAACTAGTCATCATTTACAGAGTGTTCGCTATGGGCAGCTCCTTAAGAATAAATAAAATTCAATGAGCAATTAAATATTCAATAATAATTATTATCGTTATTATTGGTACGTCGGCGTCGGTCGATCGAATTGCGAGACCTATCCTATAAGCTTCTCGAAAGTTCCACAAGGTTTTCGACAATTCTACTGAAGATTGTTCTGGAAGTTTCTAGAAAATTCTACCCTGTTCAAGATGTTTCGAGATGGTTCTGGAATGTTCCAGAAGGTATGGGACTATGTCGAAGTCTATGGATGTTTCCAGAACACTCGACCATCTTCTAGAAACATCAAGAGGGTCCGGCCGGGGTATAAATAGGGCACCGATCGAGGCGACTCGAAAGTGAACTCATGCGATCTCTAAGTGACTTTTACGTGTGATTAAGTGTGTGTATAAGTGTTTAAGTGTCGAGTAGTGTTAAGTGCTTGTTGTAATTAGTTAGTTGAGTGTCAATAAATAATTATTATTTGGTTTTAATTGGTGTTAATTAATTTATCCCGATACCCAGCTCGTAACATTATCTAGTCAATGTTTTTTTTTCATAAAATGATTACCTACTGTTTATTTAAAAGCGCGGAAGTATGAGGACAGCATGAATGACTTCACAATATGGCGTCGTCACAGCTTCTTTCGTATCTAAGCCGCATAGTTCACGCTACACTTTACAGGTGGCCTGCCATGTCATCTTAAGGTGGATGCTCCATGGTAGAGAGAGAAGAAATTTTGAATTTCGCGAGCTACCTTGGAGCATCCACCTTAAAGCGAGAGCAATTCCACTGTCAGAAAGAAACAGAGCTATACAAGTCGTCTAGCGCCATCTCGTTCCCACGCTTGAAATACGCTCGCTTTAAGACGATATGCTAAGCCACCTGTTTCTAGCCGCATCAATGGACTGGCGCCTTTAACCCTTAGTTTCACCATTAGGTGAAGTCAAGGCTTTAATAGATCTTATCTCAATTTCATGTTAGAATGCTGATTTACTTCTGAAAAAGATATTATTTCATAATGTATTTTCACGTTGAAAACATTGTTATGTTATAATAAAAAGGGTTAATTTGATTTTGTAAAAATTATTTAATGTAATAACCGTTGCTCGTGGCGATATAATCTTGGAATGTTTATTATTAACACGCTTTTATTAGCTTCACTTGTAACTATGTATGTAAGAAAATCTTGGAATCTTAATTTGACCCACTTCCCGGTCTTCGATTAGGATGAAATTTTGCACACGCTCTGAGTTATGGTGACAATACATGACTAGTTAAAAATGTCATTACAAGTCCAATATGGCGGCCTCCCCAAGATGACGGACTGGCTGTTTGAAATCCACCCCCATGATATGGGTATCAAATGAAAGGGTTTGCTGTCAGGGATACGAAAGAATTAGTCACGTGACCTGAATCCAATATGGCGCACGTCCAAGATGGCGGATTGGCTATTTGAAATGCACCCCCATGATATGGGTATTAAACGAAAGGGTTTGCTGAATGGGATACGAAAAAAAACCGTGACCTAAATCCAACATGGCGGCCGTCCCAAGGTGGCGGATGAGTAGAAAATTAAGTTTGAATATTATGAAGACTAAAAAGTATAATTTTTAGTGTGTGCTAAAAGCGTGTTTTTTAAACTATTAAAGAATTATTTTTAGGTACGGTTAGGTTATGATAGTGTTAGGTAAGACTATCCTGAAATCTGAGTATTTATAGCTTAACTTAGTTGGTCACGGGACTGTCTTAAAAGGGCACTGTCACCCTGGAACGGAAAAGGCAAAGGTTGGTTTTATTTAATCAATCATCTGACAGTGTCTTCTGCTCGACTCCTGGGTTACCGCAACCCAGAGAGCAACCCCCTCTGGGTTGCGGTTGGTTAGGTGGCAGGACTCATTTGATGATTTTCTAACTTAGAAAAGGATGCATACTATAATTTTATTAACAAATTGAAAACTTCCAACCACTTTTTACCCAGTAAACCTGAATTAACCCATAATAGAACCAAGCTAATCCCCAGAAATCACGGCAAAATATTTTAATTTTCCCTTTTGTTTCTCGCCAAACAAATTATTACAACACGGGCGGGCAAGGGCACGTTATATTTAAGTTTATGGCAATATTAACCTTTACCTCGGGTTATGGCTGTGCATGTTAACTTACATTTAAGCTTTTCAAGTTCATTGGCTGCTTTTGTAGGGTTGAAACCTTGATTAAGTCAAATTATAATGAATGGGGAATTCATGGGAAGTGATTTGTCATTAGACCTTGATTGTGAAAACAAGGAAAGAAAGAAAAGGTATTACACATGACAGAACAAAATAAAATAAAAAAGACCCAAAATTATATGAAAAGAAAAACAAAAAAAGAATTAAAACAAAATCTCAGCAAGCGCTGTGACTCATTACCGTGACCCCGGAACACAAAGGGCTATTGAAGGACACCATGGATTTTAGTCAGTACAAGTCTGACAGTCCCTCCCGCTCTGCCCGGGGTGGGAGGACTCATTTGATGATTTTACCACGCAAAAAAAAAAAAAAAAAGTGCTGTGACTGCATTTAGAACAATAGGTCAGAGCGCTGGTTTTCTGTTAAGGCGGCTGTTGAAGCGGTTCGGTAAGTCGGTTCTTACCGAACCGCTTCAACAGCCGCCTTAACAGAAGCCACTTCAACAGCCGACTGGATGGTGGTCGCTGCAAGGCGGTCTCTCAGGCGTCATCACAGGTTACAGGTAGCCTGTGGTGACGTTGCCCGGGTGGACCAATACGAGATCCCAAGAACCCCAAATAGCGATGATAGGGTCATCTTAGGCTTTTGTCGTGGGAAATTATAATACGTCAATATCGGTTTGTTTCGAAATAAACTAACACTATGCGCCTAATATAACAAAGAAAAAAAAATGTTTTTCTTTTTGTACTTATTTCGCCAGTTACACTTATTCTATGCAATACGAGCGAGCCCATTTTGTTGTCATGGATCGACAATGCCGTAACTGCTCCTGGAGAAAATTTTCATGAAATAAACCCAATAACTCTGTTTAACATGTAACGTAAAAGCTGTGGAAAGCATTGCTATGTTCTTCTATTAAGGGTAGGTATAAAACTTTAACGATGTTTCTATGTGATAAGGTATTGAGATGTTCACGCTCAAACCTTTCTGTCCATATAACCTGCAAGGCTTTGAATATTGAATGATGAAACTTTAACTAATTTTATGCGTTTGTTTTGGAGTTCAAAGTTAAATGGTAA
Source organism: Agrotis exclamationis (assembly GCA_950005045.1). Classification (NCBI taxonomy): domain Eukaryota; kingdom Metazoa; phylum Arthropoda; class Insecta; order Lepidoptera; family Noctuidae; genus Agrotis; species Agrotis exclamationis. The sequence continues at coordinate 19,446,812 of OX465435.1, read as the reverse complement.
TTAAAAAGCTAGTATTAAAATAAAGGAGTATTGGTATATTAATACTAGTTTATCAAGTTAAGCCTTGAACATCGACGCCGAGTTGCCAGCCTGTCGGTTTTTCGTACAACTTGATTCCGCCTGGCCCTTTCCATCATCGGACTACAAGACGTACGTCAATGCGCCATCGTTATAATATTGTTACGAGCTGGATATCGGGATAAATTTAATTAACACCAATTAAACTTTATTGACACACGAATCACTAATTAAAACAAACACTTAACACTACTCAACACTTAAACACTTATACACACACTCGCGATCTCTAAGTGACTTTTACGTGTGATGAATTACACGTAAAAGTCACTTAGAGATCGCATCCAGTTCACTTCAAGTTGCCTCGATCGCAGTCAAAACCAGACTGACTCAGCTCGCCGATCGGCGCCCTTTTTATACCCCGGCCGGACCCGAAGGTGGTCGAATGTTCTGGAAACATCCATAGACTTCGACATAGTCCCACACCTTCTGGAACATTCCAGAACCATCTAGAACAGGATATAATTTTCTAGAAACTTCCTGACCAATCTTCAGTAGAATTGTCGAGAACCTTGTGGAACTTTCGAGAAGCTTATAGATAGGTCTCGCAATTCGATCGACTTAACAATATGGTGGACATCCCACTGGTACGAAAAAAGCGTTTCACCAGTACTTTTATTGTACGCACCGCTAAGGAGTGGAATTCCTTGTCATCTGTATTTCCCGACAGCTATAACCTTGGAGTCTTCAAGTCAAGAGTGAACAGGTTACTTCTAGGCAAGCCTGCTTCAGTAAGAGCAGGCCCTGGTGGCTGGTGGCCCAGTAGTATCGGTCCGACTTACGAGTTGAAGGTCGTGGGTTCGAACCCCGCTAGGCGAATTACTTTGTGTAATTTATTTCATTACCACTGATCTTAAAACGGTGAAGGAAAACATCGTGAGGAAACCGGCATATCCTAGAACAAAAAATTCGAAGACATGTGACATCTACCAACCCGCACTGAGCCCGCGTGGTGGGCTATGGCCCACTCCCTCTCACAGAGAGGAGGCCTGTGTCCCAGCAGTCGGAACATTATAGGCTGATGATGTGATGTGTAAGCGTGATTCACCATCGATCACATCTTCGCTTACCATTAGGCGAGATAGTGGTCAAACACGACCCTACCGCTAAATTAAATAAAAACTTTTTTTTTTTAAAAGTACCGACTTCAAAACAAATACAAAAAAAAGTTTAAAATAACTTTTCTTTTGGAAGTCGTAGTCGGTGGCAATAGTCAATGACACAACAAAACAAAGCCACCAACTTCCGAAAGAAAAGTTATTTTAAACTTTATTGTATTTGTTTTGAAGTCGGTACTTTTTTTAAAAAAAGTTTTTATTTTACCCTTTTTAGTTTATTTATTTATTACATATTCAACCCAAATTCTTGTAAAATACAATCTTCTTACATATGCACTAATCTTGTAATCCGTCACAACATAAAAAAATCCATATCTCTAAAACTACTGAACCGATTTTGATGAAACTTGCAGTGTACCCTAAGTTGAACAATACCTAATACTACAAAGAATTACTTAAATCGAACTTATAGTTCCGGAGATATGCGTGCACAAACATAAAAACATACATACAATCATACCTACATACACTTATGAAATTTGACACATTTGTTCAGACGCTGATATAGACTAACATAAATATGAAAACTGGGCAGTTCTGATAATATTACATACATACGGGTCGAATTGATAACCTCCTTTTTTTTGAAGTCGGTAAAAAAAGTTTTTGCCATCAGCTTCTAGCGCTTCTGCGGCTGTTAAGCCTTTGTCAAACTGACATGCGAAACGAATGCGTGCCCAAACGTGTTTGTTTGTAATGTATGGAATTGTTTGCAGCCAGTCACAGACTATCGGACCGCTTTCGCTTTTCTATATGACAGGATTCGGATCGCATTCGCTTCGCCTGTCTGTTTGACAATAGTTTTAGTGTGGTCAGGCTTGTGCATTTCTCAGGTAATGTTATATTTCTGTCTTAACATCAAAAACCTTTTGTGTGAGGATGGATGTTTGATACTCTTTCACACAAAAACCTGTTAAAAATAGTTTATAATCTGGATTATTACAAAGGAGTTTTTAATATATTTTGGTATGACGTTCTCATAGGATTATTCCTGATCTTTACGCAGGCAACGCTCCGGGATAAGACCAAGATATTTATCACGCAAATGCCTAAGTTTTAAACACAATTAAAATGCAATTCAAAAATTTCGCTGCGTGAACAATTTACGTATTTCCAACCTAGTTTGTTAAACATTTTAAGTGCAGTCGAACTAAGGTTTTGTTTGAGGGTTTAAATTCTAGCGCAATTGTTCTCTAGGTATTAAAACTTCAAACTTAGTTCTTGTTTAGTATTTCTAATAATCTAACTTTTGTTCAGTGTTTACTGAAGCCCTTTTTAGGAACCTTATTAGATACTTAACAAAAGTATTTTTAGGTAGAAGTTAAGTTTAAAGTTCTAGAAAAGTTGTGGAAATAATTTGACTCTTATTAAAAATATTTTAAAAGCTATTTTTATTTCTTTGTTAAAACTACACTGAAAAAAATAAAACGAGACTTTCTACTGTTCTTGAACAGTAAAAAAAAACGGTTCCGGGAACTTATTTATACGTTAACCGTATAGTTCGGTACCGGGTCCGAAACGGCCGCGACAAGTAAACCTGCGCTGGCTCAGTAGTGGGTCCGAAATGGGCAGACGTTGTAGTCATACGACATCCTCATTAAAAAATTAAAAAATGTAATATTCTCTGCGTTAAATCCTATGAGTGCGCATTAATTAAGAATGTTAAATAAAAATCTGATTTGTTCACGCCATTAAAACTTCTACATTTACAACGCATTTTCTTAATTTACCATTACAAAATCCAAAAGTGTAAATACGATTTACGCCATTTTGATGGCAGTGCTGGGTTGGGCTAAAAATCATAAAAAATGTGGTTTCCGGATATCCAAGGTATCACTATAGAAGGGATGAATAACTCGTCATTTAGTATTGTAACGAATTCATACGTAATTCAACATAAATTAGCAGTGGTAATGAAGAATTTGATATCTGAACTCGAAGTTTCGCGCCACTTGTGTTTGTTTACATTTTTATTTTTCACTTGGATCACACACACACGCTTATACTCAATAACAATTACGATAAATATCATGCCAAATTTTATAAATAACGTAAAAAAGCCCAGATCTTAGCTTAATTCTCTAATCCAGGGCCAAAAACACGAATTTTTCATTACCACTACTCAATTTGTATTCGTAATCGACAACCATGTTTTTTTTTTTAATCGTAATGATGTGTGAAAGCGAGTATTCTAATCGATTCCATAATTGAATTTTTTGTCAACTCGAGTGAAATAAATAAGGAATTTAAGAAATCGATTCATAAAAATTAAAATAAATTAGTTTTAAGCATAGAATACTTTATTTTACATATTAATACTAATATAAATACTACAATACTAAAATTATATACAAACTATAAATACGCGCAGTAGTATGTACAAAACAAAAAAAAAAAAAAAAAAAAATACATTCAAAGGGCGTCAAAAAATACGTCCACATCACTGTCAACGGGAACAGTGCCCAGAACGCTGGCAGCATTGCCACGTTGTATGGCAATGCTGATTCGTTGGCCTAGGAATAGGCCAGCCCTCTGGTCACCTGAAGAGTCGACTAATCGCCTGGCGATTTCCTTAAAAACGTTGTGGGCACTCGGACCCCATGGCCCCAGAGTTTCAACCCCAAACGGCTCAAACACATAGCTACTAGCTAAGCCAATGTATTTGCGCCGTTTGGAGTTTTCAGCACACGCAGCAGCAGCGCCAGCACAACACGCTGAACTAGGAAGATGGGATGGCGCAAGGGTGTCGACACATGTTGCATCCCACACCAAAGGCCTACCTAGCTTCCATGGCATTATGGACATACCGTCTGGTCTCTTCCCATCGTCGCGTACCAAGCCACTGGGTTCTAAGACGGCTGGCACCCCGGCGGTGACAAGAGCACGACGGATTATGTCATACAAGCTAGCGTGACGTGCTAACCGACCTGCACTCCTGCTGCAGGAAAGGCCATGGTGCCCGAGGCAGTCGACTACTTCACCACATTGACAGCGGTGTGGAGCACCACAAGGAGCGCCCAAACGTAGGCAAGTAGCGACCCGGAAGGTTGTATCACCCAGCATAGTTCCTACGTTGGGTGAAGGTAGCGCCTGAAGCCAAAGGCCCGATTCCCACTCACCCACAGCCAGCAGGCGGGCACGCTCCGCAGTGTTGGTGGACGTATTAAGGAGATTATTCCGTACCAACCTGCAGAGCGGCTCATCCCACTGTCTCTGGGAAAACGGGTTCACGGGCCGATCCGTATCTGGGCAAGCCACTTTCCAGGCGTCCTCGGCATCAGTCAAACACGGCACTTCAGGGTCAACCAGGGAGGAAGATAAAATTTTCCTGGTCAGTCTTTCAGTGCTGTGGACAGAGGACAAGAACGCCGGTAAACTAACACTGGAAATTTTGCGGACACCGAGCCCACCAAAACGAATTGGAAGGGTGGCTTGAAGCCACGCTCGGTCATCCAAGGCCACATTAAGAATGGATGTTAATGTATTACGAATAATTTTGTCAATTTTGTCCAAGAGTTGTGGTTGTTTAAAAAGAGGTGATGAACGAAGAAAATACATGAAATTTGGACCAAAACAACAATATCTTAAAAGGGTGAAAGCCGAATGTAAACTAATTTGGGAGAGTCTTTCCGAAATATCATTAAAATGTTTAATTTTGTTGTCAATAAATGATGGGAAACTTTCTGCCAAAATAGGGGAACCAAGGAGGTGCAGGGAACTATTATCTAAAATGGTGATATTTGGAGCTATTTCATTAAATTTATCTAATGTCGATTGTCGGTCGGTAGCGTCAGTAACAAAAATTTCACATTTGGATGGGTTCAATTGAAGGCCTATTAATTTAAATTCTTCTTTGAGGAGTTGTAGATCAGCTAGTACGGTATTTATGTCACCTCCTAAGGTTCCATCGTCTAAGTACCAGACGTTAAATTTTGAATTTAATTTTTGGATAATGGGATGAATACATAAGCTGAAAATGACTGGCCCAAGAGGGTCACCTTGTTGGCAACCAACTGCAGATTCCAAAACGTTGTCCTTGTAGAGTAATTTTGAAGGATGTCTATAACATTGCCAAATAAAACCATAAATTTCGGGTTGTTCCTTTTTGACTTCTGCCAACAAAGTGTCCCTGTTTACGGAATTGAAGGCATTCTTCACGTCAACCTTGAGGATGACCTCACCTTTATTTGAATTTAAAAAAGAGGACAAGGAATGTACGGCAGCCTCACAGCCCCCTCTGGAACCAAAACCAAGTTGTAGGGGCTGGAATTTAGTTGCAAGCGTTTCGCTAAACAACTTGCAACATATTTTGGCTGCCATACGCCTATAGGTGCAACCGACGGCAATGGGACGAATGCCGCCGTCCTTCTTGCGCAGGGCGCAGAGGTTAGCCCCATACAAGACATCGACGACGGCATCGTTCACGCCACCGGAAAGCATTAAGTTGACCAGAGCCGCAAGCTCCTTCATCAGCGACACACCAGCTTCCCCGGCGCCTGAACTCAACAGATCCTTCAAATGCTGTGGAGTCAGGCCGTCGAGGCCGCCGGCGGATTCGCTGCGGAAAGAGCTCACGGCTGCGATCAACTGCGGAGCGGTAATTTGGAAAAATGTGTCCTGAACAAGGGGGTCGGGGTGGATAGGTGGATCAGGGAAGGTCAAGCCATCCGCAGGCGCCGGATGTTTACTCTCCAGGGCTAGAATATTGGCATAGAATACAATTATCGTCCATTCTATTCTTTTTTAAAGCTTTATAATATTTTTACGTGCATTGTAATTACCAAAAAACAAAAATAGACAAAGGAACAATGTCAGTAATAAATGTTTGAATGCGCGCCAATTTATTAATTCCAAAATTTGAATTAGGAATGCGCTCGCTGATGTACTCGCTATTCAAAATAATAACATTTTAATTTATTAGCTATTTTTTAATGTACAGACGCCAGGCAGATCAACCTACCCCAATCTGTCAAATACCAATCGAACATTGACCTTCCAATATTGTGATAAGGTTGAAAATCTATTAAAGTTTGTCAGATTGAGGTAGGTTGATGCCAGCACATCAACCTACCTCAATCTGTCAACTTTCTTCAATAGATTTTCAACCTTATCACAATAGTGGAAGGTTAATGTTCCATTGGTAAATTTTGACAGATTTGGGTAAGTTGACCTGTGCTGGCATGCATACAGATCAATACTGACGATTCGTCAGTATCGACACCAGTATAATAATATTTTTATTTAAGATGTGATGCTGTCGTGACTTAACTTCAGTAAAACACACTGTTATAGTTTAAAATCTTTTGATGATTCTCTTCCTGGGTGGAGCGGAAGGAGAAGTCAGAGACTATTACTAACTAAAAATACCCTGTTCCTTTACATGCCTTTTGCGTTCCAGGATCGCAGTACCCTTTCAATGGTTTTAATACAATTCCGTGAGCCCGGCACGCGTTTGGCACTATTATGGCCTCGTCAGTTCGCTGATAGTTCCTTGAAGGTCGCTTGGAACACGACGCGCATTCGTCTCAGGCTTCGATCATTAATAACAACTAGATACACAATCCCGTACAAAAACGAACTAAAAATTGTCCTCAAGTAGGTCGTAAAATAGAAAGAGAAAGAAAACAGAAAGAAACATAACTGGCCAACATATTATACCAAAAGAAATTAAACCTTATTCAAATGAGTTAAAGTCGGATTTAGAACGGTCATAAAAACATATTAAATTTTACGACCGCGACTCGAATCAACACATGTTGCCCGACTAAATCAAGTAGCCATGCGACACTACGAACTACGTTTAGTAAAAGTCTTTTCAATTTAGGTGCTTTATAAACCCGGCTAATAATTTCGTCAATTTTAAAATAAATGTTTTACGGCGATTTCTTAACGAAATATCAGTATTTATAGTACAGTGATAGTTATTATATATATATTGGTAATGTTAGTACTTACTGAAAAAATGAAATTACATCCTTTTTTTCGGTCCTGGAAGAGTGATTTTTGCACTTTTTAAACGAGCACGGAGGCATGTTTACGTTCCGAGCGTTAGAACAGTACTAAACCAAAAGGATGACCGATCTCTGATTTGGTCATTCTTTTGGTGAGGACGTTTTTTGTCGCTGATTGTGTATCTAGTTGTTATAAATGATCGAAGGTCTCAGGCCTAGTCCTTGATCGGACGGTGAGTTACCCAATACTCGTCGTTCGCAAGCCCGCAACTACAATCGCAAAAATTAAGTCTGCGTCTTTAGATTTTTGTAAAATCAATTTGCTTGTCAGGAATCGAGGTTGTAAATTAAAATAAGAACACACTAATCACTATTCGATAGGGTCGTTGTTAAGGATCAAATTCGGTGAAGTATTAATCAATAATTATTTAGTCATCGTACGCAGATCAAAACTCGCGCCAATTTACTTAAAGTTCGAATTTCAAAAATTTCGTTATGTATTTGTACCGCGAGGTGATTATAAAAATTTGAAATGAGAACACGATGTAGTGAGCTATGGCCATTAGCTAAAGTTTGAATTTTAAAAAAACTTTTGTCATACATTTGTCGCATGTAATTACTTCACATAACATTGATGGTTTGATTGCTGGAAATTAATATGTCAATTTAATTTTTATACTGTAATTTTATTTTTTATCAAAATCAGCCACGAGACTTCTTTCAGTATTTTTCGCTATTCCTCATAGATTCTAATTTAGCCATTCAACAGTTGGAAATTCAATTTGTTTATTACGCAAGGAATCATTTGGAAGTACTCCCATCTCTTACTCCAGCATTTGATCCGTACCCGGTGTTTGTCTTTCCACGTTTTTTAGATTCGTTTTTTATAGTGAAATAATCAGATAAATTGAAATTAATTACCGAAGACACAGTATGGGTAAAACTATATGGTTGAATCTAAATTTAGAAGACACACACACGTTTGGCCTCCATTGAAATACCGATATTTATTTACATCGAAATCATGAATTAAAAATTAAATAATTTATTGTGTAATAAAAAAATCATCAAACGAAATAATACTCAAAATATTATAAAAAAGAATTTTCAGGTTCAGTTTCATAGATGTATTGCATGGACTAAGCTAACTATAGTCAAATAAGCAGATAAATCGGTCCATGCTCTATGTCTTGTTTTACTTTTTTTTTCCATGTTCGATTATATTGCGAGTATCGATTAGGCTGAATGAACCTTTTTAATCGATATATTGAACATTGGGATTACGGCAGCACTAAGAAGTGTCATGTTGCAACATAGTTTTTGGTAATTTTTATCAAGACTTTGTTTCGTTATTATTATGAAATTATGTATGAACACTGGCAAATGTAATAATGCATGTAGTAAGTTACTTTATTTATTTCACTGTATAACCGTTTTTTATCACGTGGGAATCTTGTTTATGTACATATTTTCAGCACATCTAAATTATCTAGTTTTTGGAATGATGTAGCATTTTGTATGTTACACACATTTAACAGTAGAATCACGCAGTTTTAGTGACCTCAACACGTTCTTAGAGATATTGTTCACAAACTTATCGTATGAAATAGCTGTAGCAATATAATTTTGATTGAAAATCGGATGCTGAAAATGTACAAAAAATCTTGAGTGTCGTCTTAAATTTCGAATCACCCGGTCGACTCAGCTGATGTGTCATGTGTCAAAATGTTGTCGTGCAGAGTGGTTAAAATAATTGATTACGGACAGTGCACTGAAATGGGCAAAAATAGTAAAGAGCTAATCAGTTATTTCAATTGTTTGAACATTAACGTTAACTAAAACAAGCAGTAAAAATAACCGACCAGTAGCAAATGCACAGTAAAATCTACTGTTATAACACAACTGTTTTTTTTTCAGTTAGTTTTACTGCTTTGGACAATAGGCTCTATTTTTACTGTCCAAAACGGTGAATATTAAAAAAAAAAAACGAAAAATCGGTTGGTATTACCGATTTTTTTTTTCAGTGTATATTTATAAAGAAGTATCCAGTAGTTTTGCTATGGAGACTAGACATAAAAAGGGTTAAGCATATTTAAAAATAAAAGAATAAAAAAAATACAGCAAAAGAGTGGAACTCACTACCTACTTCTGTGTTCCCGAACGCATACAACCTGAATCACTTAAAAAGTTAGAGTGAACGGACTTGTTCTGGGTAAGCTCGCTCCATTGTAGGTTTTGTTTCTGTCACTTCTGATATAGACTAGAAGCAAGAGCAAACCCATACCAAATAAAAAAAATCTTAGTTGAAATGGTTTTATTTAGATTGTACATACTAATAATATAATGATAGCCAACTGGTTCGCATATTAAACTCTAAGAACAGGTTTTAGGAAAGAAAAAATACCAGGAATGTCCATGTTGCTCTTTCATTTCGGAATTTGTCTGAAGGACTCACAGAACAGTCTACAAAAAACAATAAATTATTCTTTTTTTATTTCAGGTACAAACCATAGGGTGACAAAAGACAATGTAGAACGTTACGTCAAAATGACAGTTCACAATTGAACGCAAGATGGCGGGTGGTATTGGCGCGAAAGTGACGTGGCGCGCGCTTCTATTTGCAGTGTTTCTGAACAAAGTTATCTGTCAAGTTGGCTGGACTGAGACAACTAATGAAGATTTGGGTGAGTTTACTTTATTTTGGAGCTAGATTTTTAGATAGTAATTAATAGTTTCTCTTCCTTATACGTTTAGTGAATCAGAGAAGATGACATTTAATCCGATAAACATGACATATAATAAAATTTAACACAAAATATAAATAATAAGTTTTTTGTAATAAATTACTCAAATTCTTGAGTAATTTATTACAAAAAACTTATTATGGCGGAACTTCGGAAATTATATTATCAAACATTAGACTTCAAATTACTTCTTCCACTCTGGATGGAACAAAAGGAGGTTCAGAGGGTATGTCTTACTATACTTAATGTCATTGTATGAAATTGATAATGAATTGTTTCTGGCATACCACGACACTCCACGACACGTATAGTCTGTTTTTTAATTCCGGAGACTAAATTGAAAAGTGAAAATGTTTAAACTGACTTATGCAATTATTTTATTTGGAACAGATACATTCAGTAGTTTTATTTAAAAAAAATTCTGACAATAACATCCATTTAAAAAAATACACAATTTCAATTCACCATTAAAAAATAACACTCCAATAATTCCCAGTTATAAAACACTTGAATCATAACATATTGAACATATACATTTATCTCGTAGTTACAAATTTTGAATACAAAAAGGTTTTAATTAAAGTTACCTAAAATTACATAGAAAAACGGTTAAAATATATAAAACAGTATTAAATTAAAAATAAATTGTTAGGTACATTATCATTGACATTACAAACAAAAAAAAAATAATAATAACTGACTTAATCAAATAAACCGCCCCGGAACGTTCCCGGCACAAAAGACCCCAAAATACTTGCAGCATTACCACGCTGAATGGCAATTGCCAGTCTCTGCACCAGAAACGATCCGGCGCGATGGTCCAAACCATTGGTCCTAAGACGCTGACCAATTTCCCCCACGAAAACTTTAGCCTCTCTCCCCCAAGCACCACACGTCTCAAACGCCACAGGAACAAACAAGTACCGTGACTGAAGGGCAGCATACTTGACGTGTTTGGACGAAGCGGCGGTCTCAGCCGCAGCAGAAGCGGCTAACGACGTTCGCGCCAAATGACACCTTGCGAAGGTATTGACGCAAGTGGCGTCCCAAATCAAGCATCTGCCCCTCTGCCACGGCACCAATGTTATACCGTCTGGCCTCTTACCGTCAGACCGAGAAAGCCCAGGGGGCTCCAACAGGCAAGGGACACCAGCAGAAATTAAAGCCCTACGGATGACATCATTCAAAGAATGATGGCGCGGAAAACGTCCCAGGCAACGACCGCAACTGAGCGCATGATGACCATAAGCATCGACCGTAGAGCCACAGATGCAAACATGAGGCTCAACCACTTCACAGCCCAAGCGAAGACCCACGGCCACACGCAATGACTCGTTATCCAGAAGGGTGCCTAAATTCGGAGAAGGTAAAGCATGAAGCCAAGCACCTGCCTCCAACCCAGAAACACCCCTAAGCCTCGCCTGATCGCACCCCGACGCCAGCCTTAAAAGACGATCCCAAACTCCTCTGGAGCCAGTCTCGTCCCAGCACCGCTGAGCAGCAGGAGTACAAGGTGAGTCCATCCCCGGATTCCGGTCGCGCCATGCTTCACAAGCCGCAGAAGCGTAAGGGATGATGACTTGGCCACCGTTAGGAGAGAAAATTTTAGTAACCAAAGCCACCACCCCATGCACCGAGCCAAGGAAAGCCGGCAGACCTACATCCGCAATCCGCCTCACACCCAAACCCCCAAAACGGACCGGCAATGAAGCCTGATCCCACTGCAAATCAGTCAAGTTAACGTTCAGAATTTCGACAACTGACTCTCTAAGCGCAACATCAAAAGCAAAAACATCATTCTGAAAGATTGATGTCTTATGCAATTGAAATCTATGTCAGTTTACCATTTGTACTTGTCAATTTAGTCTCCGAGATTAAAAACAGACTTTAAGTATTTTTGCGCCTTTAACCCACTGCATCGATGCGGTACTGGATACAATATCCACACAAACATTAATAAACGCCTACCATATCATCAACGATAAATACTAGGCGTTGTACCATTTCAAATGAGCCTTCCTTCGTGTCTGACGCTCATATTACTGCAACGCGTTGTTACAGTTCAGTAGGCTGTGACCTTTACTGTCGATTATTGAGCGAGCGTCGTTGAAAATGTAAAGAGGAAATATAAATAAGTTTGGTTATGTTTCGGTACGCCAAAAAGTAAAAAAAAAAAATTAGTGAACCTTTGCAATGAATTTTGCGGTACGCTTGGACATTCACAGACTGACCTCAGCAACAGTTGCTTAACTTTGGTGAGCCGTTCTAAAGGTAGACCTAAACAGGCGTTGCTTAACTTTTGGCACCTATTCAAAGTGAGACCTGGACAACAGTTGCTACCACCTAACAGCTCATTCCAAATCAAATAGTCAAATCAAATATTTGATTTGAATCCTGTTTCACTTCCTCCTTATGTGTTTAACGAACGATGAAACTCTTACAGAAGCAATGATGATAAAAAACAAACAAAAATCCTTCTAATTACGGCTTTCATTTTAATTATTTTCTGAAAGAATGATGTCTTTTTTTTATTAGGTGCGTCAACAGTTCAACACAGAGCGGGCAGCTTCGCGAGGCATTAGGCTATACGTTTTGTGTGGACGCGTCTGATGTTTCTCGACCGAGGCACGAAACAATATACGCGAGCAAAACAAAAGCCGACACTGGATGGCTCGGGCGCTCGCTTGCCTCGGCCGAGACACGTCCACACTAACCGAGCTGCTTGGCACGGCAAATGCTTCGCGAGGCTGCTCGTTCTATGTGGACGCACCTATTCAGGAATTTAATTCATTGACTTTTTAAAAAACATGAACGTAAATGTTATCCATGAAGTAGGACCCCAAAATAAAATAGGTATCACCAGAATCAATATTGTATAAATATAATCTGTCAATTTTATCCAAAAAACATGTTCATTGAAACCTTCATTAATACGTGTTTTATAATTAAAATTCGTTCAGTAACGAAGAGAGTAATTACAGACATAGTAACATGAGTGTATTTTAGAGTACCGTCACTGAAAGGTCATGTGAAAATTATTCAATTTTATCGTTGAAGTGCGTGGCCTTTATATTCAGACTTTTCTTTCTAAGAGAGAATTTTGTTACTAAGCTATATTTTTATACGTATAATTATTATTTATGGAAGGGCAGCGTTTGGGAAGCTACGTGATATCTTCTCATCGAGAATGCCACAGTGTCTCAAGACAAGGGTGTTTAACCAGTGCGTGTTGCCAGTGATGACATATGGCTCTGAAACGTGGTCTTTGACTGCTGGCTTTTAAGAGATACTACGTCACTCAACGAGAAATGGAAAGAGCTATGCTCGGAGTTTCTTTGCGGGATAAAATCCGGAACATGGATATTCGGGCAGGCCACATCGCTCGTAGAACTGACAACCGATGGGGAAGAAAAGTTCTCTCATGGCGACCATGGACCGGAAGACGCAGCGTAGGCAGGCCTCCCACTAGGTGGACCGACGACATCGTGAGGGTCGCGGGCAACCGATAGATGCAAGTGGCGAATTGTCGATCGGCGTGGCGGTCTAAGGGGGAGGTCTATGTTCAGCAGTGGACGTCTTCCGGCTGGTGATGATGATAATTATTTATACGCATGCGTCACGTATTGTAAATATATTTTTGAATAAAGAAAAATTCAGCTGCGAGTGTGACTCGAACTCTCGTCTTCTGGATAAATACTTCAGTACTAAAAATATCTTTATGTTTTAAAGGTGCCAGGTATTTATGTGACAGATATTTGAAACCTATTTTTAACCGACTTCGAAAACAGAAGGTTGTTCCCAATTCGCCGGAATTTCGAAATGGGCGCATAACGTGGTTGTCCCATGACCGGCGAGGAAGCGATTAACCATCGGTTATTTTCTCGCTTAGAAACATACAATAATATATACATTCCGTGTGAACAAAACATATATGCTTAGCTTATATTAATAAATTGTTGCGCTCAGCCTAAAGTTTGATTATTAATTCCAGTCAGTAAAATGACATTTCCAGTGTTGCAGGTTTGTTTCATTTTGTTTGTATCAGTGACAGTTGCACTTGTCATTTCACTGACTCGAATTAAGGACGTATTTACATGATTCTTCAAATAACAGTGCTTTTTCGGAACACTTTTAACGTATAAGCAATCACAAATATGGACATTTTATAGTGTTAATTTAAAGGTTATACATTCATCTTTACATATGGGTCAGAAGAACGCATGATGTCATACAAAATGTTTGGAGTGAGTGCAGTAGCCAAGGAGTTTGTGATTCTCTAACATTCGTCTGCATATTATATTTGGTTTTACCACTCACCTGTGATTAATAATAATAATAAATATTTTTTTTTTTTTTTTTTTGATTAATGCCAGGCCGCTAAAGTGTATAGCAACTGTCACTCGCACCACTGATGTGGGGGTATAGACATTGTTTTATTTATCGTTATTGGGGGGTTTTTGGGGAGCAGTGGTGGCCAAGTGGTATTGGCCCTGACTTACGAGTTGTAGATCGTGGGTTCGATCCTAGCCAGGCGCATTTCTTTGCGTAATATATTTCATCACCACTGCTCTCAAAATGGTTAAGGAAAACATCGCGAGGAAACCGGCATGTCCTAGAACCAAAACTTCGAAGATATGTGACATCTACCAATCCGCACTGGGCCCGAGTGGTGGATTCTGGCCCACTCCCTCTGACAGAGAGGAGTCCTGTGTCCCAGCAGCGAAAAAAATTATAGGCTGATGATGATTGGGGCAACCCCCCAATCCGAACCAAAAAATAAAGGAAACCTTTATGAGCATAAAGGTATAGAATCCCAATGACGTATTATATACCTATATAGACACATCATGAACGAACATCGCGGCGCTTAAAAACGGCGAAAATACTAGAAATACTTATACGCGTGAAGAAAGAGAAAGAAAATATGACACAGTACGGCGGGATACCTGTTGCTAGAGGGAGACAAATATACACCTAACAAACGTAGCGTCGTGCGACAGGTTGGTGCGTAACTAAGCGCGATGTGGCCAATTGGCTTCATTTCATGTTGTCATTTTAGAGTGCGGACAACGTATCTATAGTTTATATATCATTGTAGAATCCCATACCTTTATGCCCATAAAGGTCTCCTTTAGATTAAAACTTGAAAAAAAAAATTTCTTTATTTAAATTTCATAGAGACTACCTAGAGGAAAATAAGTTCTGAATAAATCTACCAACATAAGAACGTACAGTAATATAAAGTACCAGTGAATAAAAAAGTACATAAAGCAATATATTTTTACATACGCGCACATTCCGTGCCATGTATCTGGCTTCATCAATTTACAAAGCTGACTGGCTGAAAAAGTTCAATAAGTCAAGTGCTTCCAATAATTCTGTTACTAAAAAGGTAGTCAAATACCCGAGTAGATTTACTTTTTGCTGATTTCTTGTTGGTAGAAGAGATAGACTGTTTTCATAGTATTTTTTTTTCAAATAATTTTTTGGGCGTAGCGCCTGAACGATTGCCTTTTACGGTGCTCTTCTCAGAATCCACAATATATATACTTTTTATGGTTCCGTACCTTAAATTGAAAAAAGGAAAAGAGGTGCTCATTTTGTTGTCTGTCTGTCTGACAAGACTCTTTTTCTCAGGAACGCGTGGAGGTATCAAGTTGTTTATCAAATTAGTTTAGCTAGCGGCTTTGTCCACAAAAATTATCCTGTGAGTTTATTAGTACCGGGATAAAAGGTATTATTCCATACTATGACCTATCTCTGAGCCTTTCATAATTGACTAAAAACATACATTCATTCATTAAAATATTTCCTTATAATATTGGGTAGATACTCGAGCAACGAAGGAACCCTTTTGGTGCGCGAGATCAAGTCGCACTTTGCTTGTTCTTTTTACTCTAAGGATATCATTATGGATACTTTTCGTCCTATCAACTAATATCTGAAGTACAAGTACGACTCCTACAACTGCCAAGAGCCATGGAAGATACTCGTACAGTCTCCTTACGCACCCCAACTGGTATCACCCCGCCATCTTGCGGCCCCAATCACCAAATGCGACAGATCCCAGGACCGCAAACCCCTCATAAACCCATATTATACACCTCTCACTAAATATTCACTGAACTTCGAAACACATTACTAAATCAATGGTATTAAATATACTTTATGAGCACAATCCACCGCAAATATTAATTTATTGACACTAGTTTCGTAATTATTTAACAAATTCATTAGGGATGCTCAAATTGTTACGTTTTCAACGCTTTCGTCATTTTACTCATATTTGAAAGGATTATAAATTTGTAATTTGTTACGTTATTAAACTCTTTTCAATGTTTGTGATGGCTTTTTGAATTATTTATCGGAACGGGATGAAACAACGCGTGAAAAGTTTTAAATTTTTCGGGGTAAAAAGTATGTCGGTGATCGTGTTTATAAATTGTTTAATTAAATAAATTAACAGGAGTGTGTAGTAACAAGCATATTACTTTACATTTTGAAACAGGTCTAAACAGGCGGACTTTGCTTTAAAAGGTTGACAGGTAGAAAATGCTTTAAGCATTTTCTACCTGTCAACCTTTGGTAATCCAGATGAACTTTTCATTTGGAAAAAAATTCTAGTTGAGGATTTTTTGGTACCTTTGTCTACTTATATAAAGTGTCTAGGCTTTGCAGATACTACCTGCTACAATTCTTCATTCTTACATAGGTACTCCTTTAACCTCTGTCCTTGTACTTTCCCTTTTAATCCGACATGGTGTGTTTCTATTTTAGACCTTAAAACTAATAAAATACATCATCTGCTTAGCCTTTTCCCAACTATATTGGGGTCGGCTTCCAGTCGAACCAGATGCAGCTGAATATGAGTATTTTACATGGAGCGACTGCCTATCGGACCTCCACAACCCAGTAACTTGGTAATACGATATCCCATGCACTGAAAAAAAAATCGGTAATACCAACCGATTTTTCGGTAATATTCACCGTTTTGGACAGTAAAACTAGAGCCTGTTGTCCAAAGCAGTAAAACTAACTAAAAAAAACAGTTGAGTTATAACAGTAGATTTTACTGTGCATCTGCTACTGTTTTCTGGTCGGTTATTTTTAGTGCTTGTTTTAGTTAACGTTAATGTTCCAACAATTGAAATAACTGTTTAGCTCTTTACTGTATGCTACAATAACTGTTCAGAAGCAGTAAAAATAACTGCTACGATACCAGTAAAGCTCTGAAAACGGCAATACTTAAGTACAAGGAACTGTTTGTTTCAGTAGACTTTAATGTTCATACAGTTGAAATAACTGTTTAGCTCTTTACTGTTTTTGCCCATTTCAGTGCACTGTCCGTAATCAATTATTTTAACGTATAAATAAGTTCCCGGAACTGTTTTTTTTTTCTGTTCAAGAACAGTAGAAAGTCTCGTTTTATTTTTTTCAGTGTGGTAAGACTGGTTGTCAGACTTTAGAGCTTCTGACTAATAGTAACGACTGTTAAAGATTTACAAATGACATCCGGGACCAACGGCTCTACGTGGTTTCCGAAGCACGGAGGAAACTCGCTATGACAGATGGTCACCCATCTACAGACCAACCTCAGCAAGGAAAACTAATAAAATACCACCTCCTATAGGTCTATCCCGGGCAATAGCAACACAGGCTATATAAACCTGCAGTGACGGCTGAGCGATCCTGCTGCGGTGGTAGGCTTCGCCAAGGTCTACAGGCTCGTAACCACTGACGGAGTCCAGCTCCAAACAGTTTTTACTATATTCTGTCGGTTCGCAGGAGTACCTGTTCCTTCTGAGAAATGACGTTCCATTTTATGTTTCATCTTTGCTCGCTAGATTAAAGCCAGGGCATGCGGACGGCGAGTAAGAGCATGCGGACTCGCTGTCCGGTTGACGGCGCGTCGCGCGTCTCAAAGAGCTGGCAGCAATATAAAGCCTGCCGGGGTCGCGGGACTATCAGGTTGCCATCATTCTGGAACGTTAAGGGTCAGCTCAGAACGAGACGTGACGCTGCGCGCACATATCAATAGAGCTATTAAAAATCTAACTCTATTTCCTACACGAAAAGATACACCTGTCACAACCCAGCGCGGCGCAGCACGGCGCCGTGCTGCATTTTATAAGCGACTCAAAATCTAACTTTATTTACTACACGATAAGATACATATTTGCAATAACGTTGCGTCTCGTCGCGCCGAGTCGCGTCTCGGTGTGAAGGACACCGTGGATTTTAGTCAATACAAGTCTGACAGTCCATCACGCCCCACCCTGGGCCTGGGTAGTACCTACTCATTTGATGATTTTACTACGATTAAAAAAGTATCTTCTTTCTGGCCAAAAAGAAAAAACCACACCATCACAAAGGGTGTTGCCCAAACACCTGCAAAAGTAACTACTATAGAAAAAAAACATTACAGCGCCCAAAAGTCTTACTCAAACTTGTTTACCTAATACAAAAAAGGATCTTGAGAAGCAAAACAAATCATAGTAAAAACAGCAAGTGTTTGCTCTATAAAATAGGAGAAGGTCCGAACATTGTGTTTATTCGCACATCACGGAAGATTGAACGTGTTCCTTTATAAGCCGGGTTGGGTCTGATCAATGATTGCATAATGTCGACGCGTATTTTTTTCTTGTTTTTTTTTTTTTTTAAATTGGGAGGCTGAGGAAATTGTTTAGAAAAAAGCTTGGAAAAAAGGCCTATAGGCGTAGAGGTGTAGAGGTCCTAAAATCGTCGTTGTGTCCTTTGTTAAACTGTGAAAATTACTTTGAGATAATGCCCGATGCAAATAAAAAAAAACCGGCCAAGAGCGAGTCGGACTCGCCCATAAAGGGTTCCGTAGCAGCAAGTAACATAATATAAAAGTTCTTGTAGTTGGTTCCAACTTTGAAAGGTTTACGATTTATGACGTATTAAAAAAAAAACGCTCCACTCCGCTCCACTCCGCTCCGCTCCCTTCCACTCCACTCCACTCCACTCCACTCCGCTCCGCTCCGCTCCGCTCCCTTCCACTCCACTCCGCTCCGCTCCCTTCCACTCCACTCCACTCCACTCCACTCCACTCCACTCCACTGCACTCCACTCCACTGCACTCCACTCCACTCCACTCCACTCCACTCCACTCCACTACCTATTATAGCTGTAAAAATAAAGTTGACAAACTTACATTTGCAGTTGTTCTCCGATACATTTTGTTTAGGAAAATATGTAATCCAAGTACGTTTTATAAGTTGGTCGACTATTACTCGTAAACTTGTAAAGCCTACTTAGTCATGATAATTTTCTTTTAAACTTCGTTATATATACTACTATTGTGAATTTTTTCACACCCCCAAACATAACCGTTTAGCTGGTAGAGGGGGGGGACACTCGAGTCGAGCAAAAATTTGCACTTTAAAGCTTAATATTTCACAAACGAATCTTTTTATCAAAAAATTGTTAATGGAAACTATCAATATTTTTTAAAGGCCTATTTAATGATACCCCACACTAAGGGGTACGCGAGAAAAAAAAAAAACATCCCCACTTTACGTGTACAGGAGGTACCCTAAAAAAAATATTTTACGAGATTTTATTTTACCACTTTTTTGACACAAAAAATTCGCATATTTACACCAAATTACAGCTTTCTAGTACTAGGCGTCTCTGAGCTAAGCTGCGGACAGACGGACGGACGGACATGGCGAAACTATAAGGGTTCCGTGTTGACTACGGAACCCTAATGAAGCTTCTATTGTAGCTTGTGGAAGTTTCTAGTACTTAACAAGCCGTACTGAGGCCTTATCACGAGTTTTCACGTCTTTGTGATGTAAAGTAAACGGTGACTGACGTTATTGATGGATATCCTCGCTCGTACACAAGAGGCGCTTTTTCATTTTACATACAATTTACGTCGCGATACTTCCGAGTACGCTGTACGCCGAATGCGTAGAATTCATGCTAGAGCCTCTGCTCGAAGTGAATGCTCAAAACATGGCACAAGTTGGCTCTGTATTAGGTAGATTTTTTTTTTTATTTGGGACAAATCCACCACACTATTCCCAAACTACTGCAACTCCTGAGAGCCAGAATCAACAGTGGCAACCACCAGAAAAGCGCCGAGACAATGAAGCTCGACGTGTCCCGGAGAATGAATTTACCTGTCTTGGATCCTGCAGCGAAATTAATCAGAAAAGAATAGTGGAGGAGTAGGAAAAATATGTTTCCACTTCCCTCCATGCAAGCAGGAGACAGAACAAAGCAAGGCCAATAGGCACAAAGGGACATTACAACTGGGAGAAGCCCAGTTGCCTTGCACCACGGGTAAAAATGACTACTAATATTAATGGGTCCTAAATTGTGAGCTGCTATATTTGATTAGGTAGAATATGACACTTTTTTAACAATCTGTTGAAATCTCCTTTTAAAGTCCTGACAGCATTCATTCTAAGAAAGTTCCTCTCCAACTTAATCCACCCAGTAAACACCCCTTTCATAGATATTTATATTTAACCGAAATTGCAAAGAACCCATTGACTGGAAACAATCGAAAATCAATTTCAAACCCTTTCTGGCTCCGGAAGGTCACCGGCCAAGGGGTAATTCTGAGTCAAAACCACAGCCCCCAAAGTTGGGCTATCTTCTGGGGTATTGAATTATTTGAAGGCTCGTGACGTGACCTTGGAGGCCTAGGGCTCCATTGACTTATAAATCGATACCTTTGTTGGTTGGCGGTAGTAACCTGTACGGGAATTCTCATTAGATTTGCTTATTGATTGCTTTTGTATGGGTGTTTAATATATGTACAGCTAAGTTTAGCTGGCTTGTGGCTGTATCCATTATAGGTATAGTGTCTGCAATACTACATAGAATACTTTTCATCCCTTTTTTTTTAGCGTGGTAAAATCATCAAATGAGTCCTCCCACCCCGGGCAGGGCGGGAGGGACTGTCAGACTTGTACTGACTAAAATCCACGGTGTCCTTCAGTAGCCCTTTATGTTCAGGGGTCACGGTAATGAGATAAGTCCCGCGACCCCGGCAGGCTTTGGCCCTCTAGAGGGGGCCCCGTCATCTTGGAGGCGCGCGTGGAACACAACGCGCCGTCGACCCGGGCATGGTCCATGGTAGGGCAGTGAGCAAGCCCGCGCCTACGGTGGCCGGAGATCGTCTTGTGACGTCTGTCGCCGTGGGCGTCCACCACCGCGGGTGGGGCGGAGGGAGGACATTGTCCTCTCCCTACCGCGGCCCGCCTCCGCGAGCATGACTGCTTCGCAGAAGGAGTCGACCGCCTCCCACTCCGTCTCGCCCCGCAGCATGGCCTCGACCAATGCCGGGCGCGAGAGGTCTCCGCCTATCGCCACCGTGAGGACAAGTCGGTTAGTTAAAAATGTCTTTTTTTGTGTTTTTAAGAAAACGGTTTAATTTTTTTTTGACACTTTTTAATGAGTACAGGCGTAATATTTTGTTGTGTAATTGCGTTAACAATGAAATGTGATAGCAGCAATCGAGAAGAATTTACCAAATCGGTCATCATTGAGAAATCGGGAAAATACTTAAAAAAACAACAGATTCCGAGGAAGTAGGAACTGAGAGCCTTCTTCTTTTTTCGAAATCGTACAAAAATAACATGATTTATGTGTTTATCATAAAACTACAGTGTATTATGATTTGTGTTTTTTTCTTGCCTTCCGGTTCCAGGGTTATTAAGAATTTGACGTCAAATATTTAATATAGATTAAGAGGAAGGTTTGATTTAATGACATTTTAACTTTTGAGAATGAGCATTGTTTTAAGGGCGCACAACCAGAAAGTTGGCAACGTCGCAAATAGCTGTCAAATATTTACAAGTTTTAATTATTTTGGTAAATTTCCTGTATGAAAATAAGAAATATGGCTCTGTAGTGCACTCAAAAATTGATAAGGGAATGCAATAATTAATATCGTAACACCGAATATATAGTTTTAGATGTAAAAAAAGTATTAATTTGGAAACTTTCCAAATGCTTTTTTCCTGAAACGGTTACAATATCAAATTCAGTGTTTTAATTGCATTTCTATATCAATGTTCTAGTGCACTACAGAGATATATTTCTTATTTCCATACAGTAACATTACATTGCTAAATTAATTAAAACTTGTTAATAATTGACAACTATTTGCGACGTTGCCAACTTTCAGAATAAGCGCTCTTAACTTTGAATTGTTAGGTAAAAATATGTTTGTAAAGTCGCCATTTTGACATTACTGCATTGGTAGTACGAGGTGACATAAACGCAAAGTAATAATTTCGATTTTAAAATTGAAAGTAATAAAAACAAAAAATCCACAACTATCACACAACGCCATCTAGTCCCAAGCTAAGCAGAGCTTGTGTTATGGGTACTAGACAACTGATAAACATACTTATAGGTATAATATTTCTAAATACATAAATATTATAGATAAATTACACCCAGACACAGAACAAATGATCATGCTCATCACACAAACATTTGTCCTGGGTGGGAATCGAACCCACGACCTGCGGCATAGCAGTCAGGGTCACTAACCACTAGACCAACAGGCCTGTCAAAGTATTCATTTCCCTTATAATATTTACTCAAAGTTAGTGATTTATTTGTGTTTCAGGAATAACTACTTATTGTATTTTATGGCAAACATTATAAAGGATACTTTTAATCCCAGAGACGTTCCTTTGGGATAATAACCAAACTTTTCGCGGTTAACGCCGCAGGCACAAGCAATGGGGGCGAGCAAAATCCTTGCTGTCAACCTTCTCATGATACAGGAAAAATACTCAAGAAACTCAAAGAAAAAACAAATGAGAACCGCCACACAATTTTCAAAGGACGTAAGTGCATTGCAAAGGAGATGTCCTCTTTAAATAAAAACATTGTACAGACAGCAGATCCTTTGTAGTGACATAGTTTAGAATTTCCTTTATTTTATGCCTTTGTGGAAAGTTAATTCGCTGTTTTTGTAGCGAAGAAATGACCTGTCTTCTTTTCTTGAACACCTCACGAGGCTCTTGCTTTTGTAAAGTAATGAAGGTTGTTAACCTTTTTTATTTAGGTACGTGGTAAAATCATCGAGTGAGTCCTTGACTGTCAGACTTGTACTAACTAAAATCCACGGTGTCCAATAGCCCTTTACGTCCCAGTGTCACGATTACCTACCCGATAGACCCCGGCAGGCTTTAGCCCTCTAACCCCCCCCCCCCCCCCCCCGACTAGCTATTGCATAGCTTTTATCGCGGGCTCTGAGGGCGGCGCGGCGGCCGAATTCCCAAAAACCTAACGAAAAAACCTAAGGAAAATACCTGACACCAGGCATCGTCTAACGTGGTTTCAGTACGGGAGACTTCGGCAATCGTAAAAATATCCGTCATAAAGACAATTTAGTTTTTCTTACTGATTCTAAACGGCCAGCTACAAAAGGAGTTTACACAATGAAACTTACTTAAAAAATTCTCCTACAACAAAGCAGTTCTTTATTACAATAGTGCACCACAAACATTTTAAATACATTCTAAATATATAACATAATACATAACATTTTAAATATATTCACGTTAATTATACGCGGTAGGCGATTTTTTACTTTTTTTGTTTTGTTCTCACTCATTTTTGCAATCTGCTTCTAGAAGTGAAGACTTTTAATTGGCTGTCTGTCCCACACACTGTTTTTATTCTGTTTATTTTAGCTGTAAGTCTTCCAAGCTTATTAAATAAATAAATTATTAAATAAATAAAAAAAAAATGGTTATGCAATAGCTTCACCGCGGCCGCGGCAGTCTCCGAGTGCCACAATTTTTTTTAAAAATCGGTATTATACCCTTTGCGATCACAAGGATATAAGAGAACGTGTTTAAAATAACATTTATCAGAAGTGAAACGTGTTCAGTGTGGTTGAACAGGAAGATCCCCTGGGATCTGTTACATCTAATCACTGTTGAACCCCGTTTCATCCCCGGCCCGAATGGGATGAATTTGGGAAAGAGTTTCTGAATTTTTCTCGTTGACTTTTTTGTTTTTACCGACTTCAAAAAAAAGGAGGTTATCAATTCGACCCGTATGTATGTAATATTATCAGAACTGCCCAGTTTTCATATAATATATGTTAGTCTATATCAGCGTCTGAACAAATGTGCCAAATTTCACAAGTAGGTATATGTATGTATGTATGTATGTTTTTATGTTTGTGCACGCATATCTCCGGAACTACAAGTTCGATTTAATAACTTCTTTCGGAAGTCGGTGGCTAAAAATCAATGAAATAAAAATAAAGCCACCGACATCCGAAAGAAGTTATTAATTAGGTTATTTCACCCTTTTTTGTTTTGTTGTTGTTTTTGAAGTCGGTTACTTTTTTAAAAAAGTTTTTATTTGTTTTGTTGTTGTTTTTGAAGTCAGTTACTTTTTTGAAAAAGTTTTTTTTACAATATTTTTGACGCAGTTTGCAATTTATTTACAACAAGCTGTTGCCAGAGCCCTTAGGCCTTATCATGAATTTTCAGTTATTCTGACGTAAAGTAAACTGGAGCTTTGACATTTTCAAATTGACAAACAATGAAAAAAATAGTTCCCTCTTCGTACACCAGAGGCGCTGTTCCATTTTTCCATACAAGAAACGCTGTAAATACTGAAAAGACGCTGTAAAGTAAAATAGTGAAAACTCGTGATAAGGGCTCTTATCAGGAGATTTCACTATTTTATTGAAATTTATCAATTTGAAAATGTCAATGATAAATGATAAATGATAAATGATATTTATTTTGTAAGTTGGTCATAAAAAAACACTTTTACACGTCATAACCAATATTTTTAAAGCTAGATGAGGCCGGTGTTTCGTACCTGACTACTCTGAGAAGAAACAGCCGAAACAAACTCAGAGGTCACAGTCTCTTTTAAAGTCCAGACATTGTTTTGCTCAGGTCATACGAGGACCATGCGGGTGTCTGAGATGGTCTTTTGAGGAAAGAACCACACAGATTTGAGTGGACCTGTCCAGTCAGTGCAAGCATTTGTCGGTTATCGTGTAGCTCGACTCAGAACACAAGGAGCTCAACGTTCCAGGTACATACTTTACGTCACAATAACTGAAAGCTCATGGCCTTTTTTTTTAGCCTGGCAAAATCATCAAATGAGTCCTCCCGCCCAGGGCGGGACAGGAGGGACTGTCAGACTTGTACTGACTAAAATCCACGATGTTCCTTCAATAGCCCTTTATGTACCAGGGTCACGGTTACCAGGTGAGACAATCCCGCGACCCCGGCAGGCTCTGGCCCATCAGATTGCTGACAGCTCCTTGAGGCGCGCGTCGAACACAACGCGCCGTCGACCCGGGCATGGTCCATGATCGGACTGTGAGACACCCATTACTCGCCGCCCGCGACGTCCGTTGCCGTGGGCGTCTCCGGCTCTTGCCGGTGACTGGGTCGTGAGGTGGACGCTGTCCTCTCCCTCACGCGTTCCGCCTCCTCCTTTGCTAGCATTACTGCTTCGCAGAAGGAGGCGACCGCTTCCCAGCATAAGGCCTCAGCTCGAAAATTAACCCACGGCAAGATAAAGATCGGAATAAAAAGCTTGTTAGGATGTTTGTATGTTTATTACTCTTTCACACAAAAATTACTGAATGGAATTAGATAAAATTTGGTACGCACATAGTTTATAACTTGAATTAACACATAGGCTTCTTTTTATTCCACTATGACGTTCTCACGTGACATAATGACCAGATTTCCCGGACAACGCTGCGTGCATAAGCTAGTTCGTTCAAAATAACTCTAACATTTCAAATGCCTTGCTCCATTAACCCAACGAGCCGATAAAATGAATAAAAACATTACAAAAAAGAAACAAACGAGAAAACCCGTTAATCCGTCCAATTCCGTCTGCAATAAATATCGCTAAAAGCTAAAAAAGTCACTTGCATATTAATTAGTTTAGAAAGCTTTTCTTTGATTTAATTTTATGTTCTTTGTTAGGCTTTAAACAAAACTTTGGATATTTTCGCCTTTAGCTTTGGTCCAGTTCGCGGGACTGTCTCGTCAGGTAACCGTGACCCTGGAATGTAAAGGGCTATTGCAGGACTACCGTGGATTTTAAGGCTACGTTGGCCTTATCGAGCCTAATCAGTTTTGCTTACAGCTCTTTGAGACACGCGTGTAACAAAACGTGTCATCGACAGTTGTTCCTCGAACGGCGAGTTATTCACTGCTCGCCGTCCGCAAACCGCTAAGGTATGCCTAGGTATCTATATGTTTGCATGTACGGTTTACTCTTAGAAGCAATTTCTTTTTGTTTTAGGGTCAGTTCAGACCGAGACGCGAAGCGACGCGACGATGCATGAAGAGGCCTGTCATATCAGGCTGCGTCGCGCTACGCCTCGCGGCGCCGCGATGCGCCTCGCTGCGCCGCGAGACGCATCGCAACGTCGCGAGGCGCATCCAGACGCCGCGCGGTGCAGCAGAACGTGTCTAGATTTTCCACGTGCTGCCGCCCCGCCCCGCGTCCTCCCGCAGTCCCATTTGCAAATGGCGGCCTCAGCTATATAGTCCAGGGGCTAGAGGTAGTTGAGTATGCAAAATCCGAGTGACGGCAACTATGACCGAATTCATAAACATAATAATATTATTATGCGCTTTATCTGTTCCGCAAAAAGGTGATCTGATTTTTCTATAAATTATTACGGAAATAATCATTAAAATGATTTTAAATCATGTACTCAATACATTCCGTTTACGATTAAGAGAAGAGTACGAAAAAAAATGAACCAAAAAATTGACCGGCAAGTTCTACATTGTTATTCTTTGACCTTTTCTTAACTTAAATCGGTTGGCAAAATTCGTTACTCACAATAATGCATACTCGGTCACCTCTAGCTCCCGATTTTCACCTTGCATCGTGGAGCGGCCGCGAGCGGCGTCAAGCGGCGCCGCGCTGCGTCGTGAGACCTTGAGAGGCGCAGCGCAGCACCGCTGCTTTGAGATGCGTCGCGCTGCGCCGCGAGGCGTCGCGCTGCGCATCGCGGCGCATCGCTGCGCATCTCAACGTATTCTAAATTCTCACAACGAAATGTGTATCTTTTGGTGTAGAAAATAAAGTCGTATTTTGAATGGCTCTTAAAAGTGTGCGCGCATCGTCGCGTCGCTTCGCGTCTCGGTCTGAACTGACCCTTAAGTAATACTTCTATATTCATCTTTTTGTTTACCAATTCAATATATTACTCGCAATTGTGATAAAAAGCGTCGTAAATTTCGTTACAGGGTAAATATCAAAAGGCAAATTATGTATCTAAAGGAAAATAATTTTAGATTATTTTCCCGAAAACGGGATTATAGATTACATCATCTTGGGTTCTAACAGGGGGGGAAATTATGAATGGATTTTGGGGTATACAAACAGAAGAGGTCACGGATCTGTCCAAAGGGATTACGGTGATCCTGGAACGTAAAGGGCTATTGAAGGAACACGGTGTATTTTAGTCAGTACGAGTCTTACAAAAATCCGCATTAGCCAGGGCGGGAGGATCCATTTCATGATTTTATCATCACTTAACAAAAAGGCATCAACTGAAAAGTACTTTTTAAGTTAGTGTTTTGAAGTAATATAGTAGAGAGAGAAAGGAGCTCGAGGCTAAATCATCATCATCATCATCATCAGCCGGAAGACGTCCACTGCTGAACACAGGCCTCCCCCTTAGACCGCCACGCCAACGACAATTCGCCACTTGCATCCATCGGTTGCCCGCGACCCTCACGATGTCGTCGGTCCACCTAGTGGGAGGCCTGCCTACGCTGCTTCTTCCGGTCCGTGGTCGCCACGCGAGAACTTTTCTTCCTCATCGGTTGTCAGTTCTACGAGCGATGTGGCCTGCCCATTGCCACTTCAACTTGCAAATTTGCCGAGGCTAAATAGTAACAGTTAAATAGGTAAAACTTATTTTTAACCTCTATAAAGGATAAAAATTAAATACGTTCTTAGTGCACACTTATGTCAAGAGTCAAAATCTAGCTCAAAGCATTTGTTTCAATGATAACTTCATAGGTTCTTTTGGATTGTCAAAAAAAAAAGATGTTATGCTAATTACAGTAAAAGACACAAGACTTGGGGAGCTAAGACAGGAAACCTCCACGTGCGCCCGTGGACTGGAGTTCCCTCTCGGATACGTCCGTGGGGAAGACCAGTTTTTCGGGCCGGTGCACCCTGGGATGCGGGCAAAAACTCTTCCTTAGGCACTGTGTGCCTAAGGGGTCTCTTTGCCCGTATGCGAATAGCCTGTCGGGTGGACGCTCCAACGCGTGTCCCTCTGAATAGCAGAGGGCACAGCGGCGGAGCGGGCTTGCGGACGGTGAGTAATGGGTAGCTCGCCGTCCGACCAAGGACCAAGCCCAGGTCGGTGGCGCGTCGTGTCGTGTTTCGCGCGTGCCTTCGGGGAGTAGTCAGCAAACTGACGGGGCCCCTTATGGGGCCAAATGCCTGCTGGGGTTGCGGGTTTTTCTTAACCCAGGATACCGTGGCCCCGGAACGTAAAGGGCATCCGAAGGAACACGGGTGGAATTTAGTC
Organism: Agrotis exclamationis; assembly: GCA_950005045.1. Lineage (NCBI taxonomy): Eukaryota > Metazoa > Arthropoda > Insecta > Lepidoptera > Noctuidae > Agrotis > Agrotis exclamationis. The sequence goes on along the minus strand of OX465435.1, from coordinate 19,418,365 downwards.
AGTAAGAGTCTGACAGTCCCTTCCGCCCCACCCAGGGCGGGAGGCCTCATTCATTTGATGATTTTACCACCTAAAAAAAAAATGACACAAGACTTGTGAAAGTACTATAGTTGCGGATTGCGTCATTTTAGGATCGTTTGTGCATATTTCTAGACCGAGCCGTTTCAGCTGTGCGTTGATCAATCACTCAGTCCGTTTTTTTTTTTTATAGAAGATTGTAGTTTTTTCGAACCTCCTACACATACATACTAAATACCAATATGTGTTCTAAAATTGTACTAAGATAAAAATAACTTAAAGGCCACGTGAATTTGACTGTGAAAGGCCGACAAATTATCGCCTACTAAGGAGAAAAATAACTTTTTATATTAAATTGTACAAAGGTCTTGTTTACCCAGGCTATCTAAATAATAATCTAACGTGAATTTCGTGTAACATTTCTTAGTAAACCGGTATATTTTTCAACTGAAATTCTTTTAAATATTTAATTTATTATATTCAGTCTTGTCGTTCCAGTAAAGGGTATCTTACGATATTTTTAGTATCTACTGTGTATGATAATTTATTATGATCGGTTCTAAAATAATAATTTTCATCATCCTAATCTGATAAAATTAATATAATTATTTGAAAACTTGTAATTGATCATAACAATAAGGCGATTCACACACGACACCGCGCACCGCCGCGGTGGGCGGTGGCGGTTAAGCGGATTTCGTAGCGGTGCCCCGCGCGGTAAGGCGCTTTACACGCCTGACCGCGCGGTTGGATTTATCACGGTTTTGACCAGTTTGATCACAAACACTGGCTAGAATGGCCGCTGAAGTGGTGGCAGCAATCTGGCTTTTATGGCGTAGAAAGTAAAAAATAAGAAGATTTTGGGTTCATCCATTTTTAAGAAGCAGAACTCTAAATGGGACATTCAAGCGTCCTGCACCCATAATGAACCGCGCGGTTATGCGGCGCCCCGTGTGTGAGGCGCCGCCTCACCGTGCGGCCGGCAGCACGGAGGGGCGATAGCGGGCGCCGCTCGACCGCGCGGCCAGCGGGCGGTGTACGTGTGTTAGGTATTTACGGGTTTCTTAGAGACCTATGCGACGTGAGATCCGCTTCACCGCCTACCGCGGCGGTGGGCGGTGCCGTGTGTGAATCGCCTTATGTACAGCACATGTAGCATGGCATTGCAGAAACGAGTTATGTCCACGGAAGAAAAGTCAAAAGGACAGAACATAAAAAGATTTTTACCGTTAAAAGAAATGTTTCTATTCTTCAACGGTTTACGGATTGTGCCATAAACGCGCAAAGAAAGCTTCTAAGAAACGTTTTCTCTGACTGTACTTTTCAAACGTAGAACATTTTTTAAAAAAAAACGTTGCCGCAGACTAGGAATTTCTCGTGTGTCGTGGGTGCGTTTACAAACATATAAACTCACATACACAAACGCCCAGACCCGAAACTAACAACAACTATTTGCAGATCAAACAAATATTTGCTCCGTTCGGGAATCAAACCAGTGCGCTAACCGTGCCGTCAATTATGGGGTAATAAGCAGTTCAGTACTTTCGCCTAATGCCGGGTCCACACTAGCGAAATGTAACGCGAATCCACCGTGTCATGTAACGCAAATTCTAGGTGTGGACGGCACCGCGAGCATTACGTGACTAACGCTCGCGGCTGATCCATCGGCTGTCGGTTTTTGCGCGAACACAAAGGCGCACCCAGTATTCGCGTTCTCAATTCGCTTTGAGTTCGTGTGCCGTCCACACTGTTGACGCATATTATACGTAATCGCTAGATTCGCGTTACTCCAATCTGGACCCGGCTTAACTCGTTAAATTAAACTGAACAGAGGTTTTTTTTCTTGGGATTTAAACGACTTCATTTTAATGTTTTATAACAGGGTGTAAGATACATCGACGCACAAACGGATACCATGGGTCCAGGACATGATTCTGGACCCCCCCCCCCCCGTTTGAATTTTTCGTCGGATTTTTCATAATTTTCTAAATATTAAAAAAAATTGGAGCTTTTTAGGGTTCCGTACGTCCGAATACAAAAACGGAACCCTTATAGGATCACTCGTGTGTCCGTCTGTCTGTCGCTTACAGTCAATTATCTCCGAATCTACTAGACCGATTGGGTTGTAATTTGGTACACATATCAATTCCTGTGACAATAGCAGAGGTGTGACGTGAATAGATGAAATCTGTATGTGGAAGGTAATTTTTGGGGGGGAAGGAGAAAATGAAAAAAAAAGTTTTGAAAACTGCATCGTGTGACATATCAAATGAAATATCTTGTTGAGGCAATCTTAAATGTATTTTTTTTTGTAATTTTAAAATAAATAGTTTCCAAGTTATTCAAGAAAATAGACGAAATTTGACGATTCCCCCTCCCCTCTTATCTCCGAAACTACTGAACCTAAAATTTTGAAAAAAATACAGTAATTAGTTTTCTACTTATAGATTATAGGAAAACCTATAATAAGTCCATATATATAGTGTCTGTATATGGGAGGTAATTTTTGGGGGGGAAGGGGAAAATTAAAAAAAAAGTTTTGAAATCTGCATCGTGTGACATACTAAATGAAAGGTCTTGTTGAGACAATCTTAAATATATTTTTATTGTATATTTAAAATAAATAGTTTCCAAGTTATTCAAGAAAATAGACGAAATTTGACCATTCCCCCCCCCTTATCTCCGAAACAACTGAACCTAAAATTGTGATAAAAATACAGAAATTCGTTTTCTACTTATAGATTATAAGATAACCTATAAGAAGTCCATATCTGTATGTGGGAGGTAATTTTTTGGGGGGGATAGGGGAAATTTAAAAAAAAATATTTGAAAACTGCATCGTGTGACATATCAAATGAAAGGTATTGTTGAGACAAACTTAAAAGTATTGTTTTTTTTGTAATTTTAAAATAAATGGTTTCCAAGTTATTCAAAAAAAATAGACGAAGCGTGACCATTCCCTCCCCCCCCCCCCTTATCTCCGAAACTACTTAACCTAAAATTTTGAAAAAATTACTGGAATTAACCTATGAGAAGTCCATATCTGTATATGGGAGGTAATTTTTGGGGGGGAAGGGGAAAATTAAGAAAAAAATATTTGAAAAGTGCATCGTGTGACATATCAAATGACAGGTATTGCTGAGACAAACTTAAAAGTATTTTTTTTGTAATTTTAAAATAAATGGTTTCCAAGTTATTCAAAAAAAATAGACGAAGCTTGACCATTCCCCCCCCCTTATCTCCGAAACTACTGAACCTAAAATATTGAAAAAAATACAGAAATTAGTTTTCTACTTATAGATTATAGGATAACCTATAAGAAGTCCATATCTGTATGTGGGAGGTAATTTTTTGGGTGGAAAGGGGAAATTTAAAAAAAAATATTTGAAAACTGCATCGTGTGAGATATCAAATGAAAGGTATTGTTAAGACAAACTTAAAAGTATTTTTTTTTGTAATTTTAAAATAAATGGTTTCCAAGTTATTCAATAAAAATAGACGAAGCGTGACCATTCCCCCCCCCTTATCTCCGAAACTACTTCACCTAAAATTTTGAAAAAAATACAGGAATTAGTTTTCTACTTATAGATTATAGGATAACCTATGAGAAGTCCATATCTGTATATGGGAGGTAACTTTTGGGGGGGAAGGGGAAAATTAAAAAACAATATATTTGAAAAGTGCATCGTGTGACATATCAAATGACAGGTATTGCTGAGACAAACTTAAAAGTATTTTTTTTGTAATTTTAAAATAAATGGTTTCCAAGTTATTCAAAAAAAATAGACGAAGCTTGACCATTCCCCCCCCCCCTTATCTCCGAAACTACTGCTACTAAATTTTGAAAAAAATACAGGAATTAGTTTTCTACTTATAGATTATAGGATTACCTATAAGAAGTCCATATCTGTATATGGGAGGTAATTTTTGGGGGGGAAGGGGAAAATTAAAAAAAAAATTGAAAACTGCATCGTGTGACATATTAAATGAAAGGTCTTGTTGAGAAAATCTTAAATATATTTTTTTGTAATTTTAAAATAAATAGTTTCCAAGTTATTCAAGAAAATAGACGAAATTTGACCATTCCCCCCCTTATCTCCGAAACTACTGAACCTAATTTTTTTTTAAATACAGAAATTAGTTTTCTACTTATAGATTATAGGAAAACCTATAAGAAGTCCATGATATTAAAATAACATGGTAAATCACTCAATATTGTGCGTACCAATTTGGGTCAGATTTAAAAAAAAAAACGTGATAGGTAACATCGTACGGAACCCTCTTCACGCGAGTCCAACTCGCACTTGGCCGGTTTTTTTTACTTTAGACTGTTCATAATCATTATTCTTACCTAACCCAATGAGATTTTTAATAAAAAAGTAATTAATTCACTACTTTCACTAAAAGTAGCAATGTAAATTAAACTAGAAATGGTGTCTTCTCAGATGTTTATAATGAAAGGTCATCGTATACCTAAATAGGTACTGTGTCCAGTACCACAGTACCTGTAGTACTTTAAGCGCGGAACACTAATAAAAAAAAAACATTAAAAAATAGGAAAAAACCGACGAAAAATTCCAACACGGGGGCGGTGGGCTGAAAATCGGCTTTCATAGACTTAGACATTTTATTTTTCAAGTGCCAGTTTTTATACCGGATATCACTTCTATTAGTTATAACAATATACAAAAATGACACCAGAATTGATTCTGCACAAAAACGAAGGAATTATAATTTTTTTACGAAAATTTTGTATGGAGCTAGTATGAAAAATCGAAATATCTCAAAAACGGCAGGGATAACCGTAATATCCTTATAGGGCGTTATAGTACTAATTATTTGTGATTTTTTGACATACGTTACATAATGGTTGAAGATGCCGTTTTTTTTTAAAAAAATCGTCAAAATATATATTTTTTTTTTGCATATGAAACGTTCTTTTTAGTGTTTAAGTTGAAGAATTCAAAGCTTTAACAACTCTTAACATAAAATAGCATCACCCCGACCAGACCTGAAGGACTAGACAGAGTGTGTAGTATCTTGTTAATCTTGTAAGACTTCCAACAATACCAAATAGTTGAATATCAATGTCAAAGTGCCCATGTTGTCGCTTCTTTTTGAAAGATAGGGGAATTAAATTGTTAATTGATCACACTCTAAAAGTATGATTACAACATAACCGGACACATAAAAAATATCGACACAAAAGGAATTTTAAAACCTTGCATACGATCAAAATACAAAATAACATATTGTGTAGTCATCTAATGAGTCTGATGACAAGTAATTAGAATGATGGTTGTAGTCTTCTCATGCTAATGAGCCTAATATGTGATTAAATGATTTGAAATATCTCGCAACAATACCAACTAAGAACCGCATTCACCTTTTTATAATTAGTGAGCTAATTTGTTGATTAGTTGTACTATGGGTTCTACGAAATGTTTTTGACGATTATAAATTTTCATTATCATATCTTTGATATCTTTTATAAATTTAACGAGGGTAGTTAACTAATTTTTAGAAGAACACTCAACTTACAGGACACTCACTTTTTAGAAGAACAAACATTTAGACTTGTCTGTTCTTCTAAAAAGTGAGTGTCCTTCTTTTAATCATGAAGTATTGTTTAGTGCAATTGTGTCCCGCATAGGCGATTGCCTTTCTGCCGAAGATCAAGTAACTCTCAAAGAATTTTGCCGGAGATTCACGCGAGCTGCTTTAAACAGGTGGCAGAAATCTAAACGATTCTTTGATAAGTTTAGAAATGCGTACGGAGAGTGGCTGCAAGCAAATATTGATTGGCCAAGTTGCGTGCAACCTTTAATAAATCAAGAACCAACTGTTGATGAGACACCAAGAGCATGCTCTGTCTCTCCAGAACCTTCGACATCATCGACTGTTGGAACAATGACAAAAAGGTCCCGAAAACCATTAAAAGATCTGGGAAGCAAACAGAAAAAGAGAAGATCTCTGAGCACATAGGCGACGATTCCTTTGAATTGGCATATGCAGCTGCAGCACGTTTAAAAGAAGAAGGGTATGAAGATATCGCATCTGTAATCGAATATATGGTAAAAAATACAGAAACTGCCGTTAAAATCAATGAGAGCATTAAGAAACCAGTGAAACAGTAATATTTACACCAGAGAAAGCACTTGGATTGCTTCTATCACTTAAACTTTCAAAATGGCAATATATTACGTTGCGAGAGACTGCCATTCGGGAAGGATCTAAGGATATTTACCCATCCTACTATAAACTGCAACAAACTAAGCTTGCATGCTACCCTCCTAATCAATCAGTATCAGTTACGGATTGATCAGCTAGAATTACACTTCAAGCTTTACTTGACATCACGGTGAAGCGGATTCGTCAAAGTCTTTCTGATAATGTGGAAAATAAGCAGTTAAAACTGATATTGAAGTAGGGATTTGATGGTGCTTCCAACCAAAGCCGATACAAGCAGAAAATGGACGGCGAGCATGATGATTCAAGCATTTTCATGACCTCCTTGGTGCCACTGAAACTGACAGATGGAGATGCTCTGTCTAGTCCTTCAGGTCTATAGGGGTGATGCTATTTTATGTTAAGAGTTGTTAAAGCTCTGAATTCTTCAACTTAAACACTAAAACGAACGTTTCATATGTAAAGAATAATAAAAATATTTTGACGATTTTTTTAAAAAAAACGGCATCTACAACCATTATGTAACGTATGTCAAAAAATCACAAATAATTAGTACTATAACGCTCTATAAGGATATTACGGTTATCCCTGCCGTTTTAGAGATATTTCGATTTTTCATACTAGCTCCATACAAAATTTTCGTAAAAAAATTATAATTCCTTCGTTTTTGTGCAGAATCAATTCTGGTATCATTTTTGTATATTGTTATAACTAATAGAAGTGATATCCGGTATAAAAACTGGCACTTGCAAAATAAAATGCCTAAGTCTATGAAAGCCGATTTTCAGCCCACCGTGGGGCGTCCAGAATCATGTCCTGGACCCATGGTATCAGTTTGTGCGTCGATGTCTCTTACACCCTGTATAGCATAGACAGCATACGAACCAGTATTATATGTTATAATGCCATACACCTCATTATAGGTATATATTCATGTCATACACATCATCAGTTGCAAGACAAGAGATAGTTTCTGTCTATCTTCTATCAGAAACCAATCGGAACATACATGATATTCTATGGCACTAGGACGATTGAAGCATGAATTCACGGAACTAACACAATGGTCTGAAATCAATGGTGTAGCCTGCTATTCAGAGTAGTTAACGATCTGAAGATGTTTGCAACTCAGTATTTAAATAGCTTCTAATCTCTAAGGTTAGAGGAAAGAGATTTTTCGTGGAACTACTTATTTAAGATTAAAATCATTCGAGAGCAGTGGTCCTGTGGTATTGGCACCGATTTACGAGTTGTAGATGTTCTAACCCAGCCAGGGGCATTACGTTAATTAAAAATTATGAAAGATATTTAGATTTAATTCCGTGATAAAAATTCAGGCTGTATGCAGCAGCATAATATTTTTCATAACATTTAATGTCATGTATTTCCGCAAAGTAACGCCTGATTCTATAATTTAGCATTACATTAATTTATTTCATCAGCATTGCTCTTAAAACGGTGAAACAAAACATCGTGAGGCAACCGGTACGTCTGAAATAAAAAAATCAGGACGTGAGATATCTACCAACGCACTAAGCCCACGTAGTGGATTTTGACCCACTCTCTCTCACAGAGAGGAGGCCTGTATCCCAGCAGTGGGAACATTAATGGCTGACGTAAATGATTAAGTCATGATTCGCCAGTTTTTTGGTTGTCTACCCATACTATTTTTACTGCCCGTAGTCTCCATTCATTAAATCGTCAAACTTTTAAAACGCCCTTTTTAGGGTTCCGTAGCCAAATGGCAAAAACGGAAACCTTATAGATTCGTCATGTCTGTCTGTCTGTCCGTCTGTCTGTCTGTCCGTCCGTATGTCACAGCCACTTTTCTTAGAAAGTATGAAAGCTATCCTGTTGAAACTTAGTAAGTAGATGTATTATGTGAACCGCATTAGGATTTTTATACAAAAATAAAAACAAAACAAATTTTGGGGGTGCCCCCCATACTTAGAATTGAAACTCAAAAAAAAATATGTATATGTAATGTAGACCTCAACAAAAACTTCTAACGAAAATTAGTTTGGATGAGATATACCTAGTTAGCAGTTTTTGAGATATAGTACATTTTCAAAAACCGCAAATATAACTTTGCCATTCATATAAACACTATGAAAAACAAAGTTATTTTTCCCACGTCCACACAAAGTTTTTTATACATTCACTTTTCTTGTTTATTGTTTGTGTATATTACTTACTAATCTCAATATAATTATATCCCTAATCTATTCTTGCTACTACGGAACCCTTTTAGATTTTTTTCAAATGGTATGTACAAGGATGGTAAAAAGAAAAATAAGTTCAAACACATTTCACCATAAAAATGGCAAAAAAATGGCGTTAAATGGGAAAAATCATCAAATGCGTACTCCCGCCGAGGAGTGAAGGGGTCTGACAGACTCGTACTGACTAAATACACGCCGTGTTCCTCCAATAGTCCTTTACCCGCGATTCTAGAAAATGATTCTACCTTACTCAATATTAAACTTTCTATTTATGTGTATACAGGATTCCCCACAACTACAAAATAAACATTTCCTTGAGTCTTTCAATACCGATATTCATCTCATTTACTTATTTGTACCTTACTCAATTTATTTATTTGTACAAATAACATACTTATTCAATACCTTTCCAACATTTTCTCATACCTTATAAAAGCTTTTGTATATACCCCTCGTGTCAAAAACACTTTATATAATTTTCCTGGCAAATCAGCGCCAAAAGAATATAAAACTTTACGTGTTTTTAATGAAATAAATTTGAACAATCAGACGAATTCATTACCTAGGTATTACAACTTTATTACTGTGAAATTGTATTGTATTGTTGTCAGTCTGTTGTATATAGTTTTTGTTTGTACTTTCAAGGCAATAGATATAGTAAGTTTGAAGACCTCATTAAAACGTGATTTATTGTTAATTAGTTTATAGAACTTAGACATTTGTGGCAGAAACATATAAAGCTACAAGTTTCGATTGATCGGAATAAAAACTGCTCTCCTTTTTTTTTTTTTGGGGTGGCAAAATCATCAAATGAGTCCTCCCGCCCTGGGTGGGGCGGAAGGGACTGTCAGACTCTTACTGACTAAAATCCACCCGTGTTCCTTCGGATGCCCTTTACGTTCCGGGGCCACGGTATCCTGGATTAAGAAAAATCCGCGACCCCAGCAGGCATTTGGCCCCATAAGGGGACCCGTCGGTGACGCGTGAAACACGACGCGCCACCGACCCGGGCTTGGTCCTTGGTCGGACGGCGAGCATACCCATTACTCACCGTCCGCAAGCCCGCTCCGCCGCTGTGCCCTCTGCTATTCAGAGGGACACGCGTTGGAGCCTCCACCCGACAGGCTATTCGCATACGGGCAAAGAGACCCCTTAGGCACAGTGCCTAAGAAGAGTTTTTGCCCGCATCCCAGGGCGCACCGGCCCGAAAAACTGGTCTTCCCCCCGGACGTATCCGAGAGGGAACTCCAGTCCACGGGCGCACGTGGAGGTTTCCTGTCTTAGCACCCCAAACTGCTCTACTTAGTATAGAATTTGGTTCCACAAATAACCTTTTGATTGTTAGAAACTGAAAGGTATAGGTGATGACCCTTTTAATAAAGCTGGAAATGAAAGCCTACTGCATTTGTACACTTCACAAAACATATCTATTTTGTTCATTTGGTTTCGTTTTGATACCTAGGTCATTCATCACTCAATCTTCATAGGCTCGCTTTTTTGTTGGTATGGAGATGAAATATAAAGTCATGAGGCGAATGTGGCAAGAATGTCTAAGAAATACCGCCTTAAAACTCCATTCAAATCGGTTATTCGGTTTAACAGCTGTGCTACTGGTAGACACACACATAGCGGTTTAAAATGCTCCTCTCTTTGCATCTGGGTTTAAATAAAGTGAATAAATTGTGTGAAAGAAAACCCATATTACAGCCAGTTGTGTCAAAGTTCGATATATTACGGGAGAAGCCAAATGTAATATGAATTTTGAAGGCATGAAGTCGGCATGCCATCAAATGTCATATTTTGTTGTTTGTTCAATTTCATCGAACATTTACTAAAATATTGACTAAACAAATTGATACGAGTATGAGAAAAACCCATACAGCGCCAAACAAACAAATAAAACCAAGGGCAATAGGACAATAATTTGTCCCAAAATCAGCAGTACTATAAAACAATAACCCACAATAATTCATCGAATTACTTCGCCAAAATTAAATTAGATTCGTAACAAATCCTCGTATCTGCATTTGGGATCATAACTACCAATTTAACTGCCTCGTTGGTCGCCCTACCCGTCCGTGTGTAGCTGTAAACCGTTTACAAAATGGCCGCCACCAATTATATCGAAATATTGTTCCCGCTAGGTTAATTTCATAAAGTATGGTGGATTATTTCAACTTCGCCGGCTTTATAATTAGTATGAATTATGTTTTCACATGTTTATTTTATTAGGTACGTTGTGTTTTTGTTTTAATTGGTCAGTTGTGGAAATTGTAAGGGTATTATTTCGAGTGATTTTTACGAAACAATAAGTCTCTGGAGGGTTCCATAATTTCTATACTTAACAACTTTCAATTCGATTGGCTTGCGCTTTTTATTACTTAAATTGTACTTTATAATAAGTATGTAAATAGAAATAGAGCATGTGTATGGTACAAGTAGACTCGCCCATGAAGGGTTCCGTAGTAGCAAGCATAGATTAGGGATATAATTATTTGAGATTAGTAAGTAATATACACAAACAATAAAAATAACTTTGTTTTTCATAGTGTTTGTATGAATGGCAAAGTTATATTTGCGGTTTTTGAAAATGTACTATATCTCAAAAACTGCTAAATGTATCTCGTCCAAACCAATTTTCGTTGGAAGTTTTTTTTGAGGTCTACATTATATATTTTTTTTTAGTTTTATCATTCTCTTATTTTAGAAGTTACAGGGGGGGGACACATTTTACCACTTTGGAAATGTCTCTCGTGCAAACTGTTCGGTTTAGAAAAAAATGATATTAGTAACCTCAATATAATTTTTAAAGACCTATCCATAGATACCCCACACGTATGGGTTTAGTGAGAAAAAATGTTTGAGTTTCAATTCTAAGTATGGGGGGCACCCCCAAAATTTGTTTTGTTTTTATTTTTGTGTGAAAATCCTAATGCGGTTCACATAATACATCTACCTACCAAGTTTCAACAGGATAGCTCTTATACTTTCGACAAAAAGTGGCTGTGACTTACGGACGGACAGACAGACAGACAGACAGACATGACGAATCTATAAGGATTCCGTTTTTGCCATTTGGCTACGGAATCCTAAAAACAATGATACCAGATTAACTAAATAGGTGATTACTGACAATTATTTTGCTGTTATGAGTTCCTTCACCAAAACTTCTCCTAACTGCAAAATCCACCCAATCCCTAAGTCGGGTAGTGCAATTGTGTGTTTATCTCATGGGTCGATTTGGTCCCACATAAGTAGATCTACGAGTATAGTTAAACCCTTTCACATGGAACGGTTACCGCCATAGGCGAAATGTGTGTGTACGGCATAACACCTCGTAAACATACACCTTTGTAAAACCAGGCATTAAAGTACTGTGTTGTAGGGCATGTCCTAATTCAGACGAACATTACCATTACTCGTATTTTTTCATACCTGAAAGGTGACGAACAAGCACACGGCCCGCCTGATGGAAAGCGGTCACCGTAGTGCGTAGCCTGTGGACGCCTGCAGAGCCAGAAGCATCATTTACGCGTTGCAACTTTTCTACGCCCTTTTTGGGGGTGTGAAGAAAGTTGCAAGGAGCGTTGTACCGACAGTTACAGTTTTGGTGAAATATGTATACTCTGTCGTTGCCCAAACTGTCGGCATAATGATCCTTCAAACATTGGCTCACCGCAGATAAAACGCAGACGAGCTACGCTTTATGCGAATGGTTTGTTGCCAGCCAGTTAGACCATGAACCTACCATCATTACCACATACTGAACTATAGTCCCATACATTTTGGGTCGGCGTAGCATGTTATTTTCTTCAATACTTCTTAATTACTCGTCATCTAGGTTAGGTTTAAGCAATTTATTCTCAAAAAGACAAAAGAGCCACTTACATGAGAACATAAGATAACATAAAAATACTTAGCTTAGGTAACGGTCACTGATACAGGTACAATTGTCTTAAAACTAGTTTCCTCTTAAATGGGTTACATTGTTTTTTTTTTTTTTTTTTTTTTTATACAACTCAAGTTAACATAGTATTTTCAACTTTATTATACTAATATCTTTCAGTGAGTGGTTTCAGTTATGTAATTTGATAATTTTGATTTGAAACCACTAAAAGAGGTTATATTTTTTATGTAGGATGGTAAATTATTATAAAATTGTGCTCCATCATAGGTAACATCTCTTTTGGCATAATTTGTGCGTGTCTTTGGTAGTACAAGTAAGCTGGGTCGACGAAGACTGCGTTTAGATATTTGGGATTTTTTGGTAAATGTTATGTTTGTGTGAATCGTTCCATCCATTATTTTTCTAATCAAGATACAGGTGTTATATATATAAAGTTGTTTGATATTCATCAATTTTGTTTCTTTAAAAATTGTTTTTGTTGGCGTTAGGTATGGATAGCCAAAGAGTGTCTTTATGATCCTATTCTGCTTTCTTTGCAGTTCTTGCAGCTTCGTTTTACCAGCGCTGCCCCAGATTTCTATAAGATATAATAAATGTGATTTGACAAGTGAATTGTAAATATTTAAGCGCAGTTTTTTGGGTATACATTGACTTACATTACTGAGTGATCCAATAAGTGAGGAAATTTTATCTTTGATATAATCAATCTGCTTGCTCCAAGTTAAACAATTTTCAATCCTAAGGCCAAGGTATTTTTCGTAGGTTTTTTGTTCTAATGGGATGTTGTCTATAGTTAACGGGTCATGCAAAGGTATATTTTTATTTTTAGCTTTGAAGATAATATAACAGGTCTTTGAAATGTTTACGGTAAGCAAATTGTATTGGAACCATTCACACAGAATTTTTAGGTCTTCTTGGGCTTGTGAAATAAGGTCGTGAATATTTTTTCCGAAATAAAACAAGCATGTGTCATCCGCATATAAAGTTAAATGACCATGTAGCCCTAAGTCTGTTATATTATTGATATATATCAAAAACAGTAATGGTCCCAATATGGATCCTTGTGGGACTCCATATGTGATAGGTAAAGGATTACTTTCAGTATTATCTATTTTGACTACTTGGGATCTATTTGTTAGGTAAGATTTGATAATTTTAAGTGCATTGCCTTTTATTCCAATATTTTCCAATTTTTCCAATAGAAGTCTATGACTTACGGTATCAAAGGCTTTTTTTAGATCGATAAACACACCCAAAACAATATTTTTCTTATCTATGTTATCTCTGATTTTTGTCATCAAATCTATAGTGGCAGCAGTGGTATTATTTTTAGATCTAAAGCCATATTGACGTTCCGATATAACATTAAAAGAGTCCAAGTAGTTTAATAGGCGAGTATGTATTATTTTCTCCAAAATTTTTGACAATATTGGTAACACCGAGATTGGGCGATAATTTCCGGGGTCGGTTTTAGGTCCAGATTTATAGATCGGTATCACCTTTGCAATCTTTAGAGTGTCTGGAAACTCCCCGTCAGTCATGAGTTTATTAAAACAATTTGCTAAGCTATTTGTGATTAGAGGTTGAACAGTTTTTATGACTTTTGTGCTTATTTTATCTATACCGCTACTTGAATTGGGGTCGAGATTATTAATAATTTTAGTAATTTCATCAGGACTACAAGGATCCAAAGTTATAAGTTTTTGTTTATTATTTTCTTGGGATTTTAATACACGTAAGGTTGAGGTGGTGTTATGATATTTTTTCGGTATTCTGTCTGCCAGTACGGATCCAATAGTGGAAAAGTAGTTATTAAAAACCTCGCAAATTTCACTTGTATTTGTAACTATATTACCATTGACTAAAAGCTTTGAGGGAGCACAACTTTGTTTTATTTTATTTTTGGCTAATTTATTTATAAGGGACCATGTTTTTTTAGAATTATTAGCACAATTTGTAAATAGTTTGTAGTAATAAGAATTTTTCGTATTTTGTATTAATTTAGCAATGTTTTTTTTCATGGTTTTATAATTACTCTTTAACAACTCGTTCTCTTGATCATTCATGTGTTGTACCCATAGATGGTTTCTCTGGCTTATTCCTGTAATTATGTCATTATTAACCCAATCTTCTCGGGGTGGATTCAATATCCTTGTTTTCAATATTTTATTGTTTTCAACGCATTGCCTTATCTCTGATTCTAGTTCATTGTAGTTGTTTGACATGTTTTCTATTCCACATGATGCCATTGAATTGAATAGTTTTTTATAATCAATTTTTTCATAATTCAAGTGTTTTTTAGGAGGAGGTTTCAGTTTTTTTATTTGTAGGTAAATTTGCTTATGATCGGACATGGATGAATTGATTATAGTAAAGTTGAAATGTTCTTCTTTTAAATTTGTACTGACGTGATCTAGGATGGATTTCTTTGTATCAGAGTCTCTTGTGCAATAGGTTTTATTGATTTTGTTTAATATTCTGTGTCCTGATTCATTTAATAATTGTTTGTACCTTTTCAGTGTTTTATCTTTTGTTAGAAGGTCAATGTTGAAATCTCCAAACACTATTGCTCTGTTCCGTTTGTGTAACTGTGTGTCATATACGTCCAAAAATCTTTCAAGATTTGTGTTGCCCGGGTTGTAGACAACGCCAATATCTAGTCCGAGCTTATCAATTTGTACCCACAGGTAATTGTTTCCATCCTGATATGTTGATTCACTGAGGTTATGTTTCAAATCGTTGTGTACGTATGCTGACACTCCTCCACCCCTTTTGTCTGTTCTATAATTGTAATAATGTGTATAGTTATCTATTTGTAGTTGTAAGATTTGATTTTCATTTTGTATCCAAGTTTCAGTTATCAAAATAATGTGTACAGTTGTAGATATAGATTTTAAAATACATTTAAGTTCGTCGAGTTTTCCTCTCTTTCGTATACTTCTTATGTTTAAATATAGTAGGGATAGGCGTGATTTTTCAGTTTGTAGTTGTTGATAATCATTCACTATTTGATAGGTTATTGTTTCAGTCGGAGCGTCATTTATTTGTGGCCGGAGTTTTTTGATGCTTGCTTTACAATGCATGGTACACCATTAATATATTTGATGGTTAAATCTATTTCTCCAGATTCTGTTCGGCGTGTCAATTCATCTTTGACAGTCATAAAATATTTTTGTTGAGTTGGTGTTTGATCCGAAAAAATTTTAATACTTTCAGGTAATTTTTCTTTATTGCGAAGAAGTAGCATTGCTGGTTCTGGCGTATCATAGCAGACTTTGATTCTTCTCATTTTACTGGCGTTGTACTTGCCAATACGAAAAATTTTGTTCGGCTTTGGTATGTTCTCACCTACTTTTCTAGTGGTATTTAAAACGTCAGATTCGTCTTTCATTATTCTTTCCTGAGTATTTGTGGAGCTCTGTTCTGGTATGCCAACTATAATAATATTGTTTTCCCTTCGTTTACGATCCTGAACTTCGCAAATAATTTTTTCGTTTACATGCAGCTGGTTTATTTCAGTAGATTGCGAGCTTAGTTTAAATTCTTTATAATCGGTTTCAAGCATCTTTATTTTGTCTTCGCTATTTGTTATTTTTTTTTCCATATGAGATAACTGATTTTTTATATTACCCTGTTCCGAGGCAATTTTCGCCGTTGTGGATTTGATATCTTGAATTTGTGCACTTATCTCTGATACATTTGAAGTAATTAAACTTTTTGTTTGTTCATGCATAGTTCTCAGATCAGCCATCTCACTTTTTACCGCGATGATACTCTCGTTCATTTTATCCATCATCTGTGTGTTCTGGCTAGCGTTTTTTTCTAGCAGCAAGGTAATTCGCGACAAATCATTTCTCAGAAGCTTAATTTCATTAGTACATTCGCATTCAGGTTGTCTACGCTTACGATAGGTGACTTTTGAAGCATTTAGCTCATCACTTAATTTTGATAGATCCGGTTGCGAGCCGGTCCCCACAGTGTACTCGGTTGTGGTTTTTGAGCATTGGCTTAGACACTCTTGAGAGTCGACATCAATTTTCGGTGGAGATCGTCTCACACTCATTATCTATTTTTTATTTTTCAGTCACAACAAATCGAAAAATAGAAATATTGTATTATGTTCCAAGGTGGCACACTAATAAAGACCCCTCTGATTTTTATTAGTAACACTGCACTCTAATAAAGGCCCTTCGCAACACAACGAGCGGACTTACTGTGAGCTCGCGAGAAGAACGTCGTATGCGCCGTGTATTCCGCGGCGCTTACGCGTTTTATTTGAAGCGCTGGTGAATTTCTTCTGACGGTAGACGATTAACTATTTTGATAAGTTTCGGTCTAGACTTGATGCACAAAGCACTAAATTCACTTATCAATTGTAGTCAAATTGTTTTTATTGCAATCATTCACACGGTCAGCACTTTTAACAACACTTTAGAGCACTTATAACACGTATTATCAATATTTTCTTAGGAGCAATTCGAATAGGTAGTAACCCGTACAAAGTTTTAGCAGCGACGATCTCATTAGTGATATATGAGCAAAATCGTCTGGTGTACTGAATTACACGATGGTTCAAATCCAGTTCTCTGTTGATTTTTTCTTTCCACAAAGAAGCTTTAGAATTCGCGATGCATACTTATTACCTACTCGTAATACGTATAAAAAATTACTAACATAACGCCACGATCGCGACCATTCGCTTTAGTTACCACACGGCGACGAATTCATGTAGTTTATCGCGCCTTTGTTACTGCGGTTCAAACGTTAAACGGGAAAGGTTGGTTGAACAAGTTCAAATCCCAACCTATGCATAAATTGTAAAAGAAATGAGCATAAATTGTGATAGTATCTAGAAGAAACAGCACCACCAAGGATTCATACGTGCACTCGTTTCTTGAGCTCTAAGATTTTGTGTTACGTCTCCAAATTGAACCAGCGTCTTCTTTCTTAAACTCTGAGCACGTAGTACCTTGAACATTACTTGGTATCCCAAAAAACCTTTACATAATCAACACTCTTTCGAACAAAATATTCACGTAACTTCACGAAATAATACAATGACATTGGCAGGTACTTGTCACATTGTACGCAAAAAAAGTATTTTTCTGTGAGAAGAGCTTTGAAAACTAGAGCAACTGCTAATCTAACTTCCATAACTCGATAACCAGCCAAATGCTAGTATTTTTCTTGGATATTATCAGTTCTTCAAAACTTGTTATTCGAGTATTAATACTGACAACTAGATACATTAAGTTAGACTCCAAACTGGACCAGGAATGATTAACCAAAAATTGGAGCACGTAAGCAAACTTTTGAGCCACTTTACAAGTTATCACATTGTTACAAAATTCAAGAAATTTCTTAATACTACATAGATACACTGCATAATTGCAATCAAAATTATAGGTACCTATATCCTCAAATTTTTTGCAGGAACAGACTTTTGTTTTTTCTGTTTTCCACAAACTACCCACTTTAGACGAGAGAGAATGCAATGAAGTTGATTAGAGCGTGCAACTTGCGAATAGGCAGTACTTACACGAACAAGCTGCGTCGCAAATCGAATCACCCGAAATCGTGACCGAGGCCTAATTGTCCCCCAAAAAAGAAGTATTTCAACGAAATCAAATATTCATAAAAGTTCTCTACACAAAACAATACTCAATAAGTAATACAAATATTGTTTCACTTCACGTGATAATTGCAGCCGAGCCTATAGGCGAACACGTCCCCAAACTTTTCTCAACTGATATATCAATACAAAACGTGCAGACACCGGTTTAATCTGTATCGGTATTCTTTTGAAAGCCGTGGTTAGTATTCATTGCGGACTGTGAGAACATACTGCGAATTTCTAACACCCCTTGGGATTGGGGTAGGCGGGCGACTTGGAGGACACAGGGGGCGACGAAAAAGTTGCTGGTAACTGTTATTTTTCAGTAATGTTATTGTAAATTTCAAAAGAAAAGACTTTTCTAAAAGAAAAGCAAATTAGATTCGCACAAGCTTCAGCTTATAGTATACTATAAAGTAAGACGTAACAATAATGTGGGTGGCCTGAATGTGAATATAAAATGAGACACATAGTCATAATAAATTAAATTATTGTTTATTATATTACTTAAAGTTAAAATTAAAGCCCAATTTTTGTTAAGAATATCTTTTGCCCATGCTGATCTTAAAACTGATTGAGCAGTAGCTTTAAAGTTATAACAACATCTAAGTCTAGGTACTACTCGAGCTCATGGAGACTTCTCAGTATAATCCTAAGTTTAGAAACTTACCTTTCATGGTTGGTCATTTTCAGAAAGTCACTATTAGTACATAGAAGTCATTAAAAGTGGAATGTGCTGCTTATTTGACACTTCGAGATTAAGGTACACGAGCAACTTAAGAGCCACAAGAAGGCGATGAATAGTTGCTGCAATAATTGCTTAGTCAGATAATGAAAAGTTAATTGTCTAGTGGTTTGTGTTTGTAACAATGCTTGGTTTTATATGAAACAATGTTAGCAATCAAGTCTTTGTCGAAGAACAGTCACGAACACTAATATTTATTTATTCAGCAACTTGTAAAAGTAATTTATTTCTACTGTAATTATTGTAATATTATGTTGATCCAATTACTTGATATTTTGAAATTCATACTATTATAGATATGAGGACCTTGTGGCTAAATTATAATGGCCACACGGCTCGTTCTTCAAGGTTAAGCTGCTCTTGCTAAGGTCAGCCCGTAGATTGGGGAAAACTCATTAAAATAATACCTATTATACCAAGTGTCTTTCGTCTCCGAACCGAAGCGTGTTAATCCGTTAATCGCAGGATTCGCAGGTAACATTTATATTAATATCTATGCTATTTAATTTAACTTCTAACTAATACAGTAAATGCGAAAGTTTGTGAAGATTTATGGATTACACACAAAACTACATATTAAACGCATTTAGACGAAATTTTATACTTAGATAGTTTGTGACCAGAATTAATACATAGGAAACAGGATATCATATTATATACTTTTATCCCGGTATAACGTGTCCGTTGAAAATTTTCGACACGTGGCGATGCCATTGCAAATAAGGATAAAAAACTGATTTCATTTTAGTCTGCAAATATAATAGCACAGCCATAATTATAACTCAGTGACTAATAACTCAATAATTGAATTTTCCCCTATTAATTCGTAATTCGATTTGTATCTCACCAATTAAACAACAAAACCGAACCCGAATCCGTTGTTCATTTAAAATTAAAATAATATCCCCACTGTAGTCAATACTCATTTTCATTTAAAAATATTTCTCACTAAAGTTTTAAATGTGCAGTATTTTATTCAGAAACTGTCCCTAGTTTAATTAAATATTCAGTGTTGCCAAAGTTGGTATATTGTAGTGCTGTATCGAAAGTGCAGCGCAAACAAAGTTCGCCCATATATCGTAATTTTAATAACTGGTCGTTGTACCTGCCATTAATTGTCGTGAAAACTTTTGAATAACAAAAGTATAGAATAATAGTGTTATTGTCAGGTTTTTTTTTTTTTAAATTATAATCGGGGAAATGTTTTTGGGTTTAGAAAGACTTGATATAAACCTGAAAGGGAATTAAGTGATGAGAAGGAATGACAATCACGCGACTAAGAGAGTGATGGGTGTGAATGTTGATGGATGGAGAAGAAGAGGAAGGCCTAAGAAAACATGGATAGATTAGGTGTGGAATGATGTTAATGGTAAAGGAGTAAATGACGCTTTGACGGCTGACAGAGAGAATAGAAGAAGAAAACGTGTTGCGTCGAACCCAAGTCGAATGGGATAAACGCAGAAAGATGATGAAAGGCTTGAAATAAAACTAAGTTTTCAGTATATTCGATTTTTACAATATCGACGGATATTGTAAAAAAACTTAGTAATTACAATTAAAATGCGAAAATCAATTTATTTGGCTCTTCTTTTTGGTATACTTCTTGCGAGCGGTACTGTGGTGTATATTTTAGGTATTGTGTTGAATTTCCAGGTTTAATTAAGTGAATAAGTGTATCGTGTTTTTCCAATGATTTGAATTATATTTTCTTTCCCGACTGAGCAATTAAATTCAAGGTCGCCGGAAGACGCTGGATGCAGGTCGCTTCCAACCGGTATATGTGGAGATCTAAAGGGGAGGCCTATATTCAGCAGAGGACGTCCTATGGCTGAGATGATGATGATGATGATGACTGCGCAATTTGTCAAAATTTTTGATAGGTGCTCAATCGGGTATAAAAAATTGCTCTTAAAAAAGGTGATCTGGAAAAAGTTGCTCAAATGGGAATACCTCGATTTTTTCAGTAGCTGCCCAAAATTGTGTCAAATCAAAATAAAAATCATAAAATCAAATCAAAATAATTCATTTCAAATAAGCCAGTTACAGGCACTTTTGAATTGTCAAAAGTAAAATAGTGTGTTGGCACTAGACTCACCTACTAATGACACAGGATCTAAATTTAATTAACTGTTGGAATGTAGATCTATAATAGGTCTATCTGGTATAGGTTTTTGGGGATTATAGGAGTGACGTTAAGTCCTAAATAAGTTTTCTGATAAGTTTTTGTTTCTTGTGACCCAAAATAAGGGACTTAGGTATTTCGATTTCTGTTATTGTCTCAATGCGTTTAGTTATTTATGATTTTTCTTGTAAGATTCCACAAAAATAGTGTACCGAAGACACGCACATTTTGTGCGTGAACTTCAGTAGTGTATCCCATTTGGTCTCTGTGACCACCGACAAGGTTGTGCGTAACTTTTGTTCGTGCACAGTGCGGTACATTTATGCGCGAACATTTTCACAGAATTGAGATTAGCAATGTGCATATACAAGTAATGAGTCCACTGCTCACATGTGTGCGCATAAAAGAACATTTTCAGAATGTTCGCGCACAAAATGTTTGTGTTTGCTTGAGTGACTCGACCAGGCGGTCTTTCATGACGTTTTAAAAAGAGATAGCTTTACAATTCGTCTAGTGCCACCTCGTTCCCACACTGGAATTATTCTCGCTCTAAGATGTCATAGTGGCCACCAGACCGAATATTAGTACCGCACAGTGTCGCAAAGCGGTGGAATCGCATCTTTTCAATAGCAAAAAGTGTCCCGTCTGCACAAACATTAACTCAAAGGCCACCAAATAATACGGTACACAAGATCTGCTCGAATTATTCTATTGGTATTCAATGTCTACTGTATGCGGCGAAGGAACCAAAGAATTTGTCTGGCGATTCCCCAAATGTCCAGTCTCCACTATATTTTGTCTCTTGACGAAGGTAGAGACATTTCTTTTTTGATTACACTTTTTTTTTTCTTCGGGTTACTGAGGGCCCGTTTTTCCTAATCTCTAGGTGTTTTATCACCAGGCTTTGTATTGCCTACGTCTTTAGACAGCTAGTATTTGTGATAATGTAATATATAGAAATGTATTATGGGGATATATCTTTGGTATTCTTTTTCTTAAGTGCGGTAGTATTTTATGTCTTATTTTTTGGCAGTAGACTGTGTTAATGTGTCGTGGTTCGTTCGTGATTTATTTTGTTTGTTGATTTATTTGCTTTGAGATATTTTGTTGGTTTAATAGACACTTTGAACTGCTGAGAATCGAGTCTCACTTCAAGTCTCTTTTTACAAAGTGTAAAATGTAAATTAGCTTTTGTTTCGAAAGTCTGTGGTAAAAGTCAATGAAAAAGAATAAACTAAGCTACCGATTAAAAAAAAGTTATTTTATACTTTTTTGTGTTCGTTTGTAAGTCAAGTTACTTTCTTTTTCTAAACATCAATCTCTTCGCCACAACAAACACCATTTAATACACTTTTTTTTTTTCGTGGTAAAATCATCAAATGAGTCCTCCCACCCCGGGCAGGGCGGGAGGGACTGTCAGACTTGTACTGACTAAAATCCACGGTGTCCTTCAATAGCCCTTTATGTTCCGGGGTCACGGTAATGGTATAAGTCCCGCGACCCCGGCAGGCTTTGGCCCTCTAGAGAGGGGGCCCCGTCATTATGCTGACGCTCTTTGAGGCGCGCGTGGAACACAACGCGCCGTCGACCCGGGCATGGTCCATGGTCGGGCGGCGAGTTGCCCATTACTCGGCGCCCGCATGCCCGCGCCTACGGTGGCCGTCCGTCGCCGTAGGCGCCAACCACCGGGTGGGGCGGAGGGAGGACATTGTCCTCTCTCTCGCGCGGCCCGCTTCCTCCTTCGCGAGCATTACTGCTTCGCAGAAGGAGGCGACCGCTTCCCACTCCGTCTAGCCCCGCAGCATGGCCGCAACCAATGCCGGGCGCGAGAGGTCTCCGCCTATCGCCGCCGTGAGGACACGTCGGTGCTCTGCCCAAGCGGGGCAGTCTTGCACCGTATGCTCTACTGTGTCCTCCGGGCGATCTTCGCAGTGGTGACACCCAGGCGTTTCCTCCTTTCTCCTTAGACACAGGTACCTCCCGAAACTTCCGTGTCCGGTGAGGACCTGCGTCATGCGGTAGGTCAGGACGCCGTGACTCCTATCCAGCCACTCCTCAAAGAGGGGTCTTACCGCCGCGATTGCGGCGTGCCCGGCCGTGGGTAGCGACTGTCGTGCCCTCCATACTGCCCTGAGATCGCGCCGGAGCTCTTCCCGCCACGCCTCGACTTCTCGAGGCAGCGGGGATACACTCACCATTTAATACACTTTAACTCATTAGGATAATTTCAAGTGGTTGAGTTTAAATTTAACCATTTAATACACATTTTTTTTTTTTTTTTTTTTTTAGAGTGGCAAAATCATCAAATGACTGTCAGACTCCTACTGACTAAAATCCACCCGTGTTCCATCGGATGCCCTTTATGTTCCGGGGCCACGGTATCCTGGATTAAGAAAAATCCGCGATCGGTGACGCGAATCGGTGACGCGTGAAACACGACGCGCCGCCGACCCGGGCTTGGTCCTTGGTCGGACGGCGAGCATACCCATTACTCACCGTCCGCAAGCCCGCTCCGCCGCTGTGCCCTCTGCTGTTCAGAGGGACACGCGTTGGAGCGTCCACCCGACAGGCTATTTGCATACGGGCAAAGAAACCCCTTAGGCACACAGTGCCTAAGGAGAGTTTTTGCCCGCATCCCAGGGTGCACCGGCCCGAAAAACTGGTCTTCCCTCCAGACGTATCCGAGAGGGAACTCCAGTCCACGGGCGCGCGTGGAGGTTTCCTGTCTTAGCACCCCACCATTTAATACACTTAGATTTAAACTCAACCACTTGAAATTATCCTAATGAGCTGGCAAGTACCCCATCCTACCCGTAGGTATCTTTTACCAACATTTGGAAAAGCGGTATTATGTAAATGAAGCTTTTGTCCGTCCGCCGTCCGTCCGTCCGGACACACGAATATTATCTTGGCGCCGTTGTATGGCGAGTTTGCATAAATTACCACCCTCTTAGAGGATTTGTTGTTTTGTCTGATAGTAGGGTGCTCATGGACTTTGTTTTGTTGCTACCTTGTTTATAAGGCTATATACACCGTGTTCCGGACGATATACATAAACTTCGACCAGATGTTCAAACCACGGAAGTAAGCATTTTTCATTATGGACACATTAATAAATTCTTATTTTTTGTTAATTTTCATACAAACTAAATACCTAGACGTAAATAACCCGATATGCATGCCTCTTTATCCGAATTGGCAACGTCGTATTTTCATTCATAACATTTGGCGGGCTGAAACAAATGAAATGCAAATAGTATTTGATAGATTTCAAATTAAGATACTTTCTCACTGCATAGCTCAATTAAATTTCATTAAATGAAATTACAAATATCTTTGTAACGAAGCCTTTTTAAGTACTTCCTTTGTTGGATTTGATTTGTAAAAGCCATAGAAGTATTTGCTAAAGTTTATGGATAACGTGAAGAACACGGTGTATACATATACACATAACACAACCACACGATGCGACGGCGACGCCGTGACCGTGTGCATATTATGTACAATTAAATAATATAAAACAAAGTCGCCCCTGTACGTGAATAACTTCCGAATAAGGCTGCGTAACCACCAGAGATGTGCGATGGAAATGTGTCGTGCGAGGATGTCTAGCTGTGCTGTGAAAATGTGTGGGCATTTCCACCAAAGCTGTGTGATGAAAATGTACCTACGAGGATGTGTAGCGGAGCTGTCAAAATGCGCATTAATGTGTGGTGCGAGGATTCGTAGCGAAGCTGTGAAATGTGTCAACGAGGGTGCGGTGTAGTGGGAGCGGAGACACAACACATCCCTCGCAACACATCCCACTCACACATCCCTTGTACATATCCCTCGCACATATCCCTCGTACACATCCCTTGCATACATCCCTCGCACCAATCTCTCGCTTGTTTTGTATGCGCAAAAATCTAGCTCCGCTGAGCCGTTTCCACCAGAACTGTGCTGACCGAGGCGAGGTAAATGAAGCGATTCTAGTGGTTCTTTACAAACACATCCCTCGCTACGCATCCTCGTACATCTCTGGTGGAAACGCAGCCTTACTGCATCAGATAATTCTTTCTTATTGCATTTGTTGTTGTCGACTCGTCACGATTCTCTCGCTCGTGGAGACGGGCCCTAAGAAAATTTTCGGAAAATCCAATATGTAGGTGGAGAACACGAGTGCCGCCGGGTAATAAATAGTTTAATTCACGCGGACCTTTGTTGTCATTATCGACCGCGTGGGTAATACTGACCACATTGCAGCCACAACGACTCAAAGCCTTAGCAAGGTACCTATTATTTGCAGTGTGATTTCTGCCTACCCGCATAGGGAAATGGCGTGAGTTTATGTATTCCTCATCATTACTACTTATGAATCCATGAATAAATCCACCAACAAGATATCTTAAAAGTTTTTATAAAAAAAAAGAAATCAGAACACAAATCATCCAATCAAAAAAATACAAACCTAGTTTTATAACACACAAAGGAGATTTTTTCGTTTAAAACAAATTTCGATTTCTCGTAATCGAAGTGAAGGTACAGGAAACTCCATATTTACATACGACCACTGAAACCGTTTCTGTTCAAAGGATTTTTGCGCTTTTAATACACGGATAAGGCTGAAAGATTATAATGTTTGAGTGGTGTTGGTATCGGCCGATATTTTATCATGTTTTTTTTTTTGGATTCGGCGAAATTAATAATACTTTTGAGTAGACATACCTACTTGATTTTTTGTTGAAATTAATAGGCTCTATTCTAGGCTCACTATTAATCACTAGCTGACCCGGCAAACGTTGTTTTGCCATGTAGATCATTTCTAGTTAAAAATAAATATTAGGGGTGGATAACCCCTAGGGTTATGAAAAATAGATAGTAGCTGATTCTCAGACCTACTGAATATGCATATAAAATTTCATAAAAATCGGTCAAGCCGTTTCAGAGGAAATTCTCGTGTAGAGAATTTTATATATTAGAGATAATCATATAACTTAGAAATTCAAAAAGTATCTGATGACGAACCTAGTTTTCTGAAACGTGAGTCTGTGTTACTGAATGCGTATAACCCGAATCTCTTCAAAGTTAGAGTGAACAGGCTTCTTCTGGGTAAGCTCAATCCATCGTTTACTTTTCCTCTTTCACATCTGATTTAGACTAGAGTCCAGAGCAAATCCAATAAAATAAGAGACGGATTACTTGTGAAAATTTTTTTAAACAGATTTGGTCAATCTTTTCGTTATAACTTAAAACACGAATTTGTATTTGCAAGCAACAGAGCTGAGAATATCAGAAACATAAAACAATTATAAACAACATGGCAAAAACGTGGTTTGGATGCGTTCCTGGAATATCTTAGGAGCCATTCGCTCAGGTGCCATTTTAGTGGGTGCCCTTCCTGGAATACCTCATTTGTATGGATGAATAGATGAATAATTGCTAATCAGTCACGTTAGAACGGATGAACAGCTCTTGACGAAAGGTTATTAGATAGATAATATATATCTATATAATATATAATCTGGAATAACACATAGGTAACCATTTGTGCCAGTATAATGTTCCTACGAGTATTTCCTTTTTTATCTTGGTAAAATCATCAAATGAGTCCTCCCACCCAGGGCAGGGCAGGAGGGACTGTCATACTTGTACTGACTAAAATCCAAGGTATCCTTCAATAACCCTTTACGTTCCGGGGTCACGGTAGCTCGTTAGTCCTGCGATCATACTCTTCGTATGGGATAATTTTCGACTTACACACAGACAAAACCGCTGCCTAAAACTAGTATAACATTACCATAATTTACTATAACTAGTAACGTAGTTCTTCAGATAATAAATATCCATTTTAACATTCCTATAACTTACAATTAAGTAGTTTGTTGGTCTACAAAAGTATTGTGGAAACTGAGTTAACCTAGCTCTCACAGAATTCTGCTTGAATGGCTGCAATCTCAACATTTTGTTGTTTTATTTTCTTTTCTACATTGCAACTATTGCAAGTACGGTTCTGTTACAATTTCTATCCTCTTTGTGATTGAATACGTACGATTTTGTCTGATTTCCACTGTTTCTAAGTCTGATAAGATGTGTCTTGTGAAGTGAATTGATTTCTTTTTGCAACTTAGGTAAATTGTTAAATTTGTAGGTATCTATGATAATGAAAAACACTTTTATAGTAAAAAGTTGTTTCTTATTTAAAGTTACTTTTCTATTATAATCATATCATAGTAATTAAAAATATTGTTAAGTTTTTAAAAACATTTTTTAAGTGTTTTAGAATTGGGGTGCTAAGACAGGAAACCTCCACGTGCGCCCGTGGACTGGAGTTCCCTCTCGGATACGTCCGGGGGGAAGACCAGTTTTTCGGGACGGTGCGCCCTGGGATGCGGGCAAAAACTCTCCTTAGGCACTGTGTGCCTAAGGGGTTTCTTTGCCCGTATGCAAAACCGGAGCGGGCTTGCGGACGGTGAGTAATGGGTAAGCTCGCCGTCCGACCAGGTACCAAGCCAGGGTCGGTGGCGCGTCGTGTTTCACGCGTCACCGACGGGGCCCCTTATGGGGCCAAATGCCTGCCGGGGTCGCGGATTTTTTCTTAATCCAGGATACCGTGGCCCCGGAACGTAAAGGGCATCCGACGGAACACGGGTGGATTTTAGTCAGTAAGAGTCTGACAGTCCCTCCCGCCCCACCCAGGGCGGGAGGACTCATTTGATGATTTTGCCACCCTAAAAAAAAAAAAAAAAAAAAGTGTTTTAGAATTAAAGTTATCGCCCTTCGACGTACGAGTTTGGGGATCAATGTTTGTAATTTGTAAATTGTGGTTTTAAAGAATTATCATTGTTCATATTTATTCCCTTTAACAGCAACCTACAATTCGTCAATTATTACTTTAATTACGCCAGTACTACAACCCAAATAATAACTTAACACCAATTAAAATAAAGTTTCAATTGAAGATTAGTTTCACACTGAAAAAAATAAAACGAGACTTTCTACTGTTCTTAGAACAGTAAAAAAAAAAACGGTTCCGGGAACTTATTTATACGTTAAAATAATTGATTACGGACAGTGCACTGAAATGGGTAAAAACAGTAAAGAGCTAAACAGTTATTTCAACTGTATGAACATTAAAGTCTACTGAAACAAACAGTTCCTTGTAAGTATTGCCGTTTTCAGAGCTTTACTGGTATCGTAGCAGTTATTTTTACAGCTCTGAACAGTTATTGTAGCACACAGTAAAGAGCTAAACAGTTATTTCAATTGTTTGAACGTTAACGTTAACTAAAACAAGCAGTAAAAATAACCGACCAGAAAACAGTAGCAGATGCCCAGTAAAATCTACTGTTATAACTCAACTGTTTTTTTCAGTTATTTTTACTGCTTTGGACAATAGGCTCTATTTTTACTGTCCATACGGTGAATATTACCGAAAAATCGGTTGGTATTACCGATTTTTTTTTCAGTGCATATAAAATCAGAAAACAAAACCTTCGTGACAAAACAGCCTCAACATCGGGATAATTCTCAAATCTAACAATTTGCCAACAACCGATTACCTCGTAATAATGAAAACTGATATCAAAGGCCGAAACCAATTTCAAAAAACCTTAATAGGCCGAAACCAATATCGGGTATCGTTCATCACTAGCATGTACCCAAGTACCCAAGGAAATTACTTCGAATAAAATTTCCTGTGGAGGCCATTCCGATTCCAATTCCATACTTCAAACGGCTTGTTGCTTTTGATAGTTCATCTTTTAAGATTAGTTCTGTAAAATACATTAGGTACTGGTTATATTGGTTTCGGAATTGGTATGGTAAAGTTACTTATTATAGGTATTTAACGATGAGTTGTTACTCGTAATTTTTACTTTTTGTTCGTTCCGCCATGGTTTTATACGGGTTCGTATTTTCAACCTACCTTGTGTCATAATTATCACCTGCCTAGCCTTTTCCCAACTATTTTGGGATCGGCTTCCAATCGAACCAAATGTAGCTGAATATCAGTATTTTACATGGAGCGACTGCCTATCGCACCTCCACCATTGACGTGGAGCGAGCTGGCGGAGCGGAGAAACGAGGAAATATTAACCAATAGGATTGCATAAAAACTCCGCTCCGCTCCAGTGGACATGGGTCTGCGAGCTAGTTTTTAATATTCATACCTACATTTGGAAGCGGTACGTGCTGGCTGTGCGAGCTGGCCGTGCGAGCTGGCTGTGTGAGCTGGCGGAGCGGGGTGACAGTGAGGTGGCGGGGATGGGTATAGGCTCCGCACAGTCCGCCCCGCACAGTACGCCAGCTCGCTCCGCGTCAATGGACAGGCAGCCTAAGACTGGTTGTCCGACTTTAGAGCTTCTGACAAACAGTAATAACACTGACAGCCGGGACCAACGGCTTTACGTGCTTTCGGTGCTTACCGAGGCACGGAGGAAATTCGCTATGACAGATGGTCACCCATCCACAGACCAACCTCGGCTTAACCCGGAAGATCGTCCTGTGCGGCCGTAATTATGTTTTGCGTCAGTTGTGTGTTTTTTTTTAAATTTCTCAGTTTTTTTTAAACTATTGCATAGCTTTTATCGCGGGCTCTGAGCGCGGCGCGGCGACCGAATCAAGAAATTCCCAAAAACCTGACGAAAAAACCTAAGGAAATTACTGGACACCACGCATCGTCTAACGTCGTTTCAGTTTGGGAGACTTCGGCAATCATAAAGGTACGGACAGACGTGCTCATTACTAGTACGAAAGCATGCTTTTATTGAGCAAGGGGCCATTTTATTGAGGGAGAGGTAGAGGGAGAGGGAGGAGGAGGAGAACGTTTCTTGACGTTTCACTTGATTGACGTGGCTGACAATAGCCTAATTAGTACAGTAATAAATTTAATAAATAAATAATTATATTTGCATAAGTTGATAAAAATGCTATGTAATAGCTTTACCGCGACAGTCCCGGGTGCCACACGTATTTTTTTTTGTTTAGAGCTTTGCCCGGTTGAAGGCTCGCTCCCTACAATCCTACTCCGTTTTAAGACAGAATTGACGTACCAGATTACAAGCAATGTATGTTGCGTAAAAATAAGATATTTGTGCGGAATTGAACCATTTCATTCAATAACCTACCTACTCAATACATAAGGGCGCTCCCTTACCGCGAGCATTCACTTGTAATGTAACGTTACAGATTCGAACATTCGAAGACAATAGAGCATCAAATTGCGCACTTTTATGTTACGAGTACATTACCGGTGGATGCTCGCGCCTCAAAACAAATTACATAGAATAAAGCCTTCATTCCGTTTTAAAAACAAGTTTCCGAAGTAATCTTTGGACTGTTCACAAATGATTTCTGCACTACTGAACTGAGAAATTTCTACTGATAAAGATACCTATATATTTTTATCAAAAGCATATTTTGTTTGGAGGAAAAATATAGCTGTTTATATTTTATGTTTATCGTCGTAGTTATAAATTGGATTTTCTGGTGAAAGTTAAGCTTTTTTGCTAGTTTCCAAATGGGGAAGAAATGTAGTGTGAGATAAGACTGTTTTTGTTGTTTAACTTTTTCATCTAGGCGATGTTTTTTCTTACCTATCATATCAGCAAGATATAATAAGAAAATAATAACTTACGACGCGGTGGGAAGATTTAAAATAATATAGGTATGGGAAAGTTGATATTGGGTTAAAAAAAGTTCTGTACTTTTTTGTTTTTATGCCAATAAGCTGAGAAACAAGCATACGATTCGCTTGATGGAAAGCGGTTCAAAAAAAAAAAGAACAAATAGGTTTTTTGTAAAATTCTATTTTACATTATGTCCATGAAAAAAAAGTCGAAAGCTGTTGCTCGATTCGGAATGGTTTTCTACAACCATCCTTTTTGAGGCTGTGAAAAAAGTAGGAAGGAGAGCTCTGCCGACAGTTCAAAGAACAAGTTTCATTAAAATCTGCTTACACCATGGGTCCCCCAGCTGTCAGCAGAATGGTCCTTCAAGAAGAACTGGCTCACTCATATCCGCGGATGATGACGTATGAGCTACTTGAAAACGGACTTAAGCAAGTGAGTGGCAGTGCTGAAAATAGGTGTGTTAACGGTGCCCAGGCACAGACCATAGACCCTGGTGGGGCGAAGTGGCCTGACCAGGACCACAATTGGCCAGATCAGAGCCAAGTTTAAGAAGCTTACACTGGGCGCATAAAAGGGTATTTCCGGCACTAGTGGTTGGGTGGAAGTCAGCCACCCTGAAGGGGTTCTTACCAACAAGCAAAACATACTCATCACAATTTAGGACCCATTAATATTAGTAGTCATTTTTACCCGTGGTGCAAGGCAACTGGGCTTTTCCCAAATGTAATGTCCCTTTGTGCCTATTGGCCTTGTTTTGTTCTGTCTCCTGCTTGCATGGAGGGAAGTGGAAACTTATTTTTCCTACTGCTCCACTATTCTTTTCTGATTAATTTTATTCTGCAACGGCAGGATCCAAGACAGGTTAATTCATTGTCCGGGACACGTCGAGCTTCATTGTCTCGGCGCTTTTCTGGTGGTTGCCACTGTTGATTCTGGCTTTCAGGAGTTGCAGTGGTTTGGGAATAGTGTGGTGGGTTTGTTCCATAAAAAAATGCTCAACACGTATTCAAAGTTTTGCTAGCTTTATTATATATAATTCAACCATAAAAAAACAACATTTTCAACAGACACTCAAAATTAATAACAGAAACACAACTTCAAAAGAAAAATAACTAAGTCCCTAAGATACAAAATGAAACCATCGTGCACTTTCAACCCTGTAATGAAAAAGGTAGGGAATGAACCCGTTAAATTAATTTGACCGCGCATTAGGAGGGTTAACAGTCTTTTTCCAGTCTTTATGATGTAATGGGTTTCATACGACACTGCTTACTTTAGAGATCCTTGTCATTACTCTGGGTGTGTGGATTCTGACATGGCTTTTAAGATAAAAGGCATAAATTATTGGCCTTTTTGAGTCAGGAAATGGATATGAATAATTGATTCTATCTTGTTTTAAAATACGCTTCGATGTAACGTTTGAAACAGGTTTTTTTTACTTTGTAAACCTCAAAACCCTGTTGAGTGGAGTCAAAGGGACTATTAGACTTGATTGATTAAAAACAATGCTGGTTTAGTTGCCTTTTACATTTCAGAGTCGTGGTAACCGATAAAGGCAGTTCCGTTACGGTGCATCCACACCGCCGGTAACATTTGTAGCTCAACGTTTCCAAATGTTACTCGGTAACATCAGCCAACAAAATGTTATTTAATGTTACTAAGTGTTGACGTGTCACTGTAAGTCGAGTAACGTTGCTCAACATTCGGTAACATCCGCCAACAAAATGTTATTTAATGTTACTAAGTGTTGACTTGTTACTGTAAGTCGAGTAACGTTGTTCAACATTCGGTAACAATGTTACCCCCATTATCTAACAATGTAACGGATTGTCGAGCAACGTCACTCGACATACAGTAACACGGCAACATTTGTTGTCGGATGTTACTGCGGTGTGGATGAGTAACAATCAACAAATAGTAACAAGGAGCCACAAAAGTTACCGAATGTTGCCGAATGTTACCGTGTTGCCTTTTGTTGCTCCACAAATGTTATCGGCGGTGTGGATGCACCGTTAACCCAAGTAGCAGGATCTTGTGAGAATTATAAAACCCGAACAGGTGGCTTGCTTGTTCATTTAGGCTTCAATCATTGGCCTTTTTTGTGTCGTAAAATCATCAAGAGAAATCTTATGCTCTTAATGAAGCGGGACTGTCAGACTTTGGTTGCGTTGCGCTACCTGCGAACAAACGCTTATCACTTTTCTGAGTAACGTCAATTACCTACTTTACTATTATTTCGCAGTATTGCATTTCTGTACCTCCATAAAAGGCCTGAGTGGTTCCCGGAAAATACTAAGCCCACTCTTCCGCAAGTGCGTTTATTTTCTGCAGCCTCCCGTTTTGAAACAATCACTTTTTCTAAGAACACAAATCCACGTTCACGCGGAGTTGAACTGCACATTTTATTTCAGTGAAATGTTGGGAACACACAGCATTTTGCTACAACGTTTGTTTTTAACCATAGAATTAGTAGGGTGTTCACGTGTGATCTCGACTTTCAGTCCCTGTAAATATTGTGTAGGACAACTCTGTATTAACGGCTAATTTCTTATCTTTGCTAAAGTTTGTTTGCGAAAAGAAAATTAGATTGAGATCAAGGCTTGAACCTCCGTTCTTCTTAACAAAATATGCTAGACTACCGTGGTCCTGTCCGGCAAGGTCAAATATTTTAATGTTCGTAACACGTTGAGAACTGCAAACAATTATGTAAGTTTTTCTGTCATGTCGTAATAATTTGTTTATATTATGTTCTCCCTCTCACAGAGAGCAACATTTATAGGCTGATGATGGTGATGATGATGTTTCCCGTCTTCTCCAAATCGTCTTTGTAATCCAGAAGCAGTTCGTTTGTCGGCCATTTTGATCAATCATCTTCCTGTCCTTTTTTTTTGCGTGGTAAAATCATCAAATGAGTCCTCCCACCCAGGGCAGAGCGGGAGGGACTGTGAGACTTGTACTTACTAACTGAAATCCACGGTGTCCTTCATTAGCCCTTTACGTTCCAGGGTCACGGTAATGGTATAAGTCCCGCGACCCCGGCAGGCTTTGGCCCTCTAGACCCCGTCATCTTGCTGACGCCCTTTGAGGCGCGCGTGGAACACAAAGCGCCATCGACCCGGGCATGGTCCATGGTTGGGTGGCGAGTTGCCCATTACTCGGCTACGGTGGCCGGAGATCGTCCCGCGACGTCCGACGCCATGGGCGCCTACAGCTGCGGCTGGGGCGGAGGGAGGACGCTGTCCTCTCTCTCTCGCGGCCCGCCTCCTCCTTCGCAAGCATAACTGCTTCGCATAAGGAGGCGACCGCTTCCCACTCCGTCACCGCTTGCCACTCCGTCATCTTCCTGTCCTTAGCACATTTTACTTGTGGTCAGCGCAACGCGTTTTCTTCTTCCATTATCTGTCATACGTCAAAGCATCATTTACTCCTTTTACATTTGAATATCATTCATCCTCACACAATTAAAATGTTGGCCATTTTGACGTCAAAAATCACAAAAAAAGTTCAATTAAGTATCGGCATTTTACTTCGAAAAACTGGTGACATAGGGTCCCACAGACCCCTTTAAAATTTGAAACTCACGTATTTGTTGCGGCACGTCGTGACCTTCTGGTGTTTCGTGACTAAACATGAAGTTTCTGAGCCGATGACGCGTGGGGGACACGGAGATGTACGTTATTTTAGGTTAACATTGAGTGCCGCGGTTCGTTGAGACACCGCGTCTTTATTTAACGCTCTAATCTCGGGAACTGGTAGGAATTGAAAAAAATTGGTCCATTTATCGAGAAAGCATAAATACTAGATAACATCACACTAAGACTAATGAATTCTGTGTAGTGGATAAAACCGCGGGAAAAACCAAGTTTTATTCTAGAAACACTCATGTACTGTATAAAACTCAGTTTTTAAGTTATGTATATCTATGTAAAACCCACACTTTTAGCTAAAACGGCGATAATAAGGGTTTCATTTAGTCTAGACGCTAAAAATTACCGGCTAGAAGCAATTAAAACGTAAACAGATTTGGCTGGAAAGTACTGTATACTTTGGGAGTTTTTTTCGTAATTTAGAAAGTTTTTTCTGTTCTTTATTGACGGACTTAATTTTTAAAAGTATCGCCACGTTAGATCGAAAGTTGTCTTCATTTTATTTGTTGTTGAAGTTGTTAAAGTTTTTTTATTGAAGAAAATTAGTGAGTGTTGCTGTTAAATTGAGTTCTAAAGTATGCCTTTTTTGTGGCGTGTAAAATAAAGATAAAGATAATTTATTGACAAAAACTTTTACAGATAGTGATGAGACCCTGACTCCAGAGCTAGGTTAGGGTGCCTGTGTTTCAGGTGTCAGTGACTTCTTCCAGTACTTAGTGTTACAATTTTACAAGTTTCACAACACAAAGAACTATTATTCTCAATTTAAACAAACATAACAGGCTTCTTCTGGGTAAGCTCGCTCCATCGTCGACCTTGTCTTAGTCACTCTTGTCCTAGACTAAGGTCAGGAGCAAACCCATTACACATAAAAAAAAAAACCTAAAGTATGAGTACAGAAAAAATAAAATAAGGATATAATTGAATTGAACATTTTGATGTTAATAACATTACAAATAGTATTTTAGTATTAACAATTATTGTCATAATAATATTTGTGGAGTAATTGATGCGTAGAGCGAATTTGCGAGTATGAGGAATGTGTGTGTGTATTGGATGACGTGTTTGGTCATGTTGTGTGTATGTGTGTGTGTAACCTGGATCTTAGTTTGTATTACCTAAATTAAAATCATAAATCATAAAGGAACTTTCAGTCTCTCATTGACTCAAAACACCCTGTTCCATTTCCGCGACAAATCAGCTTTAACGTGAAATGTTTTAATGGCGAATCACTGTTGAATAAAGACACTGCGTGTATACCTATCATAAAAGTGAGTCTTACCTCACTTTGTGCACGTAATAGCATAGTCATAAAGACGGTATAATAGCCCTTATTACGTATGCATGACAGCAGTTAATCTCTTATCACCTTTCAGCAGTATAGCCCATAATTTTGTTTATTGCGTATTCATTAACTGTTCCCATAACAAGGGAAATGGTGGATGTATCTTATGGTGATGCAAATTAGTAGGTAAATTAACAAGATAATTATATTAGGTATTTATATAGGTACGATATTTGGCGCAGTGTCTAAGTAATTGACTGTTGCGCTACGTATCGTAGATTTGATCTCGATTGAAACTCACATTCACAAATATACAGATTTGGAACAATTAACAGTTGATCATACAAATCTTTGTACTGCACAGAATTCGATCGCGTGTTACGTCGCGTTGCAGCCAATCGTTCAGCCACTGTGATAACTGTCTCGTCAAAACACTTTTATTTTTTTATGTCCGATTACACTTTACTCGTCCTGGATACCAAATCCAGGCCCTCACGATCATCACTACCATTAACAATTGCTAGACCAACATCCTATTACAAAAACACATACTACCATTTCTCCAAAAACACAAAACTGTACCTAAATATCTATATGTAACATACGAAAATAAAATTAGCCTTAGCCGAATTCGAAACGGGACTTGGCAAAATTCGTTTTCGTATACGAAAACGCTAATAAAATAAATAAGGCAATTCGTTCTCGCATGGTCGTTACTTTGGGTGTCTGTTCGCACTGAATACTGATATGTTGTGTACAGTGTTATGTAAGTTGTATTGCTGGATATATTTAGGCTGTGGCTTCGGTGAATGGATTATGAATTTTGATGTGTCATGAAAATATGTATTCATAGTTATTTTTAAATTTTTATGTAATACACAGACCGACCTTGGCAAACGCTGTTGAACCTCAGAGATCGACCCGTGGCCACAAACTCCTTAACAATACAGTTTTTTCCAAATGTTTAGAATGATAAAATAAACTTTATTGTACACGAAACATGTAACACAATCATTTTTTACAGTATTTCTAATTCTACTGTTACAATGGCGGTCTTATCGCTAATATAGCAATATTTTCCAAACAATCTTTGGATTTCGGATGGACAATGTTTTTGTATGAAAAGGTTAAACTCACCCAGTACCTATTGTTACAGAATATGTCCAGCTTAAACTTAAAACTTTCAGTGTCCATTATTTTTAAAATGTTCTGGAGATAAAGAAACCCGTGACATTTAATATATCAGATGGTTATTGTAGCGGGAATTGCAACTGTTTACCCATTTTTAGAAATGCACAAGTATTATTGTGTTTCTTTGTAAAAATATCCGTTTTTCTTGACGCTTTTATGATTAAAAAAACCATGCTTATTTAATAAGAATGTGGAGGGCAAAAAACAGAAAATAGGAATTTTCTTAGAAAAGTTCTAAGAAAATTGGACCATGGGACCACGGGTAATTTAAATTACCCGTGGACCCGGTAATGGGTTGACCCACTGGGACCACGGGTAAACACTCATAAAATTAGTTCTCCCTCACTGGTCAGACTGGACTAGACTGGACTGTGGGACTATTATTGACTAAAACACCCTTTCCTTCACATGCTCTTTGCCTTCCAGCGCCGTAATTTCCTTTTAAGACAATCCAGTGACTTCCTCTATTCAAAGGTAACTGATTTAATGCTGCGTTGTAAAGGTACCCCATACATAAATTCACGCCTCATCCCCGTGGGGGTGAACAAACCAATTACTCAAAACCGTGGTCTAAGCATCATTAATGGTCCATTAGATAACAGTTATCAAACAAACGGGCCGAGTGATTACAGTTTAACAAGTGTAAATCAGGTCAGGCGCAAGTAAACAATACCTGCCATAGATAAGAATGTCATATTATTTATGACCCCCCGAATTCAGCGCTTGCTTTTTCCGCCAACCTTGCGGGAGTAAGTTAGGAGCGTGTAGCGTTTTTACTATGGTTTTCGATTCTTTTTTGGGTCGTCCACTATTAGGAAAGTTAGATAGAGAAGGATTCATTGATAATACTACAATGTTGACTACCCTTGTGTTTCACTTCTTTTCAATCGAATTGAAACGTTGAAGTGAATATTAAAGGCATATATCGATATTTTTTTGTTTGATAGTGTGTTCAAATGATAGAGAAATCAAGAGAACCTTTCAATAAATGACAGTGAATTACAGCATCAAGGAAAGGTGGCAAAATTCAATGAAATAAAAAATAAAGTCGCAGACTTACGAAAAAAGATATTTTATATTATTTTATGTTCTTTGAAACATCGTTTATTGTGAACAGCAGTGTCCAAGTTAACTCGGAAAAGATTATAATGGCACTGAAAAAAAATCATCAATATTTTTAGGTTTATAATTAATAATAAAGAATAATAATAACATTCCACAACTGTCACACAACGCCATCTAGTCCCAAGCTAAGCAGAGCTTGTGTTATGGGTACTAGACAACTGATAAACATACTTATATATTTCTAAATACATAAATATTATAGATAAATTACACCCAGACACAGAACAAATGATCGCGCTCATCACACAAACATTTGTCCTGGGTGGGAATCAAACCCACGACCTCCGGCATAGCAGTTAGGGTCACTAACCACTAGACCAACAGGCCTGTCGCAATTCAAGACGTAGTGTTTAACAAACGAGTAATAATTTGGAGATTACAGATTTTTTTGACAAATAACATTACGTTCAGTTTATATTATACCATTAACTTTATATTTTTAGTTATTGACCTGACGAAGCCTACATCTTATCACTTGTACCACAACCTCCAAATAAATAATTGCCCGCGGCACACAGCGAGCGGCAGTTGTTTTATCTTCTGGCGTATGATACACGTTACATGTTACACGCTTCATATGCAAGTGCTTCCGCTGAACATGGCCATGGACGGTGTGATTATATTTTTTGGAGATTAATATTGGCCATTTTTATTTGAATTTATGTGAGATTTTGAACCGGAACGCGGCTATAGTGCTTTTTACTGTATGATCTTGTTTAAAACTCAACAAAAATAAACATATATAATATACCTTTTTAGCGTGCTAAAATCAAATGAGTCCCCCCACCCAGGGCAGGGCAGGAGGGAGTACCATATTTATACTTGTACTGACTAAAATCCACAGTGTCCCGTGTCACGGAATTCGTTAGTCCTGCGACCCCGGTTATAGCATACCTACTAGTTGTTCCCCGTGGTCTAACCCCCGCTGCTCAGATCCTTTTGGTCGTAGCGCGATGCCTTCCTCGATAATTGGACTACCCAACACAAAAATATTTTTTTGACTCGAACCAATAAATTCTGGAGTAACGCTCGTTGAACCAAATAAAACACAAACTGCCAAGGTTAACAAATATCCGGGGTCGCGGGACAATCGAATACCGTGACCCTGGAACGCAAACGGCTATTGAAGGACACCATGGCTTTTAGTCAGTACAAGTCTGACAATCCTTCCTGCCCTGCCCTGGGTGGGAGGATTCATTTGAATATTTTACCATGCTAAAAAAAAATAAAAAAGTTTAACAAACATAATATGAATAGTCGTCAGTCGCTCCATGTAAAATACTGACTGGAAGCCGTTCCCAGCACAGTAGGGAAAAGGCTAGGCTGATTATAATTCTATTTATTTCTATGCTTAAACTTTGATTCTTTTCTAAATAGCCCGTCAATGCGAAGTCAATTCAAGTTTTATATGCCACAACATTCGCACACCCTGTGCGTGTCTTCAGGGCGTTACTCACATACTATTAACTTCCTGGTTCTTCTATCTTTTCGGATTATACAGGGTGTGTGAAAAATGGCGGATAATGTGCCTTTGGACGGCTTAATTGGGTAGTACGTTTGAATTATTTTTGTTTTATAGAACGTGTGGTTTAGTTATATGAAGTGTTTTTCGATTTTGATTGTTAAATCATCTGCCTTGCCTTTTCCCAACTATACTCGTCAAAACAAAATAAGGGCCACTTTTTAAATTGCACTTTAAACAAGTATTGCTCTTATTCTGGGTACATAATAAATACTAAATATCTTGTTATGGTTTCTTTCAAGTATTAATATTATTTCTACTGCATAATTGGAAATTCATAACTTTTTTTTAATTCGATATTTGAAATTACTTAGAATTTACGGTATGGTGTTTTTTTTAATTTTCAAACTTCTAACGGAGTTTTCTTCGACTAATACAGCAAGCAGGCTAAAATAATCTTTCAATCTCATAATATCATGTATTCGGAGACATATGGACGCAAAAACAGCCACTTGGGGTGTCACCTTAATCCAGGGGGCCCGTAGCCAGAAGAGGTAGGTTTAATGGTGGAATATTCCCAACGAGTGGTTCAAAATGCTTAAAACTGCTCTTAAAAGACGGGTAATATCACCAGACGCCGTGATCAAGGAAGAAAGTAAGTAAGTAAAGCCCAAGAAGACCATTAAGTTTGTTTAACCGCGCAAATAGAGCGAAAAACTACTGCGCGGACCGTACAAACTCCATTGCGTCGAGCTACAGGCACCCCTATAATTGACTAACTATTCTGAATCGACTCCATAAAGACTAACAATACTCAAGATGATGCTTCGTTCGCCTCCAGTTAACTGCAGCGTATGGTGCAAACCGTGAAACATTTGCGAAGGAGAAAATTTATTGAACTGTTTTGACTGGGCTTCATTGTTTTTTATTGATGACTGGTGGGTTATTTTTTTTCAATATAAACTGATTAATAAGAGTGTAGAGAAGATCTAAACAACTGGTTTCAGATCCTTGAACTCTTAAAACAGACTGTTCTGGCGAGTTCTGAGTTATGCTCTGGGGCGGTTATCTCTATCACGCAAAACTGAGGTCGCACTTCTTAACGAGGGTGTTGTAACTCCTCAAAATTGCATAGAATTTGTGATGCAACTCCACGTTAACCCATTCGGACAGCAAGGAATACCTGAGTTCTTCTTGAAGCAGGATAATGCTCGAGCGAACACGACGCGACTAACAGTGCACACATTCCCTTACGATCGAATTACGATGTTACAGTGGACACCCAGGATTTTTACCTGAGTTTTATTGAGCATTTAAGAGACGAGTTAAAGAAGAGTGAAAAAGAAAGTAAAATTCCCATCAACACGCAGCTGGATCTCATGAAATGTCTAAAAACTTGCTGCTACCAATTTGGGATACTCTACAGTATCCCAAAAGAAAATGTTCGGTATTTAATCCAGATCATTCCACTTCCATAAAATGAGCAGAACAGAGAGAACAGAGTTAAAAGAGAAGCTTAAAAGAACACTTTGGAACATTAAAGACGTTATTTTTTCGATTTTTTAATGTTTTATGTAACTTGATACATTCCTGCAATTCCTCACTTTTCATTCAATTTGGTTTATTTTAACGATTTATTGGAATACATATTTATTTTTTGTGTATTTCCATCTAAAACCATTAATATTAATCAGATTCAGTCATTGTAACTAGTAATATTTAAACATTATTTAATAAATCGATAAAAACCAGGTGGCCCTTATTTTGTTTTGAGTAGTATATATTAGGGTTGGCCTTCAGTCGAACCAGATGCAGTTGGATATCAGTATTTTACATGGAGCGACTGCCTGTCGGACCTCGACAACTCAGTAACTGGGTAATACGATACCCCATGGTAAGACTGGTTGTCAGACTTTAGAGCTTCTGACTAACTGTAACGACTATCAAAGATCTACAAATGACAGCCGGGACCAACGATTTTACGTGCTTTCCGAGGCATGGAGGAAACTCGCTATGACAGATGGTCACCCATCCACAGACCAACCTCGGCAAGCGCGGCTTAACCCGGAAGATCGGCCTGTGCGGCAGTGATTGAAAATGACATTAATTCGTCCGTTTTTTTGTTAAGTATATTTTTTCTCGACTAAAACCTTGGGTTTTGATAGTAAGTAGTTGTGTCTGTATTTCAGTTGAAGTTATTCGTTGAGCGAGCAGTCTTCATCAAATCACACTTTGGCGACTTGTTTTCACAATTATTCAGACAATGATCATTGGTATAAAAAAAATTCTTCTTGTACTAAGGTATTTTTACCGACTTCAAAAAAAGGAGGTTATCAATTCGACCCGTATGTATGTAATATTATCAGAACTGCCCAGTTTTCATATAATTATGTTAGTCTAAGTGTATGTATGTATGTTTTTATGTTTGTGCACGCATATCTCCGGAACTACAAGTTCGATTTAAGTAATTCTTTTTTTGTTGTACTAGGTATTATTCAACTTAGGGTACACTGTAAGTTTCATCAAAATCGGTTCAGTAGTTTTAGAGATATGGATTTTTTTATGTTGTGACAGATTACAAGATTAATGCATAATGTAAGAAAATTTTGTATTTTACAAGAATTTGGGTTGACTATTTAATAAATAAACTAAAAAGGGTAAAATAAAAACTTTAAAAAAAGTAACCAAATAAAACAACATCAAAACAAAAAAGGGTGAAATAACCTAATTAATAACTTCTTAAGGAAGTCGGTGGATAAAAATCAATGAAATAAAAAATAAAGCCACCGACATCCGAAAGAAGTAATTAATTAGATTATTTCACCCTTTTTTGTTTTGATGTTGTTTTTGAAGTCGGTTACTTTTTACCGACTTCAAAAAAAAGGAGGTTATCAATTCGACCCGTATGTATGTAATATTATCAGAACTGCCCAGTTTTCATATATGTTAGTCTATTTCAGCGTCTGAACAAATGTGCCAAATTTCATAAGTGTATGTATGTAGGTATGTATGTATGTATGTTTTTATGTTTGTGCACGCATATCTCCGAAAGTATAAGTTCGATTTAAGTAATTCTTTTTTTGTTGTACTAGGTGTTGTTCAACTTAGGGTACACTGCAAGTTTCATCAAAATCGGTTCAGTAGTTTTAGAGATATAGATTTTTTTATGTTGTGACGGATTACAAGTTTAGTGCATATGTAAGAAAATTTTTTATTTTACAAGAATTTGGGTTGAATATGTAATAAATAAACTAAAAAGGGTAAAATAAAAACTTTTTTTAAAAAAAGTACCGACTTCAAAACAAATACAAAAAAGTTTAAAATAACTTTTCTTTCGGAAGTCGGTGGCTTTGTTTTGTTGTGTCATTGACTATTGCCACCGACTTCCGAAAGAAAAGTTATTTTAAACTTTTTTGTATTTGTTTTGAAGTCGGTACTTTTTTTAAAAAAAGTTTTTTTTCGAGTATTTTCGCTTGACTCTAGAGACAAAATGGACAGGGAGCTTAGTGGTTTTGCTCAGAGAGCGAGATGGCGCTAGACGACGTGTATAGCTCTGTCTCTTTCCCGCAGCCTAACTACTCTCGCTTTAAGACGTCATGATAGGTCACCTGTTCACTGTACAATACCACAATATAACACCTGTTCGCTGTACTGCCGGAAAGAGCAACTAACGTTCACCCATCCCTCCTTAGGTATTATTTTTGTACAGGCGCCAGCAGGTCATCCTACCCCAATATGTCAAATTTTAACAATCGAATATTAACCTTCCACTATTGTGATAAGGTTGAAAATCTATTACCTAAAAGTGTCTGTACATCAGTTCATTATATTTCTTATTAAAAACATTTTTCAAAAAAAAAAATTAACCGCCTTCAAAAACAACCACAAAAAGGGTAAAATAACCTACAAAATAACTTTTCTTTCGAAAGTCGGTGGCTTTGTTTTTTTTATTTCGTTGTCTTTTTTGCCACCGACTGCCGAAAGAAAAGTTATTTTGTAGGTTATTTTACCCTTTTTTGTGGTTGTTTTTTGCGTAACAAATGCACAAAAATAAAGATCATCCACACAACGGTAATCAAAAAAATGCTCACAAAATAAAAAGTGCTCAACCAAATTTGATGAAATTTTTATGGGACCAAATGGAAAGTATACTGCATCAAACAAAAAAAGAAATACTCTAATCGGACTAGAAACCTCGGAGTAATCGGTGTACCTACATACATAAAAAAAAATACCGACCGAATTGAGAACCTCCGTCGGTTAAAAAAGGCATGTATAGAGTTACCCGTACTAATGATAAGTACTTATAATAAATAATGATAAATTTTATAGAGAACGAAGTTACTAAGAAAAATAAATCTATCTTATCTTCTATATATATATATATACTTATAATAAATCTGTAGAGAGGTCAATTCTGTACATTAAATATATTTCCAAAATAACTATCAGGGGTTGTTTAGGGATCGATACTGATGCCAAAAATGCAATCAGTAAAATTATTGTCTGTCTGTCTGTCTGTCTGTCTGTCTGTCTGTCTGTATAACCGCTATAGAAACAAAAACTACTCGACGGATTTTAACGAAACTTGGTACAATTATTTTTCATACTCCTGAGCAGGTTATAGTATACTTTTCATCACGCTACAATCAATAGGAGCAGAGCAGTGAAGGGATTCCGATTGGATTTTTACAACTCAATTTTGAGGCACTTTCCGATAAGCTAGCAGACTGAAATTTTGCACATGCTCTGAGTTCTGATGAAAATACATGACTAGCTAAGAAACGTCATTACAAATCCAATATGGCGGCCTACCCAAGATGGCGGACTGGCTGTTTGAAATCCACCCCCATGATATGAGTATCAAATGAAAGGGTTTGCTGTCAGGAATACGAAATAAAAATAGTCACGTGATTTAAATCCAATGTGGCGGACGTCCAAGATGGCAGACAGGCTATTTGAAATGCACCCCTATGATATGGATATCAAATGAAAGGGTTTGCTGTCGGGAATACGAACAAAATAGTCACGTGACTTAAAT
The DNA here is from genome assembly GCA_950005045.1 of Agrotis exclamationis. NCBI lineage: Eukaryota > Metazoa > Arthropoda > Insecta > Lepidoptera > Noctuidae > Agrotis > Agrotis exclamationis. The sequence goes on along the minus strand of OX465435.1, from coordinate 19,374,186 downwards.
CCAATATGGCGGACGTTCAAGATGGCAGACTGGCTGTTTAAAATCCACCCCCATGATATGGGTATCAAATGAAAGGGTTTGCTGTCAGGAATACGAAAATTTAGTCAGGTGACTTAAATCCAATATGGCGGACGTCCAAGATGGCAGACAGGCTATTTGAAATGCACCCCTATGATATGGATATCAAATGAAAGGGTTTGCTGTCGGGAATACGAAAAAAATAGTCACGTGACCTAAATCCAATATGGCGGACGTTCAAGATGGCAGACTGGCTGTTTAAAATCCACCCCCATGATATGAGTATCAAATGAAAGGGTTTGCTGTCAGGAATACGAAAAAAATAGTCATGTGACTTAAATCCAATATGGCTGACGTCCAAGATGGCGGACAGGCTATTTGAAATGCACCCCCAAGATATGGGTATCAAATGAAAGGGTTTGCTGTCAGGAATATGAAAAAAATAGTCACGTGTCTTAAATCCAACATGGCGGACATCCAAGATGGCGGATCGGCTATTTGAAATGCATCCCCATGATATGGGTATTAAACGAAACGGTTTGCTGAATGGGATACGAAAAAAAATATCACGTGACCTAAATCCAACATGGCAGCCGTCCCAAGTTGGCGGATAAGAAGTAAATTAAGTTTGAATATGAAGAAGACTAAAAAAAAGTATAATATTTAGTGGGTGCTCAAAGCGTGTTTTTCCCACGTTTTGTCGTTCCGGTTGGATTTTTGCAACTCAATTTTGAGGCACTTTCCGATAAGCTAGCAGGCTGAAATTTTCAGGGTACCTTCAAACCCGATGAACAAAGATAAAAATAATAAAATAATTAATAAATTTAAAAAATCTAAAAGCCCACGTTTTTAAATGTCCTAAAAATAAGAAAATAACCCTACAGGGCTGAGAGATGGGCCAATCAAAACGTGGGGGCGTATCTTTGCAAGTTACGCCCACGAGCTATACACGTCATGTAAATATCTCATAAATAATTCCTTAAATAATTTACGCCCCCACGTTTTGAGTGGCCCCTCTCTCAGCCCCGTAGGGTTATTTTCTTATTTTTAGGACATTTAAAAACGTGGGTTTTTTAATCTTCCGTCGCGTGTGCAACCCTAATGGTTAAGCTACACAGAAATCATTTATGACGGAAATTTTCTCCTTAAAATTATATAAAAAATACCCCACGACAGCATATGTCTATCTTTTATGGTTGACTCACAATAACACGTGTAACTCCCGATAGCTTAGCAGTTCGAAGCTTTCTGATTACATTTGAATACTCTTACGTTTATAACACTCTCAGTCACCCCTAATTGAAAAAGTTAACATTAATTAACTGCTCCATAAAAAAAAATCATATAAATCAGTACAGAAACACCAAAGTTATACATGAAATACGCCAATAAGCCATTGCGCGTGAATACTGAATCATGCTATAAGGATTATTTTTGAGAATCGGTCGCCGCGCTCGACGCGTCTCGCGGCCGAAGGTATAAAATAGTCAATTTATAGAGAAAGGCTATAGGCTATATATCATCACGCTAAGGCCAATAGGAGCGGAGCGCCAATGAAGAATGCTTCGAAATCCGGGTTAAATTTAACGTTAGCCCAAAGTAACTATTCCACGCGGACGAAGTCGCGGGCAAAAGCTAGTATGAATAAATATGAAAAACATTTACTATTTCATTCGATCCATTTACTCATAACAAACATCCTTGTAACTGTAGGCTATAAACAAATATTTGTACCGAACGGAAATCGAACACACGACCTTCGGCGCAATCAGAATTCGTGAAAATATAATTTCCATAAATGTTTGTTCAATCGGTTACAAATAACTTTAGCATAACTTGTACGAGTAAACATCCCGTTTGTATAGGAAAAGTTAAATTGGTTTTAAGTAATCTTATCTAAGCTGTGTAATACATATATCAGATACCAATAATACTAAATATAGCTTTTTTTTTGCGTGGTAAAATCATCAAATGAGTCCTCGAGCCCAGGGTGGGGCGGGAGGGACTGTCAGACTTGTACTGACTAAAATCCACGGTTGTGATCCTTCAATAGCCCTTTACGTATCAGGGTCACGGTTACCAGGTGAGACGGTCCCGCGACCATACTAAATATAGCTTCTCGCCTTTTTTTGCTTGGAAGCTTAGAGCAAGACCTTACGGCTCTTTTTTGCTTCAAGAGGCGCCGCGGGAGACGCCCACCGGCCACCGTAGACGCGGGCATGCGGGCGGTGAGTAATGGGTGACTCGCCGCTCGATCATGGACCATGCCCGGGTCGACGGCGCGTTGTGTTCCACGCGCGCCTCAAAGAGCTGTCAGCAATCTGACGGGGCCAAAGCCTGCCGGGGTCGCGGGACTGTCTCACCTGGTAACCGTGACCCTGGTACGTAAAGGGCTATTGAAGGATCACCATGGATTTTAGTCAGTATGACAGTATGGGCAGGAGGACTCATTTGATGATTTTACCACGCAAAAAAATGGGTGGAGAGAGCAATAAAACACCCACTTTCATGTAATGTTTTGGTGGTATAAAAAATCATCAAATGAGTCCTCCTACCCAGGGTGAAGTGGAAAGTACTGTCAGACTTCTACTGACTAAAATTTACTTCAACCACCCCTTTACGCTCCAGGGACACGTTTACCCGTTTCGACAGTTCCGTGATCCCGGCAGGCTTTGCTCTTAAGGCGAGGTTAAACTGTGCGCACCATAGGTGTTACAACATTTAAGCCTTTGTCAAACTGACAGGCGAAACGAATGCGTGCCAAAACGTTTTTGTTTGCAATGTATGGAATTGTTTGAAGCCAGTCACATAGACTATCGGACCGCTTTCGCTTTTCTATATGACAGGATTCGGATCGCATTCGCTTCGCCTGTCTGTTTGACATTAGCTTTACCGCAGACCCCGCTAGGAGTAGCGATGTAATGATATTATATTATCACGATACCAAGTCGCACTGGGTGTGCATGGTGGATATGTCCCACTCCCTCTCATAGAGAGGAGGTCTGTGTCCCAGCAGTGGAAACATTTTTGACAGGCCTGTTGGTCTAGTGGTTAGTGACCCTGACTGCTATGCTGGAGGTCGCGGGTTCGATTCCCACCCAGGATAAATGTTTGTGTGATGAGCACGATCATTTGTTCTGTGTCTGGGTGTAATTTATCTACAATATGTATGTATTTAGAAATATATAAGTATGTTTATCAGTTGTCTAGTACCCATAACACAGGCTCTGCTTAGCTTGGGACTAGATGGCGTTGTGTGATAGTTGTGGAAATTGTTATTATTATTATTTTAGGCTGATAATGCTGATGTCTATTTTTGATAATTCGTTCCAACAAAGATAACGTTATAATTACTAGGTACCGTAATTTTTAAACGCCTTTAATAACACGGAATTTCACGTGTTCCATATTAAAAAAAAAAATACACCAAAGCTGGAATACTCCAAAAGGTTATTCCAAATTGGTGTTTTTGTTACACATAAGCGGTTTTACACTCGTTAAATAAATATACTGAAAAAACTGAAACCATTAATTAACACAAATGGTGTGTTGTATTCAGAAGCGTACGCTTACGTTCAATATTATTCACAGTTGTACAGTCGACGCCGTTTATTTGTGGCCATGTTTATCATGGCCACGGTGGAGGTCTGGTCCCATACGGAATGGAAAGCAGTCACCTCATTCGGCTCTCAGGCATCACCATCATCCACCATCTACCACACAACCCAGCTACCGCGGGAGACGTCCAGGGCATCGTACCGTACCTACGTTGAAACGATTTCCAGCTACTGTAGGCGTGGGCTTGCCAACAGCGAGTAATAGGTAGCTTGCCGTGTGATCAAAGATCATGCTAGGGTCGACGGATCATGCAGCTGTCAGCAAACTGACGGGGACCCCTTAAGGCCAAACGCCTTGTGGTCGCACTTTTAACTCGGGGTCTCCCAAAAATATCATAGTCATGGGACGGCAATTAGACATGAGCGGAGAGAGATCAGGCATAAAACCAACGGCTAAAGGTGCTTTCCGAAGTCCAGGGTTACTATACAGCGCAGGCATGCGGACGTCGAGTAATGGGTGACTAGCCGTCCGACAGAGGCCCATATAGAGGGCCAAAGCCTGCCGGGGTTGCGGGGCTGTTTTATAGATAACTGTGACTCTGAAACATAAAACACACACCTGGGGGGGTATTACAACGTCTTAAAATCAGGCTTATTCCTGTGAGTGAACGAGATGGCGCTAGACGACTTGTATAACTCTGTTACTTTCACTCGCCGGAATAAGCCTGGTTTTAAGACGTTGTAATACCCCCCCTGGGCGGGAGGACTTCTATGATGATTTTTCCACTATAAAAAGGGGTACCGTAGGCACTACCAACCTTGAATCTCTCGGCTGTAATAAAAAAAATCCAATTAAAAAACTCAATAGCAAGTTATTCCAAAAAACGTAATAGTTATCCATACTACTGACTGTACCAACATAAAGAATTCAAACGCCAAAGACAGTTCCAATTATAAATGGCGGCATTACTCACCAAATTATTTGTCTAGCTCCAAATTATTAGTGAGATTTATTTGGAAACCTATAATTAAATAGACAAGGTCTATTCTCATTTTAATTGAAACCAGCCTTGTATTACTACAGCCATGATTTTAATATCGATGCCTTCCGGCCCAAAGGGGGTAAGCGACATTTTTTGCGAAATAGACTTATATATATGGTTAGAATCGGCTTTTTTTTCTGCGTCTAATGGTCTAAGTTTCATGGCTCTAGGACAAACTTTTTGTCGCTTAGGCGTTAAAGGAATTGAGGTTCTAACACTAAGTTTTTCGTCATAAACGACAGTTATTTTTGATATATTTTGTATTACGGTGGTTGGATAAAAATAATATGTCAAAACTGTGAGATAAGCAATTTTGGCTTTCAATATTTTTTCTTTACTTGAACGTTAAGTAGTTTGGGCTGGAATATTGGTTTACTAAACTTTCGGTTAGGATATTAGGGCAGTTTCTTTGGATAAAATATATGTCATTTATTACATTTAGGCCTTATTTCCGTGACTTTATTTGGCGCTTATTTTTATTTTCCCTAGTCACCAAATCAATCATCGAAGGCGCTTAGGATAAATCATCCAAACGAATGTCGCCTTAGGTTGTCGCTTACCCTTTTTTTCCCTGCCGAAAAAAAAAAATCTGGTATGGTGGTTAGACAAGAAGATAAATCAAAGGTTTGGTGGTTAGCTTACACAAGAATGACAAACAGCATCAGTTATCACTATCTTTCGGTCGAACAAAATGTCGTTAGCGTTGCACACCGATCATACAGTCTGTATACGACCACGGCGTAAGCACCACCGTGCTCGTGGATCATTTTGGCCCAAAGTTTTATAAGGAAAATAAAACGGGAAGTTTATTTGATAGACTTTATGTTCATCTATGGCTTTTTTTTTTTTTTTTTTTTTTTTAGGGTGGCAAAATCATCAGATGAGTCCTCCCGCCCTGGGTGGGGCGGAAGGGACTGTCAGACTCTTACTGACTAAAATCCACCCGTGTTCCTTCGGATGCCCTTTACGTTCCGGGGCCACGGTATCCTGGATTAAGAAAAAATCCGCGACCCCGGCAGGCATTTGGCCCCATAAGGGGCCCCGTCGGTGACGCGTGAAACACGACACGCCACCGACCCGGGCTTGGTCCCTGGTCGGACGGCGAGCTTACCCATTACTCACCGTCCGCAAGCCCGCTCCGCTGCTGTGCCCTCTGCTAATCAGAGGGACACGCATTGGAGCTTCCACCCGACAGGCTATTTGCATACGGGCAAAGAGACCCCCTTAGACACACAGTGCCTAAGGAAGAGTTTTTGCCCGCATCCCAGGGCGCACCGGCCCGAAAAACTGGTCTTCCCCCCGGACGTATCCGAGAGGGAACTCCAGTCCACGGACGCACGTGGAGGTTACCTGTCTTAGCACCCCATGTTCATCTATGGCTGTGTATTATTCTACTTAGTTATTTTAGACGATACGGAATAGTTAAATAAGTAGAACCTACAGTTTTGTTTTTCAGTACTTTTGTTTGTTTGTTGGCTAGTATATACGGCTGAGAAACATGATCAAGAGTTCGAATCCAAGGTTGGGCCAGCAAGGAGTTATTGGGTTTTTGTGATGAATTCTCTGCAACAGCCAAGAGTTAATCCTGTGCCTGATCTGACCCTTCTTTATCATGGTTAAATCATCCAAGGAGTCCTCCCAGGGCGGTACCTACGGGAAGGACTGTCAGACTTGTACTGACTAAAATCAACAGTGATCCTTCAATAGCCCTTTTCGCTCCAGGGTCACGACTTCTTGATTAGACAGTCCCGCGACCCCGGCAGGCTTTGGCCCTCTAAGGGGGGCCTTGGTCGCAGGACTAACGAATACCGAGACTCCGAAACGTAAACAGCTGTTGAAGGACACCGTGGATTTTAGTCAGTACAAGTCTGCACCCGCACTGGGCCCGCATGGTGGATTATGGCCCACTCCCTCTCTCAGAGAGGAGGCCTGTGTCCCAGCAGTGGGAACATTCATAGGCTGATGATGAAGTCTGACAGTCCCTCCTGCCCTGCCCTGGGTGGGAGAACTCATTTTATGAATTTACCTTCAAATTGCCGGCAGGTCTTTGAGGCGCGCGTGGAACACGAAGCGTTACGCGCAGCGGTAAGGTTGTGAGGTAGAAGCTGTTCTCTCCCTCACGGTACCCGATACCTTCTTTGTTAACATGACAGCTTCGTAGAAGGAGGTGACCGCTTCCCATTCTGTTTCGCCCCGCAGCATGGCTATTGCCTGGCCCGCAGCATCGACTATTGCCTCGCGCCAGAGGTATGTCGCCTCCGTGAGGATATAGCGGTGCTATGCCCAAGCGGATCAGTCCTGCACCGAATGCTCCTCCGTGTCCTCCGTGCGGTCCCCGCAGTGGTGACACCCAGGTGTTTCTTCTTCCCAATCAGACACAGGAACCTCCCGAAACTTCCATGTTCCGTTGAGAACCTGTGTCAGGCAGAAGGTGAGGACGCCGTGACGCCTCTCCAGCAACTCCTCGCATGCCAGAGGGTCATAGCTATCAGAATGATCCGAGGATACCGCACGATCGCCTTCGAATCGGCCAACCTTCTTGCCGGATCGCTGCACTGGGATCTTGAGGCGACAGCCCTCCTGCGCGTCTATCAGAGGCGCGCGGAGGCGCATCGCCGGGGAAATCCCCGCTGCCTCGAAAAGTCCAGAGTGAGAGTCCAGAGAATCAGAGCTCCGGCGCGATCTCAGGGCAGTATGGAGGGAACGACTTTCGCAAACGAGGTTCGGGCACGCCGCAACCGCGACGGTAAGACCCCTCTTTGAGGAGTGGCTGGATAGGCCCCACGGCGTCCTCACCTACCGCTTGACGCAGGTCCTCACCGGACTCGGATGTTTCGGGAGGTACCTGTGTCTGATGAGGAAGGAGGAAACGCCTGGGTGTCACCACTGCGAGGATCGCCGGGAGGACACGGTGGAGCATACGACCTCTCGCACCCGGCATTGGTCGCGGCCATGCTGCGGGGCGAGACGGAGTGGGAAGCGGTCGCCTCCTTCTGCGAAGCAGTCATTCTCGCGAAGAAGGAGGCGGGACGTGGGAGGGAGACGACAGCGTCCACTCCTCACCCACGCCACAGTGGTAGACGCCCACGGCAACGGACGTCGCGGGACGATCTCCGGCCACCGTAAGCGCGGGCATGCTGGAGTCGAGTAATGGGCGACTCACTGCCCGACCATGGACCATGTCCGGGTCGACGGCACGTTGTGTTCTACGCGCGCCTGAAAGAGTGTCAGCATAATGACGGGTCCCCCCCTATAGAGGGCGAAAGCCTGCCGGGGTCGCGGGACACACGTATACTGAGACCGGTACATGAAAGCTACTGAAGGACACCGTGGATTTTAGTCAGTACGAGTCTGACAGTCCCTCCCGCTCTGCCCTGGGTGGGAGGACTCATTAGATGATTTTACCACGTAAGAAAAGCCACTACTCAAAGAGGGGTCTTACGTTTTGTCATACCTAAGAGGTAGTCCATGAGTATCAAGACTAATTTACTGTTAATAACTATTGTTTTGTGTTATTCTTTAAAATGAAGACAAAGAAAAAGAGAGATTGAGCATAAAATCTTTTTTTATATCCGCATCTTAGTAAATGTCAGTTTAAAAACTTAAAAAGGTCTAATCTACGTATTTAAGTGTGGATGTATAATTTTATAAGAATTAAACACAATGTGCTTTCGCGTTGTTTATAAAAGTGCTAATTATATTTCTTATTGATAAGGAACTTATTACAATTTCCTTGATCATCTCTCATTAACTAATAGCCGGTTATATCATATTGGCTGGACTTGATGAACAGAAAAGTCACAGGTATGCTCTTTTTCTTCAATAGAAATAAAACGAATGGTGCACTTAAATCATTTAGGTTGGAACTCAACCATTGAGTTGTTTTCATTTAATACGTTTTTTCCTGTTAGTGAATTCGAGACTATTTGAGGGTAAGCGACACTAAATTGTGTTAGGAGTGTGATTTATTTTAATTAACAATGCCATTTCGTAGAGACTTAATCAAAAGTTAAACGGGTAAATTTTGAAACTTTAGGAACGTACAGAAAATTTTATATGATTTTTTTTCACTTTTTTTGAACTTTAAACTACTCTCCTGTAAAATTTGTAAAGTGGCGGTTACCCCCTTTGGGCCGGAAGGCATCGATATTCTGTTGAACATTTCGTATAATATTATTCTAGTCGTACCGTTGATTATAGGAATTCAGTTGCATATTTAATGTTTAAATAGTTCGTCTTATGTAAATAAACGTACATAATTATTTATATTGTGGTTTATAATTTTGTTTTTAATGAACGATTATAAAATTAATGACGGGTTTTATTAAATTCGTTCACGATACAGGAGAAATTGCTTGTGCAGCCTGTGGAATAATGTTATAAAAAAGTGAATTACAGACAAAGCTGATGCCGAAGTGGCTATAAGCTAGTTTTTCATAAGGACGAGCCCCCTTAAATATTTGTTTAATTAGTTTTTAGTGTTTTTTAAGCTACTGCATAGCTTTAATCGCGGGCTCTGAACGCGGCGCGTCGCGGCGACAGAATCAAAAAATTTCCAGAAACCTAGCGAAAAAATCTAAGGAAAATACCTGACACCACGCATCGTCTAACATCGTTTCAGTTCGGGAGACTTCGGCAATCATAAAAATATCCGTCATAAAAACAATTTACTTTTTCTTACTGATTCTAAACGGCCAGCTACAAAAGGAGTTTTCTGCCTAATGTTAAGTACTGTCGCGGTCGCCTGTCGCGGTCTCGCGCGCGAACCGGCCGGCACCCTGCGTAATGTGGGCGCAAAACTAGCAAACTGTGGACATTCCATTTCAAATATTATGGAAGAGCGTTTACCTACTGTGGACACAGCCTTAATGGGGTCCAATTTTACCTATTTGGTTATGGAGCCCCAAAAAACAGCATAGCAACCAGAACTTAACCTTAATCTACATTACTTAACCTTGAAACCAACCATATGACTTAGCAACCTCCATAAAACCAATCCTTTACAGCCGAAATGGACTAAAACAACCTCATTCAGAATTTCAGACGTTCATTCTACTATTGATTTTCGAATTCAAACATGAAACAAGCGACGGCGACGACCGGAAGTCGATCGGTTCACGCTTGACTTCTGAGTGGACGCTTGGAAGTCCATCGTATTAACTGGAAGTCCCTTGGGGCTATCTGCTCAATGGTATTTACATTTTATTGGTAATGTATTTGGTCTCCTTTTAGTATTCCGAATAGGTTTTTAGGGTTCCGTAGCCAAATGGCAAAAACGGAACCCTTATAGATTCGTCATGTCTGTCTGTCTGTCTGTCTGTCCGTGTACGTCACAGCCACTTTTTTGTCGAAAGTATAAGAGCTATCCTGGTGAAACTTGGTAGAAAGATGTATTATGTGAACCGCATTAGGATTTTCACACAAAAATCAAAACAAAACAAATTTTGGGGGTAGATATATTACCATACTTAGAATTGAAACTCAAAAAAATTTTTTTCGCCAAACCCATACGTGTGGGGTATCTATGAATAGGTCTTTAAAAATGATATTGAGGTTACTAACATATTTTTTTTCTAAACTGAACAGTTTGCGCGAGAGACACTTCCAAAGTGGTAAAAAGTGTGTCCCCCCCCGTAACTTCTAAAATAAGAGAATGATAAAACTAAAAAAAATATATAATGTAGACCTCAACCAAAACTACCAACGAAAATTGGTTTGGATGAGATACAGTTAGCAGTTTTTGAGATATAGTACATTTTCAAAAACCGCAAATATAACTTTGCCATTCGTACAAATACTATGAAAAACAAAGTTATTTTTATTGTTTGTGTATATTACTTACTAATCTCAATATAATTATATCTCTAATCTATGATTGCTGCTACGGAACCCTTCATGGGCGAGTCCAACTCGCACTTGGCCGGTTTTTTTTGTTGGGTTTTTTAAACTCGGCTGTTTTGTATAGATTTTATAGGGTGTTAAAAATGAACTGCAGGAATTTCGTGTGCGTACTCGGTATCAAAAACCAAGTTTATTCCAAAAAAAATTTTTTTCGAGCATTTCTTTCAAAAAAAAAATTTTTTTAATTTTTTTTTTCAAATTTAATAAATTTTTTTCAAGCATTTGTCTTTTGGCCTGTTAAAATGGCCAATAAAATAAGTTATTTGTAAGTATTTCGAAGAATTGCCAGTCCAAAGTCTGTAAAATGTGATGGGAAAGTTGGAATCAGCTGTGAACTCTACACACGGGTGAACGACCTCAAAGAGCAATCAAATTTATTAATAACTAGCTTTTCCCAGCGGCTTCGCTCGCCCCCCCTCCCCTTATTGCCTATGTCACTCAGATAATATAGTAAAACATTTTTTTTGAAGAAATTTTTTGGAATAGACTTGGTTTTAGATACCGAGTACGTACACGAATATCCTGCAGTTAATTTTTTAACACCTTATATAGGCTGTGCTTCGTATCGCAACGGGTTCGATTCTTTAACGAATATTAAATTTGTATTTTTGGTCTGTCAGGCTCTATCTCACTAAAATCCACGGTTCAAGAGCCCTTTACGTTTCGGGGTCACGGTTTCTTGATAAGACAATCCCGACCCTGGCAGACTTTGGCCCTTAATAGGGGCCCCTGCAGATTACTGACAGCTATGGAACACGATGCGCCGTTGACCCGTTCATGGTCCATGATCCGTCGGCAGTCCCCATTACTCGCCGTCCGCATGTTCTAAGGCATTCCTGCAACTCTATTGTAATACCTTTTTTTTAGAGTGGTAAAATCATCAAATGAGTCCTCCCACCCAGGACAGGATGGGAGAAACAGTCAGACTTGTACTGACAAGAATCCACAGTGATCCCTCAATAGCCCTTTACGTTTCGAGACCACGGATACCGGATAGTCCCGCGACCCCGGCAGGCTTTGTTCCTCTAAGGGGCTCTCCTGTGGGGTGCTAAGACAGGAAACCTCCACGTGCGCCCGTAGACTGGAGTTCCCTCTCGGATACGTCCGGGGGGAAGACCAATTTTTCGGGCCGTTGCACCCTGGGATGCGGGCAAAAAGTCTTCCTTAGGCACTGTGTGCCTAAGGGGTCTCTTTGCCTGGTCGCGGGATTGTCTCACTCGGTAATCGTGACCCTGATACACAAAGGGCTATTGAAGGAACACCGTGTACTTTAGTCAGTACAAGTCTGACAGTCCCTCCTGTCCCGCCCTGGGCGGGAGGACTCAATTGATGATTTTGCCACTCTAAAAAAAAGGGGTCTCTTTGCCCGTATGCGAATAGCCTGTCGTGTGGACGCTCCAACGCGTGTCCCTCTGATTAGCAGAGGGCACAGCGGCGGAGTGGGCTTGCGGACGGTGAGTAATGGGTAGCTCGCCGTCCGACCAAAGACCAAGCCCGGGTCGGTGGCGCGTCGTGTCGTTTTTCGCGCGTGCCTTCGGGGAGTTGTCAGCAAAATGACGGGGCCCCTTATGGGGCCAAATGCCTGCTGGGGTCGCGGGTTTTTCTTAACATAGGATACCGTGGCCCCAGAACGTAAAGGGCATCCGAAGGAACACGGGTGGATTTTAGTCAGTAAGAGTCTGACCGTCCCTTCCGCCCCACCCAGGGCGGGAGGACTCATTTGATGATTTTACCACCTAAAAAAAAATGGGCTCTCCTGTCATTAGTATTACCTACTGATTGAAATTTATGTAGCTAATTACTTAGCGTGTTGTAATCTCTGTTATCTGAAACAGTGTCAAGTTGTAACATAGTGACGTATTGAGTGACGTCACCGTTATCCCGGACAATTTGTTACCGGCACGGATACATTGACGTATGGGTGATTATGTTGCTTGTTGGATAACAGACAGCGTAGGTCATGGGGTCGTGTTTGTTAGTTCATAGTTACTGAAAATTATCCCACAGGATTGTAATTTTGGGATAAAAGATATCTTATGTTTTAGTCCAGATTATGAAAAAAAAAACTTTTTTTCATGCAAGGTACCCACACTAAAAAAATATTAAAGTTGAATCATTACAATTCAATATTACTTAAAAATAAAACAATTAAAACGAACAAAAAAAAAGATTCTTAACAGGAATACTGACAGCCAAAGAAACAATTAGCTTCATATAATTATGGCTCCATGGCTCTCTTCACTATACCTAACTGTGTACAAAATTTTATCCAAATCCGTTTAGCGGTTTTGACGTGATTGAGTAACTAAAATTCATTCATCCATCCAAACATTCAGATTTATAATACTAGGAAATTCGAAAATGATCTTAAGGGAACATGAAATCAAAAAAAACGTGAATGACTGTATACTGAATGGATGAAATTTGGTACACAGATTGTTTACAACTTTGATTAACACAAAGTTAAACAGTATACAAGTTACATGTCGGCAACGACGACGGCTAAACATTTAATGTAACGGTCAATATTCTGCCATCATCAGCCCTCATATTTCATTAATGCAAAAAACAATATTTTTTAATATACCCTCAATCAAATTTCACTCCCCTTTGCAATGCAATGTCGCCCTTTCGACACCCACACCTCATATTTTCGGTACACAAAGTAACAAAAAATATGTCACAAAAATATATACGGCTGGTAAATCCGGGTCGTTATATGAAAAAAAAAATGTAATACCGGGACAGACATGCTGACAAAGCTTTAGTTTTAACAAGAACCTGTAACATGGAATTGAAATTAGGTTCTTTTTGTAGGCTTTGTAGTATGTATTTTTAGATGTCACAAATATAGAATCATACTTTGCTATTCTCTAAAAGATGAATGTTGGTCTAGTGGTTAGTGACCCTGACTGCTATGCCGGAGGTCGTGGGTTCGATTCCCACCCAGAATAAATGTTTGTGTGATGAGCACGATCATTTGTTCTGTGACTGGGTGTAATTTATCTTCAATATTTGTGTATTTAAAAATATATATACATATAAGTATGTTTATCAGTTGTCTAGTACCCATAACACATGCTCTGCTTAGCTTGGGACTAGATGGCTTTGTGTGATAGTTGTGGATTATTATTATTATTGTCTCCACATAGCTTTAGTGAACCACCAAATTTAACCACTGGGGCACCGCTGCACAATGCTCTATTCCTTAAGAATAGCACTGCAGAACTTTATAAAAAAAGAGATTTGGAAATCTTTGCTCCTATGGAAAGTTTTAAAAAAGGCCTTCCTTGATAAATAGACTTTCCAACATAACAATATCTTAATTACATACATATGAATTTCATTAAAAGATTCAGTTATAACGAAAAATAAGGTCTTGAGCTTGTATGAAATGCCGTTACGCTTTCAAATAGAGAACAAAATGGCACATGCAACCAACTTTACTATTTGATGACTTTACCACGATAAAAAGAAATGTATGAAGAACTGATTGTCACTTTCAAAATTAACTCGAGGGAAGCCGCGGCCAAAGCTTATACTAGTATAAAATTCCCTAACTTAAATTTTATAAGGTGTATCGTTTCAACAGCTGATAATATTCTACTCAAGCCACAATATAAAGCACGGTCCAGAGAGATAACTCGGTCCACAGTAGACCAATCCGCCGGTTTAACTTGAAAGGATTAATTTAAATAAGAAAACAGACGCTGACTATGCACCTTGCGGCCTCAGTTTCCTTTAGAATGTATTTACTAGGAACTTATTATAATTCACTGTTTACTGATGCCTTAGTTTTGTGAATTCTTGCGAAGGGGTTCACTCAATCGTTTTCCCACATCAATCATTGCCCCACACTTGGAACTAGGGATGGGTCGTTGACGGTTTTTCCGTCAACGAAACGTTAACGTTGATTTTACGTTTGTCAACTTGTTGATCAACTGGTTTTCGTCAACGAATTAACGTACTAGTAATGTCAACTTGCAACGTAAACCGTTGATTCATTGAACGGTTTTTATTCAACGATTGCACGTTCAATTTTAGAAACAATTTGATTCAATTTATGTATTGGTAAACGTTTGATTGATGGTTCTACTAAAATGAACTTCACTTCATACTTTCTCTTCTGGTTTAGGACTGACTGAATAGAATACCTATTCTTAAAATAAATATTTCGAAAATCAACTCTATCGTCCGTTACTTAGAGTTCAAATAATAATAATAATAACAACGAGCGAGACGCACGAGTTAAATTCATAAACGCCGTTGACGAATTCAACTAGTTGATTCATATAGGTACAGCTAGTTAACGTTACTACGTTGACAGGAGATCAACGGTTGATTCAACTAGTTCGTTGATTCAACGCTCATCCCTAATTGGAATTATTCCCGTGGGTTAGTTTAAAAACAGACCCAGTTCAACTGCTTGAGCGTCACACAAATATTTGTTCCTTGCCGAGAATAAAAATCTGCAATGAGTAGATCAGCAGCCCTTTGCCCACCCACTACACAGTTTGTAGCGGCCGATGGCGCCGACATGTGCTCGAGTGGAGACCGCATATGGGCAAACGTAGCGTTGGACGCCTTGCGGCACGATTGATGGGTGATTTAAAGAATATGGCTGACAGGGGATGAATGCGGACTGTCCAAGATCGGGATATTTGGCGTTCTATGGCTGGGCTTACGTTCAATAGTGGACGGCAATTTGCTGACACGATAAATCTCCCACTTCGCAAGATCTACGCCTCAAATATAGGCATATAACTAAAAAACACGCAAAACACATTCCCTATTGATTTACCATTGCATAATAAATTATATTCGAGATCCAAATCTGACGTTCGCATAACGAGGTATTTCAACATCGCTCTACTAACCTTATTACCCAGAAAATAGAGTTCAAAATCGTTTGTGAACGGTTTTACCGATAAGTATGTTTATAATGAGAAAATAGGGGAGGCAATTTTCCGCTTTAACCGCTACAAATATGTTTATGTATCCAATCGTTATGTATTAGCGGATTTGGTATCTTATTGGGGATATTTTTTTTTGTTTATTTAGTTATTTTGTTAACTATGATTGTGTGTGAACTGGAGGGTATAATGATTCGTTGTTTCAGTATTATTTTTTGTATATATGAAGTTAATTTCTCGGCTGAAGAATTACTGGGATTATTGTGGTAAGACAATAGGTTATAGTACTAGATTAATGTGTTTTCAGGATATTGGTAGCCTTTCAAAAAGCTATTTTTTTTTTTGTTGATAAATAAATGAGTCCTTTTCGCCCTAGGTGGAGTGGGAGGGACTTTCAAACTCTGACTAAAATTCACCGTATTCCTTTGATAGCCCTTTAAGCTCCAGTTTCACGATTACCCATCTGGACAGTTTCACGACAATTTTACGTCTAATGAAGGATGGATAAATGGATGTTTGGTACTCTTTTTTTTTTCATACAAACACTACTTAGAAAATTTGGATGAGATTTGGTACCCATATTATTTATTTATTTGGTTAACCTACAATTATTGTTTACACGTAACATTTCGATCAATAGTTCATAGTATACATTAATAAGTGCAACAATTAATTACAGGTTAACACCACATGCATTATTTGTATTAGATTGTACGTTTAACAAAAATGGAGTGAGACAAACAATAAATCAAGAAAATTCAACAAACAAATTACCTAATTAATTAAAATAATCGAAAAAAAATTGAATTAATAATATTAAATGAACTGATAATGGATTACATTACAGATAAATAACTTAAACATGATACTTTTATTGAATATACAAACAGATATCTAAACGTACTTTACATGGTCTACCGTGTTCCGGACGATATACATAGGGCTGAAACAAATGAAATTCAAATAGTATTTGATAGATTTCAAATTAAGATACTTTCTCACTGCATAGCTCAATTAAATTTCATTAAATGAAATTACAAATATCTTTGTAACGAAGCCTTTTTAAGTACTACTTCCTTTGTTGGATTTGATTTGTAAAAGCCATAGAAGTATTTGCTAAAGTTTATGGATAACGTGAAGAACACGGTGTATATATATATGTATAGTAGAATAAAATTATTTATTTTCAGTTCGTTGGCCGCATCCATATCAGTCTTGTCTTGGTAGGGCTGCTCCATCATCGAAGCCGAATAACCTTGATATTGGCTTAAATTTATGTCTTGTGCCGTGAATGCACATGCTAGTGGCACGGATGATTGAAATGAGGATTCTAGATCTTAGCCAACCCATTACCACTGTATAGGACCTATTCCAGTGGTCAGCGATTGCAGCTCCAAGATGACTTAAACTAGTTAAGTTTATTTTTAAATATTTGATTCCAGTATGGACATTGACAGGTATAAAATAAAATATTAAAATTAAATAACAAAGAAAAAAAAATTAAAAAAATTAATAAATTATATATAGTTTGTAACCTGAATTAACACATATAGGATACTTTTTATCCGAGTAAACGCGGCAAATCAATCGCTCTGTGCGTTCCAACAATTCAACAAGCCTTGTTTAGATATTTTTTTAAAATAAAATATAGCTAGGTAGCTGCATTTACTTATAATGGAAACCAACCCCAACATAGTTGAAAAAATGCTATGCAAATGGTGATGGTAGTTGTAATACAACACGCCATTCATACGGTTGTTATGAAAATTTTATTTATAAGCAACGTGACTGCAAGACAAGTACTTACATCGAACGAAATTCTATACAAACAATTTGAAATGACGTATGAAAATGACTTTTTTTAAAAAAGAGAATGAAATCGATTCCTTGATTTTTTGCCACCAAAGCAAAGGCAAAAGAATTGTGAGTGTATAAAAACGTGGGAAAAACTAAGACACCGACATCCAAAAGAAAAGTTATTTAACACTGTCTTTTACTTTACGAATCGGTAAAAAAAGTGTACCAACCTAAATCTTTTTCTACGGATAGTTTAAAATTACACTAATTTAACTATAAAGCCTCCTGCAGACACACGCGATTAATCGCTACTCTAGCACTAAGTGTTGACGTGTTACTGTAAGTCGAGTAACGTTGCTCAACATTCGGTAACATCCGCCAACACCAACAAAATGTTATTTAATGTTACTAAGTGTTGACGTGTTACTGTAAGGCGAGTAACGTTGCTCAACATTCGGTAACAATGTAACCCCCATTATCTAACAATGTTACCGATTGTCGAGCAACGTTACTCGACTTAAAGTAACACGGCAACACTTAGTAACTTTTTGTTGTCGGATGTTACTGCGGTGTGGATGCACGGGTAAGTAACAATCAACAAATAGTAACAAGGAGCCACAAAAGTTACCGAATGTTACCGTGTTGCCTTTTGTTGCTCCACAAATGTTACCGGCCGTGTGGATGCACCGATATAAAAAAAACAAAAAGTCGTTGTCAAAAGTAATTCGCCTGGACCGATCTGGAAAAAAATACCTTTTCTTGATAATTTGAGATACAAGTCCTGTATAGCGGAGCTGGGTTTTTTTAGCACCCACCCTTCTTTCTATGAAATGCCTTTCACCGCACGAGCTCATAACGGCACTTACGCCAACGTTTTACATTACAACACCCCTAATTACTCTTAAGGACATACAAAACCCACTTTGTGACGAAACAACCCTTTAATAATATCAAATATCGTCACCGCTGGGGTACTTTCGACCACGGAGGGGTAAATTCGCACTTCAAAAATAAAGCGCTAGGGTTAAGATGTGATCATACGTGCTGTTTATATTGGCCAGTTTAGGGCAGTTTTGGTGTCGCGGGATTGTCTCATCAGGCAACTGTGACCCTGGAACGTAAAGGGCTATTGAAGGACACCGTGGATTTTAGTCAGTACAAGTCTGACAGTCCCTCCCGTCATGCCATGGGTGGAAGGACACATTTGATGATTTTCCCACGATAAAAAGGGCAATTTTGCTTAACTGTGGATTTGGAATAATCTTACTACCTACTATTATAAATATAAAAAATTGTGAGCATATGCTTGTTACTCTTTCACCCAAAAACTACTGAACGAATTTGGATGAAACTTGAAACACACAATTTATAATTATTTGGATAATTATGTATGTGTTAACATTTTTTTAGCGTGGTAAAATCATCAAATGAGTCCTCCCACCCAGGGCAGAGCGGGAGGGACTGTCAGTAAAATAGTTTAAAAATAGTTACGGTGCTACAGTCCCAGTCACAAGACATAAAAACTGTGAAAGTACTGTTGGTACTTTCACAGTTTCATAGCCCATTCCAAAGTGTAGATCTGTATAGAACGGGCACTAAATAGCCGAACGAAAAATCGCTCGTGTAAGTGTAGCTTTATAAACCTGACACCCTTTCGCTAGGGGTGGGTATATTATTAAATAATAAAGTAGTCTGATTCAGGGCCGTTGCCGGTAATCTGAATTATTCTGTCTGGTTACGTCACCGGCTGGTATTGACGAACTTTTGGCAAAATGAAATTTTCTGGAATGATTATTATTTATTGCTGTTTAGTGGTGAAATTATGGAATTAGGTGAGCTTTTGATATTCTGAAGCCTGCAAAACTAGTTGTAGTAGTAGTAACTTTTCACGTTATTATAAATTTTGTTAATTAAAAACTATTAAACAGATTTAAATGAAGTTTTAGTTCATAAATAGTTTTTAACCCGAATTAACACATAGTATTTATAGTTTGTATATAATTTTAGTATTGTAGTATTTATATTAGTATTAATATGTAGAAAATTAAATAACATAATAAATAAATTCCATATTTCTTATAGTAAATAAAATTTATTACACATAGAATATATTTTATTCTGGTATGACATTACCGTGGGATGAATTTCGACCCACCCAGTTGAAGCTAGTAAAATTATAAGCGCATTCCAGTTCCAATCAACCAACTAGTTACTCTATAAAATTGATTGCAATAATGAAAGCGAACAGAATTTGTGAACGTATTTTATATTGAGGTCAACAAAGGGGTTTATGCGCCACTTGTTATTATTCGGCGCACAAAACGACGGTTAATTAGCTTTTAATTAAAAGTATGTTTCACTGATTCTATCTATATGTTATGGAAGTGTGCTTGTGTTGGGGATTTGACCGCTGAACCACGATGTTTTGATTAAAATATTCACTTGATCATCATCATCATCATCATCAGCCTATAAATGTTCCCACTGCTGGGACACAGGCCTCCTCTCTGTGAGAGGGAGTGGGCCATAATCTACCACGCGGGCCCAGTGCGGATTGGTAGATGTCACATGTCTTCGAATTTTTGGTTCTATGACATGCCGGTTTCCTCACGATGTTTTCCTTCACCGTTTTGAGAGCAGTGGTGTTGAAATAAATTACAATTACGTTGTGGTGATGAAATAAATTACACAAAGTAATACGCCTGACGGGGTTCGAACCCACGACCTACTACTCGTAAGTCGAAGCCGATACCACTGGGCCAACACTGCTTAATTAATTCACTTGATACTAGAGTAAAAGCTACTTCAAATTTTGTCAAAGTTTGTCAATTATCCCTAAACACAGAAATGCTGACCTGGCTCTGAACGAAGCTAGACCTATTTAAAGATGTGATATTTTAGGTCCGAAAAAAATTTTTGAGGCATTTTGAAACCTTCATACCTTTAAAATTGAATCTTTAAGGAGAGAGGATAAATTAATGAGCATCTCGCTCATTTAGTTGATTTTTTTTTAAAGTTGCTTTAACCTAGGAATTTTTCCTGTATCGTCGGTGCGTTTACAAACATTGAAAGACCCGGAATAACTACTTGCAGACCATACAAATATTTGCTCCGTGCGGAAATTGAACCCGCGAGACGTCCGCAGCAGTGGATCGCTTAGTCACTACGCCAACCGTGCCTTATTAAAAAAAAAAATACAGTCGAATTGATAACCTCCTCCTTTTTTGAAGTCGGTTAAAAAAAGTTATCATCACTGATACAAATTAACGACGTGTTTGATATGAAACAAAAAGTTTTAATTACCTTTTAATTAAAAGTGTGTTTCACTGATATTATCTATGTTTTATGAATGTGTTAATCAAAAAAGTATCATGAAAATTCACAAAGTTAAAAGCTTGTTATATTACCTGGTTGTCCGTTCAAAAACGTGCTCATTTCCCGCTCAACCTGCCTCCCGCCTCCGATGTCGTACACTCATTAATAAATAGTTTGGCAACGGGTACCTAACCGTACACTGATAGAATTGTAATTATTTGGTGATAAAACTTAATCAAAATATTTTTGGAAAAAAATACAAAACATGGTTTAAAAATTATTGCAATCGATTCAGTTACTGATTCAGGTTTCGCATAATCTAATATATAAAATTCTCGTGTCACAGTTTTCGTTGCCATACTCCTCCGAAACGGCTTGACCGATTTTGATGAATTTTTTTGTGCTTATCCGGTATCTATGAGAATCGGCCAACATCTATTTTTCATCCCCCTAAATGTTAGGGGTAGTCCACACCTAAATTTTTTTAAAATTATTTATATGGCAAAACAACGTTTGCCGGGTCAGCTAGTATTATACTAAAAATAACGTTGTAAAGCATTCAAATATTAATTCACACGTTCATACATAAAGGATATATAGATAAATGATTAATCGATTTATTTTATTGGTGTCACAAAAATACAACTGTTAAGCAGAGTGTGATTAAAAATCAATTTACGTCTGATAATAAGCAATATTTTTTAACCCAGTTATTTGATCGAGGAAGTAAAATGACAGCAAAAGGTCATACAATTAATTACTTACGTTCTATTAAAATAGTGTTAATAACAATAAAAGTATAACCATGTTGTCCTAACCTTCAGTGAACCAGATAATGGAACGATAGTCATGTCGCTACGGCGTAGCGGACAGAATTATGTCATGGCTACGGTTGCTACGCTCGTAGCAAGCTCGTAGCAAACCGGTGTAGCATTTGCTACGAGTCAATTTATTTTGTTCTTGAACTTTGTAAACTCGACATGACATGGTCCAGTTTGTAAAATGTTTTGTGATGAGCATAAAATTATCTAATTATGGCGAACTGTGAATTAGACTCACTTGTTAATTAATGTTAATATTGTTTTCCCTCTCACAGAGGGGAGGCCTGTGTCCCAGCAGTGGGAACATAGGATGGGAACTTGGTGATATTTAAAAAAAAATATTTAATTTTTTAATTAAAATTTAATTGCAAATATTTTACCAGTAATCGGCGACTCGCTGTCCGGACACGGAAGTTTTGGGAGGTACCTGTGTCTGATGAGGAAGGAAGAAACGCCTGGGTGTCACCACTGCGAGGATCGCCCTGAGGACACGGTGGAGCATACGATGCAGGACTGCCCCGCTTGGGTAGAGCACCGCCGTGTCCTCACGACGGCGATAGGCGGAGACCTCTCGCGTCCGGCATTGGTCGAGCCCTTGCTGCGAGGCGAGACGGAGTGGGAAGCGGTCGCCTCTTTCTGCGAAGCAGTCATGCTCGCGAAGGAGAAGGCAGGCCGCGTGAGGGAGAGGATAGCGTCGTCCCTCCACCCCAGCCGCAGTGGCAGACACCCACAGACGGCAGACGTTCTTCGGCCACCGTAGGCGCGGGCATGCGAGTAAAGGGCCACTCGCTGTCCGACCATGGACCATGCCCGGGTCGACAGCACCTTGTGTTCCACGCGCGCCTCAAAGGGCTGTCATCACAATGACGGGGGCACATTAGAGAGCCAAAGCCGGGGTTGCGGGAGTAAGGAGCTACCGTGACCCCGGAACGTAAAGGGCTAATGAAGGACACCGTGGATTTTAGTCAGTACAAGTCTGACAGTCCCTCCAGCCCCGCATTGGGTGCGAGGACTCATGTGATGATTTTAATGCGATAAAAAAACTGCAAGTACTTAGAATAAACCATCAATTGATCAACAGTTTAGTTGCGTCATCACGTTTGTTTCTCAAATAGTTGTGCAGAGTTGACGTAACCATTTCTTGTCAAAAAAAGTTCTTTGTTCGACGACTATTTCCAAAATGGTTCATTGTGATAATACTTATGAACAGCAAATAAAAAAATATTTAAACTAAAAGGTATCGAGACCATAAGAGCCTTACTATAAAAACTTAAACATCTGTTGAACACTTGTCTAAAAAAGTGTGACTTCAAACGGACCTTATTTCAACGTCATAATCTGACATTTTTTTAGACAAGTGTTCAACAGACGTTTAAAAGTTTTTTGTGGTACAACGGTAAATATTTACCTATAAACATTAACATTACAGGTATTAAAACAATGCAAAAAACAAATTCATTACATATTATTTGCACATTCTTTAAAGAAATATGTAAAGCAATACAGCGCAAACTTTAAACGCTCGTGTTTTATTTACTCTTCATTATTGCTCAACAATATTCATGGAATGTTAATTATTTCATTCATTATTTATTTACCCTGTTTATTTACACTGTCCAGTGTAGCTCGTGGCTATAATTACAGCCGCACAGGCCGATTTTCCGGGTTAAGCCGCGCTTGCCGAGATTGGTCTGTGGATGGGTGACCATCTGTCTTAGCAAGTTTCCTCCTTGCGTCGGAAAGTACGTCATGGTCCCAGCTGTCATTTGCAGATCTTTAACAGTTGTTATTATCAGTCAAAAGTTCCAGAAGTCTGACAACCAGTCTTACCGTGGGGTATCGTATTACCCAGTTACTGGGTTGTGGAGGTCCGATAGGCAGTCGCTCCATGAAAAATACTGTTATTCAGCTGCATCTGGTACGACTGACGACTTACGCGTTGTAGGTCGTGGGTTCGAACCCCGCCAGGCGTATTACGTTGTGTAATTTATTTCATCACCACTGCACTTAAAACGGTGAAGGAAAACATCGTGAGGAAACCGGCATGTCCTAGTCCTCGCTGCTTTCTTTGGGAGCGCAAAGTTGCGGTCAGAATTCTTTGCTAATTGCGCCTGTGAAGATGTTATCTCTGGGCGTTTAATCTTATCAATAGTACTTACGAAAGTTTGGATGGATGAATGAATGTTTGGTACTTAAACTGGTGAGAACAGCAAAACGAATCTGAAAAAAATGCCCACAGACATAGATTATAGTCTCAAATAATCCATGGGCTACATTCTACCAGTATGTCGTGCTCGTGGGACGATTTTCGATTTTCCACGCAGGTGAAATTGTTGGCAGAAGCTAGTAAATTAAATAAACGTTCTGTCAACACAAGAGATTACAAATTATTTACAAGCGGATTATATTAAAATCAGTATTATCACTGACCCAGTGCACAACACACGTGTTTCTTCCAATAAAATAATACCTACGTTATTGAAATCGGATCACCGGACGGACAAACAACGGTCTCATTATAATTTATTTAACGTATATTTACACCACGATCATTCGTGTATAATGTGTTTAAAGTATGTACATTAATGGTCTATCGATCGGTACCGCTACTGGTGAGCAAGAGATCCTGGGTTTGATTCTCAGGTTGGGCAAAATGTTATGTTCTATTAGTGGCCACAAAGTCTCGATTTGTACCTCGTCCATGCAGAAGGGTGCCTGCCGGGGATGCTGGACTATCTCTCCGGGTATTCGTGACCGTAATCGAAACGTAAAGGGCTATTGAAGGATTACCGTTGATTTTAGTCAGTACAAGTCTCACAGTCTCTCTCGCCTCGCTGTCGGTTGGAAGACTTGATGATTTTACGACAATAAATAAATGGAAATTGGGGACAGCGTCTATCTCACAGCCCAGCCGCAGTGGTAGACGCCCATGGCAACGGATCTCGCAGGACGACCTCCGGCCACCGTGGACGTGGGCATGCGTACGGCGAGTAATGGGCGACCATGGACCAAGCCCGGGTCGTCCGAGCGTTGTGTTCCACGCGCGCCTCAAAGAGTGTCAGCACAATGACGGGGACCCCCTTAGAGGGCCAAAGCTTGCCTGGGTTGCGGGACTATGGAGCAACGACTATGACCCCGGAACGTAAAGGGCTATAGAAGGACATTTATTTATTTATTTATTTATTTATTTACTTTATTTTACAGAAAGCTTACAGACTAATAACAAAGTTGAATCATTCTTTATGTTTGTGGACAGTTGCTAATTATAAGCTTCCACATATATGTTAGTAATTAGCAAATCTCAACTAATATTATGCAGTAACATAAACAGAAAAAGAAAAAACAAACAAGAAAAGAAACATGACAAAAACAGAGCCAGGAGATTGTGTCAATATTGTGCCAAGGAGTGTGACATTAAAATAGAACTATTGCCTATCGTCACCAAAATAGTCCTTACTTAGGATGTTTCTAATTTTAAGTGCGCTGGTGTTGAATAAATCAATTTCCAATTGTGATGGTAAATTATTAAAGGCTTTTACAGTGCGTATGCAGAAGGCGTTCCGCCTGTAATTAGTAGAAGCAGTTGGTGCTTGTAGTAGTGGTCGCTTCCTTAGGTTATTTTGATTAGTTCGAATAAGAATTTTGCTAAGTAAATCAGGACAGTCAATTGAGCCATTTGCTATGTTCGCTAGAAAACAAATATCACTAATAGTTCGTCTTATTTCCAATGGCAAAAAATGGTACCGTTTACAACGGTGATCATAATCATTTGAAAATTGTTTTGCTTTATAATCCAAATACCTCATAAATTTTCTTTGGACAGACTCAATACGAGATTTGTAGATCTCATACTGAGGATTCCAAACTGGAGAAGCGTACTCAAGGTGGCTGCGCACGAAAGAGCAATACAGAACTTTAATAGGTTTCAGAGAACGAAAGATGGAGCAACTTCTAATTATAAATCCTAATGCTTTAGATGCTTTATTAACGATTGATTCTATGTGGCTATCAAAAAGAAGTTTACTGTCATGTATTACGCCAAGATCTCTGATACTATTTACTTTGGTGATGACATGGCCGTCCAACGTATATCCAGAACCAATCACAGAATTCCGTCGAGAAAACACTACCTGGTAACACTTGGAAACATTCAGATTTAGTTTATTATTTTTACAGTAGGATATAAACCTGTCAAGATCGGACTGAAGTTCTGCAGTATCAGATAAATTACGTACTAACTTGAGGACCTTCATATCATCTGCATATAGTAGAATATGTGAGTTTTTGAAGCACTTTTTAATATCTGATATAAATATAGTAAACAACAAAGGCCCCAAGATCGAGCCTTGAGGTACCCCGGATGGAACAAAATTCCATTTGGACGTATAACCTCGCAAAACTACAGCCTGGGAGCGATTGTCTATATATGAAGAGAACCATCTAAATAGATCACCGTGTATTCCCACAGATAGTAGCTTCTGAAGAAGTACACGGTGATCTATACGATCGAAACACTTACTATAGTCAGTGTATATCACATCAACTTGGTGTCCGGCATCCATCCCAGCAGTTATAATTTCATTTGACAATATCAGGTTGGAAGCAGTTGACCGCTTTCTTAGGAAACCATGCTGTTCGTTGCTAAATTGACATTCCATAGCTGAATAGAGCTGTGTGTGAACTACTCGCTCTAGCACTTTGGAGAGTAGGCATAATTTAGATATGGGTCGGTAGTTCTCTATATTAGATTTGTCACCTTTCTTAAAGATCGGCGTAATGAATGCCGATTTCCATATCTTAGGAACGACACCTTCTCTCAAAGACCGCTCAAACAGTAAGCAAACTGGTGTTACAAGACTTTTCGCGCAATTAATAATAAAAATAGGAGGTATCATATCTGGCCCGCCAGATTTAGAGGGATCCAGACCTTTAAGTAATTTTAAAACCGTGGCCGGACACACGCTTATTGAACCAAGATTCATCGAGCTAGTGGAAGTGGTGTCTACGGCACTACCCAGATCGATGGGTTCAGAATCAGGTTCTTGAAAGGTCGATTGAAAAAATGAAGCAAATAGTTCAGTGATTCCCTCGCCAGTATCTGCAGATGTGTCCAAATAATACAGAACCTTGGGTAATGTATTGCAACTTTTTTTACTTTTTATATACGACCAAAATACTTTTGGGTTCTTGGCAATGGATGTTTCAATTTTATCCAAGTATGCATCAAAACATTCCCTCTCTAAATGTTTAGCTCGATTTCGCAAGATAGAAAAAGAGTTGTAATCTGACAAATTACCATAATTTTTGTATTTTCTGTGAAACTTATATTTTTCTTTTAATATTTTAACTAACGCGCTGCTGTACCAAATAGGATGAGATGACTTTTTAAATGACTTAACTGGAATGTATAAGTCTCTTAGTTCGTATAGTTTATCATAAAAAATACCAACGGCCTGATCCAAGGAACCAACCGTCAACAATAAAGTCCAGTCTATGGTATCAAGTGCAGATGTAATGGCAGGGTAATCGCCTCGGTGAAACATGTATTTAATATTATGGTTTTCTATGTATTTATGAGTTTCCACAAAGTCGGCGTTAATTACCAGTGGTTTGTGATGCAAGTCGATAGGTAACGCTAAAGGCTCGATACACTCACTCACTTTTATTGCACCGTTTGAGAAAACAAGGTCAAGAAGTCTATTGTTGATATTACGCTCACCATTGAACTGCATCAAGTTACATGTATTTATGGTGTCAAAAAAATCTAAAATGTGTCGAGAAGATATATTCGTAGGACGTAATTCAGGGTCATCATTTGAATTACACCATTCCACTTCGCTACCGAAGTTGAAATCTCCAGCTACAATAAACATATCTGTAGGGTGGGTTGATGTCAGATGGTTAAGCCTCTGATGAAAGTTTTGTAACTGAACTGTGTACGAGTGACCAACATTTTCTTTACATAAATAAACGCCACAAATATGAATATAATAACTTACTGCTGGTTTGGACCTCTTCAGAACAATGGTTACCCAAATATCCTCGGCGGTGGAACGCCAGTCACAACGTTCCAAAACGGTCAGATCGTTCTTTACCGCGATCAACACTCCACCACCACGGGTTTGAGTCGTCCTACAATAGTCACGGTCTCGCCTCCACACTATATAACGTCCATCGAATAACTCACTGCTGCAAATACCATCAGTTAACCATGTCTCCGTGAGTATCACGATATCATATGAGTTCATGCAAACATTACGGTATAAGTTATTTGTTTTCGTGCGCAGACCACGTACGTTTTGGTAATATAAATTAATCATTGTTAAACAATACAATAACACTGTAAATAACAAGAATCAAATGATTATGATGTACTGATTTAAGTAAATTAAATAATATAAGTTCGTATTGACTGTTCCGATAATAATAGAGTAAAACGGAGGTAGCAAACCAAAAAATATGGAATTCAACTAAACACACCAAAACACAGTGCCTAAAGACACATAAATTGGAGAGTATCGTTACTAATGAGTTTAGATAAGGGACAAAAGAATTATAAGCGACGGCGCAAGTACGATTAGTCATAACTGAATGGGAGAAACACTGAAATTCGCACCTTATTTCATTACATATAAAGTCTAAATTAGCACGATAATAGCCGATTTGGCCACAGAGTTTTTTACAAATGAGTTTAAACTGCACTATGGAGACACACAATAATTGATGAAATACGCAAACAGCACACATAAAAGCACGGTTCTCAAACTTTTCTTCGGTGGATTTTGTTGATACTTTAAATGTTAATTGAAACTTATTCTTTATTTTAATTTTGTGAGGTCTCTTTCTGATTTCAATACTATTATGGGGGACGTATCGGATTTCCTCGCGTGTATCTTGCAATGCTTTACCCAAACATAGCGAAAATCCATTTCCGCGGCTGCCTTTTTTGTTTTGGAGAGTAAAGCTTTATTGTACAGTGTCAAGTGGTCATTGACGAAGATCCGTTGGTTCCCTGGTAGACCAATAAGCCCTGTAGTTAAAGGAGTATCCTTGAGAGCTATCCTTGCAGCTGCTATAAAATCCTCCTTTACATATCGACTGCAGAAGCATACTATAATTGGTTTCGTGTGATCTTTGTCACGACTTGGCACCCGAGTAACGAAATTGATCTGAGCTTTGGAGACAGGATAGTCAATTTTTGTTCCAATCTTGTCCAAGATGTTAAACAAGTTCTCGTTGCTTGATTGGGGTAGACCTTTGATTTCGACATTGTTCATTCTAGCCCACTGCTCCTTAGCATCATTTTCCTCCTCCAGCCTGTCCAAACGGGATTGCATGACACCCACTTGCTCTTGAACTTTTTCTACATGCATGAGGCGCGCTTCGAAGTCCTTAATTCTGCCATTGAAATCCTTTAATTCTTTGTTCGTTTCACCTATTGAAGACTTCAAAAAGGCAAATTCCGTACGCAGCTCGGTTATCTCGTCCCTCAATGATTCCAGGGGGGCTAATTTATCAGCAAGAGCTCGTATCTCCTTGAGTATAAGAGACTCTGACTCGATTCTCGGTGACAATGGTGGTTGAGTAGTGCTGGCCAGTTTACATTTGCTGCAACGCCACGTAAGCTTTCTGTCACCCAACCGCCTGTAGCCAGCCTCCGTTACACCCGCGCATTGGAAATGCAGTTCCTGGTTACAGCTCGTGCAGTGAGCTCCGTCGGATAATTGTTCATCACACGCGCCACACTTGCTTGTATCCATGACTTTATAATAATATGCGAAAACAAAACAGAAGTTTGAGATACGCTGGAATATTGGTTAAACGGTGATAGGTGTAGGTATCGAAAACGACCGTACGGCTAGGAGCCAACGACGGGATTATCGACATCGTGGATTTTAGTCAGTACAAGTCGGACAGTCCGTCCTGTCCCGCCCTGGGGACTTATTTGATGATTTTACCACGATAACAAAAATGTTACAGGTAACCGTTGCGTGGGGTGGAAACACGGCCAGCTCAAAAAAAAATTCGTATACTGCTAGGAGGTAGATCCCACTATTAAGTTATTCATATACTTTTGTTATTTTTTTTTTCTTTTTAGGCTTTTGGTAAGAAGTTCTCTTTTCTTATCGTGCCTACGATGTTCTCTCGTGTTTATGGAATACCGATCTGTAACAATAACATTGTAAAACAATTATTTTTAAAAGAGTAACCATGGAGTTTTTTGCCGGTTCTTCTCCATGGAAAAGACCAACCCTAACCGTGCCAATGTTTTCTCGCGACGTTTTATAAGTGCCCATTGAGGCCCATGTGAAATGAAATATTTTGATTTTGAAGTAGATGGGAACAACCTAGACTGATGTTGCTCCCTTTTCTTGTATCAAAGGTAAAACTTACGATTATTAATCCATAGACCTGAAAGAAAATTAAGTTGGTTAAACCATCAAGTTTCCTACACATGTAAGCGATATCAGAAACACATCGGAACGCCACTCAAATAACTAACTTCAAATATAATTGTACCCTTCGTTATCCGTCGAGTATCTTTAACACAATGTACGGTTTAAGTGCCGGTATCAAATGCCAAAGGTTCGCCTGTGACATTTGAGTAGGTATATTGGAAAGTGAGTTGTTTTGGGTGAGAAATAAGTACTCTTTTACGTTACATAGGGTCGCGGTCTACCGCGGGTAACGTCTCCACAGGTTTTCAGTAACCTGTGGTGAAGGCAGAGCAATCGCTGGCAGTAGTCTCACCAGGGTGTCCACTTTCTAAGTCCGTCAATGAACGGGCCATGAAGACGGCGAGTAATGGGCGACTCACTGTCCGACCGTGGACCATGCCCGGGTCGACGGCACGTTGTGTTCCACGCGCGCCGTAATGAGTTGTCAGCACAATGAGGTTTCCCCTTAGAGAGCTAAAGCCTCCCAAAGTCGCGGGACTAACGACTAACCGTGACCCCGCATCGTAAAGGGCTATTGAAGGACACCGTGGATTTTAGTCAGCACACGTCAACGAAAAACCGGGAACAGATGTACGAACATAACTTACGTATCTAACGTCAAAATCAAATTACGGGCGGATAGTACCGCTACGATTGAAGTCATTTTGACGCTGCGCTAGTGTCTATATCATTACATGAAATTGCATTAAAAAATGTTACCACCCGCAGGTCACTGGTGAAGCGGACTCTAAGGAGTTAACTGTCAAATAGTAATATCATTCATTCTTATTCGGACTCATTGTCAAAACGTCTGTCACTAAGGGTCAGTTCAGGCCGAGACGCGAAGCGACGCGACGTGACGCAACGACACTTCAAATGTGTATCTTTTCGTGTCGTAAATAAGGTTAGATTTTGAGTCCCTATTAAAATGCAGCCGCGCAGCACCGCGCCGGGTTGTGACAGGTGTATCTTTTCATGTAGAAAATAGAGTTCGATTTTGAATAGCTCTATTGAAATGTGCGCGCAGCGTCACGTTTCAGTCTGAGCCGATCGTAAGGCCGAAACCACGGGTTTCGTGCTTAAAGATTGGACCCCCAGGACCGCCTAATTCGCGACCTAATATCGCAGTCCCCGACCAAACGGTTTCAGCTTGACGAGCTCTATCTTAGATCTCAAGAACTAACCCATGGATTACCTACACACACGGCACCCATTTTTCAACATTATTACGAGTAACTAGAATTTGAACCTCAATAGTGATATTATCATATGGTGTAATAATCCAGTGTTTTCTTTTCAAAATCAACGATTACGATTCCTGGGTAGTAATACTCGTAGGTATATGTTTTTGAAAAATTCAATGACGTAGTTTTAGTTTTCATTAAAATCGGTCTCTAGATTATCTTTTAGTATTTTTCACATTTTATCACAGTTTCGAATTTAACCAACCATGCCCGGTTGAAAAATTCACCCCGTATATTATAAAAGTAAATGGCTTAAAAGTAACTTCATAATTAAAAGCTAAGCATAATTAAACATCTATTACACATAACGGTACTTGTGTTTAACGTCTACAATAAATTAATTTTCCCGTAAGCACAGTAAATACTGTCTCATGCCAATTTACAAATAAATTAAACATGAAGTAATTCTGAGAACGGAAATTGTGGCATGTTCCGTAGAATCCTTCGGTTCAAACATTTATAACAAGATCTATTATATTTTCTCAAACCATTTTGTTACAGTATCTACTCTTCATGGAACCTTTACTTTGAGAGTAACAAGATAACAGTTACTGTTATACGAAGTATTTCTAAACAGGAATCTCTTAATGTATTACAGTATATAAGAATGTAAACAGCGTTGACTCATTTTGCGATTAGGAGCCTTTACTTTAAACGATTATTTTTCAAACGACAAATAAACTTCAGATCTATAAGCTGGATACATAGGTTTAAAAATAGGGTTGCAGTTTTTAACCGAATTTAAAGCCATACAAACATCTCCCTAATTAGAAAAAAAAAAACCTTTAGAAAATGTTTTTTTACTGAATTTTAAACATATCTATGTTGCAGTTTATGTGCGTAAAGTTGCATTAAAACTGCTTCATTCATTTCGAAAGAAAAAGACATTTTTCGAAAAAAATGGGTTGGTTCGTCACAGATACACGTGCGTTGACGGTTTATTCCATTTTGTTAACCTGGGTGAACAAAATGGACAACTTTGGTGTCCTCAATTCACCTCCGCTCGCCGCAATAGCTCAGTGCTGATTTCCAGTGATCAACCAAAAAAGACTTACGGAAACCTAAAACATTTTCCTCATCGGTCATCAGTACTACAAGCGATGTGGCCTGTCTATTCCTGTGCCTAGATAAATGTATCGTTACTACTGTCTGCAAACCCTTGCAAAAACTGTCCACCCGTCGCCATAACTTCACCAGCCTTACAAGATAGCTCGACTTCCTTCAACCGGTACCGGTACCTAAATACTAGTGGTATCGGATACCACATTATGTATGCATGCTTTATGTTTGCTGTTGTATTTAGTACTAGTCTTGGCATAGCTTGGCACTATTTGGCTTGTTAGACCGGATTGAAGACGCCTTATTAAATAACGACTTGGCTATTGAATAACCTGTTATGAGATTTTGAGCCATCATTATCAGCCTATATTGATGCAACTGCTGCGACACAGGACTCCTCTCTGAAAGAGGGAGTGGGCCGTAATCCACCACGCGGGCCGAGTGTGGGTTGGTAGATGTCATATATCTTCTAATTTTTTGCATACCAGTTTCCTTTCTATGTTTTCCTTCATTGTGTTGTGAATAAAATTATTAAAATTAAAAAGAATCTATGTACAAAATCATAAAACCGTATCATAAAAAATCACAAAGTTATAAGCTTGCATATTACCTGGTTGTCCGTTCAAAAAAATGCTCATTTTGCGGTCCACCCGTGTAAACCGCGTCTCCTGTGTTGTACACTCGTGATAATAGTTTGGCAATAGGTACCTAACCATACGGTGATTGTATTGTAATTAACTGGTAATAAAATTTAATTAAAATATTTTTGGAAAATAAATATAACTTGGTGTATAAATTATTGGAATCGGATCAGTTACTGATTCTGAATAAACTATATTCAGGTTTCGCATATACTAAAAATAATGTTGTATAAGGCTG
Source organism: Agrotis exclamationis (assembly GCA_950005045.1). Lineage (NCBI taxonomy): Eukaryota > Metazoa > Arthropoda > Insecta > Lepidoptera > Noctuidae > Agrotis > Agrotis exclamationis. The sequence goes on along the minus strand of OX465435.1, from coordinate 19,341,201 downwards.
TGTGGAAGCACCTAAATATTTGCTAAAGTATTAAATACCACTATCGGCATTGTTTTGGCTTGTTATACCGGCTTGGAAGCTTCCTGTTACATAATGTATTGAGGTAATGAACTTACTGAGATGTATTGATTGTCTATGTTTCTCAGAGGTTCATTAGTCAGTACTTGAATTCTGATTATGTCTTGATTCTACAAAGTCTTGGTAGCCCAGAGTATACCTCGCCTCTTGTGCACATAGCAATTCGGTTAATGCACATGTACTTTTTTTTTTTTTTTTTATCGTGGTAAAATCATCAAATGAGTCCTCCCACCCCGGGCAGGGCGGGAGGGACTGTCAGACTTGTACTGACTAAAATCCACGGTGTCCTTCGATAGCCCTTTATGTTCCGGGGTCACGGTAATGAGATAAGTCCCGCGACCCCGGCAGGCTTTGGCCCTCTGGAGAGGGGGCCCCGTCATTATGCTGACGCTCTTTGAGGCGCGCGTGGAACACAACGCGCCGTCGACCCGGGCATGGTCCATGGTCGGGCAGCGAGTTGCCCTTTACTCGCCGCCCGCATGCCCGAATGCACATGTACTTACGAAATATAAAAACTGCTTAGCTATATTATGTGTTTTGTTTCCAATATATTTAAGATGCCAAGCCACTTCAAAATATTTATCTGTAGACAATTAAAGGAGAAACCCATTTCTGGGCCTAGCCGTTACACGAATGAAATATGTACCAAAAAAATCTACTATTTTGCTTAATTAACCCATTTAAATCTTAGCCTCAATTACAATGGCCAAGTCTAAAAAAAGTATATTTCTATTTTTTTTGTTTTAAACAACCTTTGTAAACCGTTACAGCACTTATTTCATTTTATGTCACTTACTTTGCAAACACTGGCATTAAACAATAGAGCGTACCCTTAGAATGTAATCGATTTAGCGGATATCAATAATCACAAATTATAGTTGAATATTACTGCATTATTTTAGTATAATTGCTTTTTAGATATTGAAACAAATGTCAAATAAAAAATTCTGGAATCTAATTATTTTTTAACGTAAGCACGATTAAAAAAACATTAAAGGAAATAAATAATCGACAAAATCGATTGCAACGCGAATTGCACACGGATTGCACTAGTAAACAGCAAATGTCAATGTCAAATTGTCAACGCCTGTCGTCAACTGTCATCACAATATTATTGTTATTCTTATCTTTGTTTGCTCAAAGTCAGTACATTATACTTTATTGAAAGATCAAGTGAATGTGTTTTTCGAATTCTCGAGATTTATTACAATATTAAACCTCTGCTCGAATACTTGACTCCGAAACTGATTGCCTTCGGACTAACCCTCGCTTGCATATTGGACACCGTAGCCTGCCATTCCTGCTGACCTTTGATATAAGACCGGATCTGGATATTGCTCTTCTGACGATTGGATGATACGGTATCATGAGCTTGTGCATTAATTGTGGAATAGCAACGGATCGCTGCAACACAATAGGAAGGCGAAGATTGGAAGATGAAGTGATTCTTTCAATTGTACAGGAATGGGTCGCGCTCGCGCCTCATTGGTTAGTATGCGATATTTCTATAACGTAACATTTTTGTAAGCATGTAATAACACCAATCTGCACTGAACCTGCCTAAATATGCCACTCAGATGCTTATTGCTAAATGCTAGTGCTAGAACTAATAGTCAAATGATGAATGTTTGCTTCAGGTAAATGAAAATGACTTTATCTGTCAAGTTTGCTGGAATCATGCCAATGCTTGATGGAAATAGACCAGAAGAGAGTGAACAGACACCTATAGGACACCGAGTGTGTATTCACTGTGGACGTTCTCTTCTGAGAAGAGTTCGCTGCCATCAACTTAGGAGTGGTACAGTTCAAGAATGCAGAATACACAAAGTTAAAAGAGAATGGATCTTACCACGCACGGTTAGTATATTAGTTTTATTCACGGTTTATATATGTCATTTTTTAGTTTCATTTTGATAACAAGAGCAATAAAAGATTGAATTTTCGATGCTAAAACATTTAAGTGAAATAGAGAGACTGTGTGATAATGCTCATTTGCAGGATTTCTTTAGATCAGTCTTTTTCAAAGTGGGCAGTAAAGAATCCCACATCTCTGGTGTAAAGGCATCCTTAAATGTAAATAAATTATTTTCAGATGGGTGCTTCAAGTGTTGTCTGTCACTCTTGTTGGGTGCGAACAAATAGAGCATCCCGGCATTTTCAATCAGGCCCCTCAACATCTGGTGCAACTTCATCAACTGTCAATGAGCCAAATACTCAGGACATTCCTTCCTTACATAAAAGTATGTAGAGAAGTGACCGGTGACCTACAGCAAGAGCTGTCAACATCAGACTCAACCTGGATGTTAAGAGGAAGAATAAAATCCAGACATATTAATAATAAGATGTATTACGTTTATATATTAGTTGACAGTTCTTTAAGTGGAAGGGATGCTAAAATCCAATATTACTGCACCTGTATTGTTGGCAAAAGAACGGTTGGGTGCTGTGCTCACACCATGAGCATAATATGATATCTTGGTTGGGCACAGCACTAGGGTAGTCAATTACTTCCTGCACAATTTCTAGATACTATATTATTATATTATGATAATTCTAATGAAGAAGGTGATTAATAAAACCTTATCTCAATAATACGGCTTTTAATTTAAATAAACCTATTGTTGCAATCGCAGTTTACTGTAATTTGAGATAGCATCAAACCCCTAGTAGTAAATTATACAATGAATGTTTAAAAATGCAAGTCATTAGTGATTTAAGTGGGCCTTAACTAGCAAACATAGTTTTCAGCTGAGGTTTTCAGGAATATTAATCTGAATTCACCGCTCTTTATGTAAGTAGGTACCTAAACCTCATCATGATAGGTTGCAAGTGCTACAGCTCGGCGCATGTGCATTCCATATTTACGTACAAAACAGCCTCAAAAAACATATTTTTAATTTAAATATTGTGGTGGCTGAGCGATTGGTGTGCAGCATGTAGCGGGTTCAATTCCCGCACGGAACAAATATTTGTATTAATTACATGTAGGTGTTCCGGGTCTGGGTGTTTGTATATGTGAGTTTACATGTTTGTAAACACATCCACGACACAGGAGAAATTCCTAGTTTGGGGCAGTTAAGAAATAAAAAAATAACCTAACATACGTAAACAATGTCTGTTTTACCAATTTGGCCATTGCTGAGAGACGTGAAAATTGGGCTCGTGAAATCTTCCTAAGTGCTCTAATTTATGGCAAAATTTCAGCTCTGTAACGCCAGGCCCAAGTTTCTATGGAGTTTGGGTTTCTCCTTTAAACACTCGTACAATTAAATTGTACAGGTGGTTAAATGAATGTATTTTTTACAGCTTGAAAGAATTCATGGATAAAAAAAACGAATTTTGTCACATTCTGTAAAAACAAAAATTTTGCATGCTATGTTGTATCTTAGGTAAACATGCTTGAATTCTCACTATATTTTATTTTACACCATTCAAAGTAAATAAATGATCTATTTTGATTTTTTACGTTTATCTTGGTCACCACTAACATCGTTGACAAAAAAACATTGGTAGGAAAGCTGGATTTTTAAGTTTAATAAAGGATTAAACTACAGTTTTCGAGCTGATCAAGCCGCCTCTGGGATTCCCATAAGCTTCATTAATGGCATATACTCATTTAAAGAGTTTTGGATGTCAAATAGGTAGTCGCTCTATGAGAGATTAACATGGAGCGACTGCCATGTACATAGTTGGGGAAAGGCAAGGCAGGTGAAGGTCTAAAAAACAAAATGTCAAGGACAAAAATAGCCTCGGGCGGCGAGTAATAGGCAACTCGCCGCCCGACCATGTACCATGCCCGGGTCGACGGCGCGTTGTGTTCCACGCGCGCCTCAAAGAGCGTCAGCATGATGACGACGCCCCCTTCTAGAGAGCCAAAGCCTGCCGGGGTCGCGGGACTTATTCCATTACCGTGACCCTGGAACGTAACGGGCTTATGAAGGACACCGTGGATTTTAGTCAGTACAAGTCTGACAGTCCCTCCCGCCCTGCCCTGGGCGGAAGGGACTCCTTTGTTGTTTTTACCAAGCTAAAAAAAAGGGCAAAAATAGCCTTAAAACAAAAAAAGCCCGTCCGTTATTTTCGTTCAGGCTGTTTTCACTAGAATCACTTAGCAGTTTAGCCCTCATAAGTAAAAACTGTACGGTATTCCATCCGGGCCGTAACTAGATACCGTCCGTTCCATTTCCGATTCGCATACGGTTCATGTTTAGGCTCATGTTTATTGAAATGGTTCGGTCGCGAAATTATGTGCAAAGAAACGTGTACGGACTGTATTCATGGTATTTCTCGTTGAACCGAGTACGCGTAGAAGTGTGCGTATTCCCGGGTCGCGGGACTATCTCATCAGGTAACCGTGACCCTGGAACGTAAAAGGCTATTGAAGGACTACCGTGGATTTTAGTCAGTACAAGTCTGACAGTCCGTCCCGTTGAGCCCTGAGTGGGAGGAATCCTTAGATGATTTTATCACGATAAAAAAAATTTTGCTTTTCTTACTGCAATTTTCTAAATCATAAACCTAGGCTAAATCCTAGCTACAAAGGTAACTTGGGTTAGTTACCTCATCTCACTCAGTTCACTAAAACTTAGTACACACGCCATATTACTAAAATACGATCGAAACACCAAGCAGCCCATTTGCCAGCTCCATAAAATGTAATGATTCCGTAACGACCGCAGCACTCGATAAAACGCCAGTGTAGATGTGGCCTAATATTATATTTTTTAAAAGAAAAAAATGAGCGTTTCATTGGCGTAAAGTGTATACGTTGGTAACGATCTTGTTTGGTGTTATAGTGCTGAGCTGGTTTTGGTGCAGTTTTTGAGTTGTCTTTGATACGGAGCATTTGGGCAAATAAGCATAGCATTTAGGATTTGGCCCTGTAAAGGTGGCGATTCGCGCCGCGACAGAGATAGGAGACCGCGACCAGAGACCGCGACAAGAGAACGCGACTGTTACTTAACATTAGGCAATGTATGAGCGGCATTTCGCGAGCGAGACAGGAGAAGGATTTTTTTTAGCGTGGTAAAATCATCAAATGAGTCCTCCCACCCCGGGCAGGGCGGGAGGGACTGTCAGACTCGTACTGACTAAAATCCACGGTGTCCTTCAATAGCCCTTTGTGTTCCGGGGTCACGGTAATGAGATAAGTCCCGCGACCCCGGCAGGCTTTGGCTCTCTAGAAGGGGGCGCCGTCATCATGCTGACGCTCTTTGAGGCGCGCGTGGAACACAACGCGCCGTCGACCCGGGCATGGTCCATGGTCGGGTGGCGAGTTGCCCTTTACTCGCCGCTCGCATGCCCGCGCCTATGGTGGCCGGAGATCGTCTGCCGACGTCCGACGCCGTGGGTGTCTACCACTGCGGCTGGTGTGGAAGGAGGACACTGTACTCTCCCTCACGCGGCCCGCCTCCTCCTTCACGAGCATGACTGTTTCGCAGAAAGAGGCGACCGCTTCCCACTCCGTCTCGCCCTGCAGCATGGCCTCGACCAATGCCGGGCGCGGAGAGGTCTCCGACAGGAGAAGGATACGGTAAACAATACCATGTCGCGGTCTCCTATCTCGGTCTCTCGTCACGGTCTCGCGCGCGAACCGGCACCTTTACTTAACATTAGGCAATGTATGAGCGGCAGTTCGCGATCGAGACACAGACGGGAGACAGATACGGTTGCGATCTCCGGTCGCGGTCTCCGGTGGCGGTCTTAAGGGAGGCCTCCGTTGAGATTGTTGACAGCTCTTTGGGCACGCGTGGAACACGATGCACCATCGTCCTGGGCACGGACCATGATCGGACGGCAAGTCAGGCATTACTGGCCATCGCATGCGTGCGCGAGTGAATCACCCTAACCACGTTTTCACAAAAATACTTATTCCACAAGTTTTGTATTTATCTTGTCTCTTCGTGAAAACGAGGGTTTAAGATTCTACCAAAGAATTCAATTGCCAAGGTAGATAATAAAACAAGTAAAAATCGTTATGAAGTACCTACATTCAAAAGTAGTACCGACAGTAGACCGATGTTTCTGCCAAGTTAAAAAGAAAACCATCTTGGTTATGGCCATCAACATGAAAGAACTATTGAAATAATAACAAAACACAAGCGTTATAGGTGCTACTCACGCTAGCACAAATAGAAACTGAGTTCAACTGAGCTATGTATTACTTGGGAACGAGAGAAACTGCAGTGGCAAAGAAAACTGAGTTCTATTTTGTTAAGAAAATAGGCTTGATTTTCCGGAAGGGGGAAAAGTATGAGCTACACAGGACTACATTTTAACTTTTCACTATGTATGTGCTTTACGAGTTGACAGCTTTCCATATTTTAAATGAATAAGTTTTTTTGGTTTGTTAAATATGTATTGATAAATATAATGGTATAACCATAGAGATAGTTGACGATTATATCGCCGGCCTGTCTAAAAAAAATAGTCAATAGGTACGACATCAAGTAATTTAAAGAAAGTGAGTAAGTAAGTAAATAGTTTATTTTCTCGCCACAATACAATGGTTATAGTTTGTGCACAGAGTTTTTATATAAGGTTGTGGTCAGAAATTTTAATTAACAGACAAAAGAAAAAAAGAGAGAAAAATCGGAATCAGAATTATTAAAACTAAACAATAATACAATGATTTGTGTCATTTGTGTGTGAGTAACAGTGTGCGTGATAGAAGTGTGTGCGTATTGAAGTGTGAGGGTGATTGTGTGTGATTGTAGGTGTGCGTGAAAGAGTGTAAGTGTTTGAGAAAAATACGGAGGCCTACACTATTACAACAAATAGTCCTTCGATGTCGTCGTAGCTTAATCCCTGAAGCCAGGTGGTTAGTTTCGCCTTGCATTCGGTCTTTCGAAGTTTGTAAATATCTAAGATTTTATTATAAAGATTTGGACCGAGGTAGCAGAAGTAGTGTCTGGAGTGCATAGTGGTCAGTTTTAATTGACTTCTGCCTACGGGACTGTAGCGCCTTTTGCCACAAGATAAGGAGGGATTGTAGCTCAGAAGACCGTGCTGCATCAGGATGGTCTGCCGGACAAATAGCTGGCGTACGGTCAGAACTTTTGCCTTTTTGTACAGAAGATTGGTGGGATATCTGAATGGTAGGAAAAAGGACACCTTTAATATTGCTCTTTGCGCTCTCTCTAATTCTATAAAGAAAGATACATAGAATATTCTTTATTATGCATACCATACCCATTACAGATATTTACATTTATATCTTAAAAATAGACAAACGATTTTGTGATGACAAAAATACTCTTGCAATTATTTGCATAAATACAGAATACTAAAAAAATATAGCCGTTGATAACAGAGCGGTCGTAAAACATGGCTCCCTTAAATAATGATTCCGATGCAGCAGTCTGTATTGTTTGTATTAATAATTAATAGACTTTTTATGTATTAAAATATGTAATTTAATCAAAAGGTTAATACAGACAATTCTGTGAAGACAATGACAATGCTCTTGTTTTCAATGACAGCTGTCAGAATGATTAGTAACGTTCCGTTACTACATCATCCCCTTTTATTTTTAAATTTATTTATACATTTTCTTCTTTTCCTTTTAAAACAACTTAACTAACTTTCTTACAGTATTAATGATTTACTTATACATTTTCTTCTTTACCTTTAAAAACAACTTATTTAAACTTAAAAAAAAAACACAACTTATCTAATGTTTACAGTATGAGTACATCACAGTTACACATTCAACCAGTGAGCACCTGCATCTGGTGAACAACAAAGTCTATGCTGGTCGAATGTAGAAAGAGGTTCTAGTATAATTAACATTATTTTTGTCTCTTACATCATACGACCTATGTCTATTTATACCAACAATTATACCTTCAACCCACACATTCTTTTGTACATCTTTCTTAAACCATATTTTTTGTCCTAATACAAATTTTGTTTTTATTCTACTTGTTTTATTATAATTTTTAATATTTCTGTCTACCTGTTTACTTAATTGATGTTGCACATTACTGTTTAACTTTGGTCTTAAAAAATTTTGTGAACTTATTAATTTTGTTTTTATATTTCTATTCATTAATAATTCACTAGGTGAAAAACTTGTTCCAGCCACTGGTGAAACTCTATACTTTAATAAAGCTACTCTATAATCTGTGTTGTCTTCATTACATTTATACATTATTTTCTTTGCAATCTGTACTCCTCTCTCTGCCATTCCATTTGACTGTGGATATCTAGGACTAGTATATGTATATTTAAAACCCCATGCCTGTGCAAATTGTTTACATTCCCTGGAATCAAATGGTACATGATCTGAGACAATCTCACTAGGAACTCCAAAGTTACTAAATACATCTAATAATGTATTATTAATTGCATTTGCACTTTTGTTACTAAGCAACTTAATATCTAACCACTTTGAGTAATAGTCATATATTACTAAATAATTTTTTCTTTTATACTCCATTATATCAATACCTAACTTTAAAAATGGTAAGCTAGGAACTGAATGTGTGATCAGTGGTTCTTTTACATTATTATTGTGAAAAGTTTGACAGGGATAACATTTTTTTACGAATTCTTCAATGTGTGTGTCTATGTGTGGCCAATAATATAATTTTCGTGCTAATTGTTTCATTTTAGTCATTCCTATGTGACCTTCATGTAATATTTTTATGATATGCATTCTTAAAGCCTTTGGTACAATTAATCTATCCTTATAAAATACTAAATTTTCATCAAATGACAGTTCATTCTTTAACATATGATAGCTATGCATATAGTCTGGAATACTATTACTTTTAGGCCAACCCTTCTTGATATATTCTATTAATTCTACCAACTCAGTATCCTTAGATGTTTCAGTTATTAATTGTAATTTTTGTTCCTGTGTACATTCTAAATTCTGAGCTAGGCCTACACAATGTATGACGTCATACATATATGATTCATCAACATCACTACATTCCTGATATGATCGTGATAATAAGTCTGCAATATACATCAATCTACCCTGTTGGTATTTAAACTCTATATTATATTTTAGTAATTTTAGTGTTAATCTTTGCAATCTTGATGATGGTATCTCATGTAGATGTTTCTTTAATAATGATTCCAATGGTTTATGATCGTTTATTATTGTTATCTGATGTCCGTACACATAATAATGAAATTTTTTGGTGGCCCACACAACACTTAGCAATTCTTTCTCTATTTGGGAAAAATTTTTCTCTGACTGTGTTAAACTTCGTGATGCAAAACTAACTGGCTTATTATTTTGTAATAAACAACAACCAATGCCATCTTTGGATGCATCACATTGTACCACTATAGGTAATTTATTATCGAAATTCTGTAATATTGGTGCTTTTGTTATTAATTGCTTAATTTTATTATAAACATTTTCATGAACTTCAGTCCATATCCACTCTACATCTTTTTTTAACAATAAATGTAGTTGAGCTGCAATATTGGCCATATTTGGAATAAACTTTCTTAAATAACCTACCATCCCAAGAAAAGTTTGTAGTTGCTTTTTATTCTTTGGGCTTTTCATAGTTAATATGGCATTTACCCTGTCTGGGTCTATTTTCATGCCCTTTTCTGAAAAAATATGTCCAAAATATTTTACCTCTTTTAATTTATATTGAAATTTATTCTTATTAAATCTAACATTATGTTCTAAAGCTCTCTGAAACACTGCATTCAATATGACATCATGCTCCTGTTCAGTGTTTCCACATATCAATAAATCATCACAGTAAACAATGACACCTGGTATGTTTCCAAAAGTAATTTCACTATACCTTTGAAATATTTCTGGAGCCACTGACAAACCAAATGGCATTCTTATAAATTTGAAGCAACCATAAGGGCTGTTAAAAGTACATAAATCATTGGAATCCTCACTAAGTTTAATATTATAAAAGCCATCCGTTAGATCTATTACTGAAAAACACTTTTTATTACACAATTTAGACACTATTTCGTCTATTGTTGGTATCAAATGATGCTCTCTAACTAATACTTTATTGAGATCTTTTGGATCCAAACATAATCTTAAAGAACCATCTTTCTTTTCAATTATTACCAAATTGCTTACAAAACTCTTCGGATGCTCTACTCTCTCAATGACTTTGCTCTTCACCAGTGCTTCCAGCTTGTCAGCAAGGCGCTTCATGAGTGCATTAGGCACTCTTCGTGGTGGTCTCACTACAGGCTCTGCACCAGGTTGAATGCGCAACTGCAGTGGACTCTTAAATTCTCCAACACCCTGAAACAGTTTTTTATTCATATTAATAATTATTTCTTTTTCCTTGATATTGTTACTGAAGCTGTGTACACTGTTAATATTTATATTATTAATTAGCTTTAATTCTATTAATGTGTCCAAACCCAAAATCGGTTTAACATGTTGTTGAATAATTATGAACTCGGTAATAAATTTCTTTCCTTCATATATTAATGTTAATATTATTTTACCTAATGGTTTAATTCTTTCTCCCCCAAATGCCTCTAAAATTATATTAGTCTCAGACCACTTAGGATTTTCATCATCGACTATTCTTCTTAATTCCCCCAGTGATAGAACATTCACTTGTGCCCCTGTGTCACACTTAAAATTCACCATTTTATTCCCAACTTTTAATGTCAATAACCACTCCTTATTATTAATGTTATTATTATTCCCTACGGAATGACAAACTTTCGTGAGTCATAATTCCTTATCTCACTATCCCCATCCTTATTGTTTACTTGTTCTATTTTGTCAATCTCCTGGACCTTATTTTTACATCCTGATGCAAAATGATTTAATTTAAAACATTTATTACAAGTTTTCCCATAAGCTGGGCACTGTCTTGGACCATGTTCTCGGCTACATTTTAAACAATGATAGAAGTTTTTATTAAACTGTTTGTTATACTTAGCTCCTTTAATGTTGGGGTTTTGGCCCTGTTCCTTATTAATTTTGTCTACACTTAATGTTAGCTCCGCCTGCTTCTGGATGTTCTTCATGTGCTCCTTTGACAACTCTGCAGCTCTGCACCTGTTCACCGCCTTGTCAAGGGTAAGATCATTGACCTCTAATAGTTTTTGTTGCAGATTTTTATCACTGATGCCCATCACTATCCTGTCACGTAGCATGCGGTCTTCCATGTCGTTATAGGCACAATTTTTTACTAGCTTCTTGATTTGTGTGTAGAAATTGTCAAAACTTTCTCCCTCTTCTTGTTTTCTATTATTAAATACGAACGCATTGATCACTTCATTTTGCTTAGGAGTGAAGTAATCATCAAACGCCTTTAGAACTTCTTCATATTTTTGACTGTCCTCGTCCTTGCATAATATGTTAAAATATAATTCCTGTGCTTCTGCTCCAATGCAGTTTAGTAATATGGCCGCCTTTCTGCTTTCCGACAACCTCTCAAAACCAGCCGCCGTGAGAAAAATTTGGAATTGTTGTTTAAATTTCTTCCACCTGGGCAGCAAATCTTCAACCGCATCTAGCGATAACGCCTGTGGCATCCTATACTCAATAGTGGACATTTTTTGTAAGTCTTGTTTGCCCTCACCCATGCGTTTTCGTTGCCGGTTTGCTATCTGTTGCAATCGTCTTAATCTTTTTGGTTTTGTTACTCGTAACCTTATTCTGATTTGTTCTTATACCGGCTGCGCCATGTATTGTTTGTATTAATAATTAATAGACTTTTTATGTATTAAAATATGTAATTTAATCAAAAGGTTAATACAGACAATTCTGTGAAGACAATGACAATGCTCTTGTTTTCAATGACAGCTGTCAGAATGATTAGTAACGTTCCGTTACTACACAGTCTACTAGACATTAGCAGTGTTATGTTTGTTTATTTTTTTATCGTGATAAAATCATTAAATGAGTCCTCCTACCCAGGGCGGGGCGGGAGGGACTGTCAGACTTGTACTGACTAAAATCCACAGTGATTTTTCAATAGCTCTTAACGTTCCAGCCAGGCTTTGGCTCTCTAAAGGGGGCCCCGTAAGATTGCATGGTCCATGATTGGACGGCGAGTTACCAATTTCTCGCCATTATGCCCGCCATGTTTATTTCATGAAGTGTAAAAGGTGCTACTAGTCTTTTCAGAAAATAACTAATGTCATAATCATAATGATGGGATAGGTAGTCAAATATGAACGCGCAAGACTTGTTTAAAAAATATATTTATTTAATTAAATACACGTAAACTCAGCATGAGCATTATAATAAGAGGAACACTTAAATCTAAGTTACAGGAGCTTATATATACTAACAGGAGGTTTTGTAAGTGTGTGTCTGTGTGCTGGACCTCGCATTGGACCAGGAAGTCAACAGAAAGACGTCCGTATGTCAAATCATACTTGAAGCTGTTTTGGCAATAATTACTTGCTAATTTATAACGTACAAATATTTACAGCTTCTTAGAACTGATGGGTGGTATGACGTGATCCTAGTTTACGAATACAGTTCGGGGTAGTGGTTGGCCATGCATAACTAGGTACCCCACCCCCCTTTTTAAAGTAATAATCTATGACGTGCTATTTATGTTAAAATTAGCCTCCTAATTAACGATGACAATTTAAGACCCTTTTCTGCAATTCAAAACTCTTTGAATATTAATAAAGTGTAAATAAAAACGAAGTGTAATTAAGTAACACCTTGCATTTATCAAAACAACAACATATCAACAACAATAACGCTATTTCAACAACTAACAAAAGAAAGAAAAAACACAACCACTTAACAGCGAACAATATCCAAACACAAGCTCCCAGCATCATTATCTCAAATAAGCTCAGCGACATATTCTTATATCGTTCATTCACTCTTATATCGTTCATTCGTTCTACAAATGGCGCTCGTTCATTCGCCTTAAGAGTCGCATTATAGCGGCGGCGATTGCCCACCGCAGATGTTCCTAATACTTACCATCTTGCTTCCAAAATGGGGATTGCAAATGGGTACATGGATTTACAAGTTGTGGTCATCAAGTTGTTTAAGTTGATGACTATTTAATGAAGTTTACGATTGTATTCTTTGGAGGTAAGGCAGTTGTTTTTTTATTATTTTGGACTTTCAGTCAAAGTGGATGCAATTGAATATCCGCATTTTACGTCTGAAGCCTTATCAGAAAACTGTGTTTTATTTAGAGTATACTTGAACTATTATTATTGCTTTTATTGTATGGAAAATCGAATAAGTGAGGGTAGCCCAGTGGTATCGGCCTCGACTTACGAGTTGTAGGTCGTGGGTTCGAACCCCGTCAGGCGCATTACTTTGTATAATTAATTTCATCACCACTGCTCTCAAAACGGTGAAGGAAAACATCGTGAGGAAACCGGCATGTCCTAGAACCAAAAATTCGAAGACATGTGACGGCTACCAATCCGCACTGGGCCGGCGTGGTAGATTACGGCCCACTCCCTCTCACAGAGAGGAGGCCTGTGTCCCAGCAGTGGGAACATTTATAGGCTGATAATGATGATGATGAGTGTACGAGGAAAGAACAGTTTTTTCCATCAAATTAACGTCAAATTTCCCGTTTACTTTACGTGACAAAAACTTGTGATAGAGCATCTAACCTCTACAACCCAGTAACTGGATAATGCGAAATCACTGTGCAAGACTGGTTGTCAGACTTTAGAACTACTGACTAACAGTAACGACTGTCAAAGATCTGCAAATAACAGCCAGCAGCAACGGCTTTACGTGCTTTTCAAGGCACGGAGGAAGCTTGCTATGATAGATCAACCTCTGTCAGTGTGCCTTCACCTTCAAAACTAACATGTGCATTCTTCATGGCTGATTAATTATTCAGCTATGAACTTTTCTGTACTCAACTTTAGTCCACAAGAAATCCATCTATCTATATCTTTCTTCCAAATCACATCACATAAAAAAAAGATAGACGGAGTGGGAAGCAGTCGCCTCCTTCTGCGAAGCAGTTATGCTCGCGAAGGAGGAGGCGAGCCGCGAGAGAGAGAGGACAGCGTCCTCCCTCCGCTCCAGCCGCAGTGGTAGACGCCCACGGCGTCGGACGTCGCGGGACGATCTCCGGCCACCGTAGGCGCGGGCATGCGGGCGGCGAGTAATGGGCAACTCGCCACCCGACCATGGACCATGCCCGGGTCTACGGCGCGTTGTGTTCCACGCGCGCCTTAAACAGTGTCAGCATGATGACGGGGCCCCCCCTCTAGAGGGCCAAAGCCTGCCGGGGTCGCGGGACTTATCTCATTACCGTGACCCCGGAACATAAAGGGCTATTGACGGACACCGTGGATTTTAGTCAGTAATACGAGTCTGACAGTCCCTCTCGCCCTGCCCTGGGTGGGAAGACTCATTTGATGATTTTAACTCGCTAAAAAAAATCACATCACATTCAAAAACATTCCATCAGATTTGTTTACATACCTAATTTATATTACCAATTCATCTTTTCAAATCCCTCACAGAACTTCAATTACATTTGAAAGTATTTACGTTTTTCTGTAACAAATGTGTTGCTCACATCGCCGCCATTCAATCGGGGTTGGTGTGAGAAGATTGCGCCGATACCTCGCAATTGAGATAACATTACCTACTGAGATACGAACGTGTACTGTGGCCAGTTTGTTGGAGGTTTGTGGAATAGGTTGTAGGTTTAAACCTAGAAGGACTTGTTCGTATAAACATTTTTTGTTTCGATTTCAACCAAACTCCTCGATTCCAACTCGGCTTTTCAATAATTATGAGTCCGTTAGTGGTTTGCGGGGCTGGGGGTCGAATCTTTAAGAACGAAACCCCTGGTTTCGGACTTAATTACGGACGTTTTCTATGCACCGTGACATCGAGCCTGAACTAAGAATGAATTATGATAATTACTACGATTTTACAGACAGTTCCTTAGAGTTCGCGCTACCACTTATGACTTGCGGAATGTTTGTTCAACTATTGACTGAATAACTTGCTATTACTTGTAATAGTAACTGGAGGTTGTAACCTGGCGCCATCACCACGAGCGAGAGAATCGCGGCGAGTCCGTCCTTCTATCGTCGGAGAATCTCCACGACGAGCGATTATTCCGCCAGTGTATCGTCACGACTCGCAACGGAATCGCCGCGCGCGCGCGACGTCTCGCAACGGAATCGCCGTGTTTTTTTCGCTACTGGTAGCGCGCTCGCTGCGCGTCCGCCGCGCGCCACGTCAAGCAGCGAGCGCGCGGCGATACGCCGACGATACGCCCGCTCATTGCCACTCGTCGTATCGCCGCGATAATATCGCCGTGTGGAGACGCGTTCATAGACAGTATATGGAAATACGTGGCACGACGATATTATCGCCGCGATTCTCTCGCTCGTGGAGATGGCGCCTAAGATCGAAACGAAGAAGTACCTATGTGTAACCGCTAATTTCCATTATTCCATTTGCCTAAGATAAATCATAAAACAACTTCTGGCAGTTGTTAAATAAACAAAAAGAACAATGGACAAAACTTGGTCAAACGTGAGTTAGCACAAAACACCGCTCTAGAATGGAGCCAGCAATCTACCATATGATCACTAATCGGTTTAATTGCCTCGCACTTCGTGACAAAGCACTAATTGTGTCTTTGTTTGCCACCGACACCAATGGCTTGGAATAAATCGCAGCATTAGAAGCTATTTAATCTATCTATCCCAGCCAGAAATCTGTCCCTACCAAACATTGACCATGTTTGGTAGGGACAGATTTCTGGCTGGGTGGACTCCAGTACCCTTAGCACGAGTTTTCAGTATTTGAGACGTAAAGTAAACTGGAACTTTGACAATTTCAAATTGTCAATTTTCAAGGAATAAATTAGTTCCTTCTTCGCACACCAGAGGCGCTGTTCCATTTTTTCATACAAGAAACGCTGTAAACACTGAAAAGACGCTGTAAGGTAAAAGAGTGAAAACTCGTGCTAAGGGTACTGCTGGCAGGGGTGCTAAGACAGGAAACCTCCACGTGCGCCCGTGGACTGGAGTTCCCTCTCGGATACGTCCGGGGGGAAGACCAGTTTTTCGGGCCGGTGCACCCTGGGATGCGGGCAAAAACTCTCCTTAGGCACTGTGTGCCTAAGGGGTTTCTTTGCCCGTATGCAAATAGCCTGTCGGGTGGACGCTCCAACGCGTGTCCCTCTGAACAGCAGAGGGCACAGTGGCGGAGCAGGCTTGCGGACGGTGAGTAATGGGTATGCTCGCCGTCCGACCAAGGACCAAGCCCGGGTCGGTGGCGCGTCGTGTTTCACGCGTCACCGACGGGGCCCCTTATGGGGCCAAATGCCTGCCGGGGTCGCGGATTTTTCTTAATCCAGGACACCGTGGCCCCGGAACGTAAAGGGCATCCGACGGAACACGGGTGGATTTTAGTCAGTAAGAGTCTGACAGTCTCATTTGATGATTTTGCCACCCTAAACAAAAAAAAAAAAAAAGGGTACTGCTGGCAGTTTATAAAAAAATGCTTTTTGGGTCGAAGATTTCCACCCTGGATGGACACACTCTTACTGACTAAAAGTCCGTTTGTTCCTTCGGTTGCAATTTGCTTTCCAGGGAAACGGTAAAAAAAAGAAAAAAATTCTGCCACTCTTGCAGCTGTAGGGCTCCTGTACACGGTGCCGCCGCTGCGCCGCCGCCGCTGCGCCACCACGCAGCCACCGCGCCGCCGCCGCCGAAAATCAAACAATGGCAAATGGCGGCGTGGTCGCGAATGTATATACACATAAAAGCGGCGCGGTGGCGGAGCGATGGCGACGCGGCGGCGGCATCGTGTACATGAGCCCGTAGGGTGTGACTTCGTCACCTGAACACATAAAGACCCGAGACGGAGGAACTGCAGATTAAGTAAGCTCAGAATACGGATTTTAATTTAGTGTTACGCAATTGAGAAGTTGCTGTTAACTTATTTCTATTGCCTATAAACAGTTATAATACCAGAAGCATTGCACGGGTTGCCATCCCAGAGAGAAAACTTATCCTACGGCACTACTGGGCAAAAGTTTTAGACATTCTCGTCCAATGCCCCGTATTTTACAATATCTGGTCAATTAGTCAGAAATGAGTCCCAAATCTTTATGGAATTGGTTTTTGGACCAGCCTAGGTGATAGCGACTACCTTCGGACATCCATTTTTTGGTCCATTTATACCGCTGCCAAGTTTCAACAATTACTACAAAAGTCCTTCGCATTGGGGTTGAGCAAGTGTAAAGGCGACAGAAATAGTATACCGGTCGTAATTCTCTGGACGACCTCTCCACAAAAAACTCAACTGCCACCTGAAAATGTAGACCAAAAATATCCAACTAAAATGAAATTCTAAAAGCACTTGAATAAAACCCAGTTTGCATAATACCGAATTCAAACGAGCGAATTAAAGTTAGTTCTACACTAAAAAACTCTTGCGACTACATATTACGAACCGACTAGCCAAATTAAAAGTCTGTGTGTCCCGGCACTTACAAATTGTTCTAACCCGTATATTGGCAGTATCCTTTACTGAGGAACTGAAGAGGAAAAAGGGACCTTAGCTTTAGAAGTAGAAGGTTGAGTTTTCAGTAGATAGGTGGTAAAAATGAATTTGCATCAACGCGTTTGTGGAGGAATGGGAACGTCTGTGGTGCCTTTTCTTAGATTTCCGTGTTGAAATTTTACCAAGGTAAGCTTCGGCGAGGTTTATTCCGGCTAAGGTGCGTACTGGAGATTTAATTCCGAATTAGGTGGTATTTCCTTGGTTGGAATAACGAAGGGATTTTGTCATTTCCTTAGTTCAGGTGTCTTGTATTTTTTGTGGAGATGTTACTTGCGTGAATATTGTGACACGCTTCTTTGAAATGACTGCTTCGTAGGTGTAGTAGTAACAAGCGCGACTACTGATTTTGAGGTCCTGGGATCCATTCTCAGGTAAGGCAAAGTGTTATTCTATTCAGGGTTTCTTATCCTCCTAAAAAGAGGTCTTTCTACTTGGGGCTACTTCCTGATATAACTGAGGCCTTATCATGAGTTTTTACTTATTGTGACGTAAAGTAAACTAGAACTTTGACATTTAATTTCAAGGAAAAAATTAGTTCTTTCTTCGTACACCAGAGGCGCTGTTACTATTTTCCATAAAAGAAACGCTGTAAATACTGGAAAGTCGCTGTAAAGTACACTAGTGAAAACTCGTGATAAGGGCTCTGTTACTGTCGACTCTGCACGAACGAGTCCTCACAACGTAACATAAAAAAGACAATTTGAAAAAAAAAAAAAATCTCCAAATAGGCAAATTGGTGACCAAATAGGCCCAATCGGAAGTAATGCATAAAGGTGCCGGTTGGCGCGCGAGAACGCTACAGGAGACCGCGACATTTGTCATTACCTAATGTTAAGAAGTGTCGCGGTCTCCTGTCGCGGTCTCGCGCGCGAACCGGCACCTATACATTGCCTAATGTTAAGTAGTGTCGCGGTCTCCTGCCGCTGTCTCGTGTCGCGGTCTCGTGTCGCGGTCTCGCGCGCGAACCGGCACCTTAACTGTCATGTAATGTCGCCACAATCTCACATTGTAAGCGCTCTACTCTACCAACTGACCTTTTCAAGCTCGGCTGATTCTGTGCTCGGAACCTAATTGGTATTTTCATGTTTTATTAGTTTTTTATTTGAAACATCGTCTTTGATCTACAGTCTGTTTTTTTTTTCAAAAATACAACCTGTATGATCAAAGTCACATTCGCCAGTTACCTAAACTAATATTATAATTTATAAAGTTGAAGAGTTTTACGGATTTTTAGGGTTCCGTACGTCCGGATACAAAAACGGAACCCTTATAGGATCATTCGTGTGTCCGTCTGTCTGTCGCTTACAGTCAATTATCTCCGAATCTACTAGACCGATTGGATTGAAATTTGGTACACATATCAATTCCTGTGACCCAAGCACAAAGGTGTGACGTGAATATATGAAATCTGTATGTGGGAGGTAATTTTTGGGGGGGAAGGGGAAAATGAAAAAAAAAGTTTTGAAAACTGCATCGTGTGACATATCATATGAAATGTCTTGTTGAGACAATCTTAAATGTATTTTTTTTGTAATTTTAAAATAAATAGTTTCCAAGTTATTCAAGAAAATAGACGAAATTTGACCATTCCCCCTCCCCTCTTATCTCCGAAACTACTGAACCTAAAATTTTGAAAAAAATACAGTACATAGTTTTCTACTCATAGATTATAGGAAAACCTATAAGAAGTCCATATCTGTATATGGGAGGTAATTTTTGGGGGGAAGGGGAAAATTAAAAAAAAATATTTGAAATCTGCACCGTGTGACATACCAAATGAAAGGTCTTGTTGAGACAATCTTAAATATATTTTTATTGTAATTTTAAAATAAATAGTTTCCAAGTTATTCAAGAAAATAGACGAAAAATGACCATTCCCCCCCCTTATCTCCGAAACTACTGAACCTAAAATTTTGAAAAAAATACAGGAATTAGTTTTCTACTTATAGATTATAGGATAACCTATAAGAAGTCCATATCTGTATATGGGAGGTAATTTTTGGGGGGGGAAGGGGAAAATTTAAAAAAAATATTTGAAAAGTGCATCGTGTGACATATCAAATGAAAGGTATTGTTGAGACAAACTTAAAAGTATTTTTTTTGTAATTTTAAAATAAATGGTTTCCAAGTTATTCAAAAAAAATAGACGAAGCTTGACCATTCCCCCCCCCCTTTATCTCCGAAACTACTGAACCTAAAATTTTGAAAAAAATACAGTAATTAGTTTTCTACTTATAGATTATAGGATAACCTATAAGAAGTCCATATCTGTATATGGGAGGTAATTTTTTGGGGGGAAGGGGAAAATTAAAATAAAAATATTGAAAACTGCATCGTGTGACATATCAAATGAAAGATCTTGTTGAGACAATCTTAAATATATTTTTTTTGTAATTTTAAAATAAATAGTTTCCAAGTTATTCAAGAAAATAGACGAAATTTGACCATTCCCCCCTTATCTCCGAAACTACTGAACCTATTTTTTTTTTAAATACAGAAATTAGTTTTCTACTTATAGATTATAGGAAAACCTATAAGAAGTCCATGATATTAAAATAACATGGTAAATCACTCAATATTGTGCGTACCAATTTGGGTCAGATTTAAAAAAAACGTGATAGGTAACATCGTACGGAACCCTCTTCACGCGAGTCCAACTCGCACTTGCCCGGTTTTTTTTTTCAGATTATACTGTTAAAAAATAATATAGCTTATTACACTCAATTTAACTAACCGATTCATGCAGAAGGAGGTTCAGTTTTTACATAATGTGCAAGATTATTATTATTATAAGTATACAGGGTGTAATTAAACACATCACAAAACCGTTAACTACGCATACTGTAAATCTAACTAAGTAGCTTAACGCTAAAATTATCACTGGGAACCGACTTTTATATTTAGGAATCAAAAAAAAAAAAAAAATATTTGCGCGCAATGTAAAGCAAACGGGTTTCGTGTCGTTGTGTGCGTAGGCGGGCGGCTTGACGCACACAAGCGCGCCTATGCTGGTACGCGCTGTGATAAGAACGTATCGACGTGCGTGCGTAATTTTTTTTAGAAAAATCGAAAATTCAGGTAATGTTTGTTTGGAAAAAGTTTTGTAATAATACTTAGAATTCAAATTCGTAAAAAAAATGCAACTTTGACCTTCAATATCTCGAGAACCCGTGGAGTCCCAGGTATGGTCTAAAGGAAAAAAATGATCCAAATTATGGGTAGAATACGTGGCTTTCGGCTTCGTTAAGTGTCTTCATACACCCGGTATAATGAACACCCGGTTAAGTGATAAACTGGGGAAATACCACTCTATTTGTAGAACATCTCTACCAATCCCTTCAGGGAAGACACGTACGTCGCGTACGTAAACGTACGTTTTACGTACGTAAGGCGTAATAGCATGTTAATGCTTCTCATGTATCCCCTTGATAATCTATAATACGGGAAACCACAAGGTACAGAGGCCAGCACATCATTCATCAACTGCATAGCCTTTTCCTAACTATATTATGGTAGGCTTCCAGTCGAAACAGATGCAGTTGAATATCAGTATTTTACATGGAGCAACCGCCTATAGAGAGCTGTGGTGGCCCAGTGGTATCGGCCCCGACTTACGAGTTGTAGGTCGTGGGTTCGAACCCAGCCTGGCGCATTACTTTGTGTAATTTATTTCGTCACTACTGCTCTCAAAACGGTGAAGGAAAACATCGTGAGGAAACCGGTATGTCCTAGAACCATCAAATTCGAAGACATGTGACATCTACCAACCCGCACTAGGACGGCGTGGTGGATTATGGCCCACTCCCTCTCACAGAGAGGAGATCTGTGTCCCAACAGTGGGAACATTGAAGGCTGATGATGATGACCGCCTATCGGACCTTCACAACCTGGTCACTGGGTAGTACGATACCCCATCGTAAAACTGGTTGTCAGACGCCACCACATCAAACTTCCACAATCTGAAATTTTTCTCCAATCGAACATGAACATTCTTCTTTTGTAACAAAGTTGGAAATCTATTAAAGTTTTTTTTTTAATTTAATTGTAGGTTCTCGTTTGACCGCTATCTCGCCTGATGGTAAGCGAAGATATGGTCGACGGTGAAGCACACTTGTCTAGAAGTAACCTGTTCACTCTTGACTTGAAGACCCCAAGGTTATAGCTGTCGGGAAATACAGCGGCGTCTATAGCCAGGGAATTCCACTCCAGAATTTTCACAGGATTGGGGATTTTTTTTATTTGGGACAAACCCACCACACTATTCCCAAACCACTGCAACTCCTGAGAGCCAGAATCAACAGTGGCAACCACCAGAAAAGCGCCGAGACAATGAAGCTCGACGTGTCCCGGAGAATGAATTTACCTGTCTTGGCTCCTGCACGAAATTAATCAGAAAAGAATAGTGGAGGAGTAGGAAAAATATGTTTCCACTTCCCTCCATGCAAGCAGGAGACAGAACAAAGCAAGGCCAATAGGCACAAAGGGACATTACAACTGGGAGAAGCCCAGTTGCCTTGCACCACGGGTAAAAATGACTACTAATATTAATGGGTCCTAAATTGTGAGCTGCTACATTTGATTCCAATAGTAGGTATGGCAAAGATAGGGGTACGTTGATGTTCTCACGTCTGTACAATACGTTTAAATAGAGACTGCTTCATTGGCTTAGTAATCGGAAGCGCGACTGCTAAGCAAGACCGCCTGGTACCGTTACCCCGGTTGGGTATAGTGTGATTGAGTTTTTCTACCAAGATTATAAACACTATCAATCATAGAGTAATTACCCTAGCCTTAGATCTTAACGGGTTTGTGAAGGATCAGACTAAAATCCAGGCTGTTCTTTAATAGCCCTTTACTGATAACAAAGTCTCGCGACCCCGGCAGGCTTTAGCCCTCTAAAGGGGCCCCGTCATATTGCTGACAGCTCTTACAGGTGCGCGTGGAACACGACGCACCGTTGCGTCGACCCGGGCATGGTCTATGATTGGACGGCGAGTCCCCTTTTACTAGTCGTCCGCATGCCCGCGCCTAAGGTGGCCGCATATTTCTTCGCGACGTCCGATGCCATGGGTGAAATTGAGGCTAACAGCAAAGCCATTTTAAATAATCATCATCATCAACATCAGCCTATAAATGTTCCCACTGCTGGGACACAGGCCTCCTCTCTGTGAGAGGGAGTAGGCCGTAATCTACCACGCGGGCCCAGTGCGGATTAGTAGATGTCACATGTCTTCGAATTTTTGGTTCTAGGACATGCCGGTTTCCTCACGATGTTTTCATTCACCGTTTTGAGAGCAGTGGTGTTGAAATAAATTACACAAAGTAATGCGCCTGTCGGGGTCTAAACCCTACAACTCGTAAGTCGAAGCCGATACCACTGGGCCACCACTGCTCATACCACTAGGCTACCACTGCTCTAAATCTTTTAAATAATAAATAATAATAATTGATGGAATGCAGCAGTGGTGGCCCAGTGGTATCGGCCTCGACTTACGAGTAGTAGGTCGTGGGTTCGAACCCCGTCAGGCGCATTACTTTGTGTAATTTATTTCAACACCACTGCTCACAAAACGGTGAATGAAAACATCGTGAGGAAACCGGTATGTCCTAGAACCAAAAATTCGAAGACATGTGACATCTACCAATCCGCACTGGGCCCGCGTGGTAGATTACGGCCCACTCCCTCTCACAGAGAGGAGGCCTGTGTCCCAACAGTGGGAACATTTATAGGCTGATGATAATGGAATGTTTAGCTATTTGTAATACATCTCTGCCGATTCCTTCAGGGAATACAAGCGTGGTGTTATGTATTACCGATCGCATCCCATGTAATGTATCCCCTCGATAATCTATGAGCCGCAGAACACTCGAGGGAATCAATGAGGTAATCCCATCTTAGATTGAAAACCACACGATTTAATACAACATGGTGAAACGGAAGATATATTTTAAACGGGAGCTTTTATTGGACTTGTTTTTAAATGATTAAATATAATTATCTTTATCTTTTCATTTTCTATATCTTCGTATATGCAGTGGAAAAAAACTTCTTTCGGATGTCGGTGGCTTTATTTTTTATTTCATTGATTTTTAGCCACCGACTTCCGAAAGAAGTTATTAATTAGGTTATTTCACCCTTTTTTGTTTTGTTGTTGTTTTTGAAGTCGGTTACTTTTTTGAAAAAGTTGTTATTTTACCCTTTTTAGTTTACTTATTAAATATTCAACCCAAATTCTTGTCAAATACAAAATTTTCTTACATAATTATGCACTAATCTTGTAATAAGTCACAACATAAAAAAATCCATATCTCTAAAACTACTAAACAGATTTTAATGAAACTTGCAGTGTACCCTAAGTTGAACAATACCTAGTACAATAAAAAAAGAATTACTTAAATCGACTTGTAGTTCCGGAGATATGCGTGCACAAACATAAAAACATACATACATACACTTATGAAATTTGGCACATTTGTTCAGATGCTGATATAGACTAACATTATATGAAAACGGGGCAGTTCTGATAATATTACATACATACGGGTCGAATTGATAACCTCCTTTTTTTTGAAGTCGGTAATAAAACAAGTTCAACTTTCTTTAAGGCAAGAGCTTAATTATTTAACCACGAGCTCTTCCATCAAAAGATTTACCATATTTTTCGTGTAAGGACGTGGCCACTTTGGTTTTAGTTAATCTAATATGCCTTTCATCATCATGTTCCTAATACGACACAGGCCCGATAATGCCTTTAAACTTTACATATTAGATAAAATCAGCTTTTCTTACAACATTTTCCTTAATAATATATGTAGGGAATAATGCAATAATTAGATCAACAATTTGTATAGAATAAAATGTGCTATATTTTTTTCAGAACTTTCTAATTCCAGTTGTCTTATAAAACAACTATTATCTACGATTATCTCTAAACTTCAAACAATATTTTTATTACTTAAATGATAACGAAAACTCGATATTATCGACCTTATAATTTGATATTCATTTAAACATTTATTAAAATATCTAGCTGTTTCCATGTTTCTGAGAAAAATTACCTGAACAACAAATTAATAAATTCTACCAAGATTTTATACGCCCTATTTCCATTTAATTTACTAAAATTAGACATTCTTAGATAACTTCTGAACACTTAATAACTTGGCGTAATACAAGAGTAGGTAATTACTTTGTAATCCTAGTTCTGTTAGATTATGTGGTTAAAATGGAAACTATACAAATAACACCTCTTTCACGACCTCAGGTGATACGACAGCGTGACGCGTCATGTGACACGCGTGAGCGACTTTTATTTTCTTTGCGTATATTGAAGAAAAACACAATAAAGCTATTGTCAAACAGACAGGCGAAGTGAACACGAAGCGAAGCGTTTTTGTTTGTAATGTATGGAATTTTTTGAAGCCTGTCACATAAACTATCGGACCGCTTTCGCTTTTCTATAAGACAGGATTCCCATTCGCTTCGCCTGTCTGTTTGACAATAGCTTAAATGTATTTCAAAAATATTCAATTTTTAACATTGAGTAAGATATTGTTTCTAAAACGTATATTTTAATATTTACGATGCATGTTCATTTCACGTACTCGTGCCAGCTCCTCAAATTGGTGAAATAAATTAATGTAAAACACCTGCAATTAAATTCACCTTTTTAAGTAAAATTTTATGTTAGATAGTATAAGTATAAAAGGTTATTTCTGATACGTTTTATCAATCTATTCATAGCATTATTACGACGCTTGTCACGTCGTAGTTTCTCCTGGACAACTCTTAGCAATTATTTCGGGGTGCGTCTCATTTCATATAAAGTTATTTGATATATTTTCATTTCAATAACGTTCACATGATATAATCAACGTGAGAAATACCCAACGATTGATATAATTTCTTTACACATAATGTTTGTGTTACTCTAAAACTCATTTCATATAATTTTATTTGATATAACGTTTATTTAAGCGAAAATCATTATGATAACGTTTGAAACATATAATTTAACGTTTAAACCATTTTCTTTGATGACTTTGGCTTATCCTTTGGACTTTGATTGTTTTCCCTTCACGAATGCTATTGTTATTAGAAAAATTTAGTATCCAAGAGCGAGCGAAGCGAGCTCGGGAATTGGGACATCCCGACACGGACAGGTTAGGTTCGAAGGGGGTGGCGGGGTCTGAAAGACCCCGCCATCCCCTTCGTGTTAGGTTACTTTAAACCTTGCACGCAGAAATAGGAGCCCCGCGAAGCGGGGCTCCGTCGAGCCACCATGACAGGTAGGAATCAGTTATTTGACCTAGGATGCAAGAGCGAGCGAAGCGAGCTCAGGACTTGGGGCACCCCGACACGGACAGGTTAGGTTCGAAGGGGATGGCGGGGTCTGAAAGACCCCGCCATCCCCTTCGTGTTAGGTTACTTTAAACCTTGCACGCAGAAATAGGAGCCCCGCGAAGCGGGGCTCCGTTGAGCCAGCATGACAGGTAGTAATCAGTTATTTGACCTAGGATGTAAGAGCGAGCGAAGCGAGCTTGGGACTTGGGGCACCCCGACACGGACAGGTTAGGTTCGAAGGGGATGGCGGGGTCTGAAAGACCCCGCCATCCCCTTCGTGTTAGGTTACTTTAAACCTTGCACGCAGAAATAGGAGCCCCGCGAAGCGGGGCTCCGTCGAGCATTCATGGTAGGTGGTACTATTACTAGGTACATCAGAGTTAGATTACATACCAGGAAGAAAAAAAAATTAGACCAAATAAGTTTTATGTCTTTTGAGTGGTATACAAAACGATTTTATATTCATTGATTGTTATGATTATAGAAATTAGTCATTATAAAATTATGTCAATCGTTTATTATATTAAAAGATTGTTATATCAAATAAAATTATATATTCAGTTGTTATCTCTTGTAAATATTAGAGATTTTGTAGTTATATCATATATTACTTACCCATTATTTCGTATTATTTTCTCCATCGCAACAATCACGCGCGCATCGCTTAGCATGTAGCTTGTGGCCATGCGGTTACATCTGTGGTTACAGTAACTATTTCGTTGCTGTAACCACAAATGTAACACGTTACGAGTTGTAACTTGTAATGCTCAAATCTTTAATACTAAATTTATATCCGGGAAACAGATGGTGTAACCGTATTTGGTTACAGGTACTCGCTACGGAATTAGGCTATTCATAATTACGTTGAAATTCGTAAATTATTCTGTTCTAAGATGGCGGCAAGTTTTTGGAATGGAAGAGATATTTTAGAGTGTTTGTGTCGACGTAACGTGAAATATTTTAAGCCTAGAGGCGCTATTCCATTTTTCCATACAAGAAACGCTGTAAATACTGGAAAGACGCTGTAAATTAAAATAGTGAAAACTCGTGATAAGGGCTCTGAAAACTCATGATAAGGTCTCTGTTACACATATAGTCACTGTAAAATACACCCACATAATAAAACCCTAGTCATTCCCCAACTCAAATACGCCTACATTACTCGCTAGATTCTAGACCGTGCCACAGGTCCAATAACCCAATTCTGTCTTAAGTTTCTTATAAATTGCAGTAGATGACAAGTTGCCAGGATTAATAGAGGGGACTGGCAAACATGACACATTGCCATGCTGCCGCCAGTGGAATCAAACACGAGTTATGTGGCAATTGGCGTTAATTTATTACTAATGTAGGTTTTTCGAGGTAGAAAATTGTTAGAAGTGTTTGCTGTGCTGCATTTTGTTCAAACTTTGAGCGTTCTTTGTGTTTCAAAGTGATTGAATAGATTTGAATCATCAAACGCTTTGATTAAAATAAGATAGCGGTAGATATGTTACGTTCTTACGTTAAGTATTCAAACAGTGACTCTTATACGTACACAGACACATTTACTCGCACAAACAATCATTGTTATTACACGCCAACAAAGAAAGAGACAGAATAATGCACAAAGGTGGCGTACGACCAAGACGGAGCATCACCGCTCTTCGTATTAGTTCGTTAGTAGTCGCCACGCCGAGCGGCGGCGGGCGGCGGCGCGGCTTTGTTTTAGCCAAACGTGTCGCACATTATCGCATTGTATATTTCTATCCCGCTCTTCAAAATTGAAATATACACGCACGCACGTCTCAACCGAAATCTACTCGTATTGCGACTGAGGACTGTTAGGCCAATTTAGCCTAATTTATGCAGTCCATGTGCTATCGTGTAGTGACATATCTACCGCAATTTTATTTTAATCAAAGATCAAACGTAATACTTACAAAATCACAATAACGCATTCAGCACGGGTCGTAGGTAAGTCAGTTGTCATTTAGAATAAAGATACTTAATTGGAAATCACTGTTTTAATTGAAAATAATTTCTATTCTACCAGGGAAGAAAAAAATCCTAGTAAATCCATAATGGAACTAGACATTGTAACTACTTGGGATACGGCGGAATTATCTGTCTAATTTAGTTGATCAACTACTTTTCAAAAATGTTCTGGAACAAATTTTTGTAGGTATCCTGCTTATGCGTATGAAGTTTCATTAAAATTGGTTCAGTAATTTCAAAAAAATAAGGCATAAACGCGTGCCGGGGTCGCGGTACTGTCTAAACCGGGAACCCTAACCCTGGAACGTAAAGGGGTATTGAAGGAACACCGTGGATTTTATTTAGTACGAGTCCACGAGTCACGCAATAAAAAGATAAGATTTAAACAATGTATAAAGCTTTTATGAAGTCAAAGTGTGTCCACACTGGAAGACTAGCGCGGTGGCGGCGGCGGGAGCGGCGGCGGGCACGGCGGCGGGCGCGATTCGTGTCCACACTGCCGATCAAGCGTTTGTTTTTGTTGCGGCGACTTCAGGTGTTGCAAACCGGGTGGTACAAAGTAGTTTCTATAAATCTTGTTTAAAGAAATTCTTTTTAAAATGTTTTACAGGTTGTTTAGGATTGTATACAACTAAATTATCAACCATTCTACATGATTCTAGTCAAGTACAGTAAAAATAATTTAAATAATGTACAAATATATCCTACGGTAGTACTTCAGTGCTTGTCCTGATAACTAGATGGCGCTGACTATAAGACCGAAATGGTTTGCTACACCTGCCACCCGACCGTTATAATATATATATCTGTTGTCCTAGCAGCGCCTAGCCTCGTAAAATCGCTTGTAGCCATCGCGCTAGGTGCCCGCCTTGGTAACTTCAGTGTGGCCACAAGTGGCGATTTCATACATTCAATATTTCCGCGTCCGCCGCCGCCACCGCGCTAGACTCGCAGTGTATTTGAGCACAATGTATGTAAATATTTATTCCCTTTAAACATTATAAGATTATATTAACTCACAAAAGAAATAATGATCTTTTATTATTCCTTGAAACACAATCTGCATGACCTTTTGAATAGAAAGTAAAACAGCCAATATAACGTAATAATAGTTTCCATATAATAGACTAACAACATCTATTCCTTCTTACAATTCTTAATAAATGTTATTACTTCTTAAAGAAAACATTATATACGATATAACATATAATATCCAATGTTGTTTTGGGCTCGAACCCGTTCTGAAAACATAATGCTATTATTTCGCTATTATGTACGTATTTCTATACATTATACATTTATTTTGTCTGAACAGGTGGGATCGTTTGTTTTGATATTTCGTGTTTCTTTGCTATTGTTTCATAATCAGCCTATAACTTGCCCACTGCTGGGACACAGGCCTCCTCTCTATGAGTGGGAGTGGGCTATAATCTAGTATGCGAGCCCAGTGAGTGTTGAAAAAGTCATGTGTTTGAATTTTTGGTTCTAGGACATGCCAGTTACCTCACGATATTTTCCTTCACCGTTCTGAGAGCAGGTTTTCAGAAATTCCGCAAAGAAACTTTACAGAGGAGTAAATATGTTACAAATACTTGTTATTCTATAATAATAAATTTAAAAGAAAGTGGCAGTAAAAACAAATCTTTAGTTCCTTTTTAGGGTTCCGTAGCCAAATGGCAAAAACGGAACCCTTATAGATTCGTCATGTCTGTCTGTCTGTCCGTGTATGTCACAGCCACTTTTTGTCGAAAGTATAAGAGCTATCCTGTTGAAACTTGGTAGAAAGATGTATTATGTGAACCGCATTAGGATTTTCACACAAAAATCAAAACAAAACAAATTTTGGGGGTGCCCCCCATACTTAGAATTGAAACTCAAAAAAATTTTTTTCACCAAACCCATACGTGTGGGGTATCTATGAATAGGTCTTTAAAAATGATATAAAGGTTACTAACATCATTTTTTTCTAAACTGAACAGTTTGCGCGAGAGACACTTCCAAAGTGGTAAAAAGTGTGCCCCCCCCCCCCGTAACTTCTAAAATAAGAGAATGATAAAACTAAAAAAAATATATAATGTAGACCTCAACCAAAACTATCAACGAAAATTGGTTTGGATGAGATACAGTTAGCAGTTTTTGAGATATAGTACATTTTCAAAAACCGCAAATATAACTTTGCCATTCATACAAATACTATGAAAAACAAAGTTATTTTTATTGTTTGTGTATATTACTTACTAATCTCAATATAATTATATCTCTAATCTATGCTTGCTGCTACGGAACCCTTCATGGGCGAGTCCAACTCGCACTTGGCCGGTTTTTTTAGAAACATTTCTTAGAAAACTAAAGGTCAATAAACAACTTAATCGCATTTTATATCAAGTAAAAAAGTAATCATTTATTACCGTTTTTATCTTAATGCGATAAATGTATTGCTATAAATATATATGAAACCTGAATACAGTTTGTTCAGAGTCAGTAACTGAATCGATTCCAATATTTTACACCATGTTATATTTTGTTCCAAAAATATTTAAGTTAAACTAGCGACCCGTCCCGGCTTCGCATGGGTACAATCTCTACTATATTAGGAATAATTAGCAATAAATTAAAATTGCGACTATAATTTGAGATTTAAACTATCCTATCTCTCAAGTTGGATCGAACTGCACATGGTGTGCGAATTTTATTATAATCGGTTAAGTGGTTTAGGAGTCCGTTGAGGACAAACATTGTGACACGAGATTTATATATATTAAGATTATATATCACTGACTTATTACAATACAATCATCATACGGTTAGGTACTTACCTATTGCCAAACTATTATCAATGAGTGTACGACACAGGAGACGCGGGTTGCGCGAAGTTTCCGCGAAACGAGCACGTTTATGAACGGACAAGCATGTAATATTAAAAAGATTATCACTTTGTGATTTTTCGTGATACAGTTTTGAAATGTCGTACATAGATTCTTTACACAAAAATACTAGACAGGTGTATCGGGTTTCGCATAAACAAAAGATAATGTTTTATATAAAACGACCAATAATTGTACAAAATCTGCCTTGCCTTTTCCCAACTAAATTGGCGTCACGCGTCAGCTTCCAGTCGAATATTGGTATTTTACACTTCGATCAATAATAGTACTAGATTCCCGATGAACGCTTCAAAAACGGCCCGAAAAATACCGCCACAAACGGTTTTGTGACGGTATTTCGATCCTTATTGTTTAGAATGTAAGTATCATTTTAGAATGACTACTTTTGTACTGATGACATTTTATCTTCAAGAAACATTTTTAAATTGTGAACGTTAAACCTTTGTCGGATGAAAGAACTTAAATAAACACATTTTGCAATGGTAATTAAACTTTATTTTTGAGTGTTAAGGTTTATAATAAATTGAGGTTGTTCATTCTATTGAACATTTTTCTAAGAAATGTAGATGTTTACGTCTGTGCAATTGTGGCCACTTTTGCAACTCTTTTTTGTTCGTAATCCTAATCTAATGAAGCGACTGCCTATCCGACCTCCATAAACCAGTAACTGGGTAAAATCTTAACTGAAGATTACTCTCCCCCCAACAACTTTACCAAAAGATCAAGTCTATTGAGAGACAGTCGACTTTGTTCCAGTGTCGACGGTGGAAGTCGAAGCCGTCGTGGGACGGACGGCTTCCTTGCCCTGCGACATCGAACCTGACTCCAATGAGGACCGCGTGTATATGGTGCTGTGGTTCCGGCATGCTGGGGGGAAGCCGCTGTACAGGTTTGTGGTTTATTTTTTATTTTTCGACGTACATGTTTTTAATTTTTTTATAATTTTAAATTTACAGGACGTTGATAAAACATTAACAACATGGAAGCATTATAACCATAGTTTTTATGCCCATACATTTATATAAAATAAGTAAAACCAATAATTAAAACTAAATGAAAAATATTAATCTCTGAATACATTCAAAATTTTCTAATTGTAAAATATTGTTACCTTTTTTATTATTTGCCTAAACAAATCCAAATTGTTAGAGCAACATAAACATCTTTAAAACTAGTGTTAGCACAATGAATATTAATAGAATACATTTACACTAGTTATTTAAAATCATCAAGCAGTCAAAACAAATAAAAATTGTATCTATAAATATTATAAGCATCCTTTAACTGGAACGAAATCTATTTCGCAATCATTTTCTTAAAATATAAGTGCTTTCAAACATACAGATGCGATGAACGATAAAAAGTGCACCATATAGGGTTCGGACTCACACCCCCTCACCTTAAAAGCCAGGTTACCTCCTACACGTAAAGCCATCGTTTCCTCTTTTTAATCGACCACAGTTTTATAGCGTTTGAGTAAAGTTCCAGGTCGTCAGTTCAGTGTATAAGGACAGTGGCTAGGGTTGCCAACCGTTTTGGCATATTTTTTAAGGCATAATATTGTTTGGCGTAACGTTTTTGCATAATAATGATTTGTCAAAGCTTAGCATAACTATCATTTGGCCTAATTTGGAGTGGCATAGATTTTTATGGGATAACATTTATTCGTCTAGCTAGTGATAATGAACCATTGGCGCGTGCGATTGGCACAGGTTCAAAACTAGGTGTACTTTAAAAGATTCTATATCTTTTTTTTAAATAAAGTAAATTATTTAAAAAGGTTTTTTAATAATTTATTGGTTCTTTAGGAACTGTGTCAACCCTAACAGTGGCCCACTTCTCTTCTTGGTCCACTCATGCAGGAAGTGACGTAAAGTATACAGATAATGTTTATTGTTTTCTTACGATTTTGATGCTTTATTTGTGCATATTTATTGGTATTGAGTTGTAGTTAGTGTCTTGATGTACACACAAATATGTTTTATTTTATAAAATTAAATAAAATCATTTATTTCTTAGCAAACATGGATAAATAATTTAGAGATGTCGTTTCTTTATATTAGCTTTTTTTTTTGCGTGGTTTTTGCGTGGCGTCCACCACCGCGGGTGGGGCGGAGGGAGGACATTGTCCTCTCCCTCACGCGACCCGCCTCCACCTTCGCGAGCATGACTGCTTCGCAGAAGGAGGCGACCGCTTTCAGTGGGAAGCGGTCGCCTCCTTCTGCGAAGCATCAGCGAAGCAGCCGTCTCGCCCCGCAGCATGGCCGCGACCAATGCCGGGCGCGAGAGGTCTCCGCCTATCGCCGCGCCGCCGTGATTCTTTATATTAGCTTAGAACGTAATATAATTATCATTTTATGAGTCTAGCTTTGGCAATATTATCAGGCTCATGAAAACAACGAGCTATGGAGAGGGCGATCGACTTAGAAATGAGGAGATTCGTAAACGAACCAAAGTTACCGACATAGCCCAACGAGTTAGCAAGTTGAAATGGCAGTGGGCAGGCCGTGTACCGCGCAGAACTGATGGCCGATGGGGCCGTAAGGTTCTCAAATGGAGACCATGCACGCATGCGCAGCGTAGGACATCCTCCCACAAAGTGGGCAGACGATCTTATGAAGACCACAGGATCACGCTGGATGCAAGCCGTGGACGTCTTACGGCTGATATGATGGCTATGATGATGATGAATCAAAACAAAAAAAAATAACAGCCCATGTTTAAAACTCTTTTGATTTTTTTTTCATTCAGCCATAAACCGTTTTGTATTTAAAAACACAATAAATTTCCATGATTGAACTATTGTAAACATTCGAATAAATATCATATTTCAAATAGAAACAAGATATAAATTCGCATATCAGTTTTTAAACCTCATTCCCTGCTGTTACAATATGCCAATAACATTGCTTGCGGTCACTTGCGGTCACAAGTGAAGCGACAATACCTGACTGTCACCGGGTCAATCGCCACAGGAATTGAATGCGATATTTTATTTATAACAGTTTTTCTGTCATCTGAGGCCTTATATCACGAGTTTTATCCTACTTGTAAATTAAGTATCATTTTATTTCATTAAAAATATTTTTACAAGAATCATACTCCTAATAGGGTAGTTTCCAGGGTCAAAATAATTACTCAATACTTTTATTGCATTCCACATGTATTCTTAGGTGGTAAAACTTATAATTACATTCTATTTAGTCCGTATTTTAGATTATAAAAAAAATACTGGACACGTATTTTTTCTTTTTTCGATTAAACAAGAAATAACAAAGATATAGCCCATTAAAGTTACGTGTGACGTCACCCCGCGCGAAAAAATGCCACGCGGCGTGACGTCGCACGTAACTTTAATAGGCTATATCTTTGTCATTTTTAGTCTAATACACAAATAAAAAAATACGTGTCCCTTATTTTTGAATAATCTAAAAGGCGGACTAATTACATTTTTAGGGCAACTAGCCTATTGTATAAAAGGACATCACCTGCGGCCAGTACATTTTTGGGCTAATTTCAAAAGTGCCGGCCAACAAAAATAAACTTATTATTTACATAGAGCGTAACATAATAAACATTTTTTGTTACTACACCTAAATCGTAAGTCAATTCACTGAGAAGTTATTCAACCACAAAATGTTAATTCTGTGTATGGAATGGCACTTACACCACCTACACTAAAATTCAAATGTTTTCATTCGCACTTGGAACGTACCAACTGAAACAAGCACGCAGCTATTATGCAGAGCACACGCTGGCAACTGGTGTGTTCGTAATTGAACTAGGAGGGCAAATTCCTGCTGAACATCTGGACGAGCTAGAAGGAAGAGATCTTTCGTACTTAGAGTTTGAATCCAATTCCGACAAGTGTTCGTTCACGAACTTATAATGTTTATATCGGTGTAGATATGGCCTTCGAAGGACGTCAAGCTATAATGCATTATTATTGCACCTGCCATATTGGGAGAAGAACCATCGGCTGCTGCTCCCATGTAATGTGTATTGTGTGGTACTCGGGGTAAGCAAGGTATTTGCCTGTTATAGACATTCCTGCGGAAGGATTACAGGGGATTTTAGCGCCTTTAGGAGAATTAGAAGAATTAAACCTCATGGCTGAATGACGCTACAGCTGCAGTCTTCCGATGACGCAAAGTCATATAGGCAGCTCAATAGACGTATGTATAAGTCCTTGCGACACGATCTGCGTCTCTTTAATACGAATCGTGTTAAAGAGACCATACAGCGAAACCAAGGCTCCAAAGTGTTCGCAAAGGACAAGTCTATTGGGCAAAACCAGATGACAAAGCTGAAACGGGAGGATGGCAGCATAGCGTCGACCAAAGCAAAGGTTTTAGGCGAGATCGAGAGGTTCTATGGACAGTTATACACTTCGGTCGCAAAGCCCATTGACGGCTTGGTAGGAGATCCAAGAACCAAGCTGTCCCGACATTATACCGAAGATATCCCGGACATCAGTCTGTACGAGCTTAGGATGGCCCTGAAGCAGCTTAAGAACAACAAGGCGCCGGGCGAGGACGGAATCACTTCAGAGCTTCTGAGAGCGGGTGGAACACCGGTACTTAAAGTCCTCCAGAAACTCTTTAATTCCGTCCTCTCCGAGGGCAAGACGCCTCAAACGTGGAGCAGGGGTGAGGTGGTGTTGTTCTTCAAAAAAGGTGATAACAGCCTATTGAAGAACTACAGACCCATTACGCTTCTGAGTCATGTTTATAAGCTGTTTTCAAGGGTTATCACGAACCGTCTCGAACACAGACTTGATGACTTCCAGCCTCCCGAACAAGCCGGTTTCCGAAGAGGCTATAGTACCATAGACCACATCCATACGCTGCGGCAAGTTATACAGAAGACCGAAGAGTATAACTTGCCATTATGCTTAGCGTTTGTGGACTATGAGAAAGCCTTCGATTCGGTGGAAACATGGGCGGTACTTGAGTCACTCCAGCGATGCCGTATTGACTATCGGTACATCGAGGTGTTGAAGTGTTTGTATAATAACGCCACCATGTTGGTCCGAGTACAGGAGCAGAGCACGAAGGCGATTCCATTGAGAAGAGGCGTAAGACAGGGGGACGTTATCTCCCCGAAACTGTTTACTGCCGCAATGGAAGACGCCTTCAAACTCCTAGAATGGCAAGGACTTGGCATCAACATCAACGGCGAATACATCACTCACCTTCGGTTTTCCGACGACATCGTAGTCATGGCAAAGTCGTTGGAGGAACTCAGCATGATTCTCGATGGCCTCGACCGAGTTTCACAACGGGTGGGCTTGAAAATGAACATCGACAAGACGAAAATTATGTCAAATGCCAATGTTGTGCCCACCCCAGTCTCTGTTGGAAACTCGGTACTCGAAGTTCTTGACTCATATATCTATTTAGGACAAGTAGTCCAATTAGGTAGGTCCAACTTCGAGAAAGAGGTCAACCGCCGAATCCAACTCGGTTGGGCTGCTACAGGTATCTCGGACGAAAAGACATTGGTCTTTTCGTCCGAGATACCTCAGTGCCTCAAGACGAAAATCTTCAACCAATGTGTGTTACCAGTGATGACTTACGGCACCGAAACGTGGTCTTTCACTATCGGCCTCATCTCAAGGCTCAAAGTCGCTCAGCGAGCTATGGAGAGGGCTATGTTCGGTGTTTCTTTACGTGATCGAATCCGAAATGAGGAGATCCGTAGACGAACTAAAGTCACCGATATAGCCCACCGGATTAGCAAGCTGAAGTGGCAATGGGCAGGCCATATTGCTCGCAGAGCAGATGGCTGATGGGGTCGAAAAGTGCTAGAGTGGAGACCGCGGACTAGCAAGCGCAGCGTAGGACGTCCACCAACGAGATGGACGGACGACCTTATAAAGTGCTAGAGTGGAGATCGCGGACTAACAAGCGCAGCGTAGGACGTCCACCAACGAGATGGACAGACGACCTTATAAAGGTCGCCGGAAGACGCTGGATGCAGGTCGCTTCCAACCGGTATATGTGGAGATCTAAAGGGGAGGCCTATGATCAGCAGTGGACGTCCTATGGCTGAGATGATGATGATGATGATATATAATTACATATCTATCTCTCTATTTAATTGGGTTAGGCCCGAACTGGGTGACCTCCTTGCTCCCGAGGTCGCTAGTTCTAGCAATATTATTAGTATCTCGGCACTTTCAGGAATCAAAAAAATATATGAAAATTACGAATCTTCGAACTTGTGTAACTTGGCCGAGAGCAATCCTACAACTTTTGTGCCATAGTAACTATTGCTCCAAATGACTAGTACTACCCGTAGGTACCATTGTTTTTCGTTGGCCGGCACTTTCAGAAATAGCCCAAAAAAAATGATCTCCTTTTAATTATTTGTGAGATTTAGGTATTTCGAGAATTTGCCATATTGACAACCAGGCGTTTTGTGAATTGGCCCTTTTGAGAATTAGACTTTTAGAGAATTTGTCCTTTTGCGCCTCGGTTGCCATTTTGCGAATTAGCCTTTTTGCACCTAAACCGTTTTTTGTAAACTCATCCATGACACAGGAATGAATTCTAGTGTAGGGTAACGTTTTAAGAAAATGCAAGTTACAATACTCTGTTCTCCTCGATATCCCCAGGAAGCGACCGCGAAATTTTATTTATATCAGAGCTTGCAGATACTAAACGACATTTTAAATTTAACACAATTTTGTTTATGAGACCGTTCATTAATTGTGATAAAATCAAGTTTATGGGAACTCGCGACTCAGAGGCTGGGGGAGTTTTTGGGTTTAAACTTATGGGGGGACAGTCGTTGGATTGTTTTCCTGGGTTTTTAAGGGTAGGTCCTAAGATTCCGTGTTCAAAAGGTACGGGATTCTATTACTTAGACTCTGCTGCCCGACTTTCTGCCTGTCACCAGGCGTAACTCATGTACCGTGATAGTTTGACCGATGAAATTTTCACAGGTTCAATTTCAGGTTTATTCAAAAATTCAGGTTTAATTTGAATTTTTTATGATTTATATTGTCATTTTTTTTTAATTTACTATAAATAATTTCATTTAAAATAAAATTTAATATAATTTTATATATAAAAAAAAATAATAAAATTAAGAATTATTTTAATAATAGAAAATAATTAAAAGGAATTCAGCAAAAATTTATATTCACTTGCTTATCAAAAACATGTCTTTTTGAAAATAATATAAAGTCTAATCTGCCCACTGATTTTAAAAAATTGAAGGGCTGCAGTATTTTGACTGTACAAAGGTAGCATAATCATTAATCATTTAATTGATGACTTGTATGAAAGATAGGATGAAATATAATGTCTCTTAATTAAATATAGAATTTAATTTTTAAATTAAAAAGTTAACATAAATTAAAAAGACGAGAAGAGAGAATTATAGAGTTCTGTTGCCGCTATAACAAAAAAAGATAAAAACAGAAAAAAAAATTAAGTAAGCTACAGCAAACGTATTTTATTTACCGTTTTTACAAGCTTTTATTTAGTTTCACCTGTCCCGTTGTCTGGATGATGGAGCTCAAAGGTGGCCATAGGAACTCTGTAATGAAACTCCGCAAACCCATCGAGTTTAGATTCGTTTGATTCGTGTTGATGAGTACTTTGTCTATCGTAAGCATTTTTAAACAATAGTTTTTTAAATGACTTACTTGTTACAGTTAATGGTACGGTATATTTCGTGAGCGAGTCCGACTTACTCAATTATGAAATATTAAAAGCACAAAATTTCCCGAAACTTCATTTCCTGTTCAAAATTAAAGACGCAACAGTTGCTAAAGACGGCCAAACAATTAAAACAATAACAGCAAATGACCTAATTCTATTACTTCATTCCGAGATTATGAAGCCTGAATGGACCCACGGCTCATTATCTCGTAATAACATAATATGAAAGAGAATAATGTCCTGTGTTTGTGTTAACATTGCGAAGAAAAGATACAGAAGTCTTATAAGGCAGTTAGTTACATATCGGCCCCCTTCCACCATCTTACAACTAGACGTACTGCTAATTACCGTTAATTACATAGTTGCCAGAGCAGCAGTGGTATCGGCCCCGACTTACGAGTTGTAGGTCGTGGGTTCGAACCCCGTCAGGCGCATTACTTTGTGTAATTTATTTTCAACACCACTGCTCTCAAAACGGTAAAGGAAAACATCGTGAGGAAACCGGCATGTCCTAGAACCAAAAATTCGGAGACATGTGACATCTACCAATCCGCACTGGGCCCGCGTGGTGGTTTATGGCCCACTCCCTCTCACAGAGAGGAGGCCTGTGTCCCAGCAGTGGGAACATTATAGGCTGATGATGATGATGATGACCTAATTGCCATTCCACAAATACAATCTTCCTACATGATGCACACAGCGAAAGAGTAGAACTCACTACCTGCATCAGTGTTCCCAAAAGCATACAACTCGAATCTCTTCAAAGCTAAAGTGGGCAGGCTACTTCTGGCCATACGCCTGCCGGGGTAGCGGGTCTGTGTGACCCTGGAACGTAAAAGGCTATTGAAGGAATACCGTGGATTTTAGTTAGTACGAGTCTGAGAGTTTTTTCCGCTTCACCCAGGACGGCTGGACTCATTTGACGATTTCGGGAACAGTAATAAAAAAAGGCTTCATCTATCGCGACCACCATCTTGTTTTGTTTCGTCGATGCACAGAAATTCTTCTGGGTGAGTCCGTTCCTTAATTAACAACTCGTAAGTCCGTTACCATTGATCCACTATTGCTCGCTAAACGCCTCTGGGTATAACCTTAAAAAAAACCACAGTCGTATAAGTTAATTTTATGACTTGGTTTTGCCCGATTTATACGTGTGCTATGATGTTTTATAGCAATTTTCCAAGAGTTATTCTTCTCACTTTTCTGTTTAACGTTTTTTGTTTATATGGTATTCGCAGGAGTGGTAATGGAGTGTTTTGTCTGATTTAGGGGCTATTGTGTAAACGCGTGGCTTAGATGTTACCATCATGGTTGTTTTTGTATCCATTGTTCAAGTTCTTGGGACATTTTCAGACTTGAGACGTGCTTATTGCAGAAATGAAGGTAGTCACACCTACAAGTTATGCGCACTTCATCCCGCGATCTTTGTCCAATACGCACTATGTTTCATTCGTTCTTGATGCCATTCGCAAGTAGTCCCATTTGCATTTTCGGAAGACGCACTTGGTGCCATTCGCACTTGGTCCCATTCGCACATAGTCCCATTCGCACTTGCTCCCATACGCACTTGCTTACTTTGGATGTACTGAATCCAGAGGTCGCAGGTTCAAATCCTTTTCGCGATTCGTATTTTTCCATTCACAGAAAATCAATGAAGGTTAATGAACTTAATTTGACGAGCTCCTCAACAAAACTTGAAACTCGTTCGCTAATCACTTGCTCGCTGAGACGTCATCTGTCACATTGACCGGCATTAGTCGCACGAGCCAAGCACCTATCTATTGTATGATTGACGCGTCGTAAATCTGTTTAAGGTGATTCCTCATCGTACCATTCGCCTGGTGGCAGCTGGTCGTCATCTTGGCTTAGGGCAAGCTAGCATAGGTTTTTGTTGAGGCTCCTTCCATCATGTTACTTCAATGCTTTTTACGTTCAAGGCTGTTTCAATGACAATCCCACAAGGGAACTAGCTTGGCCTGAAATCGGGTTTAACTGAATGCGATCACGATAAGATGAAGCTATCATGGCAACTTATTGCTTGCAGCCTCTTAAATAAAAAATAATTACTTACGGTGCATCCACACCGCCGGTAACATTTGTGGAGCAACAAAAGGCAACACGGTAACATTCGGCAACATTCGGTAACTTTTGTGGCTCCTTGTTACTATTTGTTGATTGTTACTCATCCACACCGCTGTAACATCCGACAACAAATGTTGCCGTGTTACTGTATGTCCAGTAACGTTGCTCGACAATCGGCAACATTGTTAGATAATGGGGGTAGCATTGTTACCGAATGTTGAGCAACGTTACTCGACTTACAGTAACACGTCAACACTTAGTAACATTAAATAACATTTTGTTGGCGGATGTTACCGAATGTTGAGCAACGTTACTCGACTTACAGTAACACGTCAACACTTCGTAACATTTTGTTGGCGGATGTAACCGAGCAACATTTGGAAACGTTGAGCTACAAATGTTACCGCAAAATAACAACACTAAAATTATTTCTTTGCACAGGGTTAACATTTGACCTCCATTTGGCAGTTGGCAAGTGGAGGTCATTGACGGTTTTCTTCTTATCGTGGACACAGTACCTGACTTCGTAGTAATACTCAAAAGAATAGGTACTTAAAACTATGTTCCACTGTTCACTGGCAAGCAGTATTTCAATATTAAATTCAAGAACCAGACTACTAAAATACTACCACCAAAACCATCAAATAAGTACAAAATTCAAACCACAAAGGTAGATGAGTAGAATTTACCTATCATACGAGAGTATACTTTAATGTACGAGTAAGCTCGGAACGATTGTCAATCGATTGTCGCTCCGATATGGCGGGATATCGATAATCCGTTTTGCGGAGCGCGCCCTCGTTAGGGTGCATCACTAACGAGAATGGTTGCCGCCCTAGCTGTTCTAATTTTGAAATATTCACAAATATTTTGTTGACATGTGTAGTGGAGGGTAGTTTTTAAGAAGTTTTTTTTTTAAGAAATAGAAAGTTTTGTTTTGTTTGCATTGGAATTAGTCGAATGATTTAGTGATACTAAGGGACTGGTTTGACATATTATTGAAATAATAGATTCGATTCTTATCTTCAGTATTTTCTTTAGTGCCTACATCTAAATACTGGCTTCCATGTGCCTGATATCGCGAGCCCCTCCGAGCCGAGCGCGTACCGGTTGCTCTGCGAGCGTGATCTAAGCCCGTGTCGCGCCGAGCCTACCTACACTAAAAACAACTTTATGCTGCCTTCACACGGCGCGAGGCTCTGCGAGATTCAAGCCGTGTGAAGCCAGCATAAAGTTGTTTGGGTAGATGCACTAGCTCTAGGACTTTTAATAACTCTAATTATGCACATAGTTTACATACATTGATGTTCTTTAGCAAGTTCAAGTGCGTATGACGCCAAAAAACGTGGGTATCTATATGATCAGATAGTTATAATGGAAATAGATGAAGCAAAAGGACTAAAGATTGCAGCAGATGACTTTCTGTAGATTATTTCAACCCTTATGGAAAAAAAACATGAGTTTAACCTACCATTACGGTTCAAAACGTTTATTTGTTTATAGAATATGTACAAATAAGCATCTTACCACAATAAAGTCAATAAATACAGATATAATAAAGAGAATAAATAATTGTACAGTCTCAAAGATACATACTCTCATTACCTACATACTCATATTTACTAAAAGAAATCCTCAGAAAAATGCTCAAAACAAACACAAACTCACTAGTACTCTATTAACAAAGAAACAGAACATTAGTCTAGCGTAAAATGAAAGACAATTTATACCCAGTATTTTTCTATTTGACATATATGTATTTGTTTTATCTTCGGGTTTTCCAACGAAATGAAAAAATGAGATTGAAAGAGGAACAGAAAAGACAGAGAGGTATCTTATTTATAACCCAAGTGAATCGTAAACATTTACTGTACGGAGAATTGGGACAGCTGCCTTGAAAACTATTTTGTTTTATACCTTGTTTTCTTGTTATATAAAGCTTTATTCGGATTGAAATTCTAACTAATCTTATCCTACTATCTATACGAATATTATAAAGCAGAAAAAGTCTGAAAGTACTGGTTCGATTTTTTTTTGTGTTTGTTAAGTCCATTTATTGAGGAAGGCTCTAGGCTATCCTGCCTAGGGTCGCCAGTCAATACGTGGATTGCATCCATCCAAGCTTATGTGTCATCATCATCATCATCATCAGCCTATAAATGTTCCCACTGCTGGGACACAGGCCTCCTCTCTGTGAGAGGGAGTGGGCCCAGTGCGGATTGGTAGATGTCACATGTCTTCGAATTTTTTGGTTCTAGGACATGCCGGTTTCCTCACGATGTTTTCCTTCACCGTTTTGAGAGCAGTGGTGTTGAAATAAATTACACAAAGTAATGCGCCTGACCGGGTTCGAACCCACGACCTACTACTCGTAAGTCGAGGCCGATACCACTGGGCCACCGCTGCTCAGCTTATGTGTATAAGTCCTTATACAATTGGACATTTCCATCATCAATATTGCTGAATATCACTTTGTCTAAGCTATATTACGTCGTCATAAAATGTAATACCCTTATTTCACGATGTAACCAAATTGATTCACTTTGAATTTTGATTGCGCAAAATCTATGCAGGCGTTGCATTTCATTTTGTCATTGACTTTTATGTTCATGATCCAATTTTGGTTGTGCCCCAGAAAGTACCTTGAGTTGTTTGTAACGTTTTTCTATTTTATATTTCCCGTGAGTTCACCATCGTGAGCGGGAAAAATTGGTTTAATTCAGGGTGTAAACTATATGCTTGCAAAACTTTATTCAAATTCAATCGTCTGTTTTTACGTGAAAAACGACATCTGTTATCTACAAACATTCATACATCCATCCTCACAAACCTTCACATTTCATTATTTTTAAACAAGGGTTTGTTTAGTAACTCTGTAAACTGAATAACACGATATCTTTTTTAACCGACTTCCAAAAGGAGGAGGTTCTCAATTCGGATGTTTATTTATATATATTTTTTATGTTTGATTGGGCATAACTCCGTCGTTTACGAACCGATTTGAAACATTCTTTTTTTATGGAAAGGGTGAATGGTCCCATTAAAATTTTATCGAAATCGGACTAGCACTTTTTGAAAACTCAACAAAATCAACAAAAACCTAAAAAGTTTTCAACATTGTCTACACCGTTGTCAAATACATAATTTTCTTACATGTACACTTTAAAATTGTAATCCGTAGCACCGGTAATAACATCGCCCATGTATGTACTCTTACACAATGAGCTAAAAATGAAAACTACTGCACGAAACTAAATGAAAATTTTAAGAGACCAAATGGCAGATAAATACTGTATCGAACAAAAAAAGAATCATCGAAATCGGACCAGAAACTTCGGAATAATTTGAGTTGAATATTGAAACTCAAAAGGATAAAATAAAAAACTTTAAAAAAAAATGTAACCGAATTCCCACAAAATAGTTCAAAATAACTTACTTACAAAAAACTTTTCTTTCGAAAGTCGGTGACAAAAAGTCAATGAAATAAAAAAGAAAGTCACCGACTTTCGAAAGAAAAATTTTTTTTTGTAGGTTATTATGAACTTTTTTGTGGGAAGTCGGTTACAATTTTTTTTTAAGTTTTTATATCTTATGTTAACAACTAAAATACACAAAAGTACGAACATGGGTTAAA
Source organism: Agrotis exclamationis (assembly GCA_950005045.1). NCBI lineage: Eukaryota > Metazoa > Arthropoda > Insecta > Lepidoptera > Noctuidae > Agrotis > Agrotis exclamationis. Next base: position 19,297,019 of record OX465435.1, on the reverse strand, counting down.
AATGCGACTCGAACAAACTAGGAAGGCACTTGGCCTTCCTTTTATTACTATGTTCTCAAATCACAACATTAAAAAACATGACAATCTCCAAAACTTTCCACCAAACAGGTGTAAAAAGCCCAAATATCTTTTATGACGGCAAAGTGAAAAAAAGATAAAAAAAAAGAAACAACCACAGCCTAAAAGTATCTTGTCGCCATTTAATAATTCCTCGCTATCCGTAGCCTATCTCCAGAACGGCAGTTGTTTTAACATTTTAACTTCGAAACGGTTCCCGGGACGTACAAACTTGGGCCCGTTTTTAAACAAACAGTTTATCGGTAAAACCCGGCTTTTATTTATTGCCCGTTTTATTTAAAATTGTGAAAAAGATACGTTGTTGTCGGAAAATTTATCGATCAGGGGATATCTTGACTTTTGATTTATCTACTGGATTTTGTGGGATATTTATTGATTTATGACTTGCTCCAAATCGTGGGTTTTCTCGCCTGAAGGTCAAAAATTATTTTACTAGAACGTTTTGACGAGAATCTAACCTAGTTCATTATAAATCTACTATGTGTCCCGTAGAATCTTCATTTGTTTGAATTACATACTCATTCATAAATATATTATGGATATGTTTCTAAAACTTTTGTTGGTAAATTATATTAATAGATAAATATCACGACTTTAGATTTATTTATTGGGTTAATCTGTGCATTCATTTATTTATGGTGTGTCCTCTTATTTGTTTGGTTGATAAGTGAACAGTAGTCATGCGCCATTGCTTCATATAGTGCATTAATTTATGCTTTTTGTCACCTTACTATACAGGGTGTAAGAGACATCGACGCACAAACGGATACCATGGGTCCAGGACATGATTCTGAACCCCCGTGTTGGAATTAATTGTCGGTTTTTTCCTATTTTTTTTTTTTTTTTTTTAATAGTGAGCTGCACTTAAATTACTACAGGTATTGTGGTACTGGACACAGTATTTAGGTATACGATGACCTTTCATTATAAACATCTAAGAAGACACCATTTCTAGTTTTATTTGCATTGCTAAGTGAAAAAAACTCCAATAATTTTTTAAAATTTTAGAAAATTAGGAAAAATCCAGGGGGGGTCCAGAATCATGTCCTGGACCCATGGTATCCGTTTGTGCGTCAATGTCTCTTACACCCTGTATAGTAAGGTAGTAAAAGGCATCAATTAATGCACTATATGAAGCATGATGGCCTACCCCATCATTTCCGTTATCTATGGCTCTAAACCATAGGTATCTTTTGGAGCGGCTGACAACTCCATAAAAATAAGCCCTTGTTAACTTCTATACTATTAGTCTACCCCAATGGTAACTACGGCATGGTGGCCTACCCCATCATTTCCGATAACTGTGGCTCTAAACCATAGCTGTCTTTTGGAGCGGTTGACAACTCCTTAAATAAGCCGTTGTTAAAATCTCATCTCATTAGTGGTTTTAGACGAGTGCCCTATATATAATAAATTCGAAAGTTTGGCTCGTGTTTGTTATTCAATCACGTCAAAATAATTGAACGCATCTGGATGAAACTTGGTACAGTCGTAGGTTATAGACTGGAATTATCACAACCTTTTAATGGGATAATTTTCGACTAACACGTCAAAACATCATCAGCCTAGCGTTTTCCCAACTATATTGGGGTCGGCTTCCAGTCGAACCAGATGCAGCTGAATGACATTATTTTACATGGAGCGACTGCCTATCGGACTTCCATACCCCAATAACTGGCTAATACGATACCCCATGGTAAGACTGGTTGACTTTTAGAGCTTCTGACTAACAGTAACGACTGTCAAAGATCTACAAATGGCAGTCGGGACCAACGGCTTTACGTGCGTTCCGAGACACGGAGGAAACTCGATGTGATAGATGGTCATCTAACCACAGACGACCCTCGGCAAGCGCGGCTTAACCCTGAAGATCGGCCTGTGTGGCTGTAATTATTTAGCCACGAGCTCCTAACTTATGCCTAGTGATCGGAATAGGTAGATTGAATGGGGTCATTGATCCGAAACGTATACATTAATATGGACATGCCACCTGAATTGATTTGATTGTTAAAAAAAACTTAGGTAAGAATTGTATTCGAGCATGCGGGCGGCGAGTCGGGCATGCGAGCGGCGAGTAAAGGGCAACTCGCTGCCCGACCATGGACGATGCCCGGGTCGACGGTGCGTTGTGTTCCACGCGCGCCTCAAAGAGCGTCAGCATAATGACGGGACCCCCTCTCTAGAGGGCCAAAGCCTGCCGGGGTCGCGGGACTTATCTCATTACCGTGACCCCGGAACATAAACGGCTATTGAAGGAGACCGTGGATTTTAGTCAGTACGAGTCTGACAGTCCCCCCGCCCTGCCCGGGGTGGGAGGACTCATTTGATGATTTTACCACGCTAAAAAAAGGTAAGAATTGTATTGGATTGTATTCCAAACTGGAAGGAGGACGCTCAGTGTCGCGGAAAATAGAAGGAGTGGAGGGAGGCCCTTGCCCAGGAGTGGGACAGAGCAGGCTATTAAAAAAAAAGAATTGTATTATGCCAGGGTTGCGGAATTTGTTCGAAAGAGTTACTGCGGCCCTGGAACACAAAGATGTTAAATGTTAAAGCTATAATTGTTCAATCGGTTTTGACATTCAACAGATAAAATGAATTAATTTAGTTAAGATACCTTCCTTTCAATTTCTAATTGAGTAGTTATAATAGCACTACCAATATTAACAATATTTCAATTGAATCCGGAAATACCGGAATTATTTTCCGGAAAAATGTCTTATCCATGTTATTCTTTCTGTGTGCATTTATGATACAAGTACCAAAAATCAATCTACCTATTCCGATCTGACAACCCCATTGGATAAATTTCATCATACACGTTAAATCTATAGGAGCAGTGGTGGCCCAGTGGTATCGGCCCCGACTTACGAGTTGTAGGTCGTGGGTTCGAATCCAGCCAGGCGCATTACTTTGTGTAATTTATTTCATCACCACTGCTCTCAAAACGGTGAAGGAAAACATCGTGAGGAAACCGGCATGTCCTAGAACCAAAAATTCGAAGACATGTGACATCCACCAACCCGCACTGGGCCCGCGTGGTGGTTTATGGCCCACTCCCTCTCTCAGAGAGGAGGCCTGTGAGACATTTATAGGCTGATGATGATGAGGACGTTAAATCTACCATTAAATCATCCTCTAAACATTTACCAGCCACATAAGCCACAATATCCTTTAAAACAACCTTTCAATAGATAGATCCAAGTTCCAAACTACTCATCCAAATGTTCCAAGTAAACACCGTTATGTCACGAAGACACGTGATAAATTGAATGTACCGAAGTATGTTCAAATTACATGCATAAGTTGGGGCATGCAGTTACGAAGTCTTGCCAAGTATTTCGACATTGTGCTCGCTTGCTCTGCCGATCCACTAAACTGTCTTGTTAGCGTGATGTTTGACAGGACATCGACAGGTTTGAGCTTGTTAAAGGATGGTTGGTTGGGTTTTTCGGAGCTGTTTGTGTTTTTCGTCCAGTTTAGGACCTAGGGAGTAATTCTTTGGTTGACAGTAGTATTTCAAATCAGATTATGGATTTTTATAAATTAGGGTTTATGCTCATCGCATTAAGCATGTACTGTATCTCAGAAAGATTTATAAGAAGTGTGTCTGTAGTATGGTATACTTGATTTTACTAGTTTTCAAAGAATTATGCTGTTTATTATTTTAATACCGAAATACGAAATAATAAGTTAAAATAAATCCGCGTTTTTTTCTGATTTAAAAATGCTTTTTTTAAAATTTTATTTGAACAGTGATTCAAAATATGCGTAGGTATTATTACAAATTATAGGTTCCAGTGTATCATCATCATCATCATCATCTCAGCCATAGGACGTCCACTGCTGAACATAGGCCTCCCCTTTAGATCTCCACATATACCGGTTGGAAGCGACCTGCATCCAGCGTCTTCCGGTTCCAGTGTATGTCTTTAGTTAAATAATATTCAAACAAACGACGATCGTCACAAATTCAAAATAATAATATAAAACTCATAGACAAAACTATCACAAATCATATCGTGATTCTCTCTTAACATTTCTGCCACAATATTTTCTCAACACAAAATTATTCTATACACATTCTACGAAAACAAAATAAAGTTATTCTCAGCACCGAGCTCATTCAAGTGAAAAGCAAAAACACATTATTATTGACAGAAATCACGTTTTTAGTAAAACGGAACGTTTTTCCTTATAGTTGACGTCGCAACATCCTGTATTCGAACATCCATTGCATGCAATGAAACTTCAACCTTGTGACTCAGAAGGTAGAGTTTTCTTTTCAGTGTGTAGAGGGAGATAGGGGTGTGTGTATATTGAAATTTCATCGAAGGAACGTTTGGTAGACAAGTGACGCGAGGTACCCTCACGGCTCGTTACCTATATCGGTATGTGTGGTGTAAGTTATAACTTGCATCACTATTTACTCTGCTTTGACTTCCAAGGAAAGAAAATTTGAACAGAATTTTATTTATGCTTGATATTTTTAGTAAGTGCAGCATGCATAGGTAGTAGTTTTCGCAATCATTCGGTTCGTGTGTCGATTTGTGGTCTGTTTTATTTTGGGTTTTAATTTTTTTTATCTATGCAATATTTTTATCATTTGAAAGAGCAACTCTTTTTTTTGGCGTGGTAAAATCATCAAATGAGTCCTCCCACCCAGGGCAGGGCAGGGCAAGAGGGACTCTCAGACTTGTACTGACTAAAATCCACGGTGTCCTTCAATAGCTCTTTACGTTCCGGAGTCACGTTAGCTCATTGGTCCCGCGACCTCGGCAGAAGAGCAACACTCTTGACCTTAATCTAGCAGAAGCAAAGACGAGATCTATGATGCCAGAAGGAACTGGCACTCTTGCGCACCGACGGAACACAGTAAAAACTGTTTGGCGGTGGACTCCAACAGGCGGCCCTATTGAGGCCTGCCACCACCTTTGGGATTACTCAGCCGTCACCACGTTTCATAGGCAGTTTGTGGTGCCAGTGCCCGGTGAGGACCGCTAAAAGATGGATCCCACTCATTAATTTATTTGCGTCGTAAAATCACCAATTGTTGCCCTCTCGATCTGGGTGGAGCGTAATGGTGCTCCCATACGCCGTTAGAATATGTTTGTAAACATTCTCTAACAAAAAAACATTTACTTACAAATGTTGTCAATTGTTACATTATATTATGAACTGTTTCATGTTATAATAAGTGCTCCTATACTAATAGAAAATGTTTGCTAACATTTTATTACCTTTAAATCCCTAACTCCAACCCCCCCCCCGCATCCCGACTCAACGCATATCCCACCGTGACACATGTTTTATTTTATTCTGATTTGTATTGTTATGATTTGTTTTGTTATAATTTGTTAACTAATGTTACTAAACAATTTATAATATGAAAAAAATTTTTAATATTCGTTATTAAATGTTTACTAACGTTACTAAACATTTTCTAACGGCAATGTGGGAGCACCATAAGGGACTATTAAACTCTTAGTTCTTCCATGAAGCGACGCAAGTCTTCGATATCCAGATATTTTGGTATCCAGGTGGCTATCACTATACAAACCTATACAGTTCTGTTAGTTATGCGTGTCGGGTGGCAGAAAAGCACGTCAATCAAACCAGCGCGGCAGCGAGTCAATTGTACACTGTTTATAAGACAGGTGGCGTGCGCGCGGGATGGCGCGCGAGTGCCCGCTGCCGCACACATAAATGGGTCACATTTAATGCATAACTGCTGCCGCATATACACATGCGTTAATCAACACAGGCACGCGATAATGGATGCCAAAGTCGTAAGATATCGGAGACTTTGCGTCGCCTTGTGTACGATTCTGCAACCATTCACCGACGACCGGTTCATCATTTGACGTTTCGCCGACACGACGATTCATTTATGGCCGTTTCACCGATAGACTCTTTCACCTTTGGACTTTTCGCCGATAGGACGATTCATTTATGTCCGGTTCATCGATAGAACTTTTCACCTAGGGACTTTTCGCCGACAGGACGATTCGTTTATATCCGTCTCATCAATAGACTCTTTCAACAACGGACTTTTTGCCGACACGACGGTTATCCTATAACTCTTTAAACTCTTTTTAAACTTATCATCTTCATCATCGAAAAGTCCGTTGTTGAAAGGGTCTATTGATAAACGTTAACTGTCTAAAAATTCATTCTGTTCATTTTCCCTTAGGTTCCATAGTCGCAGGCTCTCAGCAGGCGTTTTAAAATTATTCCTGACGCCCACCGTCAGTTTTCTGATAGATGTGGAACCCACCCATCCCCAAAGGTCCCTGGAATAAAAGCCCCTTACATTCAAACTACCAAATCACAGTTCATGAGACAAAGGCTGGTGACAGACGAATAGACTGACAGATAGACAGACAGCCGGAGTCTTAGTAATTGGATCCCGTTTTAAAAAAAATTCATGTGGCACTCGGAGACTGCCGCGGTGAAGCTATTGCATAACATTTTTTTATTTTATCTTAAAAGAATAAAATCGCCTACCGCGTATATTAAACGAGAATATAATTTATTTAAAATGTTTGTGGTGCACTACTGTAATAAAGAACTTTGTTGTAGGAGAATTTTATAAGTAGGTAGTCGTTTAGAATCAGTAAGAAAAAGTAAATTGTCTTTATGACGGTTATTTTTATGATTGCCGAAGTCTCCCGAACTTAAACGATGTTAGACGATGCGTGGTGTCAGGTTTTTTCCTTAGGTTTTTTGTTATTTTTTTGTTTTTTTTTTGATTCGGTCGCCGCGCTGCGCCTCGCTTAGAGCCCGCGATAAAAGCTAAGCAATAGCTTAAAAACTTAAATTTAAAACATGATAAATTTACCGTTTTAAATGTTTATACTTCACTTCACTGTTGGACCACTGCCCCGCACTGACTATAACATTCCACAATTATATCTCAACTCAAAGAGACAGAATCGAACTGAATCATAGCAATCCACTCAGAATTTCGAACCAATATGTAAGTGGCATACCTTCAGCTCGTTTGTTCTGTAAGGCAAGGCTGATTGCCAATACGTTCACAAAGACATTGTGGATGGCGAGCGGTTTGAGACCCTACTGCTTTGACGTTCACTACTGTTCATCATACTGAATTTGTGGTGACTGTTTGAGGTATTTAAATTGGAATTTGGTATTTGATACTGTTACGACCTGGGTATAATTAACACCAATTAAAACCAAATAAACTTTATTCACACACGAATCACTAATTAAAACAAACGCTTAACACTACTCAACACTTAAACACTTATACACACACTTAATCACACGTAAAAGTCGCTTAGAGATCGCTTCCAGTTCACTTCGAGTTGCCTCGATCGTAGTCAAAACCAGACTGACTGAGATCCTTCGGTAGTAGTCGCGGCGCCCCCGAAAGGGGGCGCGGCAGGCGGGATGCGGGCCATGCCCCTGTCCCGCGGTCTCGGTCTGTTGTGCCCGCAACGGCGGGCACACGCGCTGTGTTGGCAGTATAGCCTAATAAAATCCTACGGGCGCGCGTTCTGCGTGACGCGCGCCGGGATGGGTGGCTGTTCAACGTTGTTTGCAGGTGCGCCACGACACTGACGGCAGTGCCGCTTGCTTCACTGCGCCCCGGCGGTCTGCCCCTGCCAGGTGAGACCCCCAGTTACCTGGGGGAGGCCCGGCAGAAAGCGACCAGCGACAGGGACGCAGACTTACGACGCACCTGCAAAGGAGGAGTGGCTCTCTCCTGCCCCGTTTTCCAGATCGAGCCGGTAGCGACGCAGGTAGAGAGCCGGTGTGTGTGTATGAGCGGCATTGTGTGTGTAACACCGCTCATGTTTGCGAGTGATAGTGAGTGAGGTCTGACTGAGGTCGCCGATCGGCGCCCTATTTAAATCCCGGCCGGACCCACCAGATGTTTCCAGAAGATGGTCGAATGTTCTGGAAACATCCATAGACTTCGACATAGTCCCATACCTTCTGGAACATTCCAGAACCGTCTCGAAACATCTAGAACAGGGTAGAATTTTCTAGAAACTTTCAGACCAATCTTCAGTAGAATTGTCGAGAACCTTGTGGAACTTTCGAGAAACCTGTAGATTGGTCTCGCAATACGATCGACGTAACAATACTGTCAACCAATTATATTATTTGGGAGAGCAGTGGTGGGCCAGTGGTATCGTCCCAGACTTTTACCCACTGCTGAGAGACAGGCCCTTTCTCTGTGAGAGAAAGTGGGCTATAATCCACGCCACGATCCTAGTGCGCCTTGGTACATGCCTTCGAAAGTTTGGTTCTAGGACATGCCGGATTCCTCACGATGTTTTCCTTCACCATTATAAGAGCAGTGGTGATGAAATAAATTACTCAAAATAGCGCCTGCCTGGGTTCGAACCCACGACCTACAACTCGTAACACACTGCTCTTCCCGAACCCGCACCGAAATTATATTTAACTTTGATTAATTTATTTTCTTAATTCGCCGATTGTTCTCACATTTCGAACTAAACATAAACCTTCGTACCACAAAAACTTTTAAACGTCTGTTGAACACTTGTCTAAAAACATGACAGATTATAACGTTGAAATAAGGTCCGTTTTGCAGTCACACTATTTTTAACAGACTTCAAAAAAAAAGTAGGTTCTCAGTTCGACCTGTATGTCTGTATGTATGTATGTTTGTCCGCGATTATCTCGCGTTTGGCTGAACCGATTTCGATGCGGTTTTCAGAAAAGTATTTGTTACATTATGAGGAAGGTTTTAGTATATAATAATAATGGATATCTCGTGAAGTTGCCAGTACAGATCCGTTTTTGTTGCTTACTAGAATTTTAGATTTTCAAAGACGCCGATTATATGAAGATTTTTGTTGAATTTTTAAACTAAAAAGGGAAAAATAAAAACTTTTTGAAAAAAAGGACTGAAAAAAACGACTTCAAAACCAAACACAAAAAAAGTGTAAAATAACTTTTCTTTCGGAAGTCGGTGGCGTTGCTTTTTATTTCATTGACTATGGCCACCGACTTCCGAAAGAAAAGTTACTTTACACTTTTTTGTGTTCACAAGACAAGTGTGTTTAGACAAGTGTTCAACAGATGTTTAGGTGTTTTGTAGTAAGACTGTAAATGTTAAGTATCCTTTCGAAGCTTGGACAAGTATTTTTAAAGTCCTGCAGTATTTTTCTTCATAAATATTTTCCTATCTGGACTTAACTGTTGGACGGGCAACTATTGAATCTGCACTTTTTCGAGATCGCTCGCTCTTTTAACAATCATTTCCATGCCGATGGACACTGAACAAAAAATACAGGAAAAATGCACTGAAAAATATGTGCCAACATTGTTATGATTTTTTTTTTGGACACTGTAGTCTTGTATGTTTGTGTATTTTTGGGGCTTAAGATGGATTCAGGTGTTCTTTAGTTCGTTTTTGTTGAATAGTTCCTTATTTTTATTTAGCCATTAGCTAGCGCAGCGTAGGACGTCCACCAACGAGGTGGACAGACGACCGACGCTGGATGCAGGTCGCTTCCAACCGGTATATGTGGAGATCTAAAGGGGAGGCCTATGTTCAGCAGTGGACGTCCTATGGCTGAGATGATGATGATGATGATGATGAACCACTGACAGACAAAGGCAACCATATGACGTACGAAGCCACGATCACTAGGAATTATTCCTGTGTCGTGGATGCTTTTATAAGAATTTAAACTCACATACGTAATACATACCCAGTGCCGAAACAACTATAAAAAAAAATGCGTTTATTTCGAGCGAATATATGACTCATAAAATGAACATACTAGAATACCATAATCAAAATTAAAATTAAAACTTAAAGTCATCCTAATAAAAAAAAGATTCCGACGAATTGAGAACCTCCTCATTTTTTTGAAGTCGGTTAAAAATAAAATTATAATAATAGCTTTTAGCGATCAACCAAAACAAAAAATCGAATTAAATATGAATAAAATATACAATCAAATGATTCACAGAATAAAATAAAATAAATTAACTAATAATTAAAAGTAAATTAAATTAACTATCAGTAAGCCAAACACATATTTGAAAGAAAGAAAGAAAAATATTCTCATTTCTCCACAGACATGCAGTTATTTAGTTGCTTGAAACCCGAATTACCCTGAGATATATTCTTTGCCACAAAAAGAGCTTTGTGTGTCAAATCTATGTGTCATAATATCAACCAAGAAAATAATCTCCAGAGTACCTGCGGCCTTTTCCAGGTCGTTTCCACATCTAGTCCTATAAAATATTAAGCACACAAAATTATTCTTCGTAGACACCCCAGAGCCACGGCCTAGCCCCATTTCGGTTTTCCCGCATTATGAATAAAAAATAACACAGCTTATTTTCATAAAGGGAAAGATAACTGACAAGATACGTCAGCAACAGATTGTAACCTGTAATATTAAATACAGTTAGTACACGGTATATCTGATTAAAATCAGTGGGCAAGCCACATCAAAGGACCAAATAGGTTCTTACAGAAACCTTAAAAGATAATTCCTCGGAGTTTATTCACTACATTCATATCTTCGGAATTCATACCGACATTTACGCAATCATTTTCAATGTCACAAATTAATTTGTATCGAAATAATCTCCTTATTCCCAAATGAGAGCCGTAAATAACAATATACACCGCGTATCACACCGTAGCGTAACAAATTTCGCGTGTATCGATATAAATTTTCAATTACTAGACGTGTGTCAGGGCGGGACGCGTCGCGCCGTCACGCCTCGTTACCCGCGCTACAAATGTGTTTGGTGTAAGTGTAGGACTGTGGGCGATGTTAGATTTGAAATTTAAATTAATTTATTTCAAGATGGCGGATTATTATGTTTTTGATGTTTAAATTATCTTTGGGGACTTTCTTGTGATTGTTTTCTGGTGAGATGTTTGTCTGTGTTTTACTGGATTGGAATGTTAAAAACTAAACTTGGATCGGAATCGTATTATTAGCTTTATACTTTAAAGAATCCGGCTCGAAGGACCAACTTGTACGACCGCACTGTGCTATTTATTGCAGTAAATGCCGAATTTATGTAAAATCTATTAAATATTTACGGGTTGATGCATTATGGTGACACAAGCTATGCTAGTTTATGTCGATTGATCTTAATGGCCACTGTGCCCAAACTTGGCAAGCTAAGCGACCTTATTACCTCAATCATTAATAATGTACGGGTAGATTTAGATGAACACCGTCATGGACATTATCCAAAACTTAACTACTGAGATAGGACTATGCGATGGACATTTGAGGCTTGTTTACCCCAAAGCAAAAATTATGGTGTCATAAGTTTGGTAATTATGTATGTTTCTGTTATCCCATAATAATATAACTTATATCATAAATACGAAAGTGAGCTCACCACTATTATACGCTTAAAATTCTGAACCGATTTTGATGAATTTTACCAGAATTTAAATTTGGAGCCTAGAGACGGTTACAGGCCACAGTTATTAAAGGTACAGGCATGGTTAGAAAAGAGGGGAGGGCAAGTGAAGGTGTGTGAAAAAGTAATTTGAACCAAATGTTTTACATAAGTCGCTCCCTCAAAATGTAACTGAACCTAGTCAGACTTGTAATCGACCTCAACCTAAGTTTGTATAAGTTAGAGTTTAGACAAATAAAGATGGATGAGAAACGATTGCATGTAGCGGAGATGAGGATGTTGAGATGGACATGTGTGGAGTGACAAGAATGGATAAAGTAAGGAATGAGTTTATAAGGGGAAGTTTGAAAGTTGCGCCTGTTACAGAAAAAATGAAAGGGAATCGTCTATCTTGGTATGGACATGTGATGAGGAGGGATGACACCCATGTGACTAAGAGAGTGATGAGTATGAATGTTGATGGACGGAGAGGAAGAGGAAGGCCAAAGAAAAGATGGATGAATTGTCTAAGGAATGATATGAAAGAAAAAGGAGTAAATGATACTGTGACGTCTAATAGGGGAGAATGGAAGAAGAAAACGTGTTGCGCGGACCCCAAGTAGAATGGGATAAGGGCAGGAGGAAGAAGAAGTGTTTAGACAAATAAATGGCCGCCATATAACATGATACCAAGTTTAGGGGAAATTTGTAATTTTAGTGAAACTTGAGTGGAGTAATAATAAAGGTGTCCACTCGTTCATTATTGAGAGCAAGGGACTGTTGAAATCGTATTGACTAAAAGCCACACTGCTCCTCCAATGGGGATGGCAACTGGGGAACTAATGGCGCTAGCATAGCTTGCTCCAAGCATCGTCATTGGTTCAAATCTTATAGGTACTTCAAAATAGTACTACCTCATTGGTCGGATTAGGACTTACCTATGGTGGCGCTATCTACAATTAGCTTTGACCGGCCTTCCCCATTGAACTTTGTGTTTCATGGCTGCGGTAACTTCTTGAGATATTTTCGCAACTTTATTTTGATCAAATTACGGCATGTATTTGAGAATTATGTCGAGTTAAATAATATCCAGTCCGCAAGGATGGTAACTGAGATATCTTAGGAAACCACTATATTAATTGATTAAGTTTATTCAAGTAACGAGAGCAGTGGTGGCCCAGTGGTATCGGCCTCGACTTAAGAGGTCGTGGGTTCGAATCCAGCCAGGCGTATTACTTTGTGTAATTTATTTTCATCACCACTACTCTCAAAACGGTGTAGGAAAACATCGTGAGGAAACCGGCATGTCCTAGAACCAAAAATTCGAAGACATGTGACATTCACCAACACGCATGGGGCCCACGTGGTGGATTATGGCCCACTCCCTCTCTCAGAGAGGAGGCCTGTGTCCCAGCAGTGGGAACATTTATGGGCTGATGATGATGATGATTCAAGTAACAGGCAAAAGTCTCAAACCTCTTCATAACGTTTCACACTTTTCTCTGGGAAGTTTTTTTGCTTTCTGTCAATATTCTATAATTTGGGCAAATCGTCTGCAACTAAAAATAAATGACAGCGTTTTCCATAAAATTTCAAAAGATTTTGAAACTTATCATTTTGGACGACGAGGGCTTGGCAGAGTAGCTTATTTTTTTTTTTCAATATGAATGGAGAATGAGCAACGGAATAAGGCACTTGGTTGCGCTCCTTTTTGACACTTATACTAGTGAAAATTGGACACAAGTAAGGGTTATTGACATACATGAAAGCAAAGTTAAATACAGGTTGATATTTTGTGGGTTTTTTTCCAAAAAACATTACTTATTCAGGATTTTATTTGAAGTTATACCTATAAGGCGTCAAAACAATATATTACAACATTATATTTAAAAGATTAACCATAGCATGTGTTGCCTCTCTTATTTGGTGATTAGGCAGTGGATGCGATAATAACAAAACACAGTTCACACAGCACGACACATTGTTTAGTATCCAGTATTAGAAATCAATGTAGACGTATACATTCACTATAACAGCGCACTACAAAAAGAGTCCAATTGCTCGATGTATATCAACGTGGAGGTATCCTAAAACTCTACTAAGTTTACTAGCAGAGAAAGGCAAGAAATAGTAGTTCGCCGGTAATAAAGAAATAACAACAAAACAAACACGAAAATCATGAGTTTGACTTTGACAATCAGTGTTGCCAGTATGATTTCCCAAAAAAGGACGGTTGGCTTTCTGAAAAGGTACGGTTTTTAACTTCAAGGGGTTTAGTCTGGGGTGCTAAGACAGGAAACCTCCACGTGCGCCCGTGGACTGGAGTTCCCTCTCGGATACGTCCGGGGGGAAGACCAGTTTTTCGGGCCGGTGCACCCTGGGATGCGGGCAAAAACTCTCCTTAGGCACTGTGTGCCTAAGGGGTTTCTTTGCCCGTATGCAAATAGCCTGTCGGGTGGACGCTCCAACGCGTGTCCCTCTGAACAGCAGAGGGCACAGCGGCGGAGCGGGCTTGCGGACGGTGAGTAATGGGTATGCTCGCCGTCCGACTAACGACCAAGCCCGGGTCGGTGGCGCGTCGTGTTTCACGCGTCACCGACGGGGCCCCTTTTGGGGCCAAATGCCTGCCGGGGTCGCGGATTTTTCTTAATCCAGGATACCGTGGCCCCGGAACGTAAAGGGCATCCGACGGAACACGGGTGGATTTTAGTCAGTAAGAGTCTGACAGTTCCTCCCGCCCCACCCAGGGCGGGAGGACTCATTTGATGATTTTGCCACCCTAAAAAAAAAAAAAAAAAAGGGGTTTAGTCTCAAAACGTACAAGTTGCAAAATAACTTACGGTTGCAAAAAGTTCAAATCTCATAAGATACAAGTCTCGAAACCTCCAGCTTACAGCGGAAGTCAGCACAAGAAGAAGTTATTAGTGGCCTGCAGGCCACTGACATTGTAAATAAATCAGAATCAAAATAAAACATTCATGTTGGTGTGTGTTTTATTAATGTTTTGTTTCATAAAACAATATTTTACTATTAAATTGTTTTTTATTATTATTAAACTGTGACCTTGGTAATGTGCTTTTCTCGCCTGAGTTAATTGCACACAAACTTTTTCATTATTTACCTATATTAAAAACGCACCTTAACAAGCCTTATAGTTCCCACCAATTATTATTTGAAAATTCAAGATTGATGTCAAAAATATAAAAAGCACCACTTACAAATCCACTTAAATAAAAAATGTATATTATGAGACATGGATGTTTTGAGACTTGACTATTTTGCAACTTGGAGGTTTCGAGACTTGTATCTTATGAGATTTGATCTTTTTTTTCCATTTGGTTATTTTGCAACTTGAACGTTATGAGACTAAACGCTTCAAGGTACGGTTGGGCCGAGATTGCTTCTGCAAGAACTAGATCAGTTTTTTTCTTTTTCTAGAATTTTGTAAAAAAGCTATAGTTTACTCATATTCTACAACGAAAACAAGTTTTTTTGTCAATAAATTATGAAAATAATGTTTTAGGAACTAAGGAAATTCCATGGCAAATGTGAAAGAAAGTTGAAGAAAGTATGAGTCTCATTATTTTCTATTAGTTTCTCGACAGACTGTTATATAATAATAATTTAACTTACCACGAGTTTATAAATAAATAACTTGCTAATAATACATGCTTGAAGCTCCAATAGTTTGGATATGTGTCATTCTGTCTGTAGATATTCTTTGCTTCATTCCAAAATACTTTTTTTTTGTTTTTTTTTGCCCTATGTTGTGAAAAATATATCACTAGTATTGAAAAGGTACGGTCTACACACAGGTACGGTTGTGGTACGATTGTGTGATGAATAGTACGGAAAACCGTACTTTTTGGTACGGTCTGGCGAGGGTCTGGCAACGCTGTTGACAATTGACACCATATACACATGATTGACATTTCTTGGAATAGTGCTGTGACACATCAGTCATTACGACATCTTAATGTAATCGATTATATCTTTACTTTTGTTATAAGACCTCAATATGGGTTATCATAAAATAAATCATATTAGAGTTTATAGAACAGCAATAATAACAGCTTTTAAGGTGGTCTTTAGGGACACTAGTACATTTTTTAATTGTTTTACGACTATGTTCTTTGTTTAATCGATCGATTCTGGTAACGTAGCCCTTCACTATACCGGAACAAAAATATAATAGTAAATACTAATAATATTGAATATAAAAACCCCACCAAGTGAATTTATGCTAAAACAAATTTAAAATAATAACATTAATTATAGATTTGCTTATGTGATCATACGCCTCAAAAAGCGAAACCATGAGTGCCCATCTCCTTTATTGAACAATTCGATTCCCGGACGGAGCAAAATATTTGCATGCCCTGCAAGTACTTTTATTGTTCAGAGTCTCGGTGTGTAAAATTTTTGTAAAACAAACACACCCACGATCCAAAGGAAATTTCTAGTTAGGAAAAAGTTCAATATAAAAGAAAAACCGGCCAAGTGCGAGTTGGACTCGCCCATGAAGGGATCCGTCGTAGCAAGCATAGATTAGGGATATAATTATATTGAGATTAGTAAGTAATATACACAAACAATAAAAATAACTTTGTTTTTCATAGTGTTTGTATGAATGGCAAAGTTATATTTGCGGTTTTTGAAAATGTACAATATCTCAAAAACTGCTAGCTGTATCTCATCCAAACCAATTTTCGCTGGAAGTTTTTGTTGAGGTCTACTTTTATCATTCACTTATTTCAGAAGTTACAGGGGGGGGGACACATTTTACCACTTTGGAAGTGTCTCTCGCGCAAACTGTTCAGTTTAGAAAAATATGATATTAGTAACCTCAATATCATTTTAAAGACCTATCCATAGATACTCCAAACGTACGGGTTTTGGTGAAAAAAAAAAATTGAGTTTCAATCCTAAGTATGGGGGGCAACCCCAAAATTTGTTTTGTTTTTATTTTTGTGTGAAAATCCTAATGCGGTTCACATAATACATCTACCTACCAAGTTTCAACAGGATAGCTCTTATACTTTCGACAAAAGGTGGCTGTGACATACGGACGGACAGACAGACAGACATGACGAATCTATAAGGGTTCCGTTTTTGCCATTTGGCTACGGAACCCTAAAAAGTAGGTTTGAATTGAATATTGATGTTAGTGTGGCAAGCCATTACCTCGTAGGATGTTGTAAGCGCCACTTAGGGTTCTTTATTTATTTACACATAGAACACATACCAACAGGAAAATAATAAATATACTGGCAAAAGAGCACAAAGTGTGTCCATCTGGTTCCTTCGATTGCCCTTTGCGTTCAAGGGCCAAGGTAACCTATATGGACAGTCTCATGATCTATTTACTTGGAAATGAAGACAAAACACTTATATTATGAGTCATAAGTCGCATTGTTATCATCGATATCCCCGAGTACTTTAAAATCCAAAAAAATTAACATCCACCCACTCATAGTATGACCATCAAATAAAGGCGATTGCGTCGACAGCACGTTCCCATTAATTAGCTAGACTGAAATAGCGAGTGAATAGCGTCAGATATAGCGTCAATTATAGCAGCTGTAGCGTCCGATATAGCACGAATATTGGCCACAGTCACGTAATTATGCGTTGAAAGCGTATTGTTTGATTTATGATTTTCAGATTGAATAATTAATTAATAGTTATCTACTGACTGTAGTGTAGTAAGTACTGTAGTTTAGCTGTGCAGTTACAATGCTGTCCTTTAACAGTTTAGTTTTATAGTAGAGGGCCAAAGCCTGCCGGGGTCGCGGGACTAATCAAATTACCGTGACCCTGGAACGTAAAGGGCTATTGAAGGACACCACCCTGCCCTGGGTGGGAGGACTCATTTAATTAAAAAAATAGAGGTCCATAAGGGATCCTTACTGATGTAAGGGGAGTAGAATATTCATTCATTCACCTCTTTGTTGGTGGCTAGAATCCCAGGGTTAGATTTCCAGTTCCAGCAAAAGTATTGAATTTTTTTTTAATCAGGTTTCCTCTGCATTAGCAATGGGGTGCTTTTGGGTACTGCCTAACCCTTTGGAAATAATAAATAAAAAAAAACCTTCTTCAAACTTCTATAGACTGGTTGACAGTCTTCTGAACCCGGGACCACAGGCTCCACAGCAACGCTTGTGGCGACTAGACCAAAGAGTCAGACCAATTAAGAGAAAAGTCTAATAAAAATTTTATCTCCCAATATAAAGAAAGAAAGAAAGAAAAAAACATTTATTTGGCGCAAAGGGACCACGATAGACACACACATTCGAAATAAAAGTAAACACAGAAAAAGAAAAAAAAAACTTAAAAACCTATATCTAACACAAGAGAAAAAAATAAAATAAAAGAATAATTTGTGTGTGTCTCACGGCTGCGCCAAAAAGGCCCAGTTCAGCAAAAATGTCGAGCACCTAGTGCTCGACGCTGGTTTTCAACTGGACCTGTAATGTTGATGTTACGGATGTAAAACAGCTTTATAACATGATTTATGGTGTCGCTTGTTAATACTACTACTTATATAAAATATAGATATAATACAAAGGGAAATAGGTATACATACATATGTAAAATATATATACATATATATACAAATTATATAAATACTAGGTACATTAGGTATATACAACATGCGTGTATTCAATGTAGGTAACACGAATAAAAATAAACAAAAGGACGATAACTTGTCACACTGGACTTTCAACGTAATCTAAAAACTTTTTGATAGAGACATCAATTGCCTAAGTTTTTAAACATTTTCTATTAGTCTATTTTTCACCTAGAAATAAAATAAAATGGCTATTAAATCCAGGTCGAAGTCTTCTACCTTAGACTCGGTAATAAATCTAAGACGAACTTTTTCTAAAATATTGCACAATTCTAACACGAAAAAACTGGCCAAGTGCGTGTCGTCTGTCCCAAAGACAAACTTTACTGTCTGTGCGTAGTCAGGTACGAAACACCGGCCTTATCTAGCTTTCAAAATATTGGTTGGGACGTGTAAAATGTTTTTATAATCAACTTACAATATAAATTAATATTTTACCTATAAGTTGGTTAAGTGTCCAAGTGAAATTGAATAAAAGCCGGACCATGATGAGTATTTTTCGAAAAACTGCGAAAGATTTTTTGAAACTGTTGATGTAAATAAAACTAGAAATATGCTGATTAGTCACCGATTATTCGGTAAAGCACTGACTTCGGCTAAAGTCACAGCTGGCACATTTTTAATAAAAAAGCAAATGGCTGTGAGCAATCAAGACAATCAGATAGTCATTCAAAATACCTATAACATCGTTGCGTTTTTTTCATTTCTCTACTGAACTTTAAAAAAAACATGTTTTGTATTAGAGATAGCATTATACGCTTTTATTGCTAAAAGCAATTTCTCAAAGGCTTTGTATGAATAAGAATAAATTGGATGAATACGAATCTAGACTAGAATATATTCTAGAATCTTGAAGAATCTAGACATATTGTATTTGATCGTTTTGGATTCGCACTTAGAGATGTGTGACAGCTTTTTGTGTCTGGCTAAAAGGGATGAATATATTCATAAGTAATATACCTATTTTAGACTAGCACCCCACCCGCGACTTTGTCCGCGAAGATTTTGTTTTATCTCCTATGATTTTCAATTACCCCTTTGGGGTTTTTGTCGATTTGGTTGGTAAGTCGAAGTTTCAAGAAAATATAATGAAATTTTAGTGATTTTTATACATATTTTCATCCCCTTTATACTTAATCCCTTTTTGTGATTGAATTTCCTAAAATTCCCTAAAATTCGTTCTTAGTGCACATCAGGTTATTATAGGGATGTTTGTGCAAAATTTCATCTTTCTGGATCTAGCAGTTTCAGCTGTACGTTGATCGATTAATCAGTCAATTTAATTATTTTTTCTTTCTATTTGCAGACAAGTAATCTTTAATAATAAGTACAGAAAATTCACCTGATTTTAAGGAATTCAGACGGCTTTTTTAACCAACTTCAAAAAAAGGAGGGGGTTCTCAATTCGACTGTATTATTTTTATGTTTGTTACTTCATAACTTATCACTGGGTGAACTGCTTTTTTTGATGATTCTTTTTTATTCGATGCAGTATATCTGTCATTTAGACATTTTATTAAGTGGAAAAATCATCATCCACTCGGAAAAGGCTTCTTCCAATGTGGTGTATAATTTTTGAACAGAGAGAAGTGGTAAAACGGACTCCCCTAGCAACAAAGTTGTCTATAAAATTAACTCGATTTAATGATCACACGTTCGTCGAAAATGAGGCAAATATTAAGGCGTCCTATATCAGGCATTATCTTCACAAAACCACAACTTACTTTAAGATCTACTACTCTTGTCTCATATATTATGCCACCCACATCGGAATTAGATGCGTAGGCAGAAGTAAATACATTTGAGATACAAGCGACTTG
This sequence comes from Agrotis exclamationis, assembly GCA_950005045.1. Lineage (NCBI taxonomy): Eukaryota > Metazoa > Arthropoda > Insecta > Lepidoptera > Noctuidae > Agrotis > Agrotis exclamationis. Next base: position 19,277,111 of record OX465435.1, on the reverse strand, counting down.
CCCCAGCTTAGTACGAGTGCAATTCTAACTAGCTGTTACCAGCGACTTCGGCCGCTTTTATCTCAAAATCTTACCACAGGAACGTTATATAATATTATCTAAATATATTTAACTCAAAGGTGACTGACTGACATAGTGATCTATCAACGCACAGCCCAAACCACTGGACGGATCGGGCTGAAATTTGGCATGCAGGTAGATGTTATGACGTAGGCATCCCCTAAGAAAGGATTTTGATAAATTCTACCCCTAAGGGGATAAAATAGGGGAAAGTTTGTTTAAATCTTAGATTTTCGACTGATTACGCGAGCAGAGCCGCGGTCAAAAGCTAGTACCAAGATATACGCTCATTACATATTTACCACTTTTTTTAGTAAGTGTGTTTATAAGTTGGGAGTGTGTTAGCTATTTCAGGCAATAATCTATTTCTGAGCCGTTAGACTTAATTATGCGTAGTGTCCATTCGAGAACCTTAAGTCATTGCCAAACAAACAGAGACCTTGGCTTAGCGCGACGCGACTAGCGTGGCTTGTCCTTGGCGTGCTTACTTACTATGATATTATACCTATTATATGGAAACTCGGTACTCGAAGTTGTTGACTCATATATCTATTTAGGACAAGTAGTCCAATTAGGTAGGTCCAACTTCGAGAAAGAGGTCAACCGCCGAATCCAACTCGGTTGGGCAGCGTTCGGGAAGCTACGCAATGTCTTTTCGTCCGACATACCTCAGTGCCTCAAGACGAAAGTCTTCAACCAATGTGTGTTACCAGTGATGACTTACGGCACCGAAACGTGGTCTTCCACTATCGGCCTCATCTCAAAGCTCAAAGTCGCTCAACGAGCTATGGAGAGGGCTATGCTCGGTGTTTCTCTACGTGATCGAATCCGAAATGAGGAGATCCGTAGACGAACTAAAGTCACCGATATAGCCCACCGGATTAGCAAGCTGAAGTGGCAATGGGCAGGCCATATTGCTCGCAGAGCAGATGGCCGATGGGGTCGAAAAGTGCTAGAGTGGAGACCGCGGACTAGCAAGCGCAGCGTAGGACGTCCACCAACGAGGTGGACAGACGACCTTATATAAAGGTCGCCGGAAGACGCTGGATGCAGGTCGCTTCCAACCGGTATATGTGGAGATCTAAAGGGGAGGCCTATGTTCAGCAGTGGACGTCCTATGGCTGAGATGATGATGATGATGTAAGTTGTTACACACAACACGCCAACATCGCGCCGAGCTTGGCGCGATGACAAAGAACGACACGGCGCGCGGCGGTGGAAGCGCGACCCATTCACACACCATTTATATCTAGACGCCTCATCTGTGAGCTTCATGCACGATCTGACTAACGAAAATTATTCTGCCAAGTCGCTGAGGTACGACGTAAGCGAGGGGGACGGGGTACTGCGTTCTGATTGGCTAACTCAAGGTCAGTGCGACGAGGGGACTCACAGGAGTGGTCGAAACTAATACGAACTTAAGACTTTTTTGCCTAATGTGTTGACAGACATCGGTCGCCTGTGATTAGGAGTCTAGATATAAATGGTCGTTGACACATTCACACGATCTGTTAAAAGAAATATTTAAAGACGGTCACGCCAATTTAAGGGTCGCGTCGCGCCGAGCCGAGCTCTCTGTTTGGCAAAGCCTCAATTGTCTAATATTTCTGCGTGCTATGTGGGCTGCCCACTTTCGATTCAACCATTACAGCAACTTAATATAGATAGCTTGTTGTAATATACCAAAAAGTTCCTGTATGTTACGACAAGTAGCGTCTCTTTATAGCTATCATCATCATTAGCTGTTAGATGCCCACTGCTGAACACAGGCCTCCCCCTTAAACCGCCACGCAGAACGTCAATTCTAGGTGCGTCCCCATATAGCGCGCAGCCTCGCGAGGCATTTTCCGCGCGAAGCAGCTCGGTTGGTGTGGACGTGTCTCGGGTGAGGCAAGTGACAGCGCTGCCGCGGTCGAGCTACCGAGCGCCCGGGCCATCCAGTGTCGGCTTTTGTTTTGCTCGCGTATATTGTTTCGTGTCTCGGACGAAAAACAATAGACGCGTCCACACAGAGTGAGCAGTTTCGCTTGTCAGTTTCCTCGCGCAGCAAATGCCTCGCGAGGCTGCGCGCTCTGTGGGGGGAACGCACCTATTGGTAGATAGACATACGTTTAGTCAATCACAAAAAGCTTAGATACCGTCGCGTGAGTGCCAGGCTCGGTTTAGTCGGCGCACAGTCTAATTCAATTCGCAGAACGCCGGAGAGTAAAACTACTTAGTCTACTTACTAGCTTGTTTACTTAGTTGCTACATTATTTTGTTACTAACATGAATATGTAGAATAGAGTGCTTTTTTCGCATGCTATAATAATATAAAGAATAGTTGTTGCCAAAGACTTCGGCCTTGTGTATTGTAATTGAAAATTAGCCCATAGAACGTAATATCGGGATAAATTTAGTTAATCCAGGTTGTTATTTTTGCGTGACTAAAATGATATCCATCCATTCATCCTCATTTTTTTTAAACTTCTAAGAGACAAAATGAAGATGAGTACTTTGACGTCTGTGTCAGTGGGACACACATGTCTTGTTAAATATGTACATATTTATGACATTAGTTACATATGAATATTTTTTTTATAAGAAGAGGCCTAAGAGGCTTAGGCCTCTCAAATACATCTCAAACATTTCTGTCCGGTCAACTTATTCTCTTAGGAGAATAAGTTGACCGGACAGAAATGTTTGGAACGAGATAAAAGAGGCCTCTGGACAGCAATAGGATACAGAATAGGCTTCAAGGTCAAAAAATAGAGAGCACCCCCTCTCCACAATTTTTTTTTTTGGCGTGGTTAAATTATTATCAAATGAGTCCCACCCAGGGAGGGCAGGACGGACTGTCAGACTTGTACTGACTAAAATCCATGGTGTCCTTCAACAGCCCTTACGTTCTCGGGTCACAGTAGCTAGTTAGTCCCCAGACAGTCCCGCCCCTCCATACTTAAGATATTTCCGCAACGGAGCAACGACCTTCTAATATTAAAACAGAAACGGAAGTTCAATGATCTGTTTAATAATAATGATGAAATATATACGACTAGTGTTTGCCCGCGACTTCGCTTGCGTTAATTTAGAATTTGAGAAACAATACGGATCGTGTAAGTGGTGCCATCTGGAATATGAACGTAATTGTTTTTTTTTTCCGGCAACTGTTCACTTCTGTTTTACGAGTTTTATCACTAATTTATTCTATAAACATCACGTAAAGGCTCTCACGGTGATAAATCAGCTCGATAGTTGAGATGTAAAAGTGTAGTGAAACGCTTTTTAGTACTAAAATAGTGCAACAAGTGCAATAATGTCACGAATTTGCACTATAAAAGTAACCAAAACATGTTTAAAGTGCTATTTTGCACTGTAAACGATTTGAGAGATCTTTCCTGACACTTATATTATTCATCATTTTTTTTGTTCGTGTTGTGTCAGTCGTGTTCCTCAAGATAACTAAAAATATCGGTAAGAAAAGATTCATGTCATTTGCCATGTTGCCTAACGTATCATTGTAATAAAAAAGACATACACCTCTGCCATTGTAACTGACATAACTTGCACTTGCGAAATTATGCTGATTTCGATTTTGACAATGCGCCCTCATTATTTTCGTGTTTTAATTAAATTTTAATTTACAAAAAGGACTTGTCCCGAATACGGATCCTATAGTACACATTGGCTCCAGCCGTGCTGCTAATGTCCTATCGCGGCAGAAAATAGCGGCCATATTTTCACCGAAAATTAATTAGGGGTCCTTGGTCCTTCAAAATATAAAATAGTGTAGTCAAAATAAATTTCATTGCATGGACTTGCATTAAATACACACTAGGGCATAATTTGGGATTGTAATTGTAGCAATCTAAAGTTACTAAATCTAAAATTAGTCCATTAATGATGAATTTTAGTGTTTTTATGTCACGCTTTAGTCTCGTTTCAGTAACACCAACTCACTTTTAGAGCTATTTGAATTTAAGTATTTAGCAATTGCGCCAGGAGTCGCTATGGTACTATTTAGTACTATAGAAGAGTTTTCATGTTTTTTACAGAACTAGCCCCCTAGCGATGTTGAGGGAGCTTTTATGAAGCTAAACGGTTGTGTAAGGTACTTTTATAGTGCAAATTGATCCTGTAATAGTGTTTTCGATACTGCTACAATCTAGCAAAATAGATACATAAAAGTGTCAGTAAGTTTGTCTATAGTACTAAATAGTACCAAAATCGTTTTTCTCATTTCTATAACAGTGCAACACTTTAAAGATTCTTTTGTATGGTCCTGTAAGCGTTCTAAGAGCTAAATAATAGAATTTAAATGCTCTTCAATCTTATAGAACCAAAATGCTTTGTTATAAACCTTTATAGTACATGCAGTCACAATGGTTACCGTTATAGGCCTACTATATCACTCTTTGGTGATAAAACGCCTTGTTTATAGAACCTATTGTTACTTGGGAAGCGCTTATAGCCTCTGCGAGCGCTTAGCGCTAGACTCCCTAACCCTTGTTGCAGAGACATGCTGCCTTAAATTACTAAGACGCTGCGCACGTTCAGCGCTAGATTCCCGAGCACGGGCCTGCGCTGATGATTTTCAAGAGCAGACTCTTCCGTACGGCGTACTCGATCTGCTCTTGTCTGGGATGTCTGACGGGAAAGTTGTGATTTCCTTTTAGGCATGATAAACAATTGCTGAAACTGTCCGATAAAAAACTCTATAAGATTCAATGTTCTACATTGAACCCATCTTTAGAAAGCCCATATCTAAAGATTAACCCTGAATAGACAGTCTATAGACAGATTGGTTTTAAAACTTCAAGACTGTGTTACTTGGGCTTCGAACTCGAAGAATGAGAACGCGGCCGGTAGTATTTGTGTTTTAAGAAACCAAGCAACCGAAACGATTTTAAAGACAAACAAATAATTGCACAACGCCATCTATAGGTAAATGGATAAAACGTCCGTACAAAGCATGGTTCATGAATGGACGGCATTTTGCGATTTAGTAATTTTATTTTATCTTCGAAACTATTTAACCAATTGACATAATCGTCCAAAGGTAAGTACGTCGTAAAATACTTTTATCTACTCTCATATCGTTAAATTCAAAATACAAAACTCAAAACGAGTTTATAATGACATACTTTACACACAGTAGGTATATCGAAATGAAATTAAAAAATTAAATTAAGACACTATTTCTCTAACAAAATAATGTTATAATAATTTTTTTTTTCATTACGATACAGATTACAGATCATAGATACATCCTTTTGATTTTTTTATCTGTGGCTGCGCGCGCTGTGGCACATGCGCGGTGATATCAGGAATTATGGCGCCATATTACTGTGTCAATCTTTATCTTTTATTTGATAAATTCGTGTTAAATGAAAGTAGATAAAGTAGTGTATGAAACTGTACATAACTAGGTATTATACACTCGTGTGATACTTTTAAAAAACTCGCTTCGCTCGTTTTTTAAACTCACACTCGTGTATAATACCCCTCATTATGTACCAGTTTCATAAACTACTATTTTTAACTCATAAAAGCTACTACCTATATCTGCTAAAATATAAAAGATAGAAATATAATGTCACGGACTTTATTGTAGAACTATACAAAGCGGACATTTTTGCCGTACATTGTTTTCAATTATACTGTTAAGCTAGCGCATGCTAATAACTCTGTTGGAAGAGCTATTTTTTTGCGCTTGGCTAAACAAAACGGCTAATATGCAAGATATATTTATAATTTATAACATATAGCCCTCACGGATAATGTAGCTTTCTACCAGTGAAACAATTTTTAAAATCGGTTCATTACTTCCAGAGATTACCCCCTACATACAAACAAACAAATTCACCTCTTTATAATATTATATTATTACTAGCTGACCCGGCAAACTTTGTTTTGCCATATAAATAATTAAAAAAAAATTTAGGGGTGGACTACCCCTAACATTTAGGGGGATGAAAAATAGATGTTGGCCGATTCTCATAGATACCGGATAAGCACAAAAAATTTCATCAAAATCGGTCAAGCCGTTTCGGAGGAGTATGGCAACGAAAACTGTGACACGAGAATGTTATATATTAGAGATTATTATATTATTATAGTAAATAGTAATAGTATTATAGGTAGTATAGTATAGATATGTATACATATTCATTGAAACAAAACGTTGCAAATGAGGGTCTTGAATTTGAACATAATTTATGTCTTTATACATATAAACACATTTCACCTATCTAAAACCACAACAAATGAAGCGAAAACTCGGTTAAATTTCATGAGCCAGTTTTGTATTAAATGTATAGATTGTATGCTCGCGAAGGAGGAGGCGGGCCGCGTGAGAGAGAGGACAGTGTCCTCCCTCCGCCCCAACCGCAGTGGTGGACGCCCACGGCGACGGACGTCGCAAGACGATCTCCGGCCACCGTAGGCGCGGGCATGCGGGCGGCGAGTAAAGGGCAACTCGCTGCCCGACCATGGACCATGCCCGGGTCGACGGCGTGTTGTGTTCCACGCGCGCCTCGAAGAGCGTCAGCAAGATGACGGGGCCCCCTCTCTAGAGGGCCAAAGCCTGCCGGGGTCGCGGGACTTATCTCATTACCGTGACCCCGGAACATAAAGGGCTATCGAAGGACACCGTGGATTTTAGTCAGTACAAGTCTGACAGTCCCTCCCGCCCTGCCCGGGGTGGGAGGACTCATTTGATGATTTTACCACGATAAAAAAAAAAAAAAAAAAAATGTATAGATTGTGAATTATTGTTGGACAATATTTAAATTAGGAGAGATGACGGCACCGTTGGCGTACTGCATGTCGCGGGTTGTATTCCCACGGTACAAATATTTGTATGATTTACAAGTAGTTTTCCGGGTCTGGGTTGTGACTTAAATGTTTATCAACGCACTAACGATATTGACAAATTCGAAGTGTGCAACGTTTTAAAAAACCGGCCAAGTACGAGTCGGAATCGCCCATAAGGGGTTCTGTAGCAGCAAGTAACATAATATAAAAAAAAAAAGTTGGTTCACTTTGGTAGTATCTCTCGCGTAAACTGTTCAGTTTAGAAAAAAATGATATGTATTTAGTAAACTCAGACCTATTCATAGATACTCCACACGTACAGGTTTGGTGAAAAAAACTGTGTTGTTACTAAATAATATAACCACCTGATATCAGAGTTATATTATAGCACGATAGATGGCGTTGATGTCAAGTTAGATCGCGCTATGGTTTCGTTACAAGGGATCACTTAAAAGGCGATGCAGCGATGTGGTCGTGTTAGTTATGACTTTCATTCAGGTGTTGGCTGAAGTTCCTTGGACAAAAAACGACGTATTTTTGTATAGATTGAGCCCTTTCTGGTTCGATCTTCATAAAGTGACGTATCCTATCTGGCCTTATAAGCTTATAACCGACGTTTAACGTTAAATGCTTAGAAGTATTAGTTTGGGTATTAACTTAATACCCAAGCTGTTAAAGTTGAAAATCCATTAAATACTCCTAAGAATAAAAACTCCTAAGCGAAAAATTAATACTATTAAGTTAAAAATCTGTTATTATAATTGTAAACTCTAAAACGTTTACGTTTTTTGCTTGCCGTTTGGCTATAAAGCTTGGTTACAACGTTTATTGGTTTTTTGGAGTTCCAACTTGAGATAAACAAACATACGGCGCATTGGTTAGTAATCGACTGCTACGCTGCGTCTCGCAGGTTCGATTCCCGCCTGTATAAATATTTTTCGGAACTGCATGTATTTGTTTCGGGACTTTGTATGTAAGTTTCAACGATATTTTAGCAGAAAAAAGTATAAATAATTAAAACTGTAAGTTTCAATGTACAGACGCAGCAGGTACGAGACGGAAGTATGTTTCATGTTTTATATCGATTTTATGCTCCCGGAGAGCATATTTTATTCCGTTTTTTAACCCCCGACGGAAAAAGAGGGGTGTTATAAGTGTGACGTGTCTGTCTGTCTGTCTGTCTGTGGCACCATAGAGCCCGAACGGATGAAGCGATTTCAATTTAGTTTTTTTTTGTATTAAAGGTGATTTACGGGCGAGTGTTCTTAGACATGTTTGATGAAAATCGGTTGAGCCGTTTAAAAGTTATGGCGGTGAAAGTGGGGAAGGGTAACCGAAGGTTTGCAAATAAATTCGAGTGGGGTTTTAAATGAAAGCGCACTGAATGGGAATATTGATGATTTAATCGAGAGTGTTCTTAGCATGGTTTGATGAGAAAATGGGTGCTGGGGTAATTGGGAAATGGAAATCCGATGGTCAAGTGAGAGTGTCAATTACTACCATCTCAGTCTTTGCAATTCTGTTAAGATGATTTGTCAATGTGCTGTAACCGCCCAACATAAAATGACATAAAATAAGTGAACCTACCTATAAAAAGTATAAAATAAAATAAATTAAATTGAAAATTTAAAAAACCCCCGACAACAAAACCAAGTTCCCTTTAAAAAGTAATAAATAATAAAAACATATAAAAAAATACGTCGCGTTGGGGGACCGGAATAAATCGCAGATAATAAATAATTTGAAGCGGTCCCCCAACGCGACGTATTTTTTTATTTGTTTTTATTATTTATTTCTTTTTAAAGGGAACTTGGTTTTGTTGTCAGGGGTTTTTTTTTTTTTATTTAATTTTTTTAGTATTTGTTGTTATAGCGGCAACAGAATTACATCAGTCTGTTAAAATTTACAACTGTCAAACTATCTCGGTTCATGAGATACAGCGTGAATAGTAAACATGAAACATCGTTTTTTTATTCCTCCTTTTTTTCATTATTTTTTTTTTTCTCTTCTTTACACTCTGACATTTTTTATTGTATTTTTTGTTTATACAAACTGACATGTGTGATCCACACTACTATCATTAATGCTAATGTAACTCTGTCTGTCTCGCATTCCTGCTAAAACTACTGAACCGATTTAAATGAAATTTGGTACACAGATAATTTAGAGCCTGACATAGGCTACTTTTTATTGCGGAAAGGGGGTCTTAAGGGGTTGAAAGGGATGAAAGGTTGTATGGAAGTATTGTCATTTTTAAAGCTATAATGATGAAACTATAACATAAATAGCAATGACGTCTGAGCAAGAGTTGATCAACCTGATGAGCAGTCTCTGTTGACGTATACAAATTGAAGATCTGGAACACCTGATGTGGAACTCCAAGAGCCCAGTTACACTATAACATATATAAAGGAATGACGTCTTAGCAACAGTTGTAAAGCATGATGAGCATTCTCTTTTGACGTATGAAAATTGAAGATCTGGAACAACTGATGTGGAACTCTAAGCGCCCAGCTACACTATAACATGTACAGGAATGACGTCTTAGCAAGAGTTGTTCAGCCTGATGAGTATTCTCTTTTGACGTATGAAAATTGAAGATCTGGAACAACTGATGTGGAACTCCAAGCGCCCAGCTACACTATAATATATACAGGAATGACGTCTTAGCAAGAGTTGTTCAGCCTGATGAGTATTCTCTTTTGACGTATGAAAATTGAAGATCTGGAACACCTGTTTTGGAATTCCAAGCGCCCAGCTACACTATAATATATACAGGAATGACGTCTTAGCAAGAGTTGTCCAGCCTGATGTGCATTCTCTATTGATGTATAAAAATTGAAGATCTGGAACACCTGTTGTGGAATTCCAAGCACCCAGCTATACTATAATATATAAAGGAATGACGTCTTAGCAAGAGTTGTCCAGCCTGATGTGCATTCTCTATTGATGTATAAAAATTGAAGATCTGGAACACCTGTTGTGGAATTCCAAGCGCCCTGCTACACTATAATATTTACAGGAATGACGTCTTAGCAAGAGTTGTTCAGCCTGATGTGCATTCTCTGTTGATCTATAAAAATTGAAGATCTGAAACCCCTGTTGTGGAATTCTAAGCACCCAGCTACACTATAATATATACAGGAATGACGTCTTAGCAAGAGTTGTTCAGCCTGATGTGCATTCTCTGTTGATGTATAAAAATTGAAAATCTGGAACTCTTGAAGTGGAACTCCAAGAGCCCAGCTACACTATAAGATACAAAGGAATGACTTCTTAGAACCAGTTTTTCAGTCTGATGAGCACTCTCTGTTTACGTTTAAAAACTGAACATCTGGAATTCTAAGCGCCCAGCTACACTATAACATTATACAGGAATGACGTCATGGTAGGCCACCAATAGTAGTCGTCGTCGCTCTCGCTTTCAAAAGTGTTGTTTGCTCCTTTGGCAAACAATCTACTACATTTTTTTTTGTTAGCCTATTCTGTCCCACTCCTGAGCAAAGGTTTCCCCCCATTTCTTCCATTAACAACATTTTTCAATTACATTTTCTTCAGGATTAATTTCCTCATGAGATTGTTCCACAACCATCGGTGCATTTGTAGCTAAAAAATAGTCATGCTTTCTTTTAGTTCTAGAATATTTTATTAACAAATAAGTGTTTTAAACTTTTTTATGGAAACTGACACATTGGCCCATTTTCTCCATTTCGATGCTTCCTTATGAGCCTACGACACGGCACACACACAATAACTTCATATTATTTATGAAATGAGATGCGACCGTGGAAAGGCACCATAATAATTTAGAAAACAAAGAAATTACCTTTTTTGCTATGACTCCAATACTTTTGCACTGTGGCATTTGGTATACTGTCAACATTTTGAAGTTTGTTTATTTTGAAAGTCAAGTTTTCATCCTGTTTGTTTACAATACTCTTAAAATAGAAAGTGAAATGCTAACCCCATATTACAATTCAAGTTATAAATTGGCTGTGCCATAGTGACGCAATTGTTGCTAAAATGTGGTTCTTCGGTCTTTGAAGCATCATCAGTAGCTGGTTGATTTCCTGAAAAATATACATATTTATATCGATTCAAAGGGATTGTCTAAGATTTTAAAATCTGGAACAGAACTATCCCATCACAGAAGTAATTCATAAGCGCATCGAAATAAATCGGAAGTACCTATATTGATTGCCCTGGGATCTGGAGGCGACTGCCCTCCAGCGCGTCTATGAGTGGCGCGTGGAGGCGCAGCGCCGGGGTGTAACCCCACTGCCTCGAGAAGTCGAGGCGCGGCGGGAAGAGGTCCGGCGCAATCTCAGGGCAGTATGGAGGGAACGACTGTCGCAACCAACGGCCGGGCACGCCGCAATCGCGGCGGTAAGACCCCTCTTTGAGGAGTGGCTGGATAGGCGTCACGGCGTCCTGACCTACCGCATGACGCAGGTCCTCGCCGGACACGGAAGTTTCGGGAGGTACCTGTGTCTGAGGAGAAAGGAGGAAACGCCTGGGTGTCACCACTGCGAAGATCGCTAAGAGGACACAGTAGAGCATATGGTGCAAGACTGCCCCGCTTGGGCAGAGCACCGACGTGTCCTCACGGCGGCGATAGGCGGAGACCTCTCGCACCCGGCATTGGTCGAGGCCATGCTGCGGGGCGAGACGGAGTGGGAAGCGGTCGCCTCCTTCTGCGAAGCAGTCATGCTCGCGAAGGAGGAGGCGGGCCGCGTGAGTGAGAGGACAATGTCCTCCCTCCGCCCCACCCGCGGTGGTGGACGCTCACGGCGACGGACGTCGCGTGTCCAGTGAAGACTTGCGTCATACGGTAGGTCAGGACGCCGTGACGCCTATCCAGCCACTCCTCAAAGAGGAGTCCTACCGCCGCGATTGCGGCATGCCCGGACCTTGGTTGCGACAGTCGTTCCCTCCATACTGCCCTGAGATCAAGCCGGAGCTCTTCCCGCTGCGCCTCGACTTCTCGAGGCAGCGGGGATTCGCCCCAGCGCTGCACCTCCACGCGCCACTCATAGACGCGCTGGAGGGCAGTCGCCTCCAGATCCCAGGGTAGCAATCCGGCAAGGAGGTTGGCCGATTCGAACCTAAACCAACCTAACCAAATTTTTCATTTATAATATTACTTAGAAGTTAGATTTATCACAAATTAACCTTACATACATACACAGAAAACTACAAAGTACACAGTTTATTAAATATATTTAATAAAGTACGTCTATGTACCTATACCACTGTGTACAACTGTTTTTGGTGGTGTAATTTGTGTAGAAACTGCTGTAAGTGTCGCCGCTAGTTTAGACCAAGTCTAATTCAATTCGGAGTCGCAAGGAGTGAAACAACTTGCAAGTGGCTTGGTTAGATTCACTGTGTGTTAGGACTGAAATAAGAGATATTCTTAGGAGAAATAAAACTAACTAGTACTCGTAGTAGTAAAATTGAAATGGCATAGGATTACACTACTTCTGTATTTCGTAATAGGCAAGTTGACTGTTAAAATGTAATCAGTCCGTAAGTTAGACTATCAACTCACGCCCAGTATTGGTCGAGGCCATGCTGCGTGGTGAGACGGAGTGGGAAGCGGTCGCCTCCTTCTGCGAAGCAGTCATGCTCGCGAAGGAGGAGGCGGAGCGTCCTCCCTCCGCCCCAGCGGCAGTGGTAGGCGCCCACGGCGACGGACGTCGCGAGACGATTTCTGGCTACGGTAGGCGCGGGCATGCGAGCGACGAGTACTGGGCAACTTGCCGCCCGACCATGGACCATGCCCGGATCGACGGCGCGTTGTGTTCCACGCGCACCTCAAAGAGCTGTCAGCACAATGACAGGGACTTAGACAGCCAAAGCCTGCCAGGGTTGCGGGACTAACGAGCTACCGTGGCCCGGAACGTAAAGAGCTAGTGAAGGACACCGTGGATTTTAGTCAGTACAAGTCTGACAGACCCTCCTGCCTTGGGTGGGAGGACTCATTTGATAATTTTACCACAATAAAAAAAGAGATCATACTCACTAAGAAAGTCCCTCTAACCTCCCAAGCTATGGCAACCCCAACCCGGAACTGTAGCCGCAGCCTGTATAATGCTGGCAACATTTGAGCTAGCAACGCTTTCTTATTATGTTTTTACAACTGTGACATGCTTGTTATATGTTATTTAATGTACTTGTTGGTTGAGAATGGTAGTAACTGTTTGTAAATAAAATTATAAACAAGTTTTGAAGTGAAAATAGTTGAGAACAAATAATAAATGTTTTCTTCAATACAGTTTCAACTTTATCACAAAAGACGGTACGGTTACCGCAGTGTCTGGGCGATCGATTGTTGCACAGCGTGTCGTAGGTTCGATCCCCGTATTTTTTTTAGCATGGTCATCATCAGCCTATAAATGTTCCCACTGCTGGGACACAGGCCTCCTCTTTGTGAGAGGGAGTGGGCCGTAATCTACCACGCGGGTCCAGTACGGATTGGTAGATGTCACATGTCTTCGAATTTTTGGTTCTAGGACATGTCGGTTTCCTCACGATGTTTTCCTTCACCGTTTTGAGAGCAGTGGTGTTGAAATAAATTACACAAAGTAATGCGCCTTACGGGGTTCGAACCCACGACTTATAACTCGTAAGTCGAGGCCGATACCACTGGGCCACCACTGCTCTTCTTGCATGGTAAAATCATCAAATGAGTCCCTCCACCTAGGGTAGAGCGGGAGGGACTGTCAGACTCGTACTGACTAAAATCCACGGTGTCCTTCAATAGCCCTTCACGTTCCGGGGTCACGGTAATTCGTTAGTCCCGCGTCACCGGCAGGCCTTGGCCCTCTAAAGGGGGGGCCCCGTCATAATGCTGACGCTCTTTGAGGCGCGCGTGGAACACAACGCGCCTTTGACCCGTGCATGGTCCATGTTCGGGCAGCGAGTCGCCCACTACTCGCCGCCCGCATGCCCGCGCCTCTGGTGGCCTGAGATCGTCTTGCGACGCCCATCGCCGTGGGTGTCTACGACTGCGGCTGGGATGGATGGAACGCTGTCCTCTTCCTCTGGCGGCGCGCCTCCTCCTTCGCGAGCATGACTGCTTCGCAGAAGGTAGCGACCGTTTCCCACTCCGTCTCGCCCCGCAGCATGTCCTCGACCAATGCCGGGCGCGAGAGGTCTCCGCCTATCGCCGTCGCGAGGACACGGCGGTGCTCTGCCTAAACGGGGCAGTCCTGCACCGTATGCTCCACCGTGGGTTCGATCCCCGCATGGAATAAATATTTGTATTAAAAGTGCAAATGTTCTGGGTGTTTGTGGATGTGAGTTTCAATGTTTGTAAACGCAGCCACGATACAAGAGAGCTAGGTAGGTATCTCTCTATGTGGGGCAAAAAAAAGGAAAAATTTGATGAAAAATAATTAAATTAAGGTGTTGGTTAGTTGATGTGCTAGCTTCGGTTCAAAGGATTTTGTCTCACGACATTGCCGCTGTAAGCCATTAAGATTAAATGTACGGACATGTTTGAAACATGCCACAAGGCGACGCCAGTGGCGAATTCGTACTATTTCATTACAATTTACTATTTCAGATAGAATCCAGTGGGCTTTAGAATCAATTGATATAAACAAACACACAAATACGTATACACCGTGTTCTTCACGTTATCCATAAACTTTAGCAAATACTTCTATGGCTTTTACAAATCAAATCCAACAAAGGAAGTAGTACTTAAAAAGGCTTCGTTACAAAGATATTTGTAATTTCATTTAATGAAATTTAATTGAGCTATGCAGTGAGAAAGTATCTTAATTTGAAATCTATCAAATACTATTTGCATTTCATTTGTTTCAGCCCGCCAAATGTTATGAATGACGTTGCCAATTCGGATAAAGAGGCATGCATATCGGGTTATTTACGTCTAGGTATTTAGTTTGTATGAAAATTAACAAAAAATAAAAAATAAGAATTTATTAATGTGTCCATAATGAAAAATGCTTACTTCCGTGGTTTGAACATCTGGTCGAAGTTTATGTATATCGTCCGGAACACGGTGTATATAAATACAATTCAAATTCAACTTTAAGATAATACAAATAAAACATAATCTCCACTTAGGACTAGTCCAATCAAGAGAATAATGTATTGTATACTGTATAAACAAGCCTATGTATGTTTATGTACATATACATGTTAATATATGTGGATATTCCCGAGTAAACACAGATAAATAAACTATGTATGTTTATTTTATATTTACAACTACACAAGTTATATAAAACCAGTGTATCTTGGCCTATCTTTATATGATTTTTCTTGAAAATGAGCAGTCAGCTTATACTGGTTTTGATTTGTATTAGGTTCTTAATAGTCTCATATACAGGTTGAATTAATTTCTGTTATCCCAGAATTAATTGTCTAACTTACGCTTGACTTGCGTAAGACGGCCACGAGATATTGTTTTGGCTTTATTTTTTTTAATAAAGAGAGAGTGAGTGGCAAATAAGCCCGATATGTAAGATTTTTGGGGTGAGTTTTTGATCTAAGGTCATACTGTAATTGCCTAATAAGGTATTTTACGGCATACAAAAATTGGAAATTTGTTTAATCTGTCAGTTAGAATATTGGAAAATAATGAACTCGTAGTTTTAGTCTTTCAAATCAATGAATATTGACAAAGATTATACGCTTCCAAATTCGGGAGTCCCCTTGTGACGCCATAATGCTTGTTAAGTTGTACCGACCGAGTGACATTTTGTGACTTTAAAAACGGTATAATGTTCGTCAATTTTGGTTTAGGTAACAAAATAAAAATATGGGTCAAATATTGTTTGATAAAATAATAAAAATATTCCACAACTATCACACAACGCTATCTAGTCCCAAGCTAAGCAGAGCTTGTGTTATGGGTACTAGACAACTGATAAGCATACATATATATTTTTAAATACAGAAATATTATAGATAAATTACACCTAGACACAGAACAAATGATCGTGCTCATCACTCAAACATTTGTCCTGGGTGGGAATCGAACGCACGACCTCCGGCATAGCATTTAGGGTCACTAACCACTAGACCAACAGGCCTGTTAAATATGTCTGATAATTTAAATTTCGAACAATTTTTTTTTTGAGTAAAATAGTGTAGGGTGGCCGTGGCCGGGTCGTGGGTTCGAATCCAGTCAGGCGCTTTACTTTGTATAATTTATTTCAACACCACTGCTCTCAAAACGGTGAAGGAAAACATCGTGAAGAAACCGGCATGTCCTAGAACCAAAAATTCGAAGACATGTGACATCCACCAACCCGCACTGGGCCCGCGTGGTGGATTATGGCCCACTCCCTCTTTCAGAGAGAATAAGAATAAGAAACTTTTATTTGTAAACATAGGTAGTTACACTGTGTGTGAGATGTTACATAAAAGTGGTCAGATTCTCCATGTTTTGCCGTAAAGCGTACAAAATAATTATGTTAGAATGTAATAGTTTAAAATATAATTCTGATATTGTTGCATGCAATCATTGTAATATGAATACCTATAGTTTCAAGTCACAACAGTTGATAAAATAAATGGTCATGACATTAAAAATTAGAATTCTGTAATAGATGTCAATAACAATGAAAGAAATGAAAAAAATAATAAAACAATATCATTAAATCGTAGATTATGTCAAATTTAAACAGGTGTCAGTAAAAAAATGTCAATGAGTAAAAAGTCAGTCTTATAAAATAACAAAATGCACAATCGGATGTCAAATTAATAAAATCGCAATAAGTTTAAGTATATAAAATAACAGAAAAATTAAAAATAAACCATTTTACAGACATGTCAATCATTCAGAAGTTACATTAATATTTTTTGAGAGGAGGCCTGTGTCCCAGCAGTGGGAACATTTATAGGCTGATGATGATGATGATGATGATGAAAATAGTCTATTTTATGAAAACTAGCTTTTGCACACGACTTCGTTCGCGCGAAGTTTTGGCTTCGGACCCACTGTACCACTTCCATTGCCCGTCCATACTATTACTTTTTCCGACTTGTCAGACAAAAACTGTGATAGCTCGGCAAATATGCATGATGTAAATAATTCATTACCAGGCACTCAGGAATATCATTATTTTCTACCAGAAAAAAAATGTATTGAATCATTCGTTCCGGAGATTACATCCAAACAAATTTTATTCGTCACACCACACTAAACCATAGGCACTGTTTAAAGTAATATTCCTGAGAATATATAGATTTACATGAATAGTTCAATTGTTAAAAAAAAAATGTTATTGACCTATTTCGATGATAGAGGACGGACCTTGATCCTAATTTCCGTTACATTATCCAATCACCTTCCATATAACCGAAATACCCTTATCAATGCATTTGTACGGTATACTGCTGAAATATAATCCTCACCAAATTGAGAACATCCTGTATACCTTCTCAGAAATTAAAGTATTATTTGCTGTACGCTTCATTACTCCGATCTACGCAGCTACGCCGTAGCACCGTAGCGCTACGCCGTAGAGCCGCTACACCGTAGCATAGTGCTAATAGTGATTGCTGCAAAGATCTTGGAGTGTTTAA
This sequence comes from Agrotis exclamationis, assembly GCA_950005045.1. NCBI lineage: Eukaryota > Metazoa > Arthropoda > Insecta > Lepidoptera > Noctuidae > Agrotis > Agrotis exclamationis. The sequence continues at coordinate 19,259,690 of OX465435.1, read as the reverse complement.
ATTACATTACTGTAGTGAATGTTGATTTCGTAAGATTCATGTACTTTTGGGGTTAAATAATGTGTTTAGTTTAAGTACATTGATTAAATTATTTGCATTGTTTTTATTAAAAGGAACAATACTTGCATTTCGCTAATAATGTAACTTCAAGGCTGTCCACAGGTTTCATTATAATATAAAAAATATTATGTAATCGTTAGGGCTGAGCAAAACAAGTTTAAAAAAAAACAAAAGAAAAATAATATTTTTAAATAAAAGTTTACAACGAGACGAATTTCAAAAAAAAAATACATTTGGTATAATAAATGCATTATTTTTTAAGATTTCTAAAAGCATTGATTTCACCCGTGACTCGAGTGGGACATGTCTAGATCATGTGCTTTTGAGATCAAAATCACCCTCTATTACTATTGTCCCCCAATCTACTCTAACGGACCATAAATCCGTGATTTGTTGTTTACAAAAGCAACAGTTACGGAAGTACGCTATTACCTCACGTACTAAAATAAATCAAGAGGGATTAAGCCAGGATATTAGTAAAATTGACTATACCCCTATTTATGAAACTAATAACTGTGACGTCGCGGTCAGCTATGTCATTAGTGAAATGAGGTCAGCTTTGTTAAGAAATTCAGAAACTATTACACTGCCAAGTCGCAAAAAGATATTGAAACCATGGATAACTCAAGGCCTGTTGCGTTGTATGCGCAACAGGGATAAATTACATAAAAAATCTAAAATGGCCCCAGACAATCAAACACTAAGGACAACTTATATACGCTACAGAAATTTTTGCAATTCAATTCTAAAAAAAATCAGGCGCAGTTATGAAAGGGAACTGGTTCAACGAGCTGGTAAGGACAGCAAAAAACTTTGGAGTACTATAAAAACTATCACTAACACAACAAAAGATATCAACTACCCAAAAGAGTTACTTACACTGGCAGATACCCCTCAGCATTCTGTGAATAAAATTAATAAATATTTTTCTAATGTAGGAAAATCATTGGCTGAAAAAATTACATTGACGCAGACAAATATTGATATAATTCCCGCATCCGTAATTAAAAATAACATAAACTCCATTGTTTTTGATGAAACTGATGAAGACGAAGTTATGAACGTCATAACAACGCTCAATAATGAATGTTCTGTGGGATGGGATGATCTGTCAAACCAGCTTTTAAAGAAGCATAAAAACACACTTGTGCCACATCTGACCCATATCTTTAATATGTGCTTGAGAAATGGACGCTTTCCTAAAGACTTTAAAAAGGCACAGATTCGGCCAGTTCACAAGTGTGGAGACAGGGATCAAGTCGAAAATTATAGGCCTATTTCAATACTACCCGCACTTTCAAAACTTCTAGAAAAAATTATTAACAAACGCTTGATTAACTTTCTTGAAAACAAAAATATTCTATCTGACCATCAATTTGGCTTTCGACGTGGCAAATCTACAAACCATGCAGTTAGTAACTTAACAGATCATATAATAAGTAATCTAGATAAGGGTAGTAAATGTATAGCTATCTTCTTAGATTTAGCCAAAGCCTTCGACACGGTCTCTGTCCCCATACTTATCCGGAAATTGGAAAGAGTTGGTGTAAGAGGAACACAACTCGAAATTTTATCTGATTACTTAATAGACAGAACCCAGTGTGTTAAAGTAGGCCCATACACTAGCACTGACCTTCCAATAACATACGGTGTCCCACAGGGTAGCATTCTCGGGCCTACACTTTTTCTCGTGTATATTAATGACCTCCTGTCATTAAACTCATTAAATGGGAAAATACTCTCATATGCAGATGATACTGCACTCATTTTTACCGCGAAAACTTGGAATGAGACTTACCAGCAGGCCCAAAATGGATTTGACGTAGTTAATAGATGGCTTCATGAGAATGTACTTACCTTAAACGTTGAAAAGACTAAGTATTTATGTTTTTCTATCCGAGCTTCTTCTCCAGGTCATCTAAATCTGATTGCACATAATTGCTCACCTGATACATCAGATTTTTTACAATGCGCATGTATTCCATTAGAAAGAGTAACTTCAATCAAATATTTGGGAGTTGTTATTGATGAAAACATGAGTTTCAGGGCACACATTCTTTTGGTGAGTAAAAGAGTTCGAAAACTTACCTACCTCTTTAAATACCTCAGACACGTAGTATCTCCTGTTATCTTAAAACAAATATATTTTGCGCTTTGCCAGTCACTGATAACATACTGTATAACAGCCTGGGGAGGTGCACCGAAGACAATACTAAAACAGCTTGAGGTCGCACAAAGAGCAATACTGAAGGTCTGCACATACAAACACTTTCGTTATCCTACTGCACTCCTTTATGAGTACTGTGAGTGTCTGACGGTGCGTCAACTGTTCCTGTTAGATGTCGTACTTAAACAGCATACAGTTCTGGAGTACAATCCTTCCATCGGAGCTAGGCGGAGAGGTTTGCCAGTGTGTATACGGCGTAAACAGGCAAGAACAGTATTTTTTAATAGATTCTTCCCTTTCCTGGGCCCGTATATTTATGATAGGATTAATAAATCGGTTGAAATATACCGAATGAATAAAAACACAGTTAAAAAATCTGTTTCTCAATGGCTTTGGAACCAGTACCCGTAGCACGAATATTTGAAGGTTTCGTCTCGACACCGTATCGTACCGTCGATACAATAACGGCATACAACGAAAGTCGGAAGCACGAAGCACTTTCGAATTAGTACCGAGGGCGCGATACGAAAACGTTGTTGACGTCATACTAATGTAAATAAGGATGAATGTTTCGTTCAGAAACTGGATTTTTGTTCGAAAATTAGTGATTTTAGGGCATTTAAAATTGTAATACTGTTTAATTTATGACGCAATACAAAGGAACTGCAGAAACAGTTAATATTCCGTTAGATAATAATTAAAATAATTACTAAAACGTTGTGTTTGATTTGACTGCGTTCCTAAACGAACGTCTGTCATACTGGCACAAATAAAAAGCCATGAAAAAAATTTGATTTAGAAAAAAAGCTTGTGTCATACCTGAGGTCTATTCTATTTTTGGTTAATGGCATCCAAGCCGATACCCTGAGGTCATACAGGGTCATACCTAATGTCTATATTGTCAAATCTGTCCGCTGTCAAGAGGTTTCAAATCAATATTCAATGATTTTGTTGTTATAGTTCGTTCTTTTTCTGTAAGCTATTCCAGTAAACGAGATAACTAAACGGAAGTATTCTTACTGGAGTAAATAAGTAATTGACACCCTGATCAAGAAGGTCTGTTAACCGGTTGAACAGAAGGTCCCCCACGATATTCAATGATGAGACGAGGCTCTCGTTTGGGAATTCGGCGAAGAGCTTGAATTGAAAACAGTACTTCACGATAAGGCTTGCATTATGAAGAAATTCCTATCTTTGAGGTCCTAACTAACTAATTCAACATAACTAATACATTGAACTGTGGTCCATAACAAAATGTTTATTTTGTATTTTTAAGTGTGAATGTTTTAAATCCTTATTAGTCAATGTGAATATGAGTTTGTTTGTTCTTTCACGTTATATTGCTAGACCGATATTGAATAACACAGAGTACCTAAGTGCGGCCAGGAGACGATAATAGGCTAAGGAGCATATTTTGTCATGGTATTTAATGAAAAATGTATTGTAAAAATAAAGAAAAACTTTATGAATGTTCTGTGTTTGATGATTTTATTTATTTTATTATAATAATGACAATAATATCAATCAATGAATCGAGCAATGATTGAAAAGCAACATGATAGGTACGGTTGCTAAAAGATCTATGTAATCCTGTCATGTCAAGTGCTTATTTTTTATGAATTATGGCAGCATAAATAGAAAGATATCATATTATTATAATAAATATTGGAGCACACATTCATTTTTTAACAAAATATATCAACACAATCACTTAAATTATAATTTTATGCTCAATAATAAACCTGACAAAAGTTTTCTCACTGTCAAATTTGAAGTGAGTAAATATTCGAGAAACTCGTAAGCCAGCCTTCGACAATTACGAAACTATCCGTCATTTTATGCCTTCGTGCTACCTATTTTCATACAAAAGGCTCAAGTTACGTTTCGAATTAAATACGAAGACGATACGAAATTTACGTATTTTTGTTCGTGCTCCGAAAATTAGTTCAATTTACGCTCACCAGAGGCGCTGTTCAAGTTCCCATACAAAATGCTTTCCAAGACGATACGAATACTTTTTCGAAAGTGATTCGTGCTCGAGGTACAGAATTATGATGAAACTGAAAATATCCTTAACATCTTACGATAATGGAAAAGAACTCCATGAATATTTTAGATTTTTTTTAAAATATTAAAATTTTTTGAAGGTAGCTAATTTTTCAAAAACCTTTTTTGACAATTCACAATTTACACATCCTCTTACACACATACACTCACTCTCTCACTTTATTCACCTAGAGGACACAAATTCAAGTATTTTCTTATTGTACCGTACTTCTTAAATTTAATTTTAAGCGTGGTGTAACCACCCTTTTCAACATAGGCATGTATGATCTGAGGGCTTGAAGCGCTGCTTGCTGAAGTACAGGCTACAGGCCTAGTTTGGCAGCAGATGCATATAAACACAATTACTTTGTTTTGGATTTATTTACTCTGCTAAATTTGTGAAAATGTTATTGTGTTATCATGATAAAACGTGTATTATGGTCTAATAAATAAATTATTATTATTATTATTAAATTATTATTATTATTTTGGGGTGTAAAAGTCGTCAAATTAGAGAGAGTTTCCCCCCGCTCTGGGTGGGAACTTTCAAACTGAGAACGTCAAAACGACATTTGTCGTTGATAAATGGGTCGTTTTGCAGTTACACTTTTTTTAGACAAGTGTTCAAGAGATGTTTAACTATTTTGTATTAAGACCGTTACTAATTAAAAATCGAAGGTCATGTCCGTTATGACACACCCAGAAAGTTACCTAAGCTTTTTTTTTAAATGATATTTATTTTATTAACATTAAACACGAATATAATAATAAGAACGAAAGAGCAATATATGTACAAAAAATAAAAAGAAAAGAAAAACATTCAAAGAGCGTCAAAGAATTCGTCTACATCGCTGTCAACGGGAACAGTGCCCAGAACGCTGGCAGCATTGCCACGTTGTATGGCAATGCTGATTCGTTGGCCTAGAAATAGGCCAGCCCTCTGGTCACCTGAAGAGTCGACTAATCGCCTGGTGATATCATTAAAAACTTTGTGAGCGCTCGGACCCCATGGCCCTAGAGTTTCAACCCCAAACGGCTCAAACACATAGCTACTAGCTAAGCCAATGTATTTGCGCCGCTTGGAGTTTTCAGCACCTGCAGCAGCAGGGCCAGCACAACACGCTGTACAGGAAGATGGGCTGGCGCAAGGGCGTCGACACATGTTGCATCCCACACCAAAGGCCTACCCAGCTTCCATGGCATTATGGTCATACCATCTGGTCTCTTTCCATCGTCGCGTGCCAAGCCACTGGGTTCTAAGACGGCTGGCACCCCGGCGCGCGGCGGTGACAAGAGCACGACGCATTATGTCGTTTGAGCTAGCGTGTCGTTCCAACCGACCTGCACTCCTGCTACAGGAAAGGCCATGGTGCCCGAGGCAGTCGACTACTTCACCACATTGACAGCGGTGTGGAGCCCCACAAGGAGCGCCCAAACGTAAGCAAACAAGTAGCGACCCGGAAGGTTGTGTCACCGCTGGGTGACACAACCTTCCGGGTAGTACCTATGTTGGGTGACGGTAGCTCCTGAAGCCAAAGGCCCGATTCCCACTAACCCACAGCCAGCAGGCGGGCACGCTCCGCAGTATTGGTGGACGTCTTAATGAGATTATTCCGTACCAACCTGCAGAGCGGCTCATCCCACTGTCTCTGGGAAAACGGGTTCACGGGCCGATCCGTATCTGGGCAAGCCACTTTCCAGGCGTCCTCGGCATCGGTCAAACACGGCACCTCAGGATCGACCAGGGAGAAAGATAAAATTCTCCTGGTCAGCCTTTCAGTGCTGTGGACAGAGGACAGGAACCGTAAGCTAACTCTGGAAATTTTGCGGACACCGAGCCCACCAAAACGAATTCGAAGTGTGGCTTGAAGCCACGCTCGGTGGATGACCGGGCCACATTAAGAATGGATGTTGATGCCTAAATAGAGTATTTCATGGAATTCAATTTTCAGGGAAACTTACAATTCATAGATAACATTTACCTTGCAAAAGTTGTTCTTAAAATAGTTTATCAATCTCAGTTGTATAGTACTAAATATAATTTGTTTACGAAAAGCTCAAACGGAGTTTGTTGACATAAAAAAACGTTTAAAAATAGAAAATTGTAACACTTAAGTCAAAATAATTACTGGTCTTTGAAAGATGGTCATTGTATCGCTTTGACAGTTAATTATATTTACCATTCATAACACGATATGTACTTTGAAAATAATTACGTATTTCTATGTGTAATTATCGTAACTGTGACAAAACGATACATATATAGGGTGTCCGAGAAATGTGGATTAAAATGAACAGCGGCATGAAAGTGACCCTTTCCATTTTTTTTACCTCTGAGACATATGCTGCTATTTGTTACGGTTGTAAAGTTGTTACCACTATTGGATTATTCCAATCTGTCACCCCGCTTTGTCCCCTTAGGGGGACAGATCGGAAAAAAAAGTTTGATCTGTCCCCTTGTTAGCAATGAGGGGACAGTTCGAACTTTATTCACTCCTTAACGGTTTCATCTGTCCCCTTATCACTGATAGGGGGACAGATAAAACTTTTTATTTCTGTTTGTCCCCCATAGAATTTAAATAAATTCTTAAAATTAATTCTACACGTTATTAAGTGCCTCGAGATTGCAATTCAATTAAATTCTCTAACTTTAAAATTTATTGGATAATCCCATTGATTAATATCTCCAAAGAATATCTATGCCTTGGAGAAGTTTTTTTCTTATATTTATTAAAAACTAACTGGCCCGGTAAACTTCGTATTGCCTATAACTAACGTCACTCAATTGTTTAACAATTTAACTTTATGGTATGGTAATAAAGTTCAAATTGAATTTTACTCGTAAGTATTAATACGAATATTTTGTATGGGAATATATACGTAGAAAAGTGTTGTTTTTAGACTTTTTACGGCAACTTTTTAAAATTTTCTCTCCGTATGAACCATCCTCGTACTTCAAAGAATATTATAAAACAAAAGGATTCTGTTGAGCTGTTCTCGAGATTTGCTCTTAGCAACACATTCAGCGATTCATTTTTATATTTTAGAAGATAGATGACCTCTCCTGTCTCCAAATCCAATCTCCTGTTCAATTTGACCCAGAATTCCCAGAACACCCTGTATACTTATTTTAAATTGCAAAAATGTACATCAAGCTTACGCTTAACTTAGATTACACTCTGCTGTAATCACCCTACAAATTTAAAAAACGTCCCCCGCCGTGTCTGTCTGTTCGCGATTAACTCTGAAACTACTGCACAGATTTGAGAAAGTTTTCAGCCATTTTTTCCAACCTATATGTATCTTGCTTATGCGTATATAGTTTCACTAAAATCGGTTCAGTCATTTTGAAAAATAAGGACTTAATTTGTTTTACAAAATGCCTAACATCGTTCAATGCCTATTATAAATGATAAGTTATCTCAAATGGGCCACTCCTTTGCATATCAGAGTAACTAACATAATTGTAACAACACTAGGTATATAATTATATGTAAACTTAAAACAAAATAGCTTGTCTGACCACATAATTACCTTATTCTTACCCCCACGTGTATCATTGACCTAAATCGGGGAGGCGAACGACTAAACACTAGACTACATTTTAGACTTAAAGCTGAGATAGAATCTAGTTCTCTTAGTTTAAACACAGCGTTTGAAAATGTCTAGCATATATAAATTCTGCAGAAGTGTTAGATGTTGTATACAGGTTTATTTAATTTTAATTAGTTTAATTGTAAAACATTCAACAACAACAACTTCCTATCGGACCTCCACAACTCAGTAACTGGGTAATACGATACCCCATGCTAAGACTGGTTGTCAGACTTTTGAGCTTTTGACTGTAACTGACGTCTATCAAAGATCTACAAATGACAGCCGGGACCGGCTTTACGTGCTTTCCGAGGCACGGCGGAAACTCGCTATGACAGATGGTCACCGATCCACAGAGGTTGGATCGAGGCAAAGAGCATATAAATAAATAAAATCTGTACTTATGAGATCCGGCCCGGGGTCAAAACTATTTCAAATTCTGCTCCAGGAACCCTCGTCAGATGCCAATTATATAAAAAGTGTATCGTGATTCTACGAATGCTTACTCAGGATTGACATAAACTTTTCAGCATCAATTTTCGCTTTGTCAAGGCTCTCTTGGTGATGTATACATGGAAAATTTTATCAAAATCAATTCATTAAAAAAGACGTGAGTGATTTACATATAAACATGTACAGCCTTACTACAAAAACTTAAACATTTGTTGAACACTTGTCTAAAAAAAGTGTGACTGCAAAACGGACCTTATTTCAACGACATAATCTGACATTTTCTTAGACAAGTGTTCAACACATGTTTAAAAGTTTTTGTGATACGACGGCCAATGTTGTAGAAATCCAAACTGTCACAACAAGATTTCTTCTTATAATATAAACGTATTAAATAATCTTCGCAACGAAACATAATATACTACAATGTATGTCTTTGACGTTACACATTTTTTATTGAAATAACTGTGTCACCAAATTGGGTCAAGTTCAAATTGCGAGAAATATTCTTACACTAAAACGTACTAGAATATAAGAATCTAAAACATTTTTAATTATTTCGTCACCCCAATCCGGGCGACAGAAGTTAATTAGATTAGATAAAATTCAATTAAAACACAACTTATGGGTCAATTATACGTTTCATTAATATTATAATTCTATATACAGGTTGTTGCTTTTAAGATTTTTTGATAAATCTTGTTATTTTCATGACCGACTTGTTAGCCTAGTGATCGCCAGTGACTGTGTAACTGATAAGCATGGAATTTGGGGTTCGATTTCCTACCATTATTAGTATTTTTAAACTAGTTCTTGAGTAACGATTTTCTTTGGAAAGAAAAATTTTAACCGCGGGCAGGATTCGAACCTGCGACCTTCGGATTCAGTACATCCGACACTCATTTCCAACCGAGCCACCGAGGATCTTTCCTGCCACGGCGAATTCTTCATTCCACTTCTAACGTCTCAAGGTGACGTTTAAGTTCTTGAGTAATTATAAATACACAAACATAAATAATATATATACACGTCAAAACACTATTTTATAAAACTAGGAGAGGCCAGTGTTTCGTACCTGACTACTCTAAGAAGAAGCAGCGGAAACAAACTCAGAGGCCAATTTTAAGAACAATGTTACTAACCCCTTAATATGAGTTTATAGCTCGAATAAAGAATTTGAATTTAAATTGTCTCTTTTGAAGTCCAGACATCATATTGGTCAATTCATACGGGGACCATGCAGTATTGTGTCTGAGATAGTCTTTTGAAGAAAGAACACAGATTTGAGTGAGCCTAGACACAACGGATTTGAAAGAATGAAAAAAAGAAAAGTGGATTGAACGTCAGTTTTGAACACCACTGTACAAAGTTGATTCTTGATTTTCGTCTAGGTCAGAGTGACTGAGACATAGCCTACGATGGAGCAAGCTTACCCAGAAGAAGCCTGTTCACTCTAACTTTGAAGAGAGTTCGGGTTTTATGCGTTCGGGAACACAGACGCAGGAAGTAAATTCCACACTCCAGCTGTGTGTATTATGAAGGAAGATAATTGGTGAAGATATAAGAGAATTGGTGCAATGGCAACTTATTGAGGAGCTCGTGGCTAAATAATAACAGCCGCACAGGCCGATCTTCCGGGTTAAGCCGCGCTTGCCGAGGTTGGTCTATGGATGGGTGACCTGTCATAGCGAGTTTCCTCCGTGCCTCGGAAAGCCCTTAAAGCAGTTGGTCCCGGCTGTCATTTGTAGATCTTTGACAGTCGTTAATTACAGTCAGAAGCTCGAAATTCTGACAACCAGTCTTACCATGGGTATTGGTTCGTATAGTTCGACGTTCGATTTTTAATAATATTTGAAATTACTGGTCAAAAACTATACGTTGCGGTAGCCTCAAAATGGAGGGGCGCTGGTTCAAAATATATCTAGAAAATGCAACAGCCTGACGTTGAACAGTTAGAAAACCTATAGGCACTAAGGAAGGCTTACCTTGCTGTCCACGTCTGCGATCAGCTCCAGAGGGACTGCTTCAACTGCACTCAAAGTTCACTTCACACACCGAAGTTCATAGTTCAAAATGTTAGTCCAAATGCGATGGGCCAATGGACCCGCGGGTATTATTTATGGCGAAAATATGGACAATCTCAGCACTAACTTAGCTGGAAATGCGATGACGCGGCGCACAGACGATCAGAGATAGATCTTTTCCGAAAAAATTGTTAACGGACCGCACGCTAGGCGAATATTCAACGGAGTCGCCATCTTGGTCTTATTTTTTCTCCTTCCTTTTTTCATCACATGAACATAGTCACGAGATGCGCAGCGACCAGTGGAACTTCATACTGGTTGAGTTTCCTTAGCCGCGGCAGGAGCACAGTCCAAGAAGCGATTGCTGGACATTTTCAACACGGCAAAGCCAACCCGGCGTACCCAGTCAGTTCAAATGTCCAACGTCAAGCATTATATTTATTTATTACACGCAAACACAGTGTTGGCGTAACCATCTTCCCCGGTTTGAAAGATCCTACTTTCGAAACACACAAGAAAGCGTCATTATAGTAATAATTGCATATCGTCGCGAAAACTCTACCTCTAGGGAGGAAACCTAACAAAAAATTAAACTGGATTATAAAGAGAAAGAAAATTTTGTTATATTATTAAATTGACCTAACCCTAACCTAAAATACGATAAGCTAATTAATGCTTACTGAGTAGGGAGAGGGCACAACTTAACAATCGGCCTGCTCTGAAGCATTCCACCTTGTACCTTCACTGATGCGACTCTGCAGATCCCTTTTTTGTCCGGAAAGATTTCAGTAATTAAACCTAACGGCCAGTGCAAGGGCATGACATTATCTTGCATTGAAACAACGACCATACCAACCCGGACTGGGTTAGAGGGAGTGTTCCATTTTTGCCTTGTTTGGAGGGTGTGCAGATATTCATTGCGCCACCGCTTCCAAAAAGATTGAACAAGTTTATCAGTTAACTCGTATCGTGAAATAAGGTGTAAACGCGTTTCAGTAACTTCGCGAGCGGGTAAAAACACAAGCGGTTTCGTATTGAGGAAATGTGCAGGTGTTAGAGCGGTAGGTTCTGACGGATCTGAGCTAAGTGCATAGAGTGGTCGAGAGTTTAACAAAGCTTCGACTTGAGCTAACATAGTGTTAAGCTCATCAAAAGTGAGTATTTGTTGACCGACGACCTTCAGAAGATGCGTTTTGACGCTCTTTACCTCACTTTCCCAGCATCCACCAAAATGCGGAGCTCTACATGGGATGGTTTTAAGAGTTATTTTATGCTCTGCCAGTTCCGATTCCCAATAGGGGCGATATTCTTGCGACAAGAATTGGTAGAGATCGCGAAGATAAGAACGAGCACCAATGAAATTGGTGCCGTTGTCCGTATACAGACACTCGATGGGACCACGGCGAGAAATAAAACGTTTTAGTGCTGACAAGAAGCTCGCGGTGCTGAGATCTGAGGCAACTTCTAGATGCAAAGCACGCGTTGTCAAGCACGTAAAAAGACATAATTATATAAGCCTTACGACTCTTTTGGCCTCTGCCGCGCACAGATGTTATCATGAGCGGCCCAGCATAATCACACCCAGTGTGTGAAAATGCTTTAGGAGCGATTTCAACACGTGTCTGCGGCAGGTCAGCCATGATTGGAAAAACCGGTCGTGGCTTAGCGCGAAAGCAAATATTGCAGTTAAAAGTTATATGACGAACAATACGTCGTGCGGACAGAATCCAATACCTCTGTCTCAAAAGAGACAGAAGCAAGTTCGGACCTGTATGAAAGTTCTTGACATGGTAGTAGGAAACTAAAAGTTCCACTACGTGGTCCTGTCGAGGAAGTAAAATTTGGTGACGCGAATCAAAGTCTAACTCAGAGTTGGCTAAACGTCCACCAACGCGAATAAGTCCATTATGCAGAAACGGACTAAGTTTCTGTAATGGCTTTGAACATAATTGTTTGCGGTTTATGCGATCGAGATCTGACTCGAAATGCATCCGCTGAACAGAGCGCCACACTACTAATTCAGCGAACTCCAAGTCCGATGCGGTAACGGGTCCCTTAGGGAGACGTTTGAGAAATTTATAGACAAAACAAATGGTTTTTAGATATTTCATCCAAGAGGAAAACCTACTAGAACGATGGTACAAAATGTCTTCTGTTAGAGAACTGGTATCTGTATCAGAAGAGTCTGCTTTCGTAACTGAGGGTAGAGCCACAGGCTTCATCTCTGGCAGCTCTTGCACCTCACCGGATACAAATGGCTTCACGGGCCATTCGTGACGGGGTGTTTTAAGCCATGGCGGTCCACTCATCCACAGTGGATGATGAACTAGCTGGGCCGGTGTTAAGCCACGAGAAAGACAGTCACTTGGGTTCTCAGATCCCTTGACATGGAAGAAGTGCTCCGACGATAAGTTTTCGTGGATTTTAGCGATGCGATTGGCCACATAAGTGTGCCAGCGATGAGGAGAGGAATGAATCCAACTCAAAGTTACAGTTGAATCAGAGAACGCCACGACAGCCTCAATGGCGTATCGGGCGGAGTAGAGAACGAAAACTCGTTTGATCAGAATTGATAAAAGGAGTGCGGCGCATAGCTCCAAACGAGCTAGCGAAATAACCTTAAGAGGTGCGACTTTGGACTTTGCACATACCAGTGAGATGACGATGTCACCGTCTGGCTTGACTACGTGGGCATAGACAGCACCGCCGTAAGCCTTCTCACTGGCATCCGCAAAGCCAACTATGGAAAGCTTACAATTTTCAATAACGCCAATATGACGTGCGAATTTAAGTTGAGAAACTTCAGGTAACTCAGCTTGAAATTGTTCCCAAAGGCGAACGATGCGATTCGGTGGGACCTCATCCCATCCTATTTTGACAAGCCACAAATCCTTGATCAGTAACTTAGCGTACAAGATCATGGGCGCGACTAATCCCAATACATCAAAGAGACGAGCGATAGACGACAAGATATTCCTTTTTGTACAAGGACGAACATCAGGGTTGACCTGGAATGCGAAATAGTCATGGTCGGGAAACCAGCGTAGCCCAAGAATTTTCAGGGTCGGATCCTTACTTAGATCGACACTGTGCGAGAGTCGCAATGACTCGGGAATAGCCTGAAGGACTTCAGCGCTATTACTTGACCATTTAGTCAACTCAAAATCACCAAGAGAAAATATTTTAATCAATTGGTGAGATGACTCTATTGCTTGCTCTACATTAAAGGTAGAGCTTGCTATATCATCCATATAAATGTCTCGACTCAGTACCTCACTGGCCAGAGGAAATTGGTGTCCTTCGTCCTTACACAATTGTTGAATGGTGCGAATCGCGACAAAAGGAGAACACTTCAGGCCGAAAGGTAGAACTGAAAATTGAAAGATTTTTAAATTTTCATCTTCATGAAAGCGGTAGAGTATTCGCTGAAGCGGACGATCTTCAGGACGAATCCCTATTTTAAGATACATAGCTTTAACGTCAGAAGTTATTGCTACCGCGAAGAGTCTCAGGTTCAATAAGATATTTAACAGGTCCGTTTGAAGAACGGGACCAGCGTAAAGGATATCATTTAACGAGGTACCATTGTCTGACTTTGCGCTTGCGTCAAGAACCACGCGTAACTTAGTGGTTGTCTTGTCCTCCCGAATGACAGCATGGTGTGGGATATAGAACGAGACTTCACCTGGCAAAACTCCTTCCACTAAAGAAATATAGTTATTTTTTAGATAATCTTTAATGACGTCATCATAAAGAAGTTTGACGTTAGGATGTGATTTAAATTTACGTTCGAGGCTAAGAAACCTGCGACGAGCGATTTCGAAAGAATTTCCTAGCGCAGAAGCGTCCATCTTTAATGGCAAAGCAGCGACATACTTGCCAGATGGGGTGCGAGTAGTGGTAGAACAATAAAACTGCTCGCAGTGTTTATCGTCCACACTTGTGATTGAAGAAGCTTGAACTTCCTCGATCTCCCAGAATCTACGCAAGTCGTAGTTTTCCAAAGAAGACGTCGCGCAAAACGACATCGTAGCGGTAGGAGAGTCTAGAATAGGCGCTTCTCCCATAAAGATATATCCTAACACAGTCTCTAATGCATCTGGATATCCAGCTGTCGAAGTAACTTTACTTGGTTGCAATAACTTAGCAAACAACTTTACTCCAAGTAGAATGTCAATATTCCCCGGCATTCCCCAAGTATCATCAGCGAATAGATGCGAATCGATATTATTGAGATCAGCGACATCTATCGGACACAATGGAAGCTGTCCTGTTATCTCGTCGAGAACCAGTGCCTCGATCGAGTACTTGGGTTGAGCGCGAAGGCGTGAGCTAAATGTGAAGTCGACTGAACCGCGGACCGATTGAGACGTACCACCGATACCTTTAACCATGACTATTGAATCGTCACGTATTGGTAGTCCAAGCATACGACAACATCGGGTGGTAATATAGTTCTTCTGAGAACCCGGGTCCAATAGACAGCGAACAACAAAATCCTTCCCTTTTCTACCTACCACTAACACTTTCGCAGTAGCTAAAACCTCCGTAGTGCGAGTACTATTATGAGCCGAAGCCGAATGAGTGCACAAAGAAACGCGATCCTGATCCGGGGTCTGGACTACGGCGCTGGCAGACGGCGCAGCGCCGACTGCTGGAGCGGGTGTCGGTTGTGGAGGCGGCGATTGATCAAAATGTAACAGGGAATGATGTTTACCGTTGCATTTCTTGCACGAGAGTGTTGATTGACATTTAGATACGGTGTGTTGACTACTAAGGCAGTTACCGCAAAAGCGATTTTCTTTTATATATTTAAATTTGTCATTCGCATTTAATTTTAAAAAGGCATTACACTTATATAAGTTTGTGTGCACCGACTGACAAAGCGAACATTTAGGTGACGTAGCTACATACACCTGCGATACCTTACTAGAGGGTGCGGGGGGGGGTCTACCGCTGGCGCCAGCAGTCGAACGCTCAGGCTTCTGCGGCGCGGTGCGATAAAGAATATTTACCTGTTCTCGTACGAACTTCACGAAATAATTGTAGTCTACGCTATCAAGATCCTTTAACGTGCGAAGCGACATTTCATAATGTTTAGCGATGTCGGAGTCTACTAACTTAAGACCCACGTACATAAAAATAAAATCCGACATGTTGTCGATTTTTAATTGTTGGAGTCCAGCCACAATAGCGGTGTACCTATCAAAAACCTTTTCTACATTAGCGGGCGACGAACCAGCTGCCTTTAAAGAAAACAGCTGATTTAAATAATTAACGGCTAATGCGCGCTTGTCCTGATATTTAGCGATAAGCGCGTCCCAGATAACACGATAATTTTCTGCAGCAGGAACAATACCGGCTGCCACGCCTTTGGCTTTGCCTTTGAGATGACCTAACAAATAATGAATGCGATCAGAATCCGAGAGATCGGGATTTGTATGAATCACCCGTTTAAATGTCTCATAGAAGAACGGAAAGTTCTGAATGTCACCATCAAAGGTAGGTAGTTCTATTCGAGGTATTTTGATATGCGAAGATCCTGCCTCATTCGAGTTATGAGACTCTTTTGTTGTGGTTAGGGAACTCAAAACGTTTTTGATTTCGCACACCAGATCGTCAAATGAAGACAATGTACTATAATTGACCTCATATTTTGGATCAAGTTTCAATGAAATAATGTTTATATTATCAATAACAGTTATAATTTCAGTACGAATTAGATCAATTGATTTAGCTTGCGCAATAAAGGTGTCCCGCGATTTTTCGGTTTTAAGGTTTATTATAGAATCAAATAACTTCTGAGCGCGAGCAAAGTATGCGGCGCGTTTGCCTTCATACATTTTTAATTTATTTTGTAAATCTTCCATTTTAACTTACAATAGAATAGAACTCAATAATATCAATAAAACAAAAACAAAAATATCAATTCGGAATTTTCGGAACCAATTTGGAACCCACTTAACTCTCAAAACACGGAACCCTAACAAACTAGTACGAAAACTGTGAATCAAAACAAAAGAAACAAATGCTTGATCAGGTAAAAACAATAAAATAGGTAGGAACCTCTTTTCCTGACCTGCGGAACCCTAGTACCAACAATGGCCACAAGGTGCGGTAAACAACTGACTTTTAAAAATAATAAATCAGCTATTTAAATAATCGTGTACGGAACCAACTTTCGCCTTAGCACGCGGAACCCTAATGGAACGCGTAAGCAAAAGTCCAACAAAATAACACAATTAAACAAATAGGTACGGAATCACTACTCCGACCGTGCGAATAACCAAAATAAATGCGATGCGAGAATATACCTAGGTATCTCGATAAATATTTATCTAATGTACCTATGTAACTCAAAACGGAATGAACACAAGAGTATGTACCAAACCCGTCTGAACCTAAATAACTTATAGGTGCGATGGGAATTACCAAACCAAAGTTCAAAAAACAACTTTAGTTTTAGTAGGTATGGAAATAATATCCAACCATGCGAAAACTTACTTTACGTACGTGTAATACAGAAATAACTTATCCGTGATCTCACAACTGTAACGTTAGGTAAGTGCGGTGTAGATAAACAGTAAAATTGTTGTAATCTAAAAATATGTAATAATGTGACTAAATTGCAATAATTTATTCAAATGCGAAGTGGACTGTATTGCGATTAAATACTCGTACAATACGAGGCGATATACTAGGATAACATTTACCTACAAGACTTCAGTTAAATAATACTAAATCAATCATAACAAAGGTACAATGACCGTTCAATCATGAATGTGGTTCCCGGACTCAAGGTCAATCTTGGTACGAAAGTAGGTCACTCAACACAACCTTTGTGAGAACCCCAAACACGCTGTCTGTCGAGCACACGGAATACTACCCACGAATCTACCCGCCAATATACCAAATGTTGGCTTGTGACGCGCAGTTCTTGGAAAATACCCTATTTCACGACACAATTCACTGTAATAGTTATAGAATTTAAGACTTGATATGATTTAGTAATATTAATGTGTAAGTACCTACACCACTAAAAATATGCAATGTAGCTGAACTTCGATAAAGAATGCGGATGATATTAGACCTTACGTTTAATGCAATAAGGACGAGTTTCCTAAAACGATATGCAATTTTATTTAAATAATTTCTAGATTTTTCTAGCTTATAGGACAAATCTATCCGGCTGAAGGAACAAATGGTTCGTATAGTTCGACGTTCGATTTTTAATAATATTTGAAATTACTGGTCAAAAACTATACGTTGCGGTAGCCTCAAAATGGAGGGGCGCTGGTTCAAAATATATCTAGAAAATGCAACAGCCTGACGTTGAACAGTTAGAAAACCTATAGGCACTAAGGAAGGCTTACCTTGCTGTCCACGTCTGCGATCAGCTCCAGAGGGACTGCTTCAACTGCACTCAAAGTTCACTTCACACACCGAAGTTCATAGTTCAAAATGTTAGTCCAAATGCGATGGGCCAATGGACCCGCGGGTATTATTTATGGCGAAAATATGGACAATCTCAGCACTAACTTAGCTGGAAATGCGATGACGCGGCGCACAGACGATCAGAGATAGATCTTTTCCGAAAAAATTGTTAACGGACCGCACGCTAGGCGAATATTCAACGGAGTCGCCATCTTGGTCTTATTTTTTCTCCTTCCTTTTTTCATCACATGAACATAGTCACGAGATGCGCAGCGACCAGTGGAACTTCATACTGGTTGAGTTTCCTTAGCCGCGGCAGGAGCACAGTCCAAGAAGCGATTGCTGGACATTTTCAACACGGCAAAGCCAACCCGGCGTACCCAGTCAGTTCAAATGTCCAACGTCAAGCATTATATTTATTTATTACACGCAAACACAGTGTTGGCGTAACCAGGTATCGTATTACCCAGTTACTGGGTTGTGGAGGTCCGATAGGCAGTCGCTTCATGTAAAATACTTATATTCAGCTACATCTGGTTTGACTGGTAGCCGACCCCAATATAGTTGGGAAAAGGCTAGGCACTTGATGGTGCAATGCCGACTTAGTATGGATATGTTATACTTATAGAATAGCTATTAAATTTACATTTCGCACCCTGTATTCGTAAGATGGAGACTATTTTAATTATTGTAACGTCGCCGGTATTAATTATAGGAAATCGTCGTTTTCAAACATTTTCACTAACTACGGCGTAGGAGGGTGTCCGCTTCAGTAATTCGAATTTGTAATCGTGTTAATTTATTTTTAGGAAGAATACGAATTCGCGTGCTTATTAAAGCCTCCTGCAGACACACGCGATTAATCGCGCTGCGACAACGAGCCAAGCTAATTTCCACTCTAAAAATACTGCGAATGGACCGCGACATGTCGCCCCGCGCGATTAATCGCGTGTGTCTGCAGGAGGCTTAATATCAAAAACTTTATAAACTGAATGTTTTCAAAAGATTCAATGTGTGTTCAATTGGCTAAAAATTAAAAACGATGCGGTCTTCATACAGGATTTATTTTAAGTGGTGCAGAGAGTATGTATACATTAATAACGATTAAAACCGTCCTTGTACTGTCGCGGGTTAAAATGATTAGAAAAGTATTGTTTTTAGAAAATTTATAGAGTTTTCGTTAATTAATAAAGATGTTTATTCTGAAATAAATTTCAATGGTAACGCGCTGGTGACACCTTACATTTGTTACCCCGAATGCAACCGGGACATACGGATGCCTACCGTGGTAGCAGTACTTTCTAAAAAAATATTCAAGTGATATATTTGATATATTCGCTTTGAGGGCCCGAGTTTGATTCCCAGATAAAAAAAGTGTTATTTGGTTTTTCCAACAGAAATTCGTGGCTGCATTTCATTGAGAAAATTATGGGTTATTACTTGTTAGTAACAGCTAAAAACTTTGACTAAAAAACAACACAATAACTTGAGTCATCACGCAGTTTTCAAAACATTATAAACAGAACTCCACATCGAAAGTCGTTTGCCGTAACTTATTGGCTTTAAAGATAGCAAAAGTTATATTTGCAAGAACCGATAAATCGGTCGAGATTAATCGTAATGGGATCGGAGATTAAAGGGTTCCGTTAAACGAGAGAGATGCGATTTAGTTGAAGAGTTCGCGAGGTGTGCTGGCAGGAAAAGGAATATGGCTTTTTGACTGTGGTACGGGAGTAAGGGGTAAAGGTAAAGAGAGAGATAGAAATATTTGATGTTTCATACAAGATACAGAGTCCTTATCACGAGTTTTCACTATTTTACTTTACAGCGTCTTTCCAGTATTTACAGCGTTTCTTGTATGGAAAAATGGAACAGCGCCTCTGGTGTACGAAGAAGGAACTAATTTTTTCCTTGAAATTAAATGTCAAAGTTCCAGTTTACTTTACGTCACAATAAGTGAAAACTCATGATAAGGCCTCTGCCTGGTATTAAATGACAACTGAGTTTGATTTTACTGCTAAAATAGCTGCTGCCCGCGACATCCTAAAAAAGGTTCACTGCTCATTCCCCCGAGGTGATAGCGTGATAATATGTAGCGTATATGTTGACCCGACTTCTTAATAATATTCGTGCCAGAAGTAAATCCACGCAGTACTTTTTCCGTCGTACCACAAAAACTTTTAAACGCCTGTTGAACACTTGTCTAAAAAATTTCAGATTATGATGTTGAAATAAGTTTCCGTTTTGCAGTTACACTTTTTTAAAACAAGTGTTCAACAGATGTTTAAGTTTTTGTAGTAAGGCTCTTACCGTCGTACCACAAAAACTTTTAAACGTCTGTTGAACACTTGTCTAAAAAAATGCCAGATTATGACGTTGAAATAAGGTCCGTTTTGCAGTCACACTTTTTTTAGACAAGTGTTCAACAAACGTTTAAGTTTTTGTAGTAAGGCTGTTAGAGTTTATCCCGGACATACATACAGGTAAACAGACAAAAATTCTAAAAACTATATTTTTGGCTTCGGTATCGATTGTAGATCACACTCCAAGTAACTATTCTTTAAAAGAATATTCAATGTACAGTTTTGACTTTCCTACCATTTTATTATTATGTATAGATAAAACTGTTATTTTTCATCATAATTTAAACAAATCATTAGTTATTATGAATGCACTCAAAGTGCTGTCAGAGGATTTATTTATCCTTTGTGTGATTTTTAAAGCCTTGTACAATCTTATTTAGTAAAAAAACTTTTTGAAAAAAAAGGGAACCGACTTCAAAACCAAACACAAAAAAAGTGTAAAATAACTTTTCTTTCGGAAGTCGGTGGCTTTGTTTTTATTTATTTCATTGACTATGGCCACCGACTTCCGAAAGAAAAGTTATTTTACACTTTTTTGTGTTTGGTTTTGAAGTCGTTTCCCTTTTTTTCAAAAAGTTTTTTATTTTCCCCTTTTTAGTTTAGATATTCAACAAAAATCTTCATATAATCGGCGTCTTTGAAAATCTACAATCCTAGTAAGCAACACGGATCTATGCGGGCAACTTCACGAGATATCCATTATTGTTATATACTAAAACCTTCCTCAGAATGTAATAAACACTTTTCTGAAAACCGCATCAAAATCGGTTCAGCCGAACGCGAGATAATCGCGGACAAACATGCAATCCTCTCTAAAAATCTACAACCCAAGTAAGCAAAAACGGACCCACGCGGGCAACGTCACGGGATATTCATTAGTATTATAAAATATACTAAAACCTTCTCCAGACTGTAATGAACACTTTCCTTAAAACCGCATCAAAATCGGTTCAGCCAAACGCGAGATGATCGCGGACAAACATACATACATACAGGTCGAACTGAGAAACTATTTTTTTTTTGAAGTCGGTTAAAAATAATACCCTATCTTTATCAAAAACAACATACCTTCTAAAACAATATCCAACAGAAATAATAAAACGTGCTCTTCCCCGGAATGGTTCCATAAATACGTTAGATTTATACGAGCCGAGTTTAAGACATAACTTCCGACTAAATTGAGAACTATAAAAATGATATAAAATCATTGTAATGACTCTATTTGACAGGATTTATTGTTATCTTATAGATATTCGTTGGTAATGGGGTTTGGGACTGTTTTGTGTGTTTTTGGGATAGAAAGTTGTCACCTTATGTTTTATGGGAAGATGTACTCTTTACATGATTGTCCAAAAAAGGAGTGCTATGTTTTTAGGGTTCTTGTATGTATGTTCTTTTTTCTAAATTATTGTCATACAGCGTATTTAAAGTATTACGAAGTAAATTGTATGGAAAATGAAAAAGCACCTCTTGTATGCGAAGAAGGAACTTATTTTATCCTGGATCAAATTAACCTCAAAGTCCCCGTTTAATTTACGACACCGTGATAAGACGTTTGGATGCATGCAGAATTTAAGAAATGACGTGGGACGAGCATAGGTTGCCTTGTATCCAGAATCTAAAGGCCTTTATATGTGTAGTTGTGCACTACACATACAGGCCCAGGCCTAGTCCAAACACAGGCCAACAATTAACCACAGGCCAGTCCAACACGCACAATTTTCCAGCATACCGCACACCCATCCTACATCCAACCGGGCACGCCGCAATCGCGGCGGTAAGACCCCTCTTTGAGGAGTGGCTGGAAAGACGTCACGGCGTCCTGACTTACCGCATGACGCAGGTCCTCACCGGACACGGAAGTTTCGGGAGGTTCCTGTGTCTGATAAGGAGGGAAGAGACGCCCGGGTGTCACCACTGCGAAGATCGCCCGGAGGACACGGTGGAGCATACGGTGCAGGACTGCCCCGCTTGGGCAGAGCACCGCCGTGTCCTCTCGGCGGCGATAGGCGGAGACCTCTCGCGCCCGGCATTGGTCGAGGCCATGCTGCGGGGCGAGACGGAGTGGGAAGCGGTCGCCTCCTTCTGCGAAGCAGTTATGCTCGTGAAGGAGGAGGCGAGCCGCGAGAGAGAGAGGACAGCGTCCTCCCTCCGCCCCAGCCGCAGTGGTAGACGCCCACGGCGTCGGACGTCGCGGGACGATCTCCGGCCACCGTAGGCGCGGGCATGCGGGCGGCGAGTAAAGGGCAACTCGCCACCCGACCATGGACCATGCCCGGGTCGACGGCGCGTTGTGTTCCACGCGCGCCTCAAGGAGTGTCAGCATGATGACGGGGCCCCCCCTCTAGAGGGCCAAAGCCTGCCGGGGTCGCGGGACTTATCTCATTACCGTGACCCCGGGACATAACGGGCTATTGAAGGACACCGTGGATTTTAGTCAGTACAAGTCTGACAGTCCCTCCCGCCCTGCCCGGGGTGGGAGGACTCATTTGATGATTTTACCACGATAAAAAAAAAAAAAAAAAAAAAATCCTACATCCAAGACGGTTCGTTAGCCGACTGTTTAACGAAGCATGATCTACGTGAGCTATGGCGCTGTGTTTAACTAAATATAATTCGTGTTCAATTGATGACTTGGAAGGAGGAAGAGCTAATTTTAAGGGGCATTTGTGAAAAAAAGGAGTCAGGTAAAAAGTTTTGAAACAATTGCATTATCCTTACTTAATTAACTAGTAAATGTTATAATAAATGCGAAAGTGTGATTATTCGGATGGATGGCTCTTAATTTTCTTTTTTTTTTGCGTGGTAAAGTTATTAAATAAGTCCACCCACCCAGGGTAGGGCAGGAGGGACTGTCAGCGTTGTACTGACTAAAATCCACGGTGTCCATCAATAGCCCTTTACGTTCCGGAGCCATGGTTACCCGATAGTCTCATGACCCCGGCAGGCTTTTGCCCTAATCGTCATTTATGTAAGTATATACACACATCAAAAGTGTCTAGGGATCAACATATATTTTTGCAATAACTTTTCTCCTGATTGATATTAATTAAAATTTTCTTTAAGGATTCATCAAATAAAGTGTTTTCGTTTGTCACAGTAACGATAAACCAAGTCACCTTTGCATTAATAAAGAAATTTGCCATTTTCCTAATAAAGGGATTTTTGACATTTGAACCACTAACACAAAAGTTCGAAAAAAAGACTGAAATAACAGTTTTCTTTAAAATTTTATTGGGTAACTTAAACAATTAATAATCCGTGTTTCTACCGCGAACACTAACAACACAAGAACATCGGTTTGGCATACTCAAAATGAGTTCATCCAAATCACGCTGTGGAATGGCCGCCCATGTTCGTTGCAACAACAAAAAAAGGTCTTCTTGCGACTGGATACCCTCCATATTCGGCAGAGCTCTTCTCTGTAGCATATCCCATGCATGCTCAATCGGATTCAAGTCTGGCGACTGAGCAGGCCAGGGCAGGACATTGATGTTAGCTGCGGCGAGAGTCTGTCTTACAACTCTTGCGGTGTGCGGTCGTGCATTATCATGCATTAACTGAAATAAGGGACCGATTTGCACTTGTAGAGGAACGATGACGTCTGATACAATCGTCTCAGCATAAATTTGAGCGTTGAGGTTGCCTCTGATCCAAATCAACTCAGTTCTTCCGCCGATCCAAATACCCGCCCATACCATGATGGTTCCACCACTATAAGGATGGACTTCCTGGCAGGATTTTAATCGCTGTTGGCGTCCAGGGGTTCTCCAGTGTCGTATACGTCTTGTATCCGGTCTCATACCGAAACGAGACTCATCAGAAAAGCACACGAAACGCCATTGTTCTTCTGCCCAATTTCTGTGTTCAAGAGCCCATTGATATCGAATCCTACGATTGTGCATTGCTATAGGTGGTACCCGTAGCGGTCTTCGGGAATGAAGGTTCACTTCATGCAAGCGGTTTCTGACTGTTTGGTCGCTAATTAAGTTCCCTGAAGAGTGATGAAGCCTCACGGCTAACATCATGGCGGTTATTGTTGGAGCTCTTCGAGTTAAGATTTGAATGTATCGGTCTTGTCTCCGTGTGGTGCAGCGATACCGTCCTCCATGGCGCTCAGCCACGGTACCAGTGCTTCGGTAACGTGTCCAAAGTCGACTGATAACACTCTGACTTGTATTCAGAGCTAAAGCCACAGTACGTTGCCGGGAACCAGCTTCTATCATTCCCACGGCTCTGAGCATTTCTTCCCTGCTTAAATGACGTCGCCGCTCCATAATAACGTTGGTTTTAATCAGTAGTAGGGAAACAGTAGCACTAATAATGTCTTCAATGCGTTGTATGTTTTTATAGGGAAAATATTGACAGCTGATTTTCATCTTTTACTCGAATTTGATTCACAGTTCCTGATTCAAATTATGAAATGCATCAAAAAGGATCCATATAAATTTATAAAATCATAAATTTATTACAAAGCCACATCTCAATCTCAAGAAATCCGCATAAAAATGCTTGATCCCTAGACACTTTTGATGTGTGTAGTTTACAAACAAACATTAAGGCGATGACAAGAGCTAATGTGCCTCTCGCTCGCACGTTTCGACATTTTGAAAGATATAAAATCACTGATCCCATTTTTGAAAAATTGCAATCAACCATTTTGTGTGCAATCACATTGCACAGTTTAGTAAAAAAAAAACATTTTAATCGATACAAGTTTACCTACTCAAAAGTTTGCTTTACTAGTTTTAGTACTTAAGCAATCTTTTGAGTAGGTAAACTTGTATCGATTGCAATTTTTCAAAAATGGGATCAGTGATTTTATATCTTTCAAAATGTCGAAACGTGCGAGCGAGAGGTACATTAGCTCTTGTCATCGCCTTAAGATATAGGACACTTTTTTATCGCGATATTTAATCCCTCGGGACCAAATAACGAACTTCACGCGGGCGGAACCGCTGAGCAGTTCGTGTATGATGATCATGATCACTAACTGCTTGAGTAGTCCTTATATGTTGATCACTGGCTAACTGCTCGAAAATCCATGTACAGGCGGCCTTACTTCATTAATTATTACGAAACAACCTCCCAACTTTAAATGCCAATGCGAGCGTCCATCAGACATTTAAAACAAAATTAACAAACGCCCTAACCCGAAAATAAAGAGACTTTATAATCAAGAAAAATATCTAAAATTAACAAACTAATAAAATATGCATAATTTCCAGTCGATTTAGTATTCATAAACAAGACTTTGCCTAGTTACTTTGGCATCTTTACACCTGGGCATTATGAATAATTTAATTATTTTTACGCTAATTTTCTCTTGGTAAATGGGTTGAATCTCAAGTTGTAAGTAATGATGTTAAGCCTACTGTATATTTAAGAAAATCTTTCGTAAAATACAATTATAAGACCTACGGTTTTTGTGATAGAAAGCTGATTAAATTGCGTAACTAGGTAAAGGTACGTACACCGACTTATACCGACGGTATACGACATATACAATAAGTCGATATAAGTTGGTGTAGTTAAATTTATGTTAACAATTTTTTTTACTTCTCGCATACTTGGAAAATAATTCTTGTATCGTGGATGCGTTTACAAAAATCTAACTCAAACATAGACAAACAGTCAGACCCGGAAAAAACTACCTGTAGACGTCCGGGCTTGCCTGCCGGGGTCGCGGGACTTATGTCATTACCGTGACCCCGGAACACAAAGGGCTATTGAAGGACACCGTGGATTTTAGTCAGTACGAGTCTGACAGTCCCTCCCGCCCTGACCGGGGTGGGAGGACTCATTTGATGATTTTACCACGCAAAAAAAAAAAGACGTCCGGGCTCTACGTCTACAGAGGCGTAGAGCCCCGAGTACCAGTTGCTAGACATTTTGCTGAACTAGGCCTATTTGGTGCACCCATGGGACATACATCAAATCTTTGTTTTTTACTTTTCCCTTTTATTTTTTGCTTATGCCTAAGTTTCCATTTTTCTGTTTCTTATTTTTGTATGCACCTACGAGTATGACGTCAATCGATTTCGCAAACTGTTGTTTGTCCAATAATTGTAAGAATAATCATTCTATTGTCCTACTTCGACTTGGAATCGTCATCATAGGATTAATTTTGTAACTTTAAATCGGTAATTAAATTAATTTAAAATCATTTCGGTTTTTTTTCGATCCTCCGATCGCAGCAAACGTAATTTGTGTTTGTCGTGGCTTTGTGCCAAATACATATTTTTTCTTTCTAGACCATAAGAATATTTGTTCCATGCGAGAAACGCACTCGCGATATACCTACAGCGCAACAGTCCATCGCTTAGTCACTGCACCTACCGTCGCGTCCAATTTCCACCGAATTTTTCAGTTACGTTGACTATGGAGTTTTACAAAAAAAAACCATCGCATTTGGTGCCACACAGGGAGCTTTTCTACGGAATCAAATACAATATTTTTCATCATCATCACCTAGTATTCGTCGACTATTGGAAATAGGCCTCTCCAATGTATATACGTCAGTGAGCCCGGTCTTGAATTTCCTCAACCAGTCTCTGCTTTTTCCGATCGTCGCTCTGGATTAGGGCGCAACTCGTCTTCTTAAAACTGGTCCAGTCGTCCACTTCTAAACTGAGCCTACTGCGAGGATCGCCCGGAGGACACGGTGGAGCATACGATGCCCCGCTTGGGCAGAGCACCGCCGTGTCCTCACGACGGCGATAAGCGGCGACCTCTTGCGCCCGGCATTGGTCGAGTGGGAAGCGGTCGCTTCCTTTTGCGAAGCAGTCATGCTCGCGAAGGAGGAGGCGGGCCGTGTGAGGGAGAGCATAGCGTCCTCCCTCCACCCCAGGCGCAATGGTAGACGCCCACGGCGTCGGACGTCGGCATACGATCTCCGGCCACCGTAGGCGCGGACATGCGGGCGGCGAGTAATTGGTGACTCGCTGTCCGACCATGGACCATGCCCGGGTCGACGGCGCGTTGTGTTCCACGCGCGCCTCAAGGAGTATCAGCATGATGACGGGCCCCCCTCTAGAGGCCCAAATCCTGCCGGGGTCGCGGGACTTATCTCATTACCGTGATCCCGGAACATAAAGGACTATTGAAGGACACCGTGGATTATAGTCAGTACAAGTCTGACAGTCCCTCCCGCCCTGCCCGGGGTTCCCACCCCTCCTCCACGGACCAGTCCTCCCGGACTCATTTGATGATTTTACCAGGCTAAAAAAAAGGTACTAGTTTCCAGCGGGAGACGCCCACTGCAATGGACATCGCGAAGCGATTTCCAGCCACCGTAGGTGCGGGCATAAGGACGGCGAGTAATGTGTGACTTGCCGTCCGATCATGGACCATGTAGATGGTTGACTTCGCGTCGTATTCCACGCGCGCATCAAAGAGCTATCACCAATCTGACGGGGGTCCTACAGGATCAAAGCCTGCCGGGGTTGCGGAATTGTCTTACCAGGAAACCGTGACACTGGAACGTAAAAGGTTATTGAAGGATCACCGTCTATTTTAGTCAGTACGAGTCTGACAGTCCCTCCCGTCCCGACCAGGGGCAAAAAGTGGGGGCAACTCGTCTACTTCTAAATTTTGCAAGCAACAACTTATGCAAGCCTAGTACTTTTGCTAGTTATTAACATTATTTGGGTATACCTCACAGAAATATTAAAAACAGGAGAAGTGGCAAGGGGGCGTGTCGGTGAAGCCTTGGTGTTGAGCGTTTCGGTCAGCTATCACTTGTACTACTTTATTCTTGTTTTCCTGTATTTCTCCGACTGTATTGTTTTTGCATTAAATACATTGCTCTTTTACAACCACCTCAGTCTATTACTGAGTGACTTGACAAGCAATGTAAAACTAATGCTACGGTCACACGCGCGCCGTGCAGCCCGGCGGGCTGCCTGGCGGGCTGCGCGGCATGCAGCCCGTCCCGGGCCGGCGGACATTCAAGCTGTTCACACGCACGCCGTCGTGTCAGTCAGTGCCAGAATGGCGAGCAGCGAGGATCTCGGTGTTGTTGCTGCCATATCCTTTGGCTTAACTTATTTTTATTGGAAAAAGAAACAAAATTATGAACGACGGAGAAAAAGAAAAAGACTGCATGAATTTATGTCCGGGGTTCCATAATACTTCTTCTTCCTGGTAATATTCCAGGAACGTCAAAATTGTCTCATTTGACCATTCCGCCATGTTGTAATCTCCGATCGTAGCGACTTTCTTAGCAACGTTGAATGAAGATCCACTCGTCGCGAAAGCGCGGGAGAGAGACTGACTGCCCGCACGCGTGTAAACAGTCACCGGGCGCCCGCACATTCATCCTTTGAACTTTGCCAAAAAACCGACACTTGCCCGATTCGCGGCATTCACGTTCACAGGCGCGTTCACGGGCTCGGGCGTACCGTTTACACGCTCGTGAATGTGAATGTTCACGTTGAATGTAGAGTTGAACGCGCGCGTGTGAACCTACCATGACATATCGATACCTCACCAAGCCGTAATGTCGCATGGTGCGTCCGTTGTATTTGAGCGGGAGAGTCGTATCCGCCCCCTGTGTCGCGACAACACACAATGATAATTGTTTGTGTGAGTAAATTATACGGAAAAAGTACGCTGTAGTGTAAAGAATTAGGTTTATATATTTTAAATGACTGATTTATCGATGGAGCGTGTGTGCAATTGTTCGTAGTATTGTTTTGACAGAATTGTGTGCGCAATATTAGCGTTATGGAGGGGCTATTGTGGCTTCATCGGATTTCTATACATTTTGAATTCCACGCCATATCTCCTTCTTTAATATATCTATGGTATACCTCTACCTGTCTTCGCTAACTAACTGTATAATTATAAACCCATAACTTACCTCTAAACACGCAACGTAACCAAAAATATCTCAAACCTGACTTAACACAAGACAATTTATAGCTTTATCTACTTGTATTAAGTGTACATTATATAAATCACGTTGTGTACATTATAGGCTATGTGTACATCGAATCAGTTATTTATTACCGGGAGATTATCGAGTATCGCCGACGGAGGCTTAGTCCGATGTAGACGACTGTTGCTAACGAGGTGCATCGTGTGCACCTAGGTTTATACTGTTCATTGCTGTCAATTAGACCTGGGCCAATTTTATGGAACGGTGAATATCATCTATACTATTTAAACTAATATTATAGTGCAGGCCCTGTAGCCATGTAACAAACGATAAACGCAAACGCTGAGTAGGCTTTAATAGATTTTCAACTTTATGTGCTTGGGTATAACGTTGAAGATCTAGTGAAGATTGCTTATCGTTTTCGATCTTTCCTGTCGCTAACGCTCAGAAATCTTAAATAGATTTTCAACTTTAGGTTCTAGGCTATAAAGTTGAAAATCTATTGGGGAGTTAGCTTAGATGGCGTTTAGCACTTCTTTGCCTTTTTTTTTTTTTTTTTTTTTGCGTGGTAAAATCATCAAATGAGTCCTCCCGCCCAGGGTGGGGCGGGAGGGACTGTCAGACTTGTACTGACTAAAATCCACGGTGTTCCTTCAATAGCCCTTTATGTACCAGGGTCACGGTTACCGAGTGAGACAATCCCGCGACCCCGGCAGGCTCCGGCCCTCTTAGGGGGCCCCGTCAGTTTGCTGACAGCTCTTTGAGGCGCGCGTGGAACACAACGCGCCGTCGACCCGGGCATGGTCCATGATCGGACGGCGAGTCACCCATTACTCGCCGCCCGCATGCCCGCGCCTACGGTGGCCGGAGATCGTCTTGCGACGTCCGTTGCCGTGGGCGTCTCCCGCGGCGGCTGGGTCGTGAGGTGGACGCTGTCCTCTCCCTCACGCGTTCCGCCTCCTCCTTTGCTAGCATTACTGCTTCGCAGAAGGAGGCGACCGCTTCCCATTCCGTCTCGCCCCGCAGCATGGCCTCGACCAACGCTGGGCGCGAGAGGTCGCCGCCTATCGCCTCCGTGAGAACACGGCGGTGCTCTGCCCAAGCGGGGCAGTCCTGCACCGTATGCTCCACCGTGTCCTCCGGGCGATCCTCGCAGTGGTGACACCCAGGCGTTTCTTCCTTGCCTATACGACACAGGAACCTCCCGAAACATCCGTGTCCGGTGAGGACCTGCGTCAGGCGGAAGGTGAGGACGCCGTGACGCCTCTCCAGCCACTCCTCAAAGAGGGGTCTTACCGCCGCGATTGCGGCGTGCCCGAACCTAGGTTGCGACAGTCGTTCCCTCCATACTGCCCTGAGATCACGCCGGAGCTCTTCCCGCCGCGCCTCGATTTGTCGAGGCAGCAGGGATTCGCCCCGGCGCTGCGCCTCCACGCGCCACTCATAGACGCGCTGGAGGGCAGTCGCCTCCAGATCCCAGGGCAGCAATCCGGCAAGGAGGTTGGCCGATTCGCCGGCGATCGTGCGGTATCCTCGGATCATCCGGATAGCCATGACCCTCTGGCATGCGACCAGCTTCGCTGGTCGCGTCCGCATGCTCAGGGCCCACACGGGAGCCCCGTAGAGGGCCATGGACCGCACGACACCGGCGTACAGCCTCCGGCAGGAGGCGTTTGGCCCGCCGAGATTGGGCAGGAGTCGCCTGAGGGCGGCTGCTGCCCGGTTCAGCCTTGGGGCCAAACGAAGGAAATGTTCCTTAAAGCTCCACCGGCTGTCGAGGACGAGTCCCAGGTACTTCATCTTCGACTCGACGCCGATGAGAGCCCCCCCCACCGTTATGTGGGACTCTGTCCGTGGCGCGTTCAGACGGCCATGAAAGCACATGGCCTCTGTTTTATGCAGCGCCACTTCGAGTCCCAACTGAGCACTTCTTTGCCTTAGTCGTTGTTTTCTATAGTTGGTGCCAGTTAAGATGTCAATAACGGACATTGACCCCTACCTAATAAGTCCTCGTATAATGACATAAGATCAGAATTAGCATTTTTATAAAATACTGAATAAATTAGTAAGTATCTTTTAAGGATATAAGTATCATAAGATATCAAAATGGAAAAAATATTAATTTCACCTATACCTAAGATTTTATAGTAATTTTATCTTTAAGACTCACAAGTAAACACTATCATATCACAGAAAAATGCAAATTCTGATCTTATGTCATTATACGAGGACTTATTAGGTAAAGGTCAATGTCCGCTATTGACATCTTAACTGGCACCAACTATAATACCACGCACTTAAAATGGATCAAATCATATGAATGAAGAAACAATAAAGATTATTAGACGTAAAAAAACTATTAAAATTAAAAACACGTAGTAGTATTCCTCTAGCCTCATGGCTACGCCAAAAATAACAATAAAATCAACCAAACACAATTGTACCGCTCAGCGGCGTAGCTATAAGATGCTATTAATAACCAGGGAATATAATTTTCTTGCTTAGCGGCACTCATATAAGATACTAGATAGACAAAACAGTAATAACAATGTTCAAAAACCACATGACTACGTAAATAGTCTTACGGTACCATCCCGGAGTGATGTCTTAGTGCTTTGTTCTCGACGGCCGCTAACGAGACCGATCGTGTACACCCGTGTTTATATTGTGCACAACACTGGCATTTATGTGTGGGCTATACAGGCAGCGGTGACGAGCAAAAGGAGTCTAGCTATCCCATTCTAAACTTTATGTTCTAGAGCATAAAGTTTTAAGTCGAATAAAGACAAACTATATTTTCAGCGTTGCAGCGTCACTGATGTTTGTAAAGAATAGCAGTACAGTACGCGTAGCATGATCAGTTTTACTTCTTTTCTACCAATAATAGAGAAAGTTATATCTATAATTCGGTTTATTTTTGCCCGAATAGAGCACGAGAAGTAGACGGCTGAAGAACAGAAAAAAAACCTACATTTAAAACAGTCCACCTGAACATCCCAATTGATAAGCACCATATTTTAAAAAAATCATAATATAAACGAAATCATACAATAATATGTTTTCGTTTATATAATAATATAAACGAAAACATACAATCATATAAACGAAATATAGCCCCTCTCTAGGAATTCATTCCTGTATCGTGGGTCCGTTTAAAAACATAGAAATTTACACACACAAACACCCAGACCCGAAAAACTACTTTTAGATCGTAAAAATATATTTTTCGTTCGTTAACCGCACGGGAATCGAACCCGCAACCCACTACCCAGCAGTCGATCGCTCAGCCGCGCCGCTGCGCCAACCGGTCCTGTAATTCCATTCTAAATTTCACAATAAATTATTACAACAGTCATTAAAAAGAATAAACCTTCTTCAAAGTAAAAGAAAACACATGAAATCTGATAGAACAGCTATTAAAACCACTGTTTAGTGTACAAACAACAAAAGTTCTTCATTAAAACACAGATACAAAACATCAACACAACAAAAAACACTTGAAAATAAATTAAGTGCTGTTTTTTGCTGAATATCACTTTCAAAAGCCTTCGTGTTTGCCTGTTAAAAAATGGACGGTATACCTGTTTAAGTAATGACAGAAGGCTATAAATTCTAAGCCCTGTGTAGTTTCAACTAGGTTATTTTTTCTGTGGAAGCATTTAAAGTATCGGTTGCAAACAGATGTTTACATTTCCGTTTCGTGTACTGTGTTGCTGAGAAATGTGTTACCACCTTAATACAGAGTTTATTTGGCAGTCCTTAGCAAAGTTTAACCATGATTTCAGACCAGAAAAAATCGACTCTCCATACAAAATAGGCAACTGATTCGTACATTTTGTATGTAGTCGAGTTTATTTCCTTTTTATTTTCTGATAATTATTTCTTCGAGAATGTTATTAGGTGCGTCCACACAGAGCGCGCAGCCTCGCGAGGCATTTTCCGCGCGAGGAAACTGACAAGCGAAGCTGCGCGCTCTGTATAGACGCGTCTATTGTTTTTCGACCGAGGAACGAAACAATATACGCGAGCAAAACAAAAGCCGACACTGGATGGCTCGGGCGCTCGGTCGCTCGATCGCGGCAGCGCTGTCACTTGCTTCGCCCGAGACACGTCCACACCAACCGAGCTGCTTCGCGCGGAAAATTCCTCGCGAGGCTGCGCGCTCGGTGGGGACGCACCTATTCAGGTTGACGTCTGAAACCATGGTGAAAGAGCTCAAGGCTGTAAAATACCCTGTATTAATTTGTCTGACAATATTGACGTCCAGCTTAGACAGGTCAACCCCTTAACGACTTAATTGATTGACTTTTAACATGGCATGACCTTATGTAGCGAAGCTTAATATGCCAATACGAGGGAATAAAACATTGCTATGCATATTCTCTCGCAATTGTACGTTGTTTTTCACGGTTTTGTGTTGTTCTACAAATCAGTTTTTTTTTTGTGGGCACTGCCATTACTGAAAATTAGTTGAGTAATTGCGTATACAGTGCGTATATATGCAATAGCGATAGATTTGTTGTCATTTATTGACGAGTTCCCTCGATTTCTAGGGTATACTTTTCAAGTGGCCCCAGATCATGGACCACTTGAGAAGTTTACCCTAAAGACGAATTTTCCAAATCGACACAGGCGTCTTTTGGAAATCGTGTAGGTATGAAAAAAGTATTAGAGCAGTGGTGGCCCAGTGGTATCGGTCCCGACTTACGAGTTGTAGGTCGTGGGTTCGAACCCCGGCAGGCGCATTACTTTGTGTAATTTATTTCATCACCACTGCTCTTAAAACGGTGAAGGAAAACATCGTGAGGAAACCGGCATGTCCTAGAACCAAAAATTCGAAGACATGTGACATCTACCAACCCGCACTGGGCCCGCGTGGTGGATTATGGCCCACTCCCTCCCACAGAGAGGAGGCCTGTGTCCCAGCAGTGGGAACATTATAGGCTGATGATGATGATGAAAAAAGTGGCAGTTACAAGCTTTAGTATTTGCAAATAAAATCCTTTAAACAAACGCTAACCAAAACGAATCAACAGAATACACCAGGTTAAAAACATAACTTCCCCAAGACATTCAAATAAACACTGAGCAAAAACTAAACGGAGTTTTTTCTTTTCCTTGAAACTACACAAAAGCGATACTTACACTACATACAGACTAACGGCAATAAATCTAGGCCCATTGTTCCGTTACACTACAATTACTATCTATGTATATCTAGAATCTAGTAATACGTACTAGTAGTCGCAAACAACCGGAAACTTGGCGTGACTACACAAACGGAAAGCGCAAACTGAATCGCTGTCGCCCGCTCAACGGCGGATTTAATGGCCCAACACCTATTGTTTGTACAACCACTGGAATTTCAACCTTAGCTAATGTAATCTAAGGTTGGTTTTTGATCGTTAGAGGTTCATGTTACGGTGCAACGTAGACAGAACATTGATAAATACATAACGTTTAGATAAGGTGTTTTAAAAAAGGGTTTTCTTTTGTGGTTTTTGATGAAAAATGTTGCGGTTAAAGGGTGAGGGTCCCGTTTTTAATTGGGATATCGATCGCCGTATCATTGAGATATCTTCAAGGTGAGAGTGAAATGGTCTCTGTTATTTTTGTTAAATTTAAAATCTAAGTGTCTAAACACACTATGCCGAAGTTACGCGACCGAAGTTCGGCGGCTGATTTCACTTTCCGACGTATTTGGCTGATATGACACACCATAAGTGCCGAACTTACGCGGCATAAATTCGGTGCGGGTGGCGCGGGCGGCTCCCTGCTGCTCCCCGCCCCCGGATCTTCGACGGTAATCGAACCGAACTTCGGTCGCGTATAATGTGTGGTCACAGAATAAGTTGCCGCTGAACTTACGCCCGACCGAAGTTACGCTGTACGCTATGACGCGACGTAATTTCGTCAGTAATTCAAATAGCATTGCAGGCGTAATTGTGCCGAACTTCGGTCGCGTAACTTCGGCATAGTGTGTTTAGACACTTATCGTTTCTTTGGATGATGACTGATGTCGGAAGTAGATCAGGTTTGATTAAATCAAATAGCGCGGGTGATGGTAGAGTGAGTCATCATATGGTACACTGAAAAAAATAAAACGAGACTTTCTACTGTTCTTGAACAGTAAAAAAAAAAGCGGTTCCGGGAACTTATTTATGCGTTAAAATAATTGATTACGGACAGTGCACTGAAATGGGCAAAAACAGTAAAGAGATAAACAGTTATTTCAACTGTATGAACATTAAAGTCTATTAAAACAAACAGTTCCTTGTAAGTAACCGACAGTAAAATCTACTGTTATAACTCAACTGTTTTTTTTTCAGTTAGTTTTACTGTTTTGGACAATAGGCTCTATTTTCCCACGTTTTTATACACTCACTTTTCTTGTTTGTTTGTTTATTTGTTTGTTTGTTTGTTTGTCGTTCCGGTTGGACTTTTGCAACTCAATTTTGAGGCACTTCCCGATAAGCTAGCAGGCTGAAATTTTGTACACGCTTTGAGTTCTGATGACAATACATGACTAGCTAAGAAACGTAATAACAAATCCAATATGGCGGCCTCCCCAAGATGGCAGACTGGCTGTTTGAAACCCACCCCCATGATATGGGTATCAAATTAAAGGGTTTGCTGTCAGGAATACGAAAAAAATAGTCACGGGACTTAAATCCAATATGGCGGACGTCCAAGATGGCAGACAGGCTATTTGAAATGCACCCCTGTGATATGGATATCAAATGAAAGGGTTTGCTATCAGGAGTACGAAAAAAATAGTCACGTGACTTAAATCCAATATGGCGGACGTCCAAGATGGTGGACTGGCTGTTTGAAATCCACCCCCGTGATATGGGTATCAAATGAAAGGGTTTGCTGTCAGGAATACGAAAAAAATAGTCATGTGGCTTATGCTACGCTAGGCTATTAATCCAATATGGCGGACGTCCAAGATGGCGGACAGGCTTTGAGGCACTTCCCGATAAGCTAGCAGGCTGAAATTTTCAGGGTAGCTTCAAACCCGATGAACAATGATAAAAATAATAAAATAATTAATAGATTTAAAAAATCTAAAAACCCACGTTTTTAAATGTCCTAAAAAGAAGAAAATAACCCTACGGGGCTGAGAGAGGGGCCACTCAAAACGTGGGGGCGTATCTTTTTTACTGTCCAAAACAGTAAATATGACCGAAAACTCGGTTGGTATTACTGATTTTTTTTTCAGTGTAGCAACTATTGCCGAGTTCTGTCTTTCGATAGGTGACCAAGGTTAAGCAACACTCGTCTAGGTATTTTTTGGATGGGTCATCAAAGTTGTGCAACTTTTGCCGAGATCTGTCTGTGGAAAAGTCTATTGTATTGTCTCAAAGTTGAAGTCGTTTTGCTTATTACCAAGGTAAATGTTAAACGTCATTATATGATAGGCGACGGCAGTAAGACTCGCTCGTTTTTTTTTGTTTTTCGTTTTTTTTTTTTTTTTTGAAAATAATTGAGACTTGTTAGAATTTTTTTATTCAATGTCAAAGGTTTCGTTATATGAAGGTGACTTATTAATAGATAGATAGAATAAACTATATTGTTTGCACAGCTTTTTGCAATATTATTTTTTTAAAGTTACAATGGAAAATTTGTGAAATAAACGAGTACATACTTTTTTGTTCTTTTTCTCGGTATATATGAGCTAAAGTACACTGGATGTTTACATGTAGAATCTAGTAATTAAGGAGCCTAATAATGTAAAAACTTTCTAAATAATTAATTAAAAAATGAGTTAATGTTTTTTTTTATAGTAGTTTTTTAATTTAGACTGTGTACTCGTATAATCGTTGTTCTTGTAACCCAATGAGCTTTTTCGAGAGCATATTGTATTCCACGCGTGCCTCAAGGAGGCATCAGCAAACTGCCGGGTCCTCATAGGGCTTAACGCCTACCGTGGTTGCAGGACAGTCTAAGCATATTACCGCAGCCCTGAAACACAAAGAACATTTTTGAAGGGACAGCGTGAACTTTTGCTCAGTAAGAATCTGACAGTGCCGTTCCACACAATAGGCTATTTGACTAAAAAATTCTAATTAGTCCGTCAGTTAGATTATCAAATAATATGTATTTGACCCGTATTTTTTCTTTTTTACGCAAACCAAAATTGACGGAGATATGATGCTTTCAAAATGGCCAATACGTCACAATTTAGTACATTTTTTACTGAATTCTGACGTCACGAGCCCCCACCCTTGAGTCTTGATGTGTTATATCTTGGTAAATGTTCATTGATTTTCCTTAGAAAAAATATGTGTCAGTATTTTTCAAAACTCTAAATAACGGACTTATTAGATTTATAATTTATTGATACTGTCAAATAGCCTATTGACGGCACGGTTAGCGGAGTGGCTGAGCGTCGCGGTCGCAGGTTCGATTCCCGCACGGGGCAAATATTTGTATGATCTACAAGTAGTTGCTTCGGGTCTGGGTGTTTGTGTTTGTGAGTTTATATGTTTGTAAACCCTCCACGACAGGAGAAATTCCTAGTGTGGGGCAACATTAAAAAAAAAAAAAAAACACACGGTGCAAGGAGTCATTTGATGATTTTACCACCTTTAAAAAAGGCGTTAAGGACTAAAGCCTCCTGCAGACACACGCGATTAATCGCGCGGGGCGACATGTCGCGGTCCATTCGCAGTATTTTTAGAGTGGAAATTAGCTTGGCTCGTTGTCGCAGCGCAATTAATCGCGTGTGTCTGCAGGAGGCTTAAGGCGTATAACATTTCGTCATCATCATCATCATCATATCAGTCGTAGGATGTCCACTGCTGAACCTCTCATAGATTTCCAATAGGACCGGTTGGAAGCGGCTTAAATCTAAAGGTCCTATGGTCTTCATCATTGTAAAGATAATCAGCATCTGCCTAACCTTTTCCCAAATATTGGGGTCGGCTTCCTTTCGAACCAGATGCAGCTGTATATCTCTATTTTTTTTTCTCTACGACCCAGTAACTGGGTAATACGATACCCTATCATGTGTGTGTCCACACTGGAAGCCTAGAGCGGCGGCGGCGGCGGGCGCGGTGTTCGGCGCGGCGGCGGGCGCGATTCTTGTCCACACTGCCGATCAAGCGTTTGTTTTTGTTGCGGCGACTTCAGGTGTTGCAAACCGGTGGTACCTAGTAGTTTCTATAAATCTGGTTTAATGAAATTCATTTTAGTTTTTTTTATAGGTTATTTAGGATTGTATACAACTAAATTATCACTCATTCTACATTTTTCTACTCAAGTACTCGTACGGTAAAAATAATTTAAATATGTACAAAAACATCTAACGGTAGTACTTTAGTGCATGTTCTGGTAACTAGATGGCGCTACTAAAAGACCGAAAAGGTTTGATACACCTGCCACCCGCCCGTTTTATCGGTTGTTGCCTAGCATCGCCTAGGCTCGCAAAATCGCTCGTAACCACCACGCTATGCTCCCGCCTAAGGCCCGGTAACCACCAAAGCGGAGAGGAGAGGAAATATTGTGTTTGAATAACCAATCAGAAATTCACATCTCCTCTCCTCACCGCTTTGGTGGATACCGGGCCTTAGTCACTTCAGTGTGGCCACAAGCGGCGATTTCATACGTTTAATATTATCGCGCCCTGCGCACTATGGTGAGACTATGGTATAAAATTTATTTAAAATATTTTTCTGACATTAATTATTTCTTGTTCCCAGTTTCGACGTCCGCGGCCGAAGTTTTAACAAGGCCCTCCACTGGTCAGATCCCTTGGCCTTCGGGAGACGAGCCTACTTCGTCACCATGTCCAGACCCTCCGCCCTGACGGTGGATGCCGTCCAGCTTGATGATGAGGGTGTCTACCGCTGTAGGGTGGACTTCAAGAACTCCCCCACCAGAAATTTCCAGATTAAGCTGAATGTTGTCGGTGAGTCTAACCTTGAAAATGAATCTTATGGCTTATAATGACAATAGTCTAGCTGTTGATTTTTGGAAAGATAGAAAATTAAAATGGTTAATATGCTGAAGTTTTTGTTGATGGTATTGGTATGGTATTATTTTTGGTTTTTGTAATTTTTTTTTTGCCTTTACCCCATGTGTAGTGGGCCATTGACCATGGACTTGAAAAAAATTGTATACCAACTCGCGTGGTGGCAACATTACAAGCTGACTTTTTCATTTCATTTTTTTTTGGATCATAAGGGTTAGTTCACACCGAGGCGCGACGCGTCGTGACTTTACGCAACGAAACTACAAATGTGTATCTTTTCGTGTAGTAAATAAAGTTAGATTTTGTGTCGCTATTAAAACGTGCGCGCGGTGCCACACTGAGATGCGCTGCGTTGCGTCATCGGAGAAATATTTATCTTTTCGTATAGGAAATAGAGTTTGATTTTGAGTAGCTCTATTGAAAAGTTCACGCAGCTTCGCGTCTCGGTGTCTCGTGTCCCTAAGTCGTAACGTCATCAAATGAGTCCTCTCGCCCTGGGTGAACTGAAAGGGACTACTAGACTCTTAATGACCAAAAGTCTACACTGAGGCCTTACCACGAGCTCTTAACGCGATCCAGTTTAGGCTGTTGGAAAGAGACAGAGCTATACAAGTCGTCTAGCGCCATCTCTTTCCCACAGCCTAAATTGAATTGCCCTTTACGTTCCAGAGTCAATCATATTTTGCTTAGACAGTCCCGCGACCCTGGCAGGCATTTGCATACCTGACGGAAAACTTACACTTAGTTTTCTACTCCTTCCCACACTTGTTTGTAATAACTTAACGTAAACTCATTTGCTATTCTTGGAATAAACAAAGAAGAGAAGACTTTCTAAAATCGCTCCAGGGTGAAAAGTTCTATAATAAACATGCTTTTGCGTTCGTAAGTATTTCCCTAAAATTAAAAAAAAAATATATACATGGTTAAATTTTAGTCGTTTGTTCGTTATGATGAGTACAATGACCCCAGAAGAGGATTAAAACGACTAAAATGACAATCGGCAGAAATGTATGGAAGCTGGTCTAGAATCCAATAACAACCATATGTCATTAGATAGCTCTTTAAATGTACAACAATAGTTATTATGACGGTTTATTTCAAATCGCTGTGAGAAGAAAGTTATGGTGTTTTATCGCAAGTAATATTGGTTTCTGGAAAATGGTGTAGTTTAGTAATAAAAACAAATGAATTAAGTAATAATATAGTATAATTATGTCGTTTATTCCGTTTCATTAGCAGCAGGTCTATGGCTGTTCCCACATTTATCGACGCGGAATCGGCTTAAGCCGGTCAAGAAAACCTTTATGTCAATGTAATAAGGGTGTTACTAATGCCATTCGCATCGGATCGCGTCGTCCGAGCCGAGCCCCCTAAGGGTCTAAGTTACCGGTGGTTAGAGCTCTAGAGACAAAAACCTTCTCACAATGAGATCCAAGAAGAAAAGTTTTAGTCTGACAGTTCTCACTAAAGAGGTCTGAATAATGTTATGCAGTCTAGAAGTGGACGAGCCTTACGGCATTTTAGCGAGAGTATTGAGCCAGTGTCCGCCTGAACTGTATTCTGTAGACACGTTTGTTCCGCCTCTTTCTTGTAAAAAGAATCGCCATTACCTTCTGTATAACGTTATGGAAAGGGTAGTGAACAATAACTTGTTGACTTTAATTGAACACTGTTCTTCTCAGTGATCGTCAATAAGGTTTTCGCTAGAGACGATCCACTGGCGATCTTCTTGTGTTTGTTACCCACTACTGGGGCAAAGCCATTTAGAAACACAATGAAACACTAGCGGTATCGCTTGACGTCCCGAAGGTTTTTGACAGAGTCTAGCACTCTGGTCCACTCAATAAGCACCAGACACCGTTAGTGCGCGATCGATCAGAGTAGTCGTTGATGGCTGCATCTATGAGCTTCTGGCAACAGATACTGTTCTCTCTATTGTGTACAGGTACTGTCTCACTTCAGTGAAACACTGTTTCAGAGAGATACTTGTCCAGCGCAAGAAGCAGCGAAGATGAAGTTCGTTCCCTGAGAGACGCCATGGTAGAGTTGACAGATTTGATCTTAAGCCATGTCTCTCAGTGGTGTGATGACAATCTCGTAACTGATCTACGCCCTGGCATGGTGTTAACATCGAGTTTCAACTTAGACGCGACTATAGAGCACAAAAGCCAAACAGTGGACAAAGTACTGGGCATCCTAAATTGTGTGTAGCGATACTTTAACAGCTTGGACAGCTTTTGACTCTACAGAAAGTGCAAGTCCGATCGTGTATGGAGTATTGTGTTGTTGCCATTTCATCAATTCGCACATTAACTGCTCCCGATCATCCTACATAAAATGTACAGCAAAAGTACACTACCTACTTCGCGTCATACAAAAAACCCTTTAAGAGTTTTTTTGCATAGCATAAGTAACATTAAATGTGTACCTACCGGTTGGAACGGAGAGGACTGTTACATTCGTGCTGACCAAAAAGTAACCTATTCTTTTGGTTGCCCTGTGCATTACAGGGCCGCGGTATCCTGTTTAGACAGTCTCGCGACCCATTAACCCTTTCGTTCATCTTTTCCCGTAGACATATTATGACAATGCTTTTGAAGAATAGGATGACCTTGGCGCCATAATGTGCAAAAAAAAACTTAGTTCAAACAATAATTATAGTGTACGTTTGTCTCGCTTTAATAGCGAGTTGAAGCGAGACAACACAGCGAACAAGCCTATTAACTCCCAAGATATTGAGTGCTAATACTTTATAATAGCCGCATTAAAATGGCTATAACTTTTTTCTCACAGCGATTTGAAATGAACCGCCATAGTAACTATTGTAGTACATGAAAATAGCTTTCCAATGATATATGTGTGATCGTTATTGAGCTGTAGACCATTTTGCCGATGATCCTTTAACCATGTATACAGGGTGGTCCAGGCCACATGGATATAATTTTTTTTTTAGATAGTCCGTTTAGAGACCGATTTGTACCCGCCAGGAAAATTTAAAAAAAAAAGTTTTTTTTTAAATTGGAATTTACGAAACATCAGTCGATTTCAAGGACAATAACTATTCTTGCATTGATATGAAATTAAATGCACTTTTTTTTTCTTTCTGACACTCTCGCACATTTTTTTTCTTTCTGAGAGAGTGCAATGTCTAAGTAAGCACCTAAAATAAAAATATAATATAACTTTTCATTTGAAAAGTAAATAAAAATCATGAAAACATTAAAAGTGGTGATATTTCTAAAATTACAAAAAAAAAACATATCTTGTAAACGGGTGACAAGCGATTTTTTTCCTGGCGGGTACAAATAGGTCCCTTAGTCGACTACCTAAAAAAAAAATATATCCATTTGGCCTGGACCACCCTGTATATCAGCCACTGATCACAAACTTTTTTTGATGTGTTATATGAATTCGTATAAACAAAATGAA
Organism: Agrotis exclamationis; assembly: GCA_950005045.1. Lineage (NCBI taxonomy): Eukaryota > Metazoa > Arthropoda > Insecta > Lepidoptera > Noctuidae > Agrotis > Agrotis exclamationis. Next base: position 19,217,266 of record OX465435.1, on the reverse strand, counting down.
AAACTCGGAACCAAACAAATATTGTTCCGTGCAGTAATCAAACCCGCAACGCACCACGCAACAGTTAATTGCTCAACCACAGCAATTAATTCCATATTATATTTTATCAACAGTTCCACCACATCAGCTCCTCCTATATGATGAGCAGGGTCGAGACGTGGCTGGAGTGGTCGGCCCTTTGGAAGAGGGAGGCAACTTCACTCTACTCTGCGAATTGAGAGGAGGTAAGCAGTTGTTTGTACTTTTATAATGGGCCTACCACACGCATAAGATTCACCACAGTTCTGCCTGCGCAAGTTTCTCGTTTCTTTACAGTTTTACAGAACGCACGCACGGTGTTCCGTGTGCAAACTTGGAATAGAATAGAATAAAATAGAAAATAGTTTTATTTGTATACTTTTGTTACAGAGTTTCAAAATGTGTTTGGCCGATGGGCCGCACAGATACAAATCAGCCAACCTATGTCCTAATGGATCTATGTTTGCTGTGTTCTGCTTATTCTTAAAGTCATATTGCAATAAGTCATCATCATCATCATCTCAGCCATAGGACGTCCACTGCTGAACATAGGCCTCCCCTTTAGATCTCCACATATACCGGTTGGAAGCGACCTCCATTCAGCGTCTTCCGGCGACCTTTATAAGGTCGTCTGTCCACCTCGTTGGTGGACGTCCTACGCTGCGCTTGCTAGTCCGCGGTCTCCATTCTAGCACTTTTCGACCCCATCGGCCATCTGCAATAAGTATTTTCACTTAATTTTAAGAGGACGTGGGGCCTTCCTTTTATCAGTAGGCCACCGTTTGTATCCTTTTTTATTAAGGTCTTACAATATTTCCCCTATCCTAAAAAAATACAGAAATTAGTTTTCTAGATTATAGGAAAATTAAAATAACATGGTAAATCACTCAATATTGTGCGTACCAATCTTCAATTATTCGTAAATATTAATTCATCTATTATTTGCGGTTAAAATTATAGGTAGGCAAAAAATAAATCGTACGGAACCCTCTTCACCCGAGTCCAACTCGCACTTGGCGGGTTTTTTCTATAAACTGGCTTGCGCAGGCAGGACGGTTGTGAAGCTTGTGCGTGTGGTAGGCCCATAAGAGTAGCTGTGATTAAGTTTTGACGAAACAGACTTATACAGAGGCCTTATAAGATTGACATTGGCGCCTTTAGTGTACGAACGATTAACAAAAATGTGTGAAATGTCACGGATTCACGGTAGGGCCACTGAATTGCCGTGATGCCATCTGTTGTAAGTTAAAACTAGAAGAAGTTATTGAGTGTTTGTAGTCATCATGAGTACTAGAACTATTATCATCATTAATAATTAGTATTTGTGGTTAGCATATACGTGTGCTAAAACTATTATCATCGGGAAAAAATAAACCGCGCCACAAAATTAAGGCTCGAACAGACACACGCGATTAATCGCGCTGCAACAACGAGCCAAGCTAATTTCTACTCTAAATGTACTGCGCATGGACCGCGACAAGTCGCCCCGCGCGATTAATCGTGTGTGTCTGCTCGAGGCTTTACCAACTTACGAATATTAAAGCTCAACAACAATATTAGTTTTGGGGGCGCCGATCCGCATGCCCGCGCTGGCTTATGTACTTGTTACTTTTTAGCCACGGGCCCTTTTTCTTAGCGTGGTAAAATCGTCAAATGAGTCCTCCCTACCAAGGTAGGGCAAGAAGGCCATTCGGACTTGTACTGAGTAAAATCCACGGTGTCCTTCAACGTAAAGGGCTACTTTATTTTCCGGGGTCACGGTAGCTGACAGCGCTCTAAGGTGCGCGTGGTGCTAACACAACGCGCCGTCGACCCGGCAGTCACCCATTATTCGCCAGCTACGATTAGCTACGTGCTATATAAATTAACATAAAATAAAATTGCTGTTATAAAACAAAAGAAACAACTTATAATAAAACAAAGAAAAAAGCTGTGGACTGTAAACTTCAACATCTTAACCTTGTTTGCGCTACAGCACAAGATTTGCTGTTCAGAACTCTAGAGCAGCTTGTTTAGCGCGTAACAGCTTAACTTTTGCAGCAAGTTTACAATTGTCAAGCAATGTGTTTAGCTCTGTTTAGATGTTCTTGGGACAGAACTGCGTGTTTATAGAATGTTCTGGAGAATCGGAGGGAAAAGCTAACTTGCTTTACGAGTTGTTGTGTATTGTATTGTATTGGTGATGGCCATGACTTAATATTAGTAGTCTCCATCTTCATCATTCAATGTTCCCACTGCTGGGACACAGGCCTCCTCTCTGTGAGAGGGAGTGGGCCATAATCCACCAAGTGGGCCCAGTGCGGGTTGGCTGTCCATCTATTTTTTTCTAATTTCTTCTTAATATCATACTTTTGCGCGGCCATGTGGACGGCGAGTTCAGTTAGCCCGGGGTTCAGTTAATCTGACGGGGTCTTAGAGGGTAAAAGCCTGCCGGGGTCGTGTGTCTGTCTCATCAGGAAACCGTGACCCTGAAACGTAGAGGGCTATTGAAGGATCACAGTGAATTTTTGTCAGTACAATTCTTACAGTCTCTCCTGCCCCGCCCTGGGTAGAATGACTCATTTGATGATTTTACAATTTAAAAAAGTACATTGTAGTTGTTATTTTTTTACATAAAAACTACTAAAGGGATTGGGATGAAATTATGTACAGAGATAGTTTATATGCTGGATAAACACATGGGAAGTTTTTATTCCGATGCTCGTAATCTTCGTGTGGGGTGTCTTTTTCAGTTGTAGCGGGTGAAGCTCATAAAATATAATTAATTAACCCAGTACAACTATCAATTTTAAATCAAGCTAGAAAACATAAAAACCTACACAAATAACTAAATCTCAAAGTAAAATAATGAACAACTTACACCAGCAATTTGCTCGAACAAATGGCCGAAGAAAATTCAAACATTAATAATGAAAACTAAATGCGAGTAATTCTCACATTCGACGTCAAAGTACCAGCAGCGCATTGCAGATATTTTCTGTGCCAGCCGTGAAAACATGACCAGCAACTGACATTTAGATAAGTAAAGCTTACCTGTTCACGACAAGGATTGATTATTGTGTTTTTTGTTGCATTTTTTTAGGTTATTTATGCTGAAAATATGGTAAATTGTTGAAGGGTTCCGTTGATCGTTCGATTATTTTGTTTCGGCAAATTGATCTTTATTCATCTTTACTAAATATTATAAAGCTGAAGCCGTTGTTTGGTAAAAAGCGCTAATCTCAGGAACTGCTGGTCCAAATTGAGAAATTCTTTTGTTGTTGGATAGTCCATTTATCAAGGAAGGCTATAGGCTATATAACATCACGCTATGATCAGAGGGAGCCGAGCAGCGGTTGAAACCGTGGGGAAAAACTAGTACATTATAATTATAAAGACACGCAAAAAATGTTGGTAAAATCATCAAATGAGTCATCTTGCCCTGCACTAAAAAAAATAAAAAAACTTTTTCAAAAAAAAAATGTAACCGACTTCCCACAAAAAAGTTCAAAATAACCTACAAAAAAACTTTTCTTTCGAAAGTCGGTGACTTTCTTTTTTATGTCATTGACTTTTTGTCACCGACTTTCGAAAGAAAAGTTTTTTTGTAGGTTATTTTGAACTTTTTTGTGGGAAGTCGGTTACATTTTTTTTTTGAAAAAGTTTTTTATTTAATCCTTTTTAGTTTCAATATCCAACCCAAATTATTGTCAAATACATAATTTTCTTACATGTACTAAAATATTGTAATCCGTAGCACCGGTAATAACATCGTCCATGTATGTACTCTTACACAATGAGTTTAAAATGAAAACTACTGCACCAAACTAAATGAAAATTTTATGGGACCAAATGGCATATATACTGTATCGAACAAAAAAAGAATCATCGAAATCGGACCAGAAACCTCGGAGTAATCGGTGTAGACAATGTTGAAAACTTTTTAGGTTTTTGTTGATTTTTGTTGATTTTTCAAAAAGTGCTGATCCGATTTCGATGAAATTTTAATGGGACCATTCGGGAAGTATACCCTTTCCAACAAAAAAAGAATTTTTCAAATCGGTTGGTAAACGAGGGAGTTATGCCCGAACAAACATAAAAAAAAAAAAAAAAAAATACAAACATCCGAATTTCCTCCTCCTTTTGGAAGTCGGTTAAAAACGAGACTTTCTACTGTTCTTGAACAGTAAAAAAAAACAGTTCCGGGAACTTATTTATACGTTAAAATAATTGATTACGGACAGTGCACTGAAATGGGCAAAAACAGTAAAGAGCTAAACAGTTATTTCAACTGTATGAACATTAAAGTCTACTGAAACGTAAAGAGCTAAACAGTTATTTCAACTGTATGAACATTAAAGTCTACTGAAACAAACAGTTCCTTGTAAGTAACGGACAGTAAAATCTACTGTTATAACTCAATTGTTTTTTTTTCAGTTAGTTTTACTGCTTTGGACAATAGGCTCTATTTTTACTGTCCAAAACGGTGAATATTACCGAAAAATCGGTTGGTATTACTGTTTTTTTTTCAGTGTGGGTGACTGTCAGACTCGTACTGACTAAGAAACCAAGCAGTTCCTGTCCATCCCGGTAGGTGTGTGGCCTTATTGGGGTTTCGTAATTTTTCTGACAGCTCCTTGAGGTGCGTGTGGAACACTACGTGCCGTAAACCCGGACCGGGTTCTTGATCGGACGGCGAGCAACACATTACGCGCCGCCCGATAGTCAGATCCATAGATAAAGTACAGACTACCTTTGGCTCTTACCTACTCCTTTTGATTTGTGCATTTGTATTAACGCACAACGGTTGAGAGCACAAATCACATCTAAATAATATCATAAATCATATGCTGTGGACGTCCATTTTGTAATTGTTCTTCAATTGTTGAGGGGACCAATTGGTCCGCTCAACAATTCAAGGGATAAACAGTGTTATTTAACATCAATACGAAATTTAAATTGTCCCAATAATCCATTAGAATTTATCTAAGAAATAAACGCTTCATTTACTTTGCCGAAATTTCAAAGAATTCTCGAAATACACAATCAAATAATTCAGTCGAGTTAACAAACATTTGTAACAAAGTTATTTGCTGGGTTATTAAAACAACATTTAGTACTCAAACAAAGTAAACAGCTTACTTTAAGTAGATACCTACTTGTTGACTTAGGTAATTGTTTTAAAACTTGTGTAGGTACTCGTTAAACTGAGTAGCTTTAATTAGTATGCTCTCGTAAAATCAAATTTTAGGTTCAAGTACCTACTTATTTAGATATTTTTTATTTAATACGTAAGAATTTACAATTATATTAACTGATAATATGTAGCTACATACCTACTATAAACTAACAAATTATTTTAAAAGAAATACGTATTGTTTCTCCCTTCTCTTCAAATCCATCCAAAGGTTGTCTTGAAAAGATCGCTTTTAGCGATAAGACCGCCCATTGTGTCACCCTATGTATAAGATATACTCTGTACCTTTAATTTGTATGGTGTGCATAAAAAGGTGTATTCTATTTTATAATTACAAATAATAAGTATTTGAAAGTCGGTGATTTGTTTTAATTTTATTTAATTTTATTGTCTTTTGTGCCAACGACCGTTAAGGTATTCCACATTGCACAACCATTGAAATGGCACGTGGATAGCACCCGAGATTTTCCATATACGGCACCTTCCAATACTTACGCAGGTGTCATTAGTGAAATTTATTATTATGTATTTAAAATTATTTTCCACACACGGACCCTCGGATCGTGTTAATGCTGGAATGTTTATTTTCTGACATATCAAAAAAAACGGGTGCCGAATGTAGAATATGTCTAACCGATTAACTCCTACATAAAAACAAATAGCTTCTCTTTTATACCTTTTAGTATACATATAGAACAACTAAATTAGCATTATAATTAAGATTCTACTCAAAAAATTAAGATAGAAAACATCTCACAAAAAATCTTTATGTATTTTTATTCGCTTTACTTTTGTGAATACTCAGAAAAACGAATTTAAGCTCCAAAGATTTACTTAAGGTTAAAAAAATAACAAAGATTACCTCAACTTGCAAATTGACTGAAGAAAAATGTTAATGTTGCCTTACAATATCCAGAAATATTCTACCTTTTGTTTCATTTGCCTCGTTGGTTTAAAAGTAACAATGGCGACTGAAAACATGAGGTCCTTAGTCCGATTCCTAGGTCATGCAAAGTGTTACTGGGAATTCCCTTAAGAGTTTTTACCACAAAGTCCGGATTTTTGCCCGAAAATGCATTATTTGCGAAGGCTTTCATTAACATGACATTGACCCTTATCTGAACAAATTAATACGTTAATCATCACAAGTATTTAATTTTGAACAAAGTTTTGACATCATTTGATTCCGATGAATGTTTAGGAGTTAATCTAATTTATAAAAAATCAATGCCACTTTTCGTTGTAATGTTATAACTCAAGAACAGGCTCACCTATCCAAACCGAATGTTTAGGTTTTGTTCGAACTATTTAGATGTTTTATATAAAGTTTGCACAAAATCGGACGAGCGGTTCTTAATATACCCATGCGAAGCTGGGACGGGCCACTAGTTAATTATAAGATAACTCCGCAACAAAATCATGTACATTGTGGACATTCCATCCTTACGGTTTTTTTTCTTGTTAATACTTTTATAATGTGCACGGCTAAGCAGTGAAATATCTTGCCAGGGTTTATATTCCTGATAGCTACAATCTTGGGGTCTTTAAGTCAAGTGTGAACAGATTCACTTCGATTTGCCTTGGCGGAGACACTAACGTGCCCCCAGATGCAGCTTATTTAAGTTACCTATATTTTTTCCATGTTAATGCGCACTTGAACTACATAAGTGGTAACGAAGTGCTTAAGCAATAATTGGGCAATTATAAGCGCCTAAGGGCTTAATTATTGATTCTAATGAAGCAATTCAATTACAAGTGCTCATTAGTATTCAGAATTACATTAGTTTGAAACTAGCAACTAAACGTTTGATTGCTGTATAGGTATTTGACGGCATGGTTCGCGCAGGTTGAACGATTGCGTGCTACGGGTTCAATTCTCGCTCGAAACAAATATTAGATGATTTACAAGTAGTTGTTCTGGGTCTGACTGTCTATGTTTGTGAGTTTAAATGTTTGTAAACGTACCCGTGATACAAGAAAAAATGAAAGCACGTAAAGCCGCTGGTCCCGGCTGTCATTTGTAGATCTTTGATAGTCGTTGCTGTTAATCAGAAACTCTAAAGTCTGTCAATCAGTATTACCATGGGGTATCGTATTACCCTGTTACTGGGTTGTGGAGGTCCGATAGGCAGTCGCTCCATGTAAAATACTGATGTTTATCTGCACCTGGTTTGACTGGAAGCCGACCCCAATATAGTTGGGAAAAGGCTAGGCAGATGATGGTTGATGATGATACAGAAACAGTATCATAACTGTATTATACTGTATTGTACTGTACTGCCTACCCCAGTCTCTGTTGGAAACTCGGTACTCGAAGTTGTTGACTCATATATCTATTTAGGACAAGTAGTCCAATTAGGTAGGTCCAACTTCGAAAAAGAGGTCAACCGCCGAATCCAACTCGGTTGGGCAGCGTTCGGGAAGCTACGCAATGTCTTTTCGTCCGACATACCTCAGTGCCTCAAGACGAAAGTCTTCAAACAATGTGTGTTACCAGTGATGACTTACGGCACCGAAACGTGGTCTTTCACTATCGGCCTCATCTCAAAGCTCAAAGTCGCTCAGCGAGCTATGGAGAGGGCTATGCTCGGTGTTTCTCTACGTGATCGAATCCGAAATGAGGAGATCCGTAGACGAACTAAAGTCACCGATATAGCCCACCGGATTAGCAAGCTGAAGTGGCAATGGGCAGGCCATATTGCTCGCAGAGCAGATGGCCGATGGGGTCGAAAAGTGCTAGAGTGGAGACCGCGGACTAGCAAGCGCAGCGTAGGACGTCCACCAACGAGGTGGACAGACGACCTTATAAAGGTCGCCGGAAGACGCTGGATGCAGGTCGCTTCCAACCGGTATATGTGGAGATCTAAAGGGGAGGCCTATGTTCAGCAGTGGACGTCCTGTGGCTGAGATGATGATGATGATTATACTGTCATGCTAAGTAAAACATAGTTTCTTATATCAAACTAAATTTTGAGAGAATCGACGAAATGCCCGAAATTAATATTGAATCTCAATCCAAATCCCGTCACTTTGTTTTTGACAGCTGCTTCTGTTTGGACATCTTGAAGACTGGGATAGGTGGTTACAGACATAGATATAATATAATAATATAATATAATAATCCACAACTATCACACAACGCCATCTAGTCCCAAGCTAAGCAGAGCTTGTGTTATGGGTACTAGACAACTGATAAACATACTTATATATTTCTAAATACATACATATTATAGATAAATTACACCCAGACGCAGAACAAATGATCGTGCTCATCACACAAACATTTGTCCTGGGTGGGAATCGAACCCACGACCTCCGGCATAGCAGTCAGGGTTACTAACCACTAGACCATCAGGTCTGTCACAACTGAGATAGTTTACTAATTTCCTGCGTTAAAATTCTTTTTTTATTAATTAATGATATGAATTAGAATGTATAAAACCTGCAAAAAATCCACTGATGGGAAAAAACGCGTCCTGGTCTAGCCGTTCGTTGATAAGTAAGGGTAAACAAGTCTGCAGAACAGGTATCATCTAATCCAATTGTTTGTATCGTAGCGGTTCGAAAGCCGTATGAAACCAAATATCTATTCGGTTTACAGATAAGTACGAGTTACACTAGTTTTGTTCGATGTCTGAGTGCATTATCATGAGAAATTAATGTTAGAATAACAGTAATAATTTAAATCAAATACCTACTCGTATGTGTTTTTTTTCAACTACGAATTTCTCCAACATTACTGCGTTTTTTAAATGTTAAATTCACTTACAAAGTATACAATTAGCCAGAACCTGAACATCTTCAGGCTATACAAATATTTTGTTCCGTGCGGGAATCAAATCTACGATACACAGTGCCACAGTCAATCGCTGAGCCCTTTGTAGAAGTCGGCCACATTGTTTCGAAACCTGTTGTTTTATACCTTCAGGCACTTTTTTTGTGATGGTAAAATTTTCAAATGAGTCCTCTCGCCCTGGGTTGAATAGAAGGGACTGTCAGATTCGTTTTTTTACGTGGCAAAATTATCGAATGAGTTCTCCCACCCAGGGCAGGGCGAGAGGGACTTTCAGACTTGTACTGACTAAAATCCACGGTGTCTTTCAATAGCCCTTTACGTCCCGGGGCCAACTCGCTAGTCCCGCGATCCCGGCGAGCTTTAGCCCTCTAAGGGGACTATCACTCCATGACTAAAAATTCACCCTGTTCCATCAAATTGCTCTTGTGGCAATGAAGCTTGACTAAGTTCTTGCGAATTAATTAAACTGTCTTGGATCCCGCATTATAATAAATCAGGTAAGAATATTCGAGGAGTAGGAAACGTGAATCATTGCAAAAGTCTTTGTTGTATTAAAAAAAACCGGCCAAGAGCGAGTCGGACTCGCCCATAAAGGGTTCCGTAGCAGCAAGTAATAACATACTATAAAAGTTCTTGTAGTTGGTTCCAACTTTGAAAGGGTTACGATTTATGACGTATTAAAAAAAAAAACTTGAGAGGTGTCAAGGCACGTCGAAAATCGCTATGAACCTGTTAAAAAGGTTCAAGCGATTTTCGACCCTCCACCCCACACTACCCCACTCCACTCCGCTCCACTTCGCTCCACTCCGCTCCACTCCGCTCCACTCCGCTCCACTCCGCTCCACTCCGCTCCACTCCGCTCTACTCCACTCCGCTCCGCTCCGCTCCGCTCCACTCCCTTCCACTCCACTCCGCTCCGCTCCACTCCACTCCACTCCGCTCCACTCCACTCCACTCCGCTCCACTCCACTCCACTCCACTCCGCTCCACTCCACTCCACTCCACTCCACTCCACTCCACTCCACTGCACTGCACTCCACTCCACTGCACTCCACTGCACTCCACTCCACTCCACTACCTATTATAGCTGTAAAAATGAAGTTGACAAATTTACATTTGCAGTTGTTCTCCGATACATTTTGTTTAGGAAAATGTTATCCCAGTACGTTTTATAAGTTGGTCAACTATTACTCGTAAACTTGTAAAGCCCACTTAGTCATGATAATTTTCTTTTAAACTTCGTTATATATACTACTATTGTAAATTTTTTCACACCCCCAAACATAACCGTTTAGCTGGTAGAGGGGGGGGGACACTCGAGTAGGGCAAAAATTAGCACTTTAAAGCTTAATATTTCACAAACGAATCTTTTTATCAAAAAATTGTTGATGGAAACTACCAATATTTTTTAAAGGCCTATTGAATGATACCCCACACTAAGGGGTACGCGAGAAAAAAAAAAAACATCCCCGCTTTACGTGTACAGGAGGTACCCTAAAAAAAAATATTTTACGAGATTTTATTTTACCACTTTTTTGACGCAACAAATCCGTATATTTACACCAAATTACAGCTTTCTAGTGCTGGGCGTCTCTGAGCTAAGCTGCGGACAGACGGACGGACGGACGGACGGACATGGCGAAACTATAAGGGTTCCTTGTTGACTACGGAACCCTAAAAACTGGCGAAGTGCGTGTCGGAAGTTTCAAACTGAGTCCGGGTTGACACTCGAATCAAACAAAATTTAGCACTTTAAAGCTTAGTATTTCAAAAACGGGTCCATTAATCGAAAAATTGTTTTCAAAACTCTCAATATGTTTTAAAGATTCCTTTAATGACATCCCACACTTCGGGGTCCATGTGAAACAAAAATATACTCATTTTCCGAGTTCAAAAGATTCCTTAAAAATATCTAAGACTTTATATTATCTCTTTGTCGGCGTTTAGAAGACCTTTTCCTGCCCTGGGAATTTCTCCTGTATTGTTGATGCGTCTCGAACATTTAAATTTATACACAAACGCCCAGACACAGAACCACTACTTGTAGATCCTTTGATTAAAATAAAATAGCGGTAGATATGTCACTATATACACGATAGCGCATGGACCGCATAAATTAGGCTAAATTGGCCTAACAGTCCTCAGTCGCAATACGAGTTGATTTCGGTTGAGACGTGCGTGCGTGTATATTTCAATTTTGAAGAGCGGGATAGAAACATACAATGCGATAATGTGCGACACGTTTGGCTAAAACAAGGCCGACTACCAATGAACTAATACGAAGAGCGGTGATGCTCCGCCTTGGTCGTACGCCACCTTTGTACATTATTCTGTCTCTTTCTTTGTTGGCGTGTAATAACAATGATTGTTTGTGCGAGTAAATGTGTCTGTGTACGTATAAGAGTCACTGTTTGAATACTTAACGTAAGAACGTAACATATCTACTGCTATTTTATTTTAATCAAAGTGTAGATCATTTAAATATTTGCCCTGTCCTGGAATCTAACCCGCGACATGTAGCACAATTTTTTAGTTTTACAGTTTCATTATAATCGGTTCAATCATTAAAAAATTAAGACTTGAAGTAAGAAATGCCGCAAGGCGTGTGATGCCCTTAAATGGCCGATCAAATATAAGTACCATCATCTATAAAGACTAACATTATTATTCCATTTGCCAAAATCAATCACAAAACTATTCAGTAAACAAAAACACTGAACCTACAATACTAATCTCAGGAACCATCCAATGGAACAATCGAACTTCTTTCCGAAACGTTCACAAAGAGTAGTTATGACATCAGTCACGCAGACAGGCGGACAAAGAACACACTCTACCGAGAAATAACCGGGAAATAACCGAGAAAAACCGCTACCTCCCAGGGGGAAAGGGGGTTCGGAAAACACGAACTATTAGTAATACAAATTACGTTTCAGTAACAAAGCGGGGGCATTTTTCTTTTGGAGTCGACGCAACTTTGCGGAGATGCGAAAAGTATAAGTTTTTGCTATTTGTTTGAAATCGTTCTGAATGGATGGGTTTGTTGTAAGAAGCGGATGTTTTGATTGAGTGTGATTAGTGTGGGTTCGATGGGTTTCTGAGTTATTTTTAGATTTGTTTTATTACTAGTTTTTAACTCGATATGGTACATATATCGGGTGAACTGTTTCTAAAGATATTTATTTTATACTGGGAGACTGTTCCTAAGTAAATTTTGATGTAACAAACTGTACATATGTTACAGATTATTTCGTTATTATTTATTTAGAAAGGCTTAGGTCACAATAAAGAATTTTATACTCGTTATGATTGAGAGCTACTGCTAGATCTACTGGCTACAAGACTTAGGCCACGGACAAACTCTAAGTATTTATTTATTATTCAGAAATATTATGCCCATCAACCAATTGCATGAATTAGAAAACTAAAAATAATTTATACGCGTCTCTACATAAGTATATCTCGATGTATAAAATGAAGTAAAAATAAAATTAGTGTAATTATTTGAGTAACAAGACTATACTACTTTACTTTAGTTATACACTAGTTTTTATTTAGGCACTTATTAAACCATTATATAAAGATAATTTTTATCTTAGGAATAAAAATAGCGATTTGACATATTTCTACAGATAAGCTGTCGATAAAAGTTGTCTGACCATTGAAAAATCAGCCCTAAGTTTCTGTAGCTATCCATCTTTGTAAATGAATATAAAATATTATTATTATTTATGTACGAACAGATACATAATACGACACATACAAATAGATTAATAAGCACATACAAACAATTAACTTTCACAAGGTAACAATTTTATCTTCTGCAACATTTCCGGACATAAGGGCAATCCAATCTGTTAGCAAAATAAGTAGCGAAAATCCATCGAAAAATTCTTTATTCAATACCCAAGTTTGGTCTCATTTTAGCCTATAAAGATAAACCTAAACAATACTGTAATACTCTACAGTTCTCAGGAAAAGCTTAAGAGACAATAAATAAGGTTCTTAATACATTTAAAAGGATTTGGAGAGCCTAAAACTAAATATTCGTGTCAACAGAGCTAGATCGCCATGATATTGGCTGGTCTTATTGCCGTCCATAAATTGTTTTCAATTCTTTTTACGAATAAATGTTTAGGCTTTTGTTTTAGGCAATTTATTTTAGGATCTTTCTTCAAGGATTTTTTTTATTTAGTTATTCAACAACTATCATTATTTTTCATTTAATTAATTGTGACTGATCTTACATAATTTTTTTTTAACATCACGTTTGGCGCAGTCATTGAGCGTTCGAACGCTGCGCCGCGTGTCGCGGGTTCGATTCCCGCACGGAACAAATATTTGTATGACCTACAAGTAGTTGTTCCGGGTCTGGGTGTTTGTGTATGTGAGTTTATATGTTTGTAAACGCACCCACGACACAGGAGAACTTCCTAGTATGGGGCAACGTTTATTAAAAAGAAATAATAATAATATTCCACAACTATCACACAACGCCATCTAGTCCCAAGCTAAGCAGAGCTTTTGTTATGGGTACTAGACAACTGATAAACATACTTATATATTTCTAAATACATAAATATAATAGATAAATTACACCCAGGCACAGAACAAATGATCGTGCTCATCACACAAACATTTGTTCTGGGTGGGAATCGAACCCACGACCTCCGTCATAGCAGTCAGGGTCACTAACCACTAGACCAACAGGCCTGTCAAATCGATTGGTCCTATGTTTTTAAAAGAGCCAATGTGCAAATTGACTTTAAGAAGAGATTCTGTAAAGAAGAAAGAGAGCATCTATTCATTGTCCATTTCATCGAAATTGAGCAGTCGATCGCTTTAAGGCGCGGACTGACTACGATTACTACGTCACCACTATGGAGCGTCAATAAGACTGAAAAATTTGTGTTGAAATGTGACGTAAGCTGCGAATGGGCATTTATTTTACTGCTTTTCTTTAGATTATTTAAAATATAGACATAAAATTAAATATTGGTTTGGTTAAAGTTTAAAAAAAATGGAAAACCTACTAAATTCTTAAAAAAAAAAACTGTTGTTATCGCTGGAAATACAGAGATCTTCGACGTCAAAGTTTATTTTTGTGCTACAACTTCCTAATTTTTTATTGGGACTATTAAACTATTATTCTGTTCGGTTTAAATTCTTCTTTATACCCTTCTCTGTTCACTGTATTTTTCGCGTTACTTATTTTTATTACATTACGTCATACTCGACGTTCTAAGAAACCAATTTTTGGGAATATTGAGTTAACACCGCACCTTAAATGAGAACATTCGAATATCTGAAAAAGCCACATTTCCCTAAATTGCAGTTAAAACAATGGCCTAAGGTAATTCATGAATTCTTTGGAGTTTTGTTGTAAAACTTGTACCAATTCTCAAAGTCTAACTGAAAAATATATCATCTAGGTACATTTTGTATCAGTGCCCCATTTGTCGAAAAGTTTATTCAGATAACATTTCAGGGAGGGTCCTGAAACAAGAGAGCTATGCCTGAAACTTTCACAATAAGGAGAAAAAAGATCAGTAGACCTTTAAATGTGACTAAATACTTTGGAGATTAAGATAAGTGGCGACCATTTTGTTTTTTCGTTTAGCTACAAATTGGAGTTAGACTTAAATAACTGCGTTCTCTAGGCGGTAATTACAAGAAGTTTGTAAAGGTAGCCTTAATGAGGTAACTATTCTTATCTTAGTGTTACCACTTAATTTATTTATTATTTAGTTAGGACATCATGAACATAATTATAATTACATAAATGTAATTTGGAAAAAACATAATTTATTCAATGACTATTTGTAATGCGGTTGATGTCATTTTTTTTTTGTTTTTATAATATTGTTGCCTTCAAATCATTCCGTATCGTGGATGCGTTTAAAAACACTTAACCACCTCAAATGAATTAGAATTCATGCAGGAGATTGATAAGGAGGAGGTGGATCACGTGTGAGAGAGGCAACCCTCTTTTCACGTTCCCTCGCTGCAGGAGATACCCTAGGTGCCTACGCACAATTTCCAGTCACTGTAGGCACGGGCTTGCGGATAGCGAGTAATGGGTAGGTCATTGTTTGATCAAGGCCAGAGTCACCGATGGTGTGTTGTGTTAGGCCGCGTTCAAGGAGCTGTCAGCATAACTTGACAGAGCCGATTGAGCCAAATGCCTGCCAGGGCAGCGGGAAAATTGACACGAAAACCGGGGCTTTTCTTATGAGATAGAACCGGCACACTACTGCAATACCTGTTCACCAGAATCAACGGTGACAATCACCAAAAAAACATCGAGGCAATCATCATCATCATCATCAGCCTATAATTTTCCCACTGCTGGGACACAGGCCTCCTCTCTGTGAGAGTGAGTGGGCCGTAATCTACCACGCGGGCCCAGTGCGGATTGGTAGATGTCACATGTCTTCGAATTTTTAGTTCTAGGACATGCCGGTTTCCTCACGATGTTTTCCTTCACCGTTTTGAGAGCAGTGATGTTGAAATAAATTACACAAAGTAATGCGCCTGACGGGATTCGAACTCACGACCTACAACTCGTAAGTCGAGGCAGATACCACTGGGCCACCACTGCTCATGGAGGCAATGAAGTCCCATAAATCTCAGAAAATGAAATTTACTGTCTTGGATCTCGTAAACAATAAAAAAAAAGAATAGCTGAGGCTAAACTACATAATTTCTACTTCGGATCATACATAAAATAATTTCTGAATCTTGCTTGATATGGAGGGATCCATATCAAGCAAGATTCAGTAGTCAGGCCGTCAACACAGTACTAATAGGTACTACTGAAATATTGCCCTAGTAATAACACAAAAATAAGCTGAAAGCTCAAACTAATAACTTACACCAAACCCTAACAATATCTCCTTGAAAAATAGTCCGGATGAGACGACACCGCGCGCGCAAATGAATATATATGTTTTCAGGCTGAACCGGTGACCATGTATATCACTTTATACCATTAAACTCAGCCGTCACAGCTTTGCACAGTAATCTGAACAAATGACTTTGGAACTAGATAAAAACTCCGACACTTTTGATGAAAAACCTTTTTCGGAAAAACTAGTGGGTCTTCAAATTGCAGCTTTAAGGTTGAAAATTGCATGGTAACTGATCATGGAGGTGATCTACCGTTATTGGTTAATTGCTTTTAAATTGCTGCTAGGACAGAGCCACTCCACGTGCGTCTGTTTTTTTTTTATCGTGGTAATTTCATCAAATGAGTCCTCTCCCACCCAGGGCGGGACGGGAGGGACTGTCAGTCTTGTACTGACTACCACGGTGATCCTTCAATAACCCTTTAAGTTCCAGGGTCACGGTTGCCTAATGAGACAGTCCCGCGACCTCGGCAGGCTTTGGCCTTAAGGCCCCGTCAGATTGCTGACAGCACTTTGAGTGGAGGCTTATGATTGTTATCATACCGGTAGCCAGGATTTTGGATTGTCTTAAAAGTGAACCGCTTCCTTAGATTGCAAGAGGCAACTGAAGGCACAAGGTTTTTATTCAGTCAAGTCTGACAGTCCCTTCTATTCCATTCAGAGCGGGAGGACATATTTGATGATTTTCCACCCCAAAAAAAGGAATTTTCCCGTCTCCATCATTATTCTTCTGAATAATCACTCAGATTATCCACCCCAAAAATCAGAAGTCGAAGATTATCAGATAAGAAGTGAACAATAGTGACATAATATCACATGCTGTCTATCAGTTTATATTACGACGGTGCATTGTGCCACGATAAATTCAGATCAAAAATTAGAAGTCACTTTGTGATAGTTTTCTATCGACAAAATGTTGTCTTTTTATGTTCTTCGTCTAACACAGCTCTCAAATATAATGAAGTTTCCTTACACATACTTTTATCCCGAATTAAACATGTTTTAGTACTGTAAAAATTCTTAAAAAAATTTGAAAAATTTAAAAAGATTTTGCTTTGGGCGGACTTTGGGACTAAAGCAAAGACTTGTTCCTGATTAATACACACCTTTCTACATTATCAATCTATATTACGTTTTCAGGACTCATTTAATCCCTTCATTAGTTCCCCGTCGATTTTCAGTGCAAAGAAATAATCCTCTCTCAATCTCTCCTTACACAAGTTTCCATATAAATTCTCGCCCCAACGAAACAAAATAAGACCAGAAAAAGGGTGTTGCGTTAAAAAAGTCGGCTTAAGAAGGTTGTGCCTTGGCCCAGTTATTTCCAGCTCTAGATTAAGGCAATGTATCGATATTTATCGCTCGTTAAAATTTATAAATTTTTGCTGTAGACTTTTTCCCGAATGGCGTCGCGGGGTTAGTGTTGTGACTAAGATTCTTGAAGTAAGAAGGATAGTCTCAAGTCAAAATATACAGATAGGTCTACTAAAAAATAACGGCTAAGCCATGCTTGCTGTGGTCGGTCTGTGGATAAGTGACTATCAATTAGATAATCGAGTTTTCATTGTGTTTCAAATATTATGCAAACCAATGGTTTTAGAATGCTACGTAATACTATAATAAAAACATTGTGACATATCAATATTTCGCGTCTCTTGTCTAGCCCCAAACCAAAATGATTTATCTCATTACAAGGACATGAAAGCTACATCTCGATTCGACAATTAACAAAAAACTTGCAAAACATATAAAAAAGAGTGTCTTTTGGCCACCATTTTGATCTTCATACATTCAGTTCCGTTTCCACACCTTTTCAATTCGACTTTCCTCTTTTGCATACAAAATAAAGCACAAACTTATCTAAATCTTCCAGGTTTGTTATTTTCAGCATAAACTATACGATACAAAAGTTTACCATTTATAATGTTAAAATACTAAATGCTACTAGACCAAACTTTTTAGCTACTATAGCATACTTTATGCATTCGGTTATTCTTGTTAGAAAACTAACTTCTTCGACGCCGAGCTCTTTCAAGAAAAACCTAGGAAACTATGTAACAACATTCTTATTGAAATAAAACTTCTGATTGTGCTGTTACTTGATTCAGTATTATTTGTATAAACTAGCTTTTGCCCGCGGCTTCGCTCGCGTAATCAGTCGAAAATATAAGAAGATTTATACAAACTTTCCCCTATTTTATCCCCTTAGGGGTAGAATGCATAAAAATCCTTTCTTTGGGGATGCCCACGTCATAGTAGCTTTATGCAGGCAAAGTCTCAGCCCGATCAGTTTAAAATTGACAAAGTTTCATTCAAACTTTCATCCCCTATTTTATCACCTTGGGGGTAGAATTGATCGAAATAATTTCTTAGCGGATGCCTACGTCACAAAATCTACCTACATGCCAAATTTCAGCCCGATCCGTCCAAAATCTAAGAAGATTTATACAAACTTTCATCCCCTATTTTATCCCCTTGGGGGTAGAATTGATCAAAATCCTTTCTTAGCGAATGCCTACGTCATAACATCTATCTGCATGCCAAATTTCAGCCAGTTCCGTCCAGTGGTTTGGGCTGTGCGTTGATAGATCACTATATCAGTCACCTTTGAGTTTTATATATTTAGATGTCCTGTTTGTAACGCTTTTGTAAAATGAAACGACGCGTCTAACTTGTAATAGCAGAATGCTTTATTCAAACTGATCAAAGTACAGAGAGCATAGACACAGCATAGACAATAGAAACTTTTAAAGGTAATAAAGTATTGTTGCCAGGCTAATTAAATGTACTGTTATTTAGATAAATCACAATACTCCCCCTTAGCTAAATAAACTGATAACATACTAACATGACAATTTTATTTTACAATATTCTTAATCAATGGTATTCACTATACCCAATGCCTTCAAGAAGCAAAAATGTTTTACACTAGTTAAACTCTTAGTTAGTAAATCAGCTGGCAAACAAGCGGTTTCTAAATAATTAAACTTAACAATATTATTATTTACACAGTCACGACAGAAATAGAAACGAACATCCATATGCTTAGTACGATTATGAAAAGTATTGCTAGTAGTCAGTTTTATAGCCCCTTGGTTATCATTAAATATATTGATGGTGTAAATTTCACCAGTAATTTCACTTATCAAGCGGCGCAAGTATATGGCTTCCCTACATGCTTCGGTAAGGCTCATACACTCTGCTTCTGTGCTTGATAAAGCAACAGTTTTCTGCTTTTTTGATGCCCATGATATGGCAGCACCTGATAGAGTGAAACATATCCCTGTGAATGATTTCCTATCTAATAAGTTAGACCCCCAATCTGCATCAGCATAACCTTCTAGCTTTGAATTTCCATTTTTAGTATATACCAAAGCATAGTCTTTTGTTTTCTTAAGATATCTTAATACCCTTTTGGCGTATGCCCAATGTTCTAAATTATAGCTATTATTGTACTGACTAAGAAAACCAACAGAGAAGGCTATATCTGGCCTAGTTAATACTACAAGATACATAAGGCTACCAATTAGTTGTTGGTAGGGAAGCTTTTCATTACATTTTTCACTTATATTTGCATTTAACTTAGCTTCCATAGGTGTAACAGCTGGTTTGCATTCTGTCATATTAAATTTCTTTAACAATTGAGTTATATATTTCTCTTGGCTTAAAGCCACAACACCTTTCGTTTTATCTATATGCACATTCATACCTAAACACTGTTTAATTTCACCTAAATCTTTAAGTTGAAAATGTGAACCTAACACACTTTTCAATTTTTCCAGCTCAGATATATCATTTGTAAATATAAAAAAGTCATCGACATATAATGCTACAAATGTTTTACAATTACCAACTCTCTTCATATACAAACATGGTTCAAGTTTTGATGCAACATAATCAATTTCAGTGAGACAATCATGTACCTTTCTGTACCATGCCCTTGATGATTGCTTCAAACCATATATTGCCTTTTTTAACTTCAAGACTTTTGTATCATTACTAGAATTTGTATAATGATCAGGCATCTGCATGTATATGGTTTCATCAAGGTCACCGTTCAGGAAGGCAGTAGTAACATCAAGATGGGCAGTATTCAAGTTTAACTGTGCAGCTAATGCAAACAAAATTCTAAGTGTTGTGTGTCTTACAACGGGTGAGTAGGTTTCAGTAAAGTCCACACCTTGTTGTTGCATAAATCCTTTGGCCACTAATCGCGCACGGAATCGAACACTGTTCTCATTGTCATATTTTTTCTTAAGAACCCACTTACACTTCACAATGTTACTGTTAGGTGGAGCATCAACTAACTCCCACGCACTATTCTTTTCAAAACACTGAATTTCTTCCTTTATTGCTTTTAACCACTCTTCTTTTTCAGATCCATTCAGCGCCTCTTTTAGAGTAAGGCTACTCGCATCATCTTGAGCATCTTCACTGACACACATACTTGTCCAACCATACCTTTTAGGTGCCCCCTTCTGTCTAACTGGTCTATTTGATCTTGGTGTCTGTGGTACAAGTACATCCTCGTCAGGTATATAGGTTTCATCCAGGGTATCTTCTGTAGTCTCATAATCTGTAGAAATATTTTCATCTTCAGACTCAGATACATCCTCGACAGTTCTGTTCTCAGTCACCGGAAGAGAGACAACTTCATTTTTCTCTTGCTCCATTACTATGACATCTCTACTCAAGCTCACAGTTTTAGTCGCTGGATTGTAGACTCTATAACCCTTAACATTTTCGGAATAGCCAACCAGGATATGCTCAATAGACTTTTTGTCCCATTTTCTTCGTTTCTCCTTGGGAAGATGGACCATAACTTTGCTACCAAATACACGCAAGTGGCTAATGTCTGGTTTATTACCTGTCCATTTTTCAAGGGGTGTTTTGCCATTTAATCCAGATGCTACAATTCTGTTATGAAGATACACCGCTGTGTTTGTTGCTTCTGCCCAAAGTTCCTTGCCTAGGTTTGCATCAAACAACAGGCATCTTGCCTTTTCAACTATTGTGCGATTACATCTTTCAGATAGACCATTTTGTTCAGGTGTGTAGCTATTCGTTTTTTGATGAATTATTCCTTCCCTATGTAAAAACAAATCAAAATCTTTATTACAAAACTCCAAACCATTGTCACTTCTTAAAATTTTGATTTTTTTACTGGTTTGATTTTCAACCTTAGCTTTAAATTCTTTAAAGCATGCCAAGGCATCACTTTTATTTCTGAGGAAATATACAAATATCATTCTTGAATAATCATCTATAAACAAAAGGAAATATTTTGCACCTCCTATTGATGAGACTTCCATTGGTCCACAAATGTCAGTGTGGATTACCTTGAGTACTTCGTCAGCTCTAGTTCCAACATGTTTAAAGGGTAGTCTAGACTGCTTGCCCTCGCAACAAGTAGAGCATGTTGACTTGGTTATATTTACTTTTTCAACCAAATTCAGACCTTCCACAGCTTCAGACATTTTGTTTAGATAATTACTATTGACATGTCCTAATCGACGATGCCATGTATTGCCGGACACAGTAGAAACTGACATTGCATATTTGGGCATTCTGATCTTGTATACTCCATTGACAACATCTGCCACAGCCACTAAACAACCAACCTTGTTATATATTTTGCATCCGTTCTGGTCAAAATCAACTTTATTTCCATTCTTCAGTAGTTGACTAACAGATAAAAGGTTTGTAGTCAATTCAGGAACGCAAAGTATTTCTTTGATCGGCACATCATATTCACAGTCATCTACTATTGTCACCATGTTGACGTCGCCTGTACACAACACTCGCAGTTTATTGTTATTTGCAACAACAATCTCATTTGTTTGATCATAACATGGGTTGATAACCCAACTTTCATTAGCAGTCAAATGCGCGCTCGCGCCCGAGTCAATATACCAGTCGTTTTTGTTATATTTCGTATTAAGGAACACGGCACTAAATGCATTTGTTTGTTTCCTAGTAGTAACTGGTTCGTTCAATGATTTTGAGTTGTTATTAGTGCATTGATTTCTATAGTGACCTGGCTGTTTACATTTGTAACACTTGACGTTTGTTTTTCTTGAGCCGCCATCTTTGACATTGACATCTGAAGTTTTATTTTTATAGTTCTGTTGGCGCTTCTGGTAACTGGCGAACGCCGCGCCCTCTTCCGTTTTTTCACTACAAACTTCTGTCGTTCCCGCCATATCTAATAATTTTGCTTTAATGGCGTCTGATGAAATTTTCATCCCCGAATGTTCCACAGCCATAATCATAGGCATGTATTTTTCGGTAAGGCCAGCCAACAACAAGCACCCAATCCAATCGTCATCTATCTGAAAGCCCGTTCCTCTTAACTTCTGTCCGGTTTCAATCATTTGATTTACGTATGACGCCATTGAGTTACTGGTTTCGAGACGAATCGACGTTAGAGTACGAAGTAGGCTAATCTTTCTGCTGAAACCTGAATCATCAAACAAACTCTTCAGTTTATCCCATAGCATTTTTGATGATTCCACATCCCTGATGTGTACAAATAGCGTCGAGTCGATAGTCATTATGAGCTTCGCCTTTGTTTTCTGATCATCCTCAGCTGCGATAGGTTTGCCAGTAACAGGTTTTACACAATGAAGCATTCCCTCGAGCACTAGGAAGTTTTCGGCGGCAAAAGTCCACTCGCTGTAGTTTTCTCTGCCTTTTAGTTTCGGCACGTTGACAAGGTAATTCGCAGCCATCCCGAAGAATTACGAACGCCTAATTCAGTCACAACTACTTTTAACTATATTCTGACTCACTGTTTCACTGACTTTGGAAAAAAAAAGGGACTGGGTCCATAACCTAAAATGAAACGACGCGTCTAACTTGTAATAGCAGAATGCTTTATTCAAACTGATCAAAGTACAGAGAGCATAGACACAGCATAGACAATAGAAACTTTTAAAGGTAATAAAGTATTGTTGCCAGGCTAATTAAATGTACTGTTATTTAGATAAATCACAATATTTTGGTTACTTGGAAATAAGTACAATAAAGATTTATTTATCTTTGTCAGATGTATTCTTTATTTACAAAATATAAACGGACAAATGTATCAAAGAAGTAAATTCGCATTGCTATTAACGAAAAGTGTGTCCATAAGTCTGAGAAGTAGAATTGTCTCTCCCTCGTGTGTTCCGCTTCCTCCTTCGTCTTCACATTATTCATTCTTACTTAAGTGTTTAATTATTTATGGTGATTAATAAAGACTGACTCACAGACGCGGTTAAAAAAATTTAAGTGGCTTACCAAGAGATTACAATCATGTTTCCTTTAACATATTTACGAAAAAGAACAAAACTGAAAAAAAAAGACACTAAATTGCATATCGACCGCGCTGCACCACATCGCAGTTCACGTAATAACCGAATAATTTATTCAATACATTGTCACCCGAATCCAATAACCGTAACCGAAAACAAAAACTAACTAAATCAATATTTCATTATTTTTACGATTCACACCAAAAATTTTTCGACATCATAATCCCATAAATAACAAAAAGTTTGGTCACTTTATGGTATCTACAATTTCCGGTATTTACGTTTTCACACTGAAATAAATGGAAATCCAATTAATAGATCGCCATTTTGTTTTTTTTTCGGCATTTGGGACACTATCGGACTTTCGTGTCCTAAAAACCTTTTTTTTCACCCGGCCTATATTTTTGTATGAATATTTTAATACACAATTTTTCTAGCCTACTAACATTTTGCCTGGAGCGTTGGATTTACGTCCTGTTTTTCCTAGAAATTTCTTTCACGTCAAATTTTGAACTAGATTTTTCCGAATTTTCCGTGATGACTCGGGTTAAACGGAAAATGGGTTTTTATTTCGTTTTTCCAACTTTTGGATGATTAAACTGTATTTATTAATAAAAATTCAGCAAGTATGAAATGGAGCAATCGAGCAGTAGTGGCCTAGTGGTAATAGCTTACTAGTTTATTTACGGATCGTGGTTGAAGAAAAACATCTTAAGAAAATCGGCATGTCCAAAAAAAAATGTTTAAAGTGGTTCTACCACTTTAAACATTTTTTTTCCACCCCGGGCAGGGCGGAAGGGACTGTCAGACTTGTACTGACTAAAATCCACGGTGTCCTTCAATAGCCCTTTATGTTCCGGGGTCACCGTAATGAGATAAGTCCCGCGACCCTGGCAGGCTTTGGCCCTCTAGAGAGGGGGCCCCGTCATTATGCTGACGTTCCTTGAGGCGCGGGTGGAACACAACGCGCCGTCGACCCGGGCATGGTCCATGGTCGGGCAGCAAGTTGCCCTTTACTCGCCGCCCGCATGCCCGCGCGCGCTCTAAATAGGGCTTAGGATAATTGAGTGGTGGTACGGTAAGCTGAAAATTAAACCCCTTTAGTAGTGAAATCACTTAGTTTTCTCTGTAGCCTACTGTACTTATTAAGAACTCCCTAAGATCAAGAACTTAGCTGATTGTTTCTGCAAATAATGTTAACCACAAGAAACACAAGCTAAAATAGCAATAGTATTACACTTCACAGCCGAATTTTCACCTATTCAACGCCGAATAACCACTAACATAAAACGGTTGTTACCTCCTTAAATGTTTTCAGAACTTTCCAACCATTTAACATCTCTAGAAGTCACCTCAGGTCACTGTAGTTAGCTCAAAAGGATCTCAACTCCGCAGTTAGATAAGGGAAAGTCTCTAAACTTGTAGTAACGACTGTACCTAAGCCCAGTTTGGCCTCACCCCCTTGTTTACGCTGCAGCGCTGTAGAAACTCAGCGAAAAGTTCCGCTGCAGCGCAAAATTTACTAAATTTACAACCGAGACCCAAGTTCTTCGACCCAGTCTAATTGTTTGATAGTTTTCCTACCTTTTTTGTTTGTGCTTATGTTGAGAACATGTTCAAGTTGTAATTTCCGAGGTTTTACTAGAGGTAAATGTTTGCTTGATTATAATTTAAAGTTTGTAGGAGTTTGACGTTAAGAGTTTTGCTAATTATGGGTTTTAATTGGGCCTCTGTGGGATTTGAAGTTTTGTGCTTTGAAGTAGGGATTGGTGATAAGAGGTTGAAATATCACATTATTTACTAAGAACAAATCGATTCAGTAAAATTCATAATTGAAGTTGGTAATCCCCATTTGATTCTGAGCTCTACTTGAATCTAGATAAGGTTTTTCTTCTTAACGCTGCATAACCACAACCTCTATGTTGAAGCGACATTTGAACATGTGTATTACGACAGCAACACACAATACATGTTGCTACATACATAACTATAAGTTAAAATAACTAAAACCCGACTACGAAAAAATCGCCTGCGGTTGTTTCACACAATATTTATTGGCTAGGTGGCATACGACCACGGCTATTACTTAAAAAATTCTGTAACACGGTTTGTTCTTGTTTTATACTTTTTAGTGCGCCATTTTTTCGCAGTCGGGTTTTAGTTATTTTAACTTATTTTTTATTTGCACTATTTTGGGGTTATTTGATAGATATAATAAGCAAAGTAGCGAGTGAATTTAAAATGTATGCATTAAGCCTTTTCATTTGATACCCATGTTGACACTGTTAGAAACAGGCAAAGTAGCTAGTATAAGCTATATAATGTGTATATATTTCAAATGTGCTCAAGCCCTTTAATTTGATACCCATGTCGATACTGTGCGAAAATATATATTTTTTCGGTTACGACTTTTCATCCCCTAGAGGGCGCCGTATTGGATTTGGTGACACGTCACCTACCCTATAACCAGCGGACAACTGAGACGCTTCTAACGACACCTCATTTGTCAAGTAATGATAAGTAGTTTAGAAGTTATGAGGGAACAGACAAACATACATACATACCGGTCAAAATCATAACCCTCCTTTTGGCATTGCCGTAGTCGGGTAAAAAGGGTCCCGAAGCACACGCGTGTGGACAGTTGCAACTTACATCTCCTGTGGTCGAAACTCAGGCGTAAACGAAAGTGATTTTGGGCTCGTTTGTAAGAATAATTTCATGAGTAATCAAGCAAGACGTATTTATATAATTATATTCACACTATGATCACTTATTGATAGATACACGTATACACATTTAGGTCGGTAGTTTTAAGCAATTGCTACACTTTTTGGTTTTAGCATAATCCTGCCTAAAATTTTCCCAATTATATATTGGGGTAGGCTTTAAGTCTAACTGAAAACAGCTATAAATAATACCAGTATTTTTTTCTTTTTTTTTGACATCCATAACCCAGTTCATCATCATCATCATCTCAGTCATAGGACGTCCACTGCTGAACATAGGCCTCCCCTTTAGATCTCCACATATACCAGTTGGAAGCGACCTGCATCCAGCGTCTTCCGGCGACCTTTATAAGGTCGTCTGTCCATCTCGTTGGTGGACGTCCTACGCTGCGCTTGCTAGTCCCCGGTCTCCACTCTAGCACTTTAACTACAGTTAGCACTGGATTATTATCCAGAATATCATATATTTATTTCCTAACAAACTGTTTTTTTTTATTTGCTCTAATTAAGAAGTTATATTAAATTCAAAATCATTAATTGAACTCCGAGCCGAAAACACGTCACTAGTGCCCGACGAGGCGGTGTGACGTCATTATGACAATTTCTATACATCGATAGTACGTATTCCAACTTTGAAATTGTTATTGTAGAAGCCAATTGAAACAGTGCTAAGGAAAATCTTTGTCAAAGTGACGTCACAACTGAGGCCAGCAATTGGGGCACGTTTGAGTTCACGTCGATTTTCTTAAATTTTTTTTCACTTTTAAAATGGTCATAATTATCAAAAAAGAATTAGGATTTTTTCTCTTCTATCAATGTTCTTATTTGTGGTGGACTTGCTAATTAAATTAAAAAAATATAATCTAAATTCAAATACCTAATTGACGATATTGATGAAACGCTTCTAAAAATCACTCGGTCTAACATTTTTTTTTTCTTCTATTAACAGGTCGTCCCCAACCAACTCTAACATGGTTGATCAACAACAAGCAAATTGATGACCACACGATCCTCAAGAATGATGGGAAGGTCATCGTCAGCAAGATTAGCATAGGAGGAGCTGAAAGGAGTTGGCTGAACACCAGCATAAGATGCCAGGCTACTAATACACCATTGCTGAGCCCGCATGAGAGGACGGCCAGGGTTGAAATGCATCGTAAGTAGATACATACATCTTCTTTTTTGTTAGACGGGAGGGACTGTCAGACTTGTACAGTCAGCATCAAAAGTTGCTGACCACATTCAGATTTTCAAAATCGCTGTACACCAAAATAATACGGTGTACAGCGATTTTGAAAATCTGAATGTGGTCAGCAACTTTTGATGCTGACTGTACTTACTAAATTACACGGTAATCCTTCAATAGCTCTTTACGTTCTAGGCTCACTGTTTCCTGATGAGACAGATACATACGTTCTACTACTAATATTACGTATACTTGTGGAAGTATGTATGTTAGTTTGTATTTTCCGTCTGCACGACAAAATGGTTGAGACGATTTTGATTAATTTTGGTACAGACGTAGATGGACCCTTAGAGAAGGTCGTTGGCTATAAAACAATGATAAGTATACATAATTACCAATAATAGTAATAGGTAATGCCACCTCGCTGGACTTTTCGCTTATGTGAAAGCACCCTAGGAATCATTAATATACCTAACACAATAGTCCTCCGTCGCTATCTGTCTGTTCGCGATGAACTCAAAAACTACTGTACCGATTTTCATGTTGTTTTCACTAATAGATAGAGGGGTTTTTGAGGACGGTTTTAGTATATAATCTTTCAATTTTTTGTAAACGATTATATACCCAGTGATGCGGGCCGGTTACAGCTAGTGGATAGTGCATAATGTATAATAATGTGAAATTGTACAACATAATAATATATAGCATATTACGAGTATATACCTATATACCCACAACACAGGAGAAGTTCCTAGTGTGGCGCAACGTTATTAATTAATATTATAGTGAATATTCTTTAATTACCCCCTTTTTTTTCAATTACCCTTGGCTGATACAATTTTCTTTAGCCATAACACAATGTTATTAATACTATTACGTCCAATCAGAAAGAAAATAATTAAAAACAACGAAAATTTTAGCACATACCCGTAATTATTAGATTTTCATACATACCTACATGTTACTTGAGCACTTTACAAAGGGTAAAAGGAAACATAACTTTTCACTCCTGTTTGGAGTATTTTGGTAATGAAATGAAGACAAAGTAACACTGTTAATTATTTTCACAAATTTTCATCAGCATTTTGCTTTAGTCGCACGTACGAGCTTGTGTGAGACTCAGAATTTTATTCATATTTCTACTATGATTTTCAACAGGATTAATATACAGGTTTTCAATAAATAAATGTTAGTTCCAATACTATCTCGACATGCGCCACTCCAATAAAAAATGGAACTGCAAAACAATCCTTATATCAACGTCAAATGCCGTTTTGAAATTGATAGTTTTTTTTTAACCGTATAGTTCGGTACCGGGTCCGAAACGGCCGCGACAAGTAAACCTACGCTGGCTCAATAGTGGGTCCGAAATGGGCAGACGTTGTAGTCATACGACATCCTCATTAAAAAATTAAAAAATATAATATTCTCTGCGTTAAATCCTATGAGTGCGCATTAATTAAGAATTTTAAATAAAAATCTGATTTGTTCACGCCATTAAAACTTCTACATTTACAACGCATTTTCTTAATTTACCATTACAAAATCCAAAAGTGTAAATACGATTTACGCCATTTTGATGGCAGTGCTGGGTTGGGCTAAAAATCATAAAAAATGTGGTTTCCGTATATCCAAGGTATCACTATAGAAGGGATGAATAACTCGTCATTTAGTATTGTAACGAATTCATACGTAATTCAACATAAATTAGCAGTGGTAATGAAGAATTTGATATCTGAACTCGAAGTTTCGCGCCACTTGTGTTTGTTTACATTTTTATTTTTCACTTGGATCACACACACACGCTTATACTCAATAACAATTACGATAAATATCATGCCAAATTTTATAAATTACGTAAAAAAGCCCAGATCTAAGCTTAATTCTCTAATACAGGGCCAAAAACACGAATTTTTCATTACCACTACTCAATTTGTATTCGTAATCGACAACCATGTTATTTTTTTTAATCGTAATGATGTGTGAAAGCGAGTATTCTAATCGATTCCATAATTGATTTTTTTTGTCAACTCGAGTGAAATAAATAAGGAATTTAAGAAATCGATTCATAAAAATTAAAATAAATTCGTTTTAAGCTTAGAATACAATTATTATCCATTGTATTCTTTTTTAAAGCTATAAAATAATTTTACGTGCATTGTAATTACCAAAAAACAAAAATAGACAAAGGAATGTCAGTAATAAATGTTTGAATGCGCGCCAATTTATTAATTCCAAAATTTGAATTAGGAATGCGCTCGCTGATGTAATCGCTATTCAAAATAATAACATTTTAATTTATTAGCTATTTTTTAATGTACAGACGCCAGGCAGATCAACCTACCCCAATCTGTCAAATTTTACCAATCGAACATTGACCTTCCAATATTGTGATAAGTTTGAAAATCTATTAAAGTTTGTCAGATTGAGGTAGGTTGATGCCAGCACATCAACCTAACTCAATCTGTCAAATTTCTTCAATAGATTTTCAACCTTATCACAATAGTGGAAGGTTAATGTCCGATTGGTAAATTTTGACAGATTTGGGTAAGTTGACCTGTGCTGGCATGCATACAGATCAATACTGACGATTCGTCAGTATCGACACCAGTATAATAATATTTTTATTTAGGTATTTGTTATGGATACTTTAGATGTGATGCTGTCGCGACTTAACTTCAGTAAAACACACTGTTATAGTTTAAAATCTTTTGATGATTCTCTTCCTGGGTGGAGCCGAAGGAGAAGTCAGAGACTATTACTAACTAAAAATACCTTGTTCCTTTACATGCCTTTTGCGTTCCAGGACCGCAGTACCCTTTCAATGGTTTCAATATAATTCCGTGAGCCCGGCACGCGTTTGGCACTATTATGGCCTCGTCAGTTCGCTGATAGTTCCTTGAAGGTCGCTTGGAACACGACGCGCATTCGTCTCAGGACTAGTCCTTGATCGGACGGTGAGTTACCCAATACTCGTCGTTCGCAAGCCCGCAACTACAATCGCAAAAATTAAGTCTGCGTCTTTAGATTTTTGTAAAATCAATTTGCTTGTCAGGAATCGAGGTTGTAAATTAAAATAAGAACACACTATACACTATTCGATAGGG